>OX336377.1:25203856-27708856 GCA_946902895.1 Fragum fragum | reverse complement strand
ATTAACTAGTTTTAGAACAAGTTTAAGTTTGGTTCCATGCCATTGATTTTTTTAAGGAAGATACAGATACTGGACTTAGAAAATTACCAGGAATTTAAGTTTTCCGGATTTTTTTTCTAAACCCTTTATGATATGAAGGAGGTTTTTGTTATGTGAGTCAATATTGATAAGTTACAGAACAAGTGTAAGTTTTGTTCTGGTCCATTGATTTTTGAGAAAGATATGGATGCTAGACTTAAAAGATTAGCAGAAAAAATCAGTTATCAGGATTTTTTTTCTAAACCCTTTGTGATATGAAGGAGGTTTTAGTTATGTGAGTCAATATTGATAAGTTACAGAACATTAGTGTAAGTTTTGTTCCGGTCCATTGATTTTTGAGGAAGATATGGATGCTAGACTAGGGAAATAACAGTTTTCCAGACTTTTTTCTTAACACTTGGGGGTATTGAGCTGATTTTTGATAAGTGAGTCAACATTGATGAGTTTCAGAACGAGTTCAAGTTCTGTTCCAGTCCATTGATTTTTGAGCAAGATATGGATGTTTTTGCAAAGTAAGTTACATATGAATAAAATTGAGTTTAATTGCAGTCCATTGCCTTTCCAAGGCTTGTAAAGGATGTTAGGGTGGTAATGGTTAGAGAGATGCCAGGAATACATTGTAAGGTGCTCCAGCCACTGTTATATTGACTGAACAAATTGTGAAAAGTGTTTTTACATGAAGTGACCGAGGCAAAATATTTTGATAACCCAAAAGCATAGACAGATTTTTGAAAGCTTTTGTTCAAAGTTTACTTGGGCTTTAGGGTCTTAATTCTTAATTCTCTTGGAACAGATGACTTTATGAAGTAATATTCAGCTAACAACAAAAAGAGACGCCTATTTTTTATGTTTGTGTGTAGGTGTTTGTGTTTGAGAATTGCTTATAAAATCTGATATTACTACAAGGGGTAGTAATCCCTTTAGCACCCAAAAAATATTCCACTCTAGGGATATATATAAAGCCGGTAGGGAACTTGGTATTGCCATGCAATACTTCAGAATGCTTGTTTTTCTTAACCCTTGGAGATAAAAAGCTGATTTTTGGTATGTGAGTCTGCATCAATGAGTTACAGATCAAGTTTAAGTTTGGTTCCAGTCCATTGATTTTGAGGAAGATAAGGATGCTGGACTCTGACAACTACCAAGATATTTCAGTTTTGGACTTTTGGTCCAAACACTTTCAGGTATTGTTTGAGATTTGTTCCACTCCACTGATTTTTGTGGAAGGGATGCTGGACTTAAAAAAAATACCAAGAAATTTCGGTTTTCAGGATTTTTTTTTCTTAACCCTCAGAGATATTAAGGTGAATTTTGGAAAGTAAGTCAATATTGATGAGTTACAGAATGAGTGTAAGTTTTGTTACAGTCTATTAATTTTTTAGGAAGATATTGATACTGGACCTAGAAATTTACTGGGAAATTGCAGGTTTTGAGCTGATATTTTGGTAAATGGGTCTGCATTTATGAATAACAGAATGATATTAAGTGTCAAATGAGTTTTAGTGTCATTCCAGTCTATTTATTTTTGAGCACGATATGGATGCTGGACTCAGAATATTACCAAGATATTTCAGTTATGCATACTTTTTTCTGAACGCTTGCAGGTACTGAGCTGATTTTTAGTAATTTAGTCAATATTGATTTCAACCAAATTTGGCAGGAATGTTCCTTGGATGGTGCCCTTTAAATATTGCTAAAAGAATTGAAATCTGTTAATAACTGGTTGCCATGGCAACAAAACTGAAATTTAAATGAAAACTTTAAAAATTATCTCCTCCTGACCAAGAAGGTGTAGAGCCTTGATATTTGGCATGAAGCATCAGTACAATGACCTCTTTCAAAATTGCAAAAATCATCACCCTAGGGTACCCAGGGGCGGAGCCTGAGAAGGACTGGGGCTTATATAGAAATAAAGAAGGATTTTTAAAACAACATCTCCTCCAAAACCGCTGGGTGGATTTCAACCAAATTTGGCAGGAATATTCCTTCGATTGTGCCCTTAAAATATTGCTAAAAGAATTGAAATCTGTAAAAAAAAACTCTGATTGGCATGGCAACAAAACTGAAATTTTAATAAAAACTTAAAAAAATTATCGTAGCCCCAGGGGGTGGGGGGCTTATATAGAACTAAAGAAGGATTTTTAAAACGACATCTCCTCCCAAACCACTTGGCTGATTTCAACCAAAGAATTTAATCAGTTGAAAACTCTGGTTGCTATGACAACAAGAGTAAAATTGAAAAAAAAATGAAAAAAAAACCCATCTCCTCCTGACCCTGAAGTTGAAGAATCTTAAATTTTGCATGAAGCAGCAATACATTGACCTCTTTCAAAGTTGATGAAATTTTAAAGCTACAGAGTGACTAGGCTTAAAAAGAAATAAAGAAGGCAACCCTTTCAAAACTATTTTGCCAATTTAAACCAAATTAGACTTGTTGATATTAGTTAAATGATAAATGAGGTTTTCTCCCGACCCAGAAAATCATTCTTTACACTGAAACAGTTATCCTCTATGTAATCTGCCAACTTACATTTAGAGATATTTCTGCTTTACAGAAAATAACAATAGATTAATGGATTGCTGGCCACCACCACTGACCTCTAAAATAACAGTTCAACCTGGATCAAAAACAATATTATAGTGTAAATATGTGGTTGGGAACAAGTAGTCGGTTGACAACCTAAATGTTTTTTAACTACAGCTTGACTAAGCTATAGTTACAATAAGTCCCAGAACAAATATGATTGCTTAAAACTCATGTTAAAGCTCACTTCTGGTCTAAATGAATGATTTGATTGGTTATATGATTTATTGATTGACTGTGACGATCTGTCAGTTAGCTTAATCCTTCTTCATGAAGATTAAAAAGAGTACTTTTGAACAGATTCATCTCTTTCTGTAAAAGATAGCTGGTTATACAACTATTTGATTTGAATTTTTCTGTTGTTTTTCTTGTTTACAGATAGACATATGTCCAGAAGAAATTGGCAACAATGTTATGCCTGCTGTTGGTCTAATTGGTGATTTAAAGGCAGTTTTATCACAGGTGACTAAGAGGCTGAAGGAGTGTTAACCAAATACCTCACAATTCAAAATTCAACAATCCCAAGAAGACAAATAATAAAATACAAATAAACTAGATGAAACAAAAGAAGAGCCAGACCATTTTCAATTTCTTTTAATTCATACTTTTCAATTCATAAATTTGAATTTGGTTTGTAGGTATCTGTTAATAATGTGCATTGAGTGAGGGTCATATGGCAAGGTCGCTGTCAAAATGTTTACTTTTTACTCCATTAAATTTCAATCAAACTTAACAAAATAACTCTTACTATACAGTTTACATATAGCCTATTTACGATAAATGCTGAAATCAGGCTCTCATCAAGGTCGTCTGACAAGGTTAAGACTACCTTTCATGGTCAATTGTCTGAAAATTTGGTCTTTATGTTGCCAAACGTGAGTTTGGCTGTCATTTTGTCATCATTTTAGTGTGTTGTGGGTATGTTGTGGATTTGTTCAGATTTGTTAAGGGTGCTAGTAGTTAGTAGTGCTTAGCTTTAGATAAGAAGGTGTGATACAATCTATTTTTCTTATTCCTCTTCTTGTGAGTATTCTTTCAATTTTTTTTTTTATGAAATCTATTTTGAGGTTCCAAAGAACCCACAACATAGGGTTTCATGAAACAAAAAATGAAATATAAATTTCAAAATAGAAATCAGACTCTGTATTTGGAACAGGAACTACATGGCTTTAGAATTTGTTCTTAATATAAGGGCCAGTCAAAATAACTCAGCTATTTAGACTAACAAAGAGTTCTCTTTTTTCAAATCCTTTCATCATTTTATACCTATTTGTTTTTGTTTGTTAAAGTGTTTCCTTTTAAATTATAGTGTATGAATTAATGATTATAAAAAACATACATGTTTTACCCTTGATTATTTTTCTCAAGTGAAGTAATTTTCCCAAAACAATTTATTGTCAAAGAAATCAATTTTCAATTCCAGGATGGATTAAACATATATGTACATTTATAGACTTAAAATTCTGTATTTCATGTGTTAAGCTTCAAGTCTGACTAGGTTAACCCATTCCCACACAGTGACCCTTTTTGACGCCCCTCAAGAAAAACAGTTTTGAAAACATTGTGAAAAATGAAGATATTGCTTGTAGCAAACACTTTCTTCATTTTACACAATTTTTTCTACACAGAATTGTATTCTGCAACTCTCTTGAATTTGGACCTGGTCTAAAATATTGCCGTCTGGTAATGGGTTAATATGATACAGTTCTTCTGAAATTGAAAATGTTACTTAGATATTTTAGATTCATTCCCAATAATTGGGATTAATAAGATCTTAATCAAATCTGTATCATGGCAATTTCAGGACCTTCGGTCCTTTGATTTGAGTCTATAGTGTTTCTATAAATGGTCTTAATTACTCACATATTCTTGATATTAGTGAGGTTGTTTTTGGAGAATGTATTGCTATAGCTTTGTCATTGTCAGCATAATAGTTGATTTTGTAATTGCTTGTTTATTCTTACTGTCATACATTATTACAAATTTTTGTGGTTTCTCTGATGATACTAAAATCATTCACTTGAAATATATTGATGGGTCGGCACAAAACAGTTGTAACTGCCTATGATTATGTTTATAGACAGTTGTAACTATTTTGCACTGATCCATTGATATATTCACCACCAAAAGAGCAACCTATGATATGAAGGTGGTCAACTCTGAATGCATTTTTGTAAGTATGATGCCCCTTTATTACAATATTTCCTACCCTGTAATTACTATGTAATAGCACTTCTCTATAAACAATTTGAAGAATGTGTAAAAGCAGAACTATGATTGCCAGTATAGCAATGAAATGTCATCTAGGTAGACTAGTATGCTTGGGTTGTGGGGGGTTATTTGGTAAGGCACTGAGTAACCTTTACTCATAAAGTCAGAGACTGAAAAGGCACATATCTCAACCTAGCGTTTGCAAACCTTTTTCAATTGTTTATAGTATGATCCACTTACTTAATACAAAGTTACTTTTAACCACTTGGTGGAATATTTGCTGAAGCCAAGTTGAATGTTTCAAAGAGATACCGTTAAACTTTTGATCTAAGTGTTTTTGTAGATCTTAGAGGTGTTGATTGTAGTTCTAATCAATTAAAATCACCAGTAACCAATTTTGCAAAGGCCACCTACTGATTAGATTTATTAGATGTAATGAAAAATTAGAACGCTGTTGTTACAGTCACAAAAGTCTTGTGTTTGAAATATTTGTGAAATGTAATGCTGATTTTTGATCTTCTATAAATGTTGATTCTATCAAAGCTAAAAATAACTGATTCTCACTTGCATTACTGAACAAGTAAAATTATTATTTTAACTCTTTCCTGTACAAACCCAGGATTTTACATTTTGGAGATTTTGTACTTGTAACAAGCAATTTCTCCTTTTCTCACAATATTTTCTACCTCATAGAATGGTTTCATTTTAAATTGCATCCAATTTTCATTGTCATCTTCAATCCTTTTCAATTGGACCAGTCTAAAATTTCAATAACAGGAAAGGGCTAAGTGTCAGCTAATTAATGACAATTTGTAATAAATAAGAAGAGAAGAAAACATGCAAAAATGAATTCTTTGGGTGAATAAACATGTTATTTGAAAATTCATTAAAATCAAAGGTTGAAAAATTTGTCAGAAATGATGAAATTGCTGACTTCTTTTCCTCAATTTTACCAAGTTGTTTACTGTTGGGGGTTGTCTTAAAGATGGATTATGTACAATTAAGCCATAATATTTCTGTATTAAATTTGGCAATAGACAGATTTCTGCCGTAAATAAAAGAATGATTGACCAATCAAAACATTCATTTAGAATAGAAGTGAATGTTAACCTCCAAGTATGTATTACAAACATTTTGTTGTTTGGCAACATAACACAATTTATTCATGCTTTACTTACAACGTTTAGGATTCCAATGAAAGATCCACCTTTTGTTCCATGCCAACGACCATATATTTTACATACTGAATTGCCATGTCAATGGCCAGAGGGCAAGGCAGTAATTTATATATGCTTATCTATATAACTTCAGCTGAATGAAGAATTATCACATAGATCTCCAAAATATATCCATGATCAAAAATCTGCATGGTGGGAAGTTCTGAATGATAAATTAGAGAAAAACAGAGTTAGTGTACAGAAAAATGTGGATGATAAGACAGTGCCCCTTAATTATTACGCAGCAATGGATATAGTAAGTTTGACTATTACTCATCTTTCTGATGTGACCACCATTATAGACCCATTACAAGATGGCAAAATTTTAGACTGGTCCAAATTGGAAGGAGTTGCATGCAAAAGATTAAAGCTTGAGGAATTTTAGATTTTTTTCAAATTTCAAGTAGACAAAACAATAAGTGAAATGAAGAAATTTCTTGTTGCAAGCATTTTCTTCATTTTACACAATATTCTCCTAATTGTTTTTCTGTAGGGACGTCAAATAGCTTCATTGTGTGCAAGTGACATGAAACAAATCTCTTACTCCAAAAGCAGAAACCTCTGGACAAGTGTTTTTAGAAACATTTTCTCATGTAACTATTATTGTTTTCTACAGTGAACAGCCATCAAAGAATATCCTTATTCCTATACATGTGTAAAATTACATTCTATCCCAAAATTTTAGACTGGTCAAAAGAATAGTGATGAAATACAAACTCTTGGTAGCCCACCTTAGAACAAAGTACTGTAGGTGAATTTTTGTGATCCAGCTGTGTCTGTCGTCCATCATCCATCCTGTGACAACATCTTGTGTGCACTCTAGAGATCACAATTCTTTTTAGCTCATATGTCTTGAAACTTTGTCGGAATATTTGTCTCCATGAAACCTCTGGGCAAGTTTAATATTTGGTCATGTGGGGTCAAAAACTTAGTCACTAGGTCAAAACTTAGACATACCTTATGTATACTCTAAAGGGAACCATTTTAGGCTTAAATGACTTGATATTTGATCAGAATGTTTGTCATGGTAATTCAAATTTTTGTCAATTTGGGTTTAAAACTAGGTCAGTAGGTCAATCTTAGAAATTCCATGTGTGCACTTTACGAATCGGCTTTTTTTTTTTTTCAATTGATTTGTAATTTGGTCAAAATGCTTGTGTCCATGCTATCTTTACCAAGGGCGAAATTGGGTGACATTTTCTCAAAACTAGGTCACTAGAAGATCAAATCTTAGAAATACCTTGTTTACACTCCAGAAGCCAAATTTTTGGCCTTATTGATTTGTTATTTGGTCAGAATACCTCTTTTTTTAAAATATCACAAGTACATTCAAAAATTGGTCACTTTGGATAAAAATTAAAGTCATTTAAAGATCAAATCATAGAAATACCTTTCAGTTACTCTAAAGGCTGCTGTTTTAGTTTGATTGACTTTATAAGCTCACCTGAACACAAAGTGCTGATGTTGATCTTTTGTGATCATTGAATGTCTGTTGTGCGTGGTGCAGCGTCAACAATTGAAGTGTTTATACTCTAAGAGGCCACAGTTTTGACCCAATCTTCATGAAACTTGGTCAGAATAATTGTTAGGTCATGAGGAAGAATCCTATTGATTTTTGGAAGATTCTATTTGAAAACACAGGAAAAGGGGTCTTGATGACAATTTCTTTGTTTACACTCTAGAGGCCACAAATATGGCTCTATCTTCATGAAACTTTGCCAGAATAATTATTAGGTCATACAGATGAACCCTATTGATTATTAGAAGGATCTTTACAAAAACACAGGAAATGGGGCTTTAATGACCATTTCTTTGTTTACACTCTAGAGGCCACAATTTTGGCTCAATCTTCATGAAACTTGTTCAGAATAATTGTTCCGTCATAAGGATGAACCCTATTGATTATGGGAAGGTTCTTCTGAAAAACACAGGAAAAGGGGCCTTGATGACAATTTCTTCGTTTACACTCTAGAGACCACAATTTTGGCTCTTTTTTCATGAAAATTGGCCAGAATAATTGTTAAGTTATAAGGATGAACCCTATTGATTATAGGAAGGTACTTTTGGAAAACACAGAAAAAGGGGCCTTAATGACAATTTCTTTGTTAATGCTCTAGAGGTCATAATTTTGGCTCAATCGTCCTGTAACTTGGTCAGGATACTTGTTAGGTCATAAAGATGAACCTTATAGAGTATGGGAAGGTTTGACTCTATAAAAAATTATCACAGCTAAAAACCTATATTTGTTATTTATTCATCAGAGTTGTGTCATTGTCTTATCATTGCCAGATCCCTCAAAATTGTTGAACTGGTTAAATGGCCAGATTAATAAGCTGGTTAGCATCAGGTGAGGGATTTAGTACCTTTAAGGTCCTCTTTTTCAGCTGTTCTCCAGGTATATGATGTGAGTCATTGTCCATTAACATATTGCACATATTCTATATGCCTATTGGAACAACTCTTTCAAATTTTTGGCTCCTTGAAATCTTGGATAAAAATGAAATTTGGTCATATTGAGTCTAAATTTAGGTCGAACCCTGGAACAATTTACTTTTTGATCAAAAACTTAGCCACTAGGTCAAATCTTTGTAAAACCTTGTTAGCACTATTGAGACCAGATATTTACAGAGAATTTTATCTCCATGATATGTGGTACAAAGGTGAAATTTGATCTGCTGGGGTAAAAAAAATAGGTCTCTTGTTCAAATCTTGGAAAAACATATTGCACATATTCTATATGCCTATTGGAACAACTCTTTCAAAATTTTTGGCTCCTTGAAATCTTGGATAAAAATGAAATTTGGTCATATTGAGTCTAAATTTAGGTCATACCCTGGAACAACTTACTTTTGGATCAAGAACTTAGCCACTAGGTCAAGTCTTTGTAAAACCTTGTTAGCACTATTGAGACCAGATATTTACAGAGATTTTCTATCTCCATGGTATGTGGTACAAAGGTGAAATTTGATCTGCCTGGGTAAAAAAAATAGGTCTCTTGTTCAAATCTTGGAAAAACCTTGCATACACACTTGAATCTGTACCTTTTGCTTACAAGTCTTGAATTTAACATTCCTACATAATTTTGCTTTTTGATGCCCCTCAAGTAAACAGTGAAAAAAGTTTTCAAAAAAATATACCAATTAAAAATTGTTGTCACCAATTAAAAATTGTTGTCTTCAACATCTTTCAATTTGGCATAATATAGTTTTGTCATCTGGTAATGGGTTAAGCCAGAATGTTTGTGTTTGTTTACAATTCCGGGGTTTTATGTCGCTGTGACTTTATACTTGAGAAAACATTGTGGAAAAAGAAGAAATTGCATGTAACAAGTAATTTCTTCTTTTTCCACAATATTTTCCACCACATGGGATGATTTAATTTCAAGTTGCATCCAATATTCTTAGGTATCTGCAACCTTTTTCAAATTGGATCAGTCTAAAATTAAAAAAAAAAACGGGAAAGGGTTAACATAAGAACAAAACTGGATCTCTAAGTCGGAACTTTAAAAAACTTTTTGCGCACTCTAGAGGCTTTGTTGGGGAACAAATTGTCTGGATATTTGGTCTCCAAGTGTTTCCAAGATTCCTTGGACAAATTTAATATTGGGTCACATGAAGTTTAAAGTTAGGCCACTGGGTAAACTTTCGAAAATTTAATGCAGATTTTAGAGGCCTCATATAAGGCATATATGTCTTGACATTTGATCAAAATGTTTGTCTTCATAATATCTTGGTCAAGGTTGATATTAAGTCACTTGTGGTCAAAACAAGGTAACTTGGTCAAATTTTACGAGTTTTCTGGAGAAGGTTTTGATACTGGGTCACTTAATAGGTTAAAAAACTTGGTCATTTGCATTTATGATGCCCCTGCCATGTAATGGTGAGGGACATATAGAGTTACCTGTGTCCTTGTTTGAGTATGTGTGTCCATGTGTGGTTTGGTTAGTGTGTGAGTCCATTTCTTACATATCTTCTATGTTAATTGATGGATTTCATAACAACTTGGTACAGATGTTACCTTTCATGAGTACAAGCACTAAAGCAGGGGCTTCTGTGTCTATGACACATTTCTAGTTAAATTCTGCAGTCATTTACACATAAGCACTTTCTGGTCAATTTGCCTCTCTTTTTGGGGGAACCTAAGGTATTGCTGGATATTTGTTGATATTATTGACATCTGCTTTGAAAATTTTGACAATAAGTTATGTTGTTGGTGGAAATTTCAATAGACCAATCAAATAATACATTTAGACAGGAAGTAAACTTTGAACTCTGATATTGGACGGCATTTGTGTGAACAATTTTTGTTGGTTGTAATTACTGCCTATTTTGGTTAGTCAACAACAAACCATACCCAGTGTTTATTTTTGATTACAATTTACTGACCATGAATTTTGTGAAATAATGCTTTTTAATATCAAGTTTAACTTTCTGTCAGAGTTCAGTAGGCATGGCAAGCATCCATTAATTCTTAATTGTTAACTTATTGGAATAAATCCTGATTTTCAGAGCCCTTATGATATCTTTAAAAACATCTTGAAAAGGCAGTAATTGCTTCCAAATGTTTTAATCTGGTAATAGGTTAACCCATTTTCATGCAATCCAATTTTTATACACCAGTCTGTCCACTTTTTTGAAACACGACAGTTATATTCCTCTCATGATTGAAGTGTGCAGTGCACAAGAATTGTAACTCTACCTAGCTTAATTTTTGAGTTATTCCCCTTTGTTGATTTTCATACTTGGATTTTGTCTGGAGCATATCACTGAAAGAACAGTAGCTATGATCATGAAATTTTAAACGTGGATAGATATCATCAAGGGGAAGTGCAGTGCTCAAGAACCTTAACTCTACCTTGCCTATTTTTTGAGTTATTTGCCTTTGTTGTTTTCCATATTTTGATTTGTCCGGAGCATATCTCTGAAAGCGTAATAGCTATGATCATGAATCTTTATGGATAGGTAGATGTTATCAAGGGGAAGTGTAGTGCACAAGAACTATAATTCTACCTTGCCTATTTTTAAGTTATTTCCCTTTGTTGTTTTTTCAGACATGGATTATGTCTGGAGCATATCTCTGAAAGTGTAATAGCTATGATCATGAAACATAATGGTTTGATAGATTTAATCAAGAGGAAGTGCAATGTACAAGAAACGTAACTCTTCTGTGCCTGTTTTTTGAGTTATTCCCCCTTTGTTGTTTTTCATACTTGGGTTTTGTCTGGAGCATATCTCTGAAAGTATAACAGCTATTATCATGAAACTTTATGGATGAATAGATAACATCAAGGAACATATCTTTTTCTTCAAGTCTCTTATAGTGTAACAGCCTTTGATTTCAAAACCTCATGATAACAAGAAAAAACACCAGAACCATAAGATATTGTTGTGAATTGTTACCCTTTCTTGAACTTAGACTTTAATTTTATTCCCCTTCCCGAGTCAACATCCAACAGTGTGACAGGAGTATTTTGTTATAATTTGCCACCTTGTTGAGATGTTTTATAGCAACTTTGTGCAAAATTAGATATTGTTTGTGAAAGGCATTTTCCCTCTTCTCACAATGCTTTCTACCCTAAATGTCTCCTATTTTCCAATTTTAACACTTCTAAGGAGTTTGCAATTTCTCTGAATTTTGACCAGCCTAAAAAAAAATGTGTGGTAATAGAACAGGAAGTCCTTGCTTAGTCTTGTCTAGTCCCGTATTACAAGTTTTTGAGTAAGATAGTGTTAACCCATTACCAGAAGGCAAATTCTAAGACTGTTCCAAATTGACTGGAGTTGTAGACTACAATTTAAAGTGAATGAAATTTTAGATTTTTTTCGAGCCCGCTTGCAGTCAGCAAGACATAGTTGTCACTATGACGAGAAGGTGTATGTGTGTTAGAGAGTTAGTGCGTTAGTGCGTCCGTTGGTCCGTCCGTCTGAATTTGTCTGGACAACTCCTACATTTATGGATATATTTCAAAATAACTTTGCACAATTATTCTCCATCATGAGTAGATGTGCCATTTGAAAGAATTTTTCGGATAGTTCTAATGTGAAGTTCACAGCTCAAGGTCAAACACTTAAATTGTGCTTGTCCAGAGCATTTCTCCTACAATTATGGATGTATTTCAAAATAAATTCATACAATTATTCTCCATCATGAGTAGATGTGCCACTTGAAAGAATTTTTTTTAAGATAGCATAAAGTTCAAGGTCACAGCTCTAGGTCATACACTAAAATTGTGCTTGTCTGGAGCATTTCTCCTACAATTATGAATGGATTTCAAAATAAATTCGAACAATTATTCTCCATCATAAGTAGATGTGCCACTTGAAAGAATTTTTTGGATAGCTTCAAGTTCAAGGTCACAGCTCAAGGTCAAACACTTAAATTATGCTTGTCTTGAGCTTGATACCTACAAAACTTTTGGAAAATGAAGAAACTGCTTGTTGCAAGCAATTTCTTAGTTTTCCACAATGTTTTCACAATTGTTTTTCTTGAGGGGCATGGAAATGCGTCATGAGTGGGAATAGTTTAAGCTTGATAAAACTTTATATTCCCAAACCTTTCTTTTTGCAAAGTTTGCAAAGATATTTTGGATTATCACATCCTAGACATATGACAGTTTGGGAAAACATTGTTCAAAATGAACAAATTTGCATGTTACAATCAATCTTTTCATTATTCATAATGTTTTCTACACAGATAAACTAAAATATTTAAAATTCTTTTGAAATTCTATTAACTTGAAATTGTTGTCTGCTACTTATTTGAATTTGGACCAGTCTAGAAATTTGTCATAGATTAATGTAAGAACATATTAAACCTTTAATTTCAGGTGAATGATTTTATCCCCAAAGATGCTATTGTCATCAGTGAAGGAGCTAACACAATGGATATCAGTCGGACAATGATTCCTAATTATTTACCAAGACATAGGTATGTTGTGATCTAGATTAAAGGGAATCTGCTTTTACTGTTTTTAAAAACTCTGTTGTCAACAGTTTTTTCCAAAAAAAGATATTTGAAAGACCCTTTTATACAGTGTCTATCTTTAGCACAACTGAGAACAACATGCTCGAAGAGAGCTTCAGGATCACTCAGTGTCTGTCATGTGTTGTTTGCCATAATCTTTAAACATCTTCTCAACCTAATCCACTTAGCCATTTTGGATTAATTTTAGCATGAATGATCCTTGGATGACTTTTAAAAAAAAATTGTGAAATTTTGATTTGTCAAAAAACACCCAGGTGTTGCAGGGCCTAGCTTATCAGATATAGAGAAAACATGGAATAATTTCAATTTTGACTTATTTTGGCAGAAATGTTCCTTGGGTGACTCTTTTCAATTTTTTTTGTGAAATTTTGATTCACAAAAATGGTGGGTAGGGCTTATCAGTCTTGAGTAACATGAGTAATAATTAATTCTTTAAATTCATCTCCCCCTAAACTACTGAGCCAATTTGGACCATACTTGGCAAAAATGCTTCTTGAGTGCCCCTTTCAAAACTAGTTAGTGAAATTTTGATGCGTGAAAAGACGGAGATGTGGCAGACTTAGAGAAATTATGGTATAATTCTTTAAAAATCTTCTTCTTTTAACTACTGGGTCATTTTGGACCAAACTTGATAGGAATATCCTTAGGTTTACCCTTTTCTAAACATGAAATTTTGATTCACAAAACAAATTTGGGTGAGGCAGAGCGGGGCTTTTCAGACTTGGATAATTCATGAAATATTTCTCTGGTGAGTGATTAAGGACCATTTGGGACCTCTTGTTCTAAATAAAATGTTTCATTTTTAATCAACAGCTATCCTCCTTTAAGAATTATGAGTGAGCAACAGTATTTATTTCTTGTTAAACTGTGAGTGCTTGTGTCATATGATACATGCAAGGTCAAGGTCACTGTTGAAGGTAAAACGACCTTGTTCTGAGCATGACTTCTACATTTATGGATGGATTTGAAAATAACTTGGCAAAGATGTTCTACTTGGTGAGTGCTAGTGTCATGCAAAATATTTGCTATGATACGTCCAAGCTCAAGGTCAAAGCTTTAAAAAATATTCTGTGCACCACATTCTCAGTACAATTCAGTGGGCTGGACATGTTGTCCTTAGAAAACCTATTTTTCTTTTATGTCATAAGGATATACCCTATTGAAAATTGGAAGGTTCTGTTGAAAAAAAAAAGAAAATAGGGTCTTATTTCTTTGTTACACTCTGGAGGATGCAGTTTTGGTTTAAAAACAAGACCAGATTAATTGTTAGATTGTCAGGATGAACCCTATCGAAAACAGGAAAGTTTAATTTGAGAACAAGGGAAATGGGGTCCTAATGACACATTCCTTGTATACACTCTAGGGGCCACAATTTTTGCTCAATCTTGTTTAAACTTGGCAAGAATGATTTTTAGGACTGAAGGATGATTCATTTTGAAAATGGGAATGTTGTTTCTGATAATGTGTCCACTTTTTCAGGCTAGATGCTGGTACATTTGGCACTATGGGTGTTGGTGTAGGGTTTGCCATAGCTGCTGCCCTTTACTGTAGGGACCATGCTCCTTATAAAAGAGTCATATGTTTACAAGGTGACAGTGCTTTTGGATTCTCAGGATTTGAAGTAGAAACTGTTACTAGGTAGGTTTATAAGTTATTTCTGCCTTAACCCATTACCACACACCAAAATTTTAGACTAATCCAAATTCGAAGAAGTTGCAGACGATAATTTGAACTTAATGAAATTTTAAAAATCTTTGTCTTTTGGGTTAGAAAAAATTGTTAAAAGTTAAGAAATCGCTTGTCAAAAGCAATTTCTTCTTTTTCCACAAATTTTTCCAAATCTTTTTTCTGGTGGGGCATTAGAAAGTGTTATTTGGTTTTTTGCTCCCCTGGCGGATGGCCATTTGGACAATTTGTGTTGGCATTGTGTTGGTTGTGAGTCAATGTGTGCATCCATCAATCCATCCATCTATAAACCTTTTTCCTTTAGATTTTCTCTTCAGAAACTGTTGGGTGAAATACACAAGAATGATACTTGCTTTATCCTTTTTCAGACTCTGGAAAGAATTCTGATTGGATAAAGATATGGCCATTTTTAGGAGAGCTATTTTTCCATGTATGATATAGTCTTCATGCCCCCAAAGGGAGGCATATAGTAATCGAACTGTCTGACCGTCCGTCCGTCCATCAATCCGTCTATCTGTCCATCCCACTTTCGTGTCCGCTCTGTAACTTCTACATGCAATAGTGGATTTCAATATAACTTTGCACAAATGTTCACCGCTATAAGACGACATGTCGCAAAAAGACCCAGGTTCCTATCTCAAAGATCAAGGTCACAATCTGGGGTCGAAGGTCAAAATGAGGACTTTTTGCTGTGTTTGCTCTGTAACTTCTATAATCATGCACGCAGGTACAAATTTCTTTCATACAAATGTTCACCACCTTCAGACAACCTGTCACGAAAAAGACCCAGGTTCCTATCTCAAAGGTCAAGGTCACAATCTGGGGTCAAAGGTCAAAATGCGGACTTTTAGCTGTGTTCGCTCTGTAACTTCTATAATCATGCATGCAGGTACAAATTTCTTTCATACAAATGTTCACCACCTTCAGACGACCTGTTGTGAAAAAGACCCAGGTTCCTATCTCAAAGGTCAAGGTCACAATCTCGGGTCGAAGGGGCATCCAGAATGGTTTAATTGCGTCCAGAATGGTTAAATTGTATTTACTCTCTTATTCTTCAATGGATTGCTTCCGTATTTGGACAGATGCTTATTTTTGTGGACCACTTTACATGAACTTGACCCATTGACCTTGACCTTTGACCTACTTTTGACCTCAGAAAAATCCGTCCATAATGCATATCTCGATTTCATTCTGTATTTATAGACATTGTTATATGTATTAAAATTTCATTTATTAAAAACCCAGACGTCTAGATCACAAATGCATGTGGTTGTGTTTACAAAACAAATCAAAGTGCCACATGCTTGACCCTGTCCTTTGGGGGCATTTGTCTCATGACTGTGACCAGCTCTTGTTGAAAATTATTTTCTCAATAGTGTGGACAGATTTCTACAATTTCTTAGAAGAATCACCCTTTGGTGAATCTTTATTGGATTCCTTCAAGAAAGTTTGATTGCATAGAAAATATGGCTGCTATAGTATGGGCTTATTTCAATATTTTGTTTGTTGAAATCTTTTCAAAACTTCTTCTTATAAGAGAATATTCTCAGAATATACTTTATCGATTTCAAACAAATTTCGCAGAAGACCACTAGAGCTATTGCGATGGCTTTTTCCCGTCCAGCAACCGTCCATCTATCTGTCCGTCCGTCCAGCGTCCTTCCATTTAACTTTTCCTTGTTATCACTGTAGAGTCCACAGTTTTCATCGGATTCCCTTCAAACTTTTACACACAGAATGATTGTACCATCATAAGGATCCTTCCTTTCAAAATTGGGTATGATCCGTCAAGAAACATGGGAAAAGGGGCCTAATTAAAATTTAATTAAAAAATCCTCATTAACACTCTAGAGTCCACAGTTTTCATCAGATTCTCTTCAAACTTTCACAGAATGATTGTACCATCATAAGGATCGTTCGTTCGAAAACGGGTATGATCCGTCAAGAAACACAGGTAAATGGGGCTTATTAGAATTTAATTAAAAAATCCTCGTTAACACTCTAGAGTCAACAGTTTTCATCAGATTGTATTCAAACTTTCACAGAATGATTGTACCATCATAAGGATTGTTCTTGGATTGTACCATCATAAGGATTGTTCCTTTCGGAATTCGGTCAGATCCATCGATAAACATGGTAAAAGGGGCCTTATGAAAATTTAATGGAAAAATTTATTAAGAATTCCTTGTTAACACTCTAGAGTCAAGAGTTTTCATCAGATTCTCTTCAAACTTTCACAGAATCATTGTACTATCATCCTTTCGAAAATTGGGTATGATCTGTCAAGAAACACAGGAAAAGGGGCCTTATGAAAATTTAAATTAAAAATCCTCATTAATAATCTAGAGTCAACATTTTCAATGGTTTCTCTTCAAACATTCACAGAATGATTGTATCCATCATAAGGATTGTTCCTTTTGGAATTGGATATGATCCATCAAGAAATATGGGAAAAGGGGCCTTATTAAAATTTAATTCAAAGATCTTTGTTAACACTTAGAGTCCACAGTTTTTATCAGTTTGACTTCAAACTTTCACAGAATGATTGTACCATCATAAGAATTGTTCCTTTCAAATTTGGAATGATCAGTGAAGGACCATGGGAAAAAGGGGCCCTATAAAAATTGGATTAAAAAAATCCTAGTTAACACAATAGAGTCAACAGTTTTCGAACAAATATTCTCTTCAAACATCCACAGAATGATTACTACATTAAATGGAATGTTCCTTTCCGAAGTGGGTTTGATCCATCAAGTTTCATGGTAAAAGGGGCCCTATGAAAATTTAATAAAAAAACTCTTAGTTAACACATCATGGCCTTAGATTTCACGTGATCGACTTCAAACTTTCACATAATGATTGTACCATCATAAGGATTGTTCCTTTCAAATTGGGTCTGATCCATTGAGAAACATAGGAAATGGGGCTTTGGGAAAATTAGATTAAAAAAAACTTAATTAATGCTTGTAAGTCCACAGATTTCATGGGTTTGTCTTTAAACTCAAACAGAATAGATATACTTTTGTGAGTAGAGTTCGCTTTGGAATTGGTTCAGATCCATCAAGTAACATGGGAAAAGGGGCTATATGAAAATTCAATTTATCAAACCCTGTTAACACAATGAATCCCACAGCTTTAATCAGATTTTGTTGAAACTTTCACAGAATGATTGTAAGGTCATAATAATCATTCTTTTCAACAGGGTTTGAACTGTCAAGGTACACAGGAAAAGGGGCCTTATGAAATTTATAATAATAATAATAATGATGATAATAACGACTTTATTTAAGGAGGCTACACATTTGGTTGCCCAATCTTCCATGTTGGCCTCTCAAAACATCATATATTACAAACAGTAAATTTTAACAAAACAATTGATATATACAACAATGATACAATATTACTGCAATAAGAAGATATAATCGTCATTCAAGCATTGAAGTTGTAATCATATTCATGCATACACATATATACACACATATAAAAAATAGATAAATGAAATTGCTTCAATTGAGAGAGAATTTGAAATATTTTCAAAGATACTTTAATATACAACTGACACAGAAACAACAACAACAATATATATATATATTCACGACTTTAAAAACTTTAAAACCAATTAGTTCAACAATATGATATTATTGCCAGGTAAAAACAAACAGAAATATGACCTGTTTAAGACAGACCTCCTGGAAACTTCCACTGTGAATAATTTGATTTAAATCTTCCAACTGAGTCTGAGTTTCTTACTGAGAGAGGCAAAGTATTCCATATTTTTGGACCAGAATAATTAAATGACCTACGAAAGATTTCTAATTTTGGTTTTGGTACAAATAAATGCTATTTTTCTGAAGTCCTCAGTCTAATATTGTGGTTATCTGAAACCTTTAAACATTTTTCTTGAAGGTATTGTGGGGAATTATCACTCTGAGTGGCTTTGAACATAAGAACTGCCTTTTTATAAAGCACTCTATCATTAAATCGCATCCATCCTAGTTTTTTGAAAAGTAATTCTGATGGAGTATAAATTGATTCATTAAGAATAATGGGAGCTGCCCTCTTTTGAACCTTTAGAACATCCCCAATAAGGTCCTGATTACAGTTTCCCCATATAGAACAACAATAGTCTAAATGGGGCAGAACATATGCATTGAAAAATAGTTTACGAGCATCAAGATTTAGAAATTTTCTGATTCTCAACAAGAGATATAATAATGAATTGCACTTTTTAACAGTATTTTGGACTTGTATTTTCCAGTTCAACATATTGTCTATGTGAACACCTAGTAGTTTTTCAGTATCAGTATACTCAATGTGCTGGTCATTAAGTTTTATTTGCAAGGTAGATGATCTTTTTTTTTGGATTGAGTATTCTGAGAAAAAGTTATGTACATGAATTTGTTTTTTTCTGCATTTGGGACCATGGAATTGAACTCACACCACTTTTGAATATACTGAAGCTCTGTCTGAAGTGTGCTGTGTACTTCACCCATAGAAGTTCCTACAACAGTAATTGAGGTATCATCAGCAAACATGTCTGCTTTTGCATTAACAAGGTAGATCATTTGTATAAATGACAAAGAGAAGAGGACCTAATACTGAACCCTGGGGGACTCCAGAAAAAATGTATTCAGCATCTGATAAATTTCCAGATATGCTCACTCTCTGCAATCTGTCCTTTAAGTAAGACTCAAACCACTTGAGATCCTTAGAAGACATTTTCAAGTAACATTGTACGATTTACTAAGTCAAAAGCTTTTGAAAGATCAAGAAATAAAGCCCCAACAAGCTTATTGTCATTGATTGCAGATATCCAATTGTCAACTGTTGCTATGAGAGTAGTTTCACATGAATGATTGGCTCTGAATCCAGACTGACATGAATATAAAAGGTTGTTAGCTACAAGAAAATATTTCAAGTTATTATACCCCCCACAACGAAGTTATGGGGGGGTATACTGGAATCAGGTTGTCCGTCCGTCTGTCCGTCCGTCCGTGGACATAATTTTGTGTCCTCTTCTCCTCCCACATTTTTTGACCAATTTTGCTGAAATTTTATCAGGTTGTTTCCTATCATATGAAGTTGTGCACCTGCAATTTTCATCTTGATCCAGTCGTTAGTTTCAGAGTTATGCCATTTTGAACTTTTTAAGGGGGGGGGGGGGAGTAGTCAAAATTTAAAATTGCAAAACTCAGTAACCATAAGGGGAGTTACCAAATTTGGTAAGTAACATCATCTTGTTGACCGTTACAAAATATCGAACGGTTTATTTCCTGAGGTCAAATTTGACCCCGCCCCCCGGGGGTCAAAATTTAACATAGGCTCATATTGACTTTTCGTGGATATAATTTTGTGTCATCATCTCCTCACACAGTTTTCTTTAACATAGGCTCATATTGACCAACCTTTCCTAATCAGTCAACTCTAGCAACAAACACAAAATCAGAAAGAGGTGGAGGGTTGGCAATGTTCATCCACCATGACATGCATGTGATTAAACAGCTTCAAATTCCACTCCTTCATAGAAAAGCCTTTTTAGCGGTGTGGGGGGTATTCTCGTCAGCCCTTGAGGGCGACAGCTCTAGTTTGAGACATGCTTTTCAATAATTTTAGAGATGATTGGTAATATAGAAATAGGTGGATAATTGTTTCTATCATGTTTTGAACCCTTTTTATGAAGTGGAGTAACCTTTGCCACTTTAAATTGTTTTGGAAATTTACTATTTGAAATACTTAAATTCATAATTTTGACAAGAGGCTTACAAATTACATTTGAGCTAATTTTAAGAAAACTAGGGCTAAGGCCATCAAGCCCTGTTGCTTTTGTTGCATCAAGAATTTCTAGTTGCTTTTTAACTTCACTTTCAGAAATTTGAAAAATTTCAAAACAGGCATCATTATCAAGTTTGGAATTCACATTATTTTTAATTACAGCTTTGTAATCTGCATGTAATTGTGCTACCCGTGTTGTTTTATTGAAGATGTTTATAAAGAACGAATTAAAATAATCTGCTGCAGCTTTTGGATCTGATATTGGAGAACCATTGTCATCATGAATTAAGGTGGACTGGCGAATTTTCTGCTTTCCTGATAGATCTTTTAGACCTTTCCAAAGTTTTTTGGGGTTCCTTTTGCTATTATTTATCATATCATTGTAATAATTTGATTTAGCCTCTTTAATTTTTGACTTCACCTCTTTTCTCAAGACTTTATAATGATCCGTATCCTTGTTTCGTTTCGCTTCATTAGGTTTAAGAATAGCTGAGGATATTTCCTCACTAAACCGATCTGGCTGATATAAATATTTAACCCGCTTATGCTTTATAGGTGCATGTGAATCCAAAACTTTTAAAAACATTTGTGTAAATGTATCCAGAGCATCATCTGGATCATCATAGATATCTAGAATAGACCAAGGCTGTTTTTCCAGCTCAGAAATAAAATCAGATTTGTTGAATTTCTTTAGACTTCTAAATGTGATTATAGTGTGCATGGGCTTTTTCTCATCTTTGATGTTAGAAAGTCTAGAAATCTTACAGGATAATGGTCACTTATTGATAAAATTGGTACAGTGACATTTACAATTTTTTCTGGTTGATTAGAATAGACATGGTCTATGATTGAAGATGACCTAGAAGTTACCCTTGTCGGAACATTGACTATTTGATAGAGATGAAAGGTGTCTATAATTTTATTCCATGAAGTATTGTTTGTAGTTTGATTAGTAAATTCATAATTGAAATTTCCAAATAATATTATTTCCTTATCTTCAGTGTAGATATTTTCAAGAATTAATTCTAATTTAGTATTCCAATTTTGAAGAGAAGAGGGCGGCCTATAAATATATCCAATTATAAATGGTTTTTGTCTGTGTAATTTTACTTCAATCCAAATGGCTTCAATATTTTCCTGTTCTAGGTCTGACCTTTGCACACATGGTAAACTGTCCTTCACATATAGTATAACTCCTCCCCCATTTGATGCCTGGTCTCTACGAAAAAATTGAAAGCCTGGAAGTTCAAACTCATTATCACTAAATTTTTCATTCAAAAATGTTTCTCCTAAACCTAGAATATCAATTTGATTATTTTCATTTAAATGGTGTTTAATCTCATCAAACTTAGGGTATAAATAGTGTATGTTGAGATGCATAAAATGAAGTTCCTGCTTAAAATTACTTTTGTTTTTACTTGGTTGGTCTTGAAGTTTTGACTTTTTATTATTCCTATCACAACAACTTATGTTGTTTCTTTTTCTAATGGGATGATTTTGATCAACTTTGGACCAAGTACATGTATTTTTTATACAGTTTTTCTCCTGTAAAGTACCATCATAATGGCGTTTTAATGTAGACATTGATAAAACTTCATGAGCTCTCAAACATTGACATTCAGTAAGATTACATTCTGTACATAAATTTGAAAGAGGCATAAATGAGTTCTTCACAAATGTGGCATTATCTTCTTTGCCTGAACATCAGTCATAAAGGTGACAAAATTTCTGCTTATGACCATCTCTTTTACACAATAAGCATTTAACAGGCTTGCCATGGAGACAAATCTCTGTTGTGTGGTTTTGCTCTCCACAGTATCGACAATATTGGTGAGCACTACTTCTAAGAATGCTCACTTTACTGTCTATATTGTGGAGAAAAGACAATGTACCCCTGTTATTGAGATGTACCTGATCCTTGTAGAAAAGATACCAGTTAACAATGTTTTCATTAACCCTTTGCTGACTAGTATTGCTTTGAGTATCAAAGAAAAACCTATCCTGACTAATAAAACTGATGTTATGGTATTCACATAGGTCTCTTAGTCTTTTGTTAAAGTTTATTGGGTTTACATTAAAACGGGGTAGAACTGCTGAAATAAAGATACAACACCCTAGTTCAATCTTATCCTTAAGATCAAAAAGAAGTCTATCATATTGTTCTTCCACTGACCTCACACTTTTACCATTGCTTAGATTGTTACCACCCACATGTATAACTATCTTATTGTAAGGCTTCAAGTCCATATTATTTAGAACACTGCAAGGTATTAATATTTGCTCCTCTGTGGGTTCTGACGACTGTATTTTTCAGACTCTAGTTTTTATTCCCTTAAGAATAGAGAAGCCTATCAATAAAGTTTTGAAACCCTTCTTAACACTTTGGTCAATTATATCATTAAACTTTCCACTTTCCTTTGATTTTGACTGTTCTTGTAAATTTGAATGTTGTTCACATGGAACGGGAATACTGCTGATATCTTCTAATGAGTAAGGACTTGTATTCAGGAAGTCTGGTTTCTCTTCCTCAGTTTTACATAATTCAATTTTACATTGAACTGACTTTGAAACAGACTTTGGCATTGTAGGGGGAAAGTATTCAATTAAGTCTTCAGTGTTTTCTGTCTGTATGGAAACATTGGACATTTGTGGACGACTCTGAGCTATACAGGATCCTTTTTTAATAGAGACTTGTTCTTCCAGTTGCCTGATCCTAATTTTTAATCCTTCCATCTCTTGTTCATAGTATTGGGCCCCTTGAATAATGGATATATCCCATGTAGCTTGATCGGGATTTAAGAGACTGTTTTGAAAGGATGTTTCATTAGGTTCTGATGAATGCTGTTCATTACTTTGGCTCTCAATGGTGTCATTCTGTACCAAATTCTCAAGTAGAGGAGTTGATGCCCTTGGCTGAGTGTCTTCAGTTTGGTGATTCATATGGTCATCACAGGTCGTGTTCAAGCTAGTGTCCAAGAATTCCTCCACCCAATTAGAATAGTCAGGTAACCCTGTACAAGAATTCTGGATGTAGTCAGAGACAAAGTTACAGTGATATTAGAAGTTTTATATATCAATCCATGTTGGGAGTCACCTTTAATATAAGTGAGATGGTTATTCAAATATGATCTAACAGTCTGCAATATTTCTGGCTGAAGTTCCAATGTGCAGCTACCTTGGTTATATTGCACAGTAACATATTTAGAAAAGATATATTTTTCTTCTATTTGCTGTGAATTTTAGAAAGGGCTAGTTCATCATGATCATCATTGAGGTCTTTTGATAAAAAACCAGAGTAAGATTGTTCACTTCCACTTCCAAAGAAAATTGATGCCAGATAGTTAAAAGATGTTGTCATTTTGGCTATAAATGGCTCATTCTGTTAATTTAGAAAATCAGTGTTCCATGATTATGGCTTTGAAATAGAAAATGTATTATTAATATTACGTTGGAGAAAGTGTTTAACAGTCAATTAAAGGATAATCCCTTTTAATGTGCTATAGTTTGTTTTCTTATTGTACACCAAGCCTATCTTAAATCTGTATGGCACACATAATGACATTATTTCACAAATAATTGACACCAGGTAAAGAATTCTTATGTAGCAGATTAAGATAACCAAGTTGATTCTTGTTTACACAGATGTAAAGTTTTAATGTCCAAACTACATTAATCCAATATATGTTATGAAATATATGTAAAGTTCTCATAATTTGATTAAAATTAACACTAAAATCTTTATTAAAGTCACTAATACAATTCAATAATCAATTTGATAAAAATCCAAGCAACAGTCACATATAAACTTTTTTACAATCCATAAGGTAAAAGCTGGTTAATTGAATAATAACACCAGAGCACAAAAAACATGTCTCATCACATTGACAGTCACAAAGGTAAATTTGATTTATAAATCCTTGTTACCAAGTCCAGAGCTTTCATTGGATTTCTTCAAACAATCACAGAATAATTGTACAATAATAATATTTGTTGATGTTGACATTAGACCTGATCTGTCAAGTATCACAGGAAAAGGAGCATTATGAAATTTTATTTAAAAATCCTTGTACAACAATAAAGTCAACAGTTTTCATCAGATTCTGTTTAAACTTTCACAGAATGATTGTTCCATCATGAGGATTCTTTCTTTTCAAATGAGGCCTGATCTGTCTATTATCATGGAAAAAGAGGCCTTTTGAGAATTTTATCTATAATCCTTGTAACCAAGTCCAGAGCTTTCATTGGATTTTCTTCAAACCTTCACAGAATCATTGTACAATAATTATAATTGTTGATGCTGACATGAGACCTGATCCTTCAAGTATCACAGGAAAAGGAGCCTTATGAAAATTTTATTTTAAAATCTTTTCACCAAGATAAACTCTGCAGTTTTCATTGGATTCTGTTCAAACTTTCACAGAATGATTGTACCATCATTAGGATTGTCTCTTTCCAAATTGGGCCTGATCTATCTAGTATTATAAGAAAAGGGGCTGTATGAAAATATTATTACCAAATCCTCATAAACACAAGAATGTCCTCAGTCTTTATCAGAATCTCTTCAAACTTTAACAGAATGATTGTACCATCATTTGGATTGTTCCTTTGTAAATTAGGTCTGATTGGTTAAGTGACACAAGAAAAGGGTCATTATGAAAATTTTATTACAAAAACATCATTATCACATTAAAGTCCTCAGTCTTTCTCATTTTCTTCAAACTATATATAATTAGGATTGTTCCTTTGTACATTGGGTCTGATTTGTCAAGTTTCACAATAAAACGGGCAATATGAAATTGTTATTACAAACAATTCTTGACACAATTCAGTCCACTGTTTTGATTGATTCTCTTTAACTTTTAAAGAATGACCGTACCTTCATTAGAATTGTTCCTTTTGAAATTTGGTTTGTTCTGTAAAGTTTCATAGGAAAAAGGGCCCTATGAAGATTTCACTATAAACTCGTTAACACAATAAATTCCACAGATTACACAGATAAATTGTAACATCATTACAATTGTTGATTTTGACAGTGCATCTGATTATGGAAAGTGTCACATAAACAGGGGCCTTATGAAAAACTTTCTTAAATATTCTAATTAACACCATGATGTCACTTGATTTCACCGGATTCACTTCAAAATTTCACAGAGTAATTGTACAATCTCTTAAATGGTTCTTTTCAGAACTGGATACAATCCATCAAATATAATGTAAAAAGGGGCCATATGATTATTTTTTGAATATTCTAGTAAACATAATGAAGTCCACATATTTCATTGGTTTCACTTTAAAAGTCAACAGTTTTACCAGATTCTCTTCAAAGATGCATGGAATAATTGTTGCATTGGAAACAAAGGAAAAGGGGCCTTACAGATTATCATTCAAAACATTCTTGTGTAGTTGATGAAGTTCACAATCATTATCAAATTGTCTTTTAAATTTCACTGGACAATTGTAGGGTTGTAAGGATAGTTCCTTT
The DNA here is from genome assembly GCA_946902895.1 of Fragum fragum. Taxonomy (NCBI): domain Eukaryota; kingdom Metazoa; phylum Mollusca; class Bivalvia; order Cardiida; family Cardiidae; genus Fragum; species Fragum fragum. Next base: position 27,682,881 of record OX336377.1, on the reverse strand, counting down.
TGGAATGAAATTGATCCATCAGAAAACACAGGAAAAGGGGCCTTATTTATTTTCATTCAAAACAATCCTGTTTATGTGATAAAGTCCACAATTATTGTCAGATTCTGATGAGAATTTCACAGGATGATTGTAGGGTCATAAGGTAACTTCCTTTTGGAAAAGGATTGGTCATGAAACATGGGAAAGGGACCTTGAGGATTGTTGCTCAAAATAATAAAGGGGATAAAGTCCATTTTTTTTTCAATTGTGCATTCTTCTTTAAGAAATTAACTTTCTTAAATATCAGATTTCTTTAATGGAAAACTTGATAACCAGTAGAGCGTCTCAGGCCCTCATGGGCCTCTTGTTTGAGGGAGTGAAATGAGATGGAATTAGTATATCATTGTGATTTGACATCTATACCCCCACAAACAAAATGCAGGGGGGTACACAAGAATTAGCCTGTTGGTCAATTGGTTTGTTGGTTGGTCAATCTGTCCACAATATCTTGTCCAGATAGCTTTCCCTGATTCACTTTATACTTGGCAGTGTTTATTTTACTTTATAGATGTGCATGACACAAATAATGTTGTGAGAATTTCATCAAGTAGTACTGAGTTATTACCCCTGATTTAACTTAAAATGCATATCCTCACATCTCCTACTCCATTTTCAGTTCTTTTTACTTTAAATTTGGCAGAATTGTTCGTTACAAGTTGTACAAGACACGACTTTTATGCAAATTCTATGAAGAATAAAGTGAGTTATTGCCTCTGATTAAACTCAAAAATAAGTAAAGAGTATGTCACAATATTTTTGAGTTCCTGCAACATCATATATTACTTGTACTTATATCCCTATAACAAAGCGTAATGCGGGGATATTTGCACCACACCAAATGGCTGTCAAGACTAGTTTTATCAGATATCTTATATCTATTACAGGTATCGTCTACCAATCATATTTGTGATTATAAATAATAATGGTATTACTAGAAGTTTTAATGAGGATGTATTCAACAGCTTAGAGGATACAGATAGGACTCTCAGGTAACTAAATTAGTAGCAATCTTTTCTCTGGAAGTAAATCATGTGTAATAGCATTATGAAAATAATTTGGCTTTTCAATGCTTTTTTCCTAACAATTTTAATTGATCATGAATAGATAATCTTTGTATTGAAAGATTTATTGAAGCCAAATGAATTAATGAAAGAATACTTATAAAAAATTATGTAAAAAATTTCTGTAAGTAATGATTTATTTACTTCATAAGCTTCAAAATTTAATTAATTTTAGGCTTTCACCTGACAATAAATCTTGACAAACCCAAAACTAAAAACGGTTGTTGAGAAATTAAAGTGAGCATGACATAATAAAACTATTGAAGTGAGGGTATATAAAAAAAAGCCATTTCCAATTTCTCCTACCACAATGGTTAGTAAGCCTTTGCAGGGGCAGGTTGTTTAACTTATCACTGTCTGTGTGTAAGCAGTAAACTTAAAGATAAAACATAATTATTTGCTGCTATTCAAACACCGTTCAAGATACACGGCTTGTATTCTTGACATAATATCCTTGCAATGCATAGGCAACGGTTAAGTGTAAGGTGAAGCTTATCAATCAAGGTCAAGGTCTGTTATTAGGGTCAACTTAATGCAAAACTCAATATTTTTTCTCAATACATGGCTCATATGTGTGTTATAGGCCCCTTGCATAAATAAGCAACAGTTGGTTCAATGTCAAGGTGATCAATCAATGTCATGGTCACTTATCAAGGTCAACTTAACACAAAAATGCATAATTTTACTGTTCAAGATACATGACTCTATTTGGGGATATAGGTTCCTTGCATTGATGGGTATCAGCTGTTTGTAAGGTTGAGGTCATTCATCAATGTCCAGGTCACTCATCAAGGTAACTCCCCCCCCCCCAAAAAAGACTATTAATGGTATTGCACAAATAAATCTTGATTTATTTCTTAAAGGTGGTCATAAATACAGATTCAGTGATAGGTTCAAGTGTGTTGAGTAGAAATATAAGATTTACAGATCAAACAAAATTAAAATATTAGTAGAAACATAACTTAACAAACATTACTTTAAATGTTTCATGTATTAAAGTCACCCACCAACTGTGTTATCTCCCAATGCCCGATATGAAAAGATATTAGAGGCTTTTGGGGGAAATGGATATTTCGTACAGACACCAGATGAAATCAGTAAAGCTATGGAAGCAGCAGTGGCCAATCAAAAACAGACATCCATGGTGAACATCATGATCAGTACGCAGGCAGACAGACGTGTTCAGGTATTCTATATGGGTAGCTTTGTTGTAAACTAACTACATGTCATTGTTGGTTGATCTGAGTTTAAATACTACAGCTGCTTTAATAATTTCCCAGATGAAAAAAGAAATTGACAAGTCTAAATTGAAAAATGTTGCAGACTACAATTTCAAGACAATGAAGTTTATAAAAATGTTTGTTTTACTGATAAAAATTATTATGGACAATGAAAAAATTGCTTGTTACAATCAATTTCTTCCTTTCTCGTGAGCTTTACCAAAGCTTTTTTCTTGAGAGCCGCTGCATAGCCCAGTTGGTAGCACATCAGACTCCAATCTCGTATCTCAAAGGTCAAGGTCACAATCTTGAGTCAAAGGGATATCCAGAATGATTAAATTGCATCAGAAATGGTTAAATTGTATTTACTCTCTTATTCTTCATTGGATTGCTTCCATATTTTGACAGATGCTTAACTGGGTGGACCACTTTACATGACCTTGACCTTGACCCAGTGACCTTGACCTTAGACCTACTTTTGACCTCAGAAAAATCTGTCCATAATGCATTTCTTGCATATATTTGTATATATATAGAAATTATTATATATATTAAAATTTCATTTATTAAAAACCCAGACGTATAGATTGCAAATGCATGTGGTTGTGTTTACAAAACAAATCAAAGTGCCACATGCTTGACCCTGTCTTTTGGGGGCATTTGTCACATGACTGTGACCAGCTCTTGTTTGTATCACTTTAAGAAAAGGGCTTTTTAAACATTGTGCAAAATGAAGTTTGCATTTTACAAGCATTTTCTTTATTACCCACTTTGTTATACACCCAGAAAGACTAAGAATTTTGAATTCTGATATACATATGTACTGTGTTGATATCCAAAGATCTTGTATAGGACATTTTTTATTCATAGAAAAAAGTTATGTATATATGATTTATCAGATATTTTCTTTACAGCTTAAATTTCAGAGTTAGCCAATAAATTATAGTACTCCTACAATTATATCTATTTCAGGCCTTCTCATGGTTGGAATCCATACAGCCAAGTAAAATGTAAAGAAAAGGAAACAGCTCTAAGTTCAGTCAAAAGTCCTAAATGCATATTACTTTACGGACCAGTCTGTGAGAATACTAATGCAGAAATCACACAAAGTATAATTAAATAAGGACCTATACGCAGCTCTTTAATAGATTTACATGAAAACTTGTAACGGAAAAGCTTTTTTCATTACTTATTGATGTCATTTGCATGATAAATTTCTGAATTAATTTTTATATATTTTGTTGTACCAAATCTTGAAAATATCCTTTCTTAAGAATGAGCATAATATTGTTGAATAACTTTGTTGCCCATTCTTATTCTATTATTTGCTAGTAGTTTTGTATTGAAATATTCATCTTAGATTACTTTTTTAAATAGGAACAAACTTATTACAAATTTCACCATAATTTCGTAATAAATCTACATGCAAGAAAATTTTTCTATTATACTTACACCCTACATCATTGACAACTTTTGTACCATCTGTGGTAATTGTAATTTGAACTTTTGGATAAACTATTTGATTTCAAAAGGAAGCTACAAGAACAATTCTTGATAAAAATACTGAAAAACCTAAAGAAGAATTGTTTGAAAAGCACAACTGGCTCACCACTCATGATCACATGTACATGTGTTGTACTTAAAAAGTCTCTTTTCAGGTATAAAGCTTTTAATCCATTCCCACACGATGAATCTTTTGGATGCCTCTCAAGAAAAGCGATTTTGAAAACATTATGGATAAAGAGGAAATTGCATCATTTTCCCCATTTTTTTAGCTCACCAGAGCACAAAGTGCGAGGTGAGCTATTGTGATTGGTCATTGTCTGTCGTCCGTTTGTCTGTCTGTCTGTCCGTCCACAATTTCTCTAAAAATCTTCACCTCCTAAACCAGTTGGCCTATCAAGCTAAAACTTTGCAGGAATGTTCCTTGTGTGAAGTTCTACAAAAGTTGTTAAAAGAATTTAATTCCCTCAAAAACTCTGGTTGTCGCTGCATTTGAAAATGGGAATCTTAGGTAATTCTTTAAATATCTTTAAAAATCTTCTCCTCCTAAACTAGTAGGCCTATCAAGATGAAACTTTGCAGGGATGTTCCTTGGTTGATGTTCTACAAAATTTGTTAAAAGAATTTAATTCTGTCAAAAACTCTGGTTGCCGCGGCATTTGAAAATGGGAATCTTTAGTGATTCTTTAAATTTCTTTAAAAATCTTTCCTTCCTAATCCAGTAGGCCAATCGATCTTAAACTTTGCAGGGATGTTCCTTGGGTGAAGCTTTCAAAAGTTGTTAAAAGAATTTCATTCCGTGAAAAACTCTTGTAATTGCAGCATATGAAAATGGGAAATTTTAAGAAATCTTTGTTGTTGTTTTTTTCATAGACTACAAGGCCAAAGGTCTTTATATTTTGTATAGAGCTTAATCATATGGCTCTATACCAAGTTTTAAAGTATTTAATCTCTGGGGTAAAAAATGGCCCCACCCCTGAGGTCCGAAGTTTGGAAAAATTCCTGAATTAGAGCAATTTCAAAAAACTTCTCCTCTTATATAAGTTCTAGAATATTCATATTTGATATGTAGCATAACTAGATGGTTTGTACTATATCATTAAAACTTGTCCTCCTAGGGTCAAAAACGGCCCTGCACTAGGGGTCCAAAAATTGGGAAAAACGCAAAATTTGAGAATGGCAAAAAAAAAAAAAAATTCTTCAATTTAAGGCGGAGGGCATTTATATTTTGAGTGTAGCATAGCCTGGCTGTTATCTATCAATTTTGATAAAATTATGCCTGTAGGTTAAAAAACACCCCTTGCCTGGGTGTCCAAAGTTCGTAAGAATACTCAATTAGACCATGTTAAACAGTCTTCTAATCCCAATCTGCCAAAGTCTAAGGCATTCATATTTGGTATATAGCTTAAACAGATGTTTCTCTACCATGTTAACTAAAATCTTAGCCTTGGGATAAAACATGGCACTGCCCTAGAGGTCCAAAATTTTGAAAAACACCCAAGTAGAGCAATTTCAAAAGTCTTCTTCTTCCGAAATGTAAGGTGAAGGGCATTCATATTTGGTATGTAGCATGACTAAAAAATTTTGCACTATGTTACAGGAAAATATGCTCTTAGGATAAAAAACGTCACTGCTCCTGGGGTCGAGAATTGCGTAAATTGCATTGAAAGAATTCATCTTCTTAAACAGAAATGGAGAAATTGCTTGTCACTCCCTTTCTCACAATGCTTTTTTAAACCTATTTTCCCTAAGGGTGACAAATTTTGGGATAGTTTGGTAATGGATTTAAAAGGCATTCAATTTTATTATAAAGTATTACTGGATTGTTTTGTACAAAGCCCAAAATCTTATATTTGTCTTATTCATTTTGCTCAAGTTGTGTCTTTTTTATTCAAAAAAGTACTGTAATTTGCAGATGCCTCAGGTGAGCGATTTAGGACCATCATGGTCCTATTGTTTTTATATACCTGAAAGTTGAAAAAATTCAAAATTCAATAAACTTAATCGTTGGATGACCTTTAATCAGATTCCTTCAAAGAATATTGATTGGATGAAAAACATAGGGGCTTAAATGGGTGGAGGTAATTTCCATATATGGGGAAAGCTTTGAAAACCTTCTTCTCAGAAACTAGAGTATGGATTTCAACCAATTTTCCCAGGTATGATCCTAAGATCACCCTTAATCAGATTCCTTCAAAGAATTTTGATCGGGTAAAAAGCATGGCTTAAATGGGCAGGGCTAATTTCCATATACAATGAAAGCTTTTAAAATCTTTTTCTCAGAAACAAATTGGTGGATTTTAACCAAATTTCACTAGAATGATCCTCTGGTGACTGTTTTTAGCTCCACTGGTCGAAGGCAAGCGGGCTATTGTCATGGCATTATGTCTGTCGTGCATGCATCCGTCCCTCAGTCTCTCTGTAAACGTTTTCTTTAAAAGTCTTCTCCTTAGAAAATATTGGTTGGAAATCAACCAAATTTCACAGAAATGATCCTCATGTGAACCTTTATCAGATTTTTCAAAGAATTTTGATTGGATGAAAAACCTAGCTTTAAGGGGAGATTTTCCATATATGGAAGATGGCGAAATAACTAAAGGTTGTCTCCTTGGAAGTTTAAAATTGATATCTGTATATTTTACATGGATGTTTATTGATTTCTTTTGAATTGCCTTTAATTAGAGTTTTTAAAGAGATTTTGATCTGTTGAAAATTTTGGATGTAATGGGCCTAATTTTTTAAAGCTTATGAAGGGCAGTAATAAATTCTGTTGGTTTAGTTAAATATCATCCTCTTCCTTTGTACATTTTCTAGACTTAATATTTTTTGCACAATGAGTTTGTTCTGCAAGAAAGATTCATCATATCATTTAGCCCTTTACCAGATGAGAAAATATTAAATTGTTCCAAATTGAAAGAAAATGCATTTGACGATTTTAACCATTAGAAAATGATGCTGCTTTCTGAAGCCCTAAGGAATATGTTTATTGAAAGGTTGAAGAGAAAAAGAAATTGCTTGTTACAAGTGATTTTTCTTTTTCTTACAATGATCTCTAAATTTTCTATTTGTTAGAATAACATAACATAGAATAACATAACATGAATGATACAGCCCTAAGGGAGAGCTTTTTATGCCACCACATCGAAAGATCGGGGTATATTGTTTTTCGTCTGTCGATCTGTCTGACTGTCTGCAAAGCTTAACCAAAAAACTTAACATTGCCAATTACTACCGGCCTATTCAAGATACAATGCTCATATTTAGCATGATGATAGATTTCCATATGTCAAGGTCATATGATAAGGTCAAGGTCAGAAACCAAGGTCAAACGTTAGTCCTGTTGCGGGGGCATTGTGTTTCACAAACACATCTTGTTTTCCCTAAATTGAATACATGTATATCAAAACCAGTAAAGGTTTTCTCCTTTATGTGTATCAAATGGATATCAGTTGAATTTTACATGCGTGATCAAGGATATTTTTGGATGACCTTTTATTCGATTTTTTTAAGAGAATTTAATAAGTTGAAAAAAATTGGATTGATTGAATGAGGTTTAACGCTGCTTTTAACAGTATTTCAGTCATATTGTGGCGGCAGGAGCACCTAACAATGGACTCCTGGTATTTCTGACACAAATACTACCACTACATCTTTTCCTAGACTCCAGCTGCTACCCCACATAGGTTTTTGATTATCCACCCATTGATGAGAAACAAATGTCAAAAGAATATGTGCCGCCGCCCGGGATCCAAACCCATGACATCCCATGATGAAAAATTTGGACTTAATGAGCCTAAGTTTGTTAGATTTATGAATTGGAAGTAATAAATGTATCTGGCTAAGCTAACTTTATTGCATTTTAGCTTACTCCTATGAATCTTTTCTAGACTGAAAGATTTTGTACATGACTTTGTTCAATTTTGATTTGAAAGAATTATTTATCATTATCCCGTAGCCCTTTACAAGATAACAAAATTTTAGACTGATCCAAATTAAAAGAAAATGCGTTTGACAATTTTAAATTTGTAACAGTTAAAGATATTTGTCTTTTAGGGCCAGTAACGTTATGGACAACAACCAAATTGCTTACTTTTATCAATTCCATGAATTTCAGACTGGCCCATAATTAATAAAAAAGCTGCAAGTTGTCTGAATTTTAAAACTCACTGTATTTCTCTAAAGAAACAAGCAATTTCTCAATTTCTTCATTTTCATTGATGTTTTCCCAAGCTGTTTTGTAGTGGGGCATCAAAAGTCAGGTTAAACAAGTTTTCATTTTCCATAATTTTTTGAGGATCATGAAAAAAAGCTGGATTGATTTGTATGTAATTGGTTAATCAGTTAATTCAGGCCTGTGAAGCGATACATGCTCTCAAGCGCCTCTAGTTCTAATTCCGTCAATTAATTTTGATTGGTTGAAAACATTGCTTTTATTGGGTGGCTTATTTCTATGAAATCTTTTGAAAAAATGTTAATACCTTTTCCATCTGTCTAAGTAAATGAATTGACTTTGAAACAAGGACAAATTTGAAACATCAAAAGGTTTCATTGACAAGATTTATTTGCCACACATTTTGAATATGATTTGGATTTGGTTTATATTGAATTCCCGAAAACGCCATTTGCTTAATCGGTACAATCAGGAGTGCTAGTTGTTTTTTTAGCCCGACTGAGCATGAAGCATCAGTATACTGACATCTTTCAAAATAGCTAAAATAATGAATCTCGGATCCCCAGGGGCGTTTGTTCACTGACTTCTTTCTTATTTCTGAAATTATAACTAATGGATCCAGAGGGAGGAAAAAAGTTTTTTCCTTCTTTCAAACTCGCCCCTAAGCATTCGAATTTGTAAATTAGACTTTTGGATCCCCAGTTACTGAGTCTATATGTGTATAAAGTGTGGTCCACTTGTATCATAATCCTAACCTTAACATGAAATTAGACTGTTGGAAGAAAAGGGGCCTTTATCTCAGGTGAGCACCCCAGGGCTAACGGCCCTTTTATTATTAGTGGGTGACTATAATGTCGCACCTATGTTTTACTGAACCCTGTATTGCAAACCTCATCAACTCGACCATCCCAACTATTTTTATAAACGATATCATGATGTAGTGTCGTGGATGTTAACTCTTTATTTGTAGGATTAAAATTTTCTCGGTTTATGATCCATATACATTTGAAAATGTACTGCTCTTATCCTAGTCCGGGAAAATTGATCCTGACATGATCACTCTCGATTAGAGAATATCTGTTAAATTGTGGGCTTATAAACTTCTGGCTTAACTATTCTTAGTAAAATATGACCATCGAATTTATCTACTAGCTCTATTTGGTCAAGCTTAGCTATGTCAATGCATATCTATACGATTTACCCATGTAAATGTCAATCGAAGGAAATCCGATCAAATAGGGCCCTAATTAGACAGCTGAAAAATATCGCTCTTTTAGTAGCCTAAGTTTTTCATTTTATAATGAGTTTATAACCATGTTGCTATCCATAGTAAGAATTAATCGTAGTTGGGCTGTGCTACATCCAATTACCTTTCAAATATTTGAACAGAGGAAATTCCATATCGTCGAAGGGCCACCAAAACCTCGTAACTTTTTTGTCAAGCTGTAGTTACGAGGTTTAAGGCGCACATGGACATTGTTTTCCGTGATAAGTAGAATACATTCAATATCACATGTATCCTGACTAAGATTGGACATTGGTAAGATTACACCAGCTTTCCGAGGTGGATCACTTCAACTTTGAACAGTAAAAAATATGAAAAAGTGATAAATAACTAGTACTACCGGGCTGTAAATTTTTGCTCTGTGCTGATGAATTGTCCATTCCAGTCACTATCCTACCTCAAAATATGCTTGAATTGTGCAAAGATCGATTTGTGATAATTCATCCACTCTAAAGCTATTGATTATGAAAACTTTTCTTGCGCGATACTTCATTTGATAGTGGTCATGGTGAGCTATTGTGATCTAGCTGTGTCCGTCGTGTGTCAACATCTTGTGTGCACTCTAGAGGCCACAATTTTTGTTCAAATGTTTTGAAACTTGGTCAGAATGTTTGTCTCCCTGAAACCTTGGACAAGAACAATATTGAGTCATATGAAGCAAAAAACTAGGTCACTAGGTCAAATTATAGAAATACCTTGTGTGTACTCTTGAGGTCATATTTTTGCCTCGAATGTCTTGATATTTGGTCAGAATGTTTGTATGCATAAAATCTCTGTCAAGTTCGATATTGGGTTATGTCAGGTCAAAAACTAGTCACTAGGTCAAATCCTAGAAATACCTCTTGTGCACTCTAGAGGTCATATTTTTGAGTCAAATCAAATGATATTTGGTAAGAATGTTAATGTTATCTCAGCGAAGTCAAATATGGGTCACAATTGGTCAAAAACTGGGTCACTAGGTCAAACGTTAGAAATACCTAGTATGCACACCAGTGGCCATAGTTTTGGCTCAAATGAATTGATATTTATCAGAATGTTTGTCTGCATTATATCTAGGTCAATTTTGATATCTGGTTATGTCGGGTCAAAAACTAGGTCACTAGGTCAAATCCTAGAAATAATCTTGTGTGAACTTTAGAGGCCACATTTAAGGTTCAAATAAAACATTTGTTCAGAAAGTATTTGTCCATATATTGCAGCCAGTTCAAATATGGGTATTATGTAGTCTAAAAACTAGGTCACTAGGTTAAAATCTTAGAAATACTTTCGTGCAATCTAGAGGTCCCATATTGGGCTCAATTTAATTGATATTTGGTCAGAATATTTGTCAAGTTCAGGTTTGGGTCACATGGGTAAAAAGATAGGCCACTAGGTCAAATCTTAGAAATGTCTTGGGTTTTTAGCTCCACTGAGCACGAAGTGCTCTGGGGGAGCTATTGCGATCGGTCATCGTCCGCCGTCCGTCCGTTCACAATTACAAAAAAATCTTCTCCTCCTAAACTAACCATGTAATTTCAATAAAACTTCACAGAAATGATCCTAAGGTCATGCTCTTTCAAAATACTTCAAAGAATTGAAATCCATGAAGAACTCTGGTTGCCATGGCAACAGAGTGAAAAAACTTGAAAAATCTTCTCCTCCCTAACGGTAAGGCCTAGAGCTTAAATATTTGGTATATATCATCATCTATTGACCCTCTACCAAAATACTTAAAAGAATTACCGTATTCTGAAAATAAGCCCTTTTCTGGGCAATCCCTGATTTTACATAGAAATAAAGAAGGAAATCTTTAAAAATCTATTTGTCCCAAACCATAAGGCCTAGAGCTTTGATATTTGTATACATCATCATCTATTGACCCTCTACAAATATACTTCAAAGAATTAAAGTCTTCTGAAAATTAGCCCTTTTCTTTGTGATCCCTGATTTTGCATAGGAATAAGGAAGGAAATCTTTAAAAATCTTCTTCTCCCAAACCATAAGGCCTAGAGCTTTGATATTTGGTATATATCATCATCTATTGACCCTCTTCCAAAATACTTCAAGGAATTACCATAATTTGAAAATTAGCCCTCTTCTGGGCAATCCCTGATTTTACATAGAAATAAAGAAGGAAATCTTTAAAAATCTTCTTGTTCCAAACGGTAAGGCCTTGAGCTTTGATATTTGTATACATCATCATCTATTGACCCTCTACCGAAATACTTCAAAGAATTTACGTATTCAGAAAATTAGCCCTTTTCTTTGTGATACCTAATTTTACATAGAAATAAAGAAGGAAATCTTTAAAAATCTTCTTTTCCCAAACCATAAGGCCTGGAGCTTTGATATTTGGTACAAATCATCATCTATTGACCCTCTTCCAAAATACTTCAAAGAATTACCATATTCTGAAAATTAGCCCTTTTCTTTGTGATCCCTGATTTTGCATAGAAATGAGGAAGGAAATCTTTAAAAATCTTCTTCTCCCAAACCATAAGGCCAAGAGCTTTGATATTTGGTATATATCATCATCGATTGACCCTCTTCCAAAATACTATAAAGAATTACCATATGTATATGTAAGTTAACAAAACACCTCAGGCGCTTCGCGCTCACGGAATCACATGAATCGCGTGTCCAGGTCTTTCTTATACAGGCTCAGTCGATATGTTATAATTGGCTTTGGTATACTAACGGTCTCGAGACGGAGAGCTCTCCAAATCTGATCGCCCGTCTCGAGACTATTCGTCAGGGGTTTGGTGTAGGCTATGAGAATACAGTAAATAACCACAACTTGAATTTTACATAAGTTTCAACATTTTTATTGAACAAGCTTCCTTTGGGAGAGAGAGGGGGCAAAAAAGATAAAGATATACAGATAAATATATACTCCTTTTATCTTTTTCTACATAACACTTTACTGTGTTGGTTCTCTCTGTAAAAGAGAATAAATAACGATACTCGGTAAACAACAATTATTTCGGATGATGAACTTAAAATAACTAATTAGATGAACATTTTTTCCTTTTTATGAGAAAGATATAGATTGAAAGACGAAAGTTGTCCCGTAGTAAATTGAAAACCCGTTATCGGGGAAATAATTACAATAAAGGAGTTAATTAGACCAACTTCTAATCTGACGTTTATTTGGTTGTGTTACCCTTTACTGTTTTTAAAAAATCTAGACCTGTCCAAAATCAAAGGATTTGCAGATACAAATTTAAAGTCGATTTTATTTAAAAACCAATCATTTAGCAGGGTAGAAAATATTGTGGAAAAAGAAGAAGTCGCTTGTAACAATTTCTTCTTTTACTACAATGATTTCTCAAGAATGAAACCACAGGGACGTAAAAACAAGAGATCGTTAAACCCCTAAATTCTGCAAATTATACATTAGGGTCAGAAAAGCCTTATGAGAAATAGACCCAGCCATGATGATTTCCGAGGCTTTTTCTAAGGCACAACCAAATAATGAATTGTATAGAAGTAGTAATGACTTGGAATTACAACACATCAGCAGATCATTTTTAGCTCCACTGGTTGAAATCCACTGGTCAGGGCATTGTGTCTGTCTTGCATCTGTTTGTAAACCTTTTCATTAAAAATCTTACTTGTGAATTTTAAAAAGCCGGTTCCCTCATAGAGAATATCGTCGTTTGGAATGCAATATGTCATAACTACAGCTTTATTTAAGTTGTAGTCACGACATTTTGCACGCCCAATGACAATATCATGTCACATTTCTTTAATATATATTTCGAGAAAATTTGGCTTTTATTTTTGGAGCTAATTTCCATATAGCATTAAAACCTTTTGAAAAATTCTCAGAGTTAATGATAGAAATATCAAAACACAGGATCAATCCTTCACCGAACTATTTATCAGAAATTGGTGGAATGGAATTCAAACAAATTTTTTATGAAAGATTCTTCTGTGACCTTCAGATCCTTATAAAGAATAATGATATGATGTAAATCATGACTTTCATGGAAAAAGGAGATTCATGAGATGAATCTGTTATCGAATTCTTTGGTCCAAAAGTGTTATTGAAGAAAAGAAGAGCTCTCAGTGGATAGAAACGCTTAAATATTCTTAGTGCTGCATAGTAACAACAATTCAATGTTGATATTAGGAATAATTCCAAAATATGAATGTCAGAATTATTTATAAACTTTAAATCATAACTCTGAACAGATGTCTTAACGTTTCAAACCATAATCCTAAGTAGTAACAGAGATGAAAAAAATCTTGCTCTTTATTTCCAAGTGAATAAAGTTAAAGGTCTACTAAAATGAACATCAGAGTAATGAATATCTGCTAAGGGGCTGATATTATGATCACGTAGGCATGTGCCTTGTGTCTCAGCAACAGCAATTGTATGACGAGAGATAAGACAATTGCACATGATACTTTTATTAGGAATTTTTGAGTCAAAAAGGGTCAAAATTCCACTGAAATGAATGTTAGAGCAATGAATTGTTTCCTAGGGGATGATATGATGGTCTGTAGAACATATGCGAAGATTGAGAGGAATGGAATAAGTAAAAACAGTTATAAGAGACTTGCACCTGAAACTTTAGCCAAATATCCAAGTCAGAAAAGGAGTCATGATTCCAGTAATATGAATGTTACACTAACGAATCTTTGCCTAGGGGATGATATGATAGTCACTATAGCATTTGCAAAGTTTTGAAGCCATTGCATTAGTAGAAAAAGATATTTGAGATTGCACTTTAAACTTTAACCTAATGTCTAAGCGAAAAAGGGGATCATAATCCCTCTAAAACGAATGTCAGAGTAATGTATCTTAGCCTAGGGTATGATTTGATGGTCACAAACGCAAAGTGTCAGAGCAACAGCATTAGTAGGTACAGAGATAAAACAGAAACTAGCCAGTTGCACATAAAACTTTAACCAAAGTATTACGCTGACACCAACACCAATGCACGGATGACTAGAATAGCAGCATTATTCTTCTAAGTAGTCAAGCTAAGAGCGGCTTTAATCAGCGTAGCTTATTTTCACAAATAGTATAAAATGAAAACTTGAAAAATTCTAAGACTTCCCCTAAAAGTAATTGTAGGTTAAAAATCAACCAAATTGTACAGAGATGGTCTAAGTGACCCATTAACAGATTCCTTAACAAGAGTGCCATAGTCACAATACACGCAACCCTTTTGCTTTCAGTGCCCTTTTTTCTGTGACACAGCCCAAAATGGCAAAACAGTAAAAATGTGCACAAGGTCAGGTTCCTCCCTCTAGCAAAATCCTGTATCCCATTACCGCACTAGAACATTTTGTGTGGGAATGGGTTAAAAAATTAGCATTTCAGAAAATTGGCCATTTAATGTGAGATCCTGATTCTATCTAGAAATAAAGAATTGAATCTTTGAAAATCTTCTTATTCCAAACTATAAGGCCTAGAACTTTTATATTACGTATATACCATTACATAATGACCCTCTACCGATATACTCCTAAGACATATTCTTTGGTGAAATATTGCCTTTTGGTGTGTGATCCCTGATTTTACAAAGGAGTATCAAGAAGGAAACCTTTGATAAAAATCTTCCTTTCCAAAAGAAATGGCCTAGGGCTTTGACAGTTGGTATATACAGTGTATAATTATCTAATGACCTGCTATCTGAATAAAAGTACACAATACTTCTAGGAAGTCGACTCAAAAATAAATGAGGGATCTGTTGTGCAATATCAGATTTACATTCGGGTGAAGAAATATTGTCCTCCAAAACCATAAGGCCTAAATCTTTGATATTTGGTATATATTATTACCTATTACCCCTCTTCCAAAACACTTCAATGAATAACTCTATTCTGAAAATAAGCGCTTTGTAGTAGGGTCTTGGTTTTATATAAGAATACAGTAAAAAATCTTCTCCTAAGCTAATGGCCTAGAGCTTTACTATTTGGTGTATATCATAAAGCCTTGTGCTGTCATACCCAAGTTCTGCCATCATGGTTCCTCCTTACTATTCAATTTAACAAGTTTCCTTTACATATTCTGGTAGTACAACACTTATTTGAATTTTGGTTTTACAACACTTAACTATGGCAAATATCACTGAAAGGAGCTAACTGCTTGTATTAGACTATAATACATCAAACCAACTTTGAAAACATGCAAAATGCACTTCACTTTATTCCAAAATGAGCAACTCGTCTATTCCAAATCGGGAATTGCTATTCTTTCTTGATATGTCAATCAATTATGGCCCTCAATCCTGTTCCTAAGTAAACAAAAATCTTTTTAATTATTAGAGAATCAAAGACTAATACACTTCCTTTGAATTGGTTTAAATGAAAATAAGGGGCCACTTGCCCTGGCGCGCTTAACCGAGATAAAGGCCCTTTTCTTTCAACAGTTGGATTCATTGTAAAGGTTAGGATTATGATACATCTGGGCCTAACCATACCTTATACATATACTGGCTCTATACCTAGGGATCCAAAAATCAAAATTTTAGAATGGTCATAGAATTCCATAAACACATTTCTTGATAACAAATTTCAAGGGTTCAGGCCTTATATATTGGAACAGTTTTTTACTCTCCTCTGGATCAAAGTGTAATAACTTTAAAAAATTGAAAGAAGCCAATAAACTGATTCACCCGGCAAAATATCAAGGCTTATGGCCAATTGGGTCTGAAAAAGATTATTTTTAATTTAACTTTTGTTGCTGTGGCAACCAGAGTTTTTCAAAAGAAGTCAACTCATTTAGGACAAGGACTACCTTAGGAACATATCTGAAAAAATAAAGATTTAAAATGGCCCAAAAGTATAATTAGAGAGGAGATACTGTTAAAAAAAACTTTATTTCTTTACAGCCCTTCCTTCAGGCCAAGCTCATAGGGACTTGAGTTTATTGATTTTGGCAGTATTGAAATAGGCTAATAGATGAATACTTCATGCAAAGTTTGGTTGAATTACCAAAAAGGTAATTTTTAATTACTAATGATTTTAGCAATTTTGAAAGAGGTCATGATTTTAGCAAGTTTGAAAGAGGTCAATAAACTGATGTTTCATGCAGAATAGCAAAGCCTCTACGCCTTTAGAGCAGAAGATTTTTAGATATTTTTTTAAAAACTTTCACTTTGTTGCCATTGCAAACAGAGTTTTCAACTAATTTCAATTATTTTACCTATACTCAAAGGGGGCCACCTAAGGAATATTTCTACCGAATTTGGCCCGGTGATTTGGGACATAATGGTTAGAGAATATGTTGATGAACGACACATGGATGAACCTTTTTCAATTACATTAGCTCACTTGAGCATTTTGTGCTCAGATGAGCTTAAAAAATTGTCAAAGATATCATATTGAAAGAGCAGGTAATTGTCTGAGTCTATAATTCACCAAACTGATTTAAAAAGAAAGAAATTGCAGAATGTAATTCAATCAATTCCAGCCAAAAAAAAATAAAAACCAAAAAAACCCAGTCCATTCAAAATTGGAAGTATACTGCTCTTTTGGAATCACTGTCATTCGTTCACTGTCAAAATCAATAAGATGTTTTAAAACTCTTACCATATAACAATTATAACAATTTACTTATGAATAAACTAATATAAAGTGAATTGTTTATTGTGTAATATTTTTAAGTTGACAAAATATTTCAGTGAAAGAAGTCTTTTTAAAACAAATTAAAATTCACCAGTATTCCGGTCAAATAACATTATATCTATAAATGATATACTAAAATGATATTGAAAGGAACTGGTAAATAATTATTCATCAAACTAATTTGAGTAAAGAAAGAGAAAGGGTAATTAACTATTTCCGTGAATGAACAATCAGTCTATTCCAAATTGGGAAAACTACCCATTAACTAGTGTCTATAAATGTGTTTCCAGTATCAAAGCTCTAGGCCTTAAGGAGAATTTTTTTCACTTGGTTGCCATGGCAACCAAAGTTCTTCATGGATTTCAATTCTTTGAAGTTTTTTGAAAGAGCATGACTTAAAGACAATTTCTGTGAAGTTTGGTTGAAATTCCATGGTTAGTTTAGGAGGGAATGATGTTTTGGTTATTGATATTTTCAGATAGCTCTAAGGTTAAGGGTGTACGTTTGAATTTGGCATGTCTTGAATAAGGCAAGCATATAGTTACGATTTTGTCTGTCGGTCCCTCAGAAACCCTTTTCCAGTTTATTTTATACGTTTTGTGACAGGTATATTTGGGGAGCATAATCCGTCTGACGGCTCTTACCTTTTGTTTTGTTCCTCCTTATAAGGTAACACAATGACATAGAGGGTAAGTTTGAGTTCAGAGAACGTAAAACTGTTGGATCAATGCTGCGGAGTAGTTCAATACAAATTACAAAATCAAGGGGAGATAAATCCAAAACAAATGATAATAAGATCAAGTGTCATATATGCACAGATTTTTTTTAACGGTGCCTATCATACTGTGGTAGTATTGCTACAAACAACAATTGTTCAGCACTAATCAAAGTTTTCGCACGACGACAACGACGGCGACGACACCCAGGCTATAGCAATACCTCGGGTTTTCTCCGAAAACAGCCTAGCTAAAATATAGAAGAAGGAAACAAGAACAAAAAAAGAAGAAAAAAACAATGTGATAGCAAAAATTCGTTCAGAGAATATATAACCTGACCTTATCTTGACCTTTCCCTACGTGTATTTGAGTAGCAATCTAATGGAAAACAAAAACAGGGTATCGTTTTAATGAATCTAGAAAAGTTTGAAGTTTTGAAGATGACTGTATTCAAATCACCATAGACATTGAAAATTTGATACCAAACTACTCAAATATGTATTTCCTAAAGCACATTGCCAACTCAACCGAATATGTGATAAATTTTCTTTAAATTTTCACAAAGTTAACCTTTTATGATAAAACACCTGACGCTATACGTCAAAAATCAATTTTATTGAATAAAGTACTTAATAGAATTTATGACGTTTAATAAGTGAAGTTAAATGTACCAAGGCAACATCTAGAAGGTATGTTATCAAGATATAAATCAAGTTTATATTACGTTTAATAAGTGAGGTTAAATGTACAAAAGCAACATCTAATAGGTATGTTATCAAGCTATTAATCAAGTTGTTGTAATGGAGAATACTTTTTATGACTCTGGGCATGTGAAACACGTACCCTAATGACATTTGGATCAAATGTTGCTGAAAATGTTCAATCTTGTATATCATTCTATTCAAAGTTTGCTCTGCACTTTTTCGGTTTCCTCAAGGAGTCAATTTTTAACAAAGATCATGTATAAATGTTTAAAATAGCAGGGTAATTATTTGACAATATGTTTAAATTACCAAATCTGTCACGCAATTTCTTCGTGTTAGTCGTACAAACAGAGGAACCCCATTTTCTTTTTCTCTTTTTCTACATGTACGGGTTTCATGTACAGGCTGAATTTAACATTTTCGGTTATAAATACGGGCGTTTATTTATTTGGGATGGCAAATGTAAATGTCAGAAGAGATTTATTGGCAGAAGAGATGTTGCGAGCTGATGGTATGGTGGAGCAAGGGGCCTCTCACCTTGAGGTTGGCTTAGCACTTGGTGTACACCATACTGTAGTAACTAGAGCTTGGTCAAGGTACCTTCAGTATTGGACACCTATCAGGAGACATAGTGGAGGAAGAAAGCATGTTACTTTTGCCACAGATGGCCGATTTTTGGTCATTCAAGCCCGGAGGAACAGGTTTGCTATGGCAACGCAGCTACGTTCTGAGCTTCAGAACGCTTCAGGAGTACGAGTTTCGAATCAAACCACTCGAACACGACCTTACGAAAGTAATCTCCGGTTAAGAAGATCATGCGTTAGTATATTGTTGTTTCGGAACGATGTCGTCGTCGATAAGCGTGGGCCTTAGACCACGTTGGCGCTCAAGATGATGGCGCCCTGGTTTCTTCACTAATGAGTCCAGGTATTGTCTGGGTTACAAGGACAGACGGGTTAGGGTGTGGAAAAGAATTGGGAAAAGGTTTCAGTCAGCAAACATTACTGATCACGGTAGAAATGGAGGTGGGTCTGGGGTGGCCACAGCTGGGATGGACGCACCGAGCTTGTTATCTTGGATAGAGGTACAAATGTACTTTGACAGCCAAGAGGTATCTTGATGAAATCCTCACAACCCCTGCAAGATTTTACGCTGGTGCTATGGGGATGAGCTCATTTTGTTGAACGACAATGTCCGTCCACACACGGCCCGTATCGTCCAGGACTACCTTCATGAGGAGGGTATTACACATTTGGACTTGCCGGGTCGCCCTCCGGACTTGAATCCTATAGATTTCATGTGGAATGAGCTACAGGTCCGAGTTTCGGCTCGCCAGGTCAAACCAAGGACCCCCAGGAGATTGGGCAGATCTTTATCGACGAAATAACTGCGATTCCCTAGAGGGTGATCCAGAACCTAATCAGGTTATGCAGAGACGCTGTCAAGCTGTTATTGACAGTCACGGCTCTCATACTAGGTATTAAATATGTTCCAATTATTGGAAAACTTTTGTTTTTCATTGTGTAAACCTAATACAACAGCGTGTTACTGATTGTTATCAAAATTCATAAAAAAGGCCAGAATTCAAGCTCTTTTGATCTTCAAGGGATTTTTGGGCAGGGCTGATCAGCACAATATTTTACATGTATCGTTAAAAAGGTTAAAGAACGTTATGATTGAAGGTTAGGAGTCTGACGCGCTAACCACTAAGCTATGACGGCGGCACAAGTATTTTGAATTAAGCGAATCAATGGATGACCGGATACTTAGAGTAAAATGCAATTGATGTACAATAATGAATATCCTTGAACAATAACAATTTTGAGGTACGGCTCTCACTAGGTCATGTATAAGTTTACCTGGACCAGGCTATTTTACATAATCCTACCTTTTTAAGCTCCCGAAGAAATAAAACAAGAGGACCATGATGGTCCTATATCGCTCCCCTGAGTATTGTGGCTCAAGGCTTTATGATATACAAAATGTCAACGCCCTACACCTAATCCTTTTGGAGAAGAAGATTTTCTCCTTTTATCCTAGGTATAGTGAAGATCGAACCATATCGAACAAATTTCAAGAGTACGATAATTCTTTGAAGTACTTAAGTAGAGGGTCAATAGGCATTAAAACATACCAAATATCAAAGCTCTAGGCCTATTGGTTTAGAAGGAGAACATTTTCTATGGTATCCTTCATTACTCCTTTCTGGGATTGCACAAAAAAGCGCTTATTTTCATAATACAGCAATTCTATGAAGCATTTTAGTACAGGGTCAATAGGTATTATAACACACTAATTATTAAAGCATGTGCCTTATGGTTTGAAAGAAGGAGACTTTTTAAGATTTCCTTCTTTATTTCTATGTGAAATCAGGGGTCGCAAAGAAAAGAGCTAATGACAGAATACTGTTTATTCTATGAAGCATTTTGGTAGATTGTCAATAGATGATGATTTATACGAAATACCAAAGCCTCAGGGCTTGTGGTTTGAGAGAAGAAGATTTCTAAAGTTTTCTTTCTTATTTCCATGTAAAATCAGGGATCGCAAGACTTAATGAAATATCGAGGAAATGTACCAATTACTAGTTACAATAGTTTTTTTTTTTTTTTTTTCACATTTTCTCACATATTTTTACACCGAAAAGTATTATTTGTTTTACAACATATCAGTTCAAAAATGGTGTATGCAGCTACTAGTCGTCTTGCAACGGTTTAATCATAACTAAATCGTTTTAACCCAATACTACATGACATATCTTTAGGCTGGTCCAAATTTAATGAGTGTTTGCAAAATGCATCTTTAAGTTGCTGAAATTAAAAAAAAACAACAAACAAACACACTTTATTTGGGGTAGTCAACAATCAATAAATTGCTTGTAATAACCAATCTACAGGCGATCTTCCTAAGCTCCACAAATATAAGCCTTGCTTAAACGGAACATTTCGACTGTTATCCGTCTTTTTCGTGAGACTTGGTTAGAAGAAAGACTCGTATTTTTTAGAAGATAATGTTTACGTACTCGGACGGCAGAAACAACGCCGTGTTATTTGGAAGATCACCTCTATCTATTTATAAAAAGATCGATTAATCAAATAGTTCACTTAGATCGGAAGTGAAATTTGCACTCCAATATTAATGTTCAGCGTATTTCTGGTTTGATAACTTAAGAATCGTAACTCTATCAAGCTGTAGTTTACATGTTACTGGCCATAATTTTCCCGGTTTCCACATAGTTTTCCAATCAGAAAGACAGATATGTTTAAAAGTTTATCAACTTTAAAACGTCGTCTGCAACTTTTGGACCAGCCCGAATGTTTGTCGTCTGGTTAATGGGTTAAATAAGAACGAAGTTAGTAAATAAATATATATACAGGTGTATACTCTTACCGTTGTGTAGTATATTGTAGAGCGGTGACTTCGCTTTGTTTCACAATTTGAAGAAGGACTGTTCTTTTGACACCGAGTTGAACAATGTAAGACTTTTAGTATTGATATTAACCTTCTCATTATATGGATATTAGCGACTAATTATTGTTGATCACCTTACCAGAAGGAATTTTAGACTAGTCTAAATTAAAGTGAACAAAAAAAAAAAAAAACAACAAAACAAAAAAAAAAAATGGGAATGGAAAAAGATAAAACAATATCTTTTTTTCCACAATGTTTTTCCCCTTTTTTTATTAGGGATCGTAAGAAAAAGCCTATGTGTGATTGGCTTCAATTGATACATTTTGATGTAATGATATAGTTCAGTATGTGAAAAGACTTCGATATCAAAAACGATAAAAAAAAATTTGGTTTTGCCGTTTTTCTTCTTGTTTTTCGTTGTATATTATTTGGTTGGTAGTAAGCTATAAACAAGACTTCTTAAGGACAGGTTCTATTTCATGAATCAAAGCATTTATATGAATTCAGAACAAACGACAAATAAACATAGAAGTTGTAATGGGTAATATTAAAAAGAAAGTTCATGAGTCCCCTTAAAAACTTTTATTTTATCTATTTTTCACCATTTTTAGAAGGAAGAGGTTGTCATCCAATGATTTCTTATAATAAGATGCACGTTAAATTATTGTATCTAATTCTTTAACTTTGTTTTAAACAAATTTCACTCATGAAAAAATGGAGTCGTTCAAATGCCACTCGGCTTTTTCTCGGTTTGGATTTCTGGCGAATATACATGTATTAAAGTATCGGCTTATTCCCGTATTAATGTACAAGTTTTACAAAACTCACACCGAGACAACCCCGCTTTTGTACGTCCCTTAAAAAAGAGGAAAAGATTGTGGGAAAAAGAAGAAACTGATTTTAAAACATACCAACCTGTTGCAACCCTGTAGCTACGAGTATAACAGTGAGTTTTATATGATTTTAGTTGCTTACAACGACAGGCCATAGCCAAGTTCTGCAAAATCCTCGGCACCCCACGGTGCGCTAAGAAGTACGATGGTAGTTTTTGGAAAAACATCGTCTGAGATTTTACTAACCAATCTATGATAAAAAGTGTCGACGCGTGACATTTACGTTAAGCATTTTGTCCGTTTGGCGACTTAAAGACCGTAACAACAGCTCATTCAAGTTATAGTTACGACGTTTAAGTCGAAAAGAAATACACTACAATTTTCGTTTATATAACTGACCACAAATGCTTTAGAATAACGCCCTTTATTATCGAAATACACTTTCATGCAGGAGTTCATTCAGCGGGGTCAGCTGTCCGTCAATTTTCCAGAAGTGCAGTACGCCTCCGCTAAGGGAATAACACTTCTATTTATCAGAGAGCCACTACCCTCATGGCGTTGTGTCCCTTATGTGTACGTCCGACCGTCGGTTCACAAAGAAACTTTTTTTTAAAAAATATTCTTCTTGGAAACTCTTTGGTTGTATTCAATCTAATTTCAAAGGAAACCTCCTTGGTGGACCTTTCGTAAGATTCGCTGAAAGAAATAAAAAATGGTCGGAATAAAGACCTTGTTTTAATGGATAGTACTAATATCCATATAAGGTATATGGGCAAGAAGTTGAACATTTTCTCCTCGGAAACTTCTAAGTAACTATCAACCGAATTCTATATGTTTTATACACCCGGTTAACTTTCCTGAAATACTTAAAGTGACTATTTTATTTTGTCTAAATTTACAAAATAGAACAAACAAGAAACAAACAAACATCAAAAGATAAACAGAGAAACGAAACAAAATAAAAAAAACATCACCACCACCAGTAACCGCAAAAATCCAAACAAACAATCCTCTTTGGTAAGTAATAACTTATTTTCCTTTCAATAAAATAAATGAAACAATGGGAGAGTTTTGATAGAGGTGAGAGGTGTGTTCTAGCGACCTCTTCAAATACATTCAGAAACTGCGGACCAGGTGATTACATACATGTGTAACTGCAGAAAGCTGGACCATAGTTTTCATTACAGAATTCATTTTCTGTGTATGAATCATGCTAATCCTCTTGCATATCTTACTTGATAGACATCATTGGCAAAGATAAATATGTTCAACCCACAAAAAACGCTTATTGACCCCCCTAGAAAAAGCTGTAGAAAATATTGTGGACAATGTAGAAATTGCTTGTTACAAGCATTGTGGATAATGCAAGCCATATTATCCACAATTAATTCAGCCTCAAAGGGCTAAAAAAGCCAACCTAAAATTATCGTCCGCAACTCCTTTCTATATTTAGAATGTTCTGATATTTTGTAGTCTGATAATGGGTTGAACCATCACAAGACGACAAATTTATCGTCTGGTTCAGATTGATAGAATCTGCAGACAAAAAATCAAAGTTGGTTCAAAGTGAAGAAAAAGGGCTTAATATGTAGGAAATAACATTATGAGAAAAGTTAAAGGTAAAGTTTTGGGTTTATAGTATTTTTCTACGCTTTGCGTAATCAAACGACTGTACACTTTAACCCCCGATCATTGAGTTGCAAGTCGGCTGTTAACATACGGCGCACATGGCAGCCACAGCACATAAGCTTACATCCTCTACAGGTACCCATTTATACACCTGGTTGGAAAGGAGCAAAGTGGAGTAAGTTTTTTGCTCAGAAAAATTCCCATGGTCCAGGCTGGATTCGAACTCCGAACCCTCCGATCCCGAGTTCCGCGTCCTACCACTAGACCACGGAGCTCCTACAACTAAAAATGGTTTGTTTCAAAGTGATTCCCTTGCATTTCTTCTTTGATGAAACATAAATGATGAGACAAGTCTACATAACCCAATACCAGACGACAAGATTTTACACTGGTCAAAATTGACCATACCCTTTCCTTTTCAATCCCTGAGTTTTTTTTTTTTTTTTTTTTTTGTCCACCTTATTTTATAATTGGGAAAACATTGTAGAAAAAGAAGACATTGTTTGCAAAATTTCCTACCTTACTAAATCCGTTCAGTCCCCGGCGGCGGCACATATTCTTTCCGACATTTGTCTCTCACCAATAGGTGGATAATCGTAAATCTAAGTGGGATGGCAGCTGGAGGCTAGGAAAGGATGTTGTGGTAGTACTGGTGTGAGAAATACAAAGAATCTATTGTTAGGTGCTCCAGCCGCCGCGATATGACTGAAATACTGTTAAAAGTAGCGTTAAACCCCATTCAATCAATCAATCAATCTATCAAATTAAACCCACTTAAAATTTTCGTCTACAAAACAGGTCTAAAATTTTGAAAAATGGGAAAGGATTAAGGCGGGTTAAAAGTGAGAAAATAAGGACCAAAATAATGTAGAAAAACATTGTGGGATTAGGAGAAAGTGTTAGTAAAAAATAATTTCCCCTTTTCATGCAATGTTGCCGATTGTTTTTTCGTGGTAAAAAGTTCAAGCGACTCTTGTTTTCCTGTTGTTAGTAAAAAATGGGTATAGGTCAATAAGATTTTAAGTAATTCAGTGAGTCTGACCAACACAGACTTAGATGTTAGTAATTTAGACGAAAAATGTTACACAGTTTGAATTCATCTGCTCTCGACTGTCTTGCAATAAATCAAATAACTATTATATATTTATAAAAGATTGCTTTGATGGACTGCTTTCAATGTACAAGGATTCATTCTTTCACCAGCGATCCATTGAAAATTTTTAAAAAGCAAGCAAAGTTGCTCTTACGAGCTATAAATATGTATCAATATATGAAATTCCACCTGAGGCTTAGAATGTGGCGTCTGTTCAATAACTATTATAGGTTTTTCGGCAACAATGCCATAAATATGAAGAAGTATATCGATTTTCAAGGTAGGAAGTGGATTTCATTTCTAGGTAAAGAAAAAACGAATGGCCTTCGACTGATTAAAAAATATGAAAAAATTTTTCAACGCGAAAAAACTTTAAATGGCATTTGAATAAAGCACCTTTATAAAACTGTCACATTTGTTTTACTATAATGATCCGGACATCCGTAATTACAGCTATAATGCTACAGATTTCAAATGTTAATTGAATTATTTCAGTTCACTGGTGCGCTCTCTCCTTATTTATCTTCGACATTGAAGCGGTGATGGGAATATTTGAATCTGTGCATGCATGACATTTCAAATCAAGACACGCGTACTCCGAATATAGATTCAGATCAGACTGCGGATCATATAAACCTGTGCAACCGCACAATCTGATCAGAGTCTTCAACGTGTATTTGTAGATAGATAGTGATCTAAAGTTTCTCTATAGGCGGTCACCAAATATTATGACTACACTTTTTTGTTTAACTACACTGGATGATTGTATACGAAAGACCGGTGGTGACATCATGTATTCACAGTTCACACTTCAAACTTCATAGATATTAAGACTGAAATGGAAAGTGTGAAATGTGAATTATGAGACCCGTGGTGACTTCTTAAATTCACAGTACATAATCAAATCAGATTAAATATGGAGTTTGAAGTGTGAAGTTGGAAGTATGAAGTGTGAAGTTTGAAGTGAGAAGTTGGAAGTATGAAATGTGAACTTGGAAGTTTGAAATGTGAAATTGGGAGTTTGAAGTGTGAAGTTTGAAGTATTAAGTGTGAAGTTGGAAGTTTGAAGTGTGAAGTAGGAAGTATGAAGTGTGAAGTTGGAAATATAAAGTGTGAAGTTTGAAGTTGGAAGTATGAAGTTGGAAGTTTGAAGTGTGAAGTAAGAAGTATGAAGTGTGAAATTGGAAGTTTGAAGTGTGAAGTTGGAAGTGTGATGTGTGAAGTGTGAAGTTGTATGTATGAAGTGTGAATTTGGAAGTGTGAAATGTGAAGTTGGAAGTGTGAAGTTGGAAGTAAGAAGTGTGAAGTTGGAAGTGTGAAGTTGGAAGTATGAAGTGTGAAGTTGGAAGTTTGAAGTGTGAAGTGTGAAGTTGGAAGTTTGAAGTTGGAAGTATGAAGTTAGAAGTAAGAAGTGTGAAGTGTAAAGTTGGAAGTATGGAGTGTGAAGTTGGAAATTTGAAGTTGGAAGTGTGAAGTTGGAAGTTTGAAGTTGGAAGTATGAAGTGTGAAGTATAAAATTGAGAGTATGAAGTGTGAAGTTGGAAATTTGAAGTTGGAAGTGTGAAGTTGGAAGTATGAAGTGCGAAGCGTGAAGTTGAAAGTATGGAGTTTGAAGTTGGAAGTATGAAGTTGGAAGTTTGAAGTGTGAAGTGTGAAGTTGGAAGTTGGAAGGTCCAACTTCACACTTCATACTTCCAACTTCACACTTCAAACTTCCGACTTCATACTTCCAACTTCACACTTCAAACTTCCGACTTCATACTTTCAACTTCACACTCCATATTTCAAACTTCCAACTTCAGACTTCATACTTCAAACTTCATACTTCCAACTTCACACTTCAAACCTCACACTTCATACTTCCAACTTTATACTTCCAATTTCACACTTCAAACTTCCGACTTCATACTTCAACTTTCACACTTCAAACTTCCAACTTCACACTTCAATTTTCCTACTTCATACTTCCAGCTTCAGACTTCCTACTTCCAACTTCAAACTTCCGACTTCCAACGTCAGACTTCCTACTTCACACTTCATACTTCCAACTTCACACTTCAAACTTCCGACTTCATACTTCAAATTTCACACTTCCTACTTCACACTTCATACTTCCAACTTCACACTTCAAACTTCCGACTTCATACTTCAAATTTCACACTTCCTTCTTCACACTTCATACTTCCAATTTCACACTTCAAACTTCCTACTTCATACTTCCCACTTCTCACTTCAAACTTCCGAGTTCATACTTCCAACTTCTCACTTCCAACTTCACACTTCAAACTTCCGACTTCCAACTTCTCACTTCCAACTTCAAACTTCCGACTTCACATTTCAGAGTTTTTATGTTTGAAGTGTGAACTGTGAATTCTTGATGTCACCATCGGTCTTTCGTAATTGTAGAGGCTGTTAAATCTAGGAGCTTCTCGCATAAGTGAAATTGTTAGACGTGTGATAGAAAACTGGATTCTTTTCATAAATGTATTCACACCGTGCGTGTCTTATATTTGATCAGTTTTTTTTTTCTGAAGTCCAGACCTTTATGTTAACATCAAAAATATCTCATATATCAACAAAGTGAACACACACACACACACACACACACACAAATCTCCGCCCATTAGATTACGAGTGTGAGACAGTTTTTGATGGAACTGCTTTGTGCTTATGAATGCAGATTAATACCGTGGTTGCTTATTGCTCACCTGTGGACAAGATGATATACTTTAGTGGCCAGAATTTTTGCTCAATCATTGTCAAAATCGACCAGAATGTTTCCCTGGTTATATTCACCAAGGTCGTTTTCGAAAATTGGTCAGACAAAATAAAATGTAGGTCATGAAGACAGTTCTCAGAAAATAAATATATCAAAGTACTGAAAGTACTGCTAGCTAGCAAACCATAGTTTTTTAAGTAATCTTCTTTATCAATAGTTGAAACAAGGTTAAAGTAGCCAAGGAGTAAACCGATTACTTCTTAGACTGGTTCAAATTTGAAGAATCTGAAGACGACAATTTTAAGTTGGTGGTATTTAGAGAATGATTTTGCCTTGTAGGATAGAAAACATTGCAGGCATTGAAGAAATTGCTTGTTACAAGCAAATTCTTCAATGTCGAAATGTTTGCCAAAGGCTTTTTTCGTGAGATGCGCAAAAAATGGAACCGAGTGGGAATGGGTGAAATAGCCTGCTTTTGAAGAAGTTCTCTACAATTTGAATGAAGTAAATTTATATGGCCATAAAAACAGTGCTCATTTAACTATGAACGGACCTTCTTGTCTTTTAACTTAGGCTATGAAAGCCGAGGCTTTGCTAGCTTATAAAATGAAACAAAACGTGTAATTAATCTATATGTTTCTACATTTTTCTCATGTATTCTATATTCAGATATCAGTAAATATTCTCGTCAATGACAAATACAGGTTTGGCAATTTTGGAAGAAAATTAGAAAACCATTATATATAGTAAACGATTTTTGTCGAATAATTACAATATTGCTCAGAATGCATATCAAAGCCGGCAGTAAATCTTCTCAGAATCAGCAGGGCACTGGGATCTAGAACTTTCTTTCCAGTAGATGTAAAACAGAAGGAGCTTTAAAGAAAATTCTGTGCAAGTTGTTAGATATCATGTTAGCGATAAAGGACCGCCATGGTCCTCTTGTTTACTGGGACGCAATCCAAATAGTTTCATCCAATCTGTAATCAGAAATTAAATAGACACTACCTATATGTTAAAGTAAATTAATAAACACGTGATTCTTGTTGCTTTTGTAAATGTTGTTGAGTGATACAGGCATATTGATACCTCTAACCCTGACCTCTACTCGTGAAATGATTTGATTTTCATGACAAGTACGTATCATGAATTTCATTCAGTCAGTAAGTATTAGTTGTAAAGGTGAATTGACGGATCGAGGGTCAATCGGCCATTCATCTATTCTAGAAATGAAATTTGAACTCCGATATTAGCCGACATGTATGTGAAGAATTTTTGTTGGTCGTAACTACAGCTTAAACAAGCTTTAGTTACAATGTTTAGGTTGCTAACCAAACATTCTGCTTTTTCGTTTTATGTAACTGGCCATGTTTTTTTTCAAATAGCACCGTTTAACAAATAAGTGGAACTTCTTGTTTGAACTAAGTAGGCGGGGTCAGTAATCCGTCAAATAGAGTCGTTCGCCAACAATTGTACGTTAAGGAGGATAAAACGCGTTTATAAAGATACCTTTTGTAAAGTAAATGAGTTTACTAAACGTCATGATGAGAGGACAAATTCTCTTTTTTCCGATGTTTCTATCAATAGAAAATACAGTGTGAGTCCTGTCATACGAAAAAGGCCCTCAATGGTGGTGCAAAAATATCAATCCTGGTCAGTGTGCGACCACTGCGTGAGGTGAGCAGGATCGAATATTTCGCTCTGTGACAATTTTCTGAATCTAAAATGTACGAAAGCTTGTATCAGTATTTTTGAAGGCGATTTCTAGTTGACAACTTCTTAATGGCTAGTATAAAGTAGACTGATAGGTGACGACCAATTACAGGGCTTACAGCACTCTGATTCATACGGTTTCTACTTCTTCTTTTGTCGAGAAAATTTCTTAATATATTATTTTGGTTTTATTTAACATACATAAATGATTTTACACTCTGAAAAATAAGATGATGTTCTTATGAGATTTTGATATTTCATCAACTAAAATGGTCTTCTTCATCTTCTTTGAATTCTTATCACTCTAATATTTTATCCATTGTTAATGGGTTGAATCAAATCGGATTTCCTTTTCGTGGTATCTTCATGTTACTGTCCATAACCAGTACAGCCGCTTATAAACGTTGTAACTACGCGTCTGTCAATAAAAGATAGTTGACCAATCAAATGATTTATTTAGACCAGAAATGAAATTTGAAGTCCAACAGATATGTTGAGTGTTCTGTTGGCTTGACGACTTAAACGGCGTAACTGCAGCTCCTTCAAGCTGTACTTACGAAGTCTAGGTCTCCAACCAACCGTTCCACTTTCTTGTTACATTTTGCTGACAATAGATTTCAATTAATATCGCCGTTTATTATCTAAGTTGAACTTCCTTCCAGAGTCAGTAGGCGTGTCCATCGATTCTTCTATTGTTCCGTATTGTCACGAGGTTTTGAAAGTAAACTGTCGATTGACATGTTATGTATGTCAAATCGGTACAGTAATAGAGGGTCTGTATTGAAAATGGATCCAAGTGATTAAAAATTAAGAATAGATTGAATTAATTAAACTTTTGATTTGTTCATAAAATGTGTTAATGGCGATTAGCGATATTTATATCCGCAGTGTTCAGGTACATCCTGCGTCACAGTTATCTATATAAGTATATACCGAAACTAGGTCTACTAAAATATCAATTAGTATCGGTAACTTCATGACGTGAGTTTCTTTGTTCAGCTGAGAACTTTTAGTATCTAATATTTGATGTAAAAACTCTATCCATTTTGTGATGAAAATTGCCTCCCTCTTTCTAGTTTTGTTTTCATTTATTGTTGAGTTAATGTTTTGTTATTTTTCTCTAGAAATTCGCGGTTTGTATCCCAGTACATTGTATTCCATTTCCATCTCCCCACTAAATGGATTAAACACAATTTTATTTCCGTCGTGGTATCACCACAAACGAGGTTGGTATCGTATTTATGGGACTTCATGTTAAAAACCGCAACTGAGGTCAATAAGCATTTAATGTCGAGACGAAAATAACGTAGAGATTTCAAACCAAACAAACAAACTATACATATTCGTGAAATGATAAAAAAAGTAATATTCAAACTTTACTTTACTGTCCATTTATTTACCCGAATTTGCCTTGAGGATTTGTTATTCGATTTCAGGGATTATTGAAACTAATTAATTTATAGATTGTATGACGGATAGTTTGATATTAAATCAAAGCGATGAAAGGACGGGAAGACTACCCCGGGGTGTGGCGGTATGTTATTGTGGTTGTTTCAATGGTAGAGGTGCTGTGTTTTAGTGGTATCATCTATGGCTGGGGAGCCTTGGTTTATGTGCTAAAAGATGAAGGGTTTTTGATCGAACTCTGTCAAACGCATAATAGGTAAGACATTTACTTCTTTCGAAGTCATTGATGAAGGTAGGAGAATTTGATACTTATTTTAACCCATTACCAGACCACACAATTTCAGACTGGTCCAAATCGAAAGAAAAATGTTTGTTACAAGCAATTTTCTAAAATTGTTTCATGTAGAATAGAAGAAATTGAATTGTAAAGTCATTTGTAAATAAATCTTTCCATAAATTTTAACAATCCTTTTTCTCTTCAGGGTGCCAAAAAAGGGTGTTTTTGTGGTAATGGGTCTTTAGTTGTCTTTACCAAACCATTTTTGCCATAACACTATCAACCTCCCTTCAATTGGAGCAATTAACATATAGGCAAAACTACAAAATTAAGACAATGCCCCTTGTATAAGTTTGGTTTTTAGCCATCTAAATGTATGTTAATTTCCCAAAAAGCTTGTATTGTACTAATGATGGGAATGATTCAAGCCTTGTCCTTTTTTCCGATTTGCGCGATGAAAAGTAGAAAAAAAATATTCTTAAAAAATTGAACCGCGGTACTACTATTTTTCTAAAGCTCGGTTCAAATGGTGTTTTCTTTAGTATAGTTAGATGTTGTACTAATAGTTTTAGGCTTACACTCCAACCTTTCATCTGTCATTAGAGCCCTTCGTTTTTCTCTTTTGCATATCTCAATAAAATAACTATGTTAGCACACACTTCTAAGTTCAATTTGCTTTAGTGTTCAAGCAACGTCTGGTATCTTTTAGATGTTGAAAGGTGTGCATTCCAGAGGCTACATTTCTATTTTTATGTATTTCATTATAGTGACAATGTTGGGTTCAATAATCATAGTCATGAAACGCAATATTTTTCTTGTTGTTGCTGAAATTGTTTAATTGAAACCTGGTCAGAACGTTGTCTTGGCTCGTTCAATATCGGCTCATCAGGGAATAAAAATCAGGCGACTCTTTTGACTTGTAGTCCTTTTAATTAAACTTGACAAAATTCAACTCTTTATCGGTGGATAATTGATTGAACGGAAGTATTGCCCCCTTTTTTAATGAATGAACGGGCCATACATTTTTTTTTTTAAAATAATTTTCGATATTTTCTATTCTTGGTAATTTCAACTCGGATTTAGCCCTTTGAAGTAAATAATTTTAGAGTACTTATTAACTCTTTCCTGCTAAAACCCTCTTTTACGTCTCTGGGAATTTATCATTGAGAATATATTGTAGAAAATCAATATTCTCTGCCTTACTGAATGGTTATTTTCAAATCAAATCCATATTAAAATTTCGCCTGCAAAACCTTTGAATTTGTACAGGTCTAAAATTTTGCAAGACAGGAATGGATTAATTCATTTAAATGTAATTCTCGATTGCACCCTGATTTTGAAACATCCTAGCCTTACATCCACTGAGCCAAAACTCTGCTCCCTTTTTCTACAGAACAAATGGCGCCAAAGATCATTCCTCACCAACGTTGATGACAAATATATCGATGACTGTAGAATGCAGTGCTAGAGACGCTCGATTCAATCTCTACTTCACTCTGATCTCGTCCATTGGTGTCCTGCTCATCTTGATTGTAGGCCATACCTTTACGAGGTTTGGTACCAGAATAACCAGGTTTATATTCATGTGAGTAATTTCCCCACAGTTGGGTTTGCCCGAGATGTTCTTTTGTTCAATTTCTCCCCCTGAATAGAACAAAGCATGTTTGTGATGATAATCATAACTCCCCCTGCACAGAACAAAGCATGTTTGTGATTATAATTCAATGTTTTTTTTTTTAAAAAAAAATAACCCATTTCCACACAACGAGCTAAAGAAAATTTACTTTAAAAAAACGTAATTGGACAAGGATAAATATCTTGTGACAACCGATTTATGCTATTCTGACAATATTTTCTGAACAAAGCGGTACTTACTTTTCAATATATAAAGTTTGAATTGTTATTTGTTGAACCAAATTGAAAATTTGTCGTTAATTACGAGGCTTTGTAATCGATTACGTTCGACTTCGATATCAAACGATGATAGTTTGTAAAATGTGCGGTCAGTAACCTAATAGTAGATTGCATAAAAAAAAGTCGCAACTATACCTTAAACAAGATGTAGCTTCGACATTTAATCGCCAATCAGTGTCGGAGTTCAGAGTTCACTTTCAGTCTAAATGAATGGTTTGAATGGCTTTATTGATAGCGGCAATCAGTCATTTGACCAATCCCTGACCCACCCACTTACTTCTAGGCTCCGCCCATGAACTCAAACAGGAAGTTACGCTTTGATTTTATTGTGAAAATTCGGGGGTTCTTTTTTTTTGGGGGGGGGGGGGGTTCGAAAAAAAAATTGTCCAGTAGAATGTAACAAAAAGTAAAATGGTTGGTTGGTTACCTAAACGTCGTATCTACATCTTAAATAAGTTGTAGTCACGACGTTTAAGTCGCCAAGCTAACTCAAAAGGTTAACAAAATGGAGGCCAATATTGGAGTTGAAAGCTCAATTTCGGGTTGAATAAATGATTTAATTTGGTCGATTGATTGTTATATTGACAGTCCCGATTTTCAAATTATTAACGCTGAGATATCTTCCGTATTATGTTATCTTGTGGAGATGCTGTTTGCTGCGTACAGAAGATACACGACCTTTATAATTGTTATCTTTGTTTGAATAAAAAGAACCTAAATCAAAATAATCCAAGACTATACTAAATCAAGCCCTCCCTGTGTGCATGCTTGTCTCACGGCCTCTCTTTCAAAGGGAAATAAATTATCGTCAACATGCTTCTTGTCATTTATGTTAACATTTAAAGGTTGAGTGATTTCATTATTGTAGAACCGTAGTTTTAGGGAGAGAGGGAAGAGAAGAAAAAAGAGACAGAGTAAGAGAGAGAAGGGGAGAAAGAAAGGGGAGAGAGGAAGATAGAGAGAGAGAGAGGGGGGAGGGAGCGAGAGAGAGAGGGGGGAACTAAGCATAGTTATCATTAGACACATTTTCATCAAACCAACATAATACACTTGAGCTTTTGCGACACTTAAATGTTTATCACCCGTTGTTCAGTCAGCATCATTAACGACTTACGTAGTAAACCGCTTAAAGTCAAAATTTAGGAACAATCCTTGTGAAACCACAAGGAAATATCTATATACCCATAATTATGACCTCTTTTGAATATACCTGTGATCCAACTAGTAATACTGACTAATAGAAGTAGTTATTCTTGATTTTTTTTAAAAATCAATATTTGTATGAATAAGTAAATATTTTCACACCTCTTGCCGTCGTCTAAGTCATTTCTTCTTTGGAATAATACTTTAATGACAAAAATAGGATAAATATTACGAATGATATAGTCGTTTAGTTACCGGATTCTGTTAGCTTTGCCTAGACTGACTTCGTGTCTTTTTTTTTCTAGTAAACATTTTTTTGAATTGTATTTACCAGCCATTTCAGCATTTTTTTATATTGCTTATACCAGCCAATTTAACATTTTCTTTAATTGCTCTTACCAGCAACTTAAACATTTTCTTTAATTGCATACATCAGCCACTCTGGTATTTCTTTTTATTACATATACCAGTCACTTGGCCTTTTCTTGAAGTGTGCATATCAGCAAATTTAATTGCACATACCAGCTCTAATTACATTTACCAGCTCCTTTAACATTTCTTTTAGTTACATATACCAGCCACTTGGCATTTTCTTGAAGTGCAAATACCAGCTACTTTAACATTTCCTTTGATTGCATACATCAACCACTTTGGCATTTTCTTGAAGTGCACATACCAGCAAATTTAATTGCACATACCAGCCAAATTAGATTTTCTCTAATTACAATAACCAGCTCCTTTAACATTTCCTTTTATTGCATATACCAGCTACTATTATCCAGGTTCATATCATCATACTGAACAAAAATATTTGATTGTTATCGACAAGGGACTTAATTGACATTCTTGTCTAACATGGAAATATCTAAATCTCTTTACGAGAAGTGTAGTAGCTACTAATCTTTGTCTACCACCATGAAATAGGAAATTCAGCCTGGCTAAGTGAAAGCTCGTCATTGATTGAGCATTTAGTTGCAACTCAAATATGGTATTTTCACCATTTTGTCTTGTCCATATAGGCTCAAATCCCTTAAGATTACAACATGTAAACAACTAGCCAAAATGGCGTTTTCTACGTTTACCAATTAAAGACAATTTCTACAATTTGATTTTTGTCATAGAATGTGGCTGTTGTTCTGGTAAAACAAACGACTGAAAGCTATGGTCTGGTGTACCAACCGCCGCGTTAAGCTTAAATATTGTTTGAAACAAAACTAAAAAAAATAAAAAAAAGAAAAAAAAAAAAAAAACCAACAACAACAACAAAAAACCAACAACAACAGCAACACACAAAACCCCCAGACAAACAAAACCCATACACTACCCCAAGAACAATCAAACCAGAAAATTATAAACGATTTTTCAGGGTACAATTTGTCTTCAGCAGAAACAAAGAAATAGAAAATAATGTACTATGAAAGGCTGAAAGTGTTCAAAATATAATTTTGACGCCGTGTACTTTTGGACATCAACAAAAGAGGGCCATTTTCTCCCGACTAGATGGCGTTCATTGCTGTTTATTTGTATTTTTTGTTTAACCAATTCCCACACAATGACGTTTTTTGACGCCCACAAGAAAAATGATTTAGAAAACGTTGTATAAAATGAAGAAGTTGCTTGCAGCAAGCGATTTCTTCATTTAAAACAACATAGATTTTAGCGCTTGTCCTACTAAGCCGGTAATATCGGAGTTTCAATATGTAATTCAAGTGATTTCCAAGTTGCTGTTTTTTCCCCAACTTTTGTGCATTTAAGATGAAAACTGAAGTAGGCTATAGAGGCTATTTTGGAGAAAAAGTTTTCTAGACTCCATAATAAACATATTTTTAACTCTGTTATTTTATTTCTGTATAAATATACTTAACGGACCGCCGGCATCGCTCACTGAACTCCAACAGGAAGTTCCACTACGATATTACACGGTGTTATTTTGTAAAATTAATAGTCAGTGACATGTTATAGAAAAGGAAAATGGTCAGTTAGCTATCTAATTAGATCAGTTGTAGTTACGACATTTTAAGTCGCCAATTCAACAAAGATACTTCAAAAAAATGTCGATCAATGTCGTAGTTCAAAGCTCACTTCCGGTCTAAATGAAAGATTTGATTGGTCGATTGATTCTTTGATTGACAGTCACGATTCATCAATTGATATGTAAAGAGAATTCCAGTATTTTAGAATCCAACAGATTTGAAAGCCACCATTAAAGTTGATTTTTACCATCATAAATATTTTGCGCACATTTCTCTATTTACCAAACTTTATATAGTAATGAATTGACAGCTACATTGAAGTAAAAGCTCAAGTTTTTGATTCTGATTACTTTTTCTCTGTATTTTACAGCACGTGCTTTTGCATCGGATGTTTATGCATAGCCTTTTCAGACACAGGTACGTAAAGGCTCATTTCAGGGTTATGTTCGGGATGCACCAACCCTTCTGCCGAATGGCAGCATTCTTAGAATTGCGTAAAAAGAGAATATTTGAAAAGAAATCCAGTCGGATATGACGAGGGTCGATTTTTTCCGATTCCTGAGACGTGACGGTTAAATTTCCATTTAGCAGTAGTTATGAACCAATTAAGGATCAATATAGAAACTTGTTTTAGTCCAATATAGGCTGCCCATCTTGCAACTGCTATTCCTAGTGGACCTTTGTAGGGAGACACGTGGGAAAATTATGGGAAATTAAATACTCACATAGGGCCATATGCTTACGGTATTACCTCTTTTATTCTATGTGGGTAACATTTGGGACCAAAATTTGATATTAGCATTCCGATGTAGGACCCTAATGGTAATGAACATCAAGGATAACTTTGCCTTCTACATGGAACACTAAAGGACAGCATGTATACATACACATTACTGGCAAAAAAAATATTAATGAAACAACTTTAGATAATTGACCAAGCACGATTGTCAATCAAATAATCAGTCAACAAATGAAATCATTCGTGTAGACAGGAAGTCAAGTTTGAAGTCCGACATTGGCCGCCATTCATGTGAATCATTTATTTGTTCGGCGATTAAAACGCCGTCATTATAGCTTTTTTAAGTTAAAGTAATGACATGTAGATCGTCAAACAACAATTCCACTTTTCTATTACATGCCACTGGCCTTAAATTTCGCAACTTCCGTCGGAGTCTATGGGCGGAGCCAATAGAGTCTATGGGCTAGTTATTGGTCAAATTGGGACTTATCTGCCTTGAATTATACACAAATATATAAGCTTGCAAACAATGGTATTTAAAAAGAGGTAGCCCGAAAACCCATAAAAATTCGATATTGTCTTTACGGAAAATAAAAGATACCTTTATTGTATCCTAGTTCATATATACGGAGAAAACTGCGTAGCTATATTATCTTAAAATCGTACAACTTTAATCCGAATTTTCATTTAAACCCTACCATTTACATCGTTAGGTTTTCTGTCATTTGAATTTAGCCGTTGACTTCTGCCTTTATTTGTAACAATATGGCGCCCATTTGAGATAGTGATAACCCTTTTGAATCATCTGTGAGCCACAACAATATTTCATTTGAAAAATAACAACTTCGACGGTAATCGAAATTTAGAATAATTGTCTTTGTCTTCAGTTTGCTCTTTTAAGCTTTTTTATTTTAATATGGATGGGCTATACACGATGGTCCAATATTGGCATTTTACTAAGTGTCTGCCCATATGGAACCTTAATTATAAGGCATGCTCGGATTATTATTAAATCCTTATCAAATCAACTTGAATTACACTGCATATGTTAATAATGTGTAATATACCAAACGAACTTTTTCGACGAAAAGGCGGCTAGATTAGCCGTAGAATAGGTTTAAGTGACATACATTCGACAAGGCTAGTACAAAAGTAAACTTTATGGTCGAATGAAATGGGCTGTAAAAATTGTAGTGGCGGTGAACACTATTTTTATAAATGAATGTCAAATGTTCGAATGGATTTCTTTAAAAGATCCCTTTTTTACAAAATTTAAGTCTTGTTCAATTTGAAACAATACGACGATTATAAGACCTACATGGTAGAATATATTGTGGTAAAAAAAGAAATTACCTGTCAGAAGTAATTAGTTCTTTTTACCAACAACGTTTATTCAAATATAAATTTGCTTGGACTTAAAACTGGAGAGGAAAGGGTTAAGTGTGGCACAATTATCACATCTTTTTTTCCTTTCCAAAAATCTATTTCAGAATATCCATGGTTGGTGTGTGTCGGTGGTATACTAATGATAGGTAGTGGATATGTGTTTATCATAACCAGTACTCAGGTAAGGACGGTGTTTCATTCACAATATTTAAAATACATAACATCCTTTTATCTATCCACATGATTAATGGGTCGTTGTCCGATCGCACTTAGCTCCGATTGGAAGATCAACGGCGTTGTTGCTTTTTTTCAAATTCATGGTCATTAACATGCAACAAAAATTAAATTGGTTGGTTGGTGACCTAAACGTTGTTCAACGCTTAAGATGGCAATCCAACAAAATACTTTATATAAATGTCGGTCAATCATCGAAGCGCCAGTTCTTTTATGCCCCTGACCACATAATTTACAAAATGAGGTCATTTATTATCACAGTCTAACTTCCATGTCTGCGGTCAGTAGGTGTGCCCAGCTATGCGCCAATTATATCATTTTGTGCTCAACAGCGAATGCAACATGTTTTGGAAGTAAGTTCAGACCGATATGTGTCTCCGACATAAAACCACATCGCTTCCACCTTGACCCAATTAAAGATCCATGATTTAAAAATACCTCACAGTTTATTAAGCTTACATTCCCATATATCATCTCACCTATTTAAAGCCCCCAATTGTTTTACAAGTGTCAAGATAATATGCACGCGTATCTTTTAATTGAATTAAGTGCATGAGTTATGTGAGGTAGCTTGGTGCCAATTGAAAGGTTATTTCCTTTTTCAGTTCAACATGTTGTTCCCGGGCCATTCGTCAACAATAGTTGGCATTATGAACGGTATGAAAGTGTCATCATCATTTATGCAACAACTTGTCAAGGTTTGTACCACCCTCTAATAAAGCGGGCCCGTCACGTGAAGAGAGACTGTCTTGGAACTAAAGGAGCTACTGTGGACCAAAGTTCACAGAATTCTCTAACATACTGTTGGAAATATTGACCCGACAAATAGTGTAATAACGTTACGAAATTTACCTTTAAAAATATTTGACGTATCAAAAAATTCAATTGTAATCTGACAAATGCATCTAGATCAAACAAAATGTTCACATTTGTTATTAATTTGATATTCTATTCATAGTATATTGAATTCTCTCAACTACAGCATTGACCTTTGTCTTTTTCAACCCTAGTTGAGAACTAATATTTAATTAGTTGTTAATTGGAAGTGAAACTTTTCAATTTTCGAAATTGATGAATAATTCAGGAAGCTTCAAGATGCCGCATTTTGTAACATTTCTGAAAATTAATGTAATCTTGCAAATAAAAAGTCAATAAAGGACAAGATGAATAAAGAATAAGACATAAAAATAAATCAACCAATCGAAATACATTGAAGAAATAGATCAATAAGTAACCCAAGATGATTAATTTGTAAGCTCTTTGAAAGTGCATAAAAAACCTGGTGAAAGAAAAGTAAGTAAAGGAATGGAATACAAAAAGAAAAATAATTAGATAGTTTCTTGTCTGGCTCGTTGGCCGAGTGGTTAGCGTACTCAACTCGTATTCGGATGGTTGTGGATTCGATTCCTATCGGAGGTGGATAGTGCATTTGGGTTGGACACTTTACAAACAGAGCCCCCCTCCACCAAGCTGTAAAAGTAGGTAGCAGTGGTTAGAATCCATTGCTTCTGTCTCTAATGCAAATGTTAAATGCTGGTATGGGGAAACGAAAATCGTCGCAATCAATACGTAAAAAATCGGAGGATCGCCTGTGTCATTTAAAAAACGGTTGTAATTTTGACAGGAAATAAATTTAAAACTCTGACATTAAATTTAACGATTTCGTATATTTTGCGACTTAAGCGTCGTAACTACGGGCTATTTAAGCTGAATATATGACGTTTAGATCGCCAAAAACGATTGAATTAAATCATATGCCGCTAACATCATACTTTTCAAAATCATGTCGTTAATTAACTAAGTCGACCTGCCATGTCGGAGATAAAGGGGCGTGACCAGCGATCCGTAAATTTGTCAGGTATAGAATTTTTATATGAATTTGTTGATCATCTCCAACCAGAGTTCGGTTAACTCATTTGGAAACGCACTATGCTAGTCATAGGTTCGAAACTCGGCTCAACAAAAATTCTTTCCGACATTTGAAAAAGGCCATTTCGACATGCGTTGTATGACTCTCGTTGGGAAATGGTGAGTAGTAAGCCTACCAGGAATGAACAGAATGTTGTTGTTATCCGGCAGTGATTAATTAAAGGAAACAATGGTTAGTTGCACCACCTACTGAAATATCACAGAAATAAAATAGAAAGTGGCGTTAAACAGTATACAACCAAACTATCTTGCATTTATCTTATTATCCTAAAAATTTGGGATTAAATTATCTGTGCGTCTTATACCCATGTGACAAATGTGTGGCAAAAAGGTGATTAAATTATTAAAAGAGTTGTGTTACATTTTGCACGTGAGTGAAGGCACGTGCAGTCGCAGATAAACGTTTTGTGACGTGTGACGGCAATTAAAAATGCAAGCAGATATAACGTCATTTATAAATGACTTCTAGGACATGGTGAAATTATCATATTTAATAAATGCTTTAATTTATATTCAAAATTATCATTAACAGATATCAGTAGGGAGCAGAAGTAAAGATAAAAAATAATTCCAGAAAAAATAGAAAGCAATAAACTTTTTTCAATTTCACTGAATATCAAACATATATGTCATTTACCGACTTTAAGATCGAAAGTCGAAATATCTCTGATCATTTTATCAATTCTAACCACAATCTGGCTGATTAACGACCCTCAGAGAAAAAGATAAAATTGAAAGCATTGTGGAGGAGCAAGCAATTTCTTCATTTCCAAATACATATATTATTATCTCTGTCCCTTCCCCTTTTGAAAAAAAAAGAACCGGGAAGAATGAACTGATGGCGTTTAACACACAATTTCGTCATTTTCAACAATGCCCCCCCCCCCCCAATCTTAAAAGTGCAAATTCTTTGATTTGACAGGTCTTAAATTTTAAACTTGTTACCAGTAAAACGAAAGAAACGAATCCACTTTGCTGTGAAAGAGGCATTTATCCACCATGCGCTCATTAACGCAGCTCTATGTAAATTTTTATAATTAGATGCTTCATATGGCCTTGTCAAATGATAATACGATATGTACTCTGTAATATTAATCACAGGTAAAACTTGTAATTTTAATGAGCTACCGAAAAATACCAAAACAAAAAACGACTTTAATTGTCTTAGCAGGTGTACATGATCAGTATTGTAGGCCTAATAGCAGGAATACTAATCGTTTTGTTTATGACGAGCCAATGCCTGTTCTTAAGTCTGTTGTTGTTGTTGTTGTTGTTTTTTTTTTGCCACTCAAAACTCTCGAGTTTTGATGATCTTCACTGAGACGGGTATCAAAACAGATAAAATTAATGAAAAATGTTTTATAACAATATCAGCACATTTAGAAATCCCACATACAAAGACGCATACACATACACTCACATATATATTATGTTATGTTTATTAATAACGAGCTTGACTTTGTAACATCCATAATTTGAGACGAAAATCACACCCAATCCCAACATGCATTAAGCAGTCCACAGCAATTTTATATTCTAAACTTTTCAACAATTGACTTTTCAAACTTGGCATTTTACTCTTATCTCTGGTTAACAGATAACGAGGCTAAAATCAGCAGTCACTACCGCGTAAAAACCGCAGTACCTCTTATGCCGCGTAATTGACCAATCACCGCTGTCAATTAAACAATCGATTCACCAACCCAATCATCCATTTAGACCGGACTTAAACATCGTAACTACATCTTTTTCAATCTGTCGACAGTACGTTTAGTTTACTAACCAACCGTTTTTGTTATATGCTACTGATAACAGGATGCGCGGTCTAAACTATTCCACATAGGCGTACTACTTATCATTCGCCCGTTGGTCGCGATGACCTTGTCATGTTGAAAAGGACGTTGGCTGATCTGAGGTTCTGACGTACTACTCAAAAACTGAG
This sequence comes from Fragum fragum, assembly GCA_946902895.1. Taxonomy (NCBI): domain Eukaryota; kingdom Metazoa; phylum Mollusca; class Bivalvia; order Cardiida; family Cardiidae; genus Fragum; species Fragum fragum. The sequence goes on along the minus strand of OX336377.1, from coordinate 27,640,280 downwards.
TGATTTTAAATGAACGGTTTTAATATATATACAATGAATTTCTCAAGCACCTCTGATATGTGTAAAGTACTAGAGAATGGTCATTACAAATGTTGTGTTTCAGATTGCTTACGACGGTGGTATAAATAGAGGGATAGCTTACATAGGACTATTTGGACTAACATGTTTGACCTATCTAACAACTTATTACCTATACCCGAGAACAATTCTCAAAGACAAGGAAAAACGGTTTGAGAAGACCATTTCAGCGGTAGATGGCAATGAAAAAGGGGCTGAAATATTAAATGAAACGGACAGCACCAAATCAGAACCAAACCATTCTACAGAAAACGAAATAAATGAATCAAAAGACAAATCAAGCAACAATAATAATCATATACTCTTTGCTGACTTTGGAAACAAGAAAAATGTTCTAAAGGGTGTGGAGACTGAAAGCAAATCTAACGGACATATACCCGGGACGATACACAATGACGCCTCTTTAAAACTCTGCTATATTAACAACGGATTCAAGGATGAAATAGACAAATGCTGCCAGGCGTGTATGAAAGAGACCAATACTGTTGCGTGTAAAGTAGAAGAAAATGAAAAGATAAAATCAGTGACTAAAGACACAAAAAATGACCTGTCTAAGGAAAGTCTTCCACATATCAAAGAAGAGCTAAAAGACAATAAAGACGATATACAATTAAAGACTTATATGTGTGGATATCTATATATATTTAATGTTTTATGGTTCACCGTCATCCGATTCAGAACAAACTATTTCTATGGAACAATCAACCCGTATATAGAGGAAGTGACTAATCACGATGTGAATAAAGGTAGGTATACACAAATGAACTTGTCTGTGACTTTTGCAACAACTTCACATGTTGCGTGAAGCGCAGACGCTGGGCAGCCTGATCAGCTACTCGTTGCATTTAGAATATTCTCTGATCGTTTTTAGAAGTTTTCAGCAGTTTCTTTCTATAAAGCGTCTTGTGATGACTCATATTGATCAGGGGCTGACCAGAGTCTCTACCGGACGCATTTGTAATTGTTGGAAATGTCACAGGCCCATATAATTCAACATTTACAAAGTAAACCATTGTTCCAACAACTTATATTTGCGTTCCTACACATTATTATAAGAGGAATGATAATGTTGAAATTTGTTCCATTAGTTACTGAACCTGAAAAAACACTATCGCAAGATTGAATTAATACTCAATATAAAGACAAATTCCGATCTCCTCAAAACCACATATGCTGAGTAATTCAGAATGACCGATTGATTGAATGGGGTTTAACGCCGCTTTTAACAGTATTTCAGTCATATCGCGGCTGCTGGAGCACCCATTAATAGAGACCTGGTATTTCTCACACCAGTACTACCACTGCATCATTTCCTAGCCTCCAGCTGCTATCCCACTTAGGTTTACGATTATCCACCCATTGGTGAGAGACGAATGTCGGAAAGAATATGTGCCTTCGCCCTGGGCGCATCGAATTTTCGATTGTTAAAGTTTTATTGTTTTTATATTTTTGGACTTTTTAATACTCTGAAGATGTACTTACTTTAAATATTTGTGCTCTTTTATCTTTAGTGAGTTACTTTACGGATATTCTGTCATACTCAATGGCCTGTGGTATTTTTACATGCATTATTGTTGGAGTGATGTATGACTGGCAGAGACGATTCTTCGTTAGTAAGTATAAAACTTCATTTCACTACCAGTTTTCTATCACCTTCGTTAGTAAGTATAAAACTTCATTTCACCGACAGCTTTATATATCATTCGTTAGTACGTATACAACTACATTTCTCTTCCAGTTTTCTATCTTCTTCGGTAGTAAGTATTCATCTCATTTCACTACCAGTTTTCTATCTTCTTCGTTAGTAAGGATAAAACTTCATTTCACTGACAGCTTTATATATCCTTCGTTAGTACGTATACAACTACATTTCACTACCAGTTTTCTATCTTCTTCGCTAATAAGTATTCAACCTCATTTCGCTACAAGTTTTATTTCTCCTTCCTTAGTAAATATTCAACCTCATTCCACTAACAGTTTTCTATCTCCATAGTAAGTAAGTATACATTTTTCTTTTACTGCCAGCATTCCTCGCACCTTTGTTTGTTTTATTTTTTATCTCTTCTTTCAATGAACAGTTTTTATTGCAAATGAAAAAATAGAGAGTAGGACAACACGTGTGTGTGTTAGTGTTTTGTTAAATAATTGTCCAACTTTAGAAGAGGATTTGGCTCCTGAATGAAATATCAGAGAATTTATTTACATTTTGCTTTTTGCTATTTATATATACAGAAGTAGGTAAGATTGTTATTTCTAGACTCTATGTCTGATTTTTGGTTCACCTGACCGTCCGTTCATGTATCCTTTACTCCATCTTTATTATGTTAGCTACATATCTCCGAGTTTTCGTGAGATGTGAATTTTTTTTTTTGTAAAAATTGCTTAATATTGTGAAAGGTTATATCACGCGCAAAGATAAGGCCACGCAAAGATATTCCAAAGCTACAGAATTTAGGAAAGGGGGGTTGTCAATAGCTTACTTTAGCGTTTCAAGAAAACGGCTTCATTTTTGTACAAGTTGTGCAACTGTTGTCGAGTTAGTCTGCCTACTTTTTAACCGGGAATTCAAATTTATTAAAGTATTTAGTTAGCTTTGAATTTCCTGATGTTATTAAAATACGTACGAGTCATAAGCATGTTAAATTGACCAATGTTTTTGGTTGATCTTTTCTACTTCTAGACATCGAAGATGTAAAAAAGCGCCGTGTGATGTCATCAGTATGTCCCCTGATTACAGCCTGTCTCGTGTCAGTATTGCTATCAGGTTTGGTGTTCGTCAAGGAGGAACCTGTCCTCTACCCTCTTACAATCATCTTTACCTTCTTTAGATCCCTGTTGACGACTGTTGGAAATACATTTCTCGTGGATATGTTAGTATTATTAAAATCTAGTTTTGTTAATCAAGATTCAACCATTTTCATCTGCTGAAACTTTTTTTTCATACTTCTATGAACAACATTTGGAGAATGCAACTATTTTGTATGCTTGCGCACAAATAAGGTACATTAAGTTTTACTCATAGTTAGCAAAATATTAATTTTGTCTCGCTCGGTGACATGAAATTACTTGATATCAAGAGAAGCAGATTCATAAATCAGTGTGATAAAGTTTTGTGGTTCATACCCCCATGAGACCAAAGAAAGATTCATACATAAGAGTGATTAAGCTTTTAGTTCAACTTCTCAATGAAACGAAACAAAGGGTATTCTCTTCATTTCTTAAATGTGTGTTCTGTCTGTCCGTGACCCACCATCATCCTATTCCTCGGATCGACAAATTTGTCAGATTTTGAGAGTTCGTCTAGGATGAACCCGCTCTACCAACTGAACAGCCTTTAAAACCTATCAGATCTTTTCACTCTTTACCACGCAATGAAAGGTTCGACATTTCTAAATTGAAAGATGTTGAAGACGATGATATCAAGCAAGTCGGTGAAAGTAAGATCTTGAGTAAAAAACATTGTGTACAACGAGGAAATTACCTGTTCAATGCAATGTCTTCATTGTCCACGGTAGTTTTCTTAGAATCTGACTCTGGAGTGGAAAGAGGGGGATTGATTTGGAATGAGCTAAATATGTCTTTTGAATATTTTTCTTGTAGACTTGCAAAAAAAAAAAAAAGGTGGGGGCTTGTTCCTGTTGGTCGGTTTTCTAGATGTAAGTTATCGCCTGGTTTATGAATACGCAGTTACAATTAATTAATTTCTTTTGATATTGTCTAAACTTACAAAACATTTACTTTAAAGTGTCAAGCAAATCAACTCTGGAAACGGAATGCTTACATTTTATAATTCGGAATACAGGTAAACAACCATATAAATAATAAGCATTTTATATTCTGAAAATGTCTCAAGATTTACTATTGGTATGACAGTTAAAAAGGGAACAGATGAGATTTATTTACGAGCTTACTGAACATAGAAAAAGAAACTTTATTTACGAGTTATCTGGCAATTTCCTCCAACAGAAAGCAGAAAGCATTTGTCTTGTCAAACACCAGGCAACCCATTATCAAACGACATTAATGACGACTGAAAACAAATAACTTTTGAAAATAACCAAACCTTAGATGTCATTGCTTATTTACGTTTTTGTCGAACAAATCTTTCCGTCATATGGCGCATGCGTATGATTATTGTGCTTTCATTGTCAGGGCAGAATCAACCAGAAAATTTACCTTAAGTATTTATCTCATTTCCTTCTTTTTTATAGAAAAATAACACTATCTAAACCATTTGATCATTTTCAAGGTGTTCATGTCGAAACAGTTAAGTGATAGTTTACATGTATTTGGAAAACCCATTGAAAGCAAAAAGAAGGAAATTGAATGGTGATTTTATTCTTGCGACTAGATGAGGCGAACTTCTAGTGAAAACATTTCTCTAGCCTGTGCAGACAGCTAGTAAGTCAAGACTCCGAAATCAAAGCGACACAAAACCAGACTCATCCTAATAATCGATGCACGAACTGCATACTTTGAACTTTGAATCGGTAGGTATCTACAGAGCGCATCGAGAAGCCTCTGGTCAGGCTGTAGTGATATACAAATTAAGTCTTTACGTGGTGATTATGTGTAATGCACCGGCTTGAATATTTCTGTTCCAGGTTTCCGGCATCAATTTATGGAACTATCTATGGTACTCGGTTTGTGATAGCCAACGTATTCTCGCTGATACAGTACGCGCTCTATCAATGGTCTCTAGCCTACCCTGGAGCTGGTGTTCATGTAAGAATTACTTTGTTATCCGCCGAGCAAAGAGATAAAACACATTTACTGAAAATAGAGTTGATATATTGGTTTGTACGGGGTAAAACGCCCCTTTCAACTGAACAGAACATATCTTTAATTGCTTCCAGCTACAACAAGGTACAAAAAGGTGAGTATACACAATAGTGTAAATGTAAAAAGATACATGAAAACAGTATTTCGGTTATGTCGCGGTGATATGTGCTCGTAACTTTAACGCCTTGTCATATTTCACATTAGTAAAACCATAACATTCGATCTCTTGGGTGCTCATCTCACTTAAGCGTTGTATATTTCGTTCGCCTATTGGTGAGAGACAACATACGCATTTGACGATGTATAGAATAATTGATATTGCGTCGGTCCGTCGCAATGAAGGAAATGCAAAGCGAAAAGAATTGTCAATTAACATCCAGAAAAAAACAAAAGAGGAGATTTCTACCATGACCAGACTGCTATAAATACGCTTGCCAACCTAGTCGATACCTCCGCTTACTTAATGCTTAATATTGACTATTTTGAGACCGTAGCATTTCGAAAACATCTTTGTTATTAACACTTTAAAAGATATAAAAATAAATGAAAAATAAATAAATGAATGCATTTCAAAGTTAGGAGCTAAAACAATGGATTATGATTAGCATAATAAAAATAAATGCAGCAACTTCTGATACAATCATCTTTTCTTGCTAATGTATATTTTAACCCGTTCCTGTTTTTCAAATTTTAGACAAGCCCAAATTCAAAGTCTTTTTTTGCAAAGTCTGCAATTTCTTCCTACTTGGTCCCGTCAAAAATTTTGTCAACTATCGATGGGTTAAAGAAATCAATTTTTTCTTTTTCAGGTCAATATATTTGTACTATGTCTTTGCCTGACGACATTTATACACCCGTTATCTATTCTGCTTGCCAACAGACGCCACCATGTCGCAAGAGTTACCCACCTTTAGACACTATCAGGAAATGTTCGAGAACTAAACGATCGCTGCTCTCGCCGTTTTCAATAAAATGATCGACTATTCAAATAATTTATGTCGTGATATTTGATACATTTTAATTGATGGACTATGTGCTTATTCTAGGGAGCAAGTTCAATTAGATTCGTTTTAGTAGAATGCATTAAATACCACTACCTAGATTAATGTTTGTGTTATCGTCAGTTTCATTTGTTTTTAGCTCATCTGAGCACGAAGTGCATGGTATGAACATTTATGATCGGTCATTGTCAGTAAACAGTTATGAAATATATTCAAGCCATAAACAATCCTAACCAAACTTCCGAGATCGTATCCTTATGCCATACTGGTTGAATATGTTTCAAATAATTTGAATCCATAAAGAAGTTTGGGAGCATAGTTTATAGCCTTAAATAAATGTCCCCAAAAAAAGTAAGGTCTATTTTTTCTGATACTCGGTAGGTAACATCAATTTAAAAAATGCTAAAATTACTCTGACCTAAAATAAGACCTATATTGTTGAATCCTCGATTTGATTTAGGTGTGGGGAAAAGAATCTTTTAAAATCATTCTCTGAAACCGCAAGGCTTTGATATTAACCGTTGTCCTACTGAACCGGAATACTCCTGTTTTGGCAGAAGACTTAGAGAAATATCAGTCTGCACATAAGTGCAGTCTGATCTTAGATTAAACCAAAGTTGGTGCTTCAGGTGCTTTCACTCCTTTGTTTTTAATTAATGCAGTTATGTAAAGGATAGGAAAATACGATATACATGTTCATGTATCTTGCATTACGTGTGCATCGCCAAGAAAACGGATAGAGAATAACTAGATAAACGAATAAGAAAAACGGATTTATACGAATTAACTGAAAGGCTATCAAACAATTGTGACTGCATTGAAATCAACGAAAAGCGATGCACGAATGACAATTATTCAGCCATTCAGTGGTTATTTCCCCTAGTACATCCCATTATCATTATACCAAACTTTCTCCCATGGAAGTCATAATAAAATAAAATTGATACAGGTACTTGAATTTTAACATTCTGTAACGATGATTGCGTAAAGCATGTATATGATACAAAGGCGGATTCCTAGCTGTTCGCGAATATTTTCATGATATTTGTTTCTATCGTGATATGTTTTGTCCTGTCAAGATACCAGATATCTTTGTCTTAGTGTCCCGGAAGTGCCTAGACTAAAAAGATAAAATGGAAAACATCACATTGGTTTTATCAAATGTTCATCAATATGCCAGGTAGTTAAGGCTATATAAATTTAGTAGAGTTAGCACTCTGGAACTGCCCCTACTTGCCAGATAATTAACGAAAATTATCCTGATATCCCTTTATAATTCATGCTGATCTATTTTATCAATATACCTATTATCTTGAACAATCGGTGGCATTTATGCCACCATATGTTACTACATTTGTAATTAACTACCACCATTTACCAGATAATAAACGCAAACAAACGGAAAATATCGCGTCAATTTATATCTTACGAGAACAGTTTTCATATATCCCTTATTGTCTAAATATTTTTCTCCTATTAAAAGAGATATTAACTAAAACCCTTTTCGCCATCTTAGTTCTATAGAACTGCCACTATTAACTACATGACTAACATGTTTTTCTGCCATATTCGTAAAGGTAGATAGATTGCTGTCCCATATAGATAGAGCTACCGTTGTAAAAAGAAAGGAAAACCAGATGCCTAAATGTAGTTCTCTGAAACACCCCAATCTCAAATTTATGTACATTTCAATCTCAACTTATTATCTGTGAGCTTATAATATATTGATAAAAGCATTTGTGTTTCCATAGAGAATCGATTGCCGCTGTTACCTAAAATGTTGATTGGTAAATCATTTGACCCATTTAAGAAGCGAACTTTGAACTCCAAAAATGGTCGACATTTTTTGTGAATGCATTTTACTTGGTTTGTGGATTTAAACATTGTAACTATAGTTTATTCGAGCTCTGTTTGCCAGATTTAGGTTGCCATTTATTCTACTTTTGGTTACCAGTTCATGACCATAAATTGAGCAAAATAGATCCTTTATCGATCTCGAATGGATTAAACTTATCACATGAAGGAAAACTTAAATCTTTGTGCCTTCGCGTGACATTTCCAATTTTTCAACATGTGCGCCAATTGAAAACTAAGATTAGCCTGCGCATCTGCACTGTCTGATCAGAGTCTTCAGTATGCGATGTATAGGTAGATACTGGCTCAAAGTTTCTTTACACGATCAGCGAACATTCTAAATATTATAAATCCTCTGTTAGCAACAGCACATTAGCTTCTAACCCTCAAAGGTACCTATTTAATCATTTGGGTAGAGGTGAAGAACTTGGTGTTAAGTTTTTTTTTACTCAGAAACATTCACTAGAATGTCAGACCGCTCAACGTTTGCGTTTCTTGCCAATGTGAAATAGTCAGGATTGTCACGCAAAGGCTCATTTTTTCATCGAGGTTCACTCTTCGCATATACATTAATCAGGATTGTGAATTTATTTTAATTCCGACATGAAAACAAATTAATTTCTTCAGTTCCTAAGAAAAGGAAATATCTTTTGTGTCTCGATAGCTCTGTTGGTAGAATATTCGAGTCCTAACTCGTATATGACACGTAAAGTAACCGAGAAATGTTCTTGAGAAATCACTAAATAGTCATGATACTGTCTAACTTCACGTCGCAAGGAAGATGATCACTCTGTCAGTCTCTCGAGTTCGTATAGTAGTTATGTGTAACGGAAATTTTCGTCCGACGCTGAATAAAACTATTATGAAGAAACCAAAAGAAAAAAACTTCTTTAGTCGAGTTAGAAAACCATTAGTTTTATATCGAATCTTCGCATAACTCGACAAATAATTGACGGATAGCTGTTCACCCTACTGACCTCCGACTGAGATATTAATCGACTTGAATTTGCAGAATTCTTCCTTGTGAGTATAGAACAAACGGGAAATCGTAGGTAAGCGATCATAATGTTGGAACTAAAGCTTTAATAAACGGAAGTTAATGCGTTTAAGTCGCAATGCAAACTTGCAGTTCAAAGTTCACTTTCTGTTCTAAATGAACGATTTGACTTCTCAGTCGATCCGTCAACTAAACTCGTCCATTGAGTCAAAACACGGACTTGTCAACAAATTAGACCTTCCTAGGACGAGCAGCGAAGGACGAGCAGCGAATTTTTCAGTATTTCAAAGGCGACCAGTGTCTTCGCTTCATACATATCAAGTTTAAGAATACGTCATTCGCAAGTATTTTCATTCTTACTCGAATTTTGTTTCAAAATTCGATCTGTTAGGGTAAAATGGTCCGTCCTAGATTTGAGTAAAAACAAAACATTGAAGAGATTGGAATCATTAGAACATCTTCGAAAGCCAAGGGTTCAGACTCTACTTTGTTCCTTATGCTGCTCTCACACCTTTACGTATCTGCGGCGTTTGAGCCAAAAATGTTTTACGTGGATCAAACGCCGATGACCAAGGCGTATTTTGTTCGATCTCAATGGTATGGCGTATGTACTACGTTCCTGCGGGGTTTCCGCGGCGTTCCTGATGCGTTCCCGTGTTTGTATGGAGATCCAGCGGCCACGTTCTGAGGCGTAAGCGTGGCGTATAAGGCGTTGTCGCTTTACGTGGATCAAACGCCGATGACCAAGGCGTATTTTGTTCGATCTCAATGGTATGGCGTATGTACTACGTTCCTGTGGGGTTTCCGCGGCGTTCCTGATGCGTTCCCGTGTTTGTATGGAGATCCAGCGGCCACGTTCTGAGGCGTAAGCGTGGCGTATAAGGCGTTGTCGCGGCGTAACCGCTACGTAAGCACGGCGTTCCATTCGTTCGCGCGGCGTTGCTGCTGCGTAATCACGACGTTTACTGTTTACTTTGGGGGTATTAAACTGTTTATTTCACGTCGTTGTAGTCATTCATCAGAAAGCAGCCGAAGATGCCACCTAAGTCAAAAGCGCGTGGTAGGGAGAATGGGAAAAATGCAAGCTGTTGCTTCCCGATCAGGGCATCAGATAGTTTGTTTTTGTGAGCAAAATGTCCAGGCAAGTCCGACAAAAGCAATATCATAATCTTCTTGGTCCATGACCTTGGAAATAATGAGAGCAGACCAAGGATACTGGTACTATGGCGCTATTCAGACACAAACTCTTTGAACGCCATAGAAACTCCGACAACGCAACACCAACGCAGCTGCAACGAAATAGAAACGAAACATACGTAACACATACGTAGCATGAACGCGAGATATGCCGTACAAACGTAGCTCTTACGCCGTGATTACGGAATCAAAACAAAGAAAACGTAGTGACAACGCGGTTTACGTCGCACATACGCCGCACATACGCCGCACATACGCCACGCATACGCGGGCTTACGCCGTGGTTACGCGGCATGATTAGCTTTTCTTTCGTGCCACGTACAAGGCGTAAGAGCTACGACCCCGCTACGCAACTGCTACGTTTTTTTCGTTTCTACGGCGTATGCACTACGTAAGCGCGGCGTATCAATGCTGTCACGTACGTGCTACGTTTTTTTAAGTGCACACTTAAAAATACGTCGACCCCTGGCGTACGATGAGATCATGCTACGTATCGAGGCGTATGCGCTACGTATACCCGCGTTCCTGCTACGTTGTCACGATGTTACTTTCTTATCGTGATACACCACGCTTACGCGGGTCGATACGCAAAGGTGTGAGGAACGTATTACGTTAGTAATAATGTGGAGTAAGAACCCTTGGCCAGCAAAGATGCCAGTGCAGGAGACTCAGAAACTTTGAAAATATGATTACAATAAGTCAGATAGGCCATTCGACATTCAATAATAGCCAACATGTTTAGGACCCGATCAGGCTGCATAGTCCTTAGACATTAAAGACAGTTTAAAATAAGATTTAGAGAAACATATCAGGAAAGGCTAACTTCAAGTTCAGGGAGGCATTTCAAGATGGAAGGGTAGGGGTGGGCTTACTACAAGATCTGGAACATTCCTTGGATAGTTGTATTTTTTTAATCACGATAAAGTTGGAAATATCATGATGGCGAAAATGCAGATGATATTTATTTCCTTCCTCATTCGAATTCTCTCAGAAACTTTTATGGTTGTAAGGAAGCGGTATAAAGTTAGAGGAAGATTGTCCTTGTGACGATTATTTCTTTTTAATTTTGATATGAATCCAAATCATGGAGTCTCTGGTTCGATCCCCGGTCGCGACGAATGTCCTTTCTAATATGTGTCTGCTACCAATGCTGTATTATCGTAATTCTAAGTGGGATGAGCGACCGGAGGCTCGTAAAAGATATTGTGGTCGTGGTCTGGTTTAAGAAATAATTGGACACTATAGTAAGGTGCTCTAGTCTCCGCGATACGACTGAAATACTGTTGAAAATGGCGTTAAACCTTATTTAAACAAACAAACTCTTTTCAATTTTGACAAGGAATAACGGCCCCCAATTGTCGAGGACATTTGTAAGTTTAACCCGCTACCAGAAGACAAAATTTGAGACTGATTTTAATTAAAAGGAGATGCAAACAACATTTTTTTTTGTTTATGGAATCTTAAAGAATCTTGTATTAAGAAGAAAAAATAGTAGATAATGAAGAAGTCGCCTGTACACAATTGTTGTCCGAAGATTTTTCTTGAGGGGTGTATAAAAGCGGAACTATGTCTAAATGACTTGGGAATGGCCATTCTTCGTAGCTGTTCAAAGATATCGAATCCTATCCGGCTATCATGGCTTATGCATAGGCAGAATCACTTTTACTATGAAGTAAAACTAATGGTGCACGGAAACGATACAACCTGCATGACAAGTTACACTAAATTATTCAGTTTTAAATCTCATACTGTAACATCTGTATTTACCTTGTCATACGAAAACGAGTCTTTAAAACATCATAATTATACAGGAATATTGTACTGCAAAAATTCAGACAGTCAAAAGTACATAACTAGTTGTGCATCAACATATTTGTTATTGTATCTTAAGGATTAAAAATTTAATTGTGCATTGAAGAAAACAACATAAACAAGCAGAACTAGTTAAGATTATATAGCAAGATTGATATCGCGACGCATTAAAAATCAAGGATATCTTAACAATTCATTTACGTAAATTATTATTGTTTCAGAATTAAATGTTTGTGTTTCTTTAGCAATGTCCAAATCTTGTGTCGGCAGACAAACCTTCAGTAGCAATAACGGACAGCTATGTTTAACTCTCTAATAGTATCATGTCAGAATCAACTGATTTAACCATAGTAACCGTTAGGTAGCCAAAAAGCGGGACAAAGTCCTCTAAAACAAGATGGTCCGATCCGACTGACCTATGTACTCAAAACGTATTGAAGGACTCAGCAGGTTAGGAAAATTTCAGAGCGAATGTTTTCTCTTTTTATGATATCATATCACATGTAGTGAAATGTAGTAATTATTTACTACTTTAAATATTCTGGATTTTTCTCTGTTGCGGTTGCATAACAAAATATATGCAGTATTCATTAACTGTAATTATAACGTTTATATGTGTAAAAATACTACATTTGACAAGTGATGTGTATAAAATGGATCATCGTTTCGCATGAAGGGCAGTGAACGTTATCCTAATCTACCGGTATTCGAGACAAAGATTATCTATAGTGTATACCGTTAGGCTAAATGTCCACTTTAAGTCGAGTAAAAATAATAACAAAAAATGCGCGCCAGCTTAAAATATTCAGTTGCACATGTAAGTATTTAAACGCTCAAAAATAGAGGTACATGTGTAATTTAACGACTTGTAGTGGACTTTTGACCCCGCATTTACCCGCTATATGTCGATACCCCTGCGCTCGTGGGGGCACAAAAGCAATTAAACTGAATAAAAACGAAGTTTTAACAAATCAGAAATGTTTATTGAGGTAATGAACATCTTTTTGTTGTTGTTTCTTTTTCGAAAAATCTGAATTGAACGTTCGTCGCCGTTCATGCGACAAGATGCTTTCGGCTATGACCTTCTCACTGTCCCACTAGTTGGCGAAAGTTCTAAATTCATTGAATGTGACCCTTCAAGCGTAAAAGAACCGTCTAAATCTATCAACAGACGACAAAATTTTGAACTGGCCCAAGTTCAAGAAGTTGCAGACGATGGTTGTTAGTTGATGAGTTAAGAATACATGTTTTCTGAGACGGAATACATTGTGGATAATGAAGAATTTGCTTGTTACAAGCAATTTCTTAATTATCCACAATGTTTGCTCAACCGGCGCGTAAAAATGCGGCATTTTGTGGAATTTGGTTAAATGAAAGAACATTATCCACCTTATTCAGAACACTCAAGTGAAATTTGTGTATTAGATGAAGATTTTGAGATTTCTTTGGATTTATTTTGTAGAAATTTCGACAGTATTGAACGGTTTGAGTAACAATTTAACTTACGATGTATTTGGTCTCGAGATTGATTGATTATTTTATTTCCTCCTTGAAAAGAAGAGCATGACAATACAAACAGACATGACAATACAAACAAATACAATAGAATTTACAGTGTCCGACAAAAAGATGAAGAGAAAAATAAGGGACAATCCATGCATGGATGCATGCAGCTATACATCTAATATTAATCATTAAAATATTGCTTATGTAATGACAAAAATTGTCGCAACTGTGGCCTGTATAGACCCCAGTTACGACACCCCAGCCATTATGAACAACGCTTATTCATTTCATACTGAAAATTGTAGCTAAGTACATTCATATTCACATAACATTCTGTGATAACATACTGTAGAAATTCGTGCCATTCGAATAATGCCATTGATGCATTGTTATCATTATTCGTGATCATAGCATTTGATGAAATGCAGGATATATATAGGATATTGCTTGGTCTACCTGAGCAGTATTTTCAAAATATTGCGCAAGTCCACCAAGCATATCGATCAGTTGTTCTTGAGGCGTTTTCTGAAGTAGGCTTCTGTACTGACGTTGTCCCATTACATGACAAATAGAGCGCCAGAGGTGCAATCTTATGGCGTTATTATTAGTATAGAAAATAAGCTTGTGCAATGTACATTTATCAACAGCTTGTTGGCATTTATTACATATTTGAGGGACCTCATAAGAACAAAGCATGCAAAGTATATAATTTGCAGTATAAATGTAGCCCTTCCAGATATAAGGGTCACGAATACGACGACAAATACAGGAAACGTCGTTCTGTGAAAATAAAACTTCAAACTGTACGTTTGTGATCTTTGAGCCTACACTTTGGCGTAAAATAGAATTCTGCTTTTCATGAACCTTATATTTTGGCGGGAAATATGAAGTGCGCATAAAGTGCTCAAATATCCAAACAGACCGTACTTTGATAGAATTATACAAATATCGGGAATGAAACCACGCTGTGTACAAGAATAACTATTCAGATACCTTACTGATCTGTGAACAAAAATACTTTTTGCGAGATAATTAGATGATAATCTGCATAATTGACCAAGAAAAATCAATTTCCTGTAATCTATTTCTGCCAAAATCGGCATCACACCGATAGATGCGCGAGATACTGCATTATTAAATTTTCTGGGCAGTTTTTGAAAAGTCTTAATGAATGAGCGCGCTCTAATTTAAGGCTATTTGTGCGTGATATGCCACTCCATAGCTCACAACAGTATAATGCAGAACTTAAAACGACTGAATTGTACTAGCGGATTAAAGTTTCCGGATTGGAGTATGCTAAGAGTCTCACCTCGTAGTCGTCTGCATGCTATATTAACATTTTCATCGATTGAACACTATTGCTCTAGAATAGTGCCTAAATGTTTATACTGTTCAACTTCGTCAATATGTTGTCTTCTTAATTATCCACAATGTTTGCTCAACCGGCGCGTAAAAATGCGGCATTTTGTGGAATTTGGGAAAATGAAAGAAAATTATCCACCTTATTCAGAACACTCAAGTGAAATTTGTATATTAGATCAAGATTTTGAGATTTCTTTGGATTTATTTTGTAGAAATTTCGACAGTATTGAACGGTTTGAGTAACAATTTAACTTACGATGTATTTGGTCTCGAGATACGACAGTCGCAAACTTACCTTTGACAAGAAGTTCGACGTAGATAGTATTAATTATTTTGTAAAAATTATGACCAGTAACATGTATTGAATAGTAAATTATTCGGTGGGCGATTTAAACGTCGTAACAACAGTTTGAATAAGCTGTAATTACAACGTTTGAGTCGCTAAACCAACAAAAATGCCCAACATAAATGGGGAATTCAAGTTCAGCGACCACCTGTGAATTGTATTGATATTTAGAATGTGTTATACATGATTATATAAATACGAAAAAAGAATACAAAACACCCGCAAGGCGTTCTATATTCAAAAATGTGTCAAAAGCAGACCGTTTGGGTCTGAAAGGGAACGATACCGGCCTTTATCAGTATTTTTGGCTTGATGGAATGAAATTATAGGAAATGTGCACAATAGTATCATATATTGATAAATAGACAGGGTGAAATCGCTTATAAATGTTTTTTTTATCCTGTGTGTACTTTTTTCAGTTTACATGATGACTTTCCTCATCGTCCCCAAATTTGGACCAGTACATCATTCGTCATGGGCTTCTGGGGTCAAACTGATAAGTCTCAACAAAACAGAAAGACCCAAATTTAGGTCCTATTTTCGATCGCTCCATTTCCACACAATGACACCTTTTGACACCTCTCAAGAAAATAATTGGACAAACATCGTGTAAAATGAAGAAATTACCTGGATCAATCAATTTGTTTATTTCTACAATAAATGTTAAGATTTCATGAATTTTAAGTCGCCGTCTGTAACTCCATTCACTTTGGATCAGTTTAAATTTTTCCGTCTGGTAATGTATTATGAGTAGTATATTCAACCATGTACTTATATTACCAATTATATATGTCAAAAAGATAGACAATCAATTACTTCATTTTTCACATTGTTTTCTATCCAAAAATTTGAACAAAATCTTAAATTTCATTAAAATTTAAATCGTCGCCTACAACTCTTTTCAATTTGAACCAGTCTAGAAGTTTGCCGTCTAGTAATGGTTTAATGAGTAGAATATTCAACCGTGTACTTATAAAGGCGATTATATGTGTCAAAAATATAGAGAAGTCATTATTTCAAGCCTCGTAAATTACCCCAAACACGGTAAAAATGCACCTCTCGCATGCATTCGTAATTTATCTCTTTAAATCACCAGGAAACGAAAGATTAATCTAAACAAGTGTGTAACAAGTCAAAATGCGCAATATAAAAATGTCTGTTCATTTAGCTTAAGGGAAATTGACATTTTCTAATTATGAATCTGTTATATTTCCTCTGTCCTTAATTATAAAAAAGACAATATTATAAGCATAAAATGGAATTCAAAAGTGATTCATTTAAATGACTTCTAGAATTTCTTTCCATAAAATTTTCTAATATTTTCTTATTTCTTCTATTCTGCTTATAAAAGTACATTTAATCCTGATACACACACTCACACACAAAGAAAGAAACTGTCGTCTATTATCATAGATTACCTTTATATCGTTATCTAAATTTTAAGATTTTTGATTGTAGATACATATTTACTAAATTACAATGTATCAAATAGTTTTCTTTTGGAAAAAACCCTGATGAATGCCAATAGGATATACTCTGTTCTATACGTTTGCAAAAAAGAAAAAAAGTACAAGAGGGGGAGGTGAGTGAACGCGAATTTGAGCAAATTAAAGTGACCAAAATAGAAACAAAAATAAAACCAAACAAAAGCATGTTCCGTCGATTATTTCATATCATACAGTGAAATATAAGCCTATATCGTTAAGACTAAACGAAGTGGTGTTATGTGGTCTGAGTTGCTGTACAGTTGTTCACATAAGTATTCACAGAAAACACAATTCTTGGTTTTCATTTACATCCATTAGGAATGAGTATAGACATGTGGACAATTGGAGGAAATAGTTTCTTTTTCCGAATCTAGAAAATACTTCGCAAAAGTGAATGTGCGAATAATCCCGAGTTCTTCATTACGTCTGCATTTAAATGATTTACGATAATTTAATAAAAAATGTAAAATTAATCGATAACATGTTGTTATGAAATTACTAAAACGCAAAATTAATCGAAACTGAATTTCTTTTAAAGCATCCTGTTTTGTTCAAATTGGATGTTCGACGTATTAGTCTTTGATTCTCTTAATATAATACAGATCGAGAAACAAATCCCCTTGTTCGCACGCTACCTCTGCATTTCAGAAATCATGTGTGTCCTCGGACGATGAATTACCAAAGAGGTTTCCGAGAGAAATACTGACGGTGCAGATAAATGCGATTACATTAAGACCCTATATTTTGATATTTTGGTTGGGGGTGGAGGGATGAGGACGGGTGGGAAGACAAAAATTCTCTTCACAGAGAAATAATTTCGGCTATTTTAGGCTAAATGAACAGGATAAACATACAGAATGAGCCTGGTTAGAAACACCTTAATGTATATGTAGATTGAATTAGGAAACGATGTGTGCAAACGATTTGAGAAACGTACGGTTCCATAACAAGTGAACCAAATCAATGGTTTTGTAAACTAGATGGTTGCTGCTGACAACTGCTGTCGAGCCCGCGAAGTTTTGTATGTATCATGCTCCAGATAAGCACAATTTTAGTGTTTGACCTTGAGCTTTGACATTGAGCTTGAAGCTATGCAAAAGATTCTTTCAAATGACATATCTCCACATGATGGAGAATAATTGTGCCAATTTATTTTTCAAATCCATCCATAATTGTAGGAGAAATGCTCCGGACAAGCACAATTTTAGTATTTGACCTTGAGCTGTTACCTTGAACTTGAAGCTATCCAAAAAGATGTTTCAAATGGCACATCTTCTCATGATGGAGAATAATTTAGCCAAGTTATTTTGAAATCCATCCATAATTGTAGGAGAAATGCTCCGGACAAGCACAATTTTAGTGTTTGACCTTGAGCTGTGACCTTGAAGTTGAAGCTATCCAAAATTTCTTTCAAATGGCAAATCTACTCATGATGGGGAATAATTGTGCCAAGTTATTTTGAAATCCATTCATAACTGTAGGAGTTATTGGCCGGACCAATCTGACGGACAGACAGACGGACTAACTAACGCAATAACGCACATACACCGACTAGTCATAGTGACAACTATGTCTCGTTCAATGCAAGCTGGCTCGACATAAAAGAGCTGAGGACCTTCTTTATGATCTTTAAAATAATCGCAAATAGAATCAAATATAGATATAATGGCTCCTGTAAAACGCTTAGATTAGATTGATCAATGGAACTTTTGTTGAAAGCGACAATCCTTTATCCATTAGATACAAATATCAATACAGCAAATGTATTCCACATGGACCCATTTTGACAGACAAAAATGAAGTAGGCTCAGAGTTCAACGAGTGCAAACTGCCACTGGAGGGTAACCACTAAATTCATTGGATTACTGCGCCATAAAATACAAAATGTAGTTCTTTGTATTTCGGGAATATTTAGATAACTCTTTCTAAAGCATGCTGTTTAACCCATTCCGACCGAATCCGCTGTTTAAGCATCTCAAGAAAAAAGTTTTTGAACACATTGTTGACAATGAAGAAATTGCTTGTAACTACCTAACAAGGAAAGATTTTCTAAATTCAACCACATCGAAGTTTTCGTCTGCATCTTCTTTGAATACGAACAAGTCTAAGATTTTGTCATGTTGTAATGGGTGAAATCCTGGGTTACTTTAACCTCTTTTATTTATCATGATAACCTTTGGCAAAGAAGATTAATTAACAAAACAATGCTTTGCTAGCTTACAGTATTTTCAGCACTTTGATTATTACCACTGCCTCACTTCAAAGTCTAACCAGTGTAAATTGCTTAACTTTGCCTGACGGGTCATATTTCGTGGAAGCTTGAATCAAATGTATCAAACAAATTTTGATTAAAGCTATTATTAAGGTACGTTTGATGTCAAAGACGAATTGAATTCTATCAGTCCTGCGAGAAATTATAAGCCGCCCTTCAGAAGCAGGGAATTAACTTTTATGAAACTGGTCGGTTGAAGGTAAATAGTACAATAGTTGATTGGCGACTTTAACGTCGTTACTATAGCTTACTAAAGTTGTAGTTACGACATTTTAGTCGTTCCAGGGATATCATACAACATCTTTATATCTTAACAAAGAGGAATTGGACGTTCATTGTTATATTGTTAATTATTTGTGTAACAGAATGTCACATTTTCTCACCGCATCAACAAAACACCGCTACAAAAATTGATATATTGTATAATGTTGACAAGAGTCTTTAAAAGTGAGACTTTGGACATAATATTGAATACAAAAGTGCTAACCGATTGTCTGCATAGGCTTAACAGGGTAAAAACTTTTCACTTTATTGTAGACATGTTTCATGTTCACTTTTTCTGCACCGGCTGAACAGTTAAAACTAATCAGTTTATTGTAGACTTGTTTAATGTTGAAAAGTCATTCTGACAAACTTTGTTGTAAATGAACAAACAAATCCACTACCAGAGACCTCATTTATTAGTGATTAGTATTATAGAGAATAGGCATCTTATTGGAATTCCGTAAAACAAATATTTTATATTAATAGTCTTTTGGTTTACCATGGTTTCAATAGGAAGTCGTATTTCGAATATAGATTTAAATATAGGTAGAATGCCCATTCAACATGAACGATTTTTGTCAAACATGAAGTTTGGATACCTCTGCTAGAAGGCTGACTAGGATCGATATCTTTTTCACGTTGAGGGACGGTCCCGTTTCGAGTTCCGATTAACGTAGACTTTATTTCTTCCCAACATTGACACCCCTTTAACATAATTAAGGAAGAACCCTTTAGAGCCCATGCATGAACATTCCAACTCTTCCGGTTGTGCAGGATGCGAAGACATTGAATATTCTGGGGAGTTGCATAGTGAATTCGAATATTTGACCAATCGCTGACCCTATACTCCAACCTTTTGGCCACGCCCACTAACTCCAGCAGAAAGTCCCTCTCCGAATTTAAACGGCGTTATTTTGCAAAATTTATGACCATAAGCATGGGACGAAAAACTAGTATAGTAGGTTAGCGACCTAAAAGTCGTAACTACAGCCGTGATACGTCATTTTTCTGTCTGATCGTATACAGAAACTTGGAACCAGTAGCTAACTACAGAGCGCATAAGTCAAAACTCTGTTTAGACGGAGAACAGACTTGTTAGAGCATTTACTTTGCGCACAAATGAAATTGATGGAAATATCACTCATAGGCTGGATCAACTTAGATCTTTAATGCCGATGCTGATCTATGTCTTTACTTGGCGCTTGAAATGATATGTCGAAAATATCACCCAAAAGGCTCGTTCAACTTTGCGCTAAAGGCACAGGCTGGTTCAAGTCCATTGGGGTTCATATGAAATTATTGGAAATATAACGTGCATGCGCATTTTGCTTTTCTTCAAAGTATTAGATTACCAATTAGTCCCTTTACGCGTGACACGCCACACTGATATGTAAATAGAGCGCAAAGTCGTGCGGATGATGTTGAGGTGATATCTAAATCATCAATTTATGGATGAAAGATGCGCAAAACTCGTGAACAGTTAATCTACTTATTTGAATTATCGCTGTGTAAATTGGCCAGATTGTTATGTTATAAAGAATCAACCCGAAGACGTCGTTATTTAGATTGCAGACTCCGTCGTGTTGTAAAGGTACGTTTTTGTTTCATGTTTTTATTTTGTACACTAAGGTATTTAAAATATTGTTTATTCAGAAGATGAAGAATTAATTTTGATGGCAAACGCCGAATGAAAGCACCTAGAGTTCTCTAAATCAACCGGGACTTATATTGTTGGGTCCCCTTTGTTCCCTGAATGATAATGGTGTAGATAAGTAGCCCTTTCCCATTCATTTCCGATTTCACAACTTTCAAGAAAAGGTAACTCTTTCTTTATTTTTTTCCTTTTTTCTTTTTTTTAAATTAATTTTGTCGTCTGCAACTTCTTTGAATTTTGGCCAGTCTTAAATGTTGTCGTCTGGAGTTTTTTTTTTTTTTTTTTTTTAGTTATGCATGTAACTCTAGATACTATGTTTTATGGGCGATTTTCGCTGTGAAATATGTATTTTAGTCTGTTTTCAAAGTCGCAAAACAATACGCTGACTAAAATAAAATTCTTATCGCAATTGACGGATTTCCGATGTCATGATCAAACTATCGATTGACCAATCAACTCGTCAACGAAGACTGCCAACACTTCTTATTATATTCGGGTGAATTTTCTCGCTATCATTAAAGCTGTAGTTATTGCGTTTGATTTCTGTTAGAAGACTCCTATCGCTATTTAACCCATTCTCACACAACCCCGCTTTTTTACGTCCCCCAAGAAGAGAGCCTTTGAAAACATTCCGGAAAATGAAGAAAATGCGCGTAGCAAGCTATTCATTATTATCCACAGTGTTTTCTACTCAAAACATCAAAGAAATTGAAATTTCCACCTACTAAAACTTAACGTCTGAAAACTTTTTACGATTTGGACCAGTCTAAATTTTTGTCGTCTGTTAATGGGTTATCTACTCCTTTGATGTCGAGGACAAGCCTTGTTGGGTAGGTGTGACTAGCGATCCGTCAATTGACCAATTAAATCATTCGTTAAGACTAGAAGTGGATTTTGAACATTTAGAATTTCTATTTAGAATTTCTATTCGGTTCTACGACTTACGGAAATCCCAAGTAATACACATTTGAAACTCTCGACCTTGGTACGGGAGCTTTAACATGCCCTGAACACTGACTTGAAATAACAAGTTTTCATATTTAGAACAAAAAGGAGCCTGAGGTTAAATTCTGAACAATCCAAATCCATACACTTGTATCAAGCGAGGCCAAGATCTTTGGAATTCCTGTGGTCGTTAGACATCTCAACGTCCACGAACGTAACTCGGATCTTACTATCGTGTAAAATTAAATTCAATATATCAATTTCCGCAAACCAGCTAAGAAAAAAGAGTGTGTTGTGTTGATTCAGTATATTTCTTACATCGTGTAGGATACATTTTGAATATTAAAACGTCTCTTTAAATCAAACTATTTCCAGCTACGGACTTTCACAGATTTCTGTTGAATAATTGGCTAACAGTTTGGCACGCTACACCTCACTTCGCTTCCCAGATTTGGTCCAAGAAGTCAAGATTCGCTTCGCTTGTCAAATGTTGGTTTCCAAATCAACCATCCTTTTGATTCGGCATAACAGTTGTATAGCGCAGAGCATCTTGTCGTTCCAAGGGCGTCGATTGTTTTAATCTTACGTATACGAGAAAAAGATGATCTCGGTATCCCTTTACTCGTCAGGATATTAGCCATACTACACTACAAAGAAATGTATATACAAGAGGACATAATTTCAGTGTGTTGTACACGTATGTTCAAAGATATTCCGAATATGTTTTTATTGGTTTAAATAAGCCCTTTTACTGGGTCGCAGAAGGTTTAAAAGATACACAGAAGATCTTATTTGTTTCTTGTAAGATTAATCACAAATCTAATATTGTTCAAATTTCTGAAATCACATCTTAATATTAATCTTGAAAGCTAGTTGGATTGCAATAAGTAAATCTGAATTAACGTAGTATTTACTTTAGTAATACTGTGATTGATAGGTGAACATAACTATGGCTTCCTGTCTTATGATCAGAGATAAATATAGGATTCTGATTTTCTGTTTGTATTTAATTATATTTATGACATATTCCTTTATACGCTGCTTTGATATCTTTTTAAAAGACGACATTTCTCAGTAAAACTGAAGACAGACGGACAGAAAGAGAGACAGACAGAGACAAAATGAGACAAAAAGACATATATACTTACTGACAGAGAGTCAGAGACAGACAGACATAGAGACAGACGGATAGGAATTTAGGAAAAAGAAATGCGGCATTTTGTATAAAATGGTATAAGATAAGAAAGGATTTCATGTTGAAAAGCTTTAATGTTTTTTTACAAATTGATTATGATCGAATATAATCATAACTACACAATTAAAACAATTCAGCCATCTCTTATTAAAACTTTAATTGGTAGGATGCATCGTTCCCGTCTTTTTTCACAATAACTGATCGTCATATTGTATTCGGATTGTTTTACACGTGTGTAGGCGGACACTCTTATGAACATATTACGTCAGTATAGACTAGATAATATTGACCTGATCATGACCTTTATGGTGAATATATAGTTAGGCTCATGAATACAAATTTAATGTTTCTTCGACAAACATTCGCTCAAGGTACGGAATTCCAAAACTGCACAAAATGACGGGTCGCTGGTCTCCTCAGACAGGTAGGCCCACTTAGATACGACTTATATACTTAATGGGATCTTAATAGGAAATCTAGATCTAGACCTTGATTATCAGCGGGGGTCAGCATTCGAGAATGTCAATCAAACAATCGGTCGACCAAAGAAATAATTCATTTAGACCAAAAGTGTATTTTCGAATCCAACATTAGCAGCCGCCATTTTTATTCAACATTTATCGTCGGTAACTTAAACGCCGTAACTATAGCTTATTCAATGGTAGTTACGATATTAAGGTCGCATATGAAAGCATTAAGCGGTTCGCACAGACATAGGCTACGAGTGTTTTTAAGTATATTTCACGATACTCTTTGTAATCCTACACACAAACGAAAAAAAAAAGAAAAGAACAATAAACATTAAAATCAAACAAAACGAACACTAACTAACAAACCAACAATTAAACATACAAACAAAACAACAAAAAGAAAAAAAGGGAGAGAAAAAAAAGCTCTTACATGTTGATATTAAAGAATACGAATAAAAAATATGTAAATTATGCAGTGTAGTTCGTATCCAAAATATTTTCATCGCCATATGAAACAATTTCGAGTTAATAGTTTTCAAAAATTCGAAACACTTCTTAGTGAAAGGTTTGATATTAAACGGAATTACCTTGAAAACTTAATGGCTAGTGTCATATAACAACCAAAAAAAGGGGGGAATAAATAATTAAATAAATGATTTTTTGGCGCCATAGACGAGGAAACTTCAGCTTAAATAAGCTGTAGCTACGACTTCTTAGACCTAAACCAACAAAACTGCTAAACAATAATGTGAGAGTTCAAAGTTCACTGTAAGTCTAAATGAAGTGTTGGTTGAAAGCGGCCTTCCGTCAAATTAGTTCTCGTTACAGAAGAATGGTTCGTGAAGACTACCCTAGTGCCTGGCGGTATATAATCCTAGCCGTCTCGCTGCTAGAAATATTGTGTTTTAGCGCCATCATATACGGGTGGGGATCGTTGGTGTACGTGTTGAAGGAAGAAGGGTTTTTAGCAGAGCTGTGTCCATATCCAAACCAGTAAGTACGTTATAGCATGTGGCTATCTATAGGGATTTCAGAACTTACAGATAGTCATAGATTGTCTCAATCACCTCCAAACTGGTACATTACGGAACTGCCGCATTTAAATTAAAAGTGGGTTGATTGCAAATGTTATACACATATAACAGTTTACAGATACGTAATGATTAAATGAAAAAAAGGGACAGAGAACGAAAACAGAACTTATATTGCTATTCTCCTTCATGATTTTTAAAAGGTCAACAACTATATGAAATTGTAAGTTATCAATTCAATTACAACAGTAATTAAAATTCGGTAGCGACCTTATTAAATCTGCTGTCGCTCCACTGACGATCTGAGGTGATTGACCTTTCGCTGGTCCCGTCCATTTTCTTCGTTTGCCCCGCCCTTTGACTCCAACAGGAAGTTCCAGTTCGATTTTAAATGGCGTTTTTTTATTTGGAAAATGTATGACCAGTAGCAATGAAGAGTATGTTGGTGACTTAAACATCGTTACTGTAGCTTGAATAAGATTTAGTTACGACGTTTAAGTCGCCAAACCACTAACAATGGTTCGCATAAGTGGCGCTCAGTGTTGGAGTTCAAACTTCACTCATGGTCTAAATAAATGATGTGATGTTTTTTTATTGACAACCGCGATGGCTCCATTGTTGCCTTCATTGTTCCGTTGTTGATCCGCGTGACCTGTCCGTTCTGCGCATCCTACAACACTTCGTATGCCATGGTAGATCAATTATCGATCATTCCAGTATGAGATGGCACAAAACCAATGTCAACCTGTTGCGCCCAGCAACTTTTCCCTTAACCCATTCAAACACAATTCCGGTCTTTTTACGCCCCTAAAATAAGGGAAATTGGAAATAGTGTGGAAAATGAACATGATTCTCGTAACAAGCATTTTTCCAATTATCTAATATTTTTAAGTTGTCGACTGCAACTTCTTTCAATTTTCACAAGTCTAAAATTATGAGTTTAGTAGTTGGTTAAAAACAAAGTAGTTAGACTAAAGATTTACACAAGTCTACGTATTCTTATTTAACATTTACTTTTTCGTGTAGCGACAAACTTTGGTGGTTTACTCTTTCACATGAACCAAAAAGAGGAGAGGAGGGAAAGAAAGATAAAAATCTTTTCTGCGGAAGCAACAGCAACAAAATCTACTTGAAAGCTTGATATGTCATCGCCTTGATCAAAATAATGTCAATAAACAAGAGTTTGCTATCATTGTAATTGCATCATGTTTAAAGAAAATAATATTCATGGCAAGGCAGTCTCAAATTGCTTTTAATTTTCGGCGTTTCCGTTCAAATTTAGCTCATTAGCAATTAAACAGATAAAAAAAACGGTTTGAAAGCGTTCTGTTAAGATCGCCTTGAATTCAGGTGCTGCAGAGTAGACCCTCAGCGATCAAAGCGGCCATGAAGATTGGGTAAAGATGGGATTGCGACTTATCGATCTTAGAGAACATGAGGATCTAATAGAGATGAGATTGCAGTTTTGGCAATCGTATAGGCCATAGGGATCTAATAGAGATGAGATTAAGTTTTGGCGATCTTCGTGGCCATGGGGATCTAATAGACATGGGGTTGCAATGTATCGATCATAGCTACCATGGGGATAAAATAGAGATGGGATTGCAAATATGGCGATCTTAGTGACCATGAGGCTCTAATAGAAATCGGATTGCAATGTATCTTTCTTAGCGACCATGGGGATCTGATAGAGATGGGATTGCAAATATGGCGATCTTAGTGACCATGAGGCTCTAATAGAAATCGGATTGCAATGTATCTTTCTTAGCGACCATGGGGATCAAATAGAGATGAGATTGTAGTTTTGGCGATCTTAGCGACCATGGGGATCAAATAGAGATGAGACTGTAGTTTGCGATCTTCGTGACTATTTTTGATCTAGTTATGAGATTGCAATTTAGGCGATCTTAGCGACCATGGGGATCGTATAAAGATGAGCTTGCAGTTTTGGCGATCTAAGTGACCATTCGGATCAAATAGAAATGAGATTGCATTTTTGGCAATCTTACCGACCTTGGGTATCCAATAGAGGTGATATTGCAATTTTGGCGATCTTAGCGACCATGGGGATCTAATAGAGATGAGATTGCAGTTTTGGCAATCTTAGCGACCATAGGAATCTAATAGAGATGAGATAGCAATTTGGGCGATCTTAGCGACCATGGGGATCTAATAGAAATGATATTGTTGTTTTGGCGATCTTAGCGACCATGGGGATCTAATAGAAATGAGATTGATGTTTTGGCGATCTTAGCGACCATTGGGATCTAATAGAAATGAGATTGTTGTTTTGGCGATCTTAGCGACCATGTTGATCTAATAGAGATGAGATAGCAATTTCGGCGATCTTAGCGACCTTGGGGATCTAATAGAGATGAGATTGTTGTTTTGGCGATCTTAGCGCCCAAAGAGATTCGGTGAAGATGGGATTGCCTTTTTGGGGATCTGGTAGAGATTAGATAGCACTATTAGCAATCTTAGCGACCATTGGTACCTAGTAGAGATGAGATTGCACATTTAACTATCTTATCGACCACAGACTTCTCATAGAGATGGGTATCCTCCTTCGGCGATATATGTCCTCTGTATAGCGATCTATGTCGCAAATCGCATTAGCTCGCGGTAGACTCTTCGCTTGCACGTCGTCATGTACCCAGAAACTATACAGATCATGCTGTTTTCCTGTATGTATTTCTTTCGTCCAGGAATTTCACTAGACCTAGTCTAGTGCTATTGATATAGATATGCGAACGTTCAAAGTTGTGTAAACCTAATCCAAACAGAATCATCGCGCCACATAAATCTGAATAGACGTCCGCATCATAAAATGCATGCGGAAGGTTTCGTAACAAACCTTTTTCATGTTTATTTTCCTTCAAGAAAATGGTCGAAATAAATAAACAATAAAACAACCACGAATGTCATCCCACTGAAGACGTAATTCCATTATTTGTTAAACGGTTGTCATCTTTCATTTCATACTACTGTATGTGCAAATAAAGTGGAATTTCTCGACTGAATTATTTCACAATTAATTTCGGTTAATGATTGTTTCAATCTTTAATGTCTGTAGTAGATTGTGAACACCTATGTTCATAAATCGTGTACAGGAAAAGCTGATCACTATAGATTGAATTAACTACAGCCTAATGACAACGTTAAGGTCGCCAATCAACCACTATTTTGTTACATGTTACTGAACACAAATTTGGCAAAATAACGCCGTTTAATATCTAAGTATAAATTCCTGTCAGGGCTTACTAAGTGTGGCCAGCGATCGAGCAATTCCGGATATTTGCCGTTCAGATTGCACCGCATGTCTATTTTCTCTATATTTGGACAAAGAGAAGGTCTCATTAGTTTCAAACAGAGAAACCGATAAAACTCGGCTGTTTTCGGTGTAAAACCGGAGGTATGCCAAAGCTAGGTCCTAGCCATCGAAGGCAATGTTTTTCGGTGTGAATTTAATCAATTTTTAGCTCGGCTGTTTTTAGAGAAATCCGAGATATTGCTAAAGACAGATCGTAAGGTCTGCGTCCGCGTCTGCATCAGCGTCTTCGTCGGTCCAAAACTTTGACCTTTTGTAATATCTTTGGTATTACTGAACATATTTACTTGAAACTCGGAATATGTGTTCAACATCAAGAGGAATATATAGCAACAAGTGGAATATCTCTGCATGCATTTTTTGCACGAATCGCACCTCTTTTTCGACTTACGAATTTTACCAACTACCAAGAACAGCCTAGTTTTGGCATCAGCGGTGTTCTTGTTCTAAAGTATCATCTAACCTCTTATTTCGAAACCTTTCAGAACTGCAATGGTACTGAGTGAGAACTCAACAGATACAACAGATGTTACCCAAATGAATCTCAATCCAGACTGTGATCAGAGGGATGCTCGTTTCAACTTATACTTCACCTTGATTTCATCAATCGGCGTCTTTCTGATCCTGATTGTTGGCCATTCGCTGACAAAGCTCGGAACCAGGACAACTAGACTGATATTTATGTAAGTCATAAAGTCTAACAATTTTGTAACCTGATTCACCAAACGGAACAAATAAGGAAATACTCAAAATATTTTGTAGCAGAGATTTTGAAGCCTGATATATGGAAACGCATACTGAACCCAGGCATTTATGCCTCGATATTGAACAGGGTTATTTTTTTTTTTAAAGATAATGGCCATTAACATATAAAAAAGAAATGGATTTGTGGGTTTTGTGACTTACGCGTCGTAATTACAACTTGGAAAAACTGTAGTTACGACGTTTAAGTCTCACAAAAATGACGGCCTGTGTTGGAGTTCATAGTTCGCTTCCGGTCTAAAGGAATGCTTTATTTGGTCGATCGTGATGCTTTGATTGTCAGCTAGGATCAATTTAGATTTGATATAGGTCTAAAATCTAGAATTTAGACAGGTTTTATGTTCGCACAATTGATCTTGCTACATTTTCCACATTGACGAGCACAATGGTTCCTATTTAACATTTATGAGCTTGACCATATTGCTTATACTCTAGTCAATTCTTACTGAGGTCTTTTGTTGTTGGGTTCGATATGGACACGCGACCTGTATGTATCCCTAAATATTTTAACAAAGACATAAATGTACAGTTACACACTTCGATTCTCAAATACGAATTATTTCAATTTCATTTCAGTATCTTGTATAGTTTGCATGCTAAATTGAATATAAAAGAATATGGCACAGAAGGCTATTTTTTACGAAAGACCGGTGGTGACATCAAGAATTCACAGTTCACACTTCATACATAGTAACTCTGAAGTGTGAAGTCGGAAGTTTGAAGTTGGAAGTGAGAAGTTGGAAGTATGAAGTCGGAAGTCTGAAGTGAGAAGTTGAAAGTATGAAGTCGGAAGTTTGAAGTTGGAAGTAAGAAGTTGGAAGTATGAAGTCGGAAGTTGGAAGTATGAAGTGTGAAGTTGGAAGTATGAAGTGTGAAGTCGGAAGTTTGAAGTGTGAAGTTGGAAGTTTGAAGTGTGAAGTCGGAAGTATGAAGTGTGAAGTTGGAAGTATGAAGTGTGAAGTCGGAAGTTTGAAGTGTGAAGTTGGAAGTTAGAAGTGTGAAGTTGGAAGTATGAAGTGTGAAGTTGGAAGTATGAAGTGTGAAGTCGGAAGTTTGAAATGTGAAGTTTGAAGTTTGAAGTGTGAAGTTGGAAGTATGAAGTCGGAAGTTTGAAGTGTGAAGTGTGAAGTTGGAAGTTGGAAGTTGGATGTATGTATACCTTCCAACTTCACACTTCAAACTTCCAACTTCACACTTCAAACTTCCAACTTCACACTTCACACTTCAAACTTCCGACTTCACACTTCATACTTCCAACTTCACACTTCATACTTCCAACTTCACACTTCAAACTTCCGACTTCAAACTTCCAACTTCATACTTCCAACTTCACACTTCAAACTTCCGACTTCACACTTCAAACTTCCGACTTCAAACTTCCAACTTCATACTTCCAACTTCACACTTCAAACTTCCGACTTCATACTTCCAACTTCACACTTCATACTTCACACTTCAAACTTCCAACTTCACACTTCAAACTTCCAACTTCACACTTCATACTTCCAACTTCACACTTCAAACTTCACACTTCATACTTCCAACTTCATACTTCAAACTTCACACTTCACACTTCAAACTTCCAACTTCACATTTCAAACTTCCGACTTCACACTTCACACTTCCAACTTCACACTTCAAACTTCCAACTTCACACTTCAAACTTCCGACTTCACACTTCATACTTCATATTTAATTTGGTTTGATTATGTACTGTGAATTTAAGAAGTCACCACTGGTCTCATAATTCACATTACACACTTCCAATTTCAGACTTAATATGTATGAAGTTTGAAGTGTGAACTGTGAATAGATGATGTCACCACCGGTCTTTCGTAATTTTTCTTTCTTTGTTATAAGATTCAAGTATTTAGAGGAGGTTTTATGTTTGTTTGCCCGTTTCGTATTATATTGTTCATTATTTTTTTAGAACGATGTTTGGTTTAGGGTGTTTGTGCATAGCAGCATCAAATAAAGGTTTGCTACTTATCTACTTTATTCAGGCTTTCATTTTCTATAGCGTAGAAGTAAACGAAAAATGACAAGATAATGAAAAGGATGAATCACATATATTTTTTCGACGGATAGTAATTAGATTTCCAGATTTTTTGTCTATCCGAAAACCAAGATGATAGTCTATCCTACGTCATTAGATGGACATGGGTCGCTCTCGTCTATCACAGGTCATTAGATGATCAGGGGTCGCTCTCGTCTATCCAAGCTTAATAGTCGACCCACGGTCGCTCTCGTCTATCCAAGGTCAATAGATGATCATGGGTCGCTCTCGTCTATCCCAGGTCAATAGATGATTAGGGGTCGCTCTCGTCTATCCCAGGTCAATAGATGATCAGGGGTCGCTCTCGTCTATCCACAGGTCAATAGATGGTCAGGGGTCGCTCTCGTCTATACCCAGGTCATTAGATGATCAGGGGTCGCTCTCGTCTATCCCAGGTCAATAGATATTCAGGGGTCGCTCTCGTCTATCCCCAGGTCATTTGATGATCAGGGGTCGCTCTCGTCCATCCCAGATCAATAGATATTCAGGGGTCGCTCTCGTCTATCCCAGGTCATTGGATGATCAGGGGTCGCTCTCGTCTATCCCAGGTTAATAGATGACCATGGGTCGCTCTCATCTATCACAGTTCAATAGAAGATCAGGGGTCGCTTTCATCTATCCAAGGTCAATAGATTATCAGGGGTCGCTCTCGTCTATCCCAGGCCAGTAGATGATCAGGGGTCGCTCTCGTCTATTCCAGGTCAATAGATGAACCTGGGTCGCTCTCGTCTATCCCCAGGTCATTAGATGATCATGGGTCGCTCTCGTCTATCCCCAGGTCATTAGAATATCAGGGGTTGCTCTCGTCTATCCAAGGTCATTAGATGATCATGGGTCGCTCTCGTCTATCCCAGGTCAATAGATGATTAGGGGTCGCTCTCGTCTATCCCAGGTCAATAGATGATCAGGGGTCGCTCTCGTCTATCCACAGGTCAATAGATGGTCAGGGGTCGCATTCCTCACATCCTAGCTCATTAGATGATCAGGGGTCGCACTGGTCTATCCTAGGGCATTTGAAGATCATGATGATGACTAGAAGCCAATGAGCGCTAGCTATAAAATAGAATTAAGTTTTTTTATCTTAATACTTTTATTGAATTTGCCTGTCCGTTGATATAACCGATCATCAGCCAATTTATTTATTCGAGGACACAAAAAACGTCCATGAGCAAATTTTAAATTTCTTTCCGATGATAATGAAAGATAATGTATTACCCATGTCTAATCGGGCCCTGAATGAAAATTGGAGATGCTTTTTGTCTTTTAAAATCCTATACTAGTAATAATAATAAAGCATCATTGTTCATCGATTATTTCCAATCAAAATATACTTAGCAGCTAAATTGATTTCTTTTATCAAATTACATGAAAAACAACAGTAATATCAACTTATGTTGCTATGCATATTGACTTATCGAGCTCATCGCTTCATTAATTTGTAATTCCCTTTGCCAGGTTATCCTTGGTTAATTTGTGTCGGTGGAATCCTGATGATTGGAAGTGGAAACGTCTATACTATAACGAGCATACAGGTAGGGTCTACGTAGTTGCTATTTCTTTAGTTGACAATCTTTAGTGGACGAATCTACTTTTTTATGGAAAACACTGTGGATAATGAAGACTTTACTTGTCCAGATTTTCAAAAGCTTTTTTCTTGGCAGGCGTAGAAATGCTCATAATGACAATTGTGACGTCATCAAAACATTAAAATTGCCTAACGTCATAACTTAACGTCATCCTAAATAACGATCAATTATATTGACTACATGTATACATTTGTGTTAGGATTACATGTTATGCCGGGACGAGCCCAGTAGTCTTTGTCGGTAGCACGCTGTCCTCTCAATCCTGGGGTCGTGCGTTCGTAGCCCGGCTCGGCAAATATTCTTTCCATATCTTACAAACGTTATCGCTACATGCGTCATTTGTCTCTCACTAACTTAGCAAATGATAAAAACACCAAGGTTGGATGAAGAGATGGTTGCCCAAATCGAATATTAAGCCTTTTATGCTGAATAAAATCCTTTTCAGAATTTCTTCAAAATCAAAAGATCGAAATCACTAGAGGCACTAGTTGTAGATCAATATTTCTTTGGGATACTTATCTCACAACAAATCTTGATTTTAAAGGGACAAACAGGTGGTGTAGACTACTATATGTCTGCACTGATGTGCAGGCTGTTCTTTATCTATACCTCCTGTCAACACAGGAATATACAGGGTCCAGCATGACAAGGGTTAAAATTTCAGAGAAATGAGAAATGACAGGAAGCAATGGTTAGGTGCACCAGCAACTTCGATATACCTAGAATACGGTTGAGAATAGGATTAAATATCACAAAGTCAATAGTTTCAGCCCGGCAATTTCTATACCCCAATGTGTTGATACTGTTCTTGCTTATGTTGGCATCCCGTCGATCAATTCCTAAACGACAATTTTTAGACTAGCCCAAATCAAAGAACTTGCAGACGACAGTCTATAACCGATTTGATTTTAAATTCCTTTGTCTTTTGAAGTTTAAAACATTCTTTTCCACAATGTTTCCTAAAGCTATATTTCTTGGGGCCTCAAAAAGCATGATTGTCCTGGAAGGTTTAAGAAGAGGAAATACATAATTTAAAAAAAAGAAAGAAATCCGCATCCTGGAATATGATGGGACGAAATTAAGATTTCGTATTTATCTGGGAAATTTATCAATCGCAGAAACTTTATAACTTTTTTTTCTTTTTAGTTTACTAAACTGTTTCCAGATTATGCTTCAACAATCGTCGGTCTGATGAATGGAATGAAAGTATCTTCATCATTCACACAGCAATTAGTTAAGGTATGACTAACGTGGCGAAATGACAACTGGGGTTATTACTCAACCCAGTCCCGTACAATAACTGGTTGTATTGTTTTGTGACAATTAATTCCACCTTTTTACAACGTTTTGTGCCGGAACACCTATTATTAATTCTAATAGAATTAGGTATTCCGCTGAGCGTCATTCAGTTTGAAAAAGACGAAAAATTTGTCGTCTACACATTTAATATTCCCTCTGTTGCAGTAAATACAAAACTAACAAAAAAACTGTAGCGTTTTATTTATGAGCTTTGCTAAACAAAGACAGCTGTATAATTAATCTAGAGCAGCTACACGGAAGTTTTAATGTCTTTGAAAAATGATTCACATCATTTACTAAATCTACATTTTAACTCGTTTATATGGTAGGAAAACAAACGAAGGTACTGAAACATTCATGTACAGTTGACTATTCGTACTGTAAAAGTTCATATTTGTGTGCCGACAAGAGAAAGGGACTTGGTAATTGGAGGTGCGAAAAGAATCGGTTCTGGTCAGACTGCGCGAGTTGTGTAGGCTGACCAGGGTTGAAACTTTTCTCTCTTTGTCTAAATCACCATTTTACTTACACCTATCTTTGGAATGCGATCTCTAGCTGACCTCTCCTGGATCCGACCTCTTTTTTAGTACTTATTTTTAAAAAACTAAGCAAAACCCTTTTTACTAAGTGGATTTTTCAATTGGGGATCTGCTTTGTTAGTTGATATTCCTAACCTACAAGATAGGTGTTGACCAAAGAGGTACAATAATAACGATAATCCAATACTTATTACCTATAAACCTAAGAACATCGTTATAGAACGTTTTCAATTAAGAAATGAAGAAAATATTTTTTGTTTTCATGCAGGTATGAACCGAAAAAACTAATCACACTGTATGAATACGCGAAGCGGATTCATACATAAGTGTGATTAGGTTTTTCGGTTCATACCTCCATGAAAACAAAAACTTTTCTCTTCATTTCTTATAATATAACAGCATTGAGCGATAAAAACGTATATTTAACAATTTTTGATACCTTTTTGTATTGGACTACTTTGTGCGGAAGCATACAAAATCGCTGCGTGCTCAAAATTTTGTTCATGGAGTTATAAATATTTTTTTCCACCAATCAGAACGCCCATTTTTGATAGACGAATCTAAAAATTAAATTATTGAGTAATGAAGCGGTTTCAGACAGAAGTAAGATTAGGTTTTTAGTATCGAACCTCCGTAAATTCCCATCAGTTCTTATCACTCCATTTCATGAAACAAACTAGATTCGATTGAACCTCGAATCGCTCCATAGACCAGAATTAATTTACCATATAGGTTATTTAATTTTCTTTAACAGACAGGAAACAACTCATTTTAGAAAAGAATTACTTTTTTTGCAGTTTACATCAAGAGAAGTAACTTGCTTTTACGGAAAAAAGGTCAAACAGTATCGCTTATTTACCATTACACCACTTCGTGATCGCTACCTGAATTTAAGCCAATCCCAAGAGCAAAGTTTTAAAACCTATTCAATTTTCTGAAATCCGATAAAAGGTTAAAAAGAGCATTCCTGTGAAATCTGGTTGAAACCAATCCTCCAGTTTCAAAGAACAAGATTTTCGAAGTTTTCATTATGTACCCACCCAAAAAGCCAGGTTTTTCAACCGACTGAAAATCTTTGAAGGAATCTGATAAAAATCATTTAAGGATCACTCATTTTGAATTTGGTTGAAATCCATCACTAGTTTCTGAAAAGAAAATATCTAAAAGGTTTCACCGAAACCATATATGAATTTAACAAGTTTTTTCTTCTAATCATTTTTAAGGAATCTGATAAAGGTCATCCAAGGAGTAGCCCTGTGACATTTGGCTAAAATCTGACATTTTCAAAGTTTTCACTGTACATAGAAAATCAGCTCCAATCATAAAAAGCTATTTTTGTCTGATCAAAATTCTTTCAAGGAATCTGATAAATGGTCACCCAAGGATCAATCATGTTAAATTTGGTTGAAATCTGTGCAGTGCGTGTATAGAAGACTCTGGTCAGACTGCGAGGTTTTGATGACTGGTCAGTCTTTATTCGGTGTTGATATATAAATGACGGATAGTTATAGTTGCGTAAACGGACCTTCGACAAAAGTCGTTTGATTAATAATTATCATAACATAAAGACTAACAACAGCGATCCGTCAATAAT
The DNA here is from genome assembly GCA_946902895.1 of Fragum fragum. Classification (NCBI taxonomy): domain Eukaryota; kingdom Metazoa; phylum Mollusca; class Bivalvia; order Cardiida; family Cardiidae; genus Fragum; species Fragum fragum. The sequence goes on along the minus strand of OX336377.1, from coordinate 27,604,863 downwards.
TGGAAAATGGGAGGTTCATAGACCAGTTTGATTCTTAAAAACCTTGACAATTGTATTACAAAAAAGTTTTGTTGTCTGTTCACCTTTAAATGGAAACAGAATTTCTCAATACAGATAGCCCACGAAAACGGTGTCAGCCGTCGCATCTCCTACTGTTGTCTGGTTGGATTGGTGTCGCTTACATATCTCACCACGATATTCTTGTTTCCAAGAGGTATACGCCGCCGTCATAGCGCAGTTGGTAGCGCGTCGGACTTTCAATCTCGAGGTCCCGGGTTCGATTCCCGACGGCGGCACTCATCCTTTCCGACTATTTGTCTCTCACCAATGGGTCGATAATCGTAGACCTATGTGGGATAGCAGCTGGAGGCTAGGAAAGGATGTAATGGTAGTACTGGTGTGAGAAATACCAGGATTCCATTGTTAGGTGCTCCAGCCGCCGCGATATAACTGAAAGATTGTTGAAAGCGGCGTAAAACCCCATTCAAACAAAACAAACAAATCCAAGAGGTATACCGAGTGATAAGGAATCGAAAACAGATGAAAGCAAGGAATCTAGCAATGAAAAAGACAAAGCTAAGAAGCCTCATAATACACTGGACAATAGATCAATTACGAGAAGCGAATCGAATGCATTGATTGCTTCAAAACCACAAATAAATGTTGTGAAATATACCGTTGATAAGACAACTGATACGATTGAGAAACTAAAGTCGACTTGTTCAGAAATATCTGATGATGAGAAGATACATAGAGGTAAAATAGTGGTTTCAGATACAAACATTCAGAAAAGTTCATATGATAATTTCGGTTTTGACGATCAAGGGGTAAAAGTGACAGATCAGTGACTGAGATGAATCACACTGATACACCAGAGAATGGTAATAAAACCAAGGGAGTCTCTGCTGGGAAAAAAGATGAAAGATATGAAACAAATGAGACTAGACAAGATGCACCTAGTTCTATTACTAAAATGGAAAGCATCTTGTCTATAAATATGTGTGGATATTTGTATATATTTAACGTGGTGTGGTTCACAATCATCAAATTCTGGACTAACTATTTCTTCGGAACGATAAATCCATTAACGGAGAAGATAACACACCACAACAAGACAAAGGGTAACCATAAATGATATCACTTTAATCTTAAGTTATATTAAATTTGACGGACCAAATCGAAATGATTTTATGTATCCATAAAATCCAAAACTTTAACTTCTATATGTTATTTTTAGTCCAAATTATCAATAATGATTACGTTTTCGCTTGATAATGTAGTTTTACTTAAAAATTGGCCTCCTTTTAACATTAAACTCTAGCAATGAGTTTCTAGAAAGCTAATGTAAGAATGTACTTACATTATGGCAATGCCAATACACTTATCACATCAATGTTACAATTTCAGTCAGTTATTATGCAGATGTATTATCCTATTCGATGGCAGGCGGTATCATTGGTTGTATTGTTGTTGGACTTCTTTACGACTGGCAAAGACGCTTCTTCGTACGTGAGTATATTAATTACGATACTTTAGTGTTCATGTATTAATGACGGTGAATACTATACCATTTTAATGTTTAAAATATACATCTGATGATTCATGTAGCAAATTGACTGTGAGCGTCTTGGACCTAGTAACTACAGTTTGAAAAAAGTTTTGGTTTTGTTCGCCAACCGATAGCGGGCCTGTGAAGTACAAACAAAGAGAAATAAATCATGAAGATAAGTAAATGCTGAAATTGAGTAATCTCCACTATATAATTATCTCACTAGTTGAATTAGGCGTTTTTTGAAATATGAGAGAGGACGAGGAACCGTCGTAATTGTCCGAGACACGTGCTGGTCTTGATCTACAAAATATTCCACTTATTTTATTTAAACGGATAATATATATATATAAAAAAAATAATAATAACATAGCTATATAATTATCCACTTAAATACGAATAACTTATATTTATAACGGATTAGCAACTTGTCATTTGCACACTATTTCACCTTTAAGTATCATTGACAACGATTTGGCGAAACTTTATTATATATTTGGTGTTATATGCATACTTGCCTTTATTTCCTGAAAAACTTGTACTTACTTATCTATTTTATTACTGGTTCCCTCATGTGAAAAGATAAAATTAAAAGGATCTAACGTTAGCTTTAGATATGGTATTTGGAATTACAAGTGCGAGAAGCTCTGCGAAGATTGTATCGTCGTTAAATAAACAGAAGAAATGGATGTTAATCATTTTTTTCTTCTTAATTCATTTTCGTTATGCATGTTCATTCTTTTTACTACTATATAGAATCCTATTTACAAAAAATCAGCTCGCTTTTTATCACTACGTGTTCTCGTCTTATTCAAGACACGAAGAGAATCTGATTTTTATTTTCACCGAGGTATGAAAAGAAAGACATAATCAAACAGCAAAGCTAGTATTGTTTCCATTATACGCTGTTACATGTATGTTAAAACCTTTCAGATATCGATGATTTGAAGAGGCGACGTGTCATGTCTTCAGTTGGTCCACTGTGTACAGCCTGTATTGTATCTATTGTACTATCAGCTTTACTGTTTGTTAATGACGAATGGGTACTGATAGCACTTCCTGTCATATTTACAATATTCAGGGCGTTATTAACGACAGTTGGTAATACGTTCCTCGTGGATATGTGAGCTTTCCTTATTTGACGTATTTTTATCCCCCGCCGTTTCGGCTAAGCGGATATAGTAATGGTCTCCGTCCGACATTCCGTCAGTCCGTCAGTCGTCATTCCGTCACTAAGCTTGTCCGGAGCATACATGTATCTCCTAGAGTATTAATGTTATCAACTTGAAACGTCATAGGTGAATAGATCCCGTTGAGGAAAAGTACAGTGCACATGACCCACAACTCTTGCTTGCAAAGTTTTGGAGTCATTGCCCTTTGTTTTTTAAGACTTAGATTTTGTCCAGAGCATATCTCTGAAAGTATAATAGCTATTATCGCACTCTTTGAGAAGAAATACAGTTGACAAGATGCCTAAATCTAACTGGCTTCAGTTTACTATCAAGCATTACGGCGGGGGAAGGCTATGTCCGATATGGATATTGTAATAATAGAAATATTATGTTACTTCTGCGATCGAGAAATTTTTATTTGATTCCCGTTCCGTAGAAATATTTCGATATCTCACGACATCGAATGGACATAAGAAGAATGTACGATAAGGATTGTGAAAAGAATCAACCAACAAGAACCACACATCGCTGCATCACTATATTCCTTTTATTGTATACATATATATGTAACTAAATGTTTTACTTTTTTATAGAACAGAAAACTTTCGGAATTTGCCTGAAAATCAACATCTAAATACTATTATTTTCAATTTGACGCAATTTTGTCTGAAAATGATGTCACTAAACATTGCCGTATCAGACGCTGGTTTTATGCTGTTTTATCGCACCATTTCTGCATGCAAACTAAATTTAGCATTTGGAGGAAGTTATTGGTTAAATAGTATAATTCGTTATCGTATATTTTGAAAAAAGCTACGTTTAGGTCGCCAAACTAGCTTAAATACTTTAGAAAAATATCGGCGATCACCGTATTTCACTACCAGTCATAATGAATGATTTGATTGGCCGTTTGTTCTTTGATTGGCAGTCGCGTTCGGTTAAGCGTCAATATGTCTTCGGAGACATGTTGCCGCGAACATTTAAAAAGTTCTTCATTCGTATGTGACCTTACTGAAAAGGCTGTTGTTACACGCATTCTTTCGACCACAAACAAAATTTATCAAATACAAGAATGGAGATAAGCATTGCAGGACTGGATCGAATGGATTATCTATTCGGTTAGTATAGTCTTTTTTAAGGCGACTTGTCACTAAGTCAAGCAATGCTGACATCTTATATTTCAGGTTTCCGGCTTCTATCTATGGAACAATTTACGGCGTGCGGTTTGTAATTGCTAATATTTTCTCCCTTATACAATACGCACTGTTCGAATGGTCCCTGGCATACAAAGGCGCAGAGTTTCACGTAAGCATTATTGAGTTTCTTTCTTATAGATATTCTGTGTAATTTTGGGTGCAAAGTAGTGCAGTCTATTCGTTGATATATGCTATACTCGATTTGATAAAAATCACTTTTAAGATTTTGGTTATTTCTTGACTGAGATTAAAACTTTAAGTTTGCTGTCAATTCGAAAGTGTCTTTATTTCTTAACTTTATGCCAGATACCGAATGATAAATATGCAAACTGTTGAACTGGAATAGTGACTGAAACTTGGTAAGGGCCATAAATCGGGAAACAAGAGGGCCAGTGCTCTTCGGTCTCACCTGAGATAAGGCTCTTTTTTTCTTCAAGGCCTAATACTAACTGGATATAGAGAATACCTGCTTTAGAATTTAACTAAGATAAACTTATGTTGCCCTGACAATCGATGCTTTCAGAATATTTCAAATATTTAAGTAATTATTAAAAAGGGGCAAACTAATGTAAATCTCTGCCCAATTGGTTTAGATTGGTCAAATAGTTTCAAAGGGTTGCCTTCGTTCCCAGTCACCCTGTGACTCTGGAATTTAAACAATTTTGAAAGAGGTCAATGTACCCGATGTTTAATGCAAAATTCAAGATTATTCAACTTCTAGGTTAGGGGAGATGGTTTTCTAATCAATTTTACTCTAGTTGTCATAGAGTTTTTAAACTGGTTTAAATTCTTTTGTTGGAATCAGCCCAGTGGTTTGGGAGGAGATGTCGTTTTAAAAATCCTTTTTAATTTCTGACAGGCCGATGGTGAATCTTGCAGTTTTTATTCTGCCACAGGTAACAGTTACAGGCTCTTTTGTTCCTACACTGGAAAATGGTTACGGCTAATTATGGAAATGGATTTGATTCTCGATTTTGTAGACCACACCTGTACAATTTTGTCAGAGAGTTTCACACATATTCTGGATTCGTTATCTAATAAAAATGGGATGCAGTTACTCAACTTCCATCGGACTCAAATATATGCCCATTAGAAACACGCCTAAGTGTAGATTTCCTCTATTAAGTTCGGTTGGACGACCGTCTTTCCGTAATGGCAGCTCTATGAAGGCTGTAACTGAAACGTTTCAGAGATAATTTTACACAAGTGGCTTTTTAGAGTGAAGCAGGGGTCATTATTTCGTACCTACAGATTTATAGAGAATGGACTGTTAAGTGAAGTTCGTGACCCTAATAAAATTGTACATGTCTAGGAAACGCTAAAAGGAACATCATATAATGGCCAAAATAGTGTTTCTAAACCGCAACAGGTATAACAGATCAGTAAATTCAAATACCATTTAGCAAGCATTGTTATTCTTGTTAACCATCTTAAAGGTCAAATCTGAGGATTAACTCACTGGTACAACCACAACACGCGACATGACGGTAAAATAAAGGGACTCACCTTCATTTTCCCTGCATTCTCAAATTGTCCCATATTGTGTTATCCCGAGTTATTCCCGCTTATAGGTTTCAATAGCTGTTCCGCTTCAACATTTTGTCAAATGTAATAAAATCTTACAATTTCTGCTTATCAGATTTTGCCAAGTACATTAAGGTTTGTGGCTTTAATCAAGAAGTCCTTGTCGACAGATAACCATTTCATTTTCTTATACGTGTCACTGGCTTTAAATTTTGCAAGATAATTCCGTTTCATATCTAAGAGGAAGTTCCTTTTGGAGATTAGTAAGCTGGACAGCGGTCCATTATATAGCTGACTTAAACTAAGCATTTAAGATGTTTAAATACATAAGAAACAAGCTTACGAACCTGTCGATAGAATCGTTAAAAGAGCTGTTTGAACGGGGAAGATATAAGATGGCCTGACATCCTTCTGCAAAAGGCTACAAAAAGTTAACTTAAAGCAGAAAAGAAATTAGACAAACATTCTCATTTTTGTCAGCTTTGATGGCTTAAGTAAAGAGACAAAATTTTGAGTTCTTCTAAAAGTTCAACGAGTGCAAACTGCAACTGGAGGCTTAACCGCTAAATCCATTGAATACCTACGCCATAGAAAGGAGTTCTTATGTATATCAGGAATATTGCAAACTCTATTTAAATTGTAGAGCTCTCTCTAAAGAGCATGCTTTTTAACCCATCCTAACTCAAGTCCGCTTTTTAAGCATCTCAAGAAAAAAAGCTTTGGAAAACAATGTGTACAATGAAGAAATTGCTTGTAATAAACAATTTCTTCATTGTCTACACTGTTTTTTTTCCACAAGAAGGGAAACTTTACTAAATTCAACCAACTTGAAATTGTCGTCTGCAACTTTTTTCAATTTGAACCATTGTAATATTTTAAACATTAGCAAGGGTTTCTCTTTCTCGAAAGTGCACCTAGAACGAGGGGTACAACTTTTTAAACGTTAGCAAGCGATGTGTCTCTTTAGACGCATTATTGTTTCAAATAATGACGAACCTAACTTTATCTGTAACTTTTGGTTGACTTTCAGGAACGCGTTCTTTGGCTCTAAGTCCGAAGAGTACTGTAGCAAACGCTCAATCCTAATCCGAGTGTGCCTTGAGTTTTAAAACGCAATTCTTTTTCAAATTGGCGATTGGTTGTTAGAATAAGATAAAATATACATTTCGCAAAATTTATTTGAATTGTCCTGAAATTAATATTTTTCTTCATAAAATGTCATTTTATACCCCCTCAACTTAGAAAAGGCAATTTAAGAGTAGGGACAAGAAGTCACCGGGAAAATGATGGTATAAATAATCGCTGTTAACAAGGACCGGGAAAGATGACAATAAGTATTTTCCATATACGGAATGCGTTGTAGAGCCTTACAAACTTGTCCCAGAGACTCCTTTTTAACTCCCACATGTAACAACGTATTCTCGTTAGAGTGTTTTCTTCTTAGATATAATCAGTAAATTAAACTCCATTCTATAAGGAAAATACGGGCAAGATATTTCCCATTTTCCTCGCGATTTACCAAGTATTCTTTTGATAGACGCCAAAATGTGAGTTGTGCATAAAAGTGCTGTTGCATTATATTTGTAACCGTCAACAGAGTAAGGAACATTTTGGTAAATAAAACCTTGGAGCGTGATCATACTGCACGGACTGCGTAGGCAGATAGGCTTATATATCTTCTCCTGAAATATAACCAGTTTACTATACTCTATTTTTTTATACTCCTATATTTTGGACATTTAATTAAGTGTTGTATGAGGAACGTCATATAACAAGTTCTGTATATATTACGATAAATGGGTTATTGTCATGCATTTGTTGTCCGTCAAGCAAGAAGGAACCCTATGGGAATTTCAAATTTATCTACCTTGGTCAGCATACGTGCATTCCATTGGCTGTCCAGATTCTAACCTTTTCACTCTGTATTTTCTTCTGAATCTAGGATGACCATGCTACCTGCTATATCTTTATTTTGAAATTTATATGTCTGATTGACCTCTGAAACCATCTCATCTCTTTTTCAAATATTTGTTTTATCCAGTTACGTACAAAGTGTTACCTGGTGGGTCACGTTTATTGCAGGTCGATGTGTTCGTACTATGTTTATGCCTGGTCACTTTCATCCATCCAATATCCATTGTACTAGCGAACAGACAGACAAAATGATACGCCAAGATGGAACAAATTTAGGTGGTTATTCTGAATAGTTTATGGTCTTGATCGAAATGTACCGCCTAATTTTGCTGAAAAGACCATTTGACTGCAGTTAATGCACGCTATCAAAATCTCGTTTATAATGAAACCTAATCTTTCTTGAGATATCTCTAGAGGAGGGAACGAGTTCACGTGATATACGTAGTCTGGTATTACATGAAAACTATACAACAATCAAATAAATATTTGAAATATTGAAAAAAATGAAGTATCGTGTTATTAGATGACCCAAGATGACCAAATTTCACTAATAATTGATAAAATAATTTAAAAAAAAACGTACTCAAATTCCTATAAAAAATTCAGGATAAAAATATCTATATGAACATTTTTCACTCTGTTATTTTGGTGGATGTGTCCGTTGTCCGTCGTCCGTCGGTGTCATGGATCATCAATATTTACCTTGTGGTTTTTCTAGAGGCTTTTTCCAATTCATAATCAATTAACCTTAAGATATGACAAAATGTTAGTTTTTTTGAGATCGAGTTCGAAATCGGATCTTTCGGGGTTAAAAACAGGTCACCAGGACAAATTTTGAAGAAAAAAAAAACATTGAGAGGGGAGGGGGGGCAAAAGTACTACACTTTATGCCAAATAAACTTGAAAATTTTCAGAAAATCATTCTCAATAAAATATAGCATCAGTTGAAAATCGGTTCACCAGGAGTCAAGAGCTAGATCATCAGGTCTAACCTTAGGAAAGCCCTGGCACTCTAGAGACTATAATGAAAATTGGTAGAGAACTTAATTTTGACCAATCTTAAACAAGGTTGACTTTGGTGAAATTTGAAAACTTATGCTACCTCTCTCGAGTCAAAACCAGGCCAATCGGTCAAATAAAAAATATTCTATGACAACTGTATAAATCATATTTTCTACTAAACTGACCATAAAAATATCCAGATAGTAACGCAGGTAAGCGATTTAGGACCATTATGGTCCTTTTGTTAAAATTCTATGAACTCAGTGTTAACTTAACTATTCGTATTAAAGGGAGACCTGAGAAAGGAAGAGCGGATAATATCACGATTGATTAGTGTAATAATATATCTTTTGAGAAGAGAAATCAAATGACAATAAGGATAGAGATGAAGTATATTATTCATGAACAGCTCTTAATATAAAACAAAATAGGTTAATTAAGATAGTAATAATCCTTATAATGTATACTCATATCGCAATGTTAACAGGCTGTCATGTCGCGCATTTGTCAGTACGACCTCACAATCTTCTTAGAAGAACCCTGGTATATTGACCCAGGTACTTAAGAAATAATGATAATAATAAAAAAAAAAAAAAAAAAAAAAAAGATTGCTGACCCATGACATAGCAGTTCGTATCTAAGATATCAACCGACGTAATAAAGCATGATTTACGCTCTGGAACATATAAACAAAGACAAATTGTTGGTTGCCGACCGAAATGTCGTTACTATAGCGGCGGTCCGTCAGTTTACCCAATATTTTACAAATCTTTCTTCTGATACACGGTAGCAATGTTTTGTTGTTAACAAACGAGTTTAGACAAGAAGGACTTGTAAAATCGAAACGAAGCACTTCAACAGTCATGTATACACATAACGGCTCTTTTGCTCTTTTGCAATCTCCAAAATACTGTGACAAAGACAAATTCTTCTGTACATTTGAATAAGTTCACAGATAACACCTAGCGGATTGTAAGTCACGGATTGAAAGTCACGAATTGAAAGTTTCTATAAACTGTCCCCTTAACCCTTTTTTGTGGTAAACTCTTTATATCTAGACTCAAGAAAATTGACGATAATAGGCTCATTATACTTCAAAGACTTGTGTAGAAATAAGCCTCTTATAAGTCTGACAACTGAATTCTCGGTCTCAAGGTCTCGCTCTAATTCAGCAATGTCACATTCAAGTAATAGATCATTGTATAAGATAATTCCTTGTCAAAAAAGATAAATTGATATTTAACCCGTTATATTTTTGTTTTGTGGCTCATTATCAGACGAACAATTTACACTTCTAAATTTGAAGGGGGCACAGAAGATAATTTAAAATGTGCGAAATTGAAATAAAAGGTAGAAAACAATGCAAGAGTACCGATGAGTGTGTTACTAGTTTAAGGTGAATGAGTCAAACAGATAGGGGTTTGAAAGTGTCATGAAGACTGTATCTGTCATTTTGAGTACATGAATTATATACGATATAGTTTCAAAACACATTGTTTTTCTATTTTTTATGACAAACAATCTTACAAGTACGTGGTAAATCAGTTGAGTTTGGGAGAGAATGTCAAAAATACGATCGGACTTACGGTCAATACAAGACCTACGATAAAACTATTCATGAAGAACAATACCCGACAGACATGTTTTGCGTAAGATGGACATCGAAGCCTAAAATACTCTGCTTAACCCATTCCCATACAATAACGTCTTTTGACATCCTTAATAAAAGCAAATGAGAAAACAGTGTGTAAAATGATGAAATCGCTATAGCAACTAGTAATTTCTTCATGTTCAACTATGTTCTCTATCCTGAAATATCTAAAATTTCATAAACTTTGAATTCTCGTCCACAACTCCTTCAAACTTGGACCAGTCTAAAATTTTGTCTTCTGGTATTTGGTTAAGTAAGATGTCCATACGTGGTCTTAAAGTGTCTAAAAATGTCATCAAAAACCTAATACATTTGAAAGTAACCTCTTCGCGAACTCGATAAAAACTCTACAAGAATCAAATGTATATAATTACAAATACTCACCGAAAAACATTTAAAGTGATTTATTTCGCTAATTATAAAGAACTTTATTGAAAAGTTCGAATCAAATGGATTTAACACCGACCAGGGTTTGACAGGATTTTGGCTCGTAGATGAAATATAACATTTGATACTTGAAAATAATCTGCAATGCCATAATCCGCTAGTACATTGACTCACGAAGAACCGAAATCGGCATTACAGTTAACCCCCCATTGAAATTAGGTTTCGTTGAACTTACCGACAACGGACATTAGAAGAGAATTGTGTCCGCTATCGACGCGGTGAATGTCAAACTGTTTCCTTATATATCTATAAAAACATGTACGCCAATGGGAGCAACTGGAAGCTCGTTGGGATGAGGTGGTAGTACTGGTGTGAGAAATACAAGGAATGCATGGGTAGGTGTTCCAGTCGATATGTCTGAATTACTGTTAAAAGTGAAGTTAAGCCCCATTCAACCATCCGTCTGTGGGCTACCAAAATGTCGTAGATACAGCTTGAATAAAGGTCAACCATCGACGGTGTTTAAGAGAATTATAAATAGACTGTTCGCCTTCCGCTTTTATAGACCTCTAGATTGGCCTCATAGTATAACATTAGAAGGAAAGATAAGCTGAGTCAATCTGCCAATTGACAAATCGCTGACCCCACCCACTGATATCGCTAGCCACGCCCACTGTCCTGAACGGCGTTACTTTGCAAAATATGTAGCCAATTACATGTTATAATATGGTTGGCGATCTAAACGTCGTAACTACAGCTTGAATAATTTCCAGCTACAACGTTTAAGTTGCCAAGCAAACAAAATTGTTTCAGACAAATGCTGGCCAATGTCGGAGTTTAAAGTTCACTATTTAGATAAGCTGGAGTTACAATATTCCTCAATGACGGAAAGCTGAAGGAAAAGAATGGGATTAGTCACAATAAAATGGACCTATGTGTTGATAAATGCTACCTATCACGCGAAAAGGTTCAATAAAGAAATTACTTAAAACGAGTATTTTAAAAAGAGAAGCTATCCAAAACTGGTAAATGTTTTAAAACCTTTATCGTCAGAAAGGGTTGGGGTCTCTTTTTGGCTTATGCTTGGGGTAGCGGACTCACAGTCGGTTGTTAAGTCGCCTTGTCCTTTGGTAATGTATTAAGAGCCTCGGCTTAGAACTGGTGATATTCAGGAAGCACCATGAATAATTTGGACTTCGCCGTGACATAACTGTAAGTTTGTTCTAAATGGTGTAAAACTCAAAATAGTCGTCCTAGGGCGACAAAACTCTCGTAACTACAGCGGGGTTAAGTTAGTAAGTTTGGACTGACAATCGATGATGAAGAGTTAGGTAGAATTACAGTTAAAAATATTGAATCCGAAAAGTTTCTATCTTAGTTTTTACAATTTCTGTAGATACACCAGGGTCGACGAGTTTCGTGCTTTCGACATTGCTTCTATTCGGGTGATGTGCCATAAATTGAAAAGAAGTCAAATACAAAACAGATACGCGTACGTATCCAATCACAGACAATAACCTAGTGAGGTTGTTTATTTGTTAAAGGTACAATTTTCTATTATTTGAAAGAATATTCGACGTGATAAAATCATTAAATAAAAGCTTTACAGGGCGGCGCATTTACGCCCGAGAGTTCTTGTAAATGGAAAATGCTAAGTAAAAGGCAGATAATTCCGAAACGACTTGAGGGATCAGAACTATTTTTAACTCATGCAAAACTAGACGTCATAGAGATTCATTGAGGCTAGTAATTCAAATTGACACTGTGGGGGATATAAAATTACCAACGAATAGACGTACGGATAGATAAAAGGACAGACGGGCGGACAACCGGGGTAACAACATAATACTACCCCCGGGAATGTAAATTCAGGAGACTGAAATGATTTTAATAGCCGATTTGAAAAGAAAAAAAACCTAATCACAGATCCGTATATATCTACTTTACAGACTAAACGAAATATGTACAATTCCAAAATCTAATTTGTCCTCTGTAAGTGGTACGAAACTAGACCAGGCTGAAATTAGGAAATTTGGTTATCAGTGATGAAAAATGAAAGACATGTAAAGTCGATTTGAGACATTTCGAAAGAAGAATAGAATATTGCACATTATGGGCTGTAACAATTACTAAAACGGAAGATCTCTATGATATCAAATAAACTTCTTCAATAATTAAATTCGCAAACGTTTTATGTCGCTGAATTTGTTTTATTCATATTTCCACGATCGCAATTTTGAGCACTCAACTATTTACTAAAATTTTACTCAAAACTAGTAATATATTTGCTTTGTATTGCTTGAAGGTGTTGATGGCACTGAAGAATAAAAGAGAAAATGTTTTCTTTTCTTTTGGGTTTGAACATAAAAACTCCGCTTTGCGTATTCATACAGTGCGATTAACTTTTTAGTTTGATAACTTAATAAAAACAAGCAACAAAAATATCTCACGATCTCTTAAATGAATGAATGAATTATCATATCCTATTAGTGAAATCCTTGCATCTTCCAGAGCAATGACGGATCAATGGCCTTACCCACTAACTGCAACAGGAAGTTTCACTTCAATATCAAACAGCAACGTGTAGCAAAGTAGAAAAAGTAGGTTGGCGATCTAGACGCCATAACTACAGTTTGAATATACTGTTGTAACGACGATAAAGTCACCAAAACAACAAAAATGCTTCACGTAAATGTTGGGTGGTGTTGGAGTTCGGAGTTAGGTCTAAATGAATGATTTGACTGGTCGATACATTCTTTGATTGACAGCCGCGATTAGTTAGTTGTTGATGTCACCACAACAACCCCGCTTATTTCTGGCTCACCCTCCTTTTGGGGAACAGTCTATTAAAAAGACACTCATTCTTACGATGGATAGCAAAGGACAGGGAAAAGGTAATAAAAAAAGCAACTGATGTATACTTAAAAAATTCCATGACCCGGTCAAAAATGAATGTCGAAATATACGTTATGACTTAAAATATTATTGTAATGACTTGATTTTTTATGTAAGGATCAATTTATCTTTAAATAAATCTGCTCTCGAGGAAAGCCGTGCGTTTACAAGTAAATCTCGTCCATATCCGACCAGTTCTACCAGGCCTTAAGAAGACAACCCGGGTGCGAAACCGTAAATATACCCTTCTTGTATTTTGTTCTCAACGTCTTCTTCTTTATCGTTTAACTTCGTCACATTTTACAAAATACAACATCCTATACTTTTGTAATGCGAAGGAAATCAAAGTACTGATAGTACAGAAGGCCAGGAAATTATGGAAATTGTAAGATACGATTACTAAGAATATGTAAAACTAGACAGAATACAAGAATTGCAATATGTACCTCCATCGTTTACAGTTCAATAAATGGCTTTAGCAATATTCTAAAGTTTGTGTGTTCAGTCAGGGTAAAGACTTTTACTTCAGATCAAAGATGCATTCCTACAGAAATGATATCGTAAATGCGTAAATATTAAAAAGGGCGGTAGATAGTTGCTTGCAAACATTTAATGTAAAGTAGAAATGGAAAATTTATTCAAATTTGAAGTTTGAGTAAATTATCAATCGAGTACGAATAAGATGTATGTGCTAAACACGAATGCCCCCGCCACTATCATTTTTCAGAAACAATTGTTTGATACAATATGAAGTCAGTAGTAAAACCAATATTAGAAATAAAATTTTGCACATAATTGACCTTGAAAATTGACCTCGACTGATGCCCTTGAGTAATTCAATAGCAGTCTCGAACATTAGTAATTTTGATTAACACCCACATTAAACGTGAAGCTCTTTGCTAGAATAGGTGTATAGCAAACGAAAACTGTTCTGTACCAACATAGCTAAGGCTTAGATAATCCAGCTAGCAGTCCCCAAACAATCGTAATTTTTAAATATTTTATTAATATTCACATTAAACGTCAAGCTCTTTGCTAGAATAGGTGGAATATGGTCATGAAATGGCCTGTGGTAGTATTTCTTTTGTGAATAAATCTATTTTTATCAGCGGATTCAGCGATTTAATAGGTGGCGACCTAGGCCGACATTTTTTGTCTGAAAGTAGATCCGTGAAGGGCTTTTGGTCGCTAGAGGCAAGGAAATCCCTCAGAGGGATTTCCTGGCCTAAAAAGTTAGGTTTGATCTATAGAAAAAAACGTATACATGTATGTGCATTTGTTTCTTATCCCCATTCTCTGAGAACAAACTCAAGGTCCTAGCTATGCTACATCAAAGAAGTGTGACTACATTGTAGATATATCGGTTTATTAACCCCAATCGGGAATTTTGTTCAATTCCAAACGTACACAGACGCAAAATTACATGTCAAATGAAACAATTTATAGTTCGTATTTCCTCTGAAATTTGCACTGGGTGGGGTCATTATTTTGCAAATCTTTATTCTTGCACTGAAAGTGATTCCTATGACAACTCCCATTTTAATTATATTTCAACGTTCGTCTCTAAAATAAAGGACACATTCGTTATGCTCAATGGGGATCACATATCCTGTGACGAAGTTAATGATGCTATACTGTCTTTAAACACCGGCAACATGTGCGGTCTAGACTATGTCAGGACTGACAACACATTCATGGAGGAAAAATGTTTGTCCATTACATCACTCTTTTATTTTACCTAATGTATTGTTTTAACCATGTTCCTACTCCATATATGTATTATCTAATTCTAGAGTTGTATAAGGGGTGAAATAAACCAAAAAATGATGCAAACAGTTATAGAGCGATTACGCTTTCAACCTCTATTTTAAAATTATTTGAAAAAGATCTACTAAAACAATAACACTTGGCTATAAATAAACCGCTTAACTCTCTACAAGGCGAACTTAAACAAAGAATTGGTAGTACCGGTAGTACCATGACATCGTTTATTTTAAGCGAAAGTATAGCACTTTGCAAAGAAAAAATAGTAAATTATATTCATGCTTTTTTGGATGTGCGTCAAGCATTTGACCGTGTCTGGCACAATGGTCAATATTTTAAATTGCACCAACTAGGTGTCAATAATAAGCTTATGAAAGCAGTGATATCTATGCACACAAACATGTAAAGCCGCGTCATGTATAAAGGTATTCAGTCTGACTGGTTCCCTGTTTTACAAGGTACCCGTCAAGGAGGTGTCTGGTCCCCATTCCTATATTTGACCTTCATCGATTCTTTGATTGAACAGTTAGTTGATAGCAAACTAGTTTTTCAGAATAATGGGTTAAGTTTGTGCGCCCCGTCCTTTGCAGACGATATGACTCTTTTATCATTGTCTGCCCATGCACTTCAGTCAACGTTGGGCATTTGTTATAACTATTCGCGCTTGTGGAGATTTCAATATGATCCCTCAAAATGTTCAATTGTTATTTTAATGAGTCAAAAAGAGCTTTTAAAAATAAGTCACGTCCTTGGTTTATTGAAAATCAAGAAATAAAAGAGTTCGAGTCTACGGTATACCTCGGTATTTCGTATAAGAACTCATCTCCATCACCTTCTGTTAAGCATATTGATCATTAACTAAGAGGTTCATTCTTCGGAATTGCAAAGGACGGTCTACATCGTCATTTGTGTTAAGTATCTAGGTCTGTATATATGTTCATATAAATGTATTTATGTTTTTGTATGTGTTCATTATATATGTATATATGTGTGTGTATGTTTGTCTATATGTGTGAATGTATATGAGTTTATGTGGTTTTTTGGGGGGTGCATTTTTATGTGTGTATTTATGTATGTACTATATCCCATACCGTTGCTATGAATTGTGATAGTATTAATCAGTATTGTTTGTTACCCTGTATTCGATCTTCAAATTTGGAGGAAATAAAGAATATATAGCTTTGCATAGAGCCGAGATGTTCGACTTTTTATTCACCTCTTTCTCATGAGATATCAATTCGTTTGGTTTTTAATAAAAAAAAATAGTAATCGTTTTAAAGAACGGTTACAACAAGTTGTTTTTTAAATATTCTTTAAATCTAGAACATAAATGCCTTCAACTATTGTATTTCAAATGTTCTTACAATTACACCTGCATGAATCTGAGGGCTGAATACTATTGTGTTAGTGTGTTGCATTAAAGCAAGTTTACAGAATTAATAGCTTAAATAAATAAAGACCGGCGAGATAGCAGTCAGTTCGTTTTCGCTTCTATTATAAAAAAAGATAAAGCACAAAATTTGTTTTCTAGTGTGTGTGCGTGCGCGTGTGTGTGTGTGTTTAAATAGACCCCCCCCAAAAAAAAGATATACAACAATTACCTTGCCGGAATTATGAAAAAAAAAACATACATGCCACCTCTATGAAACCGTACATTTTGAAGTCCTTTTCATGGCAATCTTAACCATAAGGCAATTTGATAAGCTATTTAACGAGTGAAAGACACGGCCTATTAGAAGGCCCGTTGTGTTTTTCTTAATAAAATTGAAATCCGAGGCTCGAGAGTACGGCGGTGGGAACGAGAGAAAACGATCTCGAGACCATAAAACTACAACAATAACAACACAAGATAATGACGATGTAAAACGGTGTTGAGAGTACGAGATAATACGTTCGCGAGAGGGACTGATTGATATTGAAGTTTAAATGTAATACACCTTATCTGATAAGTTTTAATTGAAATCATTATGATAATTATAATAACTTTATTTTTAGACGGTAAAACATTAAGACAGCATTTTCAATTTACAACGACTCGACTAAAAAATGTCTTTTTTACAATATTGCCTTCTCCCCCTCTCCCTTCTTTCTCACACTCAAAGGTTTTGGTTCTAATTTTCTGTAAATTTGAGGGTCACAAGAAGTTACATTATGTGTGAATGACAAACTTGGGATTTTCACCTTTGTTTTTCTCTGAATCATTGATGTGTAGCAGTGTTTATAAGTATTAATACTAACAGTAATCTACTTCTATCTCTGGCAATATAGTGGTGCCACCATTTCAAATACCACTTTTTGGTGAGGTTTGTGAGAGGTTGAAAAAGGACGCCGTGCATATGAAAATTTTGAGTTGCAAACTTACCTGCGTTTGAAAAGTATTTTTTTTTCTGATTTCTATTTTAATACAGTTTCAAAACATCCAAACCGATCCAAACATTTCGGAATATCATTGGCTGACCCATCCTCACGGGTGAAGGGATATCGAGATACTCTTTTTTTTTCTCTTAAATATATAAGTTAGATAAGTTGAACGTTCGCCGCCCTTGGTACGACAAGTTGTGGCAGACCTGGATTTGGAAATATGTGATTAGTCCGAGTTCCGAGTATGCAAAATAATATAAAGTGAGGTAATTACTTATCGTTAATTTCCTTTGAAATGTTTTTTTTTTTTTTTTTTTTTTTATTCAAAAGTCGCCCATTCAGTTCATTCCATAAGAATATCATCCACTTTGGTAATCAAACGATATTCTTAATTATAGCAATAATCAATTTCATCAACTTCAAACTATCTGTATCGTTCATGGAGTTGTTCAAGCTACATTTCCCTTAAGTGGTATCGATGTCTGGTGGCAACCTGGTGTCAGTTATAAAGTTTTTCGTTATCTTTATTCAAGATTGAATGATATTTATGCTGTATAAGTTTGATATCTAGTTACGATGCTATATGTTTTTCATTTAAAAGATACTTTTCGTATTCTAGTTCAGAAGAGCACTTCATACAAAGATTAGTAATAATTGAACCGTTTTCTCGTGTAATAAGGGGGGGGGGATATTGAAACTATATAACATAGTCTGTCTCCCTTTTAATCTCATTAATTTTCGTTTCAGCTAAGATAATTAGAGGATATTGAATGGGAGGTCATGGCATACCGAATCTATTAAACGAGTCATCTACAAACAGATAAAAACGAGGCTCTGCCGAGTATAGAGAACATTGAATTGGTGGTCATGGTATACCGAATCTATTAGACGAGTCATCTACAAACAAAAAAACGAGGCTCTGCCGAGTATAGAGAACATTGAATGGGTGGTCATGGTATACCGAATCTATTAGACGAGTCATCTACAAACAAATAAAAACGAGGCTCTGCCGAGTATAGAGAACATTGAATGGGTGGTCATGGCATACCGAATCTATTAGACGAGTCATCTACAAACAAATAAAAACGAGGCTCTGCCGAGTATAGAAAACATTGAATTGGTGGTCATGGTATACCGAATCTATTAGACGAGTCATCTACAAACAGATAAAAACGAGGCTCTGCCGAGTATAGAGAACATTGAATGGGTGGTCATGGCATACCGAATCTATTAGACGAGTCATCTACAAACAAATAAAAACGAGGCTCTGCCGAGTATAGAGAAAATTGAATAGGTGGTCATGGTATACCGAATCTATTAGACGAGTCATCTACAAACAGATAAAAACGAGGCTCTGCCGAGTATAGAGAACATTGAATGGGTGGTCATGGCATACCGAATCTATTAGACGAGTCATCTACAAACAAATAAAAACGAGGCTCTGCCGAGTATAGAGAACATTGAATTGGTGGTCATGGTATACCGAATCTATTAGACGAGTCATCTTCAAACAGATAAAAACAAGGCTCTGCCGAGTATAGAGAACATTGAATGGGTGGTCATGGTATATCGAATCAATTAGACGAGTCATCTACAAACAGATAAAAACGAGGCTCTGCCGAGTATAGAGAACATTGAATGGGTGGTCATGGTATATCGAATCTATTAGACGAGTCATCTACAAACAAATAAAACGAGGCTCTGCCGAGTATAGAGAACATTGAATGGGTGGTCATAGTATACCGAATCTATTAAACATGTCGTCTACAAACAAATAAAAACGAGGCTCGGCCGAGTATAGAGAACATTGAATGGGTGGTCATGGTATACCGAATCTATTAAACGAGTCATCTACAAACAGATAAAAACGAGGCTCTGCCGAGTATAGAGAACATTGAATTTGTGGTCATGGTATACCGAATCTATTAGACGAGTCATCTACAAACAAAAAAACGAGGCTCTGCCGAGTATAGTGAACATTGAATGGGTGGTCATGGCATACCGAATCTATTAGACGAGTCATCTACAAACAAATAAAAACGAGGCTCTGCCGAGTATAGAAAACATTGAATGGGTGGTCATGGTATACCGAATCTATTAGACGAGTCATCTACAAACAGATAAAAACGAGGCTCTGCCGAGTATAGAGAACATTGAATGGGTGGTCATGGCATACCGAATCTATTAGACGAGTCATCTACAAACAAATAAAAACGAGGCTCTGCCGAGTATAGAGAAAATTGAATAGGTGGTCATGGTATACCGAATCTATTAGACGAGTCATCTACAAACAGATAAAAACGAGGCTCTGCCGAGTATAGAGAACATTGAATGGGTGGTCATGGCATACCGAATCTATTAGACGAGTCATCTACAAACAAATAAAAACGAGGCTCTGCCGAGTATAGAGAACATTGAATTGGTGGTCATGGTATACCGAAGCTATTAGACGAGTCATCTACAAACAGATAAAAACAAGGCTCTGCCGAGTATAGAGAACATTGAATGGTTGGTCATGGTATATCGAATCTATTAGACAAGTCATCTACAAACAGATAAAAACGAGGCTCTGCCGAGTAAAGAGAACATTGAATGGGTGGTCATGGTATATCGAATCTATTAGACGAGTCATCTACAAACAAATAAAACGAGGCTTTGCCGAGTATAGAGAACATTGAATGGGTGGTCAAAGTATACCGAATCTATTAAACATGTCGTCTACAAACAAATAAAAACGAGGCTCTGCCGAGTATAGAGAACATTGAATGGGTGGTCATGGATTTCCGAATCTATTAAACGAGTCATCTACAAACAGATAAAAACGAGGCTCTGCCGAGTATAGAGAACATTGAATTGGTGGTCATGGTATACCGAATCTATTAGACGAGTCATCTACAAACAGATAAAAACGAGGCTCTGCCGAGTTTAGAGAACATTGAATGGGTGGTCATGGCATACCGAATCTATTAGACGAGTCATCTACAAACAAATAAAATCGAGGCTCTGCCGAGTATAGAGAAAATTGAATAGGTGGTCATGGTATACCGAATCTATTAGACGAGTCATCTACAAACAGATAAAAACGAGGCTCTGCCGAGTATAGAGAACATTGAATGGGTGGTCATGGCATACCGAATCTATAAGACGAGTCATCTACAAACAAATAAAAACGAGGCTCTGCCGAGTATAGAGAACATTTAATTGGTGGTCATTGTATACCGAAGCTATTAGACGAGTCATCTACAAACAGATAAAAACGAGGCTCTGCCGAGTATAGAGAACATTGAATGGGTGGTCATGGCATACCGAATCTATTAGACGAGTCATCTACAAACAAATAAAAACGAGGCTCTGCCGAGTATAGAGAACATTAAATGGGTGGTCATGGTATATCGAATCTATTAGACGAGTCATCTACATACAAATAAAACGAGGCTCTGCCGAGTATAGAGAATATTGAAGGGGTGGTCATGGTATACCGAATCTATTAAACATGTCGTCTACAAACAAATAAAAACGAGGCTCTGCCGAGTATAGAGAACATTGAATGGGTGGTCATGGTATACCGAATCTATTAAACGAGTCATCTACAAACAGATAAAAACGAGGCTCTGCCGAGTATAGAGAACATTGAATTGGTGGTCATGGTATACCGAATCTATTAGACGAGTCATCTACAAACAAAAAAAACGAGGCTCTGCCGAGTATAGAGAACATTGAATGGGTGGTCATTGCATACCGAATCTATTAGACGAGTCATCTACAAACAGATAAAAACGAGGCTCTGCCGAGTATAGAGAACATTGAATGGGTGGTCATGGTATACCGAATCTATTAGACGAGTCATCTACAAACAGATAAAAACGAGGCTCTGCCGAGTATAGAGAACATTGAATGGGTGGTCATGGCATACCGAATCTATTAGACGAGTCATCTACAAACAAAAAAAAACGAGGCTCTGCCGAGTATAGAGAACATTGAATGGGTGGTCATGGCATACCGAATCTATTAGACGAGTCATCTACAAACAAATAAAAACGAGGCTCTGCCGAGTATAGAGAAAATTGAATAGGTGGTCATGGTATACCGAAGCTATTAGACGAGTCATCTACAAACAGATAAAAACGAGGCTCTGCCGAGTATAGAGAACATTGAATGGGTGGTCATGATATATCGAATCTATTAGACGAGTCAAGTACAAACAGATAAAAACGAGGCTCTGCTGAGTATAGAGAACATTGAATGGGTGGTCATGGCATACCAAATCTATTAGACGAGTCATCTACAAACAGATAAAAACGAGGCTCTGCCGAGTATAGAGAACATTGAATGGGAGGTCATGGCATACCGAATCTATTAGACGAGTCATCTACAAACAAATAAAAACGAGGCTCTGCCGAGTATAGAGAACATTGAATGGGTGGTCATGGCATACCGAATCTATTAGACGAGTCATCTACAAACAGATAAAAATGAGGCTCTGCCGAGTATAGAGAACATTAAATGGGTGGTCATGGTATATCGAATCTATTAGACGAGTCATCTACAAACAAATAAAAACGAGGCTCTGCCGAGTATAGAGAACATTGAATGGGTGGTCATGGTATATCGAATCTATTAGACGAGTCATCTACAAACAAATAAAACGAGTTTGTTAAATTCGGGGTTTTGTGAACACGATTTTGATTTGCAATTTATAATAAGACCTTAACGTTTGCAAAAGATAACCGAAAAATGGTTTGTCTGTTAATAATTTTACGTCATTACATGCGTTGTGACGTAATTTTTGCGGTAACAAAAACATGTTACCAAAGACTTCGATTTCATTTCTGTAACTATCAAACTAATGTTATATCACCTATGTGTAATATCAAACTAATGATACATCACCTGTGTAATACATGTATCTAACTAATGAAATATCACCTGTGTAATATTAAACAATTGTTATATCACCTATGTAATATCAAACTAATGTTATATCATCTGTGTTATATCAAACTAATATTATATCACCTCTGTAATATCAAACTAATGTTATATCACCTGTGTAATATCAAACTAATCACTTGTGTAATATCAAACTAATGTAATATCACTTGTGTACTATCAAACTAATGTTATATCACCTCTGTAACATCAAACTTATTTAATGCGTTTTTCACTGTCGGATCGTAGGTCATACTATACAAATCATATCCTGAATAACTTGATAGAAGTTTAGAGTAAGCTGTACGAGCGAGACTTTGGTCGCCTGTTTTGATATGGATCATTACAAATATGAATCGAATTAGGGCACGTTCGAAAAAGAACGATGAAAATATTTAGTCAAGATGGAGTAGAAACCGCATTAACGTAAAACATGCGGAATATGACCCTTAGGGAGTCTTCATCCACGTGATATAAACGTGGTATAGACATCACCATCCTCACGTGTGAAAGGATATCGAGATCATATTTATTTCCAATATCGTCAGATAAGTAGAACGTTCGCCGCCTTAGGTAGGACAAGGTTAGACATCACAGGCAACGTCCGCACATTTTTTCCAAAAATTAAAATAAAAATAAGAATCTGTGTCAAGGTGCGTCTCAAGGTCTATAACATTTTACCAAGTCAAAGATACTTGACAAGACTTTAAAGTTTACAGCTATTTCATAGCTAAAAGCACATTTATATGGCGCATTAAATGGATCAAAAGTCCACTATAAGATGTACACGCTAAAATAAACGCGTGCATACGTAAATAATACGTTATTTCGTTAATCCATGGACATTAACATGTAACCTAAACGTAAAATGGTTGCTTCGGAAAAAAAAAACAAAAAAGAAAAGAAAAAAAAAACGCCGTAACTACAGCACATTCCAGCTATAGACACGACGTTTGATTCGCCAAACCCCGAAAAACGTTTAACATAAAAGTCGACCAAAGTCTAAGTTCTACATGAAAGCTTCTGATGATCGATTGATTCTTTTGTTGACAGTCGGGATTGGTCAGTTCGAGGAATATATGGAGTTTGATTGCTCCAATTTGTTAATGTCACTCGTCAAGTGAAGAAGAATCCTAGTAAAAAGCAGGCCTTTCAACCATGACAACCCTGCAGGTTAAGCAACCCGAGGGGGATACAAACCCTTTGCTCCTTATATTTAGCTATTTCACCTAACGAGCCTGGCAATATTCGTCCAATATGGACAGAATGTACGTAAGATATTCTTGTGGCCAAAAGAATATGAAACGTGTTCAATGTTTCTGATGGACAATTAAAAGATGTAAAGAGCGATGTTTGAAAAGTGCAATTGGGTTCAATTTGTGTGAATGATACAGTTTTCACCTGATATATGATTTAGTGATCAAATGAAGCAAAATACAAAAATTAATATCGCGAGTTAGTTTAAATCGACTTTTTATATTTCCCGGATCACGCATTAATTTTGTAAGTATTTATCTTTTTATTTACATGCTTCTAATTTTATGTATTTTGCTAGCTGGAACATTACTTTGAAATACTATGTCTAATTGACCTCCGCTGGATCCGAAGTTTTCAGGAAAATGTTTCCCGTAGTTTCCAGAATGTCATTTTCCTAAAAGTTTTCCTAAAAGTGCAATAAATGTAATATCGGTGGGTCACAATGACATCGAAATCATAGCTCGAATAAACTGTACATGTTTAAAGGTCATAGTGAGTGATCAAAGGTCGATTTTGTCTTTACCGGACTAAACAAAATTGACCTTTGATCACTCACTATTACTTGCACATCTATAGTTATATCGTGGGTTTTATAGCCAAACGACAACAAAGATTATTTCATGTAAAGTGCCGATTTCATTTTTAAACCGTACCGCCGCCATAGCGCAGTTGTAAGTGCGTCAGACACCTAATCATGGTGTCCTAGATTCCATCCCAGCCGCGGCAAATATCCTTTCCGACATTTGTCTCCGACCAATGGGTGAAATCGGAAACCTAAGTGGGATGAGCAGCTGGAGGCTGGGAAAGAATGTATTGGTAGTACTGATGTGAGAAATACAAGGAATTCAAGGTTAGGTGCTAAAGCCGCCGTGATATGACTAGAAAACTGTTAAAGTGGCGTAAAGCACAATTAATCAACCAATCGGTCTTAAATTATTCGGGTCATTAAAATCCAAGGTATGTCCAAAATCCATTCTCTTTGACAATTTTTGGGTATCCATAAAATGTATAATCTATTTTACCTCACAGTGTACGAAACCAATTTTCCTATGCTACTGTAGTACGTTAGAGTGCGATCAAAACACCCGAACTGCAGCCGGTTTAGATCGACTACCGACAACTAGGGATATCACAGTTCAACCTAAGGTAACACCTCTGAGAGAGTTTTCCAGTATATTGTAGAAAAAGAAGAAGAAGACGGTTTCTCATTTCATGGACTAAATTATCAATAAAATACCAGAACACTAAAAATATTGACGGAACGCGTAAGGCAATCATAAAATTGATAGGCCAATCAATTCTTATATCTAAAACGGAAATGAACTTTGAACTCCTACATTGAATGAGACTTATGTGAAGCATTTCTGTAGCTTTAGCGACTAAAAGGCTTGAATAAGCTGTTGTTACGACGTTTAAGTCGCCGAAGCAACCTTTTTATTCATTTTATTACATGCTACTTGCCGTAAATCTTACAAAATAACGTTGTTTCATTTGTAAGTCGAACTTCCTGTTGAAGCTGACTAGGCGAGGCTAGCGACCCGTCAATTATATCAAACTGGAGTTGATATAACAAAACTCTACCGACAAACCAAAACTGATTTCTATAAAGCAATTTTATCACAGCTGTATCATTTGCAGATATTACCATGATCACTGGTGTGTATTATAGCAGAGGTGATAAAAAACAACTGGCAGATTCTGTGCAACACTAGTGCGAAACTTATTCAAAAACATAATAATACGCGTGTGTATTAGTATTACAACATATTGGCTTGTCGTAAGGAACAAAGTGGAGGTCGAATCCTTGACCTGTCCTAATGAACAAAGTAGAGGTAGAACTATGCCTTGTTGTAAGGAACAAAATAGAACCGTTGGCTTGTCGTAAGAAACAAAGTGAAGATAGAACCGTTGCCTTGGCGTGAGAAACAAAATGGAGATAGAATCCTTCGCTTATCGCAAGGAACAAAGTGGTCGTAGAACCGTTGGCTTGTTGTACGAAACAAATCAGAAGTTGAACCGTTGGCTTGTCAGAAGGGAAAGAGTTAGAATCCTTGTCTTGCCAGAAGGAACAAAGTGGAGTAAGAATGGTTGGCTAGTCGTAAGGTACACAGTTGGGTTAGAAACCTTGGCTTGTCGTATGGAACAAAGTTGGGTTAGAATCCTTTGTTTGGGAAAAATGTTATAATTGGTAGATAGGGCTTCTGACATCCATACAATAAAATAACTGCCGACAATAATCAGAGACTAGCGTTCTTCATCCTACATCAGAACTATGATCCTATATGGCTCTGAGATATAAGCAGTTACAGTTGACACAACGACAGAGATATAGGAAGATCGATCTGCTACACTAAACTAGAAGATACTTTCCCCCATGGACAGCTTCTCATTTCACTCAGTGTTAGGGAGACATCAGGCTCTTCCTTATATTACAACACATCGACACCATTTAATAAACATGTTTATGATATGACCTATCACCCGGAAGTAACATAAACCAGTTCATTGTTGTTGATGTTACAAAGGTGATATGGCATTAGTGTAACAACTATGCAAATGAGTTCGATGCCTATAATAAACCACTTTCGTTACCGCCAAAATGAAACGAACAATTGAGTCTTGACATTTCCAATAATTTTACTAATGCGTGAAAGGCACAAAGCATCAACTTGAAGGTTACTGGTGCAACATATGCCTATTTTTGCCGCCAAATTGTTATTTTTGTTTTGTTTTCAACATATATTGAGAACTAACATGTCGCAGAACTGTAGACGAAAAGAGTTGCATGTATTTGCCCTTAACTAGTATAGCCTAGTTTCAGTGAAAACGGGTATGTTGGCTTTACTTTATTTTTAACATTTTTCTGTGTAAATTGTGTTAAATAATGTAACTTGTGGTGATCTAGACTAATTTTTACACAAGCTGATATGACTTAAACGGCTATTCTTTAAAATATAATGAAATAGTGATATGCTAAAGCTGATTAATAAAAATCATCTTAATATGTATTTTTCTTATTTTCAAATATTTGTAGCCCTTATCCTAATCTTTCATCATATTGAAATACAGGGTACCTTTCTATGCATATAAGTGAAAATTTCCGTATATCATCTAACCCCGGCCACCTTAAAAACGGAATAAACGATTTTCATCTTACTTTTGCTTATGGACGTTTCCAAATCAATATCCTGTAATAGATAGGTATGTTATATGTCTTTCTAGCGACATTTCCAGTATTTTTTTTTTTTTTTTTTTTTATTTATTTATTTATTTTATTTTATTTAAGAATAAAAAGGAGTTCAACCGAACACGCCTTTTGCCCGATTACCTCCGATTTTGGCCTGTTTAAACGTCTTGATTTTATTATTTTCCGTTACACATCTTTCACAGTGATTCTTTATCATGTTTTGGCAAAATGCGCTGAATTTCTGGCTTTATACACCCTCAAGCAACAGAGTCCATTTTTTCAAACGAAATCCGGCTATTTAAGGGAATTATTTCGGCCTTACAATTAATATACGAAGAAAAAATAACATAATGCCGTCGGACATTTACCACAATTATTTCTATGTTTTATCGTTAAAATCAGGAAATAAAAGTAATAGAGAGTCCCTGAAAAAAAATTAACATCAATTATTACGTCGGTACCGTATGATGACGTCATGACCAGATAATTTCAGGTCCATTGGGATTTGATGATATTGCATCGGTTTTGGGAATCATATTCACTTATGAAAATTCCTCCGTTCAAATAATTGTGCTATTAAATTCACTTCTTCCGACAAAATCACGTGGTGTGTCCCCTTCCCGAAAACCTATAAAAACAAAACCTAGGCGTGTTTTTTGTTCTTACCAGTTATACTTCACCGGGGATCATATGTAACGTGCTTCCTCTAAGGTCACAACATTGTCGACTGTAATGTTATAACCGACTCGACTCAACTCAATTTATTCGCAGATCATACATCATTATAAAATTAATACATGAAATGCGTCCACACAGGGCAGAAAATGACTAGATTAACAAAAAGATTATAAAATACGATAACTGCTTATCGAGTTCGGGATTCATCGGCCACTAACGCAAAATACTACGGATTTGTCCGACGACCCCCTAAACTGGTAGCCCGCTGTCTTTGAGAGACTAGTAGCGATAGATCTAGAGGCAGTATCCGAGTATTCCTGAAACATCCCGGCACCATCCGGAAATTCAATAAAATATAAAAACTATCAATTGGCAAGCAAAAAGTCGCGATTTCAGCGATATTAACTCTGTGAGAACGACATCTCGATCATCCATTAATTATATGTTGCCATCTAGTAATAGCATGAATAACCAATTAACGTTTATCTGTCAATTATGTAATAGTCTCGGTATAGCAGATTTAAGAGATTTGTTTCTAAGATTAGAAACAATCTTTGCGCATGTGTATCTAGTTTCCCTAAAGGTAGGACAAAGATTGTCCTATTGTATGATTAGTATGATAGGTATGGAATCGAATTAAAAGTGGAATCTGCTCGTTTCTAATGATCATACTTAAGATGCGTTAATGCATAGACATGTGTATTCTTATATAATGAATACGTCATAGACGATCGCTGCTATATAAGCTACGAGACCTCAACTTTTTGAGCGTAAACCCAATTCGATCTTCGTCACGTGACATATAATCGCCGTTAGATTAGAGTATATTTCGGTCATATATGTGTTCTCGATTTACAAGCTTTAAGATATTGAAATTGACCCGCTTTAATATTGTATAGACACAGGTCAGTCTTTATCACGTGACATTTAATCCCAGTAGGATTTGAGTACAGATGAACTAGAACAAACATCAATATGACCTATGTTTGTCATACGTAGCTTTTTTCCGAGACGTTGAATCCCTTGAGTTTATGACTATGAGCTATGAATATATGTATACATATATATTAGAAAATTAAAACGCCATCAAGAAGAGCATCTAGCAGCAGTATAGGTACTTGACCAATATCAATAATGAAAAAAAAAAACAAAAAAAAAAAAAACAGTCGACCAATCAAATCATTCATTTGTTGGTTGGGAGACTTAAACGTCGTAACTGCAACTTGAACGGGGACTTATTCAAGCTGTAGTTACAAAGATTGAGTCGCCAGACAACCATTCTACTTTTTTATTGCATGCTACTGGCCATTAATTTTGCAAAAAAAAACGTCGTTAAATATCGAAGCAGAAATTCCTTTCGGAGTCATTTTATTAATTTGATTTAATTACTTTTGATTAGTTTAACTATAAATCAATTCGTAGCTTGCAGTCATGTTATAAATATTCCGAGAAAAGTAGTCAATATGAGTCAATGTGTCAAAGTCAGAAGCAGAATGTAAGAGGAAATGAAATATGGCAGAAATTATCTCTGTCCATTTATGGACGGCATTGGTCTTACTTTGCAAGTATAACCTCTGTGTACAGTCCTTGCGTCAATTTTTCAAAAGATTTGGGTTGATGAAAAGATCGGTGTCAATTGATCTGGCGCCCTTGATCATTTGAAATAAATGAAAAGATTTCTTGTTGTCATATTTCTGCTATACATAGGTCATATATGGGCGTAATATCGTATCCTTTGACGGACGTTTCTTCATAAAATTATGAGTGCTTTTAGGGCATTTACTTGCAAGTGTCAGTTTGCATGAAAATAAGTAGCAAACCATAAAGATGGGACCAACGGTGGATCGTAAAACTGTAACCCATTTACGAAATTACATTTCAACTCCATAGTATGCAAACAGATCAGTCATTCTCTTTGAAATTGACCCAAATCAACGTGTCTGTCCCAATCTAAAATCGCGGTCCGTGAATCGTCCATGTTCATGGAAAGATAACCGTTCTGATTTTCAGGAAAGGGTGAAAGGTGAGAACATGCACCTTTTTTGCAATTATTTTCGATGCCATGACCGGATAGGTTCTATTTTCGAATTACCACGAGCTATTAACGTAAAAACATCTCAGGAAATTACAAGAGCCTCTCAAGCCTCGGTTAGTGTGAATCGAAGTTTAAAAACCGCTATAACAAACGGGCATGAAGTTGGGATTACCCCGGGTTCAAGTCCGGCTTATTTGATGTCGGATTCAACGATTGTTTACTGTTTGAGCCAAACAATAGCCTGCAAGCGGCCATAAAGTCAAACTAGAGAGTTCGAATATAACTCTCTATATAATTACGCACGAATAATCCACTAATAATCCGTTTTCGGCTTAATATATATACTCAAAAAAAATTTAAAAAATTCGGCGCTACTATGTAAATGAAGAAAACGAGTATTTTCCCAAATTTAGAAGTTTTTTGCACATAAATAGCGTGTGTGATTTCCCCGTGCTTCAGTTAACACATGACAACGCCTCCGAATACTGCTGATAAGCCTCATCGTCTTATATCATGGAAACTGATCCAATTCTTCAGGAAAGGCTCTTGTACAGATGCTGGTTACAAGGGGCGTGATAGAACAGCTGTCTGTAACGTATTCCAAGGATACTCTATTAGATTTAGGTCCGGGGAATTAGCTGGCCTTTCTATACGGATGACTGTGACTTGTTCGCGACATTGATCGGTGATGCGTGATCTCTGCGCACGCGCGTTGTCATCCACTTCAATGAAACTTTCACCAAAAGTATTTGCATATTGGCGAATGGTTTATGTACCTGAGAGCCGTCAACGTGACTTTGTAAATGACCTGGAGGTCAGTTTTTCATTAAGCACTTATTCCCGACCAAACCTTGACTGAGCCTCTTGCAAACCGATCATGTTCTGCACACAAACCGGAGAAAAAGGCTCAGTTGGGATTCTCCATACCCTAGCACGTCTATCGGTAAAGTCTGTATACAGGACTGGAGCCCACCCATTTTGGGTCCTATTGACATGATCTCGTGCCCATGCTGAACGCATTTGCAAGTGATAACGGGTCAACGGATCACGGACTGCAGGTCGTCTTGTCAACAGCCCAGCATCATACAAACCGATTTCTGGTGGTTTGGGTACTTATGCGCACATCGGTAGCATTCTAGAAGTCCCTACATTTCCGGTCGTTATTAACCGGTTCCACATTCTGGAAACAACTCCTTGGGACATACATAGGGTGTAAACATAATGCCTTTGGGGTAACTTAGAATAAAGCACCCCAATGCCCCTTTAACCCTATCCATCTATTTATCTTGGCATAGATGACATCTTAAACGTCTATATGTCACACTGAGACGGAAATCAATCTAAAATTTGTGATAACTTTGTTGATAGCTGAGAAACATTAACATATCTTTATATAAACAAATATTTTTGAGTCAGTTTAGTTTTGGCATAAAATCATTGAACGAAAATGTAATTTTTAGCAGAGTTTGAAAAGTATATAATTTGCTTCACTTATGATGGTATCTTACAACTTATAATGTGACCCAACTCTAATCGGCTTGCCGTGTCAATATCGTGACAAGGGTCTACAAACACGTGACAAATAGGTCTATATATATTAAAACAAACAAACAACAAAACTTTGTTCTCATAATCAGTGCAAGATTTTATAAGATAGAAATCATTTATTTTCTCAGATAAAATTAGGTGTTAAAAAGGTTGCTGAACTGCCTACACCAAATGTTTTATTATTTATGCATTTTCAGTTGGCGTAAAAGTTACTTCATTTTGGGCTGCTGTGATTATGTATCATTTAGTTTTTTATTCGTTTATCTATCTAAAGTATTAACAGTGGTTAAAATAGTTTTCAGGTGCTGAACAGACTATATCGTTTTGTCCCAAAAATCTTTTAACTGATTAACCAGGATATCAATTCTGTTACAAGCTAAATAGCATATCAATCTATTCTTATTTTGTATCTGTCCATTCATTTATTCTTTCATTCTTATATTCATTTACTTTATCAAAAATACTAAACAAATAAACAAGTGAGTATATAAGTTAATAATCTACATTACTATAGATTTCGAGGAAGACGCTTGATTTTGTCATGTCTATAAAGGTCAATGTGATATAAATGTCATTTAAGCCTTGTCATGCTGAATGATATTCATAGGTTAAAGACTTTATTGAAATAAAAGGAGTGAAAGCACTGAAAAACTACATCTGAACTTCACATATCTATCGAAAACCAATTTCATGAAGAATTCTGGCTTATAAAAGATAAAAAGGAGGTATAGATTAAGATTTGACCGCACATATGCTCAGTCAGGGCCAGAGATTATAAAACTGTTCTCGTGCTAAGTTGAGTATTTACTCAAAATGGTATTAAAATCTATTTCCGCATAGATCCTAACGTAATTGAATGAAAATAAATGAGAATATTTGTAGGCTGTTACTTATTACTCCTGATATGCACTTGAAACAACTTAAACAAGATATTTATTCAAAGTTGAAGTTTGAGTAAATTCTGAAATGGTTACGAACAAGTTTTATAATCTCGGGCCTTGATCTTTGACGATGCCTCCTGCCTAAACAGAAATAATGCGGATTCAGCAAGGGTAAAATAATCTTTCTCTGATACAGGACAATGCCTAAAGAAGACTATTCTGGCTCATGGCGTTATGTTGTTCTGGCTGTATCACTTCTAGAAATACTGTGTTTTGGTGCTATCATAAACGGATGGGGAGCTTTGGTGTATGTATTGAAGGAAGATGGATTTTTGGCAGAGCTTTGCCCACAACCGAACCAGTAAGTGAAATAAAGATTTGTGCCAGTAACAAAATCAGCCGTCACTGAATGGGTAAAGCAAAATTGTTGTTGTTTATAGCATTTTACCCTGGTATATTATTTTGAACTGTTCCATGTGAGTATCACTTTTCTTCGGTCAGCCATAATTTATTTTAAACCATTTACTTCACCCATTCCAAAACAACAATATTTTAGAAAAAGTCGAATTTAGAAGAAGCTCATACAATATTTTGGAGTTGATGATAATTACAAAGACAAATTCTTTTTCTTGGTAGAAGACATTGTTGTAAATGAAGAATTTGTTTGTTACAAGCACTTGCTTCATTTTCGACAATGTTTTCCCAAGTATTTATCGGGGGTGGGGTAGTAAAAAAACTGTATGGTATAAAACAGGGTTAAATAGTAGATTTTTTCAAACTAATGCCATATTTCTCAATACGCAACAATGAAATAATTTGTAATTGCTGGCAAAGGTGGTTATAGATCGGATCTTACTGGATTTTCGGCCTTCTTTATTCTATATGAAATTACACATGTTTATAATGCTGCAGCAGATTCTACAACATTCGTTCATATGACCTCTTTAGTGATTCATCTTCATTCAGACCAAAATTCTAAGGTCATGAATGATGAATTTTTGCTATTCTAGCTAGAGTAGAGGAACCGTCTTTTTTCAAACTATTTAAAGGTCGGTTAGTTTGGGCCCGTCCATATTCGTTTGCAGAACTCTTAAATATAAAGTCAAGGACGGAGACGGCTATCAAGCGTAAAACTATACATGTAGAATAGATTCTGAACTCGTAATCAAAGTAAACTTTTGAGCATGTAAATCACTATTGTGTACTTAAAAATGCTGTTTTCGTGTCAGACTAGTTTTTGTAAAAGAATTACTTGTACCCGACAACGACCTCTTGAAGTAAATTCCAGTGAGTTTGGCATCAATCATCTATGATGTAATCAATATCACAAAAGGCAAACATTACATAGTTACCAGTATAAAAACAGGGTGCTGGTAACAGTTTTATTAAATACTTTGATTCCCTTTTTAATTCGGTTTTAAATTGAACTTTGCCTTGAGAATCCATATCGATGTTACTGTTTATATTGTAAGACACTCTTTGTTTGTCCTACCTCTTGGGAAGCGAGACACGCAAGCACAATGATTGTTTCTTATATTAGTAACAAGTCTCTTAAATGATCGGAAATTGTATTAACCTTTCACTTTACCCTTTATGAATGGGATATCATATTAGAATTGTTTATTAGATTCGAGCCCGCTGGAAAATTTAAATGTTCCTACGAGGCGAGAATCCAATTCAAGGTCTTGTAACACCACTATATCATTGGGGAAATGACGTCATCTAACGATAACTATATCAGTTCAGTTCATTGCCCTTTAGATTTTTTTCCTTATTCAAGTTGTATGTACGACGTATAGGTCGCAAAACAATAACTTATTTATCTATTTACTTCCACATGCACTGGTCATTAATTTTGCAAAATAACGCCGTTTGATATGCAAGTCCAACTTCCTGTCGGAGCTCAGGGGGGAC
Organism: Fragum fragum; assembly: GCA_946902895.1. Lineage (NCBI taxonomy): Eukaryota > Metazoa > Mollusca > Bivalvia > Cardiida > Cardiidae > Fragum > Fragum fragum. The sequence goes on along the minus strand of OX336377.1, from coordinate 27,571,019 downwards.
TGTATTTAATTTACGTCCATTCGGGTTTTATTTAATCCCATCTAGAAGAACTGATAGTTTGACTTCAGCAAAAATTAACAAAAATTCGGCTTAGGTTCATCCTGAGCTTTGTGTCTCGTAACTGTTTAAATAAAGATGGCTGGTGGGGGGGGGGGGCACATCCTCTCACCATAAAGGTGAAAGAGTGTAAACACACAAAAATATAAACACATTTAGTTAATTATATTCCAAACTGATTTAATAATCCGCCTTGGATAAATATGCATACGGATATCATCTCCCTATCTCAAACCCCCATCCCTCGAAGTATGTCTTGAACCTTTACACATCAAGTTTTTAAATATTTTAGCTACGAAACATCGATAATAGGAGGAATATTCAGACCAGGGACAACATGTCGAGCCCGCTAATTTGCGCAGAGAATGTGGTGCACAGATTTTTTAAAAACTTTGACCTTGACCTTGGCGTACCACAACAAACGTTTTGCATGACACTAGCAATCACGAAGTATTTAAACTGTGCCATGTTATTTTCAAATCCATCCATAAATGTAGAAGTCATGCTATAGACAAGGTCGTTTCACCTTCAACAGTGACATTGACCTTGCACGTATCATATGGTGCTATATGGCGATCATCAAGAAGAACAAATGTGCCACAGTATTATAAGATACATTCAATAAATGTAGAAGTTATTCTGCTGACAAGGTCAATTTTGTAATTCAAAATTCAGCTTTGACCTTGACCTTAAACGCATCTAAAACAAACGTTTCGCATAAAACTAGCTCTCATCAAGAAGAAAAAACTATGCCAAGTTATTTTTAAATCCATCTATAATGTAGAAGGTATGCTCCGGACAAGGTAAATTTTGACCTTTGACCTTCAACTGTTACCTTGACATTGGTGGTATCCAAAACAAACGTTTTATGTAACACTAGCATTCATCAAGAAGAACAACTGTGCCAAGTTGATTTCAAATCCATCCATAAATGTAGAGGTAATACTTCGGAAAAGATCAATCTTGACCTTTGACCTTGACCTTGGAGGTATCACAAAAAAAAGTTTCGCATGACACTAGCACTCATAAAAAAGAACAATTGTGCCAAGTTATTTTCAAATCCATCTGTAAGTGTATAGGTTATGCTCCTGACAAAAAATACGGACGCACGCTCGCAAGCACTCACTAACGCACTTACCCACATACACCGAAACGAAACTGTGACAACTTTGTCTCTCTCTCAGCGGGCTCGACAATAATCTTAGAAGGCTTACAGAAAGAGTCGAATTATCTATTGGTTATATATTCTGCCTTGAGTAGAATTCGACTGCTCTCCAAATTCACGAATATCATGCCCGCTTTGTAATGAAAATGGTCCAGCTGAAATGACTAAATGCAATAAGATTTTTAGATAGCAAAGCGTCAGCTTTGATAGCTTAAGTTAACAGACAAATTATGACGTCGTCTCAGAGTTCAACGAATACAAACTTCCACTGGAAGCTTAACTACTAAATCCATCGAATGCCTACACCATAAAAAGTATTTCTTGTGTATTTTAAGAATATTATAAAATCTATTCGAATTGTAGTGACCGTTTTCAAATTCATGCTATCTGACCCATTCCAACTCAATTTCGCTTTTTAAGCATCTCAAGAAAAATGCTTTGGAAAACATTGTGGACTTTGAAGAAATTGCTTGAAACAAGCAATGTCTTCAATGTCCATAATGTTTTCTACGAATTACACCACCTTGTCGTCTGCCACTTCATTCAGTTTGAATCAGATCTTGTCATTTTGTAATGGTTTATTCCTCTGTTATTCTAACCCCGTTTATTTATCATGATAACCTTTGACAAAGATGATTACTTTACAAAAACCGTTCTTTGTTAGCTTACAGTACTTTCAGTACTTTGATTTTATATATCTGTTAGCCACCAGACCGATAGGGGACATAACCTGTTCGTTGAACGATTGACCGCATCGATATAGCCTGATTGGAGTGCATACAGTCATCATATTAGTTTGTTTAATGAAAGCAAGAAAGGGGACAGGAGTTTAAGGCTTCAAAAACTCTGATATTTCCTGCACAGATATTTTTGTTTTCTTGTTTTCAATTTTTCTTTTTACACCGTACCCTTTTCTTTTCACATGCAAAGAATCAAGATACCCTTCAATGCAAATAAAGGTAAATACCGTCATCTACCCCAACCACCTTGAAAAAAGGGTGTAATAGATTGGTATGTTATCTATCTTTCTATTGATATTGATATCTTTCCAACGATTTATTTCCTTTATTTTGTGAATATAAAGGAGTTCAACTGAATACGCCACTCACTCCGATTACCTCGTGTTTCGACCTTTGTAAACGTCAAATCATTTATTGGTTGTATTATTTTCTATTAAACATCTTTCACTTTGATCCTTTCTCATATTTTTTTTAAATCGTAAAATATATATGGTTTTCTATACCCTTATGCTACTGAGCCTATTCCTTTAAACAAAATCCCGATGTTAAAGGTTGATATTCCGGCCTATCCACAACTTTACGCAAAGGACTGAAAAAGAAAAAAATATGATATTCTAATACCAATTATTGCTCGATTTTTAACGTTAAAATGGGACTTAAAGGCGTTTAGAGTCCCTGGCGTCAGAAAAACTCAATATTATGTGATGACGCCATAATGTCATGAACAAGATAATACATTTGATACTTGTGATCTGACATAATTGATTCGGATCCAAGTATCAAATTTATAAACGAAATTGTCCCCGTCGAATAATGGGCGCCATTAAATTTTCCACTTCCGGCAAAGTCACGTGGTCTCTCGCTGTTCTGTCTTTAAAATAAGGCGTCTTAAATGACATTTAGCACAAAATAGATCACTAATAAATGTATCATAATTATACATTAACTGTTAAATGTTCTTGAGTATAGCATGTTGTAACCCTAAAAGTGTAATACAAGCTTCCTATTAGCAAGCCCATTCAAGATGAAAGAATTCCTTCCTTTCTAACCATCGGTCCGTTGCTATTTATTCATTTATGATTAAAGTTTTCTTTTAACAGAACCGAGTTGATCTCAAAGAACAGTTCAAACCTGTCTACTGTACTAACTGTCAACCCAGACTGTGATCAGCGGGACGCTCGATTCAATTTATACTTCACTTTGATTTCATCAGTGGGCGTCTTTTTGATCTTAATAGTTGGTCACTCACTCACAAAGGTTGGAACAAGGACAACTAGGCTAATATTCATGTAAGTAGAAAAATGTGTGAAGAAATTGTCAAACCATCATCATAGTGTCGCCAGGAATTGTTAAATCATCATCATAGTGGTAATACTACGATACGGAATCTCTATGACAACTTATAAGTTAAAAAGTGCAATAGAAAAAAAAAAGATATTTATCGAGCGGATTTCGAAGATAACACGTGTCTAGTCGAGGATTGAATTCTTATTTTATTTAAATCACAGGGGACAGGATAAGTTCAAATTGTATCAACCATAACAGCCCTTTTACACATTATAAGACTTTTCCAGATAAGTTAACATCAAGTTTAATATAGTAACATAGGAAAGGTTTAGAAATGTCAACAACAAGACTGAACATTGGCACAGTACCTTTTAACATGATGAGGCATTGTTAAGACAAGTCCACGACATATTTTAGACAAATATGAAACAACACAACCTTCTTACATGACAAGGTAATGTTAAGCATTCCAATAGCATATTTGAGTATTACACAAAACGTGTAAGAGATTCGGTATATCAACTAGAATGCTAACATTATCAGCTAGATATGACGTTGTATACTCAGCCAAGTCAATCTTATTCAAAATTGCTCTTTTATCATTCCACTATCTCAAACATCCTACAACTTCATTAACATCGCTCAAAGTATTCCGTTATTTCTTTAGCTCACATAGGTTTAGACGTTTCTGATTAGTCTGATTAAATACCTATATCTATCGAACCAATTACCATACAACAAGATTTTAGACTGGTCCAAATTAAAAGAAGCTGCAGACGACAATTTCAAGTTTAAGAAAATTCCAAATTTTTCATCTTTTTGGATTGAAAAGATTGAGGATAATGAAGAAATTGTTTGTAACAACATTTTTTAGGGGCGTAAAAAGGAGAGATTTTTGGGGAACGGGTTAAAGAACAATATAGGTTTTCAGATAGGGGAAATTACATAGCGTTCATTTAGTTGAAAACGTTCATTGTATTCAAACGCTTATTCCGTTTAAAATCGCTCACCTCCCTTAATTCACTCATTCCGAAATTATATCAAAACCATCACTTTGTAAATAGCATAATGTTCTTAACCGTATGTAACCCCTTTTGTTAAAACATTTACCTGGGTACTGCGTAAAACGAATATTTGTAAAAAGGTAGATTCCAGAGATCAATATTAGTTAGATTTTAACCCTGTTTCGCATGATTTTAGACCTACCCAAATATAATTGCAATACTTCAAAATAGAGTATCTTCATTGGTCCAAATCGTATCACGTGATCAAATCAATTGCACTTTATACCTCGATAAAATGCAGAACTATTTTCGACAAAAATAGAAACAAACAAGGTCAGGGATTTCCGATATTGGGAATTCATTTCCAAGAAATACCAAACTTGTTTTGTTACTATTTATAGTCATCGCCTTTTGAATTTCGATTTCCTCGAATTCCTTTATACTTCCATGGATTTTCAATAAATAGATAAATAAATTGTGTCTTTATAACAATCATAATGTTCGTTTTAAACATGAAGATTTCGAAAAACTCACATTTTATTAGCCGTAAATCCGAGATGTCGAATCGGCTTCGCCATATCAGCATGCATCGTGTCCATGTGGTAGGTTTATATTTCTTGTCTATTACAAAGCATCTATTCATAATTCTAACTGTTATCGACCCAGATATCATAATTTACAGAGTTTAAAGTTAGTATATCCTCATAATAATTCCAAATAAATCAAACGAATGTTCGAATTTCCATTTCAAAAAACCCAAGCGACGAAATAAAATGTCCGCCGTTACAACGACTCGAGCGATAAACTGTGTCAATGTATCCATACGCCTGTCAAAGAAAAGTAACTCCGCCCACAGTTCGTTTATTTGTTTTTATTTTCATCTCTCTATCCGTTTCGGATTTGAAAATAGACGTATTGCAATTATATGGGCCGAGTGTATTTTTCACTGCGTTTATTGGAGTATAAAGTGCAATTGCCTTAGCACATGGCTTAAACATAACGCCCTACGGGCGTTATTTGCCATGTGCTAAGGCAATTGCACTTTATACTCCAATAAACGCAGTGAAAAATACACTCATCCCTATAATAAAGGCTTTGAAGAGGAAAATTTAAAGTGGATTTAGTTTAAAAAAAATAACTATTTAGTAGGATAGAAATAATTGTGGAAAAAGAAGAAATTTGGTTTGAACAGGAAAGGGTTAATATGAAAGAGGAAGAAAAAAGATATGATGAGTAAAATATTAAAGTTAAATGACGTACAGTTTCATTGTGAATAGGCTATATCAGTCTGATATATATCCATTTTCAGAACGCTGTTTTGTGTTGGGTGTTTATGTATAGCACTAGCGGACACAGGTAAGTTGTCAGATTTACAATCAAAATGCATCTTGTTTCGATACGATCATTGATTGATCAGTTAATCAGCTGAACCGAGTGATTTGTCTTCCTTGTTAAGGTTTGTTTTTGCGATTTGTTGTTGTTGTTGTAGCTGTTGTTATTATTTTTCATTTTTCAATTATCACAAAACATCTGATAAACGATTTAGAATCTGGTGGCTAACCATCACCTCCTTTCGTGACGGTAAATCGTCACAATGTAATTATCCCAAATAAATAAATTTTATCCCTTGTCCAAACCGTCGATCACGTCTATTTTGATGTCTACGTAAAGCTTATGAAAATCCCTTTAGTTGGAATCCGAATCTTTTTTTAGTTCATGTCTTTGTATGATATATCGGCTAAAACTATGAGTTTTATTATATGTTTAGGAAATGCTTTAAATTTAACTCATTGAAATATCATGAAAGTAAAAGCTGTTTGTAATTCATCGACACAGTGCATAATGCTTTGGTGTACTTAGCCATCGATTTTTAATTTTATCACTGTTTTTCAAAGTGTCTTAAAGTTTAAGATCTCAAATAACTGTGATGCAAATAACTGTGATGAATAGCCGTCATATATTTTCTTATCAGTAATAGATTGCCATCAGTCTTGCTTAAACTGTTTTTAGATTTTTTTCAATGAGTGCCCATCACAATGAATAGTTACGTCATCATACACCAGACGGTTGAATTATTTATAGCTGGCAAAAGCAAGCTTTGATAGCTTAAGTTAACAGACAAAGTTTGAGGTCTTCCCAAGTTCGACGAGTGCAAACTGCCAATGGCGGCTTAACCACTAAATCTTACTGTTAAAAGCGGTGTTAAACACCATTCAATTAATCAACCAATCAACCACTAAATCAATTGAATGCCTTCGCCATAAAAAGTAGTTCTTATTTCAGGAATATTGAAATTCTGCTACTGCTTTTTACTGTCACATGAACTTACTTTATACAAATTGTAGACAACTCCTTTTGAAGCATCTAAAGAAAGTAGCTTTGGAAAACATTGTGGACAACGAAGAAATTGCTTGTGACAAGCAATTTCTTCGCTGTCCACAATGTTTTCTACCCCACAAGGCAAAGGTTTTCTAAATGCCACTAAACATGATATCTTTGACAAAGAAAATTACGTAATTTAATCATGTTTTGGTAGCTTACAATACTTTCAGTACTTTGATTTTTAAATTGCGTCTCTATTTAGTCATATATCGAAAACTCTCTGCTAATCAAGGGAGTTTTACTGGCAATTAATAGTTTTCTGTATTTGGCGGGAACGCCAGGTGAGCACATTTTGTTTGAATAAACATTTTATAAAAAAAGAAAGTAATTCATAGATCTGTTATGTCTTTTTATCCTCAAGCATTAAGAACACAACCCTGGACTGAGATGTGGAATACTATGTTAAACTTCTGATTCGAAACCTTGTATTGGATTCGAGCCGCATAGTAATTTGTGGATATTTAAAGAGCCTGAAAGTCGAGTTAAATATTAAATGTTCCTTCGCGACGTCTCGATCATAGTATTCCATTTATTATAATCCGACGAAATGTGACAAACAAAAAAACTATTTTGTTTATATTGTTGTTTATTTTTGAGTCGAGTGCAATTTTGTACGCATGCAATGTATGTTTCTTATATCGAAAGTTTGTAGGTAATTAGCTAGGAAAATTATGTGATTGTTTGATCCTAAACATGGTATTAGATGCGTGTGAAAATTTTGATATTTCACTTTTCCTACTTCTCGAGAATCCAATACAATGTATTAAGTTTAGGATCACTATTACTTCGTAGTATTCCATTTATTATTATTGACGGATTGCTGACTCCGCCCACCGTCCTCTTACAAGAAGTTCGACTCAGGTATTTAATAGCGTTAAAATCCGCCCTCGGACTTTACCGTTTGAATATAACTCCTTCCCATTAATCATTATTCAAGCACAGGTTATGCGAAAAATACTATTATTTCATAAATAATCATCGATTCGTTATAAATGTCAGAGATAAAATTTTTCAGCCCCGACTTAAATGAATACTGTAGTTTTTCAATCGATGTTTAGATGGACAGGTCGCTGATACCAATAAAAAGAATCGGCTGACCGCTAGAAGATAGCTGTGACGTTTAACTTTTACAATTTGTCTAAAACTTTTTGATTTGCCTGCGACTTAAATATCGTAAGTACGCCGTCTAGGTCGACTACAAGCGATTTGCGTTTAGTGTTTTGTCTACGACCATACAGTTTGAAAACCCTGGCTGATTACTGTCTTGTCGGAGTTTTGTGGGCTAGTCTAGAGATCCCTAAATTTGCAGCGGCAGTAAGTCATTTGTCATTTTTAGCGTTATTTTTTACACTAATCTCTTTTTTTCAGACAAGCCTTGGCTGATATGCGTTGGAGGGGTTTTAATGATTGGAAGTGGTAACGTATATACCATATCCAGTATGCAGGTATCGAAGCTTTTTTATTACCAGCTTTCATTCATTTCCCTCTACAGAACATTTTTTATATGACAACCGCTTACGGCGTCTTTTAATTTCCTACGTCATTTTCTTGCCAAGTTACGCTTATCTTTGAAATTTGTCATACATTTTACATGTATTCATTGCATAAATGGGACTTTATAATTGTTAGTTTTACGCCTAAGATCAATACCAAAAACTAAATATTGCAAACAGTGTAATATTACTCGCCATCCACCATTTACGCTAATTTAATTAAATTATTTATTCTTATTTCCAGCATCGAAAGATCGAGAACATATTGTTTTTCAGTTATCTGTCTGTCTTCAAGTATGTCTGTCTGTCTGCTGTCTGTAAAATTCAACAAAAACTCTTAACATTTACATTTACTATAACCTTATTCAAGATACAATGCCAATATTAGGTCCGGTTATAGATAACTATTTTATTTAATCATTGTAAACACGATGACAGCTCGGTAGCCATCAATAAATCTTAAATATCACCCACTCTAGAGTTTTCGGTATATCATTAAACAGACTCTCACACAGTTCTGCACTATTTCGCTCTTAAGATATATAATCAAGGAAACATCGTGGAAAAGAAAATAATGCTGATAATCAAGACAATTCGAAAATTGATTCACATCTAAATATGTCGTCTGCAGCTTTGTATTTGGACTATTCTAAAAAAATTGTCGGCTGGAATTAGATTGAGGTATTAGATTTAATGTCTGCATGAAGGTAAATTAAAGGCTTATTTCCAAAACATTTCCTTCCCTCGACCTCGACTCGGTAATTCAAAAGGTAATGCGTATTCGAAATTAGACAATAAATTTGTGTTTCGATTGTGGTAAAGCCCGTGCCAAGTCCCTTTCAAGGTCTCGATGTAGACATTTGAGTAGTTGAAGCAAAATTCTGTCCTGCGGGAAAAAAACTTACCATTTTGGAAAACCTGAATCCTCCCTTTCAGGAGAAAAGTTAAATCGTAGGTCTAATCACATGACCGCGGCGAAGCGTGGTTATAAAAGAACTCCACCGAAGAAATATTTTGAAAAGAGATTGGATCCAATATATATCAACCAGGAGTCCAGGACTTATATTTCAAAATTAAATGTATAGTAAGAAAAAAAGCCATTCTACATTCAGAATATCATCTGAAATCGAAATGCTTCGATCCTTGTTAGCCGCGACACTAGCGCAGTTGGTAACACGTCGGACTCGTAATCATGCATGGGTTCCCGGGTTTGATTTCCGACATTTGCCGCCCACCAACGGTTGGATAATCGTTAACCTAAGTGGGACGAGCAGCTGCATGCTAAGAAAAGATACAGTGGTAGTATTGGTGTGAGAAATACTTGGAATCCATGGGTAGGTGCTCCAGTTGCCGTGATATGACTGAAATACTATTGAAAAGTGGCGTTAAACCCATTCAAACAATCAATCATTGTACACCAGCTGACCAGGATCGACTGTTTTCGAAATTATCCGTTTTAGCGTTACAGAATACATATTTTTCCATTTCAGTTCACCAAACTATTTCCGGGTCATTCTTCAACAATTGTCGGTCTTATGAATGGAATGAAAGTGTCCTCATCATTTACACAGCAATTAATTAAGGCAAGATTTTAAGTACTAGATAACTATACTGACGTGGTAAAGAAACCCTTCACGCAGGGAATTCTTTTTACCGACTGTACCCTCTCGACGACTTCGACCCATCATCTGAAAGACACCTTCCGCGAAGTACAAAAAGTATCGATTCTGGTCAAGCTGCGCCGTCTTCGCAGAATGACCAAGGATGAAATTTTTCGCCACCTGTGTGTTATCTGAGTGCTTAATGATGTTTCCCCTTATTAATTGTTGATTTCAAATTACCATCTCTAATTGACACCAGCTTGGCACTAGACTTAAGAGTTTTGCGACTATAGTTGCCAGACCTGACTTCCGGTGTCCATCGCTCAACACTCACCAAGAACGAAGGTGGATCATTAAAAATTACCAAATATAACAAACCACCACTGCTTTATTGAATTACTGAAATTTACACTATTCTAATTTGAATTTCTTATTCCCTAAATGGGTCTCTTATGTAATTTAAAGGCATCATAAATGGTTTAATCTTGTGATGTTATCGTACTTTGCAGATGGGCAGTTTAACAGGTCAGAAAATAGATAATTCATTAAGCAATGGGTCGATAATCGTAGACTTATGTGGGATAGCAGCTGGAGGCTAGGAAAGGATGTAATGGTAGTACTGGTGTGAGAAATACCAGGATTCCATTGTTAGGTGCTCAAGCCGCCGCGATATAACTGAAAGATTGTTGAAAGCGGCGTAAGACCCCATTCAAACAAACAAACAAAATCTACTTCAATACAAGTACTTTTACACACGAAGCACTTCGAGATGAGAGGAAAACAACAAGCTCATTTATATATATATAAAGATAGTAATAATAAATCAATTAGGGTATGACTATTTACAATCAAGGAAAGACCGACGAATTTTGTTAATGAAAACGGACCCACGTTAAGCCTCCGCGCTTTTTTTTTTTTTTTTGTTTTGTTTTTTTTGTGTGTGTGTGTGCGTGTGTGTTTTTTTCTTTTTTTTTTCCGTTGATCTTTTAACGGACTTTTTTAGACATAAGCTATAGTTACAACTTTTAAGTCGCCAAACAAAAAAATTGTTTCACATAATTGTCCAATGTTGGTGTGTTCAAATTCACTCTAGTTCTAAATGGATGATATGATTGGTCTAATTATTCTTTGATTGACATCCGAGATTCGCTGATCGTTTAAGCAATTTTGAGTCGATTTTCAGTTACAGAGCGCACAGTGAAGACTTTGATCAGACTTTGCGCATGCATACGCTGATCTGAGCCTTTACTTGGCAAATATCTGTGGTTGTCGGAAATGTTTTACAGGACTCATTTTCACACAGATAGCCCATGATAATGGTGTTAGCCGTCGTACATCGTATTGCTGCCTGGTCGGGATGGTCTCCCTTACATATTTCTCTACAATATTCCTGTTTCCGAAAGGAATCCCTGGTAATAGGAAATCGACATCTAGCGGTGATAAAAAAACCTCATCAAATGAAAATAAAAAAGTGAAGGAACTGAAAACTCGAATCAAAAGCGCCCACCTAGACACCGAAACTTTATCTAGTCAGGGAGTGTATTTAGTTAAGTACGATGATAATGGGAATACCAATTCAAATCTGAATGACAATGACGTGATTAATTCGAAAGAAGTCTTCGGTAATGAAGAACCTATTAATACTATTGTCGAAGCTAATGAGAACTCAATGACCAGATGTTATGATAACTTTGGATTTAATGAGCGAGGAAATGAAAGCGTCAACTCATACAGTGAACCTAGGAACAAAGACAAAAATCAAAGGAATCTTAATGATAAAGCTGAGAGTACAAATGAAAATGAGAGAGATGCGTTCTCCAGAGTAAATATTGATGCAGGGTGTAGCAAGAATGGTGAAATTGTTAAAACGATGAGTTCGTATTCTGGTAATAAACAGAACAAGTTGTTATCCATCAATATGTGCGGGTACTTATATTTGTTTAACGTTTTGTGGTTCACGGTCATTAAATTCTGGGGTAATTATTTCCTCGGAATCATAAATCAATTTACAGAAAAGATCACACACCATGAGAAGGCTAAAGGTATTTATTCAGTCATTCATTCTTTCTCGTTAGATCCAATACATGCACTTATGTATGCCTGTATGCACTTATGTATCCCGAAACCATAAATTTGATTTCCATTATATTTTGTCAAACCCAGTGTAAAGTTACTATTTATCTAAATTAATTACGTAACATACCGATAAAAAGACATACATTTATACATTTAGAATTTATAAAATAAAGTAAGAAATTAAAGCATAAAATTTTTATGCGACCAGTAAATGGACGGTAACAAAATGGTTACTTATGAGAATGGTCGCTTAATACACTTATTGAATCCATCGCAATTAGCATATTCAATCCATTGCAAACATTGATTATTGTAGACTTCTCACTTAAATCTATGTTGTAACCCAGCAGGAGTTTGATGCGTTGAAACAACATAGGTTTTATCTTAGATATTTATTTTCCTCACAAAATCTCCCTTTGGTATTGAATAGGGAATTTTGATTGTTGTCGCTAAATGAAATAGGTCGCTTAGCCCATTCCCACACAACGAATTTTAGACTGGTGTAATTTTAAAGAAGTTTCAGACAGCAATATAAGATTCGTCAAATTTTAAACTTTTTGTATCTTTTTGTATCGAGCAATGTGGAAAATGTAGAAATTGCTTGTAACAACCACTTTCTACATTTTCTGCATAGTTTTCCAGAACTATTTTCAGGAGGGGCGTAAAAAGTGGGGTATGGAAATGGTTTAATAGGAAGACTTATTTGTAGACTTTTCTTTTGATATTGAGAATAGGTTTATGACTGAATTTTAGTTCATTTTGTCTCTTGAGAATTAGCACTTTTCTAACAAAATGGCTACACTGAGTGATCATAAACATATTTTATAGATATAAGATTTTTTTTTCGTTTCTTGATAAAGTCAATTTTCGCCAAAATATTGAAAATTAGAGTGATTATGTATGGTATTTTTAACAGTTCCCTAAGGAACATTATTGTGATATTGAAAATGTATACTTCTTTCATGTTATTCCAGTCAGTTATTATGAAGATATCTTGTCCTATTCTATGGCCGGTGGTATTATTGCTTGTGTTATTATTGGAGTTCTATACGACTGGCAGAGACGTTTCTTTGTGCGTGAGTATTGTAGCGTAAAACAATTTTAACCTGGCACTAATACGATATTCCTTTTGACTCTCATTAGTATTCGGATCAAATTTATTTTTTAGATATACAGAATGGTAGCGTTAGATTTAACAACACTGTGTACACTGTGTGCATTTTTTTTGTCTATTGCAGCAAACTCTTGTATTAAGAGTATACTCATGGAACGACCAAAAGGTGGTTACTTATGAGAATGGTCGCTTGGTACCCTTTTTTCCCCAAAGATATGAATACATAAATTGTTTCAGAATTCTCGATTAATCCTATGTTGTTTGGATGATTTTAATGAGTTCCAACAACGTATGATTTAGTAGTGGTTTTACTCATGAGCAAAATGCCTTCATCTATTACAGAGCATTTCGATGATGGTCGCTAAATGGACGTAGTTTCTTAATAGAAGTGGTCGCTCGGGCAAGATTGATTGTACTATCAATCTTATGGTGATTATCCCGTTGAAAATGAAATAATTGGGCTAAGGAGGGGTTCAAACGAAACACCAACTCCCCTCTTCATACGCCACTGCATTTGATCTCAAATCGGCCAGAAATGAAATTTGAATAGTTACACATCAGTAATTTATACCGCGCAATGAATGGAGTATTATCTTAAATTATTGACGGTAAAGTGACATGTCAATAATGTTTTGCAATATTTGAAAGCAGTACACGAATTTTAGCATATCTTTAATGCGACTCTCATTCCACACAATTTCATTTTAAATTCTTTCAATCAAATCATAGAAAGCGTTTACCAAATCTGCAATTTCACTTGTTATTTTGTAATTTTGAATGGTCGATTTAATATACTGCTGATCGTAATCAATGTATCGTCGTTTGCAATCAAAACATGAGCTTTATCTTACTCAAGCTATAAGTTCGTGCCTCCGGCGACACCGGCCGGTAACGTCATTCAAAGCGCTCATTTGGAATAAAAGTCGTTAATTTTATTTTTGTGTATATCTGTTCAAAGCCATTCTAATATTTTATTTTCTAGTTTTAGCATAGACTGTTTTCTTTCACATCGATTCGGAAATAAGTATTCCGAGTTAGTTTAATCTCTCTCGATTCTCATTCCTGGAGAGGACTCCAGTACTCACGCCAAAAGTGCGGGCCGGTTAATGAACTAAGATCGACAACCGCTCCTGGGAATCGAACTCGAGATCTCTTGATTTTCTAAATTTCAAAACATGTTGTATAAAGTATAAAAAATAATTTAGTTAGGTATTAAAAACAGAAGATAGTACTTACTATGAAATAAGATTGGGATTTGTCATACTATGAAGCTTGTAATGGCTCTTTATAGATACCTGCTTTTATTATATGGCATATATACTTAATTAATATTAGCAAATGTTCAAATATTGCAAAGATTCAAACTACCGAATATTTCTAAAGGCCTTTCGGGACGGGTTACTGAATAACCCCGCGATTACCAACATTATCCATTTGTCTAATGTTACAACCATGTCTCCAAAGGCTTATAGCATATAGTTGTAACATTACGGGAGCATGCTGCATGTTTAGGAACGGAAATATCAACGAGGTTTAGAGAATCTTGAAGATGACCTCCGTCCTGACAGGCAACCGACCGTCAACTAAAATAACACCACCAATAAAATCTATGATGTAATTACACAGCTACACGGGTAGGTATCTCACAGAAAAAAGGCCATGTATTTATCCATTATGACTTGTACATGACAAAGATTTCTCGAAGATCGAAGCTTAGAGTATTGATCCTAGCAACATTTATCCAAGTTGCCACGTTACAACTGGATCCGAAGAAATTTCGCAATCAATTTGTAACTATTGATGAATCATGGGTTCACCACTTCAAACCAGAGAGAAATAACAAACATACGGTAGAAATATTCGGGATCACTGCCCCCGATAAAGGCCATGTAAAAAACCTCCGTTAGGAAGGTGATGGCTACTGTTTTCTGGGATGCAAAAGGTGTGCTACTATTGGATTGCACACCAAGAGATATACATAATACAGCAGCTTTACGAAAAACATCATGGAGAAATAATAAGGAAAACTGTCATTAAGATTCCCATCAATCAGGACAAATACTAGTACTTTTGCATACAAGTCGACTGTTGCCATGACTGCTACTCAGGAATGTGGTTTTAGTCTTGTTGAGCATCCTCCTTATTGGCCTGATTTTGCACCGTCTGACTATTACCTAATAACTCGGCGGTCGCCAATTCCGTACTTGTGATGACATCAAACAAGCTGATGACGCATTGTTTTGAGCCCAAGTGGCTATCTTCAACAGAAAATGTATTCAATTTCGTTGTAAAAGTATTTGAAACTGCAGAGAGACCGCTTTGGAAAGAAATGAAAATATTCAGGCCAGATAGTTTTATTTGACGTAAACTTTACAGTTTCTTGTCATACATATATACATATATAGTTTTAAAACGCAATAAAAACATGTGACTGTACACGAACAATCTACAGTTTCTTTTCATGTTTAAAGTGGAGAGATGCATTAAAACAATGAAAAAGACAACAAATACCAAATAAAGCATTGAATACTATACCATTTCTAAAAAAAACTTCTTTTGAAATATTACAAAGATTCAGAAGAACAGTCTTATCGTAAGAATTAACCAACTTGATAAAATTCAACATATTTGGGCAGGAATAAAAGTGTGTTTTCAGAAAAGTTTATTTTTTCTAATGTCAGCAAAAAAGGAATATTCTAAGAAAAAGTAAAACTCGTCATGTTTCAAGCTAAGTACAATCGCTGATTTGTTTCGACCCTGTTATTGCATTGTCTGCCAATTTCTATAAACAACAATCTAAATTTGGACATGTAAAATAATTACTTTCGTGATAGCACTATTAAATAAATTGTTAAATCGTAATCGATCTTTAAATATCTATATGTAAATAATACATGACTTCTATTAATGTCGTTCTACAGACTTTGGCTAAACTCAACTCCTAAGAATTATTTAGGTTAAAATGCTCCTCCCTGCCCTATGCCACACACGTTTCAGTTACCACTCGTATACACGTCTCGCTATTGTGTGTACAAATGTATTAAAACTGTAGTCATTGTATTGTATGTATAATAGTTTATAATATGCATTTCCGATAGCATTTTGAGATTTGTTATAGAAAGACTAGTGTTGTGATACTTTTTTGGTTATTATATGTTTGCTGAATAAGGTTAAGATTATCAAATTCAAATAAGATTTGATTTCAAAACCAGTTCATAATTTTTGGATCACAAACGGCATTTTATAGATTAATATGGTCCATAGGCCTTAAACACAACAACAATACACATTTGGTTAAGGATATGTAGGTTAAACGGATTATGTTGGATTTTAAATCCAATTCCTTTAGTACTTTGATTTGAAACGACAATTTACCGGGATTATCGTTTGATGTAAGATACATATATCAAGGTAACTGGATGACATTAAAGCACGATTCAAAAAAGAAAAAAATGAAAAAGATATCATCTTTTTTTCTCAACAAGTGTCAATGTGACCATGACATATGTTCATTTAATGCAGTTGTATATAAGAGTAAGTAAATGCAAACCACAACAGAGATTCTGCTTGTTTTTCTTCACTGATTTTTATAATTCATAAGTTTTCAGCATTGTTTGTTATTTTTTACAGTAGATTTGACCAAGTTTCTGTATTTACACAAATCAATAGGGAATGTCATATTATGATAGCGATACAACATCTTGTATTTGCTTATCGCTGCAGGAAAATGTTGATATTTCACGAGACCGAAGGTATGATTGTACTTCTGTATGAATCTGCTTTTCAGTTAGGATTTAGTTTCATACCCTTATGAATACAAAAATTACTTTCTTCGTATCTGAGTTACAAACAATTTCTGATCAATTGGCAAGACAATTCCTAGAGGGTATTTCGTTAAATTGTTTTGATAAACGAATGAACAAACACTAAAGTAAATAAGTGCCAATTTTAAATGTCTTTATGCTTCAAAGTATCTTTCAGCATCTCACCGGGATGACGTAGGATAACAAGGAAATCAGGATTTTATCTTTGAACATAGTTAAATTTTCATTTTGATATTATCACAGTTTTTTTGTGTGTATATGTGCGATATTATCAAGCGATAATTCATCGAGAAATCGCGAAGATCGCTTAAAAGTAATATAGAAACCTGCTATCTATGGATAAAACACACATCAATAAAAGTTCAAGGGAATATTGCAACTGCGACTTTAAAAGAATTCCAACAAAATTATTGTATTTACGCATCTAGAAAATACAGTCATTTATTGCCTGCTAATTCCGCATAAATACCCTGCCCCCCCATGAATATTTGGTTATACGGTATTTGCTATATTTAGTCCCACAATTTTTGTTCAAATTGTGCTTTCAGATATCGATGATGTAAAAAAGAGACGTGTCATGTCATCCGTGTGTCCACTGTTCGTATCTTGTATCGTGTCTATGGTGTTGTCGGGTCTACTGTTGGTTCGTGACGAGTGGGTGTTAATAGCTCTGCCAATTGTATTTACACTCGTCAGAGCACTATTAACAACAGTAGGAAATACATTCCTTGTTGATATGTAAGTCTTCCGGGTAATATAACTTGTATAAGAACACCCAGTAACATCGACAGTGAAATAATTGACTGATCTTCGATATCAATCGAAATAGATTGACCAATCAGATCGTTCATTTAAACCTGACGTAAATATTGACTTCCAACATTTACTTAAAACATTTCTCGTTAGTTGGCGATTAAAACGTGGTAACTACAGAATATTCGAGCTGCTGTTGCGAAGTTTAGGTCGCCAAAATACGATTTGCATTTTGTGTTTTTCCCTTACAATAATCGTTTGAAATGTTATTTTTGTACGGTGCGCCTGAGATACGCCAATTTAAGAGAAATTACAATAAAAACGTCAGCTGACAACTTGGAATTTAAGAATTTGAGTAGATTAATTGTGTTTACAGTTAAAAGATTGAATCGCTTTTACACACTCAGGTTATTTGTATCTATTTTTTTCAGGTTCCCTGTTTCGATCTATGGGACTATATATGGTGTCCGGTTTGTGGTAGCTAATATATTCTCCCTCATACAGCATGGCCTATTTGAGTGGTCCCTGGCCTATGAGAGTGCACAGCTCCATGTAAGTGGGTTCTTGATACATTTAATGATCACGCCCACTGTGAAGGAAGACAACTCCATGTAAGTGGGTTCTTGATACATTTAATGATCACGTCCACTGTGAAGGAAGATAAATCCATAATGCACCGTCATGGCTGTTTGTCTAAGTTAGTGATTGATACAAAAACTCCAAAAACCTCATTCCGATTCGATTTTTCTTATTGAAATAAAACTTCTCTTCCAAAAATGTGACTAAACAATATAAAACTGTTGAGCGGCACGTTGAAATAGTCGGAATTCAGTCTAAAAACTAAAAACAGTTAAATTCATGATATCATAATAATTTGTAAATAATTACTATTTCATCTTGTGCACCAAATAAATTAAATTTCGAGATTTTCTGGAAACAAAAGTTGGTACTCATCATTAACCTTTTCACTATAGATTTACCCATGGAGTTTTTCGATAATCTGTATCTTTTCTAACAAAATACGGATACGAATCTTCCGTAACCGAAAACACTGTTATCTTTAACAGAAATAGGTAAAAATGTACATTTTAAACTTACCAGTATATCAGTAATATTTTTACATGTCAATTTACTGCTGCTTCATAAAGAATGACAAGAATCTACATCTTCTCGGACGGGAGGAGATGATTTTTTAAAGTTTTTTTTTTTTATTTTACACTTGTTGTCATGGCAACCAGAGATTTCAATGGATTTCACTTCTTTGGTTTAAAATTGGGCCTGTGATTTGTGAGGAAATGTCGTTTAAAAATCTTATTTATTTTCAAATATGTCCTCCTCCCCGGGGCTCCTACCCTTGGGACCCGAGGGTAAAGATTTAAGTTCATGTAATTAAGAAAGAGGTCAATGTTCTGATGCTTCTGGATCAGGCGAAAAAAGTCTTTAATTCTTTTATATTTCCGGGGGGTTTTTTTGTTGGCCATGGCAACAAGAGTTTTCAACGGATTTAAATTCTTTTAGTAATTTTAAAGGGCACCACCTAACAAACATGTCTGCCAAATTTGGTTGAGATTTGCCAAGCGGTTTGGGAGGAGATGTCTATTTAAAATTATTGACACGCGATTGACGACGGAAAACACACGACGGACAGAGGACAGAGTTGACCAAAATATCTCACCATGAGCACTTCGTGCTAAGGTGAGCTAAAAAGGTGGGGAAAACATTCTAGTTATACAACTTTTAACACTTTCTTTTGTATTGCCTACACTTGCATATGATTTGAAAACTTCCTTCATCTAATTAGCCTGAACAAACTTGTCTGCTTATTACAAAAGACCGGTGGTGACATCATGAATTCACAGTTTACACTTCATACCTATTAACTCCGAAGTGTGAAGTTTGAAATCTGAGACCCTTGGTGACTTCTTAAATTCACAGTTCATAACTAAAACAATCAAATATGAAGCGTGAAGTTGAAAGTTTGAAGTTTTAACTCGAAAGTCTGAAGTTTGAAGTGTGAAGTATGAAATTAGAAGTTGGAAGTGTGAAGTTGGAAGTGTGAAGTCGGAAGTTTCATAGGTGAAGTGGAAGTTTGAAGTCGGATAATTGAAGTCTGAAGTAAGAAGTGTCAAGTCGGCAGTATAAAGTGTGATCTAAACTTCACACTTCATACATCCGACTTTATACTTTCGAGTTCACAATACACACTTCCGAGTCCACACTTCAAACTTCCGACTTCACACTTCCGAATTAAAACTTCCGACTTCACTGTTCTCACTTCAAACTTCCGACTTTATTCTTCCGAGTTCACAGTTCACTCTTCATACATCCGAGTTCACACTTCACACTTCCGAGTTCACACTTCACACTTTAAGGTTCACACTTAAAACTATCGAATTCATACTTCCTTTCTTCACACTTTTAAGTTCCTACTTCACACTTCCGACTTCAAACTTTACACTTCAAACTTCAGACTTCCCACTTCATTCTTCCGACTTCACTCTTCAAACTTTCGAGTTCACACTTCCGACTTCATACTTCCGTCTTCTTAATTTAAACTTCCGTTTCATACTTCTAACTTCCGACTTCAAACTTTCGACTTCACAATTCACATGTATGAAGTGTGAACTGTGAATGTATAAAGTCACCACCGGTCTTTCGTATCTTATACCTTAGTGGAATGTAGTAACCATCAGACTTTTATTTGCCAGAAAGATTAATGCCGATTATTAATCTAAATGATTTTACTGCTCCGCGGGAGTTTTCATTTATCACTGTCAATTGCTAAAATCAAACCATAACCGAAAGTGAACTCAATCGGCAAAAGTCTGATTAATTCCTTAATTATTTTAGTAAGTTGAAATGCGCAGATAGATGTTGAGCTATTAATGTAATCTGTCGTATATAGATAGGTATATTGACTACGTTGGGTGCCAAACTAATTCAGAAACACAGATATAGATAGCAGGAAGTTCCACTTTGATATAAAACAGTTATTTTACACAATTTATTACCAATAGCATCTAACAAAAATAGAATGGTTGGATGGAGACTTACGTCTTAACTATAGCTTGAATGTTTATGTCGCCATCTCCTATCTCTTCCGCAGATAAAAAGTTATTTACACAAATGTCGGCCAATGTTAGATTTCATAATTCTTTCTGGTCTTATATAATATTTTGAATGATTCTTTAAATGTCAGCAATCCGTCAATTATGAGTGTGTACAAATTGGACAAAAAAGGATGTATTTTTGCAATTTTCCATCGGTAATAGTTCTAAAAAAGGGAGGTCGTTGGTGATCGAGTTTTTAGGATCGATGGTATGAACCAACATTTGAGTCAGGTTCAAATTGGCCATGGACACACGAGAATAATTATAATAAAGGACTTTCAATCTAGTGATTTGCCTTATATATAAGTTGACCTGTTGTTACCGATATTTACCTTGCCCAAGTTAGACAGTCGGACAAAGTCTCAAGACATTTTCAACAAAAATGTAGTCTGAAAAGTGCACACAAGTTATCCCTAAGACTTGATTCTATGGCATTATTTCTGCCCGATTTTAGCCGAAATCGAACCCGTCCATGGTAACATTCAGACTAATAGTGGGACTAAGTTTCAAGAAATTTTGAGCCAGAAAAATGAGAGCGCTCAATTGATATTCTTTACTAAATTTGATATGATGGTATTGCCGTTCATCCAACATGTGCCAAAACCGAAATTGCCTGAGGCAGTGTTAACACAAAAATTATAATCAATACGGAATACCGTTAGGACCATCGCGTTTGCCCTTGTAAAATCAGAACACATAGCACGAGAGTACGACGATGAGAACACGAGAGTACGATAATACGACGGTGACATCACGACATTACGATGACTAGAGTACGACGGTGTGGACACGAGAATTAGAGATCACGAGATGGAGTTTCAGATAATCTCGTGTTCTAGTCGTCGTACTCTCGTGTTCTTGCCATCGTAGTCTCGTACTTTCGTGTTCTCGTCATCGTACTCTCATACTTTCGTACTCTCATCGTCGTACTCTCGTGCCTCGAGTTCTAATTCTAAACGGAAAAACGCGATGGCCCCTGTGGTATTCCTTAAAACAAGGTGGTGGCAAAGATCTAAGATTTATCCTCTAGAGTGAACATAAGATTAAACACGACGATAGGATAAATGTTACAAGCAATTTCTTCATTTTCCAAAATGATTTCCAAAGCTTTTTTCCAGTGGGGTTTAAGAAGGCGATATTGTATGGGGATATGTTAACTGCATGCCAGTCTGCAAAGTAACCATTTTTTATTATAAAAGCATCAATGACGTCCATTTTCAAGCAGACCATACTTTTATAACTGATTGAATTGATAGCTTTTAAATATGAGACTTATTGATAGACATTAGAGAAAAAAAAGAAAAAATCTCAAGTATTCCATTTAGACATTGAGTGACACACCTTTGAAGTTAGCTCGATACACTAACTTTATCAAAACGTGTCGCACCTATTTAAAAAACACCACTGGTATTTACAGTTCGTTAATATGAATTCTTAGAATTAAAAATAGATATATATTAGTGGCCATAAAGACGGCATTCCAAAATAAGATTTATTCCATTAATATCCATACCAAACCAAGTACTATAGAGAAAACAACCATATTAACACTTTGTTTTCGTAAATTGGTTATAGCTAATTAATCATATGTTATAAAAAGAAAATCGTAAACGTTGTTTGGGGCCTGAAATATTCATATTATCGAGTCCAGTAACTGTGAGAGCATAATTACTTTCACAAACATAATCTGCAAAACTTACACAACCAGGCAACTCTAAAAATCTGTAAAACAGTAATATCTTTTTCATAGGAATATCTTAATTCGAAAATTTGATTTAGTAGATTAGTATTTTTTCTCTTTTTCAGTAGCATTAATTCAAGTGTTTATTACGTGCAAATGTTGGTTTAGAATAATTATCATTATCGTTGCTATAATCATTATCATTACTTCTATCTATTTTTCAGGTGGATATATTCGTTTTGTGTGTATGTATAACAACGTTTGTTCATCCAGTATCTATTTTGATAGCGAACAGACAGAAAGTTTGATTAGGAAATACTTCTCATATTTACACCAGTAATAGATACAGAGAGTCTAATCTTTCGAAATAAGCTTTGTTTGAGAAACGATTGTGGATAAATAGATAAAGGCCTATTTCAAAAAATGCCTTGTTTCATAGATTTCCTCACAGGGTTCTATCAGGAAGCCGTAATTCTTTGCCAACTTGTGTCTGTGTGTCTTAATGCCGATTTGGAGATCATTTCAGTTATAGTAGAGCGAAGTTCACTAATTAGCGTTCGTCCCGTTTTTCACGCCTATACGAGACTGTGATTCTTAACGGTGTCCTTCATCAGATGTTCATGAAAATTTCGGAAAAGCATTTTAAACCATTTCCACACAATCTCACTTATTAAAAAACAGCTTTGGAAAACATTGAGGACAATGGTGAAATTGCTTGTTACAAGCAATTTCTTCAATGTCCACACTGATTACTATTCGAAAAGGTGAAAATTTTTTACACATCTGTAAATTGCGACCAAAGACTAAACTTACTATAGAAATAAGACTGTAGTGTATAGATAGCCTATAAAAATTGACAATCGAAAGATCGGTAGACAAATCAGGTCATAGAATTTAAACCGGGAGTGAGCTTTGGAACATACCGACTTTTTGTGAAGCATTTTTTTCTTTATTTAATTAGCTGCAGTTCCGACGTTTAGGTATCCACCAATCTATCATTCAGTTTCTTTCCACATGTAACTGTCCATACAATCTGTAAAATAACTCCACTTCTTATCTCAGTAGAAGTTTCTGTTGGCAGTCAGTGGGCGGGGCCACCGTCACATAATTAGTCAGCCTTTCTTAAACACTTTATTTCATGATACATTATTTACTACAAACGTGCTATTTTTCTAATTTAAATGTGAAACAATATGAAGGTCAGAAAACCTAAGCACAAAACATTTTTGTTCTTTATCAGATATATGGCACCTTTTACATGCCCTAAGACAAAAGTTCAGGAAAACAATGCGGAAAATAAAGAAATTGCTTGTTGCAAGCATTTTCCACATTGTTTTCTTCCCAGAACGACATGTATATTTGAATTCCTATCATTTTGAAATTGACGTCTGCAACTTCTTTGAATTTGGACCAGATTCATTTTTTTCTTGTGTAATGTTTCCTCCCAAGCACACACCCATATTACAATTCGAACCAATGACCTCCGGATACTAGTCCACTAGCCTTACCATTTAGCTGCGCAGGATCCGTGTATCAGACGCAATTTTCTTTGCTTGTTAGAATTGGGTTTAACGCCACTCTTAACAGTTTTTCATTCATATCATTTCGGATGGAGCACATAACCATGGAATCCTTGTATTTCTCACACCATTGCTACCACACCATAGTTGCTCATCCCACTTAGGTTTACGATTCAATTCAAAATTTTAATTGCATAATATTACATAATACTGTTGCAATACAACAAATACATTTTAACAAAATATATAGGATGTGCACAAACATATTAAACAGATAGTGAAAATAATAGATCAACATATAAGTCATATGGAATTTGTAAATAATGGTCAAGAGTGTTGGGTAGTTTTCATTAAAAGAAAAGTGTGTTTGGAATAAAATGATTCATTTCTCAAGTCAAGTGTAGAGTTCACGTTTCTTATTGGCTTCAAATAAAAATTTTGATAATTTTATTAGAAATCCTTTTCTGTCATTTGTCATCATAAGCTTACGATTATCCACCCATTGGTGGGAGGCAAATGACCGGGGATTAAATTATAAAAAAGGATTTTCAATCAAAGGACTTTCTCAAGATTAAATTTCATGTGTAAGATTAAATTTCATGTTGCTGGTAGCAAAATCGACGGATTAAGAAGCAAGAAACACACGATAGTATTTACGAAAGACCGGTGGTGACATCATGTATTCACAGTTCATACTTCAAACTTCATACACATTAAGTCTGAAATGGCAAGTGTGAAATATGAATTATGAGACCCGTGGTGACTTCTTAAATTCACAGTACATAATCAAACCAAATTAAATATGAAGTTTGAAGTGTGAAGTTGGAAGTATGAAGTGTGAAGTTGGAAGTTTGAAGTGTGAAGATGGAAGTATGAAGTTAGAAGTTTTAAGTGTGAAGTTGGAAGTATGAAGTGTGAAGTTGGAAGTATGAAGTGGACCTTCCAACTTCACACATCACACTTCAGACTTCCAACTTCATACTTCACACTTCCAACTTCATACTTCCATCTTCACACTTCAAACTTACAATTTCACACTTCAAACTTCCGACTTCAAACTTCCACCTTCATACTCCCAATTTCACACTTCAAACTTCCGACTTCACACTTCATACTTCCAACTTCACACTTCATACTTCCAACTTCATACTTTATACTTCCAACTTCACACTTCCAATTTCCTACTTCACACTACCAACTTCATACTTCACACTTCAAACTTCATACTTCCAACTTCTCACTTCACACTTCCAACTTCATACTTACAACTTCCAACTTCTCAGTTCAAACTTCCGACTTCTTCTTCCAACTTCTCACTTCAAACTTCCGACTTCATACTTCCAACTTCTCACTTCCAACTTCCGACTTCACACTTCAGAGTTACTACGTATGAAGTGTGAACTGTAAATTCTTGATGTCACCACCGTTCTTTCGTAAGTATTGCAAAAGTACAGAATACCTTGCCGTTATAGACTATTGTTTTCATTCCTTATGCTGCAGAGAAACCCAAGTGATATGATATTTTTTTCATTATAACATAAATGATGATATTACCCAGTACCGTTTTACATTAGCCCGACTGAGTAGTATGAGCAACTATCATATACATAGGAAGCAAGGTATATTTTAAAAGTGCCGCTGTCGAATTTTCTTGTATCTATTATTCTCTATATAGCGTGGATATATCTTATTATTAGGTTGTCGGGTGATGTCCATCCTAACCCCGGACCTACACCTAGGAGAGAGCATTAAAATGTGCACAGATTGAAAAATAATGTTGATATTCTATACACAGATTTCTCACAATTTGATGTTGCCTCCTTTTTGGAGACATGGTTAAACACAGATTTTTCTTCAAATGAATTTTTTCCCCATCGTATCACTCTCCGGAACGTAATGATCGCGAACATGATGGTTATGGCGGGGTAATTGTATACATAGGATAACTTACCTTTTGTGAGAAGGTATGTCTTGGAACCAGATGGAGTAGAGTGTGTATGGGGTAAATATCAAATTGCTGAATAATAGAAAATGTTTTGTATGGGGTGATGTATAGACCACCAAACTCACCTATGGCATATAACTCTCTTATTAATGACTCTTTTGGCCTTGCCATCGACACAAACATAACCGACATAGTTTTAACAGGGGTTTTTAATTGGAATCAGTTAAATCCAGCCCATTTGAATAAAGTGAATTCTCTGTGTTCGCAATTTGGATTAGCTCAGTGTATAAATGAACCAACTCGTTTCACTGAGCATTCGTCGTCTATAATAGATCTTCTTATAGTCTCTAACAAAACCTCTGTTCTTTCAACCCTGTCATGATAGTCATATTCGTTATCACCGTCCTGCGTTTGGCGTCTTTGATTTTATCAAACCTAAAAAAATTGTCTTTCAAAAGAAAAATATGGAAATACGATGCTGGTAATCATGACGACTACTGAATGTTGAATGGAATAACTTGCACAACGAAAATATATATCTATATGTTCAAAATATATATATACATTAATTCTACAAAAAGCAGCCCTTTGTATACCAATTAAACAATATCTGTTAGGCCTTTTGAACCCCAATGGATTACTAATGAAATAAAGAAGAAAATTAGAAAATTGAAAAGACTCTATAGAAAGGCCAAACAAGTTAATAACGCATACCAATGGAATAAATTTAGGAATTTTCGAAACGAAATGATAAACTTTATCCGTTTACGAAAAAAAAAGAGTATTTTGAAAATCAGCATTCAAGTTGAATTCTGATCATTTATGTCCCCGTGACTGTTGGAAAACCATCAAAAAGCTTATGCAGCCTACAAAGGCAAAAACCTCACAAATACCTGCACTTTTTTATGAAGAAAATGATACGCTGTTATTGATGACAGTGAAAAGACGAATTTAATGAATAACTATTTTGCAAGCTTGTATGACATTGATGATACCTCCAAATCCTTGCCTAATGAGAATTATGAGGGTCCCGACGTTACAATTGTTAGCAATGAAATCACCCAAGATGACGTCTACAAGGTTCTAAAAACTTAAACGAAGGGAAAGCGTCAGGTCCAGACAGTGTACACTACCGAATCCTACGTGAAGGGGCAGTTCAACTAGCTAAACCATTATGTAATCTTTTTAATGCGTCTATTAACTTATGTTCTGTGCCTTCATCATGGAAAATGTCTCATGTAAGCCCAATTTTTAAAAATGGTGACCCTTCAATTACATACAATTACAAACAGTCTCTCTGCTGAGTAACATTGAAAAGTGTTTGAAAAAACTATTTACAATCATGTTTTTTCATACCTTTCTCAAACGATTTTTTACACCGTTCCGGTCTGGATTTGTGCCCGTAGTTTCCACTGTCATCAGACAATGTCAATATACCACAATATCTGTAAAGCACTTGATAGTGGCAATGAGTACCGTAATTTTTTTCGATATTAGCAAAGCGGCTGACAAAGTATTGCATAAAGGGCTTCTAGGTTATAAACTTCATCAAGCAGGGATTCATGGTAGTCTTTAAGGATGGTTCAAAGACTATCACTCAAAAAGATGTAAACGTGTTGTCATTAATAGTAGCTTCTCTGAAGAGTGCATGCTAAACGCAGGTGTATCTGACGGGTCTATATTGGGTCCTTTATTATTTTGAGTTTATATTAATGATATATTAGATAACTTGGAGTCCAAATTAAAACTCTTTGCGGATGACACTATCCTATCAATTGAAATCGACGAAGCCATTTCCTGTGGGACTATATTGCAATCTGACGTAAATAAGATTAATGAATGGGCGCGTAAGTGGATAGTAAAATTTTAATCCAAAGAAACCTGAATCTTTAGATATTACTCGAAAGCATGATAAACAAATACATCCTGATTTGTTTATGTCTAATTTGAAAATACCAAACGTAAAAAAGCATAAGCATCTAGATATATTTATATAAAAAGATGGTACTTGGGACTGTCATATTAGAAATGTGGTCGATAAACCTTGGGCTATAATAAATATTTTGCGGACTCTTAAATATCGTTTAGATAGAAAATCTCCTTAAACTATTTATTTCTGTTTTATTCGACCTTTAATTGAATATACGGACGTAAAATGGGATAACTGCCCACAATATCTAAAAGAAGCGCTCAACAAAATTCAGATAGAATGCGCAAGAATCGTGTCTGGTTGTACCAAGTTGGCATCACTCGAAAATCTAGAAACTGAAGCAGGTTGGGAATCTCTGCAGGATAGGAGAACAAAACATAAGTTAATATTATATTTCATAATGGTCAAAGGCTTCAGTTCAGATTATTTGAATTCATTAGTGCCACCAATTGCTGGCAGCACAACGTCGTATAGCCTACGCGGTTCACAAAAATATCGAGTTTCACGGTGCAGAACAGAACTTTTTAAAAAGTCAGTCCTTCCCTATACAATTGAGGTGTGGAATAAACTACCGATTGAAATTCGCTATCAAATCTCATTGTCGCGTTTTAAAAGTTACCTTAATCCAAACAAACAAAATCCTAAAAAGTTGTATTCTCTAGGTAAAAGAAAGGTACAAGTCATCAATACACATATTAGAAATCATTGCAGCTCTCTTAATCAGCATTTATTTGACAAAACACTGTCGATTCCCCCTCTCTGTAATTGTGGTATGGCCGAAACGAGCGAACACTTTTTTTCGAATGTACAGACTATGATACTATAAGGAAGAGTCTTTTAAACTCTCTTTCAGTATTTGATAACATCGACATAACCATGCTTCTTTTAGGAGAAGATGGTTTGACTTACCGCGACAATGAAAAGATTTTTATCATAATTATGATAATGATAAGTCCATAACTTTATCCGTGAAAGAAAAAGATTCTCGCAATGACATTATTCTTGTTCCATTCCCGGTTGATAAATAGAATGTTAATGTAATATTATAATAGTAGAACACAAACTATCAAATTTCAAAACACTCCCTTGTCTTACTTCTTCAATTACTCTTCCTTACTTTTTAGTCCTCTCCTCTTTCTAAACCTTTATTGTTATATTGTTATTTTTTTTCAATATTTATATACTTACGACTTGATCTCATACAATGCAATCTTTATGGAGAAGAGCTCTGTAACCTTTGCTTTCGTTCTGATCCAATTTGCTGTAAACTTAGATTACTTGAATAGTACTATGAATATCTTAGTCGCAAATAAAATATGTTTAAACTAAAAAGAATTAAAAAATTGCCGGGGATAGAACCTGGGATCCCATGTTTAGGAGTCCGACGCGTTACAAACGGCGGCATGAAATTTTGTAATCAGTGTATAACACAAATATGAAGATAGGAAAAGTCTAACTGGTTTCACATTGTTATAGTAAACAAATAATCTTAGCGCCAACGAACACTAAAATTAGATGGTATCTAGCTAGCCCACTTCAAACGGTCCTTCGATAAGACAGATTGGCCAAGATATTTAAATACGGTATTATTTGTTGATCGATAAGAGAAGAGCAAACAGTGGTTCTTTGATGGGCAACCGAAACGTAACATTCAAAGCCCGTTATCTGTATATTCTAGACTCGGTTTAGATCAGCATGTCAAAGAGAAAAAAACATGGCAGGTCTTAGATATAAGTAGACTTATCTTTATTTATGCATCTGATAGATGCAATAATGTTCGGCAGAAAAAAACACGAAATTGTTTATATAACTATGATGGTATTTTGTTTTGCCTTTACTTCGATTTCTTTGTTAATGAGAGGAGATTTAATAAAAACAATTTTGACCCACCTAAACTAAGTATGTAAGCTGTAGTTACAGTGTTATTGTTCGCTACTGACGAATAGATATCGTAGTCCTACTCTAGATTGATTATATATCCTATAAGAGCTGAAACTAGTCAAAATACGTGTGAAATCGCCATTATAAAGTCGACGGTGGAGCGTATACATATAGTTATTCAAAGTTTAATATATTTATATAAAGAAATATTTTCAACTAAAGAAAAACAACACACTTACCCCTCGAAATTATTTGAAGCAGCTGTAAGTAGCCCATCAATGTCAGATTTCATTTTGTGTATTTGCTATCACAATAACGTATCTACACTGTAATAGACCTATAGTTACGGGATTCTAAAAAGCAACAACAATTTGAAAGTTTTATCGCGGGGAGGAAGAAGTCTTTAGGTATATCGTATTGCAACATACTTCACACATATAAATAATCTGCCTCTTGTTTACATTTCTTGTTAGATTAGTCAACCCGGTCTTATTCATGTTATCATCAAAACCGTTGTTTGGCTGGTATTCGTGTTATCTTCAACCCAGTTGTTTGGCTGTATCTTTGTTTAAATGGTTGCTAATGACTTTGTTGTTTCTAGAGATGGTACAGAAGTAGGTTGACTGTCTTGCTGAAGAAAGAAATACCGGTAACTGAACCAGGTTAAAACCTTATAATAGAAACGCAATCCTAATACGCTCGATGTTAAACAAGAGCATTACAAGAACGCACCAAACTCGGCTGTAATTAAAATCGAGAAATAAAGGAATATATAGACCAATCAAATTACTCATTTAGCTCGGAATTGAGATTCGAACCCCGACATTGGCCGCCATTTGTGTTAAACATTTTTTATGATTTGGGACTTAAGCGTCTTAACTACAGCTGTAGTTACGACGTTTATGTTGCCAACCAACCCTTCTATTTTTTTGTTACATGCTAGTGGCTACTAGTATATAGTTTGCAAAAGAATGTCGTTTAAAATCAAAGCGGGACTTCCTGTTGGAGTTAAAGAAATTAGTGGGTGGGGCCAGCGATTGGTCAATTGTAGTCGGGACTGAATATTGATCAATGGTAGGATAATCATAACCTTTTTCTAATTGTTTTTCAAGGGTAATTTATTTTGACATCACGTTTGAAGACCTCTATCTTTTACCTTTACCATATTAAATCGAAGTATTGTAAGCTAGCAAAGCACGGTTTTGTTAAGTAATATTCTTTGTCTAAGGTAACCATTATAAATAAACTAGGTTTAAGTAACCCAGAAGTTAAACCATTACAAGATGACAAAATCTTAGACTGGTTCAAATTGAAAGAATTTGTAGTTGGTGGAATTTAGAAAATATTTGCCTTGTAGGGTAGAAAACATTATGGACTTTGAAGAAATTGCTTGTTACAAGCACCTTTTTCATTGTTCACAACGTTTTCCATAGCTTTTTTCTTGAGATGATTAAAAAGTGGGACTTGGGAGGGAATGCGTGAAATAGCATGCCTTTGAAGGAGTTCTTTACGATTCAAGTATAGTCAATTCATGTGGACATAGCAAAGCAGTCTGCATAGTGAAGACTGTAATCAGACTCCTTTTGAATGCGATATGCTCAAGTGAGCTAAAAATACCTAGGAGATGAGTTTGCAGGCAGAGTTTGCAGTATTCCTGAAGTACATAATAACTACTTTTCATTACGTAGGCATTCAGTGGATTCAGTGGTTAAGCATCCAGAGGCAGTTTGCGTTCGTTGAACTCTTAGAAGACATCAACATTGTGTTTGTTAATTTGTCTGCTGACGCTTTGCTAGCTAAAAACACTTTTGCTTAACCCTTTCATGTGCAATCTCTGATTTTAACGGCCCTGTGATATTATACGTGAGAAAACATTGTTGAAAAAGAAAAAATTACTTGTCGCAAGAAATTTCTTCTTCTTCTAGAGTATGGTTACTTTTTGAATTGTAGTTACTTTATAATACCTCTGCTATCCCTTGAAAAATGGACAAGTCCAAAATTTTGAAGAAAAAAAAGCCGAAAAGGGTTAAAGTCCGATATCTGTTGTTATATGCATGGAAAGGCTTTTGTAAGGTGTTTAAGTTCTGAACAAAAAATATGTGGCAGACAAACAGCAGACAAACTCATGAAAAAGATCATCAAAAGAAAAAACAACTGCAAGATACTCCTCTTCGAACAAATTTTTTACACCGCTGTAAAACATATAATCAAAATTTCTCTCCATCAGTTCATTCAGAACTTTGATTATTGTTATGTTTTGCAGAAATTTGACCTTGATCGATGACATTGAACTTGGTAAAAGCAAATGTGTATCGAAACAAGAGCACCGCCTACGGGTTCCTATGCTCGGCTGTTGGGTGCTGGATAGTGGACAAAATGCATCTTGAGTTATCCCCCTTGATAGTATAAGTTGCTCTTTTGATAGTGAACAAGTGTGGCAAATTCCAAGTAAATGCCTTTATTAGAACCAGAGATATCACAAAATGTCATCATGCCAAATTTGAGCAATGAATCTTGAAGGCCGAATGACAATAGACACTCAGACGGATAACCACACAGACTTGTGAGTAACTGTAAAACGGTAAAACTACGATGTTATGACGAGTTAAAGTGGAAGACATTCTCCGGACACGATTCATAGGAAACACTCACACACATACTTATCGTTCACACATGCACTCATCAGGAGTTGGGCTTTCATTTGTGACAACGATCTTGATTATGTGATCTTGTGACCCTCGAATTAAACCGTTTAAAAACACTTTAAGCAAACACTTTAAATTCTATGGTGCTGAATTTCGCATATGCATTTATAATGAGATGGACTTTCACTAAGAAAATTGACCATGTTCATTTTGCTTTGTGAGCTTGACCTTTAATTCTTATAAAAAGTTTTACCAACACCTTTCATTTTTTATTCATTGATCATCTCTCGTCATAGTTCACAAATGCATTTTTCGGGAGATGTGTTTTATTAGAGATAATGACTTTGACCATGATACCCTGACCCTTTATTTTTTAAAAACAAACTAACCCAAAACTTCAACTTTACAGATTTTGGTCAATTTTCAACCTAAGGTGTTCGTATTTGACACATTCATTCGTCAAGGGATGTGGCAATGACTTTGCCTTTTTGACCACTTGCCTTAACCTTTAACCCTGATGTAAAAACTACCAAGAAGGACAAGCTACGTTGTCCGCGGACAACTATTGTTATGGTCGTCAAAATATGTCTTTTTACAGGAATTGAATTGTGACTGAAGCCCTAGAGTTGGCTTTTTATAGATACACTTTATTTCGACACATATGAACCACTTGATCTACTCGATTTCTTCGATCTCACCCTAGTATCCTCATAATGTCATAGTGATATAATATGATAGCTACATGATGGCATTGAGAGGGATTTCTGTATAGTCGTGTTGACTTTGTAAGATAATCGAGTAGCTTCTCGCTTCCATCGTATTGCCTTCGTGAGGCGAAAAAAACGCAATGGCACCGATAATCACAATAAGTAAAGGCGGAGATGACACGATTTGACATGACGATAGTCTTACGAAAGAAAAAAAAAGGGACACACGGAATCATCACGAAAATGAACAATTGCGAGGTCTTTCGATGATTTTTGGCATGCTCATGATTTTGTCACGAATGTGCTGCAAAAGGCTGAGATACCTTATACAAGCTGTATTAAAGTGACTCAGAATGCCATCACGAATGGCCCGATGTTTATACGATCAGATTTGAATTTGAAGATTACATTTACCGTGAGTCCATCTGGTGTCAATTTCGTGCCATGGTGACGCCTACAATAAGCATACCAGAAACTAGTTGGATTTGGAATAGTAATTCGGTCGTAATACAGACCAAAATTTACAAAATTGCTTGAGGTGGACGCTGAATTGTCTCTGTTTGGCCCCGATCGACCACGATTGAACGATTTTTTAAAGCTTAGCTTGACTCGCAATGTCTCATTCAGGTTATGACTATTTTATATTTGTATGTCTATTGAAAGACAAGTTATACAAATGTAGCTTGTAAAAAAATCAAGTTCATTTACTAGATCTAGTTTGACGCCATCGTTTTCGAATATTTTTGTACCGAAGGTTATGGGCCTGAAAAGTGTCGATATTTTTTACACTTAACCAGGAGGTCGTTTTTTGCCAGACGAGTCTCAATTGTGCGATATTGAAATTCAATAATCAATATTTTATAACTAAATACACAACTGAATAGCGCGAAAAGCGTAAGACAATCTACTTCCTTGTAGCTGCAAGTAGTTCGACAATTATAACCAAAATGGCTGCTATGTAGGATTTGCATAAAGAGTGCGTTAGGAAAATGCGACTAGATTTTGTCCTCATTGGCCTTATTTTGCTTTCCATCGGGCAAATAACATGTAAGAGTTTTGATTCACCACTTAGTTACACTTTTTCAGTTTGTAAAATCATCTTTTTATCATACAAGTTACCACATTAACTCTATCTACCATCTAATTATATCAGTTGATCCCTCAGTCTATTGATTGATTCTGTGATTTCATCTATTATTTACTGACTTTCTTCAGTACGTATCGCCATCGATCGACTCATCCATTCATCAATCCTTATATATATATATATATATATATATATATATATATATATATATATATATATATATATATATATATATCGTTTTATCTATCTATCCATCTATCCATCTATCTGACTATCGATCTATCTATCTATTTATTCACAGAATCTATCCTTACGTTATTTACGTCTTTTGAAATAATTCAATAAGTTGAAACCCTCTCGTTAACATGTAACTCAATTTGAATTGTCACTCTCTTATTAAAATAGTCATATGTTGTGGGAACCCTTATTTACCAAGATATAATGAGAATTAAATTTCTTTCTCTGCTCAACCCAAACTAGTATGGATGGTGTTTTCATATCTGTCTTTAATTGCACTATTGTATTGTTGTGGTCTATCGACATAACTCAGGCAATCACTTTTAGAGTAGAACCAGAATTGTTTTAAAATCTAAAATTGCACAAAATAATAAAATGAAAACATTTAAAACCTTCTCAAACTGCCATAACTTTAGAGCTATCCTACTCGGATGAGCGAAAAAAATAAAGACTATAAATTGCCATTTGTTTCTTAATTCAATCTGTGTGTCTATTTTCTGTCTGTCAAATGACGGATCTCGCCTGACAATCAAAGAAACAATAGACCAATCAAATTATACATATGCAGTCTGGTGTGTAAGTCTGATGTGTCAGTCTGAAATGACAGTCTGATGTATCAGTCTGATATGACAGTCTTATGTGTCAGTCTGATATGCAGTCTGGTGTGACAGTCTGATGTAATGTGTCAATCAAATGTGACAGTCTAATGTGTCAGTCTGATGTGACAGTCTGAGATGACAGTCTAATTTGTCAGTCTGATATGCAGTCTGGTTTGTCAGTCTGATGTGATATGTCAGTCTGATGAGACAGCTTGAGATGACAGTCTAATGTGTCAGTCTGATATGCAGTCTGGTGTGTCAGTCTGAAATGTCAGTCTGTTTTGTCAGTCTGATGTGATGTGTCAGTCAGAAAGGACAGTCTGATATGTCAGTCTGATATGACAGTCCTTTTTGTCAGTCTGGTGTGATGAGTCAGTCTGAAATGACAGTCTGATATGGCAGCCTGAGGTGACAGTCTGGTTTGTCAGTCTGATTTGACAGTCTGATATTTCTGTCTGATAAGACAGCCTGATGTGTCAGTCTGATATGACAATCTGAAGTGCCGGTCTGATATGATAGTCTGATTTGACATTATGATGTAATGTGTCAGTCTGAGGTGACAGTTTGATGTGTCATTCTGATTTGCAGTCTGGTTTGTCAGTCTGATGTGACAGACTGCAGTGTCTGTCTTAAATGATAGTCTGATGTGACAGTCTGGTGTGACATTTTTATGTATAAATAAGCAAACTGTTTCATAAAATTCATTATACTTTATCTCACCACCAAGCTGCACTCCAGGCGAGGGACAATGCTTCGGTTCTCTACCCAGCCTTTATACTTGGTATACACTTACCTTTGATTATTATATTCGTGGCCGTCGTGTTTTCATGTCGTCGGGCCAAGAGAAAAAGGCAAGTCTCTCCACCGCCACCTCGACCGCCATCTCAGCGACTGAAGACTCCCAAACTGGAAGGAGGGGATTATACAGGTCAGTTTTTTTACCTCAGCACATTTCATACAAAAAGTATATAAAGCTGAAAGCATATAACTCAGAGATCAAGATATTTTAGAATACTCTAATTTAGTTAATACATGTATATAGTTTCATTCTATATACATCATGCAATAGAAACTTGTTCAAGCAACAAATAATTTCAGATCGTTTAGTTTCAAAATAACACCATATAAAAAGTTTAGAATTTTATTGCCTTTAAAAACTTGCAGCAGAATCTAACGAATATTTACTCAAAGTCTGCATAACAAAAGTAACACATTGTTTCACCGTTATCACGGTGAAATTCGTTTATTCATTTGTTTCCTGGGTATCGCCATAACTACTCTGAAGAGGGGAGAAAGAGGAGAAGAGGAAAAGAAAACAGAGAGAGATTTAGAGAGCGATTGAGACAGCGAAAGAGAGAGGGAGGGAGTGAGAAAGGAGAGAGAGAGAGAGAAGAAGGAGAAGGAGGAGAAAAAAGAGAGGGAAAGAGGAGGATGGGAGAGAGATAGAAAAAGAGAAAGAGAGATAGGGGAGAACAAAGGAGGGAGAGAGAGAGAAAGAGAACAGAGAGAAAGAGAGAAAGAAAGAGAAGGAGAGAGAGAGAGAGAAGAGAGAGCCTTAAAAGGTATATACAGAACACAGACAGAATTGATCGATGCAGTTCAATAAAATCGTTTAACCTTCTCCCGTTTTGAAAAATGTTAGAACTGTCTAAGTTCATAGGTTTTGCAGACGAAAATTTAAAGTGTATTTAATTTGAAAAAAATTAAATTATTTAAGGTAGATGATATTGTGGAAAAAGAAGCAATTGCTTCTTACAAGCATTTTTTCTCTTTCTAGAATCTTTTCTCATTTTCAAAATCACTGGAACGTAAAAACTAGGGAATGAACAGGAAACGACTAAGCTTATTTCTGTACCTGTGTTTAAGTGCCAAGATACTGGACGAGTCATAATCCCCATGATATCAAATATATCGATATAACAGATAAGGCGGCTGTATTTATGAAGACGTTGATTTATTCCTTATGGAAAGAAGATGAGGTTGGCGTCGGAAGAGATGCTAAACCAATCGGCAATAATGTATATATAGATATAAAGGCAGTAAAACGAGTGCAAAATGTTGCGCTGTACCAAAAATACTTAGAAAGTAAAAGTAAGATGGGGAGAAAAGAAAATTACATCGAATATTTCAAAGAACTAGAGGATCTTCGAAGTGACCCTGTTCTAACAACGGATTGTATTAGTCAAAAACAAAAACTAGCCGAATCGGACCTTGAGAAGGATATCGATCACGATATAAATGAACATTATCTGTTTCATGGGACAAAGAATGAGTTAATTGAAGATATTTGTCGAAAAGGTTTAAGTCCTAAAGTAGGAAAAGGAGGACCGTATGGTTCAGGGGTCTACACCGCTGAACACCCAAATAAATCGGACCAATACACAGGTAGGCGGGACTTTTTTACTAGAAAAAAGCAGAATGAAGTTTGTCACTTTAAAGTTTTTCTTTGTTCAATGTAGTTAAGGGTCGATAAATCTAAGAAACTCGACAAGTGTTATTTTTGGCGAAGTTAATGTTATCTTTTTTTGACACATTCCTTATAATCGTCTTTTGATCAACGAAGCATTTTTTAAACTTTCATTTGACTGGCCTTTCGATACACTTATTGTTTTGATTTTATTTAGACTGTTTCTAAACCTGTGTTCAATTTGAAAATAAAAACAGAATAATTCATAGCTGATGCAGATTAATTCAAGTAATACAAAATTGTAAATATGCGTCATGGAGTCCTAATAAGCGTGAACTTTACTGCAAAAATATATCGGTTACCAATCCACGGAGAGGTTGACGTTACATTGAAAAAAAGGAAAGGATAACAGGCAATGAGGCACCCAAGACTCGAAGTTGATATGAGAGAGATTTCTGTCAAAAAAGACAACTTTGTGTGTATTGCCCCGTTTTATTCAGCCTGTTTTCTCATCATCTTTCTTTAATACCACTAAGCAAAACAAAAGAAATAGTTAACTAGTTTTAAGTAAGATTTTACTGATCTGATTTGCGTGTAAGCAAACAAAATAGTTGCGTGCTCAAAATGTAGTTCATGGAAGATTAAAACGCTTTACGAAACTAAGATTAAATAATTAGACAATGGGAGTAACTCGAATATGATATCGAAATCCGTTATATCATCACAAATAAATAAAATCGCAATTCTGTCGATAGACAAAAATCCTTACATAGAATAATGATTTCATGTGAGGAATAAAGTAGTTCGGGTATTCTATGGTTAAATATTATGAATTTTATTACGCGTTTAACTGGACAGATCAATAACTTGCTAATTGGTTCTTAAGTCAAATATTCATATTTCTGGTACCTTTTAGATGTAGAACAGGTATTTTAATGAAGAAAAATCCACACGATATGCCAAACAATCGTTCAATGGCATTTTGTCTTCTTGAGAAAAACGTCGCTGTTCACAGACAGATGCAAATTTCCCAATTTCGGTTAAATCAATAATCAGTCAAGCTATTCAACCATTCTACTTTTTTGTTACATGTTAATGGCTGTACAATTCGCAATACACTGTATGCGCTTTTTACTATCTAAGCGGGGTTATATCCCGTCGCAGTCAGTGAGTTCCTTATCAATTCCTATTTGTGAAGGAAGTTGTTTATCTTTTGTTGCTTTTTTTAAAATGTCAGTTGATTTAACATCTACAATTTCATTTGACTTCGATCATTTTTATACGCCCGTCGAAGACGGGGCGTATTATGGGATCACCCGTGGCGTCCGGGTGTCCGGGCGTCCAGTCGTCCGGGCGTCCGGGTGTCCGGGCGGTGTCCACTTCTTTGTCCGGAGCATAACTCTATCACCGTAAGTCCAATTGACTTTAAACTTGGCAGTTATATTCTTCTCATCAATAAGGAGTGCAGTGCTCAATAACCAAAACTCTACCTGGCCTATTTTTTGAGTTATTGCCCTTTGTTGATTTTCATACTTGAATCTTGTCCGGAGTATATCTTTAAAAGTATTATAGCTAGGATCATGAAACCTCGTGGGTGTATAGATCTCACCAAGGGGGAGTGCAATGCACAAGAACCATAACTCTACCTGGTCTATTTTTTGAGTTATTGTCCTTTGTTGCTTTTCATACTTTGATCTTGTCCGGAGCAGATCTCTAAAAGTA
This sequence comes from Fragum fragum, assembly GCA_946902895.1. Taxonomy (NCBI): domain Eukaryota; kingdom Metazoa; phylum Mollusca; class Bivalvia; order Cardiida; family Cardiidae; genus Fragum; species Fragum fragum. Next base: position 27,532,052 of record OX336377.1, on the reverse strand, counting down.
TAATAGCTAGAATCATGAAATTTCATGGATGGATAGAGCTCACCAAGTGGGATTGCAGTGAACAAGAACCATAACTCTTCCTAGCCTATTTTTGAGTTATTGCCCTTTGTTGTTTTTCATACTTGAATCTTGTCCGGAGTATAACTCTAAAAGTATAATAGCTAGAACCATGAAACTTCATGGATGGATAGAGCTCACCAAGTGGGAGTGCAGTGTACCAGAACCATAACTCTATCTAGCGTATATTTTGAGTTATTGTCCTTTGTTGTTTTTTATACTTAGTTCATACTTGGATCTTGTTAAATGCATATCTCTAAAAATATATAAGCTATGATAATGAAACTTCATGGGTAGATAGATCTCATCAAGGGAAACGAGTGCACAAAAACCATAACTCTACCTGGCTTATTTTTGAGTTATTTCCCTTTGTTGTTTTTCATACTTAGATCTTGTCCGGAGCATATCTCTAAAAGTATTCAAGCTATGATCATGAAAATTCATGGGTAGATCGATCTCATCAAGGGGAAGTGCAGTGCACAAGAACCATAACTCTACCTTTGGCTTATTTGTTGAGTTATTGCCCTTTGTTGTTTTTCATACTTGGATCTTGTCTGGAGCATATCTCTAAAAGTATTCAAGCAATGATTATGAATCTTCATGGGTAGATAGATCTCATAAAGGGGAGTGCAATGCACAAGAACCATAACTCTACCTTTGGCTTATTTTTTGAGTTAATGCCCTTTGTTGTTTTTCATACTTGGATCTTGTTTGGAGCATATCTCTTAAAGTATATAAGTTATGAAAATGAAACTTCAGGGGTAGATAGATCTCATCAAGGATTAGTGCAGTGCTTAAGAACCATAACTCTACCTTTGGCTTATTTGTTGAGTTATTGTCCTTTGTTGTTTTTTCATACTTGATCTTGTCCGGAGCAGATCTCTAAAAGTATTCAAGCTATGATCATGACACTTCGTGGTTAGATAGATCTCATCAAGGGGAAGTACAGCTCATTAAAACTATAACTCTACCTAGCTTACTTTTTGAGTTATTTCCCTTTGTTGTTTTTCATACTTGGAACTTGTTCAGAGCATATTTCAGAAAGTATATTAGCTATGATCTTGAATCTTCATGGGTAGATAGATCTCACAAAGGAATAGTGCAGTGCTTAAGAACCATAACTATTCCTAGCATATTTTGAGATTTATTGCCCTTTGTTGTTTTTCAGACTTGGATTTTGTCTGGATTATATATCTGAAAGTGTTATAGCTATGATCATGAAACTTCATGAGTGGGTATATATCACCAAGGGGAAGTGCAGGTCACAAGAACCATAACTCTACCTGGCATACTTTTTGAATTATTCCTCTTTGTTGATTTTTACATTTGATTTTGTTTTAAATTTCTCATGGTGTGACAGCCATTGGTTTTCAAAACCTCATGATAACAAGAAAAACACAAGAACCATAAGTTATCATATGTGAATAGTTACTCTTTCTTGAAATTAGACTTAAATTTTAATCCCCTTCCCCAGTCAACAACCTGTAGTGTTACGGGCGTATTTTGTGACAATTTGCCACCTTGTTAAACATTGACGTCTAAAAGTGAGTTAATATATCGCATCTTACATTAACTGAAGATGTTCGATGGCAAGGCTTGAATTTCCTCTAAATAATAAACCTTAAATGCGATTTTTGGAAATGTTACATTGAATAGCATTTAACTTTCTCAGAATGTATCTTGAATTCTTTCCGTGTCATTTAAAGATAGATTTTTAAGAAAATACAAAATACGTGCAGCTTTTATTATTTTGTTATATTTGAAGACTTCAATTTATACTTGGATTCATTTCATGCTTGGAAAATAATGTAAACTGCACAAAGTTAAATGGTAGATTTCTGAAGCTACATGAACTTTCTGAATATACGGAAAAACATAAATCAAAGAAAAAAAATATTTTGTTATTTTGGCTATTATAGGCGCCTATATCAGTATAAACCTTTAACTCGGGAGAAAGGATGCCGAATCTAATTTCACTTGTAGAATACTGACAATATGTTGTGGTCATGTAATCATTTATATTGATGGATTTATAAGTAAAATGAGAAAATCATGTAAATATCTATAACAACAAACTATTGTGGTTCTCATTTGTTCTTCTTTTAACCATTCACTATTACAAATGATAGAATCAGTATTTTTATGATTAGGCATTATCCTTCACTTGCACTTAAAGTGAGCGTCAATTTACAGTCTTCATGTACGAGTACCCTTGGAACAACCTCAGAGCCGCTGGAACAATCTCATAATTATATTATTTTTTCTATTGTTTGTTACGAAAGAGATCAGTTGCATTTCATTGTAATCTTGGTGTGAAAAAAGTCTATGTTGAGATAGAACTTTCAAAAATCAACTTATAGAACGATTCCTTTAGGAAGAACGAGAAATATATAAGTTCCTGTCGATTTTTCCGACACATGTACATTAGAAGTGTTTCTTACACACCATGACATCGCGATAATGAGTATATTTTGTCTTATACTTCGAAAATCATCTATAAAAGGTCATCGCCACTATCTTTGTCAGTGATTATTTGTCTGTGGCACAACCAAAAACACACCAAGATAAGCTCTTGTACTTAATATCGATACCTTTTTAGAATAAGTTCAACCAATTATCACCGGTGGTATAATTCTACAAAATTTGAAATGTGTGATCTATTTAACATCGACTAGGAATGCGTAGGAAGAGGTGATAAAAAAGTTTTGGGTGCTAAATGCAAGGCTCGTCGGTAATTTCAATAGCTATACTTGAAAGATAAACCTCAGAGTGCACAAGAACAGCAACTATGGATTGCTTAATTCCTGCCTAGGTCTGACAAGCTAGATTTTTGCGTTATTTCCCTTTTGCAGATTTATTTTTGTCCAGGCATATTTCTTATCGTATTGCTGTCATAACGTTGAAACTTAATTGGTATGTAGGTATAAGGACATATACAGCTCACAAGAACTTTAACTCATTATTGCATAATTATCTTGTTACTTCCCCTTATTATTTTTCCAACTTAAATTTTATCCGGAAATTACCCCTGAAAGTACAATAGTTATCACCATTAAACCTCATAACTCGTTAGGTCTCTTGGAAAAAGTACAGTGCACAAAAACGGTAACTCTAGTTTTGTAAACTATTTAGTTATAAATCCTTTTTATTTCTCCTGACTTGAATTCTATCTAAAGCAAATCTTTAAAAGCATTGAAGATATCTACTAGATACATCGAATGTAGGACGTTTTGGCCACAGACTTTTGGCTAGGACGTTTTGGCGAGGACGTTTTGGCCACGGACGTTTTGGCCACCACTATTGGAAAAACGGATGTTTTGGCCAAATTCATTTTAAATGTACTTATTATAGATTTTGAGCATTTTTTCATCTTTCATAAATGTTTTCTCCTCTCCTATTGATCATAATTGTTGTTTTATTTCTTAGTAAAGACATGTATATAGATAACCAGCATTTTCCCATTTATCATTCCCATTGAATAACAGTTTCATGATAATTTAGTTTTGACAACCCTAGTACTGGAAACTTTGGAAAACATCAAAGAAAAAGAAGGAAAAGAACATTTTTCCACCAATTTCTCATCAATTTGGAAATTGTCAATTGATAAGAAGAAACAAAGAGAAAATATAAATGAAACTTTAATTTTCTTAGTCAGAAATGAAGATGAAAAGCTATGTTAATAACATTTAAACCTGTACTCAAAATAGCTACCATTAGACAATCCAAGCCTTGACTCTGATGAAGTGAAGCGACATATAAACTCTTCTTTATTGAAAGCTTCCGCTGTTGACATTTCAAAGATTTATTATTTTATAGTTAGAAAAACATAGATGACAGTTGGAAAATTCTTTCTACTCACTTGAAATACGAGTTTATTCTTTACCAAGTCGTTAAAAGGACATGTTTTTTCTATCTAATTAGATCACAGCATTAATGAATACAACACCCTACTCCTTTGTCGGGTTTGTCTAGGAGAGATCTATGTTCAACGTGACGCCACTAGTGCTAAAGATCTGAAATCCCCGCCGTGCCGGTCTTGTTTTAAACATGGATGCGGAGACAAAACACATGGCGGCCATACCTTCGACTCTGTTGTTGCTGATGTGAAGAATTTTAGATTCCGGGAATTTGTTGTTTACCGGGATTACCGAGTTTATCCGGAGTATATCATTCAATACACAAGACATTCCGATGATGCAGAAATAAAGAAATACAGAGTGGCTTCTGCATAATTTGAAAACCGTTTTGTTATTGGCGCATCGCGGCTACCAATCATTGACTCAATCGATCAATCAAATATTTCATTTAGACCGGAACTTGAGTTTATACTATTTGTTTGAGTTCGATTGCGACGAAAGCTTATAAAGTCGCTCTCGAACACACAAACCAGATGTTCTCACGTCCCTGAAAGAGAGGCAGTGGTTTAACCCCACTGCTACCCATTTCTACAGCTGGGTAGACTGGGGCTGGCTCTTATGTGTCTTGCCCATGAACACACCCCGGTGACACTGGGGCTCGAACCCGTGACCTTCAGATCACGAGTCAAGCACCTATATCACTCGGTCATCGTGCACAAAGTCCGGAACTTTTAACTCAAAAATTGGTCGACAATTATGTGCAGTAATTTCATTCAAAATATCGCCGCTTAAATCGAATTGGAACTTTATTTTCGAGTCAATGATATAATTAGTCGTTGAGTTGGCTTTATATGCACTTTTTTAGTTATAAATTCTAGTGCGAAGAGATGTGGGGGTGGGGGGTAAAGGTGGATCCTTTAGTTTGCCTGGGGATTAACGACTGCGATATTGTCGATAGGCGAATGAAAGTATTGAAATTTAAATTTTATCGGTTGACTACCAAAACATCGTAAATATAGTTTGAAAAAGGCGATCGCACACCATTTATGAGCGGGGATTTCCTGACAACTGTACAGTTTGAGTTTCATACGGCATAATTTTTACTGTATAACCCTCGCTTATAATGGCGACTGGCATATAGACTAACCTCTGTCCCAGGGGTTGTGTGCTTGTGTGTGTGTGTGTGTGTGTGTGTGTGTGTGTGTGTGTGTGCGTGCGTGCGTGCGGGTGTGCGTGTGTGTGTGCGTACGTGCGTGCGTGTGTGCGCTCGCGTGTGTGTGTGTATGTGTGTGTGTGTGTCATCTTCCTGTCTGAAAATTATCTTCTATATTAATTGGTGGATTTCAAAATAACTTGGCACAGTCCCATTATAGAGTACTGGTGTCATTCCTAAAGTTGCTTTGAATACTTCCAAAAATCAAGGTCTCAAATAAAGGTCATTTGACAAGCAAATACGCGGTTGCATCCGTGTCTTTCTTTGATTCCTTGTATTGACAGGGATGGCGAATAAAAACAATTGCTTTCACCAGGATATCCCAAAATGCGCTTTAAAAGCAGTAAAAGTAAAGAAGTAATTGTTCTTTTCTTAATTTCTCGACTCCCTTGTGCCGTACATAATGCATTGTTATTTGTTTGATTATCCACGGCCCCTTTATGAGCATGCTACACTATTGCTCGGAATGAATTAAAGATCTTTATTGAGAAATTCTAAAGTTTTCGCACTACGGGTACACATATTCTAAGAAATTGCACTCTTACCTCACCAGAATCGGATGATTTTGAGACTTTAGCTGATTTCTAGGTATTCGTTTAATTAATGGAATTTTAGGTTTTGATATTTAATCGAATATTAGATGTAATTAAGTTCGGGATAAGGGTGAGGGTCAAAACTCTATAATTCCACTTTTGTATGTTGCCTTATTCTAAAATCGTTTGTTTTTATCCTGATATTGGATTGGGCGCCTTAGAAAAATAAGCAGGAATTCGTAAAAAAAACTCAGAAAAAAAACATGCATGGCGTCTCATAACTAGTTCCATTTTATTTGTACACGTTGCATAATTTTTAAAAGGTAATGTTATCATCATTATACCGCAACAAAGCAATTTTAATAAAGTTTTTGTGTGATGAAGATTTATATCAAAGTTATTGATATTCTTCTAACGAAGGGGTTCGGTTTCATATCATTTTTTCATTGCAATGTCATTTCATATATTATGACATTTTTTGAAATGTTTTATAGATATTTCTTGACTGTGCTTTCTAAAACAACCTTTTCCAATTATTTCCTTAAAGTCAGTTAACTTTAAAATGAAATGAGTATATGATATGAACACCTCTCGTTTCGATTATCCAATTGACCGATTGCTGGCAACATAAACCGAGTCCACTGGCAACACCCACTGACTCCGCTGGCAACTCCCAAAGACACCGCTGGCAACACCCACTGACTCCGCTTGCAACACTCACTAACTTCGCTGGGAACACTAACTGACTCCGCTAGCAAAACCCACTGACTCCGCTGGCAACACCAACTGACTACGCTGGCAACACCCACAGACTCCGCTGGCAACACCCACAGACTCCGCTGGCAACACAAACTGACTTCGCTTGCAACACCAACTGACTTCGCTTGTAACACCAACTATCTCCGCTAGCAACACTCACTATCTCCGCTAGCAACACTCACTAACTCCGCTGGCAACACTCACTGACTCCGCTGGCAACACCAACTGACTTCGCTGGCAACACCCACTGACTCCGCTGGCAACACTTCGCTTGCAATTCCGACTGACTTCGCTTGCAACACAAACTGACTCCGCTAGCAACACTCACTAACTCCGCTGGCAACACCAACTGACTTCGCTGGCAACACCCACTGACTCCGCTGGCAACACCCACTGACTCCGCTTGCAACACCAACTGACTTCGCTTGCAATTCCGACTGACTTCGCTTGCAACACAAACTGACTCCGCTAGCAACACTCACTAACTCCGCTGGCATCACCCACTGACTCCGCTGGCAACACCCACTGACTCCGCTGGCATCACCCACTGACTCCGCTGGCAACACTCACTAACTCCGCTGGCATCACCCACTGACTCCGCTGGCATCACCCACTGACTCCGCTGGCAACATCCACTGACTCCGCTGGCAACACCCATCGACTCCGTTGGCAACACACACAGACTCTGCTGACAACACCAACTGACTCTGTGAGCAATACCCTCTTACTCTGCTAGCAAAAACCACTGACTCCGCTGGCAACACCCACTGTCTTTGCTTGCAACACTCACTTACTTCGCTTGCAACAATCACTAGCTTGGCTTGCACGGCGTTATCATGCGATATTGATGGTCAATAGCATGTATCAAAAAGTAAAATTATGGATGAAGGCCTAAACGTCGTGACTACAGCTTGAACTCGTCGAAATTGATTCAATAAGATGATTCTTGTGATTCAAACAACATAGGATTGAGATAGAATCTTCAAGCAAATCTTTCCACCGTAATTATGTCACAATAAAAGTTATTTGTGCGACCCATCTCTTCAGCGACCTGTTTTTGGCGGTCCCTTGAGTGGTCTCTTCACACAATTTTACTGTATGTTTAAAATCGTTTTTAAATGTTATAAGATACCCTGTATCAGTATCATCCTGTCACAAACACGAATTTGCGTAAATTTGAGTTTTATTAAAGTTGCGCAGTCATTATTCATGTACTTGCCCGCTCTAAAGAATTCCCACACAGTGACGCCTTTTGACACCCGCCGAGGAAAAAAAACAATTGGAAAAACATTATGTAATATGAAGACATTGCTTGTAACAAGCAATATCTTCATTTTACACAATCCTTTATTTCCAGAAGATTGAAAAATCTAAAATCTCATGAACTTCAAATTGTCGTCAGCAACTCTTTTCCTCTTGTGCCAGTCTTAAAATTTGTTGTCTGGTGATGGGTTAATCCCATCGAATAATATTCAATACAAATACTTTGTCACAATACAAACTGAACTCACCAATACTACCACTATCACCGCTGCTCATCTGACTTTTACGATTATCCAGCCATTTGTGGTAGACAACTGGCAGAAAGGGTATTTGTCTCGACCGGGGATCGAACCCGGGACCGAGCGGATTCATGAACAAGCTAAATCTCAAAATTAGTATATTCCGATCTGATTAAAGCTTTTCTGATGACTGTCAAACAGATTTTCACCCGATTTCTGATTGCTCAGCTACTCAATCCTACTAGAGTAGTTGACATGTCCAATCTTTTCGAAGTAAATCTATTGTTTACATCCATTACTATGTCTAGTTGACCGATCGTGATTGTCAATCAAAGAAACAAACATCCAATAAAATTATTCATCTAGACCGGAACTGAACTCTAAACTCCGACATTGGCCTTTATTTGTGCGAAACAATTTTGTTGGTTTAGAACCTTAAACTTCGTACCTACGGCTTATTCAAGCTCTAGGTGTCGTTTAAGTAGCCAACCGACCCTTTCTTTACCTGTAACTGGGCATAAGTGCTGCAAAATAAAACCAGTAATAACGAAAGATCCTTTTTAATTGAGTAAGAGGTCGTGGCCAGCTGAATCATTTCAAAATTCAACATTTTCAGACAACATCAAGGAACCAGTCCCCTGAAAGATATGCGGTATGACGGCCTGTACCTTTAACTGAAATCAAAAAAAGTGTTTCAAGCAGCTAGTTGACTCGCGATGAAGAACATCCGTGAAAAAATAAAATTGAATTCTTTCTATGAAATAGGTTGAGTCTGGATAAAAACGTGACTTTCAGCCGTGACATTGACCTTGAACACGCATGGAAACTTGTTCAAATGGCACATCTTCTCGGGAAGGACAATACTTTTGATAAACCATTTAAAATTTGTCCTTAATTGTATAGTCATGTTCCGAAGAAATAATCGTCATGGTGCACCAACGCCGTTATGACAACTTGATTTTCTCGTCAACGTCAGGTGGCATCAGGAAAACAATTCACGGCTTAGACATAAAAAGTAATGAATAATTTTACTGACATGAACCAAAATGTATTAACTAACTTCCACAAAATTAAGTTTTAGACTGGTCCAAATTGAAAGAAGCTGTAAATATTTTTTTTTTATTATTATTATTATTATTATTATTATTTTTTAAATAAAAACTTTCTGAATAATGAACAAATTGCTTAATACATGCCATTTTTTCATCTTCCACATTTTTTTCTTATGCATTTTTCTAGAAGGGCGAAAAAAAGGGTGGGAATGAGTTAATCGGTAAGGGGTATTTACGAACCTTGGCGATATTCTAGTGTGTCAAAATTGGCATAAATTTCGTGACATAACTATAATAGGTAATTTCTGTGATTAATCTTATTTAAAGATTCGCCTATTTACACATAATTGCAATTTACAGGTGTATTTTGAATATCTCTTCCGCATTCGCAAAGAGAATTGGAAGAATTTCAAACGAATAAATTAGTATTTGATTTGCCATCTGCATGGCTTGTATTTCGATACAAAATCTACCCTATCTAGACCTCGAATTTCAATATCAAAGCGATTTGGATTGCCGTCTGTAACTTCTGTCAATTCGGACTAGTCCAATATTCTGTCTTGTGGTAGTGGGTTAAATAAAGGCTTATTCAAAATGATAATAAACATTTGAATATACGTTATCGTGTAGCCTATCACTCTCGCGCTATACAACTGGTATGCTTAGTTCTAAAAATAGTAGGTAAACCACTCATTATATAATTGAAAGACTACGCGCTATTGAAAACGTGGCTACGCTGAGTGGGATATTGGTAGGTAGTTTCGTATTTAAGAGGAGTCTTTACGCTTTCTATAATTTATATAGAATCCTCGTATTACGCCATTTTCAAAATGTACAGTTGTTTGGATGAGACAAGCTTTGATAGATGATAAATCGAACCTGATTGGGTACTACTTCTCTTCTACCCTTAGCTAGTAAAATCCTACTTGAATTTCCAAACTTGGTAAAACTGATGGAAGTTGAATGCCAAACTTGGTAAAACTGATGGAAGTTGAATGCCAAACTTGGTAAAACTGATGGAAGTTGAATGCCAAACTTTGTAAAACTGATGGAAGTTGAATGCCAAACTTTGTAAAACTGATGGAAGTTGAATGCCAAACTTGGTAAAACTGATGGACGTTGAATACGTCCATCAAAAATGTCTCACCAAAATCCCATTTTCAAACGTGTAAATCAAAACGAGATTTGTAAAAAATACTGTATACGTACGAGCAAAACTAAATAAAATAATAAAGTAATAGGTTTGTTTGTGTGGGGTCTAACGCCAATTTAACAATATTTCAGTCATATCGCAGCGGCTGGAGACCTAACCATGGATTCCGGGTATTTCTCACACCAGTGCTACCACTGCAACCCATCCGAGTCTCAAACTACTCATCCCCAAATAAAGTAATAAGACGAATACATAAAAATGACGGATCGGCGACAACGCCCACTGAACTCTGCCATTTCAGTTCGACGATGTTTTGTAAAGTGTGTTGACTGAGACGTAGAATGAAAGGCAGATCGTTGGTTGGAGACTTAAGTTTAAGTTTATTCAAGGTGAAGCTACGATATTTATTTCGCCAACCAATGGTTTACCTTAAAAGTAGTAACTATAGTTTATTCAAGGTGTAGCTTCGATATTTATATCGCCCATCAATGGTTTACCTTAATCGTAGTCACTATAGTTTATTCAAGGTGTAGCTACGAAATTGATATCGCCCACCAAAGGTTTACCTTAAAAGTTGTAACTATAGTTTATTCAAGGTGTAGTTACGATATTTATTTCGCCCATCAATCGTTTAGCTAAAAATAGTAACCATAGTTTATTCAAGGTGTAGTTACGATATTTATTTCATCCATCAATGGTTTACCTAAAAATAGTAACCATAGTTTATTCAAGGTGTAGTTACGATATTTTTATAGCCAATCAATGGTTTACCTGAAAAGTAGTAACTAAAAGTTTATTCAAGATGTTGTTACGATATATATTTCGCCCATCAATGGTTAACCCTAAAAGTAGAAGCTTTGGTTTATTCAAGGTATAGTTATGATATATATTTCGCCCAACAATGGTTAACCCTAAAAGTAGAAGCTTTGGTTTATTCAAGGTATAGTTATGATATATATTTTGCCCATCAATGGTTAACCCTAAAAGTAGAAACTTTGGTTTATTCAAGGTTTAGTTACGATATATATTTCGCCCATCAATGGTTTACCTTAAAGGTAGTAACTACAGTTTATTCAAGGTGTAGTTACGATATTTATTTCGCCTATCAATGGTTTACCCTTAAAGTAGAAACTATAGATTATTCTAGGTATAGTTACGATATATATTTCGCCCATCAATGGTTTACCTTAATGGTATTAACTTTAGTTTATTTAAAGTGTAGTTACGATATTTATTTCGCCAATCAATGGTTTACCTTAATGGTATTAACTTTAGTTTATTCAAGGTGTAGTTACGATATTCATTTCGCGCATCAATGTTTTACCTTAAAGGTTGTAAGTATACTACAGTATATTCAAGGTGTAGGTACGTTATTTATATCGCCCATCAATGGTTAACCTTAAAAGTAGTATTTATAGTTTATTCAAGGTGTAGCTACGATATTTATTTCGCCCATCAATGGTTTACCTTAAAAGTAGTATTTATAGTTTATTCAAGGTGCAGTTACGATATTTATTTCGCCCATCAATGGTTTACCTTAAAAGTAGTAACTTTAGTTTATTAAAGGTGTAGTTACGATATTCATTTCGCCAATCAATGGTTTACCTTAATGGTAGTATTTATAGTTTATTCTAGGTGTAGCTACGATATTTATTTCGCCAATCAATGGTTAACCTTAAAAGTAGTATTTATAGTTAATTCAAGGTGTAGCTACGATATTTATTTCGCCGATCAATGTTTTACCTTAAAAGTAGTATTTATAGTTTATTCAAGGTGGAGTTACGATATTTATTTCGCCCATCAATGGTTTACCTTAAAAGTAGTAACTTTAGTTTATTCAAGGTGTAGTTACGATATTTATTTCGCCAATCAATGGTTTACCTTAATGGTATTAACTTTAGTTTATTCAAGGTGTAGTTACGATATTCATTTCGCGCATCAATGTTTTACCTTAAAGGTAGTAAGTATACTACAGTATATTCAAGGTGTAGGTACGTTATTTATATCGCCCATCAATGGTTAACCTTAAAAGTAGTATTTATAGTTTATTCAAGGTGTAGCTACGATATTTATTTCGCCCATCAATGGTTTACCTTAAAAGTAGTATTTATAGTTTATTCAAGGTGCAGTTACGATATTTATTTCGCCCATCAATGGTTTACCTTAAAAGTAGTAACTTTAGTTTATTAAAGTAGTAGTTACGATACTCATTTCGCGCATCAATGGTTTACCTTAAAAGTAGTAACTATAGTGTATTCAAGGTGTAGCTACGATATTTATTTCGCCCGCCAACGGTTTACATTTCATCTTGTGACCCTGACCGTACATTTTACAAAATAACAGCGTTCATTACCCCTAGCCGAACTGCCATGTCGATGGTATGTGGGCATGGCTTGCGTACCACCAATTGCAGAACGAATGTTATTGCGCAATAATCATTTTAGGTGCATACGAAAATAGATTCCCGATAAAGCAATCAACTTACTAGTGCTTAAACAGACGCAAATTATTATAGGACTGTGTCGCGTTATGTATTCGTGGATTTAAGAAATAAAACCAATTTTTGATTTTGGTTTTGTTTCTCGATCTTTATAACCTTTGTCATCCTCTTAAAATAATATACAAATAAATCATTTTGTTTTGAAAACTTCCAAATATCATTTCCTTCTGTACGACAGTGCAGTACTGACTGTATGGAAGAGGTTGCATTTTATATGTAAACATTATCACTGCATTAGTTCGATGAAAAATAAGTGACAATTTACATACCATGTCAAAAAAACAAGCTCCATTGTGGTTATTTTGCTGTTTATTTGCGACTTCTGTGAGTGGGGTAGCAACTTCGGTCAGACTTGTGAACAATGGTTATGAAGGGGTCACAGTGTATATAGCAAGCGCTGTGCAGGAGGATCTTTCCCTCATTTATGAAATCAAGGTGAGTTATCCCTACAAATTCATACGAGAATTACGGACTATAAATAGCTTTACTGTTGCTGGATTTAATTCTGAATAAGTTTTGTAAATAGACAAACATGAGCCTGCACAAACGTCGTTCTGATTGAAATTTTCTTTACCTTCTAATCTATTTACTGGGTCAAGCTTTAACGCATTACCAGACGGCAAAAAATTTAGGCTGGTCCAAATTGATAGGAGTTGCAGACGACAATTTAAGTTTACGAAATTTAAATTTTTTTCGAACTTTTGGATAGAAAACATTCAGTAAATTGAAGAAATTGCTTGTCACAAGCAGTTTCTTCATTCTATGCAATGTTTCCCCAAATGTTTTTCTTGAGGGGAGTCTAAAAGCGCTATTTTGTGTGAATGGGTTAACAAATGACAGTATATGATTGCTTTTGCCATATATATACCTATCTCTTTTACAAACGTCCGTCAATTTTAAGATATACAAAGATATTAACTCTTCTAAAAGAAAGGTGACATAAGGTAACATTTTTTGGGGAAAAATTGGGGCCTTCTTAATTCTGTCATTCCGTCCATAATCTATATAATCTGGTGGTCTGATATATAAGATGGCGCTAGACCATGAAGAGTTTTATGTACCACGAGGATTGTAAAATAATAGCTGCCATCTCTTAGGCATTGATAATTCTATTCAATTATCTGATGGCTACCCATCACCTCCTCTTGTGACAATAAATCGTCATAATGTAATTTGCAAATAATGGATCTCATCCCCTGTCAAAATCCCTGATCACCTTTCTAAAGATGTCTACTTGAAGTCCGCGATGGCATAGTAGAGTGATATGTCCGTTTTGGTGTACAAAATGTCATTTTTCATATAGATACTCTTTTTTAAGCATAACCTCTCGCCTAGAACGATTTGTTAAATAGGTACATGATGTTTCAAAGTCAACCAAAATCGGTATGCAATTTATCGACACAATGTATACACACTTCATGCAGTATTGCTCCTAGTGATCAAGTTTTTTAAGCTTATCGCGGTTTTACAAAGTATCTAAAAATTTCAGAATTCTTTTGGTGATAACCGTCACAGTTTTTTCTTACCAGTGACGGTTTTCATCATTCTTTCTTAGGATATTTTAGATTTTTCTTCACTATTATCCAGTGACGGTTAATCATCACAATGAAAATGAACATTGTAGTGAGTATACATCACAAGGAATGGTAACGTCTAGCTATTAGATAGTGGAATGGTTATTAAAAGCCGAATTATAATGACTATGAAATACAACCCAAGTCAAAACGGGACAATATATGATTTCATATCATTAGTGAGAAAAGTATTAATTCGCTACAGTAAACGTACTTTTGAAGAATCTTTTGAACAAACCTTGTCAAAAAGAGCCTCCCAACATAATGATTAGGCATAATATAAAGGGATAACCAAGCACTTAATCTATATTGTACATTTTGTAAAATATCTATTCATTTCGGATAGGAATGATTTTTTTTAATTTCTTTTAAGCGATCACTCAAAATATGGCCGTTTAAGAGAATGGTCGGTTAATACACGTTTTAGTGACATGTATAACGGATTGATTCGAGTACATACATAATTCATTGTGGGATTCTCATAAAATTATATCAGATGAATATAATGAGAAAAATATTTTCTTTCGTGTTATTCTTCAGGCGCGTAAAAGGCTTACTTGTGTACGAATGAGTAAAGATACTATTGGGTCGCAAAAGGCTTAGAAGATATACAGAATGTCTCATTTGTTGTCCCTTATAAGTAATTTTTCTAAATAAATATAGCTAATCTAATATTGTCCAAGTTTCTTAACCGATATCGTAATTATTTGTGGACTGTCATCGAAAAAGGTTCACCTCGGAAAAGTAAAAAAAAAGTATTAATCTTGGCTTAATATCACTTTCAGTAGACTAGTATTTCAGTAAAAACCGCGATTAGAAAGTGCACAAAACCATGGCTTCCTATCATTTTCTACACCATGACATGTTTATGAACAGCAGCAACAATACATCTGAGCCATTAGCTTCTCAGCCAACTTAATAGGCAAATCACATATCATATTTCAATAGCTGAGACACAAATGACGCCTGTGGCAATGGCATTTTTATGCCGAAATTAGGATCGTGCTCAATAGAATAGAAAACGTCACAGCAGCGTTTACATACAGTTAATCATACAGTTCTATAAATTGACTGGTCGATTGAATTTGGCTTAGCGCCAATTTGAGTTGTATTTCAGTTACATGTATATGTCTTTCTGTCATTTCTGTCACTAAACCATCGGCTTCTCATCCGATTTTGGAACACTTGTTATCATTCGATCCTGGGTGAAAGAAGACGACTTTCGATAACAAAATGGGCTGCGATGTTAATTGAAAATAACCCCATAAACGTTGCTTATCACACTGTGTTATTTTATTGAAATGATATGATTTTCATAGCTTTTACTTTTTACATTAGTTTCATTCAACGATATCTACTTTCAGGACATGATGACAAGAGCGTCACATCTCTTGTTTTTTGCCACGAAAAACAGGGCTTATTTTCGTAACATAACGATAGTGGTACCCAAACACTGGACAAGTGTCGCCGAAAATACGACTGTACCCACAGTAAACAAGTTTGATAGTCACATACGCATAGATAAACCATCCACATCACATGGTCATCGGCCGTATGTACGCGGTAATCTGAAATGCGGGGAGTCTGCTTGGTACATGCACCTTACTCCATCTTTAGTAAAATGGAATGAGATCAATACCTACGGAGAACCTGGTAAGCAAATACTCGTCGGGAGTGCAAACTGTCGTAAATACAGGTTTATTCAAGCTGTAGTTACGCCATTTTGCATGCCCACGACAAAAATGCGTGAAAGATACGAAAGCAAACCATTTTGCTGTAGTCATCGAGTTAATAGGGTTCGTGAATTCGCGATTCTTCACACTAAAATGAAGGCGCCGAAGGTTCAGAAGTTATGTGTGAGATAGAAGTTGATCCGTAATCCGAGAAAAACCTGCCTCAATGGAACACTTAATGAATTCTTCATTTTTTTTAAATAAAAAAGATTTGCAAAACTTAAAACATGTAAATACATATTCAAAGCTATTAAAGTTATAACTACTTTATACATTACACTACAAAATTTTAGACCGGTCTAAATCTAAAAAAGTTGCAGGCCGCCAATGGTTACCTTAAAGTCTGTATTCTAGGGTAGAAAATAGTGTTAACAATGTAGAAATTGCTTTTGAAAAGCGTTTTTTCCATTTTTGAAAATGTTTTCCAAAGCTTTTTTTTCTAAAGGCGTAATTTAATTTTCCAACGTAATGAAGTACGGGAATTTACCTATCGCGACAGTCAATCAAACAACCTGTCGACCAATGAAATCATTCATTTAGACCTGAAATGAGTTTTGAAGACCAATATAGGCCGCCATTCTTTGTTAACTTTTTTTATACGCCCGTCGAAGACGGGACGTATTATGGGATCACCCGTGATGTCCGGACGTCCGGTTGTCCGGGCGGTGTCCACTTCTTTGTCCGGGGCATAACTCTGTCACCGTAAGTCTGATTGACTTTAAACTTGGCAGTTATATTCTTCTCATCAATACGGAGTGCAGTGCGCAATAACCATAACTCTACCTGACTTATTTTTTGAGTTATTGCCCTTTGTTGTTTTTCATACTTGAATCTTGTCCGGAGTATATCTCTGAAAGTATTATAGCTAGGATCATGAAACTTCATGGGTGTATAGATCTCACCAAGGGGGAGTGCAGTGCACAAGAACCATAACTCTACCTGGTCTTTTTTTGAGTTATTGCCCTTTGTTGTTTTTCATACTTGAATCTTGTCAGGAGAATATCTCTAAAAGTGTAATAGCTAGAATCATGAAATTTCATGGATGGATAGAGCTCACCAAGGGGGAGTGCAGTGTACAAGAACCACAACTCTACCTGGCCTATTTTTTTAGTTATTGCCCTTTGTTGTTTTTCATACTTGAATCTTGTCCAAAGTATATCTCTAAAAGTATTATAGCTAGGATCATGAAACACCATAGGTTTAGATCTCACCAAGGGGGGGGGGGGTGCAGTGCACAAGAACCATAACTCTACCTGGCCAATTTTTTGAGTTATTGCCCTTTGTTGTTTTTCATTCTTGAATCTTGTCCGGAGTATATCTCTAAAAGTATAATAGCTAGAATCATGAAATTTCATGGATGAATAGAGCTCACCAAGTGGGAGTGCAGTGTACAAGAACCATAACTCTACCTGGCCTATTTTTTTAGTTATTGCCCTTTGTTGTTTTTCATACTTGAATCTTGTCCGGAGTATATCTTTAAAAGTATAATAGCTAGAATCATGAAATTTCATGGATGGATAGAGCTCACCAAGTGGGAGTGCAGTTTTCAAGAACCATAACTCTACCTGGCATATTTTTTGAGTTATTGCCCTTTGTTGTTTTTCATACTTGAATCTTGTCCGGAGTATATCTCTAAAAGTATAATAGCTAGAATCATGAAATTTTATGGATGGATAGAGCTCACCAAGTGGAAGTGCAGTGTACAAAAACCATAACTCTACCTGGCCTATTTTTTGAGTTATTGCCCTTTGTTGTTTTTCATACTTTAATCTTGTCTGGAGTTTATCTCTAAAAGTATTATAGCTAGGATCATGAAACTTCATGGGTTTTATAGATCTCACCAAGGGGGGTTGCAGTGCACAAGAACCATAACTCTACCTAGCCTATTTTTTGAGTTATTGTCCTTTGTTGTTTTTCAGACTTGAATCTTGTCCAGAGTATATCTCTAAAAGTATAATAGCTAGAATCATGAAATTTCATGGATGGATATAGCTCACCAAGTAGGAATGCAGGGCACAAGAACCATAACTCTACCTGGCCTATTTTTTTAGTTATTGCCCTTTGTTGTTTTTCATACTTGAATCTTGTCCGGAATATATCTCTAAAAGTATAATAGCTAGAATCATGAAATTTCATGGATGGATAGAGCTCACCAAGTGGGAGTGCAGTGTGAAGAACCTTAACTCTACCTACCCTTTTTTTTTTGAGTTATTGCCTTTTGTTGTTTTTCATACTTTGTTTGACAAAACATATTTATTCAAAATAACCTGTTCTATTCAAATCCCCAGTTAATATTAAACAGTGTGACGGGCGTATCTTGTGACAGTTTGGCACCTTGTTTAGTTGATTTGGCGACTTAAACATCGAAACTACACCTTATTCAAGTTGTGGTTACGACGTTTAAGACGCCAACCAACCATTTTGGTTTAAAACTGAAGCGGAACTTTTTGTTGGAGTCAGTCGGCGAGGCAAAGGAAGTTAGTGGGCGGGGCCAGCGATTGGTAAATTGTGTAGGTTTTCCTGGCTAAAGGGTCATATAAATTCTATCTAACTAGCCGTCTTTCAGAGGAGACAAGGAAAGCTGTCAAAATGAGAATAGATAAAGGAGCGTTAGTTTTATGGTTTAATAATAATTGATACTTTGCTACACTCGTAATGTAGTGCATGCATTGTTTTTCAATCAGGGTTTTTTCTTAAAAAGTTGTCGTAGCTTGAATGTAAAGTAAACGTTATGCAATGATTAGTGTGCCTGTATGGGGTCAAAAAGTGTCAAAATTATCCACGACCTGTAAAAAAACAACAGCTTTGATAATTATTATCTTTTATGTACAATACGTTTTTTAGCTCACCTGAGCACAACGTGCTCAATGTGAGCTTTTGGTATCACCTTTTGTCCGTCGTGCGTCGTGCGTCGGAAGTCGTCAACAATTCTTTAAACATCTTCTCCTCAGTAACCACTGGGCGGAATTCAACCAAACTTGGTAGGAATGTTCCTTGGGTGACCCTTCTCAAAAGTTGTTCGCGGATTTTTGATTGACCCCCAAATATGGGCGTGGCAGGGCGTGGCAGTTTTTAACTTAGAAATCTTTAAACATCTTCTCCTCAGTAACCATTGGGCCAATTTCAATCAAATTTGGTATGAATGTTCCTTGGGTCACCCTTTTCAAAAGTTGTTCGCGAATTTTTGATTGACCCCCAAATATGGGCGTGGCAGGGCGTGGCAGTTTTTGACTTAGGAATCTTTAAACATCTTCTCCTCAGTAACCATTGGGCCAATTTCAACCAAATTTGGCATGAATGTTCCTTTGATGACCCTTTTCAAAAGTTGTTCGTGGAATTTTGATTTACGCCCAAATATAGGCGTGGCAGGGCGTGGCAGTTTTTGACTTCGGAATCTTTAAACATCTTCTCCTCAGTAACCATTGGGCCAATTTCAACCAAACTTGGCATGAATGTTCCTTGGGTGACCCTTTTCAAAAGTTGTTCATGGAATTTTGATTTATGCCCAAATATGGGCGTGGCAGGGCGTGGCAGTTTTTGACTTAGAAATCTTTAAACATCTTCTCCTCAGTAACCATTGGGCCAATTTCATCCAAACTTTGCATGAATGTTCCTTGGATGACCCTTTTTAAAAGTTGTTCGCAGAATTTTGATTTATGCCCAAATATGGGCGTGGCCGGGCGTGGCAGTTTTTGACTTTGAAATCTTTAAACATCTACACCTCAGGAACCATTGGGCCAATTTCAACCAAACTTGGTATGAATGTTCCTTGGGTGACCCTTTTCAAAAGTTGTTAGGCAGAATTTCGTTTCACGCCCAAATATGGGCGTGGCAGTTTTTGACTTTGAAATCTTTAAACATCTTCTCCTCAGTTACTATTGGGCCAATTACAACCAAATTTGGTATGAATGTTCCTTGGGTGACCCTTTTCAAAAGTTGTTCGCAGAATTTTGATTTATGCCCAAATATGGGCGTGGCAGTTTTTTTAACTTCGAAATCTTTCAACATCTTATCCTCAGTAACAGTTGGGTCAATTTCAACCAAACTTTGCATGAATGTTCCTTTGGTGACCCTTTTCAAAAGTTGTTCATGGAATTTTGATTTATGCCCAAATATGGGCGTGGCAGGGTCAGGCACTTTTTTGACTTTGAAATCTTTAAACATCTTCTCCTCAGTAACTATTGGGCCAATTTCAACCAAATTTGGTATGAATGTTCCTTGAGTGACCCTTTTCAAAAGTTGTTCTAGAATTTTGATTGATGACCAAATAAGGGCTTGGAAGGGTAGGGCAGTTTTTGACTTTGAAATCTTTAAACATCTTCTCCTCAGTAATCATTGGGCCAATTTCAATTTTGAATCATCTTACATTAGTCAGGTGAGCAATTTTAGGGCCATTCTGGCCCTCTTGTCTTTATTTCCTCATCTATTCAAAATGAAATAGTAATACCATTTACGATTAAAAGCATTATCCTGGATGGTAATCTTTTATGTTTAAGCCTTAGTTCAAATTCTTTTCACAGATAAAGCAGTAGTACATGAATGGGGACATCTAAGATGGGGTCTTTTTGATGAGTATGCGTCAATTACCTATGCGTCTACGGCGCCCTACAAGGTACAATATTACAATGGTGGAGGTCGATGGAACGCTGTCACGTGAGAATTTGATTATTTCTAATTATAAACTCAAACGGTCAAGAAGTATTCACAGTTAGGTACTGTGATCGGTCATCGTCGTCTGTCCGTCAACAACTTAAAAAAAATCTACTCCTGAGCTAATTAAGCTAAAACTTGACAGGGTGTTTCTTCTGAAAAGCTCTACAAAAGTTATAAAAAGAAATCAAATCCGTCAAAACTCCGGATTCCATGGCCATAGAAAAGGCTTATAAAAAAATCTCCCTGCTTTGATAAAAAAAGGCATTGATTTTCCTTTTTTCTTTCGACATTGTCTAGTCGCCTTCTACTTAAGTTGTTACAATAATGCCCCCGATCCATTTCATGTTAACCAAGACGTATCCTATTTTACAGAGAAACACTTTAAAACTGTTCTCCTGACAAACGTTAAGCTCTAAAGGTTTTGCATTTTATAAGTGGCATTATCAGCGGTTCAAGTTGTACATGTTTTACCTAAAGCGCATCCTATTTTTAAGGGTTTTTTTTTTTGTTTGTTTGTTTTGTTTTTGTTTGTTTGTTTGTTTTTTTTGTTTTGTTTGTTTTTTGTTTTGTTTTTTCAATCCATCATGTGTAGCGATTTGATATATTGCACTAGTCATGATAGTTGCCGTATATAAAAGTTGTTAGAATGATACCCCTTAGGACCCATATTATTTCCGCCAAACTGCATCTTATTTTTCGTAGAAACAAAGGAGAACACCTTTAAAAATCGTCTTATTACAACACAAAAAGCCTATATGTTTGTAATTTTGTTATTGCCGTCATCAACAAAATTTGTTGAGATAATTACTCCGAGTTTCACATCATACATCGAAAAAAAAGGTTATCATGATAAATCTTCCCATGGAAAACAATAAGCCGATAATAGTTTGCATATGAAATCATCTGGTGCCCCTCTACAAAAATGTAAGAATATCCCTGAAGTGCCAATTAGGTCCTACCCAGGCGTGACCTATTTTACAAAGAAATACAGAGGGAAATATCTTAAAGACATTCTCTGGACAAACTATAAACCAATATTTTGTTGTAGGTATTACATGGTCATCCTATACACGAATAACCAAATAATGATAATAAGGTCTCATATGATCCCTATTTTGAAAAGAAGCAGGCGTGGTATCTTTAAATTTCTTCTACCTATAAAACCAAAAAGCTGAAAAAGTTTCATATATTTGGTATACATTTGTGACCTTCTACAAAAGTTGTTTTGATATTTTTTTTAAACACTTTTAGTGTGTTCGCTATTTTGATTTTAGATATATTTTTCAGGTAAGCGGTTCAGGATCAGCATGGTCCTTCTGCTGATTTAAATATCGTCAATTACTTTTCAAAGCGTAATCGGCAATTAAGTAATTTTGACCAGAGATATAATTTGTTGACAATAGCTTTTACTTTGTTAGAGTCTAACATTTCAAAAGGAAAAATGTGAAAGCCTTAAAGCCATATCTTCCCCCAAGATGCATTATAAAATCAATAAGAAAGTCATACCCCAGGCTCAAAAGCATAAATAAATGTGACGATTGAAATTAGAAGATCAGCATAATTCTACGCAGTAAGCCTACAATGCATGAAAGAAGTTTCGATATTTTAGATAGTGACCCACCATAATTTAAGGTTTGTTCACATAAAATCTTTCGCCAGTCATTCAAACAAATAGCTATGTCACGAAGATTAACGAAATCGTCCGTAAAGTTTAGTCATCAGCACCTGTGCGTATAACAGTCAATGCCGAACATTAGCGAAGATTTTCGGAGAAGAATCGGGTGAATTCGTTTCAAAATGTAAAAAAACACAAATTGAAGTCGACAAGAAAAATACTCTAGAGAACATCACTCAAAGCCTGCTTTTCCATATCGATATTATGAAGACCCTTGTTTACTTCAGTGACATAATACGCTATAGATTATTTCAAATATTTTTCCTTCCTCGGCGGGCAGATATGGCTTTAATCCTATATCTTTAATATACATATTTTCTTTTAATACTTTTAAGATGTCCAAAAGCAGTTTCCGGCAATGCGTATAGTGGCAACTGTAATCCAAACCAGCCGTGTAATGTGGACAATTTGACGATCGATAAAACCTGTAAATTCTGTCCAGATACACAACAAACCGTGACGGGATCATACATGGCTCATCAGTGGATGCCTTCGGTACGATATTGGTTGATAGTTCATTAATCTATTTGAGACGTCATTAAGAGAGGTTGTACTTTGATGTGGCAAGTCCATCGGTACAGTATTTGATGTACCTAGCGATCCTTGGTCAACTCAAATATATATGAATATATACATGTACCTAATTGACATCGACATTTTTTTAAAAAAAATTATTGATTATAGATACATGTAAATTTCGAGTAAATAATCTAATTTGCTATACCTGGTATCCTGTTTAGAATTTATTTTATCGTTACATATTAAATTAAGGTTGTTGTTTTATAAATTGTATTATGCCCCCGTCAGGCATAAAAAGGTATCTCTGTTGGTGTGTGAGTACGAGAGTAGGTGGGTGTAGGGATCGTTTTCTTGTCCGGATCATACCTCTACATGAATGAGTGGAGTTCAAAATAACGTGACATGGTGGTTCCCTTGGAAGTATACTAGTATCATATGTAAAGATTTGTTGGAAACTTCCAAGTTCAAGGTCACAGCTAAAGGTCGTGTGACATTCACTTTAGCGTAGCATCTGTGTCTGAGCATGATTCAGGTTATATAAATTGTGGATTTGTTGTTGTCTATTGACTACAGCTTTCTTATGAAACAATTGAAATCAAACTTCAGAAATGCAATCGTCAAATTCTTCTTTTTTTGGTTTGTTATACAAGGTTGTTCGATTCTGTGAGGAAGATTCCGATTCTACTCCGAGTAATATTCGCCATGACAGTAAGGCCCCGAATTTACAGAATAAGATGTGTAATGGTCGAAGTGCCTGGGAGGTCATGTTAGAACATGAAGATTTTGCAGGGGGTAAGGAAGACTTACTGAGGTTGTTTTTGTGCATTCTTATGGGTATCTGGTTAATCTGATTTCCTGTTTCTGGTTAGAGCTGAAACTCTTTTCGGAGAAAAGATTTGGCCTTTGTCTTCAAAGAAGAGTCTGATTTTCAGCCTACGGGAGAGCACTTTGACCAAATATTGAAATTTACAAGTTCATGCAGTAAGGCTTGGGGTAAACTATTTCCTTTTACACTAAACACTTTCTTACAATCACGAGTAGTTACAAAATATACATTATTCAGATATTTCGACTGAATAAGCTGTACTTAAGATGTCCAGGTTTCAAACCAACCATATGCCTTGTGATCCCTGACCATAATAATGTCGTTTATTGCCTCATTCAAACTATCATTTTGGAGGTCAGTTTGCGATCCGTCATTTCGGCCTCGAATTGGTGCAGTGCTTTAACAAATCTATACATATACATGTACACCGTATGGTAATATACAAAACAGATTTCAATACATTGGCTTAATAGTTATCAAACTTCGCGAACATTTAGTAAATAAGGCATCTTTTATGCGGATTTGGGTTCATTTTGTTACAGCAAATAATCCCCCCGTTACGACTATTGAAGAACCGGCGTTTGTTGTCGCTAAAGAGCGGAGTAAAGTAAGAGTGTTTGTGTACGATGTATCTGGAAGCATGAATTCAGTAAGTTATACTGTTCGCAAAAAATGATAATTATGATAGGCGATAACTTTGATAATATTATTAGTAAAACTTTGCTTTTAAAAAAAAATGGCTTGCATAATGAAGCTAGTGTTGAATTGCTTTGATGCTATCATTTAACTACCAGGTAGATTTTACGCGCAAACCAGTTTATTGTGAAATTTTCTTAACTTGAAACATGCCCAAATTTCGTCACTGGCTTTCGTCTATTCTGAAATTGAATTCTAGGAAAATACATAAGATTTACATAAGTTTTTTTTTCTTATTTCTGCATCTTGTCTTATCTGTTATTTCAGAGAGACGTTTAGTTTAGCTTAGTTTTTCTCTTCATCCACAGAATTCCAAAATCACTAAACAAAAGGACGCATCCTATGTTGTAATCGACACTGTTGTAGAAGCCGGTAGTTATTTAGGTTTGGTAAAGTTTAATAGAGATGCAACAATCTTAGCCAGTATAAGAGAGGTAGCAAGTACCGCTGTGAGGGACCAGTTAAAGTTGCTTGTTCCTACTACTGCGGGCGGCGGAACACAGATATACAATGGCCTAAATAGAGCAATATTGGTAAATGGTTTGCCGTCAAATTTCCCTCTTATGAAAAAGTTTGAAAAATAATGGTATTCTTTATTTCTTTGGTACTTCTTAAAACAATTGTGTATAATTGTGCTAGAATTGTCGAAATGGTACTCAAAGGAGGGAACAGTCTTTGGTAGTCGTTTGTGTACAATCCTTATAAGTAATAGTTTGTCATCTGTTCCACAAGGCGAGGTCAAAATGTAAATCATAATATACAATATATATAAAAACGGATGTTCATGCTATCATCTTCATTAAAGTATTATAAATGATTTATGCACGTGTAATTTTATACTTGTGAAAGATTGTTACACTTCAAATCCAATTTTGCATTCTATCGATATTACAGATAATTGATATGACAGTTATACTGACTGATATAAAGTATAGGCTGTGGTAGACACTTAGATTATAAGTTCTATAAATTACACGTTCTTCAATTATTTAATCTAATTTTCTTATCAAGGCTATAGAGAATGGAGGATTTACAACCGAAGGATCCGAGATAGTTTTATTATCTGATGGGATGAGCAATAGTCCATATATGCATATCAATGCCACTCTTATAGACAAAGGAATCATAGTCCACACAATATCCATTACAAACGCTGCTGATCCTCTCATGACACTGTTAGCAGAAATGACTGGCGGGAAAAGTTACACATATCTGGAGACGAACTCCGTTTCCTTTGTTGATGTATTCTCTCAAGCGGTTACTGTTGACACTGCTGTCAAGATGGTAAGTCTTAAAGAGAAATATGACAAAACAGTGTTTATTTTCAACTTATCTCAATAATATGCATAGCATTTAAAGACACTAACTGGTTAGACAATCATACTAAAATGTTATATAAATGTTTTGTATTTATTCACTCTCTTAGCTTATTACATACTAATAGTTTATCTGTACCTCATCTGACATGCATCTGTGTGGTAAGTGCTTAGATCAACTGTCAATAGCATCAATAGTATTCTATGCATAGGCTTTTGGCCGTTTTGAATAATTTTTGTCAAGCCGGCGTGCGGTCAGCCAGGCATAGTCGTCAAAATTTCATTCGGTGTTAGTGCGTCAGTGCGTGCGTGCGTTAGTGTGTGCTTCCGTCCGGAATATTGTCCGGGGTATAACTTCTACAATTATGGATGAATTTAAAATTAACTTGGACAAACTGGTTCTTCTTAATGAGTGCTAGTGTCAGTTTGTGATACGTCCAAGGATAAGATCACAGAAGGTGAAGTGACAAAACTGACCTTGTCCCAAGCATAATGTCTACATTCATTGATGGATTTGATGATAATGTGCCTCAGTTGTTTTACCTATTGGGTGCCAGTTGCATATGATAGATATCTGTAAACTGATTTCTTCAATAATCTTAAAAATACTAAGTCAAAATGTAAATAACCTTAAAATCTCGGACAAATATGATTTTTAGCCTGATCGAAGTAGTAAGTCTAGAGTTATCTGCCCTTGAATTTTGAAAAAAAACTGCTTTATTTCACGTTGTTCTCACTTAAGTACCTTAGTTTTTCACTAATCCTAATAATACTTCATTTAAATGTATATAATTTTTAAAATCTCTTATGAGTTTGATTTTTAGCCTGATCAGATTAGCAAGTCTAGATTTATCTGCTCTTGAATTTTAAAAAAATGCCATATTTCACCTGGTTAATATTTGACCCTTTCCCAATCACTCCCTTGTTTTACGCTTCTACAGTAAAGGATTTAGAAAAAAATGTGGCAAAAGGAGAACTTGTACAGAACGTGCAATTTCTCTATTTACCACAATGTTTTTATCTCATCAGACAAGCAGAAGTAATTTTAATAGTAATGAATTTGTCGTCTGCTAACCCTTTGCATTTGGAAATGTCGAAAATTTTCTTGAATGGTAATGGGTTAAGCACTTTCATTTTCTATTACACGTGCATGGCACTTAGTAAGAATATTTGTCTTATTGATATCTGGGCCTAGTATGAAACTTGGTCACATCTGTCCTGAAAGTAGGTCACTAGGTCAAATCTATAGAAAAAAGCTTTGCACTCTTTTTGCCACATTTTCTGTCTTTTGTTCATGCAAGTTGGTCAGAATGTTTCTGCTAATGTCATTTGAGTCAAGTTTCAATATGGGTCATTTCTATTTTGAAAGTAGGTCATGAGTTCAAATTTTAGTTAAAAATGTATACATTCTATCAGCCACAATTTTTGTCTAACGTTTATCATACTTATTGACACCTTAGCCGAATTCCAATGTTGGCCATGTGTGTTCAGAAATTATTTTTCTAGATCGGATATTTAAAAAAAAGCATTCCGTGCACCACATTCTTTTTGCAAATCAGTGGGCTCGACATGTTTGTCCCTGAACAACCTATTTCTCGTCAGGTTAAACCATGGCGAAGTTTACACCTCTGTGGTTACCCTAGCTACCGTCACCCTAACAACTGAAAGGGACCCATCCCCACACATTCAAGCCGCTTTACGCCTATCAAGAGAAATGCTAAAGAAAACATTATGGAGAATGAAGAAATGTTTTCTACACCAAAAGACATTTTTTAAATTCGATAAATTGAAAATTATCATCTGCAACATCTTTCAATTTGGATAAGTCTATTTTTTTAGTTTGGAATGAGTTAATTCAAGTTGTTATAAAAATGAAATAATAAAAAGTTGTAACAAATGTTATAACAAGACCTGCAATTTTCTTCCAGCTGTCTAGTTTTGTCCATACGATCAGCAGCAGGTCACCAATTACTGGGGTGTTTTATATTGACGAAGGTATGGGAAATGATACTACACTGACGGTTATCAAGTCTACTAGTTCGTTCCTCACTATCAATATAACGACCCCCGACGGTAGCAGCAATACAACACAAGGCTCAACCAATGTAGTATCTTTACGCTTAAGTGGAATCGCACAGGTATTTACTCATATTTAAACGACAGGGAACCTGACATATCCAACAAGTCGTCAAGGCAGACAAAACAAGCCCTTGACTTACTATCTATAATTACCATAGGTCTGATTTTTCATGAGCAAGATTTTCAGACGTCACATTGACATTTCAGTGCAAGAAGATGTGTTCGCGAAATCATCCGTCTACCGCATTTTGTGCAACCACCACTCTCTAGTATTGATAGAAATGAAAATAATATGAAACTATTTTCCACATCGCAAAAAGATATACCACTACATTTGTATAAGTTTGTCCTGGGTCAAGGTTACATTTGCTGGAAGTTCAAATCAGTGGATTAGATAAAAAAGACATCACAAAAAGCAAATTTCAAACTGTTATCAGATCTTCGTCAATGTGGCCCCCAAATTCAAATTCCGAGAAAACCTATTGAAACTGCCTCTATATTCATACAGGTAGGACAGTACAGCTTCTTTGTGAAAACATCGTCATCATATGAAATAGAAGTTGAAGTCAAGGTATCCTCATCACCTTCCAAAGCTGACGTAGATATCATAGATGTGACATCCTTTATAAACAGCTCTACGTTAAATTTTTCAAGTCCAGACCAAGTTGTTTTGACAGTAGAAGTTACAAAAGGACAGGCACCTGTTCTGAATGCCAGTGTGACCGCTCTTCTGGCCGCGGATTCTTCATATACTCCACTATTGTTGAATTTGTCTGACAGTGGAACTGGTAAATACAAAAATCAAAGCACTGAAATAACTAACTTTTTTTTTTTTTTTGCTTTTTCTAGCTATTTGTTCAATGATCATATGAATTAACCAAGATAAGATTAACGAAATCTACAGAGATGATAAACAAAATATTATTTTCAATTATTAGTATTCTTTTAACTTTTAAGTTTAAACTTGTATTTATTTGTTAAATCTTGTTGTTTTTTGAGGCGGTCCTTGAACAACGTTAGAATATTATAGATCACTTTAAGAACTTTGAAGAGGAGAAGCTATATTACAGAAAAATGCTTTAGATTTTGTGTTTTAACATTTTACGACAGAAGAGTTTTCCTTCTGTAATTAACCGACATGTAAGTCGATGACCATGGTTTAAGTAAGGTAAAGTCGTTGAAAACATATTTTGAACAGAAAATTTGGATGCATGCGAGTGCATGGTAGGCTTAACGTCACATTCCACGGGTATCGAACGGTAGTAACGAGAATGTATTAACTTTATAATATAAATATTTAATTAATCTTAAGGTTTGCAATTTTACAGTAAATTTCTGATTAAAAAGACACTTTCTTAGTAATTTTTCATTGTAGATCTATATGCCTTTAATCAGTTCGTAGGTAATTAGACTTCCTTTATTCTCTGAAACACCTCTCTTGTGATGTTATTTTCGGGGGCTAAATATGAGTCTATTACGAAAGTGTCACAAAAGGTTTTAAGTGATTCGAAAATGATATACAACATTCGTCGGGTTTTCATTGGTGGCACGGAGCAGTGACTTAAAGCTATGTGTATTCAATACCTTTAAATATCAATCGTTTAAAATCACTCAGAAGCACATAGATTTATTTTTTTTTTTTAATCAAAGTTACCTCGTTCTCCCTTTCACCTGGCCTGGCTTTACGTGTTAATTTATTGAAGTAAATTGTGAAGGAAGGTCTATTCTGTGACCGACTTTGGCCATATCGCAGTTGGTGGTGCGTCTCACTTTTAATCATGAGGTCCCGTGTTACATCACTGGTCGAAGAAAATATGCTCTCCAACATTTGTCTCCCACCAATGGGTGTATTATCATAACCCTGAGAGGGATGGGCAGCAGCTGGAGGCTCGGAAAGCATGTAGTAGTAGTTCTGGTATGAGAAATACCAGGAATCTAAGGTTAGGTACTCCAATCGTCGCCATATGACTGAAATACTATTAAAAGTGGCATTAAACCCCATTTTAACGAACAAATATGCTATTTTTAACCACTTAATCATGACCTATTGCCACGCATGATAACATTATTAGTGTTGACCATTTATGATGATTTTTAATCGCAAAAGAGCCCTTTGTAGTGATAATAGGTAAAATGTTACTTAGTGGTATTCGAACTTTTCAATAAAGCTTTCGTAGTTCTTTTATATTTTCAATATATAAGAGATAATTTTGTTAATGCGCATGTGTTGCACAATCGAAGATAGGCCTCACAATTAAAGTCGCCAAACTCTGAAGTTTGGCACTAAAAGACAAACATATTGCTATCTTGGGGAAAAAAGGTCGGTTAGCTTTTGTGCAGTAGTATTCCCGATTGGTCATACGAATATCATAAATAGGCTCGATACGTCATCATATGATAGTACATAGTTTTTCATTTTATTATTTGACAGGAATTCATGCATTTGACACTATAAGATATGATACATCATTGGTCGGTGAGGCATTTCCGCTCATAGACGATTATGAAACAACGGGTGAAATGCTTAAAATCAATTAACATGTTTTTTTAAAACTATATTCGAACATAATAAAACATCTCCCTGTCTAAAATTAAACGTTTTGGTTCATGTAATTTTCTATCCATTTCCTATCTCTCTCATTTTCCCTCTACCTAATGTAAACCCTGAGCAGATTCTACCTACTTTTCTGGAAATAAGGACACAATAATGACATAAATTGTTGCAGACACATATCGAGTCTTGCAATGTTGCTAGTCAATATCATTATTAAAAACTCTTATCATGCCATAGTTTTGATATTTCTCTGGGATCTAGACTAAGCGATTAAAGGTTACCCTCAATTTCGTGCACATTGATTCCCAACTAACTGTTAAGCCGACCTAAACATGAAGTGCTCAATGTGAGTTATTGTGATACTCTAACATACGACGTCCGTTGTACGTCCGTCGGATTCCTACATTAGTGGGCAAAGTTCAAGTTTATCCTCTGTCAAAACATTGTAAACCCTTGTAGTCCAAACAGAGCAATTCAAAAATATTTTAAAGTAAACTAATTTTACATACAGTATGTACTGGTTTATCATAAAAAAACCAAGAGACATTTGCCAAAATCTTGCATTAGTTGTTACTAGAATAAATTCATACCCCTGTATCAATAATAGCATGGGTCCCACTGAGTAAAATGTTCGAACTTTCGAACATGAGACGTTGTAGAAGGTCGTTTGCTCGTTTTTTAGGGTTAGAATTAAGACAAGACACCAATCATTATTGCTTGCACACACGCACCGCTTCTGAAACAATGAGTTTAAAAATGGTTAGGTACTAAATGTTACATTTTCGTTCTCAAGAATGCTAAAACTTAAATAAAAGGTCCTTTTCGTGTTGAAGTAAAATTTTTCGATCGTTGTTTGTTTGTATCAAATTCTTCGTCGTCGTCGTTGTTGTTAGTTTGTTTATTTTTTTATTTTGTTTTGTTTTGCTTTACATATTTTTCATTTATTTATTTTTTTTTTTTTTTTTAGATCTAAGATGATTAAGTTCACATTTTGTTTGAAATTATGTAAACTTCAAAAGATTAAACCAAAATATATGCTTTTTAATTTTTCAAAGTCATGGTCAGATAATCAAATCAATGTCATCAATCGAATTTAAAAAAAAACCAATATTTACTATTACATGGTCATCACAAAAATTCTCGTGTTGCTTAGGAACAAGGCGACCGATTATATTTGAAGATTCCGCACTGTTGGATTACTTTATAAATATATACAATATGTGACTGTTATGACGCTTAACACTAAAAATCTCGTGAAATATCGTCTATTTCTCTAGGAGCAGATACGATATACGGTGATGGCATTTATAATACGTACCTGCTAAAAGGATACTTCACCGTAGACAGTGCTTATAACATTAAGATAATCGTAGAAGCTCATGGAGAGGCCTATATCCAAATTTTGGGACAAGGAGCTGATGCTATTCCTGGGAGTAAGCCAAGCCGTTTTTTCGTTTATTAGATAAAAGAATAGTTTACCTTATGTTATTCTATTCTATATTTCATTTAAGAGATGGCAGTAACATTGTAGGTTGCTTACTTTTAGTAATATGACAAAAAAATACCACACTGTAAGAATTCACTGGAGTTCTCCTAACCTTTTATCAAATGAAGGAAAAATATCATCATAGTTTTGCATTGAAAATAGTTGGCATGGAGGTGTAGAACGAATTTTACCTTTTTGTCTTCCAGTGTTTAAATGGAACCTATTTAGAATGCACCAGCTTTGTTATATCAACTGAATATATAAGGTCTAAAATATTTTGTTTAATAGAATTTCTAGTCTTTAAAACTTTGAATTTCCAAATGATACATATTTGGATATCATCATTAGTGGTGGCATTACTTTTCACTCTAAAAATTGACAATTTCCTTTAAGTAACTGTCCTTTTTATATCTTGAGTGTCCAATCGGAGTATGGAACAACAAACGACGGATAGGTTTTTGTCCTATCTATAGTAAACTGTTCGCCAAAATTATGTCCGTTCCCAACACTGTAAATGTCTTTGTATCGCACAGTTATATTTTCCCGTCGTCCTGTGGACATCCTTTCAAAACCTAGCAACGCTTTTTTGTTACATATTTTATTATAGGAAATACCAATTTGTTTAGCCTCTATATGTCCTGTGCTGTAAAACACACTGCCTATCATTATATAGCCTATCAAGTTATTTAACTAGAAGAGACTTAATATTTTTTTACGAGAGACTTTTTTTTCTTTAACAATTTAAAAAGATATTTATAAATGTCAATATAATTCAGCCGTTGATGAGACTAATGTAACAAACACAGACGTCGGCACCTTTACAAGACAATCTATACCTGGTGAAATAACAACGAAGAATTTTGTACGAAATCCTGCTGATACAACCCCTCCGGCTCAGATCATTGACCTTCGGGTCGAAGACATCTATAAAACCTCGATTGGTGGTGTTGATAACCTGGTATACACCCTAGCTTGGACGGCTGTTGGCAGTGACATGGATGTAGGACAGGGTAGCTAATTCATTTTTATAAGTGAATCATCGTGATTCAAGTAATAAGCTGGTAATAGTATTAGTCTTACTCTTGTGTTCTAGTTTTAGCGATATCATACTCTCATTATCGTGATCTCGTGATTGTATTCTTGTGTTCTAATTACCGTATGCTTCCGATTCCGTTGTACGCGATCTCCTTATAGTGAACTCTTATTCTTAACGTCGTACTCTTAGTCATGCTATAGTCTTGTTCGGAACACGCGAGTTCGACGGTGAGAACTTGGGAGAACGACAGTAAGAGTATAAGATTTTGACAACAAAAATGCTGGATTACGACGATAAAATCGCTAGAATAGAATGGTGGGAACATAATGGTACTACGGTTGAACAAGAGAATGTGATAACGAGAATGAGACAGTAAGAGAGAGATAGCATGAGATCACGACGGCAAGGGTACGAGAACACGAGTGTAAGACGATGTGGAAACGATATTATCTCCAATCTGATTAAAATCAGATCCACCATCATAGCCTATTACTACGTCCTTGCGTGTGGAGAAAACCGTAGTGGTTTCTTAGAGATGATTTTAGTGAGATTTTGTTATTTCCTACTCTCAATCGTACTCTCATTTCCTCGCTGTCATACTCTAGTACTCTCGTAATGGTAATCTCGTGATGTCACCATCGGATTCACGTTGTACTCTCAATCCTGCGTTCATGAGTTCGACCCCGGCCCGTCAACATTTGACCAAAGTCTTCGCGACATGCGTCATTTGTCTCTCATCGAGGGCGGTGGTGAGCAGTGTGTCTAATTTGGACAAGCGGCATGTGGCTCAGATCGAACATTGTACTGGTAGTGCATTCTCGTTATCGTGTCGTCTTATAATTACCCTCGTACTTTCGCGTTTCAATGGAACATAGAACATACTAACTAGATAACGTGTTTTACGGCAGTACGTATCATAAAAGTACGCTGTGATATTTCTGTGCCTTATTGTTGGAAAATGAAGTTGAATTTACGTCTTCCGTGAATGTATGGCTTACAAGTATGTTGCATAAAAACATGTTATGATTCATTGCTTACGCTCAGCAAGACGCTTGTATCATGAATGAATTTACAAGAGAGCAATTTTGAATCTCGTTTCTTAAAATTGAATTTTTACTAGTTGGATATTTTACCAGCGGGTTGGATGATAGGTTGTTTATCAGTTGTTACATGTATAAATGTAAAATATCTAATCGGCATGTAACGACTTTTAGTGGCTTTTAGGTGAAAAAAACCCACAAAACTTCCGTTAGTCATGTCCGAAATTGTTCTGATTTTTTTTTTCTGATAGTCATTCAAAATTAGGACCTTTACAATACTTTCTAGAGCGTCAGGTCAATCCCCATCCCATTTCCTACGGGCATGTCTTTGAAGTCAAATACGATTTAAACACAAGATAAGTGTATTTGTATTAAAAGAAATAGGAAAAGAAATGATATTTTGTACCGATTTGCGTTTGCTCGCTTAGAAATTCAACCCATGCTTAAGTAAGTCCCTCTCATTCTGAATATTTTCAGAATAACCCCGGCCAATAATAAAATGCTTCTTACGGGTCTGAAATGGGTTTACCAATTAAACCCTTATCGCTTACGCCCAACAGATATCGATTTAAACAGCTTACAATTAATCGTACAACCCGTGAAATAATTCAGTAACTGCTTAGATTCAAACAAACTTACTATATTAGATTTATTGGGGGCAATTTCGCCTTTCGCCCGCGGTTAAAAAGTTGACATGTAATGTAACAAAACTAATTTTTGGTGTCTAGCTTCTGGAATATTTCCGTCATTGTTTAGAAAGCCAAGCCTCATTGGCTACATGCTCCTTGGTGCTAAAGTTCTAGAAATTTATCTATCGGAAAAGAATAGAATTCATGAGTGTTCTTCTGTTTGTTTTACGGGGTCTAATCTTTCACTTATATCACGGCAAGGTTCATCCATTCATGTGCTTCTTGGGATTCACCAGTACTGTGTTTAAGCTCTTTAATGGCGTAACCGGAATTCGAACCGCGACCTCAGTTAACGAGTTTAACGCCCTAACCACTTACCCACGCAGGTCCCTCATGTGATAAGCTGTAGAATGGCAATTAATTATATTTAACGATTTTTGTTTAGCTACGTTCTATGACATGAGATACCATGCCAACATTCAAACCCTCACCACCAGTTTTAACAGTTCTTCACAAGTTCCTAGAACTCTCCCGTCACCTCAAGTATCCGGTATGAACGAAATCATCAATATAACCTTCACTCATCAACATTGTGTGGGTATATGTTACGTGGCCTTAACGGCGACAGACGAGAATGGGTTGTCTGGAGATGTCTCTAATGTTATCAACGTCGATATAGACTTTTCGTACATAGTCGAAGATGTCGCCGTGGTTGAAGACAGCACAAAGAAGTCAATTGTTCTGCTACTTGTTTTGATCACATTAGGAGTCGTCGTTGCTCTTGCTATTCTTGGTGGAGTAATTTTCAAGGTTTTAAACAATACTGGAAAAGCACTTGGTTCGAAGAAAGTAGATCCGGTTTTCAAAATGGAGCAAGCTGATAAAAACGAGAAACAGAGTTTCAGCTACTATGACCAGAATCACAAAGACGCAGTCGTGCCTTTTGACAGATCAGATTTTAATTCACGACCAAGCTTCTCTGAGAGCAAACATCTTAAAGACACATGGATGTATCCAGACGCAAGGCCATTTGGCTATCCCGACGAAGATCAAATATCCTCTAGCAGTTTCAGATCGAATAATGGGAATGGATCGTCAAATAGTAACGTCAAACCCGAAGAATACGAACATCGAGGGAATGGACCAAGCGAATTCGAATATGTTGATCCGCTTTTCGCGGTAGAAACATGCGATGGCAATACTAAAAACAGAAGATTCGTATCTGACAATACAATACAATAATCTAAATTAGATATCATCTGTCAAAATATCTGCATTCTGATTGGCTGAATCTCCATAAAAAGGGTAATATGGAACTTTTCTTTATACTTTTGCACAAAGTAATTCCATGAAAACTGTCACAAACTTGTTGTTTTTGTTGATGATGGTAGTGGTAGTAGTACTGCTGCTGTAGTTGTTGTTTGAATGTGTTTTATTATTGACCCTTTCCTGTACAAAACCGGGGTTTTACGTTGCTGTGGTTTTTATTCTCGGGAAATCATTGTGGAAAAAGAAGAAATTGCTTGTAACAAGCAATTTCTCCTTTTCCAACATATTTTCTACTACATGGGGTGGTTTCATTTCAAATTGAATCCAATTTCTATTGTCGTTTGCAACCCCTTTCAATTTGGACCATTCCAAGATTTCAAAAAACAAGAAAGGCTTAAACCATGTGAAATGAATAGTATATTTCATAAGTTTTGTTTTGACAAACCGAATCAGACTTCTTTATGAATTCGCGGCTTCATACAGTGAGTCTCGAACTTTGGTTTTACATTTTAATGAAACAAACGCGATGTTGTCGTCTGGTAAAGGATCACTTTCTTAAGAAAAACTTATAGAAGGTCTTTGAAGCAAAGATCCTAAAATTTGTATTTTAAAACAGTATTAAGTTACTTAAATAAAAACCGAAACTACTTTTCTCTCTCATATTTTAACCCTTTACCTGACAACACAATTGTAGAATGATCTAAACTGAAAGAATTCAGTTAAAGACGATTTTTAGTTGGTGAATTTTAAAAATCTTGAATTTTGTAAAATAGCGAGATGTGTGGAAATGTATTATAATCTTACTCAGTTATCATCAAATCATGCTCTACAGTAAACAATAACTTGTATTTATGCTTCTTAGTTATAAATAGGCTATTTCTCTACAAAGTTTATCTTGATAGGAGCGCAGCTTCAAGAGATTTGTTACTATTATAAACAAAAAATGACCTACAAGTTGATTGATTGATTGATTTAATTGATTTGATTGATTTGATTGATTTGGTTGATTTGGTTGATTTGTTTGTTTGTTTGTTTGATTGATTGATTGATTGATTGATTGATTGATTGATTGATTAATTGATTGATTGATTAGGGTCTTATGCCACTTTTATAACAGTATTATTACTACATCCTTTCCTGGCCTCAAGTTACTATCCCACTTAGGTTTACGATTATCCGCCCATTGGTGAGAGACAAATGTCGGTAAGGATATGTGCCGCCGACGGGGTCCTTATAAATTGTAATGAAATTCGCTTCTTTTAGTTTTGTTCAAGCTATAGTTATTTCTAAGACAAGATATGCTGAATTGTTTGCCTTCCTTTTGAGATTTGTATTCTACTTTTTACGTTGTGTTACACTAATGACTATCACGTTTAGTCTATTTGTACAGACCTGTTTCGACTAGTACCAACGGTCTTACCATTTAACTAAATAAATGTTCCTCTAGCTACCAAAATGACGTCATTTTACCTCTAACCCCTTCTAATCGGAGATTAATCGAGAAGATCCGATTGCATATACCATAGTAAGAATGTTAGTACCAGCCGAAAACGGCCACAATGTCCAATGAAAAGCGGTTACCAGTAATGGAAACTGATACAATTTTGGGGATGCATTATTTTCTCAAAACACACAAAATAAGTCGAGATGTACGGTGAATGTAACTTGTTGACCATGTCTTCGTTTAGTATCCCAACTAGCAATTGATTTCCGATTTGTCAATACTTCAGCATCTTTCTGGTAAAACTGTAGCATTTGGGACATTGACCATTTATTGCGTTATAGCGCAGTCGGTAGGGCGTCATACTCTTAATCTTCAATCATGGGATGTCATGGGGTCGATCCCCGACGGCGGCACATGTCCTTTCCGACATTTGTCTCTCACCAATGGTCGGATAATCGTAAACCTAAGTGGGATAGCAGCTGGTGGCTAGGAAAGGATGTTATGGTAGTATTGGTGTGAGAAATACCAGGAATCCATTGGTAGGTACTCCAGCCACGATATGACTGAAATACTGTTAAAAGTGGCGTTAAGCCCAATTCAATCAATCAAAGTGCAGATCATTTACGATGTTTAACTCAAAATACTCTATTAGCCAAAAGGTTTCTGGCAGTTAATTTCAAATCATCGGTACTGTACTTACCACATTTGCGCGCGCACCGACGAATTGTTTCCACTCCTGGATTGAGGCTTGATATATATTGACATATCAACCTGCATCGTCGGCCCCCGCGGATAGTCTCGCCGTTTGTAACAATCCATTCCTACCCGTCTACAATAACAACCACGGAAAGGTCATTTTTAAAGTACCATTCCATTGGCTGGATTCTCCATAAGCGCAGAGGTAGGGAACCAATTAAACCCGAAATAAATTATTCATGAGTACGAGATGTTTTTATCCTTTCCTGTCCAATCCCTGGTTTTTACGTCCCTGTGATTTTATGAAAGAGAAAACATTGTACAAAAAGAAGAAACGGCTTGTAACAAGCCATTTCTTCTTTTTCAACAATATTTTCTACCCTACGGAATGGCTATTTGTCGACTTAAATCCGCTTTAATTTTTGTCTGCAAAACCTCTGAATTTGATCAGGTCTATAATATTGAAAACAGGTAAGGGTTAATCCAAACGCCCCACGATACTTGAATGGAGTAACGTATTATAACTTCCGTGTATCAACATGCAGACTGAATAGTCGTATGTGAGTTGTTACATCTAAGTATTTCATCATAGAACCATAATACTGGCAAGTGAATGAGGGGGTGTGTGTTCATACCTGGTTACACTCCTGTCCGTTTTTGCCTCATTAAATATAGAGCAAAAAGGGCCCATTTTCACAATCTATAGCTCCTCCCAAAAGTTTCGTAGGGCCTTAAATCTTAGTCCGTCTTAAAGAGCGGTCTTTGATCTTGAAGTACAGGACAGGAAAATGGTATCATTAGGGATAAAGTTTTTCGCAAATCTTCATTCTGCACATCAACCCATGAACTTGTTTAGGCTCGGAAGTGAAAGTCTTGTAGGGTACCACCTTCAAATGTCAGTTTCTACAAGGAAATAGTTCCCTGATTAAAGCTTTGAATCACATGCATGACATGCAGCAGTGATCTCTCACTCTGCAGAACCTAACATCAAGCAACTTGCTGTTAATTAAACTTTAAAACAGCATGACAAAAGGAGATCAAATTTTCTTAATGGACTACTTTAGGGTACAACCACCCGGAAGTAATTCCGGAGTGGAGTTGACCCACCTGTCAAATGGAAAAAGGGTGACCTAATGTCATCCAAGCACATTAGGTAACCTGTCGCTTGAGTAGTCGTGAGTTGTTGTCACATCTAAGCAATTCATCATAGAACTATAACACTGACAAGTGTGGAGACATGCATTTTCTTTATTTATTTATTTACTTTTTTTATCTACTTTTTTCAACTTTGCTCTTCTTTTTAGCACTCTAGCCGCAAGGGCTTTGTCGTCGCGTTAAAATTATGGCCTATACAAATACTGCATTCTAGGGTTATGTGGAACATTATGATTGGACATGTTGTATATATATATATATAAAATATAGATGATGTACTTTCCATTCACCTAAACGTTCGCATTAAGATGTAATTAATAAAGTTTAAGTTCTAGTAGCGTAAATCATTTATGTAAATTGTGGCGGCAATTATTTTCTCGACCCCCGTTGAAAATATGTAAAATTATGTATAAAACCCCAATAGAATATCTAAAGGATATGTCGATTATGATATTTCTTTTAAAACAATTATTCCATCTGGTAAGTAAAGAGTCTAATTGCTGTATTAGTCGTAACATAAGACTGTTCAACAGTAACGTTGGTATTTGTTCTCAAAATGTCACCTTTCTCAAGAACTTAAACATTTCAACGCAGATAGCTGCGTTTTAGATCATAATTAGTTGTTGTGTCTTTTCACAAAAAAAAAAAAACTTTATCCGGTGAAATTAAGCATTACTGGGTGACTAATTTTACGAAAATCACCAATATATCATTTAATATCTTCGGAGAATAACAATTTAGTTTCAGTCTTCGGATCGAATGTGTATACGAAACATACAAAAGACATTTGAATATAAACTCAAAAGTAGTTGCCGATACTGGGCCCAGTATTGTTATTAAAAAAGACGGAAATCAACCAACAATGCTCAGATGACAGAAAATGGAACTGTGCACACAGCAAAGCTTGAAAAGCGCTTTTGGATTGAATTTAGCTTCAAAAGTATCTAGACATAGTTTACACCGATGATACTTGAATTAATTATAAACTTAGGTAAAATACGTTAATGGAAAAAATAATTCGTGAAGAAAAAAATCGAATTTTCATTGGCTTAAGCGACGCGTTTTCTATGCTTTTTTATGAATTTGTCTAAACCTGTTTGCATTCTTAAACGTAAATGTAAGTCTGATTATTAAATGTAGGTTTGTTTTCCTCCTCTCTTAATATCTAAACCCTTTATATTAATAAGATAGAAACAACAAATGAATAAAAAGAATGAAAATCTTTAAGAATGGATTGGTCTAAATCAGTACCTTTAATTCATTCTTCTACAATCTAAGTCCATGTTTTATGTTGATTATTTTTTAATATATTTTATAAATTACATGTACGTTACCAATATTTTCATTTATTCAAATGTTCCTTCTCATTTAACATATTACTAGTGTATGATATATATTGCAACGTTGCATACGCTAAAAAGCAAGACAAAAAAAGGCAAAACTGTATTGAATACGTATTTCGATTAGGTTTTACAGCACCATTTAAGCAAAATTAAGCAAAGTATATAACCGGCCATCACACCAAAGCGTGTGCTGACAAGACTCATTTGAAAGTTAATTGAATGTACATTTAGAAAACATATGTCGACCAAAACCGCTGGTATCGTACACTAGTACGAGCGGTGGTTGTCAAACTTCATATCGATAAAAAAACTTATAAAAGAGAAGTCCTTCGTACAAGAACTAACACTATACTTTGCTAGTTCTGGAGTTATAGCCCTCCGTTGTTGTTTCTGCTAAAAGTTTGACCGGGACATGTCTCAAAAAGTATAGTTTTTATGAATGAGAAACTTCATGCATGTATTCGATAGATCCCATCATTTAGAAGTGTAATAGACTATTAGCGTTACTATACTGCCTAGATTAGGGACTTTTGTTATTGTCAGCCCGATTAGCTCAGTTGGTAGAGCACTTGACTTCAAACCTCAAGATCACGGGTTCGAGCCCTGGGCTGACCATATTAACTAACAAACTAATTGTCTTTCGGATGAGACGTAAAACCGAGGCCCCGTGTGACGGTGCTATCTATCGAGCACGTTAAAGAACCAGGCGGGGCTCTCAGCAGTTTCGTCCTGTATCCTTGCACTATCCTCCGTAACAACTAACCGTCTTCTGGGGGCGTCGCTCATATGGGCATGTGCTACGGTAGCGACGATAAATAAACGGAAATACACACACTTTTGTTATTTATCAGTGTTTCATTTAGTATGGAGAATATCATGTAAAGGAATAACATGCATGATTGTGAAACAACATGGACAGACAGATCCTATCATGGAAAAGTGAAATGTGCAAGTGCAGTGATTGTACCTTTACAAGTTCTTGAGTTTTTTTATATTCTTTTTAATACTTTAAAACTGTCCGAGCATATTCCAAAAAAAGTAAACTTGGTAAGAAAGTGAATCTTCTTTGAGGGATAGATCTTACAAGGAGAGATGTAGTGAGTATATACACCAGAACTCTGTTTTGTTTAATTTGTGAGTGAATGCCATGTATTGTTGTTTTTGTTTTTTACCTTTGTCTAGGACGACCCCAAACGTATACCAGCTATTGATATCAAGCTTTATATTAGATTGATGTATCTCGTCGAAGATAGTAAAGCAAACAAAGACTGTCACTCTTGCTTTCTTGGGAGTTATCAGCGCCTTTTGTTATATTTTCAAACCCAAATCTGCCTGGAGTAAATTGCCAAAATGATTAGAGGTATATCAATAATGTGCACGAAGAAATCTCATCAAGGAGTCATGCTGTGCATTTGATATTAACTCTTGTTCGCTTAATAAACTAGTTAATTCCCTTTGTTAGTAATCAGACATTATTTTTTTCGGACTTTATCTCTTAAATTATACTTTCACTATAAGTATCAAATATCAGAAATTGATATCTCTTATCGAAAAGAAGTACACTGTGCTAGAGCCATAACAATTACTTGCTTTAATGTGGAATTATTTTATCTTGTGGTATTTTAAACTAGTAATCAGTATCTTATCCGGACTAATAACTTGATCATTAGCCGGCATTCATGTACCATGTTTTCTCTCTCTCCGCTCTCATTTCACTTTACCAATGGCGGCTGGCAATCCAAATTAAAGTACTGAAAAGTACTGTAAGCTAGTAAAGCATTGTTTTTATCCGGTGATCTTCTTTGTCAAACGTTATCATGATAAAGATGCGAAGTTAAAGTAACCAAGGAGTTAACCCATTCCCACACAATCTGTCCGTTTTACGCCCCTTAAGAAAATAGATGTGGAAAACAATGTGGAAAATGAATAAATTGCTTGTAACAAGCAATTTCTTAATTTTCCACAATATTTTCTACCTAGAGAGATAAATATTTTAGAATTTTCAACAATTTGAAATTGTCGTCTGCAACGTCTTTGAAGACTCTGATCAAATTCATTTAAACCCATTACAACTCAATCCCTCCTTTTTACGCCCCCAAGAAAAAAGCTTTTGAAAACATTGTGGAAAATAAAGAAATTGCTTGTATCAAGCAATTTCTTCATTATCCACAATGTTTTCTACCCAAAATGACGAACAAGTTTAAAATTCTATCAACTTGAAATTGTCGTCTGCAGCTTCTTTCAATTTGGACCGGTCTAAAATTTTGCTGTGTGGGAATGGGTTAAACACGATGTGGTCAAGTGAGCGAACAATACCAAGGAGAAGAACTTGCAGGCAGAGTTTGAAGTATTTCTTAAATACACAAGAACTACCTAGTATGACGTATGTATTTAACGAATTTATAGGTTAAGCCTCCAGTGGCAGTTTGCACTCATTGAACTTTGAGACGACCTCATAATTTACTCTGTTAACTTAAGCTATTAAAGCTGGCGCTTTGCTAGCTAAAAATTAATCGACCAATCGAATCATTCATTCAGACCGTAAGTGATTTTGAAACATCGAACTGGGTCGGCATTTATGTAAAGTATTTTGTTGGTTTGGCTTCTCAAACGTCGTAACTAAAGTTTTAATTGCAATTTCTTCGTTGTCCACTATGATATATACTCCAAACGACATTTTTTTTTAAATTTCGTCAACTCAGTAAAAATTGTCGTCTGCAATCTATTACCAAGTCTAAAATTGTGTGGTGTCAGGTAAGTGGTCTGTAGGATACGGTCCGGTGGCGCGACCAAGACCACGTACTCAGACTACAGTAAGCGGCTTGAACTTATAAGATTTGGCTGGTGTCAATTACAACGTTATAAGTTCTGCGAGTCGCAATCAGACTCATGATTTTGACATATAAATAAATTGTTCATAAACGCATGGATTGGGGGGGTAGTTCGAGCGGCTTATGTACGGACGATGGGAAAGACGTTGGGTGGATGTGTGTAGGGATAGATGTGTAGATACTGCCGGAATTGATGGATGGATGGATGGATGGATGTATAGATCTACTTGGTTTCTTCATTTTTTATCTTATTTTACTTGTTAGGGGTAGAATTATCTGGTGATCATTTCCACGAAGAAAACCAATGACAGCAAGGTGGGTTGATCGGGATATATAGATAGAGGGGTGGATGGTGTGATTACAACAGAGGAATGTCCATGTTGTCAATTATTTTCCTTTCCGAAAACAACAACAACAGCAACTAGAGTTACCTTCCTTGACACAAAGATTCACTAAAATCAACAATGACCCAAGAAAACACACAAACTGACCCATAGTGTCAAAATTATGTAATTATGACTATGATTTTTTTGATACTCTAAGATACCTAGTGCCATAAATGACTTTAAAGATGTAATTGACTAGGAATTGTTTTTTATCAACTGTATGGGAATTCGGATAAAAATTATTTCGGATCGTTTGATCATCTAAATGTTTGATTCATTTATTGATTGAATGGGGTTTAACGCCGCTTTTAACAGTTTCTCTTACTGTTTGAACTTTGTAGGCATGTGAGGAATAGCTAGAACATTTCACTACTTATTTCCTAACGAAATATAATCGTTTTTATTATCTAGGCTGATTGAAGGAATTCGACATTCACTGTTATGCAAATTCTTGTTTCAATCCAGGGCTTTCACTAGCATCCAAAAGCCTAGAGTCCTTGGAAATGTTCCAACATTTTCAAGAGTCATACAGGAAATCTTGAAAGTCAATTCATGCCATGCCCCCTTAGCCCCAATCAACAGACAAATATATTTAATGACCAAAGGTTGGTTATCTACATGATGTTTCTTGGAAACAACACTACGATCCTAAGATGACTCATTTTCACAGCGGCAGTGTTTCTGACAGGATTGATTTTTTGAGGGTCATTTGTGACCCCCTGTTTTCATTTCTGGGGGGTCACTTAGAATTTTAG
The DNA here is from genome assembly GCA_946902895.1 of Fragum fragum. NCBI lineage: Eukaryota > Metazoa > Mollusca > Bivalvia > Cardiida > Cardiidae > Fragum > Fragum fragum. The sequence continues at coordinate 27,487,731 of OX336377.1, read as the reverse complement.
AGGGTTAATTTTCTAAATGACTATTAGTCTAAAAGAGTATCTAGGGACAGAACGATCAAATCACTTGAATTAAACTTGAAATAAACAAATTATAATTACATTTAACGAATCTTTACAAGTGCTAGAACTTCCATTCGATTTGGGGACAGCAAGAAAAAAAGTATGCTAGCCTATTTGGGTTTCGGTTCGTCTGCCATAGTTACGTAATTTCGTTGTCTGTTTACAAATACAAAAGTGTTTAGTCGAAGGATTACCTGTAGAAGGCAAAAGTATTGATGCTGCAGTTTTAAATTTAACTTAAATTGAAATGTAATTCAAAATGATTGCTTCCATTAAAATGAGTTTTAGAAAAAGGAAAAAAATGTAATCCCAATAAAAGTTCGTTTTTCGGGCATTTCTACATATAATTATTTTGGGCTCTGGAAGCCGGAAAATAAACCAGTCATATGAATAGAACAACAACAAGAGGGTTGACAGATTTCCGCGAAACTCAATTTAAGCCGTTCCTTGGCAGTAGAAAGAACTTTTTTTGTACAGTTTAGCTCAAAGATCCTTCAGTGCCATCAAATACATCATACAAAATTTGTATTTTAAAGTTATTAATGGTTGCGTCACAAAAAACGCACTTGGTGAATTTTGTTGCGTTGCCAACGATTGGTTTACGTCAAAAAAGCAGTAAATGCACTCTGACAGAAACACTGCCGAGGATACAAAAGTCCTATCAAAGGATTCCATCGGGCATCCAGATTTTTCTATGACAAGCATCTGAGAGCTCAACCTTGATAAATTAAAGCTTTTTTTATTTGCATGTTACTTGCATGTGTGTGTGTATTTCTGTTTATTTATCTTCGCTGCCATAGCACATGCCCATGTCAGCGATGCCCCCAGAAGACGGTTAGTTGTTATGGGGGATAGTGTGAGGATAAAGGAAGAAACTGCTGAGTTCTTTAACATGCTCGGTGGATAGCTTGTTTAACGTCTCATCCGAATGACAATTAGTTTGTTAGTAGATATGGTCAGCCCAGAGCTCGAACCTGTGATCTTGAAGTTTGAAATCAAGTGCTCTACTAACTGAGCTAATTGGGCTGACAACTTGCATGTTAAATCGATAAATTCATATAACTTTAGTCAAATACTTTAAGATACTAGGTGGAGCTTATACAAACAATAGCAACCAATCAAAATCAGTCATTTGTCATTAATCAGTAGACTTGTAATAGCTTTTCCTGTAAAATGGATGCCATGTTTGTTAGACACTTTCTTATATTTAATTTAATAGCGAATTTAAAATTAATAAACTTGGATTATCAACAATTGGTATATACTGACCAGGATTCAGGAAACGGTTGATCATCTTATAGCACAACCTTTTATGTAGAGCAAATTAAACTTTCCAAAACTGCAGCCTGGACAGCACTATAGAGCTATGTTACTTTATTACTACATGAAATGTGCTAATAAAACTCATAGGAATTGTGACATTGTAAAAGTGCCTCCTTCTTCCAGGACCAAGGGTACTTAATGGCTCATTAAGGAGAGCAGAAGATAAGCAGTGTGAAATAGTTTTGTGCTTATATGTCTTTAAATACTAACTTCTTTACTGTTGTCTTTGATAGTTTGACGTAAACTGAAGCATTATGAAAGTATTGTGGTCCCCTCATGACCCAGATGTGTTCCTAACATACAGTCATAATATTATTAACTTATACAAAACCAAACAATCTGATGGAGAACCTCATCCTAAAGGTAAGTCATAAATACAGTAAAATCCTCCTAACCCAATACAACACAGTTACGACGCTCCAAAAAAAAAGCTTTGGAAAACATTGAGGTGAATGAAGAAATAGCTCATTATAAGTAGTTCCTGTGTAATTTGCAATCTATTCTACCCCAAAAAGATAAAAAAAAAAGATTCCAAAATTTCATCAACTGAAATTTGTTGTCTTCAACTTCTTTGAATTTGGTCCAGACTAGTGTGTCTTCTGATAAAAGGTTCATTAACCAATGGCTGGCCCAACCCACTTACTCCATTGACCCACCCATTGACTCTGACAGGAAGTTCTGCTTCAATTATAAACTACAATATTTTGCAAAATTAATGGCAAGTAGCATGCATCAAAAGAGTAGAATGGTTGATTGGCGACATGAATGTCTTAACTATCACTGGCATAAGCTGAAGTTACTCATTTTAAGTTGCTAAATCAACAAAAATGCTTCACATTATACATGACGGTCAGTGACAGAGTTCAAAGTTAACTTCATGTCTTAATGAATGATTTCTTTTGCTGATTGATTATTTGATTGAGAATCACTTTTGGTCAGTGGCAATTCTGCTAATAGTAATTCACTGCTTAATTGCAGCTGGCTTTATGCACAAACATTAGATTTTAGTATCAATATTTGATTTTAACTCTTTCCTGTACAATCCATGGGTTTTATGACTCTGTGATTTTATACTTGAGAAGACATTGACAAGCAATTTCTTCCTTTCCCACAATATTTCATATCCTGTAAGACAGTTTCTTTTTGAATTGCATTTACATTTTACTGTTGTCTGGAACCTCTTTCAAATTGCATAGGTAGGAAGTTTTGAAAAACAGGAAAGGGTTTTTTGCAACTTCTGATTATTTGCAACACAAATGTTGATAATGTGTAGTTTCAATTTCTCCATTTAAATGCATACAATTATTTTCTGTTTTACCTTTCGACCAATTAGTAGACATCTAAATTCACTTTGAAACTATTTGAAATGAACTCAGACAATAATATTCAAGTGGAATGAAGCCAATCTCTTACATAGTGTAAAACATTTTCAAAACATTTTCCTGTCTTTCTGTTGAGGGAATTCAAAGAGAAGCATCTGCTTATTGAGTAGATTTTGATGGTGTACGGTAAAAATGCCGTAGGTTAAGATTCTATAGGTAAAAAAACAGAGGTAAAATGCCATAGGTAAAAATGCCATACCCATAATGATAAAAATGCCCTAGGAGTATTATAAAACTTTTCTTCATTTTACACAATGTTTTCTACCCAGAAAGTTGAAAAAATCTAAACTTTCATCAACTTTAAATTATGGTCTCCAACTCCTTTGAATTCCGACCAGTCTAAAATTTTGCCATCTGGTAATGGGTTAAACCATCAATGTCTTTCTTTTCCACAATGTTTTTCAAATCTTTGTAGCTCACCTGAGCACAACGTGCTAAGGGTGAGCTATTGTGATCAGTAGATGTCTGGCATCTATCTGTCTGTTCGTCCGTCTGTAGACAGTTATTAATAAAATACTTCTCCTAAACCATCAGGCCTAGAGCTTTGATATTTGGTACATATCATCACCTACCAAAATTCTTACTGTACTCTTAAAATTGACCCTTTATCTGTGCAGTCCCTTATTTTACAAAGAAAATCTTTGAAAATCTTCTTTTCGTGAACCTCTAGGCCTAGAGCTTTGAAATTTGGTGCAAACCATTATCTATTGACCATCTACCAAATTACTTCAAAGAATTATTGTACTCTGAAAATTAACCCTTTTTTGTGCGATCCCTTATTTGTCAAAGGAATAAAAAAGGAAATCTTTGAAAATCTTCTCAGATAGGATAAGGTCTAGAGCTTTGAATTTTGGTACCCTCTACTAACTTATTTCAAAGAATTAACATATTCTGAAAATTAGCCATTTTCTGTGGGATCACTGATTTTAGATAGGAAAAAAGAAGGAAATCTTTGAAAATCTTCTTCTCAGAAAGGATAAGGCTTTGAGCTTTGATAATTTGTAAATATCATCAGCTTTTGACCCGCTTCTAAATTATTTCAGAGAATTAACATATTCTGAAAATTAGCCATTTTCTGTGGGATCACTGATTTTAGATAGGAAAAAATAAGGAAATCTTTGAAAATCTTCTTGTCAGATAGGATAAGGCTTTGAGCTTTGATAATTTGTAAATATCGTCAGCTATTGACCCTCTACCAAAATACTTCAAAGAATTACAGTATTCTAAAATTAAGCCCTTTTCTGTGCAATCCCTGTTTTTACAAAGGAATAAAGAAGGAAATCTTTCAAAGTCTTCTTCCAAACAATAAGGCCTAGAGCTTTGATATTTGGTACATATCATCAGCTATTAAACCTCTATCAAAATTCTTTAAATGATTACTCTAATCTGAAAATTAGACCTTTTCTGTGCAAGCCCTGATTTTACAAAGGAATAAAGAAGGAATTCTCCCAAACGATAAGGCCTAGAGCTTTGATATTTGGTACATACCATCAGCTATTGACCCTCTACCAAAATACTTAGAAAAATTAACGTATTCTGAAAATGAGCCCTCTTCTGTGCGCTCACTGATTTTAGATAGGAAAAAAGAAGGATATCTTTGAAAATCTTCTCCTCCTAAACCATTAGGCCTATGGCTTTGATATTTTGTATGTATTGATGTCTATTGACCCTCTACCAAAATAAATCAAAGAATTACCATATTCATGAAATTAGAGCTATATGGTGTGATCATCAATATACCTAGAACTAAAAGAGAAAATCTTTAAACATCTTCTCCAAAATAATTAGACAGAGGGCTTTGCTATTTTCTATATATCATAAGCCGTGAACCGTCATACTCAGGGGAGCGATTTAGGACCCTCATGGTCCTCTTCTTGAGGTGCATAAAAAGAATTGGGATAAACATACAAGTTTCCAGTAATTAGACATGTGTTATATATACAATTGACTTTGATCATACTGTGCAGACCATCCTGTGCATCTGTTTGATCAGATTTTTCACCCTGTACTCTTTCATTACTGAATCAAAGTTCCTATAGAGAATAAGCAAATTTTTAAGGTCAACCTTGGCAGGAAGCATCCTTATGGGAAGGCGCTTCAGATTTGTACAGGTCGCAGAGTTATCTCCCCTTGGGGCCCCATAAGGGGCCAAAAATGGGCAAAAAAAGTAAATCTTTAAAAATCAACATGTCATGAACTTGCGGTCAGATTGGATTCACATTTGGTATTTAGAGACTAGAAAAAAAATCCTGTGACAAAATCGCAGTGCTGGGGCGGGGGGCAAAGGTGGGGAAGTGCGTAAGCTTACATAATGACAATTTTGAAAATCTTTTTCTACCAAACCAAAGGTTCTACAGCTCTAATTTTTTGGTATGTGGCATCGTCTAGTGGACCTCTATCAATATTGTATAAATTATAACCCCAAGGTCAAAATTAGCCCGTTCCCAGAAGTCACATGTTTAACAAAGGGATTATATACTGTAAATTTTTAAAATCTTTTTCTCCCAAATGAGAAGGCCTAGAGCTTTGATATTTGGTATGTAGCATCATCTGGCAGATTTCTATCAATATTGTATAAATTATGTCCCCAGGATCATAATAAGCCCATTCCCAGACATCACAAGTTTAACAAAGGGCTTATATAGTGAAACTTTTAAAATCTTTTTTTTCCAAAACAGGAGGGCCTAGAGCTTTGATATTTGGTATGTAGCTTCATCTGGTGGATTTCTATCAAGATTGTATAAAATATGTCCCCAGGATCATAATAAGCCCATTCCCAGACATCACAAGTTTAACAAAGGGCTTATATAGTGAAACTCATAATTAGTCCGTTCCCTGACATCACAAGTTTTACAAAGGGCTAATAATGTGAAAATTTTAAAATCTATTTTTCCAAAACAGGAGGGCCTAGAGCTTTGATATTTGGTATGAAGCATTATAGATTTCTATCAAGATTGTATAAATTACGGGCCCAGGGTCAGAATAAGCCCGTTCCAAGATGTCACAAGTATAACGGGCTTGTTTAGTGAAAACTTTTAAAAGATCTCCTTCTCCATAACTAAAGAGCTACAGCTTTGATACTTGGTATATAGCATCATCTGGTGGTTATGATTATCCCTTTCTTGACGTCACAAGTTTTACAAAGGGCTTATATAGAGAAAATTTTAAAAATCTTCTTCTCCAAATCAGGAGGGCCTAGAACCCAGGGTCATAATTAGTCCATTTCCGGATGTCATGGGTTTGATCCTCAGCGGCGGCACATATTCTTTCCAACATTTGTCTCTCACCAATGGGTGGATAATCTTAAACCTAAATGGGATAGCAGCTGGAGGCTAGGAAAGAATTTAGTGGAGGTACTAGTGTGAGAAATACCAGGAATCCATTGTTAGGTGCTCAAGCCGCCGCGATATGACTGAAATACTGTTAAAAGTTGTGTTAAACCCTATTCAATCAATCAATCTGTCACATAGGCTTATTTAGTGAAAGGTTAAAAAATCTTCTTCTTTCAAACAGATAGGTCTAGAGCTTTGTTATTTGGTATGTAGCATCATCCGGTGGATCTCTATCAATATTGTATGAATTATGGCCCCATGGTCATAACTAGCTCATTCAAGGATGTCACAAATTTTACATAGGGCTAATATATAGTGAAAATGTTAAAACTCTTCTTCTCCCAAACACGAGGGGCTAGTGCTTTGAAATTAGGTGTACAGCATCATTTTGTGGACCTCTATCAAGATTTTATAAATTATGGCCCCAGGGTCAGAATTAGCCCTTTCCAAGATGTCACAAGTATAACATGGGCTTGTTTAGTGAAAACTTTTAAAAGATCTACATAACTAAAAGGCCTAGAGCTTTGATACTTGGTATGTAGCATAATCTGGTGGACTTTTATCTGTTTTTGTGCTCTTTTGACTCAGGTGACTGATAAAGCTCTATGAGCCCCTTGTTTTCTATCAATGAATATCTTGATATGAGGGTACTCAGTACTTCACTCCTAATTGAAATTACTTGAAGTAAAATTGGCAGGTTCACATGTATAGTGTATTCAATTTCAGGATCACTGCCACTGTCTGAAAACCAGCGGGCTATATGTCTGACAACTCTATCTGATGTCAACTCAACAAAGGTATTTCTTTTTGATCTGGCTAGAAAATAATCATTTTATCCAAGATACCACTAGTTGCTGAAACTATGGCTGTATGTGTAACAAATATAATTTGTTGCCAAAATATTATTCTCCAAGACTGACCCATTACAAAGTTGCACAATTTCAGACTGGTACATATTGAAAGAAGTTGCAGACAACAATTTAAAGTTTTGTGAAATTGAGATTTTTTCAACTTCGTGGGAAGAACCATTATGTAAAATCAAGAAATTGCTCTTTGCAAGCAATTTCTTCATTAGCTCTACTAGCCTAAGGCCACTAGAGCTATTGCGATGGCTTTTTCCCGTCAGGCATCCATGCGTCTGTTGACTGTCCGTTAACTTTTCCTTGTTAGCACTCTAGAGTCCACAGCTTTCATGGGATTTCCTTAAAACTTTGTCAGAATTATTGTACCATCACAAGGATTATTCCTTTCGAAATTGGGGGTCAGATTCCTCAAGATACACCAGAAAAGGGGCCTAAATGAAATTAAATGTAAAAATCCAGGTTAATACTCTGAAGGCAACAGTTTTCATTGGATTCTCTTCAAACTTTCACAGAATGATTGTACCATCATACGGATTGTTCCTTTTGAAATTGGGTATGATCCGTCAAGAAACACAGGAAAAGGGGCCTTATGAAAATTTGAATAAAAAATCCACATTAATAATCTAGATCCAACATTTTTCAATGGATTCTCTTCAAACTTTCACAGAATGATTGTATCCATCATAAGGATTGTTCCTTTTTGAATCGGATATGATCCGTCAAGAAACATGAGAAAGAGGCCTTATTAAACTTAAATTCAAAAATCTTTGTTCCTTTAAAAAATTTGGTATGATCAGTCAAGGACCACATGGAAAAGGGGCCCTATAAAAATTGGATTAAAAGAATCTTCGTAAACACAATTGAGTCCACAGTTTTCAACAAATTTTCTTCAAACATTCACAGAATGATTATTACATCAAATGGATTTTTCCTTTCGGAAGTGGGTTTGATCCATCAAGTATCATGAGAAAAGGGGCCCTATGAAATTTAATAAAAAAAATCTTAGTTAACACATCATGACTCTAGATTTCACCTGATAGACTTCAAACTTTCACATAATGATTGAACTAACATAAGGATTGTTCCTGTCAAATTTGGTCTGATCCCTTGAGAAACATAGGAAAAGGGGCCTTAGGAAAATTCATTAAAAAAAAATTAATTAATGCTTGTAAGTCAACAGATGAGATGGGGTTGTCTTTTTACTCAAACAGAATAATTATACATTTGTAAATATAGTTCCCTTTGGAATTGGTTCAGACCCATCAAGTAACATGGGAAAAGGGGTTATATGAAAATTCAATTAATAAAACCCTGTTAACACAATGAAGCCTACAGCTTTGTTCAGATTTTGTTGAAACTTTCACAGAATGATTGTAAGATCATAACGATCATTCTTTTCATAACAGGGTTTGAACTGTCAAGAAACACAGGAAAAGGATCCTTATGAAAATTTCATTTAGAAATCCTTGTTACCAAGTCCAGAGCTTTCATCAGATTTTCTTCAAACATTCACAGAATAATTGTAGAATAATAATGATTGTTGATGTTGACATTAGACATGATCCGTCAAGTATCACAGGAAAAGGAGCATCATGAAATTTAATTTTAAAATCCTTGGACCACAATAAAGTCAACAGTTTTCATCAGATTCTGTTTAAACTTTCACAGAATGCTTGTACCATCATGAGGATTCTTTCTTTAAAATTAGGCCTGATCTGTCTAATATCATGGGAATAGAGGCCTTTTGAGAATTTTATCTATAATCCTTGTAACCAAGTCCAGAGCTTTAATTGGATTTTCTTCAAACCTTCACAGAATCATTGTACAATAATTACGATTGTTGATGCTGACATGAGACCTGATCCTTCACATATCACAGGAAAAGGAGCCTTATGAAAACTTTATTTTAAAATCTTTACACCAAAATCATCTGCAGTTTTCATCAGATTCTGTTAAAGCTTTCAAAGAATGTTTGTACCATCATTAGGACTGTTTCTTTCCACATTGGGCCTGATCTGTCTAGTATCATAGGAAAAGGGGCTGTATGAAAAATTATTACCAAATCCTCATAAACACAAGAATGTCCTCAGTCTTTATCAGAATCTCTTCAAACTTTAACAGAATGATTGTACCATCATTTGGATCGTTCCTTTGTAAATTAGGTCTGATTGGTTAAGTGACACAAGAAAAGGGGCATTATGAAAATTCTATTACAAAAACATCATTATCACATTAAAGTCCTCAGTCTTTATCATTTTCTTCAAACTATCTATCATAAGGATTGATCCTTTGTACATTGGGTCTGATGTGTTAAGTTTCGCGAGAAAAGGGGCCTTATGAAATATTTATTACCAAAAAATCTTGACACAATTCAGTCCACTGTTTTCATTGATTCTCTTTTTCTTTAAAGAATGACTGTACCTTCATTAGAATTGTTCCTTTTGAAATTTGGTTTGTTTGGTAAAGTATCTTTGGAAATGGGGCCCTATGAAGATTTCACTATAAACTCATTAACTCAATAAATTCCACAGATTACACAGATAGATTGTACCATCATTACAATTTTTGATTATGACTGTGGATCTGATTATGGCAAGTGTCACATAAAAAGGGGCCTTATGATAAAACTTTCTTAAATATTCTAGTTAAGACAATGATGTCCCTTTATTTCACCGGATTCACTTCAAAATTTCACAGAATAATTGTACAATCTCTTAAGTGGTTCTTTTCAGAACTGGGTACAATCCATCAAGTATCATGTAAAAAGGGGCCATATGATTTTTTTTAAAAATTCTAGTAAACATAATGAAGACAACATATTTCATCGGATTCACTTTAAACTTTCACAGAATGATAAAACCAACAGTAAAATATCACGGGAAAAGGGGCCTTTTGAGAAATTGATTTTAATGTCTTTGTTAACACAATGAAGTCAACAGTTTTATTGGATTCTCTTCAAAGATGTATGGAATAATTGTGGCATTGGAAACACAGGAAAAGGGGCCTTACAGATTATCATTCAAAACATTCTTGTGTACGGATGAAGTTCACAATCATTATCAAATTGTCTTTTAAATTTCACAGGACAATTTTAGGTTTGTAAGGAAAGTGCCTTTAGGAATGAAATGGATCCATCAGAAAACAAAGGAATAGGGGCCTTATGGATTTTCATTCAAAACAATCCTGTTTATGTGATAAAGTCCACAATTATTGTCAGATTCTGATGAGAATTTCACAGGATGATTGTAGGATCATAAGGTAACTTCCTTTTGTAAATGGAGTGGAACACGGGAAAAGGGCTCTTGAGGATTGTTGCTTAAAATAATAAAGGGGATAAAGTCCATTTTTTTTTCCTTTATGCATTCTTCTTTAAGTAATTAACTTCCTTAAATATAAGATTTCTTTAATGGAAAACTTGATAACCAGTAGAGCATCTCAGGCCCACATGGGCCTCTTGTTTTATGCATTATGCTTTCTATTGCAATAGACAAAGATCTTCAAAGTTTATCTACTATTTATTGTTGGCTTCTGCTTCTTGAATTTGGGCCTGTCTGAAATCTTACTGTCTGGTAATGGGTAAATAATTGCATAATATCATCTGAGCTCTTTTTAAGTTTCAGCTGTCATAGAGCAAAAAGTTTAGATATTACAGTCAGCTTGGCTTTGGTGGCTAGGGAGCAACCAACTATATTAATGCATTACCACACAAGAAAATTTTAAACTGTCCCAAACTGAAAAAAAGTTGCAGAAGACTATTTCAAGTTAATGAAATTCTAAAAACCTTTGTCTTTTGGGATAGAAAACAAAGTGGATTCCAAGATATTACCTGTCACAAGCAATTTTCTTTATTATCCACAATGTTTTCCCAATTGTTTTTCTTTAGAAAAACAAAAAGGCTTATTGTGTTGGAATGGCTTGATGCCAAATCCATTCCTAGACAACAAAATTTTAGACTGGTCCAAATTTAAAAAAAGTTGCAGATGACTTGTCAAAGTGTGATAAAATTTGAAATAAATGCCAAATAAGGAAGAAAACATTGTTAGAAAATGAAAAATGGCTTGTTACAAGCAAATTCTTCTTTTCCCACAAAGTTTGCCATAAATTTCCAATTGCATGAAAAGGAGGACTGTACATGTAAGGTAATTGGTTAAAAGATATTTGCCTGAAAATCGGCATGTATGTTCACCTGACTATCGTAAGAACAATTGATCTTTGGATGGTAGAAAACTAATTGCTTTTAGATTTATGTCCCTTTTTTGCCCCCATATCGAAAAATTGACCCATTCCCACACAGTGACGCTTTTGGATGCCCTTCAAGAAAAACACTTTTGAAAACATTGTGTAAAATGAAGAAATTGATTGTAACAAGCAATTTCTTCATTTTCCACAAGGTCAAGGTCACTTATGAATGTCACACATCTGAATAAAGGCTGTTATTTGGACATGGTGTTTCAAAACCACACCTTGTTCAACCTGCAGCCCAGTATTGCAATGTGTACGATGTTTGTGTGTTGATTTTCAGTTTGTTTCCTGGTATCCAGGTCAGACTCGAGGGTATGTGGTGGCAGTTGGGCAGGATGCAACAGGGAGGATAGTTATACGAGAGTAAGCATTCAAACCCTTAAATTCTGTGTATTATTTTTCATCAGTCAACCCATTACCCCACAATCTAACTTTTTCTAAGGAAAATTATCTCTACAGAAGAAAACAGGAAATTGCTGGAGCAATATCTCACAATGTCTTTTCTCTGTTTTGTACTTATTTTCTAATGCCAAAACGAGAGTATTCAGGCCTAACTTATTACCAGACAACAATATTTTAGACTGGTCAAAATTTAAAGAAGTTGTAGATGACGGGTTTTAGTCGATGAAATTTAAAAACCTTTTTAGTGCTCTCAATAAGGACCAATTTCAGGAATTTTTTTAATTCCAAATTTTCAGAATTTCAAGGAAATTGTGGTCACACCCTCCACCATACACCCCACTTTTAACCCATTCAGGTGTTTTCCATGACCCTCTGTTTCTTTGAATTTGGACCCTAATTTTTTAGGAATGACCCCCAAAATTTCTTAACAGCCTTCTTTATCTCCTTTGAAAGGGGTCATAATATTGCAAAATGACCCCCAATTTTGAAAGTAGAGGGAAAACCCTGCGCGGCATTCCCACATGACAAAAATTTAGACTGGTCCAAATTGGAAGGAGTTGCAGATGACAATTTAAAGTTGATGAAATTTTAGATTTTTTCAACTTTCTTGGTAGCAAACATTGTGGAAAACGAAGAAATTGTGACAAGCAATTTCTTCATTTTCCACAATTTTTTCCCAAATATGGTTCTTGAGGAGCGTCCAAAAGCGTCACTGTGTGGGAATGGGTTAAAAAGAAAAAAGAAAGATGAAATGAAAACAGATACATAAGCGTACAGTACATTTCTATGCTTTACTGATAGTGCCTGATTTGTAGAGTGGGCAAAACTGATTCAGTTGACTGTTGGAAAAATCAAGAATGGATTATTCTTTAACTGTTTCCGGTCACATCATAGATATCCAAGAACATTTTAAATGAATATCACTGACGTAATAAAAGAAACAGTACAAAAAGTTGAAACTTATAGCAGAGTTGCATCTTGTAAGAAATTCTCTGTTTCATTGCTACTAGCTAATGTGTACAGACAACATGTGTGTTGTCATTAAAAAGGGAGCAAAGTCTCAGAGAGATTTTCCATACATTTTTAGCTCACCTGAGCACGTAGTGCTCAAGTGAGCTATTGTGATCCCCTTTTGTCCGGCGTCCATCCGTTGTGAGTCGTCCGTCAACAATTTCTTTAAACGACATCTCCTCCTAAACCACTGGGCCAATTTGAACCAAATTTGGCAGAAATGTTCCTTAGGTGGTCCCCTTCAAAAAAAGCTAAAAGAATTGAAATCTGTTAAAAACTATGGTTGCCATGGCAACAAAAGTGAAATTTTAAAATAATCTTTAAAAATCTTCTCCTCCTGACCAAGAAGGCATAGAGCCTTGATATTTTGCATGAAGCATTAGTATATTGACCTCTTTCATAATAGCTAAAATTATGATCCTCGGGTCCCCAGGGGCGGAGCACCAGGGGGGGGGGGGGTTTATAAAGAAATAAAGAACGATTTTTTAAATGACATCTCCTCTCAAACCACTGGGCCGATTTGAACCAAATTTGGCAGAAATGTTCCTTAGGTGGTCCCCTTCAAAAATAGCTAAAAGAATTGAAATCCGTTTAAAACTCTGGTTGCCCTGGCAACAAAAGTGAATTTTTAAATAATCTTTAAAAATCTTCTCCTCCTGACCCAGAAGGCGTAGAGCCTTGATATTTTGCATGAAGCATCAGTATATTGACCTTTTTCAAAATAGCTAAAATCATGATCCTCGGGTCCCCAGGGGCGGAGCCCCAGGGGGATGGGGTTTATATAGAAATAAAGAACGATTTTTTAAATGACATCCTTTCCCAAACCACTGGGCCAATTTGGACCAAATTTGGCAGAAATATTCCTTAGGTGGTCCCCCTTAAAAATAGCTAAAAGAATTTAAATCCGTTGCAAACTCTGGTTGCCATTGCAACAAAAGTGAAATTTCAAAATAATCTTTAAGAATCTTCTCCTCCTGACCCAGAAGGCGTAGAGCCTTGATATTTTGTATGAAGCATCAGTATATTGACCTCTTTCAAAAAAGCTAAAATTATGATCCACGGGCCCCCAGGGGCGGAGCCCCAGGGGGGTGGGGTTTATATAGAAATAAAGAACGATTTTTTAAATGACATCCTTTCCCAAACCACTGGGCCAATTTGGACCAAATTTGGCAGAAATATTCCTTAGGTGGTCCCCCTTAAAAATAGCTAAAAGAATTTAAATCCGTTGCAAACTCTGGTTGCCATTGCAACAAAAGTGAAATTTCAAAATAATCTTTAAAAATCTTCTCCTCCTGACCCAGAATGCGTAGTGCCTTGATATTTTGTATTAAGCATCAGTATATTGACCTCTTACAAAATAGCTAAAATCATGATCCTTGGGTCTCCAGGGGCGGACCCAGGGGGGGGGGGGGTTATAGGCATGAAGCATCAGTTCACAGACTTCTGTCTTATTTCTGAAATTATAATCCATGGAAAAAGTTTTTTCCTTCTTTCAAATCAGCACTAAAGCCTTGGAATTTGTAATTTAGACTTTTGGATCCCCAGGTTCATAGTCTTTATATGTAATTGTAGCCCACTTGTTTCATAATCCTAACCTTAACATGAAATTAGACTGTTGAAAGAAAAAGAGCCTTTATCTCAGGTGAGCGCCCCAGGGCCAACGGCCCTCTTGTTTTGGACGTAATATACGTGGGCATCTGCTTATTGAGAACACTGCCTTTGCCTTTTGGTAGAAAACATTGTGCACATTTAAGAAATTACCAGAAATAAGCAATTGTTTTATCCAGGATGGTATGGTGAAATCTGTTGTAAGTGGCTATATATTTATTGTTCCTTACAATAATGTTGTGCTGACAACTCAAAACGGTTTTCTCTGAAAGTCTGGTTCAGATTGTATCATGAAGGAAAGGTATGATACTTTTCACTAGGCATCTCTGAATTGATATATCCTGTCATTAACCCATTACTAAATGGAAAAAATTAGACTGGTCCAAACTGAAATGAGTTGCAGACGACAATTTAACCAATTCCCACACAATAAATTTTTTGACCAGTTCGAATTCAAAGAAGTTGCAGACGACTATTTAAAGTAAATGCAATTTTGGATTTTTTCAACTTTCTGGGTTGAAAACATTGTGTAAAATGAAGAAATTGCTTGTTACAAACAATTTCTTCATTTTCCTCAATCTTTCCTCAATTGTTTATCTTGAGGGGCGTGAAAAGGCGTCATTTTTGGGAATGGTTTAAAGTTTATAAAATTTCTTTTTTTTTCAACCCTCTAGGTTGAAAATATAGTTGAAATGACGAAATGGCTTAGATCAAGCATTTTTTTCATTTTACACAATGTTTGCTTTAATTTTTTTCTTGAGAGGTGTGAAAAATAGTTGCTATGTTGAGATTGCTTGTTACAAGAAAGTTTTCTTTTTCCCACCTTTTTTTTCCTAAACTTTATTTCTTCAGTGCATAAAAAAATGCTTGAATAAGTGGTACTTGGTTAAAGTACTTTTCCAGCCCAGATTTTTTTTCTCAATTTTGACAAAGCTATATTTATACAGAACATACATTTAATCGTATCATTCAAAGATATGTAGTTTTTCTGTAATTGCCATTTAACATCTCGATTTTAAACCTGTCGAGATTCATACTTCTGCTATTGCCTCCTGTTAATGCTTGATAATGCAAAGACGTCAGCATCTGTAGAGGTGCTTAACTCACACACTGGAGAAATAGCAAATTTAGAAAGCAAATCTGACACAAGTTGCGATCTTTCATTGACCCCCAACGTTTTGGCAAAGGGGATATAGTAATGGTCTCCGTCCGTCCTTCTGTCATTCCGTCATTCCATCACTAAACTTGTCCAGAGCATATCTCTGAAATTATAATTGCTATTAACTTGAAACTTCATAGGTCGATAGATCTCATTGAGGAGAAGTACAGTGCACAAGAACCACAAATCTTCCTTGCATTATTTTTGAGTTATTGCCCTTTGTTGTTATAAAAACTAAGATTTTGTCCGGGGCATATCTCTGAAAGTATAATAGCTATTAACTTGAAACTTCATATGTTGATAGATCTCATTGAGAAAAAGTGCAGTGCACAAGAACCACAACTCTTCTTTGCATAATTTTGGAGTTATTGCCCTTTGTTGTTATAAAGACTAAAATTTTGTCCTTAGCATATCTCTGAAAGTATAACAGCTATCAACTTGAAACTTCATAGGTGGATAGATCTCATTGAGGAGAAGTGCTCTTCACAAGAACCACAACTCTTGCTTGCATGATTTTAGAGTTATTGCCCTTTGTTGTTTAAAGACTTAGATTTTGTCCTTAGCATATCTCTGAAAGTATGATAATTATTATGGAACTCATTGTATAAATGAAGTATGACTAGTGGTCATCACCACCACCAGTGTTCAGGCCTGATTGTTTTTTGCAGCGGACTATCTTAAGGTTTTAAATTATAGGCCCTACAAGGTAGAATTTTTCAGGAAGCTAACAATTTCAACACAATCCCCGCTTCTACGCATTGGAAAAATATTCTTGAAGAACAATTGTGAGGAAAGGAGGGATAGCTTGGTAGCTATTACAAACACAAATTAACCTGTTTCCACACAATGGCACTTTCTGACTTCCCTCACGAAAAAGCAACGAGGAAAAGATTATGTGAAATGAAAAAATTGCTTGTTTCCCATTCATAAATTGTCTTCTGCAACTCCTTTCAATTTGGACTAGTGTAAGATTTTGCCGTGTGGAAATGGGTTATATACCCCATAGATCCCCCCTCCCACCTCCACATACAAAAAAAAGGCAACAGAAAATTGTGATAGAAAATATTAGCAAAAAGATACAAATCTTGATGCTTACTAAAACTGACGACCAAGCCATTATTGCTGAAAACGTCATTAAATGTTCATTCAGGATATGTGTTCCATAATGAATGCTGCGAAGTGATGTGACATTTAATCCATTCCCATACAATCCCCCTTGTTTACGCCTATGAAAAAAGTCTGGGAAAACATTGTGGAAAAAGAAAGAAATTGTTTGTTACAAGTAACTGCTTCTTTATCCACAATGGTTTCTTTCCAAAAAGACAAAGGATTTTACAATTTCATTGACTAAAAATTGATGTCTGCAACTTCTTTGGGAATAGGTTAGATTAAAACATTTCCCAATAAATTTATTTATGCTTCGGAAGTTCTACAATTTATAGCATTTACATGATAGCAGTGACAATCTGTTTATTTGGTAAGTCTAAAACGATTTTTAATAGATTGTGATTGAACTTCAAATGGAAATTGACCAATAACTGCGAAGAATAACTAAGTAATTCAAACAGTGAGAAGAAAGGTGTCCTAAATATCATGCAACATCGGCCATTTACGATGGTTTAACATAGTTCCACTTTTATTTGTCAGAATTTAGAAAAGGTTCAAATGATAATTGATCAATAGCCGTGCATTAAAATCAAGTAATTCAAACGGTATAGGGAAAATTATCGTAAATATGATGTGACACCGGCCCCTTACGATGGTTTAACATTGTCCCACTCAATTTGTGCTCTCTGTCAATCTCAAAAAAAATATTTTTGTTGTTGTTTTAAAGTTGCCAGAACAATTCTATTAGGTTTTTGCATTCAATCTTGTAAGTATATCCATTAAAATCATACACATAATGACAAGGGTGTAACTTCTCATTAGACATGCTTGTCAACCCTGGAAACTCGACCAGAAATAGCTGCACATCTGACGTCGGCTCCTTTGATCACCTGATCTACCCTAGCAGTAAAATGACAAAAAGTTTATCTATTTGATGTGTTTAGACTTCGAAAGGGGATTTAATCATTTATATTTGGAATATTGAGAGAAAAGGTAAATTGTCGGTAATATTTTCCACCGTCTTTTTGATATCTTCCTTATTCTAAATATTTATTCAAACACAACAAACTCTATAATTTTGATTGAAATAAAGGAAAGTAAGGTGAAATAACATCTCTTCTTTCAGATCTTTAGCATCTAATAAATAGGCGCCCCCTTCATTAGGAAAACTTGTGATTCTAATAAATGTCAATTTATTTATGATCTGTCGCACAGCATCTTCATTCTTTTGCTATATTCCTGTTACCACAAAGCATTCTGCGACTCTTTTGCTAGCATCTCCTTTTGTTCCTTTTTTGCATTTCATTTCTTTTTTTAAGGGAAAACATTCAATTCATACATATAAACACAGTAAGATTAAAGCACCGGTACAGATCATGACGTCACACTGTTTTACCATCTGAATCGATTTGGAGCTCTTTAATTGGATCTGGAGCTCGTTAATTGGATTTTCCAGTTTGCACACCTGTGCAGATTAAAGCAAAATCAGCTTCACTTTGCTATCAGAAAGGTAGATTTGTAAATGAAAATGGATAACGGAATAGGATCTTAAGAAAGAAAAAATGAAAATCTGGGCTGGAATAGTACTTTAAAGAAGTCTTTTGATTCAAATCAATTAGGTGTAGTTACTAAGAAATATCTCAACTTTTATCATAATAGCATTTCTTTAGTTAAAAATATATGTCATTATACTATAGTAAAGGATTGATTCATAAAACTATATTCTTTGAACAGTTTCAGCCCTCACGGGGAAAATGAATTGGTTGGGAAGGAATTCAGTGAGTACATGTTATTCTTTCTTATGTTGTTACTAGACAACAGAATTTTAGACTAGCCTGAATTGAAAGAAGTTGCAGAAGATATTGGATATTTTAAAAATACCTCATAGCTTTAAATCTATTAGATAACGTATCAAATCAATTGTTGAAAGGAAATTACCTTTCCTTTGACATCTTTTTGAACATATAACATTGACCTTTGAAATATTGATTCTAGGTTTAGTATGTCAAAAAGGGTACGGTGAGTGATAGTAGCTCTCTTTGTCTACTTCAGTGTGATGTATAATAAACTAATGTTAGATATTATCTATGTATGTTTCAGTTCCTAAACACCCAAGACACTGTATGTACTTAAAGTGGAATCCAGTTCACCATAATTTGGTAAGTGCTTAACCACTTGTCGAGCCCGCTTGCGGTGAGCAAGGCATAGTTGTCTGGACAATTATTCCTACATTTATGGATGGATTTCAAAATAACTTGGCACAGTTATTCTCCATCATGAGTAGATGTGCCATTTGAAAGAACTTTTTGTATAGCTTCATTTTCAATGTCAAAGCTCAAGATCAAACACTAAGATTGTGCTTATCTGGAGCATGATACCTACAAAACTTTGCGGGCTCGACAGCAGTTGTCCTGGGACAACAATCTAGTTTGTTGGAAGCATTCTAGCTAATGTGAGATTGAGATTAATTATTATGAACGGCCATTGTCAATCGGCTTTCAGTCTGTCCCTCTGTCTGTCAATCCATAGCTTATTCAGAAATCTTCCCCTAAACCTGTAGGTCAGTCTAGCTGAATCTTGACATAAATGTCCCAATCATAGGGCATTTTAAGCGTTTTTTCATGTCTGACATGTATATAAAATAACAAGGGATGCAACCGACAAATTGAGAAAAATCTACCCATCCCCACAAAAACACCTGTTACTCCGTTAATTCTAAAGATAATTTCACGAGATCTTTCTTGACTAACTCCTTATATATTTATCCAGCGAAAAACAAAGTGTTTTTCCAACAAAGTGTTTGGGGATTCTCGCTAGAGAAGCCGGTTTTGCAACATTGGGGTCGAAATTGCTTGGTCCAACTTGGGTCCGTCCAGGGCGCTTGTAAGACTAAAATTACTATTTGGTACCAGCTACCGGTCTCATAAAAAAATGAATATCTTTCACCAACCTCCGTCATTTAATTTCAACATCAAGAATTCAGCTTCAAATCGTTCAAAGTTTTACCGATTCACTCGATTTTGAAGGATTCAACCATCTTCATCGTCACATGACCATCATGTATCATGGTATTTCATTGGTAAGAAACCAAAATCTGACCAATGAAATACCTGATACATGATGGTCACTTGACGATGGTGATGGCTTAATCCTTCAAAATCGAGTGAATCGTCAAAATTTCGAACGATTTGAAGCTGTATTCTCAGTGGTAACATTAAACGACTGAGGTTGGTGAAGGATAATAATTTATTTTATGAGATTGATAAGTGTTTTGGCCGGTATCTGGTACCAAATAGTATATTTATTCTTACAAGCGCCCTGGACGGACCCGAGTTCGACCAAGCAATTTCGACCCAAATGTTGCAAAACCGGCTTCTCTAGCGAGAATCCCCAAACACTTTGTTGGAAAAACGCTTTGTTTTTCGCTAGATAAATATGTAAGAAGTTAGTCATAGAAGATCTCGTGTAATTATCTGTAGAATTAATGGAGTAACGAGTGTTTTTGTGGGGACGGGTAGGTTTTTCTGAATTTGTCAGTTGCATCCCTTGTTATTATATATACATGTAAGACATAAAAATCGCTAAAAATGCCCTGTGGTCCAATATAAAAGTAGTTAAAAAAATGACATGTCTTCTATAAAAAAACAAAATATTTTTAGTTTTCCTTTTACTCTAGAAAGTCGAGATTTAGGCAGTTTCTATCGGTCAGTGCAAAACTTAACCTGAAATGGCACTTTTCAATTTAAAGCCCCCAGTGGGCTATTGTACTAGCATTATGTCCGTTGTGCATTTTAGGATGAGCCTGCAAACTTTTACTTCTCCTCAGAAATAATTGCACAAATTTCATCAAAATTTCTCAAGCTTGGTCCTTGGATGACCTTTAATCAGATTCCTTAACTCTCTCCTGTACAAACCCGAGGTATTACATTGCTGTGATTTCATGCTTAAAAAAACACTGTTGATAAAAGAGAAATTGCTTGTAAAAAGCAATTTCTCCTTTTCCCACAATATTATCTTCCACAATCGGATAGTTTCATTTCGAATTGCATCAAATTTTCATTGTTGTCTGCAACTTCTCTCAATTTTGACAAGTCTAAGATTTAAAAAAAATGGGAAAGGGTTAAAAGAATTTTTATTGAATGGGTGGGGCTATATGGGGTATAGTGAAAACTTTGAAAATCTTCGTCTCTGAAATACGTTAATGGCTTGCAACAAAGTTTCACTTGAATGATCCTTTAGTGACTTTTTATCATATTCCTTTAAATAATTCTGATTGATTGAAAATTGTGGCTTCTACCAGGGATGATTTATACAGTTATATTTGATATTTCAGTTGGCTCAAGGCCTTGAAAAACAGAGAAATGACTTTTGTATCTCCATTTGGGATGTGAATATGAGATCTAGCTCAGAGTTTTTAGGAGAAAGACAGAGATACAGTTCAAATATCTCCGAACATGCAGTTATAAAACCTTTAGTAGAGCTTGGTAAGTCAATTATAGATTGATTTTTAGCTCCTCTGGCTGAAAGCCAGAGAGCTATTGTCATTGCATGGTGTCTGTCGTGCGTGCATCCATCCGTCCATCCATAAACTTGTCCTCAGAAAGTACTGAACAGATTTCATCCAAAATTAAGATAAATGATTCTTAGGTGACCCTTTATCAGATTCCTTCAAAGAATTCTGATCAGATGAAAACATGGCTTTAACCCATTACCATATGACATAATTTTTGTCTACCGTATTTTCCCGATATGTTCAGACACCCGAAATTTTCAGACACCATTAATTATTTTCAAAAATGATTTATTTTTGTCCCTAATTTCGAAACAGGATGGATTTGACATCCCTTAATTTTTGGACACGTATTTACGAAGTACAAATTCAAAGGAGTTGCAGATGATTCTTTGTTAATGAAATTTTAAATTTTTCTATCTTTTGGTGTAAAGACATTGTGGATAATGAAGAAATTGATTGTAACAGACAATGTCTTTGTTTCCACAATGTATTCCAAAGATTTATTTCTTTGAGAGAGTCAGAAAGCGTCACTGTTTGGGAATGGGTAAATGGGCTGGCTAATTTTCATATAAGTTCAAGATTTGAAAATCTACTTAGAAGCCAGGAGATGGATTTTAACCAAATTCCATGGAAATGACCCTTTATCGGATTACTACAAAGAATTTTGGTCAGATGAAAAACATGGCTTTCATAGACGGGGCTAATTTCTTTGTATGGTTAAAATTTTGAAAATCTTCTTATTGGAAACCAATAAATCCATTTCAATCAAATTTCACAGAAATGATCCTTAGGTGACCCTTTATCAGATTTTTTCACAGAATTTTGATAGGATGAAAAACATGGCTTAAATGGGCATGGCTTATTTTTATTTATGATGAAAGCTTTGAAAATTTTCTTCTCAGAAACCAGGCGATTGATTTCAACCTTCTTTCACAAGAATGATCCTTGGATGACCCTTCATTAGATTTCTTCAAAGAAGTCTGATCAGATGAAAAACAGGGCTTTAATTGTTGGGGCTGAAATCAATATGTTGAAAGCTTTGAAAATCTTCTTATCGGAAACCACTTGATGGATTTCAACTTCATAGGAATGATCCTTTGGTGACTTTTTATCAGGTTGTTGGATTGGATGAAAACATGGCTTTTATTGATGGGGCTAATTTTCGTATATGGTATAAGGTAAAAATATGTGTAAATGGGTAAAAACTATTTCTTGTATTTCAGGTCTGGGTGAGACTACATCGTCATTTGCTTGGTTTAAAAAGGAACCCAAAACCTTCATCAGTGGTATTGGTGGTAAGGCACTGAAGGTGTATGACACAAGAGGTAATCAAAATAATGTACCAAGTTTGAGTTATATTACCACTTACAGGAAAAATTGACCACCAAATCAGAGATTAGCACACTAATATTTAAAAGAAAAAAATGAGATGTTGGAAAACTGAATGAAAGTATTTTTTACTCTTTTAGATATAATATTGGCATTTTTGTTGAATATTTTCCATTTATAGTTCAACAGAACCATGTCGCTTCTAGTGTTTTTCTATTTCAGATTTATCCAAACCTCATTTAATTGTTCACACAAAAGATGTTCATGGTGTGTGTACAGATCCTCTACATGATTCTAGAGTAGCTGCATACTCTGAGGTTAGTATAATTAGCATGGATGTTTGAGGATCAAAGATTAAATGCCTTCTGCCTGGTTTTTCAACCATAGTAGCTTGTAATCATGTTTGCATCAATACCTCCTTTTTATACACACTCATGACAAGTTATTCTGAACACCTTTGTTCCTGCTGGAATTGTCCAGAGCAAGCGTATTTCCAGATAAGCAAATTTTTATGAATTTCAGCCCTCATGTGCTATTGTATTATGGCACAGGTATGAGAAAACGAGCCTTATTACCCTATAAAGAGCCATTTTATTTCAACGGGTTAACTTTCAAGACTGGCGTTTCGACTTGTTGATGATAAATTTAAGGGCTTCATTTTCTAGTGTGGCCCGAGGTAGTTCCTAGAAAAAAAATAAAGGATAAATGACACTTGAAGATCAAATTTAAATGAACAGCACAATAGGTATCAACATACTTGTACACAATAGCCTATTAATTGTCACGTCATCAACTTGACGGGTATATGGTGTGCACGTCTGCTATCAACTTTGACCAGAATAATACTTTGTTCATTCACACGTGTCAATGGTCCAGTCAAAACAAAACATTTGGATGGCCAAAGCTTGATCTGGATAACTGAATCATATATGCATGTATTCATATTATATTGTATCCGATCATTTCTGTCCGCAAATCTCCAGATTATAAGGTAGAATTTATGAACAAAAAATCTGTTCCCATCAAATTCTTTCTGGATTGCGAATAAGCCGGTTTAATAATGTCCTGACTATTTTCCTATCAAAAGCTCTGTTTGGGGGGTATACAGGAGTTAGCTTGTTTGTTTGTTAGTCTGTTAGTAAGTAGCTTTTTCTTGTGCCCGTATTTTCTCCTAAACTATATTGAGGGTTCATTGTGATACTGTTCTCAGCGTCTATACAAAGTAAATACACTTAGAACAGTATCGCAATTAACCCTTGATAATCTTAATTTGATTAAAATTTCACACACAATCTCAGTATCAAGCAAAGATAGTCACGCTCTATTTGGATTTCATTTTTTTTGTAGTTAAGGCCTTTTGTTTAAAATCTAAATCTTGTCTGCTCATTTCCTCTTCAAGTACCAAATGGACTTAATTCAAATTTCACATGTACACTCGGTATCAACCAAAGATGTGTATATTCTATTTGGTAACAGTCCATTTACCTTTGTTAGAGTTATGGCTCTTTGTTGAAAAATGGCTTTATTCAAGTAATGAAATGTGTTGTTATTTTTTGTGACATAGAGCAGTTTTGGGTATTGATGACTTTCATTGATAGTCTAGTTTTGTATGGCCAAGTTTGATATTGGGTCAAATTAGGTAAAATACTAGGTTACCAGGTCAAATCTTAGAAATACCTTGTGTGCACTCTAGAAGGCACAATTTAGGCTCAAATAATTTGATATTTGGTCAGAAAGTTTGTAACCATAAACACTAGGCAAAGATCAAATTTGGGTAAAGTTGGGCCAAATAACAAAGATCAAATTTGGGTAAAGTTGGGCCAAAACTAGGCCGAATCTTAGAAAAACTTGTGTGCAATGTAGAGGCCCAATTTTTGGCTCAATTTATTTGGTATTTGGTATGAATGTTTGTGTCCGTGTTATAAGGGCCATTTCTAAATAGGGTCACATGGAGACAAAACTAGGTCCTTAAGTCAAAGTTTAAACAAACCTTTGTACACTTTAGAGGCCGTATTTTTAACTTAATTTATCTTAAATTTTGGCCAGAATGTGTCCATGATATGTTGGCAAAGTTAAAAAATGAATGTGTGTAGAAATCATTGTTGATAATAAAGAAATTGTTTGCCTCTTTTTAGCTCACCAAACTGCCGGGCGGATTTCAACCAAATTTGGCAGGAATGTTCTTTAGGTGGTGCCCTTTAAGAATTGCTAAAAGATTTGAAATCTGTTAAAACTGAGGTTGCCATGGCAACAAAACTGAAATTTTAATGAAAACTTTAAAAATTATCTCCTCCTGACCCAGAAGGCGTAGAGTCTTGATATTTGACATGAAGCATCAGTGCAATTACCTTTTTCAGAATTGCTAAAATCATCACCCTCGGGTACCCAGGGGCAGAGCCCCAGGGTGGGATTGGGCTTATATAGAAATAAAGAAGGATTTTTAAAATTACGTCTCCTACCAAACCCCTTTGGCACATTTCAACCAAATTTGGCAGGCATGTTCCTTGGGTGATGCCATATAAAAATTGTTAAAAGAATTGAAATCTGTTAAAAACGCTGGTTGCCATGGCAACAAATAGAAATTTTAATGAAAATTTTAGAAATTATCTTCTCCTGACCCAGAAGGTGTAGATCCTTGATATTTGGCATGAAGCATCAGTACCACTGGGCAGATTTCAACCAAATTTGGCAGGAATGTTCCTTGGATGATGCCATATGAAAATTGCTAAAAGAATTGAAATCTGTTAAAATTTTGGGTTGCCATGAAAACAAAACTGAAATTTTAATGAAAACTTAAGAAATTATCTCCTCCTAACCCAGAGGGCCTAGAGTCTTGATATTTTGCATGAAGCATCATTATATTGACCTCTTTCAGAATTGCTCAAATCACCAACCTCAGGCCCCAATTTTTTAAAAATTATACCCCTGGGTTCAAACATGGTCAAGCCCCTGAGGTCCTAAGTTTGGAAAAATGCTCAATTAGAGCAAGTTCAAAAGACTTCTTGTAAACTATAAGGTCTAGGACATTCATATTTGGTGTGTAACATTGCTAGATGGTTTTGTACTATATAATTTAAAATTGTGCTCCTAGGGTCAAAAATGGCCCCAAAAAGGGAAAAGCGCAAAATTTTAGTAAGTTTAATCCATTCCCACACAGTGACGCCTTTTGGACGCCCCTCAAGATTAACAATTGGGAAAACATTGTGGAAAATGAAGAAATTGCTTGTGACAAGCAATTTCTACATTTTCCACAATGTTTTCTTCCCAGAAAGTTGAATAAAACTTAAGTTTCATAAACTTTAAATTGTTGTCTGCAACTCCTTTCAATTTGGACCACTCTAAATATTTGTTGTGTGGGAATGGGATAAACAAAAATTCTTCATTTCAAGGCCAAGGGCATATATATTTGGAATGTAGCTTAGCCTGGCTGTTATCTATCAATTTTGATTATACTTATATAATGCTTGTAGGGTAAAAAACACCCCTTCCCTGGGTTCCAAAGTTCATAAGATGCTCAATTCGACTATGTTCAACAGTCTTCTCCTCCATATCTATGTAGTCCAAAGCATTTATGATTGGTACAAAGCATAACCAGATTCTCTACCATGTTAGTTAATATCATAGCCCTGGGATATAACATGACCCTGACCCAGAGGTCCAAAATGTGAGAAAACATCCATCTCCTTCTGAAATATAAGGTGAAAGACATTCATATTTGGTATGTAGCATTACTAAATAATTTTGTTCTATGTTACAGGAAAATATGCCCTTAGGATTTAAAACGTCTCTGCTCCAGGGGTAAAAAGTTATGCAAATCTTAATTTGAAAAAAAAATATTGTTATTAGATATAGGGCTTAGAGCATTTATATTAAAAACAAAGCATAACATTATTGTTATCTACCATGTTTTGTGAAGTTCTACCCCTTTGAACAAAAAGGGCCTTTCCAAAGGCATTCAAAGTTAGGAAACATCCTTTCCCAATGTATAAGTTGTATAGATTGTAATGCATTTAAATTTGGTTGCAAGTTACCAAAATTATACCCATTGGGTCCAAATCGCCCAGCCCAAGAGAACAAAAGTTTGGTAAAATGCTCAATTAGAGCAATATGAAAGTCTTTTACTATGATCCACATTAGAAAACATTGTGAAAAATGGAGAAACTGCTTGTAACTACCTAGTTCTTCCTTTCTCACAATTATTTAGATTGCCATTCTTGAATGGTAGATTTATTACAATCGTCTGAGTAGAGTGGAGTAATTTAAGGGTTAATTAGGTGATAGTTAGTGTCTGAGACTTCAAGGTTTTTGTGTATGTGTACATGTATGGACTGATTAACACCCATTTTCCAAGGAATACTGTGGTAACACAGCATACACCATTTACTTATTTACAGTAAACTGGAATTGCATACTTTATGTCTTCATACACTAAAAAGAAGTATTCCTCTTTGCAGTTCTAAACATAGATCAAGGAGATGCAAGGATGTTAGAAAGTGGTAAAAAGTAGGTTTTGTCCT
Source organism: Fragum fragum (assembly GCA_946902895.1). NCBI lineage: Eukaryota > Metazoa > Mollusca > Bivalvia > Cardiida > Cardiidae > Fragum > Fragum fragum. The sequence goes on along the minus strand of OX336377.1, from coordinate 27,460,883 downwards.
ATTGGTTAATGCTCTTGGATATGGAAGATAATAGCTTATTATTAATAAGGGGAAATGTGGATTATATATTTTAAACAATTACCAGACAACAAAATTTTAGACTGGTTGAAAATGAAAGTAGTCGCAGGTGTTTTTTACCAAGAAAATCGAAAAATTAAACTTTTTTCATCTGTAACTCCTTTCAATTTGGACCAGTCTAAAATGGGCCGTCTGGTAATAAGTTAAAAATGAAAGTATAAACCCTACAATCAAGGATGGTATTCATTTTCATTGGAAATTTGTGTCTTAATATCTGAGGTTAATTACTGACCTCTATCCTTTAGAATGTTACAGACAAGGTCAGGTATCTGCATACAAAACTCATACTTGAAAGTAAGATTTTAGAAAACCAAAAGATAGTTATTGCAGTCTCATACTAAAATTTCAAACAACTGAAATGACTCAATACTTTACCAATTCCTGCAAAATCCCACTAAGAAGAAAAATACTTTAAGGAAAACATTGTGAGAAAAGGAGAAATTACTTTTTACAAGCAATTTGTTCTTTTCTTATGCTGTTTCCCACCCTATAAGACATATTTTCTCACTGAAAAAATAAAATTGTTGTCTTGACTTCTTTCAATATGGACCAGTCTTAAAATTTTCTGTATGTAAATGGGTTTTAAGGTAGATGTTATCCAGGTCTCAGGATTTGTACTTCAAATCCTTTTGTATGGTATAAACGTTCAAAATATGGCAATTTTCAGGGCCTTCAGTCCTTTGATTTTAAGCATATTTTCCTTGATGACATCAAAATGTGGGATAGTTTGGTAATGGATTAAACTATAAAGCCATAGGCATTCATATTTATTGTAAAGCATTTCTCTATAGTTTTGTATTATGCCCAAAACCTTACATTAATTTGTTGTATTTATTTTGCTCAAGTTGTGACTTTTTTATATAAAAAAGTACTGTAATTTGCAGATGCCCCAGGTATGCACTTTAGGACCATCATAGTCCTCTTGTTTTAATTCACTATCTAGTTCATTTACTCAAATCTTATAAAATCTTCCTCTTAAAGTATATGCTACATTTCTAGCACAAAAATCCTTAATCTCTGTAAAAAATGCCTTTCCTATCTGATTTCCTATACAAGACTTTGATAAAAAGTGGGGGGGTTTTGCCAAAATTTGATAGCTGGTGCTTTGATTACCTCAACAAACGTCAAATTAGGTGAGCGTTTATGGGCCAATGGCCCTCTTTTTTGCCAATATTATCCTAAGTTATTGTCTCAAGGGTTGTGAAAAGCGAATGATTGTAATAATTGATTAATACTACTCAACTGGGTAATTTGCTGCAAAATGTCATTTGCCTCCCTAAATTGAAATGGAATTAATAGTTTAGACTGAGTAAAATGAGTTATCTCCCTTAATTAAAAACAGAAATGAATTACCTATTTGAGAAGTAACAAGGCCTGTTGAGTAACACCTCTTTATATTTTCAGACACACACATCAATATGGGATGTCAGAAACTTTGATAAACCTGTATCCTTTAACAAAGTACCAGAGGACCAAGTTATACACTGGTATTGAAAATGGGACCAGGAAGCAAATAAGACTTGTTAAGTAAAATGATCTTGAATTAGAAAGAAACATTGAGAGAAAATGATGAATTCCTGTCTACAAGCATTTTTTTCATTTACTATGTTTTCTTTAAACAAAACTTAATCTCTGGGTAATCGAAGAAAAAGAGATTGTTTGAGAAAGGGTCATTTTTGCCATAATAAGGTTATATATTGATTATGTTTTAATCATATAAGGGATTTTTTGTTTGATACTTTTTTAACCTAATCCCACACAATCCGCTTTTTAATGCCTCTCAGGAAAAGAGTTTGGGATGTTAGAAGCAGTTTCTTCATTTGTCACACTATTTTCTAAACAAAAAGAAAGAGGTATTCAAAATGCCTTTACATTCTAAACTTTTGTTGCTTGCAACAAGCAATTTCTTTATATTCCACAATGTTTTTCTTAAAATAAATATTTGGACTTAAAGAATAAAGAAATTGTTTTAATGCGAGGATCAATATACTTCAATATTATGCTCCTACATGAAATTATGATGAGGTCATAAAGAGAATGATTCTACACATATTACAAGATTTACCCATTACCAGACAACAAAACTGTAAACTGGTTAAAGTCCAAGAGGTTGCAAATGGCAATTTTGATTTGAAGATTTTTTTCTTTTTGAGGTAGAAAACATTGTGGATCATGAAGAAACTGTAACAAGCAATTTCTTCATTATCCACAATGTTTTTTAAAGTTTTTTTTATTAAGGGGCATCAAAAAGGTGATTATGTTGGAATGGGTTAATGATGGCTGTTTGCTTTTGAAAGTAAGGGTAGCTATAATAAGGACAGATAACAATATGAACACCTCAACAAGTTTCAGTTCCTTACAATACCAGCAGACAGACATGTGATAAATATAGACTGGTGTCCTACAAGGTTTGTAATTTATCGGTTAGCAGAAGAAGAAAGTATCATTGCAATCTATTGTGATAACCCAATTTTCAATCTCAGCACACTAACTGCTGTGAACATACATATCAAGTTAGGCATGAATGATCCTTAGTTGGTATTCTCCAAAATAGGCGTATATTAGTTTACCATGTCTGTCTGTCTGTTCATCCTTTTCTCCATCTATAGACTGTTCTGTACTATATATCTAGAACCCATTGACTTACAAGCATGAAAGTTATACATTTGTTGCCAATGATCATAGGAATTGCCTTATTATTTTTTGGTCACTAATGTCAAAGTCACAATTTAATTTTGATAGAAAACTATCTCTTTGTTCTAACTCATAAGCCATTTGTTCTAGGACCCTGAAACTCTATACAAATGTTATCCATGACCCATGGAGGTGCCCTACTGCTTTGGGTAATGTAGGTCAATGGTCAACTGTGCTGCTTGAGTGACAAATGCTGCTAAGGGTATAAGTCCGCTTTTGGACGATTCTAGTTTCATATGTATGAAAAGATTGATTGCTATAGCAACAGAAGAGAATACCACTAGGTCGATTTTCTAAAGATCTTGTTTACACTTGATCTGAAAGGCCACATTTCATCTATCTATCTATCTATATATACTGCCCAACTCCCCTTTCGGGTATTACTGGCAGGTGAGCGTCTGTGCTGGAATAAAAATTGTTAGACATTTGTTAGGGTGCAAAATTTTAAAAGTATTGTGAGTGTTAGATTAAGAGAGATGATAAAACATTCATTGTAAATATTGCTTAGAGTATTTGTTTTGATGATATTTAGTTCAAGTTTGAAAACTTGTCAAAAAGTATACTCCTTAGCTTCTAAGCCAATGAAAGAATTTTTTTAATTCAATATGATTTATCATGACAAAACTGTCTTGGGAAATTGGCTTGAGAATGCCTTGGTTAAGTGTGCTATGATTTTAGCAGTCAAAAATGAGCTCTCTTTATCAAATATGAAAAAAACACTTTTTTTATCCTAAAGAGACCATTTTTGTTTCAATCTTTTTAGATAGTACTCACAGTACGGAACATCATTAATTTGACAATCATTTCAATCACACTCTGGCAATCATGTTCAATTAGCATACAGCGTTTAATCTGGTAGCAATCACAATTTTCCAATTTGTGATCATTCAATCTTTACATGAAAGCGTTCAATCATCAAAGTTCAAACATTTCGATAACTAACAATGCCACATCAATTTTGGCAATTAATTCTTTTGTTGAAATCAAATTTTGTAATTCAAAATTTAAAAATAATGATAATATATTCTTTTAACTTTTTTCCAATATTGTAGGGATTGAATGAAATGTTTCAATGATTGAAAAATCACATCTAAACAAGAAAGCATTCAATTAACACTTAGTGAGTGTGATCAGTGTTCAATCTCAATCATTCAATCACAATCGTGTAGCATTCTGTGTTCAATCCGGTTCCAATCAAAGCAATTTTCTGTGCTGTAGTTTGCTTGATCATTATCTAGTGGGTTGAGTACAAACTGTTACATAAATTGATGAGAGATAAGTCATTGAAACATCTAGTGATGGCAGTTATGAGTAAGATCATTTGTAAAGGGTTAAATGTTGTATGTAGTAAATTATGACAGTAAAAGATGTATACTGTCTTATAATTCTAAATATAAATGCTGTTTCCAAATGTAAACAATAACATGACTTTAGATGTCACTCCACAACACTAAATATTGGTTTAATACAAACAATGTCTCAAATATCCACAATGTTTTCCAAAGTGTTTATCCTGAGAGGCATAAAAAAGCTTGATTGTGTCAGAATAGGTTAAGATGAGATAAATAGGTCTAAGTGATCTCTAGATGCTTTCCAAATGTTTTCATTTGAGCTTATTTGAAGAAACCCTTTATCACAAAACCCCAACCTCAAGGAATTGAAATGAGAGCATCATTGTGGAAAAAAGAACAAATTGCTTATCACAAGCTCCTCTTTTTCACATACTTTTCTGCTCTATATGGCAGTCATCTTTCAATTTAGACATATTTTAAATGTTGTCTGTAGTGTCTGTCAATTTGGACTAGTCTTAAATTTGGTTTTCGCATAGTGGGTTGTTAAGTACTAGATTTTCAAATTCCAGGTCTGGATTTCTTGCCATCTTGTGTGCCAGTAGCACTGTAGTTAAAATGTATGATATTAGACATTCTGTGATAGGTAGTGATGAGTTAGAACCTGTGACATTTGAAAGAAATATATTGCGTAAGTATATAACTTTTACACCCCCCTCCATGGGAATGTGGGGTTACCTTTGTCCACTGGTGTGCAGTGGATGTGTTTGTGTTTTGTCCGAAGCATATCTTCTACAATTATTGATGGATTTCATAATAACTTTCCAAGGTTGTTCTTCTTGAAGAGTACTAGTTTCATGTGTAAAGTCATGTCCGATATTCCCAAGTTCAAGGTCTAAACTGTAGGTCATGTGACAAGCCAGGGTACCCGTGTCTATTACAAGATGGCAAAAGTTTAGGCTTGTCCAAATTGAAGAGTTGAAGAACACAATTTAAAGATTAAGAAATTTAGATTCTTTCAACTTTCTGGGTAGAAAACATTGTGTAAAATGAATTGTTTTTCTACTGCTATTACCAGATAGCAAAAGTTTAGACTGGTCTAAAGGAAAAGGAGTTGCAGACAACAATTTAAAGTTTCTGAAATTTTAGATTTTTAGCTCACCTCGCACTTTGTGATCAGTATTGACCCTCTACCAAAATACTTCAAAGAATTACTGTATTCTGAAAATTAGCCCTTTTCAATGCAATTCCTGATTTGTCAAAGGAATAAAGAAGGAAATCTTTGACAATCTTCTTCTCCCAAACAATAAGGCCTAGAGCTTTGATAACTGGTACATATCATCTCCTATTGACCCTCTGCCAAAATACTTGTAAGAATTACTGTATCTTGAAAATTAGCCCTTCTCTGTGTGTTGCCTGATTTTAGATAGGAATAAAGAAAGATATCTTTGAAAAACTTCTCTTCCTAAACCATTAGGCTTAGAGCTTTGATATTTGGTATGTATTGATGTCTATTGACCCTCTAACAAAATACTTCAAAGAATTACAGCATTCAATAAATTAGCGCTATATGGTGTGATCATCAATATTCATAGGATTAAAAGAGAAAATCCTTAAACATCTTCTCCAAAATATTTAGACAGAGGGCTTTGCTATTTTGTATATATCAAAAAGCCATGAATCCTCATACTCTGGGGAGCGATTATGGAACAGCATGGTCCTCTTGTTTTAAATGTTTTGGTTATCCCATTCCCATACAGTTACGCTTTTGACACCCCTCAAGAAAAAAATTGGGAAAACATTGAGGCTTTCTACCATAATACTTCCTATGATTGCACTATCTTCAAAATTAACCCTTTATCGTGGGATCCTGGATTTTACTTAGAAATAAGGAAATCTTAACATATTTACCAGTCCAAAACTGAAAGGATTGTTTGGCATGGTTCATGAACTAATGGCTGTCTTCAATAATTTTTCAGATTATTATGCACCTCCCCCCCCCCAAAAAAAATGTCAGGGGAGCATATGTCAGCAAGTTGTGTGTCAGTCTGTCTGTCTGCTCATCCGAAGCATTTCTCCACAACCCATGAACCAAGCTTCAAACATGGCCTCCTTTTAATATTTTCCAGATATCTTTTCCCCCTTTTCTAAGTTTAAGGCTGTGTAGCAGGAAAAGAGGACTTAATGTAAAAGATAGTTTTTCTTCTAATTTGATGGTTACAATTCTTTGACGTTTTTTGTATTCAAGTTAAAAGTCAAATGCTGCAGACCATGCACTATTTGTAATGTTCACTTGAAGTCTTCACTATGGAAAAAGGGGACTTAATTTGAAAATTAGTTTTTCTCCAATATTTTACAATTAAATGCTCAAAATTACCTGATTTTACCTCACCTGAGCACGACTTGCTCATGGTGAGCTTTTGTGTTCCTTGAATGTCTGTTTAGTGTTCTTTGTCATTTGGTCTTTGTCAATCTAAGTGTTTACACTGTAGAGGCCACAATTTGGGCTCAATCTTGATGAATCTTGATCATCCTAATTGTTAGGTTAGGTCATAAGGCTATACACTATTGAAAATGGAAAGGTTCTATTGGAAAACACAGGAAAAGGAGCCTTATTGACAATTTCTTTGATTACACTCTGGGGGCTGCAATTTTTGCTCAATCTTGATGAAACAAAGATCAGATTGTTAGAATGTAAGGATAAACCCTTTCAAAAATGGGAAAGTTCTATATGAAAACAAGGGGAATGGGCCTTAATAACAGTTTACACTCTTTTGCTCAGTTCTGATGAAACTTGGTGATAATGATTGTTAGGACTGAAGGATGATTCTTTTTGAGAATTGGAATGTTGTTTTGGAAAGCAAAGGAAAAGGGGTTTGATGAAACTTAATGTGATTGTGTGTTGGATGATAACTTTAAATCATGTTGAAAATGAGCTTTGTCTACCGGAAGGCACAGGAAAAAGAGTTTTTTATGACAATTTGATCAACATAACCTATTTGATTTGTACTACTTGTCCCTTCACAAACAAGACCTGCTTTGAAATTCTCATTGCCCTTTGAGAGCTCAAGTGAGTGATCTAGAGCCATCTTTGGGATTCTTGTTCTGATGATGTCATTGTGTATAAACTACGGCATGAATATTGAATAGCGCTGTCATATTGTAGTTAGTAGCGTATCAGACTCCCAATCTTCAATCATGGGGTTTCATGGGTACAATCCCCAGCAGTGGCACATATCCTTTCTGACATTTGTCTCTCACCAATGGAGGGATAATCGTAATCCTAAGTGGGATAGCAGCTGGAGGCTAGGAAAGAATGTAATGGTAGTACTAGTGGGAGATATACCAGGAATCCATTGTTAGGTGCTCCAGCCACTGCGATTTGACTGAAAAATCGTGAAAGGGGCATTTAATTGCATTCAAACAAAATAAACAAATATTAAATGTCTCAATTCCCTACCTTTATGTCATGTTTTCCTTATTAGCTCACCTGAGCATGAAGTGCTCATGGTGAGGTATTTTGATCGTCCTCTGTCTGTCGTGTGTCAACAATTTTAAAATGACATCTCCTCCCAAACCACTGGACCAATTTCAACCAAATTGACAGAAATGTTCCTTCAAGAATTGAAATCAGTTGAAAACTCTGGTTGCCATGGCAACAAAACTGAGATATTGATAAAATCTTTAAAAATTATCTCCTTCTGACCTTGAAATTTTGCATGAAGCATCAGTACATTGGCCTCTTTAAGAACTGCTTAAATTAACACCAGCAAGTCCCAGGGGGTTTACTTTATAAGCATTAACCCCCTGGGGACCCGCTTATAAAGTAAAACTCCTCCTAACAACCACTCCGGAAATACGGGCACCCTGCTATTAAGACCGAAATTTACAGAACAGAATTTTTTTTCTTTATTTCAATGGTCGCGAACCCCTCCAAAACGGGCACCCCGCTATTCCAAATTCTGACCACCAAATTTAGTAGCAGCTATAGCTGATGCACTATTTTGAAACCCACTAAAACGACCAGTAACTTCACACATTGAGACCGACCACCCCAATTTCACACTTGATAAGAGCGACACTAATTGGGTACGAATGCATTGTCAATACAATATCGGATTTTGATTATGTGATATCGAATCTTTAGTATAATAGACGTTATTTCTATTTAAAAAATTAAAGTGGCCGATCACTTTTAGAAGTAATACCTTGTATTATTTTAAATTGTTATTTGAATATGTCACAGGTTTTGACTCGAGTAATAAAGTAGAAAGTGAAAAAGTATCCGAGAAGTTACGATCAGTTTGTTTACGGAGTTCTGAACAGTTAATTAGCAATTGAATTTAAATTTCAACTTAATTGATGTTTGGTATTGGCATTTTAGAAGATATGATATCAACAGTTTGACACTTTGAACCTGTACTTACGTATAAATAATCTGGGGACGGACTTTTCAATCAGATCAAAATGGAGAAGAGAGAAAGTAGAACTTATCAAAGATTGTAAATTTGAAAAGTGACATAAGATTCCACTGTAAAACATGTTTTTATAGTTTTATTTTTCTATGTCAAGTATTTACATATTCAAATATCAAAGATAAAATAAACATGAATTACTTGAAGACAAACAATCAAACCTCAGTATTACGACCACCCTACTATTACGACCACTTTCAGAAAGTACCGCAAGTAGTCGTATTAGAGGGGTCTTACTGTATAGAAATAAAGAAGGATTTTTAAAACAACATCACCTCTCAAACTGATGTGCCTATTTCGACCAAATTTGGCAGAAATGTTCCTTAGGTGCTCCCTTTCGAATAATTCTACAAGAATTGAAATCAGTAGAAATCACTAGTTGCCATGGCAACAACTGAAATTTTAAAAACATATTTGAAAATTATCTCCTCCTGACCCAGAAGGCGTAGAGCCTTGATATTTTGCATGAAGCATCAGTACATTGACATCTTTCAGAATTGCTAAAATAACCACCCCCAGCTCCCAGGGGAGGGACCTGGGGGGGGGGCTTATATAGAAATAAAGAAGGATTTTTGACACGACATCTCCTACCAAACTGATGGGCCAATTTCAACACATTTGGCAGAAAAGTTCCTGAGGCCCTTTATAAATTGCTAAAAGAATTGAAATCAGTTGAAAACTCTGGTTTCCATGGCAACAAAACAGAGATCTCTATCAAAATTGCTAAAATTAGAGATCCACAGGGTGATTGGACTTAGATAGAAACAAAGAAGGCAACTCTTTCAAATAATTATACCCCCCACAACGAAGTTATGGGGGGGTATACTGGAATCAGGTTGTCCGTCCGTCCGTCTGTCCGTCCGTCTGTCCGTCCGTCTGTGGACATAATTTTGTGTCCTCTTCTCCTCCCACATTTTTGACCAATTTTGCTGAAATTTTATCAGGTTGTTTCATATCATATGAAGTTGTGCACCTGCAATTTTCATCTTGATCCATTCGTTAGTTTCAGAGTTATGCCATTTTAAACTTTTTAATGGGGGGGGGTGTAGTCAAAATTTAAAATTGCAAAACTCAGTAACCATAAGGGGAGTTACCAAATTTGGTAACTAACATCATCTTGTATATATATACATGTTTGACATCAAAACGCTGTAAGTCATTTACAATTAACAATTAACTGAACAATTCCGTCCTCTCTAATACTTGGTACATAACTTTCAAGGGTCAGAAGTGTTGGAGAGTGAGACTTGCAAAAGAAAGACGCGATCGGGGGGGGATGGAGGGGGGGGGAGAAGCTGAAAACATAATTACATACACAATTGCTACTTTTCCACTCCTACTTAAAAAGGGGTCATAAAATGCCCCTTCAAATTCCACTCCTTCATAGAAAAGCCTTTTTAGCGGTGTGGGGGGTATTCTCGTCAGCCCTTGAGGGCGACAGCTCTAGTTTGGCTTGTTTCAACCAAAATTTTCAGAAATTTACCTTAGGTTGCCCCCTTTCAATAACTACTAAAAGATTTGAAATCTGTTGAAAGCATTGGTTGGCATGGCAATATATTGATTTTAGTTAAATTTGAAAGTAGGTCTTCTTCAGACACATAAAATAAAAAATAAAATTCCTTTAGGGTAGAAAATGATGTGAAAAAGAAGAAATTCAAGGTTAATTCTTTCAGTTCTCAGAAAACCTTTTTGAATATTTCAGCAATCAAACAACAACAGGTGTCCCATTTTGATTGGCATCCAACCAATGAGAACAGAATAACAACTGTCACACCAACAGGGCAACTCAAGGACAATCAAATCCATGATAGATTACCCATTGTAAGTGGATAATTTCATTGAAAAATATTTGTTGAAATACATACAGAATATCTATTAACCCAATGCTAGATGACGAAATTTGAGACTGATTAAAATTTAAAGATGGTACATAAGACAAATTCTAGTTGATGAAATTTTGAAATTGCTGGTCTTGAGGGAGAGAAAACATTGTGAACAATAAAGAAATTGCTTCTAATAAGTAATTTTTAATTGTCCACAATGCTTTCCAAAGCTTTTTTCTTGAAGTAAAATTGCCGGAGAGTCTGGGAATGGGTGAAGTATTGCCATACAATGAAGAACTTTGAAAAACTGGTGTTGTTAAACAAAATGATGCTTTCAGCAAAGGTATTGAATTTACCTCTTTATGTCCTGACTATTTAATGACGACAGGCATATGGAGTTACCTTTGTCTCTGTTTGAGTGTGTGTGTTTGAGTGTGTGAGTGTGTGTTTTGGTGTCTGCGTTGGTTCATGAGTGTGTGTTTTGGTGTCTGCGTTGGTTCATGAGTGTGTGTTTTGGTGTCTGCGTTGGTTCGTGAGTGTGTGTTTTGGTGTCTGCGTTGGTTCGTGAGTGTGTTTATGGGTTGGCATGTTAGTGCGTATGTCCAGTTCTTGTTCGGAGCATATCTTTGACATTGATTCATATATTTTGTAATAACTTGGCAATAAACTGCCTTGTTGGAATTCAGTGGACGGGGCTAATAAGCCATCAGTTGTGGAAATGTCATGTAAATGCTCATATTCTTCTTTATTTCCGTTCTTCAGAGTCTTTCAAGCTCAGGCAATGCTTGCTGGATGTTTGGTAGAAAGATCCAATTTTGTCAGTTTGGCAATGATACAGATATGGCATCCAGAATGAAGAATAGAGTTCTGCAAGGTTATGGATTACATGTAAGGAACTCAAAAACTTTTTACAAGAACAATTTGTATTAACCCTTTTCTGTTTTTTGAAAATTTGGACTGTTCCAAATTAAAAGAGGTTTCAGACGACAATCAAAATTGGATGCAATTTAACCATCCTATGTTGTAGAAAATATTGTGGTGAAAGGAGAAATTACAAGCAATTTCTTCTTTTTCCGCAATGTTTCCCGAGTATAAAATCACAGTGAAGTTAAATCCCGGATTTTCACAGCAAAGGGTTAAGCAACTACTAAAGGGTTAACAAAAAAATGGTCACTTAATAGATATTTTAAGAATTCTCAATTAATCTTAAACTTATTCACCACCTATTTGCATTTTGTCATAGGGCCTACTGGGTTATGAGCTGGTTTTAAAACTGGCCGACATGCACCAGACTACGAAAATTCGAGTTGCCTCATTGCCTTGAATTCATTTTGAACGGCCAGTTCCACAACATGGTACAATAAAGATATGTATCACAAGGTGTTATTTCCAATCTTACCTTTGATTCATAGTTTGTCACTTTTCTTGAATACATCCATGTGCTAGGTCTGTAAGAGTTTAAGTATATGGATTCACACCATATAATGACCATATTTGCAAAAACTTTCAAAATCCAGTACAGAATTCGAATGAAAGATGTCCCGAAATACAAGATTGTCTTCTGTAAAATATTTAAATATAAATCCCATCTAGGGTAGTGTATGAAAAACATGGTTTTCATAGACAGGAATGATTTCCCTATCTATGATATATTATGAGAACTTTGAAAATCTTTTCTTCAGAAACTATCAAGTCTTCTTTGAGTGACCTTTAATTAGATTCCTTGAAAAAAGTTGATTTTTGAAAATTGTAGGCCTAATTACTTTGTAAGACTTTTCTAGAAGTAACTTAATTGTAGTACAAGGGAGTGACAGGTGCAAGATCAAGTTCACAATGACAGTAAATGTTAAATCAGAGTTGTTTATTTGTTTTAAAAAAATCCTATGAACTTGTCTAAACCATTGCCTGACGACACCATTGTCTATATCATAGACAACATATCTAAGTACTTTTCATTTGAAAAAAAGTCAAATAGCATAGGAATGATTGTGAGAAAAGGAAAATTCTCCTTGTTTAACAATATTTTCCCTTAATTTTTGTCCTATCAAAAAAGAGCTCTTTGATTGGTCGAAAAAAATTATTCATAACTCCATGAACAAAATTTTGAGCACGCAGCGATTTTGTATGCTTCCGCACAAAATAGTCCACTACAATAAAGTATCAAAATTTGAAAATATTTGCTTTTTTCGCCCGATACTATTAAATTATAAGAAATGAAGAGAATTTTTTTGTTTTCATGGAGGTATGAACTGAAAAACCTAATCACACAATGTATGAATCCGCTTCGCGTATTCATACAGTGTGATTAGGTTTTTCGGTTCATACCTCCATGAAAACAAAAAATATTCTCTTCATCTCTTAAATGAGTAATTTTGGGCCAATGGATTAAAATAGGTGCTCAAGAACCAATAGTTTAACTCATTACCAAATAATGACGCTTTCTTAAGAAATTCATTCATTGGACACATTGCAGGAAAAGGAGAAACCATTTCTTTTTATCACAATGTTTCCAACCTTATTTGGCATTTATTTCCCAGTTTTAGCACTTTTTGAAATGTCATCTGCATCTTTCTTCATTTGGACAGGTCTGAAATTCATCTTGTGATGGATTAATTGAGAACGGTTAGTAAACATTTTTGTGCAAATTGCATGAATATGAAAGTTACAGTACGGAACGTTGTTAATTTAACAATAATTTCCATCACAAATGGGGAAATCATATTCAATCACCATTCAGCATTCATTCGGTAGCAATCACGTTTTTCTTTCCTGCAATCAACCAATTCTTAATCGTAAGTGTTCAATCAACTACTTCAGTCACTCCAATAATTGACACCACCATATTTGTTTTGGTGCTTAAAAAATTTTTGTTTAAATTAATTTCAGTAATTTAAATTGAAAAAATAGTTGATTCACGATGTTGTTGTGATTGAATGACATGTTTTAAATAATTGGATTGACTCGGGTCTTGCCTTAAGAAAGCATTCAATCAGTTAAGAACTGAAAAGCAATCAGCCATTCATTCACAGTCATTCAATCTTGATCATCTAGCCCTCAGATTCCAATTATGTTCCAATCTGATTGCCAACTTTACAATGTTCCCTACTGTGTATTGTATGTGTTTACAGAGAGATGAGTTATGGAACAATGCAGTAGTAGTAGCAGATGAACCTCATCTACATGCTTTATGGCATTGGTTAGATTGTATCCTTTTAAACTTTGGAATATGCTGATCAGGCATCCTAATTGGTGACTGGTCAACTCGGCCCATTTTCAATTCGGCCCATCGTCAACTCAGCCAAACGTATAACTCGGCCCAAATTTTTATTTTATGTCCATTTACTTTTAATATTGATTATTTATCAAGAATAATTATTACAAGTATAAAGTTTTCAATTATCATTCAGTTGTGAGGAAATTAACATATGCATCAGCTGCAGATTGAAAAGTTATATTGAAATTTAACTGTCATTCAAGATGCACATATTCAAGCAATGATTTGATATAATGATATTGAGTATTTTGAAAATATTAAAGATAACAATAGTAAGGTACAAAACTTGAACATATTCTAAGAATTATGATATACTTTACTATAGATTATATATTGGGGCCAAGATGACCAGACTGAGTTATTCAATGGGCCGAGTTGACTGGTAACCCCCTAATTTTGCACCTTATTATTCATTTAGTCTTTACCATTCAAACAACTTTGAATTATCTGAATGAAATAGTATTGTAAATGATCTATCATAGCATGTGAATACAAATAAATAAAAGTATCTCAGGTAGTAAGCATTCCTCCAAGGAAGAAAGCATTTTGAAAAAATAACTGTTATTGCAAATAATTTTTATGCCCCCGCATCAATAAATCGGGGGCATATTGTTGTACCGATGTCCGTCTGTCTGTCTGTCTGTCCATCTGTCCGTCTGTCTGTCTGTCTACAAAACTTAACCAGCCAACTAAACGTTTTCCTATAACTTCATCCCTAATTAAGTTACAATGCTAATATTTGGTATGTAGAATGTCTCAACAAGGCGCAACTGGGGAAGGTCATTTCATCAAGGTCAAGGTCAAAATTTTAACCCTTTTCCTTAAAACATTACTCAAAAACTTAACCTGCCAACTAAACATTTTCCTATAACTTCTTCCCTAATTAAGTTACAATGCTAATATTTGGTATGTAGATAGATCTCAACAAGGAGCAACTGGGGAGGGTCTTTTCATCATGGTCAAGGTCAAAATTTTAACCCTTTTCCTTAAAACTTTACTCAAAAACTTAACCTGCCAACTAAACATTTTCCTATAACTTCATTCCTAATGAAGATACAATGCTAATATTTGGTATGTAGATAGGTCTCAACAAGGCGCAACTGGGGAGGGTCATTTCATCAAGGTCAAGGTCAAAATTTTAACCCTTTTCCCTAAAACGTTACTCAAAAACTTAACCTGCAAACTAAACATTTTCCTATAACTCCATCCCTAATTAAGTTACAATGCTAATATTTGGTATGTAGATAGGTCTAAACAAAGTGCAACTGGAGAAGGTCATTTCATCAAGGTCAAGGTCAAAATTTTAACCCTTTTCCCTAAAACAAAGAAAAAAATTCAATTAAAATCACCCATTTCAAAAGAATTCCTGCTTCGGGGCATGGTGTTTCACAAACACATCTTGTTTTAGCTTGGCTGTTTTCGCAGAAAACCAGAGTTATTGTCATCACCTTGGCATTGTGTGTGTTGGCGTTGGTGTGACAAACTTTAAGCTTGGTCTAATCTCTGTTGTTATTTGAGATATCCTCATGAAACTTGGCATGTGTATTGACCATCACAAGAGCTATCTAGATAACTCTAAAAGCGTTTTTCTCAGAGTTATGCCCCACTTTTTACTTAGAATTTTTGCATTATCCAGCACCTGCAGCCGAGCCTTGGCACCCGTGGACAGTGCTCCGTGTTTTTGTTGGTTTTTTGTAGCAATACTTTCCTAGCATGATTTACTCAAAGTTGTTAACCCTTCTGTGTTCATTCTCTGGTTTTTTTCCCTGTGATTATGTAATTGAGAAAATATTGTAGAAAAAGAAGTTGCAATTATTAACCCTTTTCCTGTTCAGTCTCTGGTTATATATCTCTGGGATTTTAAGTGAGCAAACATTGTAGAAAAAGAACAAATTGCTTGTGATAAGCAATTTCTTCTTTTTCCACAATGTTTTCTTCCCTACTGAATGGTTATTTTTCAAATTAAATCTTCATTAAATTTTCTTCTGCAAAACCTTTGAATTTGGATGGGTCTAAAATTTTGCAAATACAGGAAAGGTTTAAAAAAGCAACTGCAGCTGCATGGGAATAGTGAAACTGATTACAACAGCCAAATTTAAGACTGGTCCAAATTCAAAAGATATGCATATAACAATTCAAAGTTGGTGAAAAAATGTCTTTTTGGGAAGGAAACATTGGGCGAATGAGAATTTACTTGTTACAAGGTCAAGAATGGTTTTCGAAGTATTTTACTTGAAAAAGCCGGATTAGATTTGAATGGGTTAGTTGTTCTGATGTGTACTAAAGCTAAGATTGAATCTGGTGTTTAAGTGATCCTTAACTGAGACAGTATCCAGAAAATTTATCTACTGTGAAGATGGTGTGCGCAAAGTGAATAAGGCTTCTAAGTTTATAGGTGTGTTAGATTTAATGTATGGAGAGCTAGACAATACTGATGGAGCTAGTGACAGACAAACTGTGATATGGCAATACCCAGAGGGAACCAAAAGTAACAGCTATAATTTCTACCAACATACAATGTTTCAGTATAAAAGTGAAGCAAGGTAAGACTTTCTGAAATAATAAATTCAATCTATGTACACTCTAATAATTGGTACCTTTGTTCTTCAACCTGCTAAAATTGAGGTAAACATTTCCCCCCTTAATGTCCCTTATTATACCCCCAAATTTACATTTGGGGGTATATAGATGTCAGCTTTTGAGTTTGCTGGTCAGTAGGTCAGTCTGTGGCCTTTTCTTGTCTGCCCATTTGGCTGGATTTGATTCAAATCTCAATGCCATTATAGGCTTTCTCTAAGCCAACTACACTGAAACTTTTGTTACAGATATTTTTGTCACAAAAGTTTAAGTGTAGTCGGCTTAGAGATAATGCCTGGTTACAGTATGATAGGGAGGAAAATTATGTAATTATGCAATGATGTTAAATACAGTAAAACCTCAGTAGTTCGTAGCACAAGGGACCGGGGAAATTTATACGAATTTAGCGTAGTACAAACAAAAAGGAGGGCATGAAGCCTGCTGTTTGAGATACACAGAATCTGACATGGTCTGTTCTTTCTCTCATTTAGGAATTGATTCTAAATTGGTTATTTTTTTCTAAACAAGACCCACAGATAATAATGAGGAAAACAAATTAAAAATAACTTATCTTGCATTTTCATGCTTTTACCTCTGTGTTAATTTTTGGCATTTTTTAAACACAGTGTTTGTATCAAAAGTCAGACTCCATCAGAGTGATTTCCCTTTACAATACATTGGATCAAATCACTCTGAGTATTCTATCATCGAATCATAAAATTAAGGACCGACGATTGTGAAGAAGGCAACAGCAGAATGAAATATAATGGTTAGAATTTCTAAATGACCAACAACACTGATGCTAATGGGGGTGAGTTAATTTTAAGTCAATTTTCGGCGATAATTCCGGAATCTTTATTCAATTAATTACCAACAATACAATCCAAACAGCCCCTTTTAACTAAAGGTACATGATAACACATTATTTGTCATATAGATCAGCAGGTGTGAAAATCAAGGTAAGTGGTGATTGGTGATAATTAGTTTATCACAAATACGAATTAAACATAGGAATTTGTGCTATAATCATACTTTCGGGACTTGAAATGGCCTTCGAACTACTAACCACTGACGTTCGAATTAGACAGAATTTTTTTACAAAGCCAAGGAAGGAAAAAGATCAGAACCGCGTAAAGTATAACATACCTACGAACAAGTGACGTTAGAATTAACTAGGACTGTATTACAGTGAAATTGAATTGACTATTTTATTTTGAAAACATCTTCAAAATTTTAGCCCTAATGGGATAAATGTCTCCTAGTCTGAAAATACTTAGCAGAACACTGTCCATCTGTTACATTTTCCTTGATAAAGTCTACAGTTTTAAGCTCTACTGGCCGATGGCCAGAAGGGCTATGGCCATGGTTTTTCCCTTCTTGCATCTGTGAGGGCGTCCGTTCATCCGCCATGCGTCATTCCAGCCAATAACATTTCCTTGTTTACACAATATAGTCCACAGTTTTCATCAGATGCTCTTCAAACTTTCTCAGAATGATTGTACCATCATAAGAATAGTTCATTTCTAAAATCAGTCTGATCCATCAAAAACCACCGGAAAAGGGGCCTGATGAAAATTTGATTAAAAATCCTTGTTTACACAATACAGTCCACAGTTTTCATCGGGTTCTCTTCAAACTATCTCAGAATGATCGTATCATAATAAGAATAGTTCCTTTCGAAATTGGGTCAGATCCATAAAGAAACACTGGAAAAGGGCCTAATGAAAATCTAATTAGTAAATCCTCATTTATGCAATAGAGTTGACAGTTTTCATCGGATTCTCCTCAAACTTTCACAGGATTATTGTACTATGATAAAGGTCATTCCTTTCGAAATTGGGTCTGATCTGTCAAGAACCACGGGAAAAAGAACCCTAAGAAAATTTGATGAAGAAATCAATTAAAAAACCCTGTTAACACTCTTGAATCGACAGTTTCTATTGGATTTTCTTCAAACTTCCACAGAAAAATTGTACTATCATAAGGATCGTTCCTTTTGAAATTGGGTATGATCTATCAAGAAACATGGGAAAAGAGGCCTTTGGAAAATTTAATTGAATTTCTCATAAATAATCTAAAGTCCAAAACTTTCATCAAATTTTCATCAGTTTTTATCGGATTCTCTTCAAACTTTCTGAGAATGATTATACCATGATAAGGTTCGTTTCTTTCTAAATTCTGTATGATCGGTCAAGAAACAGGTATAAAGTGCCCTTCTGAAATTTAACTAAAAAATTCTAGTTAATATGCTAGAGTCTATAGTTTTAGTTCACCTAAGCACAACGTGCTGAAGGTTATCTTTTGTGATTGGAAATTGTCTGGCATCCGCCTGTCTGTCCGTAAACAATTAACAAAAAATCTTTTCCTCCTAAACCATGACTCCTAGAGGTTTGATATTTGGTATATATCATCACATATTGACCCTCTACCAAAATACATCAAACAATTACTGTACTCTGAAAGCTAGCCCTTTTCTTTGCAATCCCTGATTTTACATAGGAGTAAAGAAGGAAATCTTTGAAAATCTTCTCCTTAACCATTAAGCCTAGTGCTTTGATATTTGTTATGTATCATCACCTATTGACCCTCTACCAAAATACTTCAAAGAATTACTGTATTCTGAAAATTAGCCCGTTTCTGTGCGATCCCTGATTTTACAAAGGAATAACACAGGAAATCTTTGAAAATCTTCTCCAAAACCATATAGCCTAGAGCCTTGATAATTGGTATGTATCAGTGTTTAATGACCTCCTACCAAAATTCCTCAAAGAATTACAGTATTCTGAAAATTAGCCCTTTTCTGTGTGATCCCTGATTTTTACATAGGAATAAAGGAGGATATCTTTACCTCCTAAACCAGGTAAGGCTTAGAGCTTTGATAGTTGGTATGTAATGATGTATAATGACCCTCTAACAAAATACTTCAAATAATTACGGTATTCATGAAATTAGGGCTACATGGTGGGATCATAAATATACCTAGGATAAAACAAGAAAGATCTTAAACATTTTATCCAAAATAATTTGACAGAGGACTTTGCTATTTTGTATATATCATTAAGCCATTAACCATCATACTCAGGGGAGCGACTTAGGACTATCATGGTCCTCTTTTCAACAAATTCTATTCAAATTTTCACAGCATGATTATACCATTGTATGGATTGTTGCTTTTGAAAGTGGGTCTGATCTGTCAAGTATCATGGGAAAAATGGCAATTGACAAAGTTGACATTTTTTCTTTTCCTACAATGTTTTCTCAATTATGAAATTAAAGGGATGTGAAAACCAGGGATTGAACAGGAAAGGGTTAATGAAGGTTCCTTCTAAAAATGGATTGAATCTTTCAGAAAACACAGGAAAAGGTGACTCAAGGATTTTTGCTTATAATGATAATTGTAGTTATTGTTGTCATTTTCAGCATTCTTTTTCATAAACAATTAACTTCATTAAATATTAGATTACCTTAGGGAAAACTTGATAACCAGTAGAGCGTCTCAGGCCCTCAGATCCCCTAAGTTTAAAACGTCCATCAAGAATTTATTGGTTCTTGCTACTGATTTGACTTAGAAATTAGTTAGATTACAGACTTTTTGTCACTGATTCAAAGACACAAGTTTCTTATGAGTGATGGCCCAATAATTAAGGAGTTATTGCCCCTAAATTGACATTGACTCATTTCCTTTGTGAAAATAATGATCCGTTTTGTTTTGGATTCACATGAGTCAAAGGTCTACTACTTGAGTGAAAAAATGCTGTTGGAGAATACATGTGCTATGGGACAATTCTAGTTCATACTGAACTATAAAGCATTAAGCCATATGGGTTTTTTTTTAACAAGGTGCTGGGAGGAGGGGGGGTATAATAACGTTAAGTGATAGCTGTAGTTTGAATAATACTTGTGTAATTTATCAAGGTAATATCAAAGATATTCAACAGGTTAACCCATTACCCATTACACAATGACTCTTTTTTGACACCCTGAAGAAATGCAATTGAGGAAAACTTTGCAGGAAAAGGAGAAATTACTTGTAACTTGCAATTTCTCCTCTTCTCACAATGTTTTCTATCCTGTTAGGTGCTTATTTTCCATCTTTAATGACATTTGAAATGTTGTTTGCAATTTCTTTAAATTTGGACCAGTCTAAATTTTTGTTATCTGGAAATACCTAAATTCACACTTTTCATACGTATTGTATTATGGCCCCGGTCGACAGTCTGTCTGTTTGTCTGTCTGTCCGTCTGTCTGTCTGTCTGTCCGTTAGCAATTTTTTGTGTGCCCAACTCCTCCTAAGTTATCATGATGTCTAGTTGTGCATTAGACCTTTGAAAATTCAAATTGCTCCAGTCATTCTTGAGTTATCTTGAATTATCTGCCCTTGAATTGAACAAAAATCACTGTTTATTGTGTGCCCAACACCTCCTAAACTATCAATGGGAATGAGCTGAAACTTGGCACAATTACTCCCCATGATGTCTAGTTGTGCATAAGACCTTTGAAATTCAAATCGCTCCAGTCATTCTTTAGTTATCTTGAATTATCTGCCCTTGAATTGAACGAAAATCACTGTTTATTGTGTGCGCAACACCTCCTAAACTATCAATGGGAATGAGCTGAAACTTGGCACTATTACTCCCTATGACGTCTAGTTGTGCGTAAGACCTTTGAAATTCTTATCACTCCTGTCATTCTTTAGTTATCTTGAATTATCTGCCCTTGTATTGAATGAAAATAACTGTATTTCTTGTGAGCACAACTTCTCCTACATTCTGAATGGGAATGTACTGAAACTTGCTACAATGACTTTGCATGATGTCTACTTGTCCTTAGGACTAGAATTTGTTTGAAATGTCAAGTTGTTCCTGAATTATCTGCCCTTGACTTAACATAAAAGCTTCAATTTACATTTAATTTTGTACAAAACTCCTACAATTTACAAAGAGTTTAATAGAAACAAGCCACAATGTATCTCCATGATTTTAGTCTGTCCGTCTGTCTGTCCGTCCATCCGTCCTTCTGTCCTTCTGTCTGTCTGCTAGCAATTTTTTGTGTGCGCAACTATCAATGGGAATGAGCTTCAACTTTGCACAGTTACTCCCTATGATATCTAGTTGTGCATAAGACTTTCGAAATTCAAATCTTTCCAGTCATTTTTGAGTTATCTTGAATGATCTGCCCTTGAATTGAACGAAAAACACTTACTGTTTTGTTTTCACATCTTATCCTACATTTTTCATGGCAATGGTTTTAAATTTAACAATGGTTTTGAAAACTGTCATGATTCTCAAGTGTATACAATATTATTCAGGTAACAAGATCTTTTTATTGATAAATGCATGAGCTATCATTCTAGCTAACATAACTGACAAAGCAGGGTTACTGACAAGCCCCTTCGGGCGTATATGCGCCGCTCTGCAAAGCTCTTGTTCAGAAGGTGATATTTTGAAATAATTTATAAAATAATCTTACTTATCAAAGGATTTAATTTCTAACAGATCAAAAGCATTACAGTTATGTGGTTGGTGGCATGAGACAGAGGACAGAGATACAGAAGATTCATTGACTTTACTGCTGGACAGGTAGGCTTGTCTTTATAGTAACCTCATTTGGAGTTTAATCCATATACAGAAAACCCCTAGATAACACCCCCCAAACTGGTAATGGGTTAAGATTTTCATTTCCAGAAGCAGACATTAACTCAATTTTGCCCTCACATTTAACACATTTAACACTGGCACTCAGAGGTATGTTCTTTGGAAGAAGAATCAAGAAGGATTGCTCAATCAACTTGTTTCTAAATCAATCTAAAGTAAAAAGGTTTTAACCAAATGCAATTTATATGATGTTGATAATTCATATTTTTATGTAAGAATAACGGTTAGAAATACAATCGTCAAATGTAAGTTCATGTTTTGTCAATTGCCCTCAACTATTGTTGTTTGGGGGGAAATAGGATAGCAATATCTTTTGATTTTTGTTTCAGATCCCTTCATTTGATAAACCCATGACTCATTAACCCATTACCACTCAATAGTGTCTTTTGATGCCCTTGTAAAAATAATACTAAGGGAAACATTGTTGGAAAAGTAGAAATCGCATGTAGTATGCCATTTTTCCTTTTCCCACAATGTTTTCTACTAACTCTTCAGTCATAATTTTACAAATTACAGGAACTTTGAAATGTTGTCTGCAACTTCCGTGACCAGACCAAAATTTTGACATTTGAAATTTGGGTTAATGTAAGATGAGCATCACAAAAGTTTCATGTTCTTAGTTGTTTGACATCTTTCACCTGAATTGTTCTATTTCAGTTTGGTCTTCAACAATCAGGAGTATGAGAGGGCCGCTGCAATTGCACTCTTCAATTTGAAGTTAGGAAAATGTCTTGAAATCCTGGGTTCACATCAAGCACAAGAAGGTATCGTTGTTTGTGACCTCTTGTATTAATAAGGTTTGTGACCTCTTGTATCAATATGGTTTGGAAAAAAATGCTTTTACATAGACTTTTTGTCCAAAACTGAACAATGAAGAGACAGCAAGAAAACTGTTTGTTAACATGGAGGCATGAATATAAAAAGCCAATCACACTGTATAAAGCTGCAAATCTGACTCATACAGAAGTGTGATTAGGTTTTAAGCTCCACTGGCTTGGGTGAGCTTTTATCAGATTCCTTCCAAGAATTTTGATCCGAAGAAAAATTTGGCTTTAATGGGCTGGGCTAATTTCCATATATGGTGAAAGATTTGAAAATCTCCTTCTTAGAACCTATTGGATGGGTTTCAATCAAATTTCACAGAAATGATACTTGGGTGAACCTCTATCAGAATCCTTTAAACAATGAAAAATATGGCTTTAATAGATGGGCGGGCTAATTTCCATATAAGGTAAAACCTAGTGGATGGATTTCAACCAGAATGGATCAATCCTGTGGTGACCTTTTATCAGATGATAAAAAAGAATTTTGATTGGATGAAAAACATGGCTTTAATGGGCGGGGCTATTTCCATATATGGTAAAAGCTTTGAAATTCTTCTTCTCAAAAACCAGTTGATGGATTTCAACCAAATTTGACGGGATCAATCCTTGGTCAGATTATAATAAAGAATTTTGATTGGATGAAAAATATGGCCTTAATTGGCAGGGCTAATTTCCATATATATGGCATACACTGAAAACTTTATAAATTCATCAGAAACCTGTTGATGGATTTCCACCAAATTTCACAGGAATGTTAACCTGATGACTGTTTGTCAGATTATTTCATTTAATTTTGATTGGTTAAAAAAAAATGGCAATTATTGTGGTGAGTTATATCAATTTATGTTATACAGTGAAAATTTTACTTAATGAATTTTACATAACTTGACTTTTATAAATGGGAACAATAAGAGACCTTTAGATTACTAAACATTTTTCCCTTTCCTACAGTTTTATTATAAAAAAAGCATACAAAATTCTTACTTTGTAATTATATTCAGGTGTCAAAACGAATTTATTGTGTTGTTATTGGTCAAAGTACATACATATTTCCATGAGCCTTCAAAACACAAAAACTATAGCAGCTACATAGCTGTTGTTATGATGTTGATGTAACAAACAGACAAAAATGGTATCCAGACAGGAGGAGGGTTGGGAGTTGCTGATTATACAGAAATACTACAACCATTATTTTCCATTGCTCTGTACTCTGAACAAATTGAAATTAAAAATCATTCAATTTGATAGTTTACTTTGCTACTTTATGCGTACTGATTCAAGAGAAAATTCTTAAATTTGTAAGCGCAAAGAAATTGCAGTGCAAGAAATATTTTGACACACATTATGGTTCTTTCATTTTAGTAAAAGATCTTATTAATTAGTTATGTTTAATTTATTTCTTTGACAAAATTAGTAACTACAAACTAATTTGCATACTTACAATTTTCGTTAATCCCAATCCCACACAATGACGCTTTTTGAACCCTATCTCCTCCAGATTTTTTTAAACAATGTGGGAAATGAAGAAATTTGCTTGTATCTGCAATGTTTTTCACCCCAAAGGACAAAGATTTTTAAAATTTATCAACATAAAAACAGCATCTGCAACATCTTTAAGTTTGGACCAGTCCAAAATTTTGTCGTCTGGTAATAAGTTTAACACTCTACTACACAATATGTTAATACATCTCTAGACACTGATAGAACCAAGTTTAAAATCTCATCTATTTTTTTGTCTTATTCAATTTCTTTGTTCATTCAGAGGGAAAAGAAACAACTTAGATGATTTATATGTATCTTGTTCTTTTACAGCTAAAAATTGTTACTCGAGCTAGTGGATCTAGATACTCTCTCAGTCGATGGTTTCATAAAGGCATATATCAAGCCCTGTGTGTTTTTTGTTTAATGAAAAATCGGGATATAGAGCAGATAAATCACGACACAACCCCTCCCAACTGCAATATTGATAAGACTTTACTTTTTTCTTGTACAAGTAAAATTTATATATAGGTTTACAAAATGAAATGTCCTAAACAATTAAGAGTAATCACGAAACAAAGGTAGAGGTATTTTCTCTATAATTAAAATTGTTTGTAAAAATAGTGAGTTTTTATACTGAAACTAACAGTGCAAGATATTTATGACCCGTCACCTTAATTTGTGTAATTACCGGAGGCGAATGAGTTCTATAAGCATTTAGGGCTATACAAAACTGGCCACATGTGCAGACAAATAATGTTTTACAGAAGCTGTATGTAAGAAGCCCTTTAATTGGAAGTCACATAAATCATGTTTTACCTTTGATTGGTTGGTTAGAAAATAAATCATTCAGTTAATACCTATTCAAGGTGAAGGGATTTTGAAATGAAAGATGATTTCAATATGCCTTCACTCTTGAGAAAGGGTTTGTACCTTTTGGGATAGTTGTTTGATACCTACGCCTTCAAGTGGTGACTGCTATGTTGAGTTACTTTTGTCTGTGACTGTATGTGTGTAAGTGTGCATGTCTAGTTTTTGTCCAAAATATATTTTCAACATTAATTGATGGATTTCAAAATGACTTGGCACAGTCGTTCCCCTTGAATAGTACAAGTGTCATGCGCAAAGTTGTGTTTGATACTTTCACCTTCAAGGTCACAACAGAAGGTCATGTGACAAGCAATTTATGCAATGGGATATATGTTTCTGTGACTCATTTCAAGTATAAAGTTACAATGTGTGCATGCATGCAAAACAATTGGTTCTCATTTTTAGCTGCAATGGGTGAAAGCCATCAAGCTGTTGTCATGGTGTTCTGTCCTTGTGCATCAGTCTGTGCATCTGTTCATCATCTGTCTGTAAACTTATTTTTTTTAAATCTTCTCCTCAGAACAGATGAAAAACATGGCTTTAATGGATTTGGATAATTTCCATATATTGTGAAACTTTAAGAATCTTCTTCTAAGAAACTGGTGTATAGATTTCAACCAAATTTCAAAGGAATGATCCTTGTGTGACCCTTTTATCGGATTCCTGGAAAAGAAATTGATTTGATGAAAAACATGATTTTTTTAGATGGGGCTTATTTATATGGTACATAGTGAAAACTTTTTTTTGATAACCAGATGATGGTTTTCAACCAAATAACACATGAATCCTTTGAAGACACTTTATCAGATTTTGATTGGATGGAGAACTTGGCTATTAAGGAGGAGGGGGCCAATTCCCATATTGAAAATCTTCCAAACAATCTTGATTTCAACCAAATTCCACAGAAATTATCCTTGGATGACTCTTTGTCAGATTACTCTATAGAATATGACTCAATTAAAAACATTTTTGATGTGCTTGGCTTATTGTTTATATATGGCCTCTATTTTTAACTCTCCTGGAGAGCTTTTATGATCAGTCATTGTCTGTCCGTCTGTCCATCCATCTCTCCATTAAGTTTATGAAATTTAGATTTTCAATTTTCTTGGTAGAAAACAGCGTGGAAAATTGTTACAAGCAAGTTTTTCATGTTGCACAATGTTTTCCCAAATGTTTTTTCTTGAGGGGTGTCCAAAAGTGTCACTGTGTGGGAACGGATTAATATCTCAGACTTACTTCATTTTAGAGTCAGTGGATGGAGCTGCAATCCATCAATTACAATTCTCTAATATTGCCCGTGCTTGTTTATGAATTAAAATTCTATTGTAGAGAGTCCCATTTTTACCACATGTGCCATGGCCCTGTCTGGGTTCACGGAAGAAAAAAATGCCCTGTGGAAGAGGACATGCGGATCATTGCGACATAATCTCCAAAACCCTTATTTAAGAGCCATGTTTGCCTTCTTGTCTGTAGAAAAAGACAACTTTGATGATGTTTTGGTAAGCTTTGTAATACGTTGTTGAGGCAAGTAATTCATTTTAACCCATTCTCTCACAACCTCGCAATTTTATGTCCCTTGAGTAAAAGCTTTTACGTACTATTATGGAAACTGAAGAAATGGTTTGTTACAAGCAATTTATTCATTATCCACAATGTTTTCTAGGAATTTTAAAATTTTCATCAATCAAAAATTGCTGTCTGCAACTTTTTTAGGTTTGGACCAGTCTAAAATTGATATGTATATATATGAATAAAGAGCAGGTTGCTCACATTATGTATTTCATTTAAATTGGTATGAAAAAAAATAGGGAAGTTGATTAGGTCAAAATATCATTGTAAAGCAACATAGGGTATTATCAGCCATTGTTAGTTATCTTCAATTCTTCAACAAGATCTTGGATTCCAATGTTGTATAACAAAACATGAACTTTTTATCTGTCCTGATAGCTTTTCAAAATGTGTGGTTTCAAAATCACTAGATTATTGATAAAAGATTAAGTTCTCAAATTTCTTTGTTTTAATGGAAAGGATAAGAAGGATGGCATTTCTTAAACGGTGTTGCTAAGTTATATCATACTGTAGTAGGTTTGTATTTTAGTTATATATACACTTTGTATATAGAAGAATGTTCGTATAACTAATCCAGAATGATTTAGTCATCCTTATGAGGAATTGTGAAGATGTAGGTAACTGATGCCACCATTATTATACTAGAAAGAGAATAGTCGCAATTTGATTCATTGATAAAAACCTGACTTAAAGTCACTTCTTTGTGGTAATACATTTTGGTTATAAATTTTCAATGACTGCCAGTTGACTCTGGCTTCGTCAGTTGCAAACTCAATAAAGGGAGTAATCATTGATATTTCCAATGAATTTTTCAATAAAAAAGTCTTTTTAAGCCTTTTCTGTACGATCCCTGGTTCTCATGTCCCTTTGGAATTAATAATTTAGAAGAAGAAAAAGAAAGAAGAAATTACTTCTTATTCCACAATATTATTCTTCCCTATGAATGGTAATTTTCCAAATTAAATCTACTTCAAATTTTGTCTGCAAAATCTTTGAATTTGGACAGGTCTAAAAATTTGCAAAGCAGGAAAGGATTAAATAAAGGTTACCTTTGGTATTGTTTTTTCCCTAATTTACAGTTTTACATAGTTGTGGTATATGGGTTATGACATTGAAGGTCCAATGCCACAAGGATCACTGTCAAATTCCATCAAGCTGTTATTAAATCTGAATCATCTTTATACTGATAATCAGGCTGATTGTCTCATTTGTAAGACCCTCCCTGCTAGGATTTGAACTCAGACCTCCCGGCCCCTGGTGCAGTGAGTATTTGCCCATAAACTTCAGGGAGTGATGATCTCAGATATGACTCCGAAGCTCCATTTATCTCATAAATACAGATATCCTTTAACCAAATACAGATATCTTTAACCAACATAATTTGAAAAATTCCTCAATTGCATTCAACTTTTCAATGCATCTGTCCTTTTGAAAAATAAATTCTATAAATAACTCTGGTTGAAGGTGACAAACAGGATGTGTAGACTAAGATCAGGCTGCACTTAAGTGCATGATTGGCTGACTTAGATAATTATCTTAAATTGTTATGATAGCAAATATCTTATTTTTCATCACACAAATATGCCTCCTAAGCTTATAACCAATTTAACCTTTAAATTCAAGGATCCCAATTAAGTATTACAACATTTTTTTGGGCCTGGACTACAAACAATATTGAACATGTTGATAAATGCCAAATTATGCCCATAAAGCTCTTTAGACACTTATACTAGAGAATTATTTTCTGTGTGCATATCGGATATCAACAACCTATGATATCATACCAAGATGGTTTCTGTAAAATGAATCAGTTTTGACTTCTGTTCCCAATAATAGTGTGTATTATCGGCATGGTACATGCCAGACTGTTAGGCTGTTGATAATACCGGATGTTGCTCTACTGGCAAAATGATGCTGTGTAAGTAATCTTTAAACTCACATACAGTTTATATTATAACCCTCACCTACAAAGTAGAGGGGGGCTTTATTGGTTTCACCATGTCTATCTATTAGTCCAATTGTCCATCAAAAGATTTTTTGTTTCTTCACTTTAACTCTAAAACCAAATGACCTACAACCATAAAACTTGATACTGAAACTTTACACACATGATTTCCATAACCCAAGGTTTTGATAACATATATAGGTCAAATGTCAACAGTGCTATTTTAGCAAAATGTTGGAGGGTTATAAGTCTGCTTTGTTACAATTCTAGTTTGAATCTGGCTGATACAGATTTTTCTATTCTATGTTCCAGAAGGATGACTTGATAACAATGATGGCCATCAAAGATAGAGTTGCATTTGCTTGTCTGTATTTAAATGATATTAAGGTAGGATATGCATTTAAATATAGATTATGGATTTAATATTCTACTAGAGTAAAAATTCAGTCTTGTCCAAATGTGTTAAAATTTTGTGAATTATATTTTTGTGTTTTTGAGCTTTTGGTATCACCTTTTGTCCATCGTGCATAGTGCCTCTTGCGTTGTGCGCCGTACGTCAGAAGGCGTCAACGATTCTTTAAACATCTTCTCCTCAGTAACCATTGGGCCAATTTCAACCAAACTTGGTAGGAATGTTCCTTGGGTGACCCTTTTCAAAAGTTGTTCGCGGACTTTTGATCGACCCCCAAATATGGGCATGGCAGGGGGTGGCAGTTTTTATACCCCCCACAACGAAGTTATAGGGGGGTATACTGGAATCAGTCCATCTGTCCGTCCGTCAGTCCGTCCATCCGTCCGTCTGTCCGTGGACATAATTTTGTGTCCTCTTCTCCTCCCACATTTTTAGACCAATTTTGCTGAAATTTTATCAGGTTGTTTCCTATCATATGAAGTTGTGCACCTGCAATTTTCATCTTGATCCAGTCGTTAGTTTCAGAGTTATGCCATTTTGAACTTTTTAATGGGGGGGGGGGGGGGGAGTAGTCAAAATTTAAAATTGCAAAACTCAGTAACCATAAGGGGAGTTACCAAATTTGGTAAGTAACATCATCTTGTTGACCTTTACAAAATATCAAATGGTTTATTTCCTGAGGTCAAATATGACCCCCGCCCCCCCCCCCCCCCCCCCCCCCCCCCCCCCGGGGTCAAAAATTTAACATAGGCTCATATTGACTTTTCGTGGATATAATTTTGTGTCATCATCTCCTCACACAGTTTTCTTTAACATAGGCTCATATTGACCAACCTTTCCTAATCAGTCAACTCTAGCAACAAACACAAAATCAGAAAGAGGTGGAGGGTTGAAAATGTTCATCCACAATGACATGCATGTGATTAAACAGCTTCAAATTCCACTCCTTCATAGAAAAGCCTTTTTAGCGGTGTGGGGGGTATTCTCATCAGCCCTTGAGGGCGACAGCTCTAGTTGACTTTGAAATCTTTAAACATCTTCTCCTCAGTAACCATTTGGCAAATTTCAACCAAACTTGGCATGAATGTTCCTTGGGTGACCATTTTCAAATGGTGTTTGGGCAATTTTGATTTATGCCCAAAATATGGGCGTTGCAGGGTTGGGCAGTTTTTTACTTTGAAATCTTTAAACATCTTCTTCTCAGTAACCATTGGGCTAATTTCAACCAAACTTGGCATGAATGTTCGTTGGGTGACCCTTTTCAAAAGTTGTTTGCAGAATTTTGATTCATGCCAAAATATGGGCCTGGCAGGGTCAGGTAGTTTTTGACTTTGAAATCTTTAAACATCTTCTCCTCAGTAACCATTTGGCCAATTTCAACCAAACTTGGCATGAATGTTCCTTGGATGACTCTTTTCAAAATTTGTTTGCTGAATTTTGATTGACCCCCAAATATGGGTGTGGCGAGTGGGGCAATTTTTTACTTAAAAATATTTAAAACATCTTCTCCTCAGTAACCATTGAGCCAATTTCAAGTAAACTTGGCATGAATGTTCCTTGGGTGACCCTTTTCAAATGGTGTTTGTGAAATTTGATTGATGCCCAAATATGGGCGTGGCAGTTTTTTATTTAGAAATCTTTAAACATCTTCTCCTCAGTAATCATTGGGCCAATTAAACAAAACTTGGCATGAATGTTCCTTGGGTGACCCTTCTCAAAGTTGTTCACGAAATTTTGGTTTATGCCGAAATATGGGCGTGGCACGGTCGAGCAGTTTTTAGCTCTACTGGCCAAAGGCAACTAGAGCTATAGCGATGGCTTTTTCCCGTCCGGCGTCCGTGCATCCGTGCGTCCGTCCATCCGTCAGTCGTCCGTCCGTTAAACTTTTCCTTGTTTACGCGATAAAGTTCACAGTTTTCATCGGATTCTCTTCAAACTTTCACAGAATGATTGTACCATGATAAGGATTGTTCCTTTCGAAATTGGGTCATATCCGTCAAGAAACACGGGAAAAGGGGCCTAATTTAAACTTAATTAAAAAATCTTCGTTTACGCGATAAAGTCCACAGTTTTCATCGGATTCTCTTCAAACTTTCACAGAATGATTGTATTATCATTAGGATCGTTCCTTTCAAAAATGGGTATGATCCATCAAGTAACACGGGAAAAGGGGCCTTATGAAAATTTAATTAAAAATTCAATTAAAAATCCTCATTTACGCGATAAAGTCCACATTTTTCATCGGATTCTCTTCAAACTTTCACAGAATGATTGTACCATCATAAGGAGTGTTCCTTTGGAAAATGCGTATGATCCATCTAGAAACATGGGAAAAGGGGCCTTATGAAAATTTAATTAAAAAATCCTCGTTTACGCGATAGAGTCCACAGTTCTCATCAGATTCTCTTCAAACTTTCACAGAATGATTGTACCAACATAAGGATCGTTCCTTTTGAAAATGGGTATGATATGTCAAGAAACAAGGGAAAAGGGGTCTTATGAAAATTCATTAAAAGTTCAATTAAAAATCCTCGTTTACGCGATAAAATCGACAGTTTTCATTGGATTCTCTTCAAACTTTCACAGAATGATTGAACCATCATAAGGATTGTTCCTTTTGAAATTGGGTCAGATCCGCCAAGAAACACGGGAAAAGGGGCCTAATTTAAACTTAATTAAAAAATCTTTGTTTACGCGATAAAGTCCACAGTTTTCATCGGATTCTCTTCAAACTTTCACAGAATGATTGTTCTATCATTAGGATCGTTCCTTTCGAAAATGGGTATGATATGTCAAGTAACACTGGAAAAGGGGCCTAATGAAAATTTAATTAAAAATTCAATTAAAAATCCTCATTTACGCGATAAAGTCCACAGTTTTCATCGGATTCTCTTCAAACTTTCACAGAATGATTGTACCTTCATAAGGATCGTTCCTTTCAAAAATGGGTCTGATCCATCAAGAAACACGGGAAAAGGGGCCTTATGAAAATTTAATTAAAAGATCCTCGTTTACGCGATAGAGTCCACAGTTCTCATCAGATTCTCTTCAAACTTTCACAGAATGATTGTACCAACATAAGGATCGTTCCTTTTGAAAATGGGTATGATATGTCAAGAAACAAGGGAAAAGGGGCCTTATGAAAATTCATTAAAAATTCAATTAAAAATCCTCGTTTACGCAATAAAGTCCACAGTTTTCATCGGATTCTCTTCAAACTTTCACAGAATGATTGTACCATCATAAGGATCGTTCCTTTCAAAATGGGTCTGATCCATCAAGAAACACGGGAAAAGGGGCCTTATGAAAATTTAATTAAAAATCCTCATTTACGCGATAAAGTCCACAGTTTTCATTGGATTCTCTTCAAACTTTCACAGAATGATTGTACCATCATAAGGATCGTTCCTTTGGAAAATGGGTATGATCAGTCAAGAAACACGGGAAAAGGGGCCTTATGTAAATTCATAAAAGTTCAATTAAAAATCCTTGTTTAAGCGATAGAGTTCACAGTTTTAATCAGATTCTCTTCAAACTTTCACAGTATGATTGTACCAACATAAGGATCGTTCCTTTCGAAATTTGGTATGATCTCTCAAGAAACATCGAAAAAGGGGCCTTATGAAAATTTAATTAAAATTCCATTAAAAATCCTTGTTTACGCGATAGAGTCCACAGTTTTCATTGGATTCTCTTCAAACTTTCACAGAATGATTGTACCATCATTAGGATCGTTCCTTTCGAAATTTGGTATGATCCGTCCAGAAACATGGGAAAAGGGGCCTTATGTAAATTCAATTAAAAACTCCATTAAAAATCCTCGTTTACGCGATAGAGTCCTTAGTTTTCATTGGATTCTCTTCAAACTTTCTCAGAATGATTGTACAATCATAAGGATCGTTCCTTTCGAAAGTGGGTCTGATCTGTCATGATACACGGGAAAAGGGGCCTTTGAAAATTTAATTAAAAAATTCTCGTTAACACTCTAGAGTCCACAGTTTTCATCAGATTGCATTTAAACTTTCACAGAATGCTTGTACCATCATAAGGATTGTTCCTTTGTGAATTTGGTCCGATCCATCTGGAAACACAGGAAAAGGGGCCTTATGAAAATTTAATTGAAAAATCTTTTAAGAAATAATCTTTAACACTCTGGAGTCAATAGTTTTCATCGGATTCACTTCAAACTTTCACAGAATGATTGTACTATCATAAGGATTATTCCTTTCGTAATTTGGTATGATCCATCAAGAAACACAGGAAAAGGGGGCCTTATGAAATGTTTAATAAAAAATTCTGATTAATAATCTAGAGCCAACAATTTTCAACGGATTCTCTTCAAACTTTCACAGAATGATTGTACCATCATAAGGATTGTACCTTTTGGAATCGGATATGATTCATCAAGAAATATAGGAAAAGGGGCCTTATTAAAATTTAATTCAAAGATCTTTGTTAACACTCTAGAGTCCACAGTTTTCATCTGATTGACTTCAAACTTTCACAGAATGATTGTACCATCATAAGAATTGTTCCTTTCAAAATTTGGTATGATCAGTCAAGGACCATGGGAAAAAGGGGCCCGATAAAAACTGGATTGAAAAAGTCCTCATAAACACAATAGAGTCCATAGTTTTCAACAAATTCTCTTCAAACATTCCCAGAATTATTATTACATTAAATGGATTGTTCCTTTCGGAAGCAGGTTTGATCCATCAAGTTTCATAGGAAAAGGGGCCCTATGAAAATCTAATAAAAAAAATCTTAGTTAACACGTAATGGCCCTAGATTTCACCTGATTGACTTCAATTTCTCACATAATGATTGTACCATCATAAGGATTGTTCCTTTCAAATTGGGTCTGATCCATTGAGAAACATAGGAAAAGGGGCCTTAGGAAAATTCAATTTAAAAAAATCTTAATTAATGCTTGTAAGTCCACAGATGAGAAGGGGTTGTCTTTATACTCAAACAGAATAATTATACTTTTGTAAGAAGAGTTCCCTTTGTAATTGGTTCAGATCCATCAAGTAACATGGGAAAAGGGGCTATATGAAAATTCAATTAATAAAACCCTGTTACCACAATAAAGCCCACAGCTTTGATCAGATTTTGTTGAAACTTTGACAGAATGATTGGAAAGTCATAACTATCATTCTTTTCATAACAGAGTTTGAACTGTCAAGAAGCACAGGAAAAGGGGCCTTATGAAAATTTCATTTATAAATCCTTGTTACTAAGTCTAGAGCTTTCATTGGATTTTCTTCAAACATTCACAGAATAATTGTACAATAATAATGATTGTTGATGTTTGCATTAGACCTGAGCCGTCAAGTATCACAGGAGAAGGAGCATTATGAAATTTAATTTTAAAATCATTGTACCACAATAAAGTCAACAGTTTTCATCAGATTCTGTTAAAACTTTCACAGAATGATTATTCCATCATGAGGATTCTTTCTTTTCAAATTAGGTGTGATCTGTGTAGTATCATGGGAAATGGGGCCTTAAGAGAATTTTATCTATAATCCTTGTAACCAAGTCCAGAGCTTTCATTGGATTTTACTCAAACCTTCACAAAATCATTGTACAATAATCACGATTGTTGATGCTGACATGAGACCTGATCCTTCAAGTATCACAGGAAAAGGAGCCTTATGAAAATTTATTTTAAAAATTTGACACCAAGATAAAGTCTGCAGTTTTCATCAGATTCTGTTCAAACTTTCACAGAATGTTTTACCATCATTAGGATTGTTTCTTTCCAAATTGGGCCTGATCTGTCTAGTATCATGGGAAAAGGGGCTGTATGAAAAATTATTACTGAATCCTCATAAACACAACAATGCCCTCAGTCTTTATCATTTTCTTCAAACTTTAATAGAATGATTGTACCATCATTTGGATTGTTCCTTTGTAAATTAGGTCTGATTGGTTAAGTGACACAAGAAAAGGGACCTTATAAAAATTTTATTACAAAACATCATTATTACAATAAAGTCCTCAGTCTTTATCATTTTCTTCAAACTATCATTAGGATTGTTCCTTTGTACATTGGGTCTGATTTGTTAAGTTTCACGGAAAAAGGGGCCTTATGAAAATTTAGTTACAAAAATTCTTGACACAATTCAGTCCACTATTTTCATTGATTCTCTTTAACTTTTAAAGAATGATTGTACCTTCACTAGAATTGTTCCTTTTGAAATTTGGTTTGTTCTGTAAAGTATCATGAGAAAAGGGGCCCTATGAAGATTTCACTATAAACTCATTAACACAATAAATTCCACAGATTAAACAGATTGAATGTACCATCATTCCAATTGTTGATTTTGACAGTGGATCTGACTATAGCAAGGGTCACATAAAAAGGGGCCTTATGAAAAACTCTCTTAAATATTCTGGTTAACACAATGATGTCCCTTGATTTCACCGGATTCACTTCAAAATTTTACAGAATGATTGTACAAATACTTAGATGGTTCTTTTCAGAACTGGGTACAATCCATCAAGTATCATGTAAAAAGGGGACATATGAATTTTTTTTTAAATATTCTAGTAAACATAATGAATTCCCAATATTTCATTGGATTCACTTTTAACTTTCATAGAATGATAAAACCAACAGTAAAATATCATGGGAAAAGGGGCCTTATGACAACTTGAATTTAATATCTTTGTTAACACAATAAAGTCAACAGTTTTATTGAATTCTCTTCAAAGATGCACGGAATAATTGTGGCATTTGAAACACATGAAAAGGGGCCTTACAGATTATCATTCAAAACATTCTTGTGTATGTGATGAAGATCACAATTATTATCAAGTTGTCTTTTAAATTTCACAGGACAATTGTCGGGTTGTCAGAAAACACAGGAAAAGGGGCCTTATTGATTTTCATTCAAAACAATCCTGTTTATGTGATAAAGTCCACAATTATTGTCAGATTCTGATGAAATATTCACAGAATGATTGTAGGATCATAAGGTAAATTTCTTTTGGAAATGGAGTGGATCCTTCATGAAATATGGGAAAAGAGGCCTTGAGGATTGTTGCTTAAAATGATAAAGGGGATAAAGCCCCTTTTTTTTCTTTATGCATTCTTCTTTGAGCAATTAACTTCCTTGAATATCAGATTTCTTTAACGGAAAACATGATAACCAGTAGATTGTCTCAGGCCCTCATGGGCCTCTTGTTTACTTTGAAATCTTTAAACATCCTCCTCTCAGTAACCATTGGGCCAATTTCAACAAAACTTGGCATGAATGTTCCTTGGGTGACCCTATTCAAAAGTTGATTGCAAAATTTTGATTTACGCCCAAATATGGGTGAGGCAGGGCGGGGCAGTTCTTTTACTTTGAAATTTTAAAAATCTTCTCCCCAGTAACCATTGGGCCAATTTCAACCAGCTTGAAATGAATATTCCTTTGTTGACCCTTTTCAAAAGATGTTGGCAAAATTTTGAATGACACTCAAACATTGGTGTTGCAGGGTGGGGTATTTTTTTTCCTTAGAAATCTTAAAACATCTTCTCCTCAGAAACCATTTGGCCAATATCAACCAAACTTGGCATGAATTTTTCTTGGGTGACCCTTTTCAAAAGTTGTTCGCGGCAATTTGATTGATGCCCAATTATGGGCGTGACAGGGTGGGGCATTTTGACTTTGAAATCTTTTAACATCTTCTCCTCAGTAACCATTGGGCCAATTTCAACAAAACTTGGCATGATTGTTCCTTGGGTGACCCTTTTCAATATGAGTTTGTGAAATTTTGAATGAAGCCCAAATATGGGCCTGGCTGTTTTTTACTTTAAAATCTTCTCCTCCCAAACCATTGGACTAATTTCAATCAAACTTGGCATGAATCTCATTGACAATGGCCAATGGGGCTATTACCATGCTGTTATGTCTGTGAGTACATCAGGGCTGCAACCATAGTCAGTTATGAATGCATCAGACACCAAATCTATAATTATGGTGTGTCCAGGGTTCCCAGGCTACCGGAAGAACAGGATAGAGTCTTGGTTTTGTGATATCTTTAAAAAAACACGAAAACTAGGAAAAGGACAAATCAATTTGATGAAAGATGCAAGACCCAATTAAAGTACATGTTCCAAACAGTTGACAAGTATCCCCCCGCCAGTAGGTTTTATCACAGTGTAAATTACATGGGGATGCATTATCACATCACAATGTATGCCGAGAAAGAGAAATTGGTATTTGTTTCACTAAAATATACAAGCATGGTACTTAATTTTCTGCTAGGAATGGAGGTAGGTGTCCAATTTTACTAAAAATATATGGTTAGAATACATAAAGCAAATTTTTAGGAGAAAATCCAAAGCAACACCTTAAGTGTACCAGTAACGGGACATGAATTGAATTTGGATATGAAAGTAATAAATGGCCTCCAATTCAATTCAATGAAAAAGAGAACTCTGGGTAAATAGACATTGAAATTAATTATCATTATCATGATAATGACAATCTACACGTCTAGAAGCAATCAAATTTATCCATTATTTTATATTATTGTAGTTTTCTGGACAAAGTTTAGGGTTTTAGTTTGACATCAATAAAATGGGGTCTTGGGGATTCAACAATCTGTGTTATAATAATCCTTTAATTTTTGTCAATGAAAAAGAAGTTTTGAAATTTAGAAAAATATCCAGGAAAAAGTCTTTAATTTTGCAAGCAGAAAATTGTGGGAACCCTTGGTGTAGTGGGTTTGAATCTTGGCAGCAGCACATATCCTATACCACACTTTGTCTCCCCATTGGTAGATGATCCTAAACTTAAACTGGATGGCAGCTGGAGGCTAGGAAAGGATGTAGTGGTAATACTGGTGAGAGAAATACCAGGAATCATTTGATAAATGCTCAGCAATATAACTGAAGAATTGTTAAAAACGACTTGGTCATCTTTCATCGGACAGTTGGCACAATCATTGTGACAAGTACCTTTTGCCTGCCACTAATGGGCAAAATACAAGTGGTATGCACAAGTGAGATGGGTAACTAGTGAGAAACAACAACTGATCTCCAGTGTTTCGCAAACAGGACTACTTTTAAGATTATTATTACTTTCTTTTTGTCAAACCTACTTGTAGTGAGCAAGACAAAGTTGTCTCTATGTCAAGTTGGTGTATGTGCCTTAGTCCATTTTTGTGAGGGAAATTTTTGGTTGCTAAAAATAAAATGTCACCATTAATTTCACTTGTGAGTAGATTTGCAATTGAAAGAAATTCCGAGATAACCTCAATGTCAAAGCTCAAGGTCAAGAATGCCTGTGTTCTTTCAATTTTTTTTAATCATCTTACATTAGTCAGGTGAGCGATTTTAGGGCCATTCTGGCCCTCTTGTTAGAGAAGACCTGAGTTATTGTCATAGTCTTGTCTCCATTTGTTGTTGTTGTTGTCTTCTTGGTTATTGTTGTTGTGGTTTCCAATACTTGACATTTTGTAATATCTCTTGTATTACCGAAGGCATTCATTTCAAATGTTGTATGTAATATGCTATCAAAAGAGTAATTCAAACGATTGAGAGAGATATTTCTAAATGCATTTTTGTAAAAATTATTGCCCTTTTTAGCTCACCTTAGCACAAAGTGAACAAATGAGCTATTGTGATCATCTTTTGTCTGGCTTCCATGATGGTGCTTCGTTAGTCATCAATCAACAGTTTCTTTTAAGAACATCTTGTCTGAAATGACAGGGCTAATTTCAAATTCCATGGCAACAAAAGTGAAATTTGAAAAAATCTTAAAAATCTCTTCCTGATCCAGAAGGTGAGGGCCTTGATATTTTGCCTGAAATGTCAGTTTATTGGCTTCTTTCCTACTCTAAAAATATCACTTATGGATACAGTGGGGTGAAAATGTGTTCTCCTCCCTTCATATAAGTCCTAAAGCCTTGAAATTTGTAATTAAGACCTTTGGATCCCCAAGTACAAAGCCTTGAGACGTATAAAGTATGATCAGGCCCACTTGTAACATAATTCTAACCTGAACATTAAATTGAGCAGTTGAAAGAAAAAGAGCCTTCATCTCAGGTGCAACAGCCCTCTTGTTCAACATTTTATCTGTTATACAGTGTCCAAAAGCTATGTAGCATGCACCTGTGCTTTTTTTTCTTTAACCCATTAACAGACTGCCAAATTTTAGACTGGTCCAAATTCAAAGGAGTTGCAGACAACAATTTAAAGTTAATTTAATTTAAGAATTTTTTCAACACTCTGGGTTAAAAACATTGAGTTAAATTAAGAAATTACTTGTCACAAGCAATTTCTTTTTTTACACAATGTTTTCTTAATTATCTAGAGGGGCATCATTGAGGGGAAATGGGTTCAACCAATGTTTTGTCTGAGGACAGGGTTTAGCCCTAATAGATGCAAGCCTGTTTGTGACATTTCCAACAAATCAAACTGTGTAGATACACGGGCTCAAAGTACCCCTGAAGAGAGGATTCTTACTGGTTTACCTGTATCTGGTTCTGTCCATCCGTCTATCAATCTTTTAAATTTTGTCGTTTGGTAATGGGAACATTAAAGCTCAGAGATATTGTTCAGGAATGGGTCAACCCTATTTTTGTATATCTTTTTATACCCTAGTGTCAAAAAGATTGCTTTGTTCATCAGTCTGGAAGTCTTTAGATGTTAACTTGATTTTTTCTCTGGACTTCCAGTCTTTGGTACAATACTGAAATGTGACATAAAGTCACCTGTTATTGATATCTATTTGGGTATAGGGGTTTATATGGTCAAGGTCATTAGACAAGTACAAGGTCAAACCTACAATATACTGGTATTGATGGATAATCGGCATGTAACAAACTCATCTGGTGATGTGGGTGAAAGAGGGTGAAAGTAGATGATGATCAATCATTAGGTCTCCCAAAAATTGTATGTTATAGAAGTATACTCATTATTTACTCATATTTCTTTACAGTTAGTGACTTTCTTGAAGGATCTCAGTAAACAATCAAAGCTAACAGGAAATCTAGATGGCATTCTTGTCACAGGTAAGAGTAGTGTTTTGGGAGATTTATCAATAGTCATGAGGTAAGTTTTAAGGAAAGGTCAAAGAAATACTAATGAACACAAGCCTACTTTTTACACAACCTAAGAAAAAGCTTTGGATAACATTATGGAAATTTAACCCTTGTCATGTGGAACCTGGAATATTCCTGTTTTTGCAGGTCAGGTAAAGACAAAGATAAGTTTGCATATAAGTGCAGTCTGATCTTAGTCAACACCACCTGTTTGTCCCTTCTAAGCCTGATTTATTGAAGAATTAAATTTTTAGCTCACCTGAGCACACAATCCGCCGTCAACAATTGATGTGTTTGCACTCTAGAGGCCACAGTTTTTACCCAATCTTCATGAAACTACGTCAGAATAATTGTTAGGTCATGAGGATGAACCCTATTGATTATGGGAAGGTTCTATTGGAAAACACAGGAAAAGGGGCCTTAATGACAATTTCTTTGTTTACACTCTAAAGGCAGCAAACGTGGCCAGAATAATTATTAGGGCCTAAAGATGAACCCTATTGATTATTTGAAGGATCTTTCCGGAAACACAGGAAAAGGGGCCTTAATGACAATTTCATTGTTTACACTCGTAGAGGCCACAATTTTGGCTCAGTCTTCATGAAACTAGGTCAGCATGAAATTGGCCAAGATAATTGTTAGGTCATAAAGATGAACCTTATAGATTATGGGAAGGTTCTATAGGAAAACAGAGGAAAAGGGGCCTTATTGAGAATTTCTTTTTTATAATATAGAAGTCACAGTTTTAGCTCAACCTTCATGAAACTGGTTATAGGTTTTTGTCTCTAGTTGCATTTATCAGCAGACAATTCAGGTGAGCGATCTAGGACCATCATGGTCCTCTAGTTAAAAGAAAAATTGACTATCAATTAGTGCTTTTTGGTGTTTTCAGCCCTTTGATTTTCATTCTGTATTGTAAAGAATTTTTATACAGCATGATAGCAGTCAAGAGATTGCCCCCACAGAAACATTGGTGAAACATAGAAATGTACTTTCACAAGTAATTTCTTCTTTTCCAACAATAATTCAGAATCATACCTTGTGAATGTGATGTCATAGATTTGATAAGAAAGATGAAAGGGTTGTGTTTGTTACAACCTCATTGTAACCATTCACAAACCAGAACATTTTGGACTTGTCCAACTTAAAAGGAGTTGCAAATGACATTTCAAACTGTCTGTTTTTTTTAAAAAATAATGACTCAATATGGTAGAAAATATTATGGAAAAACATGAAAATGCTTGTTACAAGGTAGAACTAGATGGTTGTCCCAGGACAACTGCTGTTGAGCCCGCAAATATTTTTAGGTATCATGCTCCAGACAAGCACAATTTTTAGTGTTTGACCTTGAGCTTTGACCATGTCCTAATTGTAAGGAGTTGCAGACAACATTCTAAAGCTCATGAAATTTTTAGTTTTTTTACTTTGGTGTAGAAAAAAGAGTGGATAATGAGGAATTGCTTGTATCAAGCAATTTCTTCACTTTAAGCTCCACTGTGTGAAAGCCAGCGATCTATTGTCATGACGTTGTATCCCTTATGCATCTGTCCATGTGTGCGTGCATCCATCTGTCAACTTTTAAAAATCTTCTCCTCAAAAAATACTGAGCAGAATTCAACTTTCACAGAATGATCCTTTTGGTGACCCTTTATCAGATTTCTTCAAAGAATTTTGATTGGATGAAAAACATGGCTTTAATGGGTGGGGCTAATTTCCATATATGGTGAAACCTTCAAAATCTTCTCAGAAACCAATCCATGGATTTCAACCATAATTTACAGGAATGATCCTTGGCTGACACTTTATCAGATTCCTTCAAAGAATTTTGATCGAATGAAAAACATGATTTTAATTGGCAGGGCTAATTCCCATATACAATGAAACTTTTAAAAATCTTCTTCTCAGAAATCAATCCATGGATTTCAATCAAAATTTACAGTAATGATCATTAGGTGACCCTTTATCAGATTCCTTCAAAGAATTTTGATCGGAAGAAAAACATGGCTTTAATGGATGGGGCCTATTTCCTTAAATGGTGAAACTTTCAAAAATTTTATTCACAGGAACCAATTGATGGATTTCAACCAAATTTTACAGGAATGATCGTTGGGTGACTCTTTATCAGATTTCTTCAAATAATTTTGATAGGAAAAAAACATGGTTTTAATAGGCAGGGCTTATTTCCATATATGGTGAAATCTTTAAAAGTATTCTTAGAAACCAATTGATGAATTACAACCAAATTTTACAGGAATGATCATTGGGTGACTCTTTATCAGATTCCTCTAAAGAATTAAGCTCAGATGAAAAGTATGGCTTATGACAGGGCTTATTTCCATATCAGGTGAAATCTTTAAAGTTCTTCTTCTAAGAAACTATTGGATGAATGTCAACCAAATTTCACTGGATTGATCCTTGGGTGACTCTTTATCAGATTTTTTCAAAGAATTTTGATAGGCCAGAAAATTTTGGCTTTAATCGGTGGGGCTAATTTCCATATATATTGAAAGCTTTGAATATCTTCTCAGAAACCATTGGATGAATTTCAACCAAATTTCAAAAGCATGATCCTTGTCTCCGTATATGGTATATTGTGAAATTTTGAAAATCTTATTCTTATTCTTAAACTCCAGCAATGAGTTGGAATGGGTTAAACATTGATTGATGCAATGCCAAGTATATGTTCTACAGAATACCTGGGACATTCTTTTTCACTATACGGATAACAATAATTATTTCACATGGGAAATCTATTAATCTTTCAGTGAAAAGCTATATTTTATGTTCAACTCTCCCACCCCAGAGAAAATTTGATACATGATGAAAAAACCCTCTGCTTTCAAAGATATTATCCCATTCTTTCTCAATCCTACTTGTTTATGCCCGTACGGAAAAAAGCTTTAGAAAAAATTGTGGAAGAATATTGAAGAAAATCCTCAATACAGGCAATTCCTATATTATCCATGATGTGTTCTACCAAGTTGTCCATTGACTAAAAATTAATGTCTGAAACTTCTTTTGTTTTGGACCAGTCTAAAATTTTGTCATCTAGGAATATGTTAAACTATTTGTGACTTAGTATTTAAAAGATATTTCCATACCAGATAGATAGTTATATATGTTGTGTATTCCAGGTTTAAACAATGAAGAAGGTCTCCAAGTATTATCTAGATATGTAGATGTTACCAGTGATATACAAACTGCAGCCTTAGCTCTAGTCTATAGTGCTCCTAGTGAATTGTCTAAAGATGAACTAGCATTGACATGGATTGAGAAGTAGGTTTTGTTTATGCAAAAATCGTTGCTTAACCTATCACTAGACTACAAAACTTTAGACTGTTCCAAATTGAAAGAAGCTGCAGTTGAAAAATTCAAATTAACAAAATTTTCATTCCGTCTGACAGTTCATAATTACAAAAAAATCTTCTCCTCCTAAACTAAATTTCAACAAAACTTCACAGAAATGATCCTTAGGACATGCTCTTTCAAAAAACTTCAAAGGATTGAAATCAACGAAGAACTCTGGTTGCCCTGGCAACGGAGTGAAAAAATTTAAAGAATCTTTTCCTCCCAAGCTGTAAGGCTTTAAAATTTGGTACAAATCATATCCTATTGACCCTCTACCAAAATACTTTGTAGAATTTCAGTATTCTGAAAATTAGCCCCTATTCTTTGTGATCCTTGATTTTACACAGCAATAAAGAAGGAAATCTTTTAAAAATTTCTTCTCCCAAACCATAAGGCCAAGGGCTTTAATATTTAGTGTGTAATAATACCTATTAAACCTGTACTAAAATACTTCATAGAATTACTGTATTCTGAAAATAATCCCAGAAAGGAGTAATGAAGGATATAGAAAATGTTCTGCATCTAAGCCATTAGGCCTAGAGCTTTG
The DNA here is from genome assembly GCA_946902895.1 of Fragum fragum. Lineage (NCBI taxonomy): Eukaryota > Metazoa > Mollusca > Bivalvia > Cardiida > Cardiidae > Fragum > Fragum fragum. Next base: position 27,416,982 of record OX336377.1, on the reverse strand, counting down.
ATTTGGTATGTATTAATGCCTATTGACCCTCTACTTAAGTACTTCAAAGAATTACCATACTCTTGAAATTAGCTCAATATGGTTTGATCTTCACTATACCTAGGATTAAAGGAGAAAATTTTTTAAAAATCTTCTTCTCCAAAATGATGTGTAGGGCTTTGATATTTTGTATATTAAATCATAAAGCCTTGAGCCATCATACTCAGGGGAGCGATATAGGACCATCATGGTCTTCTTGGTTTTATTGTCTTTAGATTAAAAATATTAAGAATAATGAAGAAATCACTTGTTACAATAATAAAATAATTGTACAGTAGGACCTCGTTAATTTGAATGTCACTGGTTCGTAGGTATGTGGTTGTTCATATACTTTACGCAGCCCCGATCTTTTTCCTTCTTTATCCATGTTGGAAAACTCTGTCTAATTCAAACATCATTGGTTTGCAGTTCGTAGGCCATTTCAAGTCCCGAAAGTGTGATTATAGAACAAACTCAAATGTTCAATTCGTAGGTATGATCCTATCAAAGTGTCACAAATCGCCACTTACCTTGATTTTCCCACCTGCGGATCTGTTATGTGTTATTATACAGATAAAATCATAAAAATACAAGATGGGTAAATTTTTCATTTATGTTTTCCTCAATTAATATCTGCAGGTCTTGTTTAAAAAATGACCAATTTAGAATCAATTCCTAAATGGGGGACAGAACAAGACAGTGTCCGATTCTGAGTATCTCATACAGCCGACCACTTGCCCTCCTTTTTGTTCGTACTACGCTTAGTTTGTATAAATTTCCTCGGTCCCTTGCGCTACAAACTACTGAGGTTTTACTGTATTTTGAAAAATAAAGTGGGAAAAGAAGTGATTGCTTGTATCAAGCAACATCTCTCTTTCTCAATGTTTTCAGCTAAATTTGGCCCTACAACTTCAGCACCATGAATTGTCATGAATTAATGTTCTAAAGGTCGAAATTTTGGCTCAAACTTGTTAGAGATATTTGTATGGTCATGAGGGAGAACCAATATCAAGGGAAAAGGAGCCTTTTTAACAACATTGCCTAGTGTCAGGTGTCCAGTGTCATTGTGCGTCTGTCATCAATTCCTATAAACATCTTCTCCTCCTGAACCAAAAAACCAATATTGCTCCTTGGGTGAAGCTTGTTTTATAATATTCTTCAAATAATTGAAATCCACCCTTTACTCTGGTTTCCAAGGCAACAAAAAAAGGGGTAAATAAGAAAATCTGTAAAAAATCTTTTTCCCTTGAACCAAAAGACCTAAAACTGATATTTGTATGCAGCACCTTCTAGGGGACCTCTATCAAGTTTGTTCGATTGATGAACTTTGGATCATATTTGGTGCTCTGCCGGGGGGGGGCATCACATTTTACATTTAAACAAAAGAAGGAAAGCTTGAAAAATCTTCTTCTATTTTAACATTCTATTTTAACATTGAAACAAAGAAGGAAAACTTTTAAAATCTTTTTCTCTGAAACCAGAAAGACTAGAGTATTGATATTTGGTATCTAGAATCTCCAAGTAAATCTTCACAGTTTTTGTTAATGCGATACCCTTTGGGTTACAGAAGGGCTATGCCCAGCTGCATCCAATAAGAAAAAACTTCTTCTCTTGAACCAGAAGACCTAAAGCTTTGATATTTGGTATGCAGCACCTTCTAGGGGACCTTTATCAGGTTTGTTCAAAAGATGCCCCTTTGGTCATATTTGGGCTCCACTCTGGCACACCACATTTTACATTGAAATAAAGAAGGAAAATTTTAAAGATCTTTTTCTCTGAAGCCAGAAAGCCTAGAGTATTGTATTTGGTATTTAGAATCTCCAAAAACCTACAGAACCTCCTAGTGAACCTCTTAAAGGTTTTTCATGTGTTTACCCTTCGGACATATTTGGGCTCTGCACGGGCACATCCTATTGTTTTACATAGAAACATTTGTTTGTCTATAGCTCTAGTTTCTTTTAAATAGATGATTTAGAAAAGCCATAGATAGATTTGTATGTTTTGGTTTCTGACAAATTTCAGCACAAGCCCTGCTTTGGTTTATGAAGGCCTATTTTCATTTCAGTTATAGAGAATTATTAGACAGATGGAAACTTTGGCATCAGAGGTCAGTTTTATACTTTTTTAACATTTTTGTTGAGTACACTTGCAAGACAGTTGTTACAATTCCATTTCGGTGTTGGTGTGGGTGTCCATCTGGATGATTGTCCAGAGCAAACTTCTACATGTATGAATGGATTTGAAAAATAACTTGGCACAGTTTTTCGTCTTGATGAGTGAAAGTGTACCAAAATATTTGTTGTGATACGTCAAAGGTCAAGGTCGCAGTTGAAGGTCATACGCCAAAATTGACCATGACAGTTTCATCAATTCTACATTAATTGATGGATTTAAAAAAACATGGGCACAGCTGTTCATCTTGATAAGTGCTAGTGTGATATAAAACGTTTGTTGAGACACCCCAAGGTCAAGGTCACAGTTGAAGGTCAAACACCAAAATTGACCTTGTCAGGAGCATAACTTCTATATCTATGGATAGATTTGAAAAAAAATGGCAGAAATGCTCTTCTTGATAAGTACTAGTGTCATACAAAACATTAGTTCTGATACCCTGAAGGTCAAGGTCACAGTTGAAGGTCAAACTTGGCGCAGTTAGTCTTCTTGATGATTGGTAGTGTTCAGCGAAACGTTTTTTGATACCGTCAAGGTCACAGTTGAAGGTCAAACGCAAAAATTAGCCTTGTCAGGAGCATCAATTTTACATTTACAGATGGATTTGAAAAAAAAAGTTGGCAGAAATGCTTTTCTTGATAAGTAGTAGTGTTGTATGAAACATTTGTCCTGATACCCTGAAGTTCAAGGTCAAAGTTGAAGGTCAAACAACAAAATTGACCTTGTCCGGAACATAACTTCTACATTTATAGATGGATTTGAAAATACCTTGGCACAGTTGTTCTTTTTGATGAGTGCTACTGTCATGCAAAACTTTTGTTGTGATAGCTCCAAGGTCAAGGTCGTAGTTTGAATGATTGTGTCATATATGTGCATGGTCAAGGTTACTGTTGAAGGTGAAACAACATTCTGTGCACCACATTCTCTGAACAAATCATTGGGCTGGACATGTTGTCCCTGGACAACATATTATTCGTATTATACATTTTTACAGTTCTGTCACTGTGAAAGTTTAATACTTTAAGAGGAAGCTTAGTATACTGAAATTTAGATGAGAAAGACTTTTTAACATATTCCCACTCAGTGATGCTTTTAAATGCCACTCAATATGAAAGCTTTGGAAGAAATTGCTTGTTACAAGTTGTTTCTTCATTATCCATAATTTCTTCTGTCCTAAAAGACAAAGATTTCAAAGTGTTTTTAAAGGTATTGACAGACAACTGCATTTTAGACAGGTTCCAATTGCATTTTTTTTCTTCAAAACAACTTATATAGGGAATTTGAATATTAAAATAATGCACAATATTAGAAATATTGTTAGGAAAGGAGAAGAAATGATTATTAACAAATGTTTTTTATTGATAATTTCCCCTTTTTCCACAATGTTTCTTAATATGAAACCAATTTGAATCTAATTTTATTCATGGCATTTTTTTCTGTAATTTGAAGACACCCTGTCAAAGGTCAATTCAGGAGAAATATAGTTTTTCTCTACAATGTTATAATGATAATGTGCAACTGCACTCATCTGTAACAGCAATAAAAAGTAACTTCCAGAGCGTAACTTCATTCATCCTTGACATATTGAATGCATTTTTACCTCAGCTGAGCATGAAGTGCTCATATGAGCTATTGTGATCACCCAGTGTCCATCGTCCGCCAACATTTTCCTTAAACAACATCTCCCAAACCACTGAGCAAATTTAAACAAAATTTGGCAGCAATGTTTCTTAGGTGGTCCCCTTCAAAAATAACTAAAGAAACTGAAATCCGTTCAAAACTCTGGTTGCCATGGCAACAAAAGTGAAGTTAAAAAAAAATCAGTTAAAAATATTCGTCTCCTGACCAAGAAGGCATAGAGCCTTTATATTTTGCATGAAACATCAGAATAATGACCTCTTTCAAAATAGCTAAAATCATGACCCTGGGGTCCCAGGGAGGGTAGAGTTTATATAGGAATAAAGAAAGATTTTTAAACAACATCTCCTCCCAAACAAATAGGCCAATTTGAACAAAATTTTGCAGAAATGTTCCATAGGTAGCCCCTATTAAAAAAAGCTAAAAGAATTGAAATCCATTAAAAACTCTGGTTGCCATGGCAACAAAGTGGAATTTAAAGTAATCTTTAAAAAAAATCTTCTCCTCCTGATCCAGGAGGCAAAGAGCCTTGATATTTTACATGAAACATCAGTTTATTGACCTCTTTCAAAGTAGCTAAAATCATGACCTTCTGGTCCCAAGGGATGGTGTCCAGGGGGGCAGGGGTCGGGAAATCCAATAAATTGCTGGTCTGGACTGAATTATGAATTGCCAGACAGAATGGAATCCCAAAAATTACACCAAAATCGGTCATCTGTATATTAACCTATTTCAAAATAGCTAAAATCATGACTCTTAGGTCCCCAGGGGTTTATATAGAAATAAAGAATGATTTTTGAACAACATCTCCTCCCAAACCATTGGGCCATTTTGAACAAATTTGGCAGAATTCAAAAAGTATATATCATTTGTGATAGAAAACATTGTGGTAAAATAAGGAATTGCTTATTGCTTATTATTAGCAATTTCTTCTTTTTCCACAAATTTTTCCCAAGTATAATATCACAGACACACTTTGAAATGATGGGTATAACTTTTTTCAACTTTTTGTTGCCTGTTAAAGGGTAGAAAATGTTAGATATTGTAAATACTGCATTGGAAATTGATTTAGTTCACAAGACTCTTATGTCTATCATATTCAAATATTTTTCTTCTCTAACAGGGCCAAATTTGACATCATTAAACATTCCTTTGATCAAATCCGTACTCAGAGTGAAGCCTATGTTAGCTGTAATTTCTGTGGTAAATCAGTTGCGTGCAATATGACACTGGCATCCAGGATGAGACCCAGCAGTTATAACTCACTCCCACCGACAAATAAACCAAAAGTAAGAGGATATTTTGTTCTACAGACATTAACCCATTCTCACAGGATCCCACTTTTTATGCCCTTCAAATTATAAGTTTCGGAAAATATAGTGGAAAATGTAGAAGTAGCTTTTTACAAATAATTTCTTCATCATCCACACTATTTTTACTCCAAAAAACAAAGAATTTCAAAATTTCATCAAGTTAAAATTGCCATCTGCACCTTCTCTCAATTTTGGCTGATCTTAAATTTTGTCAATGGGTTAAGACTTAAGGAAAATAGAAAAACAGTCTGTACTAGAATGTTTTGTTCCCTTTTATCAGTTAAATGATCAATTTTTTCCAGGTTTTAACTTACATTTTTTTTGTATTTTAGTGCTTTGAAATTGTATTTAGTTTAAATTTTTCTTAACTATTCATTAAACCCATTCCCAGATGATGAAATTTTAGACTAGTTCAATTCTAAAGAAAATGTATACGACTATTCAAAGATTGTGCAAATTAAAGGCTCCATGCCAAAAAGTGTAGAAAGCATTGTGAGAAAAGAAGAAATTGTTTGTAATAAGCAATTTCTTACTTTCTGGCAGTGTTTTCTAGAACTTTTTTCTCAGCCTATAAAGAAGCAGGAATATGTAGGAGTGGATTAAGGGTAGTGGACATCCAGTTTAATATGACTGAAGGAAATGCATGTGTAAGTGTTGTATACTTATATAGATGACAAATTTTTAGACTGGCCCAAATTCCAAATTTATGAAATTCTTGATTTTTCAACTTTCTGGGTGGAAAACATTGTCTACAGGAAAATGAGTGTTTGTTGTATTTGATTTCTTTAATTATTTTCTTAGTGGGCTTAAAAAGTGTCTGTGTGTGGAAATGGGTAAATAGAATTACCAGAAACTTATTGAAAAGGTTCACAGTGAACCAATTTGTGCCAAATTTTAAGAATTAGAAAAATATGATCTCATATCTTTATAGAACAATAAAGCTTACATTCTTTAGATAAATTTTTGTCTCTATCAATTTGGCATGTAACAATTATCAAATGTTGTTGTGTATCAATAAACAAATCAAAATTCAGATAACATGTTATGTATCAATGAACCAATTATATTTCAGATAACATGTTATGTATCAATGAACCAATTATATTTCAGATAACATGTTGTGTATCAATGAACCAATTATATTTCAGATACTGATAACATGTTATGTATCAATGAACCAATCATATTTCAGATAACATGTTGTCCTGGATGTCGGAAGCCATTACCACGGTGTGCTCTATGTCAAACAAATCTTGGTACTCCATCTGGATCAGCACTCTATCAACAAAAAGAAAAATCGGGTACTACCCTATTTCTAAATAAACCAGTTTTATGCTTCTCAAGGGAAAAGCTACGTAAAATGATAATTGCTTAGTGACAAATTCTTCATTATTTACCATCTTTTCATCTCCAAATGTCAAGATTCTTACAATTTCATGAAATAAAAAATTGTTGTCTGCAGTTTCTTTCAATTTGGACCAGTTGTCTAATAAAGAGTAAAACAATGATTTGATAAAAAATATACCTAAAACTCTACTAAATCTAAGCCAAGGTATCAAATTTGAAAATAAGTGCCATAAAGGTTAGAAAACCTATTGAAAAAGGAAACATTACTTGTTACAGGCATTTTGTCCTTTTCTTACATTGTTTTAAGCTGTACTAGCTGACAGTTGAAGCCAGAATTGCTATTGTGTTGACGTTGAGCTTCTGTATGTGCATCTGTCTGTCTGTAAACTTTTCCTTTTTAATCTTCTCATCAGAAGTTACCTAATGAATCTTAACCATATTTCACAGGATGATCCTTTGGTGGCCCTCTATCAGATTCTTTCAGGGAATTTTGATCAGATAAAATACAAGGCTTCAATGAGTGGGGTTAATTTCCATATAAGGTCAAAACTTAGAAAATCTACGCAGAATCTTTTGAATGGGCTGCATTCAAAGTTCAGGAGTGATCTGTGGTGAACCTACATCTGATACCTTGAAATGATTTTGAACAGATGAAAAACATGAATTTTGTGCTTAGGGCTTAGTTCCATATATGGTATACAACTTAAAAACAAAAAAATTCTTTCCAGTTGCATGCCAACAAAATATAATAGAGATGATCCTTGGGTCATCATTTATCAATTGCCTTAATTCTATTTGGTATGAGTTGCTTGCCTTGTTTTAGAAAAAAAAAAGTTCACTCTTAATCCGTAAATTCAGGCTGGTGCAGCAAATCAGGCTCTCAAGGGCCTCTGGTTCTTGACTTAATAGCCAAGAGTCAGGCATTTTTATGCCCCCACATCGATAAGATCGGGGGCATATTGTTTTACCGGTGTCCGTCTGTCTGTCTGTCTGCAAAACTTAACCTGCCAACTAAACATTTTCCCATAACTTCAACCCTGATTAAGTTACAATGCTATTATTTGGTATGTAGATAGGTCTCAACAAGGTGCAACTGGGTCTTTTCATCAAGGTCAAGGTCAAAATTTTAACCCTTTACCCGTTTCTAAAGAATTCCCGTTTGGGTGGCATAGTGTTTCACAAACACATCTTGTTAGTTTTAGCTTTTTAGGGACAAAAAAATTAAGATATTGTTGTCAGTCAAAATATCAAACTTTGAATTTAAGCTGCATACTTGAGCCATTGGTCAGATTCTAAAGATATTCATAGTATATTTTGATCAGGGCAGATGAGCTTCACTTCCTTCAGACTCCAACTCAAAAGGTGAAGGTTACATAAAAGGGTCAAACATCAAATTTTGATCTTGCCTTTTTCTGTTGGTCCTCATATGAGATCTGCATAAGATGTATATACTTGTATCCCTTGATAATAGCTGGACTTGATTCAGTCTCCTTTTCTAGAGTTCAAGGTTTTAGGACATCAAAGGTCTAATGTCAAATTTTGACCTTGCTTATATTTGTTGATCCTATTTTCAAATGTTCATATTTTACAAAGTCATATGTATCAAACAAACCAAGTTTACTTCACTTGATGCAGACTTCTCCTCACAAAGACAAATAGAAAAAGAGCCATGATTAAATTTTGAATTATTGGTCCTATTGTCCAATTCTTGTTTTTTTACTTTCAAGCACCTGCAGCCAATTTTTGGCACCAACATGATGTGATCGTTTTGCAAATGTCGAAAATAAGGGTATATATGTCAGGAAATGAAAATTTTCATTCTACCCATTCCAACACAATCCCTCTCTTGAAAGCCCCACCTTCCATGAAAAAAATCTTTGGAAAACATTTTGAATAATGAAGCCATTACTTGTTACAAGCAATTTCTATATTATCGGCAATGTTTTCTACCCAAAGAGACAAATATTGTAAAAATTCATTAACTATAAATTGTCATCTGCAACTTCTTTGAATTTGGAGAAGTCTGAAATTTTGTTGTCTGGTAAGGTATTTAAAAAAGACAATGGCATCATAACAAATTAATGCAGATAGATCAACATGTACATAATGAATTTGGATTTTTTTTTACCCTTCATTTCTTAATAATTAAAGTTTAATTTCATCTATCAAGCACTGTTATTTTCTGTACTTTTTTTTTTCATATTTCCAGAATAAAATTTTGAGCTCTCAACTATTTTGCATACTTGCACAAAATTAGATCCATAAAATTTACTCAATTTCAAAGAAATGATACTTTTGTGACCCTTTATCAGATTCCTTCAAAGAATTTTGATTGGATGAAAAACATGGCTTTATTTGGTGGGCTAATTTCCATATATGGTGAAACCTTTAAAAATCTTCTTCTCAGAAACCAATCGATGGATTTCTACCAAATTTTACAGGAATGATCATTGGGTCTTTATCAGATTCCTTAAAAAAAATTTGATCAGATGAAAAACATGGCTTTAATGGGAGGGGCTTATTTACATATATAGTGAAACCTTTAAAAATCTTCTCAGAAAGGAGTGGATGAATTTCAACCTAATTTTACAGGAATGATCCTTTGGCGACCATTTTTTAGATTCCTGCAAAGAATTTTGATTGGATGATTAACATTGCTTAAATGGATGGGGTTGGGTCCATGTATGGTGAAAGCTTTAAAATTCTTTTTCTCAGAAACTAGTTGATGGATTTTACAGAAATGATCCTTGGATGACTCTTTATCAAATTCCTTCAAAGTATTTTGATTTGATGAAGAACATTGCCTTAATAGGCAGGGCTAATTTCAATATATGGTGAAAGCTTTGAAAACCTTTTTCTTAGAAACCAGTTGATAGATTTCAACCAAATTTCACTAGAATAATCCTCTGTTGACTTTTTCAGATTCCAACAATTAATTTTGATTCGTTACAAATATGATATCCAATGAGTTTTTTAAAAATTTGTGAATACCTTTGTCATCTTACTTGGTAAATGAATTGACTTTTGTAAATCAATGAAAAGGTTGAAATATTAAAAGATTCCATCGGCAAGATTTATTTGCCATACATGGTGAAAACACCATTTAATCAGTACAATCAGGCCTTTGGAGCAATACAGGCCCTCAAGCAACTCTAATTTAACCCATCTCCCGACAATTCCTCCTTTTTAAGCCCCTCAAGAAAAAAAGCTTTGGAAAACATTGTGGAAAATGAAGAAATTGCTTGTATCAAGCAACTTCTTCATTATCCACAGTGTTTTCTACACAAAAAGATGAAATAAAATAAAATTGTTATCTGCAGCTTCTTTCGATTTGATAAGTCTAAAATTTTGTTGCGTTGGAATGCGGTAAATTATTGAAGGACAAGTGTACTGAATTTATGATTTAAATTGAGAATTTGAAATAAGTAAATATTTCTCTTAATTTGAATGAAAAATTTTCTACCCAAACAGTACTTTGGTTGTAACTGTTTGACTTATTAGTTGCTTCCCTTGGACCATTTAATTTCAATTCGCTCCTTTAAATTTCAGATTTTACAGGAAAATTGTCTCCCTTTGATAGTTGGTTCTCATGGTGTCAGTCATGTCGACATGGTGGTCACTCCTCACATCTACAAGACTGGTTTAAGGAACACACAGAGTGTCCAGTGACGGGCTGCTCGTGTAAATGTTTGACGACCGATCCAAATAGCCAACTACCTGCAGATGAGGCTGCTACCTGGAGCTGAGAACCAGCACTTACCATGACTCATTAACAGACACCAAATTTTAAACATGTTCGAACTGAAATAAGTTGCAGACGACGATTTGCAGTGGTCTAGAATTTTATAAGAAAGGCAATTAGTGTAGAAAACATTTTTGGAATAAGGATGAATTAATTTTTCCTTTTGCCCCAATGTTTTCCATAGTTTATTTTTTTAGATGCGTCAGATTGTGGGATTGCCTAGTAATGGGTAAAGTTACTGTTGAAAGAAGTTGAACAAAATCTACTCAGTGAGGAAATTCCATCTTAACAATGGACTACCTAAAGGAGGATAAATTAAAGCCAAAGTTGAAAAGCCAAAAGCAACAAATGACAGTAAAATAAGACCCAGATGGCCTAGTCAATGGTCACAGGTTAAGGTCATTTGTTAAAATTGGGGTTGTCTGGTGCATAAGTCCTACATTTATGTATGGATTGGGACAAAATGAGAAGCTTTTCCAATCTGAAGAACATGTGCTATTTTGCCTAAAAAATTACTAACTTCAAGTTCAAGATCACAAGTCAAGGTCATATGATAAAATTTAGTATGACAGGAGCATTACTCCTATATTGATGGATGAATTTCAGAATAATTTGGTGCAGTTGTACTTAATCATTAGTGGATGAGCCAATGGAAACAAGATTTAGATAACTTCAAGGTCACAGATCATGGTCACCATGTGTATAATTTTTTATTTCATCTGTTATCCAGGAAAACCAAATTAAATAACATTGTAATTTTTTTATGCTCCCCAAAGGGTGAGCATATAGCCACAGCTTTATCTGTCCATCCTTCCGTCTACACAAATTTCTCCCTAGGGTCAAACCGGATTAAATTTCATATGTGAATTCCTTATGACATTGCACCAAGGTATTTATTCCCAGTTTTTGGATAGCTCCAAGGTCACAGTTCAAGGTCAAAGGTCAAAATTGACCTTGTCTACAGCATTTCTCCTTCAATTATGGATGGATTTCAAAATAACTTGGCACAATTGTTCTCTATCATGAATAGATGTTCCATTAAAAACAGATCAGATAGCTCCAAGGTCAAGATCACAACTCAAGATCAAGTGTTGAAATTTAGCATTTCCAGAGTATAGCTCCTTCAATTATGGGTGGATTTCGAAATAATTTATCTAATTATTCTCTAGCATGAGGTGATGTGCCATTTGATTGATTGAACGAGGTTTAAAGTCACTTTTAACAGTATTTCAGTCATATTGTGGCAGCTGGAGCACCTAATAATGGGTTCCTGGTATTTCTCACACAGGTACTACCACTACATCCTTTCCTAGCCTCCAGCTGCTATCCCACTTAGGTTTACGATTATCCACCTATTGGTGAGAGACAAATTGCGGAGAGGATATGTGCTGCTGCCAAGGATCAAACCCATGATATCCCATGATTGAAGATTGGGAATCTGATGTGCTACCGACTGCGCCATAATGGCGGCTAGATGTGCCATTTGAAACAAATTTTCTGATAGCTTCAAGGTCAAGGTCACATCCAAAGGTGGAAAGTTTAATTTTAACATGTGGATTTCAATATAACTTGTCATAATTGTTCTCAGTCAGGAGTAGATGTGAAATTTGAAAAAATTAAATCAGATAGCTCAAAGGCCAAGGTCACAGCTGAAGGTTAAATATTTAAGTTAAGCATGTCTGGAGCATAGCCTCTAAAATTATGGACTGATTTTGAATTAACTTTTCACGATTTTTCTCTATTGCGAGTAGATGTGCTATTTCAGATAGCTCCGAGGTCAACGTCTCTGAGGGCTTTTGTTTCATAATTTAGAATAAACTGTCTTCCTGTGTAACAAAAATGAAAACAATTTAAACAGCGTAAAACTGACAGATTTGAAATTGTTTTGAACATTCAACGATTACAAGATAACAACAATTTAGACTGTTCAAAATCTAAAGAAGTAGTACTCAACATTTAGTTGATTAAATTCTTAAAATCTGTATTTTGGGTTGGAAAAACTTTGTAGTAAATGAAGAAATTGCTTCCAAGCATTTTTCTTAGCTTAGGGGGTGTAGAAATAATCAGACACTGGTAACATTAGCAAAACATCTGAATTTTCCAACATTATAAAGTAACATTTAGGTGTGTATTCCTGGAAAATAGATTATTTGTGTTAAGTCTTAAAAGTGCTTAGAAATAATAAAAAAAATGCTCAATATACCATGGTTTCTTCTTGGGATTCGGTTTTGATAAAAAAAGCTGATATAATTTGATAACTGTCAACATTTGGATGGTATCACATAACTGAATGTCTATCTCACAAAAGATACTTGAAGACTGAATGGTGTTTTTGGCTAGCCTGAGCACAAAGTGCTCAAGGTGAGCTATTGTGATCGCCCAATGTCGTGTGTCATTGTATGTCTGTCAACAATTTCTTTAACATCAACTCCTGAGCCAGGATATTTTATATGCAGCACCTACTAGGGGACATCTATGAAGTTTGTTCAAATGATGCCCCTTACATGTAGGTCACATATGGTCCCCGCCTGGGTGCACATCATTTTACATTCAACAAAGAAGGAAAAAACTTCTCTGAAACTAGAAAGCCTAGATGATTGATATTTTCTATACATCATCTCATAGGGGATCTCTATCAAGCTTTGACTTGAAAGGCTATTAAGTGGTGAAGATCTGCGTCTATACCTCCTGCCAGAAAGCAGAAATAATAAGGGTTCGGCATGACAAGGGAATATAGTTATAAATAATTATGGAATAAAATTTTAAGTCATAACATGTAAACACTTTATCAAATTGAACAGATTAACAAACTTATTGCTGTCTTTAACTGACATGAGTAACTATTGGAAATATGTATTTCCGTTTATTTATCGTCGCTACCGTAGCACATGCACATTGACGCCCCCAAAATACAGATGTTACGGTGGTAGTGGAAGGATACAGGACGAAATAGCCGAGAACCCCCGTCTGGTTCTTTAACCTGCTCAATGTAAAGCACTTTCATCTTAAAAGCCTATTCCTACACACAATCCTGCTCTTTTACGCCCCCTCAAGGACAGAACTAGGGAAACCATTGTTGAAAATGAAGTAATTGTTTGTTTCAAGCATTATCTTAAAACCCCAACCAACTTGAAATTGTCTGCATCTTCTTTCAAATTGGCCTGTCTAAAGTTTTGTCATCTGGTAATGGGTTAATTTAAAGATATATCTTGAATTCCGTCATCTCTGTCTTCTTGCAATGAGTAAAAATGTGTTTACTTTGAGTTCGACTATTTTTATAGGTTCAAACTACATACGATTTCGTTACGATAATCCTTACACCGTCCACTTTCCGAGAGCTTTTGTCATACTCACTGAATTGAAATGATACAAACAATGTCACACTAAGATGTTGAAATTGGTAAAGATGTTTGTAAGCAAACATTCGTACTTTTTATGTATACATTCCTAGATACATGTAAAAGGTAAACAGTGATAATAGATCTCACGAAGTTTGATCAAAAATCACAAATACTTTCCATCGCTTGTTAATCGCTAACCAAATCCGCTGTAATATCGACGGTATGTTCCCGGCTTGACTAGATTACTGCCCCTATATCTATCTATACCCACAGACAGCGGGCGACCAGTTAAGTAGACCGGAACCGTATTCGACTTCAGCAAAGCGGCTTTGGTAAAGTCGGCAGTAGTACCAGTCTACCAGTTTAGTTTCTGGCATATAACGTGGGTCTTTGTATTGTAATTCTTGTAATGTAATTTCGGGCAACTTGCAGTTGACGAATCTTTGATTTTTGGGACGACATGATACGAAGTCATTCTTGGCTCTGACTCTACACTAAAACTACAATTTTCAATCATCCACACGATAAAATTTTAGACCAGTCCAAATTCAAAGAAGTTCAAGAAGACAAGTGCAAGTAAATGAAAATTTAGAAATCTGAATTTTGGGTTAGAAAACATTGTGGATAATGAAGAAATTACTTCATTTTCCACGGTATTTTCCAGAACTTTTACATTGAAGGGCGTCTAAAGGCGTTATTTTTTATGAATGTGTTAAACTATTCACGGAATGAAATATGAAATAAGCTTTCATTGAAAAGTTACTATTTGTAACTAGTCCCTTGAACTCTTCCCAGTGTGTTTACTGTGCGTTTTAAAAAGTAAGGATATGGGATGAAAAATGTGTCGCTACGTTAACTTAGTAGCTCGGTAAAGGGTGAAGTTTGTTTTAAAATTTATGATGTTTAGATTATGACATCAAATTTGACATGGCGTGTCCTTAAGGCGAACGTTGTTTGACGTTAACAGATTGTCTTTTCACGTAAATCATTATAATATTTTACGTGAACGTGTCACCTGGAAAGGGTAAGCTTAAATTCTTGTCTAAGATTTTTTTTAACAAATTCACTCCAACTTTACGAATGAATTAACAGGAAAACAAGAGGGGAAAATAAAATCAACTATATTTAATGTTTTATTGGACGAATTCATTTATTTTTAATATTCGAGCATTGGACGACACGCCAGCCCCGCCTAATGACTCCGTTCGTCTTTGATTCCGTTCAACTTCGATATTTAACGGCGTGAATTTGCAAAGTTTGTGCATGGCCAATGACATGTAACAAAAAATGGTTGGTTGGCGACCTAAACGCCATGACTACAGCTTGAAAAGGCTGTAATTACGACGTTAAAGACTATATACCAACAAAGAATATTCACTAATGTCCGAGCTCAAATTTCATTTCCTGTCAAAATGCATAATTTGTTTGGCCGGTTTTGAGTGGCAGCCTCGGTTGGACAGTCCGGCTGTAATGGTTAACCCACGAGTGTACAGGGGTACATATTTAATACTTGTTAAATGGATTTGTTTTATTGGTTTGTCGCCCTTTTCAATGACATGGTTAGACTACTGATGTATCATTCATTTACTTTAGGTCATCCTGATCTCGTCACAAATCTGTTCAAAGAAGGCCAGGAGGACTTTTTATATATTCGGGAGTTTTCGGTGAATTTTGTGAAGGATCTTCCTAGAAAAACCAACAAATTGTTTCTTCACAGTTTAAGAGTGGGTTGTGGACTAAATGTTACAGGTCAAGCAAAAAGGACTGTCTTTAGGAAAAAAACAGTCATTTTAAGAGGATACAGTATCAAGCAGAGATCAATTAGAAACACTAATTTATGGTATATAAATGATGATTGACCAATCGCGGCTGCTGCAATCCAATAATCAGTCGACCAATGAAATCGTTCATTTAGACTGGAAGCTAACTTTAAACTCCGACATTGGTCGCCAGTCTTGTTGGTTCACCAACTTAAACGTCGTAACTACAACTTATTCAAGCCAACCATTGTACTTTTTAGCTCGACTATTCGAAGAATAGGGGGCTATTCCAGGCGTTGGCATCGGCGTAATGGTTTGGTTAAACCTTACGCTCAAGTGTCCTATCTCAGTGGCTTCTAATGCTATTGCTCTGCAACTTTACACATTCTTTTTTGGCAATAATATCAACCGCTAGACACAATACTATGGTATTCATATAAGTGTAATTCTAACCCTTTTCGGTCTTAAACCTTAGGTGCAACTGCCATATATCTTGAATAACTATCTTTTTACCAATGCTATTGCCTTGGTACTTGGCTCATGTTTTTGTAACAATAATATAAACCTCTAGACTCAGATTCATTACACTGACATTAATTTCAGTGGAATTTTAATCCTTTTTGGACTAAGTAATCCTTTTTTGATTAAAAATTTTTACTGAAAGATTTTTTATCAGGTATTATGCCGAATGTCGCTCTTTGTTTATTTCATGTTCCTGGCAACAATGTTTACAATATAACACCGTTTGAAATCGAAGTGGAACTTCTTGACGGAGTCAAATGGCAGGGCCAACGGAGTAAGGGCGGGGCAAGCGATTGGTCAATGGAATAAATCTAGAGAGAAGGAAGTTTCTACCCCGGGCAAACTGCGCAATCGCCAAAGTCTAACAAAGATTGCTACATTTTGCACTTCACAGCCGACAATATAGCCAAGGTCGATATCTTTCAATTTTAGCTCTACTGGCCAAAGGCCAGAAGAGCTATAGCGATGGCTTTTTCCCGTCTGGCGTCCGTCTAGCCGTCCGTTAACTTTTCCTTATTAACACTCTAGAGTCCACATTTTTTATCGGATTCTCTCCAAACTTTCCAAGCATGATTGTACCATCATAAGGATCGTTCCTTTTCAAATTGGGTCCGTCATGGGAAACGGGGCCTTATGAAAATCCTCGCTAGCAATCTAGAGTCCACAGTTTTCATCGGATTCATTTCAAACTTTCACAGAATGATTTTACCAGCAGAAGGATCGTTCCTTTCGAAATTGGGTTCGATCCGTCAAGAAACATGAGAAAAGGGGCTTAACTGAAATTTAATTAAAAATCCTTGTTAACTTTCGAGAGTCCACAGTTTTCATCGTATTCACTTCAAATTTTGTCAGAATGATTGTTGTTTTATACGAATTGTCCCTTTCGAAATTGGGTGAGATCCGTTAAGAAACCCGGGAAAAGGGGCCTTATGAAAATTTGATTTAAAAAGTCCACAGTTTTCATCGGATTCACTTCAAACCTTCACAGAATGATTTTACCAGCAGAAGGATCGTTTCTTTCGAAATTGGGTCAGGTCGGTCAAGTAACATGGGAAAAGGGGCCTTATGTAAATTTAATTGTAAAATCTATAGAACTTGTTAACACTTCAGAGTCCACAGTTATCATCGGTTCCCCCTCAAACTTTCACAGAATGATTTTACCATCGTAAGGATTGATCCTTTTGGAATTTGTCGGATCCGCCAAGAAACACATGAAAAGGGGCTTTATGAAAAAATAATGTCAATGGAATTAAGGGAAAAGGGACCTTGTTGATCCCATTTAAAAAGCCTTGATATCAAGTCCAGAGCTTTCATGGGACTTTGTGTCCTGTTGCGGGGGCATTGTGTTTCATAAACGCATCTTGTTGTTTTAAATACTCTAGTAAACATTATGAAGTGCCCATATTTCATCGGATTCACTTTAAACTTTCACAGAATGATTAAGTCAATAGTTAGGTACCACGGGGATGGGGGGCTAATGATAAGAACTTGATTGAAATATCTTTGTAAACACAATTAAGTCAACCGTTTTTATCGGATTCTCTCTAAATATGCATGGAATAATTGTGGCAATGGAAACACTGGAAAAGGGGCCTTACAAATTATCACTCAAAACATTGTTTGTTATGTGATGAGGTTCAAAATTATTATCAGATTGTCTCAGAAATTTCAAAGAACGATTGTTGGATTCTAAGGAAAGTTCCTTCGGAAATGAAGTGGATCAATCAGAAATCACAGGAAAAGTGGCCTTATGGATTTTCAATCAAATCAATCCTGTTTATGTGATGAAATCCACAATTATCATCGAATTCTGTAGAAAATTTCACAGGATGAGTATAGGGTCCTAAGGAAACTTCCTTTTGGAAATGGAGTGGATCCCTCATGAAGTACGAGAAAAGGGGCCTTAAGGATTGTTGCTCAAAGTAATAAAAGGGATAAAGTCAAATTTGCTATTTTTATCTTAAGCATTCTTCTTTAAGCAGTTAACTTCCTGAAATACCAGGTTTCTTTAACGGAAAACTTGATAACCGGTAGAGCGTATCAGACCCTTATTAGCCTTTTGTTTTCCTGGAAGTTCCTTTCGGCTTGACGGTCCACCATTTCTAAGATTTTTCAGCTTATTCAAAAATGATTCATTTTATCTTGTTGGGTCATATACGCCGCTACATATGAAAACGCCGACTAACGTCTAATTGGTGAATCGATAGTCATACCTACTGACCTCCGTCAAGAAAGTTTTAGTAAGATTATTTACGACATCCTTTAGTAAAATATATTGTAAGGGGTATTTTACACAATTCGTTAGTAGGTGACTTATACGTCGTAACTGCAACTCTAGTAAGAATTAATGACGGTGATTAAGTAGAAAAACTACTTGACATAATTCTCGGAGGTCGGCTTTGAACATCTAATTTGATTGGTCAATCGATATTTGATTGATGGTGGCCGTCTGTCGATTTTTGTCAGATAGTACACAATGCATAATTTTCGGTTTATTTAATTCAGTGGGAGAAACAACTATTGTAAATTGGATGAAATGCTAGCAAAATTAATGATTTGAATACGAATAGGTGGAGTTCTTTAGAGTTGTACAACAATAAACAACCACATAATACAACAAAAAAACGTGAAAAGTTTTGTCTCGCGTTTACCTTATCGTGATTCGTGGATACATTTATACTTTGTTTAATTGTGAGATCTGTTTGTCTTCTTGACGTAAGTGATTTCCGTGGATGACTTTCCTATAAATTGTGTTGGGAAGTAGACTCGACTTCGTAAATTGCTTGTTATATAATCAATCTGGAACCGTTCTGGATCTTTATCTCACCAAGTTAAGGTAATTTTTTATTCTATTTAACCCACAATCCCGCCTTTTTACGCCCAACAAGAAAAAGATTAAGAAAATCATAGTTGAAAATGAAGAAATAACTTGTATTAAGCAATGTCTTCATTTCCCACATTGCTTTCTTCAAACAAAGACAAAGATTTTTAAAATTCTATCAATTTGAAATTGTCGTCCGCAACTTCTTTCACTATTGACAAGTCAAATAGTTTTGTCGTATGGTAGTGGTATGATTAACCGATTCCTATACAATAAACTTTTTAGCCTGGTCTGAATTGAAAGAAGCTGTAGACAACAATTTCAGTTTGATCGAATTTTGATATTTTTTCGTCTTGATAGATTGTGGATAATTAAGATATTGCTTTATACAAGCAATTTTTTCGTTTTCAATTTATTCCAAAGATTTTTGAGTGGCGTAAAAAGAAGGGATTTTGTGTGATTGAATTAAGGTCACTAGTTAAGCCGATAGGATACAATCCCGCGTTTTACGTAATTAGTCAAAATAGCTAAGGAAAACATTGTTGAGAAGGGAGAAATTGTTTGACTTATAACAAACAATTTCCCCGTATCACAATGTTTTCGTCTCTCTCCGAATGGAATTTTTATTTTCAAATACTTGACTAAAATTTATGAGATGGTAAACTTCATTTTATTCGAACATGCGACGTGTTTGAAATTAACCAATCGCTTTCATCGTCCACAAACTCCGTTGAACCCGCCCATTGACCCATTTGTCCACTTAAATTTTAAACGGCGTTAGTTTGCAAGATTTATGTCCAGTAGCATGCAACCAAAAAGTAGAATAGTTGGTTGGCGACCTAAACTTCGTAACTACAACATGAATAAGCTGTATTTACAACGTTTAAGCCTCCAAACCAACAAAATGCTGAACAAATACGGCGGCCAATGTCGGAGTTCAAACCTCACTACCGGACGAACTGAATGATTTAATTGATCGACTGGTTTTTATTTGATTGACAGACGCAATTGGTCAATTGTTTGTTTTATAGCCCGACTGAGACCGGGAGCCGTCATCATAGCGCAGTCGGTAGACCATCAGACTCCTAATCTTCAATAATGGGATGTCATCGGTTTGATCTCCGGCGACGGCACATATCCTTTCCGACATTTGTCTCTCACCAATGGGTGGATAATCGTAAACGTAAGTGGGATAGCAGCTGGAGGCTAGGAAAGGTTGTGGTGGTAGTACTGGTGTGAGTAATACCAGGAATCCATTGTTAGGTGCTCGAGCCGCCGCGATATTTTTGAAATACTATTAAAAGTGGCGTTAACCCCCAATCAATTAATCAACCGACTTAGGCCGGGACATTTTTTTTTAAATTAACCCATTAACAGAAGCTTAATAAGTGTAGTCATGACTGTTGTAGTAGACTGGTTCACATCATGTTACATCTCGACCCATTTCCAGACGTTAATTGTAAATAGTTCACACTTCTTATGGTTTATAAAACTATTCATGGCTTAGCTCCATCTTGTAGTTGTCAACGACAACCAGTTCTATAATTTACGATCAGAATATGGCAACCAGATATCTCATGAATGTGCTCCAAGAACAGACTTTTTGAAAAAGTCCTTTTCGTCTACTGGAATTGAATGTTGGAATGCAATTCATCTGAATATACATACTATCGAAAACATTTCATGCTTTAAGAGATCTCTGACAAGTTATTTGATGTCAAGTAACGAGCTATAGCGTCTTCAATTATACCATTCGTGATTGTGTATGTCTTACCGATTGCGTTTTTAGCTAAAATCAAACCGCTATTATTAACATATCTTATCACCATATTTTTTAATATGTACGTGTATGCAGGTACGCATGTGTGTATGTGCGTGTGCGCGCGCGTGTCTGTACGTGCTTGAATGTGTGTACACATATATATGCACGATTTTACTGAACGGTATTTTACATTCTATCTGTTTCTCATGCTATTATTATCAGTTGGCTCATCACTTACCTTAACCATCATAATCAGTTATAAGTACAATAACCATCGCAAGCATTAAGGTTATGATATATATTATTACCTCTTGAATTTTAGTTGGTCGTTTCAAAGGCCTCGTCGTAAAAAAGCTCTTCATTACATTGTTTTTGGCTCACCTGAGCACGAATTGCTCATGGTGAGATATTTTGATCGTCCTCTGTCCGTCGTGCGTCGTCCGTCGTGTGTCAACAATCTTAAAATGACATCCCCCAAACCGCTGGGCGGATTTCAACCAAACTTGGCAGGAATGTTCTTGGGGTGGTGCCTTTAAAAATTGCTTGAAGAATTGAAATCCGCTAAAAACTCTGGTTGCCACGGCAACAAAACTGAAATCTTATTAAAACTTTAAATATTATCTCCTCCTGACCCAGAATGCCTACAGCCTTGATATTTGGCATGAAGCATCGAAACAATCACCTCTTTCAGAATAGCTAAAATCATCACCCTCGGATCCCCAGGGTCGGAGCCAAAGGGGGGGGGGGCTTATATAGAAATAGAGAAGGACTTTTAAAACATCTTCTTCCAAACCATTGTGCGTATTTCAACCAAACTTGACAGGATTGTTCCTTGGGTGGTGCCCTTGAAAATTGCTAAAAGAATTGAAATCCGTTTAAACCCTGGTTGTCATGCTAACAAAACTGAAAATTTATTAAAAACTTTAAACTTTATCTCCTCCTGACCAAGAAGGCGTAGAGATTTGATATTTGGCATGAAGCATCAGTACAATGACCTCTTTCAGAAGTGCTAAAATCATCCGCCTCAGGTCCCCAGGGGCGGAGCCCCGGGGGGCTTCTATAGAAATAAAGAAGGATTTTTAAAACGGCAACTCCTTCCAAACCGCCGGGCCAATTTCAACCAAAGAATTTAATCAGTTGAAAACTCAAGTTGCTATTACAACAAGGGTAAAATTGAGGAAAAAAACATCTCTTCCTGACCCAAAAGTTGAAGAATCTTGAATATTGCATGAAGCATCAGTACATTGACCTCTCTCAAATTGATAAAATTTCAGAGCCACAGGGTGACAAGGCTTAAATAGAAATAAAGAAGGCAACTCTTTCAAAACTATTTGGCCAATTTTAACAACATTGGGCAGAAAATACGCTAGTTGGCTCCCTTTTGATAATTACTAAAACATTTGAAATCTGTTGAAAGGCTTGGTTGACATGGTAACATAAGTTGATTTTAGTTAAATGTTAAAGGAGGTTTTCTCCCGACCCAGTTTGTATTAGGCCTTGAAGAAAAAAAGAGCCTTATCTCAGTTGAGCGCCAGGGCCACTGGCTCTCTTGTTTGTATGTTCAAGCTTAACCTTCACTAAATAGAGATTATTATTATTATCATTATTCCAGGCAATAAAATTTTAGACTGATCCAAAGTGCAAAAAGGCCAAGTGGGTTAACTTTTGAAAATAAGAGCTAGGTAATGTGGAAAATATTGTAAGAAAAGGTAAAATTACTTGTCACAAGCAAATTCCTCCTATTCCAACAAGGTTTTCAATAACAATAATTCTTAAAGGTGTGAAAAGATTAAATAGTCTGGTAATTAGTTAACCCATTACCAGACGACATAACTTTAGGCTGGTTCAAATTGAAAAGAGTTGCAGACGACAATTTAAAGTCGATGAATAATATCTCAAGTTCGACATTTGATTTCCCTAGATAGATTACCTTAAAGTTAGTTAAACAAAATGTCCTTCATTGACAATTTGCTTGTGGATATATAAGCAATTCATTTCAAACAGATGCGTCAGTAATAATTCCTGTTAGCTTCTACCCTCTAATTATGTTCGCATATCTCTTAGAAACATTGTCTTTGTGAGTGAATCTCATATTACTTAAGCTCCTCGCTCCCATATGGAAAAATTGTCCAACATACAATAAACCATAGATTTGTACAACTAATTGTTTGGGGATTGTTAGTTTCCACCTAGACCACACCTAAATAAGGTTTTGGGACCATTATCGGCGCTGCATTTAAACCGCATTACCAGAAGACAAAATTTTGGACTGATCCAAATTGAAAGAAGTTGTAGACGACAACAATAAGTACATGAAATTTTAAAAATCTATGAAAACATTGTGGCAAATTCATTTTCAACAAAATTTTCCAGAGCATTTATTTCATAGGGTCGTCAAAAAGTGCGATTGATTGGGAGTGTGTTAAATGTCCTCTTAATTTAGTATACGTTTATGTCCTAAGAGTAGAAAATCGGTTTACGAATTATACATACTCACCAAAATGTACTCGATTTCGTATGAGTTGAAAGACAGTATCATCTTGAATCTCGGCAAATATTATAAATATTCGTACGCAGAACAGGATCTCTTTTTTTTTTGGGGGGGGGGGGTCAGCTGGGCGTTAACTTGGCCTCATGCTTTCGATTTTACACACTAAGTTATGAAGAGCAAATTCTAAGTTAACAGCTCAAACCAGGACCTAAATTACTTAATGTAATTCTTAAATTTGTCATAAGTCTTCCGTATCAGCCAACACGAAAAATTGGGTATATGTATTGCGTAACCGTACATCATTTTTCGTAATAAGAGATAAATTCGTTTATTTATAATCGATATCGGATGAAAGCTTAAGCATTGTCCATTATAAAGACAGTATAAAGCAAAAATAAACAACGGAGAGTAAGACTTCCAGCTGACAAACTTTAATTGTGTCCATAATATAGAACCTGACTTTATCACTTCCGAACGAGAATAATTTTAATAG
Source organism: Fragum fragum (assembly GCA_946902895.1). Lineage (NCBI taxonomy): Eukaryota > Metazoa > Mollusca > Bivalvia > Cardiida > Cardiidae > Fragum > Fragum fragum. The sequence goes on along the minus strand of OX336377.1, from coordinate 27,393,562 downwards.
TTAGGTCAAGTAGGGGATCGAACTTACAATCGGTATATTACCAGATGAGCTGTGTCGGGCTTAGTTGGGAGAGTGTAGCAGCAATTTCTTCGCTCTGCTGCTATACTTTTTCCCGGTGTTTAACTTGAATCTGAAAATACATCTCTGATGCTTCTATTCCACAAAATGATACGCTTACATATAATATTCTGTCAGAGGTCAATGGGTAGGGCCAACGGTCCCTCATTTTTTTGACTTGCTTAACCCATTACCAGACGGCCAAGTTTTAGACTGGTCCAAATTGAAAGACATTGCAGAGGACAATTAAAATTTTACGAAATTTTGGACTTTTTCAACTCTCCGGATAGAAAGCATGGTGGAAAAATAAATATGCTTGTAACAAGCAATTTCTTCATTTACCACAATGTTTTCCAAAGCTTTTTTCCTTTTGGAGCGTCTAAAAGCGTCACTGAGTGGGATTTGGTTAATGCCAGTTTCAACACTTTTCAGACATATCGCGGAGACTGGAGCACCTAACAATGGGTTCCTGGTATATCTGGCATCAGTACTACCTTTACAGCCTTTCCTAGCCTTCAGCTGCTTTCCCACTTAGGTGTACGATTATCAAACCATTGGTAAGAGACAAATGCCGGAAAGAATATGTGCCGCCGCCGGGGATCGAACCCATAACACTCCATGATTGAAGATTGGGAGTCCATCTGCGCTACCATCTGCGCTTTGACGTCAATTATATGACATATGGACATATAAACACACATCTTAATTAGCGCCAAAATTTGTTTTATGTATTTCGTTGATCATTTATTCATATTTATCTATCATGTCATTTTAGATCAAAGATGTGGAAGAGTGAGCTATTTTTTCTTGTAAGCCTCGCTTGTAGCACGTTTGTTAAAGGTAAGATTTTAAGATTTACCTGTCAATCCCCATACTTCAATAAACCTTTGACCCTTTTTCTAACAGCAAAGTTTTAGACTGGTCAGGATTGAAAGTAGTTGTAGACGACATAACAAACTCTGTTTAAATTGAAAAATAAGGGCCACATTAGATGGGAAAGACTGTGATAAAAAAAAGAATGTTTTCTTTCCCCAATATATTTTTCCAAACCTATAGTTCTTTGTGTGATAATAGGTTAAGATCGTTAAAAAATGATACTAATGAATAATAATGACTTTTCACTCATTTCGTTATTGCAGCTTACTATATACAATTCATCTTTGCAAGAATACAGGACACAGAATATTGAGTGTAATGTTGTTTTATGATCCTCGGACAAGTAAAGGATCGCTGATCACGCCCACTGACCTCCTACAAGGTGATTGTGCCGAAATATCAAACGACGTTCGTTTACACATATTTGGATTGGAATATAAATCAAATAGGAAATTTTTGGTTGACGACATAAAAGTCGTAGCTACGACTTTGGTAAACTGTATTTACGACGGTTAAGTCGCCACACTAAGATAAATGATAAACATGAATGTTGAGTCTCAAAAGTAACTTTCTGTGTAAATGAACTATTTGTATGGTCAGTCGATTGACTTATTAAATCGTTCACTTGGACCCGAGGTACAATGTTCACTTGCGACATTCATCCAATTGTTTTCAATGGAGGAAAACTGAAACATCGTAACGATAGCTTGAAACAGCTTATACATGCTAAAGTTACGACATTTAGATCATTCTCTCAAATCGCAATCCCACTCCTCTTCAATGTAATTGAATGTCGTTCACTTTTAGCGAGTGGCCATAGCGCAGTGGTAGCGCGTAGGACACCTAGTCACGGGGTCCCGGGTTCGATCCCCGGCCTCGGCGAATATTCTGTACGACATTTGTCTCCCACCAATTGGATGGGTGGATAATCGTAAATCTAAGTGGGATGAGCAGTTGACACTCGGAACGGATGAAATGGTAGTACTGTAAGAAATACCAGGAATCTATGGTTAGGTGCTTCAGCTGCCCCGATATGACTGAAATACTGTTAAAAGTGGTGTCAAACTCCTTTCAATCAATTAAATAACATGCAGCACTTAACATATTCATTTTTATTTTTGCATATAATGTGTGGTTGCTTTTCAATTCCAGGTCAGGGTATAGAAATTGAGGCAATACTGCAGGATGGTAAGTAGATCTGGATTATTTATTTACTAGGTTATCATTTATCTATCTCACCGTACGTCAACGACCACCGTAAGTAGTGTACAAACTAAGCGGGACTTGTAGAGAGAGTCAAGGTGAGTGTCAGAATCACTTTGATAAATTTGAAAAGCCGATTGACGAAGTGTTATTCTAGAAAACAATATTGTGATAACACTGTGTAAGACTGCTTCGATGAACGAGTGATATAGGTGATTGACTCGTGATCTGAGGGTCACGGGTTCGAGTCACACCGTCACCGGGACGGATTCATGGGCCAGCCCCAGTCTCCCCAGCTGTGAATTTAGGTAGCAGTGGGTTTAAGCCGTTGCCTCTCTTTCAGGGACGTGAATACATCTTCGAGAGCGACTCTATAAGCTCAAAGCTTTCATCGCAATCGAACTTAAATAAATTTGTATAAACTAAAATAAGTATATGTTTTATTTGCATGGGCTGTATAGGTGAAAATATGATGTTTCGGTTACTGTTCAGCAATCTTCGCGAATACGATGTTGATTTATTACACTGATATGTCGGAAATGAAAAAAAAGGTCCCATTCTCTTAACAACTAAAAATATAAGAGTCAGTTATTTAGTTCTTAAGCTATATTTTCGAACAAATAATTGTAACATTGATACACTTAGGATTATTTTAAATCACATGCAGCTAAAGCCTTTATAGGTTTTCCTTAATTTCATAAGCTTGACCGTGCTCCTGTAGGTCTGTGTGCTTGATTAGTTTAAGACTTCAAAGTCAAATAAAGCAATTCAAAGGTCTTTTGGGGCCCCATATCCGCTATGATTAAGTTTATTTTTTAAACTTTCTCCTGTTTTTCTCCTTTCTTTCTGACATAAGTTATCAGAATATTTTCACTTATTTATGGAACAAAAATATGTTTTGTATCAAAAGTCAACCGAGACAACTGGTGCTAATAATTCACATAAAACCAGCTGATCCAAACAAGTACTTGGAGAAATGATATGACTCAAGGATGTGGGTGTCCACCTGAAATAGACTTTTGTCAAAATCAAAAAGGGTAATCTGTCTTGGACATGCACAGCGAATATCGCAGAAACTATTTGAATGGACAGATCAAACAGTTCATTCTAAAGTCTTCCTGTGTATTCGCGAGTTGACATTTTTGGACGGTACCAGGTAGCAGTAACAGATCACACGAAAAAAATGCGTTTATAAGGAAATATTTCCTCTTAAGACCGATCAGAAACCTATTAAAATGTGACTCAAGTGCGATTCTGAAGATTATACGTTGATAGAATTCATTGTAGTTCGCAGAGCAATTTAAAACACACCTCCTGCCAATCTGTGTTGAGTCGGTAAATTACTTACGATGATCGTTGACATTTATTCAATTATCTATTTACTTATTCACTATAAATATTAAATAAGTAAATAGATAATGGAATATATAGATATACCGTATGTCAACGGCCACCGTCGTATGTAATATTTGTTCAATCAATGGAAAATTATTGTTTAAAGAATAGAATATTTTAATGGTAAGAAATGTCACAAGTTTTCTGAATTACCAAACGTCTCGATACTTGGCCGGATTATTTTTCTGGTGTCTATGAAAAGTTAAAATTTGGGTCAAAATATGGGTTTTCGTGGTCAAACATCTAGGTCATATGGCAATTTCTTAGATTTTTGTTTATCACACAAAAATATATAGATATGGTATCTCGGACAATTTAGACATTTCATCGCTTTGGGTTTTGGTTTTGAGATTATGCCATTTAGTAAATCCTTATTTGCTAGAGTACCTTTGTAGGCCTCTTTATGGCTAAAATGTTTGTCTCCCTGATAACTTATACTGGTGTGTATCTTTGGCAAGTTTCATGATTTTGTCATATCTAGGTGTCAAAACTTGGTCTTTGTAGCTAACAAAGCGTCAGCTTTGATAACTTAAGTGAACATACAACATTTTGAGGTCTTCTCAAAGTTCAAAGAGTGCAAATTTCCATTGCTCACCATTAAATCCATTGAACGCCTACGCAATGAAAAAATCTTATGTGTTTCAGAAATATTGCAAGTTGTGCCCGCAAGTTCGTTTCCAAGGTATTTTAGCTCACGTGAGCATATTGTGTTCAAAAATAGTGTTAGTCTTCACAATGCACACTGCTATGTAAGGCCACATGATAAACATATTCAAATTGTAGAGAACTCCTTCATAAACAAGCTATTTAACTCTCGGGTTACATTAACCTCCTTCGTTTATCATTTATATTTTTCCGGAGCATATCTTTGGAAGAATAAAAACTGATAATGAAATTTAAGGGGGTTGATAGATTTATCAAAGAGAAATATATTGCTTTGTTTGTTTGTTTGAATGAGGTTTTACGCCGCTTTTAACAATCTTTCAGTTATATCGCGGCGGCTGGAGCACCTAACAATGGAATCCTGGTATTTCTCACACCAGTACTACCATTACACCCTTTCCTAGCCTCCAGCTGCTATCCCACATAGGTCTACGATTATCGATCCATTGGTGAGAGACAAATAGTCGGAAAGGATGAGTGCCGCCGTCGGGGATCGAACCCGGGACCTCTAGATTGACAGCCCGACGCGCTACCAACTGCGCTATGACGGCGGCTAGAAATATATTGCACTAGAATCTTTGTTCTAAGGTGTTACTTTTTTACAATATTTCATTTTGTTCGGATCATATCTCTGAAAGCAAAGTTGCTATGATCACGAAACTTAACGATATTTTCGCACATTACAGGGGATTCTCTAAACAGGGATATTTTTATTTAAGACAAAACCAAGACGAATATATTAGCAATCTAGACCAAGTTTTAAAAAGAGCATTGATTATGTTATCAACAGAAGGCACACATACCTATGTTATAATATAACATGACCTATAACCGAAGAGACTGAAAAACAACTTTTGAATATTTTTATATTACAAAGCTGATATTACTCTAGACAAATCACAATGCAAATAAACTGAATTGTGGCCACTTTTAGTTACCTTGAAAATGACGTATTCGTGTATTAAATGGCGTCTCTTTACATTCGACCTTATATAATCCATGGAATTTTTCTATACAAGTTTCGATAATTCCTTTGGTAATATCATAGATAAGATATCAAATTCGTGTTCATGTCCAACATGAAATTGAGAGATCGCAGCTGTCAATAAAGAATCAATCGACCAATCAAAACAGTCATTTAGACAGGAAGTTAATGAACTTCAACATTGACCGACATATATATGTGGCATTTTCGTTGTTCGGCGACTTAAAGGTCGTAACTGTAGATAATTCAAGCTGTAGTTACGTCGATTATGTTTCCAATCAAACAATTCAGTGTTTTGATACATTTTACTGGTCATAAATTTGCCAATATAACGACGTTTAATATCGAAATGGAACTTCCTGTTGAAGATAAGTGGGGTCAGCGACCTGTCAATATAATTAGTTTATTGTTCAAATAATACATACGAACATAACAAAATGAAACTGCTAACATATGATATTCATATAGCCCATTCATTATACTCATTATCGAAATCAGATGTAATTTAGACCATGTCCTCTATTACAGCATGTTTAAAAGAATGTCGACCGGACCGACCTGGTCTTCTCCGAGGAAATGATATCTGCTACATGGCTCATCCTTTTGATTGTTTTAAGTTTGTGATATGTATTCCTATGTTGCGGATAGGGGCCATGAACGCTCAGGTGAGTCTATTAAAGCTAACTAAATATACTTTAAATTGGCTCTTGAACAGATTTTCATGAAAATTGGATATAGGAAAATCATCTGCTTTTTCAATATTATTTTCACGAAACATATTCTTTCATCGTGGTATATTACTAAATTTACTTTAAATTTAATTTAATGTGATATATTCTCTGTGTCCTACTTCACGCCCGGTAATCTCGGGCTCCATCTCTTTTTGGAGAACAGTGCAAATGGAGACAATGAAACTTCCGATATGGAGCCAAGGACCGGAACTGAACAGAAAAGGTAAATAAAACAGTGCACCTCGCGTACAATTTGATCTCCTATTAACCTATTATACATTTTCCCAAAACGTCTAGAGTTTCATACCACATAGAAATTATTATATAATCCGTTGGCGGTGATAGATTTCAAAAATAATTCCGTTTGTGAATAGAAACTTGAATCAAAGTTTGGACATCGGACCCGATCAAACACGGAAATGCGTGTTGAAATCGTTCAAATCCATGTAATCAACAGTTCTGAAAGATTTAAGCGGCAATGTCTGTGAAATGAATGATAACGTGTTGATATATAATAATGTTACCACAAAGAACTGCGTTTTTCCTACTCCTTTTGCGGATTTTCTCAGATGAGAAGGAGACCAGGATGCGGTGCGGGAGACAAGATTCAGAGGGAGAGGCGATGCATATATAAATGGACTGTAAAACTTCAATAGAACCCCATACTCTTATGTAACCCCAGTCCCTCTTCTGACGTCAATGCCGACCCTTTTTGTATGATTTATGGAAAACTTATAACCTGTAATAAACCCCAATCCCAAACAAATCAATGCCACAATGAATTCAATAGAGGGCGAATGTAACTGTTCTAAACCAAATGTCCCCTTCTGTGCTGGTTCATGCTTAGATAATTGGTTTGCTTAAAGTTTTTTTTTTTTTTTTTTCTTTATATTTAGAAGGTGCTGTATCCTAGGTAAAAAGCTTCACTGCTTCAGTTAAAACACCGTGAAATTGACAATTTTTTAGATGATTTGGGAATGATTTCGGAATGAAATTGAATGAGTTGGAGGAGCGAGTTTTGAATGAAATTAAAAGTATGTAATCCAAGATCGCTAATTTCGTCCAATTTGCGATATTTTTACCTCAGACGCTTTAAAACCCACAGCTGCCAGTAAAAATTGTGGAAAATTGTTATCGATTTGAATGAAACTCTGCGTATTTTGGACGGATGTTAAATGTTTCTGAACTATTTTGAGCGTTTTTTAATAGTTTGAGTGAGTGTTTGGAATGAATGATTGGAGAGCTGTGTGAGCGATTTTGAATGGTTTTGATCGATGTAAATGTCAATTTCACGATATTACTAACTGTATACTATGTATACTGTACATGAACCACCTGCGCTTTGCAGTCGAAGTAAATCTTCGCCCCTCCTTTTTTCCGTTTTAACATCTGTAGCCTGTAATTATCACCCACCCCTTTTTTAAAGAAGTGTGAAAATTCTAATAAACCATCGGTGTTGTTATAGAGCTTTTACAACGTATAAGGCACAGAACGTCCGTTTATTGCAGATCTGAACTCCTTCCGCGTAACATATTTCTAAGAACCTAGCGTATTTTTCAAATTTTGGGATGACCTGAATTCTCAAATTAGCTATTTGTTTTTCTTTGATAATGTTCCGTTAGAATAGATTTACAAAAATTATTACGCGCTCACTTTATATTCACCATTGTGGCCCGGTAAGTCAATTTGGAGAAAGGAGAAAAATATAGACCAGATATAAATATAAATGTTCTAGAGAGTCTAAGAGACACATTTACTGTGTAAAAGGGAAAGAAAAAGTGTCCTGTAATATGCATAAAGTTACAATCCTAGAAAATCATTCACTGTATTCTTTTATATGCATCGCCTCTCCCTCTGAATCTTGTCTCCCGCACCGCATCCTGGTCTCCTTCTCATCTAAGAAAATCCGCAAAAGGGGTAGGAAAAACGCAGTTCTTTGTGGTAACATTATTGTATATCAACACGTTATCATTCATTTCACAGACATTGTCGCTTAAATCTTTCAGAACTGTTGATTACATGGATTTGAACGATTTCAACACGCATTTTCGTGTTTGATCGGGTCCGATGTCCAAACTTTGATTCAAGTTTCTATTCACAAACGGAATTATTTTTGAAATCTATCACCGCCAACGGATAATATAATCATTTCTATGTGGTATGAAACTCTGGACGTTTTGGGAAAATGTATAATAGGTTAATAGGAGATCAAATTGTACGCGAGGTGCACTGTTTTATTTACCTTTCCTGTTCAGTTCCGGTCCTTGGCTCCATATCGGAAGTATCATTGTCTCCATTTTGCACTGTTCTCCAAAGAGAGATGGAGCCCGAGATTACCGGGCGTGTACTTTGGAAAGTCGGAATTAATCGGACCAGGTCGTTAATTTTTCGGACGATGTCGATGTTGTAAGAGGGAGCCAATGACGCAATTGATACGTCATGGAAACCACAAATAAGACAATTTTCGACGCAATCGACAAATAATGTATTTAATCGATGAGTAACGGTTCCACTCGGCTAGCACTTTGCTGATTATACGCTTCTTTTCTCAACTCAAAATTATGAGCAGTCATTTTCATTACAAAATCAGCCTAATGACCTTCTAACAAATGTCTGTAAGCATTACAATTAGAAATTTGAAAATTGGGAGCAATTAATTTTCTTTCATAATTTCTGAGCGAGCAGCTTTAATTTCGTTTGTTTCTCTCAAGAATCATTGATGACAAAAGGAAATCAGAACCTTTTGTATGCATTCGAACAAAATACCGTACCCCCCCCCCCCCCTGAAGAAAAAACAACATTAACTTTTGTTAACTTGGTGCCGTTCGGTCCACTTGGAGTATACATGATATATGTAATCTATAATCTGTAATCTAAGCGAATATAACTTGCTACCATACGATACAGTTGATGGATCGCTGGCTACGCCCACTGACTCAGCTGGCCACACCCACTGACTCCTACAACAAGTTCAACTCCGATATCGAAAATGCGGGGGCAGCAAAATTCATGAGCATGTAACAAAAAGTAAAATCGTTGGTTAAAGACCTAAACGCCGTATCTACAACTTTGAAAAGATGTAGTCACGACGTTTAAGTCGCCAAACCAACAAAAATGCTTCACATAACTATCGGCAAATGTAGGAGTTCGAAGTTCACTTCCAGTCTTATTAAGTGATTTGATTGGTGGGTTTGTTCTTTGATTGACAGTCACGATAGGCCAACACTTTATTGGTAGTAAAGAAAGAAGAAGTAGAAGACTCAGTCATGGGTGATTAAATAAAAAACGATAATAATAACAATAAAATTGCCTTTTGTAGTAGAGAACTTTGTGAGCAATAGTTGCTTGTTAAAAGAAATTTCTCCCTTTCTGACTTTTGATGTATCTACAGCCAAACTGATCAACGCATGAAATAGCAAATATGAACCACTTAACACAGCTAGTGGCCTACATGCAAGCCATGTTTTTAGGCCAGGATTTGTGCTCCCTCTCCCTCATTTCGTGCGGCTGGTTTTGACATTTTGCATTTAAATGCGCTAATTCATTTCCTTGTGTCAAAAAACTAGAATGCAGCCATTTATTTCTAGTATAAGTTTGCATTCCAAAACTTGAAATATGTAGGCCACCGCTCACCTTTTTAACTATATTTCTCGACGTAAATTTAGATCGCTAGCCACGCTTGTACTCCTCGAAAAGGCTGTTTGACTGAGATATCGATGGACGTAAGTACACATGATAAAGGGTCAGTAATATATATTAAATAGTAAATTGTGGGTGGGCAATTTGAACGTCGTGAATACAGTTTGAAGAGTCGACGCGAAAACTAACCGAAATACTTAGTATAAACATAAGAGGGAAACTTTCACTTCCTGTCTATATGACTGACATGATTGGGTTTTATATGTCAATTTGTGTTATCGCCGATGCCAATCAAAGGATGATTGGCCTCTGAAATCATTACATCAGCCCATAGTCGTTACGATTATCCCTATATCTTGTGTAAAATAATTTCCAAGATGGGCAACCAAAGTTTATTAAAAAAATAGGTGAAGAAATATATCTACGTTGTCATTCCAAAACGACGTAACTACAGTAACGTTTTAGAACGACAACGACGGTTTATAATTGAGGGATCACCGACCCCGACCACTGAGCTCCTACTGTAAGATTCAGTCATAGCTTCCATATATTGAAGCTGTAGTTACGACGTGTAGGTCGCGAATAAGCAATTCTACTTTTATTTCTTTCATTTTGCTGGTTATGTTATTTCAAAAGATCACCGTTTCATACATCGTATTATTTATTTATTTTTTATATTATTATTGTCATTTAAAACAACTTTGTTTACTCGTCATCAACTTCTTTCAGTTGGAAGCAGACTAAGAATTAATCGTTTGGAAATGCATTGAATACTCACATTTTTATTAGTCTTGAGCGAATGTCTGGTAGGCCCCCTAGTTCAGCGAATGTCTGGTAGTTCAGATAATGTCTGGTAGTTCAGATAAACTAACATTTGGACTTGGCATGGTCAACGATCCGTATATTGTAAAGAAAAGATATCAGTGTGAAAAATGAAGAAATGGCTTGTCACAACCAATTTCCTCATTTTCAATATTGTTTGTTGTTTTTTCCCCAATAAAGACAGAAATATCTAAATTTTCTACTAATTTGAAATCTTTGTTTGCAAATTGCGTTCAAATTGGACCGTTCTAAAAGTGTATCGTCTGATCATGGATTGATGTCATGCCTGTGCTTTAAATCACAAAGATATTTTCATTCGTTATTTATTTTCTTGCCATTATTGAGTTATGTCGTTTTATTTTAATGTTTCTAGGTAATGTCATGTGCATTTGGAACGATGTGGAATGACACAGAGAATGCGTGTCAAAGATCTGATCTTGTACGGTGTGGAAATGGTGAGGCTTTTTTAAATAAGGGACAAGTTAGCTATTCACCTTTCTTTGAAACTGATGGAGCGCTGCTGTCAATCAAATCAGTAACTCAAAGCAGAAGTGAATGGGTATCTCAGACATTTGTATGAATCGTTTTAGTCTGGGTTTAGAGACTTAAATGTCGTTATAACAAACTATTGTAATGACGTACAAGTCGCTAAACGAAGAGTTGTTTTTGTTTATTCCAAGACAATAAATGATGAAAACTAACATCGCTTGAAATCTCAGTTGAAATGCCTTATCGGAGGTCAGTAAATCAAGCCAAGTCTAGGCAAGTCAATTTTATTTACAAACTCGGTAGATATAAATACACAACATAAACATAAACACTATGGAGCTTTTAACTCCGACAAGAAAACGTACTTGCATACAGAAGTGCATAGCAAAAAAAGTGAAATAAATTTGATTTAAAATGCAAAAGAATAAGAGATAATTTTATGATATATACATGGAAGACAACCGCTAAAACTGACATTTCATTAGACCAGCAGAGTCTACCTCCCCTGATTATTATAAAAATTAAGCATTCTTGATGGATTGCAGTTAGAAATTTTAGATTTCTTTAAATGAATTAAGACAGAATTTAAATGTCGACAATATTATAAATATGCTGAACTATCGAACAGATAAAACTAAGGATTTTTTTTAAAAATAAATACATTGCATTACTTCTGCATTACCGGTGCAGAGGACAGACTTCTGCAATGGTCAACATTACAGAAGTTGTTTTCAGCTTTGTCAATTAGCTAATAAGGAAATGAAACAATTGATAAGCAGCACCATACAATAGCAACAGAGTAAAACAACTGTCAGAGAAGGCTAGGGCATTTAAAAAGCAAGATTATGCATACTTGGCCAGAGAGAAATATATCTCATCACCTCGGAGACCGTGGCACATAAAACCTAAGATCACTATTAAGGGGCAACACACACTTCATGCGAACAGAAATACAAAAGCGAGCTACGTAAGGTATGACAAAATTCGAAAACGCCATTAACCTATGGAAGGGAAAAGATTGATACTGTTTGGCCTGCTCTTTAACAACACTAAAATTAACTGATTTCTATGAGAAACAGCTTGGAGTACAACTGCTGTTATAGGTCTGTGATAAATCTTCCTGCTTTCTTGCTTTTTCAGCTGTTTACTTTTGCTTTTGCTTGTTTGGTTAATTCGAGATGCCTTCTTTGTTTTACCCTTAATATATTTTCCATTGATGCTTTTACGAATTTTGTTCTAAAATGTCCGGGAAGAGAGTAATATAGAACTACTGTTGTTTATCTGAACGTCTTCCTACTGTACCTGTTTGTCCATTGCTGTGGCATACCCACTGTAATCTTGTTCCAAAATTCATATTTGTCACATAGTTCATTTAGGTTTTCAGAGCCTAGATGATCTAGTATTTTATTGGTTTCATTGGCTACAGATCTTATCGCCTCACAATGATGGCAGTCCAGATTTGTCTATACGATCTTCATAGCTGCTCTCATAATCTTCACAAATAAATCTAAGTGCTCGTTCTGGTATTTTATATCGTCTATTTGTGTTTGTCTGGCGGGTAATATGCCGAGTTAGAGTGCAATAATTCGACATGGTGAAGAAGTAATATATAGATATTTCACCTAACTTATTAACATTATTGCCAATACGTTTTAGTATGTTAAGTTGTCTTGAGGCATAGTCGGTGGGAATAGTTGTCCGTCAAATGTGAAAAGACCCCGGAGCATATCTGAAAGCACAGAAAGTATGGTATCGCACAAAAAAAACGTTGGTGTAGTACACAAAAATATGGTATCACAGACAAAATCGATGGTTTCACACATAAATGATGGTATCACACAAAAATGATGGTTTGCCTAAAATATAATTGTATCACACAAAATGATGGTTTGCCTAAAATATGATGGTATCACACAAAATGATGGTTTCACACAAAAAATGATGGTTTTCCACAAAAATGATGGTATTACACAAAATAATGGTTTCACACACACACAAAAAAAAATGATGGTTTTCCACAAAAATTATAATATCACACAAACAACATGTGTTACGGTATGATCCCTTCTTCAACCAGAAAATCTTTTTTTAAAAAAGGAACTTTTGTTCTAGATCGGCCTGCGAAATCCGAAAGGATCGATGTCTTTCGCTTTTTACAATTAATCCCATTGTTGAGGCGAGACATAATAATACAACAGTATTATTCATTTCACCATTTTTTATTGGTTACAAAGTTATTTACTAATAGTTCTGATCCGTCATAAGAACGGGAGGCAGTCAGAAACCGTGCTGAAATATCGATCTTGGTCAGACTGCACAGGTTTACCAGGCCAATCATGGGCGAAACTTTTCACTTCTTTTTATCAGGAACGGTCAATCTTCCTTTTCATAAATTTTTCTTCTCTGATTGACCTCTGTGGGGGTATATCTCTTTTCAAATATATGTTTTACGCAGTTTCTGGGTAGGTGTTTTTCTCGACTGACGGACTTCATATACACTTAAAACTTCAAAGGAAATTCCAACGTTCTGAGTATTGAGGGATCGCTGACCCCACCCACTGACTCCTCTGGTCCTCCTACTCTCTCTTACAGGAAGTTCCGCTGTAATATTAAAAGACGTTATTTTTCAAAATGTATGACCAGTAACATGTAATAAAAAAAGTTGGGTTGCGACATAAAGATCGTAACTACAGCTTGAATAATAACGTCTTTTAATATCGCAAAGCTAATTACATGTAATATGTTTCTCAAAATTGTCAGCCAAAGTCGAATTTCTAATTCCATGTCCGGTCAAAATGTTTTTATTTGATTGATACTTAAATTGAAAGCCGCAATTGGTCAAATGACTTTACTAAAGATAAGTTTACTGAAAAAACTACCAGCATATTCTTCTTTTCCCACAATATTTTCTACCCGTATATGTACAAAATCGCATATTTAGACACATAGTTTGACTAGTCTACATTTAATCCAAATCCCACCGTCTTGTAATAGGTTAAAAGATATAACGTTTACCTTTTTACAGTGTAACGTTTGTTCACACTCTTATTTCAGACCCCTGTAGGAATGGTACAGTGACCAGACACCAGAGCGATCTGAACTGTCGGACATACTGGAAATGTGTCGACCAGGTGTCGGAACCGGACTGCTGTCCTAGATACCACAGCTTCGATCCTGTGACCAAGAATTGCGTCAGTGATTTAAGTTGTTCAGCATCCTGTCCCTTTCTCAATGATGGTTAGTCAGCAATAATTCAAGTGGGGTTTTATTGAATATAGATAGTATCAACCAATTCCCGCACAATAAAATTTTAGACTGGTCCAAATTGAAAGAAGCTGCAGACGACAATTTCAACTTGATGACATTATTAATATCGTTTTTCGTGTCTTTTGATAGAAAACATCTTAGATACTGAAGAAATTGGTTGATACAAGCAATTTCTTCATTTTCCACAATGTTTTCCAAAGCCTTTTCTTGAGGGCGTTAAAAGGGGGATTGCGTGGGAAAGGGTTAAGGTCATTCTAGCACTCATATACCAGGAAAAAAGTATGTCGTATTTTAAGTCTGACAAAATGTCCTAACTGTGCAGGCTAACCTAAGCGATCTGTCAACGCCCGGCGTCCGTCCATCTGCCTATCCACCCGTCTGTCCACAATATCATCGCATTTCAACCAAATTTCACAGAAGTTATAACTATAATGCCCCTACAATACTCTACAGCTTCTTTTAATGAAAACATGTATATGGGCTTTACATTTTTATGTTTATGCTGCTGCTTGACTCTTGACTCATTCTCGAAAAAAAAAGCGATAGGATTTAAACATGTGTTCGTATAAACGCACCAAGATATGGTATGTGGTAGATCAATAATACATAAGGTTAATTTATTTCAGATGGCGTATTATCAAATTGTAAAAGAGCGTCTTTGATCAGCTGATAGGTTTCATCTGTTCACTTTATATTCTACGATCAAAACACATGCCAGATAAATTTCTCTATGCCAGTTTCTTCTTTTTTTTTAAATAATAGGTTATGTTGGAAAAACTTCTGGTCTCGTTTACGTGGACTTTCAAGCCAAGTTAAGTATTTTGGAGATTGGGTGAAAATACTAAAATATTGTAGATCAAGGAAAAAAATGCTCATAATGAAAAATTTCTCTCCTTGTCTTTTTTGTCTTTTAAATCCTTTAAAGTTTAATCAAATCCGATAGGTCGAAGTTCTGATACCTCGAAGTATTCTTTGGAGCCCATTCAACTTCGATATAATTGTTTTTCAATTTCAGCCACCTGTGCAAGCCCCGGGGTAAAGACGCTAGACTATGGGGATAGAAACTGTAAAACTTACTTTAAATGTAGAAAAAGTCGACCAATACCAACCTGCTGTCCCGATGGTTACGGGTATGATCTTTATGAGGCAAATTGTACACTCGATACAAATTGCTCTGATCCATGTCCACTGGACTATAAAGGTATGCGTATTCGTTATTTGTCACGTGCCAGACCAATTAGCACAGTTGACCGAGTACTTGACTTAAAACCTTAAGATTGCAGATTTTGAACCCTGGGCTGACAAACCTAACAAACTAATTGTCTTTCGTCTGAGACGTTAAACCGAGGTCCCGTGTGACGTTGCTTTACACCGAGCGCGTTAAATAACCAGGAAGGGCTCTTAGTAGTCCTTGCATAATTTCCGTAAGATCAAACGTCTTGTGGGGTCGGTAGCGACTATAAATAAACGGAAATAAACTTACTGATTAGCACAGTTGGTATTTAGCTTTCGACTTTAACTTGACTACAACCTCGAGATCGCCGTTCGAGTTCAAGGCGAACCATTTGATGAAACATTCTACCTTTCTGATTAGATATCATAAGGACCCCATGCGACGATACTATATACAGCGCAGGTTAAAAAGTCAATCAGAGTTCCTTACATCTTACATATATCTATACCATAGCACTATCCCCTTTAACAACTAAGATAGAGACGATAGATAATCGAAAATACATATACACCGATTCAAATAGAGATCCAAGTATTTTACACTGAATTATTATAAACCCGTAAATATTCATTAGAAAATAAAATCATTTTTGCGAACAAAATCGGACTGGAAAATAAATTCGTATCCGCGATAGTGTCAAACGGTATTTCTATAAAAAGCAGTATTTTATTCGTCACCTTGAAAATTCATGAAACGATATTGATAGAATACGTTGAAAATTTTTATGTATTTGTACAGGTGTTTCCCTTCACCTTTATCATTCTGATATGTTTATTTGCATTTTGACGTCATATACAGATTGAAAAATGACGTCATCTTAGACTAACTTATCTTGAATCATCTTTGACTTTATCAGGTACGGATTATTTTTCGTATGTGACCGATTTTGTCTGTTTGGGATGTAATTTTAAATTTTCAAGAAATATCTATAGGTAGATAATAAAATACATTTGCTTCTCGCTGAGATTGAAATTTGGTCTCATGAAAAAATGAAATAGAGGATAATCGTTTATTTCAGTGTAAGATCGATTTATATTTAATTGAGTGAACAACAAAACTTTATTTTCATGAGTGGCGAAGCCACGAGTGAAAATATAGCTTTTGTTGTTCACGAAATGAAATATCAATCGATCCTACTCGAAAAACAAACGATTGTTCTATTTCTTTAATGCAAAAATTAGACAAAATGCAAAAAAATTGTGACAAATTTTCTTAAAGCGCGTCATTTTGCACGTGACTGCTATGCAACGCTTATGATGACGTCACTTATTTGGCTCTGCCTAGATAACGTCAGATAGGGTGAAATGAACGAAAGCGGGGCATAAGTTTTTGATAATTTCACTGGATAGGCGGTGAGTTTATCAAATGATAATCTACCGTTATTTCTCGATAATCCACCTGAAAGCATTAAAGAATAAAACAATATTCTGACATGTAAATTTACAAATATTACAGTTCAATTATCAAAATAAAAGTATGGTATTTCCTTAACTGGCTTCGTAGTCTTTTAACCTATTCAAAGATTTCGCATTGGATAGTGATATGGTGCATCCAACGGTTGACCTTATATCTTCACAATTTTTCAGTTAGAAAAGAGATTTTAAATAAATCGCTCGCGTCTCAAAACTGCTTTTTCGTGACGTCACATGGAGTTATATTCTCTAGCCGATTTTCGACTTTGTAAAGCTCATTCAAAACAAGCTTCAGAGCTTATATTGATAAATGTCGTCATTATACCAAAACCAACCTATGTAATCGGAACCGAGATAAGGTACAGCACGAGCCAATCAGAAATGCTCCTGGTCATATTAATTAAGTGGGGAGACTTCTAGAAATCGAGGTTCAAGCTCTGGCCATCCTGTGTTATTTGATAAGGATGTCATTGACTTTGGCTTTTGTTTTAGCGGCATGACAAAGAACTCACCAGAAAATCTTCAGCTCTTTAGTTGACAAGATAATAAAACTAGGCATATCATTTCCGAGAATCAAGGCAGGTCTTTGTTGTTAAATTTTTAGATGTTCTTGTTAATTCTCTCTTATTCGGGCTTTTGAAAAAAAGCGAGTTCTTTCAAAGGTCGACCCCTACACCCCACATCAGTAAAGATAATCATGTACCGTGAAGGTCGAAATCCTTTTTAAATTTGTAACAAGATAAATAGATAGTATGTGTCTTGATATTGAAAAGTTCATCGGGCTCAGCTTCGGAATTTATTAGTTTCCCCTTCGGGTCACCAGATAAATTCCTACGCCTTGTCCGATAAACATTTCCATATCAAGACACCAACGATCTATTCTCTATTTATCAAATGAGGTCGTTAGTATTCGGGTAATACTAATAAAAACAGAATTGCAAGCGGAGGCCAATGACGAAATTAATTTGTGGAAATCAAAAATAAGGCAATTCTCGGTGTAATCGACAGATAACGTATTTAACATATCCATCCGGTTTTAACTTCGTTGACTTATTTGGCGACTCATAACGCGATTTTTTTCTTCTTTTCGTTCTTTTTTATAGTTATGAACAGTCATTTTCATTATAGAATCTGCTTACTCACATTCTTTTAAATGTCTTAAAGCATTACGATTAGAAATTCGACTATTGAAAGCCAAAATCTGATCTGTCTTTTATAATCTGTGAAAGAGCCGCTTAAATAATGTTCAGTTGAAATTTTAAAAAAATCACCACAGTGAGAAGACTCGATTTAAACTTTTATATTCTAGACTTGTTCTAAGTTCTACAAGTCTCAAAGACAATGTCATGACAGAGCATCTATATTCAATTTACCCATTACCAGATGGAAAAAACTTAGACTGGTCCAAATTGAAAGTTTATGCAATTTTAGATTCGTTCAACTTTCTGGGCAGAAAATATTGTTCAAATTGAAGAAATTGCTTGTTACAAGCAATTTCTGCATTTTCCACAATGTTTTCCCAAGCTAATTTGTTGGGGGCGTCAAAAGGCGTCATTGTGTGGGAATTGGTTAATGTTTTACAGATAGATGTGCCGACCCAGGGATTACAGCCTATCCTTTAAGGAATGATAGCAATTGTAGAACCTACATGAAATGTAACAGTAAAGGTGAGAGTCTATTTTATGTTATCTATATTTAAAATTCTAGTCGGATTATGAAATTTATATAACAAATTGACAAATTGACCTTGGTGGTGTGTTTATAATTGAAGTATCGCCATCTGTGTAGTTGTTTAAGTCGCCAAACCAACAAAATGCTTCGAACTGATATCGGCTAATGTTGGAGTTCAAGATTCACTTCCGGTCTACATGAATTATTCATTTGGTCGAGTTATTCTTTGACTGGCAGCCTCGAGTGACCAATTAGACCGCATTTGATAGTTTTTATAAATCTTGACAAACTCCGAGGGCGATACGAACGCTATAAATGTGTTAAATTTGACACCTTGAAAAACATTTACATGCGTAAACCACGAGATATCTGTCAATTTCATGACTTGTTATAATCGGTCCCCTGCGAGCAAAGTTCATCTTGACTATTAAAGCAATACGTAGGCCCAGGTAAAAACACATGACAACGTGATTTTAAAGAACCGGTTAATTTGACAAAAAATCAATTACGATTATCACTTCAATTATTTTAGCTACTATATAACTATAAGTTCAAAACGCCCTCACTCTGCCATATTCAACAATCATTCTCTTTGTCAATTTGAGGATGTTCTCAACTAGAGCGCATGTCGAACACTTTGAACAGAGGGTGCAAATGCTCAGGTTGATTTATACCTTCACTCATGCATATGTTTATTTGTTGAAAATATGTGTGTATTTCCGTTCATTTATTGTCGCTAACGTAGCACATGTCCAAATGAGCGACAACCCGAAAAGACGGTCAGTTGTTACGGTGGATAGTGTAAGGATACAGGACAAAACTGCTGAGATAGCACCGTCACACGAGCCTCGGTTTTACGTCTCATGCCGAAATACAATTAGTTTGTTAGTCGGTATGGAGCTTTGAAGTTAGGTGTCTTACAACTGTGCTAATCGGGCTGACAGAAAATGTCACTCAAAGGCCCGTTTATAGTCGATTATAAAGTCAGACTTACTTGCCCATTTAGTTAGCGTTTATTTGATAAGAGGTAATTATTTCCTTTCAATTCACAGTGAGTTATTTGCTAAAGGGCTATTTCAAAGTTTTGCAGTTTTTTTTGGGTTTTTTTTATAGTAAATGCAGAAACAAAAGCAATTTATTTTGTCTGGTAAAAGTTAAAAGCCATATCTCAAGGTAAACGTTGGAGTAACAGCCTTATACTATCTGGTCCAGTAATTCTTTTGAACATCGTTCGAATTTGCTCCTAAATGGTAATAATTAGCTCCTAAATGGTAATATCGGTACTTTGATTTAAGACTAGACGTATCGCGTATCGTGAAGCATTATTGACCTGTCGCCAATGCTCCTATTATCGGACCCGGCATTCTATATATTTCAGGAAAATGAGAACCATTTTGTCGTAGATATAAAATGGAAAGCGCTGAAAGCCCTGGTTACATTATAATACCATAAAATTTGATAAAATGACGTTCTATTTTTCGATCACAACACTGCTTCTATCAGACCCGGCTTTCTATATTTCAAGACATTCGATTTTTCTGTCACAATACAGAACAGAACAGAATATTAAATTAACATTGAGACTTAACCCATTCCCACACAATGAAGTTTTAGACGCCTCACAAGTAAAATGCTTTGGAAAAATTTGTTACAAGCAATTTCTTAAGTTTACACAATGTTTTCTACTCAGAAAGCTAAAATAAATCTAAAATTTCATACACTTTAAATTGTCGTCTGCAACTGCTTTCAATTTGGACCAGTCTAAAGTTGTGCTATGTGGTAATGGGTTAAACACACATGGTTCGTCGTCAAAATAAAAAGATAATAAATCACATGAACGAACACGGCCAGATTTTAACTGCCTATTATCAGACCCAGGTTTATATATATTTCAGGACAAGGAGAGCCATTTTGTTGTAGAAGTGGGATGGAGTTTGATGAAACCTTACAGATATGTGTTGATACCATTTCATCTAATTGTAAAATGCACCCATGTCCTCTAGGATATAAAGAAGGTGGGGTATACATGTATTATTAATTTGATGGATCGCTAGCCACGCCCACTGACCTCCGATTGGAATTTCCAATTAGATATTGACCGGCGTTATTTATTAAAAATATTTATAGCCAGTAACATGTAATAAAACAGTAAAATGGATGGTTTGCGACTTAAACGTCGTAAATACAGCTTGAATAATTTGCAGTTACGGCATTTAAGTTGTCAAACTAACAACAATTCTTGACATAAATATCGTCGAATGTCCGAATTAAAAGTTCACTTCCGGTCTACATGGATGATTTGATTGGTTTATTGATTCTTCGAATAACAACCTTTATCCATCACTCGAACCGACTTACACACGACAGTTTACGTGGACTATTAAAGGCCGTTAGTTTGTTGAATATATAGTTAGGCAAGAAATCGTTGCAAGTCATTGGTTTGCGACCAAAACGTTATGACCACTGCTTGAATAAGCTTAGTTACGACGTAGAAAACTCAAAACCAGCAAACTGATTGACATAAAAGTTGGAGATCAACATTCAGTTCCATCACGTTAGAAGAACTACCCCGGAAAATAAAACTAACCCACCTCGTTCCGTATACATCAACCATTCTGATTCACAAGTCTGTTTAACCAATTACTAAACAACAAGATTTTGGACCTGTCCGTGTTGAAAGAAGATGCAGACAACAAACATTGTTGATAATGAAGAAATTGAGATCATTAAAAAATCACCAATTTTTAGGACACAGCCAAAATAATTGCGCAATGCGTTTATACATTTCGAGAATGTTAAACTGGTTCAAATTAAATCAAGTTGTAGACGACAGTTTAAGTTGACTTAATTTTAGAAGTCTTTGTCAATTGAGGCAGACAGTATTGTTGATATGAAGAAACTGCTTGTTACAACCAATTTCTTCCTTTTCCACAATGTTTTCTAAGCTTTTTGATTGAGGGGCGTTTTTTAAACCACCTGTAGATATTGGTTTGTACATACGTACTGCCTGTTGATTGTTTTGATTTTCCACACATTTTCCATCAATCGAAGTGGAATACATAGATACATCGCCTGTTGTTTGAAGCGACTCTTATGCAGATTATGAAAAAAAAAAAGAAAAAAAGGGGGGAATTGGTCTCATTTATCAATTTTGAAACTGTAATGCTTTCGGACATTTGAAAGATGATGTTTAAGCTGATTTTGTAATGAAAATGACTGTTTATAACTTTGAAAAAAAAAGACAGGAAAGAAGCAAAAATATTTCGCATTACGAGACGCCAGAAAAATCAACGAAGTAAAACCCGAATGGACCGCAATTCATCGGGTAAATACGCTGTATGTCAATTACACCGAAAGAATGCCTTTTTTGTGATTTCCATGACTTATCAATTACATGTACGTAACTGGCTTCCACTAGCGATTTAGTCGTTATTGACATCACCCGGAGACTAACGACCTTATCCGATAAATACCGATGTATCGAAGTTGGAATATATTACATTGAATTTATAGTGATTCCAGAAAATTCAATACGAGGAATAAATATTTATCGTGAAAATGACATGTATAACTATTGGAAAATCAGTAAATTTTCTTATATCAAATTTTCATGAAAATTGTTCGAGAACCGCTTTACAGTCACAAAGATGTATTGTTGTAAAGGTCCTGGCTAGTTTAGCAACCAACAACCTTGAAAGAGTGTCTACTATAAAGAATAGAGGATAATTCATAGGACTGAATATTTACTATTAATCATTTCTTTCTTTTTACAGAATGTAGACTGGAATCCGTGCCAAATTCAACACGCATGTATAAGAATCTAGACTATTTTGGGGGCGAAATAATGCCCTGCGCTGTTGGTACCATTTTCATCCAGGAGAGATGTCTATGTGTCTTTGACCCAATAACAAGCACTGTGGCTCCTGGGATTGGTAAGCCTAACATGCTAGGACTGAGCAAAAACTTAATGGGATTAATTGGTTAAAGCTTAACTTCTTGTTAGATCAAAATGAAATTCACAGATATTATAGGACTGTTTATACGTGAAATAACTTGGAAAGTATCAAAGTAATCGTCCTAAAAATGTAAATATCATTACTTTTGTTGCAACAAAAAAAGTAATCCTTTAATCCTTTAATCCAGACATATGATGTTGGTGTTGTATCGAAGGAAAAAAAATCATTGTTTATAAACGTATAATTATGTTGAATACCTTTTATTACGAGAGCACATCCCCTCGCACGACTTCTCTTAAAAAAATATATCATGGTTAGATATTCTATTTTTTTCTAATATAATTACAAAAGAAGACCCAAGGCATAACCATCTAGAACAAATGGAAAAGAACTTTATAAGCTAAAAGCTTCCGTTCTAATCCATTTTATATCAAATATCTTTATATATCATGTAGTCTCATTGTATTTGTTTGTTGAAATTTTGATATGAATAAAATATGTTTAAACCAAAAAAAGTGCGAGGATACAGGAAGAAACTAGTGGGGGCCCCATCAGGTTCTTCAACGTACTTGGTATAAAAGTGTCGTCACATTGGACCAAGCTTAACGTCTCTCATTTGAAAGATAAAATATCGTGTCAGTCAGCCTTGGGTACAAACCCGCTACCTCGAAATTCGAGTGATCTAGTTGAGCCAATCCTATTGACAAAGTGCAGTAGGATTCAAGACTCAAAAATCTAATTGTTAGTTTTGTTTATCAAAACGAGCATTATCTCCATGAACAAAATTCCCAGCGCGCATATGTTTTTGTATACTTGCGCACAAAATAGTTCCTTAGAAAATGTATCAAGATGTGAAGAATATTTGGATTTTTTGTGATTAAACTATAACAATGAAGAGATTTTGTGTTCATGGAGGTATGAAACGAAAAAACTAATCACGCGTGTGTATCTCGGATTCATACATACGTATGCTCCTCGTGACCTAAGTATCCTATTAGTTTATTTTGATGAACGGTTTCTGATTTTCGCAAAACTACTTCTCTGAAAATTGTTTACACACACATATGATAGAGAATAAGAAAAGTTAAAATTCTTGGACATGAAAAAGCATCGATACCTCCTTTTAAACCTAACTTATGGAAGAATTACTATTCCAGTTTCTGTACACATTCCTAAAGCGAGGTCTATGGTGTATCGTTTGGGTAAAAAAAACTTTTAGCCGTCTATACATGGATAAGGCGTGCGCGTCTAAATAACATTGGTAAAGCTGTTTAGTTTAAGCGTGCACTTTTATACGCTCAGTATATTATGCGCGCACGCCTAAATTTTGTGAGTGCATCTGTATTTTTACGCGTGTATGCGTTTATTTTGGCGTGAACTACCTGTAGTGGACCTTTGACCCATTTAGTACGCCATAAGTCCAGCCAATGAAGTTCGAGGAGTCTAACCGTATTCGCACTTCCTTTTTCAATTGACGACTAAAATGCTTAACTTCTCTGTTTGAGTCCACGTCCGGTCTAATTGAAGACTCTACTAGTAAACTGATTTTTTGGTTGACAAAGTCGCCCGTCAATAGACAAGAATTCTAGAATTATCTTTACCCATAAATGTCCGTACTTTGTGTTTGAATAGGTGAGTGTGAAGAAGAGATTCATGCAATAATGCCCAGCCTAAAGAACAACGGTTCTGTAATTGCCGCCCTGTTGATGGTTGGGAAATATGGACAAGGGGAGAAGGGTGTCGGAAACATTACTGCATTCTGGGACGGGGACGACGGAATAAATATACCCTACTTTGGATCTCAGACACCCTCTAAACTTTATATAGAGGTAGGTTATGGTTATGTATATATAGAGGAGTGTTGTTGGATATTCTAGGAGGAACCTCCTATACTTTCGATCTCAGACAGACTTGTCACTATCCCATTAGCTAGAAGTTTATGATAAACTTATTGTCCCGATCCTTAGCTATAGTTGCGAAGTGTGGACAGGCAACAATATATATAAGATAGAAAACATCAATTTGAAATTCTATAAATACACATTAGGGGTAAGACAACAGAGCTCATATATTTTTATTTATGTGAACTTTGTAGAGTAACACTCTAATTAAATATCGCGTAAAAGTAGTATAATGTGGAGATACAAAATCTATCAAACTAGTATATAACATGATGCTTAATGACCTAGAAACATGTCCAAACAAAAAACATGGGCTAAAACTGTTAA
Organism: Fragum fragum; assembly: GCA_946902895.1. NCBI lineage: Eukaryota > Metazoa > Mollusca > Bivalvia > Cardiida > Cardiidae > Fragum > Fragum fragum. The sequence continues at coordinate 27,368,934 of OX336377.1, read as the reverse complement.
AGAATTTCATGAAGAGCACGGATTTAATGAAATGTGGTTAAATCAAGGGGTAGAAAACAACAAGTATTTTCTAGCGATTTTTAAACAGAGATCCAGAGATGTTTACCTTCAAGAGTGGAATACAGATTTAGCAGAATCTAGTAGAGTAAGGTCATACAGATCTTTTTGTAACTTCTCATTTCAACCTTATCTTAATGAAATAAAGATAGAAAAAATTTAGAAATGCATTAACAAGATTATTAGCACGTGGACTTAGAATAGAGGCAGGGAGAAGGCATAAACCCCCCCAAAATCCCATGGGAAAATAGAAAATGCAAAATATGTAATGTACTTAAGGATGTAATGTACTTCTTACTTGAATGTACTCTCTATTCAGATCTAAGAAAAGTATTATTGGAGAAAACCAAGTTTGTTCTAATTTGTTGAGCCACTTATTTGTAAGAATGTGAATACTACCAGAAATCTAGCTATATTTATCTACAAAGGCTTTGAGATTAGAACTGGTTATATTACAAATGAAAACTTGATTAACACAAAGGATTGATAAAGTGATAACATACATTATAATTTAATAACCTAAGAATACAAACATATATGATATTTCAGTAACCTATGAATACATGTATATCTTTATACTGATAGTAATAAACTCACACTATACAATTCATGTTTTTAAGGTTTAAATGAGGTAAATTTATCATGGATGTGTTTACAGGTTCCTAAAGAGTTATTTTAAAGGTGTCAATATAACCTTTCTAAACATTATTACTAATGCCTTGGGGGAATATATACATATGTAGAAAATTAAACCGTTTCTCTCTGTATAATTCTTTATGAAAGCATTTAATCCTTACCTGTTCAGTCTCTGGTTCTTGCATATTAATGATAATATAATTGAAAGGGCGCTGTGAAAAAGAATCACTTGTAATAAACAATCTCTTTTGTCCCCACAATATTAACGGCCCTACTGAAAGGTTATTTTTCAAAATTAAGTCAACTATCAATATTCGTTTGTAGAGCCTTTGAATTTCGATAAGTCTAAAATTTTGCATAACAGATGATTAAATAGATGGCGTATGCTAATACCTAGAACCAAAATTTTGCTGCATGGTATTACCTTGCTTTGTCATAGCAGATTATGAATTATAAATATTATGTAAAAACAACTAAAGGTCAGTTATGACAATAGTGTCATGCGTAATTTTGTATTTTAGTATATTTATACCAATTTTACTGTATAACTTTTTGTGCTAGTTTTGATGACGGTGCGTACCGTATCATTTCAATGTTTAAAATATACATCTGCTGATTCATGTAGCGAATTGTCGGTGAGCGTCTTGGACCTAGTAATTACAGTTTGAAAAAAAAAACTGTAGTTGAGTTTTTTTTGCTCGTCCACCGACAGCAAAAGCAAAGAGAAGTAAGTCTTGGAGATAAGTAAATGCTGAAATTGAGTAAACTCCCCTATATCATTATTAAATCGTTCAGCTAGGCGTTTTTCGTAATTTGGGAGAGGACGATTGCCCGAGACACGTGCTGGTCTTGATTTATAGATTACTCAAGATACTAAAATGAAACGAATATTTTCTAAAAAAAAAAGGTGAATATCGACTTGAATAGGAATAAACAATATGTCTAATGGGTTAGTAAATTGTCATCTGCACACTATTTCACCTTCAAACCATCTCTCGTTCAGATTTAAAAAAAAATGCAAAGTGAGATGAAATTATATCTTTAAAACTATTTATCCATCATTGACAACGCTTTGTTGAAACCTCATTATGTGTGTGGTGTGATAGGCAAACTTGTCTTTATTTCCTGAATAAAACTTGTATTATATCTAGATCATTACCAACCATACAGTTATGATTTTTTAGATCGTCTTCAAACCTACCGGGACTACACCAGAAAAACAAGTGTTACTATCAAGCTGTTATCAGATAGGTGTGTTTATTTTAGTTTGAGCATGACATTTCTAATAAACTACCAATCGCGGCTGTCAATCAAAGAAAAAAAAAGATAAATCAAATCATTCGTTTAGATCGGGAATGAAGTTTGAACTCCATATTGGTCAATATTTATATGAAGCATTTTGTTGGTTTGGCAACTGGAACGTCGAAAATACAGCTTATTTAAGTTGCAGTTACAACCTTCATGTTACAAACCATCCATTCTACATTTTTGTTTCATGCTACTTACCATAAATCTTGCAAAATATTGCCTCTTAATTTCGAAGTGAACTTCCTGTTGGAGTCAATTCGCGGGGCATCTGCAGTCTGGTCAGAGCCTCTGTTCTATTAAAATACGCCTCCAAAAAATCCCTGATCTAATTACAAATATTTTAAATGTGTACTGCGCATGTACGGGCTACTAGAATAATAATAATAATAATAATAAATCATTTTAAGAAGGTAAAACATTAAGACGCATTTTCGATTTATAAAGAATAAAAAGTGCTTCTCTTTCTCCCCCCACACTCTCACATCCTTTCTCTTTCTTTTTTTCCCTCCCCTCTCTCTCTTTCTCTCTGGATCCATTAATAAACGAACATGAACGATGTAAAAATAAATCAAGAAAATTGAACAAGCAATATAATAAGGAGATAAAAAAAAAGATTGTTTTGATACAATTGTCTACGGACAGACACGCTGATTTACAATTACAGGGCTGTCATAGGTAAATTTAATCATTTATTTTGTTGGTCAAGTAGATAAGCTTCAATCTGTTTTTTTAAAACTGTATCTAGTTTTGGCCTCCCTTATGAAAGTAAGAATTTTATTCCATACTTCAATACTGGCATGTGAAAATGCGTTTTTCTTAAAAGTTGTTTTGTATCTAGAGTTGGTAATATCACGACGGGTAGCAGACCTTAAGTTAAGCGTAGAAGTATTAGAGAATGAAACAATGTCAATAATGCTCACCTTGTGGTTATTGGAAATTATTAGAAATGTCATGTATATCGAATTACATCTTATTTAAAGGCAGATATCGATGTTGTTTTTCATGTCATAGATTTAATCATCTCTTTTCACCCTCATACAAAATAAAAAATGTTGCAGACCACAAGTTTAGTTTATGGAATTTGAAATTGATCAGCCCTTTGATTTAGAAAACATTGTTGATAATGAAGAAATTGCTCGTAAAAAAATCGAAATGAACTACAATGTTTTACCAAAGCTTTTTCCATAAGCGGCGTCTACACGTGTCATTAAGTGGGACTGGACTAAAAAGGGCTATCGTTTTATTTAAATTTGAATTCAAAGGTCTTATAGTTCGGTAATTGACCAATCGCGGCTGTCAATCAAACAACTAGTCAACTAAAGAAATCATTCATTTAGACCAGAAATGAGATTTTGAATTTCAACCTTTGTCAACATTTTTGCAAACCTTTCTTGTTGGATTCGCGACATAAACGTCGTGACAACAGCTTATTCAAGCTTCAGTTTCAACGTTTGTGTCGTCAACCAATTATTCTACTGTGATACTGGCCACATTTTTTAACATAGAGCCGTTTAAATCGAAGCCGGACTTCTTGGAGTCAATGAGCGAGGCTAAAGGAATAAGTGGGCAGGGCCAGCGATTGGTCAATTTTACTATTGCTGCGGGATCTTTCCTTCATAATTTATACTTTATATGAAAAAAATACATGTATAACTTTCCTATGATACGAATGATGTTTTCTGTAGCTATTGTCAAACAATATTTGATTCAGATATGCAAATTAAAGTGAGTGATCAAACGTCATTTTTGTCTATTTTGACCTTTAATCTCTCTCTATATTGCTTGTACATCTGTAGTGAATGCGGTGTAAATAACTACGTATATAATTGATTTGATTGTTATTATATTTTCTGTGTAGGAGATAAGATATCCCTAGAGATAAGCTTGATGAGCGACCAGAATAACTCTGGAACACTTACAACTCGACTTGCTTCCCCTGGTCTCGGGCTCAGCAGAACTTTTACATTGCCATATAAGGTAAAACGTTATATTTTAGTTAAACGTTGATGAAAGCTTGTTGTCTGATTCTGTGAGAATTATTTCTTAATTTTTATGACAACTAAACAAGCCATCACCAACGTTCGAACCTCTTACTTATCCCTTTACAACACAATGACATTTTATGACGCCCTGAAGAAATATAAAGATAGAAAACTCTGCGGGAAAAAGAGTTATTTCTTTTTAAAAGTATTGTTTTCCTTTTCTCACAATATTTTTGTACCTCATCAAGCCATCACCAATTTTCGAAGACGTCATATTTAATGCTTTAAATGTTGTTGTGATTCCTACCTTTGTATACAATTGTTACTTTAAAAGATTGAATACGTTGTGTTAGGAGGACAGAATAATAAAAGTAAAAGGCAAATGCTTTTGTAAGTTCATTATTTCATTATTATGTCATTATGCTTCTCCGAGATATACAACCCCAAACTTTTTCTCCTTTCTGTAAAATTATTATAAAAAAGGAATAAATTGTGGGAAGAGGAAAGAATGATATTATAGGAGTAAACAGCAAATGATTTTTTCTTTTCTTTTTTATTCAAAGTTTTATTATCCTTCTCGCCGATATCTAGCTTTTAGTCCTTTTCCTCTTTTCGGACAATAGACCTTTTCACGCAAAGCGCCAGATGACTAAAAAGTCTTTATCCGTTAGACGCTTTCAAAAAATAACAACAACAAAATTTTCCCGTTGCGGGGAGTCTTTACTTCCGGTTTGAAAAACTCAATAGAAAATAAGAAGGCTCGATACGACCCCGAACTTTAACAGTGTTAAAATGTCAGAAAACGATTTTCTTTTTGTGAAGTCAGTATTTACAAATCCGAACAATAGATGGGAAAATGGTTTGAAAAATGTTCCGGCCTTTGACATATCAAAATTAAAAAAATAATTAGTGGAATCGCGGGACAAATCGTTTGACAAAGAAAGCGTCCGGGCCTACAAGTCGTTGAAGAGGGATTTGTCCAGAGACTTAGTCACATTGAAAAAACTGTGGAAAATACCAGCTTGTATTTAATCAGTTCCCGTGTTCTTGCTTCATACCAGGGAAAATCCTATCAAATTTACGTTACATCTTAATTGATATCGTACCTCGCAGGGGATTTGGCAATGCAGCATTTCGCATTCTGTCATTTCATCTGACCGCTCATGTGAAATCTGAACTTCGTTCTGCACATTTCTAAGATCAATTTTTGGTAACAAAACGCGTTTCTTGGTGTAACACACGCTACAGTTTTCTTTCACAAGGGTTTCTACTGCTCCGTCATATTTGGACGAATTCATACTGGAAACAGTAGCTCTCCTTTACCTCAATGTTACTGGTAAAGTCACCGGAAGATTCATTGCCGTAAAAAAGTCCACAGACGTTGGATCATCACTTCTCTTCCCATTTACAAAATGTCGACCACAAAATCAAGAACTATTCGTTGGTGCAAATTTATTTCTTCCATGGAGGACTCTTCCAGTTGCCTTTATCCATAATTTTCTTCTACACTACGGTTTCTTCGGAATTCTATTCTCTGCCACGCAACAATTGTCATTTCCACCCATCTTTTTAGGATAATATATATCCCACAGCAAAAAGTATCCACTCAAAGTTGTTAAGCGTATTCAATTTATTTTGATTTTGGTAAAAGATTGAAATGATAATGATAAATAAATAAACACCATGCAATAATATTCCCGTGCCGATTGAAAACGACGTCTGGTCGGATTCTTTGATTCGTCGATCAGGGCCCAGTACTTGGCGGCATATCGGTTGAAACATAAAAAGACAAATTTGTTTCATCAATTCCTAAATTTTACTAATATACATAAAGAGTGTGCGGTGTTGTTTATTGGATGCTTGGTGACATGTTGCCGTCTACACAAAACACCATATAGATATGTGATATACCAAAAGGAACCCTTTACATCAAGACTGTCTACCGAACAGCACTTCATTATAATCATTACATTTGATTATTTCTATTTTTCATTCTTTTCTTCGCACTATTAACATCGTCATCATACTATTATGATTTCTGTGATAATCCTTTTTTCGTTAATATATATTTCTCTCAATTTTGAATTTCCGTATACACTTTTTAATCGGTATATGGCATATCTAGACGAAAAGCAGATTTTATAAATCAAAGAATATATTTTCTCCTTTCCTCCAACACTTCTATTACCAGAACGCTGCGAATGTCAATTTGAGAAGAAGCATATGAAAACATTGTGGAAAATGAAGAAATTGTTTGGATAAAGTAATTTCTTCGGTAACCACAATATTTTTCCTGTCCCATAAGGAAAAAAAGAAAATAAATAAACAATTAAATTCCATTAGCTCTAAAATGTCGTCTGCAGCTTCATTTGGACCAGTCAAAAAATTCATTCATTGGGAATGGATTAATATTTGGAATGTTATTTTAGTCAATATTATATCTGTCAAGATGTTTGACACTTGTCCGTATACTGCAAGGCGAGATTTTCCATTCATCAAAGTAATCATTTAGTGTTTGCGTCGAGTGTCAAACGATAACTATTTACTTTTCCTTCCTTGTATGTGTGTGAGGGGGGGGGGGTTAAAAATATGTCCAAAATATCTTATTTCGTAGGAGATATTATTGTATGAAAGGGTAATTTCCGCAAAACTCGAGGTACGTAATGTTTCATATGGCCTAGACACCAGGTGGTTTTAAACTTAATTTTGTTACTAATACACGATAATATCATCAATATTACTCGCTACAACTAGTCTGCATATATCTGCCCACATATTGAAACCCTTTTTGCACCCAAATTTTGATTTTTAATCTTTATTTTTGCTCGTTCAAAATAGACAATTTATATAGGATTATATAGTGATAAATTATTGGCTCCCCGCAATCGATCACACGACAAAGTCTCTGGTAAATATCGCCTTTAACGAGATTCGATTCGACGCATGCGCTGTGAAACCGTGAAAAGGTCTATTTATATCACTACTCAATTTCTGTCTTCTCTCAGTTTGACTTTTCGATCATTTTCTACGAGTTTCCTAAAATTGGGATAGCTTCAACATTGCAAGTTCTCGGATCAAGTCCTACCCTTAAAAGTTCCTTTGATTTGCTTTAATCATGTCTGTACATTGAGCTTTCGGCATTCACTCCCTGAAGTAAAGGCTTACGGTTATTACGCTTACTCTATTTTCACAGGGCCGCCGTCATAGCGCAGTTGGTAGCGCGTCGGACTGTCAATCTAGAGGTCCCGGGTTCGATCCCCGACGGCGGCACTCATCCTTTCCGACTATTTGTCTCTCACCAATGGGTCGATGATCGTAGACCTATGTGGGATAGCAGCTGGAGGCTAGGAAAGGATGTAATGGTAGTACTGGTGTGAGAAATACCAGGATTCCATTGTTAGGTGCTCCAGTCGCCGCGATATAACTGAAAGATTGTTAAAAGCGGCGTAAAACCCCATTCAAACCAAACCTATTTTCACAGCCAGACACTACCCGTGCATCCATTGACCCAATGTAATTACACGGCATATCGGATGAGTAATTTCTATGAATGACAGGTCGTGGACTGGGTCAGTTTTACGCAATGTCTTGGCTATACCTTTATTTACTAATTTACTCATGCGTACATTGCAACTCGTCTGACAGTCTTGTTATGTTTTCATAAGAGCCCTGTCACACTTCATGGCGATTGCACCGCGATTGCACGGCGCTCTAGCATTTTTCAGAGCGCCGTGGGATCGCCGGAAAACATCAATAATTTTCGGGAAAATAGAGATACACGGCGATGCTACGGCTCTCCTACGGCGTTCCTTCGAGGATTCTATGGCGAGGTATCGCGTTCCTTCGGCGATTGACTGCACTTCTAAAGCGCTTCTACCGCGCTCATGGAGACGTCACGGCGCGTGCACTAGGCTCTCACGACGATTGCACTGCGCTGCCGGTGCGCTTGAGACACTGTAGTAGCGCAGTAGAGACGCAGGGGATGCGCGAAAAGTGGTATAGTCGCCGTGCAAGAGCCATTGCCTGCCATAGCGCTCTGACTGCGCTCACATCGCGGTGTCGCGGCGCTCTTATGGCGTTGTAGGAGACCTCGTGGCGCGGCTAAGGCGACCGCACGACGATCCTACTGCGCACTTACCACACCGCGCTCCCACGGCGATTGTTTTGTCCATGTTCAAAGTGCTCGCCGTCCTTCGCCGCTCTACGCGACTGCACGGCGCTCCCACTGCGCTCCCGCAGTGATCATGGCGATGTCACGACGTCCTCACAGCGCTCTGGAAATTTTTGGATCGCCGTGGGAGCGGCGTGGGATCGCCACCCTAGTGTGACAGGGGTTTTAGATGTTAAGTGAATTCGTAAACTCGTCGGGTTATTTTCTAGGATTGTAAATACAGCTTAAACTAGCTGTGGTTACGAGGTTTGGAAGATTAGCCGACTGTAACTTTTTTCCCCCTTTACTGCACCTTTCTCTCAAACACTAATACATGTATGCATATCTGCATAAAGGCCTGTGTAAACGATTATTCTTGGTTATGAAGTGTACCTTAATTTAACTTTATAAAACAAATTTAGATAGACAGCTATAAAAATCATAATATTTGATGAACGATCAATAGTTAGTGATAACAGACTGTATAAAGCTGTAGTCACGGGCTTTTGTTCGCTCGTCAAAAAAAGCTATAATTCGTTTCCTTTCTCAAAATAAAACCACATGAACTGTGCACCTTGTGCACACTAGACATTATATATAATTTGCCTATCCTCCAAATATGATACGGCTGAATAAATCAGGAATAATCCTTCCTAAATTTCATGATCTTTTAAGTTGTTCCCCTCTCTATCGCTCTCCCCTCCTCCTCTACTAATCTATCTCTCTTCAAAAATCATACATAAACGGAAGAAAAATGTATATGAGCATGTATATATTATCAGTTGCCCCTTGTCCCGATTGAAAATTATTCGTCAAAAACCACCCCGGGCTTAAAAGACAACTTGAAATATAGTTACGTACATGGGCTACATATCTTTTAGGTGAAGGGGCAATGTGTACTAAACCATAACTGTACAATAAAATGATTAGCCCCAGCCTAGTAAAATACATGTACGAGCTAATAAAGCTTTTATCAAAGCCATCGCAATTGACGAAGACTAGAATTTGGACAAGGTGTAACAACCAGATTTAATTTTCATATTGCCCTTGTTGTATACGTGTTATACCTGGGTGTAAATAAAAGATATGTTGAGTTGAGTTGAGTTGGTTAACATATATCTATAGCGTTATTCACAGATATATGGTGTACCGTTTGGGTCAAAAGTCCCCTTTAAGTCGTCTTAGCACAAAAAACGCGTGCACGTGTGAATAATAAAGGCAAACCCGTTTAATATATACGCATGCGCGCTTATATTTTGAAAGTGCACGCGTTATTAAACGCGTGCACTTTCAAAATATGAGCATGCGCGCGTTAAAAAAAACACACCTTCATAATGTGCGCACGCTTGTAAACGCAGATTTTAAACGCTCAGTAATTATGCGGGCACGCCTAAATTTTGCGAGAGCACCTGAATTATTTACGCGTGCGCGCGTTTATTTTAGCGTGTACTACCTAATATGGACTTTTGACCCATTTCGTGCGCCATACAGATAAAGGTTTCGTCTGTCAGCCACTGATTAACCGATCGCATGTGTCCTTTAAATAATCAATCGACCAATCAAATCATTCATTTAGACTTGAAGTGATCTTTGATCTCCAACATTTATTTAGCTCTAATTGCGATTTTTGCTCGTTCACCAACGAAGAGTATGTCAAACTACCAAAGAATACATATTTGATAATAAATATGACCCTTTTTTACGAATTAGATATTTTCAAGTACCTGATGCAGAATATGTCAATTGTAAGCGTTTTCTTTGTTTATCTTTGTGTTTACTCTTCTACCGCCACTTGGTGTCCTCATAATAATTCGTGTAATCAAATGGTGAGAATAAATTTTGATCGCTGCTGGTAATCAAAAATCGATTGACCAATCAAATCACTGTTATAGATCGGAAGTGAATGTTGAACTAAAGTCACTGTCGTAGATTGGAAGTTAATGTTGAGCTAAAGTCACTGTCATAGATTGGAAGTTAATGTTGAACTACGATAATTATGCCGAGTATTTTTACTGGTTTTGGGTCTCGTATATCGTAACTACAGCTTATTCAAGCTGAATTTACGACGGTTAGGTCGCCAACAAACGATTCCGTTTTGTTTTATTACCCTGACCATATACTTCATAAGCTGACGTCGTTAGATATATTTCGAACAAATCGTCTTTGTTGGAGAAAAGCGGAGGTGACCAAGCGATCCGTTAAATCAAAGCTTGAAAATGTGATATTAGTACTGAAACGCTTTAGTTACTTCTATTTCAATACTTGTATTTTATTCGTTATTGTAGATAAGGGACAATTACAACTTTAAATTGATATACAATGGAACTGAATACGGCGCCATTTTAACACAAACAGCGGGACCACCTATTGTAAGGAGTGGGAATTTGACAGGTAAAATTATTTAATTTTAGCATCCAGCGAAAACAAAGTCACGTACGGATACTTCATATACCAGACGATACAAACTTACATCTCACCCGATTTTTTATACTTAGATGAACCTATCTCTCGGTTCTTCTTTCTGGCGAACACCTAAGTCCTTCCGTCGAATTCTGTTGGGAAATGAAAAACCCAAAGATGGATAGCGCTGGAATTTCGGACCTCATGCTGTTTGACACATTGTAATAGACTCACCTTTGATTGCTGTTATGCGATTGAGTTATTGTACTCCAACCATACATGTAGAACTATTCTTCCGTTTAATTTATCTCCCTTATGACTCACAAAGTGAACAGTTTGTCCGTTACTTTCCAAGGTATGATTTTGTTTATAAAGCACAATGACTTAAAGGGCAAATCCATAGGGGTAACATAATTTCAATTTTCAAAATTCTATTAATAAAGGAGTGTATTGATATTCATTGATTTTTCTTAAGAACGTTTCAAAACCACTTTATTGGAGTTTTTATTTTTACCTTTTCGTTTTTACGGCCTCGCTTACGTCCCTTACCTATTGGTTTCACATGCTTAACTCCCCTGAATTGTGACGTCATAGTGGAAGTTTATTAAAATGGACGTAGAGTATGAAAGCGATTTAAGCGATATTCCCGATGAAGAAATTGATGTTTCTGTTACTGTAAGGCCATACATGTACGAACCAGTTTGAAGGACAATCGCTCCGGAATCGAGAGATAGTGATGACAATAGTTCTTCGTCTTCTTTTTGTCATGATTTTGACGATATTGTCCCTGAGGTTTCAACATGGTGAGTGAATAATATTTGCGGCGAATATTGCCCTTATAAACATTTGAAACGTTATAAATTTAATTTATTCCCTTTTTAAACGTTTAAATCATAAATGATGCGTAGTATGAACATAAAACATATCTGTATTGACTTGAACAACGAATTTAAATAGAGATCCCAATGAGGTGACGTTTACGAATGGGACCCATTTTGAATTTCACGGAGATTATTAACACAGTAAACAATTACTCCCTCGGATTTTTTTGCCGTTACGATCAAACATCTCGTTTATGAATTTAAGACGAGAATAAGAAATTAAGTGCATGGCATTTCCAGTCGAATTGCCCAAACAGTGCATTAGATGATTATCTGGCTGTCATAAGAAACGTTCAGTCTGTAGCTATCTACTAGGTACAAAGTGAAGCTTGATCAGACAGGATCATTTATGCAAATGTCAAACAATGTCTTAAATGTTTTTTGTTCCTTGAAATCAGTACTACATTATCAAATGTTTGAAAACAATTGTTGTTATATGGTTTACAATTGTACGCTATCTATATATACTGCCAAACACCCATTTTGGGTATTACTGGCAGGTGAATAGGTTCTATTACCCTCATCAGATAAGTTACATTACTGTTTGTTTACTCTGAGACTGTAAATATGGACAGTAAAATCATTCTCAAATTTGAAAAAATTCAATTTCACAGGTGTGAATATGCTATCTGTGACAGAATCCAAGTGCTGCATGACAACAAACATTATAGATGGGAAGGTTGAAGCAGAAGGATTGACGTGCATGACAGATCACATTGGATTCCAGGCCAATTTTCTGAACATTCATGTTTTGGAAGTTGCCTAATGACCATGTGTTAGACAGGCCCACTTGAGGGAAATCAAAGAAATCATGAGTAAGTGAAATATTTTCTTGTTTTGTTATCATGACCCTATATTGTTCTTTCCTGTTTTGAAAAAAAATTAGACCCGTCCAAATTCAAAGGACTTAAAGACGAAAATTCAAAGCGAATTCTAGTTGAAAACAACCATTCCGTAGGGTAGAAAATATTGTGGAAAAAAAAGAAATTGCTTGATACAAGCAACTTCTCTTTTTTCCAAAATGTTTCTCATTCATAAATTTATAGGACCTTCAAATCAGGGATTGAACAGAAAATGGTTAAGGCAAGGAAACTGACGGTCTGTTGTCTATTATTAAGTTAAACGTCACCAAAAAATTCATGGTGCAAAAGCCAAGATCTCTTTCACAATTTTCTTTTTATTCTAGGCTATACAGAACCCCGGATGATTTATTAGATGGATTTATGGACTGCTTGGGAAAGGATTGAAAAATAAATTGATTCCTCCATGTGTGGTGACTGCTATCAGAGGACTATAGTGCATTCAAATACATTCAGTAGTTAACTTTATGATCTTATTTTGCCATGGAGAAAAAGTGTTCAATTCATTTCCATACAATCCCTTTTTTTCATGCTCTGAAGAAAACCAAGCTGAAGAAAATACACAGAGAAAAGTATCCATTGCTCAGGACATTATCTCTTAACTTCATACCTATTTTACACATACTTTTCAATTTTAACATACTGAATTTCTTTCTGCTATTCATGTTCTAGACCCGCCTTAAATTCGTCATTTTTGGTATGAACCCATTGCCATAAAACCCAGCTTTTTGACACCCTAAAGAAATATGGAAATTTTGCAGGAAAAGCAGAAATTGTTAATGACAAACAATTTTTCCTTTCCTCTCAAAGTTTCTAGACTATGTGTCAACCTCAATCCTGTTTAAGCAGGCATTGTCAACTTTTAATTTGGACTAGTGTAAACTTTTGTTATCTTGGCATTATAGGTTAAGCCCCTGATACAGTGGAATTCTTTCAGTCTCAACACTAGCATGTCAACTATTTCATATTGGGAAGGTAGTTTTCATAGGCTTCTGTTACCTATTGGTGGAATGTTGTTAGTTGTCCATCTACAAAATCATTTCCCCCAGTTATGTGTTTGAGATTAACATCTGTACTCATGACCAAAGAAGTGATTTGATAGGCAATGATTTTTTGTTCACAATACGACATATCAAGCTCATATATATATGAGTTGACAAGCAAAATGGGACTATCTGTCATTTAACAGAATTTTGATCAACAAAAAAGTAAAAAAAAAGAGAGATTAGATACAGTACTGGCCAGTCAATGTTGGCTTGTCAGGCTTAGCTATGTAGATACTTAATTTTTTTTCACTTTTTAAACTTGTCCAGATTGAAAGATGTTGCCAGCAAAAAACAATCTGAAGTCAAAACATCCTAATAAGTAGAAAATATTGTGGAAAAGAAGAAATTGCTTAATATTTGATGTTTGTGCAGGAAAGAGTTCAAGTGATTTCAAGTAGGCCTCAATTTGCATGACTTGTTTTCTTTGTCAATGTGAAAACTTGTATTGCCTATTCCCACAGAAACGGAGAAGAAGAACCCTGGAGCTGGTGTTTTAATGTTTAACCCATTTTAATATAATGTACATGCGGTATAACAGTCATTTGCAAACTATTAAATGTTGAGTAAAAAATCGATTTTTGATTTTGATATTGTGTCCCTAGTTTTTCTCAGATGTCGCAAACTTGTGAGCTATTATGAGACATTTGTCCCATACTTTTTTTCTATCTTGCCAGAACACTGCAATTGGGCTTAACCCATTCCCACTTAGTGACCCTTTTAGACACCTCAATTAAAAAAGCTTTAGAACACATTGTGAAAAATGAAGAAATTGATTGTTACAAGCAATTTCTTAATTTTCCTCTGTGTTTTCTAAAAAGAAACTTGAAAAAATGCAAATTACATTCACTTTAAATTGTCATCTGCAACTTCTTTCAATTTGGGCCAGTCTAAAATTTTGCTGTCTGGTAATGGAATAAAATGATGGCTGCTGTTTATCTGTTTAGGTGGTCTTTGCTTGTCTATTTATCCATTGTTTTGTGCCATTAGTTGGTCTAATATCAGGGTAAGTTTGAAGTCAAATCTGCAAACCAAGTCACTGAACACAGAGATGATTGGCTAGTCTGTGAAGTTGTCATACTTGTAGCTGATGCAGCTGTAGTTGTAATGATTGTGGTTGTTTAAGCAGCTGAAATGCTCACAGTAACAATTGGATAAAGTGGAAAAGCTTTGTAGACTTCTCCAAATACAGTTACTTCCTCATCCATGCATGTTCTGCTGTCTGATCTCATGTTGATGATAGTATAATTTATCTAAAATCAAAGAAAAAATACAATAACCAAACAGTTAAACCCTTTCCTGTTTTGAAAATTTTTAGACCTGTCCAAATTCAAAGGTTTTGCAGATGAAAATTTAGAGTGGATTCAATTTGAGAAATAACTACCCAGTAGGGTAGGAAATATTGTTGAAAAAGAAGAAATTGCTTGTTACAAGCAATTTCTTCTTTTCCCACAATGTTTTCTCAATTATAAAATTACAGGGACATAAAAACCAGTGATTGTACGGGAAAGGGTTAAAAACAATTTTTATGCATGATTAGAAAGGCTGGTAATACAAACAAGTTGTTTACAAGATTTTTCCTTTTTTAGTTAATAGTTTGAAAAAATGAGAAACTTTGCAAAAAAAGAAAATTTACCCTGACTTGTCTGGTGAAAACAATAGGTGGAGCTCAAAATGTAAAAAAGTTCAAACCCATTACCACACAATCCTGGTTTTTATGACCCTCAATCTAAAAGCTTGGGAAATATTGTGGATAATGAAGGAATAGCTTTTTCCTTGTCCTCCAAACTTACTACTCCCACATAATTTTCTGTCCAAAATGAGACAAGGATTTTTGAAATTTAAAAGAATTGTCATCTCCTTTTTCTTCGAATTAGGGCATGAATGAAATTGAGTCCTCTGTTTAAACCCTTACTAGGCGACAAAATGTTAGACTGGTTAAAATTGAAAGAAGTAAGAGATGACAATTTCAAAGTGACGAAATATTAATTAGTTTTGTCTTTTTGGGTAGAAAACATTGTGGAAAATAAAGAAATTGCTTGTCACATTTCTTCATTTTACACAATGCTTTCCCATTTGTTTCTTTAGGGGTGTGAGAAGATGCCATTGTGAGGGATTGGGTTAACAGAAATCCTTGATCCGCCATTGTATGAGCTTATCCTTTATTGGGTTTCCTCCATGAAGGCTACAGACAGGGTTTAATAACGACCCCTGCCCCCTTCTATGTGCAGACTTATCAATGTCTATATCCCGGTCAAAACAGGAATATTCCAGAATTCTTTGATATCCCAGGTTCAGCATTATAAGGGTTAAATCTTTTCTAATTTTGTCATTCTAAAAGTATCAAAACCTGTCATGTTTGTCTAAGTACATAATATTTCCAAGAACCGTTACAAGGGTGATAATGATTTTTTCATTGGGGTAATGGATATAGATTCATTAGTCAGTTTAACAAGTCAGTTTACTGATAATAATTTCAAACTTTCCAAAACTCAAATAACAGATAGAATTCTCATTCATATGAACAAATTAAGATTAATTCATACATGACATAAATCATGACCTTTTCTAGTATCATCTTTGCTTATTTCCAAAGTCATAATAAGTTGCAATAGAATATAAAGGGGTTTAACAAAGGAGTTATACAGTCCTTGGAAGAAACATAGATCACGGGTAAAAATTAAGGGTGCCATATACATCACTAGTTTGTCTAACATGAAAGGATGGTATATGCATCTGTTATGTAATCATTTCCTATATTGTTTAAAACACTCATTAAGACATGACATGACCTTAGTTTACCCTTTACCAAGCAATCAGTAGCTTGTCTATCCGCTAGTGACTATTGAGATCTTATTAAAATATTAACATAATGATAGCCAAGTTGTTTTCTGTTCAATCATCTGTCCTAGTTTGTACTCACAGTAGGAAATAGCTGTGACATATATTGCAGGAAAAGGAGAAACTGCTGGGGTCCCTTCCAATTTTAAGGGATCCCGGAACACTGTTAGTGTCGACCCCTTGTTGTGGCTGAATGGATTTGTTGGTGGTAAAAAAAAAACAATACCTTCTAACAACTGTGTAAAAGGAACATTTTGAAACTATGTTGGAATTCTAGATAAACAGTATGTTTATGGGGGAACTATGTTCATATCAATAATTAACACAGGTCTAAAGTAGTTTATAAGAGCAATTAAATTCAAAGCACCTCTTGTCTATTTGGACTAGTCTAAAATTATGTCATTTTGAAATGGGATTAATGAAAAATGAGAGTATGGCTAGAGTAGAAATTGGTGAGAATAAAGGGAAATGACTTATAATTACTAAGTTCTCCTTTTGCCACAGAGTTTTTGTGAATATATCAAAATTGACCAATCGCTGGCTCTGCCCATTACTACTAAAGCTCCGCCCATTGACTCCGACAGGAAGTTCCGCTTTGATTTTTACAGCATTCTCTTGCAAAATTTATGGCCAGTAGCATGTAACAAACAGTAAATTGGTGTGTTAATGACCTAAATGTCGTAGCTACAGATTAAAAAGGCTGTAGCTACAAGGTTTAAGCCGCCAAATCAAAAATAAAGGTAAAGAAAAATGGCAACCAATGTTAGATTTGATAAGCTTAGGTCCAGGCTGAATGAATTATTTGATTGGTCAGTATATTCCTCTATTGAAAGCCCCCTTTTGTCAATTGGAAGGGCAATATCCCAGAAAAAGAAAAAAGGGAACACTTTCGTTTCTGCTGTCTTATGAAAATTGGTGATGAGATTCATTAATTTCTTTTTTTATATATATAATCCCCATAATATAATGGCCGAGATATCAGTTTTTTCACCATAATGAACTAACCTCAGCCTAGACATTTCCCTAGCTGATGTATCTATCTATCTATATCTATCTATATATACTGCCCAACTCCCCTTTCGGGTATTACTGGCAGGTGCGCGTCTGTGCTGGAATAAAAACTGTTAGACATTTGTTAGGGTGCAAAATTTTAAAAGTATTGTGAGTGTTAGATTAAAAGAGCTGATAAAAACATATTTTGGTCATTCAGGGACGGCTCACTATCTGAAAAGAATCAAGACTCTTTTTGAATGCTGCAATATCAGGTTGCTGTACAATTGTTTCTGGAAGGGTGTTCCATAGTATATGATGTTCGGCATGTCGGTCCCTCTCCCCGTCAGTTCCCCGGGTTAAAGATTGTTGGCACGGCGTCAGGTTTCAATCGGAGTCGAAAGTTCTCAAAACCAACGTCATTTACTAGTTTCGGGCTGATCAAAAAATTAAAGTGTCTCACACAAAGCTTTGCATAACTCGATGGCTCAGAATTTGTCGTTGCTCGGTTCAGTTTATGAATCCACAACTTTTTTCTTTTAAAATCAATCGGAAACGTAAAAATGCCGGTCCTCTGAGTTCCCGATTCATCATTACAACCGTAAGCATCACAGATCGTCATTATTCTGTTTTTAAAATTGTTTTTTATGTATTCTCGCCTGTATTTACTACAGCATCCATCTGACACAACTTCCACTATGACGTCACAAATGCAGGGGAGATAAGCGGTTAGGGGAATGTACAGGGGAAGTAAGCGATGCGCTGTTTTTGAGCAGTATCAAATCTTGACATTTCGAATTGGTTTTTGTACATGTGCACGGTCTGCAATCGCGAAAATATTGTTCATGTGTTTAAATAACACCATATACATAAAAAATAATGAATGAAAAGACAAAAAAAATTTTTTCTTGAATTTTCCCTTTAAGATAAAAGAAAGTGTAGACCAATATTCTCTCATACATTACCTTTACATAATAATCAGGCCCGTAGGACGGGGGCGGCTTGTGGGGCCTAGCCACCCCCAAAATAATTCCGGCATGAAAAGAACTTGTACAGCTATGCTTACACACTAAGGAAATCCCAGAATTCTTCATTTACTCTCCCTCAAGTTTGAAATATTCAACTAGTAACTCCTCAAACTTTTAGATGCTTCCCACGGACCTGGTTATATGTACTTATTTCAATCAGTCACTCAATTGATTTGTTCTGTATATACATATACTTTTCTTATTTCAGGTCAAATACCAATCCATCTATCTGGGCTTAGAATAACCAAATGTCGATATGACAAGGGGGTGTCCGGGTTTATTGGATATGTATCGGAGGTTTGTTCTGCGTTATTTTCTTAGGCGTTTTTGGATAAAGTCCGTGGTGCTGCCATGTATTTTGCGTCGTCTAGATCTATTTCAGTGCCTTTGATGTTTTCTAATCGGTGACGGATCGCCGCTGTCGGTCAAAAAGTGTATTGACCAATTAAATTCAGACTGTGAATAAACTATGAATCCCCATATTTAGAGGATTTTGCCAGTTTTACGATTTAAACGTCATTGAATAAGCTGTAGTTATGACGTTTATGTCGCCGACCATTTTGTTAGACATTACTGAATGCCGCACTTTGGTATCAAAGTCGAACCACCTTTCACCGGGAGGCCAGTGTCCGTTGCCAACGACCCGTCAGTTATATTATTAAAAATATATTGAATAAAAACTCGAGTATATATTCATTATCAAAATAGCAATCTCTGCAAACCGACCAACAGGGCATAAAACTCCCAGCGCCTATTGTAAGAATTATGTCCTGTTTTCTAATGAAATTGTTCATCAATGGTCTAGCACGTGTAAAGCGTGTCACTCTAAACCGAAAAAATCAGTATTCGGCGTGTACCAAGAAACCGTATTCGTCGAGTACCGTTAAACATGGACAATGTTTTGTGTATTCACGTTCGGGATTTTTTTTTTTTTTTCGGAAAGTTTGTTACTTCTTAATCATTTAAGAGAATTTTCTTAATGTCATGTCATAAAATTGATATAATAAAAGGAATAATACATCAGTTTGTTTTTCTATTTGTTGTTATTTTGTTCTCGAATCGTGTGTAGACCTTCGGTCTCATCAAATAAAAAAAGTACCTACACACGATTCTTGAACATGATAACAACAAACAGAAAAAGACACTGTTGTAATACTCCCTATATACCCTTAAGGAAACTGGATATGTAGTGTTAGGTTTTATTGGTGTCGGTATGAATTGTTCGAATTTTATTTGGGCAAACCATCTAAATCGTGGACGGTCGTATTTAATTTCTTTTGAAAGCACATATACAGAATGACTTAATTAGTGTGTAAACGACTGGTACATTGTTTTGTATTGGTTAGAGTGTTTTATCCTTAAATAAGTTTGCTACATCAGAAACCCTGTTAAAATACTTTAAAAGTAAATGTATTACGAGGAATACGAGGTAGAGTCAACAAATATACTAAATGTCTTTCAACAAAGAAGAAATGTTAAAAGGATGAATTTTGCACATATTTGAACTGACATTTCAAGTTTGTATGGTCCTGGACATTTTCTCTTTATATAAAGACAGTTTAAATTAGGAAGGAAAAAGTGGACTCATTCTAAACATATGTGTAATGACGTTCCATCTAGTGTAAATAGTTTTGATGTGAGTATTATATGGTCCTGGAAAATGCATCATCAAATAAAGTATCTTGACATGACTAAAGAAACCACAAACTAAGGTGGATTCTTTGCAAACCTCCAAGATGATCCTCTTTCTCATGACAGCTCATAATTATTGGTTGCTTTATCCTTTCAGATCAAGATTTCCAAATGCCTAAAACCAGCAATGACTCGAGAGTTAGAAGAAATACTTAAAGCGAGCCCCTCTCAGCCAGGCTCTCAAACTGGGTTCAGTGTAGTTTGAGCCAAGGATAAGATATTGTACAATATATTTGACCAGTGAGAACAAAATCCTGAGTGTTCCATTAACCAATCACAAGACGACATGCATTCAGACTGGTCAAAGAAGTTGTAGAAAGTAAATTTTTGTTGATGAAATTTTAAAAAAACTTGATCTTTTAAAGAAGCAAATTCTTTATATTCCACCTTTTTTCAAGCCTTTTCCTTAAGAGGCATAGAAGGAGGGATTGTGTTGAAAAGAGTAGACCAAATTTATTGAAAAAAGAGATAGGAGCCAGCAAAGACCAACTGTCGGATCGCGTGTCAATAAAATAAGCAAATGACTAACAAAGCATTAATTAATACCTAAAGTGAACTTTAAACCTCGACATCGACCGACATTAATGTGAATCACATTTTTTTGGTTGGCACCTTAGACGTCATGACGACGTTAAGGTAGACAACCAACCATTTTATATCATTAAACGTATTACTGGCTATTAATGTTGCAATATATCGCCGTTTGATATCAAAGTGGACCTTCCTGTTGGAGCTCAGTGAGTAGTGACAGAGAGGCTGGAAATAAGCTGTAGTTACGACGGTTTGGCCAGTGATGTGTCAATAAGAGATTGTATCTCATAAAAATGGTGGTGAACTTGGTTGGATAGGACATTCTACATTCGTTTAATCTTTCAACATCGAAAGTTTCGACCCTTATCAGTCTGCATAATCCGCGCAGTCAGATCAGGCCCGAAAAATTTTGCATCACTCAAGACGTCTCTTTTCTGTTCAAATTTATGAATAAAAAATACTATTGAATCTGTATCAAGATAAACTTTTGAAACTTCTCAAAAAGGGACTATGACTTCAATGGACGGCCAGGATCTAAATCAGTCTATTCTTCGTAGTTCATTTTGTTGTTGGATTAATATAACATTATAAATACAGGTCTGATAAACTGTAGCAGGAATGTTTAAGAATATCATTTTACGGTGTAATAAAGAGAATGTTTGCAGTGCGACATGCGTGCGTGTGTGTGTTGTTGTTGTTTTAAATATCACAAATAGAAATTGTCCGCATGGCGTGCTTAACAACCTTTGTCACGCTGAACCCGGAATGCTTCTGTTTTTGCAGGGGGTTAAGACATAAGACATAAGGGTAGTCTGTTCTTAGCCTATACCACCTGCTTGTCTTTTTTAAGCTATAGTAGTACCAAATGCTTATAGTCCTCTGATTTAAATGCATGTTTTACAAAAGATTTTATACAGCAAGACCGGAGTTAAAAAGCCTCTTCTTTCGCCGTTATCTATGAAAGTGAATGACGAATTTTAATGAAGTCCTCGTCTATGTAACCTATTACCACACAGTCCCGCTTTTTGGCGCTCTCAATTCAATTTGGTGTAGTCTTAAATGTTGCCATTGGTAATGGATTAATATCATCCATACGTTTACATATAGACCCGCTGAAAATATATCTGAGGATTTTCTGTCTATTGCGTTTAAAGATTATGATAGAAAAAATGGCTAATCAAATTTCTAACTGTAATGCTTTCAGACACTTGTTACACGGTGATTAAGCTGATTTTGTAATGAAAATGACTGTTCATAACAGAATTTAGCAGATTTAACACGAAGAAAGAATATTTATCGTGAAAAGTACATTGATAAGTATTTTAAAAAAAGATAAATTTCCAATTTCATTCTTCATGAAAATCTGACCGAGAGCTGCTTTAATCATAAATTGGCCGGAGTTACATCCTAAAAGTCAAATAAAAGGAATTCGTTGACTTTTTAACAAAGAAGTTATTAAGTAAAAGAATACGAGCTTGTTTCGGAAACTTCCTACTTCAATTCTATTCAAACAGACATCAATCAATGTATATAGTACTAGAAATAGTCCTTCCGCTGTTGACTTCTCTTACAGGAAGATAATCTTTTTTACGGTATATAGAATAAAGATGATCGGGGCGAGAATTTATTTCCCGACACAACACTTTTCGATGCAAAATGAATAGCTAGCTTGTAAAAAATGTTCTTTTGAGGTATTCTGAAAAGTTTGCTCAATAATTAAGATACCCTCCCTCGTTACTGGAGGGGTTATGTTTGTATTTACTGAACATTATTTCTTCTACTTACATTGATGGATTTGGATTTCGATATACACGTGTCTCTTTTCAAATATTTTTGTTAACATATTATCTGGACCGTATTGTCAGGTTTTTATGGTTTATGATGGTATCGTGGAAAAGGGGGACATCATGTTCCAATATATCGTGTGTTTCAACATATTTTGATGTAATTCACTTTTAATTTGGTTTTAAACTCATCGAATTCAATTAAACATTGTTTGTGTGTTTTTATTCTTTGTTTGTTTTCAATTGGGCATTCTTTGGTGTAAGGGAAACATGTAGAGGTTAATGTTTCCTATCTTAAATGAGCGCTACATGCCCCCTTAGTCCTCTTATATTTTACCGGATAAATTCTAGACAATATAGTGAAGAGTGTGATCATTATGACTAATGAGATCTTACCGCTGAAGCCTAATTGAATAACGAAGAAAGTTTTAGTACGAAAAAACAAGTTTTTAAGATAAACGATTAGCAAAGGAAGAATCTATATTTACATTTGCAAGTAGCCTTCCGATTAAGAGATAAAGATAATATTGCTTTTTTGTGGGGCTATGAAATAAAAAGGTTAACAAAACAGAAGTGTCATTAATTTTATAGTTAACACCTCTGTGATAACAAAAAATATTCTCTTCATTCCTTATATTTTACTCACAGCAAGTCACAAACCTTGATTTTTTTGTCAAAAAATATAAATTGTACCAGTTTTTTAGCAGTTCTTTATGGAACTACTTTCTGCGAAAGCGAACAAAACATTTGCGGACTCAATTGTTTCTTGTGTGTGTGTTTGTTGTTGTTTCGGAAAGGTACATCGATAAACTTTGCCACCTCTCTTATATAACTGGTGGATCGCTGACTAACAGAACAATTATTTCAAACCGGAAGTGAAATTTGAACTTAACCGACTTGGCGACTTAAACGTCGTAATTAAACTTATTCAAGCAAGTATTTTCTTCATTTTCTGCAGTGTTTTTATCAAATTACTTTCTTGTGTGGCGTAAAAATTGGGATTGTGTGAGAAATGGTTGAGGTTTAAACCTCTTTATTTTACATCAATTGGGAAGCAAGTTCTTCTTACTTAGACAATATCGACTCGTTCCTGCTCCTGGAGAATAACCAGTACTAGTGCCGATTATGTGGCCAATGACAGAACCAAGCTCGATAGCTGCTCCCGGGAATCGACATCGGAGCCTCTTGATAGGGAAGCCCACGCTCTACATATGAATGTTAATGCCGGATTATCATTTTTTTACTTGTTATGAAGCATTGCTGCAAGCTGTTTTCGGGGAATAATAAGTGTCTCTTGAGGTTGAAAGCAAAAGCAGTATGAGTTAGTAGTCTTATGTGGTCAGTTAAGAATTTGGATGAACGATATTTTACGCCTCCTTGAACAATCTTTCGGTTATATCATAGCGAATTTCAGTTATTCGTGTGTTTTCTGGGTATCATAAGAACTAGGCTATCACTCTTACTGCCTTGTCGAAGGAAATATCATTGACCGACGGAGCGGTTTGGACTCGTACATAAAAAACCCAGTTTACGAGACCGCTGCCTTTACCACTGGACCCCGGTTGTCCGAACTGTAAAGAACAAAGACTGAAATTCATGAATAGTCTGAAAAACATGGTTAGATGTATACTAGTCAGTCAGAATCAACTGTACAACTCCACAAGTAGTGCAAACGCTCTAAATGCCCTACTATTTTAAGATACTGTATACCACTACACCTGATTCTTTTTATCGCCTTTCCTTACTAGGCCCATTCGTGCTGATCATATACTTTAAAGCATAACGCATGACGCCGGCGAATATTAATCATTTTTATGAGCTAAATTATTTTTTTTTTTAATTAATTTTCATAAATCTCTGTGCATGAAGCCCATGATTTTTAAGTAAAGAAATGCGTTATTATAACAGCCATTTGAGTGGGGCCGCCGTCATTGCGCAGTTGGTAGCGCGTCGGACTGACAATCTAGAGGTCCCGGGTTCGATCCCCGACGGCGGCACTCATTCTTTCCGACTATTTGTCTCTCACCAATTGGTCAATAATCGTAGACCAATGTGGGATAGCAGCTGGGGGCTAGGAAAGGATGTAATGGTAGTACTGGTGTGAGAAATACCAGGATTCCATTGTTAGGTGCTCCAACCGCCGCGATATAACTGAAAGATTGTTGAAAGCGGCGTAAAACCCCATTCAAACAAACAAACAAAAGCCATTTGAGTGGCTGTGAACATTTAGCTTTTAAAATAAGATATAAAAACTAAAACTGCAAAACAAAAAAAAAACAAGAAAAAGAAATCGCGAACTGTCGCGAAAGTAAAAGAACGCTTTTGTGGATATTTTATTTTGATTTGAGTTTATAAGCTGTAATATGTGTTTACAAACTGTTTAATAAATGTTCACTTTAAAAAAAGAGTGAACATTTCGACCGTACCGAATCATACTTAAGAGCAAGTCTCTGTAAGCTCCTAAAGTAGTCGGATAGAATTGAGGAAATAAATTTGTGCTGTCATTTTTAGGCAGAAGGTCGATCAGGGTGGTTTTTTTCCTTTAGCTCTACTGACCTAAAGCCGGAAAAGCTATAGCTTTTTTCCGTCCGCCGTCCGTCCGTTGTCCGTGCTTCCTTGTTAACACTCTAAAGTCCAAGGTTTTCATCGGATTCTCTTTAAACTTTCTCAGAATGATTGTACCATCACAAGGATCGTTTCTTTTTTAAATTGGGTCAGATCTGTAATTATAATATAATTAAAATATCCTCGTTAACACTTTAGAGTACACAGGTTTCATCGGATTCTCTTTAAATTGTCACTGAATGATTGTACCATCATAAGGATCGTTCCTTGCGAAATTTGGTTTGATCCGCCAAGATACATGGGAATATAGGCCTTATGAAAATTGATTGAAAAATCGATTAAAAATCCTCCTTAACTTTCCAGAGTCAAAAGCTTTTATCGGATTCTCTTCTAACCTTCTCAGAATGCTTGTACCATCATAAGAATCGTCACTTTCTGAAATTCGATCAGATCCGTCAAGAAACAAGGTAAAATTGGCCGAATTAAAATTCAATTCTCTGATCTGTGTCAGCTCGAAAATCTATGATAGATAATGGGAAATAGTGTAAGAACAAAGAAATATTGTAAAATATGTAAGAAATATTTGAAGATTATATCAACTTGGGGTTGCAACTTCTTTGAAATTTGGACCAGTGTATTTTTTTCGCTGCCAATAATGGTAATCAGTGATTGAAGCCGAAATATCAGGTACACGTATATAGATATCGTTTCAGTCCCCGTTAATTATGATAGCAAATATCTTGACTTACCCTCGAAAATAATCAGAAAAAGATAAGTTTTGCATACCTACTGTAGTTTGGTTGTTTCAATCACACCAAAAATGTCCGAATTCACCTAGATACATTTAGTCACTCCACAGCCTCTACTTTTTCATTTCTCGATTTTATTTTCTAAAATTTCATTTGATTTTATTCAAATTGAATGCATATTTTAATCTCTGAAAAGTAAGATAAAGTTTCTTTGTATAAAATGATTTTTTGCCAGTCACATGAAACAAAAAAGTAAGTTACCAAAATGTTGCAACTGCAGCTTGAATAGACTCTAGTTACAACGTCTAAATAGCGAAACATACACAAAAAACTCCAGATAATTGTCAACCTATGTTGGAGTTCAAAGTCCACAGTATAAATGAAAGATTTTTCGATCGATTGGCTCTTTGATTGACTGCTGTAGTTAGCTTTTTGGCGAATAATAACTAGTATGCTTAAGAGGGATGAGCAGATTAGGGCTTGGATAGAATGTTTTGAAAGTACTGGTTGAAAAAACTCAAGTTAACAATTTTTAAGTTATCAGACACCCCAAAAAACCTTAACACTGTTAACAATAGCGCGAAACCCTATACACTCAAACACTCCAACTGCTTACTGCCCGTGTCATGTTACAGTGAAAGAATGTTTCTGCCAGACGTTAATCAGTTACAGCATCTATATAAAGCGGTAAGAATTGTGATATCGTCCAGAAACACATATCCCAGTAAAGTAGTTTGTTGAGGGACCTCTTGGAGGTAACGTTTTTCATTGTTATAAGGTCTGATAGATAGTTACTGCGACTAACCAAGGATTGTGTTCCAATGACAGAAGACAAACGTCGACACCAAAAGAACTCCTGGTCAAATTATCTGTGTAGTTTCCAATTTCTAGCTCACCTGAGCACAAAGTGCCCATGTGAGCTATTATGATCACCCTGTGTCACATGTCTGTCCGCCGTGTGCCGATCTGCGTCCGACAATAACTTATTCTGACAAGTTGCTCTTCTAAATTGCTTCGCCATTTTCTACCAATTTCACCACCATTATGCAGGACTGTACCTACAATGATCCCCTTTGAAAAATAACTAAAAGTACCTGCCAGTAATACCCGAAAGGGGAGTTGGGCAGTATATATAGATAGATAATAACATCTATTGAAACTCTGATTATATTGTCAGAACCTGGATTGATGAAGAAAAAAAACGTCTTCGATTTTTTTCTTTCTGAGATAGAAGGCATGGGTTTTTTTTTCACTGAGCAAAGGTTTGTGGACCTCAATGACAAGTGACCAATAGCTGGCCCCACCCACTTAATCACCTGGCCCCGCTCATTGACTCCATCAGGAAATTCTACTTCGGTTTTAAACGGAATTGCTCTTGCAAAATTTTTGACATATAACCAAACGTAGAATGATTGGTTGTCGACCAAAACGTCTTAACTCGAATAAGCTGAAGTTACGACGTTTAAGTCGCCAACCAACAAAATGTTTCTAATAAATATCAGCTAATGTCGGTGTTCAAGGTTAACTTTCACTCTAAATGAATGATTTCTTTGGTAGACTGATTATATGATTGACATTGGCCATTTGTCTGTTGCTAAAATTAAGACCCTGACCAGCGGTGTAACGGCGTGGGGAAAATGCCTTTTTTTATAAATAAAGACTACTTCAAACAACATCTCCTATCAAACTAGTATTTTATAGGATTGTTGTTAAAGAATACACATAAAAAATTTAAAAGAAAAACAGGCGATGAAAGACTGGTTGCAACAAAAGGAAAAATGATTATAGCATGATCCTAGGGTACTTAGTGGATGAGATCTAGGGAGAGTAAGGCCTGTGTAGAAATAATGAAAAATGTCTTCAAATGATATGTCAATTAAAAAAGTGCGCCGATTCAACCATTTTTTACGGAATATTCTTTAGGTGGTCTTTAAAATTGATAAAAGAGATAAAAATGCATTTAAAAACTCTGTCTGACAATGATACAAAAAAACTAAACGATAATCAAAAGCCTAAACGGCCTCAAATGCAGTCAGGACTGTATATTAACAATTTTATGGCAGTTGAAGTCATTCTCTGATTTGTCAACATGCAAGTTTTCCTTATTATGAAATCACAGTTGAAGACTTCTATCTCCCCCCCCCCTCCCGACAGAATCCCAACCATGTTTTCTCGCCCATAACTGACTTGATCAACAGCGTAATTGTCGAATTCGGGCAAAATATACGAAGGGTAGTTTAAGGAGCATCACCCTCCAATATTTCGAATGACTGTAGTTACGATAAACCGACAAAATTCATCGTGCGGAGAATTATTAAATTCTACCCTTACCTTCCCGGTCTATCGGAATTGAGTAACTGACGCGTTGAGAAAATGTCACGTGGATCGACCTTCGAACCTCTTACGCTGTAATGGACTTGGTCTCATTTCTCTACCTTTGTTAAAAATACGGTAATCAACGAAGAACTCTATTTTACGAATCGGGAATTTACACCGAACAGATACACGTGTACAAAACTGGATTAAACTTTGTAGCTGGTAACTTATAAAATCGTAAGAATGAAGATTATAATAATCGAAAAAATCCGATAAGGCGGAATGTCTAATTTCACTTGTCCAAGAACGACGAATCGTTGAACACCGAGGCCTACCATACCCATTTTTTGTTAAATGAAATCCGTAATGAATGTAAGTTCAGGCAGTCGATTAAATGATGCCAGAGACATAAATATACATTATTCTATGTCTCTGATTATGTTTACTTTTGACATGACGACAAACCCGGATATTTCCCTCTATCAAGTGGCCTGGATGCAACACTGTTTAAGATGTGGTATAAATAGAAGTATACTGTAGAGGTCGTGACCTTAATCATTGCGCATATTCAGTGATTCGGCTTTTCGCAGTCATTCTTTATGAATCGGCTTACATTTTCAGATAGTATACTACAAGAAATTATGAATCAATTCACGAGCAAGGAAATCAAAGACCGCATTCGGGCGATTCCTACTGCAATAAAAAAGGCAACTTCTCTTGATCAAGATTGCATAGGGCCTTGATATTTGACATGAATCATCAGCATGAAACTCTGTTATAATTGCTAAAATCGAGTCTCTAGGGTATTCATAGGCCAAATCTGTTTCCGATGTAGCGTTAGGCCAATATGTTTATTTTGACTTAGTAAATTATTCTTTCAGTTAATATTAATAAGGAAAAGATCATTTGTTACAGGTGAGCGTAACAGGGCAAATAACACACTTGGTCTTTCAAGAATATCGTGTCTTTTATCTAATCTTCAATTACTAGCTGAATCGAATTGAGAGAACATCGGTATGTATCAGAAACCAGCGTAGGATGAGCATCTGAAGGCTAAGCAAGGATGTAGTAGTAGTACTGGTGTTAGAAAAACCAGGAATCCACCGTTAGGTGCTCCAGTTGCCGTGATATGACTGAAATACTGTTAAAGTGGCGTTAAATCCCATTCAAAAGCAACAGTATATAAAACTAATTCATAGCACATCTTAATCTGTCTCTCTTAAAAATGCTCATTCAAGAAAGTGTTGGTAGCAGATGGGCGTCTTTATCTACGATCCATCAACATAATTCAGATTCGGACCGTTGCTACCCTGTTTATTCCTTCATAAAAGAAATATGAGCGTATACAATAGGCTCGTATCAAGCATTATGTAAGAAATAAACAAATGTCATGCTGGAGTTCACATTGCATTTCCGACCAAAATGAATTATTTGATTTGCCGTTTTAATCTTTGATTGACAACGATATTAGTAAAATGTGCAAATTATTGTCGATATGCCGAATACAATAAGTTAAGCGTAAAATGGTTCTGTTAGTGGTTACCAGTAAATACCAGTCAAGCATTACCGTCCTGAAACCCATAATAAATGTCTCGATGATACCATTCTAATCAGTAACAACGATAATGGGCTTGCTTACGTAAGGTATTTTTATTATAGCTACAGTAAAACTTTATTAATCTGACGGACCATAACTCTTCCACGCCCATTTTTTCAATTATTGCCTTTTGTTGTGTTTACTGTTACATTTCCGTCCGGAACATATCTCCTAAATCATAAGTACTAGCATCTTCAATTTTATACTCTCAAAGATCCTAATGTGGAGAAGTGTTATATACAAGAACCGTTACTCTACCATGCCCATCATTTGAGTTATTAACCTTCGTTGTTTTTGCCTTAACTTTTTTGTCCGAACAATATCTCCTAAACCATAAGTGCTAGAAACTTCAAACTTTATACACTTATAGATTTCAATGTTGAGAAATGTCATTTTCAAGAACTGTTACTCTGCCACGCCCACTATTTGAGTTATTGCCCTTTGTTATTTTCACCTTTATTATCTCCTCAATTCTGTCTACCTTTATACGTCAAACTTTGGTTTACCCTTTCCAAAACAACCTTATGTCGTAATGCCTTTAGCTACAGGGGTATGGGGTAGTTGTTGTTGTTGTAGTTAGGTTGCTTTTTTGTTTTTGGTTTTGTGTGTGTGTTTTAATACTAATCACATTTTTTTCAAAAGTATTTTTACTTTGATTGTTGCGCGAGCAAAATTTCCTAACTACAGCTTTATCAAAACTGCCAGCGCACCGACGCTATTGTGTTTCTTATCTTTCATAAAAATACTGATGATATAGCACTGGATATTATAGTTTTAAACAAAATATTGGGCAGATATGTCCTTCTACAGATCAACTTCAGTGACAGGATTCAACCCTTTACTGATATAAAGCCCCTAGGGTACTCAGAACCACAGAGCAGTCGGGGCCATATAACAACTCAGGTCCATAGATCACTCGGGGCCATACAATACCAAAGGCCGCAGAGCACTTGGGCAGGTATTTAGTGGTAGCTCATATCGCTCTCTGATCCTCATCAGCCAAGTAAAATCTTCTGTTCATAAGATGACCCAAGACGTTTGATTTATATTATAATATGTAAATATAAGTATTACAGTAGTGTAATAACTCTGTGAAAATGCTGCAACGTGTGGTAACACCTTTAATTCACCGTGAAAATAACGTCCTATTGCATGCAACCGACAGATCGCTGACCGCACCTACTGACCTCCGACAGGAAGTTCCTTTTTTGCAAAATATATGGTGAGTAGCATATGACCAAAAGGTAAAATGGTTGGTAAAGGATATAAACGCGATCCATCAATCCGTCAATTAGGTCATTTTGATATCGACTTTTTGCTAAGAATTTAGATTTTTTATTATTATTATTATTTTATTTTTTTTCCCATTGAGGTAAGAACCTAGAACCGGATTCATTCATTAGTGAAATTATTTTGTTAGGGTTATATCTGAATGAAAAAAGATAAGATTCACTTCATTTCTTCATTTAACGCCATTAAGTATAACAAAATAAATATTTTACAAGTTTTGAGTAAAATTTTTATAGATCTTCTGATCTATTTTGTGTGCAAGTATAAAATTTGATGGATTGTTTGGCCCGCTCACTTACTCTAATGACCCCGTCAATTGACTCCAACAACCTCGATTTCAGACAGCTTTTGTTTGTTTGTTTGTTTGTTTGTTTGTTTGTTTGTTTGTTTGAATGGGGTTTAACGCCGCCTTGAACAATTTTTCAGTCATATGGCACCAGTACCACCTTGAAATCCTTTCCTAGACTCCAACTGCTATCCGACTTAGAGGTACGATTATCAACCCATTGGTGAGAGACAATTGCCGGGAAGGATATCTGCCGCCCTCGAGGATCGAACCCATGACACCCCATAATTGAAGATTGAAAATTGGGAGTCTGTTGCGCCACCAAATGCGCTTTGACGGCGGCGATTTTAAACGGCGTAATTCTGTAAAAAAAAAATGTATGTGGTTAGTGACCTGCAGGTCGTAAGCAGTGGTTACGACGTTAAAGTAGCAAAATCAACAAAAATGCTTTACATTAACGTCGGCCAGTGTTGGAGTTAACAGTTCGATTTCGTACTAAATTACTAATTGGATTGGTATATTGGTCGTGATTCGCCAATTACTTGCCTGTTCATTCTTTTTTAGAAGCAGTATGAAAAAACAGCCAATCAAAACGATTAAATCTCGATAGGCGAAATTGAAACAAAATTTAGAGATTTGTGTTTTAGCAATGTCATATAACGGATAAACCATCCCTGTAAGGTTATTTATCTATCTTTTTTGCGTTTTTACCCTGAAGTTGTTTCGGAAAGGGTTGGTTTATTCAGTCATATAATTCGACTGAACGAATTTGCCATTTTGAATAAGCAACGTAATTTAGTTTAATAAAGTGAGATTCCCATCTATCTGGGTTGCATGGACTGTGATAAACAACAACGATCTATTGATACTTTTCTGTGCGAATCTGATAATCGTCGTTAGGCTACAGAAATATCTTAACTTCAGCTTTATTCAGTTAATGTTACGATAATTTTTAGCATATTTCTGACGTTTTTCTTAATCACGATTATATTCAAATTACATGCATAGAGCCATACCATTGGGTATTTCACACGCATATGAGGACGGCATTCTTCAATCCCACCCATACTTCAACTTAATGATTTCGGATTATTGGTTTTATGAGAGGACTAATACATTTTTTCAAGAAATGCCTTAATCTATTTTCTGATGAAACGGCTAAAATCATAGTTTTGTAACAAGTTATTTCATCCTTGTCCATATTTTTTCTACCTCAGAAGA
Organism: Fragum fragum; assembly: GCA_946902895.1. Taxonomy (NCBI): domain Eukaryota; kingdom Metazoa; phylum Mollusca; class Bivalvia; order Cardiida; family Cardiidae; genus Fragum; species Fragum fragum. The sequence goes on along the minus strand of OX336377.1, from coordinate 27,336,727 downwards.
CAAATTTAAATAAATGAACAAATTTGATCAGCTATAAATCGTCGTCGGCAACATCTTTGAATTTAAATTAGACTTTAGTCGTCTTGTTAAAAAAATTTACAAAGCGGCAAAACCGCCATGATGACGAATGAATTAGTCAATATCAAAATTCATTGCAAACGATACACAGATTATACCTTGTAATGCTGAGCCCAGAATATCATTTTATCTTATTTCATTTATTCGGCAAATCAGCACTAGCATTGCTTTTTGCAAACAACAATATCTTTGTGTTAGCAGACCAAAGAGAGAACGTGTGCAGTCTTATCTTAGCCTACACCACCTTGTTGTCCCTCCTAATCCAGAGTTGTTTAATAAATATTTTGGAAAGGTCGCGCACTAACCATTTTACTGTTGTTTCGTGTTACTGGCCTTTAATGTTGAAATGTAACTGAAATGTAGAGTACAAAGCAGCGATCCGTTAACTGACCTATCACAATTGTCAATCAAATAACCAGTCAACCAATCATTTCATTCATTTAGATTAGAAATTAGTTTGGGACTCCGACATTGGTCGCCATTTTTGTTAACCTTTTTGTTGGATTGGCGACTTCAACGTCGTAGCTTCAACTTGTTCAAGCTGTAGGTCGTCAACCGACTTTTCTACTTTTTATGTCCTCGCATCGATAGATTGGGGGCATATCGTTTTACCGGTGTCCGTCTGTCTGTCTGTCTGTCCGTCTGTCTGTCTGTCTGCATAACTTAACCTGCCAACTAAACATTTTCCTATAACTTCAACCCTGATTAAGTTACAATGCTAATATTTTGTATGTAGATAGGTCTCAACAAGGCGCAACTGGGGAAGGTCATTTCATCAAGGTCAATGTCAAAATTTTAACCCTTTTCCCGTTTCTAAAGAATTCCTGTTTCGGGGGCATAGTGTTGCAAAAACACATCTTGTTGTTACATGCTAATGGTTATAGATTTTGCAAAAATAACGTCGTTTTAAATCTAACTTTCTGTCGGAGTCAATGGGCGTGGTCAGCGATTGGTCAATTGCCAAGTCGTTGAGACGCTCGCCATTGGTCTCTGTTCGACGCGCGCATGATACATTGTGCGTCTAACTATATCCTCGGAGTGAATGTTGTGGTTATACCGCTGGGATAAACGTCTATATATACATCTTGAATACAGTTGAAAAAGACTCTAACATTGTATAAAAGTGTTTGTGTGCTTGAAATGAACACGTGGTGACATTGTGAACAGTTTCACATGTGCGCTAATTAAAGACCCGGTTTAGCCTGTGCATTCGCGAAATCTGTCATAGTCTTCACTGTGTGCTCTGTATGCATTTCGGAATACAGAATACAGAATGCAGCACGGAAGAGAACGTTTAGCTCTCAATTTTCAAATTTCTAACTGTAACGATTTCAGATATTTGAAAGAATGTGATTAAGCTGAAAGAAAAAAAATCCAAATTATTCGCTTTACGAGACGCCGAATAAGTCAACGAAGTTAAATCTGGATAGAACCAGAATTCATCGGATGAATACATTATCTATCAATTGCCTTATTCGTGTTTTCCATGACGCATCAATTAAATCATTGGCTTCTGTTACCAGTCCAGTTCAGTCGTTATCGACATTGCCTGAAGCATGTTGAATATACCATACCAGATTAAATTTAAAGTGAATTAAAAAAAAATTAACTCGAAGAAAAAATGTTTATCGTGAAAAATAACATTAAAAACTATTAGAAAGACAGATAATTTTACTTTATCAATTTTTCATGAAAATCTGTTCAAGAGCCGCTTTATTGTTCTTTGTTGCTGCAAGGGTCGATTAAAGTCTACTATTCTCGCAAATGTTAAATTGTTGGAAACCCAAATTATTAAACTGTTTGCCGGACCTTTTCGCACGCTAGATGCAAAGTTTTAATATCTTCGGTTGAAGAAAGACGGTGCCCTATTTTTTAAACCAACCGAAACCAATATTATATCTTAATTATAGACGTTATCTATACATCTAAATTTGCACCAATTTCGTATTGAAAGCTTTGTTAAATTGCGTCGATCCATCCAATGTAGTTTTGCATTGAATTGTAATTTGAGGACAAAATCTACCGATGAAATTCGTAAGAATCAAAGAGATTTCTGCACATTCATGGTTAGAAGATTTTGTTCATAGGCAATAATGTCATATTTTCAAGAAGAAGCGTTTGTATTTATCTATAAGACGGAAATGTCTTAATTTGATATTCGAAGCCTTAGTCGTATGAAATCGGCTTCATAAGCAAAATGTAGACAATTATTTTTGGCAAGCCCCCATACGAAACACACACTGTTAATTGCCCGACGTGGTCTAATACACAACAAACAACAATGGCCAACGTGGGCCAAAATACAATAGACTGTTTTCAATCTATATAATTATATGACGCATTTTATTGTGTATTTCTTTGCATATCTCTAGTTCGATTTTCGATCTAGACTCGTGAGTAATTTTGCAATACATCATTTTATTATATATATATATAAGATAAGAAGAACATGAACTTAATTTTCGTGATTTTATCATCAAAATGTGTTTTCTTTCTCACCGCATAAATTTGCGTTTCTTTTCAGATCCTGTTGTTGTTTGCTTGTTTTTATTATACAGAAGGCCTCATTGAAAATAAGTTTTTCATTAATTTATCTGTTTGATTAATGTATGATCTTAGCTAATTGTGCTACCTTCTCTAAATAAAGAATTTATCATAAGCGGGGTGTTTTTTTTTTTGTTTTTTTTTTGGGGGGGGGGACCGGTATTTCGAATCGATCAACCGGAAACAAGTTTTCACGCACTTCCGCTCATTTCCACGCATGCTCATAAACTTGATGTGGAAATCTATGTGATCGCCTCCATCTTGTTTCATCGCTGATGAAGAAAATAACTTACTATTTTCTGCTGAAAACTTATTAACTTGCTGAAAGCTAACAGCTTCTTTATAGTCATGAATATCAAGAAAAATGGTATAAAACTTCGACTTAATACATCCATGGTAAATTGTCTAATGGATTGTCAAAATGAGAGAAATAATTTACTCGCGTTTCAAGATAGAAATTGGGTCAGTGGTTAATGGAGTCAGTGAATACATGTAAACTGTCTGTTAGTGTTTCGACCAGGCAGGGCTGTGCGAATTTACATCCCGTAAACACAGTATATGTAACAAGTTACAACACTTTTATAGTCGCGATTCAAGCGCCTATTCAAATCCATCGAATAAAATACCTTTTACCTCAAATTCGACTATGTCTTTGAAACGGACATGTAGTACTTCAAATGTAATAATGATATGCTCAACGAAAAAATAATTGAATGTTACCTTTGATATCTTTACATTTTATCATTTAACCTTTTACCACACAACCACAATTTTTTACGCACTGGTGAATTAATATTAAAGTAAACGTTGTGATTAAATCAAAATAGCGATTTCGGTAAACAGTAAGGGGTCATGATTGATTGAATAGGGTTTAACGCAACTTTTAATAGTATTTCAGTTATATCAGGGCGGCTGGAGCTCCTAACCATGGATTCCTGGTAGTTAACACACCAGTACTACTACTACATCCTTATCGAGCCTCCAGCTGCTTATCCCAATTAGGTGAACGATTAACTTACTCATACTGATGATACATGCTGGCACTATTGACCGCGGTTAATGATAATCCAGCAAAACCGCTCTCAGGACTTTCAGTCCTTTGATTATTATTATGGACTAAAAGACAAGCAATATGTACCCCACTGGATCAACAATCAACAATGTATATATATGTAAGCCATTTTTAAACTCCTATACTTGCCTCAACCTAGGCAGTTAACAGATTACATGTTTTCCATCAACTTACAATTAATACATGAAGAGAAAACTTTTTGTTTTCATGGAGGTATGAACCGAAACAACTAATCACACTGTATGAATTCGCGAAGCGGATTCATACATTGTGTGATTAGGTTTTTCGGTTCATACCTCCATGAAAACAAAAAATATTCTCTTCATTTCTTATAATTTAATAGCATCGAGCGTTGAACTATTTTGTGCATACAAAATCGCTGCGTGCTCAAAATTTTGTTCATGAATATTTCTTTTTTTTTTCGACCAATCAGAACGTTCGTTTTTTTTCTGGATGGAATTGGAAATTAAATTATTACTATATACATTATATAGAGGTGGTCCCTGTTACCAACATCGGGGATCGATGGTTAGAAAATGTGACACAATACTACGATGACTCCGTTAGGCAAACTTTAGAGAGCATTTGACCTTGAACTAAGTGTATTTTTTACTCACTGCCAAAAAAAGTGGTACGCCAAACCCATCAGTTTTCCGCCAATGAACAAAGGCGGATCAAAAAATAAGTCAACAGTTTACCACAACCGCTTAACTAAACACGTAATGCAATCAAAGTGCTGTCATCACTGTAATTGATCACCACTGAACAATTGAGAAATATTGTTGTTGACGTGAATGTTGAATTTTTACGTCGTATATTTCTTTTGGAAATAAAACTATCAGAACGTTGTTCGCCATGAGTCTATATAAGGTTAAAATCCAATAATAATGCCATCAGCCGGTACCTACATACCAAACACATGTTACGATCATTTTATAAGTGAGTTACGAGGTTATTGGTAGTTCTTGGACGCCAAACTTGCTGACAAATTGGTTGAGCATATCTATATGGAAGGGAATAGATATGAGACACTATTAAGGTTGTAAGGTACCGTGTTAGTGGTCTTACTATAGAACACAACTGACAAGACATAAGACATAAATGTGAAATAAAGAAAACGATCGCTCACGGGCTATTTTCTAGAGTAAAACGAAAGGAAAGTAAACCTAGTTGGCGGACGTCTCAATGGATTGTTAGAATGTTTTTGCAAACCAGCTGTAGATTTTAAAGGTGCGTGATGTTAGAGTTTAATTTTAATTCATTTATTACGTATAACACCTTTTGTAGATATAAAGATCTCCTTCGATCACGCTATATCCAGCTTAGGCCTTGAACACAATATGGAATGTCAACTGTGTAATGCGGATGTGATTAGCCATAATACACTACAGAGAGATATATAGACAATCGGAAGTAATGTACGTATGTACGTATGTTCAATGGGATTCCGTGAATAGTTATTAGTTTTTTTAAGCTACCGCCATGTCGTAGAATGTTTAATATATACAGAATATCTTATTTGGTCGGTTAAGTAATAATTCTGAATAAATGGCTAATCAAGTGTTGGCTAAGTTTTCTCGCCAGGACATGAACATGCACAACAACATAATTTACGCGTGTGGCAGTGACAATTTTTGCCGATCTAGGTATCGTTCTCATGATAATAGAATAGAAAACATCTTGTAGTATCTATAAAGCTTGCCGAGCTAGGCGAAACGCTTTGTCTTTTACATCAAAATATCTCAAAAGAACTATTCGTGGTCTGCTTACCGTACATTGACAGGTGTAAATCAAAGCACTGAAAGTACTGATGGTGGACGTGCCAGTTGGCAGAGAACTAGAAGAGTGTTATGTTCTTTTGGTGTAGAAATGGCGTTTTCATATAGACAATCTGATTCAAGCAAAGCGTCTCACCTAACCCGACTGACAGGACGTTTTCTATTCTGGTGTCCTTGTTACGACCCCAAGTTTGCCAACCAAACCCCCCCCCCCCATAAAAGAGAGAAAAGAATGCCAATGCCTCACGCGTCATTTGTCTCTCACCGATAGAAACATGATTAGTAGTTTTCGTTGGCTGCACAGCTAATGACTCAAATCTTATGTTGCAGTTATACATGTATATGTCCTGGTGTGCCTAGGTTTGGTACACCTACCTACCGCGGTATTACTGAAATACTACTGAAAGTGATAGGCAATCAAATTCATTTAATTCCAGTCTATTTACCTTTCAAGATTAATACTTTTAACCTTTTCGAGATAACCCTTTCCCATGACAGTCCATAAATAATTAAGATATCGTTTCAGAAACTTAGACAATATTAGATATGCAATTCATTGAGAATCATTTCTTACAAGAGAAAAAAGAGAGATTCTGTATATCATTAAACCTTCTAAGATGCGAAGAAATCAGAGCCAAACTTGCTTAGATTGCCCAGTCTACGCTCTCTGCAGGTAGGCATTATGAAAATCTATCTCAATGAAAATATACGTGTTCGCTTATTGAAATACGATGACTAAATTATAAATCACTCTTTAAGATATCTGACTTAACCCATTACCACACAAAGACACTTTCTGACGCCCTGATTAAATGAGATCATGGAAAACTATCCGAGAAAAGGAAAAATTGCTTGTAACAAGAAATTTCTCTTTTTCTCGCTATCTTTTCTACCCTAATTGGTACTTTCTTTCCAATTTTAATAGAATTTTGAATTGTCGTCTGCAACTTCTTTGAATTTATACCAGTCTAAAATGGGGTATCTGGAAATGGGCTAGGCTTGCATTAGTGGATAATTACTTTTATCAGAGAAAGACAAGTCTAAAAATAAATCGCATAACGGATAAAACTAGCCTCGTACTAATTCAACTTCTCATCCACTGTTAGAAACCGTCAAAAATTTTGACAACGAAACAGCTTGACCGAACTTCTTATCTTCTAATTTGAATGCATTGATTTTCAATACTAATTTAAATTCCTACCGAATGACCATATTTCCAAAGATCAACAAGGAAAAAAATTGGGAGTAGAAGGGCGTATTCTTGAACCTTTACTTTAAACTATTGTATTTTCTTTAAACTTGGCCCTTTCGACGACTCTGAAATTGTCTTTTAGATGGGTGTCGAGTTCGATCATCATCTACGTAGTCCTTGTCAAAGCCGTACGCAAACATTTAATCGATAACATTGATGTTTTGTTTGGAACTGTCAAGTCGGTTTACGGGCATGTGCTTATTGTAATCCACAGGTTATCGGAAACCGTATTGCGCGTTGTGATTTGTTGGCTTGCTGAAATATGCCACGATTTCCAGGTCGTAATCAATTGAATTTACGCGTTTGTATTCACGTCGAACTTGAGCTATAAATCGGACTAAGGCGATTTTTAAAGGGTGGTCGCTAATTTCAAGAGTATGTGTGGAATTCAGAGACTTACTTGGACAGGGCGATTGATAAAAGGGTAGGGCACCACGGTTTCTTTGAATTATTTAGAATCCTGGTATTACTACATTTTAAAAATGTACAGGAGACGGTTTTTGATAAAAGATAAATAGAACCTAATTTAGCACTATTTCTCTTTTAACATAGTATGAATTCTACTGGATTTTTAGAACTGTGTAACACTAGTGGACGTCAACCGTCCAACAATAAGACAAGTTTATCATAAGACTTATCAGATATATATATGTATAACGATGTTCAATGACTTTGTATTCTGGTTATGAACTATTTCTTTTACAGTTTATAGCAGTTTCGCCGCTTACGTATTCGATCCCAGTATCACTTAACCCTTTCCTGTTCAATACCTGATTTTCTCGTTCCGGTGATTTTATACTTGTTTATATATTTGAGAAACAATGTGGAAAAAGATGAAATTGCTTGTCCCAAGCAATTTCTTCTTTTTCCACAATATTTTATACCTCATTGAATGGTTATTTTTCAAATCAAATCAAAACTTTATTTGCGTCTGCAAACCCTTTGAATTAGGATAGGTCTAAAATTTTGCAAAACAGGAAAGGGTTAAACAATTTTACACTAAAAGTAACTAGTGGTCTCAAAACGATGACTCGTCTCGAACACTTTTTTAAATTCATGTTTTATCAACCGATTTTCTTTAGCATTCTGTTCTTACATTTAAGTTCTGTTTGTCACTTGATTTCTTTGCTTGTTTGTAAATTCTAAAGTAAAAGTCATTTCAATTAAATAGTGTCGATAAAACGTAAAAATCCGAGTCCGACACCTTTCGAAGGATTCTGTTACAGATGGTGTTACACTGGGACTTTAAAGTGGTAGGCACCGACGAGCGTAGCCCATTGAGAGCAGCTTACGATCCCATCAGTCAAATAATTCATTAAAATAAATTATATTGTTTGAAACCTTGCCATGCTGATAATCATCAATTCCAGAATTGTATAAAAATCAAAGATGAAAGTACCGAAGACACTTATTTTTGCCAATTTGTTTGAAAATAAATCTTATGAATAACTCCGGATTCAAGGGACAAAAAAAAACAGGTGGTATAGACAAATATCAGTCCGCATGTACCACCTGTCCAAACAATTATTTTCCGGAATTCAGCATGACAAGGGTTAATATGCAATTAGTTATACCTTATTTTAATTTTCATGCACTCAGCGCTAATCTTAAATCCCGATAAAATCGCAAGTTTACAAAGCGCAGCCTCCACTTTAATTAAGTGAGATAATCTATCATCTATAATGGTTGCATGGTTTGTGATAGAAAACAAGTGATCTATTGATACTATTCTGTATTCTATGTCACCAGTGACGTTTTCAACATTTCGCCTGTGCGTAAACCGGAACCATCGACCCTATAACAGCCACACAGCGCAGATCCCCCAGAGAAGTCAGTATCTAACTTAAACCTATTACCAGATGGCAAGATTTTGACTGGTCCAAATTGAAAGTAGATGCAGACAACAATCTAAAGTTTGTGAAATTAAAGAAATTTCATCTTTCTGGGTAGAAAACATTGTGTAAAATGAAGAATTTGCTTGATGCATGTAATTTCTTCATTTTACATAATATTTTCCCGAATTGTTTTCGTGGGTGCGTCAAAAAGCGCCTTTTTGTTGGAATGGGTATACACCATTACGTTATGCGCCGGATTAGGTTGACGAATGGCCTACTTACCTTAGGTTGAATGAAACCTATAAGGCGCGTTACTCGTTTTTTATATTTCAATGCATTGAAAGTACTTCCCTTATTTCTCAAAGAAAACCAATTAAGAGACATTAGTCGTGACACAGATTGAGCCGATTTGATTGATTGAATTGGGTTTAATGCCACTTTTAACATTATTTAAGTCATATTACGTCGGCTAGAGCACCTATCCATGCTTTCCTGGAATTTCTTACACTGATACTACCACACTTTCCTTTCCGAGCCTCCAGCTGCTCATCCCACTAAAGTTTCCGATTATCCATCCATTTGTGGGAGAATTATATCGGAAAGGATACTCGCCGTGGCCGAGGAACGAACCCGGGACCCTATAATTAAAAGTCCTGCTGGCTACCAACTTCGCTAAGGCCGGAGCCTCAGATTGAAAAAAGAAGAAGGTACATACCATACAAAAACGTCGATGAGACCTGGGACCAGCCTATAGGAGCGCGCGTGTCATAATTTCTATACACAATCTAAAATCATTTTTGTCATAGATGCAGTCCCTAAATTGCCCCTGCTCATGCTGAACCCGGAAACACCATTGGTTGGCAAAAATCTGCCTTTACATACATGCGGTCTTACCCTAGTCTATAACAAATGGTTAATGCATTTAGCCAGAAATGTTCATAAAATTAAAAAAAGGAATGTTCATCTAATGCATTTTTTAACAAGAATTTTATTTACCGTGATAGTATTAAGAATGTTTATCGTATTTATTTTTCTCCGGGGCCTTATGTCATTTTTATAAGAATATTCATTGTGCGGCTTAACTCTCTACGTTTAAGTCGTTGCTACAGTTTATTCAAGCTGTAGTTACGTCGTTTAGGTCGCCACAAACGATTTGCCAGGTATTTGATGTCCCTTACCAAATGTTGTACAATATAATTTTGTTTGTTAATCCAATCAAACTACCATGAAGGAGGTCAGTGAGCGGAGCCAGCGACACATTAATCAGCCTATTTCATAAAATGACGCTTTCTGACGCACCCGAGAAAAAGAGATTTGAATAAATGAGGAAAATAGAAATTGCTTGTGACAAGCAATGTCTTCAGTATATACAATGTTTTATATCCCAAATGTAAAAATTACTAAAATTTATCGTCTACAACATCTTTAAATTTGAACTGGTCTAAAATTTTGTCGTTTGGTAATAGGTTAAGACATCCTCGTGAAAATACTTTAATTTATTAAGAGTTCTCCCTGCCTATTCCTGTCAGCGACCACTTTTTGTTCCAAATTGGATTCAAAACTTGAATAAAAGAGCCACTTACGGGAAGAACCACGATAGATTGTTAAATATATATATATGACTGACACAAATCTTAGGAGGTTTCAGACGACAATAAAACTTGAATGCAATATGAAATTAGACCATCCCATGTTGTAGAAATATTGTGGGAAAAGGAGAAATTGCTTATTACAAACGATTTCTTCTTTTACATTATTTTTTTCCCCAAGTTTATATTCACAATCACGTGAAATCCCTGGTTCGTACAGGAAAGGGTTAACGGCGTTATTTTGCAAAATTTATTATCAGTAACATGTTATACAGTAAGATTACTTGTTGGCGATCTTTGCTTGAATGTGTCTCAGTTATATCAGAACAAAGTTATCTTATTCTTCTGCTTTCTGGATAGTTTCAAACTGATCTTTTAAATGTTTTATACAAACTGTAGTTAAGACGTTTCTGTCCGGCCAATCCAACAACTCAATCCCTTTTGTTACAAGTAAGTGACAAGACAATAACAACCAAAAGAAAAAAAAAAGGTTTAAATGAAAACCTCAGCTCAAGCATTCAGCGACGACCGGTTACAGTACTTACAGTTCTTTGATTAGAACAAGCTACATACATCAGCCCGATGTTAATACCCTGTGAAAAATTCATCGTCAGTGAAGGACGGAAAATTTCTTTTAAAAGCTACGAAAATTATCTTTCCTGTCAATCGGCGCGACTCATCGTTGATCACAGGATCAAATATGGAAATTTTTCGCTGGTTCGTCCTCATAGCTTTTATCATAAGGTTTGTTGTTTACAGAAATGAAGTTTTGAATTAACACATTACCAGATTGAAAAATTTTAGAGTGGCCGAAATTTCAAGGAGTACAAAGGACAATTAAATTTTCGTGAAATAATAGATTTTTTTTAATCTTCTGGTTTGAAAACATTGTGTAAAATGAAAAGAAAATGCTTGTTACAAACAATTTCTCCATTTTACACAATGTTTTTCCAATTGTTTTTTCTTGGGGCGTCCAAAGGTGTCCTTGTCTGGGAATGGATTAAGGGCTGGGGGAGGGGGAAGTTGATGCATTTTTGTTTTTTTTTTTTTGAAAACTGGCTGAAATTATTTAGTTGCTTTTTTAAAGAGCGCGTATAAGAATGTTGAAAAGATAGAAATTCACTACACTTTCCAATATCCAGTTTAGATACGTATCAACTGAACTATTTCTGAATGTTTGCAGCGTTGAAAAGATATAATAAGGTAAGTTTTGAATCATTTCCGTATAATATTGTCAATTTCAGTTTCTCCACACGGGCATTCTTCTCTACTTTTGAATAATTTTATTGGCAATAATCATCGGTCAATCTCCGATGCCATCCAGATACATCAATGATATTCTATCTTCCAATCGCAGCTATCAATCAAATAACCAGTCGACCAATGAAATCATTAATTGAGACCAGAAATGATGTCCAACATTTGCCGCAATTATGAAATCTTTTTTGTTGGTTTGGCGTTTTGAACGTAGTAACTACAGCTTATTCAAACTTTAGTTTCGACGTTTAAGCTGCCAACAACTATGCTACTTTTTGGTTAAATGCTACTGGCGATAATGTTTTCGAATAACGCTGTTTAACATCGAAGCGGGACATCCTGTCGGGGTCATTGGGTGGATCTAACGAACTTAGTGGGCAGAACCAGCGACTTGATCTATTGACAGTATGGTTCAGAGTGTATGGGTGATATTAAAAATTGATCCAAACGGTCATTTAAAGTAATTCTTAATAATAGTGACAATCTATAAGCCCCTTAACGAAACAGAATTATTCAAAATACTTTAATGAAAATTTCAATTTAAACGGGGTAAATAGTTCATGTGTAACTAGGATAGTTTTTTTACCTAAAAGTTAAAAACTCTAAACTCTTAACTTTCACTGCGTTTGGTGGGTTTTGAAAGTTCTCGAGCCAGAGCCAATATACGATGAAGCTAGACGAAGTTGACGGATCCTGACTGTTTATCAAACAATCAAGCGACCAATCATATCGTTGATTTATGCTTAAAGTTTGAACTCCAACATAGGCCGACATTTATTTGAAGCATTCTTGTTGATTTAGCGACTTAAACGTCGTAACTATAGCTTATTCAAGCTACATTTACGACGTTTGTGTCGCCAACCAATCATTTTACGTTTTGTCACATGTTACTGGCCATTAATGTTTCGAAATAATGCAGTTTATTTTCGAAATTTAACTTTCTGTCTGAGTGTGTCGTCTTTGCTTGAGTTTTCAATGGGCGGAGCAAGCGATCCGTCAATTGAAATAGGTTTATAAAGAAAATAATTATGGCAACAGTCCATCATATATACAATCGTACAAGGTTACAAAAACATGCATTTATATTGATTCATGTGTTCTATAGCCGCGACCACCACAGTGGTAGAGCGAAGGATTCTCTGTAAAGAGGTCCCGGGTTCGATCCCCAGCCGCAGCGAATATCCTTTCTGACATTTGCCTCCCACCAAGCTGTGGATAATCGTAAATCTAAGTCGGATGAGCAGCTGGAGGCTCGAAAAGGATGTAGTGTAAGTACCTGTGTAAGAAATACCAGGAATCCATTGTTAGATGCTCCAGCCGCTGCGATATGACTGAATACTGTTAAAGGGGCATTAAAGCCCATTCAATTAATCAATCAGGTGTTCTATAATGTTGCAATATTTTATTACTATACAACTCTCATACCATCTATTTAGAAATAAGTTTTATGAGAAAATGTTTGCAGGCGAAAGTTCAAAATGTATGTAAATGGAAGAAAGTGCTATATATAGCCGAAACCGAAGTAAAGAAGAATTACTCGTAAAAAGCAATTTTCATTTTGACCACAATATTTGCCAGGTTCGGGGGCTGCTGTTGTTGTTTTGTTTAAAAGTTTTAACCTATTAGCACTTACGATTCTAGGCGCCCCAAGAAAAAAGGCCTTTGAAAACATTTTGGAAAATGAAAAAACTGCTTGCTGCAAGAAAATTTCATAATGTTTTCTACCCCAAAAGTTAAAAAAAAAAAAAAAAAAAAACTCAAAATTTCATAATCTTTACAATGTCCTCTGCAACTCTTTTCAATATGGACTGGTCAAAACTTTGCCGTCTGGTCCTATAGAATTGTTATGTTTTCAGACAAGGATCCGGTAGAGTATGCGACACAAAAGTCACTACAAGTCGGTGTTCGTATAAGTCTAATAGAAGGTGCGGTTTGTTTGGATGGGGCAGATGTACCAGGTATATAACTTAGTGGTTTGATTGTTTTTAATTGTTAATTGTATATTTATTCGTGTATCTATTTATTTGCTTATTATTTATTCATTCATTTGTTATTTTATATGATTATTAATAATGTTGCTTACTTGTTTGTGTTTAATCAGAAATAGTCGTTTAGGCGATGGTGTAACGAATGAGTTAATCCAGAAGATCATTGTCCGTTGAATCGTAAAAAAGTCGTGAGGAGATCCAGTTTGTCCAGACTATAGTAAAATTACACGACATACATTCCTGATCAGCCCTGTCAATATCCGACCATGGTCAGAAACATAAAAAACGAGAGGAACGTCGTTGGTTAGCTACCCAAACGTATAACAACAGCTTGAATAAGAGCTTGTCAAACCAACAGAAATACTGGACATAGATATTGGAGGTCAACATTCTCTTTCGGCCAATCAGATTGAAATGATCGTGCTGACCAAATAAAATGTGTGAACGGACCTTTATCTTTCGGTGTTTCAAGATCTCTTTGAGCCATTAGGAGACGACAACATTTTGGACTACAATGTTAGTTGGTGAAATTTTGACAATCTTTATCTTTCGGGGTAAATAATGTTGTGGATAATCAAGAAATTTCTTTCAACTATCAATTTCTTTAGTAACTGCAATTTTTTCTTACCACATAGACAAAGATCTTTAAAATTTCATCGACTAAACATTATCGTCTGCAACTTCTTTATTGTTTTTAATTTTTTTTTCTAAGCCTTTTTTTCTAATGAGCGGGCTAGTGCGTGAATGGTTTAACTGTTGGTTGCAAGCTCGGCTCGTGTTTAGCTTGGACATATTCTGTCTGGTCAGGGATGTTTAGTGAATTAGTTGCTTTTAAACCCATCCCTACACGATAGAATTTAAGACTGGTCCAAATTGAAAGGACTAACCGACGACAATTAAAAGTTGATAAAAACTGAGATTTCTTTCTGGATAGAAAACATTGACTGACAATTTCTACATTTTACACAGTGATTCTCTATTGTTTTTCTTGAGAGGCGTAAAAAAGCGCTATTTTGTGGGAATGGGTTAAAATAAAATTAATGACATGAACTTCTCAGATCATATGTTGATACGTTAATGCATTATTCTGGTTTAGAAATAAACTGACAAGATCGCTTTATAGACAGTTGACCTATCACGACATCAATCAAAGAATCAAACGACCAATCAAATCATTCATTTAGTCCGGCATTGAAAATTCGACATGGCCGACATCAGCATGATTGATTTTGATTTTTGTTTTTCGACTGAAACGTCCCTACCTCAGCTTAATACCAACGATTCCACTTTTTGTTAAATGTTTCTGGCCATAATTTTTGCAAATAACGCCATTAAGTATTGAGATGGAACTTCCTGATGGAGCCAGTGAGCGTGACCAACTGAGTCAGTGGGTAGGGTCAATGACCCGTCAAGTTTAGGTTTACTTCAATACGTAACCTTTGCTTTATATATGTGAAAGACTCGTTAGAATTGACTAATCGGGATGTCAATCAGAAAAAAAACGATTAACCAATCATTCATATAGACCGAAAATACACATTGAACTCCGATTTTTTTGTTAAGCATGGTTGCTGGTTTACTACCTGAAACGTCGTAACTACAGATTATTCACGATTGAATCAGCAACCAACGATTTGTATTTTATCTTATATACCAAAATGTGGTAATGGCTTGAAGAAGGCTGTAGTCGCGAGTATACTCACTGACAATTTATCATAACGGTACTGTAGAAGAATCATCATAGACTATTTACCAACAACTTTTATGTCATACATATAGAGTATCCACAACTGACCTGTCGCTGGCCACGCCCATTGACTCCGCTGGCCAATCTCACTAACCTCCGACAGGAAGTGTCACTTACGTACTAAAGGATTTCATTTTGCAAAATGTATGGGCTGTCACGTATAACATAAAAGTAAAATAGTTGGTTGGCGACTTGAATGCACTGTAATTACGACGTTGCGAAACTAACAAATGTCGAAGTTCAAAGTTCACTGGCGGTCTGAATGAATGATTTGATTGGTCTGTCAGTGATTTAATTGACGATCGGAATCCGTGAAATCTAGATTCAGATTTTTTCAAAGTCCGAAACATTTCGACCATATAGCTGGCTGCTGCCTTCTTTTCTCTTGGTGAATAATATTCAAAAAATTAAGATCGGGAGTCATCCTTTGCCATCCACTGTTTTTATTCGAATATCTAGTGAGATAGAATTGCAATTTAACATATAGTACATTTCCTAAAAAAAAAAAAAAAGTTTTCAGTATAATCACCATTCAAGCGGCGACTGAGTTTGTAGACATGAAATGGAAGCGTGTTTATGTAATTAAGTAAGCCTATGGGCGATATTCTCCTACGCTAACTGCAACATTTTTTTCCCGGGTTAAAGACTCAATGGCTTTCGTACGGACAAAATTTCTCAACGAAAGAAGTCCTAAAATATTCGTTCAACCAGTGCACAGACCCTCATTATCAATAATTTCAGAATAGATCACACTTTCGCTTTTGGATAGTTTTGAAAGTTGTTTTCATTTTCTTTTCGGCAAAGCAGATTGTGATCTGTTATGATACTATTGATAGAGGGGTCATTGAACAATCAGCATTTCTTTTTGTTGGAAATGTTGTCCCACCGAGAGCCTTTACTGTCCCATAACTATATATCAATTGTTCACCATTTTTTCAGAACACGTTATCGAATATGTTCAAGTACTCAGCCAGTCTGTTGTCCTGGTTATTCCGGGGATGGTTGCACAGGTAAGTCCGCGGGTTCCTTTTCTGATGGGTAACAAATTGTTTATCGTCAGTGCGCGACCAAAACCTCGTAACTCCAGCTTATTCAAGCTGGAGTTACGAGGTTCTGTTCGCCAAACTACGTTATAATACCTATTGAATTAGGCCTCCATCAAACTCACTTTCAAAACTCAAGTCTAAACCTTGTTATCTTTAAGGGTTGTCGTTTGTTTGTTTATTTGTTTGTGTTTGTTTTTTTATTTGTTTGTGTTAGTTGTTTTTATACTGCCCGAAGTGTAAAATTTCTACTATAAGTTTTCACGATTTAATAAAGGGATTGGATCACACGCATTTCGTTATGTTATATACCTTATAACAAAACAAATTTGGTTTATTACCACATCCTGCTTTTATTAGAAAACATTGTGGGAAAGGAAGAAAAAAGTATTAGCTTAAAATATAGGTAGTTTAATACACTTTATTGTGAAAGATACAAAGGATTGGTTCGATTGCAAAGATAAATCATTTCAGAATTCTTTAATCCTGCTTAATCCTATGCTTCTGGGGTACATTAAAATCGTCTCGATGCCTTCTAAAGGAGAATTTGGTTGCTTAACGCAATTGGTCGTTTAATAGAGGTGGTCGCTGGAGCAAGATCGACTGTACTGCGGATTGGAAAATGACGTTTACATTTAGATGCACCCTGGCGTAGTTTCGTTACTAAAATGTGGCAGTCATGCAATTAGATTATTATTGTTGCCAATGCACGTGTTGTGTCATATGAGTGTAAGGGAAACATTTCAACACCCCGATATCATATCATAAATGTACAGATGTTTGACTTGCAAAATACTATGATTAATTTAGATGTCAATGAGTGCTTTCTCAGAACTGACAACTGCCAACAAGTTTGTGTGGACACGAAGGAATCGTATCGCTGCGCTTGTACGAGGGGCTACTTTCTTAGTGCGAACCGCAGATCTTGTATAGGTGAGTGAATAGACTATGTTAAACCAAGATAGGTTAAGATACCCATAAGCTATTCAAGGAAGACACAATAAAAATATTTGGTCAAAATGAGAATTACAATTTCTCTTTAATCAGACTTTTACAACACTGTTAGCATTTCTTTTTAAATGTGGAGCACTATGGTTTGTCGTCAACATAGTCTTCAATTTGAAACAGTCAAAATGGGAACGTCAAGGGACGGGTTAACCCTTTAGGAACTCCTAGATGGCAAAATTTTAGACTAGTTCAAACTGAAAGGAGATGCAGGCGACAATTCTAAGTTTATGAAATTTTGATTTTCAAGTTCAACTTTCTGGGTAGAAAATATTTCTGAAAATGAAGAAATTGCTTGCAACAAGAAATTTCTTCATTTTCCAAAATGTTTTCCCTATTGCTTTTCCTGTGGGCGTCAAAAAGTGTTATTGTATTGGAATGGGTTAAGGCGGGCATGGCAAACGCTCCAGCTTTCCCTCTAGATGCAAACATGTTGTATATTCAAATGTGCTTTCGTAAATATATGCGTATGTTTTAAAGTCATAAGTTTCATATAACATTTTTTTATTTTTGTCCAATTGATCTCTCCTTATAACAATAATGATGTTAAATAAATCTCGGTGAATGGCAGTCTTGGACTGGCGAGCCTGTCCTAATCTCACAATACAAGATATCAGAGAGCAGCGTAAATAGGATAGGATCTTCAATCTTCGACCCTTTAAGAGATTTGTGTAGCCTCTAAACATGGTAGGACAAGAAAGATTTTCTTACCATAATATGAAGAATAACATCGATATGGAACTTACGGCTCAAGGCTCAAGGAGAATTCCACTAAAACCGAATTAAAAAGGATTCAATGAAATTATTACCACCAGACTATGTTTTTATACTGGTAACTATGTAATGTTTGTCCTACCTTTGTGATTTGTGTCCTACGTTTTGTACAACGCATATATTGCTTACGTCATAGACGAGTGCTGCTGGTGGTTGTCATTTCCAACGTGCACTCTCATCAGATAGATGATAACTTCCTGACTTGCCAGAGGACAAAATTTTCATTTTTTTTTTCAGATATAAATGAGTGTCGAATAAATAATGGTGGTTGTGCAAAGATTTGTACTAATCAAGCTGGTTCCTACAGTTGCAGCTGTCCATCTGGTTTTAGGCTTGGGCTGGATCGGCGATCTTGTATTGGTAACAACGTTAAATATACTTTTATGACAGAGAGATTACAATATAGTATTTTCCCATTCCATTACTAAATTATACAGCTCAAAGAAAATAACAAATTCCTTTTCAGACCCTATTTGATATAACTGTCAAAAAAATTAAAGATAACAATGTCTAAAAATAATTATTGTCCTTCAAAAAAAAGCAGTTTAATATTCTTGGATGAGGCGAAGGTCTAAATCGAACGGGTACAATTAACATCAACACCGGCTTTAAAACGAGATATCGTGTTGAAGTCTGGGTTACTATCCCTAAAGCTGTCGATCTCCGGGCTCGAAGTCAACAGGTCACCTCTTTCTTGTTGTCGCCCGTATATAGGAACCCGGTATTCTACCAGATTTTACCATGTTCAATTGAGATACGTGCTGCCTCAAAGGTTCTCTGTTACTGCTGATTGATCTTCGATTTTACATTGGGACAATTGACCAACTGACGCTGGTCTCGCCCACTTACTCCTTTGGACCTGCCCATTGGCTCCAACAGAAAGTCCCGCTTCGATTTTGTAAAGAGTTATTTTGGAAAGTTGTGGCCAGTAGCATGAAAGAAAAAGTAGAATGGCTGGTTGACTTCCTAAACGTTATCAAACGACGTAATCGACGTTTACGTCGCCAAACCAACAAAAATGTTTCGAAGCTCCATTCCGGACTGAATGATTTGATTGGTCGATTGATTCCTCGATTGGGAGCCGCGATTAGTCAACAGAGAATGACATGGGATATTTTATTATGTAAAATCGTGTCCCTATTTCCTGGCGAGGGTTGCTAAATTTCGTGTATATGAGCTAACCCATTATCAGGCGGCAAAATTTTAGACTGGTCCAAGTTGAAAGAAGTTGCAGACGACAATTTAAAATTTATAGAATTTTGAATTTTTTCAACTTTCTTTGTAGAGGTTATTGTGAAAGATGAAGAATTGCTTGTCACAAGCAATTTGTTCATTTACAACGAGGTTTCCCTTTGAATTTCTCGGGGGTATTTAAACGCGTCATTGTGTGAAAATGAGTGAAGAGGCATACGATAACCGTAAATCCTTTCCTGTGTGCACAATTAAAATGCTACATTTGTAAAACTACTTTAAGATTCCGGAGTTTTTGATACAATTACTCGTACGCAAGAATTAATGAATACATATATAAAGTCGTGTATGCCCTCATCCCCTTTTTTATTTCACCTTGGAAATGGTTTGCTGATAAGCGAACCCAAACAAGCTCGATAAAAAACAGCTATTTGTTATAGTATAGTTGCCTGAACAATAAGGTAAAAAGAATTAGGGCTCAGGGGTAAAACGAATAATGTTACTTCGGTTTCTATCCTTCAGAAAAGAGTTGCTAGACTCATACTTGCTAAACCAGCAAATCCCCCATCAACTGAATTATTCAAAGAAATGTCTTGGCTCTCTTTTTCGAACAGATGCAAGTGCTGCAATACTTATCATTTGTTTTGTCTGTATGGGTTTAACGCCGTTTTTGACAATTTTTCAGTTATATCGCGGCGGCTTGCGCACCCAACAAAAAATGACTCCTTTTATATCTTAAAACAGTGTTATACCATTATATCCTTTCCTACCCTCCAGCTTCTATCCCACTTAGGTTTACGATTATCCACCCAGTGGTGAGAGACAAAAGTCGGAAAGGATATGTGCCGCCGCTGGGGATCGAACCCATGACACCCCATGATTGAAGATTGAGAGTCTGATGCGCTACTAACTGCGCTATGACAGCGTCCCAGATTATATGTTTGATAACTCGGCTTATTCTATACGTTCTGAGAAAAAAATAACCTATTTATGACCAAAATATCCAAAACATAAATGTTTACCGAAAATTTAAGCTACAACAGCATTTTCGTCTGGAATGACATATCTGTTGAAATCAGAAATGACCCTCCTCTTGCTAAATTCAAAGAGAATATCTACATATTTTTCCATACTCGTAAACAATAATATTATTGTTTCTTTTCTTCTTTTTATCTAATAAATACCTTTAGGTGTCTGCTATAGTAATGCGATTCATTAGGGTGTGTTACTTATGTATCTGTTTTAATTTATATATATTCTTTCGATCTGAGTAAATGACACCATGTTAGATTGTAGTGTATTTGAATGTATGTGAGTGTTTGCACGTGTGTGTGAGTGTGTGTGTGATAAGTAAACACGTATTGAAAGATTTATTGTACGAAGACCGTGTTGAATAAAGCTTTGATATGTAACATTCAATAAATAAAAATATTATTATCATTACTATTATTTTAATCATCATTAGATCCCGTTTTTCAGATATAAATGAATGTTTGAGAAGACCTTGTCAACAAAGATGCACCAATTTGAATGGTTCCTATAGATGCAGCTGTTTCCCTGGATTCCAACTGATGAGCAATCGGCGATCTTGCAGGGGTATCTTTTATGGCCTTTAAAAGAATAGTATTCAAATCATTTAGCCCATAACCACACTGTGACACAACTGGTCATAAATACAATTAAAAACGACGCGTTTGGATTGAACGGTAGGAGCAATAGAAATCTTTATGAGAAACGAGAAGTTGTCCGTTTCGATTGTTCCTTCTTTTCTGTCAATGATTTCGGCAACTTCAATTTCTCTGTGCGTCAAAAAACGACATGTTGTGTTAATGGGTTAAGGGAACATTCGAAATCAAAATAACATATTTCAAAATCTAGTAGCCTTCGTGTAATCCAATATAAGAGCTTGTATTTTTATGAGGCTAAATGACTTACTTTGTTTCAATTTTGGTCGTGGACAATTTAAGTATCAAACTTTGAAAAAGTCGCGGCCATATCGCATTGGTAGTGTGTTTGACCCTAATTATGGGGTCCCGATTTCGATCCCAGGCCGCGGCGAATATCCTCTCCAACCAATGGGTGGATATTCGTAAGCCTAAGTGGGATGAGTAGCTGGAGGCTAGGAAAGGATGTTGTGGTATAGTACTCGTGTGAAAAATACCAGGAATCAATAGTTAGGTGCTCCAACCGCCGCGATATGACTGAAATAACATTAACAGTGGCATTAAACCCAATTCATTGAATCAACGAACCAAATGTTGAAATCTTATTCTCCTTATTTTATAACACCATTTTCTAGAGGAAACCCAAGTATTTTATCAATGAATGGCTTTACTACTTTAGCCTAGCAATGAATAGTGAAGGCAAAATTAACGATAGGGGGGGGGTCGCTGACCACACCCACTGAGATCGAACAGGAAGTTCTATTTCAATATCAAACTGAGTTAATTTGCAAAATCTATGGCCAGTAACATGTAACAAACAGTAAAATGCTTTGCTGGTTACCTAAACGTCGAGACTACGGTTTGGATAACCTGTAGTTACGATGTCTATGTCGCCAAACCAACAAACACGCTTCACAGAAATGTCGGTCGATGACAGAGTCTAAATGAATAATTTGATTGGTCGATTGATCTTTTGATGGGCATGTCGAGATCCTTCAACTGTTCCAACTGTTTAGTTGTGTGTAAATGTATCATTAAATTATATTAGAAAGTCAAACACTATAAGCACTATCCAGTTTAGAAAGGAACTATTTGAGGAACTGAATATAGAAAACAATACATGTACTATATGAACAACCTTTTAGGGATAAACGAACAATTCCTTTGGAATTGAACAGGGGTATCATGCCGAAACTATCTCCAATAAACATTGTGAAAATAAACAAGCAAAGTATGCAACACCTGAGCTAATTCCAAATCGGGTCAAAAAAAATTCTCACAGTCAGTAGGTCTGGCAAGCGGTCCATCAAATGTAATCTCAATTCTTTTTCCTTTTTACAGATATAAACGAATGTATCCTGAATACAGACAATTGTGAACAGAAATGCACCAATACTATTGGCTCATTTTTGTGCTCTTGTAGACCAGGTTACAGACGAATCGGAAATCGTTGTGGAGGTAGGTAGTATATTAACACAAAAATACAACAAAAATATTATTTGGTTCAAATTTAAAGAAATTGCAGACGACAGTCAATCTTCGTCTACTGAAGAAGAAAACGATGTGGAGTTTGAAGAAATTATTTCTAACAATCACTTTCTTCATTTTCAATATTATTTTCTGAGGCTTTTGTTTTCTTCTTCGGGTCGTCAAAAGTCGGTATTGTGTGGGAATATATTCAGAATTGTTATATGCTTTACATAATCTAATCTGGATAGACTGGATTGTGAAAAGAACTAATATAATAAAGTCCTAAATGATCTTCTATCCTTGTTACTTGGCAACAGGCAATTATTGTGAAAGTAAGGCGTATACATGTTTAAGGAACTTTTATTTTTTAAAACTTAATATACACTGAAAAGACACAATTGTAAAAATTGAAAAGCAAGTGATTTCCAGGGTAGAGGAAACATTGTGAGAAATGGGAAATGATCGTAAACAGCAATGCCTCCTTCTCATAATGTTCTTATTGGTCGTATTCGTAAAAGGTATAATGGTCAGGATGGTTAACCCTTTCCTGTACAAACCCGGGATTTTACGTCACTTAGATCTTATACATGAGAATACATTGTGGAATAAGAAGAAATTGCTTGTGACAAGCAATTTCTCCTTTTCCCACAATATTTTCGACCACATGAGAAGGCTCCATTTCAAATTGCATTTAATATTCATTATAGCCTGCACCCTCTTTGAATTTGAATCAGTCTAAAGTTATTAAAAAAATCAGGAAACGGTTAAGATACGGGTCAATTGATTATTTAGGTCGGTCGAACTACAGAGATGCCTAAGTGCATCTAATAATGAGATGGCATAACCCAAGACAAAGTAAAAGCATATGCAGACGACAAATTCAAGTTTTATGAATTCTATTTTTCCGCCTTTTTTTGATAGAAAATATTGTGCTCGAAACAAGCAAATTCTTCATTTTCCACAATGTTTTCCAAAACTATTTTCTTGAAGGGCGTAAAAGGAGGGATTGTGTGGGAATGGATTAAACGGGTAAAAATGTAAGATGAAGTAGTTTTCGTTCCATTTAAACTGTAGGGAAGTCGGTTTACTTTCACCTTTATGCATACAATCAATTTAAATGCCTTAATGCTAGAAAGCTTCGGAAATTTGAGAACATGTAAAATTCTACTTTGGATAAGCATTTTTTTTTCTTCTTTGCACACAATTTTTTCTTCGCCATATTGCAAGTACTGTTTAGTGTCAACATAGGTTCATTGATTTGTCGTCTGTAATCTCTTGAACTTTTGGTAG
Source organism: Fragum fragum (assembly GCA_946902895.1). Lineage (NCBI taxonomy): Eukaryota > Metazoa > Mollusca > Bivalvia > Cardiida > Cardiidae > Fragum > Fragum fragum. The sequence goes on along the minus strand of OX336377.1, from coordinate 27,313,150 downwards.
TTAATCAATAATCAAATGTTTTTTGTACATTAAACCAATTACCAAACGACACATTTTACAATTTTACCAACTTGTACAATATCAAAGAAATTGCAAACGACAGTTTAATAGTTTAATAGAATATTAAAAATCTTTGTTTGTGGTGGAAGAAACCATTGCGAGTAATGAACAATTGCTAGTAACAAACTTTTTTCATTTCCAACAATGTTTTTCAAAGTTTCTTTATAAGGAGCGTCAAAAATAGATTGTGTGGGAATGAGTTGAATTAAAAGAAATTGACTGAATATGCTGTTTGAATCTTTTATTCAATTTCGCATTTTAGAAAATTATATATCTTAGGGTAAATTATACGCACAAGCAAAAAGGAAAAGAATTAAATAATAATTGATAAATAATAGATATAAAAAATAATTATTGGTAGTTCAAAATAAAACCTGGCCTGAAAAATAATCCATCAACTGTCCATGGATGTAATGTGCGAATTTTTCATTTGATGAGTAAATGCCAATTTAAAACCTTGAATGGACACTACATACACTATAATGATACACACTATTACTTGACCCATTATCAGACAACAGAATTTTACACTGGTCCAATTTGAAAGAAGCTGCAGACGACAATTTCAAATTTGTGGAATTCAAACTTTTTTCGTCTGTTTGGATTGAAAACATTGTTGGTAATAAAGAAGTTGCTTGATACAAGCAATTTCTTCATCTTCTACAATATTTCCCAAAGGAGGGATTGTGTGGGAATGGGTGAAAGGACTTCCAGTATACTCTGGAAACATTGTATCTCATTTTTGTAGAGAAAACGATACCATTCGTTTCTTTTCATTTTGTCCAACGGCTTTCTTCATAGAATATAATAAAAGAAAAAGAAACTTAGAAAAGATGAAAATCAGAGCTTTAAAGTGGCCATTCAAAGTATTAATTATTATGACAAAGAAAAATATTTCATATGTACCTTACTCCCAAATTGATTGAAACGTTATTCAGTAAAAACAAACACGTTTTCCTTTTTTAAAAGAAATTTCAAATACATGAAAATAACGTTCTACTGACATTTTACCTGTTTATAAATTTATTATGGCATTTTACCATTTCAAGTAGGACATTTTTTACCATCGACATTTTTAGCTCAGGAATATTTACCTGCGGCATTTTTGCTAACATGCGATAAAAACAAGTGACCTTTAAATAGATAAAAAACGGCGAGGCTTTATGGACTTTTTACCAGTTGATGACGATGAGTTTTGCATTCTATATATATATGTCCAATATATCCACATAATTCTTCATTTTCATATTTAGAAAAATCGTTAAGTATGGCTATAAACCAAGAGACTTCTGTAATAAGTAATATGACTAATAACTTCATTCCACGCCTGTACCTTGTGTCATACTGTTGTTTGGCGACCAAACCACTGTAACTAAAGCTCATCATAACTGTAGTTACGAAGTTTTTGGACATCCAACGACGATATTTAAACATTTTCAATTTTCAGACATCGATGAATGTGCTAGTTCCCCATGTTCGAACGGAGGGATTTGTAAAGATGGCGAAAACTCCTTCACATGTGTGTGTCCCTCTGGAACTACTGGGACAAAATGTCAAAATGGTTGGTACTAAATTTACATTATATTAGTCAAGTTTCACAGTTCACAGTTGGTTAAAGTGTGAAAGTGTTTACATTAATTCCGACATCTTACATACAACATCCCTTGTATCTGTTCCCCGTGTTAAACAGGGAAACCATTCGGAACTAGAAAAGTTGGCGTGGACCCTTTCAGAGTCGCACTTGAACCACTTGGGGAACTCCAAATTATAATCCAGCTGACTGATTAATTTCCCATTGAAACGTGTCTCTTTGATGGAACTAAATGCTGTTTATTTACGCCACTGGGAACTATATGAAAATTTTATAATACTTGATCTTTTAAATGTAGGACCTATCTTCTATATTATCTTCAAATTTGGGACTCAGATGGGATGTGCAAATGGGATTTATATGGGACCTGTATGGGTCCTTAATGAGCTAAATTCCCAATATAGGAACCACAAGAGTCCCGTGTTGGTATCTTGCACAGTTTCTGTCCAATATTCCGATACGTGCAGGGTAGGATACTCGGCCCTTATCTATGGCGCACTAAATGGGTCAATAGACCACTTTAGATAGTACACGCGAAATAAACGCATGCACGCGTAAATATACAGGTACACTCATAAAATTTAGGCGTCCACGCTTAATTACTGAGTATTCAATGGTATATAACGGGCGTATAGACCAAACTTATAAATTCACGAACAATAAGAATGTGTTGACCTTTTAGGCCTGCACGCTCATATTTTGAAAGTGCACGCGTTGATTAAACGGGTTTACCTAAATGATTAACGTGTGCACGCGTTCGTTATGTTTAGATGACTTGAAGGGGACTTTTGACCAAAACGGTCACTATGCTTACATCTACACACATCTAACACAATCAAATCATTCCTTTCAAAAGTGATTTTATTACAGAATACAAGATGTTGACAGTATGTTACACACACACACACCCGCACTTTATAAAATTTGAACCATGTGAAGGCCAAGGCTTGTTTATCTATGTTATTTAAGTTTTTTAATGCACCTTTAGTCGATTGAAGGACCCCCTGTCAATCGAGAATGAATCGACCATTTAAATCATTTATTTAGGCTGGAAGTGATTTATTAACTCCTCCGCTTACGTTTACTGTTGTAATGCCTTTGCAAACTTAACTTAATAACCGCGGCTTATTCAGCCATTTACTTTTTGTGACAAGCTTCTGACCATAAATGTTGAAAGATAACGTCATTTGCTTTCTAATTCGCCTTTCCTGTCAAAAGTCGTTAGGCGATCTTCAAATATCAAGGATATCGAGCAAAAAGTCACATACTTGCTTAAACTGACAGGTATTTGTTTTACTCACCCCACGCACGATCAATTATGTCCCCTTGAAAATAGTTTTTCCTAATATCTACTTACTGCTCGGACTTCAGTTATCTTTTTATATTTCAAAAGACACGGATCATGCGCTTTTTGTAATTCATTTGTATATTATTTAATTGTTAGTTTCTTGTATCAAAAACGGGCGTTCTGATTGGTCAAAAAGAATTGTTTATTACTCCATGAACAAAATTTTGAGCGCGCAGCAATTTAGCGAGATTCCGCAAAAAAAAGTCCTTTATGAAAAAGGCATCAAAATTTGTAAAGTTTTTGTTATTTTCGCTCGACTCTTGGCGTATTCATACAGTGTGATTAGTTTTTTTTTGGTTTGTATTTTTGTTTGTTTGTTTGTTTGTTTTTTTTTTTTTTTTTGGTTCATACCTATATGAAAAGAAAAAATATTCTCTTCATCTCTTAAAGAAATTTGTTCCGGGAAAGGAATATTGCCTTACTTCATGATAAATTGTGTTCAATATTATATCTTCTAAATCATTTGCAAAATTTGATCCATCAAAACCAATTAACAACATGCATTTATACATTTTAATAATGGGTACTTGCCCAGGAAGCATATAGTCCGTCACTAACGGACCTTTGTATAGAATGAACTATACATCATAAGGACTGGCAGAATGATAACAAGATAGTGGGGCTAAAATCACGTTAAGTGATAACTCTTGTTTATATAAGTTTTTTAAAAGTTCACCTATCACGATTTTGGCCACGATTAGCTATTGTGGTCGGGTTGTGTCCCATGTCCGCCGTCAACCTTTACTTTGTGTGCACTCTAGAGGTCAAATCTTTTGCTTTAATGTCTTTAAACTTGGGTAAAATGTTTGTCTGCCTGATATCTTTGACGAGTTAGAAATTCGGCCATGTAGAAACTGGGTCACGAGATCAAATCTTGAAAAAATAAAATGAGCATTATAGACGCTACATTTTTGGTCCTATGTATTGATATTTGACCAGAATGTTTGTCTGCATATCTCGGTCATGATCGATATTGAATCACAGTTGGATAAAAAAAATAGGCCATGAGGTCAACTCTTAGAAAAAACTTGTTAACCCAACTGGAGATCAATTTTTTTCCCCGATGCCTCGATATTTAGTGAAAACCTTTGTCAGCATGCTATCTCGGTCACTTTCTAGATTTGGTCACATGGATTAAAAACTAGGTAAACTCTTAGAAAAACCATGTGTGGACTGTAAAGGCTACATTTTTGGCTAAAATGTCTTGATATTTGGTCAAACATAGTCATCCACACTTGTGAGCGATTAAGGGCCATTACCAACCCCCTTTTTATTGTAAGGGAGGATGCTTGGTTCATGTACAATAAAACAAGGTTGTGTTTCTCTTTGAAGAAATTGGAGGTAAAGACAAATATTGTAACTTTTGAAAGTGTTTGATCGTAGTTCAAGTATTTTATGAATCCACAAGCCGATATAGATATTTCAAACCTTGAATAAATTGATAATTTCAGATATAGATGAATGCTTAATGTTTAATGGAGGTTGTGAAGAGAATTGTGAAAACGATGTGGGTACGTTCAGGTGTGGTTGTAATGGCAACAGAACGCTAAACAACGATGGGAAAACCTGCTCCGGTTAGACAGTTTATTTACTTTTTTCCTTGAAATGAATTAAAGTTACTGCAGTTTCTATTTTGAAAACTACCGCGATATGTCAGTTTCCTGCAAAATTTATTATCCGGATTATGAAATAAGGTTCTAAAGACATGTCTATCATTTATCGAAATTTCGCCCTTATCAAGACTTGTTACAATTGTCTGTCATTTTTATGCGCTTCCAAAGGTGGGCATATTCGTGTAATTTTCTCCGTCCGTCCGTCAATCCGTAAGTACATCCACATCTTGTAAACATATCTCCTCCTCCTCATATATAGACGAATTGAAAGGCAATTTCACAGAATGTTCTTGGTCACCTGACCTTGCACATATTGTCCAGGTTTTGCAATCTTAGGCTACGTCGAAGAAATAGTGGGCTTAATGCAAAAATTCTTGCTAACGAAAGGCGTATATTATGACTAATGCACTCTTGTAGTCTATTACTCATCATGGAAGGGATGTTTTCAATTTGTACGCAACAAGCCAAAATATCTGATATCACCTGTAAAGTCTAAGCCAACAAAACCAACAAAAATGCTTCACATGTGGACCATGTCGAGATTTAACTTTCAATCTAAATGCATTATTTGATTGGTCGATTTATTCTTTCATTGGTATCTGTGATAGGTTAATAACCACGAAGCGGCTTTCCGTGTGTCGCGGTACATACATGACATCATAAATACTTTCGATAAAAAATCCTTTAATCCTTTAATCCAAAATCATTTTTTTCTAATTCTCAGCATCTCAAGGTTAATATTTCAAAGATTTACGCTCGTGGCATTTTCGAAAGTTTGACATTTCAAGTTCAGTAAATTAGTATATCATGTCATTTCTTAATTTAAACATCTCCAGTTCAGCATGTCAGTATGTTATGTCACTTTCCTAATTTTAGATTCGCACAGTCAAGAATGTTTTTTTTAAATCAGTTTATGTTAATTTCCTACCTTTAGGCATAGTCTATGGTGTCTGAACTCGCGTCATTTTCTCATATTTTGGCATTCCCAGATTCTCAAAATTTTTAGTAGCACTCTAATACTTGGGCCTTTAAATTTGTCAATAAAGCAAAGTTGTTAAAATCTTATTAAATTATTCTTTAGGAGGCAATAATCCTGGGGACGTTTTTAGACGCAATAGGTTGGCAAGACGACTGTTGCCAAGGGGGTGTGCCACCTTTTATCTAACACAGTGTACGGATGGGAACACTATAGAAGTCTATCTGTCATCAACATCACCGTGGTATAGCCTGAATACAGCCCAAGGGATCTACTTCACGGCTGGAATAGTGTTTGTAGAGGTGACTGACTTAGCCCTACCAATATCCCTGAATGGTGTCACAGTCACTCAAGGAGCGAGTAGTTTTCAAATAGTGCTCGGGACAAACGGACGGACAGCATCAGACGGAACACTTATACCTGTTACTAGAACTGATGATTGTTTACTGCTACCGTTCACAGCATCAGACATAACCGCTTTCGTCGCGTCTGTGTCTTTCTTGAGATCATATTTGGACAGTTTACTGGTAGCCCTACCACCTTGGCTAGGATTTGGTACAACCCCGTTTAGTGTTTTAGATGTAAGTGATGTGCAGACTGGCCTTGTTTATGGACGAGATATGGATGACGAGACGTGGTGTGAAGGGGCACCTGTCATACCTAGTCATCTATACAGTGTGTTCAAATTTACTTCGGCTTTCTCCCTCAGTTTATATGGTAATACAATAAACATTCCAAAACCCCTAAATGGTCGAAAATTTTGTTTGATTGTTGATATTTGTCACAACTTTGGCGGGACAGTGTTTCTGATGTTACCCGAAGAATCACGTAATTTGTTGCTAGACTTTGATTTCTTTAAGGAACTGGCTGAGACACAGGACCTTACTATCCAACCTAGAGGTATTGGTCTATCCGTTGTTAAGGAAGTAAATGTCAACTATCTCGCAACTGAAATCGAGTTTTGGAATGGGGATGCCTTCTTTAAATATCAGTGAGTACAAATTTGTCTTGTAAATAATTCGATTTTAGTGTCGTCTATCAAGATTCAAGCTTTTTAAATGGCTGACACTTCCATAATTAAAAAGAGAGAACATTACTATTTTGTTTGCTTGCGCACTAAGTAGATGCGCTGAATTTTACTCAAAACTGTTAAAACAAATGTTTTGTTTAGCCTGGTGGCCTTAAATTATAAGAAATGAAGCTAATAAAGTTTGTTTTCATTGATCTTAAGCACGCTAATGTTTGGATCCGCTTCGTGTATTCATACGGTGAGATTAAATTTCTAGGTTTATGTCTCTTTGAAAACAAAAAAAATTCTCTTCATTACTTGAATGTTTTTTCACGATCAAACGAAAGTCACGGTCAAAAGATACCCTATCTAATCTCTTTTCCAAAATACATTATTTATCTTTATATAGTCAATATGCTTTTTGTGTTACAGGTAACGGGGTATTTCATTTAAAAAATATGTTTTAACCCATACCCACACAACGTAATTTTAGACTATTCTAAATTCAAAGAAGTTGCAGACGATGACTTTTATTTGACAAAATTTCAAAATTCTTCTTCTCGTTGGATAGAAAACATTTTGGACAATGAAGAAATTGCTTGTAACAAGGGAACCTCGTGACAGATCAAATAGATCTCATTAGAAAAACGTTAATCATTTTAAAGCAAACTGGATAATTCTATTTCCAAAAATGAGACGTAGTTTAAAAGCTGTGGTTGAAAAAGTTTCTAGATTTTGGACTTTCAATTAATCATGCCAATAAATGTTGAGAACTCATCATGGAGTGTTTACCGATTACATTGAGCTGAAATACGTCTTGAATTTCACAGAGTTTTCCGCCGGGCAAACCTATGGATCGGTGGCGAAGTGATAAAGAAGTCGAAGGCACTGAGCATTGAAGGATCAGCTGATCTATTTGTCGGTATTCCTAATCCAGCCAGGGTAGGTGCAGCATACATATATCACTTTTCTTAACCCTTGTCATGCTGTATAAATTACCTTACTAAAATCAAAGGGCTGAAAGTACTGATAGAACTTGTTGTAAAACAATCATTATTTCTTTCAGAAACCGATTTCATAAACAACTCTGGAAGGAAAACTACAAGCATGAGGTTAAGACCAAGATCAGACTGCATCTATGTGCAGGCTGATCTTGGTCTACACTTCCTGCCCAAACCGGAATATTCCAGGTTAAGGATGACAAGGGTTAAGAAATATATCACAGACGAGAGAGTAATTCTTTTCAAAACAAAAATTCATATATATTCATTATCGGACCACTGGCCACGCTTACTGAGCTCCAACAGGAAGTTCATCTTCGATATCAAATGGCGTAACATTTAAAGGTCTGTAACCTATTTAAAAAAGTAAAAAGATTGGTGACCTAAACGTTGTAATTACAGTTTGCATAAGCCTATAAGCATTTGGCCATCAATGATATACACAATATGATAGACAAAGAAGTTCAATAAAAACTTATAGTAGTAGTCAGACAAGAAGGGTTAGATTATGTATTTTGTTAAGTAAATTGGTAATCGAGTCGATTAAGAAGATGGATCTGTCTACAAATCAATGCTAACTACCCCATTATTGCAACTCCCGTTGGTAGCACATTCCCGCACAATTTCGCTTCTACACGAACCTCAGAAAACAATGTGGAAAATGGGACAATTGCTTGTCATAGATTTTACCAATAAAGACGGAGATATATAAAATTCTATGAACTTAAGAATTTTATTGAAATTTTCGCCCTCAACTTTTTTTGATTTGGGCCTATCTAAATGTTTTTTCGGCTGGTAATAGATTTAATTAACACTCTATCACTGATTTGTGGGTGTTTTGACTGTTAATATATGCAAAATATGGCCTCCAAGACTGAACGAATTATATCCGAACATATACACCGAGCGGTCAAGACCATGTATAATAAGACCCCGACTAGATGGTTCTCTGTTTCAACCCACTGATTCAACTGACCACGCCCACTGACTCCCACAGGAAGTTCGATTTAGATATTAAACGACGTTGAATTTTCGTATTGACCACTTCCGGTCTTAATGAATGGTTTAAGCTATCAATATTTAAAAGTAATATCTTTTCGGAAGTATTTGTGCCTGAATAATGGATTTTCCATTATTATTATTAACAACCGATTCCAAGAAAATAACGTTAAACAATGTGGAAATTGAAGAATTTGCTTGTTACGAGCAATTTGTTCATAATCTAAAATGATGTCCACATCGAAAAACAAATAAACAAATATCCGAAATTTCATCATCTAGTTACAAACGACAATTTCAGGTTAACAGAATTCTAATGTCTCTGTCATTCTTTGTAGAAAATGAGGCGGAAAATGCATAAAGGGCTTTCTGCATTTCTCCATGATTTTTTCTGAACTGTTTACTTAAGTTGTGTGAAAAGGCGAGATTGCGTGATAACTCTTCATTCGGAATGTTTAAATGTTCGTTTGTTACTTGTACCAGTGCCTAGGCGCCCCGGTGGTCTAGTAGTAATGAATCCCGAACGTGGCAGGGACACTTGCTGTTTACCGTCAATCTGGAAGTAAACTAGTAAGAAACCTTTTGGAAGTTTGGCGTTTATTAGCTGCGATAACGTACTTCTCTGTTGCTTCGTCAACAGACTATCGGAAAGAGGGCTACGTTATCGCAGCTAGGCGTGTATCGGTGTTTTACAATTATAGTGATAAAGAAAATCTACCTAGAAGAGCTAGGAGCCTAAGAAACCCCACCTTGTCGTACCGAGGACGGCGAACGTTCTACTTCTCTGTAGATATTAGAAAAAATGATGATCGCGATATCCCTTCACTCGGGAGGATGAAGAAACCCGGATCCTCTAGTCTTAACGGATAACCTTCTTTCTTTCTCATGTTCCATACCACATATACCTAGGGCAGAGAGAGACCTTATTCCTACGATAACACACACACGGACACATGTATTGGTGGAAAGGGTTCTTATTTGTAGAAGGGTTGTTGACTAGCATTAAAGAGCCTAGAGAAATCAAGAAAGTAGTAGAAATCTGCTTTGACGGTCCATAATTTTATGCAATAAATTTCGTTGCCTGATTGATTGAATGGGGTTTAACTACCACTACATCCTTTCTGAGCCTTCAGCTGCTCATCCCACTTAACTATTGGGTTGGAGACAAATGTCAGAAACACATTTGCCGCGACCGGGGATTGAGCCCGGGACCTCATGATACGTGAGCGTCCGACGCTACCAACTGCGTTATGGTTGCGTTTTTCCACCTATAAATATCGTAATTCAAGCTTATTTGAGCTGTAATTACGAGTTGTTGTCTTTTCCCCACCAATCAGGATATATTTCCAAATAAGTTTTAACGAGCCGTTACAAGAACTCGATGATTTTATTTATGGTCTCCATTTCTATCACTAGATGCTAACGGCGATATTTCTCGACGAATGGAATGTTTTAACCCGGATGAGAGCTTCGGCCACGCCCACGTTACACCTGAAGGTGTTTGGTAAAGAGTACTCCATCTCCTTCCCAGATCTGGCCAAGTCCACAGTTGATGCTTATTTGTCTCTAGGAGGTAATCTACGCCGTATTAAACCTTTCCCGATTTTTGAAAATTTAGAATGGTCCAAATTGAAAGAGATTGCAGACGACTATGAAAATTGGATGCGATTTTAAATGAATTTAGTCATCGCTGTACAAAATATTATGGGAAAAGAAAATAATGCTTGTTACAAGCAATTTCTTCTTTTTCCACAATGTTTCCTCAAATATACAATTACATCAAGGTTTAATCCCGGTTCGGAACAGGAAAGGATTGAAATACAACCAACCTTGTATTCAAGTACAAAATTTAGACCTGTATAAATTTAAAAAGTTTGCAGATGACAGTCGTCGATTTAAGTTGAAAAATAATCTTTCAGCTGGGTAGAAAATATTGTGGAAAAGGAAGAAATTGCTTGTTTCAAGCAATTACCTCTTTTCCACAAAGTTTTTACAAGTATAAAAACACGTAAAAACAGGATTTTAACAGGAAAGGTTTAAATGAGTAAATGCATTTATAGACGACAATGTATTTGACTGATCTAAATTCATAGAGCCAGTATACCGCAATTTTCGTCAACATTTAAAAAGCATGTTTCAAGTTCTAAAGAAAATATGGCGGGGGAAAGAGAAATAACTGAGTAATTGAAAAACAATTCCTCATATTATCAGAAATATTTTTTAAAAAGTTTTTTGGGTTCTTGAGGTGAGTTTTTTCTTCTTTGTTTTGTGGGTTTTCAACTTAGCGGACCGCAGCTGTAGCGTAGTTTGCAGCACGTGAGACTGCGAATCTTTGGGTCACGGGTTCAAACCCGAAACGGTCAACAATTTGAGAGATTCAGGAAATAATAACCTTAAAAAACAGGGTGTCACCGCGTTAATTGTTGAGAAAATCGCATATTTTCCATCAAGCAGTTTGCGATATTGAAGTGGGTAGAAATTTGCACAACTTTTAATGTCTGTTAATCTCAAGTCATGTACATGCTTAAAACTAGGTTTAGAATGATCAAATTAGAAACTTTACCATAAAACAAAAAAATATGCACATGTCTGCTTGAAACTGAGTCTGCCTGTGAAGTTTGAATCATAAGAGAAAATGAGCAGACAAGATTTTCATTGAAAGGGCCATAACTCTGTAAAAGGAAAATGGATCCAAACCAGAAAAGATATCCCCATGTCTGCCTGTGAAGTTTGAATCATACTCAATAAACAGTTTATGAAAATAATGAGGTGACAATATTTTTCATCAAAGGGCCATAACCCTGTAAAAAGTAATTATAACGAAATCAAAAAAGGATATGTATATCTCTACTTGACACTTAGTCTACCCTCGAAGTTTGAATAAATCCAGAACAAAACTTTACTACCCCCACCCCCTCTTTGTGTATTTGTATTATGAAGGCCAATGTTTGCATTGTGCCAAAAAAGCGATCGACTGTTTAAAATATTTTTTTTCCTCGTAGGGCAGATATGGCTTTAATCATACTAATGTATGAATCCGCTTCGTCATTGAGAATGAATTCCAGCAACATAGGATTTTGTTAAGATATTCTTAACCTATTCCCACACAGTGACACCTTTTGACGCCCCAAAGAAAGAAGATTTGGAAAACATAAAGGAAAATGAAGAAATTGCTTGTTACAAGCAATTTCCTCATTTTCCACAATGTTTTCTACCCCAAAAGACAAAAAAAATAAATTTCCATCAGCTTGAAATTGTCGTCTGCAGTCTCTTTCGATTTGGACCAGTCTAAAATTTTGTTGTGTGGGAATGGGTTAAGCAAATACTTTCTATTTTCAACAGAGTTATTAGAAAGGGGATTTGTGATAACGATAGTTAGATGAAAGCGGTCGTATAATGAAAGCGGTCGTTTAATGAAAATGGTCGTTTAATGAAAGTGGTCGTTTAATGAAAGTGGTCGTTTAATGAAAGTGGTCGCTTAACCCTTCCCCTTATAGTCCCTGGTTTTACGTGTGTGTGTTTTTATACTTCAGAAAATATTAGGAAAAAGAAGAAATTGCTTGTGACAAGAAAATTATTCTTTTCTCACACTTTTTACTTCAACAAATAATAGTTTCATTTCAAACTGCACACACTTTTCAAAGTTGTGTCCAATGTCTTTCCAATTGGACCAGTGTAAAGTTTCGAAAAATGAGAAAGGGTTAATAGAGGTGGTCTCTTAAAGCTAGGTTGACTGTTTCGTGAATTGTAATTATCATTTTTTAAAGTATTATTTTTCTTGTTGTTGCTGTTTTGCGAAACGAGATTGTTGCTGTTTTGCGAAACGAGAAAAGTCACACTTCAAAAACTTTTGAATTCTATCCTATCCTGTTAAAAAGAATATTCAAAGAACATATATTCGTTAATATGTGCCCATCGATATCAAGGATTTGTTGGCAAATCAAATGTACAAATTCAGAATCAAATTTTCATTTATTTAAGAAATGAAGTGAGTAATTTTTGTTTTGTTTTATTGGGGTATAAGCGTAAAAGATTAATCATACATGAATACGCGAAAAATGAAAGGAATAGTTTTTCCTATTCATTGAGGTATGAATCTGATAAATTTATCACACCTATGTATTAATCCACGGAGATTTTGAATTAATACCTCAATGAATAGGAAAATTGTTCTCTTCATTTCTTGTTATTTGTTGCCACCAAGCAAAATAATGCAACAATTTTGAACAAGTTTTAATCTTACGGATCTCCTTTGTGCGAAAGCATACAAAATACATGCAGATGATTGCTCAAAATATTGATGGGAGTATAAAAATTCAGCCAATCAAAACGCTTGAATCTTGATAGACAACACTGAATTAAATGATAACGAGTGTAAGTGAGTTTTGTACACGTATTGTTTTTATTTTCAGGGATGACTGTTCGAAAGTGGTGTGGAGCGAACGCCAAACCGCCTGGGATATTTCTATCCACCCAAGTCACGATCAACCCTTTCAGCACGATCCCTATTCTCAAAAACTGGATAATTTCGTCTTCGAGACTGTATGCCTTCGTGACTTCTGATCCGGCCTCCCAAATAACAGATGATATGAGTATTGATATTCTCGATGATATTGTACAGGTACTACAATAGTTCAAAATTGTACTCTGGTCCAAATTCAAAGAAGCTGCTGAGGACAATTTTAAGTAGATGGTTTTTGTAAGACCTTTGCCTTTTCGGATAGAAACTATTGTGGATAATGAAGCAATTGCTTGTAAAAAGCAATTTCTTCTTTTTCCATAATGTTCTCCAAAGGTTGCTTTTATAGAGGGGGCCAAAAAGCGATATTGTGATATTTGCTTTAAATAATTTCTTCAGTTTTCGCTATATTACACCGTTGGTAATGGGTTAATATATGAAGAGATTTGATTGGAGTTAGAAACTAAAAACCGAACCACACTGTGTGATTCTACGTAAGGGATTCATACAGCTTCATACAAGTTTACAAGTTTGTGAAGGTTTGTTTATAGAACTATCTTGTGTGAAATCTTTAAAAATACAATGTTGTACCGTGTTCGAAAAACATTTCATAAGGGTAGGAAATAGTTTCTTTCGGTCAATCGTAATACAGGAATTTTGGATAGGGTGAACTAAAATGAAATCATAATTGTTTATTCACCACTTCATTCAGTAACGTCTCCGGAATGGCGGATCTCTGGCCCTACCTGCTGACTCAGCTGGCCACGCCCACTCACTCCGCGGGCATTGCCTAAAAACTCAAAAAGGAAGTTTCGCTTCTATGTTAAATATCGTGATTCTGCAAAATTTATAACCAGAACCAGGCGACGAAAGAGTAAAATGTTTGGTTGGAGACCTAAACGTCGTTACTGCAGCTTGAATAAGCTATAATTGCATCATTTTAATCGCTTAACCAACAGATATGGTTTACAAAAATGTCAGGGATGGCGGATTTCGAAGTTCGTTTCCGGTCTAAATGAATTATTGGATTGGTCGATTAAGTCTTTGACTGACAGTCACGATTGGTCAATTGTTGAAGACCAATGACACAATTATGGGCTCGTGCTTGTGTTCGAAATTGGGTAGTCCTTGACCGTGAAATGTGATAGAACTAATCTAATAACAGCAAAAAGGGCAAATAAAGTGTATGAATTCGAAGGTTTAAGTCCGAACTTACATCTTCTTGTAAAGTAAGTAAATATTTTTTTTTGTAATTATAGGATATATGATACGATAGTATATAGGGTACATCATTGAAAATTTGTGGGATAAAACTCTGTTTTGACTCTTAGAATTTTTTTCTCAAGGTTGTCAAAACGATCCCCTTGAGAGACAAGTGTCAGAAGGTCAAAAGAGGATAATGTCAGATTTTTTAGGGTCAAAACGCTGGTTTAACGGTCAAACACGAGCCCTGTACGTCATCATTCACAAGAGAAAAATCGCGATTCCATCGATTTATACCATTTTAGAAGTATTTGATTAGCCCAAGTTAATAAACATACCCATGACTCCAGCTTATTTAAATTTTAAAGATGTAGTCGTCGAACAGGAAAGTTGTTTATCAGTTCGCTTACAAAATTTTATAACGCTTTATCAGCCATTATTTGCCACTGATTCGCTAAATACATTTCACTCAAAAACGTTTCTAAACCATTTACTTTCTCAATTGAACGATGTTTAACTATTCAGGTCGATGAAATACTGGGAAGGCTAAAAGATTATGTGGATGGAACAGTCTCGTCATTTGGGGAAACAGTAAAAAACGCTACAGACGAAGTTATTACCAAATTCAGAAATGCTTTGGACAGTTTGGAAGATCTTTCAAAAGATTTATTGAATAAAATTAGGGCGGGTGGTATCATGAAAGTCATTGATTGCCTAATAGAAATATGGAAGGATTTTAAGACATTGGAAGAAACTGTGACCGAATTCCTTGATGAAACTGAGTTTTTATTGGATGAAACAAAGGATACTTTCATAGCCTTCGTGACTAATGAACTCTCTATTATAAAACAGAATTTGAATGATGCATTATCTAATATAAGAAGTCAATTATTGAATGCAGTTAAGGATTATTCCGGATTTGGCCTCAAATTTTCAACTACCTTGGACATTGCAGGTTTGAAGATATTAGGTGTTGACATAGAACTGGTATATTCAGTCGACAATTTGTTTCAGTGCAGCAGGTTCCTTCAGATTAAAAATCTATTTAAAGGTGAAAAGGCGGTTCGTTTCCTTGGAAGTATTTCGAAAGAGAAAAAACTAGGTTTTTTTCTCAAAATTGATAAGGGTGTTGGAATCGGGGCAGCTCTTGCCATCAATACTAATAAATTCATTGTGCGGCTAAAGGTTGAGGCTAAAGTGCTCGGTATCAGGGCAGAAGCCAATCTCCGTATTAGTAGAGAGGGTTTGTCTCTATCTATTGAAGGAAACGTATGGGACTTATTTCTAGCCCGGCTTGAAATATCAGCTGAAACGGGACAAAATTGGTATCAGCTCACCTTTACAATTAAAGGACAATTTATCGCTCTAGGTTCAGGCAGAAAGAGAAGACAGGTCCAACCAAGTCAGAATTCATTCAGTGGATCATATTTGGGTGCTCTTAAAAACGCCATTACTAGAATATCAAATGATGTTCAAAGGAGAATAAGCCAAGCCCAGGCGTTTCTAGATACAACGAAAAGTAGACTATCTCAAGCCCAAAGATGGTTTGATAGGAAGATAGAGGATGTTAATAATGCAAATAGACTTTTTGATAATGCAATTCAACGCCTCGAAACGGCTAAAGAAAGGCTAGAAAGAGCTAAAGGCCCCTTTGAAAGGGCTCTTCAAAACCTCAATACAGCACAGAGGAGGGTCGATAACATTTGCAGAATAAAAACATGTTCATCAATATGTATTCCCGCCCTAAGGCCCGGTATATGCTTTAAAAGGGTATGGGGAGTAAGAGTACCATATCCATGCATCCGGAGGGTAGGTTGTTTTACACGAATACCAAATCCAGTATGTGTAGCTGCCAATACATTATGTAGAGGAGTAAGAGCTTTAGCGTTCGCAGCTCTTGAGGCTGCAAAATTAGCTGTAAAAGCACCAATGCTTGCTCTAGATTTAGCAAAGGCTGCAGTTTCGGCTGCTCAATTTGCTGTTGACAAATCGAGGGTAGTCTTGGATGCTGCTAAAGCTGTTTTATCTTTGGCAAAGCGCAGTCTAGATGCTATCAAACTTACCTTGGAAATTGCAAAACGGGGTTTAGAACTAGTTAAGAAAGCTGTTGGCGTTGGTGCTAGAATCTTAGAGCTTGTAATCGAATTCGGAGTTGGAAGTATCATTAACGTAAGAAATTGTGGCTTCAGAGTTGTTCTGAGAACCACAGATTTACCAGTCTTTGATGTCACATGTGAAGTGAATGCATTCAGACTCGGTTGGAGAACAGTCGGAATAAGAGTCAATTTTAGAAATATTCGACAGAGTCTTTGGCAAGCTGCTAGGGCAACGATTAATGTCCTGAAGCAAGGCCTTGCCGATGCAATAACTGGTAGAAGGAAACGTGAAGTTGATTACGCTTCTTCTACATACATTCATGCGCTACTTAGACAAATCCGACAAGCCGAATCTGGAAACACGAACTCAACTGAAGATGTTCTTGACAGGCTAATAAATGTTACACTTGATACCAGTGGGTTTGGAAATGGTGCCACTACTGATGATGCGAATAGAATTTTACTCAGCCAGGAAAAATGTGACCGGTACAGGTCTTCTTCGTTTTATTTAGTGGAAATATTCCAACCTTTATTTGATATAACAAGTGATATAATTACACAATTTGGGTCCATCAACAATCTAAATACAGACCTTGAAAACTATACAATAAATGGGCTCGAGAACTTTGTAGAATTAGAAACAGCAGAGGTAGACACTGACTTTTTGATGAATACATATGGCCTTACTATGGAAGAGATCGAAGGATCAGTCGCTGAGGCCAAAGCCAATTTTCAAAATGATGAGTTAATAACTCAACTATCAGAGGTTGCAGACTTCTCCAGACAAACAAGTCAATCAAATATAGACTCCTTAACAAGCGGCCAGCTGTTAGCAGCCTGGGAAGAAGCTGCGGAGAACAGAACTAAAGAAATATTCGATGAATCCGAGTGTATAGACTTTAGTGATTGTATCCTTACTGCAATCAACTATCTATATGAGATACATTTCAATGAAACTTATCCCAATATTGGTAATAGCGAGAGATCAATATCAATGATTGAAAGTAAATATCTAGAAATACTCAATGCTGGCGATGATACTCCCATCAAAGATATATTCGCCATTTCAGAGACCATTCTTGCAGAGTTAAACAACCTAGATACTCTCATCCCGTTTTGTAAAGATCCACCAAGATTAATAGGTCAACCAGAGAATGTTACCTCTCTTATAGGGAGAACTGTTGTATTTGATTGTCTTGCCGAATCCTCGGACACAAGTCTACGTTATTATTGGTACAAGAATGGGGAACTGGTGCCGGGCCAGTCCAGTGAGCGTTTGACCTTACTAAAGGTAATAGAGGACGATGAAGGATACTATGAATGTATTGTCGGGAATGTTGTGGCCAATGTTACATCCGAAAGGGCCTGGCTTACTGTGACAGATACCATAGACGGTAAGTCATAAGGAACATCTTTTAAATTGGGGGAGAATCTGCTATCTTTTTGCGACGGGCTTTGGAATCGCAACACTAGTACACATGTAATTATTTTATACCTTCTTATACTATCATGTGTCTTCATCCTCTAAATTCATTTGTAAAGAAAGAAGAACTGAAAAAATGAATTCATATTCAAAGAGTATTTATACGAACTCTTACCTGTGTTATGTACTTCTTGTCAAATTAAAACAATTTTAGTTTCGTATATCAAATTTTATTCGCCCTAATTGATTAATATATTTGACAACAGTTTGAAATGTAAACACCAAATATGTTTACAAAATAACTAAATGATATCGTAATTCTATATGATCACAGAATAGATATTTAAAACCTTTTTTTATCCTATAAAACGAAACATTACCTAGACGACTACAGCCTAAATCTGCTTTTAAATAATCTAATAATATTTGTAGCCAATAACCAATAAAAGTAGCATCCTAAATTAAACACTTTTAATGCTTTGAATTATTGCTAGATCATTTATCTTAAGCTTAGCAACGCCCTTTTCTTAAAACATATTTAAATGTTATTTTTTTCTGTCCAACCAAAATTCGATTGGCAAACCAATTCATTTTGATCGTAAGTGATTGATTGATTGAATAAGGTTTAACGCCGCTTTTAACAGTATTTCAGTCATATCGCGGCGGCTGGAGCACCTAACAATGGATTCCTGGTATTTATCACACCAGTACTACCACTACATCATTTCCTAGCATCCGGCTGCCATCCCACTTAGGTTTACGATTATCCACCCATTGGTAGGAGACAAATGTCGGAAAGAATATGTGCCGCCGCCGGGGATCGAACCCATAAAATCCTATGATTGAAGATAAGGAGTCTGACGTGCTACCGACTGCGCTTTGACGGCGGCTAGACCGTAAGTGAATATGTATTATTGAACATTTATGTGCGATTGGCGAACTTAACGTCAAAACTACGGCTGTTAAGACGTTAAAGTCGACAACCAACAGTTGTACCTTTTTGTTCCATGTTAGCAGTCATATAATTTGAAAATTGGCGCAGTTTTATATCGAAGTGGAACTTCTTTTGGGCGTCAGTGGGCGTGACCAGTTGATCAGGAATGTTTCGAGTTTAAGTTTCTTAATCAACGAAATATTTCACATTAATATATTTTTTCCGGGAATCAAGATTCACTTCCTGTCTAAATGAAAAAAATTGACTGGTCGATTGATTCTTTGATTGGCATCCCCGATTGGTCAATTTACCATTACTCTTTAAATATAATTTGTAGGCTGTTCCAACAAATCTAGAGAGGTACACGATCAACCATCGAAATACGAAGAGCTTGTTGATGGTGAATGGATCCTAAGGGATTGTGCATTCGGATCCAAGTATAACTCAAAAGTATGTACCTGTAGCTTCATAGATACAGGTAAGACTTAATGATTTGCTTTTAGGTTCGTCTTTAAAGTTTCGTGAATTCTGTTGTGCGCTGTTCGTTTATAACCTCCATGAAATAAATGAGAATGGAACTATTTCTGTTTGCTTGCGCACATCATTTCGATAATAGCCAGTATCTAAATTTCTAGCGAAAGATATGGATGAAACTATCGTGTATTGGTAAACAGAATGTTCAGTGTCTTGAAATTTGCATTTGAACGCTCATTTAGAGAATACAACACTTTTTATTAATCAATGTCTTCGTTATCTTATTTAAAATAACTTATTATGGCGATCAATCTGGCATGCGATTAAATAGGAAGGTAATGTATTATTGTGATCGGTAATGTAAACAAAGATCACCAGAGAACTATTTCGTTGGTGCGGGGCAAAATGTCGTCACTACAGCTTTAATGAAGCTGTAGTTACGACATTTCCCTCGCCCACCGATGATATGTGTTTCTTCCTCCGTAATACAAGTGAATGTATAAGAAATTAGATACGGCACACATCAGTTAGTGAAGAAGAGCCCATGTTTGACCCACAAACCATGGTTTTGACCCTCAAAAAATCTGATACTATCCCGTTTTTACCCGTAGAAATTTCTCTCGAGGGGATCATCTTGACCCCCCTTTAGAGAAATTTCTAAGGATCAAAATAGTATCAAAAATTGTATGAATTAATTGCTTACCTTATACCTTAAAAGGAAAACGTCAGTTGACACTTAAACCTGCATTTCTACTTATGATTCACTGTTTTTGTTATTTTGATCCCTAAGATTTCTTACATAATGATGCAATTGCTTCTCAGTTTCAAATGCTAGCACAAACGCAGTGAAGGTATTCCAAATATGGGTGTATCATAAGGTAGAAGGGCCATTCTAAACTCTTTTTGCACCAAAACGCGTCGACTTTGCGCAAGCTGATCAGACTCGATATTTTTTCTCACTTCGCATGAGCCCCTTTTCGCATTTACGCATGATGGGTTATGAACGAAAATGGACAACAGTTCGAGCCAAGAGCATGCAAATTTTGTTTGTGTTTGTAAAAAAGGTCTTCGTAACAAATAGAACATGAGATAAGCCAGCTTACATCAAATAAGCCTTTGCGTTGTATTCCCAACCATTTTAAATGAGCGCCAAATGAAGACTCGGATCAGCCTGTGCATCCAAACAGTCTGATCAGAGTCTTCACTATGCGTTCTGTAGATCTAAGCAGCTACTTAACCCATTCCAACACAACAAAATTTTAGACTGGTCCAAATTGAAAGAAGCTGCAGACGAAAATTTCAAGTTGATTGAATTGAATTTTTTCCCCTGTTTGGATAGAAAACATTGTGGATAATGAGGAAATTGCTTTATACAAGCAATTTCTTCATTTTCCACAATGTTTTCCAAAGTTTTTTTCTTGAGGGGCGTAAAAAGGAGGGATTGAGTTGGAATGGGTTAATCAAGGCTTAGACCAGACAATATTCTAAATGTCCAGGCTGCTCAATGTGTTACTTCATTCCCATGTGAAATGGTTGGAAGTGCCAGACAGAGCCTAAAACCAAAATATGCCCCAAGCAAAATGGTCCCTTTATGTCTCTTCAGATTGTTCCAACACTTACCAGCCAATCGAAGGTGAACCAAGTAAATATGTGGTAATTGCAAACGGAATACGGTACAATATGAATTGTGGACCAAAGACTTTTTTCAACCCAGTAACTTGTATATGCGACTATGGAGCTACAACAACTTCACCCACGATACCTACAAATGACGGTATGAATTGACGGATCTTCACCGGCCACGCCCACTTAGTCCAATAGAAAGTTCCTTTACGATAATAAATGTCGTTGTTTTGCTTGTAACAAATTAAAATGGTTGATCGGCGACATAAACGTCGTAGCTACAGCTTACAGCCTTTAAATCGCCAAACTAACAATATGGTTTCGAATAAATGTTGACCAATGTTCGAGTTAAAATTCACTTCCGTTTTAAATAAATGATTTGATTGGTCTACCGGTTCTTTGATTTTAAATAGATGGTAAAGTATAAACCATGTGAAATGTATGTTGTGTAATTAGATCTTTTATTCTATATATAGATATAGCAACTCCGAGTAGTAAGGTCAGCCAATTTAAGTAGTGGAATGTTTTGAAAGATTTGAGCGAGCTAACCCATTCCCACACAATGGCACTTAAGAACGCCCAAAAAAAATAAGGCTTTGGAAAACACGCTATTTCTTCATTATCCACAATGTTTTCTACTATAAATGTAAAAAAAAAAAAAACATACGAAAATTTCATAAGCTTATGGTTGTCTGAAACTCCTTTCAGTTTGGACAAGTCTAAAATTTTGCCATCTGGTAATGGGTTAATTAAATGACCTGGTGGGATTTTGAATGTGCAATTTTGAATGAAATATGGAGGAATAAGCATCCATTTTGTGTTCTTATGAGTCTAGATAATTCTTTAGCGTTTCCGATTACCGCTTGATAATTCCGCCCTAAAATGAAATCATCAAGCTGATAAATTTGGTAGATTTATCCCTGGTTTCTTCCATTTTGCATATCCAAACGCCACCCAAACTTGGCCGAAGATACTGAAGACGTCATCGGTTGTCATGTAATTGACCAATAGATGATCCTGCCCATTTACTCCATTGGTCACTCCCATTGACTCTAACAGGAAGTCTCGCTTTGAATTTAATTATTTTGCAACATTTATGACCATACAACAAAAAGTAGAATAATTGATTGGCGGCTGTAGTTACGACCTTTATGTCGCAAAACCAACCAAAATATTTTGACAAAAATGGCGGCCAATGTTCGAAGCTCGGTTACGGGCTGAAGTAAAGATTTGATTGGTCGGTTGATTCCTCGAATAACAGCCTCGATTGGTAAATTGCTAGATCTGATTTGGTTTTATTTTACAAATGACAGAAAATACAGTAGACAGTTCAAAGTGCATTGAAGTTCAATTATAACATTGAAATAGAATAGAAACATTTCGGGAAAAAGAATGCCTGATCCAACAATGTTCTCAATAGGTATATTTCTTGAATGCAACATAATTCGGGAGTGTGTCACAATCTATTCTAAGGAATGGCAACTTTTCTTAACCCATTACCATACAAGCCCTCATTTCTAACGCCCTTCATGAAAACAAAAAGCTTTGGAAAACATTGTGGAATATGAAGATATTGCTTGTATCA
The DNA here is from genome assembly GCA_946902895.1 of Fragum fragum. NCBI lineage: Eukaryota > Metazoa > Mollusca > Bivalvia > Cardiida > Cardiidae > Fragum > Fragum fragum. The sequence goes on along the minus strand of OX336377.1, from coordinate 27,290,756 downwards.
AGCAATGTCTTCATTGTCCGCAATATTTTATACCGAAGGGGACGAAAAAAAAACCCTTAAAATTCCCGCCAACTTGAAATTGTCATCTGAAGCTTCTTTCAATTTCGATAAGTCGAAATTTGTTTTGTGTGGAAATGGGTTAAAAGGTAAACAAGTATATAAATTTTTCATCAATAAGGCTCCTTTTCTTACTTAATCCATTAATGTTTCTCAAAATTTTAGACCTGTCCAAATGAAGAGGTTTTGTAGACGACAATTTAAAGTCGATTTTATTTGAAAAATAATCTTTTAGAAGGAAGGAAAATATTGTGGAAAAGAAGAAATTGCTTATAACAAGCAATTTCTTCTTTTCGACAATATTTTCCTAATAATAAAATCCCGGGGAAGAAAAACCAGGGATTGAAAAGAAAAGGTTTAATGTCTTTTGTTTTCTTTGTTCCAGACTGCCCTCTGTACTCATTGGTAGACGATCCTTCAAAATACGTAGAAAATGTAAATGGTCAACTGCTCACGAGAAGCTGTCCAGAAGGGACTGTATTCGATGCAGACAGCTGCACTTGTGATCATGCCAGCTTATCAACTATCGAATCGACGACACAACCCACGACCGAATTGACAACGACGGCGACATCGAGTAGGATATTTTCCTTGACAATATCAGAATATCTAATGATATATAAAATTGAGAATTTTAGCACAATCCGTAACGCCATTCAAAACAACTATATATATGTACAGGTTATTGTTCATGACTGATCAAAGGTCAATACCTATACCTCTGTAGTGCTTTTGACACATTACCAGATAGAAAAATTTTATGGCTGCTTGCAGGCTACTGTTTGGCTCAAACGGTAAAAAATCCTTCAGTCCGACTTTTCATATAAGCCAGGCTTGAACCCAAGGTAATCCCGACTTCATGCCCATTTGCTATAGCGGTTTAAAACTCGGGGTCTTGGTTGTTTTTAAATTAACTGCCCGTCGAAAGGCTAAAATGTCATACTAAAGCGATCAGATTATATAATCAAAGGAGTGTGTTCGCGCCTTTTGTCAACCTAACCTATTATTTTACGCTCTCTGAAATTCCGAACTGCCAGAGTTTCGTGTATACAGTTGTATTATAGGTAGAAATTCCTCACTAGTAATTAAACTTCTTGAGAAGGTCTTCAAAATCAAGCTCAGGTTCATCGAGGTTAATATTTCAAGGAAAGAAAACACATTCCCAACAGTTCGGCTCTTCGACGCCCTTCAAGAAAGAAACTCTAGAAAACATTTTGGAAAATTTAGAATTTGCTTGTTACAAACAATTACTTCTTTATACACAAGTGCCGCCGTCATAGCGCAGTCGGTAGCGCATCAGACTCCCAATCTTCAATCAAGGGATGTCATGGGTTCGATCCCCGGCGGCGGCACATATCTTTCCGGACATTTATCTCTCACCAATAGGTGGATGACGGTAAACCTAAGTGAGATAGAAGCTGGAGGCTAGGAATGGATGCAGTGGTAGTACTGGTGTGAGAAATACCAGGAATCCATTGTTAGGTGCGCCAGCTTTCGCGATATGACTAGAATACTGATAAAAGTGGCGTTTAACGTCATTCTATCAATTAATTAATCAACCTTTATCAACAATGTTTTCTACCCTTATAGGTAAAAAAAGAAATAAATTCCAACAGCTTAAAAATTGTCGTCAATAACTTCTTACAGTTTGTACCCAGTCTAAAAACTTGCCGTCTGGTAATTGGCCAAGGAAGAGTAATAGATTATGAAATCGGCAAACCATTTTCTGCGAAGTTTCCTTTTAAGAGTAATGGTGTAAACACATTTAACAACTGTGTCACAAAATCATGCATAACTACTGGCCGCTTGCAGGCTGCGTATAAGCCAGACTAAAGTCCGATTTATAATGGATGAACTCACTTGCTGAGCTCCAGGTTTCGCCAATACATATATTTTTCTCATCAGAGCTTTAGTTGACTTGCATACTGGTTAACGGTGTACAATTGCACCTTAAAAACCCAGTCTCAGCCAAACCTACTTCTAAGGTGGTTTGGGTGAGCCGGACATTTTTATTTGAATACATATAGCTTTCTGAACTTGGATTTTACTTTCGATGTAAATCGATATTAATAAATTCTTAAGCCTTAGATATCGCTACTAAACATTTCTGAAAAAGAAGGTTAATCGTTTATCCATTTCGAGCCGTCATAGCGCAGTTGGTAGCGCGTCGGACTGTCAATCTAGAGGTCCCGGGTTCGATCCCCGACGGCGGCACTCATCCTTTCCGACTATTTGTCTCTCACCAATGGGTCGATAATCGTAGACCTATTTGGGATAGCAGCTGGAGGCTAGGAAAGGATGTAATGGTAGTACTGGTGTGAAAAATACCAGGATTCCACTGTTAGGCGCTCCAGCCGCCGCAGTATAACTGAAAGATTGTTGATAGCGGCGTAAAACCCCATTCAAACAAATTATCCATTTCGATGATAGATATTCACTTTAGAGAGGATACATGTCTTTACAGGGCATGAAAGATAGTGGTCAATATCAAAACTAAAGCTTCTGGATATTTCTACCTTATTCTAATCACCTTGAACCTTTTTTCGTAAAGATACACTTTTTTGATGTACTCTATCATTGAGAAGCATTTTATTGACAAAGACTGTGTTATTTTGCTAAATGTTTACAGTCAGCAACATGTAAATAAAAACAAATGATTGGTAGGCGACCCAAACGTCGTTACTTCAGCTTGAAAATATGATGTTACCACGTCTAGGATACCAAAGCAACAAAATTGCATAAAGAAATCAACCATTGTTGGAGTTGAAATGTCATTTATTGTCTAAATGTATGATTTGGCCTAGCGATATTTTGATGGACAATCGCGATTCGTCAATTTCAATTGATGGAAAACTAACAGTTCTCATTTTCAGGAAAGGGTAAAAGCTTGTTTATTTAAATGTACATATTTTTTTTATTTGCATCCAAGTACATTATTGTACAATATGGATACATTTTCAGAAAAAATGCATATTTACTTAAAATTGTTTAAACAACGATCGCTGAAAACAAGCTGCAGTTACAGGTTTTCCGACACAAACCGGCGATATTGTTGCTATGTCTGAATATTCTATAAATCTATTTCATTTTTCTAATCACTGCTTTTATCTGTCTATAAATGGGCTTCTACAAAGAGGCATATGTAGGATGTGTAAAAGGCGAGAACACGCAGTCCTTTTCTAGTTATTTTGGACGTTATGGCTAGATAGGATTAATTTTCAGATTACCACGAGCTATTAACGTGAAAACAACTCAAAACAATACAAGCTACAGCTCAAACCCCAGTTTCTGTGAGCCCTGATTTCAAACCGCTATAGCAATTGGGCATGAAGTCGGGATTATCTCGGGTTCTAGTCTGGCATATTTGAAGTCGGATTCCACGATTTTTGTACTGTTTGAGCCAAACAATATCCTGAAAGCGGCCATACAACTTTGAATAGGTGTAGACACGATTTACATTTAATATATAACCCGAACTTAGAACTTAAAAGTAGGTTTGGCTAAAACCGAGATCTTAACGGTGCAAATGTACACAGTTAACCAGTATACAATTTATCCGAAGCTCCGACGAGAAAAAGATATGTCTTGGCAAAACCTGGGGTTAAGCAAGTGAGTTGAGCCGTTTTCCGTTATAATCCTGCTAGCGACCATCAGTCTCCCTTCGCTGAACTGTATATTGTCTAACCAAAAGCAAAGGACGATAACTCGATCAACCTTTTTTTCTAGAACTATGCCACATTTGACCTAAGATGTCCATGATTTATCCAGCGACCAAAAGGCTAAGGTCAGGCACACGTAGTTTAGGTCCTTTTTACAAATAATATCATTTCATACATTGGTTTCTGTTTTCAGCATGTGTTAATTACCTACCAGTGGCCGGTGAACCATCCAAATTCAACCAGTCCAACAATGGTCAGTGGATAGTTATGGACTGTGCCCCGGGGACAGTGTTCGATGTTGCGATTTGCAACTGTAACTTTCCTCCCCCTAAATAGGTAACTACCAACCACAAGCATATCAAAATTGACTGTTGATGAATGAAATCGTTTTCAGTATTACATTTTTATCAAGTGACTGAAAGAAATGCGGGGCAATATTTCTTCTGAACATTAAAATCACCAAAATCCTTGTCTTGAAATGGACACAGGTGGTGTAGACTAAGAATAGACTATACACTTAACCTTTTACCCAAAAACAAAATTTGAGACTGGTCCTAATTCAAAGACGTTACGAATGACAATTGTTGGTTGATGAAATCGTGATTTTTGTCCCTTTTTTTAAGAAAACAATTTTGGGTAATGAATTGATTGATTGAATAGGGTTTAACGCCACTTTTAAGAGTATTTCAGTCATATCGCGGCAGCCGGAGCACCTAACAATGGATTCCTGGTATTTCTCACACCAGTACTACCACTACATCCTTTCCTAGCCTCAAGCTGCTATCCCATTTAGGCTTACCGTTATCCACCTATTGGTGAGAGATAAATGTTAGAAAGGATATGTGCCGCCGCCGGGGATCGAACCCATGACATCCCATGATTTAAGATTAGGAGTCTGATGCGCTACCGACTGCGCTATGACGGCGGCTGTGGATAATTAAGAAATTGCTTAAAACAAGCAATTTCTTCATTTTCCACAATGTTTTCCAAACCCCTTTTCTTGAGGGAGCGTAAAAAGCGGGATTGTGTGGTAATTGGATAGAACTATTATGTGCATTGCTCTATTGCTTTTTCATAAAAGAAATATGTAGTGAAAATTAAATGCTTCATCACAACGGATATTTAAGATATTTAATGAGACCATTTTAATTGACGAATCGCGAATTTCAATTAAAAGATTGAGCTACCAATCAACCAATTAGAATACGTTGATCTCTCAATTGAACCAAAGCATTTTTGTTGGTTTGACGACTTCAACATAACATAACATAACATAACATAACATAACAGAACAGAACAGAACAGAACAGAACAGAACAGAACAGAACAGATTCTTTATTCAATAATTTGACTTGAACACATATGGTTCATCGTCAACATACATAATGAATGAAATAACATGTATGGGTATGGAAAAAAAACAGAACAAAACAAAAAAAAAATGACAAATAAAAGATTGTCGATTGCGGAAATAATGAAGTAAAAGAGTCTTAATAGAGTATTTAGAATGGAAAGGTTAAACAAGGCTTAGGAAATCAAATGTTAATTACTAATTAGATTTAACTCGGTTTTTCTTTTGTGCATCGCTTTGATGTAGAAAATACCAATACTATTAAGAATTTTGACGTTATCTGAGTTCAACAAATCTATTAATTTAAACATATTCGGTTTGCTGTAATATTTTTTTTTACAATAAACTTGTCTTAGTTCTTTATAAAAAGGACAAACTAACAGGAAATGAAATTCGTCTTCTATTTGATTGAGGTTACACAAGTTACAAATTCTTTCATTCCTTGCGACATTTCTATGACGTCCTGTTTCTATAAGAAGATGGTGTGCTGATATACGCAATTTGATTACTGCATTTTATAATTTGTTATTTTCATTTTATTTAAGTACCCAGAACAACAAAAATTATCTTTTAAGTTTCTAAAAATCAATAAAGATGGCCGATTACCTATATCCTGAAACCACTCGCAGATATAAATATCTATTAATCTACTACGAAATATTGGTAAAAATCTTTTTAGGCAAACAGATTCAGGGAATAACCATACGTCATAAAATCCAGTTCTCTGTAGTAAGTCCCTTACTTTATAGCTCCAAAGATTTGTGTTGTTTATGTTACTAATTTCATTTAAAACTGTCCTTAGTATACAATTTGAGTATTTCTCCGAAAATAGTTTTATATAATACTTGATTACTCTGGTTTTGATATTTATATGGAGTGGATACCTTCCTAGTTCACCATAAATCGCTGAATTACAAGTTGATTGTTTGACATTTAATAATCTCTTTAAAAATTTTCTATGTATACGTTCTATGAGTTCACTGGTCATAAAACCCCAGACTTCGCTAGCATAATATAGAATAGATGCGACAAAAGAGTCAAATAGATCAAGCATTATTTTTAAAGGTATGTCCTTGTTCTTGGTAATGTACAGTAGTTCGCTCATTGAACGTGTCGCTTTTCCTGTTAAAGTTTTAAGAGCGTCAAAAAAGGTTCCTTTACTGCTAAAAACGAGACCAAGATAATTGAATTTAGGAACTATTTCTATATTATAACCAGAATATGTAAAATCATAATTATTTGTCAAATTTCTACCCCGTTGGAAAATAACGATTTTGGTTTTATCGACATTAACTTTCAGTTTCCATTTGTCACAATATTTTTCAAACGCTGATATTAATTCCTGTAGTCCTTTAGCAGTGTCGGCTATTAAAACGGAATCATCGGCAAAAAGTAATAAATATATTGATAACTGACCAATATTAAAAGCGTCACTAGTATTTTGCTGCAAAAACAATTCGATGTCATTAACAAAGAGAGAAAATAAAAACGGCGAAAGCGATTCCCCTTGCAATAATCCGACGTCGTAATTATATAGCTCTGAAATAGAGTTCATATGTTTAACACATAATTTCACTTCGTTATATAATGAGCGAATCACACATAAAAGTTTACCAGTTATATTATTATTGATAAGTTTAAACCATAACCCATTGCGATAGATAGAATCAAAACATTTCTCCAAGTCTATAAAACAACAAAAAAGTTGCTTCTTTTCATAGATTTGTTTCTGTATGAAAGAATTTAATGTAAATATTGCGTCTACAGTACTATAGTTAGTCTTGAAACCAAATTGGGCGTCTGATAAAACATCATGTTTAATTGACCACGCCTTGAGACGTTCATTGACCAATGAAGTAAAAAGCTTAGAAAAACAACATGTCAGTGTTATACCTCGATAATTGGCTGGATCGGATTGATCACCCTTTTTATATATGGGTACAACTACCCCCTTTGACCAAACTTGGGGAAACGATTTTTTGTCAAGTATATAATTAAATAATTTCAATAGAGGCTTTTCAAGATGGTCAATGCATTCCTTAAAATATTCATATATTATATTATCAGTAGAACATGATTTATTGGAGCCCAGCTTTTTTACACATTGTCTCAATTCGGTTGTTGTAAAAGGTAAATCTAATTCTGCATAAATGCAATCATTTGTTCCTTTGTCATCAAAATTTTGTAAAAAACGTTCACATTCTATGTCTTCGGAAATGTCAATATTTGATGATAATTTTTTGAAGTGTTCATAAAATTCCGAAATATCGATATCTGAACCGTTGCAATTTTCTTTCTTCTGTTTAAAATTTCTCCAAAATTCTTTCGGTTTTTTATTCCTTAAATTCTTCAAATCATCAGCCATTTTTCGGTTATATTTTCGCTTAGCGATTTTACAATGATTTTTGTAGTCTTTTTTTTTTTTCGTTAGAAAATTTTTTCTATTTGTTTCATTCTTTAATGAATTATATTTCTTAAGGGCTTCTTCGTAAATTAATCTTTTTTGTTTACACGATTCATCAAACCATTTTTTCATAGAGTATTCGAACTGATTACACGCAACTGAATTTCTTTGACCTTTATTACGTTTTCAAAATATTTATTCCCAATGTTATTCAAATATTCTGTAAATAAATTTACCAAATTATCTGGGTCACTGTCTATTGAAATATTATCTTCTAATGTTGTATTAAAATTTTCAATTGAATTAGCAATATCAAAAATAAACTCTTCCCTATTATCATCTCTCCATCGATATGAAACCTTTTCGGTGTTCCCTGTGTTTATATTGCTCAAGGGTTTATTAACTTCAAGAGTAAAGGATAGCGGAGCATGATTAGAGTAGATATTAAAATCATGGATAGTAAAATCCAAAATACAATCAAAATTAACAAAACTAGTAAGCAGATAATCGACTGTGCTCTCACCATTATGGGTAAAGCAAGTAAATTTGCCAAGATTACAATCATTTCCGACTCTACCATTCACAATATTTAAATTAACTGCCTTACACAGTTCTAACAGACAGTCACCAAACCTGTTTGATCCCCCGTCGCTAAATGCTCGAGGGATAAAACATGTCAAAGGACAATCAGACTGATCATGATCGACAAGGGGTTGATCGTGATCTATAAAATCAGTTTTACCAGCAATCCGTGCATTTAGGTCACCAATAATAAACACTTTACCCCCTAAATTCTGAAAATATCTGGTATCGGATTCAATTTTATCGAAAATGTCAAAGTCAAAATTATCATAAATTGGTGAGCCTTCAGGTGCAATGTAGGTTGAACAAATGTAAATATTTTGTGATACGTTAAAAAAGCTACGATCTAATTTAAACCATTGTATACAATCGATATTATTACGGATTAATTTTACTCCACGCGAAAAAGAATTTCTGACGTAGAGTAGAATTCCCCCGCTATTTCGCCTCGCTCGTTTATTTTGTATTTTTCTGAAAGAGTGAAAAAGAGAATAACCATTTAGCGATATTTTTGAGTTCTTTTTAGTCCATGTTTCTGATAGAAAAATTAAATCATACTGATTTATGATCTTAATAAACTCAGTGTCATTCAATTTATCTTGTGTAAGTCCCTCTATATTCCAATGTAGACACTTTACACTACTCCCGCTCTTGTCCTATTGATTTTCACCCTGAGTTGTAGGTTCTTTATATAAGGTCCCATTTATATAAAGTCTGTCCATCACCATGTGCGCTTCTTTTCCGTCGTCTTTAGCCTTTTTCATTACAGGGTATAGTCTTTTTCTTGTTGCTACAACTTCGTGTGGAAATTGTTGTGCGATTCCATCAGGGCGTGCGAGCTGATCTGCACTACGTCGCACTTTCTCTCTATCCGGGTAGTAGGCAAATTTAGCAACTATGGGGCGTGTTTTATTTTTGTTATAACGTCCGATCCTATGTGCACGATGGAGTTTGATGTCGTTTGTGGCATTTTCGATTTGGCACTTTGTTTCTATCATAGTCAACACTTTACATATAGTTTATTCATCTGACTTGAACGTGATCGTTCATCGTCAAAACATGAGAATTTACATACAAAACATATAAAACTACAAACATGTGGCAATGGCGGAAATGCAATACAAAACTAGATCGAAAATATGGCATATATAAAAAGAAAAAAGTCGGGAAGTGAAAAAGGTTGGTGAAAACAGTTAGTTTGAGATGTGGTAGAATTTACAGTCATCATGGATGTGGTCCAGCTATTAGTATGTTTATTCCTCTCCTAGTACAACTGCCTTGGTAAAAAGTCTCATAAGTTTTTGCTTAATTATAATAACAAATACCTTTATTTTGTAAACTGGGGTCAAAAATAGTTCAAAGTTAAAATAGATATTGATATATATATATATATAGATCTTAATGGGATAGCAGACGATAATTTTCGTTAAGTCATGAGTGTCTCACTGACTTCTATCTACGTTTTGACCGGATATTTGAAATAACTATTTTGTAGATTGGAAGTAAGCGTATCAATTTTTATTACCCATTCCCATACAATGATGCTTTTAGACTCCTCTCAAGAAAACAATTGGGAAAACATTGCTAAAAATAAGGAAACCGCTTAAACCAAACAATTTCTTCATTTCCTGCAACGTCCTCCAACTGTAAAAGTTGTAATAAAAAGAAATAAAAAACTTTATCAATTCAAAAATTCCATCTTCAACGACGAAACTACAGCTTGTTCAAGTTGTAATAACCACGTTTAGGTTGCCAACTGTATAACGATTTTTGGTTTGTTATGTTCCTGTCGTAACCTTTGCAAACTAGTATCTTTCGAAATCTTTGACGAATGATCTCATCAGGCGTCAGTGGGCGTGGCCAGAGATGGGTCAATTCTTTACTTTATTTCAACTAGATTTTCCTAACAATGTTTGAGCTACTATTCGTGTTAGTGGTAACTTTAGATTATGGCGTATCTTTTGAACCTGATATAAGACTAGTCAAAATAGAGAAAACAGTACTGTAAGCTAGCAAAGCATGGTTTTGTTAAGTAATCCTCTTTGTCAAAGGTTATCATGACAAATTAAAGTTAAAGTGACCCAGGAGTTAACCCATTACAACATAACAAAATCTTAGACTGGACAAATTGAAAGCAGTTGCAGATGACAATTTCAAGTTGGAAGAATTAGGTAAAATATTGTGGACATTAAAGAAATTGCATGTTACAAGCAATTTCTTCATTGTCCATGTTTTCTAAAGCTTTTTTCTTGAGATGCTTTAAAAGCGGAATTGAGTTGGAATGGGTTAGATAGCATGCTTTTGAAACAGTTCATCAAAATGTGAATTAAGTTTGTAATATTCTTAAAATACACCAGAACTACTTTTTATATCCTATTGAAGGAATAACAATGAAGAATTATTGGACTCATAGGGTAGGATAAATTGTGAGAAAAGAAGAAATTGCGAAAAAAGTTTATTTCAAACAATTTATGAAAGAATCTTGATCCTCACTTTTAATCTCTTTACTTCGGTATTTCTGTTTCAGAAAGCAAAGTACGAGGGTTTCTCTACAGCACGCCCATTCATCGACCAAAGAACAACCTTGAAAAGAAATATACATCTGAACAAGAAAATTTCGATAATTTCTATATCTTTTACGTTTAACCATTGTCATTGTTTAAACATGGATTTTTCTAGACGCTGTTTATTGTTCTTTTGTTTGTTGTTTTTTCCCTTAATTTCTTGAAATCTAAATCCTACTATCTAAATAAAAATTCGATGATTTTTCTATCAATAATCTGACGACAAAACTTTAATTGTTCTGAACAGAAGTCGATATGGAAACGACATGTAGTATATGACTAAATTATTGTAGTTTGTAGTTGTAATTTGTTCAACGCCAAGTAGGAATCGGTAGTCTCTGGAATTCTCCTAAACAAAGTAAGAAATCATTTTCGCCCATTGAGTCTAGGCAATTCCGAACAATTCTTGAACTTCGCATGAGGGTATATAGATTTTTCACTAGAACAATTTTGCGCAAATTTTAGACGGCAAATTTTAGGCAGGTCCAAACTGAAAGGTTTGCTAATGACAATTTCGAGTTTATGGAATTTTAGATTTTTTCAACTTTCTGGGTAGAAAATTTTGTGTAGCCTGGTTCTTTGGGTAGATGCAATCCTATCCATATTCTTACTTTGTGCACGGTAAATTTCGTAATCAAATGGTGGACAGTAATAATACTTACTATGACCGGTAAATTGATAATTCTTGCATTACACAGGGCTTTTTCAGACACGTACCAAATCCTTAATTATGCAAACAATATACGATGACTAGCTTTAAAATTGCAAAATCTTTCAAATCTTAGACTAACCTTAAACCTGCCATCTAGTGTAGAATCCAGTATCTTGTTCTGTTTTCATCTTCATATATCATTGCACAATTGTATAATTTTTGTCTTTGGAACTACATCTAAACAAGCTACATTCGTGTATGTGTACATCTTATAGAGAGTGATCAAATGTATATTTTGTCTATACCTGTTCATATATTGTCGATCTGATTTGGGCAAAAACCAGTAACTGTGATTACACAAATATTTGTATGCCATATAAATTCAAATGACAGTTGAACTGACTCGGGTATTCACGTTATAGCGACTGAGTATTGAAGTAATCTTTGTGTATTCTGAGATCGTTCTTAAAGATTTTACCAAAATTGTATCGAAAATACCGAAGAACGGATCGCTGGCCACGCCCACTGAGTTCCAAAAGGAAGTCCAACTTCGATAATATATAGGGAATATTACAACAGTGTGTTTCTATTAATTGTTATCGTGTTCGAGAATCGTGTGTAGGTATTTTTTATTGGATGAGACCGAAGGTCGAATCCAATAAAAAATACCTACACACGTTTCGAGAACACGATAACTACAAATAGAAAAAACACACTGTTGTAATATTCCTTTTATTATATTCCTTTAGGACATGGCATTAAGAAAATTCTCTTAAATGCTAAAGAAATAACCAACTTTCAAGAAAAAAAACCCGAACGTCAATACACAAAAAAGTAGCCCGTGTTTAACGGTACTCGACGAATACATTTTTTTTAGTACACGCCGAATATTGATTTTTTTTCTGTCGAGTTGTATTAGATAGCCAGATTTTAATTCATATCATTTATAGGTATACAATAAACAGTTTTATTTTCAAAATTTGTGGTCAGTAGCATGTAACAAAGGAGAAAAATGTTTGTTTGACGACCTAAACGTCGTACGTACAGCTTGATATACTCTGTAGTTAAGAAATTTAAGTCGCACAACCAAAACAAGCTACTTCTTAATGCCGGTATATGTCGGAGTTCAAAGTTCACTTCCGATCCTTAGAAATGATTTGAGTTGTGGGTTGATTCTTTTGTTTAACCACGTGATCCGTCAATTTCCGTCTAATTGTAAATACACAAGCCTGTTCAAGCCTTTAGTCGTATTTCAACAAGATTTCATTGGTTAACCCTTTCCCGCTTTTCAAAATTTTAGACTGGTCTAATTTGGATGAAGTTGTAGAGGACAATTCAAAGTAGGTGCTATTTGAAAAGCAACCGACCTACAGAATAGAAAAAAATGTGGGAAAAGAAGCAATTACTTGTTACAAGCAATTGCTTCTTTTCCCACAATGTTCTTTCAAGTATAAATTAACAGGGTAACACGTAAAAACATGGGATTGTACGGAAAAGGGTTAAATTTCATGTTTATTTCAAGTTTTTGATACTTCTCGAAACATTCTCCGATAAACTGACTAGAGACTGGAATGTTATAGCCACCACCCCTCCAAAATTATTGTTTGTAGTAAAATAATGTTATATTTAAACCCGTTCACTAAAAATAATAACTTTGTTTTATATCTAATTGGGTGTTGGTAGCAAATATATACGTTTCATGTTTTCATCAATTGGTTTTAGTAGCAAAATATATAGGATTCTGGCTGCACCGATCCGAAATCAGCAAAAAGCAGGTAGCCAGTGGGCTTGAAAGAAAAAATATAGCACAGATTATATCATTACGTAATTATGTCCATTGAGTGAGAAAATTGATCTTTATATGTCTTATTTTAGAATACGATTTCAAGCTTAATATATTTACCCCTATATTTGATAACTATCGTAGGCAAGTTGAAAAAATACGTGATAGACTTGATAGGTATGAGATAAAATAAACCGATTGTGTAGGCCTACATATATTACAGGCGAGTTATATAGACTCTATGAGAATGTGTTTTGTCTTCATTTGGGTATCCACCTGAAAACTTATTCACACTGTATAAATATACGAAGCGGGCAAATATTTTACGAGTTTTTATGGATCTACTTTGTGAGCAAGCACACAATATAGTTGAGTGCTCAAAATTTTGTTCATGAAAGTATGAAAAATTCATCCAATTAATAATTCCATAATTATCAAATTGATTGAATCATGACAAACGAAACTATAATCAAATTATAAACGGAAAAAGCTAGAATTTGCCTAGCTTTTGTCTGTCTAAGATTCTTTAATATGGTGCACAGCGGCATTAAATTTGCGAAAACTGAAAAAAAAAATCCTGTAATTTGTCGATTAATGTTATTCCATAAAACATAAAGTTTGTAAATGGCGTCATTTCACGCATTAACCAATTACCACAGAAGACAATTTTTTAAACTGGTCCAATTTGAAAGAAGTTTGCAGACGATAATTTCAAGTAGGTGTAATTTTAGAAATCTTTGCCTCATTGGGTAGAAAATACAGTGGATAATGAAAAAAATGCTTGTTACCAGCATTTTCTTCATTATCCACAATGTTTTCCCAATTGTTTTTCGTAAGGGGCGTATAGAAACTTCATTATGTGGGAATGGGTTAACCTATCATGTTTCCAGTTTCGGAGGGCGTTACTTTATGCCTCAGGTCATTTGCATACTTATCACTAATGACCGGCACTGTTCCTATACTTCCTTACTCTTGCCTTTTTAGATTGATTACCACTATTATGCCTACTATTTCATTTTCTTGTTGTTTGCACACATATATTTTTCTGAATAAATGGCATCTTACAGAACTATAAGCATTCTTTTCGTTTGTAGTTATCTCTTTGTTTTCATTAGCTTTTTATTGACGTATAAACTGGGCACTTTTCTAGACGCAGAAATGACAAAGGATTTGCGACAATGTATTCTCTCCCTTTGTGACGTTGTTTTAAAAAGGCCTTTTTAAAAAACAATTTACGTTCCTTAAATTGTAGCACGACTTGCAACGTGCCAAAAAAGTCCTATAACGAGCTACCAAACAAATTTTGGGGTAGACATTTGCGGTATTGTATCAAAATCAGTAATCTTAATGTCAAGATTAAAACGTATGGAATAGGGAGATATTTCGCGGGTAGTGATTGAGAGAGAAATTACCACGCCATGTGACATCCGGCAGTCTAGTTTGGGAAAGATGCAGTAGCGGATTAAGAGGGGGTTCGGAGGTTTGTTCTCTCTGTAGCCTAAATATTTGATATTCATGGGGACATTCAATATAAAGGGGGGGGGGGGGGTCTCATTGGCGCCTACGCATGGATTTTTTGAAACTTTGCAAGCGAATTGCATTTGGCCTATGAACTGCAAAAATGTATTTATCTACTTCAAATAAGACATGTGGGTCTCAGGAGGACACCTTGGGGTACTCTTAGTTTTGGCTGGTAACTGTAACGTGCTACCCTGTCGTTCTCTAATTTCCTTCGTCGATCATTTGTCGAGCGAACTAATTTAAGAGAGAAACGGGTTACAAAATAAATATTACGGGTTCGTCCTGTGCAAAATATCAGTGCATGAAATCGGACAAGTCAAATATAGACCCTGATTGGTACGCGAAAGAGGATGAAATGAAGACTAACGAGTAAATGTACCTTTTATATATTCAAAACGAATGAATTTAATAATCGCTATATATGTACAAAATATTTCACGCAAATAAACACTTGTTTGATTCGTCGCGGATCTCATAGGGTAGTAGCCGGGGCTCGCGACTCGGACTGGCTGGTAAGGCAAGGTCGGAATCGGAGCTGTAGTCAAGAAACTCGGTTAAACCAAACAATCCTAGTACTGGAGATGGAGGGTGTCGAGGGCATTCACCGGACTTGGAACTTAGGAAGGATCCTGGAATCCAGGTTGGATCCGGAATCGTTTTAGACAACTACCTCTTCTTTCAAAGGCTGCATATTTGGAACTCGGAATTGGCTCTCGGGTCGGATTGGGATTCGGAAATTCGGATCTGCTCCAAATTGACCGGCGTGGGGTCTGGAAGCGACACCCCCGACTCTGAGTAAAACGCTGGTCGTTATCTTACGATAGGTAGCATTTTTCAAATACTGTCAATCTTCGGAGAATATGACATGCGCAGACAACGAACGCTGGTTTATATAGTGTGGAGGGTTACTGACGTCATTAAGTAGTTATGACGTCATATAAAGCAAGTGCTTCCGAGATTCTTCGGAAGTACGGAACTATCCGAAGAACCCCGCAACCATTTCGGACAAAAACTTAAGGATGCAGTCGGAGTGTTCCAAATGAACGATTTCCGTAAACAATACTGGGAAAAGAGAGCTGAGAAATTATTTTCTTTCCACAACGTTTTTGGATAATATAAATTAAGAAAATATCGACGTGATATATGATAAATTGGACTTGTATTTAATAAGGTGGACAAATTGAGAAGACGATTACAAAATTCGTCTCTATCAATGCTTTAACGAACTTAGTGATTGTGTCAACGCATAGGTGAGGACGATGCTCGGTCGGGGCTTGAAAGGCAGGGTCGTTACATAACTGCTAAGAAAAAACTAAGTCCAAAGTTATCGAAATTCATTATTTCCCTAAAACTTTAACATGAATAGTAAAGGTACACCTCATAGAGATATTAGATACAAATTGTGCTATTATAGGTATTGACTTAACTGTTTTTTTTAAAAATTTAAATGTAAAAATTATGGATAAAATTGACACTGAAATTTTCCAAAAACAAAGTCCAACAAAACATTTATGGTAGTTCTAGTCTTTGTCAACCTATGAAATTGCTAGGAAAGTAGGTCCTGTGTGTCTACATAATACACACAAAATTTTATAAAATTTGAAAACTGGTAACAATCTCATATCATGCATGATATGAGTAATGGTGGTGTTTTGGACAAAAATCTAATGTCCATCTATAATGTGTTATGGTTATCGAAACACTTTCTAATGCAATGATGATATTTTTGCATAATAAACTATGATAAATGAAAAAAAATCATATACAGAAACAGACTTCTGTAAAGGTAAAGAAGTAATTATGCAAATATTTTCCTAAGAAAGTAGCATGCATGAAAATACCCCCCCCCCCCCAAAAACACCAATTCACAAATTCCTTTCATTCCAAAATATATTCTACACGTCGATTTTTCAATACGAATTTTGAATAGGACAATCATCTGAAGAAAGTGGCTTATCATTAAAAGGGTATTACACAGGGTGCTCCACTTTTACCATAGATATTTGCATGTCTTAGCAAAGACATTAAGATGACAACCATTAAATCAAATATTGTTAACACCATCTAGATGCAACTAGTGCATACGTAAATGGTCTGGCAGAATCTGGCAATTAGTAAGGTTATCTACCAACAACTTAGAAGTTTGAATTTAAACACTGTCAGCAAAACATGCTTGTGTCTGAAAACATATTTTATATTTTTTTTTTATATATTTGAACATCCTTAATGATGATTTTCTTTATACATATGAATGGTTTTATGAATGGTTTTAACAAGAGTCATCGTGATATCAACAAATTGATTTTCCTTGAGGCTGATACTGGCTACAAAGACTAAAAGTGATTATCAATTACATTCACTTTCCACTAAACAGACGAGAACAAGAAAACATTTCTACGTCATTATACAATACTCCTATATTTGTCAACCGTTTTCTGCAGTCATACACAATTCATTTCTTTGAACAAAATCTGACTGTATAGCTTTTCAAAAAGTACATATACTCATACTGGTATTTCATTGAAACCGCTTTCTTCTGTAACTCCAAAAGTCACATTTTAAGTGCTGATGTAACACTCATGTATAAACTACTTTCTAATTGAAACATTTCATTCTGCCTTGTTGCACTTCATCAGCTGAGAGAGTAGTTTACTTATTAAATGTCATTTTGTCATATTTGATACTAGCTTTTGTAGTTGCCAATAATTGAAAAACTGGTGATGCAAACTTATCAACTATAATTATCATAGCTTCATTAATACCACTGACCCAGTCAAGGAATATTATTGTATCTGTCCTTCTGCCAAGAGGACAATAGGAATAGCACATGTTGCCAGTATTCTTTACTACCTTGGTTGTATGGCTTATGAACCATCGTTAGAGGCACTACCTGTGCAAAAAGATTCAAGGCCTCTGTGGTATCATATGGAAAAGATGTATGAAATTGGCTAAATGAGAGTGAAACAAAATAAAAATCATTAATAAGTAGTGTTAAATTATCTGTTTGCACTGAGTACTAGTAACCCCTAAGAAGTCTGCATAGGAGCAGTTTTAATAGATAACATCTGATATATTTTCATTATCAGACTTTCAATTGAGTTTTGATATTGCTATTTTTGATTTTCTTTATGGTGTTCACCAAGGTGCTATTATTTCTGCAAAAACTCTTTATGGTAAATAAAGCATTATCGTTTGACTGTATGCGAAGTTTCTTATTCCAGCACAAATCATAAACATGCGTAAATAAACAATTATAAAAACCCTAAAACAAAACTAAAAAAAAAAAAAAAAAAGATGTTAATTTTTACATTTTGAGAAAATTTGACCATTAAGACTAAAATTAAAAAAAAAATATGTTACCGGTTTTATTTTTTCTTGATTTTTTTTAGGATAAGAACAAGCATATTTGTGGTCAAATTCAATATCAATTTCATAGGTTGACAAGAACTGTAACATGGTGAAAATAACAATTCAATTTGTTCAAAATATTTTACAAATGTGAAATTTGGGGGTTACTTCAATCAAAAATTGATATGGTCAATTTGTTCAATACAACAATTTAAACTAAAGGTTCATACTTGATTAAATTAATTAGCATTATTTAAGGAACAAATTTGGTCAGCAAATCAAAAATCAGAAGGAATGTGGGCTCCTTTAATTGAGGCACATCCATTTTTTATCAAAAATTCTAAAAAATTAAAAACAAAACAAAAAGGGTTGTAGATGGAAGAAATTTCTTTTTAGTAATTTAATCCTCATGTAATACACTACCTTCACATAAATTTCCATAAAATTCTGGGCGTGGGCAGGTCCCTATGTAAATTTCATATATATAGGATGAGACCCCCCTTTGAAAATACAGAATACAGTCGATCTTGCTCGATAGACCACTTCTAAAAAGCGACCACAATAGAAATTCCTGTAGTTTAAAGCAAAAGTTCTTGACAAGTTAAGGCATTTAACTGAAAGGCAAAAAAAAAAAAAAAAAGAAAGAAAGAAAAACAACAACTAAATTCTATGTTGTGGAACTCATTAGAATCGTGTCTTTGAGAGTCCCAACAACATAATTAAGCGAGAATTCTGTAATAATTTACGTATGCAATCTGATCCATCCTTCATACCTTTTGCCAGTGTACTAAGCGAGCACTTTTGGTTGTCCTTTGAGTGGTCGCTTCATACAAAATTTACTGTAATAGAAAAATGAGCCTTTATTGGTGTGTTTGAATCCCATTTACAGAAATTCTGGATCCGCCATTGTGCATGTAAATGTATCATGGAAACCATATGTGTCAAATATATCGCCAGGGACACAAACAAAAGACATACAGTATTTTTCTTATAACTTTTGTTAAAAATCGTTAACAAATAAAATTGACTAATTCGGAATTCTTTTTTCCAAGAAAGGCCGCCGTCATAGCGCAGTTGGTAGCGCGTCGGACTGTCAATCTAGAGGTCCCGGGTTCGATCCCCGACGGCGGCACTCATCCTTTCCGACTATTTGTCTCTCACCAATGGGTCGATAATCTTAGACCTATGTGAGATAGCAGCTGGAGACTAGGAAGGGATGTAATGGTAGTATTGGTGTGAGAAATACCAGGATTCCATTGTTCGGTGCTCCAGCCGCCGCGATATGATTGAAATACTGTTGAAGGCGGCGTTAAACCCCATTCAATCATTTTCCAAGAATATCTGTTCAAATCCTTTTAGGATTTAAAATTACAAATTATGAGAAATATCTTTCTTAACATTATGCAAAAATCATTCATATTTTGATAAAAACACACTTTGTTACCAGTGATAAATGACACAATCTCATTTTTTATAATATTTGTCGACTACAGCTTTTATTTTCACAGTTATAATATGTTTTTGCATCTCTATAACTACCTTGAGTGGAAAGTTCATGCTCAACGCGGTGATATTGTGATGACATTAAAACCCTAAGCAAAATGTGTCCTCATGGTGGACGTCGCTGTTGGCTCAGTAGAGTGATGTGCCCATTTGGTTGTAGAAATCTGATTAATAAGTCTCATGTCAAATATTATAGAATATTTTTTTTAAAAGATTTTCTTCGTTATTTCTATGCTTCTATACCAAACCAAGAATCGCAGAATTAAAGGCCAAGTTTCAAATAGGAGCAATAACTGAAAGTATTTCAGTAGAGAGCCATTAGGAAATGTCACATGTCAAATATCAAAGCTCTTGGCATTTCGGTTTCGCAGATAAAGATTTTCAAAGTTTTATTTACTCCGTTGCCATGTAACCACTGTTCTTCATTGGTTTCAATTCTTTGAATCACTTTGGCAGAGCATCACACAAGGATTATTTTTGTCAAGTTTCATCGAGTTTCATCAAAATCTGATGGATAGCTTAGGCGAAGAAGATTTTTTCGTAATAAGAAGTGACGGACGATGGACAACTGACCGATCACAATACCTCGACTCGAGCACGTCCTGCTCAGGTGAGCTAAAGATCGATTGCCTGACGCATCATTTGTCTCTAAACATGTCAAGTCTTTAGCTATCAAGTTGGCTGAGCAGCTAATGACTCAAATTTGATGTTGCGGTTGTAAACTAGTCAAAGTTTGCTTGAGGAACTGCGACCCAGTCGTCCATAAGGATCAGCTTGAGAGTCATTGGTTGGACCCTGCGGCTCAAAACTCGTACCTGTAGCTCATTCCACATGTGGTATATAGGATTCAAGTCCGAAGAGAGAGCCGGCTATTCCAAACGTGTAATACACTCCCAATGAAGGAAGTTCTGGACAATATGGGCCGTGTTTGGACCGTCATCATCGTCCATCAAAATGAACTCTTCCCCAATAGCGCAAGCGTAAAATCTTTCATTGGCACTGAGGATTTCTCAAAGTTACCTTTAGGCTGCCAAGACAGATCAATCAAAGATGACAAGCTCGGTCCGTCCATCCAAGCTGATGTCACCCCAGACCTTGATGGACCCACCTCCATATCGGTCGTGTTCAGCAATTTTTGCTTACCGAAACATTTCCCTTGTCTTTCTACACACCCTAACCCGTCTGTCCGGGTAATCCAGACAACACCCGGAATCATTTGTGAAGAGAACAGGGCGCAATCTTCTTAGGCGCCAGCAAACGTGGTCCTGGGCCAACGCTTATCGCCGACATTGTATCCGGGACGACGGGATACGAGTGCATTGTCTTCCTGACCGGAGATTACTCTCGTGCAGCCGTGTTCGAGTGATTTAGGTCGAAACGCGCACTCCTGAAGCGTTCTGAAGCTCAGAAAGTAGCTGCGTTGCCGTAGCAAACCTGTTACACCTGGTTTGATTGACCAAAAATCGGTCATCTTCGGCAGAGGAAGCACGGTTTCTTCCTCAACCATGTCTCCTGACAAGTATCCAATACTGTCAGTTCCGTAACAAAGCTCTACTTACCACATTATGGTGTACACCTTGTGCCAAGTCGACCTCACGGTGAGAGGCCCCTTGCTCCACCATGCCATCAGCTCGCCACATGTGTTCTTCTAGTAAATGTCTTCTGCGTGTCAGATTTGGTAATCTATGAATTAATAATCGAGTAAAAATATTACTTTACTATTTTAAACATTTTTACATGACCTTTGTAAAAAAAATGACTCCTTTAGTATATCGAAAAAGTTAAGTGCTTAGCAATCTTTGAGTAGTATACATGTAAATATTCTGGTGTGAAAAATGACAGTAAGTCATGGTTAAGTGCGCCTACCAACCGCTATATTACTGAAAGACTACCGCAAATGACGTTAAGCCAAATTCACTTACCAACAGGTTTACTAGCTCCCAAGATCAGTATTTTTAACTGGCACTCGATGATCCTTTTCCAATGACCGTCCACATATAACCGAGATACCATTTAAGAAAATTAGACAATACTACAATTGCAATTCATTGAGAATCAGAACCTACAAGAAAGAAGGGAGATATTCTGTATAATTTTAAAACTGCTGTGACCCGGCAGTAGCTTAAAAAGGCTAACTCAAAATAACAATAAATCCAAGGAACCTCTGTGATTAGTCCGAAGACCTTATGATTATTGTTTTTGGCTTACGCCCTTAACCAGTGGTATCAAGTCAGGTATCAAATATTACGCGGTTTGATATCCAAGTAGAACTTCCTGTCGTCGGAAGCGTGCTGTCAATTTCACACCTTCTCGGAAACAAAAGAAATCCGTTACCGTTGTACATGTAAGGATCTCTGGTGTCGACTTGAATCCGTTTTGTAACACGTGATAAAGGGGTATTTTTTGATATCTATTCAGATATCCTCGTTAACACTACAAAGTCCATAGTTTTCATCTGATTCTCTTCAAGCTTCCACCGTCCGATAATAATTTTATTCTGAACATAGCAACTACAACAAGATATTTGGTATAGATAAGACAGGTGATCTAGAGAAAATAACTAAACATGTTATGCGCCTCAAAACCAAGGATAACACAAAACCAACATGCCAAAATGACCCTGAACCGCTCACCTAAATTAAATTCATATTTTAATTCTAGTAGGTAGATATGAATATTTCAGGCTCATAGTAACTTGAAACATGATTGAAATTTATTGCTTGATTGCCGCGGCCATACCACAGTTGATAGAGCGTCGGACTTTCAATCACGAGGTCCAGGTTTCGATCCCCGGTACGGATAATAGCCTTCCCGACAATGGGTGACACGGTACCCCCGAAAGAATTTAGGGGTAGTACTTGTGTGAGGAATACTAGGAATCCATGGTAAGGTGGTCCAACCGCCGCTGTATGACTGAAATACTGATAACAGTGGCGTTAAACCCCATTCAAACAAATCAGATTGCTTGATTGAATTGGGCTTCAAATGCTACGCCCCACTTGGGGTATTTCGGCAAAATTTGATGTTTAGATCACTTTCTACTTTTCACACACAGGTACATGCACGCGTGCATGCGCGCGCGTGCGAACACACACAGGTGTTTAATACGCACAAGAATCTAGGGAAAAGACATTACCTCTAAAACGAGTTTCATTATGCCTTTTATAATCACGTGCGATGGTACATTTAGCGAACTTTTAACAAAGTTATCCGAAATTTTGGATTGGTTTCATTTCAATATGGTAGATAGACGTTTAAGACGGTGTCTTAGTCAGGATGAGATGAATAGGGGCATAGGGATACTTTATTCTGTGTTATTCCAAAGGTATATTTCTAATGTCCAATGTGTGATCCAGAGCGTTATTACCAGAATGCTAACCGTGCCCACGTAAGTACACAAGCCGTCAGATATCAGTTGCATGATGATTGCCTGAGGTTAAGACGGCCTGCAATCCGGATTCCGTTGACCAGATACCACTTGCAAATACGTTTAGCATGGGCATGAGATCATGTTACTTGGAGCCAAAATGAATGGGCCCCAGTCCTGTATACAGATGAGCCTAGATTATGTGTGGACTTTACCGATAGACGTGCTAGGGTATTGAGAATGCGAAATGAGCGTTTTCTCCAGTTTGTGAGGAAGAACATTATCGGACTAGCGGCGGCTCAGTCATGGTTTGAGCAAGAATAGACGCTCATTGACAACGACACGTTGACTGCTCTCAGGTACGTAAGCGAGATCTTGGGTGTTTACGTTTACCCACATGCAGGTGTCGTTTGTGAAAATTGCATTCTGATAGATGACAATGCGTGTGCATATAGAGCCTGCATCATCGATCAATATCTCGAACAAGGAACAATCCTCTGTTCGGAATGGCTAGCTTTACGACCTTAGTTAATGGACGCCTTACTCGAAACATTCGATCTTTAACAAAATCTCAATACCTTCTATTTTATTTGAAAAAAAAAATCAATTTAGTGTCCTACCTAGAGAGAGAGAGAGAGAGAGAGAGAGAGAGAGAGAGAGAGAGAGAGAGAGAGAGAGAACTTTGTAGAAGAATAATGAATTTGTAGGACGACCAAACGTTGCTGCAAGAATTAGTTCATGATTTCTTCAACTCTGACTCCAACTCCTCCCAACTCAAATTCCTTCGCAAACAAGTTCTCAAAAATGTTCGAAAGGGTCATCTAAGGGGCCATTCTTGCTAAGTTTCACAAAATTATTTCTAAAGGGGTAATCCAAGGATTAATAGCCCCTATTTTTCTTTTCATTTAGCCCCCCTTTTCCATGAAACAACATCTAATTGAGAAAAAGGAAAAAAGATACTAGTATCTGTAAATTGCTAACAGGAGTACATAGTTGATCTTTTTTTTTTTCGATTTTGATCCAGGAGATGTGGAGAAATGGCTCCTAACAGACAGATAAATAAATACATGTATAAAATACATAAAGTCCCTTTTAAAAATAACAGTTTCGTGTAAATAAACACAAATGCTGCATGAACTGTTGCATTTGATTTCTAACTTGAATTTCTGATTTAATAAAATTCTGACCATGAAAATGGAGGATACTTAAGAAAAAATACACTAAGACCCCCAATTCCATGACACAGTCTAAACTGAAAAAGTGGAAAAAGTGGATTTTGTCTAAAAGGAACTGTTTGTGCATGAAACAAAGCTATACAAACCCTATTTCTTGCGATCAACAAGAGAAAGGCTTAAGAAAACATTGTGGGAAATGCAGAAATAGCTTGCAATGCTTAAAGACAAGGACTTGAATTTTAATGAATTTGTTGTCTACAATTTCTTCGGTGAACTGCTTTAATCAGGATTGTACTTTACAAAGCATTCCACCGTATCTGCTTTAAGTAATTATTTGAAGGTCCAGTTTAGCTTGACAGGTAACAAATATGGACTATAATGTCATTGTGGTATTGAAAGTAAGACCAAAAGAAAATCTAAAATAATTCCATTGTTTTATTTGAATGTTTAAGCATTGAGTAGTGTGATCAAACTGTGATTAACATATAAATATGTAAATACAAATTTACTTTGGCAAAATGAATCATGATAGGTAACAACATAATGGAAATAATACAAGCCAAAATGAAAAAAAAATACAAGCAAATATATCTGTAGTAGTACTAACCCCTGTCATGCTAAATAAAATTCTTTTCACTATCTCATTAAAATAAAAGGACTGAAAGCACTCGAGGCATTAGTTGTGGGTCAATATTTCTTCTGAAAATTGAATTTATCTGCAACTCTAGCTTCGAAAGGACAAACGGGTGCTGTATACTAAGATCAGGCCCCTTATATGTGTTGGCTGATCTTTATCTATTCCTCCTGCCAAAGCAAGAAATTTTTGGGTTCAGCATGACAAGGGCAGAACTAATTCAAAATGTAAGTTTGATATTCCGTTCAATATCAACTGAGGTCAGATCAAAACTAAAAGTAATACAAGAAAGGTGCACATATATCATACATCAGTAACCTCTTATCCAGAAAACAAGAGGACCATGATGGTCCTAAATCGCTCACCTGAGGCATCTCCAAATTACAGTACTTTTTAGTATAAAAAAGACACAACTTGAGCAAAATTAATAAAAGATATATAAGATTTTGGGCTTTGTACAAAACAATCCAGTAATGCTTTACAATAATAATGAATGCCTTTGGCTTTATAGTTTAATCCATTACCAAACTATCCCAGAATTTGTCACCTTCAGGGAAAACAGGTTTGAAAAATACATAGTGAGAAAGGGAGTTACAAGCAATTTATCCATTTCTCACAGTGTTTTCTACCTGAAATTCTTTGTATTTAGATTTCAATCAAACTCTTATTACTGTCTGCAACTTCAATGGGTGTAATTTTAGCAACCTTGGTAGAGAACAATCTGGATGTACTATAAATCAAAATATGAATGCATTACAACTTATACATGAGGAGTGGAAAATATTTGAACATGCTCTTATTGGGCGTTTTTCATATCCTTGGATGCCTTGGGAAGGGCCATGTTTAAATATTTAAAAAAACTTGGTTGTGAACAATATGATTGAGCTCTATATAAAATATAAATGCCTTTGGCCTTGTAGTCTGTTAAAAAAAAAGACAACAAAGATTTTCTAAAATTTCAATTTTCATATGCCGCAGTTACAAGAGTTCACGGAATTAAATTCTTTTAACAACTTTTGAAGAGCTTCACCTAAAAAACATCCCTGCAAAGTTTTAGATTGATTGGCCCAATGGTTGAAGAGGAGAAAATTTTTAAAGATTTTTACAGATTTACTAAAGATTCCCATTTTCACATGCCGCGGCAACCAGAATTTTTGAAGGAATTAAATTCTTTTAACAAATTTGTAGAACTTCACCCGAGGAACATCCCTGCTAAGTTTCAGCTTGATTGGCCTACTTGTTTAGGAGGAGAAAATTTTTAAAGATTTTTACAGAATTACTTAAGATTCCCATTTTCACATGCCGCGGCAACCAAAGTTTTTGACGGAATTAAATTCTTTTAACAACTTTTGTAGAACTTCACCCAAGTAACATCTCTGCAAAAGTTCAGCTTGATTGGCCTACTGGTTTAGGAGGAGAAGATTTTTAAAGATTTTTACAGATTTACTAAAGATTCCCATTTTCACATGCCGCGGCAACCAGAGTTTTTGACGGAATTATATTCTTTTAACAACTTTTGTAGAACTTCACCCAAGGAACATTCCTGCAAAGTTTCAGCTTGATTGGCCAACTGCTTTAGGAGGAGAAGATTTTTAAAGATTTTTACAGATTTATTCAAGATTCCCATTTTCACATGCCGCGGCAACCAAAGTTTTTGACAGAATTTAAATCTTTTAACAACTTTTGTAGAACTTCACCCAAAGAACATCTCTGCAAAGTTTCAGCTTGATTGGCCTACTGGTTTAGGAGGAGAAGATTTTTAAAGATTTTTACAGATTTACTAAAGATTCCCATTTTCACATGCCGCGGCAACCAGAGTTTTTGACGGAATTAAATTCTTTTAACAACTTTTGTAGAACTTCACTCAAGGAACATCCCTGCAAAGTTTCAGCATGATTGGCCTACTGGTTTAGGAGGAGAAGATTTTTAAAGAAATTGTGGACGGACGGACAGACGGACAGACGGACGGACGGACGACGGACAACGACCGATCACAATAGCTCACCTCGCACTTTGTGCTCAGGTGAGCTAAAAAAGAGTAAATTCATTGAATGGCCATAACTCTGAGAAAAGTAAAAGGGCTGTAACCAAAATAAGGTATGCGTACCATTGGTTGATACCAAGACAGTGTTCATTAGAAATTTGAATCAAATCAAATGTGTGCAAATCTGTATAGAAATGCAGGGGAAAATGCTTAAACAAAAAAAGTTTCATTAAGAGCCCTTTTTCTTTGACATAGCAAACCTGAAAACCGAGGAGGGGGGACTCCCCCCTATTTTTATTTAAATGGGTGAGTAAGTATTAGGGATTAGGCATTAATTTGGGTAGTCAACTTACAAATAGATGTAAAGATAGGCTATGGTAAAAGGTTTCTCAGTTCTTATCAATGTTGGAGCAAAACATAATTGGAATATGCAATTTAAGTGATTGTGAATAGAAATAGAAAAAGTATTAAAAACAACAGAAATGAATACAGAAATAAAAAGAAAGGGCACCAATAATTACTTTCATCAACAGCCCAGTACAGTAATTTGGTAAACAAGTTGACAAGTTAATCAAAGCAATGTGAATGCAATATATATTGTTTGTAGGTGATATTTGCAACTGTTGTCAATAAAACAAGAGGACCATGATGGTCCTAAATCACTCACCTGAAATATGCAACTGAAGCCAAATAATTATAACCAGTTTCATGAAAATTAATACAAAATTGTGGTCTTTATAGTGTAAACAAAGAAATTCTAATTAAGGTCCCTTTCCAGTGTTTTCCTACAGAATCTTCCCATAATCTATAGGTTCAAATATGACCAAATAATCATCCTGACCAGATTCATGAAGATTGAGCCAAAATTGTGGTCTCTAGAGTGTAAGCAAAAAATAGTCATTCAAGCCCCTTTGACGTGTTTTACAATAGAACCCTTCCATAATCAATAGGGTTCATCCTTATGAACTAACAATTATTCTGGCCAAGTTTCATGATGATTAAGGCAAAATTGTGGGCTCTAGAATGTAAACATAGAAACTGTCATTAAGGCCCCTTTTCCTGTGTTATCCAATAGAACTTTCCCATAATCAATAGGGTTCATCCTTATAACCTAACTATTATTCTTGCCAAGTTTCATGAAAACTGAGTCAACATTTTGGCATCTAGAGTGTAAGCAAAGAAACTGTCATTAAGAGCCTCTTTTCCTGTGCTCCCATAATCAATAGGGTTCATCCTTATGGGTTTAACCTAACAATTATTCTGGTCAAGTTTTATGATGATAGGGCCAAAATAGTGGGTAAACAAAGAAATTGTCATTAAGGTACCTTTTCCTGTTTTTTTTCAATAGAACCTTTCCATAATAGGGAACTATATGGTTCATCCTTATAACCTTACAAATATTCTGTCCAGGTTTCATGAAGATTGAGCCAAAAATGTGGCCTCTTGAGTGTAAACAAAGAAATTGTCATTAGGTCCCCTTTTCCTATGTATCCAATAGATCCTTCCAATAATCAAAATGGTTCATCATTGCAACCTAACAGTAATTCCTGCCAAATTCTATGAAGATTGGGTCAAAACTGTGGCCTCTAAAGTGTAAATTGTTGAAGCTGCATGACAGACAACATATTTTCTACAAACACAAAAGCTCACCATGAGCTCTTTGTGCTCAAGTGAGCTAAAAAGCTATAGATAAATCAATTGTCAGACCAGTCTTAGTCTAATGTTGACAATATATATCTGTGTCAAGTTTTTTTGTTGGTTTTGTAGTTAGGACTTTTACCTCGCCATCCAATGATGGTTCAATGATTTATACCCGCCTGTATATTTTGCAGGCTAATGTTGTTCGATATTGCCCATCAATTACAGTTATTTTGAACAATCTCCTTTACGTTATATTTGTACTGGGCTATCAAAGTGTAGAACTGTACACAATGGTCTTTTCTCTCACACTGGGTATAAATAATAATTTGGAATGCATTTGTGTATATAGGGAAAAATGGCTAATAGGAAATACATGTTATACAAAACATAGGAAATATATAAACAAAACAGTCTGGAACAAGAACCTTAACCCATTCCTACATAATAAAATTTTAGACCTCCAAATTGAAAGAAGTTGCAGACAACAATTCTCAGTTGATCAATTTTCAAAAACTCTTGTCTTTTTGGGAGGACAACTTTGTAGGTAATGAAGATTTTGCAAAATACAAGTTATCTTCATTCTCTGCATTATTTTCCAAAGCTTTTGTTCTTGGAGGGGTCAAAAAGAATGATCATGTGCTAAAGGGTAAAAAAGATAATCATAAAAGTCTGTTTGGTGCTGCAATGTTTCTTTAAATCCAGTTTGTTGATAGGTGCCCAAATAGACTCATTTACAGTTTATTCTAGTTTCCTTCAACAACATTTATAGGTCCTGTAATGAGGGTATTTTTAAGGTTTTTTAAACCATTAGATTAGGAAAAAGTTTCATATAATCTAAAACTAAGGTAAGACAAGTCAAAAATCATTGTGACAAAATGAGAAATCGCTTGCAACTTGCAATTCCTCCTTTTGTTACAGGAATATTCGAGAGTTCAGCATGACTATTGATTATGAGTCTATTTGACTATCTTATAGGACACAACTGTGCTGTCAGGAATAAAATCAGTGACCTTCAACTTGTCTTGCACAACACAAGTCGGCCAATCTGACTAGCAAGTCACAAAGTACCCCATCAAAAACACCAAACATTGCCAAATTATTTTAAGGCACTCATACCTTAGGTATAGATAAAGGACTTGTTCCCAGAACACAAAAAGAAAACATGTATCAGCAGACATTCAAGCAGGGTTTAAGCTATTTACATTGTGGAGATATCTATCTCAAAGCAGGGCTTGCAGAAAATAAAGCACCTGAGTAACATAGGTTTTAAAACATGGAATTACAGCAATCTGTATACAAGTATATATACACTGTACATTTTGATGATGTATGAACAGGATTATATGTATAAATCATGAACATGGAATGAAGAATAAAAGTACAAATGGCATATATAATGATTGTAATATTAAACAACATCATTGCCCCAGCATATTGTAACTCATTTATAGCAAGTCAGATTCCTCCATAGGTTCCTACAAGGTCCTGTTTTTTACTTCCTTAAACCACTCCCAAACAACACAATTTTAGAAAGGTCCAAATTGATAGAAGTTGCAGAGGGCATTTTATAGTTCATGAATTTTCAAAAGAATTTGTAATTTAGGGTAGAAACATTGTGGTTAATGAAGAAATTGCTTCATACAAGCAATTTCTTCTTTTTCCGAAATGTTTTTCAAAGCTACTTTCTTGATGCATATAAAAAGAAGGAATTGTGTGGGAATGGGTTAAGAGTTTTGGAAAACACTGTGGAAAGTGAAAAGTTTGCTTGTTAAATATAATTTCTTCCATTATCCTCCATATTTTCTTCCCACAAATTAAAGAGTTTCAAACTTCCATCAACTTTAAAAAGTAGTCTGCAACTTTTTTAAAGTTAGACCAGTCTAAAACTTTGTAGTCTGGGAATGGGTTACACTTAGATAACCAATAAAGCACTCGTATGATTCAGATATCCTCTGTGTGCTGTATATAGTTATAGTTTTAACTTAGTAAAGCTATTTTGTTTCTATATTTCATACACTAATATGAACTAATGGAATGTTGTATTCACACGATGTTACTGTTATTGACCAATTTCCAATGGCAATCAAAAATTCAATTGACCAATCAAATGATTCATTCAGAGAATATAGGAAATGTTGACCTCTGCCACTTACTTGATTCATTTTCATTGATCGGTCAAGTCAAAATCATAACTAAAGCTTATTAGGTATATATTATAAAGTTTGTATAGCCCAGCAATGATTTTTGCTTAGTATTTTTCCCCAACATTGTATTTCAACTTTTGTTGTTTTATATCTCAGTCAAACAAACTTGTAGGAGGTTAGCAACTCATCAACTTGATAACTGTGCAAGCTTAACCAATTCCCACTCAGGAATGCTTTTAGACGCCCCCAATGTAAAAAGCTTCGGAAAACATTGTGGAAAATGAAGAAATTGCTTGTGACAAGCACTTTCTTCATTTTCCACAATGTTTTCTACCAAGAAAGTTGAACAAATCCAAAATTTCATAAACTTTTGATTGTCCTCTGCAACTCATTTCAATTTGGACCAGTCTAAAATTTAGCCATCTGGAAATAGAATAACCTATTTCCAGACAACAATTTTTTAGAATGGATCAAAATGAAAGAACTCGCAGACCACATTTCAAATCATATTTAAATAGGAAAATGACAATCAAACAGGGGTAGAAAGCCTTGTTAACAGAGAAGGAATTGCATTTTACAAGCACTTTTTCCCTTTTCCACTATGTTTTCCATGATCACAATTTTTCAGAGCATCAGAAAGCACCATTGTGTGGTAATCGATTACATAGACCAAATAGCTTTACACTATCTCTGCATAAATGACAAATATCATAGCTAGAAAGTAGTCCAGGAACAACAAGACAAGGCAGCCTACTATTTGACCCTAAGGTACGATAGTGACCTTGGAGCTATCTGAAATTGTTTTAAGTGGCACATCTACTCATGGTGGAAATCAATTGTCCCAAGTTATTTTGAAATCCATCCAACATGTGTGAGATATGCTCTGGACAAGCTCAATTTCAATGTCTGACCTTGAGTCATGACCTTGACATTGTTTCAAATAGCACACCTACTGATGATGTGGAACAATTGTGCAGAGTTAATTTGATATCCATCCAAAAATGGATATATGCTGCAGACAAATTAGGATGGACTGATGCACTAACATATGATGGTAACAACTATGTCTTGGTCGCCACAAGCGATCTAAACATGAAATCTGTTTGCCATTTAGCACATTACCAGACAACAGAATTTCAGTCTCATCAAATTTGAAATAAGTTGCAGAAAGTAAACATTGTGGATAATGATGAATATTTTTGAAAGAAGCAATTTTTTCATTACCCAGAATTTTTTATAGTTTTTTCTTTAAGGGGTAAATAAGAGGGAATTTTTAGGAATTGATGGAGAAAGCATTCAAAGTACTTTTCCTAGTAAGATTGCAGAGCAGATTTTACATTAATGTTATCCCATTCCCACACAATAATTTTTTTGATGCTCAACGAAGAAAACAGCAAGAAAATCATTGTGAAAGATGAAGAATTTACTTATCAAAAAATATCTAAAAAATATTTTTTGGACCAGCCTAGAATTATGGTGCTGAGCTAAAGTGTTTTTAATTCATGTGGTCTAAGATGCTTCATTGAAATGACAAATAGACCCAATTCCTTCGGTAGGCTAATGACTTAGATAAAACTAATATTTAAGCATTTAACTCGACTAGTAATCTTTAACATACACAGTAATATATAATGTATAGTGAAAATATACACATTACTATATACATGATTATATTTTCATAAGAATAAATAGATTAAAATGAATCTATTATTCAAGTTTGTGACTTGTTAAACATGAAAAGAACATTGATACTCTGACTCACACTTTAAAGCCATTACCACACAAAGTTTTAGACAGGTCCAAATTAAAAAAAAAAGGTGGGATTTTATAGTGAATGAAAACATTGTGGATACTGAAGAAATGGCTTGTAACAAGCAATTTCATAATTGTCCAAAATGTTTTCAAAAGCTTTTTTTCTTTAGAGGGAAGGAATTGAATGCTTAAGCTCCAAAAATATCTTAACCTTTTACCGGATGACAAATTGAAGGAGACTGCAGACAACATTTCTAGTTACATATGCATTGAAAAAGAAGTGTCAAATATGGTATACAATATTGTAACAAAGAGGAGAAATTCCAGAATTGTGAAGTAATTGGATCATAAATGGACATTTAAAGTGGTCCATTTGAGGTCCTGATAGGTAACACATTCCTACAGAAGAAAAAGCTTTGGAAAACATTGTGGAAATGAGGTCATTATCCACAATGATTTCTACCCCCAAAAAAACCCAATAAATTAGAAATTTCATCAACAAAAATTGTTGTCTGCAATTTCTTTGTATTTGGACCAGTCAAAATCTTTGTCATGTGATTTTTGGTAAACCCATTCCTACAAAATGAAACTTTTTGACATCCCCTCAAGACAATCAAAAGAGCAAAAAATGTGTAAAATGAAGAAAATGCTTGCAACAACCAACTTCTTTATTTTAAACAAATTTTTCTACCAAGAAACTTGGAACCATTTCAAAATAACATAGGCTTTAAACTGTATTCTGCAACTCTTTTGAATTAAGACCAGTCTAAAATTTTTCTATCTGGTAAAAGGTTAAGTGTATTTAGAATTTTTACACAAAACTGCCATTCAGAGTAGGTATTGACTCCTTTTAACCCAATACCATCCAACAAAATTTAAGACTGGTCAAAATCAAAAGAAATTGAATATGATATTTGAAATTGCACTAAAATTGGAAAGTAAGTATGTAAGTATTAGTACCAAGTAAATATAATCATGAGAAAAGAAGAAATTGATTGTTACAAGCAATTTCTCCTTTTCAAATAAAGTTTTCCATGATCGTATAAATTCAGGATTACAAATAGCAGCAATGTGTGGTGATGGATTTACCCATGCCAAAGCAATCCTGCTTTTTTATGCCACTTTTGAGAAAAACTTTGGAAAACATTGTGGGAAATGAAGAAATTCCTTGTTACAAGTAATTTCTTCATTATCCTCAATATTTTCTATCCCCCAAAATAAAGAACTTTAAAATTTTATTACCTAAAATATGTGATCTGAATTTGGACCAGTCTACAACCTTTCCATCTGATAATGGATACATCAAGATTACAAAGACTGACACACTTTTCTAGCACATAAAAATGTTTTTAAGTGGAAGTTCATTTTGCATATTGATTTAAAATTTTACTACAAAATAAATGCCTGTTTGTGCATTTTCCTAACATGTACAATTTTTTGTAATATCACTGGTTTTGCATACAAATTATCTAAACTTAATTTGAGAGCTTCATATAAGATTTCAATTCAACCTTGTTCTGTGGAAAACCAAACATTATTATAAACCAATAAACATTTCTCGTTAATTATTTAAATATCTAAATTTCTCACCAAACTGAATTGTTAGGAAAAAAATGTATCTGTAAAATATGGTTCAATATACTGTAGTCAAGAATGACATCACTTTATTTCTGTAGTATACTTTGTAATGCAAATAAATGTAATTTGAATGGTAAAGAAGGGAAATACTTGTAGAAATACAGATTTTTATCATGTTATCAAGTTTATAACTAGAAGCACTTGAGCACCTGATTTGCTCCACTGGCCTGAATTTACTTATCATTCCTGAGAAATCTGGTTGAAAACCATCCGGCAGTTTGCAAGAAAAAGATTTTCAAAATTTCACTAAATAACATAAATGGACGCAAGCCCCCCCCCAAATAAAAGCCATTATTTTCATCTGAACCATATTTTATAAAGGAATCTGACAAAAAGTCACCAAATAATCATTTTGTGGAATTTTGTTGAAAACTTATAATGGTTTGTAATCTGAAAATATTATAGATTTTCATTGTTTACCATAATATATTATATGGATTTTATCCCAACCTATTAAAGTGATTTTTCAGCCAATCAATTCTTTTTTTTTTTTTTTTTTTTTGGCAATTTAAAATGGGGTCACCTAAGGATCAATCCAGTGAAATTTGGTTGAAATCCATCTATTAGTTTTTGAGAAAGAAAATTTTCAAAGCTTTCACCATATATGGAAGAAGATTTTTAAAGTAAAAGTTTACGGACTAAGGCACGCATGCATTGACACATGATGGACACAACACCATGATGATAGCTCACTGGCTTTCAACCAGTGGAGCTGAAGAATGTTGGTATGTTATAAATGAAATACTAAGTTATGATAACAATACATCATCTTGTATTTGCATCTGGGTGCAGAGGAAAATTTTGGTATTCCACTGAAATATCGAAATTTTCCTCTGCAGCTCAAAGCAAATCAAAATGATGTATTGCTATCTTAACATAGTATTCCCTATATATCTCTATATATCAATAATTTGGAGTTACATATTTAGGTGTAATTGCTACAGTAATCTAATAGGCACTAACAACAGTGTTGCACTAAGCCATGGTTATGGAATATGTGATATTCATTATTTCTATGTCAAAACTCTCTCTCTCCTCTCTCTCTTTGAAGTGACATTAATTAATACCTTTGGAAGAATTTCTTTTCATAGACACACTTTCTTCAACCCTTTCTCACTTAACAAATTTTCTAACCTGCCTCAAGAATTTTAAAAAAAAAAACCAATACATTGTGGAAATTAAGAAACTGTTTATTAGAAGCAAATTCCTCATTATCAAGAGATTTTTAAAATACCAATATCTTGAAATTGTTGTCTACAACATCTTTCAATTTGGACAAGTTTAAAATTTTGTCATCTGGTAATGGGTTAAGAATCATAAAGACTAAAAAAGATTTTCAGAAAAATGTTTTTCTTTTAACCAATTCTACTTTGACAATGTTTTCCAGAATATTATTCTTCAGGGCACTCAAAGGATTGTCTGTTAATGAGTTAAACAGTGTTAAACATCTTATCCATAATCAACTTTGATTAACACATTCCTAGACAATCCAGATTTTTATGCCTTGTGTAAAAAGCTTGAGAAAACATTGTAGAAAATAAAGAAACTGTTTATTTCAAGCAATTTCTCCATCATCCACAATTCTAGAATGACTATTTTACCTCACTATCAAATTATTCCAGGAATGCAACCTGGTTGACCCTTGCTAGATGCTATCTCTTTTATAGGTACATGTTGTTTTACCGAATATCTAGAAGGTCCATATTTCACCTAGCAGGTCACATTTGTATAAATAAGGCCTCTAATGTGTAAGAAAGGCCACTGACAAACTATGCATAGTTTATTTGTAATACAAGAGCAACTATTGAATACATGCATATTAGAAGGTATACAGTCATTTCGTACCATAACCATTTCGTACCATAATTTCTATGGTTATTTCGTACCATACAATGGTCATTTCGTACCATGCGTTGGTCATTTCGTACCAAATAGTAAGTCATTTCGTACAATCTCGTACCACAAATCATTCGATTGTCATTATTTGCGACGTGTTAGGTAAGATCATTTAAGATCTAATTGTGGAAGGTGAACGATTGTTGATAGCTTAAGTATGATTAGATTGGTATTTGCCTTTCATTTGACTGTCCAACTTTTTTACACCCATCAACAAAAATACTTAGGCAAACATTGCTGGAGACAAGCAATAATTATCACAATGATTTCTTATCCAAAAGACAAATATTTTAAAAAATCCCGTCCTCATGAAATTGTGGTCTGTCTTAAATATCGTTGTGTGGCAATTGGCTAATGGTTACTTTGTCAAATTATTCGGTTAAGTATGATATTGATGGAAATACAGTTCTGATTCCCTGCTTATTTTCTTCTAATGAACCCGATTAACACAACCCCCTGTTAGAAAAAAAAGAAATGTGCTGATATGCAAATACTGTATCATCAACTCTTCGTTTGCTTGAATGGACGGTCTTAATTGATTTTCACTTGTTTAAGCTATTCCCACACAATGAAATTTTAGACTTGTCCAAATTGAAATAAGCTGCAGACCACAATTTTAAGTTGGTGGGATTTTTGGAATCTGTCATTTAGGGTAGAAAACATTGTGGAAAATGAAAAAAATTGCTTGTAACAAGCAATTTCTTCATTTTCCACAATGTTTGTTAAGCTATTTTCTTGATATGCGTAAAAAGGTGTGATTAAGTTGGAATGGGTAATGGTCGATAACTTAGATAAAGTTAATAGAAAATAAAATATCATTATAAATGTTGAAAGCGTTATTTTACTGTTCAAATAATATAAGATTTTTTTCTAAACATGGTTCGAAACATTTGACGTATGGTACGAAATGACTACAACATGGTACGAAATTGTCACATCATGGTACGAAACAACCAATACCATGGTACGAAATGACCAATACCATGGTACGAAATGACTGGTACGAAATGGTTATGGTACGAAACGTCCGTAATTCTATTGTTATTAACGATATTCTCTACATAGACACCATCTAAACATACAGCAATGACAATCAATTAACACATTCCCTGATTTTTACGTCCCTGTGACAATATACCAGAGAAGAACATTGGGAAAAAAGGCAAGCATTTTCTTCTTTTTAACTAATATTTTCTATCATATAGGATTGCCACTTTTTTAATTTTTTCTTTCTTCATAATGTTGTTTGCAAATCCTTTGAATTTGGACAAGTCTTAAATTTCGAAAAACAGGAAAGTACTAAACCTGTATCATGATTTATTTGAGAAATTTTTGATGAAGTTATGATTATGTATTTTTCCAAATCAATTACTGCAATCAAGAAATTATAGAGCTCACAACCAAACACAAATGAAGAGATCAGGAATTCAAACTAAACAGTTGCAAAAAGTGAAACAAGAGTGTTTATTATGTTTGAACAGAGATATGTTTTTATGCATATATTTCTTTCATTATTATTCCATGGTCAAAGAAATAGAATTTATATATATCACTGAGATCTAAAAAATAGAAATTATGCATATACTAAGTTTACCCGTTAAATGCCTTAACCATTATATTTGTATTTATTAAAAGTGATCACCATAGTTTTACTTATTGTTTTAGCCTCAGGTATTTCAAACTAAATTGTATATAAGTAAAGAAAAAATTAGTTCTCTTATAGAAAGGTTGAAAAAAACCAACATGCTGATGGCAATGTTCAGCTTTTCAAGTGCTTGACAGTGGGTAAAAGTTCAAGTCAAAAAAGTGGGCCATTATGGCCCTAAAGCGCTCACCAAA
The DNA here is from genome assembly GCA_946902895.1 of Fragum fragum. Lineage (NCBI taxonomy): Eukaryota > Metazoa > Mollusca > Bivalvia > Cardiida > Cardiidae > Fragum > Fragum fragum. The sequence continues at coordinate 27,253,262 of OX336377.1, read as the reverse complement.
GTGGATGACTGCAAAAGTAACTAAAGCACTAGTGTCCTGATTTTGGTCAAAAGTCAAGCAATATCTTATATTGGAAATCAGAAACAAGAACATATTCTTACAGAAGATTCAGAATTTTTGTTCCCCTAGCTGATATATGGAGACATACATATTGACCCATTAAGAAGGCAATCAAGCCAAATATGAAAAGACACAATCATTTCTTGATGTTTAAATGAGTGACCTAGTCTTTGACCACATATGATCAAATATAAATTCCAACAAAGAATCAATGAAGGCAAACATTCTGAATAAACATCAAGACATTTGAGACAAAAATAAGGCCTCTAGAGTGCAAACAAGGTTTTTCTACGATTTGACCTAGTGAACTAGTTTTTAACCCTTTGAGACCCAATATCAAACTTGACCAAGTTATTATGAAGTCAAACATTCTGACCAATTATTCGAACATTTGAGCTCTCAATGTAAGTTCGGACTTAACATCATACATTTTAGTAAAAAATGTGGCCTCTAGAGGGATTAAAGGTTTTTCTAAGATTTGACCTAGAGTACTATGTTTTGATACTATATGACCCAATATCAAACTTGACTGAGATTTCATGGAAACGATCATTCTGACTAAATATCAAGACATTTCAGCCAAAAATGTGGCCTCTTGAGTGCATACAAGGTTTTTAAAAGTTCTGACCTAGTGTCTAGTTTTGACTCTGTATGATCCAACATCACACATATATTTCATAGAGACAAACATTCTGACCAAATATCAAGATATTCAAGCCATAAATGTGGCCTCTAAAGTATACACAAGGTTTTCCTAACATTTGACCTAGTTACCTACTTTTTGACCCCACATGACCCAATAACTTGACCCAGATTTTATGAAGACAAATGTTCTGACCAATTATCAAGACAATAGAGCTAAATATGTGGCCTCTAAAGTGCACAAAAGCTTGTACTTAATAAGGAATAATCAGTATAATTTTCAAGATGGACAGAAAAGAGTCAATATCATAATTTCAGTTTCTGTAAATAAGCCTCACCTTGGAAGACAACCTAGAGCTTGCCATTCAAATTCAAAAATGGTAAATATTGATCTGATGTGTTGAATACAAAAATGGTGTTTATTGTTCTTTAACCCATTCCCACACAACAAACATATAGTCAGGTCCAAATTGAAAGGAGTTGCAAGGGAAAAAATAAAGATCATGAAATTTTAGATTTTCTCAACTTTCTGGGTAGAAAACATTGTGACAAATGAAGAAAATGCAAGTTGCAAATAATTTTGTCATTTTCCACAATGTTTCCAATTTTTTTATCTAAAGGGGCATCAAAATGCAACAGTGTGTGGGAATGGGTTAATGTTCTTTAGACTAACTGTCTCTTAAACCTTTCCTGTTTTTTGAAATTTTAGACTGGTCCAAAAGGTTCTGCAGACGACAGTTCAAAGTTGAATTTATTTTAAAAATAATCATTCAGTAGGGTAGAAAATATTGTGGAAAAAGAAGAAATTGCTTGTCACAAGCAATTTCTTCTTTTCCCACAATGTTTCCCCAAGTATAAAAACACAGGCACGTAAAAACCAGTGATTATACAGGAAAGGGTTAACCATGAATTTAAACCATGATTTATCTATTATCTTTGACAATTATAAACATAAAGTAACATAGAAAAAAGAAAATAGTAGGCCCTTTCACTGATTTGTGTAAATTAAAAAACAAAACTAACACACAGCATTTATAGAATCACAATAATACAAAATACAGGGCTTGTGATCACCAACTAGTCTAATTCATTTTCAAGATGAAATTTTGTAACAAATCTTCTGAATGGATGAGATGTAACTCTCAGCCAATCAAAGTAATAGAGTTGAAATTCTAAAAAAAATATCCTTTGGACTGCTTGCTGGCAGCCCCAAAACTGCTCCACCGTTCTTTAAAACTCACATATCTAATATAATCAGCCCTTTACCTAATTAGAAACGATAAAGTTTAAAACTGGTCCAGATTGAAAGCAGTTGCAGACGACATTTCAAACTGTGCTTAAATTAGAAAATACATGAAAATAGGATAAATAACATTGTGAGAAAAGGAGAAATTGCTTGTTACAAGAATTTTTTTCTTTTCCCACAAAGTTTTCCCTGATACCAATTTCAGGGCATCAGATTGTGAGGTAATCTGTCTTTTAGCTCTCAACCAAGTTAAAGAGTACAAATGATCAAGAAAATGGCAGGCCTAGTTTTTGAAGCCATGAGACCCAATATCAAATTCATCCAAAAGCTCAAAGGCAAAATCTATCGGAGGATAAAAAGCCTATAAAGCACACACAATTATCTTTTAAAATGGTCTCAATCTGGTGACCAAATTAAGACAACCATTCCAACCAAATTCAATGGTATTTGGGCAAAATGTAGTACACACAATGTGCTGGTTCTTTTTGGGTTTTTTAAATTGACCTAGTGTCCTTATCATATTATCATATTATGACATAATATAATTGAGGGAAAGTCTGTCCCAGTTCGAATACATTTGCACAATAATTGGATATTTAAAGGAAACACAAGTTGTTGTTTTTAGACTTAACCTAGTGATCTAGTTTTTGACACCACTGGGACCAACATTATTTTTTTTTACTACATTTTCAAAGCAAATTTTCTGGGGTTTTGGACATTGCAGAATAAAGATAACCTCTGGAGTGCACACAATGTTTTTGTGAGATTTGACCTAGCTCTTACCTTGTATGACCCAAGGATTTTAAGCCCAAATTTAGGATCTAGTGTGCAAACAATGTTTTTTTAGATTTACAAAAGTCAAGTCCAGTTAGGTATATTCATTTACAAAGTCAGATTAAAAGGTATTAACAAAATTTTCACTGTGTACCATAATTATATAGCCACAACAACAAGTCATGTTTTTCAACCAATTAAAATTATATGAAGGTATCTGAAAAAGAGTTACCTGAGGATCACTCTGTTGAAATTTGATTGAAATCCATAAACAGGATTCTGAGAAGATTTTCAATTCTCTCTGAATAAAGTCAATGGAAATTAGCCCCCCCCCCCCAACCCCCAAAAGTCATGTTTCTAATCCAATCAAATTTATTGAAGAAATTTGATGAATGATCTCCAAAGGATAATTACTGCGTAAGTCGGCTAAAATCGATCTACTGGTTTCAGAAAAAAAAACGTTTTCACTATAAACCATATATGGAAATTAGCCCCAACTATTGAAGCCGTGTTTTTCATCTGATCAAAGTTCTTTGAAGGAATCTGATAAAGGGTCACACAAGGATCATCCATGTAAAATTTGGTTGAAATCCAGCAACCTATTTCTGAGAAGAAGAATTTTTAAAGCTTTCACAAAATATTGTAATTAGCCCATCCCTTTAAAGTCATGTTTTTCATAAGATCAAAACACATTGAAAGAATCTGAAAAAAGGTCAACCAAGGATAATTTCTGCGAACTTGGGTTAATTATGTTTGGTACTTTCTGAGGAGAAGACTTTTTAAAGTTAAAGTTTACAGACAGACATACGAACATATGCATGAAAAGTGGACACCACACCATGACAATACCCCCATAGTTTTCAGCCATTGGAGCTAGAGATAAGTGCACACAAAAAAGTGTTGACATAATGGTCAACAGTGGCTAACACACACTGGCTATTTTTAGGCACTTTGTGCTCAGGTAAGCTAAAATGGTTCAGAGTTATTTCTCCTTTACCCTTAATTATAACTCAAATTTTGTAGAATTTGTACAAAGGGATTAGAGTGACATACAATATATCACTGGAAACAATTTTAACAAAAGAAGTAAATAATAAGAACAAAGCCATTTCTTGTGTTAATATACATAAATGCTTCTTTCAAGTGATTTCACACCTTTTCAATCTTATCTATTGAAATTAATTTCGTAGAAATATTCAAAGATTTCTTTCTGAGAAGAGTATAAACAAAGAACAGGCTGCATGTGTATGATATCTGTGGTTGATTTACTTGTTTGGTTTGACTGCTGAAAGTCAACTTCTTCAGTTTCCAATCTCAACTATCTTGTAACCCTGACCACCATCTCCACTATCTCCAAATAATGCCCAAAGTATTAAATATTAACCTCATACAATAAGGATCAAACAGCAAAGCCTTAAAAGTGTCAGCCCTGTTTAGGCTCCATGGACTGTGCAGGGTCAATTCTATTTGAAGATTTTCTAAATGAAGACCTGTGTTTTGTACTTTACCATAAATTACAACAACAAAATAACAGTCTTTTCCTACTGTGTTAGTTATACATAATCCATGAATGGTACCTGTTTGCATGATGGGTAGCAGGTAAAAGGTTAACTCTTTCTCTTTTTTGAAATTTTAGACTGGTCCAAATTGAAAGAAATTGCTGACAACAATGAAGATAGAATGCAATTTAGAATGAAACCATCCTATGGTAGAAAATATTTGTTACAAGCAATGTCTTCTTTTTCCACAATGTTTTTTCAAGTATAAAATTACAGTGACATAAAATCCTGTTTGTACAGCAAAGGGATAAACGATCAGTTGAACATGAAAACGGCATATGTTACAGCTGGAATTTACCATGAATATTATAGATCACCTATCATATTTTGATAGCTGCCTAATAAAATGGGGATTATTTAACCCATTCCCACATAATGTTACCTATTGATGCCCCTGAAGAAAAGACCTCAGAAAAAATATTGTGTTGAATGAAGAAATTGCTTGTAACAAGCAATGTCTTCATTTCTCACAATTTTCTGTCCAAAAAAGGCAAAAAGTTTTTAATGTTCATAAAATCAAAATTTCTGTCTGCAACTTTTGTCAATTCAGACAAGTTTTTTTCATCTGGAGATTGGTTACTTGTCATCCTGTTAACAATAATAGCTTTTTCTGAATTGCTACTGAAACAAGAAAACAGTTTATGGTTTGTTAGCATTTTGACAGATTAACACAAGAATAGGCTTCATATGACTCATGAGAAGACCCCATCACCATCTAAACTCAACCAAAACAAAAATGGCTACTTGGTAGCCCAAATCAATAATGCTGAAATTTGTGAACTTCTTCTTTAAACACCAATTCAAATATCACTTCATATGCTTATTGGCTCATGGCATGTCTTCTTCTCTGTGATTGGTCCTCTATGTCATCATGCTGGAACCTGATTGGTCCTGTATTGACACATAACTGAGGGCATGCCTCTTTAACACTATGATTGGTGGATGTGCATTTATGAACCTCTATATTGTGAGTAATGAAATTTTCATCAATGTTTCAAGAAATAATCTCTTTCATCGTAACCTTTTTGAGTTTCTACTTTAGTAGCATATGTTGGATTATCCATGTCTCGTTTCTTTTCATATTTAACATTATATGTGGTAGGATCATCGTACCTTTGTCTCTTGAAAAATCCACACTGAAATAGAATATGAAATCCTATTCATTCAAATTGCCTTTACTTAATCTGTCCTAATTAAAGTAGACAGAAATGACAGGGTCCAACTCATACTGTGTTACTAGATGACAAAATTTTAGGCTGGTCCCAATTGAAAGACATTGCAGATGACAATTCTGTAGATTTGAGATGTCCCTCAGTGAAGAAATATCCTTGAAAATGAAGAAATTGCCTGTAAAAAACAATGTCTTCATTTTCCAAAATTCATCCAAAGCTATTATTTCCTACTAACAAGCTTGTGTGGGATGGTATATTTGATATTTTAAAAAAACTCTTTTTTCACAAAGTAATCTTGAATTGATCAACTGAAGCTGTATATCACATGACTAGACAAGCAATAAAATCATTTAAAGAGACTGAGTTACCTTTGAACTCCGACATCCCCAAGTTTTGTTGATTTTGCAACTTAAATGTTGTAATATAATAAGCTGCAGTTACTATGTTTAAGTAGTCAAACTAACCAATCTATTGTTCATTACAAGCAACTGGTCACAATTTTTGCAAAATAACACAGTTTGAAACTGAAGTGGAACTTCCTGTCAGTGTCAAAGGGTGGGGCCAATGGAGGAAGTGTACGAGGCCAGCAATTGGTCAATTATTGGACACATACAGCAAAATATTTCAGTAAGTCAAAAAAAGTAGGAGATGAAATGCAGAAAAAGTTTGTTTCAGGGTAAAATTGATTTATCTTTCATTAACCCATTACCAGATGGCATAATTATAGACTGGCCAAAATTGAAAGAAGTTGCAGACGACAATTTAAAGTTTACGAAATTTTGGATTTTCTCAACTTTCTTGGTAGAAAACATTGTGGAAAAGGAAGAAATTGCTTGTAACAAGCAATTTCTTCATTTTCCACAATGTTTTCCAAAGCTTTTTTCCTTGGGAGTGTCTAAAAGCATCACTGAGTGGGAATGGGATAAAAGAACAATGAGAGTAATATTTTCTCAAAAATATGCTGTGGTTGTTCACAAAATGAAAGATAAATCTATCTTACACAACATTCAAACAATTATTCTGTTAAAATAGACAAAATATTGTGTTTTGGGGGGGGACTTCTCAAAGCGTGCCTTTCACATGTGAATTTCATACTATTATCAAACCTTATGAAATCCCCTGTGTCTTTGGTCCCACATAGACAATATTCAGTAGGATATATAATGAATGAAAGCAGGGCTAAATCTCCCATAACAGCATGTTTATCATTTTAATAATTTCACTGAGTTTTTGTGTGGAAATATTGAGTGATAATCTAGAGCAAAATCCTGATAATCTAACCGAAAAGCATTAAAGAAAATATTTTCTTGTTTCCTTGATCAACAACTTTCATCTTCATATCTCACATACAAAAAGCACCAAAGTTTCTCACCAAATACACATTTTGTGGCTGAGATACATTTGTAGAAAAAGGAAAAAAATCTTCACTAACAAATAGACTGTAAAAAGCAAAATAACATGTGAGCCATTAAACTAAAAATTTCTGTAAAACAAATGTACTTGAAAATGAGATAACATCCAGTAGAGATCAATAAGAAATAGTTCTTTGAAAATTATCATACAACAAGGTAGAATGACCATTCCAGATTCCAAAAGTGTAAAAAGAAGAAAAAGTTATGAGTGTGATCAGCCTGCAAATAATGTGGAGTCTGACCAGGGTAGATACTGTCACAATTCCAATTTGATAAGTTCCTTATTGCTAAACATGACACTTATGTAAAACACTATCCTACATATGAAATAAATGTTGTGGATAAAAAAATAACCTACCTTCCAAAGGCACAAAGCTAACAGTATAAGAACTAAAATTCCACCAAGAACAGCCAGTGCTATTATCCACCATTCTAATGGTTTTTCAGCAACAATTTGTAAACTGGGAATGGCTATTGTTAGAGCCTGAAATCAATGTTGATAAAATAGTGAACATACATTATTTAACTTGATTTTGACAATTGTCATGTCGACTAAACCTAATACAAGATGATAAACTTTTATTGATCCACATTGAGAGAAATAGCACAGGGCATACTCTATGATTCCTATCATTTGTGTGGTGCATAAAAAGGGTCATTATTCTCAACTTGAAAGTCATCTAGCCAAATATTGGACCTTGAGCTGACCTTGAGTTATCAAATAAGTTGTTTTAAATGGCATAACCACTCATGCTCTGGTCAATCTCTATTTGAAAGCTTGGGCTGTGACCTTGATCTTGGAGTCATCCGAGAATTTGTTTTGAATGGAAAATCTGAAAATGCATATCTGAATATCAATAAGATTAAACGCTGCAAGGTTCGAAAAAATGTTGCCATCTTGGTCAGTCTATATGTCTTGTTTTATCTCTATCATTGAAGACAATTGTATTAAAGAAAATACTATTGCATGGATTAATAGTCAAATAGTGATTCTCTTATTACTTGTTCAGGATCAGTGGATGAGTAAATGCTGTTTCAAATAGCATAGGATATTCATTAGTTTTCTATGATCCAGTTGATGGTCTTGTTGATTCTGGCATCAAAATGCAAGCAGATTTGAATGTCAAGTCAGCAATAATAGGCTTTTTAATTGATTACAGATCTGATACAAATTGACAACTGAAAACATGCATATCACAATCTTTACCATCATTTACATGCTGTGACATGGTAGTTGAAGGCAAACCATGTACAAAAGTATATCCTCATTAACCATTATCATGATGAATAATTTTTCTTCGCATTGCATTAAAATCAAAGGGATGAAAGCAAATGGGAAAGAACCAATTTTTGGCCTGTATTTCTTTCGAAACTTAGTTTTAAATATAACTCTGGCTTGAAAGAGAAAAACGGGTGGAGTAGACTAAGATCAGACTGTGTGTTTGTGCAAGCTGATCTTTATCTATTCCTTCTGCCAAACAGGAATATTCTGGATTCAGCATGACAAGGGATAATATGTATGCATGGAAAGGGGGCGGATTTTTCCCATCATTATCTTTACACATGCCATAAAACTTTTATTACAAATAAATTTCTATCTAATTTGTTCTTTGTTATTCATATGTTTTTTAACACTATTGTGTTATTATTTTGGTTAAAGGAGAAAAGAAGAAAACTGCTTATTGCTTGTAACAAGAAATTGTTCTCTTTTCTCACAGTAGAAAGTCTTCAGAGAGTATGTAAAGGAATTGTGTGGTAATAATTATGTATATCAAGTTTGCTTTGATATTTGTCTGAAACACCTTTACTCACATAATCCTTATCATTACTTGTGTCTGTTTGGACCACATTCAACTCTTTACGAATGTGAATTTTGGCCATTGATCGTATTCTAACTTCATCTACCAATCTAAAATCCTGAAAGATAAATAGTTCAAAAATTATTTTAAAAATAATGTAGAAACCAAGGCATAGTTATTGTTATTACTATCATTATTATTATCATTCTTTTTTAATTGAACAAAATGTATTTGTCAAACACTTGTACCTCACAAACAGGAAATTCAGCAGTTTGAACTGGACATAAGCAGATTGAATCTTAAATAGTTATGAATCTACAAAGAAATATCTAGCCTATATGTTCAACTTTTTAAACAAAAATTTTGATAGCAAAGACAGAACATGGTAAAACCAAATACCCTGAATCATATCATTATATTCTATATTTATGTTTTCTACATGATTCTTTATCTATTGCAATACACTAATATCTTAGGCATATCCAAATTGAAAGAAACTGTAGACAACACTTCAAAAAGCCCAAATAAGGCAAAAACTTACAAGCTTTTTTTCCCTTTCTCACATAGGTTTCCATAACTACATTTATTCCAGGCATCAAAAATGCAATTATGTGGTAATATGTTAAGGACAACAGTTATACTTAGACAATTTAACTCAAAAGAATAACTGAAGTGACCAAGTGATGATCTTGGTGCCATGTCTCTTTTAGTTTAAATGCAATTTTATCAACCTTTAGCTTGAACTTTTCATGATTTTTTTTCATTTCTGCATAGATCACATGATTTATTAGTTTAAAACAGAAAATGCTGATACACTTTTATTAGATTAGATAAGATTATCTTTCAAATTATTCTGTAGGGAATAAATTGTTACAGATGTTTTAAGGCCCATTATGGAAATGCTTCAGTGACATAATCAAATGAATAAACCTCTCACTCCCTATAAAGAAACCTTTAGAAACAAATACATATACCAAGAGTAATACATTTTTTATTGAAAGCTATAATAATTCTACATGCACTTTGATTTTTTAGTTTAAAAGGTAATTTTCAGAATAGGTAATATACTACCTCTAATAGTGTGCTTTCCCAGAGACGAGCTCTGATTAAAATCTTGACATCTTTGTTCTTTCCCAGATAGCCTATTCTACATCGTATCTCGTGACATTTAGCTGTACCTCTTTCACAATCCTACAATTAAAATAGCAAGAGAACCATGATGGTCCTATATCACTCACCTGAGTATGATGGCTCAAGGCTTCCCAATATATACAAAATATCAAAGCTCTAAGCATAACAGTTTTGGAAAAGAACATTTTAAAGTCCATGTAAATCCAAGATCCCTGATTTTCAGAGTTGAGTTTTTCCTTAATTTTGGCAAAGGGGAAATAAGCAATGATGATTACCAATTACCACAGCTCTAGGTCTTAAAGTTTGGGAGAATTTTTTTTAAGATTTTCTGCTTTGTTCATATGAAAATCTGAGATTGCACAACATAGGACTAATTTTCATAGGAGAGTTCTTTGAAGTATTTTGATAAAGGGCGGGTAAGCAATAATATTTAGCAAATTTCAAGGCTCTAGCTCTACGGTTTTAGAAAAGAATTTTTTCAAAGAATTACTTCTTTTTTCAATGTTAAATCAGGGAATGCACAAAAAGGGCCATTTTCAGAGTACAGTTAATCTTAAAGTATTTATTTCAGAGGTCTTTAGGCTTTGATACATACAAAATATTAATATTCTAGGGCTTATGTTTTGGGAGAAGGAGATTTTCAGAGATTTCCTTCTTTGTTCCTATGTAAAATCAGGCATTACACCAAAAAGGGCTAATTTTCAGAGTACAGTAATTCTTTAAAGCATTTTGGTAGAGGACTAATAGGCATTTACGTACCACTTATCAAAGCTCTAGGCTTTATGGCTTGGGAGTATTTCAAAGATTTCCTTTATTCCTACTTAAAATCAGGAATTGCACAGAAAAGGGCTAATTTTCAGAGTATGGTAATTCTTTTAAGTACTTTGGTAGAGGGCCAATAGTTGATGATACATACAAAATATCAAAGCTCTAGGCCTTGTGGTTTGGGAGTAGATTTTTCAAGTTTTTTTCATTCTGTTCCGATAGCAACCAAAGTTCTTTATGGATTTCAATTATAGAAGTATTTTGAACAAGGAAATTGTTATCAAGACACCTTTTTCCTGTGTTTTCCTATGCAACATTCCTATTGTAGATAGAATTCATCCTTGTGACCTACCATGCATTCTGACCAAAGTTACAGAGGATTGAGCAAAAATTGTAGCCACTATAGTGCTAACAAGGAAATTGTCATTGAGGCTCCTTTTCCTGTTTTCAAAATTAGCTTCCTGTTTTCAATAGGGTTCATCCTTGTGACCAACCATTCTGACCAAGTTTCATGAAGACTTGGCGAAAATTGTGGCTCCCAAAGTACTTATAAAGAAATTGCCATTAAGATCCCCTTTCACATATTTTCAGTAAGTTCCTAATTTGATAGCGTTCATCCTTGGGATTAGACAAACTTACGGACCAAGTTTCATTAAGAGTGGGCCGATATTGTGGCCCCTAGAGTGCTAACGAGGAAATTGTTGATCACAAAAGCTCACCTTGAGGGGTTGTACTTAGGTGAGCTTAACATCCATTGAGAGAAATAAAGTTTTCCATTGTCAAAGTCCAGAATTATTATCAGAGCAGCAAATTTTGTCAGCCTTCTTACAAACAGTAGGTCAAGGAAAGCCAGTATCAAAATTTTTGCAATATCAACCCTTGTCATGCTGAACCCCTAGTTTTCCTGTTTCAGCAGGAGGTATTGACAAAGATCAGTCTGCATATATGTGTAGTCTGAACTTAGTCTACAGCTCCTGCTTGTCTCTTTAAAGCCTGATTTATTTACAAAATAAACTTTCAAAATGACTATTAACCCACTTTAGAAGTTCAAGTACTGTCAGCCCCTTGGTTTTATGGTAATTCTGTAGAGGATTTCATTCAGCATGATAAGGGTTAAAGAGATGAATGCTTGTATAAAATTTGAATGAAATCCATTGCTAACTTAATGCATGTCAAAAGCTAGATGGACAAATAGACAAACAGGATGAAAACTATATGCTTTATGCCAATTCTTCATGACAAGACTCTAATTATTTAGTTAACACAGACAGACAGGCTAATAGCCATTCTTAACCAAAATTAGAAAGCCATAGTAACTATATACACCGCCAGATTAAGGTCCCCTTTTTCTTTCTTACAGAATGGTAAAAAACCTGATAACATTTACTAGCCAATGTGACTAGAAATTTTCTGTAAATTTCATGCGAATCTATCCTGAAATGTAGGAGGAGTTGTGTTAACAAGAAATTTTGCATTATAACAGCATAACATGGCAAAACTCCAACAATATACAATAGGTGGGTGACTAGGTGAGCACTGTGACAAAATTTCAGTGAAATTTATCCATAAATATAGGAGGGGATTTGTTAATAAGATATGGACGTATAAACAGACTATCGTCTGGACTGACCGACACAAGGATGGACAGACAGAGGGAGAGGTAATATCAATATAATGTCCACCTAGTTTTGCAGAATAATAGAAATAGCTCATACCAGTAAGGCTGATGTGCGACTTCCTCTGGCTTCTCCAATATTTGGACTATTATTAGTGGCTGGTGCTTTCTGTTCTTCAACTTGACGTCTGCGTCTTCTTTTTCCAGATGGGTTTACGATGCGATATGATGGGTTTGACTGCAACAAAATAATATATATTCCTGTAATATTGTTTCAAATTTGAACATTTACACAACAATTGCATATTTTACCAATTCCAACATGATCCTACTTTTTACACCCCTCAAGAAAAGACTTAAGACTAGAGGGACTTGAGAGCCTGTATACCTACAGAGGCCTTATTGTACTAATTAAGCAAATGGTGTTTTCAGGAATCAATATAAACCAAATCATATTCACCATGTGTGGCAGTTAAATCTTGTCCATAAAATCTTTCAATATTTCGAACATTTCAATGTTTTACAAAAGTCAATTCATTAACTGAAATGAAAAATGAAAATAAAATGAAAAGGTATTAAAGAATTCAAAAAAAGATCACTATATACCATACATGGACATAAGCCATGACAAAAAAAGAGTTTTTTAGTTGAAATCCATCAACTGGATTCTGAAAAAAAAAGATTTTCAAGGCATACCATAATTTCTTTTATCCAAGGTGATACTTTATCTAAATTCTGTCTTGCACATATCATGCAGAAATAAGATTCAAACCAAGATTTAAGGTATATAAGTAGTAAATGTAACCTCTATGCTTAATGCAAAGTTATTTAAAGGTTTGACAAAGTGACCGACTTTTTTTACCCAAATAACAAAAATTTGACCTTTTGTTTAAATATCAAAGAGACAAGTATTTTGATCAAATATGAAGGTATTTGAGTCTAAAGAAAAGCTTCTATCCTGCATACAAAGTATTTCGAGAATTGACCTGGTGACCTACTTTTTTACCTCATTTACACAAGGTTTTTATAAGTTTTTACTTTTGGACCCCATGTGACCCTATATCAAACTTGACGAAATTATGAAGACAAACATTTTTATAAATATCAAGAAATTTGAGGAAATTGTGCTTGGATGTGACCCAAAATCTAACTTTTACAAGATATTATGAAGACAAACTTTCTGCTCAAATATCAAGCCATTTGAAGCGAAAATGTGACCTCTTGAGTGATGACGAGATTTTTCTCAGACTTGGCCTAGTGACCTAGTTTTAGACCCCATATGACCAAATATAGAAATTGTCCAAGGTTTCATGAAGACGAATTTTGTGACCAAGTATCATGGCATTTGAGGAAAAATTATGGCCTCTAGAGTGCATGCAAGATGTTGACACACACAATGGACAATGGACAAAGGATGCCTGACACAGCTAGATCACAAAGGCTCACTTAAACACTTCATGTCCAGGTGAGCTAAAAACAGATGACTGCCTTTGTTTTTTTCATCAATTACCATTTACCAGATAACAAAATCTTAGACCGGTCACAACTCAATGAAGTTAAAGACAATAATTCTAAAATATCTTCATCTTCTGGTATAAAACATTGTAGAAAATGAAGATATCCCTTATCATTATTAGAAATTATCCCTGCCTACTCACTACATGCTTAACATCTGATCGCAATTTCTTGCAGGAATCAGATCTATGCTCCTTTCTGAAAAATTTGGCTGAAACCCATCCAATGATTTAAGAGAAGCTTTTCAAATTTTTTACTTTATATCATATAAAGAAATTACTAATAATAGCCATGTTTTAGAAAAAAAAACTTATGGTTTTCTAAGGGAATAAAATTAAGGTCCTGCAAAGATCATTCCTATGAAATTTTGGTGAAATCAATCCAATTTTTTCTAAGGAAAGGATTTTAAAAGAGAAAGACGCACTGATGGAAAGACACAGAATAGACAAACAATTTACCCCCACTCACCGTCCAGTTAAGCTAGAAAGGAGAAGTGATGTGCACATTTATATACAGGCTACACTTTGTGACACATAAACAAACACATCACAACTAGGTATGTGGTACAATCTTCCTTTATAGAACTAGTTACTCTTTTGAAGTGAAATGTGACCATAAATATATTAAATTCTATAATCAATCATTCATAGAACCAATATCAGGGTAGTAAATTGATGGTAGAACCCATTACCAGAAGACAAAATTTTAGATCGGTCCAAATTCAATGAAGTTGTAGACAACAATATTTCATTGGTGAAATTTAAAAAATATATGTGTATTTGGGCAGAAAATATTGTGGATAAAGGAAAAAATTGCTTGTAATAAGCATTTTTTTCATTTTCCACTATTTTTCCAAAGCTTTTTTTCTTGATCATTGTTTAGGAACTGGTTAAAAAGCAAGTAGGGCTGCTTTGAACAATCATTTAGTTATATTACGAGGATGATCACTTATTCAAGTACAAAACTCCTGAGTGTCATCAGTACTAGATCCATCATCAGCTGAAAAACAGCATCAAAGAACAAGAGGACCATGATGGTCCTAAATCCCTCCCCTTAGTATGATGCTTCATGGCTTTTTGATATACATGTATATACAAAATAGCAAAGCCCTCTGTCTAATTATTTTGGAGAAGATGGTTAAGGATTTATTTTTTTTTTAGCCCTAGGTCAATTGATGATCCCACCATATAACGCTAATTTCCTGAATATGGTAATCCTTTCAGTATTTTGTTAGAGGGTAAATAGACATCAATACATACCAAATATCAAAGCTCTAGGCCTAATGGTTTAGAAGGAGAAGATTTTCAAAGATATCTTTCTTTATTCCGAACTAAAATTAGGAATTGCACAGAAAAGAGCTCATTTTCAGAGTATGACAATTCTTTGACGTATTAGAGTAAAGGGTCAAAAGATGATGATTTATTCCAAATATCAAAGCTCAAGGCCATATTAATTGGGAGGAGAAGATTTTCAAAGATTTCCTTCTTTATTCCTTTGTAAAATCAGAAATCGCACAGAAAGGGTCTAATATTCAGAATACAGTATTCTTTGAAGTATTTGGTAGAGGGTCAATAGGTGATGATATGTACCAAATATCAAAGCTCTAGGCCTAATTGTATTGGAGAAGAAGATTTTCAAGGATTTCTTTCTTTAATCCTTTGTAAAATCAGACATCGCACTCAAAATGAAATGGGCTAATTTTCAGAATAAGGTAATTGTTTGAAGTATTTTTCTAGAAGGTTATTAAATACTTATACTTACCAATTATCAAGGCTCTAGGCCTATGGTTTGGAGAAGAATATTTTCAAAAATTTCCTTTTTTATTCCTTTGTAAAATCAGGGATTGCACATAAAATGGCTAATTTTCTGAATACGGTAATTCTTTGAAGTATTTTGGTAGAGGGTCAATAGGTGATGAAACATACCAAATATCAAAGCTCTAGGCCTTATGGTTTAGGGGGAGAAGATTTTTTAATAATCTTTTTACAGACAGACAGATGGATGCTGGACTTTTACCGATCACAATACTCACCTTCAGCATTTTGTGCTCAGATGAGCTAATACATAAACTAGGGGCAATTGAGTGCCTGTATTGCTTTACAAGTATGAATATACTGATTATGCAAATATTATCAGGAAGCCAATATACATGTAATATGAATCATCTTTGCGATATCAGGAAATTAAATTTAGTCACTAAAATCTTTGGAATAGTTCTATAGAAGAATTTTAAACTTTTTGTTGTGTTTACAAAGTGAAGTCAAGTTATCTAAAATTTATTTCTAAAGTCAGATGAAGAGGTATCAAACTATATACTACCGTATATGGACATAAGCCACCACAATAAAAGCCATGTATTTCAACCAACAAAATCATATAATGGATTCTGACAAAGAGTCATCTCTGGATCATTCCTTTGAAATTTAGTTGAAATCCATCAACTGGATTTTCAAAGTTTTCAATATATACCATATTATGTATATTAGCCCCTCCAATCAAACCTATATTTTTCATCTGACCAAAATCATTTCATATAATCTGATAAAAGGGTCATCCAAGGATAATTCCAGCAAAAAATTTGATTGAAATCCATCTACTGGTTTCTGAGGTTAAGGTTTTCAAAGCCTTTACCATAATTATAAGAGAACTAGCCCTGCCCAGTAAAGCCATGTTTTTCATCCAATCTTTGAAAGAATCTGATAAAGGGTCACCCAAGGATTATTTCTGTGAGATTTGGTTGAACTTTGATCAATACTTTCTGAGGAGAAGATTTTTGAGTAAAGGATGGAAAGACAGACAGATGCAAGACCGCAAGATGGAAACCATGCCATGACATGACTCAGCAAGTGGAGCTAAAAATTACTTTAAGATAAATGGCTATAACAAATCTATTTGATTCGCTGGCTATCCTAAAACTATTTGATTCAATTGCTATAACAAATTTATTTGATTCAATGGCTATACTAAAACTATTTGATTCAATGGCTATCCTAAAACTATTTGATTCAATGGCAATCCTAAAACTATTTGATTCAATGGCTATCCTAAAGCTTTTTGATTCAACAGCTATAATAAAATACTTGATTCAATGTCAACAAATAGCAAAATTTGACATTTCTTAAAATATCAAAAAGAAAGTACCGGTAGACTCAGTTTATGATATCAAGAACTGAATGATGTCACACAATGAACATTGAACTTTGTTATTTCATGACAAGATAAGTTGTTTCTAATCTACAACAAATCATTAAAACCAATCACAAGAATCTATCTAAACATAGTTCATTATATTAGACATAGTCTAAATTCCTTAATTCATGCACAGAGTAACAGATAAGGTAAGACACAAACACATTGACTAACACAGAAGTATTATGCTCTGATTAACCCCAAAATCACCATATTTACATGCAAGGATATACGATGCTAATACATGTACTCATTCAGTAGACACCACTCAAAATGGCAATGGAATTAAATTATTCATTTGATTCTCACAAAATGGCAATGGAATTAAATTATTCATTTGATTCTCACACAATGACCCTTTTTGACATCCCTCTAGAAAAACAATTAGGAAAACATTTTGGAAAATGAAGAAATTGTTTGCTGCAAGCAATTTCTTCATTTTTCACATTGTTTTCTCACCAGAAAGTTGAAAAAATCTAAAAATTCCGTAATATTTACGTTATCCTATGCATATCCTTTTAGATATAATTGATCTGGCTAATCTAATCTGTATCCCTATCCCTGTGAAGATGGCAATATTATTAATTCACAATATTAATTAAAAATTATTTGAATTTCTTTCTTTTTCTTTATGATATTTTTTTAATGAAAACCCACGAGAGACAGAGAATCACTATGCATGTTTATTACTATCCCTGCTAAAAGCTGCAGTTATCATTACCAAACATACTATTTTTTAAACATACTGGAGACTTTTTTTTAAAATTCATGTGATGCACTGTCAATATCAGTTCATCAGAATAAATTCTTTTTTCTAAAAATCACTGTTTAACCCATTCCCACACACACAAGATTTAGACAGGTCCAAATTCATAGAGGACAAACCAACGTTTATTTAGATTGTTTAGTAGAAAATTTTGCAAGATAAAAAGAAATTGTTTGTCACTGTTTGCTCTAGTTATATTTCTTTGATGCTTAAAAATGCAAGACTGTGTGTTAATGGGTAAAAAAAAGAAATAGAAATTGTCATTAAAAAAAAAGGAATCATGCAAAGGCAAGCAAGATATTTTACTACACATCTACAATATATTTACTCAAAAAAGAAAAATTCCCAAAACATGTATAATCCCTGAGAAAAATTTGGTGATTTTATGGTAAAAACTTACTGTTGGTTGGCCTCGTCTGACGTTGTTATACTTCTCCTGAACGGATGAATTTATATGTTAACGTAATATGCGAGTACAAAATAAGCATGATGGGACATAAGTTATGGAAAAAATTCTAGTCAGATATAGTGAATACCATTAAAGGTTTCAACAACAAAGTTTTTTTCAAATATCAACGTTTCAAAAGGTGGCTCAAAGAAATATCAAAAGAAGAGGCATCTTGATTAAACCTATTTCATAACCCATTCAAACACAATCTCCCCTTTTTGACCCTCAGGAAGAAACAACTTTAGAAAACATAGCAGAAAAAGAATAAATTGCTTATTACAAGCAATTCTTTCATTATCCACAATGTTTTCTAACCCTAAAAGACAAATATGTTTAAAGTTCATCAACTAATAATCGTCTACAACTTCTTTCAACTAGGACCAATCTAGACGTTTGATGTCTGATAATGGGTTAAGAGATACAAAGTAACTAGTTCTCTTTTGAATATATCAATAATTTCCTAATAGAGAAATCGTCTGACTACAGATTTTTATCCATTATGAGCTTGTTAGAATGCATGATAGAACAGGAAATTTAACAGGAAAGCTTTCTCATAATTATGAAAGATTGAATTAATCAGATTTTTTTCGGAAACATCATATAATGGTCAGGTATTTGCAGACAAACATCACAGACTGTTTAAGTGACATCTCATACAGGAATATGAAAATTAATTGTTTAACTCATTATCAAACAACAAAATTAAGACTTGTCTAGATTGCAAGAATACGCTAACAGTAAATCAGTTTGCATAAATTGAAAAGTAAGTACAATTAAGTGTTGAAAACATTGAGAAAAAAGGATAAATTGTTTGTTACCAGATATTACCCTATTTCCAATGTTTTTTAAAAGAAAAATTTCCTTCAGTAATCAATTGGGATACAAATTCTTACAACTTAGATTAATCCCTCTTGATTCTGCTTCCTGGGAAGTTCACCAGTACTAGCGCTGAATGTGTGGGCCAAGGAAAGAACCAAGATCGATAGCCGCTCCCGGGAATCAAACTCGGAACCTCTTGATCAAGAAGCCGACGCTCTACCTCTCGACCACGGACACCACAAGTGCTGGGCATTGAAGTTTACACTCTATCATCAATTGAGATTAAACATATTTCAAGACATTCCCACCTCCCAACTCGAAGAAATGACCTTTTGAATGCATGGTGCAAAAAACTGCTTGTTACCAGCGATTTCTTCCCAAAAACTTAATAGAGATAAAAATTCCATGAACTTTCAACATTGTCTTTCACTTTGGATCTGCTTAAAGATTTTATCATTTAGTAATGGGTTAAACTTCACATAGACTAAATTACTTAGAGGTTCCAGCAGCTCCCAGTACTAAACTGAGTGTGATTTTTTCCTTTTTCCCCCAAGTTTCAAACAGCAAAAAATATCAGAAATTCATCATCACTTGAGAAGATTCAGTTTATGCCCAACTTTGTCAAACTTTGAAAATGACAATCAGAAACACTTATTCAATGCAACTTTGTCCTCCATTCAGAAAATGAATAAAGACAAGAATCAGAAGTGAGAAATCAAGGAACAGCAATTAGCTTTCAGTGCATGGGAACGCAAAGACTGCGTAGTTAGTTAACATTCTCAACAAGTTAGTTTCAACATTTCAACTTTGAAAAACTGCAGATTGAAAAAACAATAGGAACAAACCTCTCGCTTAGACTACAAAAGGACAATACGAGATTTAAGCAAATAGGGAGAAAAACATTCTGTTGAAAATAATAGAAACATGTTGGTTAATTCATTTTCTTTAACAGTTTACGGTAGATTATCAAGATTTCTCAGTACAGTTAGATTATCACTCGATAATTTCACCAAAAAGAGTGAAATTCTCAAAATTATAAACTCACTGTTTTGGTAGCTTTAGCCCCGATTTCCTCCTTTACATGCTACCTAACGTCATTCATGCTGGACCAAAGACACTGATAATGTCACCAGGTTGGCATGTATTCACATGTGAAATTACACACTTTTGGACCCCCCCCCCCACCTATAATATTCTGTTTCTTTTACATTAGAGAAATAGAATAATTGTTTGTTTTTCATGTAAGAATGATATATCTTTTATTTCATGAAAACCTAAAGTATAATTTCACTTGTCGCACATGAAAGTATAGCTTTTGTTGTTCATGCAATAAAAAACAATCAACCTTACACTGAAACAAATAACTACATGTATCTTCATGACAAACTTGAAAAATTAGTTAAACTATGCACAAATTATTCATAATAAAAAATGAAAATCTTGTGAGGGCATACACTACATCATACATAAAGGCATAGCCAAAGCCTATGGATTCTATGCATGTGATCTAAGAAAATTAAATTTAACTTGTTAACAAGAGGACCATTGGTCCTGAAATAAAGGTACTTAGCCTTCTGATTATGGGAAGTTTTTTGGTTTTTTTTTCAAATTTCACTTTCAGTGCTTAGCAACCAACCTTTTCAACAGATATCAAATTCTTTTAGCAATTTTTAGAGGGGGGGGGGGGGGCTACCTAAGCATCATTCCTGCAAAATTCCATTGAAATTGGCCAAGTAGTTTGCACTTTCTGGTTAAGTAATAATTTAAAAAAAAAAATTTCAAAATCCTCACCATGGCAACCAGTTTTATTTACTAGATTTCGATTGTTTTAGCAATTTTTGAAAAGGGGCCTCCTCTATAAAGGAGGTCAATCAAATGGTAATCATTTAACATGATATGATGTAAGCTTCAAGATATAGGCAGGAGCATAAACTGGCCAAATCCATTTATAAACAAAGCACAGATGATATTTTAATCTTTATATAATGAATGAATAATACATGATCATGCAAGAAGCATAAATATGGGAAATTCAATTAACATTCATAATATGCTGTCAATTAGTACTTTTTTGTTTTAGAACCTTATCTATGTTAAAATGTGAGTCATTAAACATATTCCCACACAAGCAAATATTTTTACGCCCCTCAAGAAAAGAAGCTGGGCATACATTCTGGAAAAATGGAGAAATTTCTTTAAAAAGCAAATTGTTTATTATCCATAATGTTTTGAAGAAAAAAAAAGAATTTCAAAATTACCAACTTCTTTAATTATGGACATATCTAAAATTTTGTCATCTAGGAATGGGTAGACCAATTCCAACACAATGACTCTTTCCGATGCCTATCAATGAAATATTTGAGAAAACGTTGTGAAAAATGAAGAAATTGCTAGTAACAAAATAATTGAGGAAACATTGTGAAAAATAAATAAATTGCCTGTAACAAGCAATTTCTTCATTTTACGCAATGTATTCTACCCAGAAAGTTATAAAAATCTTAAATTTCATCACTTTTAAATTATTGTCTGCAACTCCTTTCAATAGGACAAGTCTAAAACTTTGTCATCTGGTAATGGGTTAATGCTGCTAATGTGGGTTTCGAAGATATGTCAATAGAGTATGTAATCATTATTCATTATAGTATGAAAATAAAAAAATAACTCATATAGATATGAAAATTTATAATTTCTTCTAGCAGGTTCATTTGCTCCTAAAACTCAAAATCATATCAAACTTGCTTTTCTTTTCATTATTTAAGGAAGAAACAAACAAAAACTGTCAAAAAATACCTGTATTCCAACGACGTTGATGATTTCTGGTTGATCAAAGCAGAATGCGTCACCTCCATCAAGCACCTGAAAAATATCAATAATGGAACTCTGAGTATTTACCAGAGTATAATGACTTTCCTAAATCAATATTTAATCCATTTCCACATGGACCCAATTCTTGACTAGCTTAATGAAATTCTTAAGAAAAAAACTATGGAAAATAATATTTGATAATTTGAAATTATTTGTTTCCAAGGTTTAACGTATTACAACACAATCCAATATTTTAAGTGCTCATAAAGGTAGCTGTGGATACATTAGGGTAAAAGAAGATGTTGCCCAAAACAAACTATTTCCTTATTTCTTACATTGTTTTGAACCCATTTTGAATGTATTTTTTTTATGCACTTTGAAATATTGTTGGCAACTTCTTTGAATTTGGACCAATCTAAAATTTTGCTGTCTTTCAATGTCTAACAATGTCTAAATATCAATCTCTTTTTCAACAAATTAGTTATTTGTAATCTACAATGTCCAAGTAGACAGAAGTCAATTATATTCACTTAACCCATTCCGAAACAGTAACAGTTTTGGACGCCCCTCGGGGAAAAACACTCGGGAAAACATTTTGTAAAATGAAGAAATTGCTTGTTACAAGCAATTTCTTCATTTTACACAATGTTTTCTATCCAGAAAGTTACAAAAATGAAAAATATCATACACTTTAAATTGTCATCTGCAACTCCTTTCAATTTGGACCAGTCTAAATTTTTGTCATCTGGTAATGGGTAAATAGATCTCAAGTTCTTTGATTGCAATTGTCACTCTATCTCTATAACCAAGGGAGAGAAATACATACGGTGTGATTAGGCTTCAAACCCATAATCTTTCAATTGCTTGACCAGTGTTCAACTATTACGCCACTACCCCTTGTCAAAGCCTAGGACTGTTTTTTTTAATATAAATCATTGTTAAATAGCAGGCCCCACTACACCAGGTAAAAGTTTCCAACAAATAGAGAACATTGATCATCCCTTATCATGCTGAAACAAGAATATTCCTGTTTAGGCAGGAGGTATATCCACACACATGTGCAGGCTCATTTTAGTCTACATCATCTACTTGCAATGTCACTTTCAAGCAAAATCAATTTTCAAAAGTAAAATTGACCCATATCAAGTGCTTCCAACCTTTGATCTTAATCCAATTCTGTAGAGGACTTATACTTTAGTATGACAAGGGTTAACCCACACACACTCAATCCTACTCTTTCTTGTACCGAAAAATACAAATATCATTACATTGGAATCCTCTTAATTGCAACCCTGATAATAGCAATTTCCTGCTTAAATGAAACTGGTTCTATGCACAAACATCAGGTTTATAAATCAATAAACTCCTTTTAATTGCACCTTCTGGTTATTTGCAACAAAACTGTTGACAAACTGTAGTTGCAAGTAACAGATTCCACTGTATATGTAACAAGTCACTAGCAGTATATGATTTCATATTCTAATTTAACACATAAAGTTTCATACCTGGGGAGACTGCATGATGTAAAGGAGATGTTTTCCATGTGGATAGGAACTTGCCATCTCATATGGCCAGTAAATTGTAACCTCTGATGAGTTAATTCCACCAGGGCCGTTATTCAAAATCTGAAATTAAAACATACAATACTGTGTTTATCAACAAGAAGACCCTAGATTGATGCTAATGCTCAGCAGCTCATATGAATGATAATGGGTAAAACTTGTAAGTCAAAAAGGAATCTAATTCATTCCTCCTTGTAGTGATATATATTCCAAAGTTTCAAGTGAATGTGTTCAGTAATACAACAGTTATTACAAAATGTCAAAGTTTTTGACTACGACTACGGCGGGGACATAGCTGACATCATGGCTATAGTAATACCTTGGATTTTCTCAGAAAAAATCCTAGCTAAAAATGGTACATTATAGATCCTTTATCTTATGTCATTTTGAAGTTGGGATATCCCTATTTTGTCTGACATTAAGTGTTTCTAGTGCCTTCACTCCTTTCATTTTAATGCAGTTCTAAGAAAGGATTTTACCTAGTTAGATACAGGTTAACCTATTACCAGACGGCAAAATTTTAGACTTGTCCAAATTGAAAGGACTTGCAGACGACAATTACAAGCTTATGAAATTTTTCATTTTTTTAACTTTCTGGATAGAAAACATAGTGTAAAATGAAGAAATTGCTTAGAAAAGGGAATTTCTTCATTTTCCACTATGTTTTCCCAATTGCTTTTTGTGAGGGACGTCCAAAAGCATCACTGTGTGGGAATAGGTTAAGCAGCAGCATTAATCAATAGAGGGCCATGAGCTGATGCTCAACTCATAATATGAAAGCTCTAGTCATTAATGTTTAATTGAGGAAGACTTTTTTAGAAATCACGAGAAATCCCTTTGGTTGCAATTATCAACAAGTTACAATTTCTTGAAGTGTTTTGAAAGCCATCACCCAATGATAACATCTTTAAATTTTCATTCAAATCTGATGATTAGTTAAGGATGGTAATTTGTTCTTTCTGAATACTATGTAATCCAAACACAGAGCTTGCATAAATCACATCATGATAACATGAAGTATTTTGATAGAAGGCCATGAGGCAATGCTCCATCCAAAATTTGAAAGCTCTAGGACTTACAGCTTAGAAGGAGAATTTTGGAGAATTCATAAGAAATTCTTTCTGGTTGCCATAACAACCAGAGTCATCAACAAATTAAGATTCCTATAAGTATTTTGGAGCGTCATCACTTAAGGATCATTTCTGTAGAGATTGATGAAAATCTGATGGGTATCTTAAGAGAAGATTTTTAATAATCCATTCACAGACAGACAGAATGATGACAGTCAACAGCCATCACAAAAGCTCCTCATAGCATTTCCCACAATGTTTTCTACCCTAAGAGGAAAGATTATTGTTTGCAACTTCTTTTGATAAGTCTATTTTTTTTCTCTGTCAGGTTTAGTATGGTTATATCACAGCAAAGGAGACTTAAACATATTCTTCCTAGATATCACCCACACTAGACTAGGGCTTGTATGTTTTGTCAAAAACATGACCATGTGACCAGAACAGCAATTAAGATTCAAATCTAGACCTTTGATGCGTCTTAGATTATGGTTATTCAGCGTTAACCACTTAGTCATACATGCCCTCCTTAGAAACTTCTAAACCCACTCCAAATTCCAGCTCTCCAGTTCTGCTTTTTTCAGGTCTTTCAAAAGAAGCAAAGGAAAAAGAATAAATTGCTTGTAACATTTCACATAATATTTTCTAACCAAAATGATCAGCGCTTTCAAAATTTCTTCAACCTAAATATATAATATATCATCATCTGCAACTTTTTGAATTCATACTAGTCTAAAATTTTATCGACTAGTTATTCATTAAACTAGAACTACAGACCAGATGACTATATAAAATATCAAACCTACAGTAAATGTATGGTTGACCCCAGGCCCTATCATATATTCCTCAATAATGGCGCTCTCTCCTCTCACTTCACCAGAGTAGGTTAAGGCACTGTCAGGTTCACTCTTTCTGTAATGATAAATACGTCAAGTAAAGTATTTACCTATTCCCCCTCAATAAAGTGATTCATTGTTGCAAATTTCAGATCATTAAAATTGAAAATGTAGGAGTTACACACACAAAATCACTTTCAATTTTATCTTTTATCTTCTAAGTGAAGGCCAGAATAACTTGAGGGATCAAATTATTTTTGATCTCATGCACAACTAGACATCATAGAGATTTATTGTGGCAAGTTTCAGTTCATTCAAGTTGAAACTGTAGAAGGAGTTGAACAAAAAAGGATGGACAGACAGACAGAGGGATGATCATGTCGATCTCATATTATAAGCCTTCAGGTGTATTTGATTACCTTGATCCCTAGCTTCATTCATTACAGGATATCAGAAAGTTAAGTATCAGTTACTGTACCATGCAATCCTAATCTTCAACCCACTACCGGATGCCAAATTTGAGATTAGTCCAAATTCAAAGATGCTGTGATCAACAAAATTTAGTGTGTGAAATTTTGTAATACTTAGTCTTTTGGGATAGAAAAAATTGTGGATAATGAAGATTTTTCCTGTAACAAGAATTTTCTTCATTTTCCACAATGCCAAAAGTGTGATTGGTTGGTTCTGGCTTGAAGATGCTCTAAAACAAGAGCTGTCAGAGACAGATTATGCTCCCTGAATAAGGCTTTTGTCACAAAACTGTATGCCATCATTGGAAAAAAACCTTCTTATTGAATGAAACTATTGTTTGAGAGTTCAGTTCACAAGAAAGTTGGAAGTTTGACAAACATTGAAGGAATCTGTTTGGCTTCACAGGCCTGATTCTATTAAAATTCAATATCATTACACGGTAAAGGGTTAAATACCTTGACCATCAAAGTTATCAATGAAAAATGTCTCCATACAAAAAATGAAGACTCTAACTTGAGAAGTCTTGCAGAAACAATAGGATTTATTTTAGAGTAGAAAATATACAAAATGTACAGCTACATGGCATTCAGCCTCCTTTAAGCATGGTAAGGTTTAATGGAAATTGAAATAAACATTACCTAGGGCACTTAATAAATGAGGTTTATGTAAAGTAACAAAAAATTTTGGCAATTTGTAAAGGAGGTATATTTGAAAATTAATGACCTTGACAATTTGACCTTGACCAATGACCTTGAACTTAGTACCAACAGAAAGTCCAATGCACATGTAAAATATGAAGGCTATATCACTTTCCATTGCATACTTATGGGCAATGTTAAAGATAAAATTTTCAAAATTTTGACCTTGAGAAATGACCTTGACCTTGACGGATGACCTTGAACTTAGTACCAACAGAAAGGTCATGCTATAAGTAATGCACATGTGAAATATGAAGGTTATATCACTTACCCATGTAAACTAATGGACAATGTAAAAGTTAAAATTTTTGAAATTTTGACCTTGAGAAACTACCTTGACCTTAACAGATGACCTTGAACTTAATACCAACAGAAAGGTCATGTCATAAGCAATGCATATGTGAAATATGAAGGCTATATCACTTACCATTGTAAACTTATAGACAAAGTTAAAGTAAAGATTTTCAAAATTCTGACCGATGACCTTGAACTTAGTACCAACAAAAAAGGTTTGTCACAAGCAATGCACATGTGAAATATGTAGATTATATCTGTAACCAATCAAAAGTTATGGCCAATATAAGTTTTTGCAGGACAAAAAGAGAGCTTACCTTAAGCTAATAACATTAAGGCCCCATTTCCCATGACATGTTTTATTAACATATATTTTCGATAGTTTAAGGTCAAGAGGATCTGATTTGCTACTTAAAAATATTAAATTTCATAAATTCTTACTATTAGACTAGGAGAAATTGGCAAAAAAGTAATTTTTACATTAAGGCCCTTTTTTTCCATGACGCAGCCTTGAATGGAGAAAATTCATAAAAAGGTGTCTTGGAAATTTCCTAGGAAGATTATATATGAAGTTCCATCCAATTAGGCCCAGGGTTCCTCAGAGATATGACATCAGATGGCTGGCCGGAGACTATATGTTCCCTGGAAAATTTTTTCGGGGAGCATAAAAAGGTTGGAGGGTGCATGCTTGGCACATTATATGTTGTCACGCTGATAGCAGTCAAATTCTTTCACTGGAACAAGAGCTACTCCTATTGATACCTAATGTTTGTTGTTGGAAGATTGTTTGTGCATAAAAAAATCTATGTCCAAAAAGGGATCATTCATACATGGGTCATTCTTTTGTAATTTCTTCATTTTACACAATATTTTCCCTAATGATTTTCTTGAGAGTCATAAAAGATGTGTCATTGTGTGGAAAATGGGTTAATTGAGTAATTTTAAAAGCTTACCCTATAACTTGTAGATCTGCCTTGATGTAAACGACAATAGGAATTTTGATCATATCTCCCATTGGGGTCAATTCTGTACTTGTCCTGAAACAGAGAAATTTATCTTTCCTAAGAAATTTAACGCTTGTCTTTCTCAATTGAGAAACAATCAATACCAGGCAATGTCCAAAAATAAACTTTTGGCTGAAAATAAACTTAGTCAGGAAGTAGATAACTTACAGCAAAAAGGAGGAACCTCCTCATCAAGTTTCAAGTCGATGCTATGAATAGTTGCTGTGAATATAACACTATCCAATCAATGTCCGAATATTGTACCAATGAATTTGTAAAACAGGAACTAGCTTACTTGCGGACCTAAATTAGGTAAGGACCATGTAGGACCCCTAGATAAACCTTCACACCAAGGTTCAAGTCAATGCAATGAATAGTTGCGAAGAAAAATATACCACTTTACTAGTCAATGTCTCTATATAAACTAGGTCCTAAAACAGGAAGTAATTGAGTTACAGACCTCAATTTTGGTAAGCACCATGTAGGACCCCCAGATAAACAACCTCATTAAATTTCCAGTTGATGCTATGAATAGTTGCTAAGAAAAGTGCAAAGAAAATATTGGTTACAGACGGAGGGAATAAAGGGAAGGAAGGAGGGACAAGAATCAACCATTTTACCCCCCTCTTCTTCAAAGTATAACAAGATGTTTTTGTGAATCACTATGCCCCCGAAACAGGAATTCTTTAGAAACGGGTGATTTTTTTGTCTTTTGTTTTTTTTTCTTTTTTTTAGGGAAAAGGATTAAAATTTTGACCTTTACCTTGATGAAATGACCTTCCCCAGTTGTGCCTTGAGACCTATCTACATACCAAATATTAGCATTGTAACTTAATCAGGGTTGAAGTTGTAGGAAAATGTTTAGCTTGCAGGTTATGTTTTGCAGACAGACGGACAGACAGACAGACACCGGTAAAACAATATGCCCCGATCTAATCGATGCGGGGGCGTAAAAATTAATCACAGAATTAAATCAGTAATTCTGATGGTGAGTGCCTTGTGGACCTCCAACATGCTTGTCAAACATTTTCCTTGAAAGTTGACTTAAGGCGTTCCAACGCAATTCTGCTTTTGGATGCCCCAAAAGAAAGCCCAAAAGGAAAGAAGCTTTGGAAAATATTACAAAAAAAAATAAGAAGAAATTACTTGTTACAAGCTATTTCTTCATTATCCATTGTTTTCTACCCTAAAAGACGAATATATTTTAAATTTCATCAACTAAAAATTGCCTTCATTGTCTTCAAGGTCCCACTATGTAAACAAGGTTATTGAATAAGGTTATAAATCTGACCTTCACAAAAAATTTTGACCATTACCCATCCCAACACAACACAAATCTTACATGCAATACCACAAGCAATATCTTCACTTCCTTCAATGTTTTTTACCTCTTGACAGAAAGACTTTTAAAATTTTGTGAATCAAAACATGTCTTTTGCAACTCCTTTCGGTTTGGAACAGCAAAAAATTTTGGTAAATATTTGACCATGAACTTGGAGATAATGAAAAGTTATTACTACAAAGAATATTCATGTGAAAATATAACAAACCTTTCACTTATCATTCAAGAGATTCAGGCTACTTATCTGTTTTTATTCTGTATCAATTATATCTTGACAAAATTTATGAACTGGACCTTGTAGGCGATTGGCCTATAACCAGACAAAAAAAATATAGATCTGTCCAAATGCAAAATGTTGTAGACAACAATTTTTAGTTGATAAAATATTAAAACTCTTTGTTTTTTGAGGAAGAAAAAATTGTGGATAAGGAATAAACTGGATGTGATACAATGTTTTCTCAAGCCTTTTTGAGAGGAATAAAAAAGCAGGATTTTGTGGGCTAATATTATTAGCCCATTCCTGGACAAAAACATTTTTTAATGCTCCTATATAACTAGGCTTTAGAAAACATAGTGAACTAGAGCTGTCGCCCTCAATGGCTGACGAGAATACCCCCCACACCGCTAAAAAGGCTTTTCTATGAAGGAGTGGAATTTGTAGGGGCATTTTATGACCCCTTTTTAAGTAGGAGTGGAAAAGTAGCAATTGTGTATGTAATTATGTTTTCAGCTTCTCCCCCCCCCCCCATCCCCGTTCTCCCCCCCCCACCCCCGATCGCGTCTTTCTTTTGCAAGTCTCACTCTCCAACACTTCTGACCCTTGAAAGCTATGTACCAAGTATTAGAGAGGACGGAATTGTTCAGTTAATTGTTAATTGTAAATGACTTACAGCGTTTTGATGTCAAACATGTATATATATACAAGATGATGTTACTTACCAAATTTGGTAACTCCCCTTATGGTTACTGAGTTTTGCAATTTTAAATTTTGACTACTTCCCCCCCCCCCATTAAAAAGTTCAAAATGGCATAACTCTGAAACTAACGACTGGATCAAGATGAAAATTGCAGGTGCACAACTTCATATGATAGGAAACAACCTGATAAAATTTCAGCAAAATTGGTCAAAAAATGTGGGAGGAGAAGAGGACACAAAATTATGTCCACGGACGGACGGACGGACGAACGGACGGACAGACGGACGGACAGACAACCTGATTCCAGTATACCCCCCCATAACTTCGTTGTGGGGGATATAAAAAGAAGAAATTGCTTGTTACGAGCAATTTCTTCATTATACACAATGTTTTCTACCCTAATAGACAAAACATAATAAAATTTTATCAACTATAAATCAATGTGTGCAACTTCATTTTAGACCAGTCTAAAATATATCTGTCAAAAAGCACTTACGTATTGACCCAGGCTATCAAGGCTATATTTCTGACCTGTGCCAGGTCATTTTCATTGATTTCAAACAGGACATCAAATTCTGTTTTAGCATCAGCCTTGAATGGTTTTCCCAGCTCATTACTGCCAAAATCTTTACACTCCACTAGAGTATCGTTGTGCTTGTCACAGCCAATCCCTTTCTGAAAGATAGATGGATAAAATGTCAAATAAAAATTCTTTAACCCATTACCAAACAACAAAAATTTAGACTGGTCAAAATTGAACAAAGTTGCAGATTGCGAGTTTTAATTGATGGAATTTAAAAAACAAGAGGCCCATAAGGGCCTTAGACGCTCTACTGGTTATCAAGTTCTCCATTGAAGAAATCTGATATTTAAGGAAGTTAATTACTTAAAGTAGAATGCATAAAGGAAACAAATTGAGCTTTTTCCCCTTATCATTCTGAGCAACAACCCTCAAGGCCCCTTTTCCTGTGTTTCATGACGGATCCACTCTATTTCCAAAAGGAAGTTGCCTTATGACCCTACAATCATCCTGTGAAATTTTCATCAGAATCTGATAATAATTGAGGACTTAATCACATAAATAGGATTGTTTTGAGTAAAATTCCATAAGGCCCTTTTACCTGTGGTTTCTTATGGATCCATTTCATTTCCAAAAGAAACTTTCCTTACGACCATACAATAGTCCTATGTGAAATTTTAAAGACAATAATTAAAGATAATAACTGTGAACTTCAACACATAAACAAGAATGTTTTGAATGATAATCTGTAAGGCCCCTTTTCCTGTGTTTCCAATGCCACAATTATTCCATGCATCTTTGAAGAGAATCCGATAAAACTGTTATCTTAGTTGTGTTAACAAAAATATTAAAATCAAGTTCTCAAAAGGCCCCTTTTCCCATAATATTTTACTGTTGGTTTTATCATTCTGTGAAAGTTTAAAGTGAATCCCATGAAATATGTGGACTTCATTATGCTTTCTAGAATATTTAAAAAAATCATATGGCCCCTTTTTACATGATATTTGATAAATTGTACCCAGTTCTGAAAAGAACCATCTAAGAAATTGTATAATTATTCTGTGAAATTTTGAAGTGGAATTGATGAAATCAAGGGACATCATTGTGTTAACTAGAATATTTGAGAAAGTTTTTCATAAGGCCCCTTTTAATGTGACACTTGCCATAATCAGATCCACTGTCAAAATCAACAATTGTAATGATGGTACAATCAATCTGTGTAATCTGTGGAATTTATTGTGTTAATGAGTTTATAGTGAAATCTTCATAGGGCCCCTTTTCCTATGATACTTTACAGAACAAA
Source organism: Fragum fragum (assembly GCA_946902895.1). Lineage (NCBI taxonomy): Eukaryota > Metazoa > Mollusca > Bivalvia > Cardiida > Cardiidae > Fragum > Fragum fragum. The sequence goes on along the minus strand of OX336377.1, from coordinate 27,221,531 downwards.
CCAAATTTCAAAAGGAACAATTCTAATGAAGGTAGAATCATTCTTTAAAAGTTAAAGAGAATCAATGAAAACAATGGACTGAATTGTGTCAAGAATTTTTGTAACAAAATTTTCATAAGGCCCCTTTTTCCGTGAAACTTAACAAATCAGACCCGATGTACAAAGGAACAATCCTAATAATATATAGTTTGAAGAAAATGATTAAGACTGAGGATTTTGATGTGATAATGATGCTTTTGTAATAAAATATTCATAACGCGCCTTTTCTTGTGTCACTTAACCTGGTAGTAGCAGACCTAATTTACAAAGGAACAATCCAAATGATGGTACAATCATTCTGTTAAATTTTGAAGAGATTCTGATTTTCATATAGCCCCTTTTCCCTTGTTACTTGATGGATCTGAACCAATTCCAAAGGGAACTCTACTTACAAAAGTATTATTATTCTGTTTGAGTAAAAAAACAACACCATGAAATCTGTGGACTTACAAGCATTAATCAAGATTTTTTCAAATTGAATTTTCCTAAGGCCCCTTTTCCTATGTTTCTAAATGGATCAGACCCAATTTGAAAGGAACAATCCTTATGATGGTACAGTCATACTCTGTAAGTTTGAAGTCGCGCAGGTGAAATCTAGGGCCATGATGTGTTAACTAAGATAAATTTTCATAGGGCCCCTTTTCCCATGAAACTTGATGGATCAAATCCACTTCCGAAAGGAACAATCCATTTAATGTAATAATCATTCTGTGAATTTTTGAAGAGAATTTGTTGAAAACTGTGGACTCCATTGTGTTTAGGAAGATCTTTAAATTAAATTTTAATGAGGCCCCTTTTCCCATGATTCTTGACAGATCATTTTGAAAGGAACATTTCTTATGATGGTCCAATCATTCTGTGAAAGTTTGAAGAGAATCCGTTACAAACTGTTGACTCTAGATTATAAATGAGGGTTTTTAATTTAAATTTTCACAAGGCCCCTTTTCCTGTGTTTCTTGACAGATCATACCCAATTTTGAAAGGAAAAATCCTCATGATGTTACAATCATTCTGAAGCCGCTGTCAAAGCGCAGTTGGTAGCGCGTCGGACTGTCAATCTAGAGGTACCGGGTTTGATCCCCATCATCGGCACTCATCCTTTCCAACTATTTGTCTCTCACCAATGGGTCGATAATCTAGATCAATTTGGGATAGCAGCTGGAGGCTAGGAAAGGAAGTAATGGTAGTACTGGTGTGAGAAATACCAGGATTCCATTATAAGGTGTTCCAGCCGCTTCGATTTAACTGAAAGATTGTTGAAAGCGTCGTAAAACCCCATTCAAACAAACAAACAATACAATCATTCTGTGAAAGTTTGAATACAATCTGATGAAAACTGTGGACTATAGAGAGTTAACAAAGATTTTTTAATTAAATATCAATAAGGCCCCTTTTACCCATGTTTCTAGACAGATCTGACCCAATTTCAAAAGGAACAATCCTCATGATGGTACAATCATTCTGAGAAAGTTTGAAGAGAATCAGATGAAAACTGTGGACTCTAGAGTGTTAACGAGGATTTTTATTTAAAATTTCATAAGGCCCCTTTTCCTGTGTTTCTTGACAGATCATACCCAATTTCGAAAGGAATGGTTCTTATGATGGTACAATCATTCTGTGAAAGTTTGAACGAGGATTTTTTAATTAAATTTTAATTAGGCCCTTTTTCCAATGTTTCTTGACGGATCTGACCAAATTTCGAAAGGAACGATCCTTATGATGGTACAATCATACTGCGAAAGTTTGAAGGGAATCAGATGAAAACTGTGCACTCTAGAGTGTTAACAAGGAAAAGTTTAACGGACGGGCGATGGATGGACTGACGCACGGACGTCTGATGGGAAAATGCCATCGCAATAGCTCTAGTGGCCGTCAGCCAGTAGAGCTAAAAACAACTTTGTCTTTTGGGAAAGAAAAAAAATAGTTGACAATGAAGAAATTGCTTGTAACAATCATATTCCACAATATTTTCCAAGGCTTTTTTCTTGAGGGGCATCAAAAAGCGTGATTGTTTGGGAATGGGTTAAATGCTGTTTATCAAGATTTTTCTGTTGATTATAACTCAAGAATTTCACCAAAAAGAAATGAAATTACCAAAATGATAAATTCATTGTTTTTGAAGATTTAGGATTACTAAGTACTATCATTTATTTTACACCGTCTGTTATAAATAACTAGGACAAAAGATACTGATAGTTTCATAAGGTTGTGATGTAAATCACATGGAAAATGACAAGCAGTCAAAGACTTTGTATGATATACAAGAGGCCCATGAGAACTTGAGACACTCTACTGGTTATTAAGTTTTCTGTTAAAGAAATCTGATATATAAGGAAGTTAATTGCTGAAGGAAGAATGCATAAACAAGAGGACCATGATGGTCCTAAATCGCTCCCCTGAGTATGATGGTTCATGGCTTTATGATATAAACAAAATGGCAAAGCCCTCTGTCTAATTATTTTGGAGAAGATGTTTACAGATTTCTCTTTTAATCCTAGGAATATTGATGATCCCACCATATAGCACTAATTCACTGAATATGGTAATGCTTTGAAGTATAGACATCAATACATACCAAGTATAAAAGCTGTAAGCCTGATGGTTTTCAAAGATATCATTATTTATTCCTAACTAAAATTAGGGATTGCACAGAAAAGGGCCAATTTTTTAAGATATTTGGTAGAGGGTCAATAGATGACGATATGTACCAAATATCAAAGCTCTAGGCTTTATGGTTTGGGAGAAGAAGATTTTCAAAGATTTCCTTCTTTATTCCTTTGTTAAATCAGGAATCGCACAGAAAAGGGCTAATTTTCAGAATACAGTAATTCTTTGAAGTATTTTGGAAGAGGGTCAATAGATGATGATATTTGCAAAATATTAAAGCTCTAGGCCTTATGGTTTTGGAGAAGATTTTTAAAGTTTTCCTTCTCTAATTCTCTGTAAATCAGGGATCTCCCAGAAAAGGGCTAATTTTCAGAATAGGGTAATTCTTTGAAGTATTTTGGTAAGGGGGCAAAAGATGATGATTTGTACTAAATATCAAAGCTCAAGGCCTTATGGTTTGGGAGAAGAAGATTTTAAAAGATTTCCTTCTTTATTTCTATGTAAAATCAGGGATCATTAAGAAAAGGGCTAATTTTCAGAATATGGTAATTCTTTGAAGTATTTTGGTAGAGGGTCAATAGATGATGATGTATACAAAATATCAAAGCTCTAGGCCTTATGGTTTGGGAGAAGATTTTCAAAGATTTCCTTCTTTATTTCTATGTTAAATCAGGGATCATTAAGAAAAGGGCTAATTTTCAGAATACAGTAATTCTTTGAAGTATTTTGGTAGAGGTTCAATAGATGATGATGAATACAAATATTAAAGCTCTAGGCCTTATGGTTTGGGAGAAGAAGATTTTTAAAGATTTCCTTCTTTATTTCTATGTTAAATCAGGGATCATTAAGAAAAGGGCTAATTTTCAGAATACGGTAATTCTTTGAAGTATTTTGGTAGAGGGTCAATAGATGATGATGTATACCAAATATCAAAGCTCTAGGCCTTATGGTTAGGGAGAAGAAGATTTTTTTAAGATTTCCTTCTTTATTTCTATGTAAAATCAGGGATCATTAAGAAAAGGGCTAATTTTCAGAATACAGTAATTCTTTGAAGTATTTTGGTAGAGGGTCAATAGATGATGATGAATACAAAATATTAAAGCTCTAGGCCTTATGGTTTGGGAGAAGAAAATTTTTAAAGATTTCCTTCTTTATTTCTTTGTAAAATCAGGGATCATTAAGAAAAGGGCTAATTTTCAGAATACGGTGATTCTCTGAAGTATTTTGGTAGAGGGTCAATAGATGATGATATATACCAAATATTTAAGCTCTAGGCTTTACCGTTTGGGAGGAGAAGATTTTTTAAGTTTTTTCACTCCGTTGCCATGGCAACCAGAGTTCTTCATGGATTTCAATTCTTTGAAGTATTTTGAAAGAGCATGACCTAAGGATCATTTCTGTGAAGTTTTGTTGAAATTCCATGGTTAGTTTAGGAGGAGAAGATTTTTTTTGTAATTGTGAACGGACGGACAGACGGACAGACGGACAGACGGACGGACGGACGGACGGACGGATGGACGGACGATGGACGATGACCGATCACAATAGCTCCTCCAGAGCACTTTGTGCACAGGGGAGCTAAAAAAAGAGCACCGCCTACGGGTGTCTATTCTTGGCTGTTGGGTGCTAGATAGTGGAAAAAATGCAACTAAAGTTATCCGCCTTGATAGTATAGGTTGCTCTTTTGATAGTGAACAAGTGTGCCAAGTTTAAAGTATTTGCCTTTAGTAGAACCAGAGATATCACAAAATAACAATGCTTTTGCTCAGTACGGACGATGACAACGACACCAAGGCTATTGCAATACCTCGGGTTTTTCTCTGACAACAGCTGAGCTAATTAAAAAGTTGGACTTTATCCCCTTTATTATTTTTAGCAACAAGCCGTAAGGCCCCTTTTCCCATGTTTCATGACAGATCCACTTCATTTCCAAAAGGAAGTTTCCTTATGACGCTACAATCATACTGTGATATTTTCATTAGAATCTGATAATAATTGAGGACTTAATCACATAAATAGGATTGTTTTGAGTAAAATTCCATAAGGCCCCTTTTCCTGTGGTTTCTTATGGATCCATTTCATTTCCAAAAGAAACTTTCCTTACGACCATACAATAGTCCTATGTGAAATTTTAAAGACAATAATTAAAGATAATAACTGTGAACTTCAACACATAAACAAGAATGTTTTGAATGATAATCTGTAAGGCTCCTTTTCCTGTGTTTCAAATGCCACAATTATTCCTTGCATCTTTGAAGAGAATCTGATTAGAGCTGTGGACTGTGGTGTTTAACCCTTTCCTGTACCATCACTGGTTTTTACGTCCTTGTGATTTTATACTTTAGAAAACATTGTGGGAAAAGAAGAAATTGCTTTTTCCACGATATTTTCTACCTTACTTTATGGTTATTTCTCAAATTAAATCCACTCTAAATTTTCGTCTGCAAAACCTTTGAATTTGGACAGGTCTACAAAATTTTAAAAAAGGAAAGATATTCAATCAAGTTCTTACAAAGCCCGTTTTCCCATGATACTTTATTGTTGGTTTATTCATTCTGTGAGAGTTTAAAGTGAATCTGATGAAATATTGGGACTTCATTATGTTAACTAGAATTTATTTCTTAATCAAATAATTTTCATAATGCCCCTTTTCCTGTGTTTCTTGGCTGATCTGACCCAATTTGGAAAGGAATGATCCTTATGATACAATCATTCTGTGAGAGTTTGAAGAGAATCTGATGAAAACTGTGGACCCTATTGCGTATTAATTAATTAAATTCTAATAAGGCCCCTTTTCCATTGTTTCTTGATTGATCTTACCCAATTTTGTTAGGAACAATCCCTATGATGGTACAATCATACCAAGAGAGTTTGAAAAGAATCTGATGAAAACTGTCGATACTATTGCGTAGACAAGGAAAAGTTAATGGACGGACAGACGAATGCCAGATGGGAAAAAGCCATCGCTAAAGCTCTATTGGCCTTCGGCCAGTAGAGCTAAAGATCATTAAGTAAGAAAATATATGGCTTTTGTATTTACTCAATAAAAGATAAATTGTTCTTACACTGATGCAAACAATGACCCTCTATAGCACTCCAATGGAGATACAGGTGACTATCTCTATCAAGTGAGCAATTTCATTAAGCAATCATAATCAACTAGACGGTTGTCCCAGGACAACTGCTGTCGACCCACAAAGCTTTGACCATCAAATTGACCTTGACCGTCAATTTTAGTAATTGACCTAGAGCTTTGACCTTGAACTTGAAGCTATCCAAAAAATCTTTCAAATGGCACATCTACTCATGATGGAGAACAATTGTGCAAATTTATTTTGAAATTCATCCATAATTGTAGGAGAAATGCTCTTGACAATCACAATTTTAGTGTTTGACCTTGAGCTGTGACCTTGACATAAGAATTATCCCAAAAGTTCTTTCAAATGGCACATCTTCTCATGATGGATAATAGTTGTACCAATCTATTTTGAAATCCATCAATAAATGTAGGAGTAATTGTCCGGACAAACACAATTTTAGTGTTTGACCTTAAGCTGTGACTTTGACATTAGAACTATCGCAAAAATTCTTTCAACTGGCACATCTACTCATGATGGAGAATAATTGTGCCAGGTTATTTTGAAATCCATCCACAAATGTAGGAGTAATTGTCCAGACAAGTTCTGACGGATGGACTAACTAACGGTCGGACTAACACACTAACGCACATACACCGACTAGTCATAGTGACAAGTCTGTCTCGCTCAAAGCAAGGGGGCTGGACAAAATCCCTCTCCAAAAGCAAAAGCTCTAAAGAAGGGGAAATGTTTGCCAAAAATTATCACATATAAATCCTGTAAGATGATTCTAGTCAGTTATTATATGATATAGTATTCAGTGAGAATACAAGTTGATTTCATTACTTTTCCCCCAAATATCACTGTTGAATATCATAGCAATCAAGTTCAAGGAAATATGAGAAGATATTTACAGTAAAAGCTTAAAAATCATTCCGGAGAGACCTTAGATGGCCACAACACCATTCCAGTAATTTAGATAAAAAGTGAACTTTCAACTGCAACATTGGCCAACATTTATATGAAACAATAATGCTACAACAAGATGTGCTTATGAAACACAATGTCACTGTAACAGCCTTGTTCTTAATTGTAGCCTTGATAAGTGACCTTGACCTTGTCACATGACCTCAACCTTAGTACCTGTAGATGTGTATTGATGAGATCTATCATCATACCGAATATGAGCATTTTATTTTAAATAGGCATGACTAAATTGTAATATTAAGATTTTAGGTAAGTTCTGCTGAAGTTTGGTCTTGACAAATGATCTAGTCACATGACCTTGACCTTGATATCTGCAGATGTGTATCGATGAGATCTGTAAAATATGAGCATCGTATCTTGAATAGGCTTAATTGTAAATGTTAAGCTTTTTGGTTAATATTAAGACTGACTGACAAAAGGACAAAGGTAAAACATTATTCCCAATTATCTTTCGATGTGGGGCATAAAAATCAAAACTTAACTTACAGGAATAGACTTTGCAAAACTCAAGCCCTTTGGATTAGTAATGTAGAGTGCAGCTTGATAAGCAATCTCCCCCATGTTTTCAAGACTGATCTTCACCTTTAGAATGTCCAACTGACCGAGCTCAAGCTCAGCTATACCTTCCGAATTACTGAAATACAATAGTGTCAGTAGTTTAACTAATTGACGGATCACAATATTCAATGTCAATCAAAGAACTAATCTAGTAATCATATCATTCCTTTAGAGTGATCTTTGAAGTCTTACATAGGCCAATATTTCTGTGAACATTTTTTGTTGGATTAGTGACATAAACATCATAACTACAATTTATTCAAGCTATAGTTACAACAGTTAGATTGCCAACAAACAATTTTACTTTTTTGTTACATACTACTGAATATAAATTATGAAAAATAGAGTCATTTAATAGCAATGTAGTGCTTTCTGTCAGAACTCAGCAGGAATGGCCAGCAGAGTCAGTGGGTAGTGCCAGTGATCCACTGTTTACAGCCATTAAGAAAACAGTTCAGGAATACAACATGGAAACAAATAGAGAAATTAATTGTAATAATTTCTATATTTTCCAAATTGTTATCCAAGAAAGAGATATCTAAAACTCTAAGCATCATTGAGTGGGAATGGGTTAACCCATTCCTGCACAATCCCTCCTTTTACACCCCTCAAGTAAAAAGCTTTAGAAAAACATTGTGGAAAATGAAGAAATTGCTTGTATCAAGCAATTTCTTCATTATCCACAATGTTTTTCAAGAAAAAATGATGAAAAAATTGAAATTCCCTCAACTTGAAATTGTTGTCTCCAGAATCTTTCAATTTGGACCAGTCTAAAATTTAGTTGTGTTGGAGTGGGTTGAATTATTGTTAATAGGAAATTATTCTGAAATTATAGTAGGACCTCACCAAATTCTTAAAATTAAAGTAAGGTGTAAAGTAAGGTTTTTAGCATAACCATAAAGATATTTATTTCTGCAATTAATTAAACCCACTACCAAACAATGACACTTTTTGACGCCCCTTAAGAAAAATAAAGGTGTTAAATGAAGACAGTACTTGCAACAAGCAATTTCTTCATTCTTCCTTAATCCTTTCTACCCAGAAAGTTGAAAAATCTAAAATGTCATTAACTTGAAATTATCATGTAAAAAACTTTTCAATTTGGACCACTCCAAAATTTTGTAGTCTGGTAAAGGGTTAAATGATTGCAAGATCATCCAAGACATCCTGATATGACGCCAAAATTAAAACCTGCTCTTTTACCCCTCCAGATGAACACATTACACGCAATTTCTTTATTTTCTGTTACATTTTCTACCTTAACCCATTCCAACTCAACAAAATTTTAGACTGGTCCAAATTGAAAGAAGCTGCAGACGACAATTTCAAGTTGATGTAATTTTGAATTTTTTCGTCTTTTTGGATAGAAAACATTGTGGATAATGAAGAAATTGCTTGATACAAGCAATTTCTTCATTTTCCACAATGTTTTCCAAAGCTTTTTTTCTTGAGGGGCGTAAAAAGGAGGGATTGAGTTGGAATGGGTTAATAGACAACAACTTTTAAAATTTAATTGACTAAAAGTTGTTATTTGCATCTGCTTTCAGTCTAAAATGTTGTCATTTGGTCATGGGTTATGGGGAATTGCAGTTATTAAATATTAAATACTTACTATTCTAAATCCACAGTTGCTGTCATCTGTAAATTACTCTTACATATCTGATCCTCCCCACATGGCTTTTTGAAATTAACCTGAAATACATTCAGTCATCTGAGGAATAATACCATTCTAATTGATTTTGACACTTGTCATGCTAAACCCAGAATATTCCTGTTTCCACAAGTGTGCAGTCTGATCTTAGTCTAAACCACCTGTTTGTTCCCTTTAAGCCACAGGAGTTCATTGAATTTTATTTTTAAAAGAAATATTGACCCACAATCAAGCCATCTAGTTATTTCAGTCCTTTGACTTTAATGTAATTTCGCACAAGCTATTTATTCAGCATGACAAGGGTTAAGGCAAATGAGATGAGTACCCACAACACAGACTATAGTGGAGTCAATGACTCCTCCATTTAAAGGTTATCACAAGTTGTGTATTCCTGCTTGGAATCGTCATCTTCACCTTCTTTAAATTTTGACAAGTCTAGAATTCACTAAACAAGCAATGGGTCCCATACAATCCAACATTTTGTCAAGCGGAATAAAACTGCCACCACAAAATTTGTGTGAAAATAAAGAAATAGCTTTTCAATTTTCCTGACAATATTTCTATCTTATAGAGCTTTTTTTTCTCTTCATTTCCAACAATATTTTCTAGAGTTCCTTTCCTATAGGGCCTAAAAAAAAGTGGTACTGTGGGGATTGGATAAACCCATTTGAAAGTGTCTTCTGCAACATTGCTTGGATCAGTCTAAAATACTGTTACCTGGTTGTTGGTTAAATACAATATTCATTTTACCCTTTCCTGTTTTTCAAAATTTTGCTCTTCCAATTTGAAAGAAATACAGACAAGGATTAAGAGTGAGTGCAATTTAAAAAGTAACCAACCTACAGGGTAGAAAATATTGTGGGGAAAGCTATTTTTTCTTTCCCAACATTGTTTTCTCTATTATAGAATCACAGAAATGTAAAGAACATAGATTGTACATAAAAGGGTTTAAAAACAAATTCAATCATAAATGGTGTGAATTTACTATTCATCCAGCCAATTCTAATGCTGTGTTTACCTATCTACACAAATCACTGCATCCTATAAACCATCGGATATTTAAGCACTGCGTGCACATGACTTTCACTCTCGAGTATAACCTTTAAAATTTTGCAAAAGATTTTGTTGATAAAATACCCCAAAACAAATATTTTTTAATAAACAAAAAAAAACTTACCTCTGCAGTGAATTTTGACTCCACAGATGCAGTGCCAGCGTCCAGGATAGGGTATTCATTGATATCTGGAAGAGCCCCGGGCTCAGGTGTTGATATGGGTTCTGTCTGATCAGGTAGCCTGTATTTGATGCCAAATGATATTGGTGTCAGAACATCAGAAATAGAATCCTGAAAAAAAGAACATTTAACCCTTTACCACACTGCAAAAATTTTAGACCGGTCAAAAGGAGCTGCAGAGGACAATTTAAAGTTTATGGAATTTTAGATTTTTTCAACTTTGTGGATAAAAAACATTGCGTAAAATGAAGAAATTACTTTTCACAAGCAATTTCTTCATTTTACCCAATGTTTTCCTATCTTTTCTTGTGGGGCATCCAAATGCATTACTGTGTGTGAATGGACTAACCTCGAGATCTACAATGTTTGCTCTGATTCTGTCACAGCACAATGGATGCTGTCACTACTTGAAGTAAAATGAAATTTTCCTGAAATCACAAAATCTACATAAAACTACATAAAATATCAAACGTCACTGTGCCTGACAAGTTGGCTCACCTTGAACTCTTTATCCCCTGAAAAATTCAAACCCATTACCAGATAATAAAAATTTTAGACTGATCCAAACTGAAATAAGTTACAGATTACAGTTCAACGTATCTTAAAATTGAAAAATAAGAGCTTATTATTTCGATGCATTGATGAATCGTAAAACATATTAAAACACAAGTATTTTATTAATATCTGGTTTGGCCTACAATTGGCTGTGGCTTCAATATAATACAGTATATAAACAATAATTATAAACACACTTGTTATTGGCAAGCCCCGAACGAAACATACTTATATTTGCCCAAAGTTGGCGAATACACAACAAACAACAATGGCCAACATGGGCCAAAATACAGTAGACAACAATGTCCCAATGTGGGCCAATAGACAACCAATATATACCCCACTGGGTCAACAATCAACAAATACAATGTGTATGTGGCCAATCATTAACATACTTACATTATCTAGATTTGCCTCAACCTAGGCAGTTAACAGATTACATGTTTTCATCAACTGATTAAAGGTTCATGTTACAATGTAGATGAAATAGAGAATGTCCCTCTCACCAACTTCGGGGACCAATGGTTAGAAAATGTGACACAACACTATAATATCTCAATTTAGCAAACTTTAGACTGCATTTAACCATATAATCAACATTTGAACCAAGTGTATTTTTCCTCACTGCCAAATCAGCTTATTAATGTGGAAAACAATGTATCAAAAGAGGAAATTGCTTATAACTAGCACTTTCTCCATCTACCCAATTTTCTTAACTAGATGGTTGTACCGGGACAACTGCTGTCGAGCACACAAAGTTTTGACTATCAACCTGACCTTGACAACCAATTTTAGTGTTTGACCTTGAGCTTTGACCTTCAACTTAAACCTATCCAAAAAATTCTTTCAAATGGTACATCTACTCATGATGGAGAATAATTGTGCAAATTTATTTTGAAATCCATCCATAATTGTATGAGAAATGCTCTTGACAATCACAATTTTAGTGTTTGACCTTGAGCTGTGACCTTGACATTAGAACTATCCAAATATTCTTTCAATTGGCACAACTACTTATGATTGAGAATAATTGTGTCAAGTTATTTTGAAATTTATTCATAAATGTAGGAGTAATTGTCTGGTCAAATACTGACAGACAGACTAACATACTAACGCACATACATTGACTTGTCATAGTGACAACTATGTCTCACTAACTGCAAGCAGACTTGACAAAACTTCAAAATATTTCAAAGTAAGGTAATGGGTTAACCCATAACTAGATTAACCCATTACCAGATGACAAGATTTTAGAATGGTCCAAATTCAAAGATGTTGCAATCAACAAAAGTTAGGTTATGAAATTTTGGATTGTTTCCATTTTGATGTAAAATTTCTTTATTTTTCCACAATTTTTTCCAAAGCTATTTTCATTCGGTGTGTCAAAAGGTGTCATATTGTGGGAATTTATTCAAGGTTGATCTTAAAGAGGTTGATAGACCACTGAAACCTTCACACCAGTGTATTAGAATCATAAGAACAAAATAAATCCCATACCTTAAGATAAGCAATTTTGGTTGTACAAGAGTATCTAGGTTTTTCAGTAGAGCCAGGCAGACCTGTTGTTTTCTGATCTAACAATTCAAACTCTTCCTCAACAACATGACTGGACTTTCCGGCTTGCTTAAATTCCATTCTAGGTTTAATTCTGTCAGGCTCTGCCTCTATCTCATAAATAATCTCCACTGGATCTCTAAACCTACAAATCAACACATATATTCAAAACATGTGGCTTTTAGCCCTCATATATACAAATGACAGATCACTAGCACTACCCACTGACCTCACTTATAATGCCCTCTGACTGCCACTTGAATGTTGACCCTTGTCATGCTGAATCCGGAATATTCCGGTTTTGGCATGAGATGAAGATTCAGATCAGCCTGCACATAAGTTCAGTTTGATCTTGGTCTACACCTCCTGCTTGTACTTTTTAGCAAGAGCAGTTATACAATTGATTTTCAACAATAATATTGATAATTGAACAGCAAGTTCTATCAGCGCTTTCAGCCCTTTGACAAGAGTTAAGCTAAGTTACTTTGTAGAATTTATGGCAAGATACATGTAACAAGCTTTGTACCAGTTTGAATAAGTTGTAGTTATGACTCACAGTTGCATGCAAATCCAACAAAAACGCTTCACATAACTGTCGGCAAATGTCAAGGTCAAAGTTCACTCCCAGAGATGAATGATTTGATAGGTCAATTAATTTATTGATTTACAGTTGCAATTGGTCAATTAGGCTTGTTACATCCTGAAATATCATGTCATGTAAGAAGAGTATCCCTTGTAGAAATTTGGTTGTTGAGTGCTGTACAATGAACATAATCAGAGTGTAATAATTTATATAAAAATTAATTAAGAGTTATACCCCTTGATAAAATAGATCAAACTTTTGATTGTGAACATAACATTCCAAGCTTCATATCAAGATCTATATTTCTAACAGAATTAACAACAAGAGCTTCGCAGAGAGGCACATATACACCCAAAGAGCTTGTCAGAGATGGAGAATCATTGTAGTAATTTTCAATCAACATTAGGCACAAGTTATAACCATTTGAAAAGTTGCTTACACTAGAAATGAGGCAGATTCATAATGCAGAGTTGCAACTTCTGTTGACTGAAACTATAGGAGGAGTTAGGCACACAAGAAATATGGTGATTTATTTCTATTAAAGAACAGACGATTCAAGAAGGACTGAAGTGATTCAAATTTCAAAGATATTATGCTCAACTAGACATCATAGAGATACATTGCAGAAAGTTTTGATTCGTTCCCATTGATACTGTAGGAGGAGTTTCACATACATGAAATACTTTGATTTTTTTTCAATACAAGGGCTGATAATCCAAGAATGACTCGAGTGATTTGAATTTCAAAGGTCTTATGCACAACTAGACATCAAATAGACACATTGTAGCAAGTTTCAGTTTGTTCCCTTTGATACTGTTGAGGAAGTTGAGTACACATAAAATATAGTGATTTTTTTGTTCAACTCAGTGGCAGACAATTCATGATAATTGTAGAACAATCAGAGTAATTTGAATTTCAAAGGTGTTATGCACAACTAGACATCTTACAGAACCATTGTGGCACATTTCAGTTCATTCCTATTGATACTGTATAAGGTTTGGCAACACAAAACAATTGCTAACAGACAGACAGACAGAAGACTGGGACCATTAGATTATACAGCCCATTCGGGTGTATTATAAAAATATGAACATTTCTGTGTCATCTTTACTGAGGCTAAAGCAAAATATCTCAGATTTCTGCTGAACCAAAAGCATTTCTCCTAAAAATGTCCATTACATTTCCTACCAATTGATATTGCTTTTTAATAATATAATTGTTAAATATTTAACCTTGATCTTGGATGTATGACCCTCAAAAAATAGGTAATGAGATACCTGTCTATGTACAAAATACTAAAATTGCAATTTAACCCATTCCCACACAATCCTTCTTTTGATACTGCCACTATATGACTGGCCAAGTTTCAAGAAGATTGAACCAAAATTGTAGCCTCCAGAGTGCAAACAAAGAAATTTTCATTAATGCCTCTCCTTTTCTTTACAATAGAACCTTCCAATAATCAATAGGGTTCATTCTTTTGACTTAACAATTATTCTGGCCAAGTTTCATAAAAATTGAGCCAAAATTTAGGCCACTGGAGAGTAAACAAAGAAATTGTTATATATGCCTCTTTTCCCATGTTTTGCAATAGAACTTTCCCATAATCAATAGGGATCATCCTTATGATCTGACAATTATTCTGGCCAAGTTTCATGAAGATTGAGCCAAAACTGTGGCTACTAGAGTGAAAAAAACTCAAATTGTTGAGGCCACACAACACACGAGAGACATTCAATGATTACAAAAGCTCACAATGAGCACATGCTCAGGAGAGCTAAAAAACTTTGTTTTTTTGTGTAGAAAACAATGTGAACTAGAGTTGCTTGAGCACCTGTATTGCTCAATAGGCCTGAATATACTGATTAAGCAAATTGTGTTTTCAGTATTCAATACAAACTGAATCATCTTAGCCATCTCTGGCAAATAAATCTAGTCACTGAAGTCTTTGAGATAGTTCCAGGGAAGCATTTCAAACTTTTCACTGTTTTACAAAGTCAAGTTGACTTATGTATTTTATATATTAACCCATTCCTACATAATGACGCACTTGGACGCCCCTCATCTATATACCATGAAATGGCATTTACATAATTTTCACTGTATTTCATATATGGACATTAGCCCCATCCATAAAAGCCACTTTTTTCAAACTATCAAAATTATGTGAAGAAATCTGACAAAGTTACCCTGAGGATTATTCCTTCGAAATTTGGTTGAAATCAATCAATAGGATGCTACATACCAAATATCAATGCTCTAGGCCATCCTCTTTGGGAGAAGAAGATTTTTAAAGATTTCACTATGTAAGCCTGTGTCAGACTTATGATGTCCATGAACAGGCTAATTTTACCATGGGACCATTATCTATATAATCTTGATAGAATGCCACATACCAGCGTTAGACACTAACTTCTCCAAGCAAGGAGTCCACCGGACTCCTAACTTAAGAAGTCAGGGAGTCCGGAGGAAAATCAAGGAGTCCGAATAAAATTCTGAAAATTGTCTTTAAATTAATTTGTTTTATTAACATGTATTAATTTATTCATCATCAAAACTGGTATATGATCATTGGATACTGCTTATCTCCATATCCTAATAAAAATGTTAAATGCTAATTTGAAAATGTACACTAGAAAAATCTTATCTTTGTACATGGATATTGATCAAAATAACCACTTTTTAAGAGACAGTGATGAGAATACTCAAGCAATGCACTAGAATTTAATAACTTGCCAGGCTTTGGAAGTTTTTCAAAAATAGATTTATTTAGTTGGAGTAATGAACAACCAGCAGTCGATTGGTTGAGCTCTGTGTGTTGTTTAGCATTCTCTTTAGTTACATTGTGACTCTGGAAGGTATTGTGCCTCTTCACTGCATGAACTCTAAAATTGCTGCAACCTGTTACAAAACTACCAAAGTTCTCATACTTAGTACAAAAATTACATTTCATTTTTCTCACCGTCATACATAAGACAGGTGTACGATCCCTGCTAGCTGCGATATCATAGCCCTCTATCTGATAATCTGCTGGCGAGGACTACGACTACCACCTTCCTTTGCGCTTTGTTGCAAGTCCTAATATTGTATGTTTTGTGATAAGGGACCATCTGCGGACCTATTCCTAACATACGTTAATATTATGAACAAATTATATCAAAATAATAGTATCAATTGTATCAAGCATTTAATACCGGTTTCTTTTCAGTTCATAAAATATTTCCTATGTTTGGCGGCCATGACATTTGGTTGGCCATGTGATCTATTATTACATCACATTGTTTACTGATGTCAACTGTTCTTAATAAATCAAAGTATCCTTTTTAACCCACCATGATAATATTTTATCTTAAAAGATACTGAATTGTCAATATCTTTTTTTTTTCTATCAAATTCAATAAACTCGTAAATTATTTTCATACTTTTTTTCTTATTTACTATCAGAACTGTCCTATTTTCAAAACATACTATGCCTTCCAAATATGGTGACCTAGATTTTCATTTGCTATCGTTTTGGCGGGAGATCTTCTAGAATTGAAGAGGGGTTCCTATTGGATCTCGCTGTCAAAAATGGTTGACATTTGATTCAAAATGGCCGAAAACTTGGAGTTTCCGATGGCGTGACAAAGAGACTAAAATGCATTAAATATCCAACTGTTTGCAGATTAACATTTCTTTAGATGGATAGATAAATGATTAAGGTTTATTTTGATATTAAATTTGTGTTTGTACTATTTACACAACTTCCAATAATCGACCTCGAAGTGCCCGGAGTGATTCACTCCGGGTACTCGTTATCTTCCGATGGGTAGCATTTTTCAAATACTGACCTATCTAATTTGAGCATTCTGGGTAGTGTCATTCGTGACAACTCGGCCGATTCCGTCGATCTACATTCAAAATGTCAGCTCCCATTCAATGCACGCCTCGAATTCTTGATGCCTCGCCTTTGAGCAAATTTAAGATGTGAATGCTTTTGCAATTTAAAAGAATTACTTTTCTAATTAATTTTGAGTGACATTTAATTTGGTAAAGTGATTTTACGTTGACACCGTAGATTTTTTGACTGGAAAATTTGAAATACAGAAATAATTTCCGATCGCCGAAAAACATGACGAGTAAGAATGATTGTAAGGATTTTTGTCAAACAATATGGGCTACCACTTTAACAAGGTTACTGGTGAATTTTAAAGGAGTCCGCCGGACTGCCTAGTCAGAAATTCTACGAGTCCGGGCCGTTTTTTAGGAGTCTCGGACTCCCGGACTCCCGTTAGTGTCGAACGCTGCATACCATATATCAAAGCTCTCGGCCATCCTGTTTTGGAGAAGAAGATTTTTAAAGATTTCACTATGTTTTAGACTATGTGATGTCTGGGAATGTGTTAATTTTACCATGGGGCCAAAATTTATATAATCTTGCTAGAGATCGACCAGATAATACCACATACCAAATATCATAGCTTTAGGCCCTACTGTTTGGGAGAACATTTTTTAAATTTTTTACGATTTTAGCCCTGTGTAAAACTTGTGACATCCTGGAATTGTCTTTTTGACCCTGGAGCAATAATTTATACTATCTTGAAAGAAGTCTACCAGATGATGCTACATACCAAATATGAAAGCTCTGTAGACCTTTCTGGTTGAGAGAAGATTTTTAAAATTTTCAATATATAAGCCTTTGTTAAACTTTTGATGTCCGGGAATGGGCTAATTCTGATCCTAGAGCCATAATTTATACAGTCTTGATAGAAAACATCCAGATAATGCTACATGCCAAATATCATAGTTCTAGATCCTCCCATTTGGAAGGACAAGATTTTCAAAAGTTTTCACAATATAAGCCTATGTGTGACGGTCGGGGATGGGTTAATTCTGTATCTGGGGCCATAATTTACACAATCTTGATAGAGGTCCACCAGATGATGCTACATGCCAAATATAAAAGCTCTAGGCCCTTCAGTTGACCTGACAAGAGGACCATAATGGTCCTACATTGCTCCCCTGAGTTTGATGGCTCAAAGCTTTATGATATACCGGTACTTTAAGTGTATTAAAAGACCAACAAAGGACTGTAAATTTCAGCTTTTCTGAAACTAATAATTACGACAAAACAAACCTGTCTACAGGCTCTGCAGTATATCGAAGACATAGTTTAATCTCGACACAGTAATACATGACATTGTCCACCTCACATTTTTTCTGGTCCTCGGAGCTCATGTCTAGATTTTCTGGTGTCACTTTGATGTCTGAATATAGTTTAATGATCGGTCTTGTACGCAATAAGGCAACCTAAAAAAACAGTATGAAAATATGAAGCCTATTAAGCAAAAAGAGTCAAAATATACTTTGCTGCATTGAATGTACCTTTTTCTGTGACAAAAGCTAAAGTGATAAAACCTAATAATAAGAACTACAGGGGTTTTCCTACCTTTTCAAAACAGGGACCTGGGACCCATGATTTTGGGAAAAATAGCGGGTAAATCGGCCATATTGGGAAATGTCAAAACATGTTGTCTCAGGTGGATTTAAAGGTAGATATCGATGTTCTTTTCATGTCACAGATTTAAATCATTTTTATTTCCTCTCATAAACTATTTGAATACAATATGCCGCAAAGTAGTTTTGCAAAAATATGAGGTCGCTTATCAGAAAAAACCTGGGTATTTCCCTAATAGCCTATGTAGGCTATTAATCTATTTTAAGATTAATCCGAGACAGTTAGGAAGATTATAGGGAATTCATGTGGCGCGAATAAGCATTGGAACATTACATTGAGTTCAAATTACATCAAACCAACGTCATCGTTACGTCATCAGGAGTTATGTTCGCTAGCCAGTCTGTAAAGATCAGTCCTTTCATGTGACATGATATCGGACGTTGGCTTTTTCGCTAGTAAATTTGTTACCTTCATTTGACTTTGGGTCATATGCAAATGAGGTCATTCGATGTCGACAGCCAAATTCCTTGATATCTAAAAATAACCTGGAATTCCGCTGAAACTTTCCGATATAACCACAAAAAGCCACCTTAGGTCTATTAGATACCACCAAGACAAAACCTGACATAACTTAAAGTATTAAATGTTTGTTTGAGTCTATCTTTCGGCACTTGGTAATTTTTTCTTATCTAGGTTTCAGAAACATCAATACCTCCCTTTAAGTACCATCTAACACATCTCAAGGTCAGTGAGGTTACCCAAACTGGGTTTCAATGATAAGTATTTCAAGGTTGTATTACAGCCTTAAAATACTTATCATTTAACCCATTACCACACAGTGACGATTTTTGAAGCCCTCAATTAAACAAATTTGAGAAAACCTTGTTAAGAATGGGGAAATTGCTTTTAATAAGCAATTTCTTCATTCTACACAATGATCTCTACTGAGAAAGTGAAAAAAATCAAATTTTTCTTAAACTTTGAATTGTCGTCTTCAACTTCCTTGAATTTGGACCGGTCCAAAATTTCGGGAAATAGGAATGGGTTAAACCCAGTTTGGTAATAAGGAGTATCATAAAATTTGACCATAAATATTTGATCGGACAATTTAGCTCGTTCCCAAACCATGATGCTTTTTGAGACCCCTCAAGAGAAAGGAGTGAGAAATCATTGTAAAAATGGGTGAATAGCTTGTGACAATTAATTTCTTTATTTTCTACAATATTTCCCAAGACCTTTACAAAAAGATGAAGATTTTTAAAATATCTGAAACAAGAAATTGTCGTCTGCAACATCTTTGGATTTGGATCAGTCTAAACCAGGGTTAAACAAGTGAAAGTGTATAACAACGTAATCTACGGTTGAAGGGAAAAAAACAATCAAAATGCAGTCACGAAATTTTGGTCCATGTATTTTTCTTTAAAATCGGTAAT
Organism: Fragum fragum; assembly: GCA_946902895.1. NCBI lineage: Eukaryota > Metazoa > Mollusca > Bivalvia > Cardiida > Cardiidae > Fragum > Fragum fragum. The sequence continues at coordinate 27,201,816 of OX336377.1, read as the reverse complement.
TAAATCATTTTAATAAGGAAAGGTTGTAACTGAAAAGTCGTTTTATCATCCTCTATATCTTTTTGACCACGAGAACAGTAGATGATCGAAATCGCCGGTGTCGACATGAATGCATTTTGCCAATCTCGATCGATGTCTGCTGTTACAAGTATTTGTCACAAAAAAATCAAAAGTAAAAAGAAGGTTCATATTTTTCGTTCAATGAAAGAAATACCCTGAAAACTTTCCGAAGATTGTGGTTTGCTGCAAATTTAAAGTTCGGCCGTTCATAAATGAAAATACGGTATCGTAGAAGATCGGAATCAAAATAAATTGAATTTATAACATTATAATATTTGATAATATCATTTATACAGTTTTATGAGATTGACCAGTACACGCGAGGAAAGTGTGTCACTGTGAGAACACAACACGGTCACCTAGACAGTCAGCCCCTTTGAAGTGAGTTGAACCTTGGAGAAATTAACAGAGTGACGTCACATTGAAAACAAGTTGGGCAAGGAATTATGCGATTTTTTTTTAGCTTTAATAATATTAGATATTATCTCCGCTATAATTTGATATTAAAAGTAAGTAATTAAAGCTAATTTTCTCGGAAGCTTTGAATTTTAATCCTTTAAATTTCATCTGGTTTTGTTTATAATATACGTGCGCTTACAATAGCCTTATCCAATTAGCTCACGCGCGAGTGACACAATCTCGTTGTCTGATATATAAACAGCGGTCAATAAACAGTATCTGTGTGTTTTTTTGGTTTTTTTTAGAAGTATTGGAGAAATCGGCGAGCATAACCAATATTATACAAACTCAAATGATGGCCCCCCATTTTACCAGTTTTCGGCAGCCAGAATTGGGGGAATTTCACTCATAATTTTGGGAATTTTTACCTGAAAATTGGGAAATTTTATACGTTTTTGCGATTGGGAAAGGGTCCGGTATTCGGCCCCAAAATCGTCATAGGAAAATCCCTGAGAACAAGGTTAGGTGACTAGGAACATTTTATAAAAAAATCATGCAAATCTTTCCAGAATTGGAGGAGTTGCACTAAAAAAAAATTCGTATTAAGCCCCCTTTTTTTCTGTGAGGCAGCCCAAATGGCAAAACCCCAACAATATGCACTAGGCAAGGTGACTAGGAACATTCTGTGAAATTTTCCTTCAAATTTGTTCATAAATGTTAGAGGTGATGTGTTAACAGGATTTGGACGTGATGACAGCCAATGGGTTGGGTAGACAGATGGACAGATGGCAAAGATGACACCAATGTATATCTTTGGCAATGTATAAAAAAAAAATGGTTACAAATTTATATTACTGTAAAGATATATCTTCCAATCACTTAATTGGTATATGTCTTCTATTCCAAGAAAATAATCATTATCATTGATTAACCCATTCCCACACAATCCCGCTTTTTAAAGCTTTTCAAGGAAATAGCTTAGGAAAGGACTGTAGAAAATGAAGAAACTACTTGTAACAAGCAATTTTTTCATTATCTACACAATTTTCTAACCAGAAGGAGTCATATTTTCAAAACTTTATTTACTTGAAATTGCCATCTGCACCTTCTTTCTTTTTCGTTACAGTTTACAATTTTGCTGTCTGGTATTGGGTTAAATCAAGTACACGGTTACCATCTTACCTTACTGTCTGTGTAGCTTCCAATCAGTAAATCAGGATATGTGTTCTTATCCAAATCCAATCCTCCTGAGAGAGCATAACCAAAGGATTCCCAGCCTGTTGCCTCCTTTAAATCTTCTGCATAGATTCTCTGCCATAAGACAAAAGAGATTTTAGGACAAGATGTTTCTTGTAAATTGACAGATTGCTGGCCCTACTCATTGACCTCCGACAGAAGGGTCAACAGAATTATTTCATGATTTCCTTATGTTTAATTAGCCCTGAACTCCCACCCCCACATTATTTTTGCAAATCAGAATTTCAACAAGTTTTGAAAAGGATCAGCTCAGGAACATACTTGCCTAGTTTTGCCAAATTGGCCCAAGGGTTTAGGAGTATAAGATGTTCAAAGAATTATTTCATGATTTCTCTTAGTCTAATAAGCCTGGGCCTGCCACTCCCCTCTTTATTTTGTGATGCAAAATTTCTCAAAAATGTTTTGAAAATGGTCACAAAAGAAACATTTCTGCGAAGTTTGGTTGATATTGGCTTTGTGGTTTAGAAGTAGAAGATATTTAAAGAATTATTTTGTTATTACTCTTAAGTCTGATAAGCCCTTTCTGCCAGGCTCCACTTTTTCACTAAACAAAATTTCATTAACAAGTTCTATAAAAGGTCACCGAAGGAACATTACTGTCAAGTTTAGTCCAAATTTGTCCAATAGTTTAGAAAGAGAAGACATTTACAGAATTATTCCATGATTTCTGTCAGTCTGATAAACCAGCCTGGCAACATCCGATTTTCTTCAAAATCAAAATTTCAGCAACAAATTTGGAGAAAGGTCAGCTCAGGAACATACTTGCCTAGTTTTGTGTAAATTGACCCAATATAGGGGTAGAAGATTTCTAAAGAATTATTTCAAGTTTTTCTCTAAGTCTAATAAGCCTTGCCCTGTCACGTCCCCTTCTTTTTGTGATTCAAATTTTCCAAAAGAAAATTTGAAAAGGGTCACCAAAGGAATATCATCTGCAAAGTTGATTCAAATTGTCCCCATCGTTACAGAGGAGAAGATTTTTTAACAAGAGGACCACGATGGTCCTAGATCGCTCACCTGAACTGTATGCTGTTAAAAAAATGAAAATAGAGACAAACAACTATAATCAGTTTCATGAAGATTGGGGCAAAACTGTGACTTCTATATTGTAAACAAAGAAATTGTCATGATGGCCCCTTTTCCTGTGTTATCCTATTGAACCTTTCCATAATCTATAAGTTTCATCTTTATGATCTAACAAGTATCCTGACCAAGTTACATGACGATTGAGCCAAAATGATGACCTCTAGAGCGTTAATAAAGAAATTGTCATTAAGTCCCCTTTTCCTGTGTTTTCCAAAAGTATTTCCTATAATCAATAGGGTCCATCCTTGAAACTAAACAATTATTCTGGCAAAGTTTCATGCAAATTGAGCCAAAATTGTGGTCTCTAGAGTGTAAACGAAGAAAGGGGCATTTAGGCCCCTTTTCCTGTGTTTTCCAAAAGAACCATCCCATAATCAATACGCTTCATCCTCATGCCCTAATGATTATTCTGGCCTAGAATCATGAAGATTGAGCCTAAATTGTGGCCTCTAGAGTGTAAACAAAGAAATTGTCATTAAGGCCCCTTTTCCTGTGTTTTTCAATAGAATCCTTCAATAACCATAGGGTTCATCCTCAATATCAAACAATTATTCTGACCAAGTTTCATGAAGATTAAGCAAAAATTATGGCCTCTAGAGGGTAAACAAAGAAATTGTCATTAAGGCCCCTTTTCCTGTGTTTTTGGAAATATCCTTCTAATAATCAATAGGGTTGATCCTCATGACCTAAGAAATATTCTGATCAAGTTGCATGAAGATTGGGCCAAAATTGTGACCTCTATAGTGTAAACATTTCAATTGTCATTTAGGCCCCTTTTCCTGTGTTTTCAATAGAATCCTACTAATAATCAATAGTGTTCATCTGTATGACCCAATAATTATTCTGGCAAAGTTTCATGAAGATAGAGCCATATTTGTGGCCTCTAGAGTTTAAATAAAGAAATTGTCATTAAGGCCCCTTTTCCTGTGTTTTCAAATAGAACCATCCCATAATCAATAGGGTTCATCCTCATGACCTAACAATTATTCTGATCAAGGTGCATGAAGATTGGGTCAAAACTGTGGCCTCTAGAGTGTAAATACTTCAATTGTTGACGTCACATGATGCATGACAGACATTCAATGATCACAAAAGCTCACCATGAGCACTTTGTGCTCAGGTGAGCTAAAAAGAATTACTGACAAACTGATGCACAAAGAACAGCTTTTACAATTATGCCAAGCTGACTATCTTTTGTAGGAGGTTTAATGCTGGTTTTAACAATCTTTCAGTAATATCATAGCTAGGCTGGGGCAATGACAATTTTACCCAAGAACTTGCCCATGTGAAAAATGGAGCAGTCAGGATTCGAACATGCAACTTCTTTCTGATTAACCCATTCCTAGATGATAAAGCTTTTTGACGCCCAAAAGAAAAAATATGGCAAATATTGCGGACAATGAAGAAAAAGCTTGTTAAGATCAAATTTTTTATTATCCACGATGTTTTCAACCTAAAAAGACCCAATAAAATATCATTGCATCAACTAAGAATTGGCGTCGGCATCTTCTTTAAATTTAGACCAGTCTTAAATTTTGTTGTTTGGGCATGAAATAAGAGTCCGACTAGACCTCTAAATATTGACTAATACTTTACCTGTGCATATTGCTCCTTTACTCCTTCCTGAGATCCATGGAATATATACACAGCACCTTTACCTTCAAATGGGGCTCCAACAGCAAAATCTACAAGCATGAAAATGATATTGAATATACAGTTGTAAGTACTATAACCTATTACCCCACTTAACCACGTATTCACACATTTGTATGTGATGAAGAAAAATAGCTAAGGAAGACATTGTAAAAACGGATAAATTTCTTGCAACAACCATCGCCGCCTCTCTCACATATTTTTAAACATCATAAAATTTTTTATTTAATTTTCAGCAAATTTTAAATGGCATCAGCAGTTTCTTTGAATTTAAACTAGTATTGAATTTTGTTGTCTGTTAATGGGTGAAAGTATACCATTTTTCAGTAGTAATTGACTTAATTATCATCTTAGCTTTACAATTTGGCCAATGTTTAGCTTCAAAATCTTTAAAATGTTACAAACATATTCAATTTTTAAAGATTAAGATTTTATGGAGTTGCAAGACATGAGCCCAAAAAAAATTACTATATGTCCAGACTTGGAACCATGATCTTACATGAAAAATGTCTTATTTTGATCAACATACTCTATTGTGAAACATTTTAAAGTTTTAAATGGATTTAAACAATTTATTGCATTCAGATAACAAGTTTGAATAGTTAACCTATTCCCACATGACAGAATTTTAGACAAGTCCAATTTGAAAGAAGTTGCAGACAAGAATTTAAAGTGGATGGAATTATGCATTTTTTCATCTTTTTGGATAGAAAATACTGAGGATAATGAAGAAATTGCTTGTAACAAATTTTTTTTTCATTTTCAACATTGTTTTCCAAAGTGCTTTTTTTTTTCTTGAGGGGCATAAAAAGGAGGGTTTGTGTGAAAATGGGTAATTACCTTGGTATTTGTCCATGTTAAGGTCTCCAGCCTTTGCTAGACTAAAGCCAAATCTTGCATGAAGACAGTCTAGTTTTGTACAATCTTCTTGACTCATGGACCTTCCTTTTATAATCTGAGGTTTTGTTAGTCTTGTGATCTGAAATACATACAGAAGTTGAAGGCAATGTTAAGATTATAATTTCATTCGTGTCGATCAAAGGTCCTGTATCCTATTTTACTAGTTTTGAGTAAAATTTTATTGATCTACCTTGTGTGCAAGCATACAAAATAGTTGCATGCTCATAATCTTGTTCATGGAAGTATGGAGAGAAAATTTCAGCCAATGCAAATGCTTGAATATTGATAGACGAAAATTGAATTATTAACAAATTATAGCATTTTTTTGGTCATAAAATCTAACACACTTGTATATTGTACTGAATGTGGGACTGATTAATTGATTGAATTGGGATTTACGCCACTTTTTGTCATATCATGGTGGCTGGAGCACCTAACAATGGAACCTGGTATTTCTCTCACCAGTTCTATCATTACATCCTTTCCGAGCCTCCAGCTTCTCATCCCATTTAGGTTTACAATTTATCTACCCATTGGTGGGAGACAAAAGTCAAAAAGGATATTCGCTGTGACCTGAGATTTAACCCTGGACTTCCTGATTGGGATTCTGACAAATTGCTACCTCTGCATTATGGCTGCAGCCTTTGTTCAGTCTTGTACAAACACAAAAGTAATCCTGTCATGTACAAATATAGGAAATCCGGAATGTTGATAGTTACCATCTAAAGGTTGCCATACTGACAAAAAGCCTTTGTAGAACTACATAAAAGTCTGTTATCCTGCTAAAAGCATAGGATGACCTGAATATTGAATTATATGAAACAAATCTTTTAAATAACTCTGGTTTCGTAAGGAACAAGCAGATTGTGAATATAAAGATCAGACTTCATGTATGTGCAGGCTGTTCTATGTCAAGCGCTCCTGACAAATTGGGAATATTACAGGTTAAGAAAAACAATTGAAAGAAAACAATTTCATGTTAGTAAATTTCAAGTAAAAACACCTTTAAGGGTAGAAAATGTTGTCAACATTGAAGCCAAGCAACATTTCCAAAGCTTTTACTTGAGAGGTGTCAAAAATCTGGAGTGTGTGGGAATGAGTCATAGCAATGTTTTACCAAATGAAACAAATGCTAACATGCCTGAATGATGATGATAATTTCTAGCATTTTTGGTCAGATATCAGAAGATTTCAAATACTGTATACTCCTTTTCTTAAACTATTTTCTTAACTGATTCACTACCTAGAAAATTTTGAGCCATTGGAAATTTTAAAGGGTAGGTTTTGGACACAACCATCACTCTCTCATAACAAAAAGCTATTGAAAACATTGTGGAAAATGGAGAAATTGCTTGTTACAATGAATTTCTTCAATATCCACAGTTTTCTACCACAAAGACAAAGATTTTCAAAATTCCATCAGCTAATGATTGTCGTCTGCAACCTCTTTGAATTTGGACCAGTCTAAAATTTTGATGTGTAGAACCAGGGTAGACTTATCTAGCAGTAATACAACTCACCACTTCCCCTTTGCCACTATACACATAAATGGCACCTCCAGCTCGGATATTATCCATCTCCTGGGATTGGTAAAATGGGCAGCCAACAACCAAATCATCATAACTGTAATTAAAAATCCCTTTCAGAATTGCATAAAAATCAAATTGCAGGAAAGCTGCATTATTAATTGTTGTGGCTCAAAATTTCATTCAAAAATTAATCTCATAAACCACTCAGATTTGAAAGGGAAAAAACAAAGATCAGACTGCACATATTTGCTGGCTGAATTTTGTCTATACCACCTAATTCTCCAGGCTCGTGAGCACTTGAACGGCTCTACCAGCTTGAATGTCCTTTTGATACAGGTCATTTAGTAAGTCAAACAAGAGGCATCTCATTTTAGAAAGGTTTACATTATTTTGCAAAATTCAATTTAAGGGAGACAACTTCCTTTAACCCAATAAATATTCTTAGTGAAGCAGTATCAATTATTTCCCTTACATCAAATTTTTATCTCTACCTGAAATCCTCCAAAGCAATATTATTAAGCTATTAAATCTTTTCAAGAATTCTTACAAAGGGTCACCAAAGAATCATTCCTATGAAATTTGGTTGAAATCCCTTGCAAGTTTCAGAGAAGAAGATTTTAAAAGTTTTTACTACATATCAAATTAGACACTGCCCCCCCCCAAAAATAATTATGTCTTTTATCTGATCAAAAATCTTTGAAGTTATCTAATAAAGGGTCACCTACTGATCATTTAGGTGAAATTTGGTGAAATCTGTGCATTCTCTGAGTCAAAGATTTTTCAAGTAAATGCTTACAGACATACACACACTTGCTTAATTGACACAACACCATGACAATAGACTACTGTCTCCCAGCCAGAGAAGCTAAATCAGGATAGTCCAGCATGACAAGAGTCAAGCTGATCCACTACCCTACAACATCCATAACAAATGCTTTATTTGGACCTATGTTACCTAGAAACAATAGGGACCTCCTTGAGTCATAGATATCATTTGTATAAATGTTCAGTGTCTTAGGTCAAATGGGTGAAAAGCTAGAGTAATGAAACAGTTTTATAAGTAAATTCAATTGGTTCTAGAGTATGAACATGGAAACAAAAACCCACTCACAGACGGACAGATGGACAGACACACATAGTAAAACCTATACCCCATCTGCTTTGTAGGTTGGGGATATAATAAAAGCTTTGTCAATCAACTTTGCATTTCCATAAAATGAAACTCTATGAATTAACAAGTAACTAATGCTCCCTAAAAGGCAAATATTTCTGAAGTTTGACCTTGATAGATGACCTTGACCTTGTCAGATGACCTGAATCTTGGTATCAGAAGAAGAATATCAAAATAATCTATTGTAATACAATATATTAGCATTCTGTTTTGATTAACCCATGCCCAGACAAAATTTTAGACTGGTCCAAATTGAAAAGAGTTGCAGACGACAATTCAAAGTTTATCGAATTTCAGATTTTTTCCTCTTACGTAGAAGTAAACATTGTGGAAAATGAAGAAATTGCTTGTAACAAGCATTTTCTTCATTTTAAACAATGTTTTCCCAAATATTTTTCTTTAGGGGTTCCAAAAGCGTCATTGTGTGGGAATGGGTTAATCTTTATTACAGTTTTGGTTAAATTATGATAAGAATACGAGGAGATAGTGTTTATATTTTAGCCTTTTGACCATGGATATATACAAGAGATAATCTTAACTTTGACCTCAGATGCCCATCAATGATAGGTACCAATATCCAAATTATTGATCTGATATCTTGAATAACATAAAAGAAATGGAAATCAATAGTTTGCTTTTTGGTTAAGTTTTGAGAAAAATGGACAGATGTAAAGCAAAATGCTTCTGATTTAAACCCATTCCCACGCAAATCTACTTTATTTATGCCCCTCAAAAAAGGTTTGGGAAACATTGCTTAACCCATTACTAGACAACAAATTTCAGACAGGTCCAAAATGAAAGGCGTTGCACACACCAACTTAAAGTTAACAACAGTAAAAATGTCTTCAACTTTCTGATTAGAAAAAATTGTGCAAAATGAAGAAACTGCTTTTTGCAATCAATTTCTTCATTTTACACAATTTTTTCCAATTACTTTTCTTGGGGGGCATCAAAAAGTATATGTGTGGGGAAGGGTTAACTCTTTAATATACAATCTCAGTTTTTTTCATCCATGTGATTTTTTACTTGAGAAAACATTGTTGAAGAAGAAGTAATTGCTTGTAACAAGCAACTTCTTCCGTTTCCACAATATTCAGTGTCATGTAGGAAGGCTACTTTTTGAATTTTTTTATAACGTCATCTGCTACTCCTTTGACAAGTCTATATTTCAAAAACAGTAAAGGGTTAAAATACCAGTTGTTCATTTTCAACTATGTTTTCTTTCAACAAAGATAACAATTGTAAAATTTTATCAACTGAAAAATATTGTCTGCAACTTCTTTCAATTTGGACCGTTGTTAAACTACATCTTCTGGTAATGAGTTGAATAAAATCAAGCCTTACCCATCATTATTCATCTGGTAATGAGTTGAATAAAATCAAGCCTTACCCATCATTATTCACATCAACTGCCATGAGGTCATGCCCAAATCCCGAGAATGCCTGGTCTCCAGTCAATTTTTGGACTTCTTTATGCTCTAACAAACTTTCTCGTCTCATTTCTGTAAAGAATATCACCTGACCTTCCTCCAAACTTCTCGGAGCACTTGCGACATAGTATATAATGTTGGTGCTGTCAAACTTCCCTGATACAACAGAATAGCCTGCAGATAGAAAAATTATTCAACATTTGACCAACAATTAACTCAAAAGGAAACGTTTGACCCATTCCCACTTAATGACGCTTTTTAACACTTTTTGGGTTAACAAAATTAATATCAGATTGGATTACATAGTTTCTTCAGTTTGGACGCTACCAAGAATCAATTAGTTTTACTAGTTTCTGAAGGCTTCATCATACTGACCAACTTATACAAACTCATACAATACCTGTTAACCCATTACCACACAGAAATCTTTATAGACTAGTCCAAATTGAAGGAAGTTATAGAACACAATTTTTAGTCAATGGAATTTTGAAACTGGTCTTTTTGAGTACAAAGCATTGTGCTAATGAAGAAATCGCTAGTAACAAGCAATTTCTTCCTTTTCCACAAAATTTTCAAATAGTTTTTCTTGAGGAGCATAAACAGCAGGATTGTGTGGGAATGGGTTAATGCTTGGTATATGACGAAAACTTTGTAAAACCATTTGTCACTTTTTGTTTGAACTCTTTTTTAAATAAATTTGAACGTTCAAGTTCAATTCCAAACCCAGGGGAAATATTGGACTCTTCCCTGATATAGTCTGAGTACATACCTAGATATGAGTAGTAATTTACTGGGGGTGGGGCAGGATCACTGTTGGTTGTCATGGATCTGTACACTTGTTTGATTCCAAATCCAGGGGAAATATTGATCTCTGATATCATTCCCCTCCATTGTATGGCACCAGGGGAGCCTATAGCACAGCGCTCTGCCTGAAATAATATGAACAAGATTTGTTTGTGAAACACTTATTATACCAAAAAGATAAATTAAGGTATTTAAAGGCAAAAAGGCAGAAAATATGATGTAAAAGGAAGAAATTGCTATTTAAAAGCAATTAATCCTTTTTTCACAGTTTACGTAACGATAATTCTGTAGGGCATCAAATATAGGAATTGTGTGGTAATGGATCCATCAGTGTAGACTGTTATGTACTCTTTACAAAAAATATTTCATGCAGAAAATTTTTTTTAATACTTCCTTTTTCACCTTTCATCAGCTAAATTATTGTCACGTCCTTATTTTTTGCAACAAAGTTCTTTAAGGAACTGAAGGTCATACCTTAAAGTAAAATCCTTTATCTTTATAAGGCCTTGACATATGACCTTTATGCTGATGGTTTGAATCCTCTAAATATTACTAGCCCATCAGTAAGTATACAATAAGCTGGCCAAATTCTAAAGCGAATTCTAACACAACCCGTAACATAATTTACATATGGAATGTTGCTAAATATGTCTTATCTTAGCCCATTCCCATAGATTTGTTTGTTTGAATGGGGTTTAACGCCTCTTCAAGCAATTTTTTCAGTCATATTGCGGAGACTGGAGAACCTAGCAATTGATTCCTGGTATATCTTGCACCAGTACTACCCCTACATCCTTTCCAAGCTTCCAGTAACGATAATCTACCCATTGGTGAGAGACAAATAGTGGGAAAGGATATGTGCCGCTGCCGGGGATTGAACCCATGAAACTCCATTATTTAAGACTTGGAAGTCTGATATGCTATTAACTGCGCTATGACGGTGGCCCATTCCCATAGAAAAAAATAGCTTTTATACCTTCCTGTAGAATTATCTAAGGAAACATTTTGAGAAATGTAGAAATTGCTAATAAAAAGCAATTTCTTTCCCCCAACAATTTGTTCTACCTGACAAAGATTTTAAGATCTAATCGAACATGAAATTATAGTCTGCAACACTTTTTGTATTTGTAGAACTCTAATTGTGTTGATACCCATTACATGACAATTTGAAAAAAAATTACAGACGTACAATAAAGAAAGCCTTAAAATGGGTACAAAAGTGCAAAATAAGGTAGAAAACAATATGAGAATAGAAGAAATTGTTTGTTACATTCCTTTTCTCACAATGTTTTTCATTATTCTATTTCTTCAGTGTCAAAAATCAGCACTGTGTGGTAAAGGGTTAGTATATGTCTTGCACTCACATAGTAATATATAATGTAAATGAACTGTAAGTTGTTGAACTCAAGCTGCATGCAGTATTCTTACTAACCAACAGAAGATAAGTATGGACTTGTTTTTCATGAATGGACAAAGTAATGTATCAGGGTTGGTACTTTTGATACATATACGCAAATCTTCATCCTTTGCCCATTGTTTTACATACGTACATTAAAACTCCCCTGTCTGTCTATTTCCATTACAACTATTTTCATTTATTGCAAACAGACCAGGTAAACAAGAGGACCATGATGGTCCTAAATCGCTCACCTGGGGCATCTGCAAATTACAGTACTTTTTTGTATAAAAAGACAGAACTTGAGCAAAATAAATAAAACGAAATTAATATAAGTTTTTGGGCTTTGTACAAAACAATCCAGTGATGCTTTACAATAAAAATGAATGCCTTTGTTTAATTCATTACCAAATTATCCCAGAATTTGTCACCTTCAGGGAAAATTGGTTTAAAAAAGCATTGTGAGAAAGGGAGTGACAAGCCATTTCTCCATTTCTATTTAAGAATACTTTCAATGCGATTAATGCAATTTTCGACCCCAGGAGCAGAGACGTTTTTTCATCCTAAGAGCATATTTTCCTGTAACATAGTACAAAATTATTTGGTCATGCTACCTACCAAATATGAATGCCCTTCACCTTATATTTCAGAAGAAGACTTTTGAAGTTGCTCTTATTGGATGTTTTCCAAAATTTTGGACCTATAGGGCAGTGCCATGTTTTGTCCAAGGGCTAAGATTTTAGCTAACATGTTAAAGAACCATCTGTTCACGCTATATACCAAATATGAATGCCTTAGACTTTGTAGATTGGGAGGAGAAGACTGTTGAACATGGTCTAATAGACCTTTTCACGGTCTCACAGTGCATGCGTCAAATCGAATCTCGTAAAAGGCGATATTTACCCGAGACTTTGTCACGTGATCGATTGCGGGGAGTCGATAATTTATCACTATATAATCCTATATAAATTGTCTATTTTGAATGAGCAAAAATAAAGGTTAAAAATCAAAATTTTGGTGCAAAAAGGGTTTCAATATGTGGGCAGATATTTGCAGACTAGTTGTAGCGAGTAATATGGATGATATTATCGTGTATTAGTAACAAAATTAAGTTTAAAACGACCTGGTGTCTAGGCCATATGAAACATTACGTACCTCGAGTTTTGCGAAAATTACCCTTTCATACAATAATATCTCCTACGAAATAAGATGTTTTGGACATATTTTTAACTCCCCCCACACACACACATACAAGGAAGGAAAAGTAAATAGTTATAGTTTGTGACTCGACGCAAACACTGAATGATTACGTTGATGAATAGAAAATCCCGCCTTGCAGTATACGGACAAGTGTCATACATCTTGACAGAAATAATATTGACTAAAATAACATTCCAATATTAATCCATTCCAAATGAATGAATTTTTTGACTGGTCCAAAAGAAGCTGCAGACGACATTTTAGAGCTAATGGAATTTAATTGTTTATTTATTTTCTTTTTTCACTATGGGACAGGAAAAATATTGTGGTTACCGAAGAAATTACTTTATCCAAGCAATTTCTTCATTTTCCACAATGTTTTCATATGCTTCTTCTCAAATTGACATTCGCAGCGTTCTGGTAATAGAAGTGTTGGAGGAAAGGAGAAAATATATTCTTTGATTTATATAATCTGCTTTTCGTCTAGATATGCCATATACCGTTTAAAAAGTGTATATGGAAATTCAAAATTGAGAGCACTATATATTAAGGAAAAAAGGATTATTACAGAAATCATAATAGTATGATGACGATGTTAATAGTGCGAAGAAAAGAATGAAAAATAGAAATAATCAAATGTAATGATTATAATGGAGTGCTGTTCGGTAAACAGTCTTGATGTAAAGGGTTCCCTTTGGTATATCACATATCTATATCGTGTTATGTGTAGACGGCAACATGTCACCAAGCATCCAATAAACAACACCGCACACTCTTTATGTATATTAGTAAAATTTAGGAATTGATGAAACAAATTTGTCTTTTTATGTTTCGACCGATATGCCGCCAAGTACAGGGCCCTGATCGACGAATCAAAGAATCCGACCAGACGTCGTTTTCAATTGGCACGGGAATATTATTGCATGGTGTTTATTTATTTATCATTATCATTTCAATCTTTTACCAAAATAAAAATAAATTGAATACGCTTAACAACTTTGAGTGGATACTTTTTGCTGTGGGATATATATTATCCTAAAAAGATGGGTGGAAATGACAATTGTTGCGTGGCAGATTGTAGATCGACAAGGCATAACTCTAATATATCCTTCCATAGAATTCCGAAGAAACCGGAGTCCAGAAGAAAATTATGGATAAAGGCAACTGGAAGAGTCCTCCATGGAAGAAATAAATTTGCACCAACGAATAATTCTTTATTTTGTGGTCGACATTTTGTGAATGGGAAGAGAAGCGATGATCCAACGTCTGTGGACTTTATACCGACAATGAATCTTCCGGTGACTTTGCCAGTAACATTGAGGCAAAGGAGAGCTACTGTTTCCAGTATGAAATCGTCCAAATATGACGGAGCAGTAGAAACCCTTGTGAAAGTAAACTGTAGCGTGTGTTACACCAAGAAACGCGTTTTGTTGTCTGAAATTGATCTTAGAAATGAGCAGAAGGAAGTTGTGATTGCACATGAGCGGTCAGATGAAATGACAGAATGCGAAATGCTGCATTGCCAAATCCCCTCGAGGTACGATTTCTATTAAAATCTAACGTAAGTTTGGTTGGACTTTCCCTGGTATGAAGCAAGGACACGGGAACTGATTAAATACAAACTGGTTTTAATTGATTGAATGGGGTTTAACGCCGCTTTTAACAGTATTTCAGTCACATCGCAGCGGCAGGAGCACCTAACAGTGGATTCCTGGTATTTCTCACACCAGTACTACCACTACATCTTTTCCTAGCCTCCAGCTGCTATCCCACTTAGGTTTACGATTATCCACCCATTGGTGAGAAAATACAAGCTGGTATTTTCCACAGTTTTTTCAATGTGACTGAGTCTCTGGACAAATCCCTCTTCAAAGTATTTCAACACCTTCAACGACTTGTAGGCCTGGACGCTTTCTTTGTCAAACGATTTGTCCCGCGATTCCACTAAATATTTTTTTAATTTTGATATGTCAAAGGCCGGAACATTTTTCACCCCATTTTCCCATCTATTGTTCGGATTTGTAAACACTGACTTCACAAAAAGAAATTTGTTTTCTGACATTTTAACACTGTTAAAGTTCAGGGTCGTATCGAGCCTTCTTATTTTCTATTGAGTTTTTCAAACCGGAAGTAAAAACTCCCCGCAACGGGAAAATGTTGTTGTTGTTATTTTTTGAAAGCGTCTAACGGATGTAGACTTTTTAGTCATGTGGCGCTTTGCATGAAAAGGTCTATTGAGCATTTTTACGAACTTTGGACACCCAGGGAGGGGGTGTTTATTAACCTACAGGCATAATTTGATCAAAACTGATAGATAACAGCCAGGCTATGCTACATCCAAAATATAAATGCCCTCTGCCTTAAAATGAAGATTTTTTTTTAACATACTCAAATTTTGCGTTTTTCCCAATTCTTTTACCTCTAGTGCAGGGCTGTTTTTGACCCTAGGAGGACAACTTTAAGTGATATAGTACAAAACCATCGAGTTATGCTACATACCCAATATGAATATCCTAGACTTTATAGTTTAAGAGGAGAAGTCTTTAGAAATTGCTCTAATTAATCATTTTTCCAAACTTCGACCCAATTTTTAACCCCAGAGATAAAATATTTAAAAACTTGGTAGAGAACCATATGATTAAGCTCTATACAAAATATAAAGGTCTTTGGCCTTGTAGTCTATGAACTAAAAAACAACAACAAAGATTTACAAAAATTTCCCATTTTCATATGCTACGGTTACAACAGTTTTTCATGGAATGAAATTCTTTTAACAACTTTGAAGAACTTCACCAAAGGAACATCCCTGCAAAGTTTCAGCTTAATTGGCCTACTGGTTAAGGAGGAGAAGATTTTTAAAGATTTTTACAGATTTACTAAAGATTCCCATTTTCAAATGCTGCGACATCCAGAGTTTTTGACGGAATTAAATTCTTTTAACAACTTTTGAAGAACTTCACTCAAGAAACATCCCTGCAAAGTTCAGCTTGATTGGCCTACTGGTTTAGGAGGAGAAGATTTTTAAAGAAATTGTGGGCGGACAGACAGACAGACGGACAGACAGACAGACGACGGACAACGAACAATCACAATAGCTCACCTCACACTTTGTGCACAGGTGAGCTAAAAAAGTGGCTTTCCCACCTTTCTGTCAAAACAGATGCATGATAAGTAGACCTACCTCATTAACATAGCTACTGGTTCCGCTCTGACAGAAAGCGTAATCTTTGTGCTCGTTTCTTGTGGAGTATCCCTTACAGGGCATCAACTTGGCCCCTTTAGCCAACAAGGGGTCATATGTAAGGTCCTGAGTTAGATGGTAGCACATTCCCAATCCAAAATTGTTGTCTGTGATCTTGTATCTGTGTGCACAGCCCTAGAAAATAGAATTGATATTGCCATTTAACTATTGTTCCAGTGGTCCAAAAATCATATTTAGTTGCCAACATATTCTGAACTATGAAACTCAACTTCTTAGATACTGCCATCTTTTTGTATCAAGGGCAGCAAACATTCTACTTTTTTCTATATTGAATATTTCATAATATTTGCTTAGTATGATTGCTATTTGGTTAAATCAGTAAACAAATCTTTACAGTGATTGAAGAAATTTTAATTCAGAATTCAGCTCTTTGCTAGATAATAAATCTAGACAAAAGTGACGGAGGTTGCCGATGATATAAAAAGTTAAAATGTTTTAATGGTATCTCACTTAAAATAATAGAGATAGAACAGACGGTTTGAATGTCAAAGAATCAATTGACCAATCAAATCACTCATTAAAACTGGAAGTGAACTTAAACCTATTACCAAACAAAGAAATTTTTGACCTCTACAAATTTAAAGAAGTTGCAGACGAAAATCTTTAGCTGAGAGAATTTAAAGACTGTTTGTCTTTTGGGGGTAGAAAATTGAGAACATTGTAGTAATGGCTTGTAACAACCAATTTATTCATTGATTGTCTAGATGTTATACTGGGATGTTTTCCAAAGTTTTTCTCTTGATGGGCTTAAAAAGCGTGCTTGTGTGGGAATGCTTATTTTTGTTGGTTTGGAGCCTTAAACATCGTAAATACAGCTCATAATCAAGCTGTAGTTACAATTTATAGGTCGCTATCCATATGATTTACTTTTTTGTTATATATTACTGACCATACATTTATAAAAGTAAAACGCTGTTTAACCCATTACCAGACGACAGAATTTTAGACTGGCCAAAATTGAAAGAAGTTGCAGACGATAATTCAAAATTTAAACTTGGACTTTTTCAACTTTCTAGGTAGAAAACATTGCAGAAAAGGAAAAAATTGCTTGTCACAAGCAATTTCTTCATTTTCCACAATTTTTTCCAAAGCATTTTTCCTTTGGGACGTCTAAAAGCTTCACTGTGTGATAAATTTGTACAAAATTGAAATTTAGCAATAAGATCCAATTCTAAGTAAAATGAAACATAAACTAGCAAATAGCTAATTTCATATAACACATAGATTTTTAACTCACTTAATCATTTTCTGTTAAAATTGCCCTGGTTTGCATCTCAGCCTAAAATCCAACAGTAAAATCCCTACCCCACCCCAACTTCAAAATTGAAACACTTTCACCTCTTGAATTGAGACAACTGTTATAGGTCAGTTGTTATCATCTATTGTATGTATTATCAATCTATCCTTTTCGATTTACTAATCTCATACTAAAAACTACCAGCCTAAACAGTAGAACATTATAACAGATGTATGGCGGCTGTAAATCAAAGAATCAATTGACCAATCAAATCATTCTACAACACCAGAAGTGACATTTCAACTCCAAAATTGCGATATTTAGGTTAAGCATTTTTGTCTAAGTTTGGCGACTTTGACATCAAAACTACAGCTTATTCAAGCTGTAGTTATAACATTTAGTCACCAACCAACCATTTTACTTTCTTGTTTCATGGTACTTGCCATAAATTTTATAAAATAACAGAAACTGACAGTCAGAATTCAGTGGGTGAGGTCAGTGATCAATCAATTATCATAATGTTCTAAAGCTTACAACTCTATTGAACCATTTGAAAAACAGACACTTCAAAGAAACTATTGCAAAATCCTGAAAGTTTTAACCTAGTGAGATACAACAAAATCTTAAACTGGTCCAAGTTCAAAGATTTTGCAGATGACCATTTTAAGTAGATAGATTTTAAATTCTATTTGTTTTTAGAAGTAAAAAATATTGTGGATAATGAAGAAATTGCTTGTAACAATAAGTGAAGAGTAGATATAGGTGTATCAACCATATTTTGACCTGGTATACTGCAGTTGTTAGATAACAGGGGGGCCATAATGACCCTAAATTGCTCTCCTAGCTAAAACAGCTGTCTACACAAATAGTCTGAGTAATTTTCAGGTTAACTGAGATGAAAGTTCAGCTGCTTCAGGGTTATTGTGTTGGAATGGCTTGATAGCAAATCTATTCCTAGACAACAAAATTTTAGACTGGTCCAAATTTAAAGAAGATGCAGATGTCAAAATGTGATAAGATTTGAAATAAATGCCAAATAAGGAAGAAAACATTGTGAGAAAATGAGAAATGGCTTGAATAGTTGCTGGGAAAAGTGCAAAAATGTTATTGGTTACATTCAGACAGATGGAAGGACAGACAAGGGTAAACCGTTAAACCTGGCCTCTTCTTCAAAGC
Source organism: Fragum fragum (assembly GCA_946902895.1). Classification (NCBI taxonomy): domain Eukaryota; kingdom Metazoa; phylum Mollusca; class Bivalvia; order Cardiida; family Cardiidae; genus Fragum; species Fragum fragum. The sequence continues at coordinate 27,183,259 of OX336377.1, read as the reverse complement.
AGGGGTATGAATATGGAACTAAATTTATCTAAACAAAACTAAGTTTTTTCACAAAATTATTTGACAATTCTCTTGGCTGATGAACAGTTTGATTGATTGGGGTTTAATGCCACTTTAACAGTATTTCAGTCATAACGCGACAGAGCATCTAACAATGGATTCCTGTTATTTCTCACACCAGCACTACCACTACATCCTCTCATAACCTCAAGCTGCTATCCCACTTAGGTTTATAATTATCCACCCATTGGTGAGAGACAAATGTCTGAAAAGATGTTTGCCGCACCAGGGATCAAACCCACAACATCCTATGATTGAAGATTAGGAGTCTGGTGAGCTACAGGCTGCGCTATGACGGTGGCTAAGGATAAAGAGAAGGGAGTCAAAATTACATAAATATAAAAATGTTACAGGTCAAATTAAGGCCAGCTAAATGATAATTTCTTCCTCATTACTTCATTTTAACTCATTTCCACATGAAAAAATTTGAGAAAAATCCAAAATGAAAGAAGTTGAAGATGACAAATTTAGGTTTTTAGATTTTTTTTAACTTTCTGGGTAGAAAATATTTTGAAAAGAGAAGAAATAACTTGGCACAAGTAATTTCTTCTTTTTCCACAATTTTGTCCTAATTGTTTTTCTTGAAGGGCGTCAAAAAGCATCATTGTGTGGGAATATATAGGGTAATCTTTGTGATTTGCACTTAAATATATATTGAAAATGAAATTTTTGACTAGTCTAAATTCAAAGAATAGAGAAGCTACAGACAAATTTTAGCCGTTATCTAGAACATAATTTATTATCTTATTATCAAAAATATTATACAACTTGAGATTAATTTTCCCTTCTCCTGCTGTGCCCAGAATACACCTGCGTGGCAGAAAGTATGAACAAAGATCAGCCAGCACATATTTGCAGTCTGAGCTTAGTCTACATTAACTTCTTTTCCTTTTTATATCAGAGTTGTTTCTGTTTGCAAGAAACATTGTCAAATACATGTAGTTATTTACCCATAATCAGCGCTTCTAATGTTTTTCCTTTAATTTCAATGCAAGTTTGTAGAGAATTTCATGACAAGGGTTTAAATTTTGTACTCATCAATATTTGTTGTCTTTCATCAAGAAGTATGGCTACCTTTATTTATCAACCCTTGTCATACTGGATAAAATGGTCTCAAAAATCATGTTAAAAATCAAAGGACTGAAAGCACAGAAAACCCTCATTTTGGGTTGGTAATAATTTAGAAAATTAATTTTGTAAACAATGTTACTTTAAAGGGTTATATATGCAGCCTGATCTTTATCTAGCCCTTCTGCCAGAACAGGAATATTCTGGGTTCAGCATGACAAGGGTTAACATGTTACATTATACTGTACAACCTGTTTAATTCTTTACCAGACAACACAATTTTGGACTGGTCAAAATTCAAAGAGGACACAGATGACAGTTTTTAGTTGATGAAATTTCAAGTCTTTGTCTTTCTGTGTAGAAAATCTTGTATTGAAAAAAGAAATTACTTGTCACAAGCTATTTTTTTTTTTTCATTTTCCACATTTTTTTTTTTTTCTTGAGGGGCTAAAAAAGTTGATTTGTGTGCATATGGGTTAAATTTGGACCAGTGTATCATTTTCAGTCTGGTAGTAGTTTAAACCATTCCTAAACAACAAATTTTAGACTGGATCAAATTGAAAGAAGTTGCAAACAACAATTTTTCGTTTAATGAAATTTGTTTGGACAGAAAACATTTTGAATAATGAAGAAATTGCTTGAAACAAGCAACGTCTTTGTTTTCAGCAATTTTATCTGAAGCAATTTTCGTGAGGGGCGTAGAAAAGCAGGATAGTGGGGAATAGGTTAAGCAATTAACTTAATCTGCAAACTGGCCTCTTGACCAAATGATGGCCAAAACTTGTTTTTACATTCTACAGTAAAAAAGGGTGAAAATCACCTAACAACTACTTGACAGAAAGTTCAAGTCCTTCAGATAATCTTAATTTATTAACCCATTACCACACAGGAAAATTTTAGACTGATCCAAATGAAAGAAGTTGTAGACAACATTTCAAAGTCTGCCAATTTTAGAAACAAGTGCCAAATATAGTAGAAACCCAAGTTAGAAAATGAGAAACTAGTACTTGTCACAGTACAATGTCTGTGACTTAATACCCCCGCAAGTGCTTTAAGTGTAATGAGATCTTTAACAACAAGAGGACCATGATGGTCCTAAATCGCTCACCTGAGGCGTCTGCAAATTACAGTACTTTTTTGTATAAAAAAAAGACAAAACTTGAGCAAAATAAATAAAACAAATATAAGATTTTGGCTTTGTACAAAACAATCCAGTAATGCTTTAAAATGAAAATGAATGCATTTGGCTTCATAGTTTAATCGATTACCAAACTATCCTAGAATTTGTCACCCTCAGGGAAAAAGGTTTAAAAAAGCATTGTGAGAAAGCAAGCAATTTCTCCATTTCTATTTAAGAAGAATCCTTTAAATGCAATTTATGCAATTTTCAATCCCAGGAGCAGAGGCATTTTTTATCCTAAGAGCAAATTTTCCTATAACATAGTACAAAATTATTTAGTCATGCTACATACCAAATATGAATGCCCTTCATCTTATATTTCAGAAGGAGAAGACTTTGATGTTGCTCTAATTGAGCGTTTTCAAAAATTTTTGACCTCTGGGGCAGTGCCATGTTTTATCCCAGGGCTAACATTTTAGCTTACATGGTAGAGAACCATCTGGTTACGCTATATACAAAATATGAATGCCTTAGACTTTGTTGATTGGGAGGAAAAGACTATTGAACATGGTCTAATGGAGCTTTTTTACAAACTTTGGACACCCAGGGAGGGGGTGTTTATTAACCTACAGGCATAATTTGATCAAAACTGATAGTAGATAACAGCCAGGCTATGCTACACTCAAAATATAAATGCCCTCCTCCTTAAAATGAAGAATTTTTTTTTAACATACTCAAATTTTGCGTTTTTCCCAATTTTTGACCCCTAGTGCAGGGCCGTTTTTGACCTGAGGAAGACAACTTTTAGTGATAGTACAAAACCATCTAGTTATGCTCCATACCAAATATGAATATCCTAGAGCTTATAGTTTAAGAGGAGAAGTCTTTTGAAATTGCTCTAAGTAAGCATTTTTCCAAACTACGGACCTCTAGGGCGGGGCCATTTTAGACCCAAGAGATTAAATATTTAAAAACTTGGTAGAGAACCATATAATTAAGCTCTATATAAAATATAAATGCCTTTGGCCTTGTAGTCTGTGAGAAAAAAGACAACATAGATTTTCTAAAATTTCCCATTTTCATATGCCAGGGTTACAAGAGTTTTTCACAGAATTAAATTCTTTTAACAACTTTTGAAGAGCTTCAGCCAAGGAACATCCTTGCAAAGTTTCAGATTAATTGGCCTACTGGTTTAGGAGGAGAAGATTTTTAAAGATTTTAACAGATTTACTAAAGATTCCCATTTTCACATGCCGCGGCAACCAGAGTTTTTGACGGAATTAAATTCTTTTAACAACTTTTGTAGAACTTCACCCAAGGAACATCCCTGTACAGTTTCAGCTTGATTGGCCTACTGGTTTAGGAGGAGAAGATTTTTAAAGATTTTAACAGATTGACTTAAGATTCCCATTTTCACATGCCGCGGCAGCCAGAGTTTATGACAGAATTAAATTCTTTTAACAACTTTTGTAGAACTTAACATAAGGAACATCCCTGTACAGTTTCAGCTTGATTGGCCCTACTTGTTTAGGAGGAGAAGATTTTTAAAGATTTTCACAGATTGACTTAAGATTCCCATTTTCTCATGCCGCGGCAGCCAGAGTTTATGACAGAATTATATTCTTTTAACAACTTTTGTAGAACTTAATATAAGGAATATCCCTGCAAAGTTTCAGCTTGATTGGCCTACTGGTTTAGGAGGAGAAGATTTTTAAAGATTTTAACAGATTGACTTAAGATTCCCATTTTCACATGCCGCGGCAACCAGAGTTTTTCACAGAATTAAATTCTTTTAACAACTTTTGAAGAGCTTCAACCAAGGAACATCCCTGTACAGTTTCAGCTTGATTGGCCTACTGGTTTAGGAGGCGAAGATTTTTAAAGATTTTAACAGATTGACTTAAGATTCCCATTTTCACATGCCGCGGCAACCAGAGTTTTTCACAGAATTAAATTCTTTTAACAACTTTTGAAGAGCTTCAACCAAGGAACATCCCTGTACAGTTTCAGCTTGATTGGCCTACTGGTTTAGGAGGAGAAGATTTTTAAAGATTTTAACAGATTGACTTAAGATTCCCATTTTCACATTCCGCGGCAGCCAGAGTTTTTGACGGAATTAAATTCTTTTAACAACTTTTGTAGAACTTAACATAAGGAACATCCCTGCAAAGTTTCAGCTTGATTGGCCTACTGGTTTAGGAGGAGTAGATTTTTAAAGATTTTTACAGATTTACTAAAGATCCCTATTTTCACATGCCGCGGCAGCAAGAGTTTTTGACGGAATTAAAATTCTTTTAACAACTTTTGTAGAACTTAACATAAGGAACATCCCTGCAAAGTTTCAGCTTGATTGGCCTTTTTGTTTAGGAGGAGAAGATTTTTAAAGAAATTGTGGACGGACGGACAGACGGACAGATGGATGGACGGACAAAGGACAACGACCGATCACAATAGCTCACCTCGCACTTTGTGCTCAGGTGAGCTAATAAAAGGACATAGCTACTGACTTCGCTTTTCTAGAAAGGAGGAGTTTGCAACACAAAATTGGTAGTATAATTAGCTGTATATGTCTAAAAAGCATAAATAATGTCTATGTTAAATGGGAGATCATTCTTGAACCTGGGGGAATTCAGTAGTATTTTGTACGCAGACAGACACATAGACACACGGACACACTGACTTAATTCTTGAACCGGGGTAAATTAAGGCTTCAAAATTGCATCTTGTTAAACTTCAACATGTGGCTATATGTTTGTAAAAAATTCAACGGTATTGAAGCAAAATTGAAGGAGTTAGCGACACAAAATTGGTAGTACAATTAGCTGTATATGCCTACAAAGCATATATAACGTCCAAGTTCAATGGGAGATAATTTTTGAACCAGGGGGAATTAAGACTTCAAAATTGCGGTTTGCTAAACTTCAACATGTGGTTAATGTTTGTATAAATTTTCAATGGTATTGGAGCAAAACTGAAGATGGAGTTAGCGACACAAAATTTGTAGTATTTTGTATACACAAGGACACACGGACTCACGGACACACAGACTCATGGACAGACAGGCTGATTCTAGTATACCCCCGAAACATTCGTTTTGTGGGTATAAATTACTTGTTTCAAGCAATTTTTTTCTTTTCACACAAAGTTTGCAATAACTTTATTTCTTCAAGGCCTCATAAAACAGGATTTTGTGCTTCTGAACCTGGAGTATTTGCAGGAAGTATAGACCTAGATCATCCTGAATTTATGTGCAGTCTAATCTTAGTCTACACCATCTGTTCGTTCTTTTAACCCACTCCAAAACAACCAAATATTTTCAAATAAGTTCCAGACAAAAATTTCAAGTTGATGAAATTTTTTAAATGTTTGTCTTTTGGAGTAGAAAACATTGTGGATAATGAAGAAATTGCTTGTCACAAGCAATTTCTTCATTATCCACACTGTTTTACAGAGCTTTTAATTGAAGGATGTTTAAAAGCATCATTGTGTTGGAATAGGTTAAAGCCGAGTTGTCCACAAAATCAATTTGAAAAAAGAAATATTGAAAGACATCAGTGCTCTTAGATCTTCATTAAATATTCCTTAAGTTTTAACTCTGAATGTTCCTGTTTTGGCAGGAGGTATAGACAGAGATCAGCCTGCACATAAGTGCAGTCTTATCTAGGTCTACACCTCTTGTTTGTCCCCTTTAAGCCAGGAATATTTAAATAATCAATTTTCAAAAAAAATATTGACTCTTGATAGGACTTTCCAGTGCTGTGACTCCTTTGATTTCAAAGCAATTCTGTATATAATTTTAATTCAGCACGACAAGGGTTAATGCGATTCAGGATGACAAGGGTTCATCTTTAAATGTAAAGGGTTTAATCCTTTATACTATTCAATTCCTGGTTTTTACATCCCTATGATTTTATAATTGAAAAAGCACTGTAGAAAAAGAAGAAATTGCTTGAAACATTACAAGAAGACAAAATCTCAGACTAGTCCAAATTTAAAGATGTTGCTGACGACAATTCTTGGTTGATACAATATTAAAAATCTTTGTCTTTTGAGGTCGAAAATATTTTAGGAAAATGAAGAAATTGCATGCTTCCTTTTCAACAATGTTTTCTAAAGCTTTTTTTTTTTTTTTTTTTTTTTTTTGGGGGGGGGGTCTAAAAGCATCATTATTTGGATTTATTTAAATTTTGTCTTTAAAGTTTAACTAATCACCAGTGACAAAATTTTAGACTGGTCCATAAATTAAAAATAGTTGCAGATCTATGATAATTACAGGTAGAAAGAATCTTAGATATCTGTTTTTTCTTGGGTAGAAAACAACATGGAAAATGATGAAAATCCTGGTATTAGCAATTTCTCCATCTGTTCTGATTTCCTACATTCTCTTCCAAAGATTTTTTTTTTTTTTAGGGTCATAAAAAAAAAGGTGATTGTGCCGGATCGGGTTGATAAGAATTGAAATTCAAAGCTGAAAAAAACAAGAATTTGCCCCTATTGCATCTGCTCCTTCATCTTTTCCAGGTAATATTGTTAACCCATTAACAGCAAATTTTCAAACCGGTCCAAATTAAAATAAGTTTCACATGACAATATCAAGTTGAATGAATTTTGAGTATCTTGGGTTTTATTGGGTAGAAAACAAGGTTGAAAATGAGGAAATCGCTTGTTACAGGCAATGCATTATCTTCATTTTCAACTTTGTTTTCCTTAACTCTTTTCTTGAGGTGCGTAAAAAGAAGGGAATGTTTTGGAATGGGTGTATAGTTCTGAATTTAAAAGCAACACTTTTGACAATAATAATATGAATTAAATAATCACTCAGTTATACAATCTTATATCAAAAGATCATTGATTAGCAGCAAAATGACAAAATTGGTCATGTTGTCTGCTACAGGGTTAATCTAAGTACTTACAACCACAGCTTTCCCTGTTCCTCCACTGCGTACAGACACACCCAACCATTGGTTATTTCTTCCTTTATCGAAATCTGCATCTGCACCTGGAATAAAAGGGAGATCAGTGTTGAAAGCTTATTGGACTTACTAAGGAAGTTATCCATTTCAGGACAAAAAAATATTTGTTTAAACCAAAAACTCAAACGAGATTTTACACTGGATATTTCCAATTGTTTTATTTTGAAAGTTCAGTTTATCCTATGCTTCTAGCATGGATTTCACCACAAAACTTAAGAAGTAGCTCATATACAAAACAGAAACATTCGGCAAGAAACTGATTTCTGCATAAAAGAACTGAAGGATGGAAGGGTTAACAAATATTGAACCCATTACCTGACAGATTATCTTTTAGCCTTATTCAAAACCAAAGAAGTTTCAGATATAATTTTTCTGTTGAAAAAATTCTGAAATTCTTTGCTGTATGGATATAGGAAAATGGATTGTGTTGAAATGGGTCAACTGTACCACAAAATTAAAGTTTTATCCCAAAATTCAAACTCAGAGTAGGCTATCAGTCTACGTGTCTCAACAGGAGATAAACTCTATTTTATTGAAGTACCTTATGTAATCTGACTTCAATTATATTAATACCAACTTTTTTCATAAATTATCGCTAAAAACTTATCACATTTGATTTTTTAGAGATCAAACAAGAGGGCTAAAATAACCCTAAATGCCTTGCCTGATTTCATTTCTTTGTGTCAATTAAATAACTCAAATTACTTTAATAAAACTAAATCCATTACCAAGTGACAAAACTTTAGACTGGTCCAAGTTCAAAGGAGTTGCAGACTACAATTTAAAGTTTATGAAATTTTAGATTTCTTTAACTTTCTGGGTAGAAAACATTGTGTAAAATGAAGAAATTGTTTTTGAGGCGTGTCCAAAAGGGTCATTGAGTGATAATGGGTAAAAGTCTTTCTGATGACAAAAAATATTTTTAAAAAGTTTGCTGTATATTGTATACAAAGTTTGAGACAAATAGAACAAAGATTGTGACCTGTAGATATTGCTAACATAGTAGCTGTTAATAAGGACCCTTTTCCCATGTTATTAAATAGATTACCACCACTTCCTCATCATACATTTTCAGCAAATAAGCAAAAATTTTGCACTGTACACTGGTACTCTACAGTAAACAAGAGGACCATGATGGTCCTAAATCGCTCACCTGAGGCATCTCAAAATTACAGTACTTTTTAGTATAAAAAAGGCACAACTTATAAAAGATATATAAGATTTTGGGCTTTGTACAAAACAATCCAGTAATGTTTTACAATAATAATGAATGCCTTTGGCTTTATAGTTTAATCCATTACCAAACTATCCCAGAATTTGTCACCCTCAGGGAAAATAGGTTTGAAAAATACATAGTGAGAAAGGGAGTGACAAGCAATTTATCCATTTCTCACAGTGTTTTCTACCTGAAATTCTTTGTATTTAGATTTCAATCAAACTCTAATTACTGTCTGCAACTTCAATGGGTGTAATTTTAGCAACCTTGGTAGAGAACAATCTGGATGTACTATACATCAAAATATGAATGCATTACAACTTATACGTGAGGAGTGGAAGATATTTGAACATGCTCTTATTGAGCGTTTTTCATATCTTTGGATGCCTTGGGAAGGGCCATGTTTGTACAAAGGATATAAACATGGTAGAGAACAATAATGTTATCCTTTGTTTTTAATGTAAATGCTCTAAAGCCAATATTTAAGAAGAGTTCTTTCAATGCAATTTAAGCAATTTTCAACCCAGGAGCAGAGACATTTTTATCCTAAGAGCATATTTTCCTGTTATATAGTACAAAATTATTTAGTCATGCTACATACCAAATATGTATGCCCTTCACCTTATATTTCAGAAGGAGAAGACTTTTGATGTTGCTCTAATTGAGCGTTTTCAAAAAAATTTTACCTCTGGGGCAGTGCCATGTTTTATCCCAGGGCTAACATTTTAGCTAACATGGTAGAGAACCATCTGGTTATGCTACATACAAAATATGAATGCCTTAGACTTTGTAGATTTGGAGGAAAACACTATTGAACATGGTCTAATGGAGCTTTTTTACAAACTTTGGACACCCAGGGAAAGGGTGTTTATTAACCTACAGGCATAATTTGATCAAAACTGATAGATAGCAGCCAGGCTATGCTACACACAAAATATAAATGCCCTCCTCCATAAAATGAAGACTTTTTTTTAACATACTCAAATTTTGCGTTTTTCCCAATTTTTGACCCCTAGTGCAGGGCCGTTTTTGACCTGAGAAAGACAACTTTTTGTGATTTAGTACAAAACCATCTAAGTAAGCATTTTTCCAAACTTCGGACATCTAGGGCGGGGCCATTTTAGACCCCAGAGATTAAATATTTAAAAACTTGGTAGAGAACCATATGATTAAGCTCTATATAAAATATAAATGCCTTTGGCCTTGTAGTCTGTGAGAAAAAAGACAACATAGATTTTCTAAAATTTCCCATTTTCATATGCCACGGTTACAAGAGTTTTTTGCAGAATTAAATTCTTTTAACAACTTTTGAAGAGCTTCAACCAAGGAACATCCCTGCAAAGTTTCAGCTTAATTGGCCTACTGGTTTAGGAGGAGAAGATTTTAACAGATTTACTTAAGATTCCAATTTTCACATGCCGCGGCAGCCAGAGTTTTTGACGGAATTAAATTCTTTTAACAACTTTTGTAGAACATCACCTAAGGAACATGCCTGCAAAGTTTCAGCTTGATTGGCCTACTGGTTTAGGAGGAGAAGATTTTTAAAGATTTTTACAGATTTACTAAAGATTCCCATTTTCACATGCCGCGGCAGCCAGAGTTTTTGACGGAATTAAATTCTTTTAACAACTTTTGTAGAAATTCACCCAAGGAACATCCCTGCAAAGTTTCAGCTTGATTGGCCTACTGGTTTAGGAGGAGAAGATTTTTAAAGATTTTTACAGATTTACTAAGGATTCCCATTTTCACATGCCGCGGCAGCCAGAGTTTTTGACTGAATTAAATTCTTTTAACAACTTTTGTAGAACTTCACCTAAGGAACATGCCTGCAAAGTTTCAGCTTGATTGGCCTACTGGTATAGGAGGAGAAGATTTTTAAAGATTTTTACAGATTTACTAAAGATTCCCATTTTCACATGCCGTGGCAGCCAGAGTTTTTGACGGAATTAAATTCTTTTAACAACTTTTGTAGAACTTCACCCAAGGAACATCCCTGCAAAGTTTCAGCTTGATTGGCCTACTGGTTTAGGAGGAGAAGATTTTTAAAGATTTTTACAGATTTACTAAGGATTCGCATTTTCACATGCCGCGGCAGCCAGAGTTTTTGACGGAATTAAATTCTTTTAACAACTTTTGTAGAACTTCACCCAAGGAACATGCCTGCAAAGTTTCAGCTTGATTGGCCTTCTGGTTTAGGAGGAGAAGATTTTTAAAGAAATTGTGGACGGACGGACAGACGGACAGACGGACAGACGGACGGACGACGGACAACGACCGATCACAATAGCTCACCTCGCACTTTGTGCTCAGGTGAGCTAAAAAGATCTATAGACATTATGGTTCCTTTTCCAAAGATATGGGAGGGAATGTCACCATGTTCAATATGTATCATGTAGCATTTTCAGATGGCAAAATTTTAGATTAACAGTTACAGACTACACTTTAAAGTTGATGAAATTTTAGATTTTTTCAACTTTCTGGGAAGAAAAATTGTTGAAAATACAATGTTGAATTCCCTTTTGTTTTTCCAGAGGAGTGTTAAAAAGAGTCATTGTTTGGGAATGGGTAAAGACTATAAAATCATTTTTGACATGTAGCTTAGTAACAATAAATTGCTGACGATAGGTGAAACACCCAGCATAAGCTGTAGTTATGACATTTAAGTTGCCAAACCAACAAGAATGCTTCACATAGATGTGGAAATTCAAAGTAAACTTCCAGTATATGAATTATTTAAATGGTTGACTGATTATTTGATTGACAAGCACGATTTGCAAATTGTCATCTCTAATTAGGTTTCATGTAACAATCAGCTAGAATATAATATAGAATATATCATAGAAATTATTTTGTAATTCAATGGGTATTATCTCTTCACAAGACTATAATACCAATACATCATGCCGATGAAATCTTCAGTTGCCATCACAGTGAGGCTATGATATAATTGAAGCTATATAAAATATAGACTGTCATATCATGAAGGGCAAAATAATTGTGGGAAAGCAATGATGACCTATTACTTTCATTCTATATTCATAAAAAGGTATATGAAAGGTCAGATACATGGAAATATCACATAATAGGGATAATCATTATAGATGGTATTTGTTACTGCTCTATACATCAAATCATAACAACGATGCTTGTATAGCCTTTCTCCAAGGCCTGTAAGTGTGTGTTTGAAAGTACAGAACGAAACTTCGTTAAATTAATTAGAAAAATCATCTCAATCACATTCCGAGTTATGACCTTTCATCACATTTAACCAACGCTCAAAGTTCAATCCTGTAGCAATCACAGTTTTCTAATCTGCAATCAGTCACTGTCTTGAAATGCGTTCTATAGATAGCTTTCAATCATTCACATTGCTCAAGCAATTTTGGCAATAAATATTCTGTTAGAAATTAAAGACACTAATTCATAATTGAAAAATAATAATATCATTTTTGTTAAAGTTGATTCCTGATGTTGTAGTAATTGAATGAAACATTCCATAGATTTAACAGTCAAATCTTGCCCAGAAAGTGTTCAATCTGTTCAGAACTGAAAATCAATCTGCCATTTAATCACAATAGCGTAGGGTTCAGCATTCAATCATGTTCCAAACAGATTGTCAAATTCATGATATTCAGTAACTGAGGTACATCGCTCATTTCATACATTTCATTCCCGATATTACCTCAGTTACACTTCTCTAAACATAATCAACAAAACAGAGAAACAAGAGGACCAGGATGGTCCTTATTGTTCACCTAAATCATCTGTTGATTTGAGTACTTTTGTTTAAAGAAGCCAAATGGAGCCAAGTTTCATGAAGTTTGAGCCAAATTACTGTGTAATTAAAGGCCCCTCTAATATGACCACTTGCTGTACTTTCTGAAAATGAATTCATTAGTTAATCATCAACAAAAGAAACTGATCAGTTTTGGGATTGAAATCAAAAATACTGTGATTTCTAGAATTAACTAACTCCAATACAATCCCTCCTTTTTACGCCCCTCAAGAAACAAGAGTTTCGCAGAGCGGTGCATATATGCCCGAAGGGGCTTGTCAGTAACCTTGGCTTGAGTTACCTGAGCTTGAGTGAGAGCTAATGATTTTTGTCAAAAGAAAGATCTTATCACCTGAATAATACTGTTTACACTTGAGAAACAAGACAACTTTATAATAACTTATCGTTCAACATTATGTACAATGGTTAAATTCTATAATTTGAATACAATTGACATAAAAAATGACCTTGACCAATGACCTTGAAACAAGTTTCAACAGAAAGTATTCACCACAAACATTGAAAATATGACCCTGAAAAAATGATCTTGACAAATAAACTTTTGCAATGGTTCAGTTTAGGTTTTTCAGAGCTTAAAATGACCTTAATTACATTAGAATTCAATCAATTCAATTCAAGGGCAGATAATTCAAGAAAGACCCAAGCTTTTTGAATTTCTGAAGTCTTATGCTCAACTAAATATCATGATGGTCCTAAATCACCTCTGAGTATGATGGTATAAACAAAATAGCAAAGCCCTCTGTCTAATTATTTTGGAGAAGACGTTTAAGGATTTTCTCTTTTAATCCTAGGTATATTGATGATCCCACCATATGGCACTAATTTCCTGATTATTTGGGAGGAGAAGACTTCAAAAGATTTCCTTCTTCATTCCCTTGTAAAATCAGGGATCGCACAGAAAGGGCTAATTTTCAGAATATTGTTAATTCTTTGAAGTATTTTGGTAGAGGGTCAATAGGTGATAATATGTACCAAATATCAAGGCTCTTGGCCTTATGGTTTAGGAGGAGAAGACTTTGAAAGATTTCCTTTGTAAAATCAGGGATTGCGCAGAAAAGGGTTTATTTTAAGAGTACAGTAATTCTTGGAAGTATTTTGGTAGAGGGTCATTAGGTGATGATATGTACCAAATATCATCACTCTAAGCCTTATGATTTAGGAGGAGAAGATTTCTAAATAATTGTTAACGTACTGACAGATGGACAGATGGACCTAGGACAATTACATATCACAATAGCTCACCTTGAGCAAAACATGCTCAAGGTGAGCTAAAAAACCTGTAACTTAACCTGTAAGCTAAATTGTTAAGTAAAGGGCAGATAATTCAGGAACAACTTGACATATCAAACAAATTTTAGTCTTAAGGACAACTAGACTCCATAGTTACAGAATCATTGTGGCAAGTTTCAGTTCATTCCAATTCAAAAAAAAAATGTAGGAGAAAGTGAGCTCACAAGAAATAAAAGGTATTTCGTTCAATTAAAGGACAGATAATTCAAGATAACTCAAGAATGACTGGAGCAATTTGAAATTCAAAGGTCTAATGCACAACTTACACCATAGGGAGTAATTGTGCCATGTTTCAGCTCATTCCCATTGATAGCTTAGGAGAAGTTGCGCACACAATAAACAGTGATTTTTGTTCAATTCAAGGGCAGATAATTCAAGATAACTCATGAATGACTGGAGCAATTTGAATTTCAAAGTTATTTTGCACAACAATACATCACAGGGAGTAATTGTGACAAGTGTCTGCTCATTCCCATTGATAGTTTAGGAGAAGTTGCGCATACAATAAACAGTGATTTTTGTTCAATTCAAGGGCAGATAATTCAAGATTACCCAAAAACGTCTGGAAGGATTTGAATTTCAAAGTTCTTATGCACAACTAGACATCATAGGAAGTAACTGTGCAATGTTTCAGCTCATTCCCATTGATAGTTTAGGAGGAGTTTGTCACACAAACGATAACGGACGGGTAGACGGACGACCTGGCTATAACAAAATACGACGCTTGGGGCTTATCAAAAGCTTTGGAAAACACTGTAGAAAATGAAGAAATTACTTGCGTCAAGCTATTTCTTCATTATCCACAATGTTTTATATCCAAACCGATGACAAACAAATCTAAAGTCCGTGAACTTGAAATTGTCGTCTGCAGGTTCTATCAATTTGACCAGTCTTAATATTTTCCGTTTGGTAAAGGGTTAAAGTAAAATTTATGTTGGTAAGGCAGATGTCCCACCTCAGACAATATTCAGACGACGACAAATCTTCACCTAGAGCATGATGATTCCACCCAAAACTATTGTATGAAAAGTTGAATCCTTTCACACAATGTTTTTTCAAAAACTCAGTATGTCTTCAGTGCATAAAAAGGCAGGATCATGCTTAACTCTTTCCTGTTTTATGAAATTTTAGACTGGTTCAATTTGAAAGAGGTTGCAGATGACAATGAAAAATGCTTGCAATTTGAAATCTGACCATCCTATTTGGTAGAAAATATTGTGGGGAAAGGAGAAATTGCTTGTTACAAGCAATTTCTCCTTTTACTACAATGTTTTCTCAAGTATAAAATTAAAGTGACATAAAATCCCGGGTTTGTCCAGGCAAGGGTTAAATCGAACAACAGCCAGATCTCTCAAACCTTGTATAATAATCATAAAGATTTATCAGGTATGCAAGAAAAGTGTTCAGTATGGTTGGCATGCGAGGTATATATTTTTGCTTTATAACATATAGTATAATGAACCATTCATACTGCATTGTGCAACATTTACACACTTCAAAGAGTCTGGTACCCTTTTATCCGCATTGCCTTCCATATTACCAAGTTAATACATTACTTAAATAGTATGTAGGCCATCTTTTCTTGTATATCAAATATTTCTGGGATTCTAATTTTGATCTCTTCTCTGCAGAGTTCACATGTAATAACTACACTTAAAACTTATTGGGGTACATTTTAACAATCCCAAGCAAATATTATAATCAAGTGTGACCTTCAAAGGGCACTTCTATACAAACAAATGTGCTAACCTATACTGAAATCTAAAAAGTACAAGCTTTGATCAATACAAAAATTTGACCCTAAAAGGTATGACCTTGACTTTGGCCCTGCATGAAGAAATGCTTCAAATGGTGTGTTGGAAAAAAACATTGTGCAAACAAGAAATATGCGAGTCAAAACTCACTGAGTATACCCCTGCATGCTCTATACTGCATGCTATGAATATTCCCCCTCAATGGAAATTTTCAGTAAGCAATATGAAGAACACCTAGCTTCCCCTCCACATCAAACACTGAAGAGATAGCACGATATCAGTCCATGTCAAAAAATGAAATATTGGCTGAAAATAAAGTAGGTCAGAAAACAGGAAGTAGATAAAGTGCTGCGCATTGGAGGGCCCAAAGATGAACCTCCACATCAAGTTATAAGTCGATGCTACAGATGGTCACTTAGGAAAATACGATGAAAATATACCACTACACCAGGCAATGTCTGAATATAAAGGTTTAAATGAATTATTTTATTGGTAGGCTGATTATTTGATTAACAGCCAATATCAGTCAATTGTCAATATTGCCAACTCAAAACCAAACTTATTAGCTCCAGTAATAAAAGAGTGATGACAATCCAAATTTGTTGCAAAACTCTTTATTGTGGGTACATTTATCCACGATTTAGGGTTTATCAAAGAAGAATAAACTAGATGGTTACCCAGGACAACTGCTGTCGAGCCGGCAAAGGTTTGTATACATCATGCTCTGGACAAGCACAATTTTAGTGTTTGACCTTGAGCTTTGACCTTGAACTTGAAGCTATCCAAAAACTTCTTTCAAATGGCACATCTACTCATGATGGAGAATAATTGTGCCAAGTTATTTTGAAATCCATCCATATATGTAGGAGTAATTGTCCCGAAAAATTCGCACGGATGGACTAACACACATAAACCTTCTTGTCATAGTGACAACTATGTCTCGCTCACCGCTAGCGGGCTCGACAAAAATTGACAGATGACGGGTGTTAATAAAAATTCAATTAGCAGATCAATTTTTCATTATATCAAAAGTGTATGTTAAACTCTGACCTGTATGTCAAGAAAATATGTTGGTTTGGTAACTAAAATGTCGTAACTATGGCATGTTCAAGCTGTAGTTATGGTGTTTAGATTTTAAGTTCCTGACCCTTAGTTATACAAGCTAATGTCATTTGGTATCTCGGTTAAACTGCCTTCTAGGCAGTCAGTAGGCTGAGCCCGTTAAGCGACCTGTCAATGAATAAATTCATCGATTCAACATCAAGACTGCTCTAGAGAATAACCATTCTCTTACCATATTCATCTTGTAACAGTAATTCACAATCATCAGGTCTTGCAGTTGAGGCATTACATTTGTACAAGCCACCAGTGTTGTTCTCTTTCGAAGTTGGAATGTTCAAGTTGGGGGCTCCTATGATTAAGCTGAAAAGAGAAATAATAACTGTATTAATTAACTTTGATATGATAAATGAAATATTTTCCTGAATTGCTTCAAAATCAAAGGGTTGCAGGCACTGGAAGTATTCGTTTATTCTAGGTATTTCTTTTGAAAATAGTTCTATAAATATTTTTGGTTTTAAAGGGAGACACATGTGGTGTAGCCTTAGATCAGACTCCATTTAGGTGCAGGCTGATCTTTGTCTATACCTCATGCCAGAACAGGAATATTCTGTACTAGCAAGGTATTGGTTTAATACCATCATTCTTTGATAAATAAAATTTTTCAGTCTGTCAATTATCAAAATGAGTTATCAAAACAGACAGACAAACTCACTGACAATGTAATAACTAATTATCTTAACTATATATCTTCGTACAAGGCATTTATGGCGACATTTTGTAGACAACACTTACAAGAAAAATATGGAAAATAAAATATTGCCTTTCTATATATTTAGCCCAAGCTTAAGGACATTTTTAACACATTGCTTAACCGATTACCACACAACAAAGTTTTGACATTTTGAATGAAAGAGATTGCACAGACAATGAAAGCATGTTGAAATTGCAAAATTATATTTAAGGGCTATATAAGGGTAGAAAACATTCTGGCCCTAAAGAGAAATTGCTTGTTTACAAACAATTTCTCATTCCACCAAGGTGTTTTTTTTTAGTAAGTTCTCTTAAGCACATCACTGTTTTCAGTGGTAATGGGTTTATAACTACTTTCATTTCAATATTTCCTTATATTGAAGAACAATTAAGTATGATTTATAGGCTTAGTCTTGTTTAGTGAATGTCATGCTGAACCTGGAATATTCCTGTTTTGGTAGGAGGTATAATAATAGATAAAGATCAACCTGCACTTAAGTGTGGTCTAACCCACCTGTTTGACCTCTTCAAGTCAGAATTGTTTATAAAATTTATTTTTGAGATAAATATTAACCCATAACAAACACTTTCAGTGCCTGCAGCCCTTTGATTTTCGATCAATTTTGTAAAGATTATATTCAGCATCACAAGGTTTCACTAATTTATTCCCACACAATGACACATTCTGACATCCCTCTTAAACACTTTCAGTGCTTGCAGTCCTTTGATTTTCATTCAATTTAGTAAAGGACATGGCTTAACCCATTTATTCCCACACAATGATACATTCTGACATCCCTCTCAATTGGGAAAACATTGTGGAAAATGAAGAAATTTCTTACAACAAGCTGTAGAAAGTTGAAAAATATAACATTTCATAAATTTTGAATTGTCATATGCAATGTCTTTCAATTTTGACCAGTCTAAAATTTTGTCATCTGGCAATAGGTAAGTCTCTATTGGCATTCTCTCTATGTGGAAGTCATTTTAATCAATTCCCAAACAGTATCCCAAGCTGCATCAAGAAAAGGTCACTTTTGAAAACGCTTTCAAAAGTTTTTCAGGAAAGAATAGATTGTAACAAGCATATTTCTTCATTTCTAAAACTGCATATTCAAAAAGACATTAAGATTTCTAAAATTCCATGAGCTAGAGACAGTTGATTGCATCTTCTTCCAATTTAGACATTTCAAATTTTGTTGTTATGTAATAGGATTCTAACAAAGATCATACGAGTACATGTGTAGAGTTTCATACAGAAGGGATTAACCCAATACCAGACGACAAAATTCCAGACAACATTTTATTTATTCATTGTTTTAATCTTTTCAGGTAGAAATCATTGTCAATAATTAAGAAATTGCTTACGTAACAATTTTTTCAAAGACTTTTTTTCTTGGGGTGTGAAAAAGCGTTATTTTGTGGGAATGGGTTTGCAGATAATTTTGTCTCCCTGTATCAATCCATAAACCCATCTAAGTGCTTCCACAGTGACAACTCCTGACAGTCATGTCACTGTTCAAGCTGGGAACCAACAGCTGCCTATTGTCATGGTAACTGATAAGGAATCATGAAGAATCCTAAAAAATTCCTCTGTCAGATACGATAACAAGGCTCTTTCATTTCCATGCTTAATCTTATATAATTATGTTCACAAACCTCAAGATACTCAAAATCTAAAATACAATGGGATAAGAGATAAGATATTGCTTAACCCATTCCCATACAATTACACTTTCTGATGCCCCTCTCAATAGGAAAACATTGTGGAAAATAAAGAAATTTCTTGCAACAAGTATTTTCTACATTTCCCACAATGCTTTCTAACCTGAAAGTTTAACAGGTCTAAAATGTCATAAACTTTAAATTGTCGTCTGATACTCCTGTCTGATGAATTTGGACCAGTCTAAAATTTTGTCATCTGGTAATGGGTTAAACTAAGTTATTTCTACGATTCCAAAACATCACAAGGTCATGAAAATCTGTGACAGTCCATGCCAAAAAGCTAGGCTTAACCAATTCTCACACAATGACACTTTTAGACGCCCATTGCTTTGGAAACATTGCAGAAAATGAAGACACTGACCAAATTTCTTCATAACCCTTGTCTACTTTCTACTTCAAAAGGCAGGGATGTTTAAAAGTTCATGAACAAAGAATTGTTGGCTGCAACTTCTTTGAATTTGGCCGTCGGTAATGGGTTAAAGTATATTCAAATTAGCACCAATGAATCAAAATTATATGCAATTTTGTATATCTGTAATTTTCATGGGCATAGTTAAAAAAAACTTTTCATGAAACATACATTATAATTCTTTTGAACCAGAATCAAATACCTCTTTACATGTCTACATAATTTAACTTTATAATAGTGTAAGGGAGCATGTACCTTTTTAACTTAGCACGATCAACACTGCACAGCTCTTGTATCTACATGGATAACACAAAAGAAATACTCTACTATTAATCTTGGGTCAGCATTCAGCAAAACTTAATACATAACACTAGTACTCATCAAGGGGGACAACTGTGAAATCTATCAAATAATGTAGAAGATAACTGCTCAAGACATAAATTGGACACACACAAACACACTCACAAATAGAAGGAGGTAACACTACATGCCTGCCACCTGAGGGGCATAAAAAGTCAGATTCCTTTTAACCCTTGTCATGTTGAACCAAAAGTATTACGGTTTTGCACAAGGTATAGACAAAGATCAGCCTGCACATAAGTGATTGTCCTATTCAAGGTTAAACCTATTCCCACACAGTGACACTTTTGGACGCCCTATAGAAAAACAATTGGGAAAACATTTTGTTAAAACGTTTGCTACCCTAAAAGTTGATTAATCTAAAATTTCAAAAACTTTAAGTTGTTGTATGCAACTCCTTTGAATTTGAACATGTCTAAAATTTTGTCATCTGGTAATGGGTTAAAACCCTTTCCTATTTAAGCCCTGGTTTTTACGTCCCCGTGACTTTATAGTTAAGAAAACATTATCGAAAAAGAAGAAATTGCTTGTAAAAAGCAATTTCTTCTTTTTCCACAATATTTTCTATCCTACCGAATGGTTATTTTTCAGATTAAATCCACTTTAAATTTCGTGTTCAAAACCTTTGAACTTGGACAGGTTTAAAATTTTGCAAACAGGAAAGGGTTAAGATTTGCTTATGAAGTAGTGAAGATAATTTCACAATATGTACTAGCTGCCAGTGCTTTCAGCTGTTTGATTTTAATACTAATCTGAAAGCACTTTTATTCAGCATGACTAGGATTAAATTTCTAAATCAAATATTGGTACAATCAATCTTGATCAAGTGACCACCTCTATGAAGCGACCACTTGCATTAAGGGACCACAATCGAATTTCAAATTCCCCTTTCAAAATGGAAAGCTGACATATGAATCAGTCGTCTTTGCTTAAAGCATTTATCATAAATAAATCCGATGGTGTTTGAACGCTTTAAGAATAGTTTCAGTGATACGATTCTAATGAGTCCCAACAACATAGGATTTAGCAAGAATCTGTTATAGCTTGTGTATGCAATCAAATCAATCCTTAGAAATCAGTGTTTTAAGTGACCATTTTCTCAAGCAAACACTATTTGGACGTCTGATGTGTGATAGCTTTATACGAGATTTACTGTGTTTTTTGTCAAAAATCAATGAACAAAAACAAAACTTGTACTTGATTTGTCAGTGACAGACTATGTGACAATTAAGTCAATGTCTCTTTCAGTGTATACAGAGAATGTACAGAAAATTGACTTATGAAACAGGACCAATACTCCAAAGACCTTGAAGCTGCACAATTGAAACAATAACAAGTGCTCAAAGTCAATAGGTTACAGTTGGACTCTCAATCCTGAGGTCCTGGGTTTGATTCCCGATCGCCTCAAATATCCTTTCCAACATTTGTCTCCCACCAATGAGTAGATAATCATAAACCTAAATGGGATGAGCAGATGGATGATCGGAAAAGAAGAAGTGGTAGTACTGGTGTGAGAAATTATGTAACCAGGAATCCATGGTTAGGTGCTCCAGCTGCCATGACATGACTGAAATACTGTAAAACTGGCATTAAACCCTATTCGAGCAAGCAAATGAAACGTAAGAATAATATCCCACAAAATAGGGTTCACTGAAAAATGAAAATTTTAGAGTGGCATTATCCCCTTATATCTTGACCATGATATATTTTCTTCTCGGAGCACAAATATTTGTATGGAATCAATAGGAATTAATTTGCAGACTTGTTTGTAAGAAAAAAATATCAAACTATAAATCTCTGTAGAGCTCTCCTAATAAAAGGAATAATTCATACAACAAGGATAGTCTGATGATTTCCAAATATTGTGTGTTATATAACTAATCCAAAATATGAACCTGAGAAAAGTATTTTTCAACAAATTCTTATTTCTTGTACAAGCTTGATAATCCTTGCCCTAAAAACTCTATACAAAATGTGAATCCAATTCTGACAGCCAGTTCATGACAAGAAGATTTTTAAAGATGTAACCTTTTTTGCCCCTTATGGGGCCCCAAGAGGAGATAACTCCATGGCGTGTACAAAACTAAAGCACCTTCCCATAAGAATGCTTCCTGCCAAGTTTGGTTGAAATCCGTCTAAGGGTTCTTAAGAAGAAGTCGAAAATGTAAAAAGTAAATGCACATTGCATGACGCACAACGCACGACGAAGGACAAAACACGGTTGCAATAGGTAACCATGACCTTCAGTCAGGTGACCTAAAGAGGCAGAATTGTGTTGGAATGGTATTCAAGTAATGCTGCAGAAAAGGCTTTCTAAAGTTAAACTTAAACCTTGACCTTTACCCTTCGCGATCCTAAAGTACTTCCTTGAGCTATAAACTAGATTTGTAAAAAGTTTGAATTCACGTCCCAGGTCAAATGGCTTCCAGGTGTGAACATCGAAGCGGTTCTCAAACAAAGTGTGATTGCAGCCTTGACAATTGACCTACTTGAAAGGGCACATCTTCAGGTCATTTGAGCAATACTTGTATAAATTAACTGAATGGTTCTTGAGTAGGAGCACAGAAACAAGGTCTACTGACAGACAAACAGATCAACAGACATGGCGAAACTAACATATTCTCCTCTACTTCAAAGGTGGGAGGCTACTTCAAAGGTGGGCCCTATTTATATTTTCTCAAATATTTCATACTCTAAACAAAGTTGAATGCTTTCATTGAGAGTCAGGTTTGTGATTTGATTACCAATCTATATGAGTCACATTACATGTCTAAGAAGTAAACAAAATCTATCTTTTCTCTCCACAGTGAAGACTGATCATTTAAACATTCCATCAAGTAACAAAATATAAAATTTAGACATTTTGGAGAAATTGTCGAATCCTATGTCATGGGAAGCATGGATAAGGAATTTTGCTTTCTGTTTGGTTGAATGATTGAATGGGATTTAACACCACTTTTAACAGTATTTCAGTCATATCGCAGCAGCTGAAGCAGTCCTAACAATGGATTCCTGGTACTTCTCGGACAAGTACTACCACTTCATCCTTTCCTAGCCTCCAGTTGCTATCCCACTTAGGTTAAGGATTATCCCCCTATTGGTGAGAGACAAATGTCGGAAATGATATGTGCCGCCACCGGGGATCAAACCCATGACATCCCATCGTTGAAGATTGCTTTGCACTTAAACTGGAATAATCTTATTTGGTTAAATTAACCCATTCCCACACAAGGAAACTTTTGGAAGCCCCTCAAGAAAAACAATTACGAAAACATTGTGTACTAGAGGCCCTTGAGCACCTGTATTGCTCCACAGGCCTATATTGTACAAATACAGTAAATGGTGTTTTCAGGATTTATATTCACCATGTGTAGCAAATAAATCTTGACCATGAAATCTTTAAATATGTTTACCTTTTCATTGATTTACAAAAGTCAATTCATTTACCAAGTCAGATATGAAATATGTATTCACATATTTTTTAAAAAAATCACTGGATACCATATATGAAGATAAGCCACAACCTTAAAAGCCATATTTTCAACAAATCAAAATCAATTGATGGAATCTAAAAAGAGTCACCAGAGGATCAACCAGTGAAATTTAGTTGAAATCCATCAACTGTTTTCTAAGAAAAATATTTTCAAAGCTTTCATCATATATGAAAATTATAGCCCCTCCCTTTAAAGCCATGTTTTTCATCTGATCAAAATTCTTTGAAGAAATCTGATAAAGGGCCATCAAAAGATCATTTCTGTGAAATTTGGTTGAAATCCATCCACTTAAAGTTTCTGAGAAAAGGATTTATAAAGGTTTCACCATATATGGAAATTAGCCCTGTCCCTTTAACCCATATTTATCATCCGATCCAAATTCTTTGAAGAAATCTGTTATAGGGTAACCCAAAGATCATTCCTGTTAAATTTGGTTGAAATCTCTCCTATGGTTTCTGAGAAGAGGATTTCTGAAGGTTTCACCATGTATGGAAATTAGCCCTGCCCATTTAAGCCATGTTTTTCATATGATCAAATTTCTTTGAAGGAATCTGATAAAGGGTCAATTTGGTTGAATTCTGTTCAGTTCTCTCTGAGAAGATTTTTTAAATTAAAGTTTATGGATGATCGCATGCACCTACACACAAATAGACACAACACAGACACAACCAAATAACAAGTGCTCAACGGCTTTCAGATAGTGGAGTTAAAAATAAAGAAATTGCTTGTGACAAGCAATTTCCTTATTTTACACAATGTTTTCTACCAAGAAAGTTGAAAATATCTTAAAATTTCATTTCTTCAATTTGGACTGGTCTAAAATTCTGCTGACTGGTAATGGATTAATCTATAAATAATGAATGATCCCCCCCACAATAAAGATTGACTTTTGGAAAATAGGAATCCATTTTGAACATTCATTAAACTATTACCATTTATTAACCTATTACCACAAACTCACACTTTTTAACGCTCCTCAAATTAAAGGTTCAGGAACCAATGTGGAAAATGCAAAACAAGACAGGAATATTTGGAATTATATATCCACTGAAACTCTAACTTCTTTCACTTTGGACCAGTCTAAATTTTTACAATCCGGTAATGGGTTATTCATCTTATCATTTCGAACAAAGATATCACTGAATAACAATGTTGTAGAACAGAAACTTATTTTTCAGTATGATATGCTGTAGAGATAATCAACCTCTCATTGCAACCGTTAAATTGTTGTGCTGCACCTGAATTATGATTGCATAAGTGTGCAGGCTGATCTTAGTCTACACCACCTGCTTGTCCCTTTTTAAACTTGAGTTATTAGCAAGATAAATAACACATACTGTATTCTGAATGATTGAATGGGTTTTAAATAGTTTTGATAATCTTTGTGATGTGACAGGGACTTAAAAAAGTAACCCTCAACCTCTTCCAGATTACTGGTCTGCAGTCCTATCCACGAGCTACACAGGACCCCTATACTATAAGTTCTCAGAGGGAATGCTGTTACTTGAAATAAGGTAAGACAGAGAACTGCTGTTTCTCTGGCTGATTCAGTGAATCAACTCGGCATTTTGCAATGAATCTGTTAGAAATGAGAAGTGATATGACATCATACACAGTGTAGATACTAGCTGTCAGAATGAAAACATACAAATTCTTCATCCCTCATATCTTACTCCACTTTCTCCTCTTACAGTTTTTGTCTATTTACCCTTTCCCCTTTATTGAAATTTTAGACCGGTCCAAAATTTAAAGAGGTTGGCAGATGACAATTGAAATTGAAAGCAATTTGAAATGAAACCAACCTATGTGGTAGAAAATATGGTGGGAAAAGGAGAAATTGCTTGTGCAATTTTTTCCTTTTCCACAATGTTTTCTCAAGTATATCACCACATTGACGTAAAACCATGGTTTTGTAAAAGGAAAAGGGCAAAAATATTTATTAATACTAAACATCTGTTCCAATTTTCAATTAAGCCATTACATGACAACACAAACTTAGACTGTTTTCAAGTAGATATAATTATAAATATCATTTTCTATCTAGATAAGTAGAAAACAATGTGAATAATACCGACATTGCTTCATTTACTTGAAACATACAAGTTGATATGATTTATAGTAGATATCTTTCTATCTGGGTATGTAGAAAACAATGTGAATAATGAAGATATTGCTTCTTTACTCGTTAAATTGATGGGTAAAAAGATGCAATACATATTCAAAGACTTGTCAAAAAATATCTTTCACAGCAAGCTTTTTATCAATACGCTCACTTTGATGTCTGAGCATCTTAAACTTTAAAACTAAATAACAATTATCTTACTTTTTTCTAATTTTAGTAGAGTCCCTTCTAAAATCATGACAAACATCAATCTAACTTCTTGACATAACCATAGCTATGTTTATATATACTGGCAACAAAATATAAGACTATTCCAAATTGAAAGAGACTGCACTCTATGACAATGATTCAAAGTGAGAAATAGTAAGTGCCAATCAGGCTAGAAAAATGAGAAACAGCTTGTGACAAGCATAACCTCCTTTTCCCACAATGTTTTTCCACAAATATTTTCTTCAGAGAACAAGATGCAGGATAAAGATGTAATTGGTTAGTTGCTCTTGTATGTTAGAACAATTGGAGACATTAATTAAGCAGGAAAAGAAGAAAAGTCACAAATTTGCAAGAAATAATTTTCTCTAAAATGGAGTGTGTGAGTCAGCATAAAAAGTAATGAGACAAAAATCTCAGTAAGAATGACATGAGAACTAAAGAACCTCATCAAAATCCCATCTGGAAACTGACAAAAATGTCTGAGATGCTCATTCATGCCTCTGAGTAACTAGGATGAATCAAAGACCCTTTGGTACTTAAAGTGAGGAAATAATCCCAAGACATTAATAGATTGAGACAGATTATTATGATAACCGCAATAACCAATTTCAACACAGTCCTGCTTTTTGCTTGGGAAAGCACTGGGGAAATAAAGTCAATAGACCTTTTCACGGTCTCACAGCGCATGCGTCAAATCGAATCTCGTTAAAGGCGATATTTACCCGAGACTTTGTCACGTGATCGATTGCGGGGAGTCGACAATTTATCACTATATAATCCTATATAAATTGTCTATTTTGAACGAGCAAAAATAAAGGTTAAAAATCAAAATTTTGGTGCAAAAAGGGTTTCAATATGTGAGCAGATATATGCAGACTAGTTGTAGCCAGTAATATTGATGATATTATCGTGTATTAGTAACAAAATTAAGTTTAAAACGACCTGGTGTCTAGGCCATATGAAACATTACGTACCTCGAGTTTTGCGAAAATTACCCTTTCATACAATAATATCTCCTACGAAATAAGATATTTTGGACATATTTTTACACCCCCCCCACATACAAGGAAGGAAAAGTAAATAGTTATAGTTGGCACTCGACGCAAACACTGAATGATTACGTTGATGAATGGAAAATCCTGCCTTGCAGTATACGGTCAAGTGTCAAACATCTTGACAGATATAATGTTGACTAAAATAAAATTCCAATATTAATCCATTCCCAATGAATGAATTTTTTGACTGGTCCAAAAGAAGCTGCAGACGACATTTTAGAGCTAATGGAATTTAACTGTTTATTTATTTTCTTTTTTTCCTTATGGGACAGGAAAAATATTGTGGTTACCGAAGAAATTACTTTATCCAAGCAATTTCTTCATTTTTCACAATGTTTTCATATGCTTCTTCTCAAATTGACATTCGCAGCGTTCTGGTAATAGAAGAATTGGAGGAAAGGAGAAAATATATTCTTTGATTTTCATAATCTGCTTTTCGTCTAGATATGCCATATACCGATTGAAAAGTGTATATGGAAATTCAAAGTTGAGAGCACTATATATTAACGAAAAAAGAATTATTACAGAAATCATGATAGTATGATGACGATGTTAATAGTGCGAAGAAAAGAATGAAAAATAGAAATAATCAAATGTTATGATTATAATGGAGTGCTGTTCGGTAAACAGTCTTGATGTAAAGGGTTCCCTTTCGTATATCACATATCTATATGGTGTTATGTGTAGACGGCAACATGTCACCAAGCACCCAATAAACAACACCGCACACTCTTTATGTATATAAGTAAAATTTATGAATTGATGAAACAGATTTGTCTTTTTATGTTTCAACCGATATGCCGCCAAGTAATGGGCCCTGATCGACGAATCAAAGAATCCGACCAGACGTCGTTTTCAATCGGCACGGGAATATTATTGCATGGTGTTTATTTATTTATCATTATCATTTCAATCTTTTACCAAAATAAAAATACATTTAATACGCTTAACAACTTTGAGTGGATACTTTTTGCTGTGGGATATATATTAACCCCAAAAAGATGGGTGGAAATGATAATTGTTGCGTGGCAGATTGTAGATCGACAAGGCATAACTCTAATACATCCTTCCATAGAATTCCGAAGAAACCGGAGTCTAGAAGAAATTTATGGATAAAGGCAACTGGAATAGTCCTCCATGGAAGAAATAAATTTGCACCAACGAATAATTCTTTATTTTGTGGTCGACATTTTGTGAATGGGAAGAGACGTGATGATCCAACGTCTGTGGACTTTATACCGACAATGAATCTTCCGGTGACTTTGCCAGTAATATTGAGGCAAAGGAGAGCTACTGTTTCCAGTATGAAATCGTCCAAATATGACGGAGCAGTGAAACCCTTGTTAAAGAAAACTGTAGCGTGTGTTACACCAAGAAACGCGTTTTGTTGCCAGAAATTGATCTTAGAAATGTGCAGAACGAAGTTCAGATTTCACATGAGCGGTCAGATGAAATGACAGAATGTGAAATGCTGCATTGCCAAATCCCCTGCGAGGTACGATTTCAATTAAAATCTAACATAAGTTTGGTAGGATTTTCCCTGGTATTATATATATAAGCAAGGACATGGGAACTGATTAAATACAAGCTGATATTTTCCACAGTTTTTTTCAATGTGACTGAGTCTCTGGACAAATCCCTCTTCAAAGTATTTAAACGCCTTCAACGACTTGTAGGCCCGGATGCTTACTTTGTCAAACGATTTGTCCTGCGATTCCACTAATTTTTTTTTTAATTTTGATATATCAAAGGCCGGAACATTTTTCAAACCATTTTCCCATCTATTGTTCGGATTTGTAAACACCGACTTCACAAAAAGAAACTTGTTTTCTGACATTTTAACACTGTTAAAGTCCGGGGTCGTATCGAGCCTTCTTATTTTCTATTGAGTTTTTCAAACCGGAAGTAAAAACTCCCCGCAACGGGAAAATGTTGTTGTTGTTATTTTTTGAAAGCGTCTAACGGATGTAGACTTTTTAGTCATCTGGCGCTTTGCGTGAAAAGGTCTATTAATTATGTAATAAGCAATTTATTCATTCTCATAATGTTTTCTACCTACAAAGACAAATGTTTTTAGAGGGGTGGGGGGTTAAGAAGGAGAAGATTTTTAAAGAATCATTCAATGATTTTTTTAAGTTTGGTAAGCCCTATCAAGACCCCCTTGTGGATTTTCAGCAATTATGGTTATCATATTCAAGAAATCTGGAAATCAAAGTATCAAATTGTCAATGGGTAGCCAAAACATCATAACTACAGCTTCATTCAAGCTGTAGTGGTGATAATTTGCCAGCTTACAGTAACTGACAAATATCTTAGAATGAGTACATTTTTGGTTGGACCCCTCTCAGAAAAAAATCTTGATTTACACATGCAAATTGTTATCAAAGCTTTTTCTTGAAGCAAGATTATGTGGGAATGGGTTACAAATTTATTGCTGCATATACAGTGATGGCTGTATGGTGATAGCTGTATTTATTCCAATTTTTGTAAATGAAAGCTTTGGCCTATTATCAATATTGCTGATCCAGTATTAATAGTGGCCCAATGAAATTTCCCTAGTTATTCATTGCCTTGTCAATAGGATCTAATATCCTAGACCCTTACCATACATGATCCCATAGTGTAAATTACCATTTGGAAAGAGGTTTAGCATCAAATCATTATGGCAACATGACAAGAGGGTCATGATGACCCTAGATCACTCAATTGAGATACTGCGTATAAATTATTTTTCCATGTTTTTTTTATTCAAATTGACTTCCTTCTGAATTGATTCTTGACCTTTCTTAAAATGTTAAATGAAATTGGGCACAGTGTACAACAACCTGTCTTATAAAAGTGCCAGTATTTCTCGATTTTTCCTGGAATACCATGAAGTTGCTCACTGCTATAAATTATCATAAACTAAAGCATTTTTGCAGGGGAACACGAGACAATGCTACATGCACAATATGAAAGCTCTAGCCATATGTACGGTTTAAGAAGAGAAGACATCTTTTTAGAAATCTAAGGAAAATCCCTTTAGTTGGCAATTACCAACCATTTATATTAATTTTGTGGATTCCTATTCTCTGAAATTTGCTTAGAAGACCATGCATTACCCAAGGATCATTCTCTATAAAGTTGAAATCTGATGGTTATTCTTGGAGGAGATGATTTTTAAAAAAAATTGATTTTCTTTCTATGTAATTTTCCGAGTATCCACAATACAGGGCTAATATAAATCATATCATCATAACCTGACGTATTTTGGTAGAGGACTATGAGGCAATTCTACATGTAAA
The DNA here is from genome assembly GCA_946902895.1 of Fragum fragum. Lineage (NCBI taxonomy): Eukaryota > Metazoa > Mollusca > Bivalvia > Cardiida > Cardiidae > Fragum > Fragum fragum. The sequence continues at coordinate 27,153,511 of OX336377.1, read as the reverse complement.
ATTTGAAAGCTGTAGGACTTACAGTTTAGAGGGATAAGATATTTCAACTATTCATAATAAAATCCCTTTCGTTGCCAATAGCACCAGTATTAATCATGGATTCCTACCTCTGAAGTATTTTGGAAGGCCACTACCACAGGATGCCACCGGTTAAGATTCATTACACTCTAGTTACACTGTGGTTAGTTCAGGAGATGATTTCAATGATTTTTTTTCTTTATTTCTATTTAAATTAAAAGTACCCATGACATTTGGCTTATATTAACCTATAGTATTTTGGTAGAGGACCATTAGCAGATGCTGCAAGCAAAATTTGAAAGCTCTGGGCCTTGCAGTTTTTTGAAATTACAAGAAAATTCCTTTGACTGCCTCAGCACCTAGCGTCATTGACCGATAACAATTCCTTGTAGTATTTTGCAAGGCAATGACCCCGGGATTGTTTCTGTAAAGTTTCGTTAAAATCTAATGGTTAGTTTAAGAGAAGAACATGAAAGAAACCTGCCCAAAATCAAAGGGGTAGCACACTTATCTATTAAGTACAATTCAAAAATAGCCATCCCATATGATAGAAAATAATTATTATGGGAAAGGAAGATATTGCTTGTTGAAAGCAATATCTTCTTTTTCCACAATCTTTTCAAGTATAATATATATCACAGGGATCTAAAATTCAGGGATTATATTAGAAAGGGTTAAACCAGAGAGCATTTGATTGTGTTGATCAACATGTAGCACCTTTGTATACATATAAATATTCAAAGATATATATAATGTGTTTCTTTATTGGTTCAGCATTTTCTGCGCTCTAAAGAAAAAGCATGGAAGAAAATACATCATGTTCATGGCCATACAGAAATACTTTGGAAACACTGGTAAAAATCAATTGAATGTTATATTCCGGACTATCCTGGTTATTATAGAGACAGATTGTAGACTGTGATAAAGCTGAAAATATGATATTTACAGTGGAACATAACCACTCGAAATGGCACTCTTACTTGAACAAATTGATCTTTTATTGGCTATCATATTATAGTCCTTGGGCAACCAAAGTACAATAAAACAGCTTTATTAAAGATATATTTACAACATTATAGTTGTCCACCAAAACATGCATATTTCATACTCTTTTAACTTATTGCCATACAGAAATTTTTTAGACCAGTCAAAATTGAAAGACAACTCCAAGTTGATATAAAAAAAAGTATTATCCTTCTTAGGTAGAAAACATTCTGCACAATGAGGAAATTGCTTGTTACAAGAAATTTCTTCATTATGCACAATGTTTTTTTCTTGCGGATCGTGAAAAAGCTGGATTAAAAGTGGGAATGGGTTAAACTTCTTTGGTACATGAGAAATATGTTGTCCAGGGACAACACATCGTGCGCCCTGATTTAATGCACAAAAAATGTGGTGCACAGAATGTTTTTTTTAAACTTTGACTTTGACCTTGGACGTTTAAAAAAAAAATATTTCGCATGACACTAGAACTCACCAAATAGAACAACAGTTGTGCCAAGTGATTTTCAAATCCATCCATAAATGTAGAAGTCATGTTCTGGACAAGGTTGTTCAACTTTGAACAGTGACCTAGACCTTGCACATATAAAATGACACTTGCATTAATCAAGAAGAACAACTGTGCCACATTATTTTCAAATCCATTTATAAATGTAGAAGTTATTCTGCTGACAAGGTCAAATTTGTCCTTTGACCTTCTGCTTTGACCTTTGACCTTAACCCTAAATGTATCTCAACAAACGTTTTGCATGATATTAGCTCTCATGAAGAACAACTGTACCAAGTCATTTTTAAATCCACCCATAATGAAGAAAGTAATTGCTACAGACAATTCATTACTTGACCTTCAACTATGACCTTGGAGGTATCAAATCAAAAGTTTCCTATAACACTAGTTTTTCTAATTCAATCCATCAATGTAGAAATTATGCTCTGGACAGGGTCAATTTTATCATTTGACCTTCAATTGTGGCCTTGACCTTGGAGGTATCACATTAAACATTTCGCATGACAATAACATTTATTAAGAAAAGCAACTGTGCCAATTTATTTTAAAATCCATCCAAAAATGTAGAAGTTATGCTCTGGACAAGGAATTTGACCTTTGACCTTGGAGGTATAAAAAAAAACCTTTTTACATGACACTCAAACTCATCAAGAAGAACAACCAACTAATTAAGCCAAGGTATTTTAAAATCCATCCGTAAATGTTGTAGTTTATGATGCTCTGGACAAGGTCAATTTTGACCTTTGACCTTCACCTAAGACCTTGATCTTGGAGGTATAAAAGGCATGATTGATGTGCCTACTTTCAGAATTCTGGCTATGATATGAATCATTAATCAGCCTACCCAGAACTTAAGTTAATCCTTATGAATAAATTCTGTCTCCAAATATGTCCATGTATGTACCTGACAATGATTGTGACCAAATTTCAGGAAAACATTCAGCAATCACAATGAATTACCAATAGCTTACCATAAGCAGGTTTTGCTCATGTGAACTAAAATGTAAGAAATCTTAAAAGTTGTTAACCCATTCCAACACAGCAAAAATTTAGACTGGTCCAAATTGAAAGAAGCTGCAGACGACAATTTCAAGTTGACGGAATTTTGAATTTTTCCGTCTTTTTGGATAGAAAACATTGTGGATAATGAAGAAATTGCCTGATACAAGCAATTTCTTCATTTTCCACAATGTTTTCAAGCACTTTTTTCTCGAGGGGCGTAAAAAGGAGGGATTGAGTTGGAATGGGTTAAGGAACAAGATACATGTATTCAGATAGATTGTCACTACAAATGAATTGAAGTGAAATAGTTCAAAATTACTTTTATGCAAGACTTTCTACCTTTCCTATCTTAACCAATCCCAACACAATGACGCTTTCTGACATTTTCCACAATGTTTTCTACCAAGAAAGTTGAAGAAATCCTAAATCTAAATATCTTCAAGTCCTTTCAATCTGGACCAGTCTAAAATTTTCTTGTGAGGTAATGGGTTAAAGGGACCTTTTGAACCCCTGGTGAGCTATGTTAAGGTATCCATGATCAGTTTCAATATCAAATTATATTTTGTATTCAATACATGGGGATTATCTTTTCAAATTAAACAGTTTGAGTTCTTTTCTAAATGTCTCTGATATCAATTACTCTGAATTCCAAAGCTTCATGTACTAAAATACAATCTCATTTGAAGTTCAGACCACAATTAGGAAGATATGGTCAGTTGCAGCATGAAGCTGTAGTCAATGACTGCATGATTGGTGACATTGACTATTGTTTATCCCATTACCAGACAGGTAAGAATTTAAGATTGGTCCACACTAAAAGGAGATGCAGACAACAATTCAAAGTTTTTGAAATGTTCAAATTTTTCAACTTTGTCGGTAGAAAAAACAGTGCTTGTTATAAGAAATTTTTTCATTTTACATAATGTTTCAAATTGTATTTCTTGAGGGACATCAAACAGCATCATTGTACAGGAATGGGTTATCCAATTACCAAACAATCAAGCTTTTCACATTCCCTAAAAACTTTTTTTAAGAGCTTAGAAAAACGTTGCTGAAAATTACAAATTTGTTTGATGCAAGCAACTTCTCGATTATTCACTATGTTTTCTACCTCAAGACCAAAAAATAAATTTTATCAACTAAAAGCTGTTGCCCGCTCACCCTTTTTTACAGATGCTCTCTTATAGCCTGATGTGCCTCAGAATATAGACCTTGAGTGAATTCATGATGCAATTATTTACAAACCAGATGAATAGGGAAATGGGATCTCCAGCAAGGAAATGTAATCCCTTCCAATCCTATTTGTATAGGCCTATCCTCAGGATGTATTCTATCTCAGAATTTCATTAACTTTTATCCGGTTCATGGCAGCACAATTATGGGATTTTTTTCCTCAAACATAAAGAATTTGACACAATTATGACTAAATTCTGCTTTGCCTTGCTAGACTGAAATGATCACTAATACTGACAATTCAACACTATAGAGGTAGTACGAGACTTTGCCTAATGCTTCAAAGATGTCTGGTCTAGAGCATTAGTACTTATATACTTAAAAATCATCTTAAGAAAATATTATACCTCTTGTCTGATTTCATTCTTGTTCAGTGTTATAAAAGCTGCAAGTTTTGCCAGTCATTATTAGTAAAATCTCAAAATTGTCTGATGTGAGTTCCATGTGGACATTCTGAGGTTAAACTTCAGAAAAGAATTGAAGACAGAACTGTTGAGCAACAGTTACTGTCAAATACTTTTCTTACAAGCAACAATTTTTCATATTGATTTCTACCCAAACAGACAAGGATATTCAACCTAAGTCATAATTACTCCGGACTATTTATGTTTTGGCAGAAGGAACAGTAAAAGATCAGCCTGCACACAAGTGCTCTAAGTACTTTCATCCCTTTGATTTTAACACAGTTCACTGGAGAGGACTTTTAAGCTAGGAAAAAAAGGTTAAAATTCCATCAACTTTAAATTGTGGTCTGCAACTTCTTTCAATTTGGACCAGTAAAAATTTTGCTGTGTGGTATGGGGTTAAGCGTATACAATGGATTTTAGTAGATATCTAATACTAACTCAAGGAGTTTCATCTTATGACAGTCATTTCACTATCAATGAAGGTAGGCTTGAGCAAACTATAATGAACAACTTTTAGACCATTACCAGATGACAAAATCTTTGGCTAGTTCAAATTCAAAGGAGTTGCAGACAACAATTTAAAGTTAGTGAAATTTTAGATTTTTTCATCAAAAAGCATCATTGTGTGGGAATTGGTTATAGAAATTATTGACAGGGAATGCATTGCAGGATGTTCTTAATTCTTGCTTGATCATCTTCACAAAAACTTCTGCTCAATAGTTTTGACATACCAAGAGTAGGATGAATTCTCTTTGATGCTAAGTTTGCTGACTAAATGCCTTTATAAATATTTCCAATATTTGTGCATGACGACCTAATTCTGACAGACTCCTAACACAATTGGACCATTATTCGTCTTTCATCTATCTAATGTATTTACCAGACATACAAACTGCAAAAATGCCAAAATTATATCATACCAGCATGCCTGGTTGTAACGGATTGCTGGCCAGGCCAACTTATCTCCGACACGACCTTAGACTGAGATATAAAACAACGACATTTGGTATAATTTTGTAAACTCAGGTTAGTTGAAGATGTATATGTTGTAAATGTAACAACATGAATAAGCTGTAGCTATGATGTTTACATCCCCAAACCAATAAAAATACCTAACACAAATGTCAGGGTTCATAGTTCACTTTTGGTATAAATGAAGGATTTGTTTGGTCAATCCATTTAAGAGATGAAGAGAATATTTTTTTGTTTTCATGGAGGTATGAACGGAAAAACCTAATCACACTGTATGAATAAGCGAAGCGGATTCATACATTGTGTGATTATGTTTTTAGGTTCATACCTACATGAAAACAAAAAATATTCTCTTCATTTCTTATAATCTAATGGCATCGAGCAAAAAGAAACAAAAACTTCACAAATTTACATACCTTTTTGTATGGGACTATTTTGTGCGGAATCATATAAAACCAATGTGTGCTCAAAATTTTGTTCATGGAGTTATGAATAATTTTTTCGACCAATCAGAACGCTTGTTTTTGATAAACGAAACTAAAAATTAAATTATTTCAGAGATGAAGAGAATAATTTTTGTTTTCATGGAGGTATGAAACGAAAAACCTAATCACACTGTATGAATACGCGAAGCGAATTCTTACATTGTGTGATTAGGTTTTTCGGTTCATACCTCCATGAAAACAAAAATTATTCTCTTCATTTCTTATAATTTAATAGCATCGAGCGGAAAAAACAAAAGCTTTGCAAATTTTGATACCGTTTTGAATGGGACTATTTTGTGCGGAAGCAAACAAAGTCGCTGCATGCTCAAAATTTTGTTCATTGAGTTGTGAATAATTTTTTTCGACCAATCAGAAGGCCTGTTTTTGCTAGACGAAACTAAATATTAAATTATTTTTGATTAACAGTGGCAATCTGTCAACTATGACACAGTTTCTTTAACCCTGACAATCCCGCTTTTTTACGCACTGAAGAAAAATACTTCAGGAAAAGCATTGTGGACAGGGAGAAATTGCTTGTCACAAGCAATTTCTCTGTTTTCTCACAAATTTTTCACCTCACAAGGCCTTTATTTTTCAAATTAAACTAACTTTGTCTACCATTTTGTTGTTGTTTTAACTTTGGTGACATACCCTATTTCACCTGATAAACACTCAATCGAGCTATGCAAAACACAGACAGGGAGCTGCTATTTTGTACAAAGTTGTCTTGGTGATCATTCTATTCAATGAATATTTCTGTTTCAATTTTTCTTAAGTTCATCAATAACAACCCAATTCATGCATATCGAATGATTTACAGTACTCTGGCAGATTTTTAAGATTCTCAAACATAATGGAGACGTTTACCAAAATTTGTTTGTCTTTTCTAATTTTGATAGGTTTGAGACATCGCAGGCAATTTGTGAATTTTAACACTTCATTACTATTCAACTCACCAATGGGTGGATAATCGTAAACCCAAGTGCAATAGCAGATGGAGGCTAGGAAAGGATGTAGTGGTAATACTGGTATGAGGAATACCAGGAATCCATTGTTAGGTGCTCCAACTGCCTGGATACAAATGAGGTACTGTCAAAATTGGTGTTAAACCCCATTCAATCAATATTTCATTACTATTCAAATATTGTTTAGTTTATCCAGTACATGTTTTAGTTGACAAGGTATTTCATTTCGTGTAATTAGGAAATAGACACTATCTAGATAATATTCAGAGGGAACATGATGGTAAATTTGAAATCAATTCTTAAATGTAGGAAGAATGCTCCAGACAAACTCCGACAGATGTTAATGGACTGATGGACGGACAGGAATACCTTGGAACAGATGGACAAAATTGGTAGGGGATAACTACAGATAACACAATATGACATCAGGTATAGCTGAAGGAGCCAGTCCTTCGACTGCAGAGGAAAATTGGTACCTGAGAGAACAGATAAATAAGGATAGTCGTTAACCCATTCCCAAACAATGGCACTTTTTGGTGCCTCTCAAGAAAGATGTTTGGGTTAGAAAACATTGTGGTTAATGAAGAAATTGCTTGTTACAAGCAATTTCTTCATTATCCACAATGTTTTCTAACCCAAAGTACAAAGAATTCTAAAATTTCATCATTAAAAAATTGTAGCATGAAACTTTTTTCAATTTTGATCAGTTCATCTGGTAATGGGTTGAACAGTTAATTCAGAGCCTCCCCCAGCCTGTAATTTCCATATTTTGTTGATGTAGCAGAAAAACTCTAGCACACATCATGAAACGAATTCCAGTGAACTGGTTTGATTGATTGAATTGTAATATCAATTGGACAGGGAGGCAGCTAGGGTACAATAGAATTTCTCCCCAAACAATAAATATATTCTGTAATGTAAATCTTCATGGAGTATTGTCTGGAGAAACTCCAAGATTGTTCACTTTTGATGCCTAACACTTGTCATGCTGATCTGGAATATTCCTGTATTGGCAGAAGGTATAAACAAAGATCAGCTTCCACATAAGTACAGTCTGATCTTATTCTACACCACCTGCTTTTCCCTTTTTGGGCCAGAGCTGTTTATAAGATAATCTTTTAAAAGATATATCAACCTACAATCAGTGCCTCCAGTGCTTTCAGCCCTTTGGTTTTAACAAAATCTGTAGAGGATTTACAAGGGTTCAATTTCATATCCAAAACACTCACACACCTTGCAGGGTAAAGGAAGTTATTTATATAACTCCCAATCCACCAATTTTTCTGTTAATTGTTGACTTGTGTTTTACATGTCATGAAAATGCACGCTTAATCAGTGATAAAGCAAAATTATGACTAGAAAAAGTAGCGACTCTCCAGAACCATCAAGTGTCCAAATCTTGCTCAATTCAACGCATACCGGTTCATTGTCTGTAACCAATGAAATGAAGTAATCCAAAGTTTATTTAAAAGATTTAGAGAATATATTTTGTTTTCATAGAGGTATGAACTGAAAAAACTAATCACACTGTATGAATACGCAAAGCAGATTCATACATAAGTATGATTAGGTTTTTCGGTTTATACCTCCATGAAAACAAAAAATAATCTCTTCATTTCTTATAATTTAACAGTATTGAGCAAAAAAAGCAAAAACTTAACAATTTTTGATACCTTTTTGTATGGGACTATTTTGTGCGAAGCATACACTATCGCTGTTTGCTCATAATTTTGTTCATGGAGTTATGAATAATTTTTTTCGACCAATCAGAATGCCCAATTTTGATAGACGAAACTGAAAATTAAATTATTTACATATAATTTGCCTACTACAATGGCAACAATTTTTATATCATCATACACAAAAGAAAATTGAAAAAAGTCTACCGTGAGGATTCCCAACGGACATTATGTAATCATTGTCAGTGTTTGCCGATGTATGACAAAAATAAAAAAAGGATACACATAGGCATTTAAAACTGGATCCCACTGCCCCATTGAAATGCTTACCTTGGGCTCTTTCTGCTCTGATGAGCAGAAAATATTTCACCCTACCACCATATTGTAGGTAGCTATCAATATCCCACATGTGTGATGGGCGCTAAACATATTTTGATAAAATCTTGAAAAACTATCATTTAAAACCACTTTCAACAGTATCTTAATTAATAATCAGTGCTCTCAATAAGTGGATGTCAATGAATATTACGTCCAGAAAATCAGAAATGTCTGTAAAATCAGACCAAGATGTAAAGTAATGTCCGAGTTAAAAGAAAAACATCCTGAATTAATCTTCCTTATGTTTTCTGAATTCACAGGATAAAGGTTTTAATGAATAAAAGAATGTATACACTCGCCAAAAGTCCATAAAATACCCTCAAGTAAAATTGAATCGATTAGCTCTTTAAAGAAATATCTCCATGACGACTGATACGGATGATGGCATACTCGATCAAAGCCAGTTCGTTAACATAGCCACCGCTTGAACTTAGCCACAATTTCTTTGGAAGTCACTTGATTGATAACGTGCCTGGCCAAACTGGAGTAGGCCTGTGGACATCAGTCTAGAGGACTTTTGTCAAATATTGCCATCAGGTCGATTTTTTGAAAACTATGTTTCGGCCGGTGTTCATTGACCCATAATGTTAAGTCCCATGTTCGTGGCTAGTACAGAACAGAATGTCAAAAGGCACACCTGTTTTACATTCTAGATACATTTTTAACGTGTTCGTAACTTGATATGACGTCTGTTATGGAAACATCAAAGTTACCCGATTGATCTTGCAAGCTTCCGAGAGTTCCTTCCCTTTTAAATGATGTCATGGATGTTGTCTGTAAACATCAAGTGGTAGAATTGAAACAAGAAATTTCTTACAAGATGCAACTCTGTAATAAGGATTATTACCTTCTTTACGGCTACTTTAATTCTCTTCAGTGGTACTAATGACGTATATATTCGGATATTTATGATGTGACCGGAGACAGTTTAAGAATACTGCAGTCACATTTTTGTCGAAAATGCATGAAATATTCTCTTCTTTTACCACAATGTTTTCTCTAGTTCCAGTAAAAAGGAAATGGAATTGAGAGACTATAAGTAAAGGATGGAAAAGAATGCACTGTAGGCTTGATCTGATTTCACTTACCGGTAATTTATTTTTATTTGGGGGGAATATGGTGGTGAGTATGAAAAACAAGAGGCCCATGAGGGCCTGAGACGCTATATTGTTTATCAAGTTTTCCGTTAAAGAAATCTGATATTTATAGAAGTTAATCGCTCAAAAAAGAATGCATAAAGAAATAAAAAGGGCTTTATCCCCTTTATCATTTCAAGCAACAATCCTCAAGGCCCCTTTTCCCATGTTTCATGACGGATCCACTCCATTTCCAAAAGAAAGTTACATTATAACCCTACAATCATTTTGTGAATATTTCATCAGAATCTGACAATAATTGTGGTCTTTATCACATAAACAGGATTTTTTTTAATGAAAATCAATAAGGCCCCTTTTCCTGTGTTTTCTGATAGATCAATTTCATTCCAAAAGGAACTTTCCTTACAACCCTACAATTGTCCTGTGAAATTTAAAAGACAATTTGATAATGATTGTGATCTTCATCACATACACAAGAATGTTTTGAATGATAATCTGTAAGGCCCCTTTTCCTGTGTTTCGAATGCCACAATTATTCCATGCATCTTTGAAGAGAATCCAATAAAACTGTTGACTTTGTTGTGTTAACAAAGATTGTGTTAACAAAGATATTAAAATTCAAGTTCTCATAAGGCCCCTTTTCCTGTAATATTTTACTGTTGGTTTTATCATTCTGTGAAAGTTAAAAGTGAATCTGATGAAATGTTGGCAATTCATTATGTTTACTAGAATATTTAAATAAAAAATCATATGCCCCTTTTTTACATGATACTTGATGGACTGTACCCAGTCTGAAAAGAACCATTTAAGTGATTGTACTATCATTCTGTGAAATTTTGAAGTGAATCCGGTGAAATCAAGGGACATCATTGAGTAAACCAGAATATTTAAGAAAGTTTTTCATAAGGCCCCTTTTTATGTGACACTTGCCATAATGAGATCCACTGTCAAAATCAACGATTGGAATGATGGTACAATCAATCTGTGGAATCTGTGGAATTTATTGTGTTAATGAGTTTATAGTGAAATCTTCATAGAGCCCCTTTTCTCATGATACTTTACAGAACAAATCGAATTTCAAAAGGAACATTTCTAATGAAGGTACAATCATTCTTTAAAAGTTAAAGAGAATCAATGAAAACAGTGGACTGAATTGTGTCAAGAATTTTTGTAACAAAATTTTCATAAGGCCCCTTTTTCCGTGAAACTTAACAAATCAGACCCAATGTACAAAGGAACAATCCTAATGATAGTTTGAAGAAAATGATAAAGACTGAGGACTTTATTGTAATAATGATGTTTTGTAACAAAATTTTTATAAGGTCCCTTTTGTTGTGTCACTTAACCAATCAGACCTAATTTACAAAGGAACATACAATCAGTCTATTAAAGTTTGAAGAGATTCTGATAAAGACTGAGGACAAAATCTTTTTAATGAGGATTTGGTAATTATTTTTCATACAGCCCCTTTTCCTATGATACTACACAGATCAGGCCCAATTTGCAAAGAAACAATCCTAATGATGGTACAAACATTCTGTGAAAGTTTAGACAGAATCCGATGAACACTGCAGACTTTATCTTGGTGTAAAATTTTTACAATAAAATTTTCATAAGGATCCTTTTCCTGTGATACTTGAAGGATTAGGTTTTATGTCAGCATCGACAATCGTGATTATTGTACAATGATTCTGTGAAGGTTTGAATAAAATCCAATGAAAGCTCTAGCTGGACTTGGTTACAAGGATTATAGATAAAATTCTCTAAAGGCCCCTTTTCCCATGATAAAAAACATATCACTCCTAATTTGAAAAGAAAGAATCCTCATGGTGGAATAATCATTCTGTGAAAGTTTTAACAGAATCTGATGAAAACTGTTGACTTTCTTGTGGTACAAGGATTTTGAAATTAATTTTCATAATGCTCCTTTTTCTGTGATACTTGAAGGATCAGGTTTTATGTCAGCATCGACAATCGTGATTATTGTACAATTATTCTGTGAAGGTTTGAAGAAAATCTGATGAAAGCTCTGGACTTGGTTACAAGGATTATAGATAAAATTCTAAAAAGGCCCCTTTTCCCATGATACTAGACAGATCACTCCTAATTTGAAAAGAATGAATCCTCATGGTGGAATAATCATTCTGTGAAAGTTTTAACAGAATCTGATGAAAACTGTTGACTTTATTGTGGTACAAGGATTTTAAAATCAAATTTCATAATGCTCCTTTTCCTGTGATACTTGACGGATCAGGTCTAATGCAAACATCAACAATCATCATTATTGTACAATTATTCTGTGAATGCATGAAGAAAATCCGATGAAAGCTCTGGACTTATAAATTGGTAGCAAGGATTTATAAATGAAATTTTCATAAGGCCCCTTTTCCTGTGTTTCTTGACAGTTCAAACCCTGTTATGAAAAGAATGATAGTTATGACCTTCCAATCATTCTGTGAAAGTTTCAACAAAATCTGACTAAATCATTCTGGGAATGTTTGAAGAGAATTTGTTGAAAACTATGGACTCTGTTGTGTTTACGAGGACTTTTTCAATCCAGTTTTTATCGTGCCCCTTTTTCCCGTGGTCCTTGACAGTTCATACCAAATTTTGAAAGGAACAATTCTTATGATGGTACAATCATTCTTTCAAAGTTGAAGTCAATCAGATGAAAACTGTGGACTCTAGAGTGTTAAGAAAGATCTTTGAATTAAAATTTAATAAGGCCCCTTTTCCTATGTTTCTTGAGGAATCATTTTCGATTACGAAAGGGAAATCCTTATGATGGTACAATCATTCCGTGAAAGTTTGAAGAGAATCCATTGAAAATTGTTGGCTCTAGATTATTAATGAGATTTTCTTATTAAAATTTTCATAAGGCCCCTTTTTCCTGTGTTTCTTGACGGATCATACCCAATTTCGAAAGGAACAATCCTTATGATAGTACAATCATTCTTTGAAAGTTTGAAGGGAATTCGATGAAAACTGTTGACTCCAGAGTGTTAAAGAGGATTTCTTAAAAGATTTTTCGATTAAATTTTCATAAGGCCCCTTTTTCCGTGTTTCCTGATGGATCTGACCAAATTCCAAAGGAACAATCCTTATGATGGTACAATCTTTCTGTGAAAGTTTAAATACAATCTGATGAAAACTGTGGACTCTAGTTTTTTAATCAAATTTTCATAAGGCCCCTTTTCCGGTGTTTCTTGATGGTGCAATCATTCTGTGAGAGTTAAAGTCAATCCAATTAAAACTGTAGACTCTATCGCGTAAACGAGGATTTTTAATGAAATTTTTAATTGAATTTTCATAAGGCCTCTTTCCCATGTTTCTTGACGGATCATACCCATTTTCGAAAGGAACAATCCTTATGATGGTACAGTCATTCTGAGAAAGTTTGAAGAGAATCTGATGAAAACTGTGGACTCTATCCCGTAAACAATGATTTTTAATGGAATTTTTATTAATAAATTTTTTCATAAGGCCCCTTTTCCCATGTTTCTTGACGGATCATACCCATTTTCGAAAGGAACGATCCTTATGATGGTACAATCACTTTGGCCAGGAGTGCTAAAAACTCTTTTCTAAAACTGGTCCTTATTGAGAGCACTGTATCATCTCAGCTGGTTCCCTTTTAGGCTTTACCATAATGGCCTTCTGCATTTATCACACCACTGCTACCAAACCACTGCTCATCCATCCGTTAGTGTTATAACTGTCTCTTCTGAGACAACCAAATGATGCAGGCATTTTCAGATTACTGTTTGCAAATATGAAAATGTAGTAGTACCCAAGCTTGCTTTGAAGCACTAAATAGGGCATGTAGGCTTTTGACATTTTTTTTTAATCCAACAGCAGCCAGATATTGGGAATGTTGCGTGTGTACATTAATTTTGTGAGTGATAAACTTTTTGAGAATGTCATTTTGGTCAAAGATGGAAAACAAATAGACTCAATCTAATTACCATGTCATGATATGAAACCACTCCCTTTATTAGACAATGACATATTCTGTACATCCTTGGAGGCAATCCTTTTTGATTTCTTTCACCTAAATCTGAAAAACTTGAACTAGCCATAACAATGCAGTTGGACTGTCTTCACAAAGAACCTCGGGGCTCAAAATGTTACTCGAATTCTATATAATGGTTTCATCTAAAAGTTGTTTGTTGAAATTAGCCCTTGTCATGCTGATTAAAATTAATACCGAACTGCATTAAAATCAAAGAAATAAATGCAATGATCAGAGCACTGATCAAAGCACTAATTTTGGGTTGAATTTGTTTTAAGAATTTATCTGTTAAAAAAACTCTGGTTTAAAATGAATAAGCAGGTGGTGTAGACTAGGATCAGACTGCGTGTAAGTGCAGTCTGATCTTTGTACCTCCAGCAAAAACAGGAATATTCTGGGTTCAGGATGATAAGGTTTAAATGTTACAATATTTTTCTGTACATGGTATACTAACCAATTCCCACACAATTCCCTTTTTTTTTAAATCCCTTCAGTAAAAGGCTTGCAAAAATGAAATACTTGCTAGTAAGTTGTAACATTCCACAATCTTTGAACGCCAAAAGACAAAAGATTTTAAATATTTCCTTATCTACAAATTGTCATCTGCAACTCCTTTGAATTTGGACCAACCTAAAATTTGGCATCTTGTAATGGTTTAATATGAAGACTGGAACCAACAGTGTTTATGCTCACAAATCACAATGGCAGTTGATTAAATTATAGTTGTTATATTTCAAGAATCTTTACATGTGTTCATGTGCTAACAGCAAACAGTGTAAATGAATATGCTTGACTAGAAATGCAATTAGGAGAAACCATTAAAATGTTGCTGTGGGAATATCTTAATGATGTCCATCAGCTACTATTGATTCAATAAGAATATTCACTGACCATTTGACCTGGACTTTGTCAATGTTGAGTCTGGACACATTAAGTGGACAAGGGTCTATAATTACTGGACAATTAGATGCTAGATAAGGCCAGTCCATTATACAGACAAACAAAACCAATCAAGCAAACAGGATCAGTGTATGATATGGGTTCTGTCAGATAGGGCCCCTATATTGGCATACTCTATTCCAACACTATCCCCCTTTTTTCTACCTTCAAGAAAAGAGTTCCTAAAATGCAATATGACAAATAATGAAGAGATTGCCAAAATTTTCTTCATTTTTCAGATTAATTTCTGCACACTGTCAGAAACTTAAAATTCTATTGATCTGGAATTAACTACTTGTCTAAATTTATGCCAAAGGATATCAATGAACTCTATTTACCTACAATGCACACACTGTCCAGGCTGCTCAATTTCTGCTGTCAACCCATTACCACAAAACAATTTTTTAGACTGGTCCAATTTGAAAGAAGTTACAGATGACAATTTGTAGTTAATGAAATTTAAAATTCTTTGTCTTTTGGAAGAGAAAACATTGTGAATAAATGACCGCTGCTCATGCTACCAATTAACCGATTCTCAAACAAAAAAAATTTAGTCTGGTCCAAATTCAAAGAAGTTGCAGAGGACAAATTTAAGTTAATGAAAATTTTAAAAACTTTGTCTTGTGGGGTAGAACACATTATGACCAATGAAGCAATTGCTTGTAACAAGCAATTTCTTCATTATCCAACATGTTTTCCGAAGTTTTTATGTAGAGAGGCATTTAAAAGCATCATTGTGCCGGATTGGGTTAAGTTAGCAGACTAATGCATCTAAATTCAAAAGTAAAACAAGAGGACCACTATGGTCCTAAATCGCTTCCCTGTATTATGATGGTTCATGGCTTTATGATATAAACAAAATAGCAAAGCCCTCTGTCTAATTATTTTGGAGAAGATGTTTAAAGATTTCTCTTTTAATCCTAGGTATATTGATGATCCCACCATAAAGCACTAATTTCCTGAATATGCTAATGCGTTGAAGTATAGACATCAATACATACCAAGTATAAAAGCTGTAAGCCTAATGGTTTAGGAGAAGAAGGCTTTCAAAGGTATCATTATTTATTCCTAACTAAAATTAGGGATTGCACAGAAAAGGGCTAATTTTTTTAAGTAATTTGGTAGAGGGTCAATGGCTGATGATATGTACCAAATATCAAAGCTCTAGGCTTTATGGTTTGGGAGAAGAAGATTTTCAAAGATTTCCTTCTTTATTCATTTGTAAAATCACAAATCGCACAGAAAGGGCTAATTTTCACAGTATGATAATTCTTTGAAGTTTTTTGGTAGACGGTCAATATATTTTGATATGTACAAAATACCAAAGCTCTAGGCCTTATGGTTTGGGAGAAGAAGATTTTTAAAGTTTTCCTTCTTTAATTCTATGTAAAATCAGGGATCATTAAGAAAAGGGCTAATTTTCAGAATATGGTAATTCTTTGAAGTATTTTGGTAGAGGGTCAATAGATGATGATATATACCAAATATTAAAGCTCTAGGCCTTGCCGTTTGGGAGGAGAAGATTTTTTAAGTTTTTTCATTCCGTTGCCATGGCAACCAGAGTTCTTCATGGATTTCAATTTTTTGAAGTATTTTGAAAGAGCATGACCTAAGGTTCATTTCTGTGAAGTTTTGTTGAAATTCCATGGTTAGTTTAGGAGGAGAAGATTTTTTTGTAATTGTAAACGGACGGACGGACGACGGACGATGAACGATCACAATAGCTCCCCCAGAGCACTTCATGCTCAGGGGAGCTAAAATGAGCTCTGCTGTAATAAGTTGAATGAAACCAGTGGATCATCAAGTTAGTATAGCCTAAAATGACAAATTGTAATATGACCTTGGCCACATGCAGACTATTGAGATACATATCATATTTAACATAGTTTGACACTGTATCCAATTTCATTTAATCATTCATCTTGAAATCCCTTACATTATAAATCACAAAACAAATCAATACGCAGGTTCATAAATATCCGGTTTTGTATTAACCCTTGTCATGCTGAACCCGGAGTATTCCGGTTTGGGCAGGAGGTATAGACAAATATCAGCCTGCACATATATACACATGTTTGGAAATTAGCCCTGCCCATTAGAGCCAAGCTTTTCATCCAATCAAAATTCTTTTAACAATGAAGTCTGATGAAGGGTCACCCTAGGATCATTCCTGTGAAACTTGGTTGAATTCAATCGACTGGTTTCTGAAAAGAAGATTTTCATAGCTTTAACCATATACACATGTTTGGAAATTAGCCCCACAGAAAACCTGCGTCTCGTACGCAGAATCATGATAGCAGGACTCACAAAATTGGTAGACATGCGTCCCCGGGGACGCAGTTTCAAAATCAAAATATGGATTAATGATAACAGAATTCTGAAAATTTTCAATTTTCAATGTTTACACCAGGTGGTACAAATGTCTTAACTCTACGTCAAATACCAATACGCTACAGTATTTAGGCTTGCGTAACGTGCCGATCTTCACAACTTATCGGACAATGCGAAGAATGAAAAACACCAAGTATGCCGAATAGCTGTTTGAGTAACTCCAGTCCGCGACGTTTACCGGCGATTATTTATTAAAGTGAGCCCCTTAACTGTATTGTTTTCTTTTATCAAATACACGGCAGATAATTTTTGTCATGATTTATCAAGTCAGATATCCAAATGCAACTTCTTTTGCGCTGCCAATTTGATTTTGTATTTATATTTTGATAAGTAAAAAGTAACAGGAGGGTAACAACTTTTTACATTCTCCGACAGCCAATCAAATTGCGAGAAACTGTTTACAGTGGATACAATGGTCTTGATGAATATCCCTGCCTTTCATTTACAAAATAATGCACAATCTCTATCTTAAATTGATTAAGAAAAATATTTCTGTAATAGGGTAAATATTCTTTTAACTACTCCAGAGATTTGCATTTTTGTTTATTTTGCCCGAGGCAAAGAAAATCTCGTTTATTCCATATTTTCGGTGATGACGTGATTTTAATTCTTCGTCTGCAGCAGGAAATAACAAACTGTCGCAGCAAAGCTACCTTCGGTCCTTCTTCAATAAAGGTTTTAAAAAACCTGTAGATCCTGAACAAAGCCCATCAAATTCACTACTAGTACATGTAGTTTAATTGATGATACTCTAGTTATGCTTATTAATCTATTTTTCCAAACCAATGAGGGACCCTCAAAACTTAACCAGGGACTCCCTAAACCAAACATGTTGAGTCCCAGGGACCCCCAAAATTAAAGATGAAACTAAATCCCTGTCAAAGTCATGTTTTCCATCCAATAAAAATTCTTTGTAGGAATCTAATAAAGGGTAATCCAAGGATCATAACAAAAATTCTTTGAAAGATTCTGATAAAGGGTCACCGAAGGCTCATTATTGTGCAATTTAGTTTAAATCCATCTACTTGCTTCTGAAAAGAAGATTTTGAAAGGAAGGAATCTGATGTGTTAGCTAAGGATCACTTCTGTAAAATTTGGTTGAATCTGCTAGTCACATTCTGACTCAGGAGGAGATTTTTAAAGTAAAATTTTACAGACGGATGGACAGACTCACAGAAAATCATAGACAGACGCACAACAGATAATATGCTATGATGACTAGCTCTGCTTGGCTTTCAGCCACCAACCGGTGGAAAAAAATACTAGAATTCAGGATCCTTATTGTAGTTCTTGATGAATAAGATATTACATGTATCTTGTTTATGTATAAATGTTACAGGGTTGGCTCTGGCTAAAAAAAGGTTGTCCCAATCACTTTCACAAAATGAAAAAAGTTGGGGCTAAACTGGTTAGAGTTGGGGGACACATTTTTTAAAGCTGGGGCAAAGTCTGTTATCATATGGTCAATCTGTAAATATCATGTGTGAAAATACTTGATACACAGTTATCACTGTAAATACTTAAGTAAAGTTTAGTACTTTAATTGAAATTATTTTTTATTTCCTTCTTTGACCCATTACCGGACATCACAATTTGATTTGATCTAAATTCAAAGCAGTCGCAGACAATAATCTCAAAGTGTTAGAATTTAGAAAATCTTTGCCATTTAGGATAGATAACATTGTAGATGCTTTCAAAAGCCTTTTACTTGAGGGGCATAAGAAACAAAGCATCATTGCGTGGGAATGGGTTTAATTCTTTTAAATTTTTCTTTCAGTTTTGAGCAGTTAAAATTATGTTTTCTCAAACTCTCGAAATTATATTTTTGATTTACCGCCTGTATTTTCCTAACTTAATTAGTGAACTTTAAAATTGACCAGACCCTCACACCATACTGTCCAGAGGTCATGCTGAATAACAAGATATGTTTGTGAAACACTTATAAGACATTAATCCCTGGCCAAATCAGTAAATATTCAGAGAAGATTATTGTCCTTCGTAGATGACCTTGGAAGATTATTTTGTCCATGACATATGCAGATTTGTGCATATATAAATCAAACTCCATTTATAAGCATTTACTGTATCTTACTATTTTTGGACCTTTAAAGAGTAGACGTTTCAAAAAAGTTCTCTTATCATTCATTTATGAAGGGTAGATTCTACACCTCACAAACTTTCATGAAAATAACATGCATTTCTTCACAGGATAGAATAGTTTTCAAGGAAACATGGTGATAGTTATATGTAGTTGTTGTCATTTTTGTTTGCATGAAGGGCATTACTCTACAGCAACATTACCACACAATCCCACATATTTATTGTGCAAAGAATTATAGCTATTAAAAATGTTGCAAAGTTAACCCATTACCAGACAACAAAACTTGCTACACAAGCAATTTCTTACCTTTTCACAATGTTTCCTACCATATAAAGTCCTAATCATTACTAAATTACAACCAACTTTGTTTTGTCAATTACAACCTTTTTGGACTAGTCTAAATTTGTCAATCTAGAATGGGTTAAGAAACCTTTCCTGTACAAACCCTTGTGGATTTTATGTGGCTGCGATTTAGTATTTGCAAAAACATTGTGGTAAAAGAATTGCTTGTAACAAGCAATTTCTTCATTTTCCACAATATTTTCTACCACAATTGATGGTTTCATTTCAAATTGCATCAAATCTTAATTGTCGTCTGCAACTTCTGTCAATTAGGACCATTCTAAAATTTCAAGAAAAGGGAAGGGGTTAAGCCATCAGATAATATAACACATGATTGAGAAGTTTCATATAGTACAACCCCAACTATGAAATACATTCAAAATTCTTTTACATCAATTTGACAGTCACCAACTTGAATAATTAGAATTTACATATTGGGCATATTTTAGAGTCACAACATGTACATGTAGAATGATCTATCAACTCTACCATACAAACCAACATGCAAGATGTAACAAAATGTAAATAGCTGGTTGGTTGGCAGCAAAACCATTGAAACTACAGCTTTAGTGAACTGTAATAATGACTTTTAACATTTAAGACAAATTTTAGATCTTGAAATTGGAAAATAAATGCCAAATAAGATATAAAAACATTATCAGAAAAGGAGAAATTGTTTGAAACAAACAGTTTTCCTTTTTCTCTCAAAGTTTTCCATGATCATATTTCTACAGGGTGTCTATTGTGTGGCAATGTTTTGTGTACTTGCTTAAATTATAAACTATCAATATTGAAGTTGAAGGTACATTACTGGTCTAAATAAAATATTTAATTAGTCTCTCATTTTTGTAGATTGACAGTGGTGTTGCATTTATTGCAAATCAGACTGATCAGTGAATACAGCAATATTGTGGTTTTAGATTGAAAAGGTAATGCACTAATTATATGACAGGGGAGTGGTAAAGGGGTAAATAAATTACCTCAAGTGTAAATAAGAACATGCAAATTATGTAAAACAGACAATCCCTTCCATTCTTAAAGTTCATTCATAAAAAAATGCAATCTTATGCATTTAAACAACTCCAACACAAATCCAATTATTTACATACCTCAAAAAAAAAAGAATTAGGAAAAATAAATAGAAAATGAAGAAATTGCTTGCTACAAGCAATTTCTTCATTGTTCTCAATGTTATGTGTTCTACAAAACACACACACACATACACACAAACACTAAAGATTTCTAAAATTTCCAAAAAGACAAAGACTTTTAAACTTCAAAGACTTAAAATTGTCATTTGCAGCTTCTTTCAATTTTACCAGTCTAAAATTTTGTCATCTGGTAATGTGTTAACACTTTCCTGTTCAAAACCTAAGTTTTGACATTCCTGTGTTTAACACTTGAGAAAACATTGTGGAAAAAGAAGAAATTGCTTGTGACAAGCAATTTCCTCTTTTTCAGCAATATTTTCTACCCACTGAATGATTATTTTCCATTTAAACCAACTTAAGAAAAGCTGGTCTTCATAAAGTGCTTGATCACCAATGATTTACTTAAAAAGATTGTGAAGAGTTAGTAATTCAGTATATGATTGAATAGATGATTATAAAGAGTTTGGCAAGTTTTCCAGCAATAGTACCATCTCAACTCTTGTGAAACTGAACCCAGTATTCTCCTGTTTTGGCAGAAGGTTTTAATAGACATATAATTATGTTCAGTCTGAATTTAGTCTACAGTAAGTACCACCTTCTGTTTTTCCCTTGTAAGTCTGTGTTGTTAAAGTCAACATTCAAAGGATTATTGCACCAAATCAAGTAGTCCTGTGCTGTCAGCTCTTTGATTTTCTTAAACCTTGTCATGCTGAATTAAAATCCTAAACAGAATTGCTTTAAAATCAAAGGACTGACAGCACTTGAAGGTCTTAGTGAGGGTAATTATTTCTTGTGAAATTAATTATTCAAACAACTGTGGCTTAACCCATTACCAAACAAAAAAATTTAGACTGGTCCAAATAGAAAGGAGTCACAGACAACAAAATTTTAAGTTGATGAAAGTTTATATTTATTCAACTTTCTTAGAAGAAAACATTGTGTAAAATGAATTAATTACTTGTTACAAGCAATTTCTTCATTTTACACAATGTTTTCCTAATTGTTTTTCTTGAGGGGCGTCAGAAAGCGTCTCTGTGTTGGAATGGGTTAAAAGCGAAAAGCAGGAGGTACCAGATGTAGACTAAGATTAGACAACACTTTCATGCAGGCTGATTTTTATCTATGCCTCCTGCCACAAACAGGAAAATTCTGGGTTCAATATGACAAGGGTTAAGAAGTATTTCATTCACCACAACATTGATTTATGCTACATGTATTTCTCAATACCAGGTTGAAACATCTATGTAATTAATGTTAGTGTAATTCTCAACAACTGATAAGCCTAGTAAAAACCTATGTATTTTGCAGATAGAATGAGAAAAATCTAGCCCCACCCTCTGAAAACTAATATACAATAGAATGAGTTCCTGTTTTTCTGCTTGTTCTTAAATCTGCTAATATAACAAGAGGACCATGATGGTCCTAGATCGCTCACCTGAACTGTCTGCTGTTAAAAAAATGCATTTAGAGATAAATACCATATTTTTTCGAAAAATCGCCCGGGCGATTATTAGAATAGTGACCATCGGCAAAGTTGGGGGTGGGCGATTATTAGAGGTTTTTTTGGTACGGAAGTAGGCGATTAGAGAGGTATGTGGTATGAAAGATGACCGGTGAATACAAATAGTACAAACATCATAATGACATTTTATTTAGGATGTATTTACGACTTTTTAAAAGCCAACGGTATATTTAGTACTGCATTTGCATCGGAAATTAAACAGCTAAAAGTTGGGAAATCCCGCAACACTGCATCATAGTCACAATGAATTTTAAAATGTCTAATAATTTGACCCTCGCAACTTGACATCGCGTATCATCGTTATTCCTGTATTTGTAGGACAATAAAGATGTACCTGTTTAAAGTATAATCCATTTTTGAAAGACCTGAAAAAAATTGACGTAAAGCTAAGACTTGTACCCCTGTCGTCTTAGTCCCGGTTTTGTTTAAGGCATTTAATCATAACGGAAACAAAAATCAAGGCTGAGTCCATTACGACGAATTGGTTATAGTTAGGGTCGTGTTATAATCTTGACGCATGAGTAAGTGTGCCAGGTATTCAACACGACAATGTTGCAGGGCTCCCCCTGGAAAATTTTATTCTTGCGCCAATGAAATCGCCAATGGCAAAAATTTGGGGCCACTTGGTGCCAATTGGGGACAAAAGTGGAGCCAGTATGAATAAGTGAATGAAAGAAAACTGCTATATTGAAAACAAATAACCTGTTATCTATAATATATTATATTGAATAAATTGGGAAAGGGTTAATAGGTAAAAATGAGAGGAATGTCATTTGATAATAACATTCCAAGAACACCTAGAGCTATGCTGGACGACAGGTCAAATTTTTGGTAACCCACAGTACTTTGATTACTAATGTCCGCAGTACTTTGATTATTAATGTCCGATATTTCTCATTTCTCGGAAATTCACTTGACTTTGATACTAAAATCATCAATAGATAAGCAAAATGTTGTCTTTGGTTTTTATTCGGCACTCTAATGAATCTCAAAAAGTGATCCAGGAATAAATATCGTCATTTTTTTTAGCTCAAGCGATGTGAATTTCCGCCATCTTGGTTTACATGATGGTTCCCGGTGGGCTTCGGAAAATCCCAATAACTCGACTGATGATAGAATCAATAAGGTCAGCGATGCATAACTAATCTGTCTTGATTGACACAGATATGCAATGGATATTGATGGTCGCGTGTCTCTCAAACAAATTAGCAGATGTGTGAATGATAAAGTTGCGCGTCGGAAATCGTTTAAATGGACTCAACATCCCTTTGCCTTATTTTGAAAGTTGTCGCCAGTAAAATCGCCAATTCGCCGATTTTGGGGCCAGAATTTTTATTTTGTCGCATTTGGCCCCATTGGCGATCGGCAGCGGGAGCCCTGTGTAGAGACGCGTCGGTCACCAAGGAGATATGGCCGCGCGGGAACTTTCCCCGAGTCTTTTCATTTCCTTCATTATTGAAAATAGCAATCTCATTTCAATTAAAGAAAATTACGATAATAAGTGCTTTGTTATGGATATTTAAATCATTTACTTATTTTCTAGCGTTTCACTGAATATAACCGGATATTTAAATGTATAAGCGTTGAAAAATTCGATATACATCCTGTCCGCGGCCCTAGACAGGGACGTCCACGGTAAAGGTCTTTCTCTTTCGTGTCTTTTTTTCTTTTACCCGTATCTCCTTATCCTAACTGATCGGATTTAATATAAATGATTTCTTGGCTCATTACTGAGGTAATTTTTTAAGAATTGTCAAGACCAGAAATAAGTTAATGCTTGCAAATGATTTCATTGTTATTGGTAGTTCTCGGTAGTTTTTACATAAAAACGTAGACTCTTTGGATTCAGCCATTTAATATTGGATAATAAACATTGAACTTTTTTCAATATTGATATGTTTATTTCAATTTAAAATAACAGTCCATCTATGAATTTCACGCCCGCTTACACCGAGACAATGGGAGCCGCATAACAAAGTTTAAAATCACTCCTATGTCCAGATGATACGGAAATAGATTGTTTTAGTTTTTTTTAGATCAAGTGACAAACTTCATTTTTTCTTTCCGTTCACAGTCAGTCTTTAACTGACCTTGGCAAGTTGAAACAACTAAGTTAAATGACGTATCAAAAGTAAAGTCTTGGCAGTTCAAGTTGAGTAATGGATAATTATGGAGTAGCGGCGAGGATCTCTTCAGTTTAGGAATAGATTACTTGCCTTATAGATTCAAATCAAATATTATTTCATTTCATTCAAATATGCCAATTAATCATCACTTGATTTTCGATCGTAGAATAGGGATGGGCGTTTATTAGAATCACCTATTGTTACTGAAAATCGGCGAAAAAAGGCCGCATTTTATGCAGTATTTTAGGGGATGGGCGTTTATTAGAATATGGGCGATTTATTAGAATAAATACGGTAACTATAATCAGTTTCATTAAGATAGAGGCAAAACTGTGACTTATATATTTTTAACAAAGAAATTGTCATTAAGGCCCCTTTTCCTGTGTTATCTTATAGAACCTTCCCATAATCTTTAAGGTTCATCTTTATGACCTTAAAAGAATCCTGACAAAGTAACATGACAACTGAGCCAAAATGATGACCTAGAGCATTAACAAGGAAATTGTCATTAAGGCCCCTTTTCCTGTGTTTTCCAAAAGTTCTTTCCTATAATCAATAGGGATCATCCTTGTGACTAAACGATTATTCTGGCCAATTTTTATGAAATTTGAGCCAAAATTGTGGTCTCTAGAGTATAAACAAAGACATTGTCATTAAGGCCCCTTTTCCTGTGTTTTCCAAAAGAACCTTCCCATAATCAATAGGCTTCATCCTCATGCCCTAATAATTATTCTGGCCTAGTTTCGTGAAGATTGAGCCTAAATTGTGGCCTCTAGACTTTAATCAAAGAAATTGTCTTTAAGGCCCCTTTTCCTGTGTTTTCAAATAGAACCTTTCCATAATCAATAGAGTTAATCCTTATGACTTAAAAATTATTCTGACCAAGTTTCATGAAGATTGAGCCAAAATTGTGGCATCTACAGTGTAATCAAAGAAATTGTCATTAAGGCCCCTTTTCCTGTGTTTTCCAATAGAATCCTCCAATTTTCAATAGGGTTCAACCTCATGATCAAACAATTATTCTGACCAAGTTTCATGAAGATTGGGCCAAAATTGTGGTCTCTAGAGTGTAAACAAAGAAATTGTCATTAAGGCCCCTTTTCCTGTGTTTTCGGAAAGATCCTTCTAATAACCAATAGGGTCCATCTCTATGACCTAATAATTACTCTGGCAAAGTTTCATGAAGATTGGGTCAAAACTGTAGCCTCTAGAGTGTAAACACTTCAATTGTTGACGCCGCACGACGGACGACGGACATTCAACGATCACAAAAGCTAACCATGAGCACTTTGTGATCAGGTGAGCTAATAAAAAGTAGGAAGTTTTATGCTGCTTTCAACCATTTTCAAGTATATCACAGAGGAGTATTTGTATTGATGTACTTTACACATTATGTTTTCCCATTTTTTTCTTGACGGGCATCAAAAAGCATCATTGTGTGGGAATGGGTTAAAATAGGGTCCTTTCCCTATACTAGATGTTAAATAAATTGCATCTTTTGAGTCACTATTTGTCTATTAAAACATACGCCATAGTAAAGTTAACAATACTTAACCTATTCCCACACGACCCCGCTTTTTAACACCCCTCAAAAAAAGGCTTTTGAAAACATTGTTCAATTTAAGAAATTACTCGATACATTTTCTACTTGTCCAGGATCAAAATGGACTTGCCTGTGAAAAGATGAAGAACACATAAATTTTGGGAAATCATTATTTTTAAAGAAGAAAATGCTGGAACTCAGCATTTCTTCATTAAAAACAATATTTCTAGCCTTAGATACAAACATTACGCTAAAAAATCTCTTCTATCTATTTAGTACCATTCCAAGATTTGCCCTGATTTTTACTTCTCCATGGACAAGTAGCCTCGAAAAATGTACTTGCCCGCAGGTAGAAAAGCCCATGTTGGACAAGTCGGGCATGGGAATTTCACACCCCTGTCTTCAATTTTCACAATGTTTTGGGGGTCATTGTGACCCCTATGCCTTCAGAACTGGGGATCTTTTCTCCAATTTAGGGGGTTAAATCTGAAAGACTGCAAGAGACTACAGTAATTTAAAAAATAACAAAAGGAGACATGAAAGACGAAAGTTCATACAGCCAGTAGTGAAAGGATTAGTTTTTTTTTTCGTTTTAATACACGGGTCACACAGCATTTCACCATCGGCGAATTCAAGCCAACTGAAGGTTTTCAACCATTTTTGACTGAAAGACCTCCGGGTCTTTTTTGAAGATGGACCCGGGGTTTCACCATCAGACTCGCTACCAAAGATCTCTTTGATAGTCTGATCGCTCAATGACTGTCCGATGAAGACAAGAGGAATTTTGACATCTTTGTTTGACGCAGCATTTTTACATTTTCTAGTAGTCGGGTAAATGATATGTTTTATCACCGTAAATCAAGTCTGAATTTAATAAAAATCACTATAACCCGTCTACATATTTTATCTGTCAACTAAAAATAGAACAGGATATTGCTAAAAATAAATTTTGGAAACCCAAATTACTGACAGTCGCTAATTTGATTGATTGTCATAATTCCGACTTCTAAAGGATTTATTTCAACATTTTGGCCTTTACTGACGATTCTATTCACAAAGAATTAGGTTTTAAAACTTGTGTCATTTATGACGCACAGGTAAAATTTTTACGGGTCATTTGTTTTAAAATTGCGACAATGACGCACAAATTTTGCGTCATGGAAAACCCTGCTACCCAAAAATACAAATATTTGGTCACATGATAATGGGTTAAATGCAATATCTACAAGTAGCAATGCTTTCAGCCAATCAAAATATGTATTATCATTTTCATTGATTATGACAGCTCCTGCTTGAACCTAGTAGGAGAAATGACACAGGGTATTGACAGGACCATGGTTATTTTCTTTGTTATAGTGAGATGTGTACTTGCCATGAACAACCTCAATAAATCTAATGATTTTTTGCTTAGTTTGTTTTTATGAGGTCCAATGTATTTCAGTAATATCATGGCAGCTGGTCACCTAACCATTGCTTCCTGCTGTTTCTCTCACCATTACATTAGTACCTAATGCCCCTGCTGTTCATCCAACCAGAGCCTACCATTTTTCATAATTATGCCTGTTCATGAGAGAAAAATGATCATTGTCTGCACAATATTTCACACTCACACCAGCCTACAATAGTATTATCTGGTAAAGGGTTAATTAGTCCATGGCAGACTGTCAGTGGAAGTAAACAGTATCTTGATAAAGAATAAATGGGCAATTAGACCAATCAAAATATTTACTTATCCTTTGCTATAACAGAAAGCCCTATAGATAACATTATATCATATCAGCTTAGCTCACTATCCACCAGTTCAACCCATTTTCACTCAATGATGCTTTTAGACGTTATCCCAAGAAAAAATTATTGGATAATATTGTGAAAATTGAAGACACATAAAAACAAGAGGGCGGTTGGCCCTTGGGTGCTCACCTGAGATAGAGGTTCTTTTTCTTTCAACAGTCTAATTTCATGTTAGGTTTGATTTATGATACAAATGACCCTGACCATACTTAAACATATAGCTGGGGATCTCAAATGACAAATTCCAAGGCTTTTGGACTGATATGAAAGGAGGATCGAGAACACTTTTTCCTCCCCCTGGATCCATGGGTAATTATTTTAGGAATATGAAAGAAGTCAATGAAGTGATACTTCATGCTAAATATGAAGGCTGAAGGCCAACTGGGTCAGGACTGAAAGAATTTTAAAGATTAAACTTTCATTGCCATGGCTATCAAGAGTTTTTCCCAATAGATTTCTATCATTTTAGCTTCTCTGAAAGAAGACACCATAAGGAACATTTCTGCAAACTTCGGTTCAAATTGGCCAAATGGTTTGGGAGATGTTGTTTAAATATCATTCTTTATTTCTTTAGATATAAACCCCACCTCCCTGTGGTTCCACCCCTTGAGACCCAAGGGTAATGATTTTAGTCATTTTAAAGTGGTCATTATACTAAGATTTAATGCAAAATATCAAGGCTCTAGGACTTCTAGATCAGGAGGAGAAGATCTTTAAAGATTATTTTAAAATGTCACTTTTGTTGCCAAGGCAACAAGAGTTTTCAACGGATTAAATTTCTTTTAGCTAATTTCATCAGGTCCACATAAAGAACATTTCTACCAAATTTGGTTCAAATTGGCCCAATGGTTTGGGAGAAGATATTGACGGAAAACAATAACACAAGATGGACGACGGACAAAAGGTGATCGCAACAGCTCACTTGAGCACTTAGTGCTCAGGTGAGCTTAAAAGCTAATAGTTTATGAGCGACCTGAATATAGTAAATACAGCTGGGGAGAGAGAAAAATGATCAAAATACAGCAACGTCAATATATCATGCTGCAATCAACCCATTACTAGATGACAAAATTTCAGACTGGTCCAAGATATATTGCAGATGGCGAATTCTATTAATGATTTTTTTTCTCTGCTTTGGTTAGAAAACATTGTGGTTTATAAAGGAATTGCTTGTAACAAGCAATTTCTTCATTATCCACAATGTCATCCAAATCTATTTTCTTGGGGGCATCAAAATCCATCAATGTGTGGGAATGGGTTCAGCTTAATTACAAATTGACGCTTTTTTTTTGGGGGGGGGGGTTAGAATATATAGTTTATTACGATGAAATTGCTTGTAACACAATGTTTTCCAAAGCTTTTATCTTGGGGGCATCAAAAAAACGTTATGTGGGTATGCTTTAGAGACTAAGTATCAGTTTATACATTGTGTACTGTCCTGTCATCCATATTTGAAGCTCTGGTTCAACCATAATTAGGTCCATATAAATAGGAATTTTATTCTGGTCTTGCATATAAAATTGAAATAAAAATTTTCTCACTTCACAAAAATTAATGAAGCACAAAAATGGCTATTCAAAAGATCTTCATATCCAAATAAAAGCTTTTCATACATGGTAGATGGCCACACTTGTCCTTTATAACTTAAAGATTTACCCTCTTCAATCACTATTACCCATTCCATATTACTTCTGCTAGTTCTTTCCTTGCAAATTTACTGAAAATGAGGCTCTCATTTGTGCTAAAAAAAGTGATAACATAATAAATCTAATCCCTGTCACTAAAAAGTGTATAGACATTGTGGCAATAAACACAAGACAAGTGTACCACCCATGGGTGCAAACGCTGGTCTGCAGGTGCTGGATAATGCGAAAATTCTAAGACAAAAAGGTGCACAAGTCTTACAAAAACGCTTTTAGACTTATTCCCTTTGATATCTCTTGCGATGGTAAATACACATGCCAAGTTTCATGAGGATATCTTAAATAACAACAGAGATATGACCAAGGTTAAAGTTTGTCACGCCAAGCCGACACACACAATGCCAAGGTGATCACAATACCATGGGTTTTCTCCGAGAACAGCTAGCTGAGCTAAAAATGCATGACTTTCAAACCCTTAACTCTTGTCATGCTGAATTAAAATTCTATACAGAATTGCTTGAAAGTCAAAGGACCGACAGCACTGGAAGGTCTTAATGAAGGTCAATCTTTATTTTGAAACTTGATTGTTTAAACAACTTTGGCTTAAAGGGGACAAACAGAAGGTGTAGGTCAAGATCAGACTGCACATATGTGCAGTCTGATTTTTGTCTATACCTCCTGCCAAAACAGAAATATTTCAGGTTCAGAATGACATGGGATAATGATTCTAAATGGAGCAGAAATTTTACAGACCTGTTATATAACCCTCCCAACTCAGGTGACATACTTAGCTAACTAGTAGATTGATCCTGAAAAAAAAAGTAGGCCTATAAGTGACAAAACTTTTACAACTTCAGTGCTGTCTAACTAATAACTTACAATCAGACAGCAAATATTTGACCCTCTAATGTGAGCTTAGGATCCGAATAATTATTTCAAACGGCATTTCCACTAATGAGGGCAAACAATTAAAATATATAAAATTATAGAGCAGACAAAAAGCTTTGGCCTTCAACTGTGACCCTGATCTTGGATTTATCTGAGAAAATGGCATGCCTGCTTATCACGAACTTTTTCTGTCTAATCATGAGAACTTTAGAACAGCCTGGCACTCATTGATGGACGGATTAATTGAGTGGGGTTTAATGCAACTTTTACTGTATTTCAGTCATATCGCTGGAGCATCTTACCATGGATTCCTGGTATTTCTCACACCAGTAATACCACTACATCCTTTCCAAGCCTCCAGCAGCTTATTCTGCTTAGGTTTACGTTTATCCATCAATTGGTGTGGGACAAATGTCAGAAAGGATATTTGCAGCGACCAGGCATCGAACCCAGGGTCCAATGAATAGGAGTCCTAGCTGTTACTCCTTTTCCTTCATATTTTACTGGGGAGAATGTTTTAGATCCCAAAGCCTTACTGCTTCTGAGAAGTTATTCCAGATTTTCATAGCAGCTTTGAATTACGTACATTCCTTACAACTGTCATAAAACTTGGCAGTGATTAGTCAAAATTTGTGAACTCTAGATAAAAGTTTTCTAAAGATATGACATAGAATCCAAGTTCTTCAAAAATGCCACAACATTATTAACAGCCAATGCAAAATAAAAAAAAAAATTTCGATTATGATTCCTACATGAGAAAATTTTAGACTAAACTGTACAAATTCCAAGAAGTTACAGACATCAATTTTAATTTGATGAAATCTTTGAAATCTTTGTCCTTTTGGGTAGAAATCATTGTGTATAATGAAGAAATTAACAGGTTTTCATACTGAGGGGCTTTTAAAAGCATCATTGTATTGGATTGGGTTAAGCAAACATTTAGGCCAAACAAGAAATTAATATTTTTTCTTTTAACCTAGCCTGTGCAGTTTTTAAAATTCTAGATATATTATCACCAAGATGAAACACAATCGGTAAAATTCTTAAAATGAGCAAAACTTGTGACCTCTATAGCATAAACAATATTCATCCATGATTTGACCTACTTTATTTAACAGACCTGACCCAATTTCATGTAACCGTAACAGCATAGCCGACATCTTCTTTGGTTTGGCTTGGAGACCTACTTTTTGACCCAGTTGACTGAGATATCATCAAGATAAAAATTCTGAATTCGACATAAAATGAGCAGAATTAATAATCTGACCTCTAGAGCATAATCAGGGTTTTCGCTTGACGTGAGACCTCGAGCTTTGAAGCACAGAAATTAAAAAAGAAGCAATTTTGACACTCAAAAATTTGTCACTGTGCATCATATTGACTCTCTATAATTCGCAGCCATCGTGTCAAGCCTGTCATCATAAGAGTGCCAAGTTATTACAAAGTGGTTAATTGATTATGAACATATACACCCCCATCATGGATAACACCAATCTATTATAAATTATGGATTTTCTTTGATTTGAACATTAGTGATAATATCCATTTTCCAAGCCTGACTTTACCTAGTTATCATCAACAGTATCATTCTGAATGATTTTAAGCAAGAACTGTTACCTCTAGAGCAATTCTTTGAATTATTTTGAAAAAGCATGACCTTAGGGTCATATCTATGAAATTCACTTAAATAATGTTGGCTAGTTTGATAGGAGAAGTTTTGTTTACAGGCAGATGGACACACACTGGTAGACAGACAACAAACATTCATTATCACTATAGCTCACCTTGAGCACTTGATGCTCAGGTGAGTTTAAAAGCGATAAGTAATATTTCTCTTGATAGATTTCTGTTTTGATAGTGAACAAATATTCTATTATTGCCACTGCCACCTAAATTAAGGCTCTAGCACTATCTAAGACAGCGGAGATAAAAACTTTTTTCCTTTATATATGGAAAAAAAAATCAACACAGTATTGAGTGATGCTTTGATATCAAGTCCTAACCCTTTTCCGTATTATCCAAGATTTTTAGGTCACTGTGATATTATAATTGAAAAAACAATGTGGAAAAAGAAGAAATTGCTTGTATCAAGGTGATCTGCTATCCCTTTGGATAAGTTCAACATTTTGAAAAACAGTAAAGGTTAAAAGGTCAAGGGTGACCACTTCAACACGATCCACTTCTTTTTAGGACATGACCAGCCATCCTGTATACAGTTATTGGACAATACCATTTCATAAAATCCACATTTTTATAGCTTTGATAAGATCAATCATTTGTCATCACTTTTTACATAGGAATGTTAGGGTTATCTTTTTATCAAAACATTGACAGTAATTCAACCTCAGACTCACCAAAGTTACAAAATTACTGTTGGTTTTTTTTTCAACCCATTACCAGAGATCAAAATTATGGACTGGTCCAAATTCAAAGAAGTTTCAGAGGCCAATTTTAAGTTGATAGAACTTAAGATTTGCTGTCCTTTGTGGTTTAAACAATAATGAAGAAATTGTAACAAGCATTTTTGTCATTTTCCCCAATGCTTTACAAAGATCTTTCTCCTATTCTTGCAATATTCATCAAACTTAGCACTCTCTTTCAATTGGAACCAGTCTTTGATTTTGAGGTCTGATGAATCAATTAAACTTTTAAAGCATCAAATTTTAAAACACAATTCTAATCTTGTAGTTCTTAACACATTCCCACTCAATCCCACTTTTTTAAGCCCCTGAGAATTGAAAAAATTGTGGACGATAATGAAAATTTGCTTGATACAATCAATGTCTTTACTATACACATTTTCCACCAAGCTTAAACACTTTGAAATTACCAACTAAAAATTGTTTTCTGAGCACCCATCAATTCGGCCAAAATTTTGTTGCATGGTAATGGGCTAATTAGTACATATATTTACTTAATATACATTCTGTTCTATTAATCCTCATCATCCTGAGTAAAATCATTTTTCAGATTTTAGTAATTTCTAGAAATGTGACATAAAAATGAATGCCCCTGTATAATATCTAGTTATTTGACCTTCAGTTTTGACCTTGAACTATGGAGTATCAAACAGTATTTATTGCATCATACTCTTCAAGGGTAACAACTGTGTCAAGTTATATTGAATTCCATCTATTAGTGTAGGAGATATGCGCCGGAAAGGAATTGGACACACATACATACATGCACACACAGAACGAGGTAATTCTATATGCCTATCTCCATGACATGATTGGGGCATAAATTCAAACAGTCATAGGT
Source organism: Fragum fragum (assembly GCA_946902895.1). NCBI lineage: Eukaryota > Metazoa > Mollusca > Bivalvia > Cardiida > Cardiidae > Fragum > Fragum fragum. The sequence continues at coordinate 27,120,055 of OX336377.1, read as the reverse complement.
TGGATTTTTTTCCACCTGTCTCCAAACCAGTATTTCATTTCGTCCAGAAATATTAACAAGAGGCCCATAGGGTCTTATCGGTCACCTGCGTCCAAAGAGCACAAATCAAATAAAAGTCCACCAGATTATGCTACATACTAAATATAAAAGCTCTAAGCCTTTTAGTTTGGGAGAAGAAGAGTTTTAAATTTTCATTATATAAGCCATATGTAAAATTCGTGACATCCGGGAATGGGCTAATTATGTCCCTAGGACAATAATTCATACTAAATTGATAGAGATCCACAAGATGATGCTACATACAAATATCAAAGCTCTAGGCCATACTGTTTGAGAGAAGATTTATTAAGTTTTCACAATATAAGTTTGTGACATCCAGGAATGGGCTGATTTTAATCCTGAGGCAATAATTCTTACAATCTTGATAGAGGTCCACAAGTCGATGCTGAAACCCAAATATCAAAGTTCTAGGCCCTCCTGTTTGGGAGAAGATTTTTACAAATTTCACTATATAAGCCTATGTTAAATTTGTGACATCTGGGAATGGGCTAATTTTAAACCTGAGGCAATAATTTGTACAAACTTGATAAGGGTCCACAAGACGATGCTGTATACCAAATATCAGAGTTCTAGGCCCTCCTGTTTGGGAGAAGAAGATTTTTACAAATTTCACTATATAAGCCCTTTGTGAAACTTGTGACGTCCCGGAATGGGCTAATTCTGTCTCTTTGGCCATGATTTATACAATCTTGATAGAAATTCACCACATGATGCTACATACCAAATATAAAAGCTCTAGCTTAGCCCTCTAGTTTGGGAGTAGAGCATTTTTGGAATTTTCACTATGCCTCTGTTAAACTTGACGTCCGTGAACTGGCTAATTTTGACCCTGGGGTTATAATTTATACAATATTGATAGAGGTCCACTAGATGATGCCACATACTAAATATCAGAGCTGTAGGTCTTTTGGTTTGGTAGAAAAAGATTTTCAAAGTTGTCACCATGTTAGCTTATGTACCCCAACCACCTTTGCCCCCTCTTTTTTTTTCTTGTACAAACTTGATAGTACCCTTTTTGGCCCCTTATGGAGTCCCAAGGGGAGATAACTCCATGATGTGTAGAAATCTGAAGCGCCTTCCCATAAGGATGCTTCCTGCCAAGTTTGGTTGAAATCCATCCAAGGGTTCTTAAGAAATCGAAAATGTAAAAACATGACACAGGAAGCACGACGACGGACAAAACACAATCGCAATTGGTCACCATGACCTTTGGTCAGATGATCTAAAATTAACTTGTCCAAAAAAAAGAGAAGTGTATATTTTTAGAAAAATTGTTATTAATAAACACAAGCATTTCTTCATTAGCCACAATGTTTTCTACCCTTTAATATATACAGTATAATAATTTTCCAAAATATAGTCAGTAATCTTTAAGATCTTTAAAAAGTATAATTCCAAAATTTGTCCTTAGTGTTTACTATAGTATTTAAAAATGTAGTTATCTGTGATTAAAAAAGCCAATGTTGGATACAGTCCTGAATCAAAGGACTGAAAGTACTTTACCCATTACCAAATGACAAAATTATTATTAGTCTATAATTCTTTTATAGGTCTACACAACCTATTTGACTTATTTAAGTAAGAGTTCTTCATAAATCATTTACCAAAATAAATATTGAACCACAGTTAGGGCCTATCAGTATTTTCAGCCCTTTGATTTAAATACAGATCTGATTGATTGGGGTTCAACGCCACTTTTAACAGTATTTCAGTCATGGAGCACCTAACAATGGATGCTTGGTAATTCTCTTACTAGTACTTATTGTGATAAAATGCATGATAATTCCAAACTCTCTCCCACCTCAATAAGTGACAGTTACTGCGCATGCAAAATTTTGTAGGTGAATTTTCTTTACATAGTTATGCTACATTAAATTCTATGTCATTATATAGCCATTTTTACTGTTTTCCCCAACCAAAGTGAACCTGAATTGCTCTTAAGGGTTATGGCTATTTTATGGTGGAGACGAATTACCCAAATTGCTTCTGTAATTGTAAGGTACCATAAAACTTATTTCAGGATGTTGGATAGTCATTGACTGTGACCTTATGCTGACAAATTGTTGTGACTTATTCATATATTAGGTTCACCTTCCTATAAAACTGTTACTTATAAGCAGTATCTTGTCAGGGCTTGTGTCTTGGCTGTAAACCTCTGAAATCTGAAAATGCCCACTTCTGATCCTCAGAAGTTTCTCCTAAGGAGGGAATCATATTAGGTTCAATTCCCTATGTTCATTTATTTATAAGCACTTTCTTGTGTTTGACTGTAAATTGGGGCTTTGACCTTCAAAATTCTGAAAGTATCCTCTTCTGATCCATAAAAACTGCAAGGGATGTCAAAATGACCCCCTGGGAGAAATTTCTAAGAGTCAAATATTTTCATAATATTTTCAATGGTGTATCTTGTCTACACAAATTCATTGCTTACTTCATTTCTGTACAAGAAATTGTCTGCTAGCTAGACTTATATATCTTTAAATTCAATCTTGTTATTCTGTCTTTGTTGTTTTGATTAACCCATTCCCACACAATGAAATCTTAGACCATTCCAATTCAAAGAAATTGCAGACGACAATTTTAAGTTGATGCAATCTTCAAAATCTTTGTCTTTTAGGGTAGAAAACATTGTGGATAATGTAGAAATTGCTTGTAACAAGCAATTTATGCATTATCCATAATGCTTTCAAAAGCTTTCATATTGATGGGCCTTTAAAAGAGTCATTGTTAACCCATTCCCATATTAGACTGGTCCAAATTCAAAGAATTTGCAATCTTAAATTTATGAAATCTTAATATTCTTTTTCTTTAAGGGGTAGAAAATATTGTGGATAACGAAGAAATTGCTTGTAACAAGCAATTTCTTCATTTTCCACAATGTTTTCCCAAGCATTTTTCTTGGAGGTCGATTCAAAGAGGGATTGGCAGGGTTTTCCCTCAACTTTCAAAACAGGGGGTCATTTTGCCACATTATGACCCCTATCAAATAAGATAAAGAAGGTTGTCTAGCTATTTTGGGGGTCATTTCTGAAAAATGGGGGTCCAAATTCAAAGAAGGAGAGGGTCATGGAAAACCCTGGATTGGGTTGGAATGCCAGCCCTTCAAAATGAGACCCCTGGAATTCCACAAAGAAGGGGTCAGTGGCTCCTCCATTTTAAACCCTAACAGCAGCACAAGTAGGGAAAAGACTTAAAGGGGCCTAGTCACCCATGGCCCCTATCTTTTGGGTTCGGCCCCTGAATTTCGGGAGAAAATACCCACATATGGCAGTCTGGGCCCCTGAATTAAAATTGTCAGTCTTTTTCCCTGACAAGCCCTACTCAAGTAACTTTCAAAATACATTTCTCTGAGATAATTATAGGATTAAATTACTAGTATCAATAATTTTTGGTACAAATATCAAAATTCTTAATGCAACCTTGACATTAATCAGTAGATATAGTTTAGACAAACATCTTCAAAATGTCTTCCTCAAGGGATCTGTTATATCATTATCTTCAATACATGCCAGTTATTATTTAATCAGATAACCAATATAGTCAATAGAACATGAGTCAGAGAAAAAACAAATTTTACACATGAATTCAAATATTTGCTTCAAGCCAGTCATTTGCCATCTGTGCTCTTTAACAAATCATTCCGAATGTTGCCCTTAGGTTAACCCATTACTGTGAACTGCAAATTTTAGACTGGTCCAAATTGAAAAGAGTTGTAGATGACAATGCAATGTTGGAGAAATTTTAGATTTTTTCTACTTTCTGAGTAAAAACCATATCATGGAAAATGAAGGAACGTAAAAAAAGGGAACATGGGAATGGATTAATTATCAAAAACAACATTATTTCTGTATCATATCAAATGAACAAATCCAGCATAAAAATGCCATTAGTAACCAGAATGGGGGAGGGTAAATCATTTATAAGTGTCTCCCATGATAAAGAGGCAATTTGTATCTCACATCTTCTATTGATGTAGGAAACAAAATGTGGTATAAACATCTAATCATTTTAGTAAATAATCATTCTTAGCTGGGCTGTTTTCAGAGAAAGCCTGAGTTTACTTGCTAAAGCCAGGTTGCACAATGTGTCCAAATTGCTTTTCTAGAAGGGGGTCAAAACACATCCGTTTTTGAAAGGAAATGGGTTAAAAGCTGAATGATTTCAAACAATTCTAATTCAATAAGCATTAATTTACAGTGTCTAGTTAAATTCAAATCTTATATCATGGTTTTTGAAAAGTTGCTAATTGTGATTAACCTGTGTAATACTGTATAACAACAAAATTGAAGGGATGAAAGCACTTGAAGCAACAAATAAAGGGGTAATACTGTATTATTTTTTCTTTCTTTTTTAAAAAAATGTCCTATAAACAACACTGTCTTAAAAGAGATAGGCAGGTATAGACTAAGATCAAACTGCACATATGAGCAGACTGATCTTGGTCTTCACCTGACAAGCCAAAACAGGAATAGCCCAGGTTCAGCATGAAAAGGGTTAATATTACATAGATTAGTGCTAATCTAGGAAAATTATTTATTGCGCAAATCATGAAAAGAACTGGACATATATCTAATGACATTTCAATTTATTGATAATAACTTGATTATCCTTTTTAAAATTCTACTTAACAGTAAGAAGATTATTCACTTTAACAATACCGAGATAATGTTACACTTAAAGCTGCCCATATATTGTGAGTTTCAAATTGACAAACCACAGCTGTCAATCAAGCAATCAGTCGGCCAGTGACAACCCTCATTTAAAATGGAAAATAACTCTGAACTCCGACATTGGCTGCCATTTACGTAAAGGCTTTTTGTTCATTTGGCATCTTAAATGTCTTAACTACAGCTTATTCAAGTTGTAGTTAGGAAGTAAATCAACCATTTATTCTTTTGTTGCATACTAATCTGCAAAATAACACTGATGAATATTGAAGCAGAGCTTCCTGTGGGAGTCACTGGGTAGAGCCGACAAAGTAAGTGGGTGGGGACAGCAATTGGTCAATTGTTTTTGTGGTGATTCATAAAATCCTCTATCATCAAGTCTAAGTGCCTTTTCCACCCTCTCTCAAATATCTTAAAGGAAGGTATCGATGTTTTTTTCATGTCACAGATTTTGATTATTCTTATTCCCTCTCATCAACTATTATAACACAATATTCTGAAATGTAGTTTTGCTAGAATCAGAGGTCGTTAAACTGAATAAACAAAGGTATTTACCTAATAGCCAACGTAGGCTATTAATCTATTTTTAGATTAATCCGAGACATTGTGAAGAATATTAGGTCATTCACGTGGTGCGTATAACCGTCGAAATCTCATATTCAGTTTTAATTTGCGCAATCAATACGTCATCAATATGTCATCAGGAGTTATGTTCGCTAGCCAGTCTTTAAATCTGTAAAGATCAGTCCAAAACAGCCATAAGTGTTAATACGAATATAGCCTCTTACCGTAGTTTTTCGCTAACCATTTGGTGTGACATAATTTAGGACAATGGTTGTTTCGCTTGTCAATTAGTTACCTCCCGTTGATTTGGGTCATATGCAAATGAAGTCATGCGGTGTCGACAACTGAATTTAGTGATATCTAAAAATAACCTGGAATTCCGCTGAACAATTTCTATATAACCAAATAAGCCACTCTAAGCCTATCAGATTACCGCGAAGACAATATTTGACTCAAATTAATGTGTTAAGAATCCGTTTTAGCGTATTATTAATCGATTTGCAAATTTTTCTTGTCTAGGTTTCAGAAACATCGATACCTCCTTTAAAGTTGCTTTAGCATCTCTTATTAACCATTACCAAATGCCAAAACTTTAGATAGGTTCAAATTCAAAGAAGTTGCAGGCAACACTTCTTGTCTAATCTGTCTGTAGAAAACATTGTAGATGAAAGAAGAAATTGCTTGTATCATTATGATTAGCAATTTCTTCAGTTTACTCAATGTTTTCCAAGACTTTTTTCTTGAGGTTCATAAAAAGTTGGGATTGTGATAGCTTTGCAATACTCTCTGGCCTAGGTAAGTGTGTCTCTGTGTTTTATGTATGTGGAAAGTCAATGATTAATGTTTTATGCATCTTAATTGTTCCTAATTAGTTTATCATTCCAAGTTGTAGATATAGCTTTTATCTTTCACCTTTACCTCGTTCAGTGAAAGTATAGTTCTGTCAAGAGATTTTTTTCTTGGTCATTTGAATTTGACTAAGAAATCCTCACAGTACATCACTATATAGTATATCTAAATAACACTTAACCCATTCCCACACAGTTCCACTGTTTAAGCCCATCTAGAAAAAAGCTTGAGAAAATGCTGTGGAAAAGGAAGAAAGTGCTTAAAACAAGCAAATTCTTTGTTTTCCGTACAGTTTTCTACCCAGAAAGTCAAGGATGTTTAAAATTTCATACAAAAAAATAAATTTTTGTCTGCAAGTTCTTCAGAATTGGTCCAGTCTAAAATTCTGTTGTGTGGGAATGGATTAATTGAATGTGTCCAAAGGACATGCAAGTTAAAGGGGGCAGCCCACTTCTTCTTAAGGAGGGGTATGGATCTAGACCAATTTGAGAAAACATCAAACAGTTTGTAGAAGACCAAAACATCATAACTACAGCTTTGCTTTAATTAAACAGTTTTTATAATTAAATTTAACCTAAATTGTATATTTGAAGTTAGCCATTATGCATTTTCCTAAAATGTTATGGGCTGAAAATTCCGGATAAAGACTGACAATTTGAATTTTGGGGCCCAGACTGACAAAATACAATATTTAATATCAGGGGCTGGGGTATGGGCATTTTCTCCAAAGATTTAGGGGCCCAGCCTAAAATTTAGAGGCTATGGGCAATGATATTACTGACAAAACCCTGAGGCTAAGTGGGCTCAGCCCCGATACTTTAACCATCTCCAGTTTAATCCCTGGTTTTTACACCCCTTTGATTTTGTAATTGAGAAAACATTGTAGAAATAAAAGAAATTGCTTGTAATAAGCAATTTCTTCTTTTTCCACAATATTTTCTACCCTACTGATTGATTAAATTCAATCTACTTTAAATTTTTCGCCTGCAAAACCATTGGATTTGGACAGGTCAAAAATTTTGCAAAATAGGAAAGGGTTCACTTATTCCAACATGAAACTTTTTTAGACTGATCCAGATTGTAAGATTCTGCAGATAACAAAATCAAGTTGGTGGAATTTTAAAAATATAGTTGATAATGAAGAAGTTTTCTAACTTTTTTGTTGTGTATTAATAGGTTAAGTAACCAACACTGATACTGAACCCAGAATATTTCTGTTAATGCAGGATGGATAGACAAAGATCAGCCTGCACATATGTGCTACCTATTTGTCCCTACTAAGTCAGAGTTGTGTATAAAATCTTAATTCAAAAAGAAATTTTGTCCAGCAATCTGGCCTTTCTGTGCTGTCAGCACTGTTTTAATATAGTTCTCTAAGGAGAATTTTATTCAACATGAAAAGGGTTAAGGTGGTCTTATAACTACTCAGAAAGGACTGGAAACTTCTTAGGAAGACAATGTTCATAAAATATTTCATGGGGTAAAGTTTCCCATATTTCTTCATTTTCTACATTCATTCTAATGGAGCTCAAGCACCTGTCCTTTCTAAAAGGAAATCCACATAAAAAATCAAACTGAAGCATGATCAATCAATTAAACCCTTTCATGAATTTTCAATTAAAAGAAAATTCAAAGTAAACTTATTTCCATGAATGAGTTTTCTGAATCAACTAAATTCCAGATGTGAAATAATTAATGCATGATTAAACCATTCCCAAACGACAAAATTTTAGCGAGTCCAGAAATTCAAAGATCATGTCAAAACAAATTGGTTAAAATTGAAAAATTATTTAAGAGCAATATGAGGTTAAAAAAAAACATTCTGAGAAAAGCCAAAAATTAATTGTTACAAGCAATTTCCCCTTTTCTAACAATTTTTCCCTATGTATTTTTCTTCAGCATGTAAGAAAGCAGAAATGTGTTGGAATGGGTTAAATCAAATTGAAAGTAATAACTTCCATCATGACAAAGTGAAAGTCTGGTTGATTGATTGAATGGGGTTTAATGCAACTTTTAACAGTATTTCAGTCATATCGCAAAGGCTCACCATGGATTCCTGGTATTTCTTACACAGGTACCACCACAAAATCCTTTCCAAGCTTCCAGCTCTTCATCCCACATAGGTTTACAATTATCCACCTATTGGGGGATAAATGTCAGAAAGGATATTTGCCACAACCGGGGATTGAACCCCTTGATTTGGAGTCTGACGCGGTACCACTGCACTATGGCCATGGCTACAAAGTGAAAGAAACTTCAGAAAACAATTCAAACTGCAAATTGGAAAATAAGTTCAAAATACTTAGCTCCAAATAGGGTTGAAAAGAGGAATTACTTGTAACAAGTATTTTTTTCCTTTTGTCAAAAAGAGAAAAGCTTTGCAAAACAGTGTGGACCTAAAGAAATTACTTGTAACAAGTATCTTTTTCCTATTGTCAAAAACCATTATCATCCAGTGATTTGCGGAGATTTTGCAGGCAAGGGGACAATGTACCCATGGCCTAAATAAAGTGGGGACAGTTTACAAAATTGATGGATCACACAACCAATCTGACTTGTGGCTACCCGAGATTTGGAACCAAAGAGACATTGTCCCCAAGGTCTGAGAAGATTTATGAGTTTTTTCGGACAATTGTCCAAAAACGCAGCCTTGGTAGATCACTGATCATCAGAAGCAATTGAAATAGTTGTAAAATGCCTATTTCAGGTATGGTCACATCTTCTTGTGTTTTGGGAGACTATCAAACTGGCCCTCTCTGCTAGTGGGATGTCTTTAACCCCTTAACCAAATGACAAATTTTGGGACTAGTCTAAACCGAAAGATGTTGCAGATAACAATTTCTTGTTGGTCAAAAACCTTTGCATTTTAGGGTAGAAAACATTGTGGACATTGAAACAAGCAATTTCTTCATTGTCCACATTGTTTTCAAAACCTATATTCTTGAGGGGCATAATAAAGCAGGATTAATTAACCAATTAGTGATTACCTAAAGTTAAGGAAATTTAACCCATTACCTGATAGCAAAACTTTAGACTGAATCAAATTGAAAGTAGTTGCAGATTAAAATTTACAGTATATGAAATTTTAGATTTTTTCAACTTTCTGGGTAGAAAACATGTAAAATGAAGAATTTCTCAATTTTTTACAATGTTTTCTCAATGGTATTTCTTGTGGGCATCCAAAAGCGTCATTGTGTGGGAATATGGGTTAAAAATGCATTTTAGGGGAAAAACATTGTAGATAATGAAGAAGTTGCTTGTAAGCGGCAATTTTTTTCATTTTCCACAATATTTTCCAAAGATTTCTTCTTAAAGCCATAAATAACTGTGATTGTGTGTGAATGGTTTAAAAGATTTAACTTGATTTCAAAATTCAACAGTGGTTACTATTCAATACTGGCTGTTTCATTTCTCGGTCAAATGAAATGACATACTGAAATTTTCAATAAAAACAACAGCTGTCACCGAGATTGACACATTCTTGTATTGTCACAGGGGTGAAATGGGGTCATTATCCGTAAACTATTTTAGGTAGAATATCAGGATGGGGGTATTCGCATTCTAACATCATACATGTCTGGTGATCAAAGCATCTAACTACAGCTTTTCTTACAGAAATAGCCTAGGGGTTTCACCCCAGCCAATTTGTCTATCCTAGATCCCTTGCTTCCTTTGGGTTTATGTGCTAAATCATACTGAAATAACTATAAAACTATTCAAAATTTTAGCATTTTCTTAGAAGAACAAAAAAAGTACATACGGTAATAATGTCAAAAAAGTAACCATGCCATGAATTTGACCTTTCTTGAGGACAGGCATAAAACTATTAGCATTAATTTGTAGAATATCCCAAACAGCTCAATGAAGTCTAATGAGACTGCTTCAAGTGCTTGCTTGTCTATACAGTTTCAAATGAGATCAATGAAATGACCAAGATAGGTAGTCCATCCCAGGTATCAAACTTGGAACCTTTTTTTGGAGTACAGCATTTAACACTGCTATTCAATCCCAGGTTCTTTAATCCCTGTGATGTTAAAACACAGAAATCATTGTAGAAAAAGAAGAAATTGCTTGTAACAAGCAATTTCTTCTTTTTCCAAAATATTTTCTACCTTACTGAATACTTTTTTTCCCAATTATATCATCTTTGAATTTAGAATGATCTAAAATTTTGCATAAAAGAAAGGGTTATATAATTTTGGAAAATATTGTGGGAAGAAGAAAGAGCTTGTAACATAATTATGTTTCATACATAAGATTTTATTTATTTTTCTTTTTAATCTAACACCACCGTCAGACAGATGCATGCACTTTTTACAGTTTTGATGGATAACAGAATTTAAAATCTTGTCATTATCCCTAAATCAAACTCTCTTCTTATTGATCATTTTTAGAACATCTACTCTTGAGGACAAACACACCAGATTACAAAATTGTAGACACATGAAAATTAAGAGGTTGCAGATAATATTTCAAATCTTATTGGAAATTTGATAATAAAGATAACAGCATATTCAGAAATTGTCTTAAACATGCAATTTCTGCTATCTCACAGTGCTTTCATAATGTACTTTCATTTAGTGTATAAAAGGCAGGATTTTGGAAGAATTGATTAAGGAAATTAAAAAAGTAACAAACAGGAATCTAACTTACCCTTTTCATCCTGAACCCATTCCCACACAACAACGCTTTTTGATGCCTATCACTAAAAACAATTAGGAAAACATTATGGAAAATCGAGAAACTAGAAGGTCTAAAATTCTGTTAAGACGGAATTGATTAACAAAGAATGAACTTAGCAGGCAAATATTTTAGGATGAGGAGATTCTTATGGTATATTCCCTTTTTCACATTACTTCACAAAATATAACAATATAATTTTTAAAACCATACCAATACTATTATCTGAAATATGGCTTTATCAAATTGTTGGTAGTAAATATTGATAATATTGATAATACTCAAACAAGTAAAACTTACAAGTTGCCGACGACTTCGTCTGTGCCAGATCTGACTTGTTGGTGCTGTGCCACCGAATATCCGAAATAACTCCCGCCTGGTCCCTCTTTAATGACGGGAATGGTCGTGTCCAAGTTAAATCCTGAGGTAGTTTGAATGAGAAGACATAGAAATATCACACAGGTAAACACAAAATTCGTGGGACAGGGCGCCATTGTTTGGGTGACAATTTTTGTAATCAAAAGCGCACCTGTACAGAATATTGCAACGTCTAATTAACACAGATAATTAATCCGACTTTCACGTAACACAGTTAAACAATTAGTCGGTGTACTTAATTCATGGTGGTTCTTTTTATATCACGAGTACAAATTATTTTCCTTCTGACAAAAATACACTTTGCTCTTACACAGAGTTGACACAAAAATGTGTGAGATAGACAGTTTACTAATCAGGTTAGGCAATGCAGCATGACGGGTTTGTCACGATTACTCCCCTTTAATTTTACTAAGGGAATGCACCGCTGACGACCTTAATAAATTCGCAAGGAAAGCATTTTGTCCCTTATACGCTTGTACGTTCCCAACACCTTCCATTCTCACAACCCTTACAAGATTTTCACTTCAAAATTGGATACTTTCTATAAAGCAAGTAAAGTATAATCCTGCATAGAATCAATTATAGAATTTGGATTGTGACACCTTCCACCCATTACCACCTATACCCGCTTAACCAGATTTTTACGAGTTAAACTCTCAGAAAAAAATACTCCGAAAAAGATTGTGATAAGTAATTTTACAAACAAGTACTTATGTGCTTTCAGTATAGTTTTCTACCATATAGGGCATACATTTCAAAACACCGTCACTGAATTATTCCATTCTAACGTTACTACAGTGGCCAAAAAAATGTTGTATGACAACTGTAACGTTTGGGTAAACGGTGATTGAAACCAGACAGCACAATTATAGACTGGTCCAATTTCAAAGGAGTTGCAGGCGATAATTTAAAGCTTATGAAATTTTGGGGGTTTTTTTTCCATTTGGGATATAAAACATTGTGGATAATGAAGAAATTGCTTGTAACAAGCAATTTCTTCATTTTCCAAAACTTTTCGCCAAAAAGCGTCATTGAGCGAGAATGGTTTAAAATGAAAGTACGACCAAATCATGTTAGAAGCGAATTATGCTTTTTCCACAATGATAGACACAATGATATAGCCTACACATACAGTTTTTTGTTGCTGTTATTGTTGTTCATAAATTAATGCAGGGTTAGGGGAGACCGGGGCTAAGTTTTGAGACAGTTGATTACATTACTGTATAAATCATATTTCGACTGACGTTCATTTTGTCTGTATGATAATCGTTTCCGAAAAGCTGCGGTTGGGGCAAAGCCTGAGTTACAATGGATATGGGGCAAACATATACACTGTAACACTTTGCCCCGTTGTATTTTACTATTAACCCATTGTCAGACAATAAGATTTTAAACTGATCCGAATTCAAAGAAGGTGCAGACGACCAAATTCGAAATTCGACATTATATAAGTCTTAATATTTTCCCAATATAAGGGCTAGTTTAATCCTTCTTTATTTGACTTTCCCGAAATGAGATACACCATTAACCACCCGCCGATAATTTAATTACCTTACCTGGTAAGGAAGCTCTATACAATATACAAGGGATGATATCTAGAGAGCTGTGGAATATATTTCCACTTTCTTTGTTGTCAATTAGTTACTCGAGAAAAAAAGTAGTTGTTGCTGTTGTTACAATTGTTAATAGATAACCAGTCCCCATGTTAAGATTGTTTTCATAATTGTATTTAATACGTAAATTTGACAAATTAAGTTAAAGACCTAGTTTAAGGAATATTGTGTTTGTTGGACCCCTACTGATAAGCTAATTGCCTTATATGCAATCGAACCAGGGGGTTAATCATCTTGTATGTTCCATTGATGACCATGGTCAAAATTGTTCAATATTATGCAATAGCTGCACCATAGCTTTATGCTGATGAGAATTTGATAGAAAACAAAGTAAAGTTATTTTTTTCCCCTTTAAAATTTCAAATCATTATCAAATTGGTAAATGAAAAGGGCCTAAGTTGCAGATCGCAAAAATGAATGTAATAGAAGAAATTTACATGCATTACTTTTTTTGTAATTTAATCGGTTAAACAGTTTCTTCAAACATTTTGGCAAAGTAAGAATTCTGGTAAAAATACTTTCCCCCTTTTGATTAATCTCCTTTCCTAGAATATTGAAGTATTTCCTGAATATTAAAGTAGTTTTACAAACAAACAAAGTTCGAATCAATAAAAGAGAAAAGGTGTTGAAATATTGAGACAGAAGGAGAAATCAGAAAAATCAATATTTTCTCCTCTTTTCTCAATGTTTGCTATCCAAGTTATTCCTGTTGCGATTCGTGATCTGTCATGATATCAATAGCTTGATATTTTGTATTTTTACAGTCTCCTGCACTTTGAAAAAGTCTTTAAAATGAGGACTTATCAGTCATTAACAATTATAACCAAACAAAATTAAAATTAATTTCAAGAGATAATTCAGCTTCAAAGGAAGTGCAAATATATGCCACATATATGCATGGTAATACAGCAGAATTAATCCCTTGTATACTGTATATAGCTTCCTTATCAGATAAGGTCGTTAAATTCTAAGCTGGTGGTTAATTGTATGTCTCATTTTTTTTTTTGGGGGGGGGGGTCAAATAAAGAAGGATTAAACTAGGCTCTTAACACAAAATTGGAAGTATTCGTTATTATAACAAGCCAAATATAGCAAATGGAACCTATATCTATATAAAAACATTGAGAAAAGAGGAGAAGATATTCTGATTTATCCTTTCGTATAATTATTACTTTTTTTTTTTTCTTCTTCTTTCTAAGGAAATCAAACTGTTTATTTATAATGCGAAATGTTAAGAAAATAAATTGTTTACTCTAGGCCAGCAGAAAAAAAAGTATTTATACCAGAATCGCTTCTTTTACCGCAATGTTTGCAGAAACTGCTTGTCATACGTTTTTCAAGATCACTGTTAACGGCTTATGATGACTAAAAAGCAATTTCAGTTTATATTCTTTTTTAATCATTTTTCATTTATATAGATAAACACCAACAGACATATCTTGCATCTTGTGGAAGAAAAATAAACCCTTTTTCATAGAATAACTATGCTAGAGGCATTGTTTTTTAAACAATACCGTTGAATTCTCCTTTTTTTTCTCATGATGTAGATAAACAATCAATAAAGCAATCTCAAAGTAAGTGACTTTCAGTGTTTTATAATATCTTTGATTTGCATAATTTCTGTTAATTGACCAATTGAGATTTAAAACTTTAATAACTTTTTATAAATGACAATATTAATAATAAAATCAAAGCAATGAAAGTACTGTAAGCTAGCAAAGCATAGTTTATTTAAGTAATCTTCTTTGCTAAAGGTTGTCATTATAAATAAACGAGGTTAAAGTAACCCAGGAGTAAACTCATTACGACATGACCAAATCTTAGACTGGTTCAAATTGAAAGAAATTGCAGACGACAATTTCAAGATGGTTGAATTCAGAAAATCTTCCCCTTTTTGGATAAAAAATATTGTGGATAATGAAGAAACTGCTTGTAACAAGCAATTTCTTCACTGTCCGCAATGTTTCCCAAAGCCTTTTTTCTTGTGATGCGGAATTGAGTGGGAATGGGTTAAATAGAATGCTTTTGAAAGAATTTTCTACAATTTGTAAAGAGTTTGCAATATTCCTGAAATATACAAGAGCTACTATTTGTGGCGTAGGCATTCAATGGATTTAACGGTTAAGCCTCCAGTGGCAGTTTGAACCCGTTGAACTTTGAGAAAATCTCAAAATTTTGTCTATAAACTTAAGCTATTAAAGCTGACGCTTTGCTAGCTAAAAACTTAATTGTGTTTCCCGTTAAAATTGTCATCAGCATAAAGGCTGAGGTGCAGCTATAGCATAATATTGACCATGGAATATGCTAGATACTTATACCCTAGTGAAAGTTTAGAAGAAGGGGTCCTTATTACACAACATTTCTTAAACTAGGCCACCTTACTCGTAGACGGAACTGAATAAGCCCGATTGGTTTTCTGGGTTATGCGAAGAAATGGGGATTCACCTATTAGGTCCACGGAAACTACGAGCCTATATTCAATGAAGCTAGTGTCGATTTTTATCTTTAACTCATTCCCAAATGACAAAATGTTTAGACTTTTCCAAATTGAAAGAGGTTGCGGAAGACAATTTCAGGTTGAAAGAATCTTTAACTTCTCTGCCTTTTGGGACAGACAGCAATAACGTATAGCCTAATCGATATACATCAGCGAATACTTTAACCCTTTCCAACACAATACCACTTTTAAGACCCCCTAAAAATGGGGTTTTCGGAAAAATAATGGAAAATGATTAAATTGCTAGTCGCAAGCAATTTCTTCACTTGCCACAATGTTTTAAATCTTTGGATTGCGTAACCTTGAAATAGTCGTCTGAATTTTCTTTCAATTCTGACCAGCCTAAAATTTGTCGTCTGGTAATGAGTTAAGATGAAATGTTTATCTGGACAAATAGAGGTCCTTTGGATGGAGTATGTATACCATGTAACACTTTGTCCCAAACGCCTCGGACAATGTGTTGCATTTTCCGGATTTTTTTCTTGCTATAGATTCTGTTTAAAATGATAAAATTGATTATTTTAAGTGATTTCGAGTTGGAAATTTGTTGAATTTTCAAGATGTATAGTCAGTAGATACAAATGTCCCATAGTATGGAAAAATGTGTTAAACTTAAAATAAAAGTAACACTTTGCCCCAGTCTCCCCAATGTGATAATGGGTTTTTAACTTCAGATATCTCATCAGATTTTGTATTGTATGTACATGTAGCTACTGCATTTTAAGTAAAACTGTTTAGAAAAAAGGAGTAAATTACACCACATTTTGACCCTGGATACATTCTTTGGAGCCATTGTAATTCTTCTTTACTAAATAGAGTTAATAAAGTCCAAAAAGAGCTGCGCGAATTAGTTCATGTAAAACAAAATCTAATCATGGCTTAGCTCCAACATATACAACGTATGTCTAAACTTGTAGTGGTCAACGACAACCAGTTCTATAATTTACGATCAAAATATGGCAACCTCATGTCTCATAAATGCGCTCCAAGAAGAGAATTTTTTGAAAAAGTCCTTTTCTTTTCCTGGAATGGAATCATGTTTGGAATGCAATTCCTCTTAATATACGTACCATCGAAAATATTTCATGCTTTAAGAGATCTCTGACAAGTTATTTGATGTCAAGTAAGGAGTTGTAGTGTCTTCAAATATACCATTCGTGATTGTGTATGTCTAACCGAATGCGTTTTTAGCTAAAATCAAACCGCTATCATTAACATATCTAACTCATCGAAATTATCATCATCTTTTTTAATATACACGAGTATGCAGGTATGCGTGTGTATGTGCGTGTGCGCGCACGTGCGTGTGTGCGTGCTTGTGTGTGTGTTTATAGACACATATATATGCACGATTTTACTGAACGGTATTTATTCTATCTATTTCTCATGATATCATTATCAATTCGCTCATCACTTACCTTAATCATCATCTTCATCATTTATTAGTACAATTATCATCACAAGCATTAAGGTTATGATAAATATTATCACCACTTGAATTGTCATTGACAGTTTCAAAGGCCCCATTGTAAATTCCGCTCTTCATTACATGGTTTTTTTTTGTGTGTCAAAGCTACCTTCTCTAAACAAAATCCTGGTCTTCGCCCCATCAGTCTGTCCGTCCGTCCATCCGTCTGTCAGTTCGGACATATCAGTTTTTAATCCTCGGAGATATTGAGCTGAGTTTTGGTATGCGAGTCCGCGTCATGGAGTTACAGAACAAATTTAAACTGGGTTCCAGTCCACCGATTTTTGAGGAAGATACGGAAACTGCATGGACTTAGAAAATTACCAAGAAATTTCAGTTTTCCGGACCTTTTTTTTTCTTCTAAACCCTTTGCGATATGAAGGTGGTGTTTGGTATGTGAGTCCGCATTAATGAGTTACAGAACAAGTTCAAGTTTGGTTCCAGTCCATTGATTTTTGAGGAAGACACGGTTTAATTACCTAGAAATTTCAGTTTTCCGAACTTGTTTTTCTAAACGCTTGCAGGTATTGATTGAGCTGGTTTTTTGGTAAGTGAGTAAATATTGATGAGTGACAGAATGAGATAAAGTTTTGTTCCGGTCCATTGATTTTCGATGAAGATACGGATGCCAGACTAAGAAAATTACTTGGAAATTACAGTTTTCGAGACTTTTTTCTAAACGCTTGCTGGTATTGAGCTGATTATTTGGTAAGTGAGTCAGCATTGATGAGTTATAGAATGAGTTTAAGTTTCGTCCCGGTTCATTCTTTTTTGAGCAAGATACGGATGCTGGGCTCAGATAATGACAAAGAAATTTCAGTCTTCCGGACTTTTTTTTTCTAAACGCTTGCAGGTATTGAGCTGATCTTTTGTAATTGAGTCAATATGAATGAGTTTCAGAACGAGTTTAAGTTTTGTTCTGGTCCATTCATTTCAAGTTGAGGAAGATATGGATGATTGACTCGGGAAATTACAGTTTTCAGACTTTTTTTCTGAACACTTGCAGGTATTGAGCTGAATTTTGGTAAGTGAGTCAGCATTGATGACGTACAGAACGAGTTAAAGTTCTGTTCCAGTCCATTGATGTTTTTAACAAGATATTGATGCTTTTGCAAAATAAGTTACATATCAATAATTTTAGTTTAAATGCAGTCTATTGCTTTTCCAAGGCTTGTAAAGGATGTAAGGGTGGTACTGGTGAGAGAATTACCAGGAATACATTGTTAAGTGCTCATGCCACTATTATATGACTGAGCGAATTGTTAAAAGTGGCGTATGAAGTATAATTTGGCAAACAACAAAAAAAGACTCCTATTTCTTATGTTTGTGTGTATGTGTGTGTGTTTAAGAATTGCTCATAAAATCTGATACAACTGTAATATTTTGGAGGGGTAGTAATCCCTTTACCACCCCAAAAAAGATACCGCTCTAGGGATATATATATAAAGCCGGTAGGGGACTTGGTATTGTAATGCAATAATTCAGAATGCATGTTATTATTTTTATTATTAATATTGTTGTTGTTGCGCAAAGGGATCGTATGGGCTATGCACAAAATGACTAGCCGAATCAGACTGCGCAGATAAGTTTCGACTTAAATTTGATCGCTTTTGGTATATATTTTATCTTGTATTTGCTGAATTATTTTTTGAAATTAGGCTACTATATTTATTTAACTGGTGTAAGCTGATTTCTTTTTCCGCCAATATTTGAATTTCAAATTGTTTCATAAAATTCCTTTTCTCTTGTCGCGTCACGCTTTGATGTGAAGCCGCCGTCATATATAGCGCAGTCGGTAGAGCATCGGACTCCCAATCTTGGGTGGATAATCGTAAACCCAAGTGGGATAGCAGCTGGAGGCTAGGAAAGGATGTAGTGGTAGGACTGGTGTGAGAAATAACAGGAATCCAATGTTAGGTACACCAGTCGCCGCGATATGACTGAAATATTGTTAAAAGTGGCGTTAAACCCCATTTATTCAATCAGTCTTTCCCCTTACCATAAGGCCTAGAGCTTTGATAATTGCTTTAAATCATTATCTATTGACCTTCTATACCAATATACTACTCTTAAAATTAGCCCTTTTCTGTGTGATCCCTGTTTTTACATAGAAGCAATTCTTTGAAAATCTTCTCCCAAACCACAAGGTCTAGAACTCTAATATTTGGCGTGTATCAATACCTTTTGACCCTTTACCAAAATGATTCATAGAATTACTGTACTCTGAAAATAAGCCCCTTTCTGTGCAATCCCTGATTTAAGAAAGGAATAAAGAAGATCTTTGAAAATCTTCTCCTCCTAAACCATTATGCATTAAGCTTTGATATTTGGTATGTATCAATGTCTATTGACTCTTTACAAAATACTTCAAAGAATTACTGTACTCATGGAAATTAGCGCCGTATGGTTGGATCTTCATTATACATAGGATTAAAGGAGAAAATCTTTAAAAGTTTTCTTCTCCAAAATAAATGCCGTTTGATATTGAAGTGGAAGTTCCTATTAGAATCAGTGGGCGTGGCAAGCGATCCACCAAGGGCAACAACCTAATATACTGAGCGTAACTCTCGCTGTTGAATACACTTGGTGAAACAGTTATCTGTGTAAATCTGAACCTCTTTTTCTTTCGACTGTATAAAAACATGTGGCCTGTCAGGCAAAAAGGGACCTCCTAGGAAATCCGTAAAGTATCGAGCCTTGTATCGAGTATCGAGGCTTCTCTGACAGCACAGGCTGTAGAAACTTTTCAATCTACAAACATTTTGAATATAGAAGTAAATGTTTATTTTCAAAAGACATGCGTGACCCCAGGAATGTTTTCTAGTCTTGTAATCATGACGGCCAGTGGATGAGCAAAATGTCATAACTAAAACCTAAATAAGCTATAGTTACGACATACATTGTAGTCGCTGACTAACGATGTGACAATTAATTTCCGGCTTTCCCTAATCTTACCTTCGAGATTCCGTGGTGGGGGGTGTTCGGACCACCGGTTCCCTCCTGGATCTGCACATGAAAGACTATCTCTGATTGACTTTAGCTGGGCCATATCCTTTTTTTGTGTCCTGCACAATGAAATGACAGAAAGTAACATAGAGTCACCTTTATCCGCCAGTGCGTGTCTGCTTTAATGTCTTTGTCCCATTCCCCAGAGAGTCAGAAAAATAAGATGGATTTCTTCGTTGGACGATGTTGCTCTCCTTGACTAACGAAAGTTTCGTGTTTCTTCGGTTGCAGCCAATGTCACACCCTCATGAGTCAAGAGATATCGAGACCATTTTTTCCTAGTAGAATATTCGACGCCACTGTTACAGGATGCCAATGTCAACGTAAAAGAGGAAAGCTAAATTACGATTTCCCCGATCACTAATTATTCAAGTCGTCTATATGTGTTAGTCGGGGGGGGGGGGAAGAAAGGGGTAGTCGAATGACAAAATTAAACGACTACTGAACGGTTTCTTCTTAAAAATTAAATTTCTGAGCTGACCTGGACATATGGTCTCTTTACATCTCTTACATCGGACAAAAAGGCAGTATGCGTGTCTGCGACACATTTCTAGTCAGCTATTTGCTTTATGGCTTTCAGATCTATGACGCACGTTCAATAAACAAATAAATAAATCGATGATTGATTAATTAACTGGTGTTTCAGGGCGCATCGACATCTGTAGTCACCTAGAGCGTAAGAAATTTACATAAAACATGTAGAAAAACAAAGACACAACCACATTACATATACAATGATAAGGGGTGGGGGTTGAAACAAATTGATAAAATGATCACCCTTTTGTCGCTTCTAACATCATGCTAATTCTCAAGTTTGTTTCGCCAAATGAAATTGCAGACAATGTTATGACAGGTTTAGACTTGCGATGGTTTATTCTTTTACCCCATTTAACCACACAGTGTCTCATAGGCCAGTGCCTACACCGAGATAAAAATCTATGCTTTTGAATGAAAACCACCAGCCTGCTGCAATCCAGAAGCAGTAATTAGTCTTTAATTTTAGTCGCCCCCCTACAACAGACCACAGAGAAAAGGTGACGTACTGCAACCAATCATTGGAAAACGTTAATTCCTTACTACTTGACATGACTCCTCTAGTACTGGTGATATGCAGGGAGAGAATGAATCATTGGTCTTTATCATATAACCGAAAGCAGTGTAAACCCAAAAACTAACAAACTAAATTAACGGCGGAAAATGAAACTCAACCTGCAGCCTTTAGCTATGACACCGAAAAAGAGAGAAGATAACACAATCAAGAGACATTGGAAAATAAGCTGCTGTTACGACATTTAAGTCATCAAACCAAATTGAAAATGCTTGATACCAATGTCGGAGTTTAAAGATCACTTTCGTTCTGAATGAAAAAAAAAATATTGGTCGATCGAATCTTTGAATAACAGCGGCGATACGTTGAATAGCAATTACATGTATCCACTATAGGTCAAAGGTCGAACAGATAAAAATGCTTGTGTGTTTTGTACAACCCATTTCCAGACGGCATAATTTGGGACTGGTCCGAATTGAAAGGAGTTGCAGATGACAATTTAACCCATTCCCACACAATCCCTCCTTTTTACGCCCCTAAATAAAAAAGCTTTGGAAAACATTGTGGATAATGAAGAAATTGCTTGTACTAAGCAATTTCTTCATCATCCACAATGTTTACTATCCAAAAAGGGGAAAAACTCAGACTTCTATCAACTTGACATTGTCATCTGCAACTCCTTTCAAGTTTGACCAGTCTAAAATTGTGTTGTGTTGGAATGGGTTAAGGTTTATGAAATTTAAGATCTTTTCAACTTTCTGGGTAGGAAACATTGTGTAAAATGAAGAAATCGCTAGTAGCAATGTTTTTCCAATTGTTGTTCATCGGAGGGTGTCAAAAAGCGCAACTGAATGGGATAATACAGGTCATTAAAGAATAACTGAAATTTTCAGAAAATAGGTCAAATATCAAAATTTCAATAAGGTGAAATCAGACATGGGATTGTTTTACTATAATCATATATTATATAATACAGTCGTAGAACACATTATTCAACATTTCGCATAATATGTTAGATGTCCAGCAGGCCTAAACCTACCAACTTTGACACTCGAAATGTATGCGGAATTGGGACCTCGACTTGGAACCACATTTAACACTCTTCCAGTACGAACGAAAGGTCACATAAAAGTAGGTATTGGAGTAGATTAATGATACTAATTTACGTTTTATTAATTTTCCGTCTATTAAACTCCTATATTATCGTAAATGAATAGCGAAGATGTCAGCACATATATCTGGTCTATCTAAGTAAAAGGATCATGATACGGGATCTCCACAAAACGAAAAGATCGGAAATGACAGTCGTCGATTGGGAATTCCGAAAATGAACATACAGAAAGGTAGAATGACCATTCTATACCCAACATTCACCCTTATCATCATCCACATTCTGCCTTGTCTGACGACGGTTGATATTCAAATAACATTTCAGTAACCTAAACGCTGCAAGGAAAAGGCACATGAAACTACTTTACATCCGGCAGAAGATTGTATTAATTGCGTTAGATGTTTAACATTAAACCCTGCGTGGGTTGGAATTCTACCGTGGTCACTTTAGCCTCAGGTTGATACGCAATCTCAGGTTAAACGACAAAGAACTGAAAGCGACGAATGTATGGAAACTCGTACATTATTTCTATTCCAGTTGGGCTGTTAAAGTCACGCGCTCTTACGCTTGTCTTTACATTATAATTATTAATAGTTTTGTTTTTAGCTAGCAAAGCGATAGCTTTGATAGCTTAAGATAACAGACGAAATTTTGAGGTCGTCTCAAAGTTCAACGAGTGCAAACTGTCATTGGAGGCTTAACCACTAAATCCATTAAATGCCTACGCCATTAAAAGTAGTTCTCATGTATTTCAGGAATATTGCAAATTCTATTCAAATTGTATTGAACTCTCTCAAACGTACGCTTTGTAACCCATTCCTTATCAATTCCGCTTTGGGAAAAAGGCTATGGAAAACATTGTCGACAATGAAGAAATTGCTTGTATAAGCAATTTCTTCAATGTCCACAATGTTTTCTATCCAACAAGGAAACGTTTTCTAAATTCAACCATGCTTTGATAGCTTATAGTACTTTCAGTACTTTGATTTTAAATCGAAGAGTTGCATAACCTCCTGTCTGTGATTTTTCTTTTTATAATCATCCTTATAATTAATTTTAATATTTTAATTCTTGTAGGTATACAAGCTTTTCAAGTATAATGAAAAGCCGTATTTGGGAGACATTAAGAGATCTACCAGAATAGAACTATGATCGTGAGGCTGCTTCACTACGTGCATCGTCACTGTGATAATTCGAGAGGAGGAGGATTATTCCATAAGACAACGGTATATAAAAACTCAGAAAAAGGTACAAGCTCGTCACCACATTCTTTCTCCCGTTATTGATTGTTAAAATCCATTCCTTATTATAACTGAATGAATCATATCGGGCTCTTTAAAACCAGTTTTGAGTGCCTGCTTTTACTGTATTTTATAGGTCACGGGTTCGAGTTTCATCGTCACTGGAATATGTCCATTGGCAAGACACTTTTAATGATAGTCAGTCAGGTCTTGCCAGCTGCGAAAAAAAGGATAAAAGTTGACTAAAAGCCAACGACTCTCTTTTAGGAGCACAAAACATCTAGAACGAGTGTACTATGTTAGCTGACTAGTTGAAATAAAATTATCTGTTGTTGATTGACGATTGTATTACCGAATGCCGCGATCCATTGATTGGTTCTATACATTTGATGGTTTTAACCTGACTGACAGCCGCGACCCATTGATTGGTTCTATACATATAGTGGTTTTAGCCTGACTCACAGCCACGATCCATCGACTTGTTCCGTACATTTGATAATTTGAACTTGACTGACAGCCGCGATCCATCAATTTGTTCCATTATTCTGATTGTTTAGCCTGACTGACCGCGATCCTTAAATTGGTTCTATACATTTAATTGTTTTAGCCTTACTGACAACCGCGATCCATCTATTGGTTCCATAAAATTGATGGTTTAAGCCTTACTGACAAACGCGATCCATCGACTCGTGCCATACACTTGATGGTTTTAGCCTTCCTGACAGCCTCGATCCATCGACTGGTTCCATACATTTGATGATTTTGGCCTGCCTGTGAGCCGCGATCAATCTATTGGTTCAATACATTGATTGTTTAGCTTGACTGATTGCCGCGATCCACCAACTGGCTCCATACATTTTACTTTTTAGCCTGACTGACAGCCGCGATCCCTAGAAAGATTCCGTACATATAGATGTCATAGCCTGACTGTCAGCAGCAATCAATCGATTGGTTTCATACATTTGATGGTTTAGCCTGACTCACAGCCGCGATTCATCTATTGGTTCCATATACTTGAGGGTTATAGCCTGACTGACAGCTGCGATTCATCGACCGGTTCCATACATTCAATGGTTTTAACCTGACTGACAGCTGCGACCCATCTACTAGTTCCATACATTGTGGCCGGAGGAGGACTGATTGTTTCGAGCAATTACTCCTTTTACCACATTTTTTATTCCATTTTTTTAAAAATTTTAATGTACTGCGATTTGTCGTCCGCAACCTCTTTTAATTTGGCCAAGTCTAAAATCCGGTTTAAAAGCCAATATATCGCTCGGGTAAAGCCATCTACAGAATTTCTTTTTCTCAAAAATGTTAAGAAATTCGGTAAATCAAGTTTTGTAATGCCAGATATCACGCTTCATTTTGACACGTGGTCACAATATGAATAAAAGCAAGTGTCACCGGTCACGTAAAATGATAACAAAATTAGAGATGCGAAATACGACACCCTGATCAGACTGGGAGAGTCACGCAGGCTGGGCAGGGTCGAAGTTTTTGCCTCTGGAAGATATTTTGAATTTAGAAAGTTCACCCAACTCTACTTTTCGACCATATTCTAGATGCCAACACCTTCTTACCTCTTGAAGATTGTTAATCTTCTTTTTAAACCATTTCAACACAGTCCTTTTTACGACCCTATAAATACATCATTAACTAGATGGTTTTCCCAGGACAACTGCTGTCAAGCCCGAAAAGTTTTGACCATCAACTTGACCTTGACCATCAATTTTAATGTTTTACATGGAGCTTTGTCATTGAATTTGAAGCTACAAAAATTTCTTTCAAATGGCACATCAACTCATGATGGAGAATAATTGTGCCAATTTGTTTTGAAATCCATCCATAATTGTAGGAGAAATGCTCTTGACAATCACAATTTTAGTGTTTGACCTTTCAAATGGCACATCTTCTCATGATGGAGAATAATTGTGCCAAGTTATTTTGAAATCCATCCATAAATGTAGGAGTAATTTTCCGGATAAAAACAATTTTTGTGTTTGACCTTGAACTGTGACCTTGACATTAGAACTATCCCAAAAATTCTTTCAATTGGCACATACACTCATGATGGAGAATAATTGTGCCAAGTCATTTTGAAATCCATCCACAAATGTAGCAGTAATTGTCCGGACAAATTCGGACGGCCGGACGGCCGGGCTAATGAAATAACGCACTAACGCACCTACACCGACTTGTCATAGTGACAACTATGTCTCGCTCACCGCAAGCGGGCTCGACAAACATGAAGCAATTAATCGTAAACAGCAATTTCTTCATTTCCCACAATTTCTTGTTATCCTAAAAGATATCCTTATTTTAATTTCATGAGAAAAAAATAGCTGTCTGCAACTTCTTGGTCGTCTGGTCACGGATTGAAGAATAACTGTGTTTCGGAATGCCCGAATAGTCCCTTTCAGCGTGACGTTTAATAAATATTAGGGCCTAACTTTTTGGATAAAGTCAGTAATAAATAGATTTACAGCATCATAAACCAAAATGAACCAAATAATTAACTTCGATTTTCATTCAAACAAGCAGCTGGACCGTCCGAATTATATCGAAGCAGCTGGACCGTCCGAATTATATCGGTATATAAAATGGCCTCTGCACCTCTTGTCAGAACTCTGGTTTCAAACATGGTAAGTAAAACGCTTTGTATGAAAATTCATTCCTCCCTTCAATTGACAGTCGCCGGTGCAAAAAAAAAAAAAAAAAAAAAATCGACTGGCCAATTAAATCGTTCAATTATAGCAGAGGTGCAGTGTCGAGCATTTTTTTTGTTTGGGATATGACAATGGATATGATCATACCTTATCAAATATTTTCGGGTTTTCGGTAGCCTCAATAAAATAAATGGTAGATGTTTATGGAATTTTCATTTTTAATTGTTAACTTTTTGTATATTTATACAGTCATTATTTGGAATAAATCCGTATTTAATAAACAAACTTTTGTTTCTGTATGTTTTTTTAACGCCCAGAAACGAAAAAGTATCGAGGGACCAGAGTTTTCGACTCAAACAATGACACCTCTGATTACATATCTACAAGTGTATACTAGCTCTCTTCAACTTTGAACGCGGAAATTGGGCGATATATATGTAAAGCAATTTGTTGGTTTGACGACTCACATGCCGTAAGCATAGCTTATTCAAGTTGAAGTTACGACGGTTGTGCCGCCAACCAATAATTTACTCTTTTGTTACATAGTTCTGGCTATTAATTGTGAAGAAATCCAGTCCGCCGCCAAATACCTAAGTGGAAATTCCTTTAATAGCTAAGAGGGCGGGGTCAGCTATCAGTCTGATTAATACTCAACATTTGTCAAATTGTTTAGAACGGAAGTGCAATGTTTCGCGATTTGAATTTCATTTGTTTTGTTTGTTTGAATGGGGTTAAACGCCTCCTCAACCAATTTCTCTGTCATATCGCGACGACTGTAGCACCTAACAATGGATTTCTGGTATATCTATTGCGTCCTTTCCTAGCATTCGGCTGCTATCCCACTTTGGTTTACGATTACCATCCAATGGGTGAGAGACGAATGTCAATTATCCACCCACTAATGAGAGCAAAATGTCGGAAAGAATATGTGCCGCCGCCTGGGATCGAACCAACGACAACCCATTATTTGAGATTGGGAGTCTGATGCGCTGCCAACTGGGCTATGGCGGCGGCGTTGGTAACGGGATAACTTATTCAAGCTTAAGTTTACGACGCGTAGGTCGCGAGCCATATATTTGAAGCTCGCGATCAAAATGATAAAACCGCTGGAGAGCTTATCCATAGCAAATCACGCTTTTCACCAAAGAACACGCGCAACGAGGAATGTAAGCGAATGCTTTGTCACGCTTAACACAGATCTAGTTCCGGGTTATCGAGTTGATCAGAATGCAGTTCTTAAACTCTTCATTTCTAAGCGAGTGCGTGTGTGTCCGGGAGCATATGAACGTATGTGGCCGGTTTTACAGTCGTTTCTATTATTTTCAGAATGCGTTTACATTAGAGACCTTCGTGTTGCTTCTGCTAGTTGCAGGGATTCACACAAATGACGATAATGTAAGTAGAATACATAAGATCTGTCCAGTGTAATATATCCTTCTACAACCAGTCTGCGAGGACCTTGCAGACTGGCCAGTCGCCCTGTATGAATTTTCTGAATCTAGAATAGTGGTCCTACCATACTATGCATTAAGCTAAGAAAAGCGATCGGTGGTTAACCTTTGCTTGGTCAAATCTCTGGTTGCTGGACTTGGAAAATACTGGGAAATTACAGTTTTCGGACTTTTTCTAAACGTTTGCTGGTATTGAGCTGCTTTTTTGTATGTGAGTCAGCATTAATGAATGACAAAACAATTTTTAGTTTCATTCCGGTCCATTGATTTTTAGGAAGATACAGATACTGAACTTAGAATATTACCCTTAAATTGCAGTCTTCCAGACTATTTTTGTCTTTAGAAACGCTTGCCGATGTTGAGATTATTTTCGTATGTGAGTCGGCAAACTGGAGCACATAATAAGTTCGAGTTCCGTTCAGGTCGATTGATTGTTGAGGAAGATACGTATAAATTACTGGGAAATGACCAGGTTTCCCACACAATAAAATTTGGCTTACACAAATGAAACATGCACAAGTTCTTTCTTTTATCTTTGCACTCTTCACTTTTGAAGTATGATTTCACAAACAACAAAAAGAGATAACTGTTTGTTTGTTTTTAAAAAGAATTGCACTTGAAGTCAGATACAGCAGTAGGAATTTGAAGGAGATCCTTTAGCGACAAAAAAGATATCTCTCTATATGTATAGAAATGTATATATAAAGCCAGTAGGTAACTTTGTATTGCTATGCAATACTTCAGAATGCTTGTTATTGTTATTTTTGGCGAAAGTCTGCTTTTTATCATTGCACCAAGTTTTCAAAAATACAAAATGTTTTCAGTGCGAGAAATTCAAATAAAAAAATAGTAATAATAAAAGAATATACATGTGCGGAAAGTAGAGACCCAGACAATCCTCTGCGTTCGCAAAATGCGATCAGGGTCTTCACTCTCCACTTTTATGATGATATTCCAAACTATTGCTCTAACTTGAAAATAAGCCCTTGGTTGTCGGATCCCGGATTTTTGTAGAAGTAAAGAAGGAAATATTGCTCTCATTTGAAAATTAGCGCTGTCTTGTGGAATCTAGGATTTTACACAGAAATAAAAAAGGAATTCTTTAAGAATCTTCATCCCCAAATCATAAGGCCTAGAACTTTGATATTAGGCTACAATGTTAAATTGTTTTAAGCTTCTTAACCAAAAAACTTCAAATGGTGAAAATAGCTCTATGTTTTGAAATCCCAGATTGTATATAGAAATCAAGAAAGGAGCATCAGCAAACTTCTCTTGTCAAGCAACAAGGCACTTCCAAATTTTATCTGTAGAATTGCCACATGAATCCTGCCTTAAAACTATAAATTGCCTTAAAGATCAAAATTAGCCATATATTGTTGAGATTCTTTACTGAAGGTGAAG
Organism: Fragum fragum; assembly: GCA_946902895.1. Taxonomy (NCBI): domain Eukaryota; kingdom Metazoa; phylum Mollusca; class Bivalvia; order Cardiida; family Cardiidae; genus Fragum; species Fragum fragum. The sequence continues at coordinate 27,091,352 of OX336377.1, read as the reverse complement.
GTCAAGGGTGAAATCTTTAAAAAGGTGTTCCTCTAAGAAGTAAGAACGGTTACTTTAATGATCTGCACGTAAAATTGACTATTGGTTTTTAGCTCATCGAACACAACGTGTTTAAGATGAGCTATTGTGATATATCAATGTCCCTCCTTCCGTCAACAGCTTTAAAAAGACTTCTCCTGCCAAACAAACTATCAGATTTCAACAGAATTTCATAGAAATGACCCTTAGGTCAAGATTCAAAGATTTTTCGTTTATCCCTAATTCAAGATTAATTCCCTCCAAGTAATCATTAAAGTCTTTGTTTTTTAAGAAAAATGAACCTTGAAAAAAAAAATCAAACAAAACAAAACAAAACAAACAAAAACAAACACACACACACACAGACACACAATCAGTGGTATCAGAGACATACATTCCGCTTCAGAAGAAGGTACGAAATAAGATATCCAGACCTGTCAATCATTGTTGTAGCATATGGAAGGGTTTATGAAGAGAAATATGGACTATTTCCCCTTCAAAGAGAAGTGCCAATTTACTCATGACTAAAAGCCAAGAGTGACTTCGTCGCATTTGAATACAAGTAATCTAAACTCTATTTATATCTCTGTCGTATTTGTCGATGTTAGTGTACGCCTTTGATAATTCCTCTATTTTCGAGGATGACAAAGAATGCCAGTGTAAAAAAAATCTAGTAACGTTATGGATGAAAGTCATCTACATGCAGCGTTCAACTTAGTTGAGATTTTGTTTTGTGGGAATTGGTTAAAGGCAAAATTCATTTATATTGTAAGTTTGTGTTAAAGCCTATTTATAAAGTAAAAATGAAACAACAACATAAAAGACTTTTAAATCAAAATGCACATCATAGGGGGGGGGGGGGGGGAATCAACAACAAATCTAGAGCTTGTTCCTTTTCATGTAATAATGTATTTGAAAAAAGGCTAATTCCAAGACCATGAGAATGTTGCTATACAAGAATATTCCTGTTTTCCTAAATTCAAAGGTTTTGCAGAAGGAAATTTAAAGTTGATTTACTTTGAAAAATAACCATTCAGTGGGTTAGAAAATATTGTGGAAATGAAGATATTGCTTTTCTTTTTCTACAATGTTTACTCAATTATAAAATCACAGGGATGTAAAAACCAGGTTTTGAACAGGACAGGGTTAACAGATGAATAGATTTTTTTCATGGAGGTTAAAATGAAACGAAAAACATTATTACACTTTATGAATATGTGAAGTGGATTCATACATAAGTGTGATTTGTTTTTAGCTCACCTGAGCACAACGTGCTCAAGGTGAGTTTTTGTGATCATCTTTTGCCCGTCGTGCGTTGTGCGTTTTGCGTCGTGCGTCGGAATGCGTCAACAATTCTTAAAACATCTTCTCCTCAGTAACCACTGGGCAGATTTCAACCAAACTTGGCAGGAATGTTCCTTTGGTGACCCTTTTTAAAAGTTGGTCATGGAATTTTGATTGACCCCAAAATATGGGCATGGCAGGGCGTGACAGCTTTTGACTTTGAAATCTTTAAACATCTTCTTCTCAGTAACCATTGGGTCCAATTCAACCAAACTTGGTATGAATGTTTCTTGGGCGACCCTTTTCAAAAAGTGTTCGCAGAATTTCGATTCACACCCAAATTTGGGCGTGGCAGGGCATGGCATTTTTTGACTTTGAAATCTTTAAACATCTTCTCCTCAGTAACCATCGGGCCAATTTCAACCAAACTTGGCATGAATGTTCCTTGGGTGATCAATCTCAAAATTTGTTCGCAGAATTTCGATTGACCCCCAAATATGGGTGTGGCAGGGCGTGGCAGTTTTTGACTTTGAAATCTTTAAACAACTTCTCTTCAGTAACCATTGGGCAAATTTCAACCAAACTCGGTATGAAAGTTCCTTGGGTGACCCTTTTCAAAGGTTGATTGCGGAATTTTGATTCACGCCCAAATATGGGCGTGGCAGGGCGTGGCAGTGTTTTACTTAGAAATCGTTAGAAATATACTCCTCAGTAACCATAGGGCCTTTTTCAACCAAATTTGGCATGAATGTTCCTTTGGTGACCCTTTTTAAAAGTTGGTCATGGAATTTTGATTTATGCCCGAATATGGGCGTGGCAGGCCGTGGCAGTTTTTGACTTTGAAATCTTTAAACATCTTCTTCTCATTAACTATTTTGCCAATTTCTTCCAAACTCGGCATGAATGTTCCTTTGGTGACCCTTTTTCAAAGTTGTTGGCGGAATTTTGATTTATGCCCAATTATGGTCGTTGCAGGGTGGGGCAGCTTTTGACTTTGAAATCTTTAAACATCTTATCCTCAGTAACCATTCGGCCAATTTCAACCAAATTTGGCATGAATGTTCCTTGGGTGATCCTTTTCGCAAGTTGTTCGCAAAATTTGGATTTATGCCCAAACATGGGCGTGGCAGGGTGGGGGAGTTTTTGACTTAAAAATCTTTTAACATCTTCTCCTCAGTAACCATAGGGCCAATTTCAATTAAACTGGAAATGAATATTCCTTTGGTGACCCTTTTCAAACGATGTTGACAAAATTTGAATGACACTCAAAAAAGGGTGTGGCAGGGTGGGGTAGTTTTTTACTTAGAAATATTTAAACATCTTCTCCTCAGTAACAATCGTGCCAATTTTAACTTAACTTGGCATGAATGTTCCTAGGGTAACCCTTTTCAATATTAGTTTGTCAAATTTTGAATGAAGCCCAAATATGTGCATGGCTGTTTTTGACGTTAAAATCTTCTCCTCCCTAACCATTGGGCCAATTTCAATCAAACTGGGCATGAATCTCACTGACAATGGCCAATTGGGCTATTACCATGCTGTTTTGTCTGTGAGTGCTTCAGGGCTGCCACCATAGCCAGTTAGAAATGCGTCAATCACCCAATCTATAATCATGGTGTGTCCAGGGTTCCCAGGCTACCGGTAAAATGGGAAAAAGTCTTGGTTTTGAGATATCTTTTAAAAAAAATAAAAAAAAAGCAAAACTAGGAAAAAGACAAATCAATTTGATGAAAGATGCAAGACCCAATTAAAGTACATGTTCCAAACAGTTGACAAGTATCCCCCCGCCAGTAGGTTTTATCACAGTGTAAATTACATGGGGATGCATTATCACGTCACAATGTCTGCAGAGAAAGAGAAATTGGTATTTGTTTTACAGAATATACGAGCATGGTACTAAGTTTTCTGTTAGGAATGGAGGTAGGTGACCAATTTTACTAAATATATATATGATTTGAGTAAATAAAGCAAATATTAAGGAGAAAATCCAAAGCAACATCTTAAGTGTACCAGTAACTGGACATGAATTGAATCTGGATACGAAAGCAATAAATGGCATCCAATTCAATTCAATGAAAAAGAGAACTCTTGGTAAATAGACTTTGAAATTAATTATCATTATCATGATATTGACAATCTACACGTCTAGAAGCATTTAAATTAGTCAGGTGAGCGATATAGGGCCATTCTGGCCCTCCTGTTTCATTATGTACCTCAATGAAATAAAAAAATATCCTTTTTCATCTCTTATTACTTAGTAACATCAGGGGAAAAAGTAAATATTTTACAAATTTTGATACATTTTTTATGGAACTATTTTTACAAGTGTGAAAAATAAAAGATTCTATAAATTTTAAATTGTCGTCTGCAACTCCTTTCAGTTTGGACAAGTCTAAAATTTTGTTGTCTGGTTATGGGTTAACAGTGACAGTTTAAAATTGCTTGAGACTCATCATTTTTTTAGCTCCTGATGTTTGACCTGTCATACATAGGCTCATATTTGTTTAATCATTGTCGATGCCAGGTGCCAGGGAGAGGGACATCGCCAAAAGACATGGTACTGCAAAGATAAACAACTGGGCCAAAGATTATAAAACTTTCTTTGTACTCAGTCAAGAAATCACTTAAACTTCAAGCTTTAACAAATATTTTGATTCAATATTAATTGTAGACTTTGTGTTATAGACTATATTATTTGCTTTTCACACTATCAGTTAAATAGCAATATCTATCACAATTTTTATAAAGGTTTTTGTAATAATGTATCTTTTTCTCTATGTCACAACAAACATTCAGGAATATCTCTATATGATTATGTTTCTGGTTTGTTTTGGACAAACATCGTAATCTTGACAATATTCAATTGAAATGCAAAAAATTAGAAACTCTGTTTTTAAGCCCAAATACAGAATTTTATCAGATTACCATGCTGAAGCAGCAATCAGAGCACTTGAGCTCCTGTATTGCCCTACCTGCTTGATTTTTCTGATTTAAACCCATTATCACATCATGATTATTGTTCTCTCTGACACCTTAACCAATACCAGACAGCAGAATTTTAGACTGGCCCAAATTCAAAGAAGTTGCAGATGACCTTTTAAAGTGAATTAAATTTTGAATTTTTTCAACATTTTGGATAGAAAACATTGTGGGAAATGAAGAAATTGATTATGAAAAATAATTTCTTCATTTTCCACAATGTTTTTTAAATCTTTTGTCTTGGGGCGTCTAAAAGCGTCACTGAGTGGGAATGGGTTAAAGAGCTTGTAACAAGCAATTTATCCTCTTTTCACAATTATTTCTGTCCTATTTGGCACATATTTTCAAATTTCATCATATTTTGAAACATGGTCTGCAGCTTCTTTCCATAAGAATCTGAAACTTTGTCATCTAGAAAGGGAATCAACTCACATGCAACAGTTCTTTTGTCTTGAAAAAGTAATTTTCCTTCAACCAGCAACAAAAGCAACTGATAAACAACATTAGGCAATATTTATTTTCTCATTGTTAATTCTAGATTTAATCAGGGCCACTCATTATCTAACAGGCAAGACATTTTTTTTTTAAAAACCTAGTATTTAAGGTCACTCAAGAAACTCCAATAAAAATACTGTTGAAATAAATCTTGCAGTTTCTGAGGAGATGATTTTCAAAGTTTCACTACATACTATATAAGAAAATACATCCTGCCCTTGAAAGCAATATATTCAATTAGAGCAACATTTCTTGAAATTGATATAGGATCACACAGCAGGATAATTCCTGTAAAATATGTTGAAATCCATCTAGTTGTGCCAGAGAAGATCTTCAAAGTTTACCATATATGCCCCAATCCTTGAATTTAAAGAAACTGATTAAAGATCATCCAAGAATAATTTCTGTTACCATTCACTGAAACCATCTAATTGATACTGAGGAGAAGATTTTAAAAGTCTTCAACATATATGGAAATTAGCACCACCCATAAGAATAAATTTGAATATAATTCATTTAAAGAATCTGAAAAAGGGTCATTGAAGGATAATTTTTAAAATTTGGTAAAACTAAATCTAATTATTTCTGAGGAAAAGATTTTGTCATGAGTGAGACATAATTGCTACTATCACTAGTCAATACATGTGCATTTGATAGTTTATCAGTCTGTCCAAATTTGTCTAGAGCATATCACCTACAGTTTTGGATTGATTTCAAAATAAGGATTGTTTTCCATCACAAGTAGATGTGCTGTTTGAAACAAATTTGGGATTGCTTCAAGGTTGCTTTAAGCTCAAGCTTAAATTTCCAAAGAAGGCTTGTCCAGAGCATATCTCTTACATTTTGTATGGACACACATGACTCAAATGTTTTCCATCAATAATAGATGTGCCATTTGGAATCAATTTCTGGATTTGGCTAAGGTCAAGGTCACTGCTCAAGGTCAAACATTAAGTGGACAAAACTTTTTCTCGGGTGGCTTTCCAGCTATAGAAAAAGTTTACAAACAGATACATGGATGTACATATAGATGGGCCCTGATGGTGATGGACACAATGTCATGACAAAAGCTAAATGGGCTTTCAGCCGGTGGAGCTAAAAATTAAAACAAAACTGCATACTGAAACATTTTCTGCAAATTGAATCAAGTTGGTGATGAAGTGTCTTGAAAAGGGTAGGGTATTCACGGAGAATGGCTCCTAACATCTAATTAGCAATGGACAGATTGCTGGCTAATGCCTCCAACTCTACTGGCCCACTAACCGACTTTGACAGATCCTTCCATTTCTATATTAACAGCATTATTTGGTCAGTAGCATGTAATAAAAAAAAATGGTTGGTTGGTGACATAAATGTCCTAACTACAGCTTGACCATGTTTAAGTTACCAAACAAACTAAATGGTTTGCATAGATGTAGGCAAAAGCCATAGTTCAAAGGTCACTTCAGGTGTAAGTGAATGACTTGATTGATTTATTCTTTATATGGACAGCTATGGCCAGGGCTCCGGAAAACCGATAAATTCCCGGTCTGGACCGAATTTTGAATTGCCAGACCGATTGGATTCCCAAAAATAAACACCAAAATCGGTCCGAAATTTTTATTTAATTTCACTTGAAATATTGATAAACTTGGCCACAATCTATCAAAATCCACTTTAAACCGAAATAATTCAAGGGTTTCACACGTTACCTGTAGATTAAGAGATTAACAAAAGTGCCAAAATTCGATAATTAGTTACCCGCCGGCAAGTAAAGTGCCCATCCGCACGTGGACCTTATTTGCAATCAGCCACAGCTTCACGCTTGACCGAACTTCGGGAATCGAGTTTTGACTTACACAAAGTCTTATGAAAATGGACATCTAATACTGCCCCCTTACTTGTAAAACAATACGAGACATGAACAGTCTTTAGTTGCCGTTCGTATAATGTCGGAATAGCTCAGCACAACGCCTTTGTGCAATTAATTTGTCACAAGTAAGCGCGTGAGACCGGGTTTGAAATTTATATAAAAAGTCACGTCGTTAATATACGTTTTATAGTTTTTCATACGTGGTAAGAAACGTAGCCGATAGAATTAAAAAATAAGCGGAAATGCACAGAATGCAGATAATTTAACTATACACGAAAACGACTGCTTAATAATATCGCTAGTTCCGTCAATAAAATAAAAGAACCAACAAATCATGAAATCTCAATTCAGGATTGGAAAACGTCCGAATAAATAAATCGCAAATCATCTACAATTGATAAATAACCGAGATTTGTGCACAAATTCTACTCTTGGAAAATAGTGCAACACATGGGCGACCCGCTCGAGTTGGTCTCGTCGGTCTCTTTTATGTACGTCACGACTCTGCAATCCCTCGGGGTAAAATGGACTGATAGGACTTTTTTGTGACGTCAGCTGTGTTTTTCCATCAACGAGGCTCGTGTTGAGAGAAAATCACTATGACTGTGTTAAAATGACAGAACTTTGGATAACTAGCTTTTGAAAAAACATATCATTACTATAATTAAATCGGCAGAACTCGAGAGGGGGGGGGGCGCACGTCACGGAAATATTCTGTAAAACCCGTAAATCTAAATAATGTAATTTATTTGTCTATCTAATTTTACCGTACATTGCCGGAATCGCAATTTATACACATCCGAATTTTCAAAAACAAAATGAAAGTAGGATCTGTCAGTTGTTTTTTAATCTATCTTCAACTCGTTGAAGATAATAATCATCTTCGGAAAATTTGAAAAAGAAAGGCAACTGCTGAATGAATGATGAAGCCTTTTACGTACGGTAAAGCTGAAAAAAGGCGGGTGTATTCGTTTTTGCCAACGGAGAGGGGGGGGGGGGGGGTATTCGTTTTAGCCTGCGGGGGGTGCATTGTTCCGGACCGATTTAAATTACCAAATTTCCGGAGCCCTGGCTATGGCCATTTAATTGACATCTAAATTCTATCAAAGGCTGTACTGACCGAAGATGCAATACAAGCTGTGGACAGACTTCCTAGTGAAGACGGAGTACCGTATAATGAGGACCAACTGAATGGAGAGGCTTATGAAATGGAGCTGGTTGATGAAGTAAGAATTATAAAAACACATAAACATACAACTGTGTATTAACCTATTACCATAAGACAGAATTTCAGACTGGTCCAAATGTAAAGAAGTTGTTACTGACATTTTATTTCTATTGGCTGAAATTTTAAAATTCTTCTTCTTATGGGATAGGACACATTATCGACATGAAAAAATTGCTTGTAACAAGCGAATTCTTAATTTTCCACATTGTTTTCAAGAAATTTCTTTTAAGAGGCATTGAAAATGCTGGATTGTGTGAGAATAGGTAGACACATTGTTACCATACCTACTTACCTTTGAACAAGGAAGTTCAACTCAGATACTGGACAATGTTAGTTTGTATGATTTATGGTCTGGTCAATAAGACAAAAATCAAATGAATGGTTGGCAACCTTGACCCAATCCCACACACACTTTTTGATGCCTCCAAGAAAAAAAAACTTTGGTAAATATGGTGAAAAATGAAGAAATTGCTTGTTACAAGTAATTTCTTCATTTTTCACAGTCTTCTACCCAGCAAGTTATATCTATAAATATTCATTAGCTTTAACCCTTTCCCATTTTTCAAAATTTTAGACCAGTCCATTTTGAAAGAAGTTGCAGACAACAATCAAAAGTGGGTGCAATTTGAAAAGTAACGAAACCTACAGGTTAGAAAATATTGTGGGAAAATAAGAAATTGCTTGTGACAAGCAATTTCTTCTTTTCCCACAATGTTTTCTCAAGTATAAATTCACAGGGACGTGAAAACAAGGGATTGTACAGGAAAGGGTTAAATTGTTGTGAGCATCTTGTTACAACTTGGACCAGTCTAAAATTTTGTTGACTGGTAATGGGTTATTCAATCTGTGGTTATGCCGAATCAACAAAAATGCTACTGGTAGAAATGAATGATACGTTTGATCAATGGATTTTTTTTAGTACTTTAATTGATTATACTGTATAATGTTAAGAGATTTAACAAAATTCAGTCTCCTATTAGTATCCTCCTTAAGACTGGTCCAAATTGAAAGTGATGCTAATGACAATTTCAAGCTGAAAGAAATTCAAATATCTCTGGTATTCTAGTTAAAAAAAAATCTGGAAAATGCAGAAACCGCTTGTAAAAAACAATTTCTACATTTTTCATATTGTTTTCTTGAACTGTTTCCTAGAGGGGCATAAATCGGCATTGAGAATGGGTTAAATACAAAAATGAAGAAAGTATTGTGAGACCATACAGTTGCCATTTTGCCTTTATTTAAAGGGAGGTATCGATGTTTCTGAAACCTAGATAAGAAAAATTACCAAGTGCCGAAAAATAGACTCAAGCGAACATTTAATACTTTAAGTTAGGTCAGGTATTGTCTTGGTGGTTATCTAATAGACCTAAAGTGGCTTTTTCTGGTTATATCGGAAAGGTTCAGCGGAATTTCAGGTTATTTTTAGATATCACGGAATTCGGCTGTCGACATCAGATGACCTCATTTGCATATGACCCAGTCAAATGAAGGTAACAAATTTACTAGCGAAACAGCCAACGTCCTAAAACAAGTAACATGAAAGGACTGATCTTTACAGACCGGCTAGCGAACCTTACTCCTGATGACGTAACGATGACGTTGGTTTGATGTAATTTGAACTAGATGCGAGGTTCTAACGGTTATTCGCGCCACGTGAATGCACTATAATCTTCGTAATTGTCTCGGCTTAATCTAAAAATAGATTAATAGCCTACGTAGGCTATTAGGGAAATACCCTGCTTTTTTCTGATAAGCGACCTCATATTTTTGCAAAACTACTTTTCGGCATATTGTTTTTAAGTAGTTTATGAGGGGAAATAAAAATAATTAAAATCTGTGACATGAAAAAAACATCGATACCTACCTTTAATAGATGAAGAGAATACTTTTTGTTTTCATGGAGGTATGAACCGAAAAAACTAATCACACTGTATGAATAGGCAAAGCGGATTCATACATAAGTGTGATTAGTTTTTTCGGTTCATATCTCAAGGAAAACAAAAAAATATTCTCTTCATTTCTTATAATTTAATAACATCGAGTGAATAAAGCAAAAACTTTACAAATTGTAATACCTTTTTGTATGGGACTATTTTGTGTGGAAGCATACAAACTCGCTTTGTTCAAAAAATTTGTTCATGGAGTTATGAATAATTATTTTCGACCAATCAGAACGCCCGATTTTGATAGAGGAACCTAAACATTAAATTATTTCATTTTATTTTATTCTAATTGTAGATTTAAAAGAGATGCATGTTATTGGTATTCTTGTTTATTTCAGGATGAATTAGCCCAACAGAGACAGAATGAGAGTACAGGGGGAAGTCATGAACATGAGCTTGAAATCCAAAATATTGAGGCCCATTATTTTGAATGGTGGGAAGGTCTGTATATCTAAACTTTTATGTTTTTATTTGGCTATATAACTTGCCAGTTTGGGAAAAAGTTTAAGACATGTCAAACAGAAAGATGAAGCAGATGACATTTGCAGCATATGTTGTTAATGAAAAAGTACAATATAGAAACCTTCTGTGTTAAATTTGATGACAATAATTGGAGAAAAGTAAGTATTTGTATGTATGTGCGTGTGATTCAAGTTTTAAAAGAACCTTTTTGTAGTGCAAGAAGTATCGACCCTGGTAAGACTGGTTAGAGACTGTGCAATCTCAGACCAGGGTCCAAACATTTATTTTCCTTTAAAAGATTTTCTGAATCTACAATGGTCTTTCTACCTTACTACAAACATACTCATTGTTATGCTGCCCGAAGCATATAGCTGCCTCTTTGTCAGTCCATCCTTCCATCCTTCCCTCTGTTAGTCCATCCTTCCGTCTGTCAGACAACCCTTCTGTCTGTCAGTCTGCTTCGATTTCTCTACAACACTTTGGTGAAATCTGAGGAAACTTCACATGTGAGTTCTTTATGATATTGCGCTGACATTTTTTCCCACTTTTTGGATAGTTTCAACATGAAGGTTACACTTCAAGGTCAAATATTAAATTTGAATTTTTACAGGCAATAGCTCTTTCAATAATTGATAGATTTCAAAATTACTTTGCACAATTATTCTTTATCATGAGTAGACATGCCAATTGAAAAAAAAATTGGATAGCTCTAAGGTCAAGGTCACAGATCAAGGTCAAAAGTTAGAATTAAGCATGTCTAGAGCATAGCTCCTTCAATAAGGGATGGATTTCAAAATACCTTTGCATAATTGTTTTCTATCATGGGTAGATATACCATTTGAAAGATATATTCAGATTGCTCCAAGGTCAAGGTCATAGCTCAAGGAAAAAATTTAAAATTAATTATGTCTGAAGAAAGGCGAGCATATAACTGCCACTTTATCTGTCAGAACCCTCATTCAATTTATAATGTACTTTCTGTGACAGAGCTATATTTGGGGAGCATAATCTGTCTCTGACAGCTCTTGTCTAAGTCTAGAATAGTCATTTTACCTCATTATAATTATATTCAATTTTAAATACCAACTTTGATTGACCTGTGTTGGATCCAATCTGTTTTCACACAGTTGCTTAACCCATTACCAGACATCAAAATTAATTCAGAGAAGTTGCAGACAACAATTTTATGTTTATGAAATTATGAAAATAGTTGTCTGTTGTAGTAAAAACTTTGTGGACAATGAAGGAATTTCTTGTTACAAGCAATTTGTATGTTTTCCACAATTTTTTCCAGAGTTATTTTCTTCTGATGGAGGGTGGGATTGTGTGGGAATGGGTTAAGGGAGCTTTAGGGTACTTCCTTTTTACATGACAGAAAACATAGGTATATTTCAACAAGCTATACTGATCCACACTTTTTTCTTTCTTTCTCATCCAAATTTGATATTGTTTTTCTTTAGAATACCTAGAAACTGGACTGATGCCTGTAATAACTGATGAGGTACAGGGTTTTCTGGTAAGGTACTTTATTCATATCCCTTATTAAAATGTTACCTGATCACAATCTTAAGACCAGTTCAAACTAGAATTATACCAGCTTTAATAAAGGGGGTGGGGGGTTATATTGGTTTATCTGTCCTTCCTTCCATCTGCCTATCTGTCCATCCGTCAATCCATAAGCATTTTTTTCATCGCATTTTTCTCAGTGACTATCAATAGCATTGACTTGAAATCTGATATGGACGACTTAGGTTATTTTCAGACATTGCCAGGTAGAGTGATCATCATGGCATTTATCTCAACATCTATTAATAGTATTGACTTGAAAATATGTGTGGAGGTTCATTTAGAAATACCATATGGCGCTTACCAAATTTGTGTACTCAAGTTTACTCTTTCCTGTTTTACGACTTAGATTATTTTCTGAAATTGCCTGGTATAATGACATATTTTTGTTGCATTTTCCTCAGCAAATATATAGCATTGATATGAAATTTGGTGTGATGGTTCATTCGGGGTCCTTCATGATGCTTACTCAATTTAGGTCTATACGCTATCTTCTTTTCTGTTTTACAATTTTGATTACTTATTATCGTTGCCTGGTAAGGTGACACATCTTTTATATATTCATTGCATTTTTCTCAGATTAAATGTTCCAGTTGATTGATATAGTTTAACAGGCCTGACTTCTGGTGGAACTACTAGTCATATGTTATGTACCCAGTTTGTTCAAAATGGTGGATAACTCCATTCAATCAATCTTAAAGTGACCTTGGAAATGCAAAAAAAAAGTATCAACTGTGAATAGACTGGATGGACCTCACTTGCTGATCAGGGTTGACATGTTTTGCTCTTGGAAAAAATTCTGAATGGTCACTGACAATTTTTTCATTTTTAGCGGTTTTGTAGGACAAAACCGGTATTTCGAATCGATCAACTGGAAACAAGTTTACATGAAATTTCTACTCATTTTCACGCATGCTCATAAACTTGAATTGAAAATCTATGTGATCGCCTCCATATTGTTTCATCGCTGATGAAGAAGATTACTTACTTGCTGAATGCCAACAACCTCCTTTTAGTCGTGAATATCAAGGAAAATGGTTTAAAACTTCGACTTAATATATCCATAGTAAATTGTCTAACGAACTGTCTAAATGGGAGAAATAATCTCCTCGCGCTTCAAGATAGAATCTAGGTCAGTCGTTAATGGAGCAGGCGAATACATGTAAACAAACTCCTAACCCTGTCTGTTAGATTTGACCTGGCAGGACTGAGCAAAAGTACACCCCATTTACACAGTATATGTAAAAAGTTACAACCTTGTTATAGTCGGGATTCAAGCGCCTATTTAACCCCACCGAATAAAACACCTTTTACCTCAAATTCGACTATATCTTTGAAACGGACATGTAGTACTTCAATTATAAAAATATGCTCAACGAAAAAAATAATGAATGTTAGCTTTGACTTCTTTACCTTTTATCATTTAACCTTTTACCACACAACCACAAATTTTCACGCACTGATGAAATAATATTAAAGAAAACATTATGATTAAATCAAAATAGCGATTTGGTAAACAGTAAGGGGTCATGATTGATTGAAAAGGGTTTAACGCAACTTTTAATAGTATTTCAGTTCCATCGGGGCGGCTTGAGCTCCTAACCATGGATTCGTGGTAGTTTGCACACCAGTACTACCACTACATCCTTATTGAGCCTCCATTTGCTCATCCCACTTAGGTGCTTGATTAACTTACTCATATTGATGATACATGCTGACATTATTGAGTGCGGCTACTGATAACCCTGCAAAACCGCTCTCAGGACTTTCAGTCCTTTGATTGAAATACTAAAACTGATCAACTTATGCTAGATCCAAATTTCTTTTTCAAATATTTGGTTTAAAAATATTTCCTGATCTTATATTACTCATTTACCAACATATTGATTGCAGGATGAGAACAGTATCACACTAGAGGACCTACAAGAAGAGTACCATTGCAAGACTAATCAGGGTAGTTCAGCACGCAAGAAGAGATCCTACTTGTCCAGTAATACTGGAGTGTGGACTAAATGTATTGTACCATATGTATACTCTAAACTTTGTAAGTTATCAAATCTTTACTCATTAATTAACCCTTTAGTCCATTACCACAGAATGACGCTTTTAAACGCCCCCTCAATTTAAAAGCTTTGGAAATTGTTGTGTACAATGAAGAAATTGCTTGTAACAAGCAATTTCTTCATTATCCACAATGTTATTTGGGGAAAAGACTAAGATTTTAAAAATTTCATTAACTTTAAATTGTCATCTGCAACTTTATTGAATTTGGACTGGTTTAAAATTTTGTCGTTTGGTAATCGGGTTTACCAATTACCAGACAACATATTTTAGACTGGTCCAAATAGAAAGAAGTTGCAGATGATAATTTAAAGTGTATGAAATTTTAGGTTTTAGGATAGAAACATTGTGGAAAATGACAAGCAATTTCTTCATTTTCCTCAAAGTTTCCCCAGTGATTTTTCTTGAGGGCGTTGTAAAGCATCATTGTGTGAGAATTGGTTAACAGACAACAACATTTAGGTAGCTCTAAATTGTAAGAGGTAGAAGACAACGATCCAAAGAACTTTCAATTTGAAAAACAGGTAATATTATTTCGAAAGAAAACCAAAAACTAATAAAGTTACTTATTTATGAAGTTTTTGTGATGCTTTGACAAAGTCATTCAAAGCAGGTTAACCCATTAACAAAAAAATTAGACTGGTTCAAATTCAAAGAAGTTGGAGATGACATTTCAGATTGTTTGAAATTGGAAATTAAGTGTCAAAAAAGTAACATGAAAGGCCTTGAGCTTAGGAGTTTGGCATATAACATGGCCATTAGGAAAAAATCAAACCATTGCTATGCAATGATAAATAAAAATTAGCCCTATGTAAAGGCATTCTGGATTTCACATAGAAATAAAACAGAAATCTTTAAAATTCTCCCCATTCCTAATTGTAAGCCCTAGAGTTTTGATATTTGCCAGGCAAAATTGCCTTTTGGACCTTTTCTAAAGTACCACAAATCATTGCTCTACAATGAAAATTATTTTGTTTGATCTTAGATTCAATGCAGAAATAGAGAATGAAGTCACATCTTCCTAAAAATTCAGTTTTTAAATTTTGCTTGTACTTGTAGTGTAGTGTTACCTCATGGTGGTCTACCAAAACTTATAGTACCCCTCTTACAGTAGCATTATAGCCGTCTATTGTGGTATCTCTCAATTTTCACCTAGTGATAAAGTAGGAAATTTTATAAAAAAGTCTCTTTCTAGATGGTAAAACTATCTTACTTAGGGTAGAAAACATTTTGGAAAATAAAGAAATTGCAGGTTACAAGCAATTTCTTCATTTTACACAAACTTTTTCCAATGGTTTTTCTTCAGGGTGTCAAAAAAGGGTCTCTGTATGGGAATGGGTTAACCTGCTTCAATGACAGCTCTTGTTTTTTTATTCGCTATCTGTCATAGAGCATCTAAATATAGCCTCAACTATCCGTTGTTTGTATAATTTTACTATGTAGTCTGAAATACCTTGGTCACTTATAATAAAGCACCATTTCTTCCAGCTGACAAAGATGAAGCTGGAATGGATAAAGTGCATGAATATTACCACAAGTACACAGGTTTCCGTTTTGTGCCCTGGAATGAGAAAACAAAGGAGGAGTATGGACTAGACCATAATAACTATCTGCGATACATTCGATCTTCTGGGTAGGTCAACCCTTTAGAACTTGACCATAATGTCTATCTGTGATATATTCAATCTTCTGGGTAGGTCAGATCTTTACGACTCAACCATAATGTCTATCTGTGATATATTCAATCTTATGGGTAGGTCATCTCTTTACGACTTGACTACAATAACTATCTGTGATATATTCGATCTTCTGGGAAGGTCAGATCTTTAAGACTCAACCATAATGTCTATCTGTGATACATTCGATCTTCTGGGAAGGTCAGATCTTTACGACTCAACCATAATGTCTATCTGTGATATATTCAGTCTTCTGGGAAGGTCAGATCTTTACGACTCAACCATAATGTCTATCTGTGATATATTAAGTCTTCTGGGAAGGTCAGATCTTTAAGACTCAACCATAATGTCTATCTGTGATATATTCAGTCTTCTGGGAAGGTCAGATCTTTAAGACTCAACCATAATGTCTATCTGTAATATATTCAATCTTCTGGGTAGGTCAGATCTTTACGACTCAACCATAATGTCTATCTGTGATACATTCAATCTTCTGGGAAGGTCAACTCTGTTGGACTTGACCATACTAACTATCTGCAATACATTCAAATGTCTGGGTAGGTCTTCTCTTTATGACTCAACCATCATACCTATCTGTGATACATTCAATTTTCTTGGTAGGTCAACCCTTCAGGACTTGACCATAATAACTAACTGCAATACATTCAAACGTCTGGGTAGGTCAACCCTTTAGGACTTGACCATAATATCTATCAGTGATAATTCAATCTTCTGGGTAGGTCATCTCTTTACGACTTGACCATAATATCTATCTGTGATACATTAATTCTTCTTGGTAGGTCAACCCTTTATGACTTGACCATGATAACTAACTGCAATACATGTATACAAGCAAAGAGGAAAAATCTAAATATAAGTTTGTAATATTACTATAATTATGCTTATTGTCAGTGTTTTGTGATTTAATTGCTGTGTCATGCCTAAAGGAGACTTGTTGTCAAATTTTTTGTGTGCGCACTTACTCCTACAATTTTTATAGATTTTGATGAAATTTTCACCACATGTTTGTGTAGTGATGCCTAGTGTATATTACTAGCATTTTGTGATTTAGTGCCACCTCATGCTAAAATGAGACTCAAACATTTTTATGTGCCCAGCTATGCGTACAATTCTTTACCGATTTGATGGAGCCATAGAAAACCTAATTTTGTGACAATTTTGTCTCATTTTTTGTTGCCATATCAGATCTCATTATTGACAATGAAATACTTTTCTTTCAGCTGCTGGTCCTTTGTTGGTAATCTAAGAGGAAATGGTCAAAATATTGCACCTTGTGGAGGTGGGGTATGTACAGAAGCTTTACATCTGATTAGCAAATTATTATATTTTGACCCATTCCCACACAGTTATGCTTTTGGACGCCCCTCAATATAAACAATTGGGAAAACAGTGTGTCACAAGCGATTTCGTCATTTTACACGATATTTTCTATCCAGAAAGTTGAAAAAATCTAAAATTCCATAATTATACTTTGAATTGTTGTCTGCAACATCTTTAAATTTTGACCTGTCTAAAATATTGTCGTCTGGTAATTGGTTAAAGATGTATAGATAGTTCTAAATACTAGAAGAAAAATCTTAATTCTTTGTCATGTTGTAAATCTTTGTCATCCTGAATCCAGAATATTCTTTTTTCTGGTAGGAGATATAAACTATGCCAGCCTGTGTGTAAGTGGATATTTGTCTTAACCAATTGTATGTCCCTCTGAAGACTGAAATGGTCATGAAATTAATTTTCAAAAGAAATACTGGCCTAAACAAGCATATCAAGTGCTTACTGCCCTTGATTCTAGTTCTGAGAAGGATTTTATTTAGCATGATAAGGTTTTACCCTTTCCTGTTCAATCCCTGGTTTCTAAGTCCCTGTGATTTTATAATTGAGAAGACATTGTAGAAAAGGAAGAAATTGCTTGTAACAAGCATTTTCTTCTTTTTCACAATATATTCTACCACATTGAATGTTTATTTTCCAAATTGAATCCACTTTAAATTTTAGTCTGCAAAACCTTTGAATTTTGACAGGCCTAAATTTTTGCAAAACAGGAAAGGGTTAAGGATGTATTGTTGACATATAAATGCATGTATTGTAAAAAATCAGAGGTATTGCTATAGCCAGGTTGTAATCTGGGTCTGCATCTATGATAGCAACATATGACAACTTTGTTATTTTGTAATATCTCTGGTATTACTGACCACATTCACTTGAAACTCAGAATATAACAAAAGAGAAATTTATACCAATAAGGGGGATAAATCTTACTGAATTGTTTAATGAATTATATCCCTTTTTGAACAGTGGAGTGTTCTCATCTGCATGTGGTGATCTTGTATATTTTAGGGTGTTGCCATACATGAGATAGCTCACGCCCTTGGTATGATGCATGAGCAGAAGAATCCAGAAAGTTTCCCATACATACGAATTGAGTATCAAAATATAAACCCATGTAAGTCAATCACACTTGTTTTACTGTAACTTAAGAAAGACTGGTGAGTTCCTTATCTCAAAATCTTTCATTCAAATTTCATGCATATTGACTTTGAAGTTTGAAGTGTGTAGTTTTAAGTGTGTAGTTTGAAGTGTGATGTTTGAAGTGTGAAGTTTGAAGTGTGAAGTTTGAAGTGTGTGAAGTTTGAAGTGTGAAGTTTGAAGTGTGAAAGATGAGGTGCAAACTTTGAATTTCAGACTTATTATCTAATGTTGCAGAAATTTTTATAATACAATGATAAAATCATCTGTATTTATCTAGTACTGAAAACTGGAAAACACACATTGCTGCTTGTAGAATGACAACCCACTCCAAAACAACAACACTATTTGACGCTCCCCAAGAAAAGGAATTGGAAAAACATTGTGGAAAATTCAAAAAAAATTCTTGCAACAACCATTTTTCTCCATTTTCCACAATGTTTCTACCCAGACAAATGAAAAATTTAAAATTTCATGAACCCAAAATTGTTTTTTACAACTCCTTTCAATTCATGTCATTTTTGTTTTAAGTATCTGCTCATTTTAATTACCCTCTCCCTGTGTAAATGTGTATTAACCATTTCAACCTATTTCCAGATGGCATTTTACACAATGTTTTCCCCTTATTTTTTTTTTGAAGGGCATCAAAAAGCGTTACTGTGTGGGAATGGGCTAAACCATTTTGCCATTGCCTGCATCAGCTGACACATAATCTGACAACATTACAAAATATTGCCAGCTTGAAAAAACAATGTTTATCATGTTTCATTTTGTACGTTACAATGGATTATCAAAGAGCTTTGGAAAACATTGTGGACAATGAAGAAATTGGTTGTTAGAAGCCAATTCCTCAATGTCCATAATATTTTTACCCTTAAGGGCAATGATTTTCTAAATTTCAACAACTTGCAATCTTCGTTTACAGCTTCTTTCAATTTGGACCAGACTAAAGTTTAGTTGTGAGCAACAACATACATGTAAATGCAATCAGTTTTCTAAAAAGGGCAATTTGCATTCTAACGGGCTTGTTCTCTTTCAGTTTTTACAGTGCTTTGATTCATTACTGTTGTGTTATTTTAATAAAAAATTTAGTTCATCTACTAATGGCTTTATATCATCTTTTTAAATTAGCGTACAGAAGTGAATACTACAGAGATGATATTACATCACTAGCGGACAAAAATGGGTTTTATGACATCAGTTCAAGAATGCATTATGGCAGATGGGTAAGGCTTGAAAAAGATTAATTGGGTCTCTACCTTCCCATGATATTAATGACCTAGGTTTGTTAACCAATTATCAGATGACAAAAGTTAACCCTTGTCATGCTGAACCCGGAATATTCCTGTTTTTGTGCAGTCTGATCTTGGTCTACACCTCCTTTTTATCTCCTTCAACCTAGAGTTGTTTCTGAAATTAATTTTCAAAATAAATTTGACACTTAACTAGAACTTCCAGTGCTTTCAAGCCTTTGATTTTAATGCTTATTTAGATAAGGATTTTAATTCAGCATGACAAAAGTTAAGATTTGTCCGAATTGGAAGATGATGCAGTGGACAGTTTCAAGTCAGTGAATTTGAAAAAGAACTTTCCCATTTTGAAAATTTTCTTGTGACTATTTAGGTTCACTACCCCTATTTGGTATGTAGTTATCTGTCATTCATAAGCAACAGCATTTGGCAAGGTTGAATGATTATCAGATAGCAAAAATTTTAGACAGGTCCAAATTTTTTAAACAGGTCCAAATTTTTAGACAGGTCCAAAACTTTAGACAGGTCCAAATTGAATAAACTTCAGACGAACATTTAGATGATGAAAGTAATTGGTATGTAGGACAGAATTGTTGTAAAAGGAGAAATTACTTGTTACATGCAATTTTTCTTTTCCCCAAACTATGCTGAAGGTTTTTCTTCTGTGCATCAGAGTGCAGGCTATGTGGCAATGGGTTTACCTTTACAAACCTTTACCAGACAGCAATTTTTAGACTCATCCAAATTGAAAGAAGTTGCACACGACAATATAAATTGTATGAAATATTAGATTTTTTCAACTTTCTGGGTAGAAAACATTGTGTAAAATGAAGAAATTGCTTGTAACAAGCAATTTCTTCATGTTACACAATGTTTTCCTAATTGTTATTCTTAGGGGGGGGGGGGGGCATTCAAAAGCGTCACTGTATGGGAATGGGTTAAAGATGACAGAATGTTAGACTGGTCCAAACAAAAAGTTAAACTGTGTAAAATCAGAAAAATATATGGTCCAGGGTAGAAAACATTGTGAAAAGAGAAGACATTGCTTGTGACAAGCAATTTCTTCTATTTCCCCATGTTTTCAGTTGTATAAGATTTTAGAATTATGAAAACAAGTGATTGTACAAGATAGGTTTAATGTTATCATATACGCAAGGTCAATCAAATTTCTATGAACTTTGCCAATTCAGAAGCATTAGTATTTTAAAATCAAATCTCGCATAAAACAAAAGTCAGAGGAATTGAGACAAGAGTCAACACAAATTCATAGGAATGATTGTCTGACTGACTGTTTTACAGGTGCACTGACCACGGACTCAGATTTTGAACAGTTTATTTTGAAAAATAACGGTCAGTAATAAGCAACAAAAACTGGTTGGTTGAAGACCTTGCTTGAATAAGCTGTTGTTACAATGTTGAGATGGAAAACATTGTAACAAGCAATTTCTTCATTTTCCACAATGTTTTCCAAAGTATTACTTGGAGGAAGAATTTAAAAGCGTCACTGTAGGGGAATGGGTTAAGCTACCTAACCAAAAATCGACCTAATCAAAAATGTTGTAGTTCAAAGATCACTTTCGGTCTAAATTAATTATTTCATTGGCCAATTAACCAATTGCTGGCTTCACTCACTTACTCAGTTGGCCCCTCCCATTTACTCCAATAGAAAGTTCCACTTTGATTTTAAATTGCATTATTTTGAAAAAGTTATGGTCTCTAACACATAACAAAAATGAAGAATGGTTAGTTGGTGGTCTAAACTCTGTAAAAAAGCTGGAATAAGCTGTAGTTACAGTATTTAAGTCACCAAATCAACAAAAAATGCCTCACATAGATTGCAGCCAATGTTTGAGTTCAAATTTAACTTCCAGTCTAAATGAATAATTTTTTGATTGACTTTGAGAATTGTCAATTGACTTTTTGTTTGACATCAGTGAATCTGTCAATTTTCCTTGTCATGTTACAGGGTTTTAACATCAACTATGGAAAGACAATGGTGGCTAATGATCCAGATTACGACTATTTGATTGGTTCTGCCAATGATTTCTTCATGTTTAAAGAACTACAGGAATATCATCGTTGTTATGGTAAGATATTGAACTATCCTTTTCTCTGTTGATTGATTTAACTCATTATCAGACCACAAAATTTTAGACTGGTCCAAATTTAAAGAAGCCACTGACGACAATCTCCTTATGGTGAAATTTTAAGAATCATATTACTTTTGGGTAGAAAATAGAAATTATTTTTAGCAAGCTATTTCTTCATTTATAACAATGATTTCCAGTGCATTTTCTTGAGGGCTATTAAAAAGTGAGAGTGTTTGGAATAGGGTTAATACTTTCAATTATGCTATTTTCTCTGTAACAGCTTGTACCAATGATATTTTTAGGTCACTTGACCAAAGGTCATGGCGACCTATTGAAATTATGTTATGTCCGTCGTGTGGTGTGCATCATGCATTAACTTTTTAGCTCACCTGAGCACGTAGTGCTCAAGTGAGCTATTGTGATCCCCTTTTGTCTGTCGTCTGTCCATCGTCCATCGTGCGTCGTCCATCAACAATTTCTTTAAACGACATCTCCTCCCAAAGCACTGGGCCAATTTGAACCAAATTTGGCAGAAATGTTCCTGAGGTGGTCCCCTTCAATAATATCTAAAAGAATTGAAATCCGTTAAAAACTCTGGTTGCTATGGCAACAAAAGTAAAATTTTAAAATAATCTTTAAAAATCTTTTCCTTCTGACCCAGAAGGCGTAGAGCCTTGATATTTTGCATGAAGCATCAGTATATTGACCTCTTTCAAATAAGCTAAAATCATGATCTCAGGTCCCCAGGGGTGGAGCCCCAGGGGGATGGGATTTATATAGAAATAAAGAACGATTTTTTAAATGACATCTCCTCCCAAACCAAAGGGCCGATTTGAACCAAATTTGGCAGAAATGTTCCTTAGGTGGTCCCCCTTAAAATAAGCTAAAAGCATTGAAATCCGTTTAAAACTCTGGTTGCCATGCTAAAGCCTTGCAATTTGTAATTTAGACTTTTGGATCCCCAGGTTCATAGTCTTTATATGTAATTGTGGCCCACTTGTTTCATAATCCTAACCTTAACATGAAATTAGACTGTTGAAAGAAAAAGAGCCCTTATCTCAGGTGAGCGCCCCAGGGCCAACGGCCCTCTTGTTACATTTTTCGACTTCTTCTCAAGAACCCTTGGATGGATTTCAACCAAACATCCTTATGGAAAGGCGCTTCTGATTTGTAAACTTCATGGAGTTATCTTCCCTTAGGGCCCCATAAGGGGCAAAAAAGGGGCCAAAAAAGGGTAGATCTATAAAAATCTTCTTGTCAGAAACTGGCTGTCAGATTAGATTCTCATTTGGTATTTAGTGTCTTTAGGACAAGGACTATCAAATTTGTACAAAAAAAAATCTGTTGAGAAATGACCATACTAGAGGGGTTGGGGGAGGGGGGGAAAGGTGGGGGGGGTACATAAGCTTACATAGTGACAAATTTGAATTTTTTTTCTACCAAACCAAAAGACCTCCAGCTCTGATATTTGGTAAGTGACATCATCTAATGGACCTCTTTTAATATTGTATAACTTATAACCCAAGGGTCAAAATTAGCCCGTTCCCAGAAGACACAAGTTTAACTTAGGCTTATTTAGTGAAAATTTCAAAAATCTTTTTCACCCAAACTAGAGGGCCTAGAAATTTTATATTAGGTATGTAGCATCATCTGGTGGATTTCTATTAAGATTGTATAAAGCATGGCCCCAGATACACAATTAACCCATTCCTGGACGTCACAAGCTCAACATAGGCTTATAATGTGAAAATTTTAGAAATCTTCTTCTCCCTGTAGAGAGGACCTAGAGCTTTGATATTTGTTATGTAGCATTATCTCGTGAAAGTCTATCAAGATTGTATTAATTATTGCCCCAAGATCATAATTAGCCAATCCTCTGATATCACAAGTTTTACAAAGGGCTTATATGGTGATAATTTTATAAATCGTCTTCTCCCAAACAGGAGTGCCTAGAACTTTGATATTTGGTATACAGCATCATCTGGTGGACCTCTATCAAGATTGTTCCAATCAATGCCCATGGATTAAGATTAGCCTATTCCCGGATGTGACAAGTTTAACATAGGCTTATATAGTGAAAACTTTAAAAATCTTCTTCTCTAAAACAGATAGGCCTAGAGCTTTGATATTTGGTATGTAGCATCATCTGGTAGATCTCTATCAATACTGTATGAATTATGGCCCCATGGTCATAGCCCTTCCCCTGACGTCACAAATTTTACATACAGCTTATAAAGTGAAAATTTAAAACTCTTCTTCTCCCAAACAGGAGGGCCTAGAGCTTTTTATAATTGGTCTGCAGCATCATCTGGTGGACCTCTGTTAAGATTGTATAAATTATGGCCAGAGGGTCAGAATTAGCCCATTCAAAGATGTCACAAGTTTAACATCAGCTTGTTTAGTTAAAACTTGTTAAAAAATTTCTTCTCCAAACTAAAAGGCCTAGAGCTTTGATATTTGGTATGTAACATAATCTGGTGATCTTTTATCTATTTTTATTCTCCTTGGACTCAGGTGACAGATACAACCCTATGGGTCTCTTGTTTGCTTTATGAGAGTAATGTTGACCATAAGATTTTTGTGAACTAGTAAAATTAACTCTTGATATACTGAGAAATGTCATATTCGAGACTTATTTAATGAAATACATCCTATTTTTCCTAAAAATTAAAACAGTCATGGGATCTATGCAAAGGTTACTCATTTTTTCTATCCAATTTACCAAGCAAAAACTGGTTGGCTCATTTTTTAAATGCCTGAAGGGTCATATTTTTTTTATGGCACTGGTCATCAGTCCATCTGTCTGTCCATTAGCATTTTTTTTTGTGTGAAACTCCTTCTACAGTTTCGTTTGGAATTAAATGCCAATGAATTTCTATGATAAAACAAAAATTATTTTGACTGTTCAGTTGTTTCAGAATTATCTGCCCTATCTCAGCAAAATGACCTAGAATCACTGTGTTTTTTATTGCAGTTAAATTTATAACAATTTAACTGGAAACAACTGAAACCTGCCAAAGTGAATCCCCATGATATCTATAGTTGTGCATGAGGCAAATTATTTTGGTCCCTCAAGTTGTTTTAAATTATCTGCTCTTGATTTAGCAAAATGGCTTGAAATTTGTGTTTTTCACTGACAGCCCCTTTGGGCATACATGCACTGCTCTGTGAAGATTGTGTCTAGTTCTGTAAATCTCTAATTTTGTATTTATTTCCTCTGAACAAAAATTGAAAATTTTGTTTAGAAGGAATAAACCCTAAATCAGAAATGACTTATTGATTTTTTCTGAATGTGATTATTTCATTGATAACTTGTTTTATGATTTTATAACTACAACATGTTAACAATTTATATTTTATGCACTGTCTGTGTAGGAGTACATAATATTCTTTTTCTTATTTGATTGAGAAAGAGTTGATCATACTTCTAGGATTCCCTTCATTGATATTGAAAAATTGTTTGAAATATTTGTTAATTCATTGAAAAATATTAATTGAAATTGTTGCTATTTGATTATTTTTTCAGCCATTATTGATACGTATAGTGAACCTGTACTTACTTACAGTTGTTTTTAGTCCAAAGGAAGTGCTTTAACTTGTTGCCAAACAGCAATATTTTAGACTGGTCTAAATTGAAAGGAGTTGCAGATGTCAATTTAAATTCCATAAAAGTTTAGATTTTTCAACTTTCTGGATAGAAAACATTGTGTAAAATGAAGAAATTGCTTGTTACAAGCAGTTTCTTAATTTTAAAAAACATTTTCCAAATTGTTTTTGTTAAGGAGCGTCCACAAGTGTCACTGTGTGGGTTAATTCATTTTTGAAACAAAGAAATCATGTCCACCTGGGATTACCAGTAAGCTACCTTATTCATTTGAACAGATGAGTTTGAGTCCTGTGATGTTCGTCCTGTGTGTTACAATGGAGGTTATGTGTCAGTTATTGAAGGAATCTGTCAATGTCACTGTCCCCCTGAATTAGACCCTGATACAAACTGCACAACAAAACTGGGCACCAGTATGTACAACGACTTATTATTGAATCCACTACTTGATGCTGTTTTTTAGCTGAAAGCATGCTGAAGTGGTAAAAGTACTTACTTGGCATTGGGGAGGTTCTCCGTTCTATTTGTTCTTTTTTGCACATTTTAACTCAACTGCTTTTGGAGAAAACCCATGGTATTGCCATGGCCTTGTCATTGTTCTGTTGTCATTCAAAAACTTAGACATTTTGTTATATATCCGTTATTACTGTACACAATGTGCTCAAGATGAGCTTGTATGGTTGTGTGATGTCCATCATCTGTTGTGTCATCACCATTTACCTTGTAGACAATCTAGAGGCTACAGTTTTTGCCCAGTCAACCTGAAACTTGGTCAGAATGTGTGTCTTCATGACAGGTTAGAACTTGGTAACTTTGTAGACACTCTAGAGGCCTTCTTTAGCTCAGAAAATTGGCCAGTATGTTTGTGTTGATGATATCTTGATTGAAATTGGGTAACTTGAGGGTCAAAAGCTAGGTCATTAGATCAATTCTTGGAAAAAACCTTGTGGACACTCTAGAGGCCTTTATGATTTTTATGCCCCCACCACTAAATGTGGGGGGGAGGCATATAGATTTGGCTTTGTCCGTCCGTCCTTCCATCCTTCCATCCGTCCCGAAATTGTCCGGGGCATATCTCTGAAAGTATAATAGCTATCAACTTGAAACTTCATAGATAGATAGAACTCATTGAGGAGAAGTGCAGTGCACAAGAACCACAACTCTTATTTGCATAATCTTGGAGTTATTAGCCTTTGTTATTTTAAAGACTTACATTTTGTCTGGGGCATATCTCTGAAAGTATAAAAGCTATCAACTTGAATCTTCACAGGTGGATAGACCTCATTGAGGAGAAGTGCAGTGTGAAGAACCACAACTCTTATTTGCATAATCTTGGAGTTATTAGCCTTTGTTATTTTAAAGACTTACATTTTGTCTGGGGCATATCTCTGAAAGTATAAAAGCTATCAACTTGAATCTTCACAGGTGGATAGACCTCATTGAGGAGAAGTGCAGTGTGAAGAACCACAACTCTTGCTTGCATAATTTTGTAGTTATTGTCCTTTGTTATTTAAAAGACTTACATTTTGTCCGAGGCATATCTCTGAAAGTATAATAGCTATCAACTTGATACTTCACAGGTGGATAGACCTCATTGAGGAGAAGTGCAGTGCACAAGAACCACAACTCTTGCTTGCATAATTTTGGAGTTATTGCCCTTAGTTATTTTTAAGACTTAGATTTTGTCTGGGGCATATCTCTGAAAGTATAATAGCTATCAACTTGAAACTTCACAGGTGGATAGACCTCATTGAAAAGAAGTGCAGTGCACAAGAACCCTAACTCTTGCTTGTATAATTTTGGAGTTATTGCCCTTTGTTATTATCAAAGCTACTGGTGGGGGCATCTGTGTCCTGTGGACAAAGCTCTTGTTGTCCAATCATCCTGAAAAATGGATAAAGTGCATTTCTTGATTAATTTTCGATAGGTTTGAAATTGGGTCTAAAAATAGGTCACCAGGTCAATTCACAGTTATACATAGAAGAACCTTTAGATACCTTATTATCAGTCAATCAACCTGAGAACTGGTGAGAATTTTAGTCTCAATTAATTAAGTGACTTAAGATTAAAAACTAGGTCAATACTTAGAATTACCTAGTAGACAATCTAGGTCTTACTTTTTGCCCAATCAACTTGATGTTTGGTCAGAATGTTTGTCTTGATCATACCTTGGACAAGTTTGAAATTTAGGGGTCTTAAACTAGGTCACTAGGTCAATTCTTAGAAAAACCTAGTAGATAATCTAGATGCCATAATTCCAGTTTAATCAATCTAAAAATAAGACGGAATAGTATCTTGATGAAATCTTGGACAAATTTGAAATTTGGTTATTTAGGTATCCAAAAACTAGGTCACTAGGTCAATTCTTAAAGAAACCTTGTGCACATCTTTAAGTATATTTTTGCTTAAATGATTTTGAAGTGGATTGTTTGACTTGACATAAAACTGTAGTGAGAGATTTAGGGCCATTATAAACCTTTTATTGTTTGAAATCCTGTATCATGCATTCAATAGCTTAGCCTCAAGCACCAGAAGGTAGCACTTGTATTCTTACATTTCAACCAACCTTTCACTTACTTTCAGGATTGCACTATTTAAATCTGATTATGTTTTTTACTTTGCTGCACCATTTGTGTTTTCTTTTTTGTCCTTCTTATTGTTTTTGATTATTTCAAGCATTAAAATGCATTCTGTAATTGAAAAATGTTGCTTATGACATTTCAAATTGGTCTAGAATTGGATAATAAGTGCCACATATGGTAGAGAAATCATTGTGAGAAAAGGAGAACTTGCTTATGACAAGCATTTTCTCTTTTTCCCCACAAAGTTATTCATGTTTGTATTTCTTTAGAGTGTTAGAAAGTGTCATTGTGTGGTAATGGTTTAATTGGTCATTACAGTAATCACTGCAGATTATAACGACACCGAATCAGTACTTTAAGGATTTTTTTTTAAACTTCCCAAAACATCTTGAATAGCTATAATGATGATAAATTTGATTGCTTTCCATTTCAAATGAAGGGTAAGGTTTTCATGTAAAAATTTCTTGTCATTTGGCTCTGGTCACTTTTGCTGCAAACCTGATCAAACTTGCTACTGATGTATGTGTTGTTCTACTTTCTTAAATGGAGATTGTACAGACAACTTCCCTAACAGTTTCAGTCAAAATTGACCTGATAGTTGGCAGTAACATTCAGTATGAGCTGTAGGTGTACAATTGTAACTTTCATTTAAATTCTTTGAAGAGCAATTGTCCCTTATTTGACTTAAAAGTGTTTATCTGAACATCATAATCTTGTAATAAGCAATTTCATTATTTTCCAAATTGATCTCAAAGCTTTTTGCCTAAGAGGTATAGAAAGATAGGATTGTGTGGGAATGGGTTTAACAAATGTTAAATCTTTAAAACTTTGATATTAATTACAATTCTTTTTGTAGATTATGCATCACTGAATATGAGCTGGCCAGAAGGTAAATTTACCTTACTGAAAACCTCAGTGGCAGATTGTCCAGATGGCTTTGAAAATGGTACAATGGTACACTGGCCTGTCAGTAATATTTGGCACTCCAATCCTTATAGACATTCTCCTAGGTAAGGTTTTATTTGATAGTTGTAACTTGTATATTATCAATATCTATAAAATGGCCTAAATCTACATTAGCCTGTTAATCATATTTGACAACTGACCCACATGGACATTATTCAAGGTAAGGATTGATATCAGTGCAGAGTTGTATATTATCAAATTGGTATGATGGTACAGTGACCTCCCAGTAATATTGACAGACTTATTGATATAGAAAACTCCTAGGATCAGAATATAATAATAAAATAATAATGTAATAATTAATCATAAAATTCAATAATGTACAAAGTGATGAAGATGGAAATCTTTTAAGACTTTATCAAACACCTTAAAAGCCTGGAGCTTTAATGCCAATGTGAGCAATATAGGACTATCATGGTCCTCTTATCAATGAAACTATTGTATATCTATAGTATAAACAAGCCCAAATTGAAAGAATTTGTTGTCAACAATCTAACGCTTATGAAATTTTGGATTTTTGTACCTTTGGGGTAGAAAATATTGTGGATAATGAAGAAATTGCTTGTAACAAGCAATTTCTTCTTTTTCTGCCATCTTTATACAACCGCTAAACGAATGTTTTAGGGAGTATACTTGAATCAGCCTGTCTGTCCATCTGTCTGTGTGTCCGTCAATGTGTCCATCTATCTGTGTACAAAATACTACAAAATTTGTGTCACAAAGTTGTCCTTCAGTTTTGCTTCAATACCACCGAAACTTTATACAAAGATTATCCAAATGTATCCAAAACGCAATTTTGAAGTCTTAATTCCCCCTGGTTCAAGAATCATCTCCTCTTTACCTTAGACATTATTTATGCTTTGTAGACATATACAGCTAATTATACTAACCATTTTGTGTCCCGAACTCCTCCTTCAGTTTTGCTTCAATACCAATGAACTTTATACAAAGATTATCCACATGTTGAAGTTTTGCAAGACACAATTTTGAAATCTTATTTTCCCCTGGTTCAAGAAATATCTCCCCTTCAACTTAGACATTATTAATGCTTTGTAGTTAATGATACTACCAATTAAGTGTCGCGAACTCCTCCTTCGGTTTTGCTTCAATACCATTGAAACTTTATACAAAGATTAACCACATGTTGAAGTTTTGCAAGATGCAATTTTGAAGTCTTAATTTCCCCTGGTTCAAGAATTATTTCCCCTTGAACTTAGACATTATCTTTGCTTTGTAGACATATACAGCTGATTATACTACCACTTTTGTGTTGCAAACTCCTCCTTTCTAGAAAAGCAAAGTCGGTAGCTATGTCCTTGTTTTGTTAAAGCTCTCATTGCACTCAAAACACTTGTGGGGGTCACATACTGTTGCAAGTTCTAGTTTCCAAAGCTTTTTTCTTGGGGACTTCTAAAAGCCTCATTGTGTTGGAATGGGTTAAAAAATTCAGAGCATGCAAATAGGTGTGATAGGTAGAAAACTACATGTTGTCTCCCATTTTAGTGTGTATGTATATAATCCAACTCTTTCAGCAAGAGTGCTGTGTCTTTGGATTAGGGTAGAGTCCTGGCTTCATAATCAAGAAGTCCAGGGCTTGATTCACTGGATGGGCTAATTTTGGGTCTGTCACTGGCCCAAATATTCGTGACAAGTATTCTCCTTGTGTATTCTGCAGGAACAAGCAAAAGAAACAATCACTTTTTAAACAAAATACATGTAAGATGTTTGTTTTCATTTTAGCAAAATGTACAAGTTACAGATAATCTCTGAAGTAAAACATTTCCATTTTTAGGAAACAGACCTATGAACTTGGTCATGATGTTTGTACAAAGACAGACCCTGCAGCAGGAACAACTGTGTGGAGTCCAGGACAGTACTGTATATTAAGATATGGAGGCCAATGTCCAGATGGTAAAAAGAAATCAATCCTTTTTCTGATGACAAAACTCCGATCTGGTCTGTAATTTTGAATAAACCACCTTCATCCATTACCTGAGACAACAAATACCTAAACTTGTTTCATTTAAAAAAATTGCCCATGTCAATATCATAAACTCTAAGAATTAAAAGTCCTTAATGTTTTAGGGTGGAAAAGCATAATGGTTAATTAAGTTTTTGCTTGTGAATAGTAATATCCTCATTTTCCACAATGGTTTCCAAAGCTTTTTTTCTTGAGGGTAGTAAAAAGTGTGATTGTGTAGTAATGGGTTAAACAACACCCATACAACAAAATTTAAGATGAAGCTGCATATAAGCAATTCCTTCGTTTTCCTCGATTTTGTTTTCCAAAACTATTTTTTTAAGGGTCATAAAAAGGAAGGACATGAATTTGTTAAGTACCATTCAGAGCCCCAGGATAAACCTCCACACCGGTTTGAAGTCAATGCTTCCTGTTTATTCTCAAACATTCCTAGTATAATGGTACATTTTGATCGCATTCTCTTCAGCAAGCATGCATTACATCAACTTGAAACTTGATGTAGAGGTTTTCCTTTGGGCCCCCTATAATGCCCTGCATGTTATCTACTTCCTTTTTTCTGACTCACTGTATTTTTAGCCATTAGTCTATTTTTTGTCATTGCCTGGTATAGTGGTATCTCTTCAATGCTTTATGTGGAGTTGAAACTTTCTATCCTAAATGGTGCATACTAAATGATTATGTTCCATTGAGAGAGAATTTCATTTTCACTGTAGTATACAGTAGAGCATGCGGGGTATACTCAGCGAGTTTTGACACACATATTTCTTGTTTCCATGGTAGTTGACTGTATGAGTGTCTGTCAATTTGTAAAAGTGTTTGTATATCTGTCTGTTTGCTCATAATGTAATAACTTGGCATGATTATTCTCCATTAAGAGAAGATGTACCATTTGAAACAGTTGTTCAGGAAGTTCGAAGGTCACAGCTCATAGCTAAACTTTTAGCTTCACCACAACTTCATAATCTTTTTTATAGATTTAGAGTTTCAATTTGTACACTTGTTTGCCAATACAATTTGATGTGCCATTTTAATTGTATAACATGGTGAGTTCAAGGTGAAGGTCAAAAAAGTAAAAGTTTTGTCCAGACATTTATAATCATATTTTCTATAATTCATGTTTGGCTAGGCTTGCCAACTTTGACTTCCATAGTTTGTCAGAGATACCAATTAACATCAGTTTGAAATATATGATCAGTCATGTTACAAAAAAGATAGAAGACAGCTTGATGATTGGGCATTCATGTCATAACTACAGCTTGAATGAGGTTTATCTACAATAGGTTTCCCACCAAAGAAATTGACAAATCACTGCTGTCATCCATCAAAGGAAAAAATGACCAATCAAATCATTCATTTTTATTGGAAGTGAAATTTGAACTCTGATATCCGTGGCTGCCATTTTTGCCAAGCATTTTTGTTAGTTTAGCTATTTAAATATGTAACTGCAGCTTATTCTGGCTGTAGTTATGATGTTGAGATCCCCAACCAACAGATCTACTCTTTGTTACATGATACTGGCCATAGACTGCAAAATAATGCCATTTAGAATTAAAGTGGAACTTCCTGATGGAGTCAAGAGTAGACCAACAAGTAAGTTTGCTAGGCAAGCAATTGGTCATCCATGTACATTTCTGTAGGATAGCACAATGAGAATAAATGATTTGACAGGGATGATACATCAAGAAATGGATCACTGACCACCCCAACTGAGTTCTAACAGCAAGTTCCACTTTGAATTCAAGCAGCATTATTTTGCAATGCAGAGTTTATGGTCAGTAGTATGTAACAAAATAGTAATGTAGTTGGATGGCAATCTAAATGTTGAAACTAAAGCTTGAATAAGCTGTAGTAACAATGTTTAATTGGATTCATACAGTGTGATTAAGTTTTTAGGTTCATACTTGAATGAAAACAAAAAATCTCTTTGTTACTTAAATACATGATTTTCTATCGTGACTTTTCAGGTTTTGAGACAGGTTATCAAGATACATATGGACCAATAAAAAGGGAAGATGCCAATGTCGGAGTCCTACCTGACGGTAACCATGACTATCCTTTTGAATATTATTACTGTTGCCGTAATGACGGGAGTAAGAACGAGCCAATACAGTTACCAACAAATACACCGTTTATTCTGTTCCTGAAGGATTATTGGGGATGCCAAGCAGTAGAAGGTAAGAGGGTTCATCTCAAAGTTCTATAATTCATCACTGTCATTTGAAAACATGGTTTACATATTTCAAATCATTTATTTATTATAGAGCTGCAATGTTCATTCTGACACTTTTATAAAACCATTTTATCAGTGTTGGACCAAATCTTATTTTATTGATTTATTACGCTTCCTGCCATGTAATGAAAATGGGCATATAGACGTATCTTTGTTGTCTGGTGTGATGGTGGGTGTGTGAATAGTAGGGCTAGTGTGTGTGTCCATGTCTTGTCCGAAGGATATCTTCTACATTAATTGATGGATTTTGAAATAACAGTTGTTCCCTTAATGGATACTAGTGTCATGGATAAAGTTCTATTAGATACTTTCAAAGTCAAAACACAACTGACAGCCCTGCGACAAGAACTTAATTGGGAGCATCAGTGTCTGTGAAAAAATTTCTAGTTTAACCCATTCCCAACCCACGCCCCGTAATCACGGGCTCAATCTCTTTTTGGAGAACAGTGCAAAAAGGAGACAATGATACTTCCGATATGGAGCCAAGGACCGGAACTGAACAGAAAAGGTAAGAAAAACAGTGCACTTCGCGTACAATTTGATCTCCTATTAACAAATTATACATTTTCCCAAAACGTCCAGAGTTTTATACCACATAGAAATGATTATATTATCCGTTGGTGGTGATCGATTTCAAAAATAATTCCGTTTGCGATTAGAAACTTGAATCAAAGTTTGGACATCGGACCCGATCAAACACGAAAATGCGTGTTGAAATCGTTCAAATCCATGTTATCAACAGTTCTGAACGATTTAAGTGTTGATGACTGTAAAATGAATGATAACGAGTTGATATAAAGTAATGTTACCACAAATAACTGCGTTTTCCTACCCCTTTTACGGATTTTCTTAGATGAGAAGGAGACCAGGATGCAGTGTGGGAGACAAGATTCAGAGGGAGAGGCGATTCATATATAAATGTACTGTAAAACTTCTAATAGAACCCCTTACTCTCATGTAACCCCAGCCTCCTCTTCGGACGTCAAAACCAACCCTTTTTGTTTGATTTTCGGAAAACTTAAAGCCATAAACCCCAATTCCCAACAAATCAATGCCACAATGAATTCAATAGAGGGCGAATGTAACTGTTCTCAACCAAATGTTCCCCTTTTGTGATGGTTCAATGCTTAGATATTTGATTTGCTTAAAGTTTTTTTCTTTATATATAGAAGGCGCTATGTCAAAAGATAAAAAACTTCACTGTTACAGTTTATAACACCATGAAATTGACAATTTTTAGATGATTTGGGAATGAAATGGAATGAGTGGGAGACGCAAGTTTTGAATGAAGTATTAAAAGTATGTAATCCAAGATCGCTAATTGCGTCCAAATTTGCGATATTATTACCTCTCTTTATTAAAATATACGTGATTTGTGTGTCTTCATGGACCAATCAGACGCTTTGAAACCCAAAGCAGCCAATAAAAATTGTGGAAAATTGTTATCGATTTGAATAAAATGCTGCGCATTTATGACGGTTTTTAAATGTTTTGAACATATTTTGAGCGTTTTTTTAATGGTTGAGTGAGTGTTTGGAATGAATGATTGGAGCGCTGTGTGAGTGATTTTGAATGTTTTTGATCGATGTAAATGTCAATTTCACGATGTTACTAGCTGTATACTATGTATACTGTAAATTCATTCCATTCATGGACCATCTTTGGTTTTGATCTGCTCTTTGCAGTCGAAGTAAATCTTCGCCCCCCCCCCTTTCAGTCTTACCATCTGTAGCCTGTAATTAAACCCAACCCTTTTTAAAGAAGTGTGAAAATTCTAATAAACAACTGGTGTTGTTATAGAGCTTTTACCACGTATAAGGCACAGAACGTCTGTTTATTGCAGATCTGAACTCCTTCCGCGTAACATATTTCTAAAAACCTAGCGTATTTTTCAAATTTTGTGATGACCTGAATTCTCAAATTAGCTATTTGTTTTTCTTTGAAAATTTTTCGTTAGAATAGATTTACAAGAATTATTACATGATCACTTCATATTCACCATTGTGGCCCGGTACGTCAGTTTGGAAAAAGGAGAAAAAATATAGACCAGATATAAATATGGCTGTTCTAGAAAGTCTGATAGACACATTTACTGTGTAAAAGGTAAAGAAAAAGTGTCCTGTAATATTCATAAAGTTACAGTCCTAGAAAATCATTAGCTGTATTCTTTTATATGCATCGCCTCTCCCTCTGAATCTTGTCTCCCGCACCGCATCATGGTCTTCTCATCTATGAAAATCCGCAAAAGGGGTAGGAAAAAGCAGTTCTTTGTGGTAACATTATTTTGTATCGACACATTATCATTCATTTCACTGTCATTGTCACTTAAATCTTTCAGAACTGTTGATTACATGGATTTGGACGATTTCAACACGCATTTTCGTGTTTGTTTGGGTCGATGACCAAACTTTGATTCAAGTTTCTATTCACAAACGGAATTATTTTTTAAATCTATCACCGCCAACAGATAATATAATCATTTCTACGTGGTATAAAACTCTGGGCGTTTTGGGAAAATGTATAATTTGTTAATAGGAGATCAAATTATACGCAAGGTGCACTGTTTTATTTACCTTTTCTGTTCAGTTCCGGTCCTTGGCTCCATATCGGAAGTATCATTGTCTCCTTTTTGCACTGTTCTCCAAATAGAGATGGAGCCGAGATTACCGGGCGTGCAACCACACACTTTTATGTTTAGACACCTCAAGAAAACAGCTTTATAAAACATTGTGGACTTTGAAAAAATTGCTTGTCACAATGTTTTCTACCCTAAAAGGCACAATATAATTCTTTAAATTTCACTGACTTGAAATGTCCTCTGAAACTTCTTCCAATTTGGACCAGTCTAAAATTCTGCCGTGTGGTATTGGGTTAAGCTTAAGTTAGATGAGTAGTTGTGATCAACTAAAGATTTACTGTTTCTTTATATCTATAGTCAAAGGGATGTCATCTGGTATCATAAGAGTTTTGTAAAGATATCTCTTTTTGAAAAAAAATGTGACTGTCAATCCATTTATTCTGTATACATCTTCTAAAACATAACTCACAATTTATCACTTACAAATTAATTCAATACTTTACAGCACTACCAGAATTGCCTATACTACTATAGGCAATTAAATCACACAAACCCTTACAATCACACTTTTTGCGCCCCAACTTAACAATTACTTATTTTCTGCAAAATGACAAAGATTTTTTAATTTTCATTGATTAAAATTGTTGTCTGCTTCATCTTTGAATTTGGATCAGTCTAAAATCTTGTTGTCTGATAATGGATGAAGGGAGTGATGTTATAAGCACTCAAATTGTTGTCTACAGCATCTTTCAAATGACAATCCAACAAATTCACATGTGGAGGGGCAGATACATATCAGTTTAGATAAGCAAAACTCATCAATCACCTTAAGAAACATTGTGTCTGTAGCTATCTATAGTGAGCATAGTGAAGGCTCTGATCAGAATGGATGCACAATTTGATCTGAGTCTTCACTTTGTCTATGTAATTGTTGGAAGCAGGGCTACAGATATTTTGAAAAGCAAAAACAGTCCTGGCAATGCCCCCCCCCCGGCATAAACTATTACCCCCCCCCTCCCCTCCGCTGGCAAAAACAATTACCCCCTGCCCTTTTTTCACCTTTCCAGTACGTAAAAGGGTTCATCATCCATTTATTGGTTGCCTTCTTTTCCAAATTTTCCGATGATAATTTTAATCTTAACCCAGTGGTAGATAGATGAAAACAACTGACAGATCCTACTTTCATTTTGAAAATTCCGTTGCATATGAACTGTACTTCTGGCAATGTATGACAGTCCATGAAATTCCAATATCTTGTTAAATAAGACAAATAGATTGCATTATTAGAATTTTCTGGATTTACAGAACTCGAGAGGGTCGCCAACGTGTTGCACTATTTTCCTAGAGTAGAATTTGTGCAGAAAACTCGGTCCTTATTAATTTTAGTTGGTTTGTAATTTAATCTTTGGACGTTTTCCATCCCTGTATAGATTTCGTGATACGTTGTTTCTTCAACTTCATTGACATAACTAACAGCATTATTATGCTGTCGTTTTGTTTATATTCAAATTATTTTCATTTTGCAGATTTCACTTATTATTTGAACTCTGTCGGCTACGTTCTTCACTATGAATGTAAATTATAAGATATTTATTAAAGCCATGACTTTTTTTATACAAATTTCAAGCCCGGTCTCATGCAATTACTTGTTATAAATTAATTTCATAAAAGCATTGTGTTGAGCCATTCCGATTTAAATGAACGGCAACTGAAACTTGTTGATGTCTCAATTTATATGGGCATCCCATATTAGAGTAAAAGAAATTTGTTTCAGGAGTTACCGCATTTTAAATTAATGCAGTACTAGATGTCCATCTGATTAAGTCCACATGCCGATGGGCAGCTGACTGGCTGGCGGATAAACTAATTATCAATTTTGGCTCTTTTGTTAATCCCTTAATATGCCAGTAGCATCAGAAACCCTTGAATTCTTTCAGTTTCAAGTGAATTTTGATAAATGGTGGGTGAGTTTATCAATAATTCAATGTGAAATTTAATGGAGATTTTGGACCGATTTATGGTGTTATTTTTGGGATTCCAATTGGTCTGGAAATTCAAAGTTCAGTCCAGACCAGCAATTTATTGGTTTTCCGGAGCCCTTGTTAGAAGTATTGCATATAGGCTAAAAAAAACTTCTCTTAAAATTTGTTTCCTGGGAATAGATTAAATAAACTAAAATATGAAGAAAAAAAATTCACACAAGAGCAATTGTGTGAAGATTTTCTACTAGATAAGTGTTTCACAGGAAGGGGCCTAGCAATAAAACAGAAATTAAAAAAATCTTTGACAATCTTTTCTTCCTAACCATGAAAGCCTAGAGCCCTGATATTTTACATGAAACAACAGTGCATTGACCTAAGTTGCTAAAATGGTTTGACTTGAGTCCCCAGTGGGCTGGAGTCCCAGGAGATGTCAAGATCTATAGAAAAGTAAAATAAACCACCACTGGATCATTTTGATGCAAATTTGGCAGCATGTTCTTAGGTGGTCATTTAAAGTTTGCTGAAAGTGTTGAAATCAATGAGCAACTAGTTGCCATGGCAACAAAACTTATTTTTGGGAAAATCTTCTAAAATTCCTCCTTCTGACCAAAAGGCTTAGAGCCTTGTTATTTTTCAGTATTGGTACAATGACCTCTTTAGTTTACTGGGACATTTTGAACAAAATTTGGCAGGAATTATCCTCAATTGGCCTTCTTTCAAAGAAGCCAAAAGAATTAAAATTTGAGCTAAAAATCTAGTTGCCATGCCAAAAAAGTTAAAATGGGATCTCTGTTTTCTTTTTCGTAAAATCAAGGCTTAACAAAAGTCATTGATCTTGTTTTTATTATGTGACAGGTTATATATCATTTTTTATTCACAATATTTGCTTATATCTTACAGGGATGCTATCATCAAGTGAATACTACAATTTTGTCAGTAATCGGTCTGAGACTTTGAATGAGACAGGAATGCTGCCTTACATGTACAGGTTTGATAAGCACCGACGGAATATTCACTACTGCTTCTATACCCCTGTCAATAAGGGTAAGCTGTTAAATACTTATTTACTACAATTGTATTTTCTGATTGGCTATTTGACCTGTTTCATATATGGACTATATTAGAACTTATAAACATGGCTAGAAAAGGATATGGGTACCAATATTCTGCTGAAGTTTTACAGTAATTTTTGCTTTGTTTTCTTCTATGAAAATAGACTTAAAGGTTCTATGTGGTCTTCAAAAGTTTCACGCCCCCATTTAATGGCTTGTTTCTGTCCATCACAAACATGACTGGCTAATCCAATCATTTGTTTAGACCGGAGGTGAATTATGAGCTCCAACATTTATGTCAAGCGTTTTTGTGAGTTGGGCGACTTAAATATTTCGCATCATGCAATTTTCATTTTTGTCTGTAATCTCTTTCAAATTGGACCAGTCTAACATTTCAAAAAAATGGGTAAAAGTTAAATGTGGAGTCATATGATCAACGTCATATTTGGTAAGGTACCTTACAATTTGTAGGTGTTTGGTAATGTCAAGTTCATTTGATTGAATCAAGATCATCCTAAAGGGTCATACTTCCAAAATTATTTTCTGGCTTTATTTTCCACACCCAAACCCGTTTTATGGTTTATGAAGATCTGTACAGTATTTCATTTAAGTAGAATGAGTAAAAATTGATGTTAGTGCTTAGATTTGCAAAAAGACATGTAGTTACTGAGAACTTTTTCATTTGAAGAAAAAACAATTATTTTATTGTTTTTTCTTTCTAGATTGTGGAATGCTGAAAGAATTTCAAGAAGGGGAGACAACCTTCACCTTTACATCACCTGGTTACCCTGACAACTATGATAATGCTTTGGAATGCTTCTGGCATTTTTCAGTATGTCTTTTTATCCCTCGCCATTTTGGCGAAAAGGATATAGTAATTGTCTCTGTCCGTCATTCCTTCACTAAGCCTGTCCGGGGCATATCTCCTAATATATAAATACTATCAACTTGAAACTTCATAGGTGGATAGATCTCATTGAGGAGAAGTGCAGTGTAGAAGAACCACAACTTTTGCTTGCACAATTTTGGAGTTATTGCCCTTTATTGTTTTAAAGACTAAGATTTTGTCTGCAGCATATCTCTGAAAGTATAATAGCTATTATCTAACTCATTGAGAAGAAATGCAGTGCACAAAAAGCCTTAATCTAACTGGCTTTAGTTTACTATCAAGCTTTTACAGCGGGGGATGGCCATGTCCGACATGGTTCTTGTTAAAGTTTGACTTAATGAATAGACTAATTGGCATCCCACAACTTTACAACTACATCCGCCGATGACAGATTGCTGGCACCACCCACAGAACTCTGATAGGAAGTTCCACTTCAGTATTAAACAGTGTCATCTTGCAAAACATACTGTTGGTATCATGTAACAAAATAGAGATGTTGGTTGGAGACTTTAACGTCATAACTACAGCTTGAGTAAGCTGTAATTATGATGTGTAAATTGCCAAACCAAGAAAGATACTTCACATACTTATTAGCAAAAGTCTGAGGCTGTATGAATGATTTGATTGCTCAGCAGATACTTTGATTGTCAGCTGCAATTGGTCATTGAAGGTGGGAGTGTGTGCTGGCACAATCCTCTTGAAAAAAATTGTATGCCCAAACATTACAGATAAGTGGCAAATAGTTTTTGTCTTGTCTGTTCATAACTTTGTCTGTTTGTCCTTTTTTCTGTAAAAGACTTTTACATTGGCCACTACTTTTAACACAATACCAGACAACAAAATTGTAGACTGGTCAAATCTGAAAGAAGTTGCAGGAGACATTTTACATTACGCTAAAATTGTAAGAATAAGTGCAGAATAGGGTAG
This sequence comes from Fragum fragum, assembly GCA_946902895.1. Classification (NCBI taxonomy): domain Eukaryota; kingdom Metazoa; phylum Mollusca; class Bivalvia; order Cardiida; family Cardiidae; genus Fragum; species Fragum fragum. Next base: position 27,051,170 of record OX336377.1, on the reverse strand, counting down.
AAAAGGAAATGTTGCTTGTTACAAAATAGTTTTCTATGATTATATTTCTCGAGGGCTCCAAAAAGTGTCATTGCATGATAAAGGTTCATACTTCTTTTTTTTTTTTTTTTGTGATAACACCTTTCTACAATAGTGCAGTTGATAGTACATCAGATTCCTAATCATAGGGCTCCGGGTTTGATCCCCTGTTGTTGCAAATATTCTTTCTCACACAAATGGGTGAATATTTGTAAATCTAAGTGGGATGAGCAGCTGGAGGCTCAGAAAGGATGTTGTGATAGTACTGGTGTGAGAAGTACTAGGAACCCATGGTTAGGTGCTCCAGCCATTTAACTGAAGTACAGCAATGTTAAACCCCACTCAAACAAACAAACTTTCTATTGATACCTAGCGCTAGGTCATCTGCCAATGTCAAGTTCTTTTTTTGAGGCCAAATTTATTCAAAATGAAAACTTTATCATTAGCTATGCCTTTTGAATGGTAAGTGAAAGGGCCTTCATATTTACATATTCACAGGACTAAAATGATTTATTTAATGAAATCCAAGTATAATGACTGTCTTAAGTTGTAGATTGTTTGTGGAAAAAACCCAGGGTATTACTATGGCCAAGTCATCATCTGTGTCTGCTTCAAAGTCAGCTTCATCATCCAAAAACTTTGAATACTATCAATTGAAACTTGGAACACAGTCATGACACATTACTCCAAACAATTTGGTTCCTGTTGGTATTGTCATATTTCTGGATGAACAAATTGTTATGAATATTCGACCTCATATGCTTTTGTATTACAGCGCATGTTTTGATTTTTCGAGAAATAAAGGATAGATAACACTGGAGGATCAAATTGAAATGAAAATGGTGCACTATAAGTATCGATACACTTGTACACAATATTATTTGTCATGTTGTCACCTTGACACACATCCAGGGTATATGGTGTGAATGGCTTCTATCAACTTTGACCAGACAACCACTTTATTCATTTATGTGTGTCAGTGGTCCAGTCAAAATAAAACATTTGGATGGTCAAAGCTACATCCAGATAACTGAATTATATTTATTCAGATTTTTAATATTTAGTTCCCGTTCATTTCTGTCCTGTTCCAGAATGCCAATCTCCAGATTTGATTTAGCAATGTCTGTATAAATGTGTCCCGACTGTTGTAGTTTTGATGTTTTGGTCCACCTAATACAATTTTATTTTCTACAAAAGAAAAAAATGAAAGATGAACATTTGTTACAGAGCCCTGAAGGCACAAAGCTACAACTTGACTTCAATGATTTCCAAGTATATGCACCAGAAGCGTCATCATGTAATGATCATATTGAGATAGGTCTTGTGAAACCATCTATTAATGGATTCAAGTAAGTTAGTCAATCTTGTCTAGGATAAAAAGGAATCATTTTAACCGTTTCCCAGTCAAATCTTTTCTGTACTAGCTCTAATTGAAAGATGTTACAGTCACAACTATTTATGAGTTTTTATGCCCCCCGATAGATTGGGGGCATATTGTTTTACCTGTGTCTGTCTGTCTGTCTATCTACAAAACTTAACCTGCCAACTAAACATTTTCCTTTAACTTCAACCCTGATTAAATTACAATGCTAATATTTGGTATGTAGATAGATCTCAACAAGGCGTAACTTGGGAAGGTCATTTCAACAAAGCCAAGGTCAAAATTTTAACCCTTTTCCCTAAAACAAAGAGAAAAAAACAATAAAAACCACCCGTTTTTCTAAAGAATTCCTGTTTTGGGGGCATAGTGTTTCACAAACACATCTTGTTTCATTTTCATATTTTCCTGTGCTTATTACTGGAGAGTTCAGAACAAATAGGGATTGTCTTGAAATGGGTTAAAATAATATTGTGCTCCTAGATTGATAAGTTTGGTTTGAAAAATGGATTACCAAAGGTAAGTAAAATAAATGTTTCAAATCAACAAACTTGCTGACTTTAGACCTCTGAATTTCGGATGAAGAAAATGCTCTATTTGTTTTTGGGCCACACAGGTTAATAACAAGGCAAAAATTTAAACCCCATCAAGAACCTTAGAAAACATTGTGGAAATTTGTTATAAGCACTTTATTCATTTTCGACAATATTTTATACCTGAAAGACAAAGATTTTGAAAATTTCATCAAGTTGAAATTATTGTCTGATACTTCTTTGAATTTTGACTGGTCTTAATTTTTGTCGTCTGGTTAAGGGATTAACTTGTTTGAGAAAGGTTGAGTTCAAATTACATGTATTTTCATACCAGGGTTTGTGGACATGGCTACCAGAAGACAGCATGGTCCTGGGAGAACTTCATGTCTCTAAAATTGGTGACTAAATTAGGAAACACATATAAAGGATTTAATGCAACCATTACTGTCTATAGAGGTAGGTAGCTCTGCAGTTAACCCATTCGTAACAATCCTGCTTTGACATCCCTAAAGAAAAAGCGTGGGAAAACATTCTGGAAAATTAAGAAATTTTATGACAAGCAATTCTATATTTCTAAAAGTTTTCTAACCAGAAACACAGGTTTTTGAAATTTCGTCAACTTGAAATTGATGTCAGCAACTTTGTCAGCAACTTTATTCAGTTTGGACCACTTTTACCCTTTCCTGTTTTGCAAAATTTTTGACCTGTCCAAATTCAAAGGTTTTGCAGATGAAAAAGAAAAGTTTTAACTTGAAAAACAACTATTCAGTAGGATAGAAAATATTTTGGAAAAAAGAAATTGTTACAAGCAATTTCTTCTATTTCTACAATGTTTTTTCAATAATGAAATCAGGGGGATGTGAAAACCAGAGATTGAACAGGAGAGGGTTAAGATTTTGTTGTCTAATAGTAGGTTCACTTCCTTTCATCTATCTACATGCTATCTTCAAAGTTTATGAGTCCAATTGAATGCAAAATAGTTCATTCACTTTGATTGATAAATCTACAGGAATATTGCTGCCAATTATAATTGTAAAGTTGTTCAGGTATTGTTAACCGATTAACAGACAGCTATATTTAACATTTAATTGGCTGAAAATTGATGAAATTGTAGGCAACATTTCAAAGTGCAAGTGAATTGAAAAATAAGTTCCAGATAGGTCAGATGAAATTAATAGAAAAGGAGAAATTATTTGTGATAAGCAAATTCTCATTTTCCTACATGCTTTCTAAAGTATGATCTTTCAGGAATGTAGAAATGAGGGATTTTATCAAAATAGTTTAAATGGCTGTAGTTAAAAGGCTTAGGCCTCCAACCATTGACTTGTTTGTTGTTTAATTTCCTAATTTTAAGTTTTACCCTTGTCATGCTGAACCCAGAATATTTCGGTCTGGGTAGAAGGTGTAGACCAAGATCAGCCTGCACATAATTGCAGTCAGATCTTAGTCTACACCTCCTGCTTATACTTTTCCTGCTAGAGTTGTTTATGAAATTGATTTCTAAAACAATTATTGATTTTTAAACAATAAGTTCTATCAATGTGTTCAGCCCTTTGATTTTAAAGCAATTCAGTACGGTAATTTATACAGCATGACAAGGGTCAATATATTTGCTTGAAATCCCAGTTAGACTACCTCAAGGGAGGTGAGAAGTTGGGGCTAGTCAATTAATGCTATGCTGCAATGTCGTTTCGAACCAGTTACTATTGTAGCATTACAGATTCTTTTATTAACCCTTGGCATGCTGAATTAAAATCCTTCATAGAATTGCTTTGAAATCAAAGGCCTGACAGCATTGGAAGGTCTAAACCATTTACTGTTTTCAAAATTTTAGACCAGTCCATATTCAAAGGTTTTTTAGATGAAAATTTAAAGTTGATTTTACATTAAAATTAATCATTCATTAGAGTAGAAAATATTGTGGAATTCTATGTTTCTCAGGTATAAAAACATAGGGACGTAAAAACCAGGAATAGAAAATGAAGATCTTAATGAGGGTCAATATTTCTTTGAAAATTGATTATAAACTACTCTGGCTTAAAGGTGAAAACCCAGAGGTGTAGACCAAGATCAGACTGCCCCTATGTGCAGGCTGATCTTTGTTTATACCTCCTGTTAAAACATAATATTCCTGGTTCATCATAACAAAGTTAATTGAAATCTGTGACGTGCCTGAAATGGTTTGGCAGCAAAATTATACCTGAAACTGTTCTTACATAATATTTCTCTTTTCATGCTGGAAACCTGTAAAATTTTAGAATATCTAAAATATTAAAGCTTTCTTTTTAGCTCACCTTACCACAAAGTGGTTAAGGTGAGCTTTTGTGATCTAGCTATGTATGTTGTCCATCATCCATTGTGTGTCAACAACTTTTGTGCACTCTAGAGGCCACAATTTTTGCTGAAATATCTTGAAACTTGGTAAGAATGTTTGTCTTCATGATACCTTGGACAAGTTCAATATTGGGTCATATGGGGTAAAAAAAGGTCACTAGGCCAAATCTTAGAAATATCTTATCTACACTCTAGTGGCCACATTTATATTTTAGGCTCAAATAAAAATATATTTGGTCAGAATATTTATGTCTATGAAATCTCGACTTCAATTTTTGGGGAAAACCTATGTCACTAGGTCAAATCTTAGAAATGCCTTTCGTGCACTCTAGAGGTCCCATTTAAGGCTCAATTGAATTGATATTTGGTCAGAGTATAAGTGTTGATGATATGTCAGCCCAGTTGAAATTTGAGTCACATTGGGTAAAAAAACAGAGGTTCCCAGGGTTTGAACCCGGCCAGGATCATGGGATTTTTCTGAGCAAAAAACTTTCTCCACATTGCTCCTCTCCACCCAAGTGTATAAATAGGTACCAATGAGGGTTGTAAGCAAGTGCTGTGCCTTCCATGACTTGCAATTCAATGACCAGGGGTTAAAGTGTAAAGTCATTTGATAACGCTAGGCATAGAAAAAGACTAAACCTAAAACTTTTCTAACTAGGTCAGTTGGTCAAATTTTTAAAATATATCATTTTTACTCTGGAGACCCAATTTTTGGCTCAACTGAATTAATATTTCGTCTGAATGTTCAGTTCCGTGATATCTTGGCAAAATTAAACAAAGTTGACGTAGGATAAAAAACTGGGTCACTAGGTCAAACTTAACACTCCAGATGCCACATTTTTTGTCCAGTTGGTTTGATATTTGGTCAGAATGTCTGTTAACAAAATATCTCAATCATGTTCAAATTTTGGTCATTTGGCGTCAAAAACCAGATCAAATTTAAAAACTTTATTTCTAGCCAAGAGGCCACATCTTACTCATTTGACTGGATATTTATTCGAATGTTTGTCTTACTAAAAGTCTTTGTCAAGTTTGATATTAGGCCACATAGGGTCTAATACTAGGTAGCGAGGTCTTATATAAAAAAAAAATCTTTCAAATTTACTTCATACTTTTCTTGCTCAAAGACCTTAAAAATTGGTAAAAATCTAAGAATAGTTCTTTAAAAGTCTTCTCCTCCTAAACTTCTGGGACAATTTGGATTAAACATTGCAGGAATGTTCCTTTGGAGAGCCTTTTCAAAACTTTTTCATGAAATCTTGATTTGCAAATGAATTGGGCTTTGTAAGGCTTGCCTTATCAAACTTAGAGAAATATTTCTCAGGTGACCATTATGGCCCTCTTGTTTGAAGCCTCAACATCCTCTCGCAGTAAAATTATCTCCTCTTAAACTTGGACACCTTTTCATATATATGGCTCATTCAAGTAATTTTATGTCGCACAATCCTCCTACAATTTTGCTTTGTAAGTAATGAAATTTTATTCAAACATTAATATTATGTTGAAGTTTTGCAAGATGTTTTACAGAAGTCTCAACTCTCCCTGGCAGAAGACTTATCTCCCCTTGAAATTAGACATATTCATAAACAAGTGGGTATTAAGTCACCTCCTGTGACAAGTTTTAGTTGTATCTGGTGAAGGTGCTTTGTTACAGAATACTTGAGTTACATATTGTGAGTTATCATTTATTGTAACTAAATGATGATAATTTTATTTTGTCCCTCTAGATGAAGATTTGTGTTATAATGGAGATGGAAGTGATAGAAGCTATGCAGGAAGTGTCAATTATACCAAAAGTTTCCAACCATGTATACCATGGGAAAAAGCGACAAAATGTTTTTTTGGAAAATTCAATTCTAAGTGAGTAACCTGAATCAAATTATGACCTGTCTTGCAAAAGGGTATCCCCAACCTTTAAAACAAGTATAATTTCCCACACAATGAAGCTGAATATTGTTAACAATATTTTTCTCAGTTTTTTTGAGGTGTGTAAAAAAGCAGGATTCTTTGGGAATGGGTTAACCAGACATTATTTCAAAAGTAAAGCAAAATATGCAGTTTAAAGCTTCAGCCATACATACCTTCCAAATTCCTCAACTAAAACATTGCCTCAACAACTGTTGTTCTGGTAGTTTAAAAATGACTTACTTTCACAAACAAGATTGACTTTCTCCCATGAACCCTCAGAAGTGCAGGTGCTTGTTCTGAAGTCATTGCTTGAAGGACATCTATATGTCACAATCAAAGTCAAGGTCACATTTAAAGGTCATGGGCTCTTGATTGATAACTATTTCATATTTCCGTGCTTTTAACTCATAATTTGACCCTGAAGCTTGAAACTTGATACACATACTGCTCATCTCCCAAGGAGATGCCTTATTGTTTTGGGGTAATGTTGATCAAAGGTCAACTATTCTACTTGAGTGACAAAACACTGGGGGGTTGGGTATAAGTCAGCTTTGTGACAAGTATAGTTTATACGGGACATCTGAGTTTGTGTGTTTATTGGTTAACTTTAGACATATTTGAAGGAAAAAAGTTGTATAATGCATAATTTCTGTTTTTCAGAGTGGTAGACTGGAAACTGTCGGGGAATGTCTGTAGAAATGTTGGAATTGGTACTCAACCATGGTGCTATACTAATGCAGATACATGTGAACGACAAAACTGTGATGCTTGCATGTGGGGTAAAAACTAAATTCAATTTCTTGGATGATAGAATTGAAGACTACTTCAAATTTTATCAAATTTGAGACGATGTAAATATAAAGAAAATAAAAAAAGTCCCCTTCCATCCCCTGCAAACCAAAAGAGGTTCAAGCCTATATACTCTTACTATGAAGTTGCTTTCTCCTTTTCCATAATACTTTATTATCTCTGTAATTTGATTTCATTCAATTGAGAAAAGTCTGAAATTTAGAAATTCTTAAAATTGTGATTGCATTTCATCCATTTCAACAAACAAAATACATTAGAAAGGCTAATTTTTATGCCCCCTGTATCCGTCTGTCTGTCTGTCTGTCCGTCTGTCTGTCTGTCTGAAAAACTTAACCTGCCAACTAAACATTTCCCTATAACTTCAACCCTGATTAAGTTACAATGCTAATATTTGGTATATAGATAGGTCTCAACAAGGCACAACTGGGGAAGTTCAAGGTCAAAATTTTAACCCTTTACCCGTTTCTAAAGAATTCCTGTTCGGGGGCAAAGTGTTTCACAAACACATCTTGTTACATCTTCAATCATTTTCAGGCAAATGTTATGACAAATTCCTTGATTGTGAGGCCCAGATAGAGGCTGATCCAGAATACTGTACCAAAAATGATCTGGGGGAGGCTCATCATGGGTGTATGAAAACTTGTGGGATATGCGATCAAAGGATCAGACAGGAGAGAGGTACGTAGGAAAATATTAATTCCTGAAACTAGTATGGCAATATAAATGCTCAGAATAATTGTTTGCTGTTGATTGAACTCTTTATTTAAGGATTGATCGATCGCAGATTGGAAAATTTTCATAGCTACTGGGTTCAACTTGCTAATTGAATATGATTGCCTGAAACGTGATTTAAATGGTTGTCAAATTGAGAATGTTCTATACTGTATTTAGCTTGGCCACTGTTGTGATCATACAAAATTTTTGACATTTTTGTAATATCTGTGGTATTCCTGGAGATATTCTTTTAAAACTTTGAAGCTATGTTCACTATCAAAAGAGCAACCTTTAGTAGCGAGGAAGATAATTGTAAATTGCATTTGGAAGAATTATGCCCCTTTTATCTCAGATTTTCTATCCACTATCCAAAACATCAAACACTCTATTGTCAGGCGCTCATTGGCAATTCTCTTGTTAAAGAATGCTTGCAAAACCTTGAAAAGTGCTCAAAAATGGTGAATCATCTTTGAAAGAGAGCTTTGACATGAAAAGCAATTGAAAATTTATGTCAAGCATTGAAAGTGCTGCTGCCTATCAATTATCAATTTTGACTTAGAAAGGCTGAAAGATTTTAGATAATGTCACTGGTTAGGTACAGAAGCTGTTTATAATATGAATTCTGGACTGGTCTGATTTTAGAGAAGTTGCACAAAGTGCTCAAGGTTAGCTATTGTGATAGCCCAATGTCCAGCGTACAGTGTTGTCGTGCGTTGGCATTGTTTGATATATTGCTTGTTAGAAGCTATTTCTTCATTTTTCACATTGTTTTCTACCTCAAAAGACAGAGATTTTTGAAATTTCATCAACTTTCAATTTTCATCTATGAAGATCTATTAATTTTCATCTAGCAATTATGTCAAGATCATATCCTTCATTTGTGACACTTGCTCTCCATTTTGATAAGATGTCCTATTTTACAACAAATTTTCAGGTAGCTCCAAGGTTAAGGTCACAACTCAAGGTCAAATATGTTTACCTCATTGTTCCTGGACGAATTTCTAGATTGTAAATGACAATTTTGACTATGAAGCTTTTCTCTTGTCTTTATTATACTAGAGGGGGTATATTGGTTTCAACAGTCATGTCTGTCTGTCTATCTGACTGTAACTTTTTCATTTCAGTATTCTAACTCAAAAATCAATTTATCTACAACCTTGAAACTTCATAAGAATTGTTGCCAATGACCCAAGGAAGTGACTTTTGTTTGTCACATAGGTCAAGGTCACAATTAAACTTTGTCTGAAAACAAATACTTTTTATCCAACTTATATGCCATTGGACCTACAACTTTGAAACTTTATACACATGTTGTCCTATTGTTTTGGAGTCATTTATGTCAAAGGTCACAATTGATTTTTTTGACTAATTCAGGTCAAGGTCATCAGTGCTACTTTACTGGCAAAGCACTGGTGTGTGGGGGGTATTAATCAGTTTTGTGTTAATTATAGTTTTCTTCAGATTTTTTTTCCACAAAGCCTTTATAATGGAAAAAATACAAGTGAATTGAAAAATAATTGCCTTGCTGGGTCTGAATGAGGGTCAATATTTCTTTTGAAAATTGATTATTCAAGCAACTCCAGTGTAAAGGGGACAAACAGGAGGTACAGAAAAAGATTAAAGAACTTATGTGCAGGCTGATCAAAAATAAGTGACATGCAGGGTAAAAAAACATTGTGAGAAAAGATAGTGCATGTATCAAGCAAATTCTACTTTCCACCAAGTTTTCCTCAATATAATTTCTTAAACCAGTAAAAGCAGGATTATGTGATACAAAGTAATTTGTAATTTGTACCCACAGGTAGTTGTGGCCCTCCACCAAATGTTGGAGATATCATAGCAGAACCGTATCGTGATAGCTATGATGTAGGTGATATTGTGACATATAGATGTCCTACAAGTAACGACTTCAGGACAAGCACTTGCACTTCTGAGGGATCATGGGAGAAAGTCAATTTTGTTTGTGAATGTAAGTAATTTTTAAACTATTTAAACAACAGTGAGGCAATGTTTTAGTTGAGGAATTTCGAGGAATTTCGAAAGTCATTGTACACAATGTTTTTCTACCCTAATAGACAAAGAATTATAAGATTCTATCAACACAAAATTGTGTCTGCAACTTCTTTCAATTTAGACCAAACTAAATTTTGTTATGTGGTAATGGGTTAAGCTGAAGAAGTATTTACTAGGATGGAAGTGAGTATTTCAAATATTTTGCAACTTTAAGGTAGAAATCATTGTTGTAAATGGATATGTGCAGTCTGATCTTGATTTAACACCTTATATATGTCCTTTTTTATGAAAGAGCCATTTTAATTATCAATTTAATTCTCAAAAGAAATGATGACCCACAAATTGTGATCCGAGTACTTAAAGTCCTGTGATTTTAATGCAAATTTTAGACATAATGACAATGACGTGTTAACCCATGCTGAATTAAAGTCATATATAGAATTGCTTTAAAATCAAAGGACTGACAGCACTGGAGGGTCTGAATGAGGGTCAATATTTCTTTTGAAAATTGATTATTCAAACAACTGTGGTGTAAAGGGGACAAACAGGAGGTATAGACAAAGATTAGACTGAACTTAGGTGCAGGCTGATCTTTGTCCATACCACCTGCCAAGAGAGGAATTTCCCGGGCTCAGCATGACGAGGGTTAAATATTGTGTCATAGGATAATCAAAAACATAATTGAAAGCTTTCTGAGCAAAACACAGTGATTTCTTCATCTTCCACAATGTTTTCTACCCAGAAAGTTGAAAAAATCTAACATTTCATCAAATGTAAACTGTCCTCTGCAACTCCTTTGAATTTAGACCAGTCTGAAATTTTTGTTTTGTGAGAATGGGTTAATCAACTTTGTTATAAGCAATATATTGTTTCAAGATATATTGTTAAAATAGACATATTGTTACAATAGTTTATTTTACATGATATGCATACTTAAATGCTTTTCCTTTTTACTCAAACTGCTATGTTTATTGAATGATAATGGTAGATTTTTACATACACTTTTCACAGAAATATCATTGATATTAGTCCTTTCCCACAAAGTCCACATTTTACAACTTAAAAACATTGTAAAAAAAATAAAGAAAGTGATTGCAAGAAGAAATTTCTTCATTTCCCACAATGTTTTTAAATCAATATGTAAAATTTCATCAACTATTATTTTTTGCAACTTTTTGGACTGACCTTAAGTGGTTTAATATAGTATGATAGTATCTAATTACTCTTCACAGCTTGCCCAACTGACTTTGCTGTATTTGAACAAAGATGTTTCAAATGGCTAGGATATGAGGCTAAAGTTGACTATGCCACAGCTGTGTCTATGTGTAATGAATCTGGTTCTATCCTGGTGAAAGTAGACAGTCCTTCAGTCAGTGCGTTTGTACAAAGTCTAGCCGAATATGATGAGTAAGTAGCTATTGACTTTGCTTGGGTTACCTCCCCTATGAATACAGCACCACTCAAATGATATTCAAGACTAGCCCAAATTCAAATGAGTTTCAGACAAGAATTTTCAGTTCTTGAAAGTTAAGCAATGTTTGTCTTTTGGGGTAGAAAATATAGTGGATAATAAAAAAATGCTTGTATCAAGCAACTTTTTCTCTTTACACAATGTCTGCTGTTTGGCTGCTATTTACCCTGTAAATTGACATTTTTTGGTAAACACAAGACCAATTTTAATCAAACTTCACACAACTGTTCAATATTATATTCAGTTGTGCAAGAAACTATTTTTAAATGGCCTCCACTTTCAAAATTGTCACCACTTTACTTTGTTAATCAGCATTTTATTGTCCAGACAAATTCTCAGTGATCTTATAGCCAATTTTTATGAAACTTCATACACTTGTTTTGTATCACCTCTAGTTATGCAAGAAGTTTTTTTTTACAGCAGCAGTTGTTAACAGATTTGTTACTAATATTAGAAACAACCTTTGGGCATGTGCACCTTGCTTTCTAAAAGGTAGGACAAACAAAGAAGGTCCTGCTGTTTGATTATTATTAAATATAAGGAAACTCAAGTCAAAAATCTATTTAAAACCGAGATGAAAAGGGAATAAATTCACTTCTTTTGATTTTGTTCAACCTACAGTTATTTCAAAGACAAAATATGCTGAGTTGTTTTTCCTACCTTTTGAGATGTGTGTTCTATGTTTTATTCAAAGCATAATTATATTGTCTATGTCACAGACTATTGCTGCTTTTCAATGTAGCCCAAAATAGACATTTTATTGTCCAGACTAAGTTTCAGTAACCATGGGACAGATTTTGATGAAACTTAACACTTGTGTTCTGTATCTGCAATTTAGCAAGAAATTTTTCTTTTTGAAGAATGATGAGAACTTGTTCAGTACCATTTGTAGGATAGCAAATGTTCTTTTTAGCTCGCCTTTATGATCACATTTTGTCCAGTGTCTGTGTGTTGTCTGTCAACAGGACATCTCCTCGGAAACCACGGGGCCAATTTGAAGAAAATCTGGCAGAAATGTTCCTAAAGTGGCCATGGATAAAATGGCTAAAAGAATTTGAAACCGTCGAAAGGTCTTGTTTCCATGGTAACAAAAGTGAAATTCTTCTCTTACCTGACCCAGAAGGCATAGAACCTTGATAATTTGCATAAAACATCAAATTATTGACCTCTTTCAAAATTGCTAAAATCACGACCCTCGGGTCTCCAGAGGCAAATTTTCTAATTATACTACCAATTTTGTGTCAAGAACTCCTCCTTTCTACAAAAGCAATGTCAGTAGCTATGCCCTTGTATTGATAAAGCTCTCATTACACTGAAAGCACTTATGGGGGTATTAAGTCACATACTGTGACAAGTTCTTGTTACCCACGGATCTAGAGGGGAGGGAAAAGTGTTCTCCTTCTTTCATATAAGTCCTAAAGCCTTGAAATTAGTCATTAATAGCCGAAATATGTATAAAGTATGATCAGGCACACTTATATCATAATCCTTAACTTAACATTAAATAAGACTGTTGAAAGAAAAAATCTTAACTCAGGTGAGTGCACAAGGGCCAACGACACCCTTGTTTTAAAATGGCTGCTCACTGGGTCTCAAAATGGGCATGTTTTCACATTGTAAATCGACATTTTTTTGTTTTGGTAACCATAGGACTGATTATGATCAAACTTCACACATTTGTTCAGTATCACCTGCAATACACATTTTTTTCAAAATGGCTGCCAGAGGTCAAAGGTCTTGGGCTGAGGTCTGTCAATTGTTATAGTGTTGAGGGGAGTATGTGCAAAACTGTAACACTAACAGAAGTTTTGCTTGAACCCCTTGATAGGTGGTAAATTCAATGTGTTAACGATTCTATATTTTCAAGATATGACAAGACTGAGCTGTGGGTTGGTGCTAGAGCTAACAACAAACGTGAATGGCATTGGGCAGATGGATCTGCTACTACTAAATGGACCAACTGGCAGTCAGGTGAGTATCTAGTAGATAGATCCTTAGCTAAGCCTCTGAAAGTTTGTCAGAGATACCAAACTCCATGTACCCATTCCCAAACAATCATGCTTTTATATTCCCCTCAATAAAAAAAAACACTGTTGAAAATGAAGAAACTGCTTGTCACAAGTAATCTCTCCATTATTTACATTGTTCAATCTGCCCTAAAACACAAAAAATCAAAATTCTATCAATTATAAGTTGTCGACTGCTTTTTTAGCTCACCTGATTTGGCTGTATCCGATGTCTGTTGCCCTGCATCTGTCTTCAACTTTTACCTTGTGTGCACTCTAGAGGTCACATTTTTTGCTCAAATGTCTTGAAACTTTTTCAGGATGTTTGTCTACATGATAGCTTGGACTAGTTCGAAATTTGGTTATGAGGGTCCAAAAACTAGGTCTTAAGGTCAAATCTTAGAAAAACTTTGTGTGCACTCTAGAGGTTACATTTTTGGCTCAATTGACTTTAAACTTTGTCAGAACATTTGCCTACAAAAATATTCTGATGAGTTTAAAAATGGGTCATACGGAGTCATAGACTAGGTCACAAGGTCAAACCTTAGAAAAACCTTTTGTAAACTCTAGAGGACACATTTTTGGCTCTTTTGTCTTGTGTACACTCTAGAGGTCACATTTTTGGCTCAAATGTCTTGATATATGGTTGAAATGCTTGTCTACATAAGATCTCAGACAAGTTCTAAAAATGAATCATGGTCAAAAACTAAGTCACTTGGTTAAATTTTAGAAAAACCTTGTGTGCACTGTAGAGGCCCTTATGTCTTTATATTTGTTCAGAATGTTACTTCCATGATCCCTTTCATATTTGATATTGGGTCGGATACTTAATAATGTAAGTCACTAGGTCAGATATGATAACCATCCTATCTATGAAGCCACTATACTTCTGGCATAGATATCTTGAAAAATGATAAGAATGTCTTTTGGTTTAATCTCTTAGACAAGACTTCAGTAACAAGTCTGGCTAGGACAAGATAAGGTCACTTGTGCCATTTTACTTCTTTAGTCAACGACTCAGGTGAGCACTTTAGGGCAAATGGCCCTCTTGTCTTACAATTCGGACAAGTCTAAAATTTTGTAATCTGCTAATTTGGGGGGGGGGGGGGCATAGTGCAATTGGTAGCCCATCGGATTCCTTTAATCATGTGGTCCCAGGTTTGATTAACAGTTGTGGCAAATATCCTTTCTGACATTCGTCTCTAACCAATGGGTGGATAATCGTTTACCTATGTGGGATGTGCAGCTTGAGGTAGTGAAAGTACTGATCCAGCCACTGAAATACTGTTAAAAGTTGCTACTTTATTGAAAAATGCTGGTTAGGGGAAGGAATCTGTTTGCAACAATTCTCTTGTAAATCCACCTGAGCATATTGTGCTCAAGGTGAACTTTTTTGGTTGTATGATTTCTGTCCTCTGTCATTGTTAGTGCATTGTCCGTTATCAAAATTTAATTTGTGGAGACTCCAGAGGCTTCAATTTTTTCTCAATCATCTTGTAAATTATAAAGATTGTTCGTCTTCATGAAATTTAGGACAATTTTAAATTGGGTCACTTGGGGTAAAAAACTACGTCACAAGGTCAGTCAACCTCTTGTCAGAATGCTTATTCCATTGAAATTTCAGTTAGAGTTGGGTCACTAATTTAAAAAACTAGGTTGGAAGGTCCAATCTTAGAAAAATCTTGCATTGCTCTATAGGCCACATTTGAGTGTCCAAAATTAGTCTTTATAATAGCTAGCGCAAGATTGAAAGTAGGTCACTTTGGGTAAAAAACTAGGTCACTAGGAAAAATCTCACAAAAACCTTGTGGGCACTCTTAAGCTTAATCAATCTGAATATTGGTCAGAAAGTTTGTCTTAATCAAATTTTGCAGAAAATTGAGTCACTTCGGTCAAAAATTAGATCTTATAGTCAAATTAAAAAAAAACTTTATAATTTTCTTTCTTCAGTGTCAGGGGCCACAATTTTGGCCAGTCTTGATGAAACTTAGTAAGAATGATTGATAGGCAACAAAATTTAAACTCATTGAAAATGGGGAGATTCCAGTAGAGATCAATGAGCAAATTTTATAAGCCTTGGGGACTGCTTGACTGTTCACAAATATCACGCTCTCTAATGTTTCAGTTTCATGTTTCTTTGTTCAATAAAGAAATAAGGTCAGCAATCTAGGGCTATCTTGGCTCTCTTGTTAGCTTGGCTTTTCGGAGAAAAACCTGAGGTATTGCTATAGCCTTGGTACGGTCGTTGTCGTTGTTGTCATTGCCGTCGATGTTGTCATCATCGGCCAAAACTTTGACATTTTGGGACATTTCTGGTTCTACTAAAGGCATTCATTTGAAACTTGGTACACTTGTTCACTATCAAAAACAGCAACCTTAACTATCAAGGAAGATAACTCTAGATGCATTTTATCTACTATCCAGCACCCAATAGCTGAGCGTAGGCATCCGTAGGCAGTGCTCTTGAATGACATATATTTGTTCGGGGAGCATGATCCATCTGTGACAGTTCTTGTTTATATTTCTCTTCAGGCCAGCCTAATAATTGGGGAGGCAAACAGGACTGTATGAGAATGAAGACTAACCAACAATGGGATGACGTAACATGTACAACTAAACTGTCTGTTGTCTGTGAATACCAGTTTGATAGTAAGATCTTGTTAGCTCTAACAGTATATCACTGTAAGAAGCTCTGATAGCTAATAGCAATAAGATCTAGTTAGCTATGATAGTTGATTCAGTAAGATCTAGATAGCTCTGATAATTATTAGCAGGAAGATCTTTTTACTTCTGATAATAAATAGCAGTAAGATCTAGTAAGCTCTGATAGCTTTTAGCAATAAGATCTAGTTAGCTATAATAGTTGATACTGTAAGATCTAGATAGCTCTGATAGTTAGCAGGAAGATCTTTTTTTTTCTGATAGCAGGAAGATCTAGTAAGCTCTGATAGTTTATATCTGTAAGATTTAGTTAGCTTTGATAGTATCAGATAGATATTTAACTTATTCAAAGATAATCCCACTTTTTGATACCCCTCAAGAAAAAAAGGCTTTAGCAAACATTGCAGAAAATAAAGAAATAGCTTGTTAAACTATCCACAATGTATTCGTCCCCAAAAGAAAAAGATTTTTGAAAACTTACAATTGTAGTCTGCAGCATTTCTGAAATTTGATAAGTCTTTAATTTTGTTGTCTGGTAGTGGGTTGAAAGGAGAAAGGCACAATATGGGAACATTATTGAATTACCAAACAATCCTACATTTTCACAGGCTCAAGAAAGTATCTGTGTAAAATATAAGTTCGAAAAACAAGGAATTTCTTTTTGTTTCGATATTTTCGATCCTACTTTACACTTATTTTCAAACCCCCAACTACCAAGTAGAAGGGATGTATTGGTTTTTACTTTGTCTGTCTATTTGTCTGTCCTTAGACTTTTATATTTCTGTGCTCTAGCTCAAGGACTAATAGGCCTACAATCTTGAAACTTCATACAATTGTTTACAAAAACCCAAAGGAAGTGCCCTATTGTTTTGGGGTCAAGCAGGTCAATGGTCAAGGTCACAACCGAACTTTGATTTTAAACAATTTCCGGGCTCTAACTCATTATCCAAATGATCTAGTGCCATGAAACTGTGTACACTTGTTGTCCATGACCCAAGGAGGTACCCTGTGGTTTTGGGGTCAGATAGGTCAAATGGCATGTCACAATTGACCTTTGTTTGAAAACAGTTTTTGGGCTCTAACTCATGATTAATGTGACCTAGGACCATGAAATTTTATACAAATCTTGTCCAAGCCCAAAGGAGGTATCCTATTGCTTTTGGTCCCATTCATCAAAGGTCATGTCACAATTGAATTTTGATTGAAAACTGTTTCAATGCCCTTTTTCATAATCAACGTTACCTAGAACCATGAAACTTTTTACAAATATAGTTCATGACCCAAGGAGATGCCCTATTGTTTGGGGGTAATTAAGGTCAAAGGTCAGCAGTTCTATTTGACTGACAAAGTACCGATGGTGGGTATTACTCAACTTTGGGACAATTCTTGTTCTACTTACACACACTTAATTTGAGAACGTTATAAGCAAATTCTTTCAATTTATAAAAGACTAGAATGTAGTCATCTAGTAAAGTGTTAATTTGAAACAGAGATTGTCCAACATTGTGGGAAAGAAGGAACAGCTTGTTATTGTTAATGCTATTATTCCTTGATGTTTTCAGTCATATATTTTTGGTATATTATTTTAAATTATGTGTGGGGCTTTTTTTGAATGTCTTGGATTGATAATATTTTGATATTTAAACCAGTCTTCCAAAAATCCCTCCTCTATGAACTTAAAAAGTGTTCCTCTTATTAACAAATTTCTATTGCATTCCCAACAAAAATTAAATAATTAGGCTACAGAGAGAGTACCAACCAACCTTTTGCTTTTTATCTCAAACGACTGAAAGCCAGTAGGCTATTGTTATGGTATTGTGTTCATTGTGCATCGTTCCATCTGTGTGTCTCTTCGTGTGTGGAATTTTTTCTGTGCATCCATAAACTTTAACTTTAAAAATCTTCTCTTCAGGAAGAACCAAATTGAATTCAACCAAATTTCACAGAAATGATCCTTGGATGACCCTTTTTTCAGATTCCTTCAAAGAATTTTGATTGGATGATAGACAGGGCTAATTTTCATGTATGGTGAAAGCTTTGAAGAATTTCTTGTCAGAAACCAGTCAATGGATTTCAACCAAATCTCACAGAGGTGATCCTTTGGTCACCTTTTATCAGATTCTTTGAAAGAATTTGGAATGGACAAAAACATGGCTTTAATAGATGGGCTAATTTCAATTTATGGTGAAAGTTTTGAAAATCTTTTTTCAAAATTTCATAGGAGTGATTCTTTGTTGACCCTTTATCAGATTCCAAATTTGATTGGATGAAAAACATGGCTTTAATGGCCAGGGCTAATTTCAATATGTAATGAAAAGTTTAAAAAAAAGTTTTTTTGCTAAGAAACCTGTTGATGGATTGCAATTAAATTTCACAGGAATGATCCTTTGGTGACTCTTTATCAGATAATTTAAAAGAATAAGGATAAAATAAGATGAAAAGCATGACTTTAATAGGTGAGGCTTATCTCCAGTTAAGGTATATACAGGAATTATTTTTTAGCGGCCCTTTTGCGGATTTTTTAAAAGAATTTGATTTGATGAAAATATGGCTTTTTGGGCGTAGGGGGGAGGGGGGCTAATTTCCATATATGGAACCTTGATAATTTTCTCTGAAATCTGCCTATAGATTTGGCGGGAATGATCCTCATGTGACTATTTCAGATTCCATCATTCTACCTTGACAGTTTGAAAAACATTGTTTTTATGGGTGTGACTTATTGCAATATAGGGTATATAGTGAAAATTTTAAAAAGATTTTTTAATGCCTTTACATCTGACTTAATGAATTAATTTGACATAGCTTGACTTTTGTAAAACAATAAAAAATTTGAAGTGCTTCTCTAGAACTATTTAAGAGAATCAGTGACAAGATTTTTTGCCACACATGGTAAATATTATTTAGTTTATATTTAATTCCTGTAAACTCCATATGCTTAATCAGTATGTTCAAGCCTGTGGAGCAATACAGGTGCTCAAGTGCCTCTTGTTGTTTGATGTCCCGGACCATATGATATAAATTGTACAAACTAACATTTTTTGATAAAGACTGAATGTTTATTGATAATGGATAACTTATTTCAGAAACCAGTGCATGTGATGATCAGATACCCAACTGTTTAGATCTCCTCATGGAAAACCCAGAGATGTGTACACAATTCCCACTGTATGCGTTACACAGTTGTAAGAGTACATGTGGTATTGGAGGTAATAATCTCACACTCACTTATTATAAATTCTTTGATGTTGTCATTATGCATCAGCATCTGCAGATGTCAAGTTGGAGGTCATCTGACAAAATCAAGGTCACTTATCAGGGCCAAATTTCTAAAAAAAAAAAAAAAAAAAAAGGCTATTACGAAAGGCATGATGTTTCACAAATGCATATTGTCCAATTTTGTTTTACATTACTTTATGAGTGCTAAAATTTTGTATACTCTTAACTGAAGGTTTGCTATATTGTAACAAGCAATATCTCATTTTCCCACAATACTTTCTATCACATAGGATGGTTCGATTTCATACTGTATATTATTTTCACTGTCGTCTGGAACCTCTTTCGATTTGGACTTAAATTTTTCAGAAATGGGATAAGATTAAATGTCATCCTTGGAAAAGTGGTAAAAAACTGCTATTGGCTATATGTCTGTATTCTTTTGAAAAGGTGCAATATTGCCAGGTTTTCAATGTTACCCATCAGACAAAAGGGAAGCATCTGAAAATTCTGAAATACAGATATCAGTAAAAGAGATAGGATCTAAAAGTGTTGAGATCTGTAAAAAATTTGAAGTCAATACTTAGAAGAATCTTGAGACGGTACTATTTTACATGATAAGGTACAAGGAAAATATTCTTTAACCTGTCAACATGAAATCTGGCATTTTCACCCCATCAAGAGAAATCTATGAAAGCATTGTGAAAAATGAAATACAATAAATCACCTCTAAGTATGGCTTTATAAGGCATTCTACTCCACTCTACTTAAGTTTACCAATCAAAAGAAAAATTTAATGGTCTTTCAAGAAAAGCTGGTACTGGCACTGCAACAAAATTATTAATGATTTTATAAAACATGGTGACTCTTGAGATGTCTTGTCTGTATTGGAGAGTTTCCCAACCAAGCTCCTTCTGCATGCAGGTAACACTGTCATAATAAGAGAAATTATTTTGAACCCATCTTGCCGCTCTACGTTGTACTTTTTCCACTTTGTTGATATAGATTTTTGTGTAGGGGCTCCAAACTGTTGATGCGTATTCTACCTGGGGTCTCACTAAAGTTTTATACGCTATTTCTCTGATCTTCTTATTTTTGGTTTGGATGTTTCTGCGGAGAAAACCTAAAGTTTTATTAACATTTGACGTTATATTGTCAATGTGTTTGTTCCAGGAAAGATCTCCAGATATTGTAACTCCTAGGTATTTGGCACTAGTACTTGTCCATGTAACCTGTAATCAAAGGAAATCTTTTTCTTCTTTGGTGCATAAAAATATAGAATTGTGTGGTAATGTGATAAACAATTAAAATTTTCCTAGAATTATTGTCTTCAGCTGTCTTTTAATATGGACTAGTCCAAAATTTTATTGTCTGGTAGTGAGTTTATATTTCTTTCTATAGACTGTAGAGGTGAGACTCAATGTGCAGATGGTAACCAGTCAGATAATCATTCAACAAGATTAAAAGGAACTGATCAGCTCTACCCTGGACAGGTCAGTTATCTAGTTTCAATGTGTACTTTCATAGTTTATTTTTTATTGATGAAGAAAATGATAGGCTGGTTTAAATTATGATCATTCTTAGCTCTCTAAATGTTTTAGCAGAAAACTTGATGTATTACTATTGCTTTGTTATTGTCATGACTATTGTTATATTAGCTCACCTGAGTACAACATGCTGAAGGGAGCTTTTAGGATCACTCAATGTCTGCCGTTCATCATCTGTCTTCAACATTATCTTTTAACTTGCTCTCCTCCTAAACCACTTGGCCAAATTAGACCAAACCTGGTAGGAATGTTCCTTGGATGACCCTTTTTAAAACTTGTTTATGAAATTTTGATTTGCAAAACAAATGGGGTGTGGCAGATTCTCATGCATAAATCATGAATTAATTCTCAGATGAGTGATTTAGGGCCAATTTGGCCCTCTTGTTACTTAGAAGTATTCACTTGAAACTTGTGATATATATATTGACTATGAAATAAGCAAGTAAGTAAATGTAGTTTTGTTAGAATAATACCTGCTTTTTATGCTCCCCGAAAAAAAGTTCAGGGAGAGCATATAGTCGCCGGCCTGTGCGTCCGCACGTCCTTCCGTCTGTCTGTCCGTCCAAAGTCATATCTCAGCAACCCCTAGGCCTAATTGGACGAAACTTCATAAATAATCTTCCTAGGAAATTTCCTTAACCCGTGTTTTGATTTTCCTTATTTCAAGGCTGCGTCATGGAAAAAGGGGCCTTAATGTAAAAACTAGTTTTTTGCCAATTTCTCGAAGACTAATTGTTAGAATTTCATGAAAGCAAATCAGATCCCTCTTGACCTTAAACTAACAGGAATTTTCGTTTGAAAAAATGTGTCGTGGGAAAAGGGGCCTTTATTACCTTTACGTTAACTGTCTTTTTTCCCCGCAAAAACTAAAATTGGCAATAACTCTTGATTGGTTACAGATGAAGTCTTCATATTTCACATGTGAATTGCTTGTGACAAACCCTTTCTGTTGGTACCAAGTTCAAGGTCATCATTCAAGGTCAAGGTCATTTCTCAAGGTCAAAATTTGGGAAATTAAACTTTGAAATTGGCCATAATTTTGCAATGGTAAGTGATATAGCCATCATATTTAAGCATTTTTCATATGTTTATTACTTGTGACAAGACCTTTCAGCAGAAACTTAGATAAAGTTCTTGGTCAAGGTCAAGGTCAAATTCTAACTGATAAGTGATTGCAATTTCTGTCTTTGAAAAAGTAAGCTGCTAAAATGAAAATTTGGTGATTTATCCTCCAATCTTAATGATTGTGTATTATGGGTGAAAAAGTCTTCTAGTACTTTCAAAGGAGCTAAAAAAAACAGAGAGCTGGATTACTAGTTCATTGATAACTTTGATGGTCAAGGTAAAATATTGAACACTTTACCATATAATGATATTGATTTTTACCAGAATCAGGCCTGTGAAGCCAAACAGAATTCTTCAATGATTGTCAAACTTCCAAATTTCTTGTGAACTGAACTCTCAAACTGTAGTTGCATTCAGTAAGAAGTTTTCTGTCAAATAATGGCATACAGTTTTGTGACAAAGCCTTATTAGGGGAGCATAATCCGTCTCAGACGGCTCTTGTTTTAATTTAATTTTTGTGCCACAAACCAGATTGTAATGAAAATTTTCTAATGAAGCTCTACCTAAATCATTCATGTGATTTGCCTTAGCCCATATCTAGGCTCTGCCCTTTCATAACTTACCTTACATAGAAACAAAGAAGGATATCTTTAAGAATTTCTTCTCTGAATCTGTTTGTTTGGTAGGTAGGATCTCCTAGAACATCTCTACCATTTTTTTTTCATATGAAATCCCAAGGATGCTTTTTGGGTCTGGAAGGGGTTTACCCCATTTTACATAGAAACACAGAATGAAAACATTCTCTGAAACCAGCAGATTCTGAGCATGTTGAATCTCTACCACTTGTGAAATGCCTTAGGTCATGAAGATTCAGGTGAGCAATATTGGACCATCATTGTCCTCTTGTTCATTGTAACCCATTACCTCACAATTTTGCCAACTGTGATGATTAAAAAAAAATAGATATTGAAATCATTGTAGGAAAAAGAGAAATTGATTGTAACAAGCAATTTCTCTTAATTGTTTAAATTTCCAATTTTGCAGTATGTTGAGATTAAAACATCCTTTGAACTATTGTCTGCAACTTTTTTTCATATTAACTAGTCTGAAATGCTGTCATATTGCTACATGTTAAAAGGATTTTGAATTTTGTCTGTTATGCAATTTAATTTGGACCAGTATATGTCAACTGGTGCTAATGTGTTTGTTTCAGTATGTTGAATATGAATGTCAAGATGGATATATAAAGAAAGCTGGTGATAATATTAGAGTATGCACTACCTCAGGAAACCTGACAGGCTCAAGTCTGGTTTGTGAAGGTAAATCAGAGTCCTTGATGTGTTACAGTAATGCTTAACAGATTAGCAGACAGCAAAATTATAGAGTAGTCCAAATTGAAAGGAGTTGCTGATGATAATTTAAAGTTTATAAGACTTTAGATTTTTATAACTTTCTGGGTAAAAAACATTGTGATTATAAGCACTTTCTGTATTGTCCACTAAGTTTTCTGTCATTAAACTCAAAGAATTTAAAATTTCATCAACTCAAAATTGTCATCTGCAACTTGTTTCAATTTGGACCAATCTATCATTTTTTTGAGAGGGAATGGGCTAATGACGAAGTTATTGTATGTAAACTATTGTGGAAATAATATCACTATTTTCAGCCTGCCATAAAATTATCCTTGTGATTACTGTCTAGAAAAAACATCATTTCATAGATTAAGGTGTAGATAGCATAACAAATTTTGTGTTCATTGATTAACTCTGTAATCGCTCTTGTCATTCTGAAAGGCTTGTTTTTGTCATTTATAAGATGGTTCGTTGGATAAAAGTAATAACTTTTTTGTAAATATCCGGTATTCATTTTCTGTCAGGCACTGACGTATGTGGGGACTTTCTTGATGACTGTGGAGACATTTTACAACAAAATCCAAAATTATGTGAAGACAATCTGGACTTTGCTGACAGATATTGTAGAACTTCTTGCGGAGTTGGAGGTACAATTAGCTTCGATTTTATCTTGAATGTTTAAGCGTCTTTGTAGTTGTCATCAGAAAATTTTAATATTTTGTAATAACCCTGGTATTACTGAACACATTCACTCGAAACAACTGTTTAGTATCAAAAAGCAATCTATACCAACAAGGGGTATAACTATAAATCTATTTTTGAATAAATTATGCCCCTTTTTCTATTTAGAAATTTTACCCATTAACAAGCCATTGAACAACCTAGTGTTGTCATCCACATGTAGTGCTCTTATTTACTAAATGTCATGTCAATTCCCCAATAAATAACCCACAACCTCATCCGCATTTAATCCTGTAATATTTGAAAAGAGTCATTTTGACAGGGGTCATTTGTCTCCTACCACTGGGTAAATAAGTAGTGTGACCAAGTGAGTAGATGAGTAGCTAATGGCTCAGACTGAATGCTGTGGTAGTACTTGGATGTGAAGAAGAACAGGAAAATGCTTTAAATTGAGATAACAAGCCAGAGCATAGAATTGTTATAATAGAATATAGTATACATGTACTAAAGATAACTTTGAACTCAAACTAGATATGACCTTTGAAATGTTCATTATTCATAGTTGTGTAAATATTGCACTTGTATTTAAGGACATAATTTCATAAAATATAATCATGTCTATTTCAGGTTGTGGGTCCAATGTGACTTGTTCTGATAACCTTTATAGCAACTACACAACAAAGGTCCATGGATCTCATAAACTGGCTATTGGACAGTATGTAGAGTATAAGTGTAACACGGGGACATTAAAACAATCAGGGGACACTCTGAGAGTCTGCCAGTCTACTGCTGCTTTATCTGGCTCTCCATTAATATGTGCAAGTAAGTTGTGCTGATGATTTGACCCATTCCCACACAATTCCTCTTTTAATGCCCCTCATGAAAAAAACTTTGAAAAAATTATGGAAAAATAATATGAAGCAATTTCTTCATTATTTGCAATTCTTTCTGTCCAAAAAGATGGAAAAATCTTTAATTCCATCAACATAAAATTTTCATCTGCAGCTTCTTTCAATTTGAACCAGTCTAAAATTGTGTTGTGTAGGAATGGATTAATAGAAAGAGTTGTGCAATGCAAGTGGTGGAAAGCATGTAGAATAATTGTGTAATTTGAGGACAATTACGGAATAATAAAATGATAAGGCGGCAATAGAAAGATTCCAGGTGGCCATGCCCCTTGATCTCAGATAGGAGGTTTCACCTAAATAATATTTGACAGTGTTATTTTGCAGAACAAAAAAATGGTTGTTAGGCAACATAAAAATTGTAAATACAGCTTGAACAAGGTATAGTCATGTCATGTAAGTCGCCAAACTGACAAAAAAGTTAAGGTCACAGTTGAAGGTTAAACGACAAAATTGACCTTGTCTACATTTATGGATGGATTTGAAATTGACTTGGCACAGTTGTTCTTCTTGATGAGTGCTAGTGTCATGCAAAATGTTTGTTGTGATTTTGATGACTCCAGGTCAAGGTCACAGTTGAAGGTCAAACAATAAAATTGACCTTGTCCGGAGCATATCTTCTACATTTATGGATGGATTTGAAAATAACTTGGCACAGTTGTTCTTCTTGATGAGTGCTAGTGTCATGCAAAATGTTTGTTGTGATACCTCCAAAGTCAAGATCACAGTTGAAGGTCAATCAATAGAATTGACATTGCCGGGAGCATAACTTCAACATTTATGGATGGATTTGAAAATAACTTGGCAAAGTTGTTCTTCTTGATGAGTGCTAGTGCCATGCAAAATGTTTGTTGTGATATGTCTGAGGTCATGGTCACAGCTGAAGGTAAAACGACAAAATTGACCTAATCCAGAGCATATCTTCTACAGTTTTTGATTGATTTGAAAATAATGGGGCACAGTTGTTCTTCTTGATGAGTGCTAGTCTCATTTAATAGGTATCCATGAATTGATTTCTTCAATAATCTTAAAAATACTTGGTCAAAATGTATATAACCAGAAATTCTCCAACAAACTGATTTTCAGCCTGATCGAACTAGTAAGTCCGGAGTTATCAACCCTTGAATTTGAAAAAGATGCTGTATTTCACTTTGTCGACACTATTGTGCCTTAGTTTTTAGGTCACTTGTCCGAAGGTCATGGTGACCTTTGGCAACCGTGTGCGGCGTGCTTTAACTTTTTATGTTTTTCGACTTCTTCTTAAGAACCATTGAAAGGATTTCAACCAAAGTTGGCAGGAACCATCCTCATGGGAAGGCGCTTCAGATTTGTATACATCATCGAGTTATCTCCTCTTGGGTTAGGGAAAAAAATGGTACATCTTTGAAAATCTTCTTGTCATGAACCTGCTGTTGGATTGGATCTGGTATTTAGAGTCTTTAGGGCAAGGACTATCAAGTTTGTACAAGAAAAAAAAATCTGTTAAGATTTGGCTGTTTTGGGGGGGAGGGGGGGGGGAGGCAAAGGTGGTTGGTGAATAAGCTTACATAGAGACAACTTTGAAAAACTTTTTCTACCAAACCAAAAGACCTTCAGCTCTGATATATGGTATGTTGCATCATCTAGTGAACCTCTATTATATTATTATAATATTTCTTCATATTATATGAATTATAACCCCAGGGTCAAATTTAGCCCATTTCCGGACATCACCAAGTTAGCATAGGCTTATATGGTGAAAAGTTTAAAAATCTCCTTTTCCACAACAAGAGGGCCTAGAGCTTTTATATTTAGTATGTAGCATCATCTGGTGGATTTCTATCAAGATTGTATGGCCCCAGAGACAGAATTAGCCCATTCCCAGACGTCACGAGTTTTACATAGGCTCAAACAGTGAAAACTTTAAAAATGTTCTTTCAAACAGAAAGGCATAGATCTTTGATATTTGGTATACAGCATCATCTTGTGGACCTCTAGCAAGATTGTATAAATTATGGCCCAAGAGTCATAATTAGCCCATCCCCAGACATCACAAATTTAACATAGGGCTTATATAGTGAAAATTTAGAACTCTTCATCTCCCAATCAGGAGGGCCTAGAATTTTGATATTTGGTATACAATATCATCTGGTGGATCTCTATCAAGATTGTACAAATTATGGCCCCAGGATCAAAATTCATCCATTTCCGGATATCACAAGTTTTACATAAGCTTTTATATTGAAAACTTTAAAATCTTCTTCCCCCAAACAGGAGGGCTAGAGGTTTGAAATTTGGTATACAGCATCATCTGGTCGACCTCTATCAAGGTTGTATGAATTATGACTCCAGGGTCAAAATTTAGCCCGTTCCATAATGTCACAAGATTAACATTGGCTTGTTTAGGGAAAACTTTAAAATATCTTCTTCTCCAAAACTAAAAGCCCTAGAGCTTTGATATTTGGTATGTAGCATAATCTGGTGGACTTTTTTCAGGTTTTGTGCTCTTTGGACTCGGGTAACTGATAAGGCCCTATGGGCCTCTTGTTCAGTAATCCCAATAATACTTCATCCAAATGTAAATGATGATAAAATCTTTTATGAGTTTGATTTTCAGCCTCATCAGACAAGTAAGTCAAGATTGATCTGCTCTTGAATTTGAAAAAATGCCATATTTCATCTTGCCAACACTTAATCCTTTCCCACTCAATCCCTTGTTTAACGACTCTTCAGTGAAAGGTTCAAGAAAACATTTTGGCATAAAGAGAAATTGCATAGAACATGCAATTTTTCCTTTTCCCACAATGTTTTTATCCCATCAGACAAGCAGAAGTAATTTTTTACAGTTATAAATTTGTTTGCAAAACCTTTTCATTCAAAAAATCCAATATTGCTTGAGTGGTAATGGTTAAGCACTCTCATTTTCTATCCCATTTACATGACACTTTATCAGAATATTTGTCCTTATGATATCTGAGCCAATTGTGAAACTTGGTCACATCTGGCCTGAAAGTAGGTCACTAGGTCAAATCTTTAGAAAAACCCTCTATGCACTCTTTTGCCACATTTGCTGTATTTTGTTTATACTAGGTGGTCAGAATGTTTCTGTTAATGATTTCTGGATCAAGTTTCATTATGAGTCATTTCCACTGCGGGAGACTCCAGATATGTGTGAACTCCACTCTGATTTTGGGTGGAAAAATTGTTATAGTACTTGTGGATTTGATGGTAAGTTTATAAATTGTGATGAAATTAAGAAAAGTTTTGTCAACAATATTTCTTTACTGATATACACCTTATTAATTTGTAGCTTATGGCACAAACACTAGACTTTTAGTACTTAAAACTTGTAAGCAATTACTGCATTTAAGCTGAGAAACTTTTAAGTGAAGAGGTTTATCTGGCTTATTGTTATCTTTACTATCATTATTTTGTAAAAATATACAATTCTGTATGAAAATATACTGCAAAGAACAGAGTGAAAAATAAGACTCCTTTATGTATTATAAATGATTATCAAATCAAAAATTCTTGAAGCTTAATAAAGCGATTTATAGATCAACGTTGTCAATCAAAGGTTGATTGAAAGGTTGATCATGCAATGTTTGAAAGAGATTTTATAATGAATTTTTCAGATAGGCCCAACCCTAAAACAAAATTGACATAGTAACCTTGATTTTTGACCTGGTGACATGATGAAAAATAAGGTTCTTTGTCTAACCAAAGCTTGAAAGAGATTGGGATGTGACCTGTAAATAATCCTTGAAAAATGACCTCATGGCTTTTGTCCTGTTGACCTGGAAATAAATGTGTGCAAAAAGGACATGCAAGTGCACATATGAGCAGGCTGATTTTTATGTCCCACATTATGTAATGGTAAAGTGCATATAGAGTTACTTCTGTATGTTTGTGAATGTGTGCATGGGTGGGTAACTGTGTATGTTCACTTCTTGTTTGGAGCATATCTGCTACATTAATTGATGTATTTTAAAATAACTTTGCACAGTTGTACTTGATGAGTACCTCTGTCATGTGTAAAGATCTTTTGGGCACTTCTTAGTTCAAGATTACAGTTGAAGGTCAAGTGACAAGTACCTAAGTGGGTGCATCTTTGTCCATGTCTGTGAGTTGTTGGCCAAAACAGGAATGTTTGGATTCAGCATGACAGGGGTTAATATTATTAAAGCAATAATAAAAAAAGTCAACAGTATTTTTTTTATAGGAATAATTTATTTTCAAAAATGTCAAATAATTCCATTTCAAAATTCATTTTAATTGTCGAGCCGACTTGCGGTGAGCTAGACATGGTTGTGCATTAGTGCGTTAATCCGTCAGTCAGTCAGTCCATCCGTCCGAATTTGTCCAGACAATTTTTCCTACATTTATGGATGGATTTCAAAATAACTTGGTACAATTATTTTCCATCATGAGTAGATGTGCCTTTTGAAAGAACTTTTTGGATAGCTTCAAGTTCAAGGTCACAGCTCAAGGTCAAACACAAAAATTGTACTTGTTCGGAGCATTTCTCCTACAATTATGGATGGATTTCAAAATACCTTGGCACCATTATTCTCCTTAGATGTACCAATTGGAAGAATTTTTTGGATAGCTTCAAATTCAAGGTCACAGCTCAAGGTCAAACACTAAAATTGTGCTTATCTGGAGAATTTCTCCTACAATTATGGATTGATATCAAAATAAATTGGCACAATTGTTCTCCATCATGAGTAGATGTGCTATTTGAAAGAAGTTTTGGATAGCTTCAAGTTCAAGGTCAAAGCTCAAGGTCAAAGACTGAAATTGTGCTTATCTGGAGCATGATACCTACAAAACTTTGCGGGCTCAACAGCAGTTGTCCTAGGACAACCATCTAGTTGAGATATGAAACATTATCAGTTTATTAGAATACAGAAAATTAGTAAGATGGAACTAAAATTAAATTATTGAACACTCATGTAATATTGCTTTTGATGCCCCTCAAGAAAAACAAATATGAAAAAGATTGTATTACTTAAACCAAGCAGTTTAGTCATTTTACACAATGTTGTCAAACCAGAAAGTTGAAAATTAAATCTAAAATTTTATGAACTTTTAAATTTTGTCTGCAGTTCTTTTCATTTTGGACCATTTTAAAATTTTGTTGAGTGGTAATTGGTTAAGCAATCAGACACTTTTTATCAGATCCAGGCTTTTATACAATCTTCAGATTGTCAGGCCACTACAATGTGTACGGATGACACAGATCAAGGTCAGGCTGCTGTGAGGTTGAGAGGTCAGGACCAGATCAAAGTTGGGGATGTACGTCAAATAAATAGCTTTTCACCCATTCCCAAAAAATGATGACTTTTGAAGCCCCTCTAGAAAAACAATCAGTAAAACATTGTGGAAAATGAAGGAACTGCTTGAGACAAGCAATTTCTTCATTTTACATAATGTTTTCTACCAAGGATCTTGAAAAAATCTAACATTTCATCAACTTTTAATTGTTTTATGCAACTCCTTTCACTGTGGGCCAGTCTAAAATTAACAGTTTGGGAACGGGTTAAATTAAATCATATGAATAAGGAAATAATCTTTGAAATACATTTTTAAGAACTTTTTTCCTTTTTCAATTAAATTAAGTACCCAACGATTAAGTGTGGCCTATGCCCTGGTGTTGTTCCAGTGACAAAATGGACCAATGTGATTAAGGGGAGAGTGTTTGTAGGCTTTGTCACAAATCATTCCCACACAATCTAGCTTTTTAACAACAATCAAGAAACTAGGAAAATATTGTGGAAAATGAAGAAATTGCTTGTATCAACTTTCCAAAATTTTTCTGCACAGCAAAAGAAAAATTTATGTCAAGGTGGCTTGCAAGGAGCGATACATTCTCCATTATAAGTAGACTTTCGATTTGAAACAATTTTTTTGCTTAGCTTAAAAGTCAAGGTGACAGCTCAATGTCAAATATCAAAAATTGTGTGTTCAACATTTTTCAAAGGAAAATTTTTCATTGTTATAAGGATAAACTGTGTTCGTACATTCCAGTATTTAGAGTATACCTGTAATGAGGGATTTATGAAAACTGGTGGAGACACAAAGAGGGCATGTCTGCCTGATGGTAGTTTGACAGGAAAAACCATTGTTTGTTCATGTAAGTTAACCCATTCCCACACAGCAAAAGTTTAGACTGTTCCAAACTGAAAGGAGTTGCAGACAACATTTTAAAGTTTATGCAATTTCATATACAGTAAAACCCCTCTAATACGACCACTTGCGGTACTTTCAGAAAGTGGTCGTAATAGCGGGGTGGTCGTATTACTGAGGTTTGGTCGTTTGTTGTCAAGTAATGCAAGTTTATTCTATTTTCGTTATTTGAATATATTAATACTATACATACAAAAATGAAACTATAAGAACATGTATTACAGCGGAATCTTATGTCATTTTCAAATTTACGATCTTCTGTAAGTTCTACTTTCTCTATTCTCCATTTGGATCTGATTAAGAACTCCGACCTCAGATTATTTATTCGTAAGTACAGGTTCAAAGTGTCAAACTGTCGATATCATATCTTCTATAATGCGAATACCAAGCATCAATTACGTTGAAATTGCTAATTAACTGTTCAGAACGCCGTAAACAAACTAATCGTAACTTCTCGGATAGGTTTTCACTTTCGAATTTATTTCTCGAGTCAAAACCTGTCAAACATACAAATAACAATTAAAAATAATACAAACTATAATTTCTAAAAGTGATCGGCCACTTTAATCATAACGCCTATTATTATAAGGGTTCGATATCAAAAATCCGATAATGTATCTACAATGTATTCGTACCCAATTAGTGTCGCTCTTATCAAGTGTGAAATTCGGGTGATCGGTCTCAATGTGTGAAAACTGGTCGTTTTAGTGGGGTTCAAAATAGTGTATCAGCTATGGTATGTACTGAATTTAGTGGTCGTAATTCGGAATAGCGGGGTGCCCGTTTTAGAGGGGTTCGCGACCATTGAAATAAAGAACAAAAAATTCCGTTCTGTAAAAATTCGGTCGTAATAGAGGGGTGCCCGTATTTCCGGGGTGGTCGTAAGGAGGGGTTTTACTGTATTTTCAACTCTTAAGGCAGAAAACATTGTAGAAATTGAAAAAATTGCTTGTGTGGCAAGCAATTTCTTTATTTTCCACAATGATCCACTTGTTATTCATGAGGGTTTCAAAAAGTGTCTGTGACTTACTTTAATAAAAAAATACTAGCTATCAAGGAATTTTAGAAAATAGATGTTACAGTTTCCAATTGAAAGCAGACCAATCTAAAATAGTATTTCAAACATTAACCCTTGTCATGCTGATCCTGGATTAGTCCTGCTTTGGCTTGTGGCATAGACAAAGATCAATCTGCACATGTGTGCAATCTGATCTTAGTCTATGCACCCTGTTTGTTCTCTTTCAGCAAGAGTTGTTCGTAAGATCAATTTTCAAACTAGATATTTACCCTGACAACCAGCCTAACAGTACTATCAGCCCTTTGATTTTAATGCTTTTCTGAACAAAGAATACATTCAGCATGACAAAGGTTTAGACATGATTAGGGTGAGTTATCCCTTTTTCATCCAGAACATTTTTCTCAGGTGAAAGTTTTAACTGTATTTACTGATTTGGGTTGATTCCTTTTATGTACGATGGGTCCAATTCATTTATATGATATAACCTCTTGCCACACAATGACACTTCTTGAAGCCCTGAAGAAATACAATCATAGAAAACTTTTAGGGAAAAGGAAAAATCTCTTGTTACAAGCAATTTCTCCTTTTCTCACAATGTTTTCTATACTATGTGGCACTTTTTTCCCAATATTAGCTAAATGTGAAATGTTGTTATCGACTTCTTTCAATTTGGACCTGTCAAAAATTATGTTTTCTGGTTATAGTTTATGTTAGCTACAAAAGTCCTAAAACTTGTCACAGAAACCTTTATAAAATCACATAAAAATTAAATAGGTCATTCTTGCAATGTATTTTAATCATGCAATTTTGAAGTATCAACTAAGGTAAAGTTAAGATTTGACAGTTGAAATTTGTATCCTTCTAATCTCTATATATCACATAAATGTAATGAACTTATAATTTCCAACTGAGGAACTATGTGAAAAATTAACCCTGGTCATGCTGAACCCAGAGTATTCCTATTTTTGCAGGAGGTCTAAACAAAGATCAGGCTGCACATATGTTCAGTCTGATCTTTGTTTAGACCAACTGATTGTCCCTCAAAAGTCAGTATTGTTTAAACCATTAATTTTCTAAATACATTTGAAAGTGTGTTAGAGGTCACTTGAATATAGAGGCCAATCTGTGTATAATGGCCATCCCAGGTCCACTCATGCAGTTTGCTCTTTAAAATGACTGTAAATAGCAATAATCAGTTGTATGTAGCCAGCGATCAACTTTAATTGTCCAATTTGCATGTGTGTATTTCCGTTTATTTATCGTCGCTACCGTAGCACATGTCCATATGAACGACGCCCCTAGAAGACGGTTAGTTGTTTCGGGGGATAGTGCAAGGATACAGGACAAAACTGCTTTCAATCCTTTGATTTTAACACAGTTTTGAGGATTTTATTCAGCACGACTAGGGTTAAAAAAGAATGAAAAAGAGATTAGGT
The DNA here is from genome assembly GCA_946902895.1 of Fragum fragum. Classification (NCBI taxonomy): domain Eukaryota; kingdom Metazoa; phylum Mollusca; class Bivalvia; order Cardiida; family Cardiidae; genus Fragum; species Fragum fragum. The sequence continues at coordinate 27,017,936 of OX336377.1, read as the reverse complement.
ACTGCCTATACGAACCACAACATAGAATTGCCAAATTTTTGCACTTATAACAGAAGTTGCAATTAAATGGAACTAATTTTTCAATCAATTCAAAGTTTGTGCATTTATCAATTCAGCAGTGAATTGCTAAACTCAGAGTTGCACATTGGAAGATTATGCTGTAATAAGGCAAACAATTGTTTTGATTCTATCATTCATATCAATTGGAACATCTATGTAAATGGCCATTACAAAATTGAAATAGACTGAACCCAGTAAGCTAATAGCTTTTTTTTTTGTATTCCATCACCCCGCAAGAAAGGTAAATGGGAAAACATTGTGGAAAATGAAGAAATTGCTTGTTTTAATACCCAAGAAGACAAAGAATGTTTTTAAATTTCAAAACTTAAAAAATTGTTGTGTGCTTCTTTTGATTTCAGTCTGTGTAATTGTTTTCGAGTAGGAATTGTTTAATGTTTCAATTGTATAAATGTGATGGGTCATATTCCTACCATCTGTTTTCATTCCAGCTGTCGGAGAATGTGAGAATGATCTACCAGAGTGTGAAGCCATGTTGATAGAAAATCCAAAGATGTGTAGTGAGCACGCACAGTTTAGTTGGCACACTTGTAGAAAAACTTGTGGTTATGGAGGTAGCATAAACATCTAAAATATTTTCAATGGATATCAATCACAATCTTGCTTCACCCATTACCAGACCAATGTATGTTACACTGGTCCAAATATGAAGAAATAATGTGACATAACTCCCCTCCACCTAAATATATAAATGGGTACCTGTAATTATCATAATCCAATGTGAAATGCCTGATAGTGGTACCTTATGTTTACAGCAAACTTGCAATCGGAGATAGCAGTGGATTGTCTCCCTTTGCTTCTCTCCATTAAACATTTGGTCCTACTGGCTAGTATCCTTTGGTATTTTCCTTTGTACCTTGAAGTTTAATTTTCAGCTATAATTTTTTGAAAATATAATTCATAAAGTATTTTGAGAACTAAATATAAACTCCTTATCTATTGTCTATTGAACATCTTTGTTGAGCCTGCTGTGGTGAGCGAGAGATAGTTGTAACAATTTCGATTCTGTGTTAATGGGTTAGTGGTTGTGTGCTTGTGTTAGTGTGTGCGTCCGCCCATATTTTTGTCCAGAGCATAACTTCTACATTTATGTATGGATTTGAAAATAACTTGGCACAGTTGTTCTACTTGGTGAGTGCTAGTGTCATGCGAAATATTTGTTGTGATACCTCCAAGGTCAAGGTCACAGTTGAAGATCAAAGGTCAAATTGATCTTGACCAGAGTAAACATATACATTTATTGGTGGACTTGAAAATCAGTTGGCACAGTTTTCCTTCTTGATGATAGCGTGTGTCATAAACATTTATTGTGATATGTTTAATATCAAGGTCAAAGCTGAAGGTGAAAGGACAAAATTGACCTTGTCAGGAGTATAACCTCTACATTTATGGATGGATTTGAAAATAATGTGGCACAGTTGTTTTTCTTGATGAATGTAAGTGTCATATGATATGTATAAGGTCAAGGTCACTGTTGAAGATGAAACAACCTTGTCCAGAGAATGACTTCTACATTAAGGGATGAATTTGAAAATAACATGGCACAGTTCTTATACTTGGTGGGTGCTACTGTCATGCAAAACATTTGTTGTGATATGTCCAAGGTCTAGGTCAATGTTTAAAATAAAATGTTATGTGCACCACACTCTGTGTACAATACAGTGGGCTTGACTTTTTTCCCTGGACAACCTATTTCTGGTACCAAAATTTAATGTTAAGTATTAGTAGTCTATTAGCTCACCTGAGCCCGAAGTGCTCTGGGGGAGAGATTGTGATCAGTCATCGTCCAGTGTTTGTCTGTTCACAATTACAAAAAATCCTCCTCCTAAACTCACCATGGAATTTCAACCAAACTTTACAAAAATGATCCTTAGGTCATGGTCTTTCAAAATACTTCAAAGAATTGAAATCCATGAAAAACTCTGGTTGCCATGGCAACGGAGTGAAAAAACTTAAAAAGTCTTCTCCTCCCAAGCCCTAAGGCTTTGATATTTGGTACAAATCATCATCTATTGAGCCTCTACCAAAATACTTCAAAGAATTACTGTATGCTGAAAATTAGCCCTTTTCTGTGCGATCCCTGATTTTACATAGAAATAAAGAAGGAAAACTTTAAAAAACTTCTCCTCCAAGCCCTAAGGCCTAGAGCTTTGATATTTGGTCCAAATCATCATCTATTGACCTCTCTACCAAAATACTTTAAAGAATTGAAATCCACGAAAAACTCTGGTTGCCATGGCAACGGAGTGAAAAAACTTAAAAAGTCTTCTCCTCCCAAGCCCTAAGGCTTTGATATTTGGTACAAATCATCATCTATTGAGCCTCTACCAAAATACTTCAAAGAATTACTGTATGCTGAAAATTAGCCCTTTTCTGTGCGATCCCTGATTTTACATAGAAATAAAGAAGGAAAACTTTAAAAAACTTCTCCCCCAAGCCCTAAGGCCTAGAGCTTTGATATTTGGTCCAAATCATCATCTATTGACCTCTCTACCAAAATACTTTAAAGAATTACCTTATTCTGAAAATTAGCCCTTTTCTTGGCAATCCCTGATTTTACATAGAAATAAAGAAGGAAAACTTTAAAAAATTCTTCTCCTAAACCATAAGGCCTAGAGCTTTGATATTTAGTACAAATCATATTCTATTGACCCTCTACCAAAATACTTCAAAGAATTACTGTATTCTGAAAATTATCCCTTTTCTGTGCAATTCCTGATTTTACACAGAAGTAAAGAAGGAAATCTTTAAAAAATCTTCTTCTCCTAAACCATAAGGCCTAGAGTTTTGATATTTGTTATACATCATCATCATCTGACCATCTACCAAAGTACTTAGGCCTAGAGCTTTGATATTTGGTATGTATTAATTCCTATTGACCCTCTACTTTACTACTTCAAAGAATTATAGTACTCTTGAAATTAGCTCAACATGGTTGGGTTTTCACTATACCTAGTATTAAAGGAGAAAATCTTTAAAAAATCTTCTTCTCCAAAATGATTAAGTTTAGGGCTTTGATATTTTGAATATTATATCATAAAGCCTTGAGCAATTATACTCAGGGGAGCGATACAGGCCCATCATGGTCCTCTTGTTTTTAGAAAAGGGCAACACCCACACAGGAAGCAAAGATAAAAACAAAAGCAAACAATACGAAAGGACCCTGTGTTATTTGGTACACTTTTGTTCTTTTGCTAATAAAACCAAGAGAAGATAGCACTCTATCGGTTCATCTGAACACTTTTTTCTGTTTATTTCATATAGGGTTATATTTGGGGAGCATAATCTTTCTCTGACGGCTCTCATTACTGGAGGTATGAATAAAGAAAAGCCTGCATTAATGTGATCTTTGTTTACACCACCTGTTTGTCCCTTTCCAGCCACAGATTTTACAGAAATAATTGCCTTAAGTTTATTCAGCCCTGAAATTTTAATGCATTTCATTCAGCATTTAAAAATAAAATCCTCGACTTTTGATGTGAAAAACATTCTGAAGCAATTGCTTGTTACAAGCAATATTATAATCTATCACAATGTTTCGATTTTTTTCCAAAAGTGATTTAAAAAGTGGAATTTATCCGAAATCTGTTTTAAGCCTCTAAAATTTGTAGAAATTTGGTACTGTCTTACTCTCAATCTCCCGTGTTCCGTTTCATTTACAGGAGATTCTGTGACCTGCAGGGATGATACACCAAACATTACCATGGCAACAAGACTTGTTGGATCTGACACTGTTAATCCTGGACAGGTACGATTTTGAATGATAAATCTAAATATCATTCTGATGATTCTTAGCATAAGTATCTAACTTCATCACCCTATGTCAAATTAGAAATAGATTACTTTGTTCAATTCACAATTTCGATTTTCACACAAAAAGCATGTGCATACTTCATGATATTGGTCAGCAAGACTGGAATATAAGACATGAATCAAATAACTGTTTGCTCACAAATTTCAGCATTTGAGTGCCTGACTTAAATGAAGATTAGATGCACTTAGCAATTTGTTCTTTTTTATTAAATGATGTCAGAGGTCATGTTAGAATTAACATTACCATTATTTGTAGTATTTAGGTAATTGGCCAATCTTTGCTGTCAATCAAATAACCTGTCAACCAATGAAATCTCTTGCTTAGACTAGAAACGAGTTTTGAACTCCGACATTGGATGCCATTCTGTTAACCTGTTTTATTAATATGGTTACTAACCGTTGTATGATAAGCTGTAGTTATGATGTTTTGGTTGCCAACCAACTATTGTATTTTTGTTACACGTTACTTGCCATATACTTTACAAAATAGCGCTGTTTAAGTTGGAGTCAGTCCAGGCATTGCTAATGAGTAATTTGTTGGGGGGGGGGAGCATGAGTGATCCATTAGGGTATTTATAGTATAAATATATAGATGGATATTTGAGACAATCTGATGACTGTCCATGCTTGTCTACCATCCCATTCATCCATTTTGTGATTCCCTGTATCCATCAACAATTTCAATGTCAACAACTTTTTCTACCAAACCTCTTGGTCAATTCCTACCAACTTAGGCAGAAATGTCTCTTAGGTGTACCCCTTCATTCTGTCTAACAATGCTTAAGTCAGGAGCCTGAGGTCTTCTCTAGAACTGCTGTGCTTATTAGGTATAAATGTTCCTTAGATGACTTCCTTTGAAATTGGTAGAGGAAATTAAATTTGTGAAAAACTCTGGTGGCCAAGTTACAATAGTGAAAAATTTAAATAAAACTTTGGAAATCCTCTTCTCCTGACCAAGAACGCCTACAACCTTGATATTTTGACCACCCGCCAATTCAACCTAATTTGGTAGAAATGTTTCTTAAGAGGTCCCCTTTGAAAATTTTATAAAATAGTTAAAAAATTTGTTGCCATGATAACAAGTATGAAAAAATTGAAAAAAATATTCTTCTGACAAGAAGGCCTGAAACAATATCAGGCATAGGATTATTATCTCATGGACCTCTATGAAAATTGCTAAAATCGTGATAAGGGGTACAGGCAAATATGAAAATTAAAAAGGGGTTCTTAACCCTTGTCTTGCTGAATAAAATCCTTAGTCAGAAAGGTATTTAAATCAAAGGGCAAGAAGCACTGGAAGGTCCAGATAATGTGTGTCATTAATTTTTGTTAATTAATGCTGTATACAACCTGGAATTTAGAATACCCAAAAGGTGGTTTAGCTTAACCCATTCCAACTTAATCCCTCCTTTTTACGCCCCTCGAGAAAAAAGCTTTGGAAAACATTGTGGAAAATGAAGAAATTGCTTGTATCAAGCAATTTCTTCATTATCCACAATGTTTTCTATCCAAACAGATGAAAAAATTCAAAAATAAATCAACTTGAAATTGTCGTCTGCAGCTCCTTTCAATTTGGACTGGTCTAAAATTCCATTGTGTTGGAATGGGTTAAGATCAAACTGCACATGCCAAAGCAGTAATATTTCAGTTCAGCATGACAAGGGTTAAAATGACGTTTCCTCAAAAAAAGCTTAGCTGATGTAAATCAACTTAGCAGAATTAAGTTTATTAGGTTTTCCTTTATCAAAATTTGTTTAAAAAAAACAAATCCAAAAAACAGAAAATTCTGAGTGTAATGGCAAGAAAAGTGAAAAACTAAAAAGAAAATCTTTATCTGACCTAGAAGGCTTGAACATGAACCTTCAGTATGGACCTTGAGGACCACAGAATAGTTTTTACTCTGCAACATAATCTTTGACACTAAACTTAACGATAACTGGATTATTAGAAGGAAAAGATCCTTTGTCTCATATGATTGTGCCAGGGCCAATTGCCATCTTGTCTAATTCACCCTTTCCTGTTTTTCAAAATTTTACACTTGTTGAAAATGAAAAAAAGTTGCAGAAAACAAAAAAGGTGAGTTTAATTTGAAAAGTGACAAACCTACAGGGTAGAAAAGATTGTGGGAAAAGGAGAAATTGCTTGTTTCAAGCCATTTCTTCTTTTCCACCAACATTTTCTCAAGTAAATCACTCTTAAAAATAAGGGATTGTGCAGGAAAAGGTCAACATTATTGTATTTTGTAGTATTTAGACTACAAGTGCAATGATGGATTCTTGAGACAGTCTGGTGATTATGTCCGTGCTTGTCTACCATCTGGAAATTTGACTGGATCTCCTCTAGTATGTACAAGTAAGTATAATAGATTTTGGTTAAACCCATTATTTGACAACTAGCTTTAGAGGCTATAATTCAAACAGTTTGCAGACAACAATTCAAAATATGTTCATAATGAAAAGAAAATACCTTTTGGGATAGGAAAAAATTGTGAGGAAAGGAGAAATTGCTTGAACCAAGCTCACACTGAATGTGTTGGCAGATCTAAGGTCCTTTATCTCGTATACATAGCCAACTAATGACCTCATCAATGTCTTTGGTAATAATCTACCAAGGAATCTGAAGAATCCAGAGATTGTCATAGGAAAGCTTTTTATAGCTTTATACATAATTCTTCTCCCAAACTATAAGGCTTAGACTTTTGATATTTGGTATAAATAATCATCTATTGACCCTCTACCAAAATACTTCAAAGAATTACTGTACTCTGAAAATAAGCCCTTTTCTTCATGTAAGATCCCAGATGTTACATAAGAAAAAGAAGGAAATCTTTAAGATATTCTTCTCCTGACCAAATAGGCCTAGAGCTTTGATATTTGATATGAATCATCTTCTATTGACCCTCTACCAAAATACTCCAAGGAATTACCATACTCTGAAAATTAGCTCTCTTCTGTTCAATCCCTGGTTTTACATAGGAATAAGCAAAGAAATATTTTAAGTTTTCTTCTCCCAAACATTACACCTAGAGTGATTATATTTGGCATGTATCAATGCCTTTTGGCCCTCTTCCAAAATGCTTCAAAGAATTACCACACTCTGGAATTTAGCGCTATATTCTGGGATCAAATAAATACTTTGGATTAAAGGAGAAAATCTTCTCCAAAATAAGTAGGAGTATAGTTTTTACATTTTGTATATATCATACAGCCTTGAGCAATATAAAATTACCATACTTGGTCCTCTCGTTTTTAAATCTTACTATGCTCCAAATTGAAAGAGGTTGCAGACAATTTGAAATGAAACCCTCTCATGTGGTAGAAAATGTGGGAAAATGAGAAATGGCTTGTCACAATCTATTCCTCCTTTTTCCACAATATTTCCCAAGTATAAAATCACAGTGGTGAAAATCCCTGGTTTGAACAGGAAAGGGTTAAGTCCAGAATGCCTTATTAGTTTCTTTTTATAGGATCGTCCACTGTGGTAAGCTGTGAGGACCTGTCCACAGATTGTGAACACTGGCTAGAGATCAATCCAGAAATGTGTGTCCTGTACCAGGATTTTGCTGCTCACTATTGTAGGAAAACATGTGGTGTGGAAGGTATAGACTTGAAGCTATCAGTAAATTTATTCCAAATAGCACATCTGCTGACGATGGACAACAATTGTGTCAGTGTTTTGAAATCCATCTACAAATGTAGGAGATTAGCTTTTGGTGAATTTGGACGTAATAACACAACTTTGTTAGGTCAAACAGTAAAATTGAGCATATCTCATACATTTCTAGTTTGGAGAAATAACTGGACACATTTGTGTTCCATCATGAATAATTTTGCTATTTAAAACAACATTTTATATTGAAATGTTTCTTGAGGTTAGTTTTGAGCTCAGGGCCAAAATTTGTGTAGGTTCAACACAACTTCTCTTTGGACAATCATGCTATTAAATGGAGCTTCACATTGACAGTGCGCCAGCGCCCATCCTGCGTAGTTTCAAAAGATGATTCATGAATTGTAGAAGTGATATATCCACCTTGTGCAGGATTTGTTTCAAAGATCGAAACAAAAAATAAACTATTTCTTGTCCATTCATGTACTTGTCTTACCTGTCAAATGATTTTTATTGTTTTACAACCCCTTCCTATTAACCTATAGCATTAATCATTCAAAAGGTCAATAGCAATTGGCAAATTTAGGGCTATTTCTGACTAAGTTTCTTGTGTGGGTTTACCTGAAATATTAATTGAATGAATAATGGTACTCATTTGATAGCCATCACCTGAACATTAAATTGGTAACCAGACAAAGTGATCACTATTTACTTATGGTTGTCTTGAATACTACTGAAGAAAATGTTCAACAAAAAACTAAAACAATTTTTAAGCATAGGCCTGAAATTGAAGATGAAGGTAATTTTTTTTTTTTCAGTCCTTAATCATCCAGGTCAAACCCATTAAAGACGGAATAATTCAATGTGTACAGCTTTGCTAGAAGACAGCTTGTAACGCATTATCACTTCTTGCCTTTTTAGCACTGCTGGTTTAGGATATCTTATACTCAAAGAGTATTTTTTTTTAGTAGAGTATTAAAGTATTGTAATGTCAGCTGCCAATTGAAGTTTGGAGATTTTCTTCAATCAAAAAAAGGTAAGGTAGACTTTCAAAATTTATACACACCACTAGTATAGGGAACCTTCAACTTGTGATCATAAGTTTTGAAAGTGTATTCAAGTTTATAGTACAGAGCCTACTTCTATGTCTAGCACAGAAAAATAAGTTGTACCTCAACCATCTACAGTCAGTCTTGCATTAAGCAACCACTCAAGCAACAACCAAACTGTGGTTGCTTAAAAGAATGGTTGCTTAACCCTTTCCCTTTCAAATACGGGATTTTACGTTCCATTGATTTTATACTCAAGAAAACATTGTGGAAACAGAAGAAATTGCTTGTAACAAGCAATTTCTCCCTTTCCCACCATATTTTCTACCACATAGGATGGTTTCTTTTCAATGGCATCCAGTTTCCATTGTCGTCTGCAACCTCTTTCAATTTGGACTAGTCTAAAATTTCCAAAAACGGGAAAGGGTTAATGCACTTTTTGGGGAAAGATATGAATGAATGGTTTGATTGCAGTCATAAGCTATGACAGAATTCTGGCTTAATGCTATCTACTGATTCCATTCCTTTGATTTTATTGCAATTCTAAACAAGGTTTTATTCACCATGACAAGGTATAAAGTTGTGTATCTTTTTCTACTTATATAGAGTGTAACCCAGACACAAAATGTGATGCTGTACCTGACAGTCAAGACAATGTAACAAAGGTGTTTGGAGCAGATCAACTCAATGCTGGAGAGGTAATTTTTTGCTCTCTGACCTACTAACCCATTCTCACACAGTCCCTTTTTTGCAACCTTAATACATTCCCACAAAGTGATGCTTTTTGATGCCCCTCAAGAAAAACTATTAGGAAAACATTGTGTAAAATGAATAAATAGCTAGTAACAAGCAATTTCTTCATTTTAAAAAATGATTTCCATCCAGAAAGTTGAAGAAATCTAAAATTTCATAAACATTAAATTGTTATCTACAATGTCTTTCAATTTGGACCAGCCTAAAATTGTGGAAAATCAAGAAATAGCTTGTTGCATTTTTTCATTTTCCATAATTGACCTCAAAATCTGTTTTATATATCACCAACTTGAAGTTGTTGCCTGTAACCTCTTTGAATTTTGATAAGTCCAGAATTTGATCATTTTGCCTTTGCTACATTACACCTTGTTTTTTACCCAAAAAGACTGAGATCTTCAAAATTTGGCTGTGGCCATAACACAGTGCTAATGTATAAGATGCCTAGTCAAGGGGTCCTGGGTTTGATCCCCGGCTACGGCAAATATCCTTTTCAACTACTCGTCTGACTCCCACCAATGGGTGGATAATGGTAAACCTGAGTGGGATGAGCAGCTGGAGCAGCGGAAAGGATGAAGAGATATTACTTGTGTGAGAAATATAAGGAATCCATGGTTAGGTACTCCAGCTGCCATAATATGACTGAAATACTCTTTCAAGTGGCATTAATCTTTCAAGTGGCATTAAACCCCATTCAATCAATCCAAATTTATTAACTTGAAATTGTTATCTGCAAGATCTTTAAATATGGACCAGTGTAAAATTTTGAAAGCTGGTACTTGGTTGATATTATACATTCTGAATTATTTATTTCAGTTTGCCGTATACAAGTGTGCTCAAGATTTACTGAAACAATCTGGAAATTTTATTAGTGCTTGTCTACCGTCTGGTGCAATGACAGGATCCAGGGCAGTTTGTTCTGGTAATTTCTTTGTATGGTCCAACTTTGAAAGATCATGTTTACCTAGGTTGTATGTCTGTTCATCAAACATATTTTGATAACAATTTCACCATTTTCCATTAAACTACTTTTCTTGGAGTTATGAATCTTGAGAATTCTGAAAAAGACTGAATCCTAGAGGCAAACTGATTTTTCTGTGAGAGACATGGGAATATTAATCATTTCATTGATGGTGTCTCATAAGTTTCTCTTGTGAGTTATAGCAATGCTTTTCCATTTTATACCGAAGTATAATGTCAAGGTCAAAGTCAAAGGTCATGACAAAGATGCAATGACTATAACTAGGTTAGTTTGTTCTGAAAATAATTGTGTATTTCCAAACATCATGAGATCTCAAAACTTTAGTGTGTACTCGAAGCGTGCAAGATAAAGGTCATAATATAAGTCTTAAATGTGTTTCATAACTTTTGATACTATTACAAATCAAGGCCTCATGTCATAGTCAATGTCAGGCTACACTTGCAAATGCAGGTTAACCCAATACCAGATGACAAAACAATAGACTTGTCCAAATTGGAGGAAGTTGCAGAAAACAATTTTAAAATGATGAAATTCTAAATATCTTTGTCTTTCTGCTGAGAAAATTTTGGGTTTAAAACTTTTTCCATTTCCCACAAAGTTTTCTTAAGCATTTCCTTGAGGGGCGTCAAAAAGCTGGATTAAATGGGAATGGTTTAGAGGACACAATTATTTATGTTAAGAAGAATTAACAGACTCATGTTGGTTCATTTAAATAATTATCACTTGGGTCAAAATTAGACAGACTGCAGAAAACAGTTTATTCCATTCCCACACAATCCCTCCTTTTTATGCCCCTCAAGAAAAAAGCTTTGGAAAACATTGTGAAAAATGAAGAAATTGCTTGTATCAATCAATTTCTGCATTATCCACAATGTTATCTATCCAAAACAACAAACACATTCAAAATTCTATCTAGAATTTATACTGGATAGAAACATTATCAGAAAAGGAGACATAGCTTGTAATAGCAATTTATTCTTTACCCACAATGTTTTCTGCTGTAATTATTCTCATGTATCAATGGTCATGGGTTAATTTCGACACTAATGTAGGGCTTTATGAGAAATTAGTTTGGAATGTTATATACGGTCACTGTAATTTCATTATTTTTTGCAACATTTGAAGCAGTTTATCGATTGTTGATTGTTTTATTCCGACAGTGAATCATGAGATCTCAACACCATCAGTTATTTGTGAAGACCAATCAGACATGTGTGAATCAGACCTACAAAGGACACCAGATATGTGTGTAAAGTATCCAGACTATTCATGGCACAACTGTCGTCAGACCTGTGGTATTGGAGGTAAGTCGTTTATCATATACATTCTTTTGACTTATTTATAGATGGTATTATTCAACCCAATTCCACATTACAAAATTTAAGACAGGTGCAAATTAAAAGTTGCAGACGCTCAATTAAAGTTTATGAAATTTTAGATATTTTTAACTTTCTGGCAAGAAACATTGTGTAAACTGAAGGAATTGCTTGTTGCACAATGTAATTCCACTTTTTTCGTGAGGGGCATCAAAAAGCGTCTTTTTGGGGAGAATGGGTCAACTATTAAAAGACAAACAAATTCAAACTGCTCAAATTAAAAGTTGTTATCAAAATTTTAAGACATGGAAGTAAAAAAAGCTTAGAATACAACAAGGTTAAAGATTTCTCCTTTTCTCAAAGTGTTTAGTGGGAGTTTGTATGTCCAGAGCGTTAAAAAGTGGGATTTTGTGGTACTTGATATGTCCATAATGAGATGACAAAAATTTATACAAGTATAACTGCAATAATTCTATTAAGTTGCAGAAAACAATTACAAGTTGATAGAACATTAAATACATATGTTTATCAGGGTAGAAAACTGTATGGAAAATGAAGAAAATACTTGTAGCAAGCAATATCCTCATCAGCCACATTGTTTTACCAACCTCTTTTCTTGAGAGCTTTTTTAAAAAGCAGGGTTGTTTGGTTCGGTTAAACTGGTCAAAAGAAAAGTTTCAAGCAGTCTTATATTTCACCAAACAAAACTTTTGTTCATATGATAGATCATAGCCCAGAGTCATTAACTGATTCCAACACAATCCCGAATTTTATGACCCCCAAGTTAAAAGCTTTTGAAAACACTGTGGAAAATGAAAAAATTGATTGAAATATGCAATTTGTTCATTTAACACAATGTTGTCTATCCAGAAAGACATCTTTTCAAGTTTCAACTGCTGAAAGCTAATTGTCATTAGCAACTTCTTTTAATTATGGCTATTCCAAAATTTCCTTGTATGGTAATGGGGGTTTTAACAAAATTATACAAGAAACAAACAAGAAACTAAAAAATGTTTATGAATTGTCTTTCGATATAAAATTGAGAAATAAGATGTAGATGATAAAAATACAAAGTGAATATATTATATGTCTAACTCATTCCCACACAATGATGCTTTTGGACACCCCTCTAGATAAGCAATCGGGAAAATATTGCTTAAAAATGAAGAAATTGCTTGTCACATTCAATTTCTTCATTTTAAACAATATTTTCTACCCAGAGAGTTGAAAAAATTTAAAAATTCATAAACTTAAAATTATCATCTGCAACTACTTTCAATGTAGACCAGTCTAAAATTGTGATGTCTGTTAATTGGTTAAATTTTATTTACTTGTACAAAACAGAATGCAGAACAAGAAGCCCATGTACAGATGATACAAAGTTAGGATATAGGGCAACAAGGATTGCTGGTAGTGACACAATTAACACAGGGGAGGTAAGTATCTTTGTAATTACCTCATTACTTTGGCTGTTTTCAGAGAAAACCTTAAGCACTGCCACAGCCTTTTAGTTTCCTGCATTGATTGAATCATGCAAATCTTTTTGACAATTCATATTTCTAATGTAACTGTATTAACCCATTCCAACTCAATCCCTCCTTTTTACGCCCCTCAAGAAAAAAGCTTTGGAAAACATTGTGGAAAATGAAGAAATTGCTTGTATCAAGCAATTTCTTCATTATCCACAATGTTTTCTATCCAAAAAGATGAAAAAAATCAAAATTCCATCAACTTGAAATTGTCGTCTGCAGCTTCTTTCAATTTGGACCAGTCTAAAATTTTCCTGTCGCATTCATTTTTAAGATTTAATATGATGTTCATTATCATAAGAACAGTCTATACTATGAAGGGAGGTAACTCCAAATGTTTGTAAAAACTATACACCTTTTTTGACTTGTTAATCTAAACTTAACTGCTTCTGTTCCTTAGAAATTCTGGTCAAGTTTAAACTTGGAATTTGACCCTTACCACACTTTCCTACATTAAAAACACATTAAACAAAACCTTTGGAGAACATTGTGAGAGATGATGTAATAGCTTATGACAAGAAATCCATCCTCTTTACATATTTTCTACTCTATACTGCACTCTTTTTTTAAAATAAAACCAACTTTTAATTAGAGCCTGCACCTGTTTATATCCAAACTAAAAAATAGAAAGGGATGTATCAGTTTCACTATGTCTGTCAACTTGTTTGTATGGCCACCCTTAGACTTTTATGTTTCCATGCTCTTGCTCTTGAATCAATTGACCTACAAACATGAAACTTCATACAATTGTTGCCAATGATCCAAAGAAGTGCTCTGTTATTTTGGGGTCAGGAAGGTAAAAGGTGAAGGTCAAAATTGAACATTGATTGAGAACAGTTTACCTGCTCTAACTAGTAAGAAATTTGATCTTGAAATCATATGCAAATGATATTTGTGACCAAAGGAGGTTTTCTATTGTGTTAAGTAACATAGGCCAAGGGTCAACTGTTCTACTTGGGCGACATATTACTGGTAGGGGTGTAAACCCTCTTTTGGAAAGTTCTATTTTTAATTGAACAGTTCTAAGTTTTTATAGATGAACCAGCCTAAAATTTTGTTGTCAAGTAATGGTTTGACAATTTTTGCATATTGTTTTGGCGTTGTCTGTCTGTTTGCTGCAAACTTTACCAAAAATCCTGCATTTCTCATTTACTTCATTACTAATTAAAGTTATGGTAATAAAATAACTTTTAGTCTGATGACTGTATTCTCATAACATGACAAAAAAATTATCATTTCTGTTTTTCTTTAACACAATATAAGGTTAAACGTTCATGTTTAGTATGGCAGTGGTTGCCTATAGTGGACTTGTTTTTCAGGTCAAGGTCAAGGTCATATTTTAACAGTTGTCTAGATAACTTTTTCTAAAAACTTAACAAAGTCTTTCTTATTTAACCCATTACTAGATGACAAAATTCAAATAAATTCTTGTCTAAGAATGTCCTCAATATTATCACAATCTTTTTTATGGGAGGTGTAAAAAATGGGGATAGTCTGGGAATGGGTTAAATAATATTCATTTTCACTGCTGATGATTGGTTAGTTGTGTCTTATCAACTTAAGGCAATTAATGAGGGTTATATGTCAAAGTTCAATGCTATAAATTAACCTGTCAACTAGACTTTTTTTTCCCTACCATGAAATGGGGACAGGCTTAAGAAATTATCTCTGTCCTTTTGTTAGTGTCTCAGTCCAATTCTTGTTGGACCATAACTTCAACATTAAATGATGGATTTCAAAGTAAGTTGTTCCCCTTAGAAAATTCTAGTGTCATGCCTAAAGTTTTGTTTGATACTTTCAAGTTCAAGGTCACAGCTGAAGGTCATGTGACAAGCAGTTACACAGAGGAATCCATGTCTGTTACACATATCTAGTTATCTGAAAACTTAATATGAAAAATTAATTCCCTGTTTCTTCCAAACTGTTTCTGTGACAATGTCGCCATTTGGTATATAGACTCTAGTGTGCATATAGGTATTTGGTATATAGGTGCCTATAGCAGTCTCTCACTGTGGGCCATGTTTACAGGCAAGGCCATGTTTTTATCCTTATCTAGAAAATTTGGTTGAAAAGTTACTTTTACATGTTACTTGAAAATCATGTTACAACATCCCTAGTAGGTCACTTGAGCATATAGTGAAGCTCTTCAAAAAATTTTCAAAGAATTGAAATCCATTCTTAATTCTGGTTGCCATGGTAAGATATATGATGAAATGATTAATTCTTTAAAATCTTCTTTTCTGAAACGAGAAAAAAAAAAAGCTTTGATAATTTGTTTGGAGTGATATACTTGGGCTCCACCTGGGTGCACCCAATTATAACATATAAACATAGTAGAAAGTCTTAGGAATTTTAAAAATCTTCGACAGAAACAGCCATCACACTCTGTTTACATTTAGAAAAGGAGGGAATCTTTAAAATATTCTCCCTCAACCAGAGGCTTCAGAACATTCATGTTTGATATGTAGGATCTCCAAGTGAACTCTGTTCATGTGATGTGCCATTGACTGCACCCAAGGATCCTTTCTGTTCACATAGAAATTAAGAGGACAAAGTTTAAAAAATCTTGCCCAGAGCAGAGAAGAAAGTCTTATTAAAAATTTTTTTACAACAAGTCACCAAGCTTAAATGATTCATATAATGTATGGAATTACTAGTTGGTGACTCTCTTCAAAATTGCCATACGAGTACTTTTAATAACTAGTTGAGCACTTTAGGGCAAATGGCCATCTTGTTAATCTACACATCCTGGTAACACATAAAATTAGGAAAGGATGAAGACAGTTATTCAAAACCACTACTTTTATGGGGGAAATAAGTGTTTCATAAATAAATTTTGTTGAACTTTATACCTTAAAAGTGATTATTTCCCATGTTATTTTGACAGTTTATTGAGTATATGTGCAATGATGGATATTTCCAAGGTGGAGGAGATATAAAACGTGCATGTTTGCCATCAGGGGAACTTACAGGATCTATGCTAATTTGCTTGCGTATGTAATAATCTACTAAATATTTAACGGTTGGTCATTTAATACTGAGTTTATTAAATAAGTCTTTTATAAACAAATAAAAACCTGTCTTACCAAGTTTTTATCTGTTAAAGATAAAGAGTTCAATAAATTCATTATTTATGAACACAAATTCTATTTATGATATGACCTTGACTTTTATGATTGATCAGTAGATTATTGAAATTAATAATTCATATTCTGCAAAGCGTATATAATTTCATTTGTAAAATAACATCATAGCATGATGATGTCATTTTCATGGTTATAAAAATGGGTAAGCTTAGGCTTTTAGCTCATTTGCATATTCACTACACACATGTAATATGACCTGTGTAATATCAAAATTATTCAGATGATTCATTACAATCCAGGGCCATAGGTCATATAATAAATAGTGAGGATGTTATTTATATCACAAGTAGTATAACACCTATGCTGCTGAATATTCTTTGATAAACTTCATGCCTTTTGCTTGAATGCTTGCTTTCACAGAGTTTAAGGGACATCCCAAATATGGTTATGAAGAATATAATTGCTTAATCCATTCCCACACAAGAACATTTTAGACTGGTCCAAATTGAAAGAAGTTGCAGACGACAAATTGAAGTTTATGAAATATTAGATTCGTTCAACTTTCTTAGGAGAAAACATTGTGTAAAACGAAGAAATTGCTTGTTTGTAAGCAATTTCTTCATTTTACACAATTTTTCCCAATTGTTTTCATTGAGGGGCATCAAAAAGTGTCATTGTGTGGGAAAGGGTAAACCAATTCCCACACAGTGACACTTTTAAATGCCTCTCAATATGACGGTTTTATTATGGACAATGAAGAAATTGTTTGTCATAAGTAATTTCTTCATTATCCACAATGTTTTCTATTACAATAGACAAAGATTTTAAAGATTTCATCAACTTTAAATCGTCATCTGCAACTTCTTTGAATTTGGACTGGTCTAAAATTTTATTGTGTGGGAATGGGTTAATACACTTTTGTTTGAATATATGATGGCTCAGTTCTACTACACGCAATATATTTAATGCAGGATTCTCACTTAATCCTATGTTGATGGAATATTAGTATTGTCTCATTGAAGTAATTCTAATGTATTCCACAAATGTAGGATTTAGTTTTCGTAATCATCAATAAAAACGTCCAATACTGAAGAAAGATCCTTTATTTGTGGAAAGGTAATTTTGATCCTCAGGTCATGTAATGAAAGTGGTTGCTTAAAAGATGCGGTTGCTTGAGCAAGATTGACAGTACTTTTATTGCAAGAAAAATCATTCCTCCTATCCTGAAATTATACTATTTAACTTTGCTTGATTGCTTGCTAAAATACTTATAATTTAATTTTTAGTTTCGTCTATCAAAAACGAGCTTTCTGATTGGTCAAAAAAATTCATTCATAACGCAGCAATTTTGTATGCTTCTGAAAAAAAATAGTTCCATACAAAAAAGTATCGGAATTTGTAAAGTTTTTTGTTTTTTTTTCGCTCGATGCTATTAAATTATAAGAAATGAAGAGAATTTTTTCTGTTTTCATGGAGGTATGAACCGAAAAACCTAATCATACAATGTATTAAACGCTTCACATATTCATACAGTGTGATTAGGTTTTTCGGTTCATACCTCCATGAAAACAAAATATATTCTCTTCATCTCTTAAACATTTCAACAAAATAACTCTGCATTTCTCAACTTATGTTATTTTACCTCATAACCATTGCTTAATGCTTGCTTTCATACTTATATTTCAAAAAGATAACTGCTGCACTCTTGAAACTATGTTCTATCACCTCATGACATTTGCCTAAATACTTGCTTAACCCATTACAACAAAATTTTTGACTGATCCAAAAGAGTCTTGTCATTAATCAAATTCTTTTACTTTTTCAGCTTTCTGGGTAGAAAACATTGTGGAAAATGAAAAATGCTTGTCACAGGCATTTGCTTCATTTTACATTTTGATGCCTTCCAAGAAAAACAATTGGGAATAATGGTTCCCACTTGTTTTTCTTGAAGGGCATCAAAATGTGTCAGCCTGTTGGAATGTGTTAAATGCTTACATTTCAAAGAAAAATCTTCTGCATTGCTAAAATTATGTTATTTAACCTCTTGACATTTGCTTAATGCTTGCTTTCAGACTTATAATTATGTTATTTAACCTCATGGCATTTGCTTTAATGCTTGCTTTCAGACTTATATTTCAAAGAAAATAACTCCTGCACCCCTGAAATCATTATTTAACTCCATGGCATTTGCTTAAATGCTTGGTTTTATTATTACATACTTTCATTTAAGAAAAATAACTTCTGCACTCCTGATATTATAATTATAATTATTATTTAACTTAATTATCTTTGTTTGAATACTTTGCTCTCATACCCAAGGTCAAGAGAATTTTTTCCTGCATTTCAGAAAATTATGTCTTCTAATGTCATGCCCTTAATTTATTGTTTTCTGGTAAAAATTGAAGAGCTTGGAAATACACAGCAACTCCTTTTCAACATGTCAGAAAATTATGTTTTCTAATGTAATGTTTATAATTAATTGTTTTCTGGTAAAAATTGATGAGCTTTTGGAAATACAAGGCAACTCCATTTCAACTGTTGAGAAAATTATGTTGTCTAACATAATGTCCTTAATTCATTGTTTTCTATTGTATAAGTTTGAAGAGCGTTTAGAAATACACTGCAACACCTTTGAATTTGGACAAGTCTATAATCTTAACAAAGTTCACTTATCGATGTGATTTCTTGATATTTCCTGTACAGTAATCAGGCTTTGACATATCTTGCCAAATCCATCTACCAATTAAATCATATATCAAGACCGGAAATGACCTTTGAACTCTAACATATATATTCAGCTTTTAATTGTGTTGGATGTTTAGGTTGCTAACTAGCTAATAAGCTTTTTTGTTTTTAAGCTACTGATCATAGATTTTGCAAAATAATGCTGTTTATTAGACAGGGATGTTGTCACCAATGTGGAGTTATTTACTAACAAAGAAATATACAAACGCGGGGATTCATCTACAGAAAAACGTTGGTCCATTGCGAATGTAACAGACATGACTATCAATGTCTCTGGTAATATAACATCATGGACATTTTATAGTAATTATGGTGGAACAATAGCTTTTGGTCTTTGGAGACAGGTGGAAAATAGGTATGATTTTTGTTGATTCTGTTTGCAATGAGCCAAAGTTTTCTAAATGAAAGTTTTATGTATTTTGCATTAGTGAGTAGATAAGTTAGTGCTTTCTGGTTAGATGCAAATTGATGGGTCAGAAAGTAACTGTTCTAACTACCTATAAACATGGGCAATTACAACTGTTTCACGCTGACCCATCGAAATGTGTCTGGACCTTTTACTGAGACTTTTATAATTAAGGATGGTTTTATAAATAACTTATAAATATCTGCGCCATAAGTATATAGATGTATCATCTCAAACATTCATTCAGTTAGGTTATCTTATTACCACACAATCACACTTTTTGATGCCCCTATAGAAAAAGTCAATAGAAAACATTGTAAAAAATGAAGAACTGCTTGTAACAAGCATGTAACAAAGAATTTTCTTTATTTTTTAAAATGTTTCTACCCAGAAAGCACAAGAATTTCTAATTTTTTTGTGGTATGGTAATGGGTCAAAGTTTATGGTCTAAGTTTTGTCTGGACCATAGCTCCTTTGTTATTGTTCTTCATCATCAAAAGATGTTCTGTTTAGGTACATTCATGGTCAGGGTCACAGCTAAAGGCTAATTGCTTCAGGGCTTGATGCAAGTTGTCATTGGACAACCATTTTAGTTTGCTGTGAATGGTTGTTTTATTCAAAAAGATTTAGCCATGCCCTCCTCTTCATCATATTCTTACAAATAGTTTGAGATTTTGCTATATCTCCTCTTTCACTGGCTAACACAGAAAACTAATTATCCTACTATGGAAAGACATGTTAATTGTAGAATGATGGTTCAAATTAGTCAGCAATAACAGGATGTCATTAGTCCCTCTAAACTAGAATTCAAAAGAATTTGATCATTTTCTAAAACAATGAGCACTCTAGCACAGTAGCACTTTTCTTACTGTACGATACTTTAGAGCAGATAAAACTATTTCTGTCACATGCTTTAAACAGAAACTTTCTCTCACTGTAACATGCTATAGGGTAGATACACTTCTCACCGTAACACTGTTGCAGATAAATCTATCACTGTTATATGTTTAAGTAGATTCTCCTCTCACTATTACATGCTGTAAGGCAGATACATCTCTTCTTGTAGCTTATTGTAGAGTAGATATTCGTTTCTTGGTAAATTCTCAATAGCAGATACATCCCCTCAATATAACTTGTCCTCTATCACTGTAAAATACTTAAACACTTTTCAAAATTTTAGACTAGTCCAATTTGTAAGGTAGCAGATGACAATAAAAAATGGATGCTCTTTGTAATGAAACCATCTTATGTGGTAGAAAATATTGATGATAAAGGAGAATTTGCTTGTAACAAGCAATTTCCCCCTTTCCACAATTTTTTCTCAAGTATAAAATCACAGTGATGTAAAATCCCGGGTTTGTACAGGAAAGGGTTAAAACATAATTGCTGTCTCATGGCTATAGCGCAGATAGACTTCTCACTGTAACATGTTATAGAACAGATACTCCTCTCACTGTAACATAGGACAGATAGATCTCACTCTGCAGCTTATCTTAGGGCAGTTACACTTAAGGCTGTAACATGTTGTAAATCAGAATGCATTACCTTTAGCGCAGATACATTTCATTATAACTTGTTGTAGAAAAGACACATTAAACTTTCATAGACACATTATAAAGCAGATACATCCCTTACTATCACATACCATAGACAGTGGTGTAGAAATACAGATTTTCTTCTCTAGTCAAGTAAGACACAATTTTTCACTTTTCAAGAATTAAAATGAACTTGTCCACATAAAAGTGAAGATATAAATTTTGAGAAAACATTGTTATTTTTGAAGAAAATGTTGGAACAAACATTAACCACAGTATTTTCTGACCTTAACCCATTTCACACAGTCCTATTTTTTACGTCCCTCAAGAAAAGACATGAGGAAAACAAAGCTGAAAATGAAGAAAATGCTTGTTACAAGCAATTTCTTCATTTTCAACCTAGTTTTCTACCCCAAATACTCAAATATTAAGCATTCTCTCAATTTGAAAATGTTGTCTGCAACTTCTTTGAATTTGGACCAGTCCCCATGTTGTAATGGGTTAGATACAAATATAATGATGATTTTCCAATTGATAAGGAGTAATCTTTGAAAGCTATTTTTTACCATTCTAATATTTCTCTGAGATTTACATTTCCCTGGACAAGTGGCCTTTAAATGTATCTGTCTGCAAGTCAAAAAGAACATGTTGAACTTGTTGAGTGAGTGAGTGATCGAATGAGTGAGATATATCTAGTCTACAGCTGGTATATGTAATAGGATTGTAAAAGTTAGAGATCCAGTATCTCACCTGCTGATACACCTGAACAGCAAAAACATCTCTCTTGTAGCTACATGCTGTGAGCAGACGATCTTTCACTGTTACATTCTGTAGAGCACTCATTTTTCAATATCATAAGCTGTAGAGCAGTCACTTGTCTTTCCATTTCATGGTGTTGAACAGATAGACCCCTCACTTTTACATGTTGTGGACCAACTACACCTCTCATTGTTACAAAATAGAGTACATTCACATGCTGTAGAGCATAAACATCTCTCTGTTTCAAGCTATACAGGTGATTAACCTTCTCTGGTTACATTCTTTAGACCAGATATCTCTCTGTTTGATGCCACAAATCTGAAACATCTCTTATAGTTACATGCTGTAGAGCAGCTACATTTTTACTGTTACATGCCTTAGACTAAACACACTTCTCTCTGATTTATACTTTATATTAGATATACCTCTCACTGTTAAATTATGTAGTGTAGGTATACTTCTCACTATCACAAGCTGCTGAAAGGGAATGTCTCTCATGGTTAAACACTGAAGAGCAGTTATATATACCTTAATTTGCTGTAGAGCAGATACACCTCTCCCTGTTAGATGTATGTAAGTTGATACATCCCTTACTCATACATACTTAAGACCAGATTTACCTATTATATGCTATAGAGTAGATTCAACTCTCATGTTACACATGTAGAGCAGATACATCTCTCACTTTAACTTTTGTAGAACAGTCACATTGTTCACTGTAACATTCTTTAGATTATACAAATCTCTTTTTGTTTCTTGCTGAAAATCAGATATACCTCTCACTGTTACATACTGTAGAATTTATATGTTTAACCCTCTTCATGTTGTACAAATTACCTTACAGAATTGGTGTAAAATCAAAGGGCTGAAAGCACTGATATTTTCTTTGAGAAAACAATATTATACACAACTCTGGCAGGAAAAGTGCAAGCAGGAGGTGTAGACCAAGATCAGACTGCACTTACACCTCTTACCAAAGCCAGAGTATTCTGGGTTCAGCATGACAATGGTTAATTGCTGTATAGTTGACACATCTCTCATTGTTACATGCTTTAGATATGTTGAACATTTCACTTTTCTTGGTTGTGAATATCTGCCACTATAACATCTGTTAATTTAACATCCTACCTCTCAATAACACATGCTGTGTGTAGTAGAGAAATTTTTCACTGTTGTAAAGCATTTACATCATTCCCTGTCACATGTTGTAGAGCAGATACATCTCTTAAATTTACTAGCTCTATAGCCAGTACACAATTCATTTTGATGAAAAAAGATGCAAATAGGCCTAAATCTTTTTTATGGCCCTGAACCAAATGAAAGACAAACAAGGTACCAAGTTGTCACAAGATATGCTTGCCACACTGTTTGATGTCTACTAGGGAGGGGACCTGCCTGCTCTCCTGGATACCATCAGTGATCACATAATATATCCTGTTTTTCATTGTAACTTGTATGTAGACTAATGATTTTTGTGCACTGCACTTCCCCTTGATGAGATCTGTCCATACATAAGATTTCATAATCATACCAATCAAACTTTTAGTGATATCAAAATTAAAGTCTGAACAACAACAAAGAGTAATAACTCAAAAAATAAGTATGGTAGAATTATGGTTCTTGTGCACTACTCGACTTCCCCCTAGTGCAATCTATCTGCACATAAAGTTTCATAATCATACCTTTTATACTTTTAAAGATATGCCCAGACAAAATTCAAGTTAAAAGAAACAACAAAGGGCAACAACTAAAAAACTATGACAGGAGAGTTATGGTTCCCATGCAAGGCACTCCGTAATTATGTAATGAATATAACTGCCAAATTTCAAGTCAATCAGACATAGGGTTCCAGAGTTATGCCCCAGACAAAGAGCTGGATGCCACCAGCCCTGACGCCTTGGGTGATCCCATAATATAATTGTCTTTTGATAGGCATATAAATACCTTCATTTATATAACTTGATAACACAAAGGGAATCTATGCTAGAAATGGAGGACTGTTTTTTTAAACAACTATTTTTTCCTTTTCTCATGCTGTTTCTCTCATTACACCATCATTGAATATGGGCCAGGCAAAATGATTGGAAATAGTGACAGTTTCTCTCTTTACTTTTTTACTTTGATAAAGGCTAATGGCTGAAAAGGTTCCAATTAATTTAAGAGTAGTTTTAATTTGTTTAATTATTACTGTGCTACAAATTGTTGCTATTTGATTGGTTAACCCTTTCTAGTTTTTTAGAATTTGCAGACGACGATAAAAAGTGAGTGCAATTTGAAAAGTAACCAACCCATAAGATAGTAGATATTGTGGAAAAAGAAGAAACTGCTTGTTACAAGCAATTTCTTCTTTTCCCACAATGTTTTCTCAAGTATTAATCTAAGGATGTAAAAACCAGGGTTTGTACAGGAAAGGGTTGATAAACACTAGACTTAAAGTCATGCATACTGCACTGCGCTTAAACATTATGTATTTTGCCCACAGATCTTGCTGGGAATATAAACAAAATTTGTAATGGCGGCCAGTTAACTCTCGCTTTGTCAGTTGCAAAACTAAGTTTTCACACAATAAAGTGATTAATCGTTGACATGTCTATTGAATTTTGTATTAAAAAAGTCTTCTTAAATGAGGATATTTTTTGGTTGTATTTTCTCCCTAAATGTGCGCTTTTTAACATGAATGTTGTATACATGTGATAATATTGAATTTAATTTCACCAGGATCATGTTTTGTTAACAAACACAATTTGAAGATTACAGAAGATCAGTTGAGTGTTCGCCCATAAACTTCAGGGAGTGATGATCTCAAATGTGACTCCACAGCTCACTTAATATCATAATTACAAACATGCTTTAGTTTAAATAATTCCTCATTTGCACTCAACTTTTCAACACAGAAAAATGAATACCTTTCATATTGGGCCAAGCTTTCAAGTTTTCTCCACTTCTGAGACTGTCAACCTATTTTGTGGAATACATGAAATCACAAGTTTGAATAAGAGGAGCCGTAGGGTCTATGGGTATTTTGGTTGGAATTGATTTCTTTTTATAACGCGACGAAAATTTAGTTTTTAAACTTTGTAGTGTGATAAATTCTTTATACAGTTTCTTCCAAGGGGTTTATGACAACTTATTCCCGTCTTGAGAAAACTTTCATAAACCCTGGCAAGAAACTATATAACAAACATTATTTTCAGTACAAATTCAGCCATATTGCTTGGAATGCAAGTCCTTAAAGAAATGCCAACTGGTCGTGGTGTTACAGTAGATGTATCAAAAGATCTACAAGTGACAGCTGAAGAAGGTGATATCATAGGTGTCTACCAAGCCAGGTCAGAGATATCATACACTCGCTGTAGTAAGACATACCAGCCAGAACACTCAGGATGGATGTACTCAAATGAAAAGGTATTACTAGACTATAATTTATTTTACTATTAAACAACATTTAATCTGTTACTAGACAAGAAAATATTGTCCTGGTTCAAATTGAAGGCAACACAATATCTATAGCAAAAATAGTGAAACCTGTATCAGAAGGAGTAGAATATTTTGGAATAAGAAGAAAATACTTGAATATGTATTTTCTTCTTATTCCACAATGCTGTCTACAGCATTATATTTTCATCACATCACAACAATGGACCCTGTGAAAACAGGTAAGGTAAATGAATATGAAATAAGTAGCAAAATCTTTACATTGTATTATCTCTATCATATCTCGATGGATTTGGATAAAATTTATTATTCAATATTCTTATTTATTGACATTTGGCAACATGCAAACAAACTTTAATAATAATAATAATAATAATAATAATAATAAAGACTTTATTTAATGAGGCAACACAGTTGGGTTTACCCAGTCTTCCCTGTGGGCCTCTACATCATTATGAACATTTAAAGCTTTTACATATAACAAAAGAATAGAAATATAAAAGAAAGAAAATAATACATATATACAAAACATATTCAACCCCTTTCAAGTTGCCATGCTTTAGATTGCCTGTAAATTGGCATTGAGACAAATCAAAGATATTCATTGATTACATATTTCGAAAAAGTTAAGTAGATGCAATAAGATCCAGCATAATGCAGACTTAACCTTTTGTATATGTTTAGACACAAAAATGATTTCATTTTAACTTAACATGATATAGATTCAAATGAACAGCATCTATTAGTCTATTACAAACATACAATTTATGTTAAAGCGTTAACATTTAAGGTGTTTTTCCCACCAGAGTTCCACCAACTCAGAAAAGATGTTTGGAACTTTTGTACAGTGTCAGAGTTTTTTATACTAAGAGGAATCTGATTCCAAATCTTTGGACCTGAGTATGCCATTGATTTTCAGTAGAATTCGATTCTTGGTTTTGGAACATTAAGAGTGGAATTTGTATTTAATCTTAAATTTTTGTTGGTGGATTCTGTAAAGAGATTAGATATGTAAGTGGGAAGTTTTGAATGTAAAGATTTGTACATAAATAGAGCCTTTTTAAATATTATACGATCATAAATCTTTAGCCAGTGAAGATCATTCAAGAGTTCATCACTTGGAGTTTCAATATTTTTGTCAAGAATTATTCTTGCAGCTCTTTTTTGAAATTTATAAAGTCTGTCTAGCTGTAATGATCCACAGTTACCCCAAATTATACAGCAGTAGTCAATATGGGGTAAGATGTAGGCATTAAAGAAGACTTTTCTAATATAAATACTCAGATAATTTCTGATTCTAAGAAGAAGATACAACAGTGAATTACATTTCTTTAAGATATTATCAACTTATGCTTTCCAGGAAAGTTTATGATCAACATATATACCTAATAGTTTCTCTGTTTCAGAGAATTCTATGACTTGGTTCTGAAGAAACAATTTAATATTGTCATTGTTAGATAACTGGCTGGTAGGAGAGATTATCATAGCTTTAGTTTTTTGAGGATTTGGCACCATTGCATTATTGCTACACCAGTTTTCAATGATATCTAAGCTTGTTTGAAGGGATGTACAGACTTCGGTAACAGATGTACCTGTAATGCTAATGGTTGTGTCATCTGCAAACAAATCAGTTGAGGAGACATTTAAGTGCAAGGGCAAATCATTAATATAGAGAATAAATAGAATAGGACCTAGCACCGAGCCTTGTGGTACCCCAGACTGTATAGCACAAGGCGATGATAATTTGCCTCCAATTGACACTTGTTGTGTTCTGTTTGTCAGATAAGAATTGAACCATGTCAGCGTATCATTTCTTATTTTATACTGAGTCAATTTATCTAAGAGAAGGGAGTGATTAATGAGATCAAAAGCTTTTGTTAGATCAAGGAATACTGTGCCAACAACTTTTTTACTGTTAATTGCCTCTATCCATGAGTCAATAATGGAAGTTAGGGCAGTCTCACAAGAATGATTGGTTCTAAATCCAGACTGATTTTTATGAATCAGAGAGTTTGCCTCTAAGTATGATTTGAAATTGTCACTCACATGGCGTTCAAGAATTTTTGATAAAACAGGTAAAATTGAGATAGGTCGATAATTGCTAACAACAGATTTATCCCCTTTTTTGAAAATAGGAATGACTTTGGCATTTTTAAAGGCTGAAGGAAATTTACTTTTTTGAATACTCTGGTTAAATATATAAGTAATTGGTTTGGCAATGACTTTAGCGCTTATTTTTAAAATTTTGGTCCAATACCATCAAGTCCTGTTGATTTGTTGACATCTAACATTTGAAGTTGTTTATGGATAAAGTCCTCTTTTATTGGTGGAATGACAAAATCACTCAATAGGTCATTATGATCAGCGAGTCTTTTGATAAATTGACAATTATAATCATCATTACTTAAGTTACTATTTTTATTTGAGTTTGATATACTTGAAAAATACGAATTGAACATTTCTGCCTTGTCTTTTGCATAATCCGTAGGAATACCACTTTCATTAAAAATACAATTTGATTGATAAGGAATGGATTTGCCTGACAAGTTTTTTAAATGTTTCCATAATTTTTTAGGGTTTCTTTTGTTTTCATTTATTGCAGTATTATAGAATGACTTTTTGGCTTGAGATATCAATGCTTTTGTTCTAGAAAAGCTAGAAAAATTGAAATTGAAATCTTCCGTCAAGATAATCTCCTTATTCTCAGAGTAAATAATTTCTAAAATTTGTTCAACTTGATTTATCCAATTAGCATTAGCTGACGGAGGTCGATACAAATGTCCGAGAATAAATGGTTTCTGTTTGGAATAGTTCAGTTCTAACCATAAGGCGTCAATGTCACTACGATTAAGATCTTGTCTATGTACCCTGTGATATTTGCATTTTACATAGGTAACTAAACCACTACCACGAGATTTTCTATCCCTTCTGTGCAAATTGTAATTATTAAGTTGTAAGGCATCATTTTCAATTTTGTCATTTAAAAAAGTTTCACTCAGACAAATAATGTCAATATCACTGTGGTTATGTAACAGGACTTTTATTTCTTCAAATTTTGAATATAGGTAATGGATATTTAAATGAAAAAAGTTCAGCCCATTCTTTAGGTTTAAAGAAATGTTGTTATTGTTCTGGTTGTCTAAAGGACCTTGGTTGATATTGTTCAAAAGTGTTGAGTTCCCCAGGGTGTTGGTAGCCATTGTTGGTATAGGTTTGGATAAATCATGGATGGTTGGTTGTAATTTGGATTGGGTCTTCTCCATTGAGTGTCTTCTGGAAAATTTACAGTACTCTTATTTCTTCTAGGGTGAAGATTGAAATATTTGTTTACAGCATACTTCATGTTTCTAGACAGAATAGAAGCACCTTTGTTGTTTAAGTGTACTTCATCAGTGTAAAGAGATTTGTTCACTTTTCCATCAGTGAATGTAAATTTTTCTTTATTGTCTATAAAGGTATAATTGGATTTCTGACACAATTGTTTAATTCTCACATTGATTTCGTCAATAATTGGAGAAGACAGTTTGTCATATTTCTTTTTTAAAATTGAAGATATAGCAATCTTTGAATTAGGACTTTGTCTTTTCAGCTCTGATGTTAACTCTATATATTCACATAGGATTGAATCTGTACTTTCTGCATCTGAAACATTGTTAATGCCTGCGTGGATGATAATCAAGTCACATTCACTAACAAATGGATCTTTGTTCACAGGACTGGTTATGGTTTGTTTGATGTCTCGGAGTTTTGTTCCAGAATATGATTTGACTCTTGTTTCTAATGTAACACCAGAAAACCTTTGACTGTCAATCACTTTGGTTACTGAATCTCCCAGAATGCACACCTTATGTTTGCTTGAATGAAGAGATTCTAATCTTCTCTCTTTGTTTTTCCTAGAATGGTCACTATTTTCTGCTGAGGTGGGACTATTAGATTCTTTTGTTTTGTGGAAAACATTTTGTGTCAAAGTTGCATCTTTTGTTGATTGGCCCAGCTTTAGTGAGGATTTGAGCTCTTCAAGATCTGATAATTTTGCTGTTGCAACCAGTTTTTGCTGCGTTTTTTCCATTTCTAATTTAAAGCTAGACATTATATCATGGATGGATTTTATTTGTTCTCTGGCATTTTCATTTTCTATGTCTTTGCAGATTTCTGATCTTTTCCTTTCTTCTCTTTCACGTTTCAAATTTGTGACTGCAGTGCTTAAGGTCTTCTTTTCTTCCTCAAGAATGAGGCACCTAGCATGAAGTTCAGCAATCTGAGATTTAAGGTCTCTATTCTCATCTCTTTGATTTCTATTGAGTAAATTCCTCTGTAATGGAAAAACAAGCCATAATAATGATATTGTTTCAACAACGTTTAGAACAATTATTAATCACTCGGTCTCTCAAAACAAAACATTTTGAATTATTAGCAAAAAACTCACAATTTCTTTACTTCATTTCAGAAAAGTGATGTGACAAAGTATGAAGTTGGAAAAGTCTATACCTTCAAGAATTCCTCCCATGATTGTAGGGTCTATTCTATAAGGGCCACAGTTAACCCGTCTATTTGTGGAAATGGAGATTAGTAATGAAGGTCCTGAAGTTCAGGAATGAAGCTCATATGACAGAATGATATGCTACTATATGTATTTTATTTTAGTTTTACTCATTACTAGATGGCAAAATTTTAAACTCACCAAAATTGAGAGAAATTGAGGACAACATTTTCAAGCTTATGAAATTTATGATTTCAGTTTTCTTGCTAGAAAACATTGTGAAAAATGAATAAATTGCTTGGAACTTGTTCCAAGCAATTTCTTCATTTTTCACAATTTTTTCCCAATTGTTTTTCTATAGGGGTGTCAAAAAGCGTCATTGTGTGGGAATTTGATTACCCTCATCTGGCAGAATGCAATACTGATAGGTGAGGAGAGGGTTTTTTAGGCATTATTTATCCATGTTTCAGTATGAATGTCGTAGCAGTTAAGCATTAATCGAAGGAATTTGAGATAAATTTAAGTTCAAGGCCACACTTCATGATCACATTTTGTAACAAGAGGAACATGATGGTCCTAGATCGCTCACCTGAACTGTCTGCTTTTAAAAAAATGCAATTAGAAACAAATAACTATAATCAGTTTCATGAAGATAGAGGCAAAACTATGACTTCTATATTGTAAACAAAGAAATTGTCATTATGGCCCCTTTTCCTGTGTTATCCTATAGAACCTTCCCATAATCTATAAGGTTCATCTCTATGACCTTACAAATATCCTGACCAAGTTACATGACCATGAGCAAAAATTATGACCTCTAGAGCGTTAATGAAGAAATTGTCATTAAGGCCCCTTTTCCTGTGTTTTCCAAAAGTACCTTCCTATAATCAATAGGGTTCATCCTTGTGACTAAACAATTATTCTGGCCAATTTTCACGAAAATTGAGCCAAAATTGTGGTCTCTAGAGTGTAAACGAAGAAATTGTCATTAAGGCCCCTTCTCCTGTGTTTTCAAATAGAACCCTCCCATAATCAATAGGGTTCATCCTCATGACCTAACAATTAGTCTGACCAAGTTTCATGAAGATTGGGTCAAAACAGTGGCCGTCAATTGTTGACGCCGCAAGACAGATTACGGAAAACAGACATTCAATGATCAAAAAAGCTAACGATGAGCAGGTTGTGCTAAGGTGAGCTATTAAATGCAAATTTCATACATCAAGGTCACAAGATAAGTACAAATAGGCTTTGCTTATTTTGAGCCTATTGCTTGTGAATACCAGGCAGTAAATAGATAAAGCAACTCTGCTATGAAATAATTTTAAGATAGTTCAAAGTGGCATAACATCCAATTTCAAACAACAACAAAACAAACAAACAAACAATGAGAAACTTCTACATGTTCAAATTTAAGTATCTAGTACATTCTAAAAAAATTCGTAGCTTCAATTTCAAGAGTTCAAGTTAGAATGTTAAAACACCATAGATTGTGATTGTCCAGACAATACCATGTTCATTTCTGAATAATTTCCCCATGGTTCTGAGACTTGAATAAAAGTGCCTTTGTGAACTTTTTTTTATGCGGCACACATTAAAGAAAATAGGGTAACTCAGTTCTATAATGTATTTTGCTATGTAAAGTTTTCTTTATCCCATTCCACCCCTTTCTTAGTTTTTCAGGAATGTATTCTAAGAAAAGAGAGCGTAGAGATTCTGAGTCCTTTGCAATTTCTTCCATTGCCTAAGTTGTTTTATCATTAAATTTCCAATTAAAACTATACTAACTTTTATTTTTCATCAGTAACATCTTTCAGGGCTTGAAATAACCCATTCCCTCAATATGCTTTTCAAGAATAACAGTTTGGAAAGTATGGTAGAAAATGAAGGAATTACTTGTAAAAAGTAATTTCTTCATTACTTGTAAAAAGTAATTTCTTTATTATTTGTAAAAAGTAATTTCTTTATTATTTGTAAAAAGTAATTTCTTCATTATCCACAATGTTTTCTACCCATTTTTTTTAGAATTCCATCAACTGAAAATTATCATCTGCAACTATCTGGATCTGAAATTTGTTGCCTGGTAATGGGTTAAAACAAAAAGAACTTGAGGGAGGATTTGAAGGAATTTTACAGGAATAATTATTTTGTGAGTCTTTTCCAAATGTCTGTAAAGAATTTTGCTCCATTAACCCATTCCCTTACAATCCTTCCTTTTTACATTCCATAAGAAAAAGGCTTTGGAAAACAATGTGGAAAATGAAGAAATTGCTTGTATCAAGCGATTTCTTCATAATAATTAATGTTTTCTGACTTAAAAGATGAAAAAAAAAAAATTTCATAAACCTGAAATGGTCGTTTGCAGCTTCTTTCTATTGGCCCAGTCTAAAATTTTGTTGAGTGGGAATGGGTTAAGAAGCTGTTGCCAATTCGATGTTTTGTGTGAAACAGTTGTAACTGCATATAAACATAGAGGCAGTTACAAGTGTTTCGCACTGACCAATCAAATTAATACAATGAGAAAAAAGTGCTTTAACCCAGTAGTAAATGATAAAACTTGAGAATGGCCCAAATTGAAAGAAGTTACAGATAACAATTTTAAGCTGATATAATTTCAAAAATCTTTGTCTTTCTTGGTATAAAACATTACGGAAATAGCTTATTACAAGTAATTTCTTTATTTTACACAAGGTTTCCTGTAAGACTGCTTTAGGATGCCAAAAAAAATGTGTGAGTTAAATATTTGTCAAGTAAAAGACAAATATATCTCAGAAAAGGTGCTTTTTATGGCTTGGGCAATTATGTAAGAGCAATAATGAACCTTGTTTCATATCATATAGTGTGAATTTCCTTATCTCCTCATTAAAATGTTGTCATATCTTATAGTTCTTGTGTTCTACTTTATTGAGTGTGTGTTAACCATCATTAGGATATTGTTTTGTTAGGCTTACTTCCTTTTTGCAAGATAATCATTGTTTTAATCATGGCTGCTCAATGTATCCTTCTAGCTTGCCTTATATGTCTAAACTGATAACAAAACTTTAGTCCGACCAAAACCTAAATGAAGATGCATTTGACAATTCAAAAATGTATTTAATTAAGAAATTAGTTCTATATACGGCAGTAAAGATTAATATGAGAAAAGGAGAAAATTGCAAGATTTAAGTGTTTTCTCTTTTTTACAATGTTTTCTAAAGCTTTCTTCAGTGCATCAAAGTAAGGGACAGTGTGGTACTGGATTAAGTATACTTTAGAGTGTGTACATATGAAGTACAAAATCTGATTTTGTCTCATGTAAATTAAAATGTCTCATGGATTCTAAGGGTATGAAAGTTAAAACATAGCTACTAAGCATGGGTGCAGAAATTTTAGAAATCATTTCTCCCTCCAAACTACTGTGAAAATTACAGCTAGACAGTTAGAAGTCAGTCGCAGATAGTTTAACTGGTCAAAATGAGGACGACAATTAGAAGTGAGTGCGAAAATTGGAAAATACCACCCTATTGAATTGTTTGTTAAAAGCATTTTGCCCTACCAGAGCACAAAGCTCTCAGAACGACCAATTGCTATCAGTTTATGTCCTTTGTCTGTCTGTGCGTCTGTCTGTCTGTCTGTCTGTACATCCACAATTATGAAAAACCTCCTCCTCCAAACTAACCATTTAATTTCAACCAAACTTCACAGAAATGATCCGTTGGTCATGGTCTTTCACTATTCTTCACAGAATTAAAAGGATTAAGAACTTTTTGCTATGTATATTAGCAGGTATAAACACGTATAAATATTTATATGAGAAATGCAACAAGTGCTAAATTATGCCAGTTAGACTACATTAAAAATACATTCACTTTAGATTTTAGCAATACCTTACGGTCCTTCACAAAATATCATTACCTATAATCAAAATTAGTCCCATATTGTTTGGTTCTAGCTGTCCTTTTAATAAGATTCGTACAGTTTGACCATCAGACTGATAGCATTTCCCGCAGGGTTGTGTATCAAAATCAAACTACAATTTAAATACACAGACAGACAGAAAACAGATTCAGTACAATAAAATATGTCAGTTGAAGGTTAATACCCCTCCCTGTGACAAAAAGATATATACAAATTATTCTTCACCAGGAATTTTTATAGTTTATACACTAGTTGAATCGCCAAACAAATCCTCGATACCCAATATAGCGATGGAAACAGTTGAGAGAAAAAGTTAAAATGTTGAAGAAAAGCAATATTTTATTATCTCAATGTTGTCAAATCAGTTTGAATTTTTGTCATATTCAACTTCTTTCAATATGGACTATTCGAAATTTTAGCCACACTGGCCTGAGGCCAGCTTGTTTTGCTAGTGAGCTATTGTCATGATGTGGTGACTATCGTCAATCCATCGGTTATTGTGTAAATTTTTTCTTAAAAATTCTTCTCCTCAGAAACTGAAGGTCATATCTCAAGCAAACTTCACAGGATTGTTGAAGATATGGTCTTCTTTCAGATTCCTTAAAAATTGATCCATGAATAACTTTGGTTGCCATGGCAACCAAAGAAGAAATTCTTTAAATATGATTTTCTCCTTAACTGTTTATTTAATTTTTTTTGTGGAATGTTCCTTGCATCATCATCTACCTAATTCCATATAATTGTTTGGATTTGTCAAAAAACATGGCTTCTCTTAGTGTGGCATTTTTTCATCATGTAGCATAAATGTGTAACTGTTATCTATGGTCTAAGGGAAACCATACATACTGTTTTGTATATAGGTCTGAAATACACTGCAACTCCAATATATATATGTATAAGGGTTATATCCTTTATATCTTAGTAGGAAATAAGATTTATTTAACAGTTGGTTGATTGTAAAAATAAATGGTCTTTTAAAATTCATTTAACCTATTACCAGACAACAAAAAGTTAAGACTGGTCCAAATAGAAAATGTTGCAGATGATGATTACAGACTTGCCTAAACTTTGTGGAAAATAAAAGGAAGAAAAGAAGGGATATTTCGGGCAGGGATTATTTTCTATATTAGGCAAATACATGTAGTTGTTGGATTATGTCTAATTTATGGTCTAAGAGAGACAATTTACTATTTGGTAAAATGGTTAAATGGATTATGTCCCTTGTGCCTTAGATTTTAGTTTGAAGTAAGTACATGCACAGTGGGTTGATTAAAAAAAGGAAATTTGGTCCTAATAAGAAATGGGGGAGAGCTTATTTAACCAATTAATAGACAGCGAGATTTCATAATTAATATTTTGAAATTAAAAGACGTTGCAGATGACAATTTTAAGTTTATAAAATTTCAAAAATGTTTGTGTCGTTGGGTAAATAACATTATAGAAAATGAGCAACATATTGTGGATAGACATATTCCAGCCACTGGAGTGACACAGGCCATCCTGGACCTCTTGTTAGCGCACCTCAGCACGAAGTGCTCATGATAAGTTTTTGTGATCACATTCTGACCGTCGTGTGTCAACAATTTATTTCAATGAAATCTCCTATACCACTGGGCCAATTTCAACAAAATTTGGCAGGAATTTTCTAAGGTTAACCCCTTTGAAAACTGCTAACAGAACTGAAATCCGTTTAAAACTCTAGGTGCCATGGCAACAAAAGTGAAATTAATAAAAATCTTAGGAAATTATATCCTAATGAACCAGATCTCGTTTAGCCTTGGTAATTTACATGAAGCATCAGTACATTGAGGTACCCTCGAGTTCCCTGGGTAGGGGGTTGGGGGGGGGGGGAGTGGGGCCTATAGGGAAATAAAGAAGAATTCTTAGAACAACTCATCTAAATTTTTGGGTCTAAAAAATGCCGGGAATGTTCTTTAGAAGGCCCACTTTGCAAATTGCTAGAAGAATTGAAATGTGTTGAAAACACTGGTTGCCATAGCAACAAAGCACATTTAGAAAATCTTCTCCTGATCCAGAAGGTTTTACCCTTCAAGTAAGCGCCCCAAGGCCAACGGCTCCTTTGTTTACTGTATGGTAATAGATTCAAATACGATAACTGATCTACTATTCGCTTCTTTTTCCCAGGTGGTCACACTATACATGACGGGCCTCTTCAACTTGCACCAGTGTTGGGGGGGGGGGGTATCGGGGTTTTTATGTCGCAGATTATAGTAATTTCATTCTGTGTCATTTTTAGCGTTTTTTTTGTAGGAAAAACCGGTATTTCATATCGATCAACCGGAAACAAGTTCTCACACATTTCCGCTCATTTCCACGCATGCTCATAAACGTGAACTGAAAATCTATGTGATCGCCTCCATCTTGTTTCATCGCTGCTGAAGAAAATAACTTACTTGCTGAATGCCAACAGCCTCCTTTTAGTCATGAATATCCAGGAAAATGGTTTAAAACTTAGATATCCTTGGTAAATTGTCTAATGAAATGTCAAAATGAGAGAAATAATTTCCTCGCGTTTCAGGATAGAATCTAGGCCAGTGGTTAGTTGAGTTAGCGAATACATGTAAACTGTCGGCTTGTGTATTGACCTGGCAGGGCTGGGCAAATTTACACCCCGTATACACAGTATGTGTAACACGTTACAACCCGGTTATAGTCGCGATTCAAGCGCCTATTAACCCCATCGAATAAAACACCTTTTACCTCTCGAATTCGACTAAATCTTTGAAACGGACACGTAACTACTTCAACTGTGATAATTATATGCTACACGAAAAAAAATTGAATATTACCTTTGATTTCTTTACCTTTTATCATTTAACCTTTTACCACACAACCACAAATTATCACGCACTTTAGAAGAAAACGTTGCGATTAATTCAAAATAGCGATTTCGGTAAACCACGTGACTGCATAAAATCTTTAAATTTATAAAAGCATGTGCTGTCTGTTACTGTGTTTTCAACATAATTTCTCAGAATGAAATCTTTTGTTGATCCTTTCTCAGATTGTTCAAAGAAGTTTTAATAGGTTTGATGATGAAGTTTTGTGGGATTAGTCAAATTTCAGGTTGAGATCACGCTGTCTGACTGAGAATATTTGTTGCATAAATTACATATGTAAATTGAAAAAAAAAAATCATTTTCAAATGGGTTGCTTCCTGCGTTAAATAGATTTGCCTTCCATAAAGTAAATTGCAAAAAAGTAATTCTCTTTCAAAATGAGATTCTTCCTATATTAAAGAAAGCTACATTAGATTCAAGCCGATGAAGCAATTCTGGCACCAATGACATAGTACGTCAAATTGTTGACCTTTGAAAATTTTTGATAACACGCTCTCGCCTCACAACTATGCAGAATGACGCCACTAAGGTTTCCCATGTGCAAGCTTTTTTTTATTCTGTCAAGCTCTGTTTGATATTGTCGCAGGAATCTTTCATGGCGGGCACTTTCAACAGTTTTGCAGGCCGCGGCCATGGAACAGTTGGTAGAGCTTCGGACTCTCAATTATGAAGCCGAGTTCGATCCCCGGTCGCGGCAAATATCCTTTCCGACACTTGTCTCCAAACAAGTGGGATGAGCAACTTAAGGCTCGAAGAGGATGTAGTGGTAGTACTAGTGTGAGAAATACCAGGAACCCATGGCCCAAGTTAGGTGTTCCAGCCGTCGTGATATGACTGAAATGCTTTTTAAAAATAGTTAAACCCCATTCAAACAATCAAACAAATCAAACGTTTTTTGCTAATCCCTTGATGTGACAAATTCATTAAAATGGTCATTCTCTTTGTCACTTTGTTTTCTTCAGTTGAATTAGGGTCATTTACAATGAGTCACGTTGTCCAATAGGAAAAAATATTTTTCTAGCTTTTGAAATGAAGTATTGATTCCCCTTTAAACAATCATGCGTGCCTATTATATCTAGGTTTAATAGCCCTTTTGCACTGAAAAGAAGTACATTTTATGGTATTTATACCCCGCAAAACGAATGTCTTCGGAGCTATACTGAAATCACGCTGCCTCTGTTTCTGTCCATCTTTCCGTCCGTCTGTTTGCAAAAGATCAAGTAATTTTGTGTCGCAAAGTCCAGCCTCCTACAACTTTACTTCAAAAATAATAAATTCTGTACATCTATTGATCACATGTTAAAGTTTTACAACACGCTTTTACAAGTACCATCTCCCCCTAGCAGTAGATATGTCCCACTCAACTTGGACAATATTTCATATTTTACATGAAAATTCAAGTAATTTTAAGTCGCAAACTCTTGCGATTTTGCTTTAAAAGTTTAAGTCTATAGCATAGATTCATCTCATATTGAAGTTTGCCATACACTTTTTAGCGGTTTTTTTTTTTTTTTTAGGAAAAACCGGTATTTCATATCGAACAACCGGATGCAAGTTCTAACACATTTCCGCTCATTTCCACGCATGCTCATAAACGTGAAGTGAAAATCTATGTGATCGCCTCCATCTTGTTCCATCGCTGATGAAGAAAATAACTTACTTGCTGAATGCCAACAGCCTCCTTTTAGTCATGAATATCTAGGAAAATGGTTTAAAACTTAATATATCCTTGGTAAATTGTCTAATGAATTGTCAAAATGAGAGAAATAATTTCCTCGCTTTTCAAGATAGAATCTAGGTCAGTGGTTGGTGGAGTAAGCGAATACATGTAAACTGTACGATAGTGATTGGACCTGGCAGGGCTGGGCAAATTTACACCCCGTATACACAGTATGTGTAACACTTACAACCCTGTTATAGAGGCGATTAAAGCGCCTATTAACCCCATCGAATAAAACACCCTTTAGCCTCTCGAATTCGACTAAATCTTTGAAACGTAACTACTTCAATTGTGATAATAACATGCTCAACAAAAAAGGATTGAATGTAAGATTTGATTTCTTGACCTTTTATTATGTAACCTTTTACCACCCAACCACAAATTTTCGCGCACTTAAGAAGAAAACGTTGCGATTAATTCAAAATAGCGATTTCGGTTAACAGTAATGGGTCATGATTGATTGAATAGGCTTTAACGCAACTTTTAATAGTAGTTCAGTTATATCGGGGCGGCTGGAGCTCCTAACCATGGATTCCTGGTAGTTCACACACCAATACTACCACTACATCCTTATCGAGCCTCCAGCTGCTCCTCCTACTTAGGTGTACGATTTGCTCACTCATATTGATGAAATATGCTCGCATTATTGAGCGCGGTTACTGATAAACCAGCAAAACCGCTCTCAGGACTTTCAGTCCTTTGATTTAATCTTAACATCCCCGGAAAGCAGTATCATCTTGCTTTAAACTCAAGCAATCTCATATTTTACATGTATACTTATTTTGTGTCGCAAACTCCTCCTACACTTTTTCTTGTTTGGTTTTTTTTTTTTTTTTTTTTTTTGTATTAACTTGATTTATAAATTGATCACATCTTGAAGTTTTGCAACATTTTTTTGAAGTCTTAACTTTCCCTGGTTGAAGAATTATCTCTCCTTGAACTTAGACCCTTTTCTCAGAATTGTACCTTTATACTTAGAATTTTTGGTTACAAACTCCACTGTCAGTTTTCCTTCGATTGTATTTAAAGTACGGTTTTGCATCGACTGTAAGTAAATGTTTTGTAAGACACAAATTCGAACCGTCAACTCCCCTTAGTTTCTAAGATTATTTCCCCTTGAAATTGGACATGGGTACATTTCCAAAACCAAACAAAAAACATCATGCAAGGCTCTTGCGGGGGTATTAATTCACCTCCAAAATGATGTTTGGTTTTCAACTTAGGGCTACAGACCTGTCATTACGCGCCGTTGAAAAAACTTTAAATCCCATGTTGAGTGCGATATTCTTTCATTCGAAAGGTCCAGTCCTTCAAATTTCAGTCCCGAAAGATAGTTCTGTCACTGGAAAGGTTTACAAAGAAAGTGCCCTCACTCACTTTGTTGATTTCTATCAAAACGCGCTCGGGCCGCTCACCGATGTCCGTGGCATCAACTACTCCAGGATAATGTACCGTCCCTAAAACTGCTACGGTAGTACAGGATAGCTGAAAAAATCACGACTCGATGTCTTAGATCATCCCCCATACAGGTCTGACCTGTCTTTTGGTTGTTTCAAAGACTAGAGGAAATCGTATTAAATCCTGTTGTGATATAGGCAATGTGGTCTATAACATATACATAAAGAATACTATCGGGTGGCGTTCCGGATATAGGTAGATCGGTGTAAAATGTGTGTTGAGGCAGGCAGACAGGCCATATTTGGTTGATTGATTGAATGAATGGGGTTTAACGCCGGTTTTAACAGTATTTCAGTCATATCGCGGCGGCTGGAGCACCTAGCAATGGATTCCTGGTATTTCTTACACCAGTAGTTGAAGGTCTCGATTAAATGAAAGCTTTTTGTTTTGGGTGAGAAAATTTTAAAGACCCCCCCCCCCTCCGTTAAATGAGTTTCGCTGGGCAGAGTCTAAATATGTCCACAGGGCCATCACATGAAACAATTTGGGGGATATTCACCACGGGATTCTACATACCAAATATATATGCTTTCTGTGGGCGTGGTCAGCTATCCGTCAAAGTAAAATTAAGCATCATAAAACGTTTAGACTTCTCAAACCATTTGCCTTGAAATTATTAGTTATATGGATTTAACATTATTTTAATTTGGCGCGGCCTATGCACCTTGTCGTGCCTCCTGTCATTTCCTTCACCAGGAAAACAATTACTTTCAATCAGACTCTCCACTTAATCATTTTTCTAAAGCACTATTTTAACTAGCATATTTTGTCTAATTGTGAGAAGCAAATCGCACATAACTATTTTCAAATAATAGGAAGGATGTTTCTCATGCCGCGGTTCGAAATCAAGACTATAGAATTGTCGACAACGGAGCTTGTTTCCGGCTGTTCAAACTTGTCAATATTTAGAAGTCCCACTATTCAGATCAACGAGTTTTGCTTTGCTCAAGATGAAAATTGTGTTCGACATATGTAGATGACTGACAACAAAAGTGATGAATTTCAAACCTTACAATCGCATGATTTAAAGCAGCCATTAAGCGTATCTGCCCGTGCAACTCTCGTTCGTACGTAGGTCTCTTAGAAAGTCACGCACCCTGTCACCTGGTAGCAATGATAAAACCTGGGTGTTTATATAGGATAAATCTCAAGTAAAATGCACTCTCTTGCATTTCGGTTCATTCCCCATTTACCTCTTCAATTGGCCCCATAAATAGTCTCATAATACGCTATCAATACCGCAACGGATTTCAATTTAAAAACCTCGAGCATGAATATGAGACGTTTTCCGTAAGCATTTCAAACGGTTTTATATCAGAAGTAGTTCGGTTAAAAGGTAAATCAATTTAAAGTTTTAATGCTCATATAATGTATCTTGAACCATAATTGTTATGTCCTTAACGTTTTATAACTTGTCAAGCAACAGAAAAGTAATACATATATTTCATTCCTTGGTTAGACAAGAAATTTGTCATTTATCCCATGCAGAGGTGTTTGATGCGAGTAACGAACGACAACTCTGCTTTGACATTGGTAAAAGTGGTCAGCGTTACATGTACTACTGTTTCGATTTGTTTGTGGCTGGTATTAGTCCAAGCGATAGCGGTAATTTTATTCATGTGGTCGAAGCCAAAGGTTTGAGGCTACTTTTTTATGTAAGAAAAGATGTGCTGAGTCCGAAAATGCAAGTTTTATAAAAAATCTGAGTGTGAAAAGGGCAGTGTACGCCGAAAATAATAGGTTGTCTCCCTTTATGGAGCGTATGTATAAAAATGAAGAAATGTTCCAAATCTAATTGTGTTTTCAAACTTTCTTTAACTAGAAACGTAGGCAGAGAAACGTACAGCGCATGTCCTTTAGAAGCAGTAATTTCAATTCACTTTTGTCCTACAACCTTCCACATATTCTCTCTTCATTAATCTGGTTTACTTAATTCGTGTTATTTATACACAGGATACAAAATAATAATAAAAGAATTGATCTTAGTTTTCAAGATACACAAAGGGTGTACGTATAAAATAACATTTCTTGTTTTTTCCATACAGACGTAATGATTTGAATGGATGAAAGCTAGCCATTCTTTTATTCATCTAAACGAGACCAATGGCTTTTGTGCGCTGCCTTACGAAAAAATATGGGCGTGGCAGGGCGGGGCAGTTTTTTACTTGAAATCTTGTAACTACATGTACTTGGCCGACGTCAAGTAAACTTCGCGGAAATGTTCCTTGGGTGACCCTTTTAGAAATTTGTTGGCGTGGCAGGGCAGGGCAGTTTTTTACTTTGAAATTTTTAAACAACTACTCAGTAACAATTCGGCCAATTATAACCAAACTTTGCATGAAATGTCCTCGGGTGAGCCATCTCCATATTTTTTCGCGAAATTTTCAGTGACCCCCAAATACGGGCGTGGTTGGGCAGGGATGTTTTTGATTGAAATCTTTAAACATCTTCTTCTCAGTAACCACTGGGCAGATTTAAACAAAACTTGGCAGGAATATTCTTTAGGTACCGCGTCTAAAAACGTGTTCGCGAAAATATGATTGATCCCATAATATTGGCGTGGCAGGGCGGGCAGTTTTTGACTTTGAAATCTTTTAGCATCTTCTCCTCAGTAACTATTGGGTCAATTTCAACAAAACTTGGCAGAAATGTCCCTTTGATGACTCTTCTCAAAAGTTGTACACGCAAATGTGTTTCACCACACAAATATGGACATTGCGAGCGGGGCAGTTTTTTACTTTAAAATCTTTAAACATTTTCTCATCAGTAACCATTCGGCAAATTTCAACCAAACTTGGCATGTTTGTACCTTGGATGACCCTTCTATTTTATTGACCCCAAAATATGGGCGTGGCAGGGCGGGCAGCTTTTTTTCTTGAGAAACTTTAAACAACTTCTCCACAGCAATCATTTCAAACAAACTTAGCATAAATATCTCTTAGGTGACCCTTCTTAGAAGTTGTTTGTGGAATTTTGATTGACACCCATATATGGCGTGGAAGGGCAGGGCAGTTTTATATAACCATTAACTCAAGATTGTGTCGCTGCAATTTACAAAAACTGCCTTTAGCCCAACAGGACGTATATTCTGACGGGAAAACAGAAAAAAAAATCATTTCATTTTACAATTTAAGAATTATCAAAAAGAGTAAAGGAAAACTTGACCGTCACACGCTTTAAAGATGAATGCTTCAAGGATTTTCCGCTGGTGATGAACGCGTCTAACCAACCCTTTCTTTCAATCATGTCGAGGTGTAAACAAAGATGATACTGCCACTCAATTATTTTCCAGCCATAAGTTAATCAAAGTACTGAAAGTTCTTCTTGAGAGCAAATTTGAATAATATGCTTTCAAGCTGTCTAAAGAATTCGCCCAAAGAATAGTATCAATTGTTTTGTTTGTTTGTTTGTTTTTTTTGTTTTTTTTTTGTTTTGTTTGTTTGTTTGTTTTCCCTTTTTTTATAATCAGGACTGTTTAGGAACTTGGTAATTTCTGCCCAGAAAAAGAGAGGGTTTTAAAATTTCATGAACCTGCTGTCAGCATTTGCTCTTAATCTTAAGTTATCATGTTTCCATAATTTTTCTGTTTTGGCTTTATAAAAAAGCTTGCAGTGGTGATCTAACCATGACTATTTAACAATCGAGAATTTTTAAAATTTAGTTTTCACAAAAAGTTGCTTTTTAGTCGGTACCCATGTTGCATCAAGGTCTTACGTTCGTGTAAATTGATATTAGTTCTAATTAACATTCACGGAAATATCATATACTAGGATAGCACCTGCGTGTTGTGAAAGTAGTAGGAATTAAAGTTGTTTTACCCTAATTCTAAAGTCGGAATGCAACGATATGTCCAATTTCTCAGTGACGACCAATTACAGTGCGTACGGCACTTTGATTTACTTTGAAATCTTACACATTTCCGCATCAATAACCACTGGGCCTAGTTTTCAACCACACTTTGCCTGAATTTTCCTATTGGTAACCCTTCTCAAATTTTGTTGAGGAACCCAAAATATTGGCGTTGAAGGGCGAGGCTTATTTGACTTTGAAATCTTAAATTATCTTCTTATTAACGACTGGGCGAATTTCAATCTAACTTGGCATGAATGTTCCTTGGGTGATCCTTTTCAAAGTTGGTTGCGAAATTTTGATTGACGCCCAAATATGGGCGTGGCAGGGCGGGCAGTTTTTTACTTTGAAATCTTTAAACATCTTCTCCTCAGTAACCGTTGGGCCAATTTCAACCAAACTCGGTACAAATCTTCCTTTGGTGACCCGTCTAAGAACTTATTTGTGAAATTTTTGATTGACCCAAAATATGGGCATGGCAGGGCGGGATATTTTTTAAGGTATTTTTTCAATCATCATTAAAGTGTCAAGTGAGAGATTTAGAGCCATTCTTGTCCTCTTATTGTTGTTGACATAGTCTTTGTGCACATGTTTATTTGGTTGCTCATTAAAAATCAGTTTTGTTTTACTTAAAAAGAGCAAGACCCCATATCAATATCATATTTATTCACTAGTGAT
This sequence comes from Fragum fragum, assembly GCA_946902895.1. Classification (NCBI taxonomy): domain Eukaryota; kingdom Metazoa; phylum Mollusca; class Bivalvia; order Cardiida; family Cardiidae; genus Fragum; species Fragum fragum. Next base: position 26,973,907 of record OX336377.1, on the reverse strand, counting down.
ATCTGATTCATATTCTATTACCTTTGCAGCATATACCTTAAACAGATAATGTTTATCGATGACACGTTGTAAATCATAAATTCGTGCTATGGATCTGAAAAAAGACCCGAGAAGCGGGATACCTTTTCTAAATTTTATTAAAAAATTTTCCTCTTGTTATGTTATTTTGATTTATTAATTACCAAGCACTCCATCGTTTTACTTACCCTAGGATTCCTCTACAAACGATCTCGAAAGCACTTAGAGATAAGTTGCAAAGCATCACATCTTACCACACCTCTCTAATTGTAATCATTTCTAAGTACAATCATTGAGTAACAAAGAAAAATGTTAGAGTTGAACAATGAAATGTGAGGAGGCCTGCGACTATGGTCTGTCGAATCTGGTGGTCCGCTGTTTGTGAGACTTCTACTATCGACGCCGATCAAGTGTTTAATGGCACTTTCAATCCAGTCTGCCAATCATCGATGCCAATCATCGAACCGCCAACATACTCTTACAATATTTGAAACTAACCAGGTAAATTCATATTAAACCATCATGGTGAAGCAAAAGAAAGAACAATCCATAAAGTAACTAACTAATCAGCAATGCTGCATATTTGTACAGACTTTATTCGGTACCAAACCTCTGTAAGTACTAATTTGATTATCTAAATGTTCCTGAACATTTCCTATTCCAGTAAATGCATCTTTTTAATATGTCTCTTTATAGTTCTTGTTTTATTATTTTAGTGTTCCCAAGCAATTTAAAGTCCAACAAATGCTTCTTTTTAATACAAATCACTACTCTTTATAGTACTAGTTTGATTAGTTTAGTGTTCCCAAGCAATTTGGAGCTCAATAAATGATTCTGTATATGTACCATTACTCGTTAGAGTACTACTTTGGCTATTTAAGTGTTCTGAAGTAATTGTGGATCTATTAAATTCTTCCTTTGAATCTGTGTAAAAAACTTAAAATTGTTGCATAATTGACTACTTTAGTGTCATTAAAATATTTGGAGTCTAGTAAATAGTTATTTCAAATCTGTACCAGAACTCTTTAGGATTCTCATTTGACTATTTTAATGTTCCTTAACAATTGGGATTCGAGTAAATGCTTCTTTTTAACCTATATCATAATTATTTAGAGCACTACAACTCTTAAAGGTACTATTTAGATTATCTAATATCAAATTGACTCCATTAAATGCATCTTCTTAATCAGTACTAAAACTCGTTTGAGTACTAATTTGATTCAAACAATTTGGAGACCAGTAAATGCCTCTTTTTAATATGTAATTAAACATTTAAGGATGATAACTGTAATGATGCTGCACGATGTGTGGTCCACAAAAGGTTGTATTTTAAGCCCGAATGGCAATATCGATAGCGTTTTCTCGTCTGGCGTCCATCCGTCTCTAGAGTCGACAGATTTAATTAGATTCTCTTTAAACTTTCTCAGAATGAATATACCATCATAAGGGTATCCTTTCGAAATTGGGTCAGATCCGTCAAGAAACACGGGGAAAGGGGAAAGGGACTGTTCCTTTGTAAATTTGGTTAGATTTATTAAGCCCAGTGTGAAAAGGGGCCTTATGAAAATTTAATTACAAAATTTTTTTGACACAATTCAGTCCATTGTTTTCATTAATTCTCTTTAAACTTTCATACAGAATGATTGTACCTTCATTACAATTTTTCATTTTGAAATTTGGTTGGTTCTGTAAAGTATCACGTGAAAAGGGGCTCTATGGAAATTTCATTATAAAATTCTCATAATTAAGTCCACAAATCACACAGATTGAGTGTACTGTCATTACAATTCTTGATTTTGACAGTGGCTCTGATCCTGAAAAGGGGTCTTTTCAAAAACCTATTTAAATATTCTAGTTAACATGATTTCAAAGTTTTCCCCGGATTCACTTCTAACTTTCACAGAAAGATTGTACAGTCATAGGGATACGGATTCACTTTAAACTCTCAAAGAATAACTAAACGAACAATAAAGTATCACAGAAAAAGGGGCTTTTGAGAATTTGATTCTAATATCTTTGTTAATACAATAAAGTCTATAGTTTTTATCGGATTATTTCAAAGATATATGGAATTTGAAACACAGGGAAAATGGCCTTACAGATTATCATTCAAAAGAATCTTGTTTATGTGATAAAGTTCACAATTATTATCAGATTGTAGGGTCGTAAGGAAAGTACCTTTCGGAAATGAAGTGGATCCATAAGAAAACAAAGGAAAAAGGCCTTATAGATTTTCACTCAAAACAATCTTGTTTATATGATAAAGTCCACAAATATTATCGGATTCTGTTGAAATTTGAAGGGTAATACTGAAACTTCCTTTGGAAAATGAAATGGATCCACCATGAAACACGGGAAAGGGGGTCTTAACGATTGTTGCTCAAAATGATAAAGAGGATAAGTCCAAATTATTATATTCATTTTATGCATTCTTCTTCAAGTAATTAACTTCCTTGAATATCAGATTACTTCAACGGAAAATTTGATAGTCAGAAGAGTGTCTCATGCCCTCATGTGCCTCTTGTGTTTAATCTAAGTCGTAACCATTTAAAGTACGAATATGTTCCTAAAGAGCGGGAGTCCAGTAAACGCTTCTTTTTGTATAACATAACTCTCTAGAGTACTTTATTTGATTATCAAAATCTTTCTAAACAATTTGGAGTCCTTAAATATTTTGATGGACTCCGAAGGCGTCCAACAGTGTTACCCACCTTGGAAAATCCAGTAGGATGTTACTAGGCTAGAAGAGAAAAGAAGTAGTGTCCAGTTAGGTTCGATTTTACTATTTTTCCAAACATGTCTCCGCATAACAACTGTACATTTCAAAAATGGTGTAATACGAGGACTTTATATAATTCATAGAATTCGTAAAGACCCCTCTTAAATTCGAACCCACCTACCAACTACCCGCTTTGCGTATTTGCGGCCACGCTTTCGATAGCGCGCAGTCTTTCAATTATATAGTGAGTAATATGCCTTCTTTTTACCAGCTGTATATCGCGGGAGTTATAAGCTATACAAAGATGTTTATCATTATTTTGAATTAGCCGTTTCAATCCATAACCAAACGAATAAAATTGGACAAGATACATCGCTTTGAAATTGAAACCTTTTTACCTTACTTTATGACCTGATTCTATTTCGAGTTATGTATTTTTCTAATCTTATGGCTTGAGCATATTGACTCCTTCAACATGAAATTCTAGGGTCGAAACTGATTTTGAAAGATAAAAATAAAAAAGAGGAAATCGTCAGTAAAAAAGAACTGGAAAGTTTAACTCCAAACAGATATTTTCCTGTAAAGAAAGCTTTGAATTCGTATCATTGAAATATTTTGGGATTCCACACCCTATTTTGATCCTTGATGATTTCACTGAAGGAGGGTCAAGTTCTAAGGATTGAAATACGATATTTTTTTTTAGGGTCAAAACACTTGTTTATGCGTCAAACACAAGCCCCGAATCTTGAGGAAAAAAAGAGTAACGTATATGAAATGTTGTGAAAAATGAAGAAATTTCTAGTAACACAATGTTTTCTGCATGGGAGTGATAAACTATACAGTTACAAAGGTGTTTGTTATAATTTTGAATTAGCCTTTTCAATACATAACCAAACGACAAAATTTTGGACAAGTTAAAAACGACAATTCAAATCGCTTTGAAATTGAAAACCAGGGCCAAGATAGGGTAGAAAACATTATGAAACAAGCAATTTCTCCTTTTCTCACAATGATTTCTCTCCGATAGAATTCTTCAGGGGCGTGAAAAACGTGATTGTGTGAGAATGGGTTGAGGTTCTACTGAATCGGAGAAGGTTTAAAAGATATACAGAATCTCTCATTTTTTTCTTATTGGTAATAATTCTCCATGAATACTGCTAAACTAATATGGCCCAAGTTTCTTTAATGACATCTTAGTTAATTGTTGACTGTCATCGGAAAAGGATAATCTTGGAAAAGAAAAAAAGTATTGATCTTAAAAAAAAGCTAGTGAGACTGCTATCAAGTCAATTTTGTTTAACGTCACCTTAATTGGTATTTCAGTAAAACCGCGGTTAGTAGGTGCACCCAACCATGGCTTCCTGTAAATTTTCACACAAGTTACATGCACAACTCCAACAATAAATTTTGGCCATTACATGTGTAGCTGCTCAGCCAACTTAACAGGAAAAATACTTATCATATTTCCAGCGGTCAAAGATAAATGACGTGTGCAACAATGGCAAGTTGCTCCCAAACTTGTGATCGTTCTCAGGACTCTAGAATAGAAAATACACTGTATTACATATTAAACAAACCAGGCTAGGCGAGACGTTATGCTTAAATAAGATTGTCTAAATTAAAAATGTCATTTTCTAAACCAAAACGGGCATATTATTCCGTCCATCTTCAGTCCTTTCAGTTCTTTGATTTAAATCATTTTATGGCAATGAATTCATTCGTTCAATGTTCCTTAACAATTTGGACCCAAGGAATAGTTCTTTTAAATCTGTTATATAATCAAATATGAATGCTTTTTTCACCCGTGCAAAAACTCATCAGGGTACGGATTGGATTATTTAAATTTGTCCAAACTATTTGGTGTCATGTTAATGTTTATTTTTTACTAGCTTTTTAGGGAACTGATCTCATAGTTCTAATGTTCCTTAACAATTTGGGACACATAAATGCTACTTATCAATTTTATGTCAGGTTAATACTTCTTTGCCAGCCGCGGCCATAGTGGGTAGCGCGCCGGATTCTTAATCATAGAGTCCCATGTTCGATCCCCGGTCGCGGCAAATATCCTTTCCGACATTTGTCTCCCACCAATGGGTGGATAATCTTAAACATTAGTGGGATGGGCAGATTGGGGCTCGGCAAGGATGTAGTGGTGGTACTGATGTGAGAAATACCAGGAAGCCATGGTTAGGTACTCCAGCCGACGTGATATGACTGACATACTATTTAAGTTGGCGTTTGAACCCATTCAAACAAACAAAATAGTGCTGCTTCTTCCTTAACTGTATCGAAACTCTTTAGAGTACGGAATAGGTGCATTCCATTTTAGACTGGGTTACTGTCCCTAGATCCATCGATACTAGGTCTCTCAAAGACAGCGGACAGTTTAATTCCATTTTATCGTCATAGTTGATTTCAGTTTATGATGTTGCGGTATTGCAAATCGATACTGTCAATGTCATTTACCAATTTACTGTCAAGTTAATTATTCTTTCTTGCCAGTACCAAAATTCTTTATAGTAAAGAATTTGTGCTATCAACGTGTCTTAACCGCTTCCATACAGTTCTTGCTGCTTTATTACCAAAACTCAATACAATTCATTCAAGGTCATTAAACCATTTGGAGACACTTTCACCTGTGAACAAACTCTTTAGAGTACGAAGTCGGTGCTTTAAATTGCCCGGTCCCCCAACCCTTTGTAGTCGGGTCTATGTTGCTGCCTTACCTGCATCATATCGTTTTTAAAGTTTCAATTAGGCATTTTCAAAGTTCTGTAAATATACTTAATGCCATAGATCCTAGAGTGGATTCATTCTGACATGCAATTCGAGTCAGGTCTAAGTATTCTAGGTATTCATAAATTGTTCATGTTTATTAAGATAAACTACTTTTGAAAAAACGTTTTCTAGACGTACGCCGTCTCTAGAAATACAGTGAAATCCTGTTAGTCCCAACTCCAAATTGTCATCATTTTGTTACAATTAACCAGACGTTGATATTATACGGAACTGATTGTTATTTAAATCTAATTTGTGTGCAAAAAGCCTGATGCATTTAACCCTTTCCCGTTTAATCCCCGGTTTTTACATCCCTTTGTTTACATACTTGAGAAAACATTGAAAACAATTTCTTCTTTTTCCACAACATTTTCTACCCTTATTAATGATTTTTTTTTATAAATTTGACTTTTAATTGTCGTTTGCCAAACCTTTGAAATTGGACCGGTCTCAAATTTTATCAAAAAGGGTTAAGCAGTGGATTGCTATTATCTACGTTGCAAATAAGAGGAATCCACCGTAAATACCACCATATGTGTTTTATTACTCATCCGGAAGTTGTCGGACTTTAACGCGATATAAAAAATGTGCGAAATCAGTAAACTTAGTTCATCCATTTATCATATATATATATATATATATTTTTCATTTTTACTGGTAAGTTTTGTTAAACCAATCACAATCCTTTATTCTATAACTTATGATAATTGGCTTTCATGTACTTAAAACCGCCGATGCATTTCAAACTCTTTTCTAGAGTATAATTCCACTGAGCGTGCCAAAACTCTTTCTACTAGCTATACCCAAGAAGTTATGGGGAGTTATACTGGAATAAGGTTGTCCGTCTGTCTATCCGTCCGTGGACATAATTTTGTGTCCTCATCTGCTCCTACATTTCCAGACCAATTTTGCTGAAACTTTATCGAAATCTTCCTTGCAATGGGAACTTGTGCACCCGCAATTTTCATAATAATTATTAATTAACTGTTTCAGGAGTTGAGTACCTTTGAATTATTATCCTAAATAGGATATATAAAATGGTGTTTTCTCTGTAGCTAAAACTACTGTACATATGTTAATCTAACTTAGCAGGAATGTTCCTTTGGTCAAGCTCTTTCAAAGTTGTTCAAAGAATTTAATTCCATGCAGAACTCTGGTTGCAATGACAACAAAAAGATCGAATTTCAGAAAATCTTTCAAAATCTTCTTCTCTGAAACCATAAGGCCTACAGCTTTGATATTTGGTATGTAGTATCCCCCACAACGAAGTTATGAGGAAGGTATACTGGATTCAGGTTGTCCGTCTGTCCGTCCGTCTTTCCGTCCGACTGTCCGTGGACATAATTTTGTGTCCTCATCTCCTCCCACATTCCCTTACCAATTATCCTGAAGCTTTACCGAAATCTTTCTTGCAATGGGAACTTGTGCACCTGCAATTTTCACAATGATTAATAATCAACTGTTTCAGGAGTTATACCCCTTTGTATCATTTTCCTAAATAGAATATGTAAAATGGTGTTCTCTCTGCAGCTAAAACTACTGGACAGATATTAATCAAACTTAGCAGGAATGTTCCTTTGGTCAAGCTCTTCCAAAGTTGTTCAAAGAATTCAATTCCATGCAGAACTCTGGTTGCCATGACAACAAAAAGGACGAATTTCAGAAAATCTTTAAAAATTTCTCTGAAACCATAAGGCCTACAGCTTTGATATTTGGTATGTAGCATCATCTAGTGGACCTCTATCAAGATTGTTCAAAGTATGGCCCCAGGGTCAAAATTGGCCCGTCCCAGGGGGCACAAGTTTTACATGGGTGTTTAAAGTCAAAACTTATTTTTTGTGAAACAGAATGGCCAAGAGCTTTGATATTTGGTATGTGGCATCATCTAGTGGACCTCTACAAAGAATGTTGAAATAAGGCCTCCTAGGTCAAAATTAGCCCGTACCCGGGGTCACAAGTTTGAACACAGGCTCATATAGTGGACACTTTTAAACATCTTTTCCTCTGAAACAGAAGTGTCTACAGCTTTAATATTTGGTATAAATGTAGTATCATCCTATGAACCTTTACCAAGATTGTTCAAGTTATTGCCTAAGATCAAAATTGACTTATCCCCGGGGTCATAAGTTTTACATGGGCTTGTATAGTAACACCTCAAAAAATCTTCTTCTCCAAAACCATGAGGCTTACAGTTTTCATATTTGGTATGTAGCATCATCTGATGGATCTCTATCAAGATTATTCAAATTATGGCCCAGTGGTCAAAATTTGCCCGTCCTTTGGGATCACAAGTAATTGAAGTTTTACATGGGTGCAATCTTATTAAAACCATCTCTACGAAGCCACTACGCTATATCTCCGTAGCAATAGGGACGTAGCAATAGGCTATCATGGTGGATCTGATTTTAATCCGATTGACATAGGTGCATATAAGTGAAAACTTTTAAAAATCTTCTTCTCCAAAACAGAAAGGCCTACAGCTTTGATATTCGGTATGTGGCATCATCTTTCAATTAACTATTTCAGGAGCTATTTCCCTTTGAATTATCATCCTATATTCGGGTAGAATGTATAGAAAATAAATATTGTGTCCGCTTCTTCTTCTACAGTTCTTACCCGATTTTGCTGAAACTTTAATGGAGTCTGCAGCTGCAGTTTCAATTATGATTAACTATATCAAGAGTTCTGCCCCTTTGATTTATTTTCTTATATACAATATATAGAGAATATATCATAACTCCTGAACAGGTTGACAGATTAAAAAAAAAACAATAAAAGTGATTCACGTGTTTATTCCAGAACATAAACGCCATGTTCGACGTTGCACGAAATCCATAATTTCTATCTTCAATGTTGAACGAAATCCCTATTTTTTTTTACAAAGCCATTCGGCCCCTTATTGACTTGAAATTTAAAAAAATAAATAAACAAAAAAATTGTCCACTTGATAAATCAAGAATGACCAACATTTCAATGGTTACAATTTGGCCTCATTTAAAAATAGGCGGTAGTTCAACCTACTTTACTGTCAAACCGGCCCCAAATCTGTACGAAATAAAGAATAACGTAATAAATGCATGTTTGTTTCCTTTTCATACAGCTGTACCATGTTCACAGATCTGAGGAGAAGAAACACATTAAAATCTTAAGCAAGTGATTACATTTGAACAACACACCATGTCATAAAATTGGTAAAAATAGATGCATAGAAATATAGCACTGTCCCAAGGGGCCAGGATTTAAGATCTCATCCGATAGAAAATTAGTTTGTTTGTTTTGTAAGCTCAGGGCTCAAATCCGTGATCTTGAGGTTTGAAGTCAGGTGCTCTGTGAATTTCGTAATTGGCAGCAGACACACACTACTTCAGTGATTTATATAACATCTTTAGATATTGGTTTCAACTAATTAAAATTTCCACAAGTTTGAAAATGCAACAAATAATGAATTAACGTCGAAAAACAATACTGGCTCAGTATGATTATAGTCCGAAATAGGCAAGTTTAACCTACTCCCACACAGTGACGCTTTTAAACGCCTCTCAATGAAAGATTTGGAAAACATTGAGGAAAATGAAGAAATTGCGTGGCACAATAGACAAAGATTTTCAAGATTTCATCAACTTTAGATTGTCGTCTGCAACTTGGTCTAAAATTTTATCGTGTGGGAATGAGAAGTGCTTTAAAGATTATTAAAAAGCATTGACCAATAATTGCCTTAAATTGCATAATTGGAATTAATTAGTAACAGCCACTGACTATCTAATAATCAGTTTCATCAAAAACAGTGAAGATAAAGTGTTCGATAGAAGACAATCACGTTAATTTTTATATTTATATATTATTTTGCTAAAAAATAGCGTTACAAACAATCCTATAGACCGAATAAACTAAAATTATATTTTTCATGCAAAGGTTTCCCTTTCTACAACGAAATTCAAATACAACATAAAATGTATGAATAAAAGTCAAGAAACTTAAATATTTATAGGGAAATACGTTTACATAACACATATATACGTACGTTTAACCCTTTCTTGTACAATCCCTGGTTTTTACGTTCCTGTGATTTTATACATGAGAAAATATTGTGGATAAAGAATAAATTGCTTGTAACAAGCAATTTCTTCTTTTTCCACAATATTTTCTACCCTACTGAATGGTTATTTTTCATTTAAATCCACTTTAAATTTTCGTCTGCAAAACCTTTGAATATGGACAGGTCTAAAATTTTGCAAAACAGGAAAGGGTTAAGCACTAGAACAATAAATTTGGGACGTTTTGACGATTTGGGGGCCGGTTTAACCGTTTTTATGAATGCAAGGGTCCGTTTGAGGTTTTCGTTGTGGGTCGGTTTGACTGTTTGGGGGCCGATTCGACCAGTGGCCGGTTTCACAAAGGTCCAGTTTGACTGGTTCCCTTAAATCTTCAGAATCAGCAACCATCAGCTTATGGCAATTAGAAGACTAGTTTATCAAAAAACAATATTGAAGATGACATATGAACTTTGTACAGGGACAGAGATTCCAAAGATTGGACGTAAATATACTGTATCTTGTTTATAATCACTGATTTATTATCCTATCTAGAAAGGTATACAGTCACTTCGTACCATAACCGTTTCGTACCATAATTTCTGTGGTTATTAGCTTGGCTGTTTTCCGAGACAACCCGAGGTATTGCGATAGCCTTGGTGTCGTCGTAGTCGTCCGCGTTGTGTGAAAACTTTGACATTTTTTGATATCTCTGGTTCTACTAAAGGCATTCACTTGAAACTTGGCACACTTCTTCACTATCAAAAGAGCAACCTATTCTATCGAGGGGGAATAACTCTAGATGCATTTTGTCCACTATCCAGCACCCAACAGCTGAGCATAGGCACCTGTAGGCGGTGCTCTTGTTTCGCACCAGCCTTTTATTAGACTATTCAGCTTTTCTAACATCCCCCAGAAAACTACTTGGAAAATCATTGTTGATTATGAAGAGGCTTGTGACAACCAATTTTTTTCATTATCACAATGCACGTTTTCTTCTAAGAAAGACATAAAAGTAGATAAAATTCCATCTTCATAAAATTTGTGATCTGCAATTTCCTCAAATTTGGATCAGTCTAAAATTTGTTATTGGCATTTGGTTATTTGTTACTTTGTCACATTATTTGGTAAATGATGATACAAATCTTACTTCTAATTCATTTCTAGTAATCATAATACCGCCTTATTTAAAAAATTAAGGAAATGCGTTAATACTGTATCATCAAGTATCCATTTTCCTGATGGATTGTCGTCAGAATTCCACATGTTTTATGATCCATACATTGAATAAAGCAAATAGATAAGATAGTATCTCATCTTATTAATGTTTCTGTTTACAAGCAATTTCTTCATTTACCACATTGTTTCTTGAGTGGTGTCTAAAATCGTGTTTATGTTGGAATTAGCTCAAAATCCTGCTTCAGTCTGTCGCTTTTCCAAATGGAAACTGATATTTCTTTTACAAGCTATTTCTATGTTAAAACAAAGCCATACCATTGGTAAACACAATGCTGAAATATTATGCAAATCAAACTACAGTCAAAAAGGAATAATTTAGAATCCTTAGCTTGTGAAGATGATGATTTGCTTGTTGTTTTCTTTTTAGCTCATTTTAGCACAACATGTTCAAGAGGAGCTTTTTGGATCACTTGGTGTCCCTTTCACGTTGTTTAACATTTTCTTTAACCATTCAGAATTTCCCACAATATAGAATTTTAGATCAGTCAAAATTCAAAGGTTTTGCAGATAACAATTTTAAGTTGTTGAAATCTTGAAAAATCTTTGTTCTTTGGTGCAGAAAACATTTTGGATAATGAAGAAATTGCTTGTGACAAGCAATTACTTTATTTTCCCCTATGTCTTCCAAAGATTTCATACTGAGGGGTATTTAAAAGTGCCATTATGTGAGAATGGGTTAAACACCTCCTGGTAATGTACTTGAGCCAATTTGGACCAATCTTAGCAGGAATGTTCCTAGGGTGACTGTTTTCAAAAATTGTTTTGTGAAATTTGTAAAAGAATGGGGGCAGGGCAGGGCTTATCAGACTTATCAGAGGAATCACAAAATAATTATCTAAAAATCTTCACCTCATAAATCAGTCATCAAATGTGGACTAAACCTAGGATGGAATGCTGCTCAAATGACACTTTTCAAAACCAGTACATGAAATTATCATTCGCAAAAAGAATGGGCATGCCAGGGCTAGGCTTCACAGACTTGGAGATATCAAAAAATAATTCTCAAGAGACTTTTCTATCTCTCTCATTTTTAGCTCACCTGAGCACAGTGTGCTGAAAGTGAGCTATTCTGATCGGTAAATGTCCAGCGTCCGTCTGTAAACATTTATTAAAAATTCTTCTCCTCCTTGACCATAAGGCCTCAAGCTTTGATATTTGGTACATATCATCACCTATTGACCCTCTGCCAAAATACTTTTCTCTTACTGTACTCTGAAAATTAGCCCTTTTCTGTGCAATCCCTAATTTTACAAAGGAACTCTTTGAAAATCTTCTCCTCCCATACCATTGGGCCTAGAGCTTTAATATTTTGAATGTATCATCATCTATTGACCCTCTACCAAAATGCTTCAAAGAATTACAATATCCTGAAAATTAGCCCTTTTCTGTGTGATACCTGATTTTACAAAGGAATAAATAAGAAAATCTTTGAAGAACTTCTTCTCCCAAATCATAAGGCCTAGAGCTTTTATATTTGGTATGTATCATCACCTATTGACCCTCTACCAAAATACTTCAAAGAATTACGGTATTCTAAAAATTAGCTTTTTTTGTGTGGTATCTTGATTTTACAAAGGAATAAGGAGGGAAATCTATGAAAATTTTCTTTTCCCAAATAGTAAGGTCTAGAGTTTTGATAATTGGTATGATTCAGTGTTTAATGACCTTCTACCAAAATTCTTCAAAGAATTACCATCTTCTGAAAATTAGCCCATTTCTGTGCGATCCCTGATTTTACAAAGGAATAAAGATGGAAATCTATGAAAATCTTCTTCTCCCAAACCATAATTCCTAGAGCTTTGATATTTGGTATGTATCACCTACTGACCTTCTACTAAAATTCTTCAAAGAATTACTGTATTCTGAAAATTAGCCCTTTTCTGTGCAATCCCTGATTCTACAAAGGAATAAAGACGGAAATCTTTGGAATTCTTTTTCTCAAAAACCATAAGAGTTTTTATATGTGGTATGCTTTAATGTCTATTGACCTTCTACCAAAATACTTCAATGAATTACTGGACCTTGAAAATTAGCTCTTTTCTGTGCCATCCCTGATTGTACATTGGTATAAAGAAGGAAATCTTTTAAAATCTTCTCCCAAACCCTTTACTTTAATACTTCATAGAATTATCGTACTCTGAAAATTAGCCCTTTTCTATGCAGTTCCTGATTTTAAATAGGAATAAAGAAGGATATCTCTGAAAATCTTCTCCTTCTAAACCATTAGGCTTAGAGCTTTAATATTTGGTATTCATTGATGTCTCTTCACCCTATAACAAAATAATTCAAAGAATTACCGTATCCAGGAAATTATCGCTATTTGGTGGGATCATCAAATATACCTAGGATTAAAAGAGAAAATCCTTAAACATCTTCTCCAAAACAATTAGACAGATTGCCTTGCTATTTTGTATATATAGCCTTGAACCATCATACTCAGGGGAGCAATTTAGGACCATCATGGTCCTCTTGTTATCTTATTTTTTCCAGTTGGAACATTTAAAATTCGTGGCAAAGAACTTATTCACCAGACACTTGATACAGCACTAGCTACTGGCTACAGATTATTTGGTATAGTCATTCAATACATTAACTCTTGTCATGCTAAACCCTGAATGTTCCTGCTTTTGAAAGAGGTATAGCCTAAGATTAGCTTGCACATATGTGCAGTCTGATCTTAGTCTACACCACCTGTTTGGCCTAGTTAAGTCTAAGTTGTTTATCAAATTATTTACATAAACAAATATTGGCCCACAATTAGGGCCTTTCATTGCTTTCAGGCCTGTGATTTTAGTGTTATTCTAAACAAAAAATAATATTCACAATGACAAGGGTTAACTTTTGTGATCTGTCTTGAGAAAAGCAGCAAAAAGAATGGCATCAGGCCCTGACCTGAGTGGCAGAGAAATTGAGCTCTTAGTAATTTTTAGCTCCACTGGCTGAAAACCAGAGAGCTATTGTCATGGCTTTGTGCCTGTCACATGTGCGTTTGCCCATCCCTTTGTCCGTCAATAAACTTTTACTTTGAAAATCTTCTCCTCAGAAAGTATTGAACAAAATTCAACCAAATTTCACAGAAATGAGCCTTGCATGAACCTTTATCAGATTCCTTCAAAGAATTTTGATTGGTTGAAAAACACAGCTTTATTGGCTGGGCTAATTTATATTTGGTGATAGCTTTGAAAATCTTCTTCTCAGAAAGTATTTAATGGATTTCAACCAAATTTCACAGAAATGATCCTTGTTTGTACCTATATTAGATTCCTTCAAAGAATTTTGATCGGTTGAAAAAACATGGCTTAACCCTTTCCCATTTTTGGAAATGTTAGACTAGTCCAAATTGAAAGAGGTTGTAGACAACAATGAAAACTAGATGCCATTTGAAAAGAAACCATCCTATGTGGTAGACAAAATTGTGGTAAAAGGAGAAACTGCTTGTTACAAGCAATTTCTTCTTTTCCACGATGTTTTCTTGAGTATAAAATCACAGGAATGTAAAATCCCATATTTGAACGGGAAAGGGTTAAAAAATAGGCTGGGCTAATTTCCTTATATGGTGAAAGCTTTGAAAATCTTTTTCTCAGAAACTGGTGGATGGATTTCAACCAAATTTCACAGAAATGATCCTTGCATGAACCTTTATCAGATTCCTTCAAAGAATTTTGATTGGTTGAAAAACATAGCTTTAATGGGCAGAGCTAATTTCTATATATGGGAAAGCTTTGAAATCTTCTTCTCAGAAACCGGTGGATGGATTTCAACCAAATTTCACAGAAATGATCCTATGGTGAGATATTGTCATGGTGTTGTGTCCGTCGTCCATTTGACCGTACATAAACTTTTCCTTTTAAAATATTCTCCTCAGAAAGAACTGAACAGATTTCAACCAAATTTCACAGAAATGATCCTTGGGTGACCCTCTATCAGATTCCTTCAAAGAATTTTGATCAGATGAAAAACATGGCTTTAATGGGTGGGGCTTTTTCCATATATGGTAAAAGCTTTGAAATTCTTTTTCTCAGAAATCAGTGGATGGATTTCAACCAAATTTGACCGGATCAATCCTTGGATGACCTTTTATCAGATTATAAAAAAGAATTTTGATTGGATGAAAAATATGTCTTTAATGGGCAGGGCTAATTTCCATATCTTGTATATACTGAAAACTTTTTAAATTTCTCAGAAACCTGTAGATTGATTTCAATCAAATTTCACAGGGATGAATTGTCAGATTCCTTCATATAATTTTGATTGTTTGAAAAACATGGCTATAATGGTGTTGTGTTATGTCCATTTATGGTATACAGTGAAAATTTTACATAATGAATTTTACATAACTTGACTTGACTTTTTTAAAAACAATGAAAAGTTTGAAATGATTCTCTAAAACTATTTCAAAGATTTAGATGATTTAGATTTATTTTCATTATATTCAGTTTATTTTAAATTCAAGAAAAAAACCCTAAATCAGTACATTCATGCCAGTGGAGCATTACAGGCGCTCAAGCGCCTCTAGTTAAATGCATACATTATTCTTTTTACCTTACTTGGTAACCTTTTTCTATTCCCAGTGCCTTCAGCCTATTGTCATGGCATTGGTCTGTTGTGCATGAATCTGTCCATCCGTCCGTCTGTAAACTTTAACTTTAAAAATCTTCTTCTCAGAAAGAATTGAATAGAATTCAACCAAATTTGATAAAAATGATCCTTGGGTGGGTCAAAGATTCCTTCAAAGAATTTTGATCGGAGAAAAAACCTGGTTTTAATTGGGCTTATTCCATCTATGGTGAAACCTTTGAAAATCTTCTTCTCAGAAAGTATTTAAAGGATTTTAACCAAATTTACAGGATTGCTCCTTGGGTGGCCTTTTATCAGATTCCTTCAAAGAATTTTGATCAGTTGATAAACATGGCTTAAATGGGCAGGGCCAATTTCCATATATGGTAAAAGCTTCGAAAATTTTCTTCTCAGAAAGAGTTGAACAGGATTCAACCAAATTTCACAGAAATTATCCTTAGGTTACTCTTTATCAGATTCTTTTAAAGAATTTTGATCAGATGAAAAATATAGCTTAAATGAACAGGGCTTATTTCCATATATGGTATATAGTGAAAACTTAAAAAAAAAAATCTCACAAACTATTAGATTGACTTGAACCAAATTTCACATGAATTGTACATTGGTGATCCTTTATTGGATTTCTTCAATGAATTTGATTGGATGAAAATCATGGCTTTTTGGTAGGGCAGAACTCATTTCCATATATGGAGTGTATTCTGAAAATTCTGAAAATCTTCTTCTGAGGAGCCTGTTGAGGGATTTCAACCAAATATCGCAGGAGTGATCCTCAGGTAGTTGGCAGATTCCTTAATATAAATTTAAACTGTTGAAAAACATGGCTTTTATTGTTATGGCTTATGTCCATATTAATTTTGGTTAACAGTGAAAACTTTGTAAATACCTTTTCATCTAAGTTAGTGAATGTTTTATACATAACCCAACTTGACCATTGTAAAACAGTGTAAACTTTGAAATGCTTCTCCAGAACTGACCAGATATATTTGCCAGGTATATGGCAAAGACGGTTCAGTTCATAATCCTGAAAATACTAGTTGCTTAATCAGTACATTCAGGCCTGTGGAGTGATACAGGTGCTCAAGCACCTTTAGTTTTTAAACCCAGGGCTTAACCCATTCCAACACAAGAAAATTTTAGACTGGTCCAAATTGAAAGAAGCTGCAGATGACAATTTCAAGTTGATGGAATTTCAATTTTTTCGTCTTTAGGGATAGAAAACATTGTGGATAATGAAGAAATTGCTTGTTACAATGTTTTCCAAAGCTTTTTTCTTAAGCTTATTGACTCCTTCATCATGAAATTCTAGGATCAAAACTGATTTTGAAGGGGTTAAAAAAAATGTGAATCACCAGTATTAAACTTGAAGGTTTAAGTCAGAACAGATATGTTCCTGTAAATATTTGATGTAAGCATTGAATTTGTGTAGTTTTGAAAAGTACATTAGAAGATACATTTTTCAACTATTTTGGGATCCCACACCCTTAGGAATTTCTCTCAAAGGGTCAAACTCTAAGGGTCGAAATAAGATACTTTTAGATTTTTGAGGGTCAAAACCATGATTTATTAGTGAAACACAAGCTTTCAAGATATAAAAGTAGAATAAAGGAAATGATGTTGAAATGGAGAAATTTCTTGTAATACAATGTTTTCTGCATGTAAAGACGTCTTCTTTTAAATTTCCATCAACTTGAAATTGTTGTCTGCAACTTTGTTGAAATTGTAGGTCAGATTTGTTTGTGTGGTAATGTGTTTTGCAAGTATTTTCATTTCATGGAAAACCCAAATTGTTCCTTTGTTCATGAGGGGTTAAATTTATTTGAATGCCAATATATTCCAAGAACAGCCTTGAAGGTCATTAATGATTAACTCACCAGAGCCCACTGACTTCCAACAAGGTAGTGTAACATGGGTATCAAACAAAGTTAGTATGCAAAAGATGTGGTTGGTAACATGAAAAATGGATTAAAAATATGCTTCTCTGAAACCATTCTTTGGATTTGTGTGATTTCTGCAGGAATACTCCCTGGAAAGCTCTTTACTTAGCTATATACATATATACATGTATAAAAGAAGATTTATGTGTAATGACCAATTTCTATGTGAAAATTGGTTGCTTGATTTCATTTTATCTGAGCTTGTTTTTTTCTCACTTTGGAATTATCTTGTCTATTTTACCATGTTCACTAAGAAATTATCATTATAGAATTATCTGTCTGCAAATTAAACCTAGCATAATGTCACTCATGTCATTCATCATGTCATAATGATCATGTAAGTCAGATAATCAGGTCAATACTGGATTTATTCAACTCATTACCAGTTGACAAAATTTTAGACTGGTCCATATTCAAAGATGTAGACAAATTTTAGTTAACAGAATTTTGGATTTCTTTTGTAACAAGCAATATCTTCATTATCACGATGTTTTCTTAAGATTTTTTCCGGGGGGGGGGGGGGGGTCAAAAATTGTCATTGTGTGGGAATGATTTAGTGTTTGTTCTTTTCTCTTTAGATACTGCTGCTGTATACAGAAATGAGTCAGATATTGGAGAGGCCCTGCAAGAGTTACTTCCGAAGTATAAACTGAAACGAGAAGATGTATTTATCACTAGTAAATTAGGTAAAGTTCTCAATGATTGATTGGTGATTACTCACATGAACTTATACTATAGGACTGCAAGGCAGGGGTCAACACTTACTTTGCTGCAATGGAATCCCCCAGGAATCCCTACTTTTTACATCAGTGTTTCCTCCAGATAATCAGGGATTCCCCCCCCCCCCCCTTCAATTCATATTAACTCATTCTGACACAACCCTGCTCTTTTAAGACTCACAAAGAAAAGCTTTGAAAAACATTGAGTAAAATTTAATAAGCAATTTCTACATTATCCACAATGTTTTTAAAACCAAAAGGACAATTTTTTTTTCGGAATATAGTTAACCTGTGGAACTTTGATGGTCTAAAATTCTACTGTCTTGTAGACAGGTTGAAATTAACTAAAACTTCTTTGACAAATCAGGAGTATTAGTTGATACACTAAGTTCTATTGTACTTTAGAAATATTGAAGGATCCTGACACTGAATCCATAAACTGGAATTGCTGGGATCGTTTCTAATTTACTCAGATCCTCAGGATACCAGAACATTGTTAGTTTGGATCTCTGCAAAGTCAGATATTTTTATGCCCCCGCATCGATAGATGGGGGCATATTGTTTTACCGGTGTCCGTCTGTCTGTCTGTCCGTCTGTCTGTCTGCAAAAGTTAAGCTGCTAAAATTCCTCTAACTTCATCCCTCATTAAGTTACAATGCTAATATTTGGTATGTAGATAGGCACAACTGGGGAAGGTCATTCAAAGGTCAATGTGAAAAATTTAACCCTTTTCCCTAATACTTTACTCAAAAACTTAACCTGCCAATAAACATTTTCCTATTACTTCATTCCTAATTAAGTTACAATGCTAATATTTGGTATGTACATAAGTTTCAACAAGGCACAACTGGGGAAGGTCATTCCATCAAGGTCATGGTCAAAATTTTAACCCTTTTCCCTAAATCTTTACTCAAAAACTTAACCTGCCAACTAAGCATTTTCCTATAACTTCATCCCTAATTAAGTTACATTGCTAATATTTGGTATGTAGATAGGTCTCAACAAGGCGCAACTGGGGAAGGTGATTTCATCAAGGTCAAAGTCAAAATTTGAACCCTTTTCCCTAAAACTTTACTCAAAAACTTAACCTGCCAACTAAACATTTTCCTATAACTTCATCCCTTATTGAGTTACAATGCTAATATTTTGTATGTAGAAAGTTCTAAACAAGGGGAAATTTTTTTAAACCTTTTCCCTAAAACAAAGAAGAAAAAAACAAAAAAAATCACCTGTTTCTAAAAAATTCCTGTTTTGGGGGCATGGTGTTTCACAAACACATCTTGTTTTTGATTTTGTGGCAACATGACTTTTTTTGTCACACTTATTTCTTCAATTGACTTTAATAACTTTTTTAAAGCTGCACTTCTTCGAATATTGAAAACATTTAATACTTATTGACCCTCTACCAAAATACATAAAAGAATTACCATAATCTGAAATTTAGCCCTTTTCTTTGCAATCCCTGCAATCCTAAAAAACTAGGCCTAGAGCGTTGATATTTAATACATGTTTGTGTCATGGCCTATTGGCCCTCTACCAAATACTTCAAAGAATTACTGCACTCTGAAAATCAGCCCTATATTGAGGGATCTCTGATTTTAGATAGGAATAAAGATCAGGGTTCATTCTAGGAATGAAAACCATAGGGACATCATGGGCTGCCCTAGCCCAAAAATTCAGGGAGAAGTGACTTCTTCTTCCAGGAAAAATAGGTAGAAGTTTTGAAATTCAGCGAGAAGTTGGAGCTTTTGCATAACTGAATCTTTGTATTTTGTGCAGGAGTATGTTCAAAAGATAAGCAAAACCTAATAGTGAAAACAAAAAAGTTTGGGCATTTTTAACCCATTTATGAAATTTCAGATTTTTCATCTGTCTTGGTACAAAATATTGTGGAAAAGGAAAAATTTGCTTGTTACAAGCAATATCTACATTGTGAACAATGTATTTCCAGTTATTTTCCATGGGGGTGGGCATCAAAAAGCTTCATTTGTTTGGAATATGTTAAAGATGACAGAAATTCGTATTGGGAAAAGTTGCCATAAAGCAGGATATTCTTCTGACAGAAATGTGGATTAAAATGATCAAGGTGATTAGATTGGGAAAAGACATCAAAAAGCTGACCTGGATTCTTCCAGGCCAAGTAAAGATCTGGATTTGTCTTCAACTTTAGCATTTTCCTGCTAGTTGGCAGAATTTGGTCCCCTACCTAAATTGTCTGACGACAGGATTCCAGTATTATCTTCATCCATGAGCTTTTTAATACTCCCGAAAATTCTAAAATCTTCTGATTTGGTCAAACAGTCATTGTTGTGAGGGTAAACTAGGTAAAGAACAATTGACCAATCTTCAGTCGACAAATATTACGAGGCTCTACTCAATTAGTGATTTCTGGTGTTTTATATGGAACAAATTACTAATTGAGCAAATTTTTCCTGAAAATTTGCACACAGGGTCGGCCCCGTTGTCGGTCCTAAACAATAAGGCCTAGAACCTCGATATTTGGTATGTATCAATGCCTCTTGATCCTCTAACGAAATACTTCACAGAATTGCTGTACTCTGAAAATCAGCCCAATATTGTGGGACTTAAAGATAAATAGGATTAAAGGAGGAAATCCTTAAAAATCTCAAATAATTAGGCATACAACTTTGATATTTTGTACTTATCATAAGGCCTTGAGCCAGTCATACTCAAGGGAGGGGATGTAGGACAATCATGGTCCTCTTGTAATTCTACCTCTGATATTATTAAAATTCAAAATAAACAATGAATTTAAGTTTGGATGACAAAGCAGTCCCAAGTTTTTTCCTTTTGAAACCCTTACTTGGTTTGACTATTAACACTTTTGCCATCATAGTGCTGTTGGTAGCGCATCAGACTCCCAATCTTCAATCACGGGGATGTCATTAATTTGATCTCTGGTGGTGGCACATATCCTTTTCAACATTTGTCTTTCACCAATGGGTAGATAATCCTAAACCTCAGTGCCATAGCAGCTAGAGGCTAGGAAAGGATGTAATGGTGGTATTGGTGCAAGATATATTAGGAATCCATTGTTAGGTGTTCCGGCCGCTGTAATATGACTGAAAAATTGTTTAGAGCAGCATTTAATCCCTTTCAAATAAAACAAATACAGTGACACTTTTAAACACTCCTTAATATGAAAGCTTTGGAAAATATTGCGAGTAATGAAGAAATTACTTGTCACAAGCAATTTCTTCATTATCCACGATGCTTTCTACACAAAAGACAGAAATACTTAAGATTTCAATACTTAAAATTGTCATCTGCAACTTCTTTGAATTTGGACTAGTCTAAAATTTGATTTTGTGGGAATAAGTTAAAGAAATGCAATGTATTATTCATGCGGTTTTAGTAAGGGCTTTGACACTCTCACCATAAAGTTGGTCAATTCATATTGGTTAACCAATTCCCACACAGCAAAATTTTAGACTGTCCAAATTAAAAAAAAATGCAGACGACAATTTAAAGTTAATAAAATTTTAGATTTTATTAACCCTCTGGGTAGAAAACATAGTGTTTCCCTAATTATTTTCTTGGGAGGGGGGGCATCAAAAAGCATCCTTGTGTGGGAATGGGTTACTTCACTCAACAAAGTGGAACATGATGATTTAACCCATTGCTAGATGACACAGTTTTAGACTGGTCCAATTGAAAGAAATTGTAGACATCATTTCAAATTGCACTATAATTGAAGAATAAGTGCCAAGTTGGGTAGAAAATATTCCAAGAATAAGAGAAATTGTGTTATATGTAATGCCTCCTTTATCTACAAAGTTTTCATTTGGGGCATCAAAATGGGTTATTGTGAGGTAATGGGATAGGTGAAAAAGGTTGAAATTGACAGACTATATTTTTCCATTTTGCGAAAAGAATGTTTTATGAAAAGATTGAGTCAAGTAATCTACATGCCAATCAGTTGCAAATCAGAGTACAGAATTGAATTTTGCGAGGTATAATGTCCTTTCTACATTTAGAAAAGCTTCCTGAATTTGAAAACAAAATGTTGTGAAACCAAACCAATCTGTGCTGTCCATCCTGAGGGTTGGTGCAACACTATTGTAAGAACTTTTATAAATATAGTTACAATAATTTTGCGCAGACTCCTCAGTAAATTTTGACAGGGTTTGGTACTTTCCCCCCTTCTGAATTACTATTTGCATGAGTGTTACAATTTTTTTTCTCCTATTTTCAAGGTCCTAAAGATCAGGGTTCTGGGAACTGTCGCAGAGCCTGCCTTGAGTCCATTAGAAATCTGCAGACTGATTATCTTGATTTATACCTTATACACTGGCCTGGTACACAGGGTAAAAAGCCAGAGGACCAGTCTAATATCAGAATGAGGCAAGAGAGCTGGCACGATATGGAGGAACTTTACATGGAAGGTAAAATATTGTCAATCTTTAACCCTTTCCTGTTTTGCCAAATTTTGGACCTGTCAAAATTCAAAGATTTTGAAGACAAAATTTAAAAGTAGATTTAATTTGAAAAATAAACATTCAATAGGGTAGAAAATATTTCTTCTTTTTCTACAATTTCTCAAAATAAAATCACAGGTTCGTAAAAACCAGGGCTTAAGAGGAAAGGGTTAACCCATTCCCACACAATTGTGCTCTTTGATGCCCTTTAAGAAAAAAAAAATAGGTAAAATATTGTGAAGAATGAAGAAATTCCTTTAAACAAGCAATTTCTTGATTTACACAATATTTTCTAGCCTGAATGTTGAAAATCTAAAATTTCAAGAACTTTACATTGTCTTCTGCAACTGCTTTCAATTTGGACCATCTGGTAATGGTTTTAACGTTGCATGCAACTGTCCTATATATTTAATAGCTCTCTTTCTCCTAATGCTATTTCTTTGAAACTTTGCACAATTCTTTGTGCAGTTTCAATTCTTTGTGACAAGCATGTCATCTTCTACTCAAAGATTCATTACTCAGACATTCATTTTTAGTGGATTTTTAATCATTTCTGGTCTTAGAAATTCTTGTATGACTTAAAATTTTGATTGAAAGATTTTTTACCTCTATTACTACTTGGGTATTATGCCTCATATCGACATTGAATTGCTATTATTATCAAGCACCCAGAATAGCCAAACATTACTGTCCTCAGATAGCTCTTGCCCATTTCAAATATTGATTTGAACACTAATAAGGAATCAGAAATTAATTCAAACAAGTAGTCTTGGTATATATGCATTGTTTGCAGGGAAATTAAAGGCCATTGGTGTGTCAAACTATGAAAAGAGACATTTAGAAGATCTGCTCAGTCATTGTGAAGTAAAACCAGCAGTGCTACAGGTAAGTTGACAAGTTATCAGCAACCTTGAGACCTCTTATCCCATTAACAGACAGCAAAATTTTAGACTCGTCCAAATTGAAAGAAGTTTCAGGCACCAATTTAAAAATTGGGCCTGATCTGTCTAGTATCATAGGAAAAGGGGCTGTATGAAAAATTATTACCAAATCCTCATAAACACAACAATGCCCTCAGTCTTTATCAGAATCTCTTCAAACTTTAATAGAATGATTGTACCATCATTTGGATTGTTCCTTTGTAAATTAGGTCTGATTGGTTAAGTGACACAAGAAAAGGCACCTTATAAAAATTTTATTACAAAACATCATTATTACAATAAAGTCCTCAGTCTTTATCATTTTCTTCAAACTATCATTAGAATTGTTCCTTTGTACATTGGGTCTGATTTGTTAATTTAACGGAAAAAGGGGCCTAATGAAAATTTTGTTACAAAAATTCTTGACACAATTCAGTCCACTGTTTTCATTGATTCTCTTTAACTTTTAAAGAATGATTCTACCTTCATTAGAATTGTTCCTTTTGAAATTTGGTATGTTCTGTAAAGTATCATGAGAAAAGGGGCCCTATGTTGATTTCACTATAAACTCATTAACACAATCAATTCCACAGATTACACAGATTGATCAGTGGATCTGATTATGGCAAGTGTCAGATAAAAAGGGGCCTTATGAAAAACTTTCTTAAATATTCTGGTTAAGACAATGATGTCCTTTGATTTCACCGGATTCACTTCAGAATTTCACAGAATGATTGTACAAATACTTAAATGGTTCTTTTCAGAACTTGGTACAATCCATCAAGTTTCTTGTAAAAAGGGGCCATATGATTTTTTTTTTAAATATTCTAGTAAACATAATGAATTCCCAATATTTCATCGGATTCACTTTTAACTTTCACAGAATGATAAAACCAACAGTAAAATATCACGGGAAAAGGGGCCTTATGAGAACTTAAATTTAATATCTTTGTTAACACAATAAAGTGAACAGTTTTATTGGATTCTCTTCAAAGATGCATGGAATAATTGTGGCATTCGAAACACAGGAAAAGGGGCCTTACAGATTATCATTCAAAACATTCTTGTGTAAGTGATGAAGATCACAATCATTATCAAATTGTCTTTTAAATTTCACAGGACAATTGTAGGGTTGTAAGGAAAGTTCCTTTTGGAATGAAATTGATCCATCAGAAAACACAGGAAAAGGGGCCTTATTGATTTTCATTCAAAACAATCCTGTTTATGTGATTAAGTCCACAATTAATGTCAGATTCTGATGAAATATTCACAGAATGATTGTAGGGTCACAAGGTAACTTTCTTTTGAAAATGGAGTGGATCAGTCATGAAACATGGGAAAAGGGGCCTTGAGGATTGTTGCTTAAAATGATAAAGGGGATAAAGCCCTTTTTTTTTCTTTATGCAATCTTCTTTGAGCAATTAACTTCCTTAAATATCAGATTTCTTTAACGAAAAAACTTGATAACCAGTAGAGCGTCTCAGGCCCTCATGGGCCTCTTGTTTTTAACAAACTCGCATTATCACAATAAAGTTGTCAGTCTTTTCAGATTCTCTTCAAACTTTAATAGACTGATTGTACCATCACTTGGATAATTCCTTTCCTTTGGATCTGGTCTGTTAAGTTTCAAAGGGGCCTTATGAAAATTTTATTTTCTTTTATTACAAAAATTTCTTGTTAACATAATTCAGTCAATAGCTTTCATTGGTTTTCTTTAATCCTTTCCTGTTCAAACCCTTGATTTTACGTCATTGTGATTTTATACTTGAAAAATTATTGTGGAAAAAGAAGAAATTGCGTGTAACAAGCAATTTCTCCTTTTCCAACAATATTTTCTACTACTAATAATTGTTTCATTTCAAATTGCATCCAGTTTTCATAGTTGTCTGCAACCTCATTTAATTTGGACCTGTCTAAAATTTCAAAGAACGGGAAAGGGTTAAACTTTCAAAAATTGATTCATAAGATTTGTTCCTTTTGAAATTTAGATTTTTCTGAGAAAAGGGGCCATATAAAAATTTCATTAAAAATATTCTATTAATACAATAAAGTCTCTGATTGATTGTACCATCAAAATGATCATTGACATTGGACCTGATCTGTCAAGTATCACATGAAAAGGGGCCTTATGAAAAATTTATTTATTTCATTTCCAACAAGTAACAATAGAAAATAGAGATCAAACTTCAAGATAAATTGTTTAAATTTTAATATCCCGACTAGTTTCGGTATAAAAAACCTTTTTCAAGGGACACCATTTTAAACAATAACCCAACAAATGACACTTTTGACGCCCCTCAAGAAAAACAGATGTAACAAGCTTTTACAAAATATTACATCTGTCCAAATTCAAAGGATTTGAAGATGAAAATTTCAAGTAAATTTAATTTGAAAAAATTCAAACCATTCAGCAGGGCAGAAAACATTGTAGAAAAAGAAGAAATTGCTTATTACAAGCAACTTCTACTTTTCCTGCAATGATTTCTCAATTATTAAACATCCTGAAACCCGGTGTAAGTGTTGACCCTTGTATCCTCCACAACATTTATTGTTCATTACAGATAGAGCATCATCCTCATCTTGTAAGAAAGTCTCTCGTTAAATACTGTCATGAAAATGGCATTGTGTTCCAGGCCTATTCTTCTTTAGGCACCAGTGTTGAAGATAACAAAGTAAGTGTCTATGGAGTTAAAAAAAATTACGGCTTTTCATGACTGCGCAATCAAAGATCTGGGGGCATATTTTTTACCACCATCTATATATCTGTAGATCAATGTCTTGCAAATCTTTACACAACATAAAGTCTCTGTTACACTAAAGACATCCAAAATATTCAATATGTAGGTACATGTGGTCTATGCACATGGAAGTATTACCAGGCTATGGTCATTCATTTTGCAAGGTCAAGGTCATTAGTATTATTTTAAAAAAAAATGCTGTTTCAGGGGGAGTATGTACTAAATCTTTCACCAGACCAGTTATGTGATGCTGGTTCAAATAAAAGCATTCACTAACAATTGTCTACTTGCTGGCCATTCTTGCTTATCTCCATCAAGAAGTTTGAGACACTATTTATTTTTTTTGCAAAATTTATAACAGTAATATGTAACAAAAATTAAAATGGTAACCAAGAGGCTTGAATAAGCTGTAGTTATGATGATTAAGTCACCAAACCAACAAAACTGCAGCGCTGATTTGATTGGTTTATCAATTTTTTGATTGACAGCTGTGATTCATCAGTTATAAGATAAAGTGAAATCATTGAAACTTTATTAAGTAGAATAGATACTTACATTGCCTATGAGGAGGGAAATGTAACATCATTGAAAACACATTTTCTTCTTTTTCTTACAATTTCCAGTTTGCATTATAATATTTTGTAGATCCTGCTTGGGGAGAGCAAGATTTTTTTGATATAATCACTCACAAGTCAGTGTATGTGCACTAGTGTTTATCAATTAGCGAGTCAGTC
Organism: Fragum fragum; assembly: GCA_946902895.1. Taxonomy (NCBI): domain Eukaryota; kingdom Metazoa; phylum Mollusca; class Bivalvia; order Cardiida; family Cardiidae; genus Fragum; species Fragum fragum. The sequence goes on along the minus strand of OX336377.1, from coordinate 26,947,060 downwards.
CATCACAATTTGTCCAGAGCATATCTCCTACATGTATGTGTGGATTTCCAAATAATTTGGCATGGTTCAAGGTAGAGGTCACAGCTCAAGGTCTTATATTTTGTTTTAGCTTTCCAGATCACTTCAACTACATTTTTGGATTGATTTTAAAATAATTTGGCACAATTATTCTCCATCTTGAGCTGATGTGCTATTTGAAACACAATTGATAGGGGTAAGGTCAAGATCACGATTTCAGTGGGTTGGATTGTTATCATTTGACAACTTTCTAGTTGAAGCTACAAATGATGGATACTTTTGTTGCAAAAAAGAAGTTCATGAATCGTTTCCGATTCTCAAGAATGGATGACTATGTTTTGGGTTGGATTGAATGTTTTAGTTGTATCTGTGTTGATAAAGACAGGATCTGATACAGTTGCTGTCCTCAAATATTTTTAAGATTGTAGTTTGATTCCCCAATACCTAGTTCAAGGCTATTTTTGTTCTTTTCTGTAGCTTCTCACTGATCCAGTGGTTGTAGAGATGGCTGCCACATACAAAAAGACACCTGCACAGATTTTACTAAAATGGGCTTTACAACAAAATTTAGGTGAGATTCACAAAATATTAGTCTTCGCTCCACTGACCAATGGCTAATTTACCTATTCTTTTGGCACTTTTTCCAAAGTGTGTGGTGTATGTGTCCTTAGATAGATTTTTCATCAACTTTTGTCCTCTTCCATGTCTGTTTAATTGGACAAGTGTGAAATATTGGTCGATTTGGTTGAATATTATTTACTTGCATACATGGGCCTTATTTTGTAAGCTGGACTAAATAACTTGGGTGTACATCAGTACAAGGGAAGTAGTTTTTCTAGACTGAAAATTTCTTTGCATACAAGTGCCCCCCCCCCCTTGAATATAGCGAAAACCCTATAATGCTCCTTAGTATAATCAGTCTGAAGCACCTTTAGCTACAATATAGAAAATGTGTAATAAGAAGAAAGTGCTTATACAAGCACTTTCTATTCTTTTTCCAACAATATTTTTAGCTCTTCTGAGCACGAATTGCTTATGGTGAGGTATTTTGATCACCCTCTGTCTGGCATCCAGCAACTGAGTCAACAGTTTTAAAACATCTCCTCCAAACTGCTTGGCCAAAACCAAATTCACAGAAATGTTCCTTAGGTGGTGCTCTTTAAAAATTGCTAAAAGAATCGAAATCCGTTGAAACTCTGTTTCCCATGGCAACAAATTTGAAATTTCAAAAGAAATCTTTAAAAATTTTCTTCTTCTGATCCAGAAGGCGTAGAGCCTTGATATTTTGCATGAAGCATCAGTACATTTACCTCTTTAAGAACTGCTAAAATCATAGCCCTCAGGTCCCCAGAGGCAGAGCCCCAGGGGGGTGGTGCTTATATAAAAGATAAAGAAGGATTTTAAACTTGACTATTTGAAGAATAGGCAGGGTTTTCAATAAGAATTGGGACAACAGGTGTAATCTGGAGCCCAACAGATTGGCTGGGGTCAAGGGAGCCGCCTTAGGCCCCCTTGAGGGTCCAGGGCAATGCCCTGGTAGGGGGCTGGCCGAAAAACAATTTAGGCATTTCTCAATCCACTTCGACAGCTCTTCTTTGTGTTTTACATTGCAGATTTTCTTACACTTTTAATTCATTATATTGGATTTTTGTAATAAAAATATAATACTTACATTGTCTGGTCATATAATTCAAAACTGCTTTATACCATTTAGAATACTTGATCGGAAAGGGGAGTATTAAAAAAGTTCCCAGCTGAAACTCTTAGTCACTATACTTATGCTTTAGATAAAATGCTGTGAACACAAAATTAATAAATAGTTGCATGGGCTTGGTTGTGAAAGGAACTTCATATTTATTGCTGCCTAGATATCATCTAGTCAAGAAATTTCTCTAACAACAGGACATTAATGATTATATAATTATTTCAATATACCATTTACAAGTTATGGTCTTTTTATCGCTTCGAAATGTGATAGAAATTAAATAAGAGACTGTAAATTTTGAGGTTGAAAATACCAAGCCTATTAGCCGCATTTATTGACCCAAATTACACTATAATGCAAAACTATACTCTTCAAAGTTCATGAATGATTATATGTCAATTAAACTTACAGAAATCAACGTCTTTTTGGCCTTTTTAAATCCAACGTCGAATAAAATACAATTGTCTGCAGTCGAGGCTTTTTTTACTTTTTTGTTTGGCATCCCTGTTTACAAACATGTGAAAACAACTTCGTATCATCATATATGATTGGATGACTGGTTTCAAGAATCCAATGATTGGCCTCATAACATTGATACACAAATTAGACAGGTTTTGCGGTAAGTGAACCAGTGGTGTTGTAATATCTTACCGGTGTTGCTTTTAAGATTTATTTTGTAAACAAAATGCAACTGATATTTTTGAATTCCTGTGAAAATAATCAATCAAAAGTTGATTTCAACCGATATTTTAGATCATCAATCCGCTATTAATGAAAACCCTGATGGGGGCTATTCCGGTCACCCAGGCATTTTCGTTGGACCAATTTAAACCTGATTTGGCAGAAATGTTCTTAAGGTGGTGCCCTTTAAAAATTGCAAAAAGAATTGAAATCCATTGAAACTCTGGTTGCCATGGCAACAAATCTGAAAATTGAAAAAATTACCTACTCATAACCCAGAAGGTGTAGAGTCTTGACATTTTGCATGAAGCATCATTGACCTCTTGCAGAATTGCTAAAGCCATAATACCCTTGGTCCCCAAGGAGCCTCATAAAGAAATAAAGGGTTTTCAAAATTATATTTCTTCCAAAACTACTGGGCAAATTTCTACCAAAGAATTCAAATCGGTTTAAAGCTCAACATCAGTAAAACCATAGAAAAAAAAACACTTTAAAAAAATCATCTCCACCCGACCCAGAAGTTGTAGAATCTTGATATTTTGCATGTAGCATCAGTACAGACCTATTTCAAAATTGCTAAAATTTCAGAGCCCAAGAGTGATTGGGTTTATATAGAAATAAAGAAGGTAACTCTTCAAAAAAATGTGGCTGCTGCCCCTCTTGTTTTACATATGGAATGGCAACTTTTATGATAGTACTTACTTTATGGTGTCATCTGCTGAAATTTGGAAATGTCTAGAATTTTGAAAATCAGTAAAGGGTTGAAGCCAATCTATTCATCTTGAAATTCACTGTGTTGTTGAAGATTTGGTAAAACATCTTTTATTGTGAAGGACTGATATGTTATTGTACTTTATTTAAACCATTAACAACACAGAACAAATTTTAGACAGGTTTAATTTGAAAAAAATTGCAGACGACAATTTCAAGTTGGTGAAAATTAGTGTAGAAAACATTGTTGACGGTGAAGATATTGTTTGTCTTTTCTTGAGAGGCATGAAAAGGCGATAGTTCGGGAATGGGTTAATGATTAGGAGTCAAATATCAAGGTTAATTTTTTTAAAAAATGATTTAGGGTTCCATTTTTATTGCAGGAGTTATCCCAAAGTCAACTAATCCACAACATATAAAAGACAATTTTGATATTTTCTCAATGACACTGTACGAAGCTTGTATGGAGAAGTTAAGTAATCTTGATACTCAGCATCACTATTGTTGGAATCCAGAGTCTGTGTCATGATAAAACAGAGAAGCACTGATGAACAGAGATTCAGGTTTTGCCATCAACCATAGAACAAAAACCCAGATATCAAACTACGTCTGGAATTGATCATCAATATAGTGACGGAGTGGAGAGTTCATTGATTTTCACTCGAGTCAGGTGTCTGCAATCTACTCCAATAGGACTTTCCGCTTCGAATTAAAATGGTTATCTTTTAAAATTTATAACATGTAACAAAAGAGTTGGTTTGCAACCTAAACAGCATAACTACAGCTTTATCTGCTATAGATAACATGATTAAGTCGCCAAACCAACAAAATGTTTCAAATAAATGGCGGCAAAAGCTGGAGTTCAAAGCTAAAGTCCTGGATGAATGATTGGATTGATTGATTGACTCCTTGATTGCCAGCCATGATAGGTTATTTAGAGAGGATGTGAACAAGTGAACAACTGAAATTAAAATGTGAAGCAAGGAATTTTTAAGTTCAAATATTCGTTACCTGAGTAAGGCCTTGAAATTTAAGATTGATTCAAATTGAGAGAAATTCCTTACAATTTGAAGTGACTTGCTGCAAGTATAAATTGATTAAAGTACCAGATAATATCAAAGTACTGAAGGTCCTGAATGTCGCCATGGTTTAGATTTGATTATGATTTTATTTGCAATTGTTGAGAATTAATCTAAAATATCAGAGTAATATTCTCAATTTCAGGGGAACTGTATCATATTCATCAAGTCAGTCTTGAAGTTTAACACAAGAATCACAGCATAGATTTTTAAATGTACATAATGTTTAATCCTATCCTGTTTTGTAAAACATTATGTGAAACACTACTAAAAAGGAAATTTATTACATTTTACAATAAAAGATTTTTTTTAAAACTCTTATGGCCACAAAAATTGTACTTTAGGGGGTGTGTGTGTGTCTCTGTTTATAATATAGTATCACTGTTGGGCATGCAAAATGTCATAACTACAGCTTTCTTCAAGCTATAATTATGACATTTTCAAGCCAAACAACAATGCATATTAACCCATTCCCACACAATGCTACTTTTTGACGCCTCCTAAAGAAAAATAATTGGGAAAACATTGTGTAAAATGAAGAAATTGCTTGTCCAGTTGAAAAAATCTCCAAATTTAAAAACTTTAAATTGTTGTCAATAACTCCCTTCAAGTTTGACTAGTCTTAAATTTTATTTTGTGGTAATGGGTTAAATCTGTTAAATAAATATTAGACTGGTTCAATATAAATGAAGCTGCACTTTTCAAAATGTGTGTAAATTAAACAAGAGGGCCTTGATGGTCCTATATCGCTCATCTGAATATGTGAGTTCCAAGTTTAAAAGACTTTCTTCATTTTCTCTTTAACAAATGGGATCCAACGGTTGGAAAAAAGTTGTGACCGCTAGAGTGCTAACAAAATATAGGACTGAAGCTCCTGAATGTTGCCATGATCCAGATGATTTAAGTATTCACAATTACTTGGAATGAATCTAAATATCGGAGTAATATTCTCAATTTCAGTGGATTTGTATCATGTTAGTCTAGTCAGACTTGAAGTTTAACACAAGAATCATACATTTTTATGGGCATATTGTTTTACCGGTGTCTGTCTGTCTGTCTTTCCGTCTGTCTGTCTGTCTGCAAAACTTAACCTGCCAACTAAACATTTTCCTATAACTTCAACCCTGATTAAGTTACAATGCTAATATTTGGTATGTAGATAGGTCTCAATAAGGCGTAACTGGGGAAGGTCATTTCATCAAGGTCAAGGTCAAAATTTTAACCCTTTACCCGTTTCTAAAGAATTCCCGTTTTGGGGGCATAGTGTTTCACAAACACATCTTATTACATTTGTAAATGTACATTTTTTTTTTTAATCCTATCCTGTTCTGCAAAATTTTATGAAGGATGAATGAAAGTGGAGAATTTATTACTTTGGATAATAAAGGATTTTTTTTTATTCAAACTTGTATGGCCTTATAAATTGTAATTTAGGGAGTCTCTATGTTTTAAATATGGTGTCATTGTTGAGCATGCAAAATGTTGTAGCTACAGCTTTATTCAAGTTGTAGTTATGACATTTTTCATGCCCAACAACTGTGCATATTAAATCTAAATTTCTCTTTGAGTGACAATAAATATTAGACCAGTCTGAATAGAAGAAGTTGTTGAACACTTTTCAAAGTGTGTAAATTAAAAGAATTACCATCATTTCATTAAGAAATCATTGTTTGAAAAAGTAGAAGCTGTCTATAACAAGCAATTTCTCCTTTCCTAACAATGGTTTCCAAAAATATATTTCTTCAGTGCGTAAAAAAGGATGGAATTATCAAGAATGGGTTAAGTTAATTGACTAGCTTGCTTCTTGGGACAAAAAAACTAATTAGACTTTATTAGCCTTTTTGTTGTGTTTAACATTTTCTAAAAGATTTTTCCAAACAGCAACAAAAACATTCTATCTTGAGAATGGGAATCATTATATTGCTAATTTTTATATGCCCAAAGGGTTGTATTATATTATGGCCACGGTTGTCCGTCCATCTGTCCGTCTGTCTGTCTGTTAGCAATTTTTTGTGTGCGCAACTCCTCTTAAACTATCAATTGGAATGAGCTGAAACTTGGCACAATTACTCCCCATGATGTCTAGTTGTGTATAAGACCTTTGAAATTCGAATCATTCCAGTTGTTCTTGAGTTATCATGAATTATCTGCCCTTGTATTGAATGAAAATCACTGTATTTCTTGTGAGCACAATTTCTCATACATTCTGAATGGGAATGAACTGAAACTTGCTACAATGACTTTGTGTGATGTGTACTTGTAGGGCCTTTTGCATGTTGTCAGACAGAATATCTTCAAATTTATAGAAGATTTGTTTATGGTTAAGTAGGTATCAATAAGAAAGCACTTTTTACTGACATTCAAATAAAGTGTGTGGGAGGACCTGTTTATTACTATTTATCTCCCTTTAACCATAAATTGTATTGGGAAATGTTTTTTATGCAAAATTACTACACTTGAAAAGCATTGGAAAGATGTAATCAAGAGTAAAACTTGTATGTTTAGTTTTGTAATCTTAAGTTCAAACACTTTGAATTAAATGGAAATAGTTTCACACTTTAAAACAATCAGGTATGAAATGTAGGTTTTGAAAATAACAGAACTATTTGTTAGTCTAAGTAGCCGAGTTATTTAGACTGGCCCTTGGATAAAGAACAATTTCCAGAGTCAAGTAGTTCATGTTCCAGATTAAGAGAGTGATTTCTTTTTTGAAATGTAAATTTCATTGTTTCATCAAACCCTATATTATGGGTGCTCTTTCTTTGGAACCTCACACCTTCTTATCTAGAGCTCAGCAGTTTTACAATTCACCCTTAACTCACCTGAGTACATCCTGAACCCCAACCACACATCCCAGAATATACCAATATGACAATATGACAGCCAAACTGACGTTTCTGACCAAGTTTCATGAAGATATGTCCAAAATTGTGGCCCCCTAGAGTGCTAACGAGGAAACTGTTGACGACAGATGTGCTCAGCTGAGCTAAAAATCACTATCATTTCAGTTAGAAAACATTGTTGTAAAAAGGAGAAACTGTCTTTTTTAGCTCTACTGGCCAAAGGCCACTACAGCTATAGCGATGGCTTTTTCCCGTCTGGCGTCCAAGAAACACGGGAAAAGGGGCCTAATTAAAACTTAATTGAAAAATCCTCGTTTACGCGATAAAGTCCACAGTTTTCATCGGCTTCTCTTCAAACTTTCACAGAATGATTGTACCATCATAAGAATCATTCCTTTCGAAAATGGGTGTGATCCATCAAGAAACACCGGAAAAGGGGCCTTATGAAAATTTAATTAAAAATTCCATTAAAATCCTCGTTTACGCGATAGAGTCCACAGTTTTCATTGGATTCTCTTCAAACTTTCTCAGAATGATTGTACCATCATAAGGATTGTTCCTTTCGAAAATGGGTATGATCCGTCAAGAAACACGGGAAAAGGGGCCTTATGAAAATTCAATTAAAAATCCTCGGTTACGCGATAGAGTCCACAGTTCTCATCAGATTCTCTTCAAACTTTCACAGAATGATTGTACCAACATAAGGATCGTTCCTTTAGAAATTTGGTATGATCCGTCTAGAAACATGGGAAAAGGGGCCTTATGAAAATTAAATAAAAAAACCTCGTTAACTAGAGTCCAGAGTTTACATCAGATTCAATCTAAACTTTCACTGAATGATTGTACCAACATAAGGATCGTTCCTTTAGAAATTGGGTCAGATTCGTCAAGAAACATGGGAAAAGGGGCCTTATTAAAACTTATTTAAAAAATCCTTGTTTACGCCATAGAGTCCACAGTTTTCATCGGATTCTCTTCAAACTTTCACAGAATGATTGTAACATCATAAGGATTGTTCCTTTCGAAATTGGTATGATCCATCAAGAAACATGGGAAAAGGGACCTTATGAAAATTCAATTAAAATTAAAAGGGGCCTTATGAAAATTAAATAAAAAAATCCTTGTTAACACTCTAGAGTCCAGAGTTCACATCAGATTCAATCTAAACTTTTACTGAATGATTGTACCAACATAAGGATCGTTCCTTTAGAAATTGGGTCAGATCCATCAAGAAACATGGGAAACGGGGCCTTATTAAAACTTATTTAAAAAATCCTTGTTTACGCGATAGAGTCCACAGTTTTCATCGGATTCTCTTCAAACTTTCACAGAATGATTGTAACATCATAAGGATTGTTCCTTTCGAAATGAGTATGATCCGTCAAGAAACATGGGAAAAGGGGCCCTACGAAAATTCAATTAAAATCTCCATTAAAAATCCTCATTTACGCGATAGAGTCCACAGTTTGCATTGGATTCTCTTCAAGATTTCTCAGATAATGATTGTACCTTCATTAGAATTGTTCCTTTTGAATTTTGGTTTGTTCTGTAAAGTATCATGAGAAAAGGGGCCCTATGAAGATTTCACAATAAACTCATTAACACAATATATTCCACAGATTACACAGATTGATTGTACCATCATTCTGATTGTTGATTTTGACAGTGGATCTGATTATGGCAAGTGTAACATAAAAAGGGGTCTTATGAAAAACTTTCTTAAATATTCTGGTTAACACAATGATGTCCCTTGATTTCACCGGATTCACTTCAAAATTTCACAGAACGATTGTACAATCACTTAAATAGTTCTTTTCAGAACTGGGTACAATCCATCAAGTATCATGTAAAAAGGGGCCATATGATTTTTTTAAAATATTCTAGTAAACATAATGAATTCCCAATATTTCATTGGATTCACTTTTAACTTTCACAGAATAATAAAATCAACAGTAAAATATCACGTGAAAAGGGGCCTTATGAGAACTTGAATTTAATATCTTTAACACAATAAAGTCAACAGTTTTATTGCATTCTCTTCAAAGATGCATGGACTAATTGTGGCATTCGAAACACAGGAAAAGGGGCCTTACAGATTATCATTCAAATTATTCTTGTGTATGTGATGAAGATCACAATCATTATCAAATTGTCTTTTAAATTTCACAGGACAATTGTAGGGTTGTAAGGAAAGTTCCTTTGTGAATGAAATTGATCCATCAGAAAACACAGGAAAAGGGACCTTATTGACTTTTAATCAAAACAATCCTGTTTATGTGATAAAGTCCACAATTATTGTCAGATTCTGATGAAATATTCACAGAATGATTGCAGGGTCATAAGGTAACTATCTTTTGGAAATGGAGTGGATCCGTCATGAAACATGGGAAAATGGGCCTTGAGGATTGTTGCTTAAAATGATAAAGGGGATAAAGCCCTTTTTTTTTTCTTTATGCATTCTTCTTTGAGCAATTAACTTCCTTAAATATCAGATTTCTTTAACGGAAAACTTGATAACCAGTAGAGCGTCCCAGGCCCTCATGGGCCTCTTGTTTCAATGATGGTTTCCAAAATTATATATTTTTCAGTGCATAAAAAAGGATAGAATTAGAAGGACTAGCTTGCTTCTTGGGACAAAAATCTAGTAACAAAAGATAATTAGCCTTTTCCATGGGTTTTATTAATTGAATTTTCATATAGCCCCTTTTACCATGTTACTTGATGGATCTGAACCAATTCCAAAGGGAACTCTTCTTACAAAAGTATTATTATTCTGTTTGAGTATAAAGACAACCCCATCTCATCTGTGGACTTACAAGCATTAATTAAGATTTTTTAATTGAATTTTCCTAAGGCCCCTTTTCCTATGTTTCTCAATGGATCAGACCCAATTTGAAAGGAACAATCCTTATGATGGTACAATCATTATGTGAAAGTTTGAAGGCAATCAGGTGAAATCTAGGGACATTATGTGTTAACTAAGATTTTTTATTAAATTTTCATAGGGCCCCTTTTCCCATGAAACTTGATGGATCAAACCTACTTCCAAAAGGAACAATCCATTTAATGTAATAATCATTATGGGAATGTTTGAAGAGAATTTGTTGAAAACTACTCTATTGTGTTTGCGAGGACTTTTTCAATCCAGTTTTTATCGGGCCCCTTTTTCCCATGGTCCTTGACTGATCATACCAAATTTTGAAAGGAACAATTCTTATGATGGTACATTCATTCTGTGAAAGTTTGAAGTCAATCAGATGAAAACTGTGGACTCTAGAGTGTAATCAAAGATCTTTGAATTAAATTTTAATAAGGCCCCTTTTCCTATGTTTCTTGAGGAATCATATCGGATTCCGAAAGGCACAATCCTTATGATGATACAATCATTCTGTGAAAGTTTGAGGAGAATCCGTTGAAAATTGTTGGCTCTAGTTTATTAATGAGAATTTTTTAATAAATTTTCTTAAGGCCCCTTTTTCCTGTGTTTCTTGACGGATCATTCGTAATTTCCAAAGGAACAATCCTTATGACAGTACAATAATTCTGTGAAAGTTTGAAGAGAATCAGATGAGAACTGTGGACTCTATCGAGTAAACGAGGATTTTTAATTGAATTTTTAATTAAATTTTCATAAGGCCCCTTTTCCCATGTTTCTTGACAGATCATACCAAATTTCTAAAGGAACAATCCTTATGTTGGTACAATCATTCTGTGAAAGTTTAAATACAATCTGATGAAAACTCTGGACTCTGGAGTGTTAACAAGGATTTTTTAATTAAATTTTCATAAGGCCCCTTTTCCTGTGTTTCTTGACAGATCATACCCATTTTCGAAAGGAACTATCCTTATGTTGGTTCAATCATTCTGAGAACTTTTGAAGAGAATCCGATGAATACTGTGGACTCTATTGCGTAAACGAGGATTTTTAATGGAATTTTTAATTAAATTTTTATAAGGCCCCTTTTCCCATGTTTCTTGACGGATTATTCCCATTTTCGAAAGGAACGATCCTTATGATTGTACAATCATTCTGTGAAAGTTTGAAGAGAATCCGATGAAAACTGTGGACTCTATTGCATAAACGAGGATTTTTTAATTAAGTTTTAATTAGGCCATTTTTCCCATGTTTCTTGACGGATCTGACCAAATTTCGAAAGGAACGATCCTTATGATAGTACAATCATTCTGTGAAAGTTTTAAGGGAATCTGATGAAAACTGTGGACTCTATCGCGTAAACAAGGAAAAGTTTAACAGACGAATGACGGACGAGAAAAAGCCATCGCTATAGCTCTAGTGGCCTTCGGCCAGTAGAGCTAAAAACCCATTGGCCATTGTCAGTAAGATTCATTCCAAGTGTAATTGAAATTGGGTGTCAATCAAAATTTTGCTTACAACTTTTAAGAAGGGTCACCCAAGGAACATTTATGCCAAGTTTGGTTGTAATTAGCCCTATGGTTACTGAAGAGATGATGCTTGAAGATTTCAAAATAAAAAAAACTGCCCCGCCCATATTTGGGGGTCAATCAATATTTCGCAAACAACTTTTGAGGTCGTTCACCCAAGGAACATTCATGCCAAGTTTGGTTGAAATCAGCCCAGTGGTTACTGAGGAGATGTTTAAAGATTTCAAAGTAAAAAAACTACCCAACCCTGCCACACCCATATTTGAGGGTCAATCAATATTTCCTAAACATCTTTTAAGAAGAGTCACCCAAGGAGCTTTTCTGCCAAGTTTGGTTGAACTCGGGCCAAATGGATACCGAGGAGAAGATGTTTAAAGATTTAGAAGTAAACAAGAGCTGGTCACAGTCATGTGACAAATGCCCCCAAAGGACAGGGTCAAGCATGTGGCACTTTGATTTGTTTTTTAAACACAACCACATGCATTTGTGGTCTATACATCTGGGTTTTTAATAAATGAAATTTTAATACATATAATAATTTCTATAAATACAGAATGAAATCGAGAAATGCGCTATGGACAGATTTTTCTGAGGTCAAAAGTAGGTCAAAGGTCAAGGTCACTGGGTCAAGGTCAAGGTCATGTAAGGTGGTCCACCCAATTAAGCATCTGTCCAATTATGGAAGCAATCCATTGAAGAATAAGAGTAAATATAATTTAACCATTCCGGACGCAATTTAACCATTCTGAACGCCTTTGACCCCAGAATGAGACCTTGACCTTTGAGATAGGAACCTGGGTCTTTTTTCCGACATGTCGTCCAAAGATGGTGAACTTTTGTTAAAAGAAATTTGTACCTGAGTGCATGATTATAGAAGTTACAGAGTGGACACGGCAAAAAGTCCCCATTTTTGACCTTTGACCCCAGATTGTGACCTTGATCTTTGAGATAGGAACCTGGCTCTTTTTCGCAACACGTCATCTTATAGCGTTTAACATTTGTGCAAAATTATATTGAAATCCATTATTGCATGTAGAAGTTGCAGAGCGGACACGAAAGCGGGACAGACGGACAGATGGATAGCTCAATTACTATATGCCTCCCTTTGGGGGCAAAAAAAACACCTTCTGAGATGGGTCACCCAAGGAACATTTTTGCTAAGTTTGGTTAAAATTAGGCCAGTTACTAAGGAGAAGATGTTTTTATGAACAATGGACAAAAGGTGATAACAAAAGCTCACCTTGAGCAGGTGAGCTAAAAAAAACAACATTGGTTCAAAATGCACCTTCAACCTAAACAGTCACCCAGGGAAATCATGCCAAACCATCTAAATATTTGCTTTGATGTGCGACCTTGAGCTTGGAGCTATCCAAGTATTTGTTTAAAATGACTTATCTGATCATGATGTTGAACAAGTGTCCCAAATTATTTTGAAATTACACAAATATGGGAGATATACTCTGGACATGCTCAATATGGACAGTTGACCAATGAGTTTGTTATAACCCTTTCCCACACAATTGCACTTTTGGTGTCCCTCAGAAAAGTGTGTTGGTAAACATTGTATAAAATGAAAAAATAGCTTGTCACAAGCAATCTCTTCATTATACACAATATTTTCTACGCAGAAAGTTGAAAAAAGTCTAAAATTTCATAAGTCTGCAACCACTTTCAACTTAGACCAGGCTAATTAATGCCTTCTGGTAGTGGTAATGGTTTAAATACCACATCTACTCATGTAGAGATCAATTGTGCCAAGTTACTTTGAAATCCATCCATAAAGGAATATCGGCTGGACAAATTCAGATAGAATTGACACACCAAAACACTTGTCATAGTGACAAAAGGTGCTTGTATCGCTCCACTGGCCTGAATTTACTTATCATTCCTGAGAAGTTTGGTTAAAAACCATCCTGCAGTTTGCAAGACTTAAGATTTTCAAAATTTCACAATATACCATATACAGAGACAAGGATCATTCTAGTTAAATTTGGTTGAAATTAATCTGATTTTTTTCCAAGAAGATTTCACTATTTATGGAAAGTGGCTTGCCCTTTTAAGGCACGTTTTCTGTCCTATCAAAATTTCTTTAAAACAAGAGGACCATGATGGTCCTAAATTGCTCACCTGAGGCATCTGCAAATTACAGTACTTTTTTGTATAAAAAAGACACAACTTGAGCAAAATAAATAAAACAAATATAAGATTTGGGGCTTTGTACAAAACAATCCAGTAATGCTTTAAAATGAAAATGAATGCCTTTAGCTTCATAGTTTAATCGATTACCAAACTATCCAAGAATTTGTCACCCTCAGGGAAAAAGGTTTAAAAAAGCATTGTGAGAAAGCAAGCAATTTCTCCCTTTCTATTTAAGAAGAATCCTTTCAATGCGATTTATGCAATTTTCAATCCCAGGAGCAGAGACATTTTTTATCCTAAGAGCATATTTTCCTGTAGCATAGTACAAAATTAATTAGTCATACTACATACCAAATATGAATGCCCTTCATCTTATATTTCAGAAGAAGACTTTTGAAGTTGCTCTAATTGGGTGTTTTCCAAAATTTTGGACCTCTGGGGAAGTGCCATGTTTTATCCCAGGGCTAAGATTTAAGCTAGCATAGTAGAGAACCATCTGGTTATGCTATAAATCAAATATGAATGCCTTAGACTTTATAGATTGGGAGGAGAAGACCATTGAACATGGTCTAATGGAGCTTTGGACACCCAGGGAAGGGGTGTTTTTTAACCTTCAGGCATAATTTAATCAAAATTGATAGATAACAGCCAGGCTATGCTACACTCAAAATATAAATGCCCTCCACCTTAAAATAAAGAATTTTTTCAACATACTCAAATTTTGCTTTTTCTCCAAATTTTTGGACCCCTAGTCAGGACCGTTTTTGACCCTTGGATGAAAACTTTTTGTGATATAGTACAAAACCATCAAGTTATGCTATATACCAAATATGAATATCCTAGACCATATAGTTTAAGAGGAGAAGCCTTTTGAAATTGCTCTTATTAAGAATTTTTCCAAACTTCGGACCTCAGGGACGGGGCCATTTTTGACCCCAGAGATTAGATATTTAAAAACTTGGTAGAGAACCATATGATTAAGCTCTTTACAAAATATAAAGGCCTTTGGCCTTGTAGTCTATGAAAAAAACAACATCAAAGATTTACTAAAATTTCCAATTTTAATATGCCGCGGTTACAAGAGTTTTTCATGGAATGAAATTCTTTTAACAACTTTTGAAGAGCTTCACCCAATAAACATCCCTTCAAAGTTTTAGCTTAATTGGCCTACTGGTTTAGGAGAAGAAGATTTTTAAAGATATTTAAAGTATTACTATAGATTCCCATTTTCATATGCCGCGGCAACCAGAGTTTTTGACGAAATTGAATTCTTTTAACAACTTTTGAAGACCTTCACCCAATGAACTTCCCTGCAAAGTTTCAGCTTGATTAGCCTACTGGTTTAGGAGAAGAAGATTTTTAAAGATATTTAAAGAATTACTAAAGATTCCCATTTTCAAATGTCGCGGCAACCAGAATTTTTGATGGAATTAAATTTTTTTAACAACTTTTGAAGAACTTCACCCAAGGAACATCTCTGCAAAGTTTCAGTTTGATTGGCCAACTGGTTTTTTAAGATTTTTAAAGAAATTGTGGACGGACGGACAGACGGACAACGACCGATCACAATAGCTCACCTTGCCTTTTGTGCTCAGGTGAGCTAAAAATCTGATAAAAAGTCACCCAAGGATCAATTCAGTTAAATTTGGTTGAAATTCATCCATTGGTTTCTTAGAAGATTTTTGAAGGTTTCACCATATATGGAAATAAGCCCTGCCCATTCAAGCTGTTTTTCTTCCCATCAAATTGTTTGAATGGGGTTTTACGCCGCTTTAAACAATCTTTCAGTTATATTGCGGCGGCTGGAGCAACTAACAATGGAATGCTGGTATTTCTCACACCAGTAATACCATTACATCCTTTCCTTGCCTCCAGCTGCTATCCCACATAGATCTACGATTATCGACCCATTGGTGAGAGACAAATAGTCGGAAAGGATGAGCCCCGCCGTCAGGGATCGAACCCAGGACCTCTAGATTGACAGTCTCTTCCGATCAAAATTCTTTGAAGGAATCTGATTAAGGGTCACCCAAGGATCATTCCTGTAAAATTTGGTTGAAATCCATCCATTGATTTCTGAGAAGATTTTTGAAGCTTTCACCATATATGGAAATTGGCCCTGCCCATTAAAGCAATGTTTTTCATCCAATCAAAATTCTTTGAAGGAATCTGATAAACTGTCACCCAAGGAGGATCATTCCTGTAAATTTAAGTTGAAATCCATCCATTGATTTCTGAGAAGATTTTTGAAGCTTTCACCATATATGGAAATTGGCCCTGCCCATTAAAGCCATGTTTTTCATCTGACCAAAATTCTTTGAAGGTCACCAAACAATTATTTCTGAGGAATTTAGTAGAATTCTGTTCAGTACTTTCCGAGAAGATTTTTAAAGTAAAGGTTTACGTACGAACAGAGGATGGACACAACGCCATGACAATAGCTCGCTGGCTTTCAGCCAGTGGAGCTAAAAGCTTTGAAAATCTTCAGAAACCAGTTGATGGATTTCAACCAAAATTCACAGGAATGATCCTTGGGAAATTGTTTAGCAGATTCCTTCAAAGAATTTAATTAGATAAAAAAAAATCTGGTTGCCATGGCAACAAAAGTGAAATTTTAGGAATAATCTTGTCCCGACCCAGAATGCATAGAGCCTTGACCTAAGCAGTATTTCTGCCAAATTTCGTTTAAATTGGTCCTGTGGTTTGGGAGATGTCGTGACCAAATCATTTTTTCTATATAAACCCAAAGAATTCAATATACTGATGCTTCATGCAAAATATCAAGTCGCTATGCCTTCTGGTCAGGAGAAGATTCTTTAAGATTTTCTTAAAAATTTCACTTTTGTTGCAATGGCAACCAAAGTTTTGAAAGGAATTCAATTCTTTTAGATATTTATAAATGGACCAGGAGTATATCTGCCAAATTCAGCTCAAATTGGCCAATTGGTTTGGGAGGAGCTTTTGTTGAAAGAAATTATTGACAGATGCCTGACAAAAGGTGATCACAAATCTGTTTTAATTAAATTTTTTGGGGCTTTATCCCCTTTATTAATTTGAGCAACAATCCTCAATGCCCTTTTCCTGTGTTTCATGACAGATCAACTCCAGTTTCAAACAAAAGTTTCCTTATGACCCTACAATCATCCTGTGAAATTTTCATCAGAATCTGATAATAATTGTGGACATTATCATATAAACAGGATTGTTTTGAGTGATATGCCATAAGGCCCCTTTTCCTGGTGCTTCCTGGTGGATCCACTTCCTTTCCAAAAGGAACTTTCCTTACATCCCTGCATCTGTCTAGTGAAATTTTCAAGACAATCTGATAATAATTGTGAACTTCATGAAATAAACAAGAATGGTTTGAATGCTAATCTGAAAGACCCCTTTACCTGTGCTTCCAATGCCACAATTATTCTGCGTATCTGAGAATCTGATAAGTACTGTTGACTTTATTGTGTTCAAGATATTTCAAACAAGTTCTCATAAGGCCCCTTTTCCTGTGATATTTTACTGTTGGTTTAATCATTCTGTGAAAGTTTAAAGTGAATCTGATGAAATATGGGGACTTCAATATGTTAACTAAAATATTTAAAAAACAAGAGGCCCATGAGGGCCCAAGACGTTCTACTGGTTATCAAGTATTCCATTAAAGAAATATGATATCTAAGGAACATAATTAAAGAAGAATGCATAAAGAATAAGCATTCTGAAGCACATGTATTGCATGGCTTTATATATATCCCTAGAGCAGTTCCTTTTTTGGGTGGTAAAGGAATTACTCCCCCTCCAAAATATACCACTCAAAGTTTGCTTAGCACCACTTATAAAATAGCGTATAATTTTTACCTCAGAAAGAGAGTTACGAAAATTTCTTCTGATTATGGAAATATTGTCATTTGGCAAAATGTTTGTGTTAAGAAGCAAAAGTGTTGGCAAACTATGGAAGTGGAACAGTGGTTTGAATTTAGTAGGGGTAATAATTGCGGATAAAACGGAACAAGAGATGAAGAAGAATTTTCTGAACAATTGAGGAAACTGATTTTATTTCGCTGCAAAAGTGTTGGCTTTATTAATCTAGGTTCTGAGATTTATAAAACGACTTCCGGGTGCTTTCAAGGGGGAATTGAGTCGGCCCACCCATAGTTGTTTGCTGCACTTTTCAAATCATGGTTGGATTTACCAAGTAGGCTAATATCGCAACCTGTTACATTTTCAAGACACCTGCAATCATATTGAGGTCTTTGGACTTTGGTATACAGACTTTATCCTCTTGAAATGTAGTCTATGTGTACTCTTTGCTGTCCCCTGCCTTCTTCGGTCAGATATTTTAGTGCGCTGGATGGAATCGAAACCTAGGAAACAATTACAGATTAGAGCATATACATCAGTTTATCAGGAATCATTATGCATTTTTGAACAATTTGTAGGTCCGTGTTTCATTGCACTCTTATACCCATCCTTGCCATCACTGATCCCGTACCTAAAGGTCATGGCCAATAATTAATACGGATACACTAACTCTTTCTGAGGGAAGCCCATGACCATACACGTCTAACAATGGCGTTATTGCAAGATCTGGATTCACCAGAAACCAGAAATGGACCACACTAATTCATTTCAAATCTTCGCCAAAAGCACAACTGTTTGAAACTTGCCTAGTTGTGATTTTCCTTAAAGTGATTTGGAATTCTCATCGGCAGGTTGTCATAAGGCTCTATATTTGCGGTTCCCAACTTGTTTCAAAGAAAAGTCTACTCTAATGACATTTGGCAAGACATTTAGAGAAACAGGGGGTCATTATTGTAAAAGTGTAGAAAGCAACTGTCTACCAAAGTCAACAGACTTTAAGTTCACCATGACCTGAACACGCAGCTGACTGCAACAGATTGCTTACTGGTCAAACCAACCACAGCTCTGCGATTATAGCAGGTAAAATTGAATTGGTCTGTTCAAATCCCATTTTGATACCATCGGAAGGCTTATTTAAATCAGAGAAACCATTATTGATCTAAAATCCAACCAAATAGCATAAGCAAGCAATTGGACATTTTAATTAATTCAGATACCTTGATTGTTCCTAAAAGCTAGATTAGTGTCCCACTCCGAATTACCCCGTATTATTGCCCCTACCGGGTTTAAAGCGCTGTTTTGCTTCAATGGCTCGTCAAAACGTTGTTTTAGCACAAAATTATAGTCAAATGCATATTTTCATAATCAAAACAAAAATTCTGATATTTCTTTCCGGAATAAAAAATACCCACAATATAAAAAGTGGTGCTTAGCAAACTTTGAGTAGTATATCAGTTGTATCAGATTTTATGAGCAATTCTTAAACACACACATATACACACAAACATAAAAAATAGGGTCTCTTTTTGTTGTTTTCCAAATTATACTTCATACGCCACTTTTAACTATTTGTTCAGTCATATTACAGTGGCTGGAGCACCTAACAGTGAAAAGAATATGCCCTCATCTGGTCATTGCTGGGATTAAACAGTGCGAGGAAATCATTTAGAGATATTCAGTGAATAAATATTTTCCCTAGCCCATCAAAGTTAGAGCAAAAAAATATTGAATGGATAAAAAGACAGACTTGAAAACTACATACATTCAAGTGCCAGTATCATTTAAGTTCAGTTCCTGAATAAACTGACCAATTTTAAATTGATCCCAAATATTCATTTTCATGGTAGAAATAGATGAAACTAGAACTTGTCAGAGGTGGTGATTTAATACCCAGGCAAGAGCTTGCTAGTACACATGTTAAGTGTCCAATTTCACCAAGAGGTAATTCTTTTGCAAGGGGACTTCAAAAAAAAAAAAAAAAAAAAATGTTGCAAAACTTCAACATGAAATCAATATACAGATAAGGATTAACACTTTCTTGGTTTTCAAAATTTTAGACTGGTCCAATTTGAAGATGACAATTAAATGTGAGTGCACTTTGAAAGGTAACCTATCTGCAGGTTGTGGGAAAAGAAGAAATTGCTTGTAACAAGTAATTTTTTCTTCCCCCAATGTTTTATCAAAAATAAAATCATAGGGACGTAAACACAAGGGATCGTACAGGCAGGGTTCATACAGACAAGGCCAAGTAAAATTCAAGGACTTTTCAAAGACAAATCTTGCCATTTTCAAGCACTTATTATTAAGTAATACAAAAGTGCCAAAGATCGATAATTAGCTTACCCGCCGGCCAGTCAAGTGCCAATCCGCACATGACCCTAATTTGCAGTTAGCCATAGTTTGAGCTTGACCAAACTTCGGGTATCAGAGTTTTGTAAACTATTTGCAATGGCGGATTGGTTTAACTTACACACGTACTATGTCTTATCAAAATGGACATCTAATACTGTGCCAATTTAAATTTCTTTTACAAATTTCTTTTACTATGATATGGGATGCGTATATGAATCGAGACATGAACAGACTTCAGTTGCCGTTCATATAAAATCGGAATAGCTCAGCACAACGCTTTTATGAAATTATTTATCACGTGAGCGCGTGAATGGGTTTGAAATTTGTAAAAAAAAAAAAAAGTCGTTAATACATGTTAAAACAACAAATCATGAAATCTTACTTCATGGGTGGAAAACGTCCGAATAATAAATCGCAAATCAACTACAATTAATAAATGACCGAGATTTGTGCACAAATTCTACTCTGGAAAAATAGAGCAACACGTGGGCCACCCACTCGAGTTTGTCTCGTTGGTCTTTTTGATGTATGTCACAACCCTTCGATCCCATAGAGTAGAATGGACTGACCCAACATTTTTGTGAAGTCAGCTGTGTTTTTCCACCACCAAAGGCTCGTGTTGAGAGAAAATTGCTATGACTGTGTTAGATTAACAGAGCTTTGGATAACTAGCTCATGAAAAAGTACATCATTACTATAATCAAATCGGCGGGGGAGGTGGCATTGTTCCAAATTTCCAAAGCCCTGGATACGGAGGATCTAGGATGGTTACTTTCTTTATAATTGGGTTTTATTTTTCGAACGAACCAGGGCGTAATGGGAGAAAAAGATGTATGTGTTTTCTGTCAATTCTACGTGGTTCACGTACATCTCTACTTTTTCGGACACGCTGCGGAGTGCGGACCGAATTTTCGCCACCATTTCGCAAATTCCGATTCACATTCGGCCTGTATCTATATTATGGCGCTCTCGCCTATCTTTATTATTATTATTATTCAAACGTGCCGAAATTCTTCTTACATGCTCACTTTTGATGTTGAAACCGAATCTAACTGGAATACCGAAATAAGTTAAATTCAAGTGCTTTTCGAGACCAATGGCTAATTTTCAAGTGCTTTTCATGGCGAATTTGGTTTTCAAGGGCTTTTCAAGACAGCCCTTCATCTTCCAAGTACTTTTCAGGCCTGTGCGAACCCTGACAGAATTTCTGAAGCAAAATATACGCCGATTTCATTGATCAACACTAACACTGTCCCAGGATCCCGAGGACTCCAAAAATTGGCCATGGACTCCAAAATCTCATGCCTAGGTGTTTCTTTGGGATTCTTGATTTTTCCTGACATCCATTGATATTTCTAAGACTAATCAATGATATCCACTCCCGAGTTTCTAAATCAAACAATGTTAATGGTTTAAATCATAATCATATAAAATCACAGTATTTTAGACTGTTTTTGTAACCATAATCACAGCCTTAAATATCCAATTTGATTGAGGCCTGGTTAGCAATCTGAACTTTATACTCATCAGGAAATGCCCCTTTTCAAAGAATTTATGCTAGGCCACACCAAGCCGTTTTCAGAATTGCATCTTTTCTTTATTTCCTTTATAGAAATAATGAGGCATTTTAAAAAGACTAGTTTACTTTAATCTTAATTTGTCTTGTTTATCTTAATCCACAGGCGCCCACTTTTCAGTGACTCCTCATTTCCAGAAGGTACTCCCAAATTTCAAGACAGGTATTCCGTTGGGATTCCTGCCTAAAAAGTTAGTGTCAAACACTGGATTTTGCAACACAAAGTTGCTTGAACTTTTGTTAAAATATGAAAAAGTGTCCCAGATTCTTCTGCCAGAAGGTGTTGAGACATTACAAAAGTGTGTTGCAAAACTTCAAAATGTGATAAATTTATGAATACAATTTTAGTACTATTCAAGCAAAATTATAGGAGTTTGCGCCGCAAAATCACCAGACTTTTTGTATAAATTTGAGAAAGAGTACTTTCAAGGGTTGATAATTCTTCTGCCAGACAGAGTTTACATTTACACAAAAATAAAATGTGTTGTAAAACTTCAACATGTCATCAATTTATGAATAAAGTTTTAATAATTGTAGATATAGGAGTTGGCGACAAAATTACTTTATTTCACAGAGGGACACACACAGACAGACAGGCTGATTCCCATATACCCCTGAAAACATTCATGGATAAGCCTACATTTTGGCATCAATTAATGAGTGAAAGTAGAATGATATATAGAAGATTTCTTTAGTCTTATTTACCCTTGTCATGCTGAACCTGCAATATTCCTGTTTTGACAGAAGTTAAAGACAAAGATCAGTCTGCACATGTGTGTAGTCTGTTCTTTGTCCACACAACCTATTTTTCCCCTTTGAGCTAGAATTGTTTGTAGAAATTCATTTCAAAAGAAATATGAACTCAGGATTAAGTCATCCAGTACTTTCAGTCCTTTGATTTTGAAGGAATTCTGATAAAGTCTTTTATTCAGCATGACTGGGGTTAAATTAATAGACAAGAGGACTATGATGGTCCTAAATCGCTCACCTGAGGCATCTGCAAATTACAGTACTTTTTTGTATAAAAAAAGCACAACTTGAGCAAAATAAATAAAACAAATATAAGATTTTGGGCTTTGTACAAAACAATCCAGTAATGCTTTAAAATGAAAAGAATGCCTTTGGCTTCATAGTTTAATCGATTACCAAACTATCCCAGAATTTGTCACCCTCAAGGAAAAAGGTTTAAAAAAGCATTGTGAGAAAGCAAGCAATTTCTCCATTTCTATTTAAGAAGAATCCTTTCAATGCGATTTATTCAATTTTCAATCCCAGGAGAAGAGACATTTTTTATCCTAAGAGCAAATTTTCCTGTAACATAGTACAAAATTATATAGTCATGCTACATACCAAATATGAATGCCTTTCATCTTATATTTCAGAAGGAGAAGACTTTTGCTCTAATTGGGTGTTTTCCAAAATTTTGGACCTCTGGGGCAGTGCCATTTTTTATCCCAGGGCTAAGATTTTAGCTAACATAGTAGAGAACCATCTGGTTATGCTATAAATCAAATATGAATGCCTTAGACTTTGTAGATTGAGAGGAGAAGACTGTTGAACATGGTCTAATTGAGCATTATTACGAACTTTGGACACCCAGGGAAGGGGTGTTTTTTAACCTACAGGCATAATTTAATCAAAATATGATTAAGCTATTTAAAAATATAAAGGCCTTTGGCCTTGTAGTCTATGAAAAAAACAAAATCAAAGATTTACTAAAATTTCCAATTTTCATATGCCGCGGTTACAAGAGTTTTTGACGAAATTAAATTCTTTAAACAACTTTTGAAAAGCTTCACCCAATGAACATCCCTGCAAAGTTTCAGCTTGATTGGCCTACTGGTTTAGGAGGAGATTTTTAAAGATATTTAAAGAATTACTAAAGATTCCCATTTTCATATGCCGCGGTTACAAGAGTTTTTGACGGAATTAAATTCTTTTAACAACTTTCGAAGAGCTTCCCCCAAGGAACATCCCTGCAAAGTTTCAGCTTGATTGGTCTACTGGTGGTTTAGGAGGAGAAGATTTTTAAAGATATTTAAAGAATTACTAAAGATTCCCATTTTAAAATGCCGCGGCAACCAGAGTTTTTGATGGAATTAAATTCTTTTTAACAACTTTTGAAGAACTTCACCCAAGGAACATCCCTGCAAAGTTTCAGCTTGATTGGCCTACTGGTTTAGAAGGAGAAGATTTTTAAAGAAATTGTGGACGGACGGACGACCGATCACAATAGCTCACCTCACACTTTGTGCTCAGGTGAGCTAAAAACCAGCTAGGATGCAACAGTTAACCAGTTCAGCAGCATTATCTCCCTTTGACATAGATAACAAAACGATGCCTATTTCAGCAATATTTTTAACAAATCAAATTTTCTTCAAGTATCTAAAGAAAGTCCAAGGAGAATCTATGTAAGATTTGGTAGATAACCACTTTATACTTTTTCTCAAGGTTTCTAACTGCCCTACCCCCTTCTCTTTCTTCATCTGATCAGAATTTTGAAACAATCACAAAAGAATCCTTTGGAATTTGCTTATAATCCAGCAAATAGTTTCTAAAAGATTATGTTTTCAATATATACCCTATATATGAAATTAGCCCTGCTAAAAAAAACAAGTGTTTTATCCGATTGAAATTTCCTGAAGGAATCTATAGGTCACCAGGGCTCATTCATGTGAAAACTGGTTGCAAACCAGTCAGTAGTTTCTGAGAAGATTTTTAAGGAAAAGGTTTACAGATGGACACAACATCATGATACAAGATAACGAGGCATCATAAAAATTTTGGTAACAAATTAATACAAACAAATCTTTTAAAGATTTAATCATTCAAAACCATGTAAGCACTATAAATCTTTTCAACTATTTACGACATGGTTATCACTTACTGCCAAATCTAATCCATTCAGTTGCCATGGTTATTTGAAACAAACCAGTTACATAAATATAAATATACCCCAAAAGTATCACTTCTATGGAATATTAATTAAACCACCATCACACTGATATAAGTTTCTGCAAAAGACATAATTTACAGATACTTTTCTTAGGAAATTAACTATCTTGAAGGAGAGAAATATTTAGCAAAGTCTAATTACTTGTAAACTGCCACGCTTTAGTGAGGTTTCAAGTTGCTAAATGTCTGCTTGCTCAATTTACATTGCGTATCAGGTAATTCATGATTGGACTCTTCATTGGATTTAGAATCCATGTCCAAAACATGTCATAATACAATTTCTCACAATGCAACATTTGTCTTATTTTTTTACCAGGATCAGTGTGATAATTGCTCAACAATATTTTATGAAGACAGACTTAGCAAGGATAACACTTTTAATCAACACTTTCTCTATGGCTAGATGTCAATTTAGTTTTGTTCTTCAGCAAACTGTTTGGCCTTAGCTTCCACTTCATCCAAATTTCCTACCATATAGAAGGCTACCTCTGGAATATGGTCCATCTCACCTGAAGTTAATAATAAACTATGCATTGCAAAAAGCTTGCTATTTACAGGTAACTAGTCAATTTATGAATTTCACCTTCATAGTAAACCCTTGTCATGCTGAACCCCAAATATACCTGTTTGGGCAGGTGTAGAAGATCAGCATGCACATATATGCAGTCTGATCTTAGTCTACACCACCTGTTTGCCCCTTACAAGCAAAACATATTTGTAAAATCAGTCTTCAAAAGAATCAGTGCTTTTAGTTTAGTGCCATTCTAGCCAGGATTATATTCAGCATGACGAGGGTTAATATGTGCTGTTGATATTTATCGGATAACTGCTAACAAAGACATTGATGACCAGGTTGTACAGCATTGACTTTTAAGTGTGACCTTGAAATATGACCTTCCTGAACAAGTGTTTCAAGGCCAACTCTACTCATGCATAGTTATGTCAAGCCCCCCCCCCCATCTACCAAGACCACGATCTTAAACCTATCAAATGTTTGAAATGCCACATCTACCTTTAATAGATAAGAAATGAGACAAGTTATTTTGAAATCAATCCACAACTATGAAAGCTATGCTCTAAACAATAAGGAAGAACATACTTCCTAACAAACAATATACTTTCATTTTGACAATGGTTCAACAAACACTTCAAAGAACTCTTAATCCATACCTGCTAACACTTTTTTGAATCCCGATATTGTCTCTGAAAGAGGTACATATTTTCCTGGGGATCCAGTGAAAACTTCAGCCACCTGGAAGGGCTGTGATAAAAATCTCTGCATTTTACGTGCTCTGGCTACTGTCAATTTGTCTTCTTCTGACAATTCATCCATACCCAAAATGGCAATGATATCCTGGAGGGATTTGTAATCCTGTAAAACAAGTGAAATGTAATTATTTCAAGGTTCAAAACCCTAGATATGTAAATAGATCCTTGAAATTAAAATCCTTTCATCTTTGCTTTGCATCAAATTGATTTTATCAATGATTATGAAAGTATGGCTTTTTGTCACATTTTCTTCCTTTTACATTTACTATAAAACCTCTGTAGTTCATAATGCAGGGATTTGGAAATTCTACATGGAAGTTATCATAATCTACAGAATTCATATGATGAGATGTTTTGGAAATGCATGCTGTATGCCTCGCAGTATTCCTACTTGTGGCTCCTTATTTCATTTTTTTTTAAATTTAAGACTGTCCAAATATACTATAACCATACAAACAAGATGTATTTGTGAAACACTATGCCCCCGAAACAGTAATTTTTTAGAAACAGGTGATTTTTATTGTTTTTTTTTTTGTTTGTTTGTTTGTTTTAGGGAAAAGGTTTAAATTTTGACCTTGACCTTGATGAAATGACCTTCCACAGTTGCTCCTTGTTGAGACCTATCTACATATATTAGCATTGTAACTTAATCAGGGTTGAAGTTATGGGAAAATGTTTAGTTGGCAGGTTAAGTTTTGCAGACAGATGGACAGACAGACAGGCAGACGGACATGTTACACAATATGCCCCCGATCTATCGATGCAGGGGCATAAAAAATTTATGTAGAGATGGGTTATTAATTTCCAATACCTGTAAAACTTTCTGTACAGCACGGGCTACTTCATAGTGTTCATCTCCTACAACATTTGGGTCAAGGATACGAGACGTGGAGTCAAGTGGATCTACAGCTGGGTAGATACCCAATTCTGCAATACCACGAGACAATACAGTTGTGGCGTCCAAGTGAGCGAATGTTGTGGCAGGGGCGGGATCTGTCAAATCATCAGCAGGTACATAGATGGCCTGTACTGATGTGATGGATCCTTTCCTTGTGGTTGTGATTCTTTCCTGCATACTACCCATGTCTGTGGCTAGGGTTGGCTGATAACCTACAGCTGAGGGGATACGTCCCAACAAAGCTGATACCTGTAATGTAAGATTAAAGCTCCAGACAAGCAAAAGTGAATATAAGAGAACTGCATGTAAAATTTTAAGTAAATAAGAGGCCCAAGAGGGCCTGTATCGCTCCACTGGCTTTACCATCTCCAGATTTGAAGTCTGTAACATAAGAACAATGCTTGTAGATGTTGGACAAAGGCTACTCACAATAAATCATATGATGAAGTGTTCAAGTGAGCAAAGAAAGGGTGTATATCATAAAACAAGATGTGTTTTTAAATCACAAATGCCAAGTTTTGACCTTGACAGATGACTTTGATCTTGTCACATTACTTTGATATTTGCGCATGCATAAGCACGAGATCATGCCAAATATAAGCTCAGAGGGATTTGTATTCTATCAAAAGTTTTTCTCAAATATACAAAGTTTCTTTCGCAATCACAGATGGGTGTCCATGATATATCAATAGCATTACAATACAAATGTCTGTACTTTGAAAGTCATGATGTTCCAAATTTATTTTCATTAAGAAAACCCATATAATACTTGGTCTTGTAGTATTCTTTAGTCTGAATTCAATTTCTTTTACAATGAAAGAAGAACGGTTGAAATCGGTAAATTGGTTTGGCAGAAGAAAATGTTTAAAGAAATAGATTACGCACAGAGGGAAGGACGCATGAACCGACAAAACACACGCGACAGACAACGCCATGACAATAGCACTCTCACACTTATTTAACTCAAAATTGTTAAATAAATATATTTCTCCCATACCCTGACAATTTTGGTTTTGTTTAATCTGAATTCCAACAAATTATAGCAGACTAATCTTAGCTACAATGTTTTTCATAACTTATTGTGAGTACATCAAAATGATTTTGTTAGGTATTTTGAATATACAAATCTGTAAGGGAAGTAATAAGAAATAATTCTATAGCTTCATAAGATGCATTAATCTCTCTTTGATCAATGTTCTAGAAAATGTATCTATTCAGATATTCCTACACATGTAAACTTACACAATACTACACATGTAAACTTACACAATATTTACATCTCTTTGCATTTACATGTTTAAAACTGATAAATTAATATTTCTACTAAACAAAAGGCCCAGTGGGTCTTAACGGTCACCTGAATAAAAGAGCATCAAGTCAAGTGATTTAGGGTTTATTAGAAAAAGATTTTTTAGGAAGTACAAAAATTTACCCCTTTCTGCCCCCGACTGGGGCCCCTTTTACCCCAAGGCCCCACATCCTCTTTTCACAAACTGGAATTGGCATCCCCCAATGATGCTTCCGACCAAGTTTGGTTGAAATCCCCTCAGTAGTTCTTGAGAAGAAGATGAAATATTTAAAAGTTACCAAAAATTACCCCCTTTTGGTCCCCATTTTAGGGCCCCCTGACCTCCAGCCTTTTAATTTTCACAAATCTGTATAATCAGTACCCAATGATGCTTTTCACCAAGTTAGTTTGAAATTGGCTTTGTACTTCATCAGAAGAAGATGAAAATGTGAATTTTTTAACATGATGAACTTTGACCTCTTGGTGTGGCCCCATACATGACCCCAGGGACATGAATTTCACAATTTATAATATATCTCTCCTAGTTCTCATGCACACAGAATATTTAAGCTCTGGAATTAATGGTTTATTAGAAGAAAATTTTTAAAGAAGTACCAAAAATTACCCCTTTTTGCCCCCTATTTGGGCCCCTTTGACCCCCAGAACCCCTTATTTCACAAACTTGAATTGGCATCCCCCAATAATGCTTTCTACCAAGTTTGGTTGAAATCCCCCCAGTAGTTCCTGAGAAGAAGATGAAATATTTAAAAGTTACCAAAAATTACCCCCTATTGGTCCCCATTTTAGGGCCCCCTGAACCCCCAGCCTTTTAATTTTCACAAATCCGAATAACCATTACCAAGTGATGCTTTTCACCAAGTTTGTTTGAAATGGCTTTGTACTTCATCAGAAGAAGATGAAAATGTGAATTTCTTAACATGATGAACTTTGACCTCTGGGTGTGGCCCCATACATGACCCCAGGGACATGAATTTCACAATTTATAATATACCTGTCCTAGTTGTCATGCACACAAAATATTTAAGCTCTGGCATTAACGGTTTATTAGAAGAAGATTTTTAAAGAAGTACCAAAAATTACCCCTTTTTGCCCCCAATTGGGCCCCTATGACCCCCAGAACCCCTATTTTCACAAACTTGGATTGGCATCCCCCAATGATGCTTTCTACCAAGTTTGGTTGAAATCCGCCCAGTAGTTCTTGAGAAGATGAAAATGTTTAAAAGTTAACGGACGACAGACGACGCACGACGGATGACGCACGACCTAATGAAGCTCACTCTGACTAAAAACAGCATTTTGAGGTCTCTTTACAACTTTTTTGTGATGATTTACTGGGTCTGACCTAAATTCTACCAAAATATTTAATTACCCCTAACCCGCATACCATTTACCAACAATACCAACTTTTAGGTGATTGCAACAACTAAACTATTCTAAAAACAATTTCAGGAACAATTTAAGTAAAGGTTCATCTAAGATTAACTGAAATTAGTCAAATCGAAAGGGAGGAGAAGATTTTATCAATTTGAAGGTGAAAATTGGCCACGCCTTGCCATGCCCATATTTATGGGCTCATCAAAATTCCATGAACAATTTGAGTGAAGGATCACTCAAGGAACTTCAATTTGGGAGGAAAAGGTTTTAAAAAAGATTTTTAAGTGAAAATAAGCCCCACCCTGCCACGCCAATATTCGGGGGTCAATCAAAATTTCTTCTTTCTTTCACAATTTAAGTAGAGGGTCACTCAAGGAACATTCATGCCAAGTTTCAATGAAATCGGCCGAATGGTTTGAGGGGAGAAGATTTTTAAAGATTTTAAAGTGAAAATAAGCAATACCCTGCCACACCCATATTTGGGGGTCATTCAAAATTTCTTGAACAATTTAAGTAGAGGGTCACTAAAGCAGCATTCATGCCAAGTTTCAATAAAATCAGTTGAATGGTTTGAGAGGTGATTTTTAAAGATTTTAAAGTGAAAATAAGCCCCACTCTTCCAGGCCCATATTTGGGGTCAAACAAATTTTCTTAAACAATTTTAGTAAAGGGTCACTCAAGGAACATCCATTTGGGAGGAAAAGATTTTAAAAAAGATTTTAAAGTGAAAATAAGACCCACCCTGCCACGCCCATATTTGGGGGTCAATCAAAATTTCTTGAACATTAAGTAGAGGGTCACTCAAGGAACATTCATGCCAAGTTTCAATGAAATCGGCCAAATGGTTTGAGAGGAGAAGATTTTTAAAGATTTTAAAGTGAAAAAAAGAGCCATGGCCATCCCCCGCCGTAAAAAAATATGATAGTTAACTGAGTTTTGATTCTTGTACACTGCTCTTTTCCTCAATGAGATCTATCCACCTATGAAGTTTCAAATTGATAGCAATTACACTTTCAGAGATTTGCTCTGGACAAAATGTAAGTGTTTAAATCAACAAAGGGCAATAACTCAAAAATTATGCAAGCAAGAGTTGTGGTTCTTGTGCACTGCACTTCTCCACAATGAGATCTATCGACCTATGAAGTTTCAAGTTGATAGCAATTATACTTTCAGAGATATGCTCCGGACAAGTTTAGTGACGGAAGGACGGAAGGACGAAATGATGGACGGAGACCATTACTATATCGAGGGGTTAGAGCAAAAACATAGTATGGGTCGATACAATGAATAGACCCATACTATGTTTTTGCTCTAACCCCTTGATATCCCCTTCGCCGAAACGGCGGGGGATAATAAGCCCCACCCTGCAATTCCAATATTTTGGGGGGTCAATCAAAATTTCTTGAAAAATTTAAGTAGAGGTGCACTCAAGGAACATCCATGCCAAGTTTCATTTAAATTGGCCAAATGGTTTGATTGGAGAAGATTTTTAAAGATTTTAAAATGAAAATATGCCACGCCCTACCACGCCCATATTTGGGGGTGAATCAAAGTTTCTTTAACAATTCAAGAAGAAGGTGGCCCAAGGAACATTTCCACCAAGTTTCATTAAAATCTGCCCATTTGTTTAGGAGGAGAAGATAATTAAAGAAAAGTTTACGCACGGACGGACTAACGGACGCACGCAAAACGCCATGACAATAGCTCCCTGGCCTACGCACGCAAAACGCCATGACAATAGCTTCCTGGCCTACAGCCAGTTGAGCTACAAATGGGGTATTTTATATTCAACAATGCATCTTAAGTTATCTCCCTAGATTGCTCTTTTATTCAGAGTTTTGAGTGAATGTGTTGGTTATACCAGATGTATTACAAAATGCAAAAGTTTTCAGACAATTACACAGATGACAAGCTTGTTGCAGCAATACCTGGGGTTCACTCGGAAAACAACAAAGCTAATAATCTAAAATATGGTTCACAGGAGAAGAGCCTTTTTTCAACAAAGGGCCGCAATTCTGAGCCAAGTACATTGACTGTAACCAAAATGGAACATGCACATCTTTGGTTTATACTGAGTGCACAAGTTAAATCTGATCCAAATATATTCAGTATTTGAATAGAAAATGAGGGGAAAAGGGATATTCTTGAACAATTTGATCCAAATTGGCCCAAGAGGCTTAGACGATTTTTAAAGAACCATTTCATGATTTTTCCAAGTCTGATAGTCCTGGTCTTGCCACAACCTATTATGGTATATACAAATTTCACAAACAACTTTTGAAAATGCCTACCCAAGGAAGATTCTTGACAAATTTTGTCAAGGGGTTTAGAAGATATTAAAAGAATCATTCCATGATTTTTCCAAAACTGATTAGATTGCAACATCCTAACTTTTAGGCAAATCAAAATTGCACTAACAACTTTGGTAAAGGGTCTCTCAAGGAACATCCCTGAAAAGTTTGGTTGAAATTGGCCCAATGGTTACTGAGAAGATAAAGAATTCTTTATGACTTCCGATGGAGGACTTCCAATGGATGACGTACATTTATTGATTGAATGGGGTTTAACAGTTTTTCAGTCATATTGTGGCGACTGGAATACGTAACAATGGATTCCTGGTATTTCTCACACCTTTACTACCACTACATCCTTTCCTAGCCTCCAGCTGCTATTCCACATAGATTTACAATTATCCATCCCTTGGTTAGTGACAAATGTAAGAAAGGATGAGCTGCTACCAGGGATCGAACCCATGATTGAACACTGTGCGTCTGATGCGCTACTAACTGTGCTATGACTTACAACAGATACAGGGTGATCACAAAAGCTCACCTTGAACACGTTCTGCTCTGGTGAGTCAAAAATAGGTACAAGTCTGGCATCTATTTCCAACAATTTTTTTCCTAAGCTTTTTTCTTAAGGGATCCTAAAAACAGGATTGTGGGAATAGCCTAAGTATTCTCTGTACAAATCCTTACCTCAGAACCAGCCTGTGTGAACCTGAAGATGTTGTCAATAAACAGTAACACGTCCTGTCCTTCTTGATCTCTGAAATATTCAGCCACAGTAAGACCAGTCAAAGCTACACGAGCACGGGCTCCTGGGGGTTCATTCATCTGTCCATATACTAGAGCTACCTGCAAATCATGATAATGAGAGGATATCAACCAGTTACCATACAAGAAAACATTATGTTGGCCAACTTATTACCACATAATGTTTTTTTTTAGACTGTCCAAATGTACCATAACCATACAAAAAAATTCAAACTGCCCTACTCATTTAAGAGATGAAGGGAATATATATATATATTTTTTTTTTCATGGAGGTTTGAAACGAAAAAACTATTACACTGTAAGAATATGCTAAGAAGATTTATACATTAGTCAGATTAGTTTCTTTTGTTTCCTACCTCCATTACAAAAAAAAAAAAAAAATTATTCTCTTCATTTCTTCATTTCATTGAGCAAAAACATGTCAAATTTTGATACATTTTTATGGAACTATTTTGTGCGCAAGCAAACAAAACAGCTGCATGCTAAAAATTTTATTCATGGAAGTATGAATACTTTTGACCAACCAGAATGCTCAGTTTTGATAAATGTAACTACTTCATTATGATATAGTTATCTTTTAGACTGGTAAAATTGACCTATTACCATACCACAAAATTTAAAACTGGTCAAAATCAAGTCATGACCATGCAGACAAATTTAAGCATGGCCTAGATTAGCCAATTACCTAAAAAAATTTTTTTTCTTAAACCAATCCAAAATAGACATTGTCGCAAAGCAGACTAATACCCCCAACAGCGCTTGTCCATGTACAAGTGCTATCTCCCAAAGGGCCATAAGAAAAAACGGACTTTTAAATTAAAGGGTCATAACTCAGTCAAAAATCAATGGACCATAACCAAAATAGGATATGCACATGTCTGACTTATACAGAGTCTTTCTGTGAAATTTGATTCAAATTTGTCCAGTGGTTGCTGAGAAATTGAGCGGACACGATTTTTCACCAAAGGGCATTAACTCCGTTAAAAATCAATGGTTAAGGTCCATTGATTTTTAACAGAGTTATGGCCCTTAACCAAAATGGAATATGCACATCTTTGCTTGATACTGATTATATCAGTGAAGCTTTAATCAAATCCATCCAATGGTTGCTGAGAAATTGAGCGGACACGAAAAAGATACAGACAGACGGACCGATCGACTGACAAGCTGACCCCTATATACCCCCCAAATATATTTTGGGGGGTATACTTACATAGATAGCAGACATCAATTTTAAGGTGAAATTCAAAATGTAAAAACCTTTATCTCTATGGGTTAAAACATTCTAGATTATAAAGAAATTGCTTGTCAAGCAGTTTCTTCATTTTCCACACTATTATCAAAAGCAATTTTTGTTACAGTCATTACAAATTGGGACTGAGTGGAAAAGGAATACAGAAAGTAGAACTTGAGACATTCAAAAGACCATTAAAACTGCAAAATGAGTGTCATACACGATATGAAATACTGACAGAAAAGGAGAGATTGCTGGTCACAGGCAGCAAGTTTCTCCTCTTTTTACATTTTTTGTGGGGCCTGTGGGGCCTGATCTGTTACCCGAGTCAAAGAGCACAAAAACAGATAAAAGTCCATCATATGATGCTACATACCAAATATTAAAAGTTTACGCCCTTCTGTTCAAGGGAAGATTTCTATTATTATCACCAGCCCTTTCTATTATTATCACTTGCCTAATCATGACCCTAGGGCAATAATTCAAACAAACAGAATAGAGGTTCAATAGATATGCTACATACCAAATAAAACTTTTGTAAAACTTGTAATGTCCAGGAATGGGAATGGGCTTATTATGATCCTGGTGACATAAGTTATACAATCTTGATAGAGGTTGACCAGATAATGCTACATACAAAATATCAAAGCTCTATGCCCTCTGGTTTGGGAGAATATCTTCCAAATGTTCACTATAAAAGCCCTTTGTAAAACTTGTAATGTCCAGGAATGGGTCAACATCTGACCCTAGTACAATATATTACACAATCTTGAAAGAGATCTACCAGATGATGGTACATACCATATATACCAAAGCTCTAGGCCCTCCTGTTATGGGAAAAGAGGATTTTGAAAGTTTTCAGTACATAAACCTATGTTAAACTTGTGACGTCCGGGAATAGGCTAATTCAATCTTGATGGAGGACCACATGATACTACATACCATATATCTGAGCTGTAAGCCTTTTGGTTTGGTAGAAAAAGATTTTCAAAGTTGACTATGTCAGCTTATGACCCCAAATATGAATCCAATCCAACAGCTGGTTCATGACAAGAAGATTCTTACAGATGTACCCTTTTCTGCCCCTTATAGACCCCAAAGGGAGGTAACTCCATGATGTGCCTTCCAATGGGGATGCTTCCCGCCAGGTTTGGTTAAAACCTGTCCAATGTTTCTTAATAAGAAGTCGAAAATGTTTACAGTTAACACACCACGCACGACGCATGACGATGAACAAAACATGATTGCAATAGGTCAGGATGACCTTTGGTCAGATGACCTAAAAATGCATTAAAACATTTTTTTCAAAATATATTAATTTGCTATTTTTTAAAGAGACAAATGTGACATATACCTTTGATGTATCATCAGTAAGACTGATAACTTTAGATGTGATCATCTCGTGGTACAAATCATTGCCTTCACGAGTTCTCTCACCAACTCCAGCAAACACAGAGTAACCACCGTGAGCCTTGGCAATGTTGTTAATCAGTTCCATAATCAGTACGGTCTTACCTACACCAGCCCCACCAAATAAACCTAGAAAGAAATCCATAGACTGTACCGACGGATCCCTAGCCAAGCCATTTTGCAAGTGACAAGCCAATTAGACTGAGGGATCAAACGATGCTAAGTTTGTGAAATATAAAGTCAGTGGCACAATGCAAAAGTATTGGTTTGAATTAGCCCACTGGTTTTGGAGGAGATGTCATTTAAAAATCTACTCTCTTTCAATATAAACCCTGGGACCCGAGGTTATGATTTTAGCTATTTTTTTAGAAGTCAATATACTGATGCTTCATGCAAAATATCAAGGCTCTGCCCCTTCTGGGTCAGGATAATTTTAAATTTCACTTTTGTTGCCATGGCAACCAGAGTTTTAAACAGACTTCAAATCTTTTAGCTATTTTTAAAGGGTACCACCTAAGGAACATTTCTGCCAAATTTCTGCCAAAACTGGACCACTTGTTATCATGTAGATAAACATTTCTGGCCAAGTTTCGAGACATTTGAGCCAAAAATGTGACCTCTAGAGTGCAAACAAGGTAAGCATCTGCCACAGGATGCAGCCCAATCACAATAGCTCACCATGACCATTTCTTGGTCAGATGAGCTAAAAAGGATTTGGAAAACACTTGGGAAAAATAAAAGAATAGCACAGGCAATTTCTTCAATGTCCACAATGTTTCCTACCCTCAAAGACTTAAAAAGACTTAAAAATTTCATTCATTAGAAATCATTTGCCATTCATTAACAAACAGTAAGCCATTCATTAACAAAGCGTACTTACAATCTAATACACTCAGATATCACAAATTTATTGGGTTATTATTTTTTTGTTATTTCAAAGATAACCCTGATTTTGCAAAAAATCTAAAACTTTCAGAATTCCATTAACTGTGATGATAAACCTGCACAAAATTCTCTCATTAGTGATAAATTGATACACTATAGACACTCCCCCCCCCCCCCTGAATCTTACTTCAAATTGGGGCAGTGGTAAATACAGCTTATCTGCAAAATTGTTTATCAAGGGCCATCAAATTCCAGTGAATGGAATGCTGGACTTGAGACTGAATGTTATTGTTAGATTGATTGATCAGCCATCCAGACAGAAACCCATGTTTTGTTCCTTCAAATGACCACCACTGCTGATCTTGAGTAAACATTTCAAATGTTCATGAGAAGCTTTAAATCACTTGCATGAAGGCAGTTTGATTTTATAACTGTTAACTTTGGCTTTTGGATAATTTTCTGAAAATCTTGGAAAGCCTGCTATACTGGATAACCTTCTAAAGACTTTTTTTTTTATTTTTTCATAAAGTAGCTGGTGATGGTTAAGCTAATTTTCCGAATATGATGATTCTTCAAAATATCTTGTTACAGGGTCAATAGACATCAATACAAACCAAATATCAAACTTCTAGGCCTAATGGTTTAGTCGGAGAAGACTTTAAAAGATGTCCTTCTTTATTTCTTTTGTAAAAATCAGGGATCGAACAGAAAGGGGCTAATTTTCAAAATATAGAATTTCTTTGAAGTATTTTGGTAAAGAGTCAATAGCTGATGACATGTACCTAATATCAAAGCTTGAGGCCTTGTCATTTGGGGGAAGAAATTTCAATTTCCTTACATATTTCTTTGTAAAATCGGGGATTGCACAGAAAAGGGCTAAATTTCCTTATACAATAATTCTTCAAGTATTTTGGTAGAGGGTCAAAAGCTGATGATATATACCGAATATCAAAGCTCTAAGCCTTATTGTTTTGAAGAAGAAAATTTTCAAAGATTCCTTTTTGATTTCTTTATAAAATCAGGGATTGCACAGCAAAAGGCTAATTTTCAGAGTAAGGTAATTCTTTGAAGTATTTTGGTAGAGGGTCAATAGCTGATGATATGTTTTGCTTGGTTGGGGTTTTACGCCGCTTCAAGCAACCTTTCAGTTATATCGTGGCGGCTGATGATATGTACCAAATATCAAAGCTCTAGGCCTTATGGTTTAGGAGAAGATTTTCAAAGATTTCCCTTGTAAAATCACGGATCGCAACGAAAGGGGCTAATTTTAGATAGGTGATGGTACATACCAAATATCAAAGCTCTAGGCCTTGTGGTTTTGGAAGAAGATTTTTTAATAAATGTTTATGGACTGACAGACAGACAGACGGATGCCGGAAATTTACAAATCACAATAGCTCACCTTCGGCACATTGTGCTCAAGTGTGCTAAAAAACCAAGATATAATTTTGAAATAATTATATTCAAGATTATAATTGAAATAGAATGATTGGGGGGGGGCAATGATGCCTCTGTATGAATTCTGTCTCAGCTAGGAAAATTTCACCAATCTACCTTCAATAATTCATCAACGAAAAGAGATAAAATTTAAGGGAATTTTAGAATTTATCAGTGCTCTCAATAAGCGGATGTTGGCGAACATTACGTCAAATATCAGAGAATGTCTGCAAAAGCAGACCACAACTTATATTTTCATTTGAAATTCAAGAAAAATGTCCTGAATTAATCACTCAAACTTTTTCTAATGTCACAAGATAAAGGAATTGATAAATAAAACAATATTTACTCTGGCCAAAAGTCAATCACAATCCTTGGTAAATATGAATCAATAAGCAGTTTATCGAAATATCTCCTTGACAACCAATGTAGATGGAAATTTACATAGGGCATACTGAATTATAGCCTGTTAACTAATCTAGCCTTCACTGCATCTTAGACCATTTCTTTGGAAGTCACTTGATTGATAACATGCCTGGCCAAATTGAGAAGGCCCTTTGACATTGGACAAGATTTCATCGAATATCGCCGTCTGGTTGAATTTACTAAGTTTGGGCCTGAATTCACCTGGAAAGTCAAGTCCCGTATTCAAGTTTGTGGGGGATATAGAAAGAGCTTCAAAAATGCATACCTATTTTGCATTCAAAATAGGATTATGACACAAGGGATTCCATTTCTTTACTTGACATAACGTCCGTTGTGGAAACATTGAAGTTACCAAATTGATCTTGCTAGTTTATGAGAGTTCTCTCCCTTTTCAATGACCAAACACGTTATCTGTATAGATCAACTAGTAGAAATTAATTAGAATGTTTCTTACACAAAAGAACTCTGCTATAAGTTTCACTTTTGCATTGTTAGTTTTATTTACATAAGCGAGGTTCAGGGTGCATGTACTTGGATATGTATGATGTGCCCAAAGACAGTGTCTCGATATTGTCGTACCCCTAACGTTTCGAACAGTCAGTTGAATCATTTTCTCCCATTATGCAAATCAGGAATTTGTCCAAATCTGAGAGGTTCGCAAACGACAATTACCAGATGTGTCCACTCAAATTGGAAAATAATAGTGAGGGAGCATTGTGGGAAAAGGAGACATTAATGCAAGAAATAAAATTCTCAAGAAACATATTTCTTCTGTTACCACAATGATTTCTCTAGTTCCCCTAAATGGGAGATGATATAGATGGAAAAGAATGTACTGGAGGCTTTATGTATCTATTTTCATCTCATCTTCTTTTATGGGGGGGGGGGGGAGGGGGTCAAGGTTGAGGATGTAAAAAAACAAACCTGGACTTCCTGAAATTGAAATTTAAAAAATCGGACTTTCTAAATAATATTTTGTGATTGATTGATTGAATGGGGTTTGACGCAAATTTTAACAGTATTTCAGTAAACTTGAGGTAGCTGGAGCACCTAACAATGGATTCCTGTTATTTCTCACACCAGTACTACCACTACATCTTTTCCAAGCCTCCAGCTGGTCAGCCCACCTGGGTTTATGAATATCCACCCATTAATAGGAGACAAAGGTCGAACAGGATATTTGCCAGGGCCGGGTATCTATACTGGAACCCCATGACTAGGAGTCCTACACGCTACCACTGCACTGTGGACGAGGCCCCAATGTTTTGTGAGGTTTTTCATAAAGTATTCAAGTGAACAAGTTGATTTCAGTGAGATAAGAGTTCTGAACAAGGTGGCAAATTGTCACAAAATGCGCCTGTAACACTGCTGGTTGTTGATTGGGGAAGGGGATTAAAATCAAAGTATTATTTCAAGAAAGAGTAACAATTAACAATGATAATTTATGGTTCTGGTGTTTTTTCTTGTTATCATGAGGTTTTGAAAACCACAGGCTGTTATAGATTTAAAAAAAAGATATGTACCTTGATGATATCTAACCATCCATAAAGTTTCATCATGAAAGCTGTCAAACTTTCTGAGATATGCCCAAGACAAAATCTAGTATGAAACAAGAGGACCATGATGGTAATAAATCGCTCACCTGAGGCATCTGCAAATTACAGTACTTTTTTATATAAAAAAGACACAACTTGAGCAAAATAAATAAAACAAATATAAAATTTTGGGCTTTGTACAAAACAACCAGTAATGCTTTACAATAAAAATGAATGCCTATGGCTTTGTTTAATCCATTACCAAACTATCCCAGAATTTGTCACCCTCAGGGAAAAAAGATC
Organism: Fragum fragum; assembly: GCA_946902895.1. NCBI lineage: Eukaryota > Metazoa > Mollusca > Bivalvia > Cardiida > Cardiidae > Fragum > Fragum fragum. The sequence goes on along the minus strand of OX336377.1, from coordinate 26,907,609 downwards.
AGTGCTCCAGATAATTTCAAGAGGCATCAGTACTGTACTGATCCAAATAATTTTAAATCAGTACTTGATATGAGGATCAGTACCAGCATACTTTTAGTATCAAATAAACAGAAGAAATATCAAATTTCGTTTCTTTCGTTTATTAAGTAACCTTTTAATCAAAACTGAGCTCTATAGCCCAACACAGAGATGGTTAACATTTTCACCATAATGTTAGAATATAGCAAGAACACTGGAACTTTTCTTTGTAGCAAATTGATCGTTATCAAAGCAATTGTCCTGATTAAATATCATACTAAAAGTATTTTATATAAACAGGTCAATTTTGGGGGGGATTTATGTATGAATATGTTAATTTATTTAAAATGTATACACTCAACGCCTAAAGATTATTTTTTTTTTGGGGGGGGGGGGGGGGTTCTGGTGTTGAATTATTTTATTTTCATTTTTGGAAATATATTAAAAATAATTGAACATTGCTTATTTTAAATTATGTAGTAGATCGGAACCAAAATTAGACAATATGACATTTATAAATACGAGTATCTACCATAGTAGACACCTGAACTCTTCCTTAACTTCTATGAATCGCCCAGAATCTATTTTCCATTCTACTCAGCAACAAAACTTTTATTTTCATTTCAAATTTGTATCACAAATTCCGTTTAAATAAGCAAGAAACCGTTTCTAGACTATCCAGAATCATCACTGATTTCTCGTTTCAAACAAATGTCCAAACCGGCGAGAACGAAACTGCTGTGAGTGAATCAATATATATACGTATTATGCCCTAAATTAACCATGCCTTTGAAAATGTTTCTCCATGATGGAGCAAACAATTTCCTCTATAATAGGTCTAATGATTTCTTCTTGCTTAGAGAGGGATTTTCCTTAGACGACTGAAAAACCTCGTTAAAATATTCTGTCTCACCATTTTGCGATGTAGTCAGTCGGAACGCCTGGTTTCACATCGCTCACTACGAGATTCAATGCCGGGTACCGTCCTTGTTGACAAAAATTTTTCCACGGTCTGCATTCCAATGTCACGGAAAGAGACGGAAATTCGATCGGTAATTAGGGTAAGCAATAACAAAGTAACAGGGATTTTCGGCAATATCGGAAATAGCCGAGTGATTACATGCAATACTACAAGAGTAAGTTCCCTTTTGTTTACACATTCGTAATTAAAAATGTCCGTAGACATGATTAAATGATGTAACTTGTACTTAAATTCGCTGAAAAATATGTTTAACCAGCAAATTTACGTCCGTAAATTATGGAAAAACGGACCTTATCTGGAGCACTGTAGATTTAATAAAGCATTCTGAGATAGGGAGTGACAAGCCATTTCTCCATTTCTATTTAAGAATTCTTTCAATGCGATTTATGCAATTTTCGACCCCAGGAGCAGAGACGTTTTCATCCTAAGAGTGTATTTTCCAGGGAAGGGGTGTTTATTAACCTACAGGCATAATTTAATCAAACTGAAAGATAACAGCCTGGCTATGCTACACTTAAAATATGAATGCCCTCCTCCTTAAAATGAAGATCTTTTGACGGAATTAAATTCTTTTAAAAACTTTTGTTGAACTTCACCCAAGGAACATCCCTGCAAAGTTTCAGCTTGATTGGCTTACTGGTTAAGGAGAAGAAGATTTTTAAAGATTTATAAAGATTTACTTAAGATTCCCATTTTCAAATACTGCGGCAACCAGAGTTTTTGACGGAATTAAATTCTTTTTACAACTTTTGTAGAACTTCACCCAAGGAACATCCCTGCAAAGTTTCAGCTTGATTGGCTTACTGGTTAAGGAGAAGAAGATTTTTAAAGATTTATAAAGATTTACTTAAGATTCCCATTTTCAAATACTGCGGCAACCAGAGTTTTTGACGGAATTAAATTCTTTTTATAACTTTTGTAGAACTTCACCCAAGTAATATCCCTGCAAAGATTCAGCTTGATTGGCCTACTGGTTTAGGAGGAGAAGATTTTTTTTTAATATTTTTAAAGATTTACTTAAGATTCCCATTTTCAAATGCCGCAGAAACCAGAGTTTTTGACAGAATTAAATTCTTTTAACAACTTTTGTAGAACTTCACCCAAGGAACATCCCTGCAAAGTTTCAGCGTGATTGGCCAGGTGGTTTAGGAGAAGATTTTTTAAGAAATTGTTGACAGACAGTCTGACAGACGGATGGACGGCAGACAACGACCAATCACAATAGCTCACCACGCACTTTGTGCTCAGGTGAGCTAACAACAAAGAGGAACAACTCATAAAAAGGGAAGGTAGAGTTATGGTTCTTGTGCACTGCACTTCCGATTGATATCTATATACCCATCAAGTTTAATTATCATAGCTATTATACTTTCAAAGTTATGCTCAGGACAAAATCCAAGTATGAAAAACAACAAAGGGGAATAACTCAAAAAATAAGCTAGGTAGAATTACAGTTCTTATGCACTGCACTCCGTAATTATGAGAAGAATATAACTGCCAAGTTTCAAGTCGATCGGACTTAATGTGACAGAGCCTCAGGTGATCAAATAATACGTTCTGTCTTCGCTGGGCGTATAAAAAGGGTTTCAACATGGATTTCACATGTGTCAAATACCAATCAATTACAATTGCCAATACATGTCCAGTCACTGGAAAGGGTTAATTATCAATCAGACTTAGAGCTATTTATGGTGGGGATGTGTGTTTAACCAATCAATTAACCATTTTCCCATATAATTTGGCACACTTAGGATGACCCTTGACACATGGCTGATACACTGCAACTCCTTTATAATGCTAACGGGCACAGCGCTGACTCCATTATAACGCGGGGTCCGCTTGGCTCCCAAAATTTTGGAGGGGGGGGGATTTCGGGTTGCATATGCTGAGATAAGACGTTAATGCTGATTTGGCCGCGATTTTTTCTTCCCGTCTTCGGCCCGCTCGAAGAAAAAGATTTGCACATAAAAATCGATAATTACCCGAAGCCAGGTAAGTTTTTAACACCTTACATGGACGGTCCCGGTCAATAATGCATTACTTCAGAGGTAATTGCTTTGTTTGATTGATGACATGCGTAGTGTTTAAATTTACAAAATCAGTTTGATTGTTTGGTCTTACAGTTTGACATTGAGATGATCAATGCCTTGGGTCTTTTATATTTCTTAAATCAAAAGAGAATAGACACGCACCTCGGTATCCTTCAGTTACAAACCTTGAAGGTGGTGCGATTAAAATATCAGACTGTTTCACTCTCGGCGTTCTTAATTTTCTTCAGTCCCGGGTAGGACGTGTTCTTAAAGTAATGCGCGAGCGTGAAATTAGACAAATTGACTTGAGCCTACTTTTTATTTCACTTTATAGTTTGCTGGTATCCGGAGCTCGTAGAGGATAGTGGCTTCAAGATAAAAACGCAACAATGTGCTTTGAAAACAATCAGTCGTAGTTGCGACGTTTTTGCAAAATACAGAAAATACGTGAATTTGAATTGTAAATGTCACAATATCGGAAGATTCTCATCCGAAACGGGATAGATAATACAAGAAGATTAAAATAAAATACCGTTATTTTTCCGCATTTCTTTCAATAATCCGAAAATTTAATGCCATCCTGTCTGATCAAACACACAGCAAAAAGCTTGTCGACAAATTTGTAGTCAAGTTTTACAGTTTATTTTATTCTTACGGGTACAGTTTATTTTATTCTGAGGGAGGAAAGGTGATCAAAGGTGCCACTGCCAGATGTTCAGCTATTTATGGGAGAGTTTCCGGAGATGACACGTGCCAGACCGTGCCGTGCCGTGAGAATTCTTGCTGACCGAATTTTTTACTCTTGTCCTTATGTAACCAGACATTCCGCCGTCTCGGATTTTTTTCGATTATTATGACCTTCATTATTACGATTAAAAGTTAGCGGCTACAAAGTTTAATCCAGTTTTGTATACGTGCAGCTGGTCGGTTTAAATTCCCGATTCGTAAATGACTAGGTTCAGATAGAGTTCTTTGTCGGTTTATTGTTATCGTATTTTTAACAATGGGAAAGAAATTAGACCAAGTCCATTACCGCGAAAGAAGTTCGAAGGTCGATCCACGCGACATTTTCTCAACGCTTCAGTAACCCCAGGGGTTCAACAACTCGTCGGTCTCCAAGGAGACGTCGCTATGCGGAATACTTAGATTTTATCCCTTTTGACTGAGGATGGAAATATTTACGTCCGTGTAAAACTAAATTCAATTAGATAAATGCCGACGAATATAATAATAAAACGTGTCTCGGGTAAAAATTCTAGCTTCTTAATATTGGGAGAAAGAGAACCACAATTTATAGACCTGTAGAAATTTACGGATTATTCAATCCTGATAGACAGGGAAGGTAAGGTTAGAAATTAAATCTCCGCACGCTGAATTTCGTCGGTTTCTGCTAAAATCTCGGAACTTCAGTTGTTGTTTTTCATTTCCCGACTAGTAACTTGTATAGAATTAAACTTGTTACAGGAATTTTATCACGAATTATCGGGTGTTTGGTTCCGATTCCGACGGTTGAAAATTTCAGTTACGGCGCGGGGGGGGGGGGGGGGGGGGGGGGGACAGCGTTATAGCATAATAACTCCACTTCTTCCGCTGTTTCATTTCTTGGACCCCACCAACAGCATTATAGTGGAGCTGCAGTGTATTTTTCTAGAGTCAATATGACACACAGTGATAATTTTTCGAGAGTAAAATTCCTTCTTTTTGATATTTGAGGTCTTGGGTCACAGGAAACCTTGCATTCACCCTAAGCATTAAGAGTACTAGGCTGAAAGGTATTGCACAAGTATGTGTCACCCAACCATAGATTCCTGGTATACCTCACACCAGTGCTTCAATGTCCTTTCAGAGATTCCAGCTGGTTATCCTACTTAGATTTACTCTTATTTACAAATGTCTGAAAGAATATTCACTGTGTCTGGAGATTGAACCTGGGACCCCATGAAAAGGAATCCTATGTGCTGCCAGCTGTGCTATGACTTGGATATTAATAGATCTGATACATGTCATAAAAGGCATCCATAATGTAAATAAGAGCACTTCAATTATTTCTGAACAGAGCAGGGGTTGAAAAATCCACTCGTCCGCTCGCATTGGCGAGTAGAAAATGCCGTAGGGCAAGTAGATTTGGGGACGAAATAGTCCGACAGGGGGAGTGCAAATTTAGGACTTGAATCACGCTGATTGAGGGAAAAAAATAAAGGATCGAAAAAGAAAGTATTTATTTCAAACAACTTCATATCGGAAACAATAATATTCGCTGTAAAATTAGACCGATCCCTGTTTATGTTGATCAATCTTCATAGACGCTTGATTTGTAGACTGGAGACCATGTCGTAATACACAATAATGTATAGACAGGATCTCCAGTTTAGCCTGCAGAGAATTCCGTATCTTTAAACGCTTGAATGATCACTGTAATGTGTATTGCAAAGCGAAAATACGTCGATCTAGATAAAATTCGTCTGTTTTAAAACTCATGGCTGGAACATCGGACATTTGTGCTTTATTTGTACCTAAACATTAACAGAGTCAAAGATTCATGATATTTGCATAACAATGTAACAGTCTAAAATTTTCTTCATCTTTAAGGGAGAGTTGGGTTGCCTTAAGGGCGAGTAGAAATTCAGAGCTACTAGTCCTACAGGACTAGTAGGTTTGAAGAAATTTTTCAACCCCTGCAGAGCAACAGGGAAGGAAAGTACAACACTTACCAATTTTACCTCCCTTTGCATAGGGGGCCAGAAGATCTACAACTTTGATGCCAGTCTCTAAAACCTCCTGCTTTACACTCATTTCAACAAATTCAGGAGCTTCAGCATGAATTGGTGCAAATCTGAGGAAAACAATAAAATGTAGGATCCACTGTTTAGATAAAATGTTTAAGACATCTATTGTGTCCTTATTACATTAAGAACAAGAGTGCCATTGTCACAATATATGCCGCCACTTTGCTGCTGTTTCACGAAAAAATAATTGTAGACACTACTTATTTTGACAGAACCAAATTCAAAACATTTGCAGACTACCTTTTTAAATTGTCAAGTTCAAACTGTTTGTTATGTTTGATTGATTGAATGGGCCCAGGGGCATAACTCTTGCAAAAATCAATGAACCATAAAATCCTTGATCCATGTACATCTACAAATTATGGTGATGACATCCACCAAGTTTCATTTAAATTAAAACAAAAAGTTGCGTTCACAAGGCTGCAATTTCAATAAGCCCAAGAGACTAAGTTTAAAGAGGGCATAACTGAGGCAAAAATCAATGAACCATAAAATCCTTACTTCATGCACATCTACCAATTAAGGTGATAACATCTATCAAGTTTCATCTAGATCCAGCCAGAATTGTAGGAGTTGTGTTCACAAGGCTGCAATTTTAATAAGCCCCAGAGACCAAGTTTTAAGAGGGCATACCTGAGGTAAAAATCAATGAACCATAAAATCCTTACTTCATGCACATCTACCAATTAAGGCGATATCATCCACCAGATTTCAATTAGATCTAGCCAAAAACTTTGGAGGAGTTGCGTTCACAAGGCTGCAATTTCAATAAGCCCCAGAGACTAGGTTTAAAGGGGGCATAACTTAGGCAAAAATCAATGAACCATAACATCCTTACTTCGTGCACATCTACCAATTAAGGTGACAACATTGACCAAGTTTCAAAAAGATCCATCCAGAAACTTAGGAGTTGCCCTTACGAGAAAAATGGACGTATGTACGTATGTAAGGATGGACAGGCGGAGAAGATGACGCCAATATACGACTGCCTCCTGCGGGGTATAAAAATTTCATGGCTTATGGGAGAATGATTCAAAACTAATGACTTGAAATTTTTCAGATAAATACTCAAGTTATGGAATTCAGCATGTGAAAGTGTACTACACTTTTTAAATTCACATATTTTACCTTTTTTTTTTAAAGTATATAGGTAAACATCAGGATAAAAGGAAACAAGGTGCCAAATTGTCACAAGATACGCCTGTCACACTGCTTAATATTAACTGGGGGTTTGAATAAAACTGAGGTTATTTTGAATGAATTTTTTTGTCAAACAAAGTATGAAAAACAACAAAGGGCAATAACTCAAAACAAGAGGGCCGTTGGCCCTGGGGCGCTCACCTGAGATAAAGGCTCTTTTTCTTTCAACAGTCTAATTTCATGTTAAGGTTAGGATTATGAAACAAGTGGGCCACAATTACATATAAAGACTATGAACCTGGGGATCCAAAAGTCTAAATTACAAATTCCAAGGCTTTAGTGCCGATTTGAAAGAAGGAAAAAACTTTTTCCATGGGTTATAATTTCAGAAATAAGAAAGAAGTCTATGAACTGATGCTTCCTGCCTATAACCCCCCCCCCCCTGGGTCTGCCCCTGGAAACCCTAGGATCATGATTTTAGCTATTTTGTAAAAGATCAATATACTGATGCTTCATGCAAAATATCAAGGCTCTACACCTTCTGGGTCAGGAGGAGAAGATTTTTAAAGATTATTTGAAATTTCACTTTTGTTGCCATGGCAATCAGAGTTTTTAACTGATTTCAATTCTTTTAGCTAATTTTAAGGGGTACCACCTAAGGAACATTTCTGCAAAATTTGGTTCAAATTGGCCCTGTGAATTGGAAGGAGAAGTCATTTAAAAAATCGTTCTTTATTTCTATATAACCCCCCCCCCCCCCGGGGCTCCACCCCTGGAGACCCGAGGATCATGATTTTAGCTATTTTGAAAGAGGTCAATATCCTGATGCTTCATGCAAAATATCAAGGCTCTCTGCCTTCTGGGTCAGGAGGAGAAGATTTTTAAAGATTATTTTGAAATTTCACTTTTGTTGCCATGGCAACCAAAGTTTTTAAAGGATTTCAATTCTTTTAGCTATTTTTGAAGGGGACCACCTAAGGAACATTTCTGCCAAATTTGCTTCAAATCGGCCTTGTGGTTTGAGAGGAGAAGTCATTTAAAAAATCGTTCTTTACTTCTATATAACCCCCCCCCCCGGGGCTCCGCCCCTGGAGACCCGAGGATCATGATTTTAGCTATTTTGAAAGAGGTCAATATCCTGATGCTTCATGCAAAATATCAAGGCTCTCTGCCTTCTGGGTCAGGAGGAGAAGATTTTTAAAGATTATTTTGAAATTTCACTTTTGTTGCCATGGCAATCAGAGTTTTTAACGGATTTCAATTCTTTTAGCTATTTTTGAAGGGGACCACCTAAGGAACATTTCTGCCAAATTTGCTTCAAATCGGCCTTGTGGTTTGAGAGGAGAAGTCATTTAAAAAATCGTTCTTTATTTCTATATAAACCCCCCCCCCCGGGGCTCCCCCCCGGGGCTCCGCCCCTGGGGATCTGAGGATCATGATTTTAGCTATTTTGAAAGAGGTCAATATACTCATGCTTCATGCAAAATATCAAGGCTCTACGCCTTCTGGGTCAGGAGGAGAAGATTTTTTTAAAATTTCACTTTTGTTGCCATGGCAACCAGAGTTTTTAACGGATTTCAATTCTTTTAGCTATTTTTGAAGGGGACCACCTAAGGAACATTTCTGCCAAATTTGGTTCAAATTGGCCCAGTGGTTTGGGAGGAGATGTCGTTTAAAGAAATTGTTGACGGACGACGCACGACGGACGGACGCCGGACAAAAGACGATCACAATAGCTCACTTGAGCACTACGTGCTCAGGTGAGCTAATAAACGCTAGGTAGAGTTATGGCTCCTGTACACTGCACTCCCACTTGGTGAGCTCTATCCATCCATGAAGTTTCATGATTCTAGCTATTATACTTTAAGAGATATACTCCGGACAAGATTCAAGTATGAAAAACAACAAAGGGCAATAACTCAAAAAATAGGCTAGGTAGAGTTATGGTTCTTGAACACTGCACTCATAAAAAGATTTCAAAAATTCATCACCTCAAAAATTAGCTTCTGCAACTTCTTTGAATTTGGACAAGTCTAGAATTTTCTCATGTTGTAATGGGTTATAAAAGTCTTCAATTCTTTACTGAAGTTGAGCCCCAGAGTGTGTATTGGAGTTGCAATAATTTGTCATTGGATCAGCCTTAGATTACTGTATTTCTCCTAATAAATGTTCCCTCTCTACTACTTCCCCTACCATTTACCACAGAATATCCAGCTCTATTCAAATTGGCATATTTCAATGCATTGCATGCTTTTCTCTAATTCAAAAATTGATCCTCCTAAAATCATTGAAAATGATATTTGCAGAACTCAAGGTATACACACAGTGATAATGAGTCACACTGACCATAATTTTTGATTGGATACAAAAAAGTTTCCTTAAATTCAGTTGCTGCAGTGTGTTTTTCACTTCACTATTTTTTCAAAATTCTAGTCTTGTCCAATGTGAAAGAAGTTGCAGACAACAATCAAAAGTGAGTTCAATGTGAAAAATAAGCAACCTGCAAGGTACAAAATATTTTGGAAAAAGAAGAAAGTGCTTGGTATATGCAATTTCTTGTTCCCATGATGTTTTCTTAACCCTTTCCCGTCCAATCCCTACTTTTTACGTCCCTGAGAATTTATGATTGAGAAAATATTGTAGAAGAAGAAGAAATTGCTTGTAACAAGCAATTTCTTCTTTTTCTAAAATTTCTTACCCTACTAAATGGTTGTTTTTTCAAATTAGATTCCTATTACATTTTTGTCTGCAAAACCTTTGAATTTGGACAGGTCTAAAATTTGAAAAACAGGAAAGGGTTAAATATAAAATTACTGGGACATACAACAAGGAATTATACAGGTAGCGTTATTTAGAGAGAATGACAATTGCAAACTCAGAAACCTACTTGGTAGTCTTTACAGGACCTCTCTCATCGATGGGTTCACCAATTACATTAATAATTCTTCCTAAAGTTGCGGGTCCTACAGGAATTGAGATGGGTGACCCAATATCTGTACATTCTTGACCTCTGATTAAACCTTCTGTTCCGTCCATAGCAATAGTTCTTACAGTGTTTTCTCCTACATTTTGATAAAATAAAATATCTTTAATGGACATCAAATTTGTGAGCATTCATTGTTTTCATGATATTTCAACCAAATACCACACAATGACATTTAAAGACACCTTTCAAGAAAAACAACTGGGAAAACATGGTGTAATTCTACATTTTACACAATTTTTTACCCAGAAGTTGAAAAAAAAGACTTAGAAATTCATTAACTTGACAAGAGCTTTGCAGAGCTGCGCATATACGCCTGAACGGGCTTGTCAGTGGAATATAATATTTTACCATATTAAGTTTTTATGATAAAAATGACCTTAAAAAACTGACCTTGACAGATAACATTGAACTTGATATCAACAAAATGCAGTACCCAAAAGAATACAATTGTGACTGGTCTTACGAGAGGAAAATCTTGAAAGTGTAAAAAGTTTCAACCTTGTGAGACTGTGCAAATTTGTTTATGATTCAAACATGAGCCCTGAATGGCATTCTTGACTTTATTTTGTGTAATTTGTTTGGTTCAGTTTTCGATCATATATTTTAACCAGTGCCATAATCTAGGCCTTTGTGCTATTTGTTGTCAGGGATTGCCCGACTTTGTTTATAGATCTCTATATTTTCAGCTTTGGTGGAGGGATATTTTTCAATAGACAAAGGCTATAAAATACCAAACATTTCTCAATTGAGTAAATTTTGCACTGAAATCCCCACATATTTTTAATCCTAGAATAACCTCTGCAATTATGTTGGAAAGATACATGTTTTCATCCTATCTTTTAATACTTATATTTCTGAAAAAAAAACATGATAATTGATTGATTGAAAGGGGTTTACAGGGTTTTCATTAGTTCCAAAAAGTCAAGAGTAAATGACCCTTGGGCCAAAACTTCCAAGAGTCAAAATGTGATATGTCCCCCCCCCGAGCAATTTAGAAAAAAAAAGTTTATAACTTTTTTTTTGCAATGGTGCCTTATAAGTGTTTGTTTACAGGGTTAGCTCTGGCTTGAAAAAAGTTGTCGCCATCACTTTCGCCAAATTAAAAAAGTATGGGCCAAATGGAAAAAGTTGGGGCCAAATTGAGGAGTTGGGGCCAAGCTTGAGCATTTCTTAACTGCACTGTTATTTTCTTAACTTATATGCTGTTAAATAGATAATGTGCATATTAAACAGGTTTTTAATATGGCCATTCGTTTGTTGTTTTGTCTTTAATGAATGTAGCTAAGTCATACACCTACATTGATTTTTACTCATCTTAAATCAGTGCTTTCAGTACTTTGATGAGAAAAAAAGACAGAAGGAAATAGTAATAAATCTAGTAAAATATGCTTGATTTGATTATTAAATAATGTAGACTTCTGTAATTAAAAAAGAATCGGTTTAAGGTTGAACATTCTTGGGTACAAATGAACAAAAAAGAAATGGTTCGTCTGCTTTTGGGACAGTATAACTTTTGAAATTCTGTCAAATTTTACCAAACTACCACTGTTTCTATCAAAAGTTCATTAGAATATCCTTCTATTGACCCGTAAATGATGATTCAGTGTTTTAGCAAGGAATCGCGGTAGCGGTGCCGATATTAGAAACTGACTGAAACTGTAAGCAGAAATATACGAAAATATGCCCGAATTCGGCAATTGTATTCATCGGGAAAAGGCAAATGGTGGCCAGTTTAATTACACATTTCTTATATAAAGCCTATTTATGCGTGATAATTTAGGTCTTCCGATCGATTATGTGATGGCTGTCAACTAAGAAGTTTCATCGGCTCATCAATAATACTAAGTCACGCCCACAACACAAACTCAATACGACACGCCGACCAATGAGCGCACTTTCTTTATCTGATTGGCTGTCAATCATAACTGTAATTAAATTTGGTGATGTGTTAGTCTTGTGTCAGACTCGATGACATAATTGACCCAATATACAAGCCCTTGAGCAATTATACACACTTGGCCCTAGGACTTGATTTCTGGAGATTATTCAAAGTAAAAGTACGTATAAAAAAAATTCCTTTTTTTGCGCCATGAACTTTCGCCAAATGAAAAAAACTTGTGCCAGAATTTCATTTTTGTTGCATTTTGCTACAATGGCGATCTGCAGCGCGAACCCTGGTTTATTCAGCTAAGGTGTGCCTTAAAAGTATTTATATTTTTTTAGCAATGGTGCCTTAGAATAAACTCTGTCTAAGATTGAAACATTTTTCCAATCTTACATTACTATTTTTTTCAATATAACGTGAATATTAGGGAAAGTTTAGTATTTATACATATATTATAAGTTTGAATCAGTTTTAGAAAATCTCAGGGGTACTAAGAGGATCAAATTATTTTTATTTTCAATAAAAAGAAGCGCTGATTTTATGCACGAAAACCAATGACATTTCTAGGGCAACATTTTCTATGGTTTCATTTTACTTCTTGATTATATTTTGTGAGCTTATTTTCATCAAAGAAATAGCAAATAAGTAAATTTCAGTAGGATTAGAACTCTGAAAATGGGTTTTTAATTTCACAGGTGTCAAGTACCTGTCAATTACGATCGCCGATGCATGTCCATCACTCAAGAGTGTAAATTACTAATCAAGCTTGGTGTTATCCTTAATTTCATAATCAATTTACCATTTTCCAATAATTTTGGTACACTTATGAAGTTATGATGACCCTTGACGCATGGCTGCTAATTTTCGAATCAAAATGACACACAGTGACAAATTTTCGAGCCTCAAAATTGCTTCTTTTTGAATTTCTATCCGTCAGTACTACCACTACATCCTTGCCTAGCCTCCAGCTGCTATCCCACTTAGGCTTACCATTATCCACCAATTGGTGAGAGACAAATGTCGGTAAGAATATGGCGGCCGCCGGTGATTGAACCCATGACATCCAATGATTGAAGATTAGAAGTCTTACGCGCTACCAACTGCGCTATGACGGCGGCAAGAGGCTGTGGGTAATTTGAGACCCTCATAGAGCAAAGCTAGACTGAACACAGTTCAAAATTTAGTAAAACCTCTCTGTTATAACCACTTGTGCTATTTCTCGTTAGTGATGGTATTTGTCAATTATGAAGTTTGGTCAGATTGTTGAAACAACTGAATTCTTTCTAGCTAAAAATAAGTAGTTAACAGTATATTCTCACAGTTGGGAACCCCTTAATAAAGAACTTTATTCTGTCTCGTTAGCAATAAGTAGTTAACAGTACATTCCCAGTTTGGCACATCTGAAGAAAAACAATTGGGAAAAGATTGTGAGAAATGAAGAAATTACATGTAACAAGTATTTTCTTCATTTTCCACAGTTTTTTCCAATCAGAAAGTTGAAAAAAATCTAATATTTCATAACAAGAGGCCCGAGACACTCTACTGGTTATCAAGTTTTCCGTTAAAGAAATCTGATATTTAAGGAAGTTAATTGCTCAAAGAAGAATGCATAAAGAAAAAAAAAAAGGGCTTTATCCCCTTTATCATTTTAAGCAACAATCCTAAAGGCCCCTTTTCCCATGTTTCATAACGGATCCACTCCATTTCCAAAAGAAAGTTACCTTATGACCCTACAATCATTCTGTGAATATTTCATCAGAATCTGACTATAATTGTGGACCTAATCACATAAACAGGATTGTTTTGAATGAAAATCAATAAGGCCCCTTTTCCTGTGTTTCTGATGGATCAATTTCATTCCAAAAGGAACTTTCCTTACAACCCGACAATTGTCCTGTGAAATTTAAAAGACAACTTGATAATGATTGTGATCTTCATCACATACACAAGAATGTTTTGAATGATAGTCTGTAAGGCCCCTTTTCCTGTGTTTCAAATGCCACAATTATTCCATGCATCTTTGAAGAGAATCCAATAAAACTGTTGACTTTATTGTGTTAACAAAGTTATTAAATTCAAGTTCTCATAGGGCCCCTTTTCCCTTGATATTTTACTGTTGGTTTTATTATTCTATGAAAGTTAAAAGTGAATCCGATGAAATATTGGAAATTCAGTATGTTTACTAGAATATTTAAAAAAAAATCATATGGCCCCTTTTTACATGAGACTTGATGGATTTTACCCAGTTCTGAAAAGAACCATCTAAGTATTTGTACAATCATTCTGTGAAATTTTGAAGTGAATCCGGTGAAATCAAGGGACATCATTGTGTTAACAAGAATATTTAAAAAAGTTTTTCATAAGGCCCCTTTTTATGTGACCCTTGCTATAGTCAGATCAACTCCAAGAACACCTAGAGCTATGCTGGACGACAGGTCAAATTTTTGGTAACCCACAGTACTTTGATTACTAATGTCCGCAGTACTTTGATTACTAATGTCCGATATTTCTCATTTCTAGGAAATTCACTTGACTTTGATACTAAAATCATCAAAAGATAAGCAAAATGTTGTCTTTGGTTTTTATTCGGCACTCTAATGAATCTCAAAAAGTGATCGAGGAATAAATATCGTCGATTTTTTAGCCCAAGCGATGTGAATTTCCGCCATCTTGGTTTACATGATGGTTCCCGGCGGGCTTCGGAAAAATCCCAATAACGCGAGTGATGTTAGAATGAATGAGGTCAGCGATGCGTAACTAATCTGTCTTGATTGACACAGATATGCAATGGATATTAATGGTCGCGTGTCTCCTAAACAAATTAGCGGATGTGTGAATGATAAAGTTGCGGGTCGGAAATCGTTTTTATGGACTTAACATCCCTTTGCCTTATTTTGAAAGTTGTCGCCAGTAAAATCGCCAATTCGCTGATTTTGGGGCCAGAATTTTTATTTTGTCGCATTTGGCCCCATTGGCGATCGGCAGCGGGAGCCCTGAAGCCCCTTTTTCTGTGAAACTTAACAAATCAGACCCAATGTACAAAGGAACAATCCTAATGATAGTTTGAAGAAAATGATAAAGACTGAGGACTTTATTGTAATAATGATGTTTTGTAATAAAATTTTTATAAGGTCCCTTTTCTTGTGTCACTTAACCAATCAGACCTAATTTACAAAGGAACAATCCAAATGAAGGTACAAACATTCCATTTAAGTTTGAAGAGATTCTGATAAAGACTGAGGGCATTGTTGTGTTTATGAGGATTTGGTAATACTTTTTCATACAGCTCCTTTTCCTATGATACTAGACAGATCAGGCCCAATTTGGAAAGAAACAATCCTTATGATGGTACAAACATTCTGTGAAAGCTCTGGACTTGGTAACAAGGATTTATAAATGAAATTTTCATAAGGCCCCTTTTCCTGTGCTTCTTGACAGTTCAAACCCTGTTATGAAAAGAATGATAGTTATGACCTTCCAATCATTCTGTGAAAGTTTCAACAAAATCTGATCAAAGCTTTGGGCTTTATTGTGTTAACAGGGTTTTATTAATTGAATTTTCATATAGCCCCTTTTCCCATGTTACTTGATGGATCTGAACCAATTCCAAAGGGAACTCTTCTTACAAAAGTATAATTATTCTGTTTGAGTATAAAGACAACCCCATCTCATCTGTGGACTTACAAGCATTAATTAAGATTTTTTTAATTGAATTTTCCTAAGGCCCCTTTTCCTATGTTTCTCAATGGACCCAATTTGAAAGGAACAATCCTTATGATGGTACAATCATTATGTGAAAGTTTGAAGTCAATCAGGTGAAATCTAGGGCCATTACATGTTAACTAAGATTTTTTTTATTAAATTTTCATAGGGCCCCTTTTCCCATGAAATTTGATGGATCAAACCTACTTCCGAAAGGAACAATCCATTTAATGTAATAATCATTATGGGAATGTTTGAAGAGAATTTGTTGAAAACTATGGACTCTATTGTGTTTACGAGGACTTTTTCAAACCAGTTTTAATCGGGCCCCTTTTTCCCGTGGTCCTTGACTGATCATACCAAATTTTGAAAGGAACAATTCTTATGATGGTACAATCATTCTGTGAAAGTTTGAAGTCAATCAGATGAAAACTGTGGACTCTAGAGTGTTAACAAAGATCTTTGAATTAAATTTTAATAAGGCCCCTTTTCTCATGTTTCTTGAGATATCATATCCGATTCCAAAAGGTACAATCCTTATGATGGTACAACCATTTTGTGAAAGTTTGAAGAGAATCCGTTGTAAATTGTTGGCTCTAGATTATTAATGAGAATTTTTTATTAAACATTTCATAAGGCCCCTTTTCCCGTGTTTCTTGACGGATCAGACCCATTTTCGAAAGGAACGATCCTTATGTTGGTACAATCATTCTGAGAAAGTTTGAAGAGAATCCTATGAAAACAGTGGTCTCTATCTCATAAATGCGGATTTTTAATTGAATTTTCATAAGGCCCCTTTTCCTGTGTTTCTTGACGGATCATACCCAATTTCGAAAGGAACAATCCTTATGTTGGTACAATCATTCTGTGAAAGTTTGAAGAGAATCTGATGAGAACTGTGGACTCTATCGCGTAAACGAAGATTTTTTAATTAAATTTTCATAAGGCCCCTTTTCCCGTGTTTCTTGACGGATCATACCCATTTTCGAAAGGAACGATCCTTATGATGGTTCAATCATTCTGACAAAGTTTGAAGAGAATCCGATGAAAACTGCGGACTTTATCGCGTAAACGAGGATTTTTAATTGAATTTTTAATGAAATTTACATAAGGCCCCTTTTCCCATGTTTCTTGACGGATCTTACCCATTTTCGAAAGGAACGATCCTTATGATGGTACAATCATTCTGTGAAAGTTTGAAGAGAATCTGATGAAAACTGTGGACTTTATCGCGTAAACGAAGATTTTTTAATTAGGCCCCTTTTCCTGTGTTTCTTGACGGATCTGACCAAATTTCGAAAGGAACAATCCTTATGATGGTACAATCATTCTGTGAAAGTTTGAAGAGAATCAGATGAAAACTGTGGACTTTATTGCATAAACGAGGAAAAGTTTAACGGAAGGACGACGGATAGACGCCGGACGGGAAGAAGCCATCGCTATAGCTCCAGTGGCCTTTGGCCAGTAGAGCTAAAAATGAAATTGCAAATCTTTTCTATTTAAAATAGTCTATAATTTGTCGTCTGGCAATGGGTTATAGTAAGTTGTTCATATTTCCCTTGAAAGGTTAGGCAGGTGTTTTACTGTACACATTGTTGACAAATCAAGTTTTATGTTAACTTTAATCATTAGTTAATTATAGTTATAGTGGACAGTGTTTCCATTTACATGAAAAATTATTGAGTCCCTGGGACCCAGTGCTGTAGAAAAAGTTGAGTCCCAACCACTTTCAGTTGAGTCCAATTTTGACTTCTACAAATCATCTTCAAATTAATTGTTGTACTTGAACGGGCTTAATAACCCTTTCCCAAACAAGACCTAGTTTTGATATTCCTAGTAAAAGTGGCTTGGGGAAACATTGAAGCAAAAGAAGAAACTGCTAATAATAAGCATTTTCTCAATTTGCCTCAATGTTTTCTGAGATATTCTCAAGTTTTATAACTTTTCTATGATGGGGGCATCAAAACCAGGTCTGATTTGGGATAGGATTTATTAAGCACACAATTCATCCCTCTCACATCTGTTTCAAGAGAGGTGGGAGAACTGGTATGAGTAAGCCATGAAAGCCTGTTAGTTGCACAGGCCGCCTATATTCCCCTAAGGTTCAAGATAAAGAGTTAGAAAAATCATTGTGCAAAATGAAGAAATTATTTGTGACAAGCGATTTCTTTATTTTCCTCATTTTTCTACTCCAGAAGGCCAAAAAAATGTGAAATTCCCAGGCATTTGAAATTGTGGTCTTCATGAACTTTGATTTATGACAAGTCTAAAATTTAGCGTTCTGGTAATGGGTAAACAAACAAACAAACAACAAATATCTACTTTGAAGTCAATATGACAAAAAGAAATGCTTCCTAACATTATTTTCAAAAGTAAAACATTTACGACAGCTCTTACAAGTAAAGGAAAACCTTTCAACACTATACTAACGCTGTGATACGTCGAATGAAAATTGTCATCTGCTTCATACCTGAAAGTCAGTGCAGCCCGTAGTAAAAATGTTCTTCTGCTTAGTTTCACAACAAATACTGCACTTAATTCGATCAGCAGACGAATCTGACTTGTCTTTTATCAGCCAGTCTTTGACCACCATATCGGCGAGCCACTGGTCTTTAAAAGACCGCGAGTGTTTCTTTTTCTTGGCTGGAGAAGTCATTATTATTTACAAAAAGTAACAGTTGGTTTCCGGCTATCAAATTGCCCACAAAACAATATTTTAGACAGTTTGGGTACCAGATGAAAAAGCAGGAATCCCGACAATCGCAACTTTTCGGTTAGATGTTGGCGAAGTCTATTTATAGTAACTTTGGAAAACTGGTGACCTTGCTCCAAATCTGTCGTACTTTAAAACATTTTGGATTGTTTTCGCTAGTTATCTGACGTTTCTGCGTAAGATTTATGAAAATACATTGTTTTTGCCACTCATCTTATTTTGCGTCCCATGGACGCGACGAGTATTCATATCTTGTGTCCGAGCTGATTTTCATGCGTATACAGATACTTTTACGTCGTAAATGGAAACTCTGGTGGAGTTGCATTATATTTACAATAGTACCAAGATAGGTTTTGGAAGTGTCATATATCTACATTCCCATATATCAGGTCCGATGTAACATATCAAATGTTATAAGCAAATAAAGAATAACTTAATAAATTTTAATCATCAATAGCCTTACCCAAATGCTGTGCTACTTCAAGAATTAATCTTGGACTTCTATTTGCTACTTCTAAAGCATTTAACATGGGTGGTAAATTATCATCAAACTGTACATCTACCACAGCACCAATGACAGCAACAATCTTTCCCTTGGTTCCAGAGGGAGCCTTTGCCTCTGTTTGAGTAGCCTTTTCTTGGGCATAGCATCTCTCTGTAATAAGGAAAAAGATTTGAGAGATATAAACAACTGCCAAATTTCCCTTTTCTTGCATCAAGCTTTCTGCCTAAGGCAATAATCTATGAATAACACAGATGAAGAACAATGGTTTGCTTTAGAATTTCAGGAGAACTGACTTCTCCCTAATCTAAAATTTGGGAAAACTTTTCCAAAATGGGGAAAAAGAAGATCGCCTTAAAAATAATAGAAAAATAAAAGTATCCTTACAACCAAATAGTTGCATTTTATTTTATATGTAAAGTGCAATAAACATGTTGGGAAAGGATAAATTCCTGGTTACAAGCATTTCTTCCTTTTTCCAAAATAATTTACATAAACAAGAGGGCCAACATCACTCATCTGAGAATAATTTGAATGTGGATTAATACAGCTTTTAACAGTATTACAGTCCTATTGCGGTGGCCCGAGCACCTAACAATGGATTCCTGGTATTTCTCACACCAGTAATAGAACTACATCATTTCCTAGCCCCAAGCTGCTATCCCACTTAGGTTTACATTTATCCACTCATAGGCAAGAGACAATTTAGTGAAAGGATATGTGCTGCTGCCGGGAATCAAACCAATCACAAGTTGATTTTTAAAGAATTATTCCACGATTTCTCGAAGTCTGATAAGCCCGGCCCTGCCACACCCAGATTTTTTTGAAAATCAAAATCTAATGATTCCTGCAATACCCTTTCTTCTTTCTGACATTTGTCTCTCACCAATGGGTAGATAATCGTAAACCTATGTGGGATAGCAGCTGGAGGCTAGGAAAGGGTGTAGTGGTAGTACTGGTGCGAGAAATACCAGGAATCCATTGTTAGGTGCTCCAGCCGTCGCAATATAATTGAAAGATTGTTAAAAGCGGCGTTAAACCCCATTCAAACAAACAAAATTTAATGAACAAGTTTTGGAAATGGTCATACAAGGAACATTCCTGCCAAATTTCGTCCGAATTGGCCAAATGGTTAACAGGATTTTCACTAGTACCCCAAAGTCATAAATCATTGCCCCTTGGACCAAAATTTCCAAGAGACAAGAGTTAAAATATGTTTATCCCGCCCTGTAGTAATTCAAAACAAGAAGCCAACGAGGGCCTGAGACGCTCTACTGGTTAAAGTTTTCTGTTAAATAAATCTTTATATTTAAAGATGTTAATTACTCAAAGAATAATGCATAAAGGGAAAAAAATGGGATTTTTCCCTTTATTATTCAGAGCATCAATTCACAAGGCTCCTTTGCCTGTGTTTCATGACGGATCTACTCCATTTCCAAAATGAGGTTACCTTATGACCCTACAATCATCCTGTGAAATTTTCATCAGAATCTGACAATAATTGTGGGCTTTATCAGGGTACCCATTCACATACTGCAGTACGTAATTCGAAATAAGTCCAAAGTTTTGCCATTTTTCATGATATTAATTATTTACGTGTTTTTGGCGAGAATCTGACAATGATTCTACTATTTTGAAATGAGTTTCTCTCATGAGTTCCGTTGTACATGTAAGCCGGGTGTGACAAAATGGAGCCGTTTATTTAAGGTAGTTTTGTTTTATCTACGTAATTTGCTGTCTGCAAAATGTCATAACAAAACCTATTCTATTTCTCCACAAATGGTGACTTTTGGACAGTAATAAGGATGTTGATGTTTTTTTACCAGAATTGTTTCAATACCAGAGTTTGAGATAACAATGAGCTGACATAACTGGTATGGCCGGTTCCAAAATGCCTTCCCCACCCTCATAATTTACCTGTTAGGATTGTTTAGCCCTCGTCCTCATATCCCATTCAGCCCTTCTAAAATCCAATAATTAAGAAAAAGTGAATTGTCGAAAAACAGCTTTGTTATCCTTCGCTCTAAACTTACCTGAAACTGGCAGATGATGTGCGGCACTTATTTACTGATTAACCCTTGTCATGCTGTATAAATCCTTTCACGAATTGTATAAAAATCAAAGGGCTGAAAGTGATGGTAGTACTTGTTGTTCAGTTATCAATACTTCTGTTGAAAATTTATTTCATAAACAACTCTGGTTTCAAAAGGATAGACAGAAGGTGTAGACTAAGATCAGACTGCACTTATGTGTAGTCTGATCTTTGTCTATACCTCCTGTTAAAACCGGAGTATTCCGGGTTCAGCTTGACAAGGGTTAATAACAAACTAGATGTAACTATAACTGTCATCTGGTAAGGGGTTCAGTTTAGTATGGTGTACAATGAAGTCGCCAATAGCGGATCGCCAAGCACTATGCCGGATAATTTACTCGGTTTGAAGTTCCTTAGCGAGTGAAATTGTTATTTCTAAAATGACTATTTATTACTCTTTCTAATCAACCTCTTCTTATTTTGTTTCACCTTCCCATGAGCTGGTATCAAGCTTTCTTTACATGGTACCGTTTTCTCCAATACCGGACCCCTTTCTCCAATATAGGGTCACATGATAAGGTGTGTATCAAAATTTACAAAGTAATCAATAGCTATAATTTCACTTTTATTTGCTCCAAATGGTCATAAATACACTTCAAAATATCATAATTTTTCAAAAGATTGCAAGTCCAAAACAATATTATATTGAGCTGCATAATCCCACTATTTTGTGACCACGAAGAAAAAAGTTTGCGGAAACATTGTGGAAAATGCAGAAATTGCTTGTAATAAAAGTTTGCAGAAACATTGTGGAAAATCAGAAATTGCTTGAAATAAGCAGTATCCTAGTTTCCCACAACTTTTTCTACTCAGCATGCCGAAGCTTTTTTTCTCAATTTTCACTAACTGAGGTACTTGTTGTATTGTGGTAAAGAATGAGCCATTATTGTGTATAGGTTGTAATGAAGGGACCGAAAAGCTACAGAACTAAGACTTATGATTTGTAAATGTTTCATTGATATGCTTTTGCGCTTGTACAGTACCTGCTTAAGAAATAAGTCCCATTTACAATCACTTTCTTCCACATCCTGACAATTTTAAGCCAGAAAAAATAACTTGTGAAAAGTTGAAATTGCTGTGACAAACAATCTTTTTACCCATTCCTAAATAGATGTTAGTTTAAAACTTTTTAATTTATACCCTTTTAAGAAATGCTTTATGCTTCATGTTACAGTTGAACCTGTCTTAGATTTGTTGTCTGTATAAGTGTAAAAATACATGGGAAATGTGTATTACTTGTTATCAAACAGAATTGCAGCATCATTTCATGATAGTCATTGTGACACATTATTACACAGAACAGAGTAGGGCATGCAGTTGTCTACAACATGTGTCAAAACAGTAAAACTATAGTGACTTAGGAATATGGATCATAATACTTTCATAAACAATCATTTCTAAGTCAACAAAATAAAAAGGGAGCACTCATCCCTTGGGTTTGATCTGAATTGAACGAAGTTCAAAGAGCTTCTTCAAAAGAAAATTACTTGGTAAAGAAATGATATATATTTGTAAGGAATAACCACTAGACCACTCACATGGCCAGGAGCTAGCCATGGAGTTAACATTGGGATATGTCCAATTGTTAAACCTGCCATATTTTCCAAATTCAGATGTATTTTTATATCTATATAATCTTTTGTAAGCCCTCTTCAGACACTCCCTTTTCCTTAGACTCATCCATTCCCCTCTTCCAGTTTCTTGGATATTGTGTGGAGTTTTGTTTGGCAGGAATCTTAAAAGGTGTTCCTCCTTTTGATTGTTGTCGTCTCTTTGGACCCATCACTTGCAATAAGGAAGTCAAACTAGGCTACAGATACAAAGTAAACATGTCAAACTCACTCCCACACAATCCCACTTACTGAGGCCTCTAAATAACAAGTGTGCAATAGTCACAAAAAACGCCAATAACTTGCCAAGACAAGAAAGTTTGCATTAAGCCCCCTTTTTCTGTGACACAATCCTTAAATGGCAAAACTGTGACTATATGCACAAGTCAGGTGACCATGAACACTATGAAAAATTCATTAAAACTCGTCCACGAAAGTAGGAGGAAATGTGTAAACAAGAACTTGGATGGACAGACAGACGTCAGGAGGGACAGAAAAGAATCATACAAATGTATAACGACCTTTGGCAGCAGATAAAAACGCATTTGAAAACATTGTAGAAAATGAAGAAATGAAGCAATTTCTTTATTATCCACATTGTTTGCTAGATCTACCTAAAACACAAATTATTTTTTCTTCCATTAACTTGGAATTCTCATCTGCAACTTCTTTCAATTTGAAACATTCAAGTTTTGTTGTCTGATAAAAGTCCACACATTAGATTTGTGTGTGAATTTGTATCATTTAGAGAAGGAAACATGAAACTTTGGGAAAAAATTGTATAAAGTCAATTTTTAGCCCACCCACGAGGGAGAGCTATTATTAGCACTCATACTTGTCTGCCTGTCCACATTTTTTTAAAACTTTATCTTTCAAGCCAATAATCCAGTTTCACTTTTTTGTGTCTTCATGAAGCATTCAACCATTTCCAAACGTTAAAAGTTTAGACTGGTACAAATTCAAAGTGGTTAAACAAAGTTTTCTTCAATTTTGATTGAAGGGCCATACGAGGTAGAAAATGTCGTGAGAAACGAAGAAATCGATTGTTATAAGCAATCACTTCTCTTATAACGTTTTCCAAAGCTATATTTTACGCCTTAAAATGTGGAATTGAGTAGTATTGGGTTAAATGAGGCTTAAGAAGTCTAAGAAATTACACAACAGAAGAATTAGGCTTTTTGACAGAACAAAAATGTTTTGAGACAACCCCTCCCAAAAAGTCCCCTGCACTGGGCCTTTATCCACTATCGGCAACTCGACAACAAGCTGTTTTTAACAGAAAAACTTGTAAAATACTTACTTGACTGATATGTTTGATGATTGCACAATATAAAGAAGTGCTATTCTTCGGATTAATGTAAAGATATTGCCTATTTTTCTAGCAAACTTTCTGCACTTGAACAAGGACCGCTGCAGACGAAATTCAAAACGATGCGGTTTCAGAGTTTTCCGTTACACTGTCAAGTTTCCAAAGACATTGGTAAATCCAGTTTTGGTTTAGAACTGACTTTCTTCTTGCGTTCGACACTCATATGCTCATTTGATGACAGGTTAGTATTAATACTAAAAAAAGCTGCTTAGCATCTCTAACAATTGTTTGTGAGGCCCCGAAAATTAAATCGATCCGCTACTGGGGACTTCATTGTACCCTTAACTCTGAAAATAAAGGGTACACTGTACCCTCAGATTTTTCTTTGTACACCCATTTCAAAACCTAAGAGGTACATGTACCCCCAAAATGAAAACCCAATGGGCATGCTGAAAGGCTTGTAACATCCAAATCAGTAAGGTTGTGAATGAAGCAAGCATAATGCCTGTCATCACATGCTTGATTTGTGGTCACTGGGCTTCCAAATGACAGATGTATTATTGATTTACTGTCCCCTAATTTAATAGCCTCTGGGCCAAATTGTGATTTATGCGTATCATAACCAGGCAACTCAAACAAATTCTTATGAAACCATGCTGATTTTTCACCCCAGTCTGCCACTCTGCAGAGCCCTTACTGCCAAGAATATAATTATTTTCAAACTGACCTTTCAACAAAAGTGAGATTGGAGTTATTGTCAGGGTCTAATTCCAATTTCATACAGTCCAAAATATTGTACAGCGATATTGGATTATTCCAATGACTGGTAAGTTCATTTAGCACAAAATAAATTGGGCAAAGTTGCAAGTGAAAATGGGATAGGTTGAAGCAATGTATTCATTAAGAATAGAGTGCTTGCATTTCATCATAAAACATGTCTTTCTTAAGGATTGAAGAAAAATGTTTCCCCCACCCACTCAATTAACACTTGGTTCACCTCAAGGTCAGACAGTTTAGAACACAATCACATCGATCAAAGTAATTTCGTTGAATATGAATGGTTTAGTCTAAGTGCCTAACCAATAATTGTTGTAAGATAAGTGAAATACATGGTCAGGGCTGTCGAACCCGTCTAAGCCGCGAAAACGGGCCCTCTACAATATTTGCAGCAAGGAGCCGGTGGTGCTCATCATTGAATGTCTTTTGTTTTTCAGAACGACACACATAACATTCAATACTTACGAGAAGTAAAGCACGCCGGGATTGCGTTGAATGCAGTTTTGTGTGCTACAGGGGTTGAAAAGGCCTTTGAAGACCCTTTCAATATCCCAGCGCATGCCCTCCTAGCTGCGTGCATCATGGCGACAGCAAAGTGTAGGAACGTCACGTGATTAGGCACTGAAGTAACCCGGATGAAGTCATAGAGGACATAATTAAAGTACCATGGGTATTTCGCCAGAACAGTTTCGAATAAATGTTTGTTATTTTTCCCTGTCAGACTTTGCAGAAAATATCGAAACGCACGAAGCAATGGAACGCATATATCTTTTCCAGGTTAAAATCAAAAGTTATATTTAATAGGCGGTGCAGGATTTTTGTAAAGGGATCAGCGAGACTTACCAATGAGAGCCGTTCGTATTATTTCCATTTTTATTGAATTTTATCTACATAGGCAATATAATAGAAAGGGGATGTCAAATGAACGCCAAAACCATTCACAAGAATGCTTACAATTTATTTCATTTGTTAGACCCTTTTACTTCCCATTCATTTTGCGATGTTTATTACGAGTGAAAACGTACATGTATGTTAATTCCTATTTAAAATCATTTCCAGACGGAAATAATTCTAAATACATTTTCTGTAAGAATTCTGCCCCTTCGATGTTTTCGTATCACAACACATGCAGTGCTCCTGTAAAGCAAAATGGGACTATCTAGGAAATGGGCCTGTATCGACCATCGATGCAGAAACCTGTCGGAGGACTCGCTGTGCACTAATCTGGGCCTAAAACACTTATACAATTATATAGCGCCGAATCTATAGGCCACATTCTTCTGCGCTTTACAATATTATTAAAACAGTTTTCAACTCTTATGATCTGATCTAGTATATATTTCTAAAAAGGTGTCGTGTCAAAAGGACCCATTATCACTTCATAATGAATTTAACAGCACCATATTTCTTTCCTTCAACTTTAAGACACTTGTCCTAACTATTATATTTCTCTTAGATGGTTTTCCCTTTTTTTCTGTAATATATTATTTCTTATCCAGGAAAACCTGCCTAAATGTAACAACAACAACAAAGATTCCACCTATATGTATATATATATATATATATATATATATATATATATATATATATATATATATATATATATATATATATATATATATATATATATATATATTTTTTTTTTTTTTTTAATTTTACAAAAATACCAATATCTTTAAAACTGGCAAAAATACACCTGTTTTTTGTACATAAGCCCTTTAGTTTAGACAGGTATTAAGTTAAAGATATTGCAGACGACAGTTT
Source organism: Fragum fragum (assembly GCA_946902895.1). Taxonomy (NCBI): domain Eukaryota; kingdom Metazoa; phylum Mollusca; class Bivalvia; order Cardiida; family Cardiidae; genus Fragum; species Fragum fragum. Next base: position 26,881,313 of record OX336377.1, on the reverse strand, counting down.
TTAGTTGATAACATTTTCTGAATCTGTATTGATGGTGATAAAACCTCGTGGATAAGAAATATAGCTTGTAACAAGCAATTTCCCCTTTTTCTCTAATGTTTCTTAAGCCTATTTTCCCGATAGACGTGCCAATATTATGACAATTGTGGCGTCATAAAACAAATGACGCTATGTCATTCATGTTGATTTTCCTATACAAGAGATCATATATTCTGTACAGAAACATTCCTGATTCATTCTAAACCTTTTACGTTTCTTCAGAAAGGAAAAGAATAAGCATGTATTTTGTTTATAGTGCGGTATGAACTGATACCTACATCTTGTAATTAAGTATAGGTTCATACCTCAATTAAACTGCAATCAAGCAAACCAAAGCAAACATTTGACTAGTTTTGAGTAAAAGTGTATGGTTCTACGTTATGCACAAGCATGAATAATAGTTGCGTGCTCAAAGGTTTGTCCAAGGAAATATTTACAGAAATGGCTTGTGTTATAAGCTATTTAATCTAGAGGTTAAGGAGAATATGCTAAGAACAATCCGTGACATGTAAAGTTAAGTCCTTTATTAAAGTTAATGGATCATTTTCTAGCTCGTTTGAAAGTAATATAGGTCTCCAACAAGAGGAGATAATCTCACCAATCTTACTTGTACTATTCATTGATGTTCTTGAATTATTTTTGTACGGAGAAAGTTCATATGGCTTATTTCTGGACCAAATCAGTATTATCCCTTTGTTGTTTTCTTGCAGACGAAATGAATATTCTAAGTGATACCCAGACTGGTTTGCAGACTAGTCTAAATAGACTATCATTATTATTCAGAATGGAAATTGGAATTGAATACAGAAAATACTTGGACTAACTATGGTTCAGACATTTAAATTATTAACGAATTTAACTATCTGGGTATATTCCTTGTTCTCCATCCAAAATGTTTACATGTTTCTATTTTCACAGCCAGAGACTACCCGTGCATCCATTGACCCAATGTAATTACACGGCGTATCGGATGAGTAATTTCTATGAATGACAGGTCGTGGACTGGGTCAGTTTTACGCAATGTCTTGGCTATACCTTTATTTAGTAAGTTACTCATGCGTACATTGCAACTCGTCTGACAGTCTTGTTATGTTTTCATAAGATGCTAAGTGAATTGTAAACTCGTCGGGTTATTTTCTAGGATTGTAAATACAGCTTAAACTAGCTGTGGTTACGAGGTTTGGAAGATTAGCCGACTGTAACTTTTTTTTTTCCTTTACTGCACCTTTCTCTCAAACACTAATACATGTATGCATATCTGCATAAAGGCCTGTGTAAGCGAATATTCTTGGTTATGAAGTGTACCTTAATTTAACTTTGTAAAACAAATTTAGACAGACAACTATAAAAATCATAATATTTGATGAACGATCAATAGTTAGTGATAACAGACTGTATAAAGCTGTAGTCACGGGCTTTTGTTCGCTCGTCAATAAAAACTATAATTCGTTTCCTTTCTCAAAATAAAACCACATGAACTGTGCGCCTTGAGCACACTAGACATTATATATAATTTGCCTATCCTCCAAATATGATACGGCTGAATAAATCAGGAATAATCCTTCCTAAATTTCATGATCTTATAAGTTGCTCCCCCTCTCTATCGCTCTCCCCTCCGCCTCTACTAATCTATCTCTCTACAAAAATCATACATAAACGGAAGTAAAATGTATATGAGCATGTATATATTATCAGTTGCACCTTGTCCCGATTGAAAATTATTCGTCAAAAACCACTCCGGGCTTAAAAGACAACTTGATATATAGTTACGTACATCTGCCACATATCTTTTAGACGAAGGGGCAATATGCACTAAACAATAACTGTACTATAAAATGATTAGCCCCAGCCTAGTAAATTACATGTACGAGCTAATAAAGCTTTTATCAAAGCCATCGCAATTGACGAAGACTAGAATTTGGACAAGGTGTAACCGTCAACCAGATTTAATTTTCATATTGCCCTTGTTGTATACGTGTTATACCTGGGTGTAAATAAAAGATATGTTGAGTTGAGTTGAGTTGAACTTAATTATATGGGTTCTTTTACTACCAGCAATAAAACTTTGGCGGGAAAAAGCCTTAACCCATTCCCACTCAAGCCCTCCTTTTTACGCCCCTCAATTAAAGAGCTTTGGAAAACATTGTGTATAATGAAGAAATTGCTTGTATCAAGCAATTTCTTCATCATCCAAAATGTTTTCTACCTAAAAAGACGAAAAAAATCTATCACTTTGAAATTGTTGTCTGCAACTTCTTTCAATTTGGACCAGTCTAAAATTTTGCCAAGTGGGAATGAATTAAAGGCATTAAATGTCCTTATTAGTGAAACCCGCAACTTTAACTTACAGACACCCACTCTGTTTCACCTTTTTGATGCCTTTGTTGGCCCCATATTGTTTTCCCAGTGAAATCACGGGGTTTGATAAATCAAAAGAAATCGAAATAATTTAAAGTTTGCAAAACTTCCACGTGTAATTACGCTGTTTATCACGAGACTGGTAGATATCCTTTATAATATAAATAAATATCAGAGAATGATCAAATATTGTGGGAAAACTATTTTCCCCCGATAATATACTCCTAAATACTTTATATCAATCGCTAGTTGTCAGTAGCCACGCAGGTTGAATTAGCTGGAGCAGTTATGTCAAACAATTATTGTATTTTATAGATAGATAGTTTATTATTTTAGATAGTTTATTAGCAAATATCCAGAAGGTCGTTGACCCATGAGGATTATACAATACAGCATACAAAACAATACAATATGACGGACATTTTGGACGTAATTACATAGACAAGTGTACAAATTACATATAGAAATGAATTAGACATTGTTAAAACTTTATCCGCCTTTGTTAAACTTGCCATATGCGAAAACGAAAGTGGCAAGTATAACTGAGGATGCATGAACAGGATTCACTTTTGATTTGTTGACACCATTGAAGAAAGGAAAAACATTATTCATCGTTTAAAATTGCTTATGAATAGACAAAGGAAATATTGGTGTATAAATTATCATGCCAAAAATAGATTGTATATATGATTTCGGTTATGTTTGGGAGGATCCTCGTTGTATCAACCATAGAAGTTTTATATATACATAATCTTCAAATCAAGGTTGATCGATGATTTTCATAAAGGCCCTATTGGTTACTTTGGTAATAGCTCGGTTTAGCTTCGCGTATTCATACAGTGTGATTAGGTTTTTCGTTTCATACCTCCATGAAAACAAAAAACATTCCCTCCATTTCTCAAATGAACATTAGCCCCTCATATAAAATCTAGTGTTTCATAATTATTTAACGGAATCTGACAAAAAGTCACCCATGGACCATGTCTGTGACTTTTGTTATTATCCAGCCGGTAGATTCTAAGAAAAAAAAATCTATATATCATAGTATGGAACTTGGCCCCACACATAAATACGTGTTATCAATATATACATGCTTATTCTTTGAATGAATCTAATTCAGGTAATTCCTGTGGAATATGGTTGATTCCAGCCAATTATTTCTGGGGAGAAGATTTCTTAGAAAAAAGTTTTCAGACGGACGAACCCACGCACTTCAGAAAGAACTCCGTTAAAATAGCCCACTGATCTTCGACCAGTAGAGCTTAAAACCGTGCTCTGTCACGGGGACAATGATTTCAGAAATTAAGTAATGTCACAGTTATATTGGGGATCTGTCAGAAAATGAAAATCCACGAATTTGTCAGAGTGGACATCGCAAAACCATGAGAAATAAATAGTTTACACATGGTTACACATCGAATATCCGGATTATTGAGTCTTGTCAGCTGTCATCAATTCCTAGATGTCCACAATTTACCACAAGCATTCCGAATCACCGAATCTTTCTGGAATAAACAAAGTTCGCCGAAGACTTGCGAAGTCTACAGTTTGGCATGACGACAATGCGGACAAGATACTGGAAGTGAAAGAAAATTGAGCCTGTGCGTGACATTTCCAACAATTTCGCAGGTGCATGACTCGCACACATTGAGCACCCTGGACAGCCATTCGGGGAAATTCGAATATTCGCTGATTGTTAAAGAAGCTTTGGGACATTATGTATCTACAGAGCGCAGAGTGAAGACTCTGATCAGACTGTGCGGATGCACAGGCTGATCTGAGTCTTTACCTGGTGCACATGTGTAATTGTTGGAAATGTCACGCACATGCTCAATTAATGTCTGCAAGACGGCCATGGATTAGGAGAGAGAACTAAGTGCAATAATGAGAATCCAAATGAAAAACTCAAGCTCGTTTCGACATTGAACTAGAAATTACCTGCTCTCAGAATTCGAAAAAGCTTGAAACCGCACGTCTTTCTTTCTCTTTTGTTGTTCTTGTTGTTGTTTTTTCAATTATTCATAAAGAACAGTACAGCAGTCAATTACGTATCAAAACGAAACGCGGAATGAACATTTGACATATTCATTTTCTAGAAAACTATATCCACATATGCCCCTAGTTTATTTGCTTGTTTGTTTGAATGGGGTTTAACGGCGCTTTTAAGTCATATTACGGCGGCTGGGGCATCTACCAATGGATTCCTGGTATATCTCGCACCAATACTGCCATTAAATCCTTTCCTAGCCTCCAGCTGCTAACCCACTTAGGTTTACGATTATCAACCCATTGGCAAGAGATCAATGTCGGAAAGGATATGTGCCGCCGCCGAGGATCGAAGCCGCTAGTTTATACAAATTGCACGCATATAATCTGGGGTGTCAGATTTTATAACAACGTATGTAAGTATACAGCTTTTGCTGTTGAAGCTTGCATTGTAGAGTCGTGACGCGATCTTCACCTGTTGAAATTTCTCTTTCGAAAACATTACAAAGGAGAGTCTGTTTAAAACAAACAAACAAACAAACAAACAAATATTTTTATTTTTCTGTTTGGGTCTTCGAAAATTTGGATGCATGATGTGGACACTCTTCCCCCGGAGTTTAAGGTCAGCGTATCTGTTATGTTTACAGACCGAAACAATCTTGAAATGGACCAATCGCGTTGTCAATCAAATAAATAGTCGATTTATGAAATTTACACCAGAAATGAGTTTTGTTTAGTTTTTGTTGTTGTTGGTTTGGTGACTTAAACGTCGTAACTACAGCTTTTTCAAGCTGTCATTACGACGTTTTAGTCGCCGCCCAACTATTTAACTTTTTTGTTCCATGCTACTTGCCAATAACGCCGTTTTCAATCGAAGCGGAACTTCCTGTAGGAGTCGATGAGCGTGACAAATGGTTTGAGTTGGCGGGGTCGGTGGTTGGTTAGTTCAGGACTTTCTGAGTGGATATAGCACTTACCGAATTACCTTTCTTGATACCGTGGTACTAGCAAAGATGGACCAATCGTGGCAATGGACGGATCGCTGGTCACGAACTCTGACCTCCGACAGAAAAGTCCACCTCTTAGATATGAAACGGCTTATTTTGTAAACCTATGACCAGAACCAAAACGATAAAATTGTTGGTTGGTGGCCTAAAATCGTAGCTTCAGCTTGAATTAGCTGTAGTTACGGCATTTAATTCGCCAAAACCAACAAAATTGTTTCACATAAATGGCGGCCAATGACGAAGTTTAAATTTCCCTTCCGGTATATGATAGATGATTTGATTGGTCGATTGATTCTATGGCCAAAACCTAAATGATAAAATAGTTGGTTGGCGACCTAAACGCTGTAACTATACTTGAATAAGATGTAGTTTCGGCGTTTAATTCGCCAAACCAACAATAATGCTTCCCATAAATGTCGGCAAATGAAGAGGTTCACTTCAGGTCTAAACAGTGAATGATTTGGTTGATCATTGACAGTCGCGACCCATCAATTGTGCTAGCACGTGATATTTAAATATAATTAAATAACGGCATATTCTAAACAGAGTCTTCACCATGTCCTCTATGATAGTAACTATCATAGAGGACATGGTGAAGACTCTGTTTAGAATATGCCGTTATTTAATCAACGTGTCTTAACCCAATACCAGGTGCCAAAAAATTTAGACTAGTCCAAATTAAAAGAGCTTGCAGACAACAGTATTTAGTTGATGGAATTTAAAAATTCTTTAACTCTGGGCAGAACACATTGCAGATAATGAAGAAATTGCTTGCAGCAAGCAATTTCTTCATTTTCTACGATGTTTTGTAAAGCTTTTTTTTCAGGCAGACGATCTGCGAAGGTTCTCACTCTCTGGTTGAGTGCTCTGACTGCTCAGTGACAGCGATTCACGCACGGTTAAATCGTTAGAAATCATGGTGCATCATCGCAGGATCAATTATTGACTAACAAAGCATCAGCTCTATCCCGGAGTTCTGTCTTCACATGGGTTCAATTCTTTGGTGTTTCGCACTTCTAAAGCAATAACAAACTATGCCATGACAAACAAACAACAATAATAACAAATAATAAAATTTAAAAAAAAACACACACACACAAAAGGCCCGGGTTTTTCCTAATCCGCACATCTTATTAAGTTCCGTATGCGGTTAAGCTTTGAGTCAGTGATGAAACATTGTGACGCAGCTTTATTTTTAAAAGAACTTTAAGCAGGCTATTTTGGACAGGGAAGGAAGGAGGTGGGTTTTTAAGTAATGGTTAGTCATGCCCTGTAGAGAACAGGAGAACAGCGTGGTAAAGGGAGAATTTGGTTGCATTGCATTTTTTTTATCTTCTCAAATAGTTTTTAACCCAATATGAGACGGTACTCGACTTCAACTTCTTTCTCTTGGGACTTGAGGCGCAAGCTTATTGTCTTGCATCAGGGAAAAATGACCAATCGTGGCTGTTAATCAAGCTATCAAACGATCATTCAAATCATTCATTCAGCCCGGAATTGAGCTTTTAACTCCGACATTGACCGCCATTTGTGTGAAACATTTTTGGGGGTTTGGCGATTTAAATATCTAAACTAAAGTTCGTTTATACTGTAGTTACGACGTTTAGGTCCCCCACCATTTAACGTTTTTATTTTTATTGCAGTCAGGATACTGACCCTAATCTAGGAACCGGCCGAACTCGATCTTTGCTTCGACGTGAAAAATTTAATCTATCCTTGCCCGTGAATTGTTTAATAATTTCTTGTAGTATACTGACTGAAAATGTAAGCCCATTCATAAAATATGACCACGAAAAGCCGAATCACGGATGTGCGCAGTGATTAGTGTCACGACCTCTTCAAGTACTTATATTTTTTACTATCTACAGTGTTGCATTCAGGCCGCTCGATAGAGGGAATCCTCCGGGTTTTTACTCACCTACGCAACTTTATTAATTTGATGTGGGAGTAATCGTGCAAAGATGTTCTGACACCGCAGAATCATTTTACCAACGGGGGTATAAAAAACGCGTAAAAAGATGAATTACAACTGTCTGTGGACAGTACCGTATTCAATAAAAATAGATTCGTTTATCGCTATTCATAACCATTACCGCATATCATAATTTGAACTGGTCCTCGATTTCAAGTCAAGATTTAACAATGAGTCAACATACTGCTTAGGGTTTTTGACCCCACTGTTAGTATTTGTCTCATCCCAATTGAGTAATTCAATGAGGGAGCTACCCCTCTTGGAAGAAATCCTTGATGTAACACTGATTCTAACCAATATTCTAGACTACAATCACCTCAGAAACCGTTATTCATTTGAAATCTTTCGAAATATCGGAGAGTGATGTTCCTAAAACTATCCTTAGTACATTTTGTATGAATTTGTTGTTGATCAAGTCAGTTATGGGCGATGAAACATAGTGGGGATTCTTTCTCAGAAGAAAAGATCGAAGTCTTCAAATGAGATTTCATAATAAGGAAAACTTAACAGACGAATCAGAGAATGTCTTCAATTATCATACAAATTGTTAATATACAGTCCTGGCTGCATTTTAGGCCGTTCAGGCCTTTGATTTTTTATCGGAGGCAATCCGTCAATTGATTTGCACTTTTATTCCCAGAGATCTCCCGACAAGCCTAGCTAGAACGGTCACTCCTCTTTTTTCCACTTAAACAATTTCGTAATTGACAGATCACGCCTGTCAACCACAGATCTATTCGACCAATCAAATTATTGATAACTATTGGAAGTTGACCGATATTTACCAGAAACTGTAACTACGACGTTCAAGTCGCCATCCGACCACTTTACCTTTTTGCTATATGTTACTTGCCACAAATGGTGTTCAAAAGAAGTTTGTTTGATATCGAAAAGAAACGTCCTGTTGAAGCTCAGTGGGCTTAGCTAATATAACGATCCGCTTTTAACCTCTAACTCTAATGTTAAGCTTTTATGACAGTTTGGAGGCTTAAACGTCGTAAATACAACTTTTTCAAGCTGCATTTACGACCTTAACCTAGTCCTGTTCAATCCATTTTCTTTTTCGTCCATGTGAATTTATAATTGAGAAACTATTATAGAAAAAGTAGAATATGCTTGTAGCAGGCAATTCCTTATTCTTTTTCACAATATTTTCCAGTTAGGGTTGCCAACAATCGATTTAACTCTCTGACCTTATATAAAAGTCGCTCAAAACGCAAGACTAACTACTTCGTCGGAAGCCAGTAGAATATGGCCCCTGATTCGTCAAAACTGACTTCGTGGGAAAACCGATATTTATACAATTTCTTATTATAGCTGATCTTTTGTCCACGTTTGGTATGTGAGATAATTTTTGTATATAAAGCCATTTGTTAAGTCATTTCTTAAGTTATTTCCCACTAACTACTCACGCTAGTGGTATATCTTACATCGCACACTATCTCGAATCCTTATCAAGAATACATTTTCTATACTTGGGCCAGGACAATGAGACATTTGAACTTTTTTATTGCTGCTGTTATGATGTTATTAATCGGTAAGTTTTGTTTTAAAAAAATACTCCTTCTCTAAAACATACTCAAATTACAACGTCATCCAGCAATAAAACTACTACTACGACTTCTGCTGCTGCTACTACCAAAAATGAAAGATAACAATCATTTATTCATTTTTATCCCCGACCGTTTCGGCGAAGGGGATATAGTAATGGTCTCCGTCCGTCATTCCGCCCTTCCGTCACTAAACTTGTCCGGAGCATATCTCTGAAAGTGTAATTGCTATCAACTTGAAAATTCATAGGTCGATAGATCTCATTGAGGAGAAGTGCAGTGCACAAGAACCACAACTCTTGCTTGCATAATTTTGGAGTTATTGCCCTTTGTTGTTTTAAATACTAAGATTTTGTCCGAAGCATATCTCTGAAAGTATAATAGCTATTAACTTGAAACTTCATAAGTGGATAGATCTCGTTGAGGAGAAGTGCAGTGCACAAGAACCACAACTCTTGCTTGCATAATTTTGGAGTTATTGCCCTTTCTTGTTTTAAAGACTTAGATTTTGTCCTGAGCATATCTCTGAAAGTATAATGGCTATTATCGAACTCATTGAGAGGAAATGCAGTGCAAGATGCCTAAATCTAACTGGCTTCAGTTTACTATCAAGCTTTTACGGCGGGGGATGGCCATGTCCGACATGGCTCTTGTATATTTTGTATCATCTTTATAATTATATCTGTTATTAACATTATTATTATTATCATTATGGTCATTATTTATCTTTATTTTCATGTATAATAATATTATTATCATTAATATTACAATTACACTGATCATAATCATTAATACTTTAAACCGCTGAAATACATTATTATCAAATTTGCTCTCCAACTATACTTTTAGTACTTTTATTTCAAAGGCTACTTCTTCCTATAATCATTTTCAATGTACAGCACCAACAATAACTATATCTGCTGCTACTACCAAACAATAAACAAAATAATCATTTATTCACTTAATTTTCTTTAACCTCGTTAGAATTATAACTGTTATTTTCATTATTATAATCATCTCCTTTATCGCCATTTATCATTACCATTATTTTAATCATTATCATTAATACACAATTATACTTGTCGTTATCATTCATACTATCATTTTAAAGACAATTTAACTTTTAATGAAATTACTTGAGGTTCCGATGCTTTCTCAGAGTTTTTAGTTTTCTAAGTTTTTTTATTCACCTTAAAATTTACCTTAAGTAAGATATATTTTTAACCCGATGAATGCTTTAGTCACGAATTAAGTCAATTCAAATCAATACTATTCAATTTATTATAGTAATAAGTACAAAGTACTTTTTATTTATAACAATCCGTACATACATTTACGAAATGGCAAGAAGCATAACTCTTTCAATACATCATACCGTTTTCATTAAATCATTGGCATGAAAGATAAATTTACACAAGTTTATTAATTCTTTTGTTTTTGAAGTACTGAATACCTTTGAAATATTTGTGAATATAAGTCAATTAACCCGACTCGCGTTTTGACGCCCCTCGAGAGGAATAAGAACAGTGAAAAACGTCGAGGAAAGTGAACGAATTGCTTGTCACAAGCAATTTCTTCTTTATCCACAACGTTTCTATCCAAAGAGGCAAGATTTTTAAAATTCCAAGTTCTAAAATCTGCCGTCTTCAACATCTGGTAATGGGTTAATTGATTGATTGATTGAATGGGGTTTTACGCCGCTTTTAACAGTATTTCAGTCATATCGCGGCGGCTGGAGCACCTAACAGTGTGATAATGGGTTAAACAATAAGATTACAGATCAGTAGGTCGTGAACCAGACCATACAAAGAATACGATGTGGTCCTTTATGTTTATATGAGACCCGTCCCGCGTTAAGATACCAACTGCAAAACAAGCCCTCTAGTTGACCTCTGCTAGATTTAATCTCATTTGACCTAATTCACGCCATAGGGCTCCGTAATTTGAGTTCCTTCCATAAACAAGGGATCTTCTTCATTCTGCCCAAACACCCACCAACATGTACGAAAAATGCTATATCTTTTTTCAAATGAAGAGATAATTTAATCACTTTCCAGGAAATGAAAGCTCACACATTTTTCTACCAAATAAATACAAATGTTTGTGCAAGCTTACTGTTACAGAGGCCTAAATTTAGAAATTTGCTGAAATTCTGTCATTTACAAGGGTTCGTACATCGACATTCAAGATACAAGATGCACTTTAGGTCAAATGAAACACTATTTCAACTTTACAAACGTTTGAAATAAGTTTAAACTTTCAGCTAAATATCACATTGGTCTTCGATAAAGGCAAAGCACTTCAGAGTTTTGAGTCGGCCGTCAATTTGCGTATGGAGGCCTACATCTTGGGTCAAAGGTCAAAGTAGACAGAACAAGTGATTTGATTAGCCGTTCAATTTTCCTGCCAGACTGTCAATACAAATCGGCCAATGAATTTACGTTTTGCTAAACAGCATATGCTAAACAGCATCACACACCTTTGAAATGTCTACACCTTCGTAAATATTAAAACTGAACGAGAAATTCATTAATTGTAGAATTGTAGCGCATTAAAGGAGACGAGTGAGATATGTTACCTGAAAGTTAAAACTTATTCCAAATGTTTGTAAGGTTGTAATTGTTTTTCATTTGACCTAAACTGTATTTGAATCTTGAATGTAGATGCACGAACCCTTGTCAATGACGCAGAATTTCAACAAAATTCAAATTTCAAGCACGTGTTACAGTTTGAACTAACAGCCCCCTAAAAATGTATTTACTTTGTAGAAAAATGTGTCAGCTTTCATTTCCTGAAAGAGTGATTAAAGTATCTCTTCATTTGAAAAAGATACAGCATTTATCTTACATGTCATTCGGTGATTTAGATGAATGAAGAAATATCCCTTGTTTATAATGCTGGTCATTGGGGTGGAAGGAACTCATATTACGGAGCCCTATTATTCACGCGAGATATTATTACTTTGCGCGTTTTAATTTTAAAATTGGAATCGAGACAAGGCAATAACTTCAAAAAGAAATTATCCGAGATAATAAAGAAATCGATATAATCAGACCCTCCAGACCTACAGCATTTTTTCCACAAGTTTTTTCTTGAGGGGCGTAAAAAAGGGCCTGTGTGGGAATAGGTTAAGAAATGTCGAAGATAAAAAAAAAAAAAAAAAAAAAAAAAAAACACTCTTATTGAATGATTTAACCATCAATCGATCTTGAGAGTGTTCTGCTCTTAATTCAACGGATCGCCGCCGCATTCGTTATTAATCTAGATCGGAAGTAAAACTTATTCAAGCTGTAGTTATGAAGTTTAGGTGGGCTTCAATCATTTCAATTTATATTCACAAAATAACACCGTTTGATATCTAAATCGCACTTAAAGCCGAAGGTAAGTGGGCGTTACCAGCAATCCGTCAATCATACCATTCTTTCTTCTTCTAGCCCAGCACTGTTTAGCTTTTATTGAAGAAGATCTGAACGCAGACAACGATATAAATGAAGTCAAACAGAACTCGAAAACGGAAAGGATTTGGAATGGTGTTCTAATTAGAGGCGGGGGTGACAACAAAAAACATACCAAACTCGGAACAGACCCGATTTTACAGCAAAGTGACAATAAACCTACCAAACCAAAGAAGAAACTGATTATACCCGTCTACTATCGTGAGGGGTGAAGACCAAAAGGCCAGACTAAACTCGATTTCAAGAACAATCAGAGAGGTGTAGACAAAGATCAGACTGCAGTATCTCCAAAACAGTCTTCGTCTGTGCTATCATGCAGTCATTTAAGGAATTTCCAACATCAACAGAAGAAATGTTTAACAAAAGATATTCTAATGTTTAAGATATCGTTAAAAACAGAGTTCCAGCATAGACTGATCATCTACTTTTTTCTGCGCAGCTGTATGTGGTCGAATTCATCTACATTGGTTTTGCAAAGCATGATCTAATGATAAAAGCAGAATTTCACCATGGACTGATTCTCATTTTTTTTTCGCCGCAGCTGAATGTAGCATATTTTTCATTTGTTGTTCTATATTGATTTTGCCTTTGGTAGTAGTCACAGATGAATAAACTAGATTGACGTTAAACTGATCGGCACTGTCAATAGAAAAATCGATAAACCAATCGTATCATACAATTAGACCGAAAGAGACTTTTGAACTCCGACATTGGTTGAAATTTATGTGAAACATTTTTTGTTTGTTTGTTGACTGAAACTTCGCAACCAAAGCTTATTCACGATGCAGTTACGACGTTTGGGTAGGCAATCAATCACTTTTTTTTCTATTGTTCCATGTAAATTGTCAAAAAATCTGCAAAAAAACACGGTTTAATATCTAATACAAACTTCCTGTTTGGAATGAGATGGCGGGACTAGCGATCCGTTATCACGTAAAAGTCACGAGAAGGCGTTGGTAGGGATTAGTCGGCTGACAACAAAATAACACTTTCAACAAATTTCAACAAATTTTATCTCTGGTTAAATGTTTAATAGATGGCAACAAAAAGAGGTTTATACAATCAACCAATCAGTCAGTCCAATTAAAAACATACATAGGATAAAAACGAAACAAAAACAACAACAAACCCCCAAATAACCCATGCAGATTATGCAAAGTTAAATGTGCATGTTACAATACGGTAAATAATTGACATGTATAAAAAGGATTACATTCAATCAGATGCTAATTAGCCGATATTAAAAGGTATTCAATAATTTGAACAAGTCTCAGTTTAATTTTCATCGCATTCAATATTAATTCCTTTACTTAAATAGCAAAATATTCGTTGCATTTTACAATTCCAAAAATAGCAAAGTAGAGTGAAAAAACAGCAGTCGATTTGTGTCACATGACTAACTGAAGTGATTATTAAGTAGTCGACCTTCCCGTGTGCCAGAGATGTCAAATTATCAAAACAATGCAAAACATTTAGAAACGGGTTTTCCGGCAAACTAGTAATGAGAGCGTGACAGAAGCGAACGAAACTTTTTCTTAAGTCGGAAATCACCTGCCAAATGTATATACCTGCGTAATTATTTCCCTTTTTGTATCATATAGTACTAATGAACCCAGTACTACACAATAACGTTTTCTGACACTGTTGGGGAACTACGGTATCTGAAAACTATCATGGGAAAAGGAGAAATAGCTTGTTACAATCATTTTTCACAATGTCTTTGATCCTATTTGGCACTTTTATTCCAATTTTAGCTCGATTTGAATTGTCGTCTGCAGCTTCTTTCAATTTGGAAGATTTTGCTGTGAGTGGTAAAACGTAAAAGCCCTTTTTGCTTCCGTGCAATAGAAAAATGTACATTACACACAAATTGAATCCAGGTTTCAATGCATTTGCGTTACTTTAATAAAGTTGTCATAATAGTTACGTAACCCATTTCTAGACAGAGGAAGGACTTTGTAAGTAGAAAAGAGTGTTGACCAGTAAAATGTTGTATAAAAAATGCAGGAACAATTCTCGTAGAGATAAAGCTAAGAATTATTTGAGACGAAGAGAACTATTGGGGCTTGAAACGAAAAACCTTATCAAGCCGCATAGGTTCTTCTATTCAATCTTGAATGAGCTATAGTTACGGCGTTTGAATCGCCAAACCAGCACAGATTTCTGACATATATGTTAAAGGCTCGTTTTCTGTTTAACAGGATCATTTGATTGTTTGATTGATTCCTTTGTTAAAATTACTATCCGTCAATTAATTCCGTTTAATATTTCAGAATAGACAATGAGCGATGTGAACATATATTCGCTGTACGAGCAAAATGCCGTACCTTCAGCTTTAGTAAAAAGTTACGACATTTTGCATTCGCATCGACGATTCTGTTTTAGTACAAAGAAAATGTATTAAGTAGGGAATTATAGAAGGTATATAGAAGGTATACAATGTTTTATTTCAGTGCAACTGGGTTTTTTTTCATAGTCTGACAAAACTCTTCTCAAAAACTACATTTTAGTGTCTAAAAATTTATTTATACAAGTTTTAAACAGCTCTTGCATAGATTACGAAAGAAATAATTGGAACTTAACTTTCAGTATTTAACTGTAATGATTTCAGACATTTGTAAGAAGGTATTTCAGCTGATTTCATGAAAATGACTTTTTATTACCTTAAAAAAATGAAAGAAAAGAAACAAAAATATTTCGCATTACGAGACGCCAATTAATTCAGCAAAGTAAAACACGAATGGAACCGGAATTCATGGGGTAAATACGTTATCTGTGGATTTCCCCGACAATTGCCTTAATTGTTGTTTCCATGACGCATCAATTACGTCATTGGTTTCCGCAAGCAACACAGTAACGTTATTTATCAACATCATCCGAATACTTACGACCTCGACGGATAAATCGTTAAAAGTAAGAAATAGGGAATATATAACTTTAAAGTAAAATTGTAGTGAATCTAGTAGATTTAACATAAAGAAAGAATATCTATCATGAAAATGACATTGATAACTATTTGAAAGCATATAATTTTTCTGTATCCAATTTTCATGAAAATCTATTCAAGAGTCGCTGTAAGTCAAGTTTTCTGTGGGTAATGGATCATATGTATGTAGACTTAAAATCTTTAAATCAAAGTACTGAAAAGTACTGTAAGCTAACAAAGCATTATTTTGTTCAGTAATCTTCTTTGTCAAACGTTAATCACGATAAAAAGCGAGGTAACTAAGGAGTTTCCTACACAGTCCCTCCTTTTTACGCCTCTTGAGAAAATAGTCCTGGAAAACAGGGTGTAAAATGAAGAAAATGCCTTCATTTACAGGCAATTTCTTCATTTTCCACATTGTTATCTTCCTAGAGAGAAAATATTTTAGAATTTTCGACAATTTGATCACAGTCATTTTGAACACGATGTGCTCAGGCGAGCTAAAAATACATAGACAATGAACTTGCAGGCTAAGTTTACAATATTCCTGAAATACATTAAAACTACTTTTATAGCGTAGGCATTGAACGGATCTAGTGGTTTAGCCTCCAGTGGCAGTTTGCACTCGTTGACCTATAAGAAGGCCTCAAAATTTTGTCTGTTAACTTAAGCTATCAAAGCCAACATTTTGCTAGCGTTAATTAGTTTTACACCTAATGAAACACAACACAAAGAATTCGTGTCTACTAAAGTTAGCAATTGAAGCAAAAGGTGTAAATTTCGCAGTAATTGTTACAGAGCGAGAACGAGTGACAGCAGGCTTCCCTCTTTCTTCTGTCAGTGATGCCTGAAATAGAAATGAAAGTTCTGAAAGTAATGTAAGCTAGCAAAGCATGGCTCCTCTTTAACAAAGGTTATCATAATAAATAAACGAGGATAAAGTAACCAAGGCGTTAACTAACCCCTTACAACATGTTAAAATCTTAGACTGGTTGTAATTGAAAGAAGTTGCAGACGATAATTTCAAGTTGATGAAATTTGGTAGAAAATATTGTGGACATTGAAGAAATTGCTTTTTACAAGCAACCTCTCCATTGTCCACATTTTTTTTCCAGAGCCTTTTTCTTGAGATGCTTAAAATACAAAATTAAGTGGGAATGGGTTAGATAGCATGCTTTTGAAAGAGTTCACTACAATTTGAATAGAGTTGTAATCTTCCTCAAATACACCGTAACTCTTTTAATGGCGTAGGAATTCAATGGATTTAGTGGTTACGCCTCCAGTGGCAGTTTGCACTCGTTGAATTTTGAGAAGGCTTCTAAATCATGTCTGTTAAATTAAGCTAGCACCGTGACACGGCACCTCACATCTCAACCGAAAGACAATTAGTTTGTTAGTTTTGTCAGCCAGGGATCGACCCGCGATCTCGAGGTTTGAAGTCGAGTGTTCTACCAACCAAGCTAATGGAACTGAATAAGATGATTCTTAGAGCAGATCTGATATTCAAGGTGCCCTCTGACGTCACAATTGACCAATCCCAGCTGTGAATCAAATAATAAACAGACCAATGAAATCATTTATTTAGACTAAAAATTAACTTTGAACATCAACATTGGCCGCCATTTATGTGACGGCATTTGTGTTGGTTTGACGACTTAAACATTGTAACTACAGCATACACGTTTATGGAAGTTGCCAATCAACTTTTTTAAAAAAAAAATCAGATACAAATACTTCTTAACGCAATTGACCGCTACTCCCATTGACTCCAACAGGAAGTACTGCTTCGATTTTTAACGGTTTTATTTTGAAAGATTTATGGCCAGTAGCATTTGGTTAAAACTACTGATTAAGCAAATGGTGTTTTCAGGAATCAACATTTTCATTGATTCACGAAAGTTAATTCATTTACCATTTCAGATGGAAAAAAAAAAAAAAAAAAAAAAAAAAATTAGAAAAAAAAAAATTAATTGATGGAATCTGAAAAAGAGTACTCATTGGATGAATCCATTAAAAATAAAATCCATCAACTGGTTTCTAAGAAAAAGATTCAAAGGTTTCACCATATATGGAAATTAGTCCCGCCTAAAAATCCTAAAAAACAATTAAAGCCGCGTTTTTCATCCGATCAAATGTCTTTGAATAAATCTGATAAAGGGTCATCTCTGTAAAATTTGGTTGAAATCCATCAACTGGTTTGCGAGAAAAAGATTTTCATAGCTTTCACCTTATATGGAAATTAGCCCCGCCAATCTAAATCATGCTTATCATACGATCAAAATTCTTTGAAGGTATCTGATAAAGGGTAACCCAAGGGTCATTCCTGTAAAAATAGGTTGAAATCCATCAGCTGGTTTCTGATAAGAAGGATCATTCCTGTAAACTTAGTTTAAATACAGTGAAATTTATAATCCATCAATTGGTTTCTAAGACAAAGATTTTAAAGGTTTCACAATTTATGGAAATTAGCCCCGGCCATTAAAGCCATGTTTTTCATCCGATTACATTTTTTTGAATGAATCTGATAAAGGGTCACCAAATGATCATTTCTGTAAAATTAGGTTGAAATCCATCAATAGCTTGGAAAACACGAAAACAGCAAAAGACGTTTCACATTAGTGTCGGCTATTGTCGGTGTTCAAAGTTAACTTGTGGATTATAGCAATGATTCGATTGGTCGATTAGTTAAATGATTGACAAGATGATTGCCGAAATTCGACAAAATAATAAGACTTGTGTAAGTAAAAACCGCTCATTGCAATTACTTGTCTTTGAAAATAAATGCATTTAAAGATTCCTTGGCAGCGTTTACAAATCCATGACAAAAATCTTTCTCGGCGTAAAGAAACTCTCAAATTTAATGATAGTGTCCCTTTTTCACTTTAAACAACCTTGTGGAAAGATTCCTTTCATGGTCCAATTTCATTGGCAAATTACTAATCGGTGTTAACAAACAGTGAAACATTGGTCGTGGGATTTTGTTCTAAGATTTTTACAAGAAAATAGCTAATTTCCGGTTAAGCTTGATTCAATTATTTTTTATCCTTTCGTTAAACAATATATTTTCAACCATAAGTAAAGTTTTCGATTATGTAGACTATTATGTTTTTGAGATAGGAACGCCCTCCCCCCTTTTTACATTTTTTTAGGTATAGCCTTAATAAACATTTATAAATGACTAAATCGTCAGTTTATGTGTCCGTGATAGGGTGGCTTATTTTTATACCGAACGAGAACGTTCTACCATTAGTATATTTGAATGCACCTCAAATATCTTTGTTTTTATTAGTTTTACGATTTCTTGCCTCGTAAATAACGATTTTTCCCGGCTCGAGAAAATGATGTCACCCGAGCCGCAGATTTGAGACCATTACTCACTGGAGTTCCTAGGCGAACACTCATTGCACTAGCGAGACGCCTGTGTTAAATTTCTAGCAGAGAGACTCTCTTCCAAGTGTGACGATCACCTTAATTTGCATTATAAAGAGAATTAATAAATATATGAAAACCAGTTTGACGAAATTTGGACAGCGATCTTCTGCATCCCGCAAATTCTGTTTGTATACAAAATATGATCCTTGTAACATTTGATCTTCACTAATTACACGGAAACCTACGAAAGACCGGTGGTGACATCATGTATTCACAGTTATCACTTCAAACTTCATACATATTAAGTCTGAAATGGGAAGTGTGAAATGTGAATTATGAGACCCGTGGTGACTTCTTCAAATTCACAGTACATAATCAAATCAAATTAGATATGAAGTTTGAAGTGTGAAGTTGGAAGTATGAAGTGTGAAGTTGGAAGTTTGAAGTTTGAAGTTGGAAGTTTGAAGTGTGAAGTTGGAAGTATGAAGTGTGAACTTGGAATCTGAAGTGTAAAAGTGGAAGTATGAAGTGTGAAGTTGGAAGTGTGAAGTTGGAAGTTGGAATTTGAAGCGTGAAGTGTGAAGTTTGAAGTGTGAAGTGTGAAGTTTAAAGTATGAAGTCGGAAGTTTGAAGTGTGAAGTTTGAAGTGTGAAGTGTGAAGTTGGTAGTCTGAAGTCTAAAGTTTGAAATGGGAAGTTTGATGTATGGAGTGTGAAGTTGGAAGTATGAAGTGTGAAGTTGGAAGTTTGAAGTGTGAAGTTGTAAGGTTGAAGCGTGAAGTGTGAAGTTTAAAGTATGAAGTCGGAAGTTTAAAGTATGAAGTCGGAAGTTTGAAGTGTGAAGTTTGAAGTGTGAAGTTTGAAGTTGGAAGTATGAAGAATGAAGTGTAAATTTGGAAGTATGGAGTGTGAAGTTGGAAGTTTGAAGTCTGAAATGTGAAGTTTGAAGTTTGAAGTTGGAAATATGAAGTTTGAAGTGTGAAGTGTGAAGTTGGAAGTATGAAGTGTGAAGTTGGAAGTATGAAGTGGACCTTCACACTTCAGACTTCCAACCTCACACTTTTAACTTCCACATTCACACTTCAAACTTCACACTTCAAATTTCCAACTTCATATTTCCAACTTCACACTTCATACTTCCAACTTCACTCTTCAAACTTTCGACTTCAAACTTCCAACTTCATTCTTCTAACTTCACACTTCAAACTTCCGACTTCATACTTCAAACTTCACACTTCATATTTCTAACTTCAAACCTCCGACTTCATATTTCTAACTTCAAACTTCCAAGATGTAAAAAACTGCCCCGCCCTGAAACACCTGCATTTGGCGTAAATCAAAATTTCGTGAACAACTTTTAAAAAGGGTAACCTAAGTAAGACTCGTGCCAAGTTTTGTTAAAATTGGTCCAATGGTCACTGAGGAGAAAATGTTTAAATATTTCAAAGTCAAAAAATGTCTCGCCTTTCAACGCCTATATTTTGGGATCAAGCAAAGTCACGTGAACAACTTTTGAAAAGGGTCAACCAAGGAACATTCATTCCATGTTTTGGTTGAAATTGGTCTCATGGTTACTGAGGAGAAGAAGTTTAAAGATTTCAGAGTCAAATACTGCCCCTCCCATATTTGTGGGTCAAACTAAATTCGTTAAAAACTGTTGAAAATGGTCACATAAGGAACATACATGCCAGGTTTAGTTGAAATTGGCCCAATGGTTACTTAATAAAAGATGTTTAAAGATTTCAAAGTCAAAACTACCTCAACCTGCCACGCCCAATGGGGGGCGGAGTTCATTCAAAATTCCGTTTACAACTTTTGAAAGGACTCACCTAAAGAAAAATAAGGTCGTGTTTGGTTTAAGTGCGGAGAAGAGGTGTAAATATTTCAAAGTAAAGATCGCTTCGCCCTGCCACACCTATATTCAGGGGTAAACCAAAATTTCGCGAACATCTTTTGAAAAGGGTCACCCAAGGAACATTTATTCCAAGTTTGGTTGAAATTGGCGCAATAGTTACCGAGGAGAAGATGTTTAAAGATTTAAAACTCAAAAGCTGCCCTGCTCAGCCTATCCCATATTTGGGGGTCATTCACAATTTCGCGAACAACATTTAAGAAGGGTCAACAAAGGAACATTCATGCCAAGTTTGGTTGAAATTGGTCCAATGGTTACTCAGGAGAAGATGTTTAAAAAATTCAAGTTCAAAATCTGCCCTGCCCTACCACGCTCATATTTAGTGGCCAATCAAAATTTCGAGAACAACTTTTGAAAAGATTCAACCAAGGAAGATTTATGCCAAGTTTGGTTGAAATTGGCCTAAAGTTTACTTAGGAGAAGATGTTTAAAAATTTCAAAGTCAAAAACTGCCCCGCCGTGCCACGCCCATATATTATGGTCAATCAAAATTTTGCGAACAAATTTTGAAAATGTCACCCAAGGAACATTCATGCAAAGTTTGATGAAATCCGCCCGGTGGTTACTGAGGATAAGATGTTTAATGAATTGTTGGCGCCTTTCGACGGATGATGCACGACGGACAAAAGGTGACCACAAAAGCTCACCTTAAGCTAAAAAAGGCAAATCGTTTGCTTGCGACCTAAATATCGCCACTACCGCTTGTATAAACTGTATTCATTTCCTACAGGAATGATTATCACATAAGTTCGAGTTCACTTCAAGACTAAATGAATAATTTGGGTAGTCAACCGACTTTTTTTTTTACTAACACAGGCATATAATTGTGAGAAAGTCCTGCCATCACTTGCTAGGTAGTCTTACTGTATGGTAACTGTCTCATTTCGTTAAATGTTTTAATTTCAAGATTAACAATGAATCCAAATTTTACTCCGACAAATTTAGAATTGACTGGCATTCGAAAAAGCTATCCAGCTATCAAATCATGTATTCCTACCGGAAGTACAATGCTGACCTGCTTCATTTGGGTAAAACATTTTCGTTGGTAGATGGTCCATCAGTGGACGGAACGCAGACTTCATTCAATGAATCAAAAGACAAACTAAACCATTCAATTAGACCGAAAGTGTGCTTTACAATCATCGTAACTACAGCTTACTTAAGCTGTACTTACGTCGTTATGTCGCCAACCAACCATTTCATATTTTTGTTGCATGTTACTCGCCACAAATTATTCAAAATAATGTGGTTTAAAACCGAAGTGGAACTTTCTAATGGAGGCCAATGAGCGTGGCTTGTGATCCGTCAATTGAAGTCAACACAACGAGAATCATTGTTATTGGTAGATTTTGTATTGTTGTATATAACTTGAAATAATCTCAGCAGAGACTGTTTTACCTTCAAGGTCTTTCTTGTCTGTTTTTCTAACCATGACAACCTTGCTGTTTTTGCACATCTTTTGGGCTCTTGGGGACAGCAGGTCCATTGGAACAGTTTCGTCCGTACTTTCATAATATTTCTCGTTACTGTCTAAAGCAGCTTCTTGGTTTTCCTTTTTGGAAGAAAGAAAAATTGTCGACTCTTGCAAAAAGTTTCCATGCAGTTATTTATATTCAAAATATGCTTAGAAGATTAAATTACAAATTCTTACAGAGTAAGTCTAAAAGGTTTAATTGGGCGCTGCACAATACAAATATATGAAAAGAAGTAATGGCACATCAAAGGTCAATCAGAGATATGACTTTGATAATAAAGACAGAATAAGGCACACTGGTCATTTATTGAAAGACAAATCATACGATTAAACAATTTGTAACTCTCGGTATTAAATATGAATGAAGTCCAAAATTTTGGAAATAAGAGAGTTTTAGTGACATATCAAAACTTTATCTACCAGGACATATATGGAAAAACGTCCTAGCTACACCATCATTCAACCGGACAAGGCCGCAGTAATAGTGCAGTTAATAGCGCGTCGGAACCTCAATCATGAGGTTGTGGGTTAGAACCCCGGTCGCGTCACATATCCTTTCCGACATCTGTCTCCCACTAATGGGCGGATAATCGTAAACCTAAGTGGGATAAGCAGCTGGGGGCTCGTAAAGACTGTAGTGGTAGTGAGAAACACCGGGGACACATTGTTAGGTACTCCAGCCACCGCGACACGACTGTTTACTGTTGAAAAATCCCCATTCGATCAATCAATCAATTCAACCAGATGTATCGATGTTATTACACAATCAAGCCAATGTGTATCTGGCCAAATTTAAAAACAAATATGAAAGACGTACAAGGCATACGCATTGATACATTCCATTCGTGACGAGCAATTTCTTTATTATCCACAATATTTTCTGTCCCGAAAGAGAAAGATTTTTCATCGACTTGAAATTGTCGTCTGCACTTCGTTCAGTTTGGTCCAGTCTAAAATGTTCTCTCGTGGGGATGGGTTAAGGCTCATTTACTAACGACGAGTTTTACTTCAAATTTGCTTTTGTACGAATGGCGCTATATTAGGACCATACATAGATGTTCAGTCTTGAAAAAAATTTACATGATTACATTCATTTCTATGTATCAGGTTATGACGAAAGTTGAACTCGTCCCATGATAAATCACCACAAGCAATAGAACAATTTTTGGTGTGTTGCCCAGAATAGGGTCGTCACAAGGGATAGCAAATGTCTCGGGACACGTGCAAGCAAAAAATTCTCAAATATTATAAGATTTATATGTATAATCACCATGCTCAATGCTATCAATAAGGACCAATTTCAGGACTTTTAAATTCCAAGTTTCAGGATGTTTTAAGAATGTTAAGGAATTTTTGTTCAAACCCAAGACCATTCACCCCCCCAATAGTAAATAAATAAATAAAGATTAAACGGAAATAGATACATAAAGCCTAAAAAACACTCTTTCCCATCTTCACGAGTGATATCGAGATCATCTTTTTCTGTTATATCGTTAGATAAGTAGAACTCGCCAACTATTGTACGACAAGACGATTCTTTCCATCCTTTACTGATAGTCCTTCAATTTCATGTCCCATGGAACTAGAGAAAACACTGTGGTAAAAGAACAGATTGTTTCTTGAGAAATGTGTATCTTGCATTAATTTCTCCTTTTCCCGCAATGTTCCAACCCCTTAAACACTATTATTTTGCAAATATGGGTAGACACAATTGGTAATTGTTGTTTGCAAACCTCTCAGATTTGAACAGATTACTTATTTGTAAAATGGGAGAAAATGATTCAACCGACTGTTCGAAACGTTAGGGGTACGAAAAAATCGAGAATGGATTATTTCAAACCGTCTTCGGTCACATCACAGGCATCCAAGAACTTATGCCATGAATACCTCTTACGTAAAAGAAGTAGCAGTAAAAAAAACTGAGTTGCATCTTGTAAAAAATATCCTGTTTCATTTCTACTAGTTGATGTTTACAGACAACTAGTGTGACCGGTACGCTCCGACGATGTTCATTTTAAATAAATCGCAGACGCAATGTTTCTCACTTATGAGACCCAGTGTCCAATTTTTAAGTTGGAATGCGGAGCAATAACAAAACCGCAAAATGAACACAAGACAATTTCATTTCGGGTTTTTGATAACACATATCACATGATCTCATAGCTATGAATACACATCCGGTTAAATCTCATCTAAACTTGCAACGGAAAATTAGTTAGTTATATCCGAAGACAATAATATGGCACATGTAAAGGATGATATAAACATTCGTTTAGAGACTTCTAAACATGCTTTAGTTTGCTTTAAATTATTGAAAAATAAGGTAATAATCTGCGCCGTAATTTGTTTGTTTGTTTGTTTTTTGTTGTTTTTTTTTTGATTGGCCGTCCCGTATTTGGTAATCACGTGATCTCTGTAGAAGCTGTTATTCTCTGTTTTCAAGATTCAAAAAGGAGTTCACGTATTACAGTTGATCAAAAGGAGAATGTTATGCTTAAAATTTTTTAATTTTGCTGTGTGTGACACGAGCTTATAACTCATTCCAACACGATAAAATTTTAGACCAGTACAATTTCAAATTCAAAGAAGTAGCAGACGACAATTGTAAGTTGATGAAATCTTTAAAATCCTGGTCTTTTGACAGAAAACATTGTGGATAATGAAGAAATTGCTTGAAACAAGAAATTTCTTCATTTTCCACAATGTTTTCCAAAGCTTTCATAATGAGGGTCATTTAAAAGCGTCAATGTCTGGGAATGGGTAAAGACAATGTAAGTTTTTGATTTCTGTATGTGGAAATATCTTTTGTGCGTTATTCACGCACATATGTACACGAATGGGAATGCTGGTTTAAGTTTAAAGGAGGGAGTTTTACTCGGAAAGTAATAAATGAATTCGAACCGAATTCCACAGTTATGACCCTTTCAGCGCATTCCAACTTCTCAGTACTTTCAGTCCTTTGATTAAATGAAAGCCACGAAAGAAGATTAAAACGAGCAATCGCCGGTCAAATGATTATTTAGTTAGGTTTGAGCAAAAAATGTTTTTTGAAACTGAAAGTAGTTGAAATAATTCGACGTCGGAATCGTAATACAAACTAAATGGAACAATACAATATTGTTTTATGCTCTTTATGATTCATTCACTTCTTTGGTGTGCGACCAAAATATCCCAAGTTAAGCTTCATCATACTGTAGCTACGAAATATGTTTCGTCCAACGACAATTGTTTTTTAGTCACGCCGATTCTGGACGCTAAAAGGTAGACTTATGTGAACATGTCTAAAAAGAAAATTACTAAGCTGATTTTTACTCTTATTAAGAGTTTCATGAAGCAGTTGCAATCTACACCTCGTTTGAGTTCGGTTTCGAAAGTCGTAATGCAGGCGTCACACTGTCCCGAAATTGACATCAGATTGCCATACGAATATGAAAATTTTAATTTCGAGCGAAGATGGCCCCGAACTTGGTCAACCACCAATCAACAGCCGAAGCAAGGAAGGTGCCTACAGATGGCCATGCGATGTCATCCGAACTAGACACGATGGCAACACGAATATGTGAATTTTATATTGAGTACTTACCCGCAGGACACACCAAATTCACACGAAGGCCACACAATGGCTACACGACTTCGTGTTGACAGTACGATGCGTTCGAACTAGGTCAAGAAGGCGTCACATGGCCTCCCAATGGTAAAAAACCTTCGGCCGACAGTGGGGAATTCAATTGCTGATCAGCGATTATTGGGGTAGAATACACAGTATTCTTTGTTTATTTCAAAAAGAATCAAACTTTTATTCAACTTTATCATGCCACCTAAGAGAAGTAAATGGTAGAATGCTAGAAAGGCAACTAACAAGAAATGAAAGAGCTAAATGAGACAACCTTTACCTGTAAGGGGAGGTGCTGGGCCTGTAAGAGTTGCTCATCATGTTCTCTAAGGTGTATCAAAAGAAGCAATACTGCTGCCTTCTTTTTCCTGGTTGTCTCGTCATCAGAGTAAGCCACTTTGCAGGAATTGAATTGTGACTGAAGCTTTGGAGCTGGCCTTTTATATAACTACTTTATTATGACACATGTAAAACAATTGAGCTACTCAAATTCGGCTGTCCCATCTCGATGTCATCGTACTATAATACGATGGCTATACGACGGCATTGTGAGGGCTTCACGTAGTCGTGTTGCCAATCGGACAGCTTCTCGCTTCCTTCGTTTTGCCTTCGTGAGGCGAAAAATGCCCGATGATCACACGAAGTAAAGACGAAGATGACACGATTTGCGAAGATGCCCTCACTATGGCCTTACGAAGAACAAAATGGACACACGAATTCAACACGAAAATGAACCTTCGCAAGGTCTTTCGGCAATTTTTTTGGCATGCCAAAGATTTTGTCACCTCTCACGAAGTTGGTGCCGGAGCCCGAGAAACTCAAGTGGCGGTCATACGATGGCTTAAGATGCCCTCACGAATGGCCCGATGTTTTACGATCAGATCCGAATTTGAACATTTCATTTATCGTGTCTCCATCTGGTGTCAATTTCGGGACAGTGTGACGTGGAAAGTAAAACCAAATATTGAATTGATTAATTTGTAAAAGCCCTGATATATAGCAGAGACAAGGGTCAGTGTTGCACCATCTCAGCCTGCCTTCCCGATATTATGTATTATTACCAGAAGTTGTATTCTGAAATCAAAGTACCGAGAGCTCTAGAAGACAAAAAAGACGCCTGATTTGTATGATTTTAAAAAGTATACTGCTTATTTGTTGCTTCGTACTAAATGTATTCAATGATATATTTGAGTATCAGAAGTAATTTGTAATCAAAGTACTGAAAGGACCTGAAGAAGATATGTGTAGTTACAAACATTTTCATTGGTTATTGATAAGTCTATTTTCAATTGTACCCTTAATGAAGCTAATGAGTCAAGATATCAAAAGTAATGAAAGAACTAAGAGAACAATTCTGATCACTAAGTGGCTTCTCAATAAATCTGCAATGTCCATAAGCCCATGCATTGCTAGCTATGAGCCTTTTTAAAAACCTTTTTAGACCCAAATTTTGTCCGCCCCCTCCCAAAAGTCAGTTATTCGGTTTATTAAATGGAATATATTTTTTACAACAACATTGTATTATTGAAGTTGAAAAATGACAGCAACAATAAAAACAACAACACCCTGAATTGCAAAAATAATGGCAAGTTTATGATATTTTAACCGATTCTCGAGGCGCGCTAAAATCTCCCTATTTGGGATCCCAATTTCCCTACCAAAACCTTAAAATCTCCCTATGAGCCTCTAGAGAAATATCACATTTATGTTTTCGTTACACCTTTTTGTTGTTGTTTTTTTTAGTAAAACGTCGTATCTACAGCTTATTCAGTATGCAGTTATGACGTGTAAACTATTCTACCTTTTTGTTACATGCCACTTGCTATGAATTTTGCACACACACACACAAACACAAAAACAACAACAACAACGCCGTTTATATCAAAGAAGTATTCACATAAAAACTATTTTCAGTTAAAACACTGGTCGGCACACAAATCTATTATAGATCCGTTAGAAGAACTTTCAAATTTTCAACGAGATTTCCACCCCATTACAGAATTACTGATCAAAAATTGCTCGTTTCCTTCGTGGTTCGGTATCACTGGTCTAAACAAAAGTCAATCGATCAAGATGAGCCATTTGGATCGGAGGCAAAATTAATTCTATCCTCGCATGTGAATTAAGCCTTATACACACAATGCAATTCGAACGTGGTCAAAATTTACGCCTACCTTACCTTGAAAGTCGGTCACGCGTGGATTTTTTTTTCTATTTTAGAAAAAGTTTCAATACGTGTAACCGTTCATATTTGTTTCTTTGTGGTTGTGTATCGAAGTTACATCTGTTTGCATTTATTGTATTTAAAATACCACGACAACATTAAATATGCATGGCTGGCAGAAAAATCGATGAATGTCTCCGTTTTCTATCATTTTTTTCCATCGGGCTAGAAAGTTACCGATACTTCCAGTAGCATCCAAATTACAACAAACAAGACAAGATTGAATTATATCAATGCATAAATGTGTTATAGATTTAATATGATGCTATATAAAGGAAAATGTTTACACAAGAAGGTGGTGTTCAGAATATCTTAAGCTGATAAATTTTGGTATCATTCGGCATTCAGTATGTCCTTAACGGTTGTGCTTGCCTTTAGATCGCTTCGACATTTTAAGACAGAATTAAAACCGCGGTGCTTATTTAATTCTATCACCACGAGAGTTTTTCGAAAATGTTATATCTGTAGAATATTACATTCTTTCCGTTGGTTATTCAAAATGTATCCAAGCTTCTGAGTTATAATGCTCAATGAATAATCCACGAGAGCGTTAACTCAGAAAAGTGGTTAAATGTTCAATAACAATCGAAAAGAATGTGTTATTATAATTCTATCACCAGCTTTTACTTAATCATGGGAACAAACACTAACGTCCTAAATCAATTTGAAGTGCAGATTAGTTCCCTTGATTATGTCCGTTTATTGATGTAAACAAATCCCTTCTGTCGGTCAACAAAAGAGAAATTTACTGCAGGAAGAATGTGTGTTAATATCACATTTTCCGACTTGGCGTCATATTCGGAAAAACGCAGCTGGCATTATAAGAAATGCTTTTACTAGCTCGAAATCAGAACTTGAAGCAGGGGGTACCGATATCAACGATATAAAAGGGAACAAAAAAGTAAAATTTGAATCATGTACTAAATATAATTTAGTAGAAATAGCGACTGTGAATGAAACCGTGACAATGGAACGGCGGAGCTTAAGAAGTTCGAAATTCAGGGGTTTTATTTGAACATGCCTTTTAAAACTGGCTTAACACATTCCCGAAAAATCCCTGTTTTTCACGTCCTTATAAGCTTCTAAGTTCTATTCTTACATGCATTTGTATTTATACCGGGGCTGTTACAACCGAAAATGCATAAACATCTTATAACACCATCTTAGCTTAGACATCTGACAATCTTTGGTCAACTTACAACAAATTTTACCCCAGCGTTCCAGGCAGATTCCTTAAAATCTTCTGCTCTCTCCGAATTGTTAAAAACTGTCACGTTTGTTGTCTAACCAAGTCCCTCAAAAGATCTTTTGGAAAACATTGTGGAAATTCAAGAAATAGCTTGTATCAAGGAATTTCTGCACTATTAACAATGAAGAAAAAATTTAAGATTCCATCAACTTCAAATTATCGTCTGCAACTTTTTTCAATTTGGACCAGTCTAAAAATTGTTGTCTGGGAATGGGCTAACCTCTTCGTTCGGGTAAGTTCCCTTCAAATCTGCAAAAATCTGCGAATCGGTGAAAAACCCGCATTTGAAGTCTTGCCTCCGAGTTCAGGTTAAGTCCTTTTAAATCATCAACACTCTAAGAAAGGTGAAAGTGCTAAAATTGTTGTCTTACCTATGAGTTCAGGTAAAGTCCATTCAAATCTTCAACTCTCTCCGCAAAATGAAAGTGCTACATTTGTTGTCTTAGCTTTGAGCTCTGGTAAAGTCCATTCAAATCTTCAACTCTCTACGAAAGGTGAAAGTGCTACATTTGTTGTTTTATCTATGAATTCATGTAAAGTCCATTCAAATCTTCAACTTTCTACGAAAGTTGAAAGTGCTACATTTGTTGTCTTACCTATGAGTTCAGGTAAAGTCCATTCAAATCTTCAACTGTCACCGCAAGGTGAAAGTGCTACATTTACTGTTTTACCTATGAGTTCAGGTAAAGTCCATTCAAATCTTCAACTCCCTCAGCAAGGTGAAAATGCTACATTTGTTGTTTTACCTTTGAGTTCAGGTTAAGTCTATTCAAATCTTCAACTCTCTCAGCAAGATGAAAATGCTACATTTATTGTTTTACCTATGAGCTCTGGTAAAGTCCATTTAAATCTTCAACTGTCTACGAAAGGTGAAAGTGTTACATTCTTGTCTTACCTATGAATTATGGTAAAGTCCATTCAAATCTTCAACTTTCTCCGAATTGTTGAAAGTGCTACATTTGCTGTCTTAGCTAGTCAATTTAGAACCTTCGAATCCTACAGTACTCTCCAATTCATTAAAAAAGATCATATTTGATGTGTTACCTCCGCTTCTCAGTATATTCTCCTAGAATCTTCAGTACTTTTACAAATGTTACAAATGCCACACTCGATGTCTTACCTCTGCGTTCAAGTAAGTTTTCTTCAAATCCTCAGTACTTTCCGAATTGTTGAAAGTGGCCACATAACACACAGCGTCATTGGCAGATTCACCGTCTGTAACCATGGTTACAAAGATTCCCTGAAATGGTGAAGTAAAATAAAAATCTGGTTAAAGGTATCTTACTGGCTTATCAGGTAATATCTAGTCTCCTCTCGTTCTGTTGTTTGAGTCTACATAAGACGAAGGAGACAAAAAAAAAATAAATAAAAAAAAAAAAAACCAGAATGAAGGTAGAAGGAGAATCAGTATTCCACCTGCTTAGGTAAAACTTATGTAATTTATCTAATATTTTTCCCCGAAAATCGAAGGGTATTATACCGAGCTTCGTTAGAATGTTCGACTAAAGTAGCAAAAGTCTGTCTTTTCAAACTTAATGATCATGTAACAAATAGATTAAAGGTTGGTTTAGGTCTATGACAAAAATGACTGCGCCCATGAACGTTTTTCTTCAAAATGTATTTAATGCTTAACGAAAAATATATGAATGACACTTCAAGTGAACGGCACCTATGGTGAATTTCGTATAACAAGTACTCGAAAAACAAACAAACAAACAAACAAAAAACAAAACAAACAAACAAAAAACGATTTGATTCAGAGGAGGCCAAACATATCGAAATAATATATAGACAGTTTGAGTGATCATTGTAGTTTAACACATAAAAAGGCAACACGAAGTTAGACTGGTCCCAAATGAAAGAAGTTGCAGACGAAAATTCTAAGTTCATGAAATTTTAAAAGTCTTTATCATTTAGGAGAGAAACAATGTGGATAATGAAGAAACGCTTGTCGCAAGTAGAAATCCTTCTTCGCTATTTCAAATTTGCTCAGGACAATTTCGGTATAGTTCTGATTCCTTCTTTGAACATCCTAATAGTTTAATCAATTACAAGACAGCAAAATTTCAGACTCGTCCCAATTGAAAGCACTTGTAGACGACAATCTAAAGTTTGTGAAATTCATATTTTTTCAATTTATTGGTAGAAAACATTGTGTTAAAGTAAGTAATTGCTTGTCACAACTAATTTCTTCATTTTTTTACAATATTGTCCAAGTTGTTTTTCATGAGTTGCGTCTAAAAGCGTCATCATGTTGAAATGGGTTAAACATATTTCAATTAGAAGACAAAGGAACTCAGTGACAAAGATACCCTATCATAGTCGAAGATCATCCTCGCTTTTTCTGTCGTCAAGTCCGCCTCACGGTTGTCCACCACTACATTCTCATGCACTGTCACGCCCTGTTCTTCAATGTGATAATTCACATTTTTCTCCTGTGAAAAAAAAATCGTTGGAAATGATGATATGCGTTTACGAGATGAAAGGAATATCATTTTGATTGCATGGAGGTATGAAACGAAAAAGCTAATTACACTGCATGAATACACGAAACGGATTCATACATAAGTGAAATTTGTTTTCTCTCTTTTCATACATCCACGAAAGCAAAAACATTCTCTTCATTTCTTATAATTTAAAAACATCAGCAAATTTTACAAATTTTGATACATTTTTATGGAACTATTTCGTGCGGAAGCTGCTCAAAATTTGGCTCATGGAGGTATGATTAAGTTTTTTCGGCCCATCAGAATGCCCGTATTTGATAGAAACAACTAAAATATGAATTGCTTGACAATGAATCGTCCATTCATAAAGCTAAGGCGTTTATCAGGTGTTATGCCATATTGTAAATGACATGTATATGCGGCCCATTACGCAAAAAGGGAACCAAAATTTGTGTTTTTTAAAACCCCGAAGGAAAGGATCGTGCCATATTGTAAAATCTTTACAATAGCAGAGATCGTTTAAGATTCGTTACTAAGATATGAAACATTCTTTGCACATGCGCGTCGCGTATCCCGAAAAGTCGAAAAAAAAAAAAAAAAAAAAGAAAAAATTGTCCTACAATATGATTAATACGGTAGAGTTGGAAGCTCGAAAAAACGTATTGTGCAAAATTTATGGTCAGTAATATGTAAAAAACAACATCAACAACAACAACAACAACAAAATAAATAATATTGGTTGGCGACACAAACCTCGTAAATACAGTTTGAGTAGGCTGTAGTTACGATGTTTAAGTGACCAAACCAACAAATGTCAGCCAATATCGGAGTTCAAAATTCACTTCTGGTCTAAATGAATGAATTGAAAGGCTGATTGATTTCTTTATTTAAAGACTCGATCTGTCATCCTTACTAGAGCTGAGGTGCGATCCTTTCGTCGAGATGAAAATTCTGCTATATAAAGATTTTTGGGGTGTCCTAAAGAACGACTTTTGTTATTTTGAATGGAAACATTCGACGTCGTCAAGGCTTCTCGTTTAAGCTAATGCTGAGTGCACATAAATGCCTATTTAAGAAGTCTTAAGATTCGTATTAAGCGGCTTAAAAACTTCATCTAAATCACTCTTTTTCTTAAAAGTCTATATAAGAATCCTAGGAATTTCGACGGCTCTATTTTTGAAATGGACAGTTCATGGAGCCTTCTTTTACGCGTGGTAGGTAGCATATCTATGTCTAGTTCAATTATGGTATTTCGACGATCGAATTAGGACTTATTGGGAGTCAATTGGACAATCGCGACTGTTAATAAAAAAAGTCGACCAATCAAATCATCAGTTTAGTCCGGGAGTGAATTTTGAACTCAGCATTTGGTCGCCATTGTTTGTAAAGTTGTTTTGTTTGTTTGGCGACTTAAACAGCGTAACTACAGCTTATTCATTCTGTAGAAGAGACGCTTAGGTCAAAAACCAACCATTCTACTTTTTATATTACATGCTCCCGGCGGGGCCAACAGAGTAAGGGGACGGGCCCCTTTGGCTAACTACGACGGCCCACAAAGTTTCGACAGGGAATCAGGGAAGAATTTATTTTTACTTTTAACAAGAAAAAAGGAAATTAAAAGAAAAAGCTGCGAATGTTCTAGATCATTTCCCAAATAAAAATGATTTAATAAACATAAATAAACAGAAATAATGCGAAATTGAGTAGTGAGTGACTTAGGCACAGTATCCTTAATTAAGTATAGTGGAAATAAATTACAAACATCACCCATCTGAAAGAGCCTAGCTGAAACACTGCAGAAGGCATATTACTCACTATATAATTGAAAGACTGTGCGTTATTGAAACCGTGGCAGCATTTACGCTGAGCGGGATATTGGTAGGTGTTTGCGTATGTTAAAGGAGTCTTTACGCCAACTATAAATTATATAGAATTATATAGAATCCTGGTATAAGGACATTTTCAAACAGTCCTTTGTATACATCAATTGAAAAGTATTCGAATTTTGACTCATTATTTCTCATTATCTATTAAAAAGTGTAACCAAATAGAAAACTTAAATTTATGTCAGGTAAGGTCATTAAATTCTTAGCGGGTTGTTGATTGTATTTTATGGGGTTGTGGGGGGTGTTCAAATAAAGACGGCTTAAACTAGGCCTTTAAGCCTCTGATCATGCGGGTTTATTCGAAGAAAATTATCATTAGAGCTGCATCGAGAAATCACAACGAACAAACTTCGCGATGGTTAAAGTGAGAAATGATTATTATGTGAGAAATGAACTTAACATTAAACAAGTATTAGCAAACAAAATGAATACAAAAGTACAGGTAAATACGTACCACAAACTAAAGTATAAGACGTGTATGAAACAAATTCATATCATTTCTCATCGTAAAACGTAATTAAAAAAAAAAGGAACGCTATACAACATTGCAACAACAAAAACATATATACGCACACACAATCCCTACCATAAAAACATGACAAAATAAAACTAACCAGAAAAAACAACACAACAAACAAGCAACAAAAACATCATCAACATCAGCAACAACAAACAAGAGGGCCAGTGGCCCTGGCGCTCACCTGAGATAAAGCTCTTTTTTTCATCGAGGCCTAAAACAAACTAGGTCGGGGGAATCCCTCCTTTAAGATTTAACTAAAATCAACTTATGTTACAATACCAACCAATGCTGTCAACAGATTTCAAATATTTCAGTAATCATTAAAAGGGGGTAAACTAACGTATTTCTGCCCAATCTGGTTTAAATTGGCCAAATAATTTTGAAAGGGTTGCCTTCTTTATTTCTATTTTATGCCTAATCACCTCGTGGCTCTAAAATTTATCAATTTTGAAAGAGGTCAATCTGCTGATGCAAAATTCAAGAGTCTTCAACTTCTGGGTCAGGAGGAGATTTTTTTTTTAATTTTAATCTTGTTGTCATAGCAACCAGAGTTTTCTGGTTAAATTCTTTGGTTGAAATCAGCCCAGTGGTTTGGGAGTAAATGTCGTTTAAAAAATCCTTCTTTATTTCTATTTAAGCCATATCCCCCTGGGTCTCCGCCCCTGGATGCCAGAGGTTGGTGATTTTAGCAATTCTCAAAGAGGTCAATGTACTAATGCTTTATGCCAAATATCAAGACCCTAGGCTCTCCTGATTAGGAGAAGACACTTTTTAAAATTTTAATCAAAATATCAGTTCTGTTGCCATGGCAACCAAAGTTTTTAACGGATTTCATATGGCATCACCCAAGGAACATTCGTGCCAAATTTGGTTGAATTCCGCCCAGCGGTTTAGGAGGATATGCCATTTTAAAAACCCTTCTTTATTTCTATATAAGCCCCACCCTCCTTTGGGCTCCGCCCTTAGGGACCCGAGGGTGATGATTTTAGCAACTCTGAAAGAGGTCATTGTACAGATGTTTTATGCCAAATATTAAGCTCTATGACTTCTGGGTCAGGAGGATATAATTTTTAAAGTTTTCATTAAAATTTCAGTTTTATTGCCACCAGAGTTTTTTACGGATTTCAATTCTTTTAAGGAACATTCTTGCTAAATTTGGTTGAAATCCGACCAGCGGTTTGGGAGTCATTTTTAAGATACTGACACACGACGGACGACGCACGCCGGACAGAGTACGATCAAAACACCTCACCATGAGCTCTTCGTGCTCAGATGAGCTAAAAACAAAACAAACGTATCGGTAACAAAAAACAAAATCCGTCGTATTTTCGAATGATCGATACTAGAGGTCTAGAAAAAAGAAGTAACGCTATTCTAAAACCTTATTTCTCAACTGAACCCTATATTGTTGGTCATCTTGGAATAGTCTCGGTGAAATTATTCTACTGAGTACAAACACACAAGGGTCCATTACTAGACGACTAAATTGTAGACTAGTCCAATTTGAAAAAAAAATTGTTGCAGACGACAAATTTTAGTTGATGAATTGCTTTGAAATCATTGTCTTTTCGGATAGAAAACATTGTGGATAAAAAAGAAATTGCTTGTAACATGCAATTTGTTTATTATCCACAATGTTTTCTTAAGTTTTTTTCTTGGTGATGTCAAAAGTGCTATTGTGTTGAAATGTTAAATGTTATTTTTTTTATAGTACTTACCACCTTTTCTGGCAAACTTTTTGAAGTGGCCTTTTCTGAAGACTCCTGAAACTCATGAGAAATAATGACTGTTATCTTTAAAAAATCATGACTCGATCTTTTTCTTTAACATCTTATTATAGTACTATTTTTTTCTTAAATTGTGACATACTTTGTGCAGTCAGTGAGACAGATAAAGAATTCACTAAAGGTTTATATCGATGAAACAGCGCGAAACAGTTGTAACTGTCAATATATGTTAAAAGACAGTTACAAATGTTTCGCGCTGACCTATCGATATACAATATAGAAATTTTCATTATCAACTTCTTTTCGAATTCCACCCCAATCTAATTAAAATCAGATCCACCATGATAGACTATTGCTAGGTAACGGAGAGATAGAGTAGTGTTTCGTAGAGATGATTTTAATGAGATTGAATTCCAACCCTACTTGACTAATATGTTCAGTTCCTTTTTCCGGACTTCTGGATGGTCCTTTTTCCGCGACAAGGTAACTGTTTGAAAGTTATTCGTCTTGATTGTAGACTTACCCCTAATTTTCTGTAAGAGAGAACTTGAAACACGAGAATAACAGCCAGAAGAGCTAGAAGTAA
Organism: Fragum fragum; assembly: GCA_946902895.1. Taxonomy (NCBI): domain Eukaryota; kingdom Metazoa; phylum Mollusca; class Bivalvia; order Cardiida; family Cardiidae; genus Fragum; species Fragum fragum. Next base: position 26,845,011 of record OX336377.1, on the reverse strand, counting down.
GCTGAACCCTGCATGCGCCCATCTATCTTTTGAGGATTGTCTCCCTTGGTATGGTAACTTTAAAGATAGAATAATAAAGTCAGTTAAGACAAAATCATTAACAGACAGCATTTTGAGGTATTCTCAGAGTCAAAGAATGCAAACTGCCACTGGAGGCTTATTTTGTCCTCGGTATTGTTAGTTTACTTGAGCCCAATGTGTTCAAAATGAGTCTGATTAGAATCTTCACAATACCCATCGCTCTGTATGGCCACATGAATTCACTTTATCAAAAACGTAGAGAACTCCGCCAAAAACTCAAAGAACTATTTGAAGCGGCTCTTGCACAAATTATGAAAGAAAAGTTTTGGCTCTTAATTTTTTTAATGTATAGCTGTAATGCTTTCAGATGTGTGTTAGAAGGCGATTAAGCTGATTTTTTAATGAAAATTCCTGTTCATAACTTAAAAAAGAGAGAAAAGAAGCAAAAAATTTTCGCGATACGAGACGGCAAAAGAGACGGCCAAGTACAACCCGAATGGAAACCGGAATTCATCGGGGATATGGATTGCATCGAAAATTGACTTATTGTAGTTATCATGACGTATCAATCACGTGACTGGCTTCCGCTAGCAATACAGTCATGATCGACATCACAGGAAGACTAACGACTTCACCCGATAAATTCCGATCATTGTAAGTAGGGCATATGAAATATATCACATTAAATAAAATTCCTTGTCAATTAAGTAGATATAACACGAAGAAAGAACATTTATTGTGGAAATTATTTTAATAACAATTGGAAAAGCAGATAATTTTCTTAAATCAAATTTTCATGAAAATCTGTTCAAGAGCCGATTTGAAACCATTTCCACCCAAACTTAAGCATCTCGAGAAAAAAGCTTTGGAAAGCATTGTGGACCGTAAAGAAATTGCTTGTAACAAGCAATTTCTTCAATGTCCACAATGTTTTCTACGGCCTAAAATGCAACGATTTTCTTAATTACACGAACTTTTTTCGTCCAAATTTTCGTCTGCCACTTCTTTCAATTGAACTAGTCTAAGATTTTGTCATTTTGTAACTGTTCAACTCCCGGGTTACTTTAACCTCGTTTATTAATCATGATAACCTTTGACAAAGAATATTTCTTAACAAAACCATGCTTTGCTAGGTTCCAGTACTTACAATTTTTTATGCGGGAATACTGGTCGATGCCGATCAAATTAGATTATCCTTACCTGTAACCGACTTAAAGCAGATCAGCTTAATTGATTTGGTATCAATTCAGTTGAAATACGAGTTGATCGAGAGGGTTATTGAATTGTTCAAGAAGGAATTGACCAATCGCTGGCCTCGCCCACTGAGATCCGACAGGAAGTTCCACTTTGCTATAAACGGCGCTAATTGGATACATTAATGGTCAGTAACGTAAAACAAGAGGACCATGATGGTCCTATATAGCTCCCCTGGGTTTGATGGCTCAAGGCTTTATGATATAATATACAAAATATCAAAGCCCTACACCTAATCATTTTGGAGATAATTTTTTAAAAAGATTTTCTCCTTTAATCATAGGTATAGTGAAGATCCAACCATATTGAGCCAATTTCAAGTGTGAAGTAATTCTTTGAGGTACTTTAGTAGAGGGTCAATAGGCATTAATACATACCAAATTTCAAAGCTCTAGGCCTAAAGGTTTAGAAGGAGAACATTTTCAATGATATCCTTCATTACTCCTTTCTAGGATTGCACAGAAAAGGGTTTATTTTCAGAATACAGTAATTCTATGAAGTATTTAAGTACAGGGTCAATAGGTATTATTACATACTAAGTATTAAAGCCCTTGGCCCTATGGTTTGGGAGAAGAAGACTTTGAAATGATTTCCTTCTTTATTTCTATGTAAAACCAGGCATTACAAAGAAAAGGGCTAATTTTCACAATACTGTAATTCTATGAAGTATTTAGGTAGATGGTCAATAGATGATGATTTGTACCAAATATCAAAGCTCGAGGCCATATGGTTTCGGAGATTTTTCAAGATTTTTCAAGATTTCCTTCTTTATTCTATGTAAAATCAGGGATCGCACAGAAATACGCTAATTTTCAGAATACTGGAATTCTATGAAGTATTTTGGTAAAGGGTCAATAGATGATATTGTATACAAAATATCAAAGCTCTAGGCTTTATGGTTTGGGAGAAGAATATTTTGAAATGATTTCCTTCTTTATTTCTATGTAAAATCAGGGATTGCATAGAAAAGGGTTAATTTTCGGAATACTGTAATTCTATGAAGAATTTGGTAGACGGCCAATAGATGATAATTTTAACAAAATATCAAAGCTCTAGGTCTGATGGTTTGGGAGAAGAAGTTTTTTTAAAAGATTTCCTTCTTTTATTCCATGTAAAGTCAGGGATCGCACAGAAAAGGGCTAATTTTCGGAATACTGTAATTATTTGAAGTATTTTGGTAAAGGGTCAATAGATGATGATTTATACCAAATATCAAAGCTCGAGGCCTTATGGTTTGGAAGAAGAAGGCTTTTAAAGTTTTCCTTTTTTATTTCTATCTAAAATCAGGGATCGCACAGAAAAGTGCTAATTTTCAGAATACTGTAATTCTATGAAGTATTTTGGTAGATGGTCAATAGATGATGATTTGTACCAAATATCAAAGCTCTAGGCCTTATGGTTTCGGAGATTTTTCAAGATTTTTCAAGATTTCCTTCTTTATTCTATGTAAAATCAGGGATCGCACAGAAATACGCTAATTTTCAGAATACTGGAATTCTATGAAGTATTTTGGTAAAGGGTCAATAGATGATATTGTATACAAAATATCAAAGCTCTAGGCTTTAAGGTTTGGGAGAAGAATATTTTGAAATGATTTCCTTCTTTATTTCTATGTAAAATCAGGGATTGCAAAGAAAAGGGTTAATTTTCGGAATACTGTAATTCTATGAAGAATTTGGTAGACGGCCAATAGATGATAATTTTAACAAAATATCAAAGCTCGAGGCCTTATGGTTTGGAAGAAGAAGATTTTTAAAGTTTTCCTTTTTAATTTCTATCTAAAATCAGGGATCGCAGAGAAAAGGGTAAATTTTCAGAATACTGTAATTATTTGAAGTATTTTGGTAGAGGGTCAATAGATGATGATTTGTACCAAATATCAAAGCTCTAGGCCTCATGGCTTGGGAGGAGAAGATTTTTTTTTAGTTTTTTCACTCCGTTGCTATGGCAACCAGTTTTTCATAGATTTCAATTCTTTGGAGTATTTTGAAAGAACATGACCTAAGGATCTTTTCTGTGAATTTTGGTTGAAATTTCATGGTTAGTTTAGGAGGAGAAGATTTTTTTGTAATTGTGAACGGACGGACGGGCGATGACCGATGAGAAAAATCTAACCCAGAGCACTTCGTGCTCAATTGAGCTAAAAAGGTAAAATTGGTTGGTTGGCGATATATACATTGTAACTACAGATTTTTTTATATGCTGTAGCTATGACACTTTTGTCACGAAACCAATTAAAATGTTTCACGTAAATGTCACCTAATGTCGGAGTTCGAATTTCACTTATGTTCCAAATGAATGTTTTATTTGCTTCTTTAATTGACAGCCGCAATCTGTCAGTTGTGTGGGGTTCTATTTTATGATAAGGACTTCTATAGCCCGAGTTTGTCACGATCAACTCGAACTTAACCCCGATAGCGCCCATAGTCGGAGATCATTGTTCTTTGTTATGATGTTCTCTGAATGCAAGCATTTTTATACTTCCAATATAGTTGTTTAGGCTATCGCCTTTCGGCGTGGCTTTTACAATGATAATGCCAATACAATGTGATTATTTGTGCTATAACAATATAAGTTACCTTTTCCTTTGAAAAGTTTAGTCTTAAAAAAAATCTACAGACGAGGTTTTGTTGGACACGTTTAATAGCATCATGTGGTTGCGAAGTTAGCCTTACTCTAGTTTTCTGGGGTTCTCCTGATGGTAATATGTTTTTCGCGATGTTCGTGTGGAATTTCTTCATTGGAAAACGATTGATGGGATATGGAAATAATTGATCGATCGTCTCTGCCAGAACAAATATATATTGGCCAACATAATAATTCGTTTAGAACTTCATTTAACAATTATTTCATTCCCGTCGATACATAATCTAGCTTATTCCAGCTATCGATGTGTTTTAAAGCTTACACTCGTTCTTTAGAGATCTAAACAGAGTTATATTCCAACTGTACAGCTTTGCTGTTTTTTTGTGCTTCATGTCACGTCTTTTACTGCAGATTTAATGACATTTGAGAGACATTAGGCACAAAATGTCTAGGTTTGCATCCTGATGCAAAAAAGCGGCATTTTTAAAACACCAAGGCATTTTTAAAACACCGTTGGTGTTAAGTTTTTTTTTTTCAACATTATCGTTTTTATAGGTATTTTGTAAATATATTAAATATTTACATTACAGATGAATAAATCAATTCATTCACTAACAAAAATGATTTTAAATAAATATTTTTGAAAAGAATCAAAATCATCAAAAAATGCGTGTACGTGTTATAAACTAAACTTATGATTAAACAATAAATGAGACCTACCTCAGGTGTTTGAATGATGGTTGCTGCTGGCTTCTCTTCCATTACTAAAGAAGCTTTCATCGCTGTCTGTCGTCAAATTGAAGCTTCAGGTCGGTAGTTTAGCCCGGAAATGTTATAACACCCAGCCGCATGGGCTCTTTTATGGGTAGACATCACGTGACTATTGACTGAGTATGTTGACTAAACTTGGGCGATCCCCTACAGACCCGGAAGATTTCACCAGATCATAAAATATCTGTGTTTTAAATCTATGCAGTCTGGATAATTACTGCATTTACTTCTCGTTGAAGACGTTTCCAAGACTATATAGTTTTTGCGATGCTAGCCCGTACGTCTGTTCATCCGGGCACATTTCTATGACCCGACTTAACTTACATGATAAAGCTTCATATATGAGTCTTCCATGACGGTGTTCTTTTCGAGTTTGTCAATAGAGATATCTCTATAGAAATAAAAGCTCTAACAAATTACTTTGAAGAGCAACTGATCACGCCCTACAGTTTCCTGAACTATATTTTAAAGATCTGACTAGTAAGGGGAAGTGGAACCTCCAGGGAACTCCTCTAAACAAATGTTTGAAAAAGAGACCGGATTCAGAAGAGGTCAACATAGTGTAGTTTCGTATAGTTTAAAATAGCATTTTATTTTTCCACATGGTAAATAACCTTCACCAACCAAAGAAATTCTGTCGAGTTTCCGAAACAATTTACACAAATAACACATTCCCCAACAACAACATCATCCCCTTTAAAAAACCAAAACAACAACAAAAAAACACAACACACACACAAAATCCCGAATAGTGAAAATAAAGAATAATACGAAACCCCTAAAATACGGAACCCCTAAAGTGACATTCCATACTCTTTTTAAAATGCCAAAAATCTAAATTATTTCGTAATTACGAAATAGTATTTCGTCATTACTAAAAACAAATTTCGTCATTACGAAATATTTGAAGATTTTTTCGTAATTACGAAAAGTATTTCGTAATTTCGAAATAATTTTGATCATTTGCATATTAGAAAAAAGTCTGGAATGTCACATTAGGGGTTCCGTACTAAAATGACATTCCAGACTTTTTTTGATATGCAAATGATCTAAACTATTTCGTAATTACGAAATAATCTCAGAAGTATTTCGTAATTACGAAATAGTATTTCGTAATTACGAAATAATCTTTAATTCTACAGTTTGCTTTATAGCTTCAGTCATTAGTAGATAACCCAAAAACCAATGGCTAGTCTGTATGTATTATATCTTTGAGATCACTGGGTTACTATTGCATTATGATATCAATAGACTGTCGATTAATTTCAACAATATCAAAACATTATATAGTCTAACTGGTATTATAGAAAAGAACCTTATTCCCCACCCCCTTTTCGTATACAATCATCAACAGGGCATCTAAGTCTCAATAACAACAACGACAAAATACAGACATACATTTGTTTTTGTCTTTTACAGTAATAAACATTGTGGATAATGAAGAATTGCTTGTTACAAGCGATTTCTTCAATATCCACAATGGTTTCTAAAGCTTTTTCATGTTCGGCATAAAGAGCGGGATTGTGTGAAAACTGATTGAGTAACCACGATATGCACAAATATAGACGGAATAGATTATTTTACCAGGTACACTTGGTCGGGTGATATGCACAATCACATATGTTTAGAACTTATTTAAATTGTCCCACTCAAAAAATGACCAATCACTGGCCACAACCACTTACTCCATTTGCCACACCAATCGACTCAAACAGGGAGCCCCGCTTCAATTTTAAACGGGTATTTTGTAAAGTGGCAAGTAGATTCTAACAAAAAGGTAAAATGGCTTGCGACCTAAATGTCATAACTACAGCTTGAAAAGGCTGAAGTTACCACGTTTAAGTAGAAAAACCAGCCAATAGGCTAAACAAATGGAGATCAATGTCTGAGTTAAAACCTCATTTCTGGTCTTAATGAATTATTTCATTGGTCGACTGTTAAAATGATTGGCAATCGCGATTGGTCAATTCTAACAAGTACCAAGAACAAAGGATTTATGATATCAAACTGACAAAGCAACTACATGTATTTTATAGTTCTATAATGTGGTCGCTTTATGCAAATATTCGCTAAATAGAGTGGTTTAACTGTATTCATTTATTCTTATTATTTTACGAAATACTTTGGAGATTATTTCGTAATTACAAAATCCCTTTTTAGTAATTAAGAAAGAGTATTTCGTAATTATGAAATAGTATTACGTAAATAAGAAATAATTCTGAAAGTATCATCGTAGTTACGAAATGATTTAAAGAGTATTTCGTACTTACGAAGTACTCTAACTTAATTACGAAATAGTATTTCGTAATAACGAAATAATTTGGATCATTTGCATATTGAAAAAAAAATTCTGGAATGTCACTTTAGGGGTTCCGTAGAATTATAATGATGTTAATAATAATGAAACAAACAACAAGATAATCGCTGCATAGTTCGTGTAAAATGCATTAAGGTTTCGCTCCCGATTTTGCTGAACATCGACCACAATTCACCAATCGCTGGTCCGGTTAGTTTGCTAGACGCCCCGCCCACTGACTCCAACAGGAAGTTACGCTTCAACAGTTAAGGCTCTACGTCTCTCGTCAGGACAAAATTTTCACTAGAAGGAATTTTGAAATCTTCGTTTAACCCTTTCCTGTTTTGCAAAACTTAAGACCTGTCCAATTTTGAAGGTTTTGCAGACGAAAATTCAAAGTGTATTTCACTTGAAATTGCTTGCTACAAGCAATTTGTAGTTTTTCCACAATGTTTCTCAGTTATAATATTACAGGACGTAACAACCCGGAGATTGAACAGGAAAGGGTTAAATTGTTTACAGACCACTTTACCAATACTTCCCGAATACATCACATAGCCGCTATGAAAAGCGTTGCCGAACACAAAAACGAAAATGAATTACTAAATTATTTAATGCTGGCAGCAAACAACAATTTTGAACTTTATTTCCGTTTTCTGTTCGGCAACACATTTCTATGCGGATTCGTTACCTATTCTGAAACTATTCATGTAAACAAATTTAAAGATTCCTTTTGAGGAGAAATTTTGTCCCTACGAGAGCTGTAGAGCCTTAAAATTTATGGCTAGTAGCATACAACAAAGAGTAAAATGGTTGGCTCTTCATTTTTCAAAATGTATTCTATAGCTGTTTTTCTTGGGGATTGTGTTGCAATGTCTCAATGGCGTTGTATAATCACATGCAGAGTTCATGCGCATACTTTAAAATCCGACATAGTTTCTGATTAAAATACACTTTTCCCATCAAAATGAATGCACCCACCGCGTGCCGAATTTCGCAAAGATGCAAATAAAGTTATTTAAACATTCGCGATTTAATTGGTTTTAATATTTGTGCCAAGTCATCCGAAAAGTGACTTTACTCGCAACTTTGAAACGTATTGACGACTGTATGAATGTCCATATTTCGAAGGTCAATTTTTCTCCCGATTACGTCTTTTTCGATTATAGAAAAGTCGTTTTATTTTAACCATTGTCATGCTGAATATTTATCTTTTCTTCGCAAAATTTAAATGTTTGTCAAAAATAAATTTACTTTTATGTTAAAATATTTCCTTATCACTACAAGAACAAGCATGTTGTGTAGACTAAGATCAGACTGCACGCATGTGCAAGCTGATTTTAGTCTATACTGCAGCCACAGCCACACTCCGGGATAGGCATGATAAGGATTAATGTATACCCAGTTTTTGATTATCAACTGTTATTGGCATGTACTTATTTAACAGTTCAAGGATAGTCTATTATCGCATATCAGGTTATATCTGAACACTATTCAAATCAAGTACGGCCTCCGTCGACAAAAGCCTTTTTTTTTAAACAATATAAATGACAAAATAGCCTGAACGAAGGTATAACCAAATAAATTGAAATGATAATTACGACAGAATGCATGGAAAGGAACCACATGGGGATTCTGTTTCGCAAATTGACCCGTAAGGCAAAAAGGAGGCTTCTGTGAAGTTCGAAATGATCGACTTTTGTTAATTGTGCCGAAACGTTTAACTCTTTGCTCTGAATATAGAATTTCCGGATCGCCGACCTACTGACCTCAGACATGGCAGTTCCAATGAGATAACAAGTGCATGTCGTATTGCGATGCAATACAGGAGTACCCCTCCGGATTAAACTTTTTTTTAATAGTGAAACTTTTCGCTTAATTTTTGGAGAAGTGTAAAATTTATTGCTTGTGAAAGGTTTAAATAGAGGATAAGTGTTTGTTTCAGTGTAAGATCCATTTTTATTATATTCCTAGCTGTGAAATCTTGGGATTTCCGAGTGTAATAAATTTTCAACTTTCACTCCGAAATCGGGAACTACTTTTATTTCCAAAGGGCCAGCTCGCTCCTGGTTAATATTCATAGCTAAGATTGCCAATTTTATATCTAAAATAAAGAATTTTTTTGACTAAATACTCCACATAAATTATCAACTTTAATGAGATTTTAAAACATAAGCTAAATATTTTCTGTTGAAATAGTGGCGAACGAGGTAGAGAGTGGAAAATAAACGGTGACCTAACATTCAATTTCTTAGACTAAAACTCAATTGAAAAACAGCAAAATAAAAGCAATTAACGAACATAACTGCAACACCAAAAATATAGTTTTGTTTAACAACTGGTTTTAAGCAATAACGAACCTTGCTGTTTATGTTATCACTGATTGACTCAGACAAATGCATAATTTCCGTAACGTCCAAAATTATACTAATGATATTGCAGTTAAAGTGATACCCATTCAAACCTAACCCACATGAGCTTGTTTTGTACGTCCAAGTCAGGAGACTTAGTGATCAAAGACTGCCTATTCTTTGATTTTTTCCAAGTCCTAGTCTTGAATGGTCGATCGATGCTCGAAATATTCCGGGATCTTTAGATCGACGATAAGATTGTCGCCCTTAGATACAGTATATCTTTCGCCCAAATCATTTTCGTGCTTGACACTGCAAATCTCTAAGTGTCTAAAAATACGGACTTTCCCTCAAAAATTCCTTTGAAACCCTCGCCCACTTGGAAAGGCAATCCAAGATGGCGATCAGAAATTATTGAAAAAAAATTCGTTGATGAGACAAAATTACTAAAACGCCTCAGTACTAGGTTACGTGATTACTAGGCAACCTCATCATGACGTCATTAAGACTTGTTTTTTGAGCTCCATTCAGATAACGTGAAATAAAGTGAAATATACGAAAGCAGGGTATAAGATTTTGATAATTTCGCTGCTTTGCAGTGAGATTATCAAGTGATAATCTACTGTTATTTCTCGATAAACCACCGTAAAGCTTAAAGAAATTTGAAGGCTTCTACAAAAGTGAAATTGGATTGGATAGAGATAGGATTTATGTATGATTTATAATGGTTGCCAGCAATGTTTTCTTTTACACTAATGTTTTCGAAAGCTTTTTTTGAATAAGGGAGGTCAAAACCAGGTATTACTTAGGAAAGAGTAAAGAATAAAGTGCAAATACTAAAAATAACTGAAAATAAGTCGTAGGAGCGTAACGGTTCTTATAATACAAGGTTTAAAACAACAGTGGACAATAACTCAAACAATGGGCAAGGTCGGGTAAGAATTCTTGTACACGACACTTCTACACATGTTATTTATAAGTGTATAAAGTTTTAAGTTCCTAGCACTTATGGTTATGGAGAATTGATCCGGAAAAAGTGTAGATTTAAAAACAACAATGGGCAAGAACTCGAAAAAATAGGCAGGCTAGAGTTGTCGTTCTTAAACATGACACTTCTACTCATTGTGATCTATATGTGTATTAACTTGCAAATTCCTAGCACTTATGGTTAAGAAGATATGCTCCGGACAAAATGTAAATGTAAAAATATCAAAGGGCAATAACTCAAAAATACAAAAGCTAGAGTTTTGGTTCTTGAACATGACTCTTCTCCACATTGTGATCTATAAGTGAATAAAGTTTTTAAGTTCCTAGCACTAATGGTTTAGTAAAATTGCTCCGGACACAAATGTGACGAACGGACGGACGGACAGACAGACGGACGGTTGAATCGAGCAAACCTATAGTCCCTCACTCGGTAACCAGTGGGGGACTCATAAACTTCATTATTATATACAGTCGAATACCTATACCTCGAGGTTCAGGAGACTTAAGAGAAAATTTCGACGTAGAGATAGTTCGACGTGTAGATAGTCAAAGATTTTCCATGCACGACTAAAAATGGTTGCGAAATATCGTGAGTAAATACGGCCACAAATGGTCTGTACTAGTATGATTATCTAATCGAACGAAAGATATTATGACGTTGTTTTTACCGTAATTTCTTTTATTATCATCACTCGTAACTAGAGCTTTGTTCAGACTTTGTTGCTTTGTTCGTTTCTTTTTTCGATTCTATTATTCTTCGTGTCGATTGCGTAGTTCGTCAATTTTCTCTTTCCTGTTGAAATAACCTAAGTATCCACCCAGATTGCTTACCGTCACGTCGGTCGAAGTTGCTGGCCACCTCCTAGGTAGACCAGGTCTTGCACCAAACAAGACCTGTGTGGTACGGGCGTTAGATGCCTCTTTTGTAAGTTCATTTGTAACATTGTTTCCACTTCACTCTTTTTTTTTCAAATTATCAGATTGCAGACAAACAATCAAACAAAATCAATCGATATACAATACTGCAACGCTCTTATCTCTTAGCCCAGTTGACACGTCGAAACGTGTGAAAAACTTAGTTGATTGCAAATTTTGACCTCTATAATTAAGGTTCGTCCTATAGAGGTGTGAATACGAGTAATTTTGTAATTGATTCGACGTAGGGGTAGTTTACAAGATAAGGAGAAAGACGTATGGAGGTTCAAATACATAGAAGTAAAGAGTAATAAGATCGTTACTTTAGGATAACTTCGACGTAGGGGTAACTTCGGCTAAGGGACGTTCGAGGTAAAGGTATTCGACTGTATCTTCAAATATTACTAATGAAATATATACACATTCCACACAGAATAAATTGAACAATTCAGAAAAAAAAAGCAAGTGACAGTGTCAAATACGGTTCCATACAAGGTAGTCTAAGATGATGTCATTCTCATTTTGTATGTGACGTCATAATGCAAATGAACGTAATCAGAATAGCAGCGGAGAAGGAAAATACTTGTAGATATACAAATTTATAAAAAAAATCATCGAATTTATCTAATAAAAAATGTATATATAGTTAATGGAATGTTATATTACGATAGCGTTACACAATCTTGTTTTTGATTCAGGTTGAGGAGAAAAATTTAATATTCCAGTCGGGGCTATTTCGCAATGTCGACGTCTCTACAAATCGGGGCGCAAATGTTACAACCATCAAGAGGAAATTGGAATCAATGGATCTTACACCCTACAGTGAAATTGTTATCCAAGCCGAAGGGAACGATCTAGCATCAGGAAGAGACAAAGAAATTTTAGAAACTGATTTCTTGAATGTTATCAACTGTATAAAATCGAAATCACCAAAGACTGAGATATTCATATCCGAAATCACTCCTAGAATAGATTTCGATGTGACAGAAATGAATGGGTATATACATTTTCTGTGCCGGGAAAATGGAGCAGGCTGCATTCCATCCAGTCAGCGTTTAGAGCTAAATACGGATTTGCACTGGAAAGACCAAATTCACTTGTCTGAATAGGGACGTCTGGTTTACTTAAAACGTACAATGAATACATTCCCATTCTTAAACAAGGAGGTTATAAACAAATAATGTTTTCTTGTCTATCTTGTTTTAATTGAGGACACCGTGTTGAAGATTGTGTCGAAACAATCAAAACAGACTAAGATCAAACAGATTTTATAACTACAATGTTTTCTACCGCCGCTGTTTCAATTGTGGTATGAATATAATTATACCTCAGATTGTAGACGTGTTTATTTACATTAGGGAATCAAGGACAGATACACAAATTCACATATACCCGTTGATAATATATATGATGCTTTAAATTCAATATGTTCAAACTGCCAATCGTTTCCATGTTCTTGCAGGCTTATGAATAATTTTGCGTCAATTTCAAACTCAATTCTAATTCCAAATTCTAGGTCAGATTCTAATTCTAAACTTAAATCTAGTTCTCATTCTAATTATAAGGAAATTGAAGACAAAATAGCGCGTGCAAACACAAAGTTTAAAAGTAGTAAAGATGATCAATTCGTTTGTAGATCAAACAACACCATAGACTCCTCTTTACAATTTCAACAAAAGGATTTGCATATTTTTCATCCCAATGTTCAGCATTTTCTAGCAAAATTTGATGAGGTCAAGTATATTTTATCTTCGTATACAATTGACATTTTTGGCTTTTGTTAAACATTTCTTAGTGGTTCCTTATATGATTTCAATCTTTATATCCCTATATTTACGTATATAATGAAAGATAGAAGGTATAAAATGGAGGGGAAGTTTTGGTTTACCTAAAGATCCCTTCCAACCATAGATCAGATTAAGAATCAAAGGAAATCGAATCTATATGGATCGAAATATGTTATAAAAAGTCGAAACCCTTTTTACTGTGTTTTGTAAATCGCCCATCTCAATCTAATCAAGAATGGATATCTTCTTTTGATATGCAAGTTAAGAAAGTAGACGGGATTTGCACTGAGTATCACATAATTGGTGACTTTAATTTCAATTACGTTTCAAGTAAGAAAGACTTTGAGCAAAAATCGTGGTCGAATTTTGCTTTAAAGTAGGGACTATCTCAAATGATCAATAAACCAACTCGAATATCTAAAACGTCTTCGTCAATTATTGATCATATCAATACAAATCGAAATGACAGGTTGGCTGAGGTTTTTGTTTCGCATCTTTCACTGGGCGATCATTTTCCAATTTGCATGACACGAAAAATGAAAATTAAACCCTTTAAAGGAAATAGCCATTCGCTTATGACATATAGAAATTTTAAGAACTTCAAAACACCAGAATTTCAAAAAGATTTAAGTGCTTCTTAGATTCATTTAATTGAAACTGAGCATGACCCAGAATTTGCTCTTTCGTTGTTTTATAACATTATCCACAAAGTTTTATCCACCCATGCTACAATAAAATGTAAACGTACTAAAAGTAAGCATCTTCCCGAATGGATAGATACCGAAGTGAAAAAAGCTATGTACGATAGAGATCGTTTTCATAAATTAAAGGATTGGGTTAACTATAGAACAATGAGAAATAAAGTAGTACACCTTATTCGTAAAAACAAGAAAGGTTTCTACAATAACGCAGTTAATAAAGGCACCAGTAGTAGGGATCTTTGGAAAAAACTTAGAAAAGTACAAAACGTGACAACTTGAATAACGTTTCATCCTCATTACCTTCGGAAATGATATTCAACGGAGAGCATATCCGCGGAATACATCAAATCCTCAGTAATTTTAATGATCATTTCATCAACATAGCAAACATCGTAAAAAAGCCATATTTCAACGAAAATACATTTTCTTGCGTGCACATACATTTAAACAATGTATTGAAAGATAATTTTTTTGACATAGATTACATTACACCCTCAGAGGTTTGTCAAATGATACATAAACTTGATATAAAAAAAAACTGCTGGCATTGACGGAATAAGCGCCAAAGTTCTGAAATCGTATGGTGATCACACAGTTTTACCAATAACTTCTATCCTGAACAACAGTATTGCCAAAGGTATATTTCTAAATGCATTAAAAGAAGCACATGTTCTACCTCTACACAAGGGGTCTGAAAAAGAAGATCCAAATAACTACCGCCCAATATCAATATTGCCAACTATTTCAAAAAAAAATTGAACGTCATTTTGAACGTCATTTATATAAGCAACTGTTTTCATTCCTACATAAAAACAACATATTATCGAAAAATCAATCAGGTTTTAGAGAAAAACATTCTTGTCAAACAGCCCTCATTCGGCTAATCGATGGATGGTCAAAAGAAATTGATTCCGGGGAAGATTGTCGGTTTCGGTTTTCGTCGACTTGAAAAAGGCATTTGATTTGGTAGATCATAAAATTTTATGATATAAGCTCAGATTACAGAATTTCTCAGAAAAAGTCTTGGCTTTATTTGAATTTTATTCATCTAACAGGAAACAGTACATAAGATATAATGATATTTATTCTTCTCAGCAAACAATATCTAGTGGTGTCCCGCAAGGCTCTATTTTGGGGCCCCTTCTACATAAATGACATGAGTTTGCATGTTAAAGCGTCCATTTTAGACCTGTATGCGGATGATTCGACACTTTATACATCTGGCATCAACAATGACGAAATACAAGCCAACCTACAAAATAGCATAAATTCAATACTGACATGGTGTTCTAATAACAATGTGCTTGTAAATGCGAATAAAACAAAGTGTATGCTTATTGGACCCAAACATATAATAAGAGTTTAAAATTAGATTTTAAGATAAACGACGTTTGTATTGAAATTGTTGAGTCCCATAAAATTAGGGTGTTCACGTTGACACACACCTGTCATGGAATATGTATATTGACAACATTAGTTCTAAAATGAATAGTAAAATCTCTCTTCTAAAAAGAATTAAGGCTTATCTGGCGTTTGAAATGAAACAATTGTTTTACAATTCTTACACATTACCTATTTTTGATTTTTGCTGTACAGTTTGGTGGAAAAGTGTTAAATGTAGGATCTCTAAATTGTGTGTGTTCTAGAAAAGAGCAGCCCGTGTTATACTAAGCCTTTCAGCAAGAACAAGTTCGATTGATCTTTTTTCTACACTTAATTGGTTAACTTTCGATAACCGATGTAATTATCAAACATGTCTTTTAATATATAAATAACCTTTGCCAGGGTATATGGGAGACGTCATTTCTTTTAGTAATAACACTAACTACAATTTACGTTCAATTACTCATCATGACATAACTACCTGAAAGTATAGATGTTGTGCCCAATCTTGAGAATATGCCCATTCTTAAGAACGGGCAGACACATTTTGCCCATTCTTAAGGGCAACCATTCTTAAGAATGGTCAATACGGTTGGTATCTGTTATAGAACGCGGTTTTTCGATCAATATCGACCAATACATGAACGGTTCGACCAATCAGTCGTCAATCAATTGCTGGATTAACCAATCAATAAATAAATCGTATATTTAACCGTGCGGGTTGACATATATAAAGCGAAGAGCTTTCACTTCCTCAGAACACAATTTTGTCGCACTTCTCTACCACATTCGGAGCAGCTCGCACCCCGAGATAAATAAACAGGTTTGATTTTTTAACTTTTATAAGTCTCTGTTCCAAACTGGACTCTAAATACTTTAAAAAGTCAAGATTTATCTCCTTGTGACAGATAACGCAATGTACTCATGTACCTGAACTATTTCGTACCGTTTATATTATTTCTAGCGCTAGATTCGTACTCGTTGTTTTATACTTTAACCCTTTCCTTTAGTGTACAATCCCAGTTTTTTACGTTCCTGTGATTTTATACCTAACAAAACAATGAGGGAAAAGAAGAAATTGTAACAAGCCATTTTCCTTTTTCTACAATAATTTTTACCTTGAAGGATGATTCCTTTTTAAATTGCACTCTTTTTCAATTGTCATCTGTAACTTCTTAGGATTTGGACAATTCTAAAATTTTGAAAAAAAAAAAAAAAAAAAAAAAGGGAAAGTGTTGATGGCTCTTATGCAAAGAATGGTTATAGGCTTGATTCTAGAACTGTTGCCTTTTACTTTTTAATGTAGTGACATTATCCTATTGCACCATTTAGGGATTTGATTAAGCCATAGCCCGGTTGGTAGGGTATAATGTCCACCTTTGTCCAAATAAAGACCTGGGTTCTATAGTTGAGGAAATTATGGAATTGTCAATTAATGCCTGGGAGGTAGAGTATAAAATGTTTGTGTAGGTCCACCCGAGTCGAATCATGGACCCGGGTTCTGCAGTTAAGGATAAATTATGATATTGACATGATGAATGAATTTGAATAGTCTTTTGAATGGTATAGATCAGAACAGAAATGGTTTGATTTTGTGTTTTGAAAGTTTTGAGAAATTTGTATTAAATACAAAATGCTCAGCCTATGTTTTAATCAAATTGCTATGAAAAAGAATGAAAAAAAAATATATATAAACCATAAAACATTATTCACCAAATCAATTGAAATCAGTTGTTTTATTTCAATATCAGGTATCACAGCTGCACCCTCCTCCCTCCTTTAGGACCCGACTGAGATAATCGCTTCTACCAAAAGGTTGACATGTTAAAAAAAACTTTCAGATGTTAAAAACATGAAAAAAAGACCAATTAAAACTGCATTTCAATAAGTCACACCTTCACTTGACCAAAGATTGATTGATTGCATGGGGCTTAACGCTACTTGTAAAAGTATTTCAGTCATATCGCAGCGGCTGGAGCACCTAACAATGGATTCCTGTTATTTCTCACACCAGTACTACCACTACATCCTTACCTAGCCTCCAACTGCTATCCCACTTAGGTTTACGATTATCCACCCATTGGTGAGAGACAAATGTCCGAAAGAATATGTGCCTCCGCCGGGGATCGAACCCATGACATCCCAATTGTGGGAGGCAAATATCTGAAAGGTTTTTCGTCCCAGCCGGGATTGAATTCGTGACCTTGCATTTGGGAATGGCATATGCTACTATGTGCTATGGCCCCAGTCCCCAAAAATTATATTGTAATAGGCAATATACATGGCAATGTGTTACAGTGTTTTCAATAGTCTTTATATAACACATCAAAATGTGGAGTTGAGTGGGAATAGGTTCAAGAGCACATACCAATTGAAATGCATTGTACGATCCAGTTAGCTCAGTTTGTAACACACTTTTTGCTAAATTCACAAGTTGTGAGTTCTAACCCCAGCTAAGCTATAACTCTTTCTGACATTTGACAAAAGTCATTTTGACATTGCCTTTCTGTATCTCTCTCCAATGTAAAATATAAGTGATTATAAGTAGTTCCCTAAGTAGATGAGCATTTGGTGGCCCATATCGTTTGTCCTGGATTCACTATTGAGAAGAATGACAAGAAGCCATGGTCAGGTGACCAGTTTCTGCATAATAACTGAATAACTGTTGCAATGCACATTAAGTGAGATACAATCAATCCAAATGAAATGGATTTAAATCTTTTCAACAAGGAATTAAAACTACATGCTTTAACCCATCATTATAGATTGTATAGTTGTGTGGAAATACGAGCAAGTAAGACATTTTACTTTTCCAGAATTTAAACAAACTTGTCTCCTAACTTTTCTCCTAAAAGGTGAAGAGATAGATTTAGAGAAAAAGTTGTTGTTAATGAAGAAAATGCTATTTTCTTCACTTACATCAATGTTTTACACCCTTCACTATAGAATCACCATAATTTCCTAATATATAACAAGTCTTCTTAACCCATTTCCAGATGGCAAAATTTTAGACTGGTCTGAATTGAAAGGAGTTACAGAAGATAATATAAAGTTTATGAAATTTTAGTTTTTTTTAACTTACTGGGTAGAAAATATTGTTGAAAATGAAGAAATTGCTTGTTGCAAGCAATTTCTTCATTTTCCACAATGTTTTCCAATTGTTTTTCTTTAGGGGCATCAAAAAGTGTGACTGTAAGGGAATGGGTTAAGATCTGTTTTGTAGCATTCCAAGATATGCCCTGGTATTAACTTGTCCTTCGGCAAGTTGCCTTGAAAAATGTACTTTTTCCCAAGAAGATAAACCTGTCATGTCAGACAAATGGGCATGCGAATTCCACACCCATGAGCTTGGACCATCAAACCTTGGTGAAGAAGAACAATTTTTCAAATGGGTCTTGCATGGCTAAATGGTAAGGTCTGCAGACATGTAATCAGCAAGAAGTCAAGGATTATGGCTTCGAATCCCAGCTGCACCACTGGTCATGTGGGTTTGTCCTTGGGCAAGACATTTCAGGGCTCAAGCCTAGCACTAGTAGTATGCAATAAATAATTGAACTTTACTGTGAAAGAATATTCAGAGAGGCCTTAAACCTAATTCAAACAAAACCTTTCTTAACTCTTTACAAAGTTTAGGACTTACTTTGTCAAAATTCAAAGAAGTTGTAGACAACAATGAAATTAGAGTGCAATTTGAAAAGTAACTAACCCACAGAGTAGAAACTATAGTAGGAAAAGAAGATACCACTTGTTACAGGCAATTTCTTCTTTTTCCAAAATGGTTTCTGAAGTATAAAATCTTAAGGACTTATAAAGCAGGGATTGTACAGGAAAGTGTTAAATAAAAGAATATGCCTATTAAGAACATACAAATTCTTTTCAGTCTAATAAGAATGAATACTTTCAGACTCAACAAAGATGGTCAGTAAATATGCTCTCCACACGGAGTTAAACGCTAATATCTGCTGTGTTGACTTGATCACTCATTTATCAATGTTGTCAACACAAAGTCTTATTGTTTTTCAGATTTTAATTTCAAGTTCATATCACCCAATGAAATGCAATGTCATTGACATCACTGTTCATGCAAACAATCAATATCTTGTATCCATTAAAGGAGTGATCAAAAGCAATCAGTCATTTAGCTCACCTGGTCACAATTTGTTCATGGTGAGTTTTTGTGATCCTTTAATGTCGGGCATAAATTCAGCAATACCACTTTAGATTTCACATTTTTTGGTGGGTTTTCCAAAACTTACAGAAATTTCTGAATGGTCATTAGGAAGATCCCTTTGGACTTTGATGACATTCTGTCCTATTTCACAGGAAAACTATTCTTAATGCCAGTTTCCTCTTTACAATGCAACAGGTGCTTAATTTTGGCTCGATCTTTCTCAAACTTGCTGGAAGTGGTTATATAGTAATGAGGAATATTCCTAGTGAAAAGAGTGACATTCTGTTAAATGTCACATGAAAAGATGCCTTAGTGAACATTTTGCTCAGCTGATTTAGCTCATTCATTCATGCAATGTTCTCTCAATCCTCGGACTGTGAGTTTGAACCCTGTCTCAGCCAACATTCTCTCTGACAGCTCATCCCAACATGGCTCTCACGTATGGTCATATGATCTGTTATGTTCATATGTTGTATTAAAAGTGGAACGTTGTAATAGATGTAGCTTGTGGTTTGCTTGTGGTTTGTGAGAAATGACAGGAGCCATGGTGAGGTGCACCAGTCATATGATATCCATGTATCAGAAATACTGTTGAAAGTGGCCTTAAACACCATTCAACGAATAAAACTTGATGACAATTTTCTATAATTACAGCTATACAAGTTTTGCACATTCCCTTTACATGCAAGGAGATCCTTGTATTGAATATCATAGAAAGGGGCCTTTACCCTTTCCTGTTTGTCAAAATTTAAAATTCTTCAATTTGAAAGAAGCTGCAGACATCAAGTAAAAGAGAGTGCAATTTGAAAAGTAACCAATGTATAGGGTATAAAATAATTCTGGAAAAGAAGAAATTGCTCGTTACAAGCAATTTCTTCGTTTCCCACAAAATTTTTCTAGTATGAAACCATAGGGACCTATAAACCAGGGGTTGAACAGGAAAGTGTTAATGACAATTGCCTTGTTATGGCTTACAAGTAAAAAATCTTGGCTTAGTCTCTGTGTTTTATGCTGTAGGGGAATTCCCAATCTTTTTTTAAGCTATGTGGAAGTCCCAATATCAAATATAAGAGCATATTACACCCAAAATCAAGAGAAACTGGGCCATTCATACAGGTTAACAAAATGTTAGACTGATCAAAGTTAAAAGAAGTTGCTGACAACAATTTCATCTTGACTTGAATTATGATAATCTTTGTCATTTGGGTAAAAACTTTGTAGATAATGAAGAAAATGGCTTATAACAAGCAATTTCTTGATTTTCTATGATGTTTATCAAAGCTTTTTAAATGACAGGTATCAAAAAGTGGAATGGTGTGGGAATGAGCTAGGTGAAAATATCCCAGCAACTGAAACCCATTATCACACAACAAATTTTAGACTGGTTCTAATTGAAAAACTTACAGTTGACATTTCAAATCGGACTAAGATTGGAAAGTAACTGCCAAATAAAGTAGTAAACATCTGGGGAAAAGGAGACATTACTTGTTACAAGCAATGTCTCCTTTCCCCTCAAAGTTTTCTGTGATCAAATTTCCTCAGGTTGCCAAAAAGCGAAATTTTCTGGTCAATACTAAAATACTAAAGAAAAGAAATTGGAAAAAAGTTGTATATAATGAGTTATGTAAATGTGTGAGTTACTACAATATCGCACTGAAACAGCTTTATTTTTCAAAAAAGAATCATTGCATTACTGTAGTAACTACAGGTACTACTGTATTGTATACTAATTCAGATGATTTTTATGAAAAAAAAAATCTGTTCAATAATGAAGTAAAAGATCAATAAAGCTTATTAAATCAATAATTGACCTACAACCTTCAAACAATACAATTGTTGCCAATGACCCAAGGAAGTGTCCTTATGTTTTTGTTCAGGTAGGTCAAAGCTCAAGGTCACAATCGAACTTTGATTGAAAACCGTTTCTGTCTTCTATCTCATAAGCCATTAGACCTAAGACTATGAAGCTTTATATAAATATTGTCAATGACACAAGGAGGTGCCCTAACATTTTTGTGTTACATAGATCAAAAGTCAAGGTCACAATTGATTGAAAATGGTTTCTGTACTCTAACTCATAAGCCATTTGACTTAGGACCTTGAAACTTTTATGCATGTTGTGCATAACACAAGGAGTGCTCTATTAACTGGGTCCAAGGTCATAGGGCAATTGCTGATAAAGTACTGGTCTGCTTTGCAACAATACTAGTTTTAATTACTACAAAGAATTTTCATGCTTCTAAACTGTATTCAGTTGATTGAGTTTGGTTGATCTATGCTGAATGATGATCCATCTCATTTACATGATTTGATTTTAGCTCACCTGAACAGGAAGTGCTCAAAGTGAGGTATTTTGGTTAATTTCTGTCTGTCATCTGTCTAACTGTCAGTCTGCTCACAATTTCAAAGAAATCTTCTACTCCTAAACTAACCATCAGATTTTAAGCAAACTTCACAGAAAGGATCCCAAGGTCATGCTCTTTCATCAAACATCAAAGAATTGGAATCAATGGAAGTCTTTTGTTGCTATAGCAACTGGGAGAAAAAATATCTTCTGCTACCAAACCATTAGGTCTGAAGCTTTCATATTTTGCATATGACATTGTATCATGATACTGTGCCAAAATACTTCAAATTTTTGTCACGAGATCAAATTCAGCTCTCAGATATTAGTTCTCAGATTGTACATAAAGATAATGAAAGAAATCTCCTCCTGCAAACCCATAAGGCCTAAAGCTTTCAAATTTGAAAAATTGCCTCATGATACTTTACAAAAATTCTTCAAATTGTTATTCTGAGATCAAAATAAGTCCTTCATTGTTAAATCCTGGATTTTACCTAGAGATAAAGAAGGTCTCTAAGGCCAATAGATTTCAATTTCTGTATGTAACATTGTCCAATGCTCTATCAAAATAGATAAAATCATTACTCTGAGAACAACTTAAGCCCTGTATTGTGGGTTTCTGTATTTTGCATAGATATGGAGGGAAATCTTTAAATATCTTCTACCAAACATTAAGGCTTCGAGTTTCCAAACTTTGCATGTGATATCCTCTTGTAATACTCTACCAACATACTTCAAATTGTAATTCCAAGATCACAGTAAGCCCTATGTTATGGGTTCCCTGGATTTTTCAAAGAGATAAATGAGGAAATCTTTGGAAATCTTCTCCCCCAAATATGTAAGGCCAAAGGCTTTAAAATTTAGCATTTATCATCTCAATATGATTCACTACCAAATACTTGAAATTATTACTATGAAAGCAAAGGACGCCCTATATGGTGGGTTGCCATATTTTACCTAGAATTCTTGAAAATTCTTCTCATCCCTTGCAAATTTTGTATACAGAATCAATCCATGGTAGCCTGTAAAAAAGCTACCATATATTTCTGTGATGTAATTAACCCTTTCCTGTTCAATCCCTGCTTTTTACGTCCGAGTTTTTTCACTTGAGAAAAAAATTGTGGAAAAAGAGGAAACTGTACCTAACAAGCAATTCCTTCTTTTTCCACAATTTTTTCTACCCGAAAGAATGATTATTTTTCAAATAAAATCTAGTTTGAATTGAAGTCTGCAAAACCTTTGAATTTGGACTGGTCTAAAATTTTGAAAAACAGGAAAGGGTTAAGCCCTTTGTTGTGTTTTCCTAGATGTTTCCTAAAAATAAAATAAAGAAATCTTTAAACATCTTCCCTCGATTAAACCTTGAGATCTAGAGCTTTCAGATTTTACATGCAGAATCACCTTACGTTACTCAATCAAAAACTTCTGATTTTTGGTCTTGGATCAACATATAAGCCCTATGTTGTGAGCTCATGTTTTCCATGAAATAGCTAGACAGGATAACTTCTCTATCCTTAACAAACGACATATGAGCTTTCAGTTTGTTCATACAGAATCATCTAAATGTTATTGTGCCTAACTCTCTCAAATTATTACTTGTAGATGAACACGAGCCTTTTGTTTTGGGTTCTTAATTTTTTCATAGCGATAAGAAAATCTTAAAAAAAATCATGGCCTAAATCTTTCAAATTTTGCATGCAGAAACTTGGTCTAAAAACTTCAATGTTGAAGATTTTGAACATAAGCTCTATATTGTCCATTCCAATCTTAGATGGATTGATTAACCCATTACAAGACAACAAAATTTTAGCTACACAATAACACTTTTGGATGCCCCTCAAGAAAAACAATTGGGGAAACATTGTAAAAAATGAAGAACTTGCTTGTTGCAAGCAATTTCCTCATTTTTTTCATTATGTTTTCTATCCAAAAATTTTAAAAGAAATCTAAAATTTTCTGTGGTTCAAACTCATGACCTTTGGATTCAGGATCAATTTTGGTGCAACCCTACTCAAATATGCTGGATTTTTTTTTTTGTACTGTTAATGATTTCAATTTTTTATGTTCAATATTCCATCCAATATCAAGGGGGGAAATTGTAATAATGACCATGTTAAGGCTACCACTCTACTATTGCGCTTTTGGGTAAATCTTTCTAAAACATACTGAAAATGTTTGTATTGTCATGGGGATGATCTCCATTTACCCATTACCAGATGGCAACATTTAAGACTGGTCAATATTGAAAGGAGTTGCAGACAACAATTTACAGTTTATGAAATTTTAGATTTTTTAACCCTCTGGGCAGGAAACATTGTGTAAAATGAAGAAATTGCTTGTAACAAGAAATTTCTTCATTTTACACAATGTTTTTCCAGTTAGTGTCATGGGTTAAATTATCATGGTTCCATTCTGCCTATACCAGGGGAAAGGCCAACTTCCTTTTTCCACTCAACATATCACTCTTTTGGCTCAAGCCTGCTGAAAATGTATGATTGATGCCTATGGAACATGGTAACATTCCATCCATTGTTGCTGGAAAAGGGGCTTTAGTGACTAATTCATTGGCACTGCACTATAGATCATAATTTTCAGCTCAATTGGCTAAAAGCCATGGGGTTATTGACATTGCTTGGTGTCTGTTGTGCATCCAGTAATCTCTCTGTCTGTAAGTTTTACTGTAAAGATCCTCTCACCAGAGTACTGAACCAAATTCAACCAAATTCACAGAAATGATAATTGGGTGACATTTTATCAGATTCCTTCAATGAATTTTGATCAGATGGAGAACATGACTTAAATGGGTGGAAACATTGTATGTTGAAAGTTTAAAAAAAACACACTCAGAAACCAGTTGATAGATTTCAACCAAATTTTGCAGGAGGGATCCTGGTGTGACCCTGAATCAGATTCCTTCAAACAAATTTGATCAGATGAAAATCATGTCTTTAACCCATTCCCACACGATGACACTCTCTGTCACCCCTCAAGAAAGACAATTGAGAAAACATTGTGTAAAATGAAGCAATTTGCTTGAACCACAATGTTTTCAAAAAAATGAAAAATTAGAAAATTCACAGGATACAATTTGTTGGCTGCAACTCTTTTCAATTTGCACTTGTCTAAAACTTTGTCATATGGTTAAGGGTTAATGGGCAGGGCTAATTTCCAAATATGGTGAAAACTTTGAAGAAACTTTTTCTCACAAACCAGTTGATTGATTTCATTCTTATTTCACAGGGACGAGCCTTTGTTGACTTTCATCAGATTATTTAAAAGAATACTGATCGGTTTAAAAATGTGAGTCAAATGGGCGGGTCTTATTACCAAAAATGGTAGACAGTGAAAACTTTTATTTCTCAGATACAAGTCGACTTATTTCAACCAAATTTCACAGGAATTATCCTTTGGAGACCCTTTAACAGATTTCTTAAATGAATTTGATTGTATGAAAAGCATGGCTTTTTCCTGGTGGGGAGCTAATTTCCATATATGAAATATATTCTGAAAACTTTAAAATCTTCACAGAATCCTGTGGATGGGGATTTTTAACCAAATTTCACAGGAATGACCCTCAGAATGACTCTTTGTCAGATACCTTCATATAACCTTGGTCAGTTGAAAAACATGGCTTTTATGTCCATGGCATAGATGGATATTTTGAAGATTTTGTAAATACCTTTTCATTTGAATGAATTTTACATACCTTAACTTGACTATTGTAAAAAAGTGAAAACTTTTAAATGCTTCTTTAGAACTATTTCAAAGAATTCATTGCCCAGATTTATTTGCCAGATATGGCAAAGATAATTCAGTTAATATTGAATTCTGTGGCCGCGGCAATATTGCTTTCGGTAGCATGTCAGACTCCTAATCAGCTAGGGTGTTCCAGGTTTGGTCCTGGGTTTGCGGCAAATATGCATTCCGACATTTGTTGAGGCTCGGAAAGGATGTAGTTATTGTGTGCTTGTGAGAAATACTAGGAATCCATGGTTAGATATATATGAAGTATTGTGTTGTCTTCGAGGCAACTACTTATCTAATCACCCTTTTTGTCCATTATACTTTTGAAGCATGCTTAAATGTTTGTGTAGTCACCAAAATGGCCCTTTTATAAAGGAATGGATTTCTTTAGTAGAATAGACGACATGAGATGGAAGTGATTTAGCATCCATTTGTTATTCTTGTTTGTAACCGATTACCACATATTTTCACTTACCGCCCTGAAGAAATATGATTAAGGAAAATTTGAAGCAAGAGGAGCAAATGGCTTGTAACAAGCAATTTCGCCTTTTTGCCAAATATTTTCTACCTTATTTTGTGCTTATTTCCAATTTGAGTAGACTTTGCAAAATTTCCTGCAGCTTAATTCTATCACTTTTTACATTATCTATTTGTCTGGTAATTGGTTAATCCATTCCAACACAAGAAAAATTGACAATGGTCCAATAATTGAAAGAAGTTGCAGATGATAATTTAAACTCAATGAAACTTTAGATATTTCATATTCCTGGTTATAAAACATTGTGGAAAATGAAGAAATTGCTTGTTACAAGCAATTTCGTTACTTAACACAATGTTTACCAATTGTTCTTCTTAGTGGTGTCAAAAAGTGCCATTCTGTGGGATCGGGTTACAAGGTTTTTTTCCTTTACGATGCTGTCCGGTGATCTTGCGCATCTAATAGTGCGCAAGATCACCGGACGCGCAAGATCACCGGACACGACTGTATCAAGGTGCTACCGTTTTTACTGAAGCGTAAAACCTCTAATTGTCACGGTTACAATTCGTTGAAAACTTCACACACTTAATAATGTCATATATGCCTTATTTTTAATCAAAAGACGGGTTTAAAGGCTGACAGAATACGGTAGAAACAGTCATAGTGACATCGTCATTTCTTAAGGGTCCTGCGTTCCGTCTTCGCGTTTTCTAAGAGGGAAGATTGATGTAGCTTTCAGAATAAGATTACGTAATATTAGATCTTATTGATCTTACGAAAACAATATGATCATGATATTTTATTTTGCCATGGGACGACCTTTTAAAAAGATTATTGGTTCACCGGAAGTTATATCGAACGACTGTAGTGAAGCCGTATCGGAGTGTTTTTTGGGTTTTTTTTTATAATAACGTTTTATTGTGGTATATATTACGGTTCACATACAAATTAAATGTTCCAAAATTAATATTTCTTACAGTATTACCAACGAATAGGCCTGTTTTCGAATTAAAATCGACGTTTTGCCCTTTCTTAAGAATGGGCAAAGCCTTGATTTTACCATTTGCCCATTCTTAAGAATGGGCATTCTCAAGAATGGGCACGACATATACATTGTACACGAAAAACTCATTTTCATACTACAGCATGAGTATGTGGAACGAAATTCCTTTTTCAGGTAGAGATGCAACATCTTTATCCAGTTTTAAAAAACAGTTAAACAATCTTTGCTATTGAAAAAATTCTAAAGTCTCACCAGAAGATACCTAAGTAATTAGCCTAAAAGTGTATCTGTCCGTAGATTTACCATCCTTTTGAGCATTTCCCTCTTTGTTGTTGTTGTTAATCAAACTCTATACGCATGCTTGTATCATTTCATCATTTACAGAAATCATTTTCATAATAGCGAAGGCAACATTGTAAAAAAGACTATTCAGGTATTCTAATTTGAAAATGTCTTAATATTCTACCTTCATGAAATAAAGCTGTTATTATTATTAATCATATATATCAAACGAGTTTTTCCTAACCCCCCGGTCTCACAGACCCCGATTTCCAAAATAATCGTAGTGCTTCGGGAGAACGCATTTTCTCCGATTTACCACGAATTCGAGCCGTTTTTCTCCGATCATCCTTGGACGGGGCGTATTTTTAGACAGTTCCCAACGGGCTGCGAAAAACTACGATGCGATACTTTACTACGCTTTTGCCCCGATTTTGTTCCGAAGTAACCCGAGTTTAGGAGCCGAGTTACTACGATACAGTACGATCTAGACCGACTGTCCCGATTTCTTATTACGATGGACTACGATGCACAAAAATTTACTGCGACATACGCCGACAGATCCGGATCGACTACGAGTTTCAAATCTTTTTTCAGGATTATGCCCCGATTTCGTACACTCGGTATATAATTCCGTGATTTAACAGAAAAAAAAAATAAAAAAAAAATCAGTTATCATATGGATATAAGAGTGACAACATGCCAACAACAACAGACGACGTTATAATTGCAATCTTGTGTTACCTCTGTATTCAACGCCCCCTTTTTGGTCCCATTGTATCGAAGTATAGGGAAGCGTCTCGTTCAAAGGTTTTGAACTAAATGAATTGTTTTCGTGTGTGTATTTCCGTTTATTTATCTTCGCTACCGTAGCACATGCCCATATGAGCGACGCCCCCAGAAGACGGTTAGTTGTCACGGGGGAAAGTGCAAGGATACAGGACGAAACTGCTGAGAGCTCCGCCTGGTTCTTTAACGTGCTCGATGGATAGCATCGTCACATGGGGCCTCGGTTTAACGTCTCATCCGAAAGACAATTAGTTTGTTAGTTGATATGGTCAGCCCAGGGCTCGAACCCGTGATCTTGAGGTTTGAAGTCAAGTGCTCTACCAACTGAGCTATTCGTGCTGACAAAAATTTGTTTTCAAAGTTGATTCGCCTTTTTATACTCCTCGGAATTGGGGTACTTCGTAGTACTACGGGATGATATCTTGGCAGTTCGTAGTTATTCGGTGTAGGTCGGTGTAACTCGGGTTGCTAGTCGCGTATCTCGTCGTAGTTCATCGGCGAGAATCGGGAGTTACTCGTAGTGCATCGGCGTTATTCGGGGTTCATCGCCGAGGTAGGTACGCCGAAATAGGACCGATTCTGTCGCCGAATAACGCCGATTTGCTTACTACGAACAACGTCTTCTTAGTACGAGGTACACCGAGGTGCGCCGAAATCGGGAGAAAAGTTTGCGCATGTTGAAATTTTTGTCTCGATTTATTTTTGATCCCGAATTGATGCCGAATTGAATGAGGAGGCACTACGACTCTCCCGAAGCTAGCCGATTTCGCGCCGATTTTGAAATTTTCGAAATCGGGATTAAATCGGGGTCTGTGAGACCGGGGGGGGGGGTAAGATGAAAACGTTTTAGCATTTATATTCTGCTAAGAGTGTTCCGTGATCATGAGGATCCCTGAAAATTTGGAAAGGGACCCAAGTAATCTTAGACTAGGGATACCGTCAGTAACCTTCAATATTTCTCCAGTACAATAGATCTTATAATGTATCAACTAATGCTCCCGATTTTTGTTTGCTTGTTTTTGTACAAAACATTACAGATAATGAAGAAATTCTTCATTTTCACAATGTTTTGCAAAGCTTTTTACCAAGTTGGGCTTAGAATGGCAGGATTGCGTGTAAATGAGTTAATGTATATCAAAGAGGGATCCCTGATTATCTGAAGGAAACCCTGAAGTAATAAGTGATTGAGATTCCTATGGGATCCCACTGTAGCAAAGTTAGTGTCGACCCCTGCTGTTATGTCTCATCCTATTTTCCCAAATCAAAAGTTTTTGAAAGCCACATCTGCCCTCCGAGAAAGAAAAAAATGGTTGAAAAATCTATCGCTTAATTGATCACTAAAGCAAACAAGGGCCTTCTTAATACCGATATGCTAAAGCAGTGCATGAGTGATGTTCTCTAGAAGGAGTATTTAGCATTTTTCTTGTCGAATTTGAGTTTGTTTATATTTTATAAATGGAGACGAATGCACCCGATTTATCAACGGAAATCTTCGGCATTGACTGTTATATGCACATGAGCTGATGTCTACACTTTACGGACGATTTCGTTAATCTGCGTGACCTAGCTAGTAGTTTGAATGACTAGGAAAGTTAAAACGTCATCACTGACGTCATAATTTGATGTAAACAAACATTAAATTGTGGTTGGTCACATTTTATCTATCTATCTATCTATCTATCTATCTATCTATCTATCTATCTATCTATCTATCTATCTATCTATCTATCTATCTATCTATCTATCTATCTATCTATCTATCTATCTATTTATCTATCTATCTATCCATCTATCCATTTATCTATCTATCTATCTATCTATCTATCTATCTATCTATCTATCTATCTATCTATCTATCTATCTATCTTTCTATCTATCTATCTATCTATCTATTTATCTATCTATCTATCTATCTATCTATCTATCTATCTATCTATCTATCTATCTATCTATCTATCTATCTATCTTTACTGCCCAACTTCCCTTTCGGGTACTACTGGCAGGTGCGCGTCCGTGCTAGAATAAAAACTGTTAGACATTTGTTAGGGTGCAAAATTTCAAAAGTATTGTGAGTGTTAGATTAAAAGAGCTGATAAAACATTTTTCGGTCATTCAGGGACGGCTCATGCACTATCTGAAAAGAATCGAGACTCTTTTTGAACGCTGCAATATCAGGTTGCTGTACAATTGTTTCTGGTAGGCTCTTCCATAGTTTCACTGTGTAGGGAAAAAAAGAATATTTAAAGTAGGCTGCATTTGTGTGGATCTGTCTGAAAGATGCTGTGTGCAGATGTCGGGAGGTCCTCACTGGTCTTTATTAGCATTTGATGTTATATTGTCAATGTGTTTGTTCCAGGAAAGATCTCCAGATATTGTAATTCCTAAGTATTTGGCATTGTCAACAGTCTCTAGTACTTGTCCATGTAACCTGTAATCAAAGGAAATCTTTTTCTTCTCTTGAGTAATATTTAGAACAATGTATTTGCTTGGGGTTGAACTCCATTTCCCACTTTTTCTCCCACTGCATTAACTTGTCTAGATCTTCTTGTAGGGTCAAACAGTCTTGTCTGTTGTTTATAGCTAAGTAAACGGCAGTGTCATCTGCAAACAAACGAACTCGGGATGTGATGTTATTTGGTAGGTCATTTATATACAAAAGAAATATTCAAATTATTTAAAATATCGTAACTTCTATCGTAGGTATCGATGCTTTCTTGATGTCACAGATTTTGATTACTCTTATTCCATCTCGTATTCTATTTCAATACAATGTTCTGAAAAGTAGTTTTGCTTCAGTCAGAGGTCGTTTATCTGAATAAATAAGGGTATTTCCCTAATAGCCTACGTAGGCTGTTAATCTATTTTTACATTTAGCCGAGACAGTTGCGAAAAATATTTGGTCATTCACGCGGTGCATGTAACCGTTGGAATCCCGTATTCAGTTTGAATTTACTCAAACAACGTCATCAATCAATACGTCATCAGGAGTTATGTTCGCTAGCCGGTCTTGAATTCTGTAAAGATTAGTCCAAAACTGTCATACGCGTTAAAATGAATATAGACACTTACCATAGTTTTGCGCCAACCATTTGATGTGACATAATGTAGGACATTGATGGTTCCGCTTGTCAATTTGCTATCTTCCGTTGACGGGGTCATATGCAAATGAAGTCATGCGGTATCGACAACCAAACTCCGTGATATCTTCGAATAACTTGGAATTCCGTTGAGCCTTTCCTATATAACCGAAGAAGGTCACTTTAAGCCTATCAGATTACCGCGAAGACAAAATCTGACTCAAATTTAAGTATTGAGCATCCGTTTTAGCGTACTTTTCTGCGATTGACAAATTTTTCTTATCTAGGTTTCCGAAACATCTATACCTCCCCCAGGCTATATGGCTTACTGCTTAGAATTATATTGATTTCATATTTTCGATCGTCATATTTATGTTTTTCTTGTTTATTTTATAATCTGTCTACGGGGAAGATATGGCTTTGAAGGATCTGACGGATATCAGCCAAATGAAGATTCCTAAAAAAGAGTGCTTTCTCTTTTACCACGTGGAAATATTCTTTGCTGACAAGACTGCAAATTTTTAAGGCCTCATTGGAAATAAGTATTGGATTGTTCTTTAACTGTATAACCTTATCTTAATGAGTAACCTTTGTAAAAAAAAGATGGTGTTATCATTATTACCGCTATGATTTTGCCCTATCGCACTCCTTAATTGAATCCGCTTGAGGATGTGCTAAAGATAAGTCCCGTAAATTCGTATGAAATCCATCCAATTTACGGACCGCGACTGCCAATCAAAGAATCAATCGACAAATCAAAACATTCATTAAGAATGGACGTGAAGTGAGCTTTGAACTCCGTTATTAACCGACATTTATATAAATTTTTTTTGTTGGCTCGGCGACCTAAACCTCGTAACTACTGCTTATTCAAGCTGTTGTTACGATGTTTGCCAACAAGCAATGGTTTGGGTCGTGAATTTTTCAACTTAACTCCGTTAAATAACGAAGTGGAAGTTCCTTTCGGAGCTCTGTAGGCGGGATCAGCGGAGTCATAGGGCTGGTCTAGCGATACGTCAAAACTTTCAGAGGTGACGGTGTAAATAAAAAGTTAAACCACAATTGCACGGACGGACGATAACTAACGGACCACGAAATAGCCACGATAGACGATAAGAAATATAAAAAAGTTTTTCCAAAACTTTGTTTACCTTTAGCAGTGAAGCTTTTAAAATGTTGAATAGTCAGAGCTGTGCTTGTATTGCGTAACGAAATGCATCGTTTTTCCGCAGTCGGTTATTTTTAACCTCTTATCAGATCCACAGTTAAAAAAAATGCTATTAACAAGAGGTCTTTGAGGGCCTGGGACGCTCGCTTGATCTTTAACCTTTTAAGCACCAATGCCACTGCCTTTAGCTCGAGAAAGCATTCTCTTAGATGGATTAAATAATTTAGGAAAATAATTTGATGAAATAACTAGGATGATGTCAATGAGGATCATTATACTGATGAAGAGAACCGTAATTTGACAATTAGGATCATAGAGTAAATGCAAATGAAAGATCGCTGATCACATCCACTAAACTCCGACATTGCACTTCGACTGTGGTAATAAATGATTTTTTTTTTTTGTAAAACGTATTGTCTTGGATATAAAACAAAAGACAGAACGATGGTCGGCGACATAAATATCGTAGCTACAGTTTGAATGAAATATAGTTAATGGTAGGTATCGATGTTTTTTCATGTCACAGATTTAAATATTTTTGTTTCCTCTCGTATAATTTTTGAATACAATTTGCCGAAAAGAAGTTCGCTTATCAGAAAAAAGCAGGGTATTTCCTTAATAGCCTACGTAGGCTATTAATCTATTTTTAGATTAATCCGAGACAGTTGCGAATATTGTATGATCATTCACGTGGTGCGAATTACCGTTGGAACGTTGAATTTAGTATAAATTACACCACACAAACGTCATCGTTACGTCATCAGGAGTTATGTTCGCTTCCCGGTCTTTAATTAAGTAAAGATCAGTCCCAAACTGTCGAAAGTGTTATTACGAATATTTTCACGTACCGTAGTTTTTCGCTTACCCTTTCATGTGACCTGAATTAAGACGTTGGCTGTTTCGCTAGTAAATTTGACCTTCAGTTGACTTTGGGTCATATGCAAATGAGGTCATTCGATGTCGTCAGCCGAATTCCGTGATATCTAAAAAGAACGTGGAATTTCGCTGAACCTTTCCGATATAACCACAAAAAGCCACTTTGGATTACCACCAAGACAATACCTGACTCAACTTAAGTATTAAATGTTCGTCTGAGTGTATTTTTCGGCACTTGATAATGTTTTCTTATCTAGGTTTCAGAAACATCGGTACCTCCCTTTAAAGCGTGTAAGTTGCCAAATAAACAAAAATACTTGTCATAAATGTTGGTCTTCACTTTTCGTATAAAAGAACGATTTGATTAGTCAATCGATTTGGTAATTGACATGCGCGATCATTGAAAGGGTACATCATAAAAAGCTGTACATTGTAGAAATACCGATGGCTGTGATACATCGTTAACAACAAGAATGTATCTGTATTCCATTAAGATAAAAGCTTGTCCCATATTTCCTTTGGCCTAGGATCTTTAAGGAGCGTGGGGATCTCAATTTTTTTTCATAAAATTGATTGATTTTGAATATATACAACAATATATACAACAATTTCATGAACTGAACATAAAGTGTCCGAGATATTAACCTAACTAAATTTCCTAGTATTGCCCCCTTTTAAATTGTAATCCGTTTTGAAAATTTCATTTTACAAAATTATCTGGATAAGTGAAACTGAAGACTATTACAAATTTAATGAAATTAAGAGATGAATTGTTCGGGGCAAAACCGACATTTCTGTTGACGTCAGCCACTATGAAACAAGTGGCTATTTTGAATATTTCTTATTCATCCAAGAAAGCGATTTTTGTGTAAATCTTGACATATTCACAGAATGCGTAAAATGGAGGCATGCGTTTAGGCCTGACCAATATTTCCTTTCATGCTGGCCATTTTTAATGAGCGATCACTTTGAAAAATGCGCAAATAATTTTTTACATCTACAGATTGTACTTTATCATAGAACTAAGTCTAAAAAAGATCGCAATCACAAGCTCACTAACTTTCGGATAAGATTCTACAAAAGAAAAATAAACAGAGGGTAGTTGTTTGTATCAGTGTATTGTCAGTCTGATTAGTTGAGTTGGTAGAGCACCTGACTTCAAAGCTTAAGATTACGGAATCGAGCCCTTGGCTGATCAAACTGATTGCGTTTCGGATAACGCTAAGCCGAGGCCTCGTGTGGCGGTACTTTACAATAAGCACGTTAAAGAATCAGAAGTTGCGTTCTGTATCCTTGCAATATTCCCCGTAGCAAAAAGTCTACTGGGGCGTTACCAATACGGAAGTACGATGGATAAACTAATACATAATCGCTTAAGTGTAAGACCGATTCATCTTTCATTAAACGAACGACAAAAGCTCTGCAGCGCGTAAAGGTCCACTTTAATTTTCATTTCGCACTTAAGTTATATGACAGCCTGATGACGTCACTGGTGTCTTTGGTCTCGCGGAGACGACGCAACAGGCTAAATCTGCCAAAGAAGTGAGTTCATAATTTTAATAAGTTCACTGCTTTTTTCGGTGAAGTTATCGATTGATAATAAAAAGAGAAATTTTGATAATCCGTCGAAAAGCAGTAAAGAAAGCAATCACAACAAGACAAAGAAGAAGAAAAATAAAGGAACAGAGAAAAAAATGTGATCAAAAGTATTCGTTGTGGGAACACAAAAAATTAACCGATCTTGATCCTTCTATGCGTGTCCTTGAGTAGCTGTATAACGGGTACCAAAACTTTGGTTGATTGATTGATTGAATAGGGTTAAACGCCACTTTTAACAGTTTTTCAGTCATATCGCGGCGGCTGGGGCATCTTAAAATGGATTCCTGGTATTTCTAACACCAGTACTACTACTACATCCTTTCCTAGCCTCCAGCTGCTATTCCACTTAGGTTTACGATTATCCACCTACTGGTGAGAGACGAATGTCGGAAAGGATATCTTTGTATCGCTTCAATGAATCTAGAAAAATGAAACATTAGAAGTAGTGAAGATGGCTGTTCATATTACAATTTGAAACCAAACTACTCAAATACGACGCTTGTAAACTGTGTTAACATCTCTTAAACCTCATTGCTTACTCAACCAGTCACTGTACAAGTTTTCACAAAGTTAACATTTCATGATTAAATACCTGACAGAAACTAAATACTTTCAAGTGATTAATAATCGGTTGCCATAGTAACACACCGTCATTATGTTTCTATAGCTTGTATTTATTACAGGTAGCTATTTTACGAGTCATGAGTAAGAAATAAAAACATAAACTCCAAAATTAAAAGATAAAGTATTACATAAAATTTAGTACATTTTATAAGAACGAGTGTAGTTACCGATGCAAGATCTAAATGACGTGTTATTAAGATAAAGATTTTGGTATTGTGATACGTTCTCAATACTGTGAAATTTTACATGTACTTTTGCTGTAAAAGTCCAATTTTGTATAGATATTATTGTGGTCGTGATGTCAACGTATGGAAAAAAATATTTTGGCTTTCACATCATATAGACCTAGTACAATCGCGTGATGGTAATTCTATCAACATTTGTAACAGGGCTAAAAACAGAGTTTGTGTAATTAGCCCTTCTGTACATACACAAAATCTGACGAAAACGACGTTCGTAAAGACTTCAGTTAAACGGCCCTGGGCCTTATATTCGTAGTTACGTGTACCATTCGATAGGTTACTTACATTACTGAACTACTGCTGCATACTATGTAATTGCTAAAATTAATTTTGAACGAACAGAATTCTTCAGTGTCATTAATTGACGGATCGCTAGTCCCTCCCACTGGCTGCAACAGGAAGTGCTACTTCGATAAAAAATGGTGTTATTTTGAATAAGCTATAGTTACGACGTTTAAGTCGCCAAAGCAATACAAATGCTTTGTATTTGTCGGTCAATGTCAGGTTTCAAAGCTCACTTTCTGTAAAATGATTTGATTGCTTCTTAATATATTTGCAATAAAACCTGTTATCCAAGCATATTTGTCGCTGTCCTTTGTGCGAAGGATTTGGTTGTTTTAGTTTGAAATCAACGTTAATTTGGATGCCCCGAATTTAAAGGATATATGCTCTTCAGGAGCGAGTCGTTTTTGCTCCATATTAATTGTATAAGTCAAAATTGACTTCCTAAAAGCAACCAAGTCAAGTAATGTATCTTACAGAAGTTTTGTCTTTTTATTGCTCGTTGAATTTAATTTGGAAGTACATTCACGTGATAAATCAAAGGACTTATGGCCTTGAGAGTCGCTGGAATAAGTGAACACGTATAAGACCATATGTAACAATACTACAGTTGACACAAGATACTTTTTCAAAAACTTGCCTTAGCGATAAGGTAAGTAATATCGAACTAAGTATAATAAGGCTAGAATTCTGACTAGATTTAAACAAATTAAAGTAAAAATGAAGGACATAGAAAGCACACACATTTTGCTAAGGTTCGGCTTGCGTTTCAACTCATGTGACCTACCTCGT
Source organism: Fragum fragum (assembly GCA_946902895.1). Classification (NCBI taxonomy): domain Eukaryota; kingdom Metazoa; phylum Mollusca; class Bivalvia; order Cardiida; family Cardiidae; genus Fragum; species Fragum fragum. Next base: position 26,808,491 of record OX336377.1, on the reverse strand, counting down.
ACATGTCCGAGATATTACAGACAAACCAATTCTAACAAATAACAAAATGGAGTCTCTAGCTGCCACACAAGATGGCATGAAACGGTTTCCAGACACTATTCGATCACAAAGTGACATCCAACACTTTACCTTCAAGTACGCTATTGGCATATTGGCTTTTTGTGCTTTACCCGCAAAAATTGAAAAATTCATACACGCACGGCGACGCCCCCATAATGAATTCAGAGATGAAACAAAAACAATCCACATCTAAATTTGGTTTTCATGGCATTGTATTACAGTGAAAAAGTTCAATATATATAGGTAGTATGATTTTAATAATGTGTGCAATGTAGTCAAAATATTATTGAAAGACCATTGACAATGGCGTCCATTTCAATCACGCACAATCCTTTCTAGTTTTGTCAACTTTAAATGATACGTTATGCATGGTCATCATTTTATTCGACAAAACGTATAACATTGATTAGAGTACATTGCACACATTATTAAAATTATAGTACCTATATATATTGAACTATTTCACTCTAGTCATACTGATCCCGGAATATTTCTGTTTTGAAAATGGCTGTGGCAGGTGTATAGACTAAGACCAGCATGCACAGTCGGGTATTCTGGTCTTAAGCAACACTACCTTCTTGTTCTATAGTGCTGAGAAAATATTTGAACACAAAGTAGCCCTAAATTTGAATTCGGGGACCTGAACGGCTTCAATTGCAGCTAGGACTGTTTTTTTTAATTAGAATGATAATCGAAGCCATTTTCTGATCTTCATCATGAAATCACATCTGAGGATTTCTATCAAATGCTTCCCGATATTTTGACGAGGGAACTTGTTTCTGACAAAGAACATGTTTGAATTAATTACTTACCAATCACACTTACAATAAATTCCGGAGCATTCCAGTTTTGATATATTTACAAGTTTTTCTATGTAGGAATAGTATTTCTGTTGTTTAGTTCTAAAAACCAAGTGCCTGTTGGTCAGCAGTAGGATCAAACCCCACAATCTTTAAGGTTACAGTCAAGTGCTCTGACTATTAAAGCTACAGGAATTGTTCATATGTTGATCTACTTGTATGGTCGAATATGAAAAATATAAAATTATGAATATATAGTCTAAAGTCAGCTTTGACTTTGTCCTAGGCCGAGGTGAATCTTAATTATAAGTAATAGAGATGGTGACAATCGTGGCTAATCCAATATTTGGAAAAAATAAAAAATTAACGCGAATTGATTACATCTGACCATTGCATACTAATGCCAACAGAAATATTATCAAATTTCTTGAGTGATCGATTATCATTATCCAGTTACTAGTGCACATGTTGGCAGCATAGATTACTATCCAAACAAACATAGGAAAATATTTACTAGATAGCATCCTCTCTAAGATATAGTATATGCTTGTAGAACACCGAGCGGGTTCAGTAATTTTTTTAAATTGGCGACTTCGACTCTTCTTTTTCCCATACTCAAGTTCCTCCAATTATAGAACAATCACATATTGAAGCTTCTGGATTTCAGCCGGTTTGCTACTCTGGCCACATGGGGCAGACAAAGTGTCTTTAAAGGGATTGCAAACTTACCAAATGGGCTTCGTTTTCCTGTAATCAACAAATATTCATTGAATTTTCCCATGACAAAGAAAAAAATAGGCTAGCGAGGGAGGTTTAAATGACCGTAAACCCCACTCTTAATCCGCCTACCACGTGTGTTTTCAAATTACTTCTTTGAATGTCATCTTGCTAGAGGCAATGTTTGTCGTAACCTTTTCACGCACAATAAAATTTTAGACAAGACAAAATTCAAAGAGTATAAATTTAAGTGGGTGAAATCTTTAGAATCTGTGCTGTAAGGGTAAAGTACATAATGGATACTGAAAAAATGCGAGTAAAAAGAGTGTTCTTCGTTACCTATGATGTCTTCCAAAACTTTTATATTTATGGTCGTTTAAGGCGCCATTATATGGTAATGGGTTAAAGGGTTTATACCCCTAAAGTTTCAAATAATGTTGATTGATGAAAAGCAAAAAAGTCTTACAGGTATTACCTTGTTTTATTTGGAACAATCAAAAGGTAAAATTGTGGCACAAGCCGTCACTTGCGGAATTTGTTTTTAATAGTGAGGATGAAGGTCTGTTTGCAAATTAATGACATTCTGTACAATCTTAGTGGAGAAATGTGGTATTAAACCTTTTTGACAGCCCAGACTTGGCAAGCTGATGTTCCTTTGACACACTGAAATGTTTGATACAATCTATTTGAACATTTGACGACCCTTCGACAGCCTAGATACGTCTTACTTTCTTCTGTTAACAAATACATTACCTTTATATTCTTTGCCGACGATACAAATCCATGGAAAATACTATGTAAACCGTCTATACGAAATAACAGAGACGAATCCGGCCTATTGTGTTTCCCAGCACATAACTTGCTTGATCAATGGCGCAATTGGAAATAGTGGTCGGCAAAATACATAAATTACATTTTTAGAAAAAAATCCCTCCGATCTTTCGAAATATTTTAACCGAATAGAGATGTCTGAGTCAAGTTCTGTTCTACATTCGACCAGGTTTAGAAGCCATTTCTCAATAAAATATGTCGACTTTATCGAAACGCAGATACGAAAAATACGCAATGGAAATATTTGAAATGATGATCGTTGATTTTAAATGCGTTTTCCCCCGCTGTTTTTATTTAATTAATTTTGAATACGTTCTTACGCAAAACGCAAATTATATGTAGCTCTATGTCAATTGTCATAAACGTAGCTCGGCTCTAAATAACGCTCAGATACTAGTAGGTACCAATGGTACCTACTGGGATAAAGTCGACGGCGGCAACAGTCTAGTAAATATTAACAACAGTCATCCTTAATCACTAAGCACATTAGTGATTCGGCTTTTCCCGTGGTTAGTTTCATGTATGGATTTACTTTTTAAAATAGTACTACGAGAAATTTGTGAATCAATACAAGAGAAAGGCTACATTATTTTACATCGTCGTCCGGTTCCTAGAAGCAATGAACGAATTCCGTCAAGTACCATATTACGGTCAGTTCCTGACTGTAGTAAAAAGAAAAAAAGTCAATAAAGAATAAATATTCAGCGGGGCAAAGATTGAGATCTTACCAGAAAGTCTGTGATGTGTGTTATCGCCAATATTCAGGCATAAACAGATATCGGCCTTTCTAGATATAATAGGGACTATTTTTAGATAAAAGTATAGTTTATTGAGCTAAAATTGTGAGCGGGTGGGGGCGTAGCTCGGCATTCAAGGAAAAACTGCAACCGGAAATTCCCCGTAGAAGCCGAAGTTTGTTAAAATTTGATAAGAAATCGAAAAATCGACCTTAGCAGATAGGGGAAAGCATGGAACAGAAGACCCTAGGGACGGATGGTTGGGCCTATAATCCCTTGGTAGTTGAATAAACAAAATTTAATCAAATATCGACTAAAATAAGTCTAATTCAATTTTTCGATTGTGTTTATACTAACCACCAATCGGGATTATCGGAGTATTTAGAGTCTTTGCATCTCCTCAAGAACAAAGGAACTCATCAACACAGAATAACATCACACTATTTACACACTATGTACATAGCCTCACTTAACATTCAAGAGTCGATCACAGCATGTACAAGATGAACTGCATGATAAATGGGCACTTACAGCTTTGAGTTACCCTCGTGTCTAATGTTGATGCTTTAAGTCCGTTCTGACAGAACTGCATTGCTAAAAACTGCTTTCATTCACTACCGATCGTTTGTAATGTTTCCGGTACGTGCACTCCGTGGTCCAGTCAGCAGTCTGAATTAAGGTATCAATTGGCTCATTAACAGCAGCTGCACTAGTTGCTGCAGACCTGATTGAGTGTGGTTTACAGGCTGTAAAATCTACCCCACTTTCTTTAAGCTCTTCACGGATCCCGTTGGAGATAGTGACCTTACTAGCATGTTTATATGGTTTCACTGATGATAGCCAGAGCACTGAATGTTCCCTATATGAGGCAGTGCGGTTCAAATGATATTTCATTCATCTAATAACACATATGAATTTACATTTGAATCAAAGAGTTCTATGTACAGTTCTTGTAAATGATAGGATTGCCGCGACTGTTTAAATAGATCACCGATTCTAATTTTTACATATGGTACACCAAATTCTATATTCCGTTTGTCAAAGCATAGAATTGTTTGGCATCTTTGCCAGTAGCAAGCAACAAAAGGGTAACTAATTTCATTGATAGCGACCTAATGGAACATTCATTATTATTCAAATCACAAAGGTATTGCAGTACTGCTGAAAAATTTTAAGTAACGCAATAGGGTGGAAGTGGTGTCTTTTTATTAAATGTGCTCTTCATGAAGCTGGTACTCAAAACATAATATCGAATATACCTATTCTTAAAGACGCCTATGATACTAGAAATTGCCGATCTTCACTCCACTGTAACCAATTCCTTTGGAGAGTAAATGCGAGAGGAATTTAACAACACTTATGATATCAGGATTAAATTTATCCACTTGTTCCCTGTCACAAAACAAAAGCATTTTTTGATACTTGATCCATATTACCTCTTTTTACTTTGTCTCCAAGATGAAAGTATGATGTCTGCAGCGTGTTGTGGAATGCCTTGACCAACAAGGATTCGCCTGATATCCTGAAAGCACTTAGTCTCATCTTTTTCAATGGATGTAGATTTTGTTGTTGTTTTAGTTGAATTGATATTGTGAGAAATGTCGCTGATTTTGGAAGCAGATATGACTGGCTGCAGGTTATCTTCAGGAGTGATGGAAACCAAGTTTGTGTGTGAAATATTTGTGCGATCAAATGGCGGTTGCTTGGTCTTGTTGAAATTTCTGAATTACCATACCTTATAAGCTCTAGGGGGGAATAGATAGCAATTAATATCTGTCAAAGTCAATGAGAAGACATTAACAGCCATTACTTTAGGATTGGGTGTCAACTAGACATATTTGCCAAGTTTTTAATTGTGTGTGAGAATAAAAAAGATCTACTGAAGCTTATCGTACGGGGATTGTATTTGTTCAAAACTTGAGTCTGATAGTGTTCATTCCATGTCAATATGACGAGATAATTTGTCGCCAATAAGGTTTTTCCGCTGTGGTATGTGAAATACACTAAACCAAATGCTCCTATTGATACACCATAACCATTACTCTTTATTTAGATCATTGAGACATTTTTGCGACCCCCCCCATTTTAGTTAGGCCTTTGATGGCCACAGTATTGTCAAGGAACAGTTTAACTGGGTGTCATTCAAATAACGACAGAATATTGAAGAGCTAGGAAGGCAACTTTCATCTCTAAAATGTATGTATGTTTTTTCAGATTCCGAAAAGTCTAAAAGACCTTGAAGTGTTTGTCCTGAAGTTTTATTTTATTGCAATCCACCGAGTCTTTGAACTGTGCGATTCAATGATAATACTAGGATTTGTAACTCTGAATGGCTTAAAAGATGAATGGGGTCAATCTTACGGTCATTGCCACAGAGTTAATGAAGAAGCCAAAAAAAAAAACTATTTGCTGAGCGGAAATCAGGACTGATTTGTCTGGGTAGACAGTATGTCATTACTATGGCCCAACTACATCAGAGTGGAGAAAACTGGCTTCATTAGTTTTGCGTAAACCCGTGGCGCTGGAAAAAATCTATAAGGGATCACGGTGAAAACAAATAATTGTGTTCCCAATAAAAAGAAAGCCAGCCTTGGCTCTCAGGGCTCACAGGGCCCCTATAATATCCATCTTTTAGATCAATAGTCGCAAAGTAACAACCTGGAGTATTCAAATGTAATGCTGCCTCTAGTATATCCATTTTGAAACGATGTTTTTGAACACTCTCATTAAGCTCTTGATTGATGTTTTTTGTCTGTTTTTCGTTGAATTGAATGAGTGACCTTGTAAGAGAGAAGGAAGGGAGGGTGTTAAACTCAATTTTTTATCCATTTTGTGCTATATCTAGAATCCATTTATCAGATGTCATATTAAGCCAGTTACTATACTTTGAGTAATTTTCCCCGAAGTGAAACTGGAAGGGTATTATAAATAAATTTCTAATAGGGATAAAGTACTCGTATTTGAATAATGTGTGTTAGCTACTGAGAGTGTGGTTTGCGGCCCAACCCTTGAGTTTTCATTTTCTTGTAGGATGGTCTGGCCTTTCGGTCTGTTGTCTGAGCTCCCCTCTGGGTTCCTTTTCAAAACAAGATCTCTTTGTTGGTGGACCATTATAACCTGGTTATTTGGGCTTAGACTTTCTACTAGCCAAATCCTGAGTGAGTTTTATGGCTACATTTAATTCACGTATCTGCTTATGCAGGTCGTCTCCAAAAAGGTACTCTGTAACAGAGACTGAGCTTTGACAGAGCTTTCGGTATTGTTTCGAGACTGCAGGTTTCAGGAAAAGCCTCATGGTTTGAGACATGTCACTATGACCGTGAACCAAGATTTGGAACGCGTCACATGCCAGGTCAATAATCCCACTTTTTGTATCGTCATGCACGCATTGTTCATTATTTGAACAACCGGGAATATAGCTTTTATGATGATCCGTTGATATTTGAAAAGCATCTTATCACTGCCCCTGTAAGGCTCCACCAGGTTTTCAGAGTTCCATAGCCCTGGATTGATGAGGTACTTAATAAGATGCGCAGTTTCTGGGGACAAGGTAATTGTCCGTAAGTTCTTTGCATGCTGACTGAAATTGGTTTGATTTCATACCAAAATTAATTGTGTCAGCAAGAACCTCATGTACATCGTCTGAAAACACGTCCCTGGTCCCAAATCTTTTGACATTTTTTGTAATTTGTCTAAGTTTCTAGATGATGAAATATTCCCGGAATTGTCACTTTTCTTGGAAGGTGAAGCTTTGAGGTTATTTAATGATCGCTGCAAGTCATTGTCACTTTATTTTTAGATTCACTATCAGACTTTTCGTCTCCGGCGGATACCTTCGAATTCAAGGACTCCGAATCACATACGCTTATAAACCTACTTTCACTTTTGTTCTTACTCTGCATTTTCTTCGTCTAAGATTGTTTGGGGTTATGGTCATTGATTTTCTCCTCCATATTCTTGATAGATTGTTAATGTGCTAATTCCGGAAAAGGGCCAGGCGAAAAACCATAATACCCACCATAATATGGGTTTTGAGCTGTGCAATTGGATGCAGGCGACCATAATTGTTTTCGTCTCGCCATTTTATTCGAGACCTCAGGCACTAAAAGCGAGGCCCTTTGTCCAAGCCCGAAATTCTGTAATGGCGGTCGAATTAACGGGGAAAACTTGGGGATAAAAAAATCCCCCCTGCACTTTGTTGCTCCGAACTGCGTTCGCTAGCATGCTGTTTCGGGTTTACAGAAGCGCTCTGAGAGACACCCCTGCAGGAAATGACGTTTACAGAGTTTTGGTCTGATTCTTGAGCCAAGTCTATGTACTCGGTGAAAACCTTCTCCACTCGGGGTTTAAGGTTATCACATCGAAAAAACACTATTTCCGGATAGTCTGTCACTAAATCACTTAGAGAACTAAACCCGATTGTTAAAAAAATGATAATAAATAACGTGTTAGTCCTTTAATTAAAATAGAATTATGCTGCAAACAAAGGCTGTTGCTTATTAGTAAGTCCAGGAATCACCCTCTGAGGCTGACCACGTGACCCAGGTCACTTGCTTACTCTGATAACCCCGATTGGTAGTTAGGAGAAACAAAATTGCGTTTGTGTGTGTGTTTTTGGCTCATCTGAGGATGCCACCGAAGAGTAAGAGGGTCAGCGAGAGGCAGAGTTCGTCTCCGTATGCAAAACCCTCAGGGCAAATCCAAGAGATGGTTGATTTAGGGGATCAGGATCAATCCGTCACAGACGGTAACTCGCATGACCATATTTTCGCAGTTTATGCAAAAGTCCATATAGATTCACCAAACAATTTAGTTTATTGCGCAGACGATGAAATGTCTCTGCACGTGAGTCAAGAATTAACGGAAAAAGAAATAAACAGTCAGTTCGTCAATTTAGCCCTGCTGTAAAAAAAAGAACATGGTCACGGGGGTGGGGTAAAGGGTCACCCTGTTTTGCTGAATGAACAATGTTGGCTGGAAATAATGCCTCGCCAAGCTTAACAAATTCAAAGCATCAGAGAGTGGATCGATCCATTTTTGATATTTTTGTCCATATATACTAAAAAAGCACCCTGACAAGACGGTGGCATTGTTGCAATACATGTAAGTGATCCGGGATGCAGAGTCAAAATGAGATCCTACAATTACATATGGCGTAATGACGATGGAAATGTTAGATTGAGTCAAGCTGTTTCATCAGAATCTTGGGCTAAAATTAACCCTGATTTATGGTTGAGAACTATGACAATGTCGGGTAAAACAATAAAGGGCCCCTCTGCGATGGCCAAATCTGTTGAAAACCAAAGGGTTTTTGCCATGATTTCAATTCACCTAGGGGATGTAGATTTAAAGTCTGTAAATACAGCCATGTTTGTTTGTCATGTACAAATCACACCCAAATTAAATGTACTTTGCAGCAGTTGGAGACACAGATACATGGTACAATTTGGGAGTCCCCTTATTCTGGTTAAGGTTTGGGCTATTCACTAATTAATAATCTTGAAATTGCCCCCGAAGGTTATTATGAGCAAATGAAGCAAATTTTATCTAGTAAAGCAACTGATTCGATAGCTTAGGTTAACGGACAAAATTTGGAGGTCTTCTTAGTTCAATTAGTGCAAACTGCAAATTGAAGCTTAACCACTTAATCCATTGCATGCCTGCACAATGTTCTTATGTATTTCAGGAATATTGCAAACTCTGTCTTTAAGTTCATCTCTTGGTCTTTTAGCTCGCTTAAGCATATTGTATTCAAAATGAGTCTTATTAGAACCTTCACTATGCGCACTGCCTTGTATAGCCACATAAATGAACTTTATTCAAATTGTAGAGAACTTCTTAAAAAGCATGCTATCTAACCAATTCAAACTCGATCCCACTCAATTCCTCTTTTTAAGCATCTCAAGTAAAAGGCTTTGAAAAACATTATGGACAATGAAGAAATTGCTCTTAACAATCAGTTTCTTCAATGTTTTCCACCGTACAAGGCGTTTTTTTTCTAAATTCCACCAACTTGAAAATGTCGCCTGCAACTTCTGTCATTTTGAATCAAGTCTTTGTCATGTTGTAAAGGGGTAGCTCCTTGGATTCTTTAACCTCATTTATTTATCATGATAACCTTTGACAAAGAATATTACTTAACAAAATCATGCTTCGCTAGCTCACAATACTTTCAGTACTTTGTTTGATACAAGGGTTCAGATATGGCTTTTCACTATGTTATGTCCCAAGAATTTCCCAGAATTGTAGTAGTCTGAAATCTGGCAGACAAAATCCTGATATTGCGTAGCAGAAAATCAGTAAAGAAATCAGAGCGGGACGGGTGGCGAGATATATTCCACAACCACCTTTTCAGAATTTTAGGGTATCAACAATTGGTTTCGTCCCAAAAGAGATTCAGGGTAATATCGTTTGGCCATTTCCTGTTTCTCAAAATTTCAGACTTGTCAAATTTGAATGAAGTTGCAGACGACAACTACAAATGAGTGCAATTTGAAAAGTAATCAACATGCAGGGTAGAAAATGTTGTGGGACAAGAAGAAAATGCTTGTTAGAAGCAATTTCTTCTTTTTCCAACACCAACAATCTTTTCTAATGAATAAAATAATATTAACGTAAAAAACAGTGATTGAAAAAGAAAGGATTAATCACCTGTCCTATCTTTAGGGAGCACGTTCAATAAGTTTTATCTACGAAAGACCGGTGGTGACATCAAGAATTCACAGTTCACACTTCATACATAGTAACTCTGAAGTGTGAAGTCGGAAGTTTGAAGTTGGAAGTGAGAAGTTGGAAGTATGAAGTCGGAAGTTTGAAGTTGGAAGTATAAAGACGGAAGTTTGAAGTGAGCAGTTGGAAGTATGAAGTCGGAAGTGTGAAGTATGAAATCAGAAGTTTGGAGTGTGAAGTTGGAAGTAGGAAGTTTGAAGTTGGAAGTATGAAGTAGGAAGTGTGAAGTTGGAAGTTAGAAGTGTGAAGTTGGAAGTATGAGGTTGGAAGTATGAAGTCGGAAGTTTGAAGTGTGAAGATGAAGTGTGAAGATGGAAGTATGAAATGTGAAGTAGGAAGTGTGAAGTTGGAAAAATGAGGTGTGAAGTTGGAAGTATGAAGTGTGAAGTATGAAGTCGGAAGTTTGAAGTGTGAAGTTAGAAGTATGTTGCCCTTCCAACTTCACATAATTCACACTTCACACTTCCCACTTCAGACTTAATACTTTTGAAGTTTGAAGTGTGAACTGTGAATACATGATGTCACCACCGGTCCTTCGTATTTATCTCTCCTTCCTGACTCAAATGGGCGTATTGATTAATACTCGCAGTCGCATAATTCGGTCCGATTAACTTTCCATGTGGCAGAATATCATATTTATTGCGTTAGATGTTTTTACATTAAAGTCTGCGTGTGCTGAAATTTTACCGTGGTATACCGTAACTTTAGCTACGCAATCTTAGGCTAAAAACTGTCATGCCACGCACGGTTATAATTTTCTTAGGCCTTGAAATTGACACCATCTTGATGCAAACGCGCATTCCCCTACAGAAATTTCAAGAATTAATTTTGCTAATTGAAGGATTATGTTGCCCAACTCTCAAAGAAATGCAATCAATGATAGGTTCATTGAATTTCATTTGTCGGCCATTGCCCAAGGGCGTGCATTCTGTTGCCGTTTTATAAATACTACATGTGGGATTTCACTGTTATTCTACCACATTCAGATAACTCGAGGAATGAGACTAGATTAACTTATGTGGTTGACATTTTAAAGGGATTTTAATAGTATATTAATTTTCTAAGACATAAGGTGGGCCAACAATTAAGATTTATGTCTATATTCTAATACTTCAGCTGCTGTTGGTAACGGTTTTGGGGCAATCTTAAATGATAAATGGATCATGTGGATATGGCCAGATGATTTGTATGTGATGGGCTACACTAAGGACATAACTTTTTTTGGAATTTTCCCCTATTTCGGTTTCAGTTGTGGTTTGGGGAAATTAACTCAGAACAAAAAGGTTATTCTTAAGAGTGATGATCAGTCAGTTATACACATTATCAACAAACAGTTTTCCAAATCTAAATTGATAATGGGTTTGTTCAGGGTATTTGTACTGAACTGCTTAAATTCAACATAACCTTTCAGGCTGAGAATATCATTGGTTCCATGAACTATAAAACAGACAGCTTATCTCGTTTAAAGATGCAGAATTTCAGGCGGCTAGCCCCCAACGCAGATGTTGAACCACACAAAATGGCCATGGGTCTGTGGAGTATCTTCGACAACGATTAATGATGCTCTTGCATGCCAGTATCTGTATGATAACGTTTTGAAGCTTTTCCAAAACTTCAGGTTCAACATGGCCAAATACAAACTAAGTCGGGAGAAGACCTCCTTAAACATTTAAATAAAATCAACAAGCCCAATTTGGTTTAAATTGGCAAAATAGTTTTGAAAGGATTGCCTTCTTTATTTCTATTTAACCTTATCACCCTGTAGCTCTTAAATTTGAAAGAGGTCAATGTACTGATGCTTCAAGCAAAATTCAAGATTCCTGACATTCTGGGTCAGAAGGAGATGTGTTTTTTTCATTTTTTTTAAATTTTACTCTTGTTGTCATAGCAATCAGAGTATTCAACTGATTAAATTCTTTGGTTGAAATCAGCCAAGTCGATTGGGAGGAGACGTCGTTCTAAAAATCCTTCTTAATTTCTATATAAGCCCCATCCCCCCTGGGGCTCCTCCTCTTTGGGCCCGAGGTTGGTGATTTGAGCAATTCTGAAATAGGTCAATGTACTGATGCTTCATGCAAAATATCAAGACTCTAGGCCCTCTGGATTAGGAGGGGATAATTTTTAAAGTTTTTATTAAATTCCAGTTTTGTTGCCATGGAAACCACAGTTTTTAACGGATTCAATTCTTTTAGCAATGTTTAAATGGCACCACCCATGGAACATTCCCATCAAATTTGGTTGTAATCCGCCAAGCGGTTTGGGAGATGTCCTTTTAAAAAGCTTTCTTCATTTCTATATAAGCCCCATCCCCCCGGGGCTCGGCCCCTGGGTACCCGAGGGTGATGATTTTAGCAATTCTGAAAGAAGTTATTGTAATGATGCTTCATACAAAATATCAAGGCTCTACGCCTTCCTGGTCGGGAGGAGATAATTTTTAAAGTTTTAATTAAAATTTCAGATTTGTTGCCATAGCATCCAGAGTTTTTAACGGATTTCAACTCTTTTAGGAATTTTCAAAGTGAACCACCCAAGGAACATTTCTGCCGAATTTTGTTGAAATCCGCCAAGCGGTCTGGGAGAAGATGTCATTTTAAAAATCCCTCTTTATTTCTATATAAGCCCCCATCCCCTTTTGGGCATCCCCTTGGATACCCGAGGGTGATGATTTTAGCAATTCTGAAAGAGGTCATTGTACTGATGTTTCATGCAAAATATCAAGGCTCTACGCCTTCTGGGTCAGGAGGAGATAATTTAAAGTTTTAAATAAAATTTCAGATTTGTTGCCATGGCAACCAGAGTTTTAAATGGATTTCAATTCTTTAGCAATTTTTAAAGGGCACCACTTAAGGAACATTTCTGCCATATTTGGTTGAAACCTGCCCAGCGGTCTGGGAGGAGATGTAATTTTAAGATTGTTGACGGACGACGGACACGGGACTATCAAAATACCCCACCATGAGCACTTCGTGCTCAGGTGAGCTAAAATAGATGGTCGCACAGACTGCGATTTAAGCTATCGTTGCAAGCCAATGTTGGAGGGATATCGCCGTATTGCCCCTTGTAGCGACTAGCATAAGTGTTAGTGAACTTGTAGGTATGATCCCCTGGGATTCTGAGGTTTATCGTTCTTAGATTTCAATATACATAAAAATACCTATTCGACAGTAATGGTCATTACCACTAGAAAATCTCTAACACATCAATCAGGACCGCAACAACTTGTAAAAATACTTTCAGTTCAATCACCTGTCTGTGCTATCGGTTCCATGCAAAAATATTTGGAAGTCCGTCCGAAAAACTGTCACTCTTCAGCCCTGTTCCCTCTGTGCTGGATTCAATACAAAAAACAATTGTTCATTGCGACAATATCAATCACTTCTTTTTTGTTAACTTATTTTCCCAATGTAGAATAAGGACACTTTATTTCAAGAACCCCAATTGTACCATCCTCAGTTACCCTGCCATCACCGGATGTGCCTAGGAAATAATTTGTTTCACATAATATCAAACTTGTTTCCTCTACTTTGAAACTTTCGCTGAAGGCTGTTTTTAAATCAATGTATTCCAACCTTGCTTTCTTTCATTTTCAACCCCAAGTGAAAAGCCGGTGGTAGGGCCTTGTACCTCAATTAAAAGATTTTTTTTTACATTGAAATCAAAGTTTGGGATTTCTTTGTCAATATGATCTCAGTCATTCTAGATAATTCTCATTTCCTTTGCAATATTTTCCCCCGTGATATTTGAAAATTATATTGAAATCCACGAGTACTTTTAGGAACATTAAGTGTGTTCTGGTCATGTATCAGTGTGGATTTGGTGATGCTAAAGGAATACTCTTTAGTGTCTTAAGGTTGGATGAGGCTAATCTGTTTAAGACAGATGTTGAAACCTATTGCAAACAATATTTCCTTTTAAAAGGCTATATGTAGACTGATAACCAAAATGATGTTACTACAGCTTGAATAAGCTTAACAACAAGAAGGTGCAGATAACAATATCTTTGTGCTTTCTAGATAGAAAAATGTGGAATTTAACAGATTCAGACATTATCCAAATTTTTATGTCCATATAAAAAAAAAGACACAGTTAGAGTCGACTCCTGCGGCTACAACTTTTTTTCAAATTGGACCAGTCTAAAATTTGTCGTCTGCTAATGTGTTAAACCCTGTGATAGATTAAGATACATAAATTAACGTATTCAAACACAATATCGCCTTTTGACACGCCCGAGAAAAAAAAAAAAAAAAAAAAAAAAAACCTGTGAAAAATGAAGAAACTTTTTGTTACAAGCAATTTCTACTTTATCCACAATGTTTTCTACCCAAAATTTGCTAAAAAGGGTAAAAGAAAAATCCAAAATTTCCACAGATGAAACATGCCTGTAATGGATACGTAAGAGGTTCTGACATGTAAATTCAAACGTGATTACATGTATCAACTAGCAAGCTACATGAAATTATTCACTTCAATGGTTAGCATTTTGTGTAGAATAGTAACAATTATTCTCAAAGTTCAAATACCTTAGCTGAGGGAATTTGTTTTACCCATTCCCTCTCACTGACACTATTACCACCCCAAAGAAAAACTGCTTTGGAAAACATTGTGGAAAATCAAGAAAATGTGATAGAAGAATTAATTGCTAGTAATGAGCAGTATCTCTTTTTGTTGCAACATTTTCTACCGTTAAAGGAAATCTAGACTATATATCATTTGGTTCCTACATATAAACAGTAAGTATAAGCAGACCCAACAAAATCTACTGTAGCAGAAATGACTATTTAACTGAATTAACTCTTTCGGTGATGATGCTCTTTGATGCCCCTCTATAAAAACAAAACGCTTCAGAAAACATTGTACAAAATGAAGAAATTACATGTTACAAGTAAATTTTTCATGATTCATTAGGTTAACTACTCCAAGAGATAAAGAATGTTGAAGTTCCATCAACTTAACCTTGTTGTTAGCAAAGGGTAAAGGTTAATATGCGCAATGGTGAATGTTTTGATTTGTTATTTGATAAACTTGTTTTGCATTTATCATTAGTTTGAAATGCTACCCATTAACATATTCCCGCACAACAAAATTTTAAACTAATCTAATTTGAATGAAGCTGCAGACGATAATCCATGTCGATAGAATTGAAAATTTTCCGTCTTTTGGGGTAGAAAACATTGTGGGAAATGAAAAATTGATTGTAATAAGCAATTAATTAAATTTCCACAATGCCTTTTTTGTTTGGGCGGCGTCTTAAAGCATCAATGTGTGGGCGGCGTCTAAAAGCATCAATGTGTGGGGATGAGTTGAAGTGAAGTACCCTAAAAAACTGTATCATTTGCATTTTAACTCGACTATTCAAAGATAATTTGGGGGGGGGGGCTATTCCGGTCATCCGGGCGTCGGCGACAGTAGTAATGGGCGGCAAACTAGCACCAAAAAGTTTGGTGCCAGGATGCCGTCCAAGAGGCCTTTTTTGCTCACTTGGGCACCGCAGAATTTGGTGCCCAAAGTGTCCCAGACGACCAGTGACATTTTTGCATACATGTGTAGGGTTATTTGCAAGCGGACTTAAGTCTTTTTGTGAGAAGTGTGGACTAAGTCTTTTTTGTGAGAAGTGTGGAATTTGTCATTTCTGTGGGAAAATGTGGACTTAGTCTTTTTTGGAGGTTTTTGAACATAGTCTTTTTCCAGGTGATATGCATATGTGGGGCTAAGCCTTTTATACTTATCTTCATTTCATTTGAAAGTGATAACAATGTACCCTAACGTTTCAGATTTCACACACCGTCCCGGATGACTGTGATTGGAAGAAGATAATGATAGAATTATACTCAAGTTTAACTTCATTTCATTGAAATGATGTCAAATTGGAAAAAAAAATCCAAAAGGTCCCTTTATAGGAAAATCCAATTGACTTGAAAGTTTCCCCCTCTGCATCAAATAATTCGACGAAAAATTGAATAACCACAGCCTTATAACGATCGCAGATCGTGTCTTGCGAAGCAAGACACGATCAAAGATCGTTTCGCGGTAGTACCGTCTTTTGTTATTTTTCTGAAAGACGATTGTGAATATAAGTGAATTAGACCAGACTCGCATTTTTATTATGAGAAAAATTTTTGTGTAACTTTTCGGCGTAAGGGCGCCGCAGCAAATGATTTGATTGGTCAAAATTGCCATGGTCAAAGGTCAAGAAGACCAAATAAAATCTAAGTTAAATCTGGATACAGAATAACTAGTTCTGAAATATGATCACACCGAAACGGTATCGGCTTTGAAAAAATCTTTGTATTTTTACTGAAGGTTATTCACTCCGACGGAACTATCTGTCATCGTCCGTTTCGCGCGTTTTGGTAAGTCAAATTAAAATCTACTGTTTAACTCAAAGCTCAAGATAATTTGAATGAATTTTGTCCATTGAAATTATACATTTTTTTTTATTCTTAACAGATTGAATAAAAACTGCATTAGTTTGTACTTGTTCCATAACCGCAATTGACATAGGGCAGGTTTTACGGGTGATTGGGGTGACCTCCACTGGACTTGGGAATGAGTAAAACCTTTCTCAGCCATTATCAGTTTCAGACCTGAATTTTTAACCAACATTGGCTTTGGCGCTTTTGAATCTCAGAAGTCTGGATAGAAATATCATTGAGATAAAGAGAAGTTGCTTTTCATAATCAATTTCTTCTTTGCCAGGAAAGTTCTCCATGATTGTACTTCTTCAGGGCGTCAGATCATATGTGGTAATGAGTTAACCCATAATCAATCCCACACAATGCTGCTTTTGCTCCCCCCCCCCGCACAAAATAATAAAGAAAAGGCTTGTTTCAAGCAATTTCCTTCATCATCATAAATGTTTTCTTCCCAAAAAGACCAGGAATTTAGAGATTTTATTGACCAAATATTACTGTCAGTGTCAGCAGCTTCTTGAACCCTTTTCCCACAAGCAAATTCTCTTTTTCACACAATATTTTCTACCTCATTGGATGTTTTCATTTCAAATTGCATCCAATTTTCAATGCCATCTGCAACCTCTTTCATTTTGAACCAGTCTGAGATTTTAAAAACAGGAAAGGGTTTAATTTGAAACTGTCCAACTTTTGTGGTCTGATAATAGGTTAATATGTGTATATGGTTGCTAATATTTGAAACGTATTCAGACTGCTAGCTTTGTTGTAAAGGGTCGTTACTCTGAATGAATACATTTTTGTGTCATTGTTCATGAAAGAGATGGATAATCAAGAAATAAATAATTTCTTTATTATTAATCGTTTTAACCCATTTCCACTCAGTGACGCTTTTAGACGCCCCCCAAGGAAAAAAGCTTTGGAAAACTTTGTTGAAAATAAGGTCAGTCCAGAATTTTGCCGTCTGGTAATGGGTTAAAGCTTAATTGGTGACAAAGATTTTAATTTTTATCCCAATTTTTTGTCTTTTAACCCCCATTTTTGCAAAGCAGAGGGTAAAAAATCCCTATCAAAAACCTGAGTGGGATACTGATGGCAGGGATTATAAGTTAAGGACAAGGGTTTTGTGAGCCTGAAACTCACAAATTTGCCAGGGCTCTCAAACTTTTCTGATGTAAGTCCAAGGAATCCTCTTAGACTCACCCTCAACTTCTGGAAGGAACTGTATATAAGATTTTTATGGCCATAGCGGTCAATTGGTTTTCAACATTTAACCTCAGGGCTTTGAATTGAATGTTTCAGATTCAGGCTGTGCTGGACCACAGTTGGTAGGGTGTAGGACTCCTAATCATGGGGTCACAGGTTTGATTCCTGGCTACAAAAATTATCCTCTCTAATATTAATAATCTACCACCAATAGGTGGATTATGGTAAACCCTAGTTGGCTGAGCAGCTAGAGGCTTAGAAAGGATAAAGTGATATTACTGGTGTACCAAGAATCCTTGGTAAGGTGCTGAAGCTGTAACAATATGACTGAAATACAGTTGGAGTTAAAATCATTCAGTCCATCAAACAATGTTTTTAGCCTTTACCATACAATCTCACTCATGCTATGTAGAAAATGAACAGTTAAAAACATTGTGAGAAAAGAAGAAATTGTTTGTAATAAGCAATTTCTTTGAACTTTTCTCATAATGTTTTCTACATTATCTTGCACTTATTTTTTAAATTTTAGAAGCTTTGAATTTCGACTGCAACCTCTTCAGACACATTACCACATCAGAAAATTTTAGACTTGTCTGAGTTGAAAGAAGGTGATGGCCTCCCAAATCTGAACCCATTATAGAGGCAACAATGTTTTAGACTAGGCTAAACTGAAATAAGGTCCAGACAACATTTCAATGTCTGCTACATTTAAAATAGGTAGAAATCATTGTGAAGAAAGGAGAAATTGACTAAGCAATTTCTCTTTTTACCACTAAAAACTTTGATACTTCACAGCTTCAAAAATAAGAATTGTGCATTAATGAGTTATGCAATGACCCTTATAATGCACAGTTACAAACACTTGAGTCCCTTGGGGGAAGATTGAAATCCTGCCAAGATTGACTTAAAAAGCTGCTCATCATGTCCTCTCAGGCCTCTTTGTCATTTTTGTAACTTAACCCTTTAACAAGTGAATATCTATTTCGATCTTGCTGTTGAGTGTGGATGTCTGGTGACTGGAGTACTCTCCATACTGATCTGATAATTGTTAATCTATATCTATTTACCATTTTCCTAAAGGATGGGTCACCCAGCTATCCATGATGTCATGCATGGTTTTGAGATGTCATCAACATTTTAACACTTGTCATGCTGGATACACTACCTTATTGAATCGCTGTAAAATCAAAGGTATGAAAGCACTGATAGAACTTGTTCAAAATTCAATATTTCTTTTAGAAATCAACTTCATAAACAACTCTGGCAGGGAAAGTACAAGCAGGAGGTGTAGACTGAGATCAGACTGCACTTACTTGCAGGCTGATCTTTCTCTAAAGCTCCTGTCTAAACCAGAATATTCCGGGTTCAGAATGACAAGGGTTAAAATTCAGAAATTTTGAATTTCATATTTTAAAAAGAAGATTGTTTAAATTGACATTAATCAATTACTTTTGGTTGGTTAAAAATGGATTAAACTGATGTTGCTAGATATTCAATCAATCAGGACCATATAAATTGTGTCTCCTTATTCAAAATCATGTATGGGGGTTCGATTCCCTCCCAAGACGTTATAAATAGCTGGTGCATAAAGGGACAAATTGTCTGGTGGTCCCACATGATTTTGAATTAAAAAAAAAAAAAAAAAAACAAAAAAAAAAAAACATACATTATTGAATGAAATAAACCATTTAGAAATCAAGGCCACTGGCCACTGGCCTAATTGCGATGAAAAATGATTGGCATCAGGGTGATATATTTGGTGATTAATATTGACTGAAGAAAAGTGTTTGATTAATGCCTTAGTTGCCATGATTTTGCACCAGGATTGCATATTTTCTAGTTTTACTCTGATTGATGGATCCGCAGATACCAAGGTCTAGGTCATTCAACAAGGTCAAGGTCATTTGTCAAGGTCAAACAACTTCATAAACTTACTTAAAAACCTTAACATTTACAATTACTTCAAGCCTATTTAAGATTCATTGCTCATATTTGGCAGGATGATGGAAATGGGAAAATTCTTTTTTAAATGCTTTGTCATGCTGTATGAATAATCTTACTGAATTGCTGTAAAACCAAAGGGCTGAAAGCACTGATAGATATAGTTCAAAAACCAATATTTCTATTAGAAATCAATCTCATAAAAACTTATGTGCAGGTTGTTCTTGGTCTACATCTCCTGCCAAAACTTAATTATTACGGATTCAGCATGACAAGGGTTAAAACTATTCAATTTATTCATTTACATACCCTGCTGTAGGCAGGGTGAGGCTTATCTTGGCCAAAATTGTGTCTGCCCATCTGAATGTATATTTATTTTTTTAACTAAAATTCTTTAAGATCGTTTTGGGGGGAAATTTCACAGAATATGTGTCATGAAAATAATTGGGTTTGGGTTATACATTTTTAATGGATCACAGAAAACTAGCTTGTTAACTTCTTCTACTTGTCCTGCTGAATCCAGTTAACTCAGTTGATAACACCCCATGCTCATAATGCACCAGTGACGGTGATATAACTAAAATATTGTTTGACCCATTTCCACACAATGAAGCCTTTTGACCCCTCGCCCGAAAAAACAATTGAGGAAACATTGTATGAAATTGCATGTAACAAGCAATTTCTTCATTTAAAACAATGTTTTCTGTCCAGAAAGTTGATCATTCTAAAATTCTATTAGCTTCAAATTGTCATCTCCAACTCCTTTGAATTTGGACTTGTCTAAAATGTTGCCATTTGGTAATGGGTTAATTGGTGTTAAACTTTATGCAATCAATCAATCGATTGTACTTATCCTGACATGATGATGGATTTAGATGCAATTTTCATAATATGTATATCATCGCTTTGCCTTTTTCAAACCGAACAGTTTTAGCTCAACTGAACAGAACATGCTCTAGGTGAGCTTTTGTGATCATGCCTTGTCCGGCGTGCGACATGTTTAGTCTGGCAACATCTTATGTGTACTCTAGAGGCCAAATTTTTGGGTCAAATGTGATTTTTGTCAGAATATTTGTCTCCATTAATTCCCGGTCAAGTTTTGGTCCCTTGGGGTAATATATTAGGTCAAATCTTAGAAAATACCTTGTGTCCACTCTAGAGGCCACATTTTTAACTCAAAATTTTAATGTCTTGATATTCGGTCAGAATATTTATCATCATAAATTTCCCGGACCGCCGTTATAACGCAGTTTGTAACCGCTTCAGCCGCCGCGATATAACTAGAATACAGTTAAAGTGATTGATTGAATGAGGTTTAACGCCACTTTTAACAGTTTTTCAGTCAGCGGCTGGAGACCCAACCACGGATAACTGGTATTTCACTAACCAGTACTACCATTACATTCTTTCTCAGCCTCCAGCTGTTATCCCACTTAGTTTTACGATTGTCCACTTTTGGTGAGACACAAATGCCCGAAGGACATGTGCCGCCGCTGGGGATCGAACCCATGACATCCTATGATTGAAGATTAGGTCCTTGGTTACTTTAACCTCGTTTCTTTATTAGCTCACCTGAGCACAACGTGCTCAAGGTGAGCATTTGGTATCACCTTTTGTCCGTCGTGCGTCGGAAGTCGTCAACAATTCTTTAAACATCTTCTCCTCAGTAACCACTGGGCGGAATTCAACCAAACTTGGTAGGAATGTTCCTTGGGTGACCCTTCTCAAAAGTTGTTCGCGGATTTTTGATTGACCCCCAAATATGGGCGTGGCAGGGCGTGGCAGTTTTTAACTTAGAAATCTTTAAACATCTTCGCCTCAGTAACCATTGGGCCAATTTCAACCAAATTTGGTATGAATGTTCCTTGGGTCACCCTTTTCAAAAGATGTTCATGGAATTTTGATTTATGCCCAAATTTGGGCGTGGCAGGGCGTGGCAGTTTTTGACTTAGAAATCTTTAAACATCTTCTCCTCAGTAACCATTGGGCCAATTTCATCCAAACTTGGCATGAATGTTCCTTGGATGACCCTTTTTAAAAGTTGTTCGCAGAATTTTGATTTATGCCCAAATATGGGCGTGGCCGGGCGTGGCAGTTTTTGACTTTGAAATCTTTAAACATCTACACCTCAGGAACCATTGGGCCAATTTCAACCAAACTTGGTATGAATGTTCCTTGGGTGACCTTTTTCAAAAGTTGTTCGGCAGAATTTCGTTTCACGCCCAAATATGGGCGTGGCAGTTTTTGACTTTGAAATCTTTAAACATCTTCTCCTTAGTAACTATTGGGCCAATTACAACCAAATTTGGTATGAATGTTCCTTGGGTGTCCCTTTTCAAAAGTTGTTCGCAGAATTTTGATTTATGCCCAAATATGGGCGTGGCAGTTTTTTTAACTTTGAAATCTTTAAACATCTTATCCTCAGTAACAGTTGGGTCAATTTCAACCAAACTTTGCATGAATGTTCCTTTGGTGACCCTTTTCAAAAGTTGTTCCTGGAATTTTGATTAAGCCCA
Source organism: Fragum fragum (assembly GCA_946902895.1). Classification (NCBI taxonomy): domain Eukaryota; kingdom Metazoa; phylum Mollusca; class Bivalvia; order Cardiida; family Cardiidae; genus Fragum; species Fragum fragum. The sequence continues at coordinate 26,786,547 of OX336377.1, read as the reverse complement.
AATATGGGCGTGGCAGGGTCAGGAACTTTTTTGACTTTGAAATCTTTAAACATCTTCTCCTCAGTAACTATTGGGCCAATTTCAACCAAATTTGGTATGAATGTTCCTTGAGTGACCCTTTTCAAAAGTTGTTCTAGAATTTTGTTTGATGATCAAATAAGGGCTTGGAAGGGTAGGGCAGTTTTTGACTTTGAAATCTTTAAACATCTTCTCCTCAGTAACCATTGGGCCAATTTCAATTTTGAATCATCTTACATTAGTCAGGTGAGCGATTTTAGGGCCATTCTGGCCCTCTTGTTATGATAACGTTTGGCAAAGAAGATAACCGAACAAAACAATACTTTGCTAGCTTACAGTACTTTTCAGTACTTTGATTTTAAATACATGTACATATCAATGACTGATAAAACAAAACAAGAAAAACACCATTTCATAGGATCTCTGGTTCCTCAGCCAAATTTGGGTACCAATTGCCTAATCCTTTGCCATTTTGTAAAACTCTGAACAGATTTTGGCTATAAATGAATTACACTAGTAAATTCGAAGTGATAGAAATTTTAATAATAAATACAGTGTATTTCTTGTTGTATTTAAGATACCAAATGATATGACATGATGGAGTTCGCATACATTTTGGAAGTTTTAACTGTCAATGATTAGAAACTGCGATCGTTCTGAGGCTTTGCCTTTTTCATATTAGCAATCTTTTTAAAGAGCGTATAACCCTTGTAAAAAAAAATTCGACGTCGCTTGAGAGCGAGTATTGATTTGTGATGTATCATGACGTAAACATTATAAACTTCGCTAGCCGTTTAATCCTAGAGTGACTGATGAATTTGTGACGTATTACAATGACGTATATAGCTCGCTAGCTGTACATCCAAGTCTATTGAGAAAAAGAATCATCATGACGTTTGATGACGAATACAATTCCGCTAGTAGTTTACAAGAATTTTACTGTGGATCATCACCTCATGTAGATGAATTAGTGGAAAGGAAAACACAAATATTACATTTTCTACAATTTATCGAACTATGAACTGACAACAAAAAACATGAACATTTTTACACAAAGATGATATTTATCCCGGATTATGTTTTCGACGGTGTAAGCGCTTATCGTCCCGTTCAGATTTAAATGCTTGGGGATTCGAAATTTAAAGACATGAGGCCAAAAAACATTAATTTTCTCAACAACTGCGAAATTCAAGCAAAAAACGTCAAATATTTACCTTTTCACATGTCATTTTGATGGGCAGCCATTTTTGTTTACTCTGATGATGTCGTATTATGTTTTCGACGGTTCTCATTGGTCTATGTAAATGAGGTTCAGGGTGATCAGAAAGTTTGGGTACCTTTTCCATTAAACAGTAAAATGATAACTTAAGGTTACAAAAATCATAAAAAACTGAAAACAATGTTTTTCATATCTTCAAAATTTTAATATCTTTTAAGTTGATTCAAATTACAAAAAAAATAACAACAAACAAACAAGAAAAAATAAAATGTGCTTAATTTTACTGTTCATTGGTGCAGGAAGGACACAGATGGTTAAATAGGGCAATTTGTCTAGATCTTTCACACTGTGACTCTTACAAACTACACATTTGTCTGTGTCTGCAAAATCATGATCATCTGAATCCGAAGCAGAATCACTTATAATTTGGGGTTTTGATTTCTTCATGGGTATAGGTTGTTTAGTACTGGTACTAGCAGTAGGGGAAACAGGTCGCTTAAGTTTAGGTTGCTTTTGCTCAGATACGTGTTTCTTTACAGCAGCATACACATCATCTTCTGTAACAGCCTTTCCTCTAACAACTTTACTTAGTGTTTTTCTCACTTTAGCAATTGGCCCATTCTGCAAAACCTTACTACCCATTTCTTCCAAAAAAAATTCTAGCATTTGCAACATCAGTAGCTTGATGACAACTAGCTGCATCTGTTTCGGCCTGGGGATTATCTGGTGAAGTTTTGGTGTTGCTCACAGGGCGGAAACACAAGGGAAGGAGCAATGGACGCATCACTGACATCTGGATTAACGGATAGACTCCACAACGTTTAAAAGCAGATTGAATGTTTACAGGTGTTAGAGTTGAAGTGTAAACTTTGCTAGCAACTTTGCTTCCACCATAACGGGTAATTACACATCCACCTGATTCCCTCAAATATTGATGACATGGTGCATTCCATCCATCTTCAAAAGGTGAAAAGCATGAAACATCCATTGGCTGTAATAAGTGGGAGCAGTGGGGAGGTAAGACAAATAAAATTATATTCTTAGATCTAGCCCACTCTATAAGACCAAGAGATGCATTACTCTTGTAACCATCATACAAGACGATTACCGGATTGTCTTTACTACGACTAGGAAGTACTGGTTCCAAGTGTTCACACATGTATGAGGTAAAGATTTCAGTACTTGACCATCCTGACTAAGAGACAGCCCCTTTGGATCCAGCTGTTGCTCCATCTAGCAAAGAGGGTAGCATCCTGGCACCTTGGAAAACAAAAATGGGTGGGACCTGTTGACCTACAGCATTTCCTCCACCAATTACAGTTACTGTTTTGGACTTCCCAGCAGTAACAGCTTGTGCCTTATAATGGGCCCCTGTTACAATCTTAGGGGGTTTGTGTTCAATATTCAATCCCTTTCATTAATGTTATAAATGTGAGATGGCTTATCTTTCAAGTTATACTTTGTAAGTATTCTGTCAAGCTCTTGAAAATATCTGGTAACGGTTGGTCGGGTTGCAGATTTTGCACGAGAAATTTCCAAACTTCGAGGCTTTTTCACCTTCAATTCAGGCCATCTTCCAAGAAAGCTATACAACCATGTAATGCTTAAAGGTTTCATTTTGCTCTCAAGTCCCAAGTGCACTGCGTAATCAGTGGCAAGATAAACGGTTTCTTGTCTGGAATAACCATAGCCAAGTTATGCCATGGATGTCAAATGTTCAGCTAGGAAAGCCTGTTCCTGACTGAACAAGGTGTCTGGACCAGATTTCACAGTGTCTATATCTACTCTCCCCGTCAATCTGTCTTTCAGTGTAGTGATAGGCACATTGAACATCTTTGCTACTCTCTCAACTGGTAATCCTTTCTCTATAACTGTTTTGTATGCGTCATTCAAGTTATCTGCAGAATATGACCTCTACTTGCCACGAACAGGACACTTATTCTGAAATTTGATTAAAAAAAACTAACTATTTTTTAAAAAAATGAGTTGTTGATTGTACATCTAATGGACAAAGATATATGGAGATCTTGATTATAGAATTATACAAATGTGTTTTCCTATAATTCATATAGATATCCTCATTTAGTATCCTTATTTGGAAAAATAGTTCATAATTGGTTGAAAATATGACTTTATATAGAGAGAGACACCAAAATATGATTTTAAGAAGGGGTCATTTCATTATTTAAAGTAGGACTTATTATGACAAAATTATACAGTCATGAAAACTAAAGCTAATAAACAAAAAGGAAATCGAAAACATTGAAACCAAGTACGTTTATGTTGTGTAAGGACACCTATTTTTTGGTAAACATTTTTGGACCACACTGTACAAGAATTTTGACAGGTCACGTGACGTTCCGAAGGAGAATTGCCTGCTGCAGACGATTCTTAATATTCTTTTAGTTTTATGAATAAAAAAAACTTCTTTTCTAGTGTATCATAGTAACACAAAAATAGGAAATAACAAAATATCAAGTTTTACAAGTGTGTTACAGTTTTTTTAAGTAATTTACCTGCCGGATTTCCATATTTCATTGGAATGACAGTTGTGCGGCTCCAAGAGATGTTTTTTTACGTAAATCAGGGCGGAGCTAAGACAAATCTCGCGAGAAATCGGTGAACTCGTAAGAAAGTCATCACCGTCGAAAACACAAGAACGTCGAAAACATAACGCGCTACGATACATAACACAATGTCGATAGAATTCTGTATGAACCACGATGTAGCAATACGATCATTCCTGTTGAGAATCTGTGTACCGAATGTCTTTCTGAAAAGTTTATGTAACTTTTATTGAGAAGTTTATGTAACTTTTATTCTCTTGATCATGAATCGTTTGATGACGTAGAGCAATGTCGGGTACATTCGGACGTCGTATCGATTCGGACATACGTTCTCCGTGTAAAATGCGAGCGAATTTTACAAAGACTTGCGCATGCTTGAAGAGTTCCAGCGCGGCCACTTTTTGAAAATCTCTCCTCGTCACCGATAGTCATCGTATACGTTTCCCCCGAAAAATCGCTATTTCATACAGGTACGTAACCAATGACCTATAAATAGATCCGTTGTGAAGGTAAGATTATGCTAGTGTATCTTTACACGAAAATAAATGTTGTCCTAAATCATAATGACGTTGCATGAATTTGTGTGATGTTTTTATATGTCGGAGAAGGATATGGCTGTTATTTATAGTAAAAGAATACTGTCAGCTCTGACCCGACGAAAAGCACATAAGCCGGGTCAGATTGGACAGTTTTATAATTATTAAAAATTTACATAATGTTCTAAGTGCAAGTCCGGTTAACGGATACGGTAGCGACGCAATGCGAAGGTTGCGGGTTCGAAGCGTATTACAAGGATTTTTTTTCATCATCTATTGTTGGATGGGGTTACCCGATTCAGTCATTCTGCACAGTTCTGAGTGCACGATTATTTTTATCTTTTTTTTTTTTTTTTTAAAAGAGGCAAAATGCTAAATGGGTCCAAATTAAATTTAGAAATAACTGCATCGTAAATATAAATGTCCGAATTGTTAATATTAAGGTGTTATTTTACTTTCGTCTAAATCATCGTTGGGCGAGCAAATTTGGGAAAAAAAATCGTTACTACAGTTTAATCAAATTGTAGTTTGAATATTTTGTCGCCTAACGATGATATTTCATTATCGAAGGTGCATTCGAGTTTTATTCCAAACGTCTTTTACTTTCTATATCATTTGGTTTGAATATGGAGATTCTACGGGACCATATAGTTTATACCAAGAATTATACTTTTGCACTTTCCCTGGTGATATCTTGACACTGTCTTTTCAACTGATGGATCGCCACTGTCAATTAAAATCCGATTGACCAATTGTTTTACGAACCCCCCCACGATTTGCTAACTAACATCATTTGACTCCTCATTTAAAAAATATTGTTGGAGACGATTTTGCTTGTGGCTAACATTCCGTCATCTACTTTTACTTCGTACTCATATTACGTCAATGCTGCGCAAAATGTCAGTACTTTTAGGTTGTGCCTTTTTTGTACATAATGGTGTGAACTTTTTAATTTGTTTATTTTCAGAATGAGTAGCCAACTCAAAGCAAAGAAAAGAAGGAAGCACGATTTGAACCATCTGTCTGCGGCTTTAAAAGTAGTACAATCCAATGCTATGTCGGTGAGGAGGGCAGCTGACGTCTTTTCTATCCAGAAGTCCACGTTACACGAAAAACTAAACGAGAAGACACCACTTGTGTCTGTTCGAAGGACAGTATTAACTCTCGAGGAAGAGAAGACCATTACGGATTGGGCTCTATACATGGCTCGCATTGGATATGGGCGCACATGAGATGAGATAATGCAGACTGCCAAGCACATTCTAGACGACGACAAACGGCCTAACCCTTTAAGGACAACAGACCTGGAAAGGATTGATGTTCGGTTTTGTTAAGAGGAACCCATCGATTGGAGAACGGAATCCTCAACTGCTCGGAAAAGAAAAGGCTATCATATCACCAGAGAAAGTTAGAAAATGGTTTGAGGACTACGAAAAGTATATTTGTCACGAAATATCGGAACCACAACTTCTACTAGATCCCAGCAGGCTTTTTAATGCCGATGAATCGGGTTCTCTTTATGCCCTAAATCAGGGAAAGTTGTCGTACAAAGAGGATCTCGCACTGTTTACAACTTCGGAAGCTCGGATAAAACCCAAATCACCGTATTGGCATGTATGAGTGTATGAGTAAACAGATGGTTGTATACCCTGGCCAGCGATTCTCGTATAACCCAAGATGCATTAATGGGGCGGTCAGAAAACGAATTGATGGACTCTGATCTTTTTTGCACATGGGTTAAAGACATATTCATACCCTCTGTAGACAATCGCGGTATACCGAAACCAGTAGTTCTATTTGTAGATGGACACTCAACCCATATGGCTATAAGATTGATTGATTTATGTCGCGCTAATAAGATAGAACTGTACTGCCTTCTTGAAGACGCCTCACATGTTCTCCAGCCACGTGACCTCAGATTATTTCACGCTTTGAAAGAAGCTTGGCGACATGCAGTCAGAGATTACAAGATAAACCATATTGGGGAATATGTCACAAAGCAATCTTTTGCAGAGGTATTCAAAGGGGCCTGGAAGAAAACCACAACTATAGCCAATGCCGTAAATGGATTTCGTGAGGCTGGTCTCTTTCCGCTTAACCCATCCAAAGTTTTAAACAGTTTGAAACTTTAACCCGCCTCATTGTTCAGGCAAGAAAAACATACATCGTTACCAACTGCTTCATCCGCATCGACACCAAAGGAGGTGGGAGACGCACATACTCAGCCAGATGACTAGATACACATTCAGCAACGAAACCCGTCCAAAACCTATCCAAGGGGTGAACATAATTGGTGGTGACTTCTCTGAGACTGTTGATTTCGAATTGATTATCGAATTTAGCAAATACAATAACGTTAAAAATAAGGTTGCTTGCAAATTGAACCTCTTTTCTCAAGCCTCCGGTATTCTTAAGGTGACATTTTTTACTGCCTTGATCTGGTGTAAGATCAAATCCCAAGGTGCAAATCCAGCATCATATTCCTCTTTTGTTATACCAAACGATTTTCAGCTCCAATGGATTTGGTGGCGTTGAACAAGGATAAATATGATCTCAGGCTGAAACGGTTTACCATGAATACTGTGAACGTTGCACGATAAACCTACCTTTGTGACGTTGAATGGGTTTGATGTAGAACTTCCATTAAAGGCACCATTTGATACCATCAGACCAATTCAAATAAGTTTTGGTAATTGTCCTTGGAATAGATGATCTACTTTAGATCGACTACCGTCTGTGATGGAAAATGTTTTAACTTCTACTCTACGCATAGAAATTCTCATATTGTTCTGTGCAACAAGCTGATTCAGGTTGTTTGCAACTACTGTTGATAATTCAACATTCCTCGCGTGAAAACTGTTTCAAACTGGATCTTTACTCTGTGTGCACCTGCATGTCCCGTTATGCAAAAATTCTGGACGTGATTTGTTTAATCTAAGTCGAATTTCAACTTCATTAGGAATATATTTTTCTTTAGAAAGACATCTAAATGAAGACGTCCAAATAATTACTCGGTCTTGGTTTATGAAACAACAGCTTTTCATGTTTTTAACACCTTGTTAGATCCAGTGATTTGAAAACCATTCATATGTCCTACTGTGTCTTTAATCCAGAGTTCTCCTGCTTTTAAATGGGTGTCTTTGCTTTCTGGACTCTATGACAGGTTTTCAATGTAGGCTCTGTAGGGATATTTGTCACTTCCACAGGTTACCAATTTGTTATTGAGGTAGAGATCAATGATACTGAACATGCTATGTAAAAAAATATTTACTGCAGCAATATCTTCACCATCTCCTAAAGGCGAACCGTCTGCTGCTTGAACAATCTCGAATTTCACATACAAGTTGGACTGTGATAAGTCTGTCCAAAACTCTGAATGTGGTGAAATCATAAACTCTAATTGTGAATCATTTGCAATTGATGCAACAGGATAATGTTCAACCCATTGTGTTTCCTGTACGTTTGTCATGGTTGGTGGTACTGATGTTACATCCAATTCGATTTTACTGCATTCACATGATCCACTTTGCATCATTTTTGTCGAGCCCGCTTGCGGTGTGCGAGACATAGTTGTTACTATGACAAGTCGGTGTTTGTGCGTTAGTGCGTTTGTTAGTCCGTTAGTCCGTCCGAATTTGTCCGGGCAATTACTTCTACATTTACGGATTGATTTCAAAATAACTTGGCACAATTATTTTCAATTATGAGTAGATGTGCCATTTGAAAGAATTTTTGGAGAGCTTCAAGTTCAAGGTCACAGCTCAGGGTCAAAGACTAAAATTGTGCTTGTCCGGAGCATTTCTCCTTCGATTATGGATGGATTTCTAAATAACTTGGCACAATTATTCTCCATGAGTAGACATGCCACTTGAAAGATCTTTTTGGATAGCTTCAAGTTCAAGGTCACAGCTCAAGGTCAAACACTAAAATTGTGTTTGTCCGAAGCATCTCTCCTTCAATTTTGGGTGGATTTCTGAATAATTGGCATAATTGTTTCCCATCAAAAGATGATGTGCCATTTGAAATAACTTTTTGGATAGCTTCAAGTTCAAGGTCACATCTCAAGATCAAGCTCTAAAATTTTGTTTGTCCGGAGCATTTCTCCTTCAATTATTGATGGATATCTAAATCATTGGCACAATTGTTTCCCATCATGAGTACATGTGCCACTTGAAGTAATCTTTTGGATTGCTTCAAGTTCAAGGTCGAATCTCAAGGTCAAGCTCTAAAATTGTGCTTATCTGGAGTATGATACCTACAAGATTGCGGGCTCGACAGCAGTTGTTATGGGACAACCATCTAATTCTTATTGATTTTTGAACTCGAGAATTTAATCAGAGAATTTAATAAAAATATGTCTATACTCTTTGCTTTGTCAATGTGATCCTACCACGATGAGATCGTGAATGAGACTGATGTGGATTCGATGGATTCTTTTTCGCGTGTTTTTAAGAGAAAATCGGTATTTCAAATCGATCAACCGGAAACATGTTTTCTCGCATTTCTGTCCATTTCCACGCATGCTCATAAACGTGAAGTGAAAATCTATGTGATCGCTTCCATCTTGTTTCATCGCTGATGAAGAAAATTATTTACTTGCTGAATGCCAACAGCCGCCTTTTAGTCTTGAAAATCCAGGAAAATGGTTCAAAACTTTGACTTAATATATCCATAGTAAATTGTCTAATGAATTGTCAAAATGAGAGAAACAATTTCCTCGCGTTTTAAGATAGAATCTAGGTCAGTGGTTAGTTGAATTAGCGAATACACGTAAACTGATTGCTAGTGATTTGACCTGGCAGGGCCGAGCAAATTTACACCCCGTATACACAGTAAATGTAACTAGGTACAACCCTGTTATAGTCGCGATTCAAGCACCTATTTAACCCCATCGAATAAAACACCTTTTGCCTCAAATTCTACTAAATCTTTGAAACGGACATGTAGTACTTCAATTGTGATAATAATATGCTCAACGAAAATAGAATTGAATGCCAACTTTAATTTCTTTACCTTTTATCATTTAACCTTTTACCACACAACCACAAATTTTCACGCACAAATGAAATAATATTAAGGAAAACGTTGTGATTAAATCAAAATAGTTATTTAGGTAAGCAGTAAGGGGTCATGATGGATTGAATAGGGCTTAACACAACTTTTAATAGTATTTCAGTTATATCGGTGCAGGTGGAGCTCCTTACCATAGATTCCTGGTAGTTCACATACCAGTACTACCACTACATCCTTTTCGAGCCTCCAGCTGCTCCTCCTACTAAGGTGTACGATTTACTAGCTCATATGGAATTATTGAGCACGATTACCAGCAAAACCGCTCTCCTTACTTTCAGTCCTTTGATTTATTTATACCTGAAAGCAATCTTTTTGTCAAATGTTTCAAGGATTGTTTTCCCCGTGACTTGAGAATCATTTAGGGTTTTTACGATGCAACAAGATATTTTGCTATTCCTATTCCTTGTTTAATACCTTCATCATTTATTGCATTCAGTTCTGATTTACCAAAGGTGTTACTGATCGTACGGCCGATTTAAACAAAGATCCTAATCCAAACCCATACCGATGTCTTACACCTTTATAAACAGGAATCATTTTTACAATTTGAAAATTATTTTGTATCACGCTTACGAAAATTCAGCTTTACTATTGTCTTGCCAATGACAAAATGAATATGATGACCAGAATCACCTGTTATATTAATGTGAATAAAATCAAAATCTGATTTTGATACTGGAAAGTAGTGTGGAAATATAATTTCATGATTGATACGCTGGCTTCCATTATTATCTTCAATGGATTTGGATGCTTTGAATAGAACAACTCGAATTATTGGTGCTAATGTATCTCCAACAATGGAATGTTCAACAATGTCAGAATAAACAAATAAATGATTATATCCTGCACCAATATTGAATATTTAAACATTTTTCAAAAGGACATCATGGTGAATAGTTCTTCCATTATAAATAGGATCTCCGCCAAGTTTTTGAAATAATGAAGGATTGAATTTCATTCCTATGTTTGTTACATTAAAAAAATCAATCTTTGACCGTTTGACGATTCAGAGTATGAAATATGAATACTTACTCCCTTAGCATGGAGAGCTTTCCCAATTTCATTATCAATACATTCGTTAGTTACATCTAAAACATGAGATGGTGAACTGTAGGATCCTGGTGGAAAGTGGAATTTAAGTGCCTACTTCACTGGTATTCCATGTGAATTGGAATCTGTGACAATGATTTCTAATAGGTCACCCTTTCTCTCATTCTCGGTAGATATTTTTTTGTAAATTTCAACATCTGTAGTGATGATATCGAAACCAGCTTCTTCTTCATTTATGTTCAAAAATTGACTTGGTGTAATCAATTGTGTTAACACAACTTCCCAAGTTTCCTTATCAATATGATTGTACATTTTGGGTAACTTTACTTTGAAACAACATTGGGTGTATGTTGGAAATAGTTCAAAGAACGATCACTTGGAAGTGTTATGTAAAATGAGTTCATTTTTACTGGATACTGGGTCTTTGGGCTTTTGCTTCAGTATGCTTCCCATGAATGAAGACTTTTAGGAGTATGTTCCTTTTATATAGTATCTAAAAGGTTTTTTGAGATATTTATTTGCATCCATTGCCTTCTTCATAAGTTTCAAAACTAGATTTCGAAGATGATAACGGTTTTGGTGCTACTTCTTCTAATGACTATTTGTTAGGCTTACTTTGTCTTTAAAACATTGTGGAAACATTCTTACGTACATCTTATCTCGGATATGATTTTTTTTTTTATTTTTTCCTTGTTTGCTTTTTGATAACCTTTCATTGATGATGGTGTTAAAGACAGAGACGTAATAGGTTGAAATGTTGATTGTTTCCTAGATCCTTGCAGGATGCACCCCGATTTCGATTCCTAAAAATGGACGTCTTGATGAGAATTTGTGTTTCGCAGTCGTGATTTTTTCTTGATATTTGAGTCATATTGATACCAATTTTATTATTTTTGCATCAAATGATTTGTCGCTGTAGTATTTATCTATTTCTAACGAATTTTGCCAAAGGGGTTTAATGTTGTTGTATAGTTTCGGTAAAACATGGTAATTTTACAGTAAATTTCCGCTGTAATGATGCTGGATGCCATTTGAGATGTAGATGTAGGTTTTAGAATAAAAAGGATTTGTTTACTTGTCACAAAATTATGATAATGTGAAAATCCTAGAAACTTATAAACCGTGCAATGAATAAGATAGAACTCTGTGTACGGCTAGCGGATAAAATTCCACTGAAGTATTTTTTCATTTCATAACACGCGCGCGTCAGTAGACTTAGTTTTTTTTACGAGAAATGGGGACTTGGTTGTAAACCTGGCTAAACTTTTTGTTGTGTAAACTTATTTGGCTAAAGAAAAACCTTGACATGCAATGGTGCATTGCTTTTTTTGTTATAGTTGTGCATTTCCCGTATAATTTGTTAAGGTTTTACATTTTAAATGAAGTATAATAACTTGACCAAGATTTCTTGTTCTTTGTGTCCATACCCGTATTAGGGAAAATATCTTTAAGATTTCTCAGATGCTCCAAATTGTGATTGGTATTGACAAAACGGTCTGATGTATGGCGGGGGTCAAATTGCAAATGATGTCTGTTTCTATGCATAAGTCTGGCATTTGCTGTACAAATTTCTTGACTTCAGCAGACTCATTGGTTGGGTCTTAACAGAATGACGTGGTATGTTCAACTGGCATAATTTTGATGTACACCTCTGCTGATCCTTGTCCTTTAGCACTTCTCCAACAGTTTTTGCATTACTGAGCGCAAAAAGAAGGTTCCCGATGTGACTACATGCTTGAACAAGTCTGCAAAATTACAATTAATTTCAATATGAAGAAAGGGAAGGATATAAAATTCATCTGCATTTTCAAATAAAAGGACAACCAAGCACTGGAATGGATTCAAACTGAGGAGGATCAACCTTTAATATTTGTTTCACAGGCTTCACAAGCAACTCCATACAACATCTGAAATCAAACTTTGGAAAATGTAGTTCTGTCAGACTTACTAAAAAATCAAATGGAAAAAGATATAGTAAATGGCATTTACATATTTTATCTGCATTCTGTTTGAAGATTGTCAAATGATAAAAACAAGTTTGTCCTGAATTGCTAATGGAAGTAAAGATCTAGGGCAATAGATAAATTCTTCATTTCAGATTCATTTACTGCATTGAAAGTTAATGAAAGGTTTAACCCATTCCCACACAGTCCGTCTTTTTAAGCTCCTCAAGAGAAATGATTTTGAAAACATTGTGGAGAATGAAGAAATTGTTTGTTAGAAGCAATTTCTTCATTCTCCACAATATTTTCTGACCCAAAATACAAGATTATTATTATTCAATTGAATTAAAAAAAGTTTTCTCCAACTACTTTCCATTTGGGCCAATCTATTTTTTCTTGTGTGGTAATGGGTTAATCCAATTTGGAATTACAAACATTTCGCCTACATTTTTTATGTCGTCAATCCCATTTATGTAATCCGGTTTCAAAATCCATCCCCTTCTTTTTTTTAATTTAATTTTGACTTGTATTTTCTCCTAGTATTTACCCTTCTCCATGGAAAAATGAAAGTAGAAAAAATGTATACATGTAAACTTTGCAAACGTTTTTCGTAATATAATTTACAACTATTGAACTTTTGATCAATGATGTGAGAAAGGGATGGCACCTGACTTGTAATTGTATACTCATCACACTGTTTAATTCTAAGGAAAAGATTATAATTTGTAAACCAAAATAACGAAATTTATCTATGAAAGTAATTGCCAACAAAATTTAAATTATAGAGAAACAATTGGAAGAAATTATAGGTGGGCAAGGGGTGCAAACCCTTTCCTGTACAAACCCGGGATTTTACGTCACTGTAATATTATACTTGAGTAAACATTTGGAGTATAGGAGAAAGTGTTTGTAACAAGCAATTTTCCATTATCAAAAATATTTTCTACCACATATGATGCTTTCATCTCAAATTGCATCCAATTTTCATTGTCGTCTGCAACCTATTTCAGTTTGGACCAGTGAAAATTAAAAAAAAAAAAAAAACAACACAAAACAAAACAGGAAAGGGTTAAACAAATGGGATAATATCAAATGACCTACCAAACAGGACACTGACAATAACCATACTGTATGACTGAATCACAACTTTCATATGTACATAAACAAACAGACTTAGTATGCTTCTTTTTTCATTGATGCCTGGCAGGTTGCTTTGACGTACACAACAGTTGAATTGATCTGCAATATGTAAAATTGGACATAAGATAATAACTAAATGGTCTAAACTCATTGCTGTTGAGCTGTTAAATGGTTATTAAAAAGTTCTTACAACTTAGCCACACAAAATTCCCTACAAAATGAAATAGTTTGGCTACTTAGGGGCTTTTGTCTGAACCCCCTCAGTATCTGCCACTGGTAGCATAATGACTGCTTTTATGACTAATTTTGACTAATATTCAGAAAACAAAACATACCTGAATTACAAATAAAAAATCAATCATCATCATAGACACTTGGAACCATGTACGGTAAAACAACTTATTTAGAATGAAGTCTCCATGTAACAGATGGTTGTTCTTAATTTCATATATTTGAAAATCTAATGATGAACCATAACAATGGGCTATTTGGTAATGAAGAATACATTAAAATCATTAGCCCGTATTCTTTTTCTGATTCACATTCAAGCTGTACAATAATGAATATGAAAAGGATATTTTGACATAAGCTATTTATTTGCTTGTTTGTTTGAATGGGGTTTAACACTTTTTCAGTTAAATCGCAGCGGCTGGAGCACCTAACAACGGATTCCTGGTATATCTCGTACCTGTACCACCATTATATCATTTCATTTCCTAGCATGCAGCTGCTATCCCACTAAGCTTTACCATTATCCACTCATTGGTGAGAGACAAATTTTGGAAAGGATCGAACCCATGATACTCCATGATACTCCATGATTAAAGATTAGGTGTCTAATGCTCTACCAACTGCGCTATGAGTGCGGTGATGTGCTTGAATATGATAAAAATCTAAAATGTCTTCTAATGTTGTTGATGTTAAATCTGGTAAGTTTATTTCAAACATAGAATGAAATCACCCCAATATGATACGGCTTGACAAAAACATAGCATGAAAAACTAGTATAAATGATATAATATGACAATGCTATAAAACCACTTGCTAGACAACCAGTTTAGGATACAGACGCCCAGGCATAAAACTGAAGACAATTATGTAGGTCATATGATACAAAACAACTTGTCTTTAATGATTATGGTATGAAACATCCGTAATTTGTGATTTGCATAAACTTTACGTAGTTTCTCTTTTTATAAGACATTCTAAAAACCCTGAAGCAATATATACCTTGGCATAGCTGATCCCCTGAACGTCGCCGGCCTGGCATGTTTTACGGCTCTGTATAGCCCTTTAACGTTTTTGAAGCGATCATCAGAAACTGTTAGACGGGTTATCATGTAATCATATAAATCGGTGATATTAATTTTTGGTATGTTACAAGCTTTTGTTTAGGATACTCTATTAAATGGGGGAAGGTTTTCTTTCGTCTGAGGAATGAAAGCATGGTTCTCCGACTCCCGATACACGGCTGGGGTGAAGGTAGGTACTGGTGTCTGCCATTAAAAAATCTCTGTAATTACCTAATCTTTTTTCTTCTTTGTAACGTCTATTACACGTTCTTTTGCTAAATCTGTAACGGCTTGTTTACTTAACTTTTTTAAAAGTCTCCCGCTTCAATGACATTCTGTAATTATATAAAGTAAATAATATTACGCGGAAATGACGGTTGCAGTTAGGAAGTGGTTGTGCGCATGTGCAAGGATTATCATGAAAAGGTGTATTGTTAATTCATAATGATGGCAATCCATTTACTAGATATCAATGTGGTGCCGTTCTATCTAGGTGTATGGCCAATCTACATAGTACAAAACTCACTCTTTCCGAATAGGTGCTGCCACATGGTTGGCTGGAAAAGGTGTGTCTGGTGATCTAATAAAGAAGATGGGCAACTAGTCTTCAGACTCTTTTCTTAAGTACACCCGTCTATAGATCATTAACTGGAAAAAAAATCTATTCTAAAGTCAGATTAAGGATTCCTTTACAGGGTGCTGTAATTTAAAGATCGGGATACAACCCCGAAAACACTTTGGATTCGCTCTTGTAAACTCGAGTTATTTTGGTTCTAATAAGTTTACTCTTCATACATCTGGGAAAGGGGGTTATATATTTCTATTGGCCATATAGTACGTGACCTGTTCGAAGTAATATTTAAATGAAAAAAATAAATAAGATAAAAAGATAGTTTTTAATCTCGCAGTTTTGATCTGCATTTGCTTTAATAAGCTCACCAGTAAAACTCGCTGACTGTATTTCGTCAATCCAAGGGAAAGAACTTGGTATCAAAAGCATATACTGCTTACCATATTACTCTCCCTTTAATAGATAACGCATAGGAACACGTCTGGCGGTCAGTATCTAACCAGTTCTTAAATTCGTTTCAGATGTTTGGTTATTTGGTGACTCGTTTGGTGTTTGAATGGAGAGACGTGATTTTACAAGAGGGCTTAATGCAAACCTGGGTATTGGTTTAAACAACATCAGATGGATCAGCCAACGGAGAATGAAGTGGGACAATTTCCACACCAAACTCCAATATATGTGTTTGTATCACAAACCACCAAAAAAGATTGTTATTCATCTAGGCTCTAACAATCTCATTTCAGTAAAGGGTTGCGTATGAAACATGAAATCAGAAACCTGCTCTTAAGCAGGATGGAGCGCTTGCCATATACTCTGTTTCTTTTCTCGGGAATCTTCCAGCGATTAACCTTGAACACTGATGACTATCCGGTACAATAGAGAGAAAGCGTAAGCATCATTAGACGATTCATGGTCCATAATGGAGGCTAGTATATCGAGCATCCCGAGATTAGGTCCAATACTAAGGGGCTATATTTTCGAGACGTTGTACACCTTTTAGATATTGAAACTTATGACTTGATGCTTTTATCCATAAGCGAATAAAAATAGTTCGGAATTAGGCGCGAACAAGTTCGTGTTGCGGACAGATCCAACATTTGGCCTTGACAATTTCAGCATGATTGTGGGGATGGGCGGATGGGCGGATGTGTTAGCTAGTGACCGATACTAAAAGTGTTTGATGATTGCTGTGCAGATCAAGTTTGTACTGTTCGACGCTCCGGTCCTCTTCATTGATACCCCTTATGTTTTGGTATCTTAGGGGTATGGATTCTTTAGGATAATAACGGTAGTATCGACAGTCGTTCCCTTATGTTTGTACTGTGTGAATGTTGGTGCTGTTCTACTTGGATGGATATTGGAAGTAGCAGCAGAAGTTCTCATGTATAGGTTTCGTGGGACTGTGCTACATTGTGATGGTGTAGTTTTTTGATAGTCGCAGGTAGCACTGAATCGATCTGTCCGGAGTTCTCCGTCAGCAACATGACCTTATCGCCACATTTAAATGTCTATGTTCAATAAACAAAATATAGCATAAACTAATTTGGTATAAGTCACGACTTTAGCCTTCATTCAATAAAGACTTTACATTGATGTATGAAGAGAGACGCATGAACCGTTTTGGCGAATAACTTAACCTCTGGACATTGTGTGTCATCCTACGGATACAGCTCAAATTTGACGAATAATTGCCCCGCCTATTTAATCCAACAGAAAGTTCGACTTAGATATGAATTTCCTTTATTTCGAATAAAATTCATGTTAAGTAACATGTAACAAACAAAGGAAACGGTTGGTTTTCGATTAAGCGTCCTTAATATAGCTTAAATTATTTAATAGTTTAAGTCGCCATACCAATATAAATGCCAGTCAATGCCAGAGTTCGAAGTTCAATTCCTGTCTGAATGAATAATTGGTCAATTGATTGTTTGATTGACATATGCGATCCGCCTAAAGGAATCAATGGAAATGTTGTTAATGATAAAGAAATTGCTTGTTAAACAAGCAATTTCTCCATTTCCCTCATTGGTTTCCAAGTATCTTTTCTTTAGGGGCGTAAAATTGTATGGGAGTGGGTAAAGAAATGATAAGTATTCCTAATAGATAGATGGATAGATATTTTCAAACCAGACTTAGTTATATGAGCAAATTGATAATCGATTACGATAGATGGCAAATGGAAGACTATATTCCATCACGCAATTTTTGCAGCCATTTAGATACGCTCTTTTTAATCCTTAAAGCTAATTAACGTTAAGACTTCACCCGAGAAGTCCCGAATCGAAAAAGTTTCATTTTTTCTTATTTGTGGCAATACTAATATATATGACAGAGTTAGGCTATAAATGATGTCTGAAGCATCCACAATTTTATACCGAGAAAACAAACTATTAATTAAGACTATCTGTTTAGACCTGCATTTACACCAAAACTTGACAAATATTGTTCTAAAATTTTAACATTGCAACAATAATGAATATATTCTTAAATCAAGAATTAATCCATTCCCTCACGATGGCGCTTTTTTCGTCCCTCAAGAAAAACGATTGGTAAAACATTGTGTAGAATGAAGAAATGGCTTGTAACAAGCAATTTCTTCAATTTCCACAATGATTTTCTCAGAAAGTTGACAAATCCTAAATTCGATGAATTTTATTTTGAAATTCTACAAATTGCAAAATGTCGTCTACAACTCCTTTCTAACTGAAAAGTCGTCTGGATAAAGCTCTCACACCAGTACTACTAAGTGAACGATTTATTTAATACTTATCCAAATAACAGAAAAATCTAGATTTTTCGATACAAAGCATCAATCAATTTTAAGTCAAATCATGGGTAATAACTCATTAATACTTGATGGAATCGTCACAAATATACATCTTGCATTTCTTCAAAACCAAATGAACAGTTCTGCAAAGTATAAAAGGAATCAGACTAAAACTCTTGGAGGAAAAGTCCGGACTATTGATTCTAGGTCAAATCGGGGGCAAAAACTCTGTAATTCTTGATGAGAGTTACAAAAAAGGAAATTTCATTAAGGTGCATCTTGCACATCTACAGCTCCTAATGAGCACTTCTACCAATTATGAAGCGAATCAGACTGAAACTGAAACACATGACATCCCATTATTCTATCCCCGGCGGCGGCACATATTCTTTTCGACATTAGGATAATCGAAAACTTAAGTGGGATGGCAGCTGGAGCCTAGGAAAGGATGTAGTGGTAGTACTGGTGTGAGAAATACCAGATATCCATTCTTACAAAAAAATGTAGACATCACCTTTTCAACTGTATATGTCCAGTTTGCTTCATACTTGGTAGAAATGCTCATTATGTTTGTAGACGTGCAACTTTCGAGAAAATTCCATCAAACACCCCTAGTTTGACTTAAAATATCCTCCAGACTAATGAAAACGTATGCCAAGTATAAAGAACATCAGACTGGAACTGTAGGAGGAGTTATCCGGACAAGGTTTTGCGGAGCTTTTTTAAGTCACACAGGGTCAATAACTTGATAATACTCGATGCAGTTTTAATGACAGTTGTGTCTTGTAGATATACAGTTCCTAGAGAAAAGTTCCAAGTATGAAGTAAACTGGACTCAAACTGTAAGAGGATATGTCCGAACAAAGTTTTGCAGCCTGACAGACATACCGACCACTAAACTGCCAGAAAAATGTCAATCCACAGGAGTTAGGTCATTTCCCAAGATGTTCTTTATCCAATTAGACAAACATTTTCAGATTTCATAATTTTATGAAATGTCTTTCAATTTCAAAATTTTATTCATAAAAGTTTTATTTTCTATTAATGGGTTGAATGAGCTCTCCCCATTTTCTTCTATGGACGAAATTGTCCTTACTTCTTTTTATCAAGCTGTGCATGTAATATGAGCAGTAAGTTTTATCTAAGGTATAATGGACTTAATCAAGTTTATGACAATTTTTCAAATAGTGGGTTGTCTCTCTTATATCATAACCAACACCATGTGCGAAATAAACCTACCTATACAAGTCCTGGATTTCTTTCTTTTATTTTCCAAAGTCAAATTTTTAAAGTTTCATAAACTTAAAGTATTATCTGCAACATTTTTGCATTTGGACTTGGTTTTTCTAATCATCAACTAACTGTGCAAGTCAAACAAACATTTCCCTCTACCAAGTAACATACAGACGAGATATTTTACTTAGAGGACTTTTTTCCAAAAAAATATAATGCATGCATTATCTCAGTTTGACCAGAGGAGATATTTTACAAGTTGCAGTATATTCAAAAGTAATAAAATGCACGCATTATCTGAGTTTGGCAATTTATTAAATGCAATATGTAAACTATATTTTCATGCTATGCAATCGCAAAAATGTCCACCCATATAAGCAGATTTTTTTTGACAAATCCAAAATACTGCTTTGGAATTAGCCATGTTACGGTGCAAGGAATATTTTTGCAAAGGAACTATGAAATCGAATCGACATTTTTACAGAAATGATTCTCAAAGGATTTCTACTTTGACTGCCATAGCAACCAGAGTTGTTCATGGAACATTATAATTTGAACGGATCTGAAAGAAGGCCATCTAGAGAACAATCCTGGGAAATTTGGTCGAGATGTGACCAGCATTTTCTGGGTAAAATATTTTTTGAGAAAAGGTTATGCAATAATAGACGGATGCACAACGAACTCAATGCAATGATAATAGCTTGATAGGCTTTGGCCAGTAGAGCTAAAGATGAATCTTATACAAACCAGGAGACAACGCATAGAAAGTATTATAGAGCATTCTACATATAAAAAATGCACTGAGAAGAATGCTCAACTATAATTAGTATATACAGTTTACAAAGATGAGCCGGATAGGATCCTTTCACATATTTCAGATTGACCTAAACCTTTTTGTAAAATCCGGGGATTTTAAATATAACAAAAGTGTCTTTTTCTGTTTGTTGTTATCGCGTTCGAGAATCGTGAGTAGGTATTTTTTATTCGGTCTTATCCAATAAAAAATACCTACACACGTCTCGAGAACATAATAACAACACAGAAAAAAAAAAAACACAAAAACCCCACTGTTGTAATATTTCTTTTATCATTAGCTAGCAAAGCGTCAGCTTTGATAGCTTAAGTTAACAGACAAAAATTTGAGGTCGTCTCAAAAGTTCAACAGATGCAAACCGCCTTTGGAGGCTTAACCACTAAATGCCTACGCCATAAAAAGTAGTTCATATGAATTTCAGCAATATTGCAAATTCTGCACGCACGTTCATCTCTTGGGCACATCGATCTTCAAAGATGTTGCAGACGACAATTTCAAATTGTTGAAAATTCTAAAATATTGATCTCTTTAAATAGAAAACAATGTGGAAAATGGAGAAATTGCTTTTAACAAGCAATTTCTTCATATTCCCACATTCTTTTCCACAACTATTTTCTTGGGTGGCTTTAAAAGGAGGGTTTTGTTTGAATTGGCTCACTCCTTGGTTATCTAAACCTCGTTTTTTTTATCATGATAACGTTTGACAAAAAAAAGATAACTGAAGAAAACAATGCTTTGCTAGCTTACAGTACTTTTCAGTACTTTGGGGCATGACATTAAGAAAATTCTCTTAATTGATTAAGAAATAACCAACTTTCCGAAAAAAAACACACACACAAAAAAAAACGAACGTTAATACACACAAAAGGAGTCCGTATTTAACGGTTCTCGACGAATACGGTTTTTTAGTACACGCTGAATATTGATTTTTTTTTCTGTCGTGTTGTATTAGATAGCCAGATTTTAATTCATATCATTCATAGGTATATAATGATTTGTTTTATACGTGAGAAAACATCATGGTTGTAACAAACAATATCTTCATTTCCCACTATATTTTCTACCCTTTAGGTTGCTTCCATTTCAAATTTCACTAACTTTTAATTGCCATTTACAACTTCTTCGAAATTGGACCAGTCTTATTTTTTGAAAAACAGGAAAGGGTTAACCTCATTTAAGGTTGCCTGACCTTTTGCTGCCTAGTGATTAATAGGATATATAATTAGACTATAGAAAAAGAGGGATCATTCCTACAAGAACAATCAAAGACTATCTGATTGAATATATTTTAATACCTTATATATATCCGAATTAACTCTTTCCCATACAACAAAATTTTAGACTGGTCCAAATAAAAAGAATTGCAGCTGACAATGTAAATTTGATATAATTCTGACGCCTTTAGCTTTAAGGCTAGGTAACAGAGTGGATGATGAAGAAATTGCTTGCAGCAAGCAATTGAGGTTGTGAGGGAATGAGTAAATACAAAATGACCGAGACCATAAAAATGTCAATTCAAATTTTAACCCTTTATTACATTATCACTGATATTTCATTATCAAAAAATGAAAAGTTGACGAAAGGAGAAAATAATTTATTTTGAAATTGTATTGCTTTTAACTAACAAATGGAGCAACCTTTAATCTTTTATAAGGTACATTTATCTCTTTCCTTTTCACCAAGTCTAGCTTCTATATAGGTTGATGCCTTCTTTCATTAAATAGTTAAAAAGTTTGTTTCAATTTCCAACTAGAAATGTTCCTTGGCCATGTATTGAAAGCCAAATTGATATATACCTGCAGTTCAGCAAATTTGTTGATTCAGCATATAATGTCAGCATATCTGGAAGCAGTCTCCTAATACTTATGAGTAAAATATGAGTAAAATAGAGTGTGTCTCATCTCATATCCTTAGCTTGCAGCTAGCACACCAGCAATACAATAGAAGGGTTGTTTAATCAAACAAGTGGCTTTGCACTTCACAGAGGTTTTTTGTAACAACTTCTTGTCACAACAAGCAGTGAAAAATAAAAAGGACAAGCAGGAAAGGAATTAGGATGATCCTATGTGTCGTCAAATTACGACATTTTTGCCCTTGTAAGTGACAATGGTCTCTGATGCATGCCTTTCATTGGAAATTAATCAGCCTTCACTGATTATCGTTTTAATTTTCGTCAATTATAAAACACTACTGGCTAGAGGAGCTAAAAACTTTATCTTTCATTTTACAACAGCAAGATTTGATCAGGCCTTGTCATCTTTCTATATTAAAAAGGTTTATTTAGGAAAGTGGACAGCCCATCAATGGTTATTTGTGGTCAGATACTAATTCAAATAATGTTTTACTGGCACTTTGGTATTTATATGCATTATCAACTTACAATGAAAGTTAAAGTGCTTCAACTATATTACTAATCCCAAGTTAAGTTCGTTAATAGTGAAACTAGAGGCGCTTGAGCTTCTGATTTGCTCCATCGTCCTGATATACTTATTCCTTTCCCACCCACCTTCACGAAAAAAAGCTTTGAAAAACATTGAGGAAAATGAAGAAATAACTTTTTTTAATTTACTTGACGGGAGACAACTTTCGATCTTTCATTGAACAAATATTACCGGTCGTGCAGTTCCGATCTTTTCTATTGCATCTCATTCACTATTGGCTCTTCTCTGGAAGTTGATAAATATTTAACCGATGAATTCTTTAAAAACCCTGACTACGGGGTCATCAAATGATCAATTATGTGAAATATTGTTAAATATTTTCAAAGTTTTCACATGTCATTTATGGAAATTAGCCCCACCCATAAAATCCATATTTTCTTAAACAAACAGATGCTTTGAAGGAATCTAATAAAATGCCACCAAAGGGCCATTCCTGTAAAACATAGCAGAAATTAATTCAATGGCCTCTAGGAAGAGGAATTTAAAAAGTTCCACTATTTGAAATGTATGAAATTTAGCCCGATCGATGTCATGATCTTAGTCTGATCAAAACTTTTATCGGGAATATGATAAAAATCAAACAAGTTAAATTTCTGTAAAAATCCATTGAAATACATCAAGTGGTGTCTGAGAAGAAGACTTTAAAAGTTTAAATTATATGTCATACAATTAGAATCTAGCCTCCACCAAAGGATTACCATATGTTTCGCCAATCCAAATTCTAAAGGAATCTGATAAAGGGTCACTCGAGGATTATTCCTGTGAAATTTGGTTGGAATCTGTCTACTAGTTTTTGAGAAGATTTTCACAGTTTTCACAATATATGGAATAGGCTCGACCAATAAAAGCCATGTTTTATTTTTATCTGATCAAAATTCTGAGAGGGAATATGATATGAAGAGCACACAAGGATTATTTTGTAAAATTTGGTTGAAACTGTATTGTCTAGAAAAACTGAGGCTCTTTTAAGTTTCTGGCAAATTTATTTTGGAAAATTCTATTAATTATTGACATCTTCATGACCTTGTCACGATTAACTACAATAACGACAAAGAAAATATTCTTAATATTGTTCCTGGGAACAACGAGTATCATAGACCACCATCGATATGCTCAAAATGCACCGCTCAGCCTCTGAACACCAATCAACGAATACAAAGTTCGTTCTGCACAATTGTGCAGCCTAAACCATGTCGACACTGCTTGTAGCTCGATAATCACTCATATTGAATTGACTAACGTAAGTTTAATGACAAACTTCATGTCTAAAGGGTCTCACAGAGAATTTGTCTCAATCATTAAAAGCTTCCATTCAACAATAAGTCATCTTTCTTCGATATTAAACCAATAAACAACATTGCTACAAAAATACCGTGAAGACATAACATTCCAAACTACCGTTTAGTCTTACAATATCAATAAGAAGCAAATCCTAGACCATGGCCTGGACGGTATCCTTACTGAAAATCTTCAATAGAATTATTACAGCAGAGGCTATCTTGAAATCTTTCTAAATTATGAATTAAAATTACAGTAAAATTGCAGAAAATATATCAAAATAGAGTAACTGCTAACAATTCACTGTTTCCAAGAATAGACCAATGTTGCATATTGACAACAGAAAACATCGATTTTCAACAAATTAAGTATTCAAACAGTGTAGACCAGCTCAAGATGCACTTAAGTGTAAGCCGACCTGAACCAACGCTGCTCAAACATTAAAATTCTATTTGTAATTAATAGGGAATAGTCTATGAAATCATCATCTGTGAAAATCATTTCCCTGACAAGATGGAATACGTGAAATCATTGAATAACATGTTCAGCAGCTACAGAAATTCAATGACTCAAATTTCGGCTGCAAACCCGGTCTATATTGTTGCTCAAAAATGATGCAGCAGGTACAAGATTTATACTTGGAAAGACTAGACCTTACATCATACAATTTGCTACATACCGAATTTTGTTTTCATTTTTTCGACAAAATACGTTGTTTCATGTTTTTTTTATTATTAAGACATGGCGACATTTCTCCAACGACCTTCACTCTCAATCACTTTACCAAAACAGATTGTAACTTTTCGTACCCCTTCGAGTTCGATACTGAAATAAACTAGTAAGCATTTGCAGAAACCCATCCGCTGCCTTCTGTGGAGAATAAATTCAAAGTGTTCACAAACACACACACACATATATATATATACACAACACACATGCACACACGCACGCACACAAACACACACACACTAGAAATAATAAATATGAAGAGGACCGTTGGACCTTGGGCGCTCATCTGAGATGAAGGCATTTTTTCTTTAAACAGTCTAATTTTATGGTAAGGATAGAATTATGATACAGGTGGGCCATACTTTATATTATCTATATTTCATATATACTTTCAGAAATAAGGAAGAAGTCAGTGAACTTATGCTGCATGCAAAATATTAAGCCTCTACGCCTTCTCTGGTCAGGAGGAGAAGCTTTTAACAGATTTCAATTCTTTTAGCTATTTTAAAGTCGACCAACGAAGGAAAATTTCTACCAAATTTGGTTCAATTGTCCCAATAATTATGGAGGAGATGTCGTTTCGGGCCATGATTTTAGCCATTTTGAAAGAGATCAATATACTAATGTTTCATGCAAAATATCAAGGCTCTACAGCTCCTGGACCAGAAGGAGAAGATTTTTAAAGATAATTTCATAATTTCAATTTCAATTCGGATATTTGAACAGATTTCATTCCTTTTAGCTTTCTTGAAAGGGGACTACATAAGGAACATTTCTGCAAAATTTGGTTCAAATTGGCCCAATGTTTTGGGAGGAGATGTCGTTAGTTCTTTATTTCTTTATAAACCAAACTTCCCTGGGGTCCGGCCCCTTGGGACCCCAATGTCATGATTTTAGCTATTTTCAAAGAGGTCAATATGCTGATATTTCAGTATATTGGAAAAACATTGAGGAAAATGAAGAAATTGCTTGAATCAGGCCATTTCTTCTTTTTTGACAGTGTTTTCTACAAAGAAAGCTGAAAAATTCTAAAATTTTACTAACTTTAAATTGTCGCCTTCAACTCGCTTCAATTTAGGCCAGTCTAAAATTGTATCGTCTGATAATTGGTTATGAAGGCGTGGGCAGGAATTCGTCGACTTACATCAAAATAACACTTTCAACAAATTTTATCTCTGGTTAAATGTTTAATAGATGGCTACAAAAAGAGGTTTATACAATCAACCAATCCAATCACAAACATACATATGATAAAAACAAAACAAAAACATCTCCCCAAAACAAAACAAAAAACAAACAAACAACAACAAAAAACTAAATCAACTTGCAAATTATCTAAAGTTAAAAGTGCATTTTATGAGCCACAATACGGTAAATAAGTGACATTTTATAAAAAGGATTACATTCAATCAGATGCTAGTTAGCAGATATTATATATCCGTTTCCTGTCATACTTACATTCTGTGTAACTCATAACTAGGTCGCAAAATTCTAGACTGGTCAAAATTCAAAGAAGTTTCAGATAACATTTATGACGGAATTCTAAAGTTCTTTGTCGTTTTGGGCTGGAAAATACGGGTCGCATATAACAATCAAGCTTTTCATATGTGAATGTTTCAAAAAGTTTTTTTCGAGGGGCGTAAATGAGTCGCTTTATGAGGAATAGGTAAGATTAAATTGTGATCTCTTCTTGTAGGGTATTTTTTCCCTACCGCCCACGAATAACAAACACATAAACCCTATACGATAAAAATACGACAATACCATACAACAACACAAGAAGCCCTCATTGTTCGTGCGATTACTGCTTAATAAAAGATAATTATTTTTTAATGGCAAAGCACATTTGTTGCTAACATAACAAAAGATTCGAATGGGCAAAAATTCAATTGACAAATGCAAATATTGGGTAAATTTCTGGTGCAATTTTGAAATTATCTCTTATCTTTGTTCTATCAATTCCCAAATCACATCAGATGAAAGTCTCACAATATCGAGTTCCTGCAGATGCTGGTTCTTCTGAAACTTTTTGTTGTGAGATACAGACTACCAGAAAAATCGGACTAGAAGTTTGTATAATTTTAAATCGGTCTGAGACAAAATCCAAAAACTTCTTTTAGCCCAACTGTACGCATAAAAATGTAACTATTCTGTAGACAAACATTTCGATTATTGCTGCTATATAATAAACACATTGATTTCATTGAATAAGTCAAAATTTAATTTTCAGTGCATTCAACATTTGATTCCTTTACCTAAATAGAAAAATATTCGTTGTATTTCATAATTCCAAAAATAACAGAGTAGAGTGAATAAACAGCAGTCGGTTTGTGTCACATTACTAACTGAAGTGAATATTAAGTAGTCGACCTTCCCTTGTGCCAAAGGGGTCAAATTATCAAAACAATTCAAAACATTTAGAAACGTTTTTTTCTGCAAACTAGTAATGAGAGCAATGAGAGCATGACAGTAGCAAACGATACTTTTTCTGAAGTCAGAAAACACCTGCCAAATGTATAATCCTTCTTAATTATTTCCCTTATATCATATTATATCATATAGAATTAATGAACCCAGTACTACACAATAACGTTTTCTGACACTCTGGGGAAATACGGTATCTTAAAACTATCATGGGAAAAGGAGAAATAGCTTGTTACAATCATTTTTCACAATGTCTTCTGGTCCTATTTAGCACTTTTATTCCAATTTTACCGTAATTTGAATTGTCGTCTGCAAATTCTTTCAATTTGTAACAGTATTTAATTCTGCTGTCTGGTAAAAGGTTAAAGCCTTTTTTAGGCTTCCGTACAATAGAAATTTGTACAGTGTACACCATTTGAGATCCAGTTTTACTATGCGTATGCTAAAGTTGTAAAAATATTTCCATTACCCATTACTAGACAGAGATATTTGGACTGGTCCATCTAAAACAGTTTGTAAGTAGAAAAGAAAGTAGACCAGTACAATGTTGCATAAAAAATGCAGGAACAATTCTCGTAGAGATGAAAATAAGAATTATTTGAGACGAAGAGAACTATTGGGGTATGAAACGAAAAACCTTATCAAGCCGCATAGGTTCTTCTTTTCATACCTTAAAGTGGAAACGGAACCATTTTCTTCACTTTTACTAATATGATATTTAAAACGAATCAAACACATCACATACAAACACACACTCATGCACACAAAACAAAACAGTTTGTTTGCAATATAACTATTTTGAGCGTTAACAGTCCACTGTTTATTTTTCATGGAGGCATTAAACGATTTTCTAAGGCAACCAGATTGCAGAAATTTTGTCAGAGGATGCGAAGATATAAAGGTTTTTTCTTAATACTAGAATGTCAAAGGACTTTTAACATCGGTCGGCTATCATTCAAATTGATGGATCGCCAGTCCCGCCTACTGAACTCCGCTGGCTACTCCCATCGATGTTTAATGGCGTATACCAAGTAACATGTTACAAAAAAGTAACAAAGCTGCATGGTGACATAAACGTCGTAACTACATTTTGAAAGAGCTATAGTTACGGCGTTTGAATCGCCAAAACAGCACAGAATCCTGACATTTATGTTAAAGGCTCACTTCCTGTTTAACAGAATGATCTAATTGTTAGATTGATTCCTTTGTTAACATTACTATCCGTCAATTAATTCCGTTTAATATTTCAGAATAGACAACGAGTGATGTGAACATATATTCGATGCGAGAGCAAAATTTCGTACCTTCAGCTTTATTAAAACAGCAGTTACGACATTTTGCATTCGCATCGACGATACATTGTATTGACGATGTATTTATTGGGAAATTATAGAAGGTATACCACATCTCGGTGCAACAGTTTTACGTAGCTTGACAAAACTCTTCTCAAAAACTACCTTTTAATGTCCAAAAATTTATTTATACAAGTTTAAAGCAGCTCTTGCGTAGATTATGAAAGAATCAATTGGTACTAAATTTTCAAATTTTAACTGTAATGCTTTCAGACATTTGAAAGAAGGTAATTCAGCTGATTTTGTAATGAAAATGACTTTTTTTATTACCTTAAAAAAATGAAAGAAAAGAAACAAAAATATTTCACATTACGAGACGCCAATTAATTCAGCAAAGTACATAATTCATGGGGTAAATACGTTATCTGTCCATTTCCCCGAAAATTTCCCCGAAAATTGCCTTAATTGTTGTTTCCATGACGAATCAATTACGTTATTGGTTTCCGCAAGCAATACAGTAACGTTATTTATCAACATCACCCGAAGACTAACGACCTCGACCGATAAATTGTTTCAAAGTAAGGCAAAGGGAATATATAACTTTAAAGTAAAATTATAGTGAATCTAGTAGATTTAACATAAAGAATGAATATCTATAATGAAAATGACATTGATAACTATTTGAAAGCAGATAACTCTCCTATATCTAATTTTCATGATAATCTATTCAAAAGGAGCTATAAGGCAAGTGTTCTTTGGATAATTTATTATATCTATGTAGATATATGATCTTTAAATCAAAGTACTGAGAAGTATTGTAAGCTAGCAAAGCATTATTATGTTCAGTAATATTCTATGTCAGACGTTAGGCATGATAAATAAACGAGGTTAAGGTAATCAAGGAGTTGACCCATTCCCACACAATCCAAAATAGTTCTGGAAAACAATGTGGAAAATGAACAAATTGATTGTTACAAGCAATTTCTTCATTCTACTCATTTTCTCCCTAGATAGTTTAACATTTCAGAACTTTCGAAAATATGAAATTGTCGTCAGATCAGAGTCATTTTGGACACGATATGCACAAGATACCTAGGAGATGAAGTTGCAGGCAGAGGTTGCAGTATACCTGAAATACATTTGAACTACTTTTATGGCGTAGGCATTCAGCAGATTAAGCGGTTTAGCATCCAGTGGAAGTTTGCACACGTTGAACTATGAAAAGGCCTCAAATTTGATCTGTTTATTTAACCTATCAAAGCTGACGCTTTGCTAGCTAAAAATGTAGTGTTAAATAATTTTACACAAAACGAAACACAAAACAAAGAATACGAGTCTACAAAAGTTAGCAGATGTAGTAATAGATGTAATAGTAGCAGGAACCGTAACAGTACCAAAACAAGTAATAACAGATGGCCCTCTTCCTTCTTTCAGTGGTGCCTGAAATAAAAGCAAAATGGTTTGTTTGTAGTTCTGTCTATGAAATGTTACATTTTTCAACTTTCTGGGTAGAAAACGTTGCGTTAAATAAGCAATTTCTTCACTTTACCCAATGTATCCCAACTGTTTTTCTTGAGGCGCATCCAAAAGCGTCACTATGTGGGAATGGGTTAACGTGCTCGATGAGTAGCACCGTGACACGGGGCGCCGGTTTTAAGTCTCATCCGAAAGAGTGTCTAGTTCCTTTATTTATCGTCTCTACCGTAGCACATTCCTATATGAGCGTCGCCCCCAGAAGACGGTTAGTTGTTGCCGGGGATAGTGCAAGGATACAGGAAGAAACTGCTGAGAGCTCCGTCTGGTTCTTTAACGTGCTCGATGGATAGCACCGTCACACGGGACCTCGGTTTAACGTCTCATCCGAAAGTCAATTAGTTTGTTAGTTCATATTGCCAACCCAGGATTCGAACCCGTGATCTTGATGTATGAAGTCAAGTGCTCAACCAACTGAGCTTATTGGGCTGTCTATGTATGTGTGTATGTGTCTACCTATTATGTACCTATGTATGTATGTGTGACTACTAGTAGATGTGTATGCGTGTATATATAAGCTTGTGTATGGGTATACGTTGTACCAATGTCTTCATTTATCATCTATTACTTTACTTAAGGGTTGATAGGAAATTGAATTCCATAAAAATGGTGTCAGTGACAATAAAAAAAATAAAGCAAATAAACAACAGTTCAGGACCATTACTGATATTCTAGGTTTAAACTAGTTCTAATATTGCAAATTAATAAGGAAAGTTGAATAAAATTTATAAAAACAGCATTTAAAGCAATAAAAAGTGACTTACAAACACCTTTCTCTATTTGCGTTCAACTGAAGTAACCGTTGCACCGCGAGAAAATAAATTTATTCATATATGTAGAGGAAGAGTCAAAGAACAATATAGGAGCCTTGAATTTAGCGAACACGTATCATACAATACACATTCTCAATTTCAAACTGACCAATTTCTATAAGGTGAATTGCAAATGGCAGACAAAATGTTTGTTTACATCTACTATTCCCAGCCAAAACAATGTTTCATTGATGGATTGAAAATAGAACAGACTATAAGGTATGGTGGCCCAGGCTTTCTCGAATAGAAAACAATTAGTTTTGAATTTCTCATAGCATTTTACAAATGAGGAAAAATATGAAATACTCAATGCTCAACAATCAATTCTTCTCACGTTATTTCAAATAAAATACCTAAAACGGTTAGAAACTTCAGGAAAAAAGGGTATGGTATCTTTTGACCACCATACGCAACAAAATGCCAAACAGATATCTTGTGAAAACTTCCGGTAACATGTACGTTTAGCGTAAATGCACCACAAAGGGTATAATGTCCGGGTTTAATTTCAATTGTACAAAATTATCTGGTCGAAATGTAATGATTTTACCAAAACAGACTAATATTCAATCAAAAATACCTCGATCTGTATTTACATGTCGATTTTTTTCTGCTTTTAAGTTGGGTCTCGGAACTTCCGGGAGAGCCTTAGAACACCCAAATATGTGTTCACTATGATTAATGTAGGTCGATAGGGTTAGGGTTTGGTTATTTGGTTATTAACTATTTAAAGAATATTTATTCAATAATTTAAGTTCAATATCTTTTTGACAGTATTGTAGAACCAAAATCTTCACCAAACAGTAGATTGTTAGCTTTAAATAACACATTAGAAATTGTAGACTAGAAACTTACACTAACTTAAGTCGGACTGGGTAACTCGGCCCCTTTATCAGTGATTAAATAATAAATGTGTATTAATTTTTGATACCTGCAAAAAGTATTAATAATAAAAATCTCTATTGAAATGCCTTTTAATTACATGAACATTTATCAAATTTTTCACAACCGACCTAAAATATAAACATGTTATTGTGATGGCTTAGTAACATATACTTTCACCAACAGGTTTATGGCATATTTTCCAAAGAGTAAAAAGACTCGATCAAGTTAAAACATACGAAGCACATACGATATTTCCTTTTCTCTATATTAATTGACTTCGGTTAAAAATCGTCCATAACAGGAAGTCGTTAAAATAATGCGATATCTCCCGATTTCATCGTATTCTCCCGATATTCCTTTTGCCCTCACGATTGAACGATCCGGAAACAAGTTGTCCTGATCTGTAGAAAAATTGAGGTGAATAAAACGGGGTCAAAGAGATCGTAAAAAATGAAGAAATAAAAGTCATTATAGTTTACTAGACTGTTATGTCCATCAAAGTTTACCCAACAGACTATTTATGGGTGGCCTTTTCTGTTAGTTGGGCGTCTTATCAAACATCTTACAATTTAGATCATTGTATGATGATTTCAATGGTCGTTTTTAGTGCACAATAGTTTTTTTTACAACGCTCAAGTTAATGGGCTAAATTGAAGTTATCAAAAAAATTCACGCAACTTTAGACCATGCTTACCCGCATTAGCAGCTTATTTAAGAATCTATGCTGTAAGTTATTTCTGTATAGACATCAAGCTTTTAAAAGTTTTTTTTCTACTGGAATATCAAACGAAATAATAGTTTTGCGTTTTATTATCAATACTTGAAGGAGAGTGAGTGAATGAATGACTCATCAACAGCTGTCATTTAGTACGCTAAATACAATTAAAATATCTATGTTATATTAAATTCAAAGTGATAAAACTCAAAGGCAACGAAAACATTTTTTGGGTCCCCCCAACTGCAATTTACAATTTATTTACCTTATACTCTTAGTTGCTATAATGTAACAATAAAAAACTACATCTATTACACTATAATTACGCATAATAATTTTGCAATCATCAGTTAAATGGAATGTGAACATGTTGTTGCAAAACTTTTACGGTTTTTAGGTAATTTGGGGAAGCTTGCATATTTCAAAAATAGAAGAGATCACCAATGCTAACTAAATTTCGGAGTAGGAAGACTGGTTTGGGTTGCAAGGACAAAATGTGTTGTATTGCAGCTGTATTCAAAATACTGAGTGTACTCTACATTCACTACAATGTATATCATGATTTAAAGGTTTACCTGACAAATTTAGTCATTGGATGGCAGAGTTTTAATTAAGTTTGGATAACTCCAATTTCGACTTCAAAGGACAATGGCACTTCTTAACCCCTTTCAATCTTTTAAATAAAATAACAGAAATATATAAAGGCAAATACAATGCATCACCCAAATATTGTCGGAAATTAATATCTTATCAGAAGCCATTTTGTCTTTACTCACAATGCTCTTTTATATGTTGTTATATTAATTTATTATTGAAAAATTTAATATATTAAATATCATATGTGCGGAAGTGTGTGTGTATTATATCATGATATTTATATATTGTAATTGTATTGTAACTTTTTTCAGAGCTGCAACTTCCTTGTATTTAGATTAAAGATGAACATACCATTTAATCGTTTACTTTAAAGAGTTAGAATTAAGTGCGGGAGAGTTGGTTTTCTTTCTTTTTTTTTCTTTTCCTTGATTGATTTTGTTCGGGAGGCAATTGGTCCTACAATCGATTAAATTGCATTGATATTATTGTTATTGTTTTTTTACTGTTCGTTTTATGTGTCATTTTGGTTCTTTTTAGGCTTCAGTTTGCTAATTTATAACATAATTTATCCTCTGCAAGAGAAAATTAAATGAATTATAGGAAATGAATATTTCAAATGCAAAACATTCTTCTGTATTACTCATGTGCCAAAAACTTAACAAAAGAAAGTATTTATGAGTTAATTCCTTCTTTGCTTTTGTATACTTCTGGCATTTTATACCTATTTAATAATTTTCTATATCACTTTTACCAACACATGAGCATCTTATGTCCAGCCTTTTTTCCACATTTAAATTGAATTTAAGGCCGCTCTGTTATATTATAGCAAAGTTCACTAGTTCATGTGTTATCTGTGAATCCCCGGTACAGATTATCAGAAAGAGGGCTACGATATCGCAGCTACTTGGCTGGGGCTCCTAAGTCCTTGCTCGAGGCTGTTTGGCGACCTATTCTTGTACTTGTAATATCCAAGATGCAAATCAAAAAGATAAAGTAATTTGGCTGTTAATTGAAAGCTTTGTTAAAATTATGAAACTATTCTGAAATCAAATTTGAACGAATTACGGACGTTTCGTACCATAACCATTTCGTACCATAGAATTGGTAATTTCGTACCATGGTATTGGTTGTTTCGTTCCATGCTGTGACTATTTCGTACCGTATTATAGTCATTTCTCACCATACGTCGAACATTTCGTACCATGTTTAGAAAAAAAAAATATTATATTATTTGAATAGTAAAATAACGCATTCAAAATTAATAACATAAGGAAATATTATATTATGTATTTGCTTTATCTAATTAACCGATAATTAAACAAGTGAAAATCAATTAAGACAGTCCATTCAGGCGAACGAATAGTTGACGTTACTGTATCGGCACATTACTTTTTTCCAATAGAGGATTGTGTTCATTAGAAGAAAATTAGTAGATAATCAGAACGGTATTTATGTCAAATTTGTATCATGGTTTACCGAATAATGTGACAAAGTAACCATGAACGAAATGCCACACAACAAGATTCAAGACAGTTCCTTATTTAAAAAAAGTGCAAACCACAATTTCATGTGGACGGCATTTTTAAAATATTTGTCATTTGGAGAAGAAAACATTGTGATAATGAAGAAATTGCTTGCCACCAGCAAAGGTTTCCTAAGTAATTTTCTTGATGGGGTGTATAAAAGTGGGACAGTCAAATGAACGCCGATCTAATTATAATTGAGCAATCAACAATCGTTCACCCTTCCACAATTAGATCTTAACTAATCTTACCTACACGATCAAACAATGCCAAACAATCTAATTATCAAATTCTCTGAAATTGATTGAGTCGTTTATTTGTGATACAAGATGGTACGAAACGAATTATTCTTTGGTACGAAATGACCAACGCATGGTACAAAATTACCATTGTATAGTACTAAATAACCGTAGAAATTATGGTTCGAAATGGTTATGGTACGAAATGACTGTATACCTTTAAATTGTTCTAAAAACAATTTAGATTGGTGGATTGCGTTATGTAATGCCTCAATATAATCGAAAATATCAATTTTGCTCAAACCTTATAAGTATATTGTAAGGTATGGCATATTGATCATATATTTCCCGGCGATCGGTTTCAATAGAGGCCGAGAAGACCGACGGGCCGAGAGTACCACTGATAAAGTAATGTCTCCCAGTCTAGTTCTTACGCGTAGTGATATGTTAATTTCAAAGCGGCGAAAATAAAAATTCTCACGGTCACAGCTCGCTTACAGACCGATTTCATTTCTACGTTTTAAAGATAAAGAACTTGAGATCAAGGTAATTGTTATGCTTTGAATGTAGTGTAAACACCCTCGAACGTTACACCAGTTGCCCTTTTAGTTGTCAACGAATACGATCGTTGTAGTCAGCCAAAACATTTTTGTTTACATTTTTTGTTGCTGTCAAAAATGGCAGCCATGCCTCATTGGAAAAGAAAAGGTGGTTTTGGAATGAAATATATCGGAACATAGTGGTCTTTAAATAAAACCAGGTCTCGTACATTGTTCTCTAGATATTTAAATCCACATTTGCATTCTTTGGGCTCAAATGCATCGGTACATTTTTCTAACCGATGTAAATAGAAAATGGCACATGTTCCCTCCCTTTATTATCAGAATAACTCTACTTGCTTGAATTTTAGATAGTGAAAGGTATTTTTAGTACTTTTGGGTCTATTTAATTGTCTTGTTACAAGTTTGTACATTCCCATGTCTTTCTATACCCTTTTTTCAAAATTTACATTTTCACATATTTCGGCCATTTTTATTTATGATCAACCCTTAATGTGTCTTTGAGATCTTCAGAAAATGAAGGAAATAAAGATATATATCAACATTTATGTAGTGCATTCAGGTGAGTAGTGATTTGTATACATGTTTTTTGACATAGAAAATATGATACTCAGTAGATGTATAATGTTGACATGCACCTCAAGGATTAACAAAACAAAACCAATATATTAAAAAATTTGGTATTTATCCCAGGTAATTTGACGGGCCGCATCAACACGTGAAAACTTACTTCGATTTATAACATTTGCATATCTCACATAAAATTAACCGTACATCCACGCTTATGTCCCAACGTTATAAATATCATGAAATTACAGTAGCTTAAAATTAATTGATCGCTGGCTAGGACATTATTATTGACGTTATTTTGTAAAATTTGTGGCCAGAGACATGAAGTAAAAAGCTAATCGTTGGTTGGCGGCCTAAATATCGTAACTATCGCTGGAATAAACTATATTTACAGCAATTCTTATCATTTCGTTATATGTTTTAATATAAAGTGTAATAATGGATCCAATTTTACTTCGACAAATTTCGAAATGACTGTCATTCGATAAAAGCTATTGTGCTATTTAATCATGTATTCCTACCGGAAGTACAATGCTGACCT
Source organism: Fragum fragum (assembly GCA_946902895.1). NCBI lineage: Eukaryota > Metazoa > Mollusca > Bivalvia > Cardiida > Cardiidae > Fragum > Fragum fragum. The sequence goes on along the minus strand of OX336377.1, from coordinate 26,750,188 downwards.
CCGCCATTTATGTAAAACATTTTCGTTAGTAGATGGTCCGTCAGTTGACTTCAATCATTTATTTAAACCGAAAGTTTGCTTTGAACTGTGAAACGTTTTTTTTTTTTGTTAGTAGACACAATCATCGTAACTACAGCTTACTCAGGCTGTAGTTACATCGTTATGCCGCCAACCAACCATTTCATATTTTTGTTGCATGTTACTCGCCACAAATTGTTCTAAATAATGCCGTTTAAATCGAAGTGGAACTTTCTAATGGAGGCAAATGGGCGTGGCTTGTGATCCGTCAATTGAAGTCAACACAACGAGAATCATTGTTATTGGTAGATTTTGTTTTGTTGTATATTTCTTGAAATAATCTCACCAGAGACTGTTTTACCTTCAAGGTCTTTCTTGTCTGTTTTTCTAACCATGACAACCTTGCTGTTTTTGCACATCTTTTGGGCTCTTGGGGACAGCAGGTCCATGGGAACAGTTTCGTCAGTACTTTCATAATAATTCTCGTTACTGTCTAAAGCAGCTTCTTGGTTTTCCTTTTTGGAAGAAAGACAAATTGTCGAGTTTTGCAAATAGTTTCCATGAAGTTATTGAAAATGCGAAATAAGGTGAAGATGAAAGATTTGATAATTATTACAATATCGAACAGAATAAATCTAAAAGGTTCAATCAGGCACCATACAAAACAAATATTTGAAAAAGAACAAGGGAAGAACAGAGGTCAATCAGAGATATAACTTTATGAATAAAGACAGAATAAGGCAGACAGATCATTTATTAAAGAACCAATCATAAGATTAAATAATTTGTAACTCTCGGTATCAATCCGAAATATTTGAAACAAGAATGTCATAGTCACACAATGATAGTAAAAGGATAGTAATCCCTTCAACAATGTTCACTTAAGTCACACAATAAAACTTTATTTACATGAGCATATATGAAAACATAAACATAGCTACACCATGATTCAACCGGGCACATCGATGTAGACAACCATTGTTACACAATCAAACCAGTGTATATCTGGCCAAATTTTAAACAAAGATAGAAAAGGCATACAGGTCATACACATTGATGCTTTCCCTGTCAATCTCAGACTTTGAGACCAGTTAGGGCTCATTTACAAACGACGAGTTTTAATGCATAAATGCTTTGTACGAATGGCGCTGGACTTATTATGCCCATACAAAGATATTCTGTCTGGAAATACATACATGATTACATTTATTTGTATGTATCAGATTATGACAAAAGTTGAACAATTTTTAGTGTGTTGCCCAGAATAAGGTCGTAATAAGTGAATGGCAAATGTATCGAAACAAGTCCAAGATATCATCAACTACTGTAAGATTTATATAGTTAAAACATCAGCTATAATCCTAAAGTAAATAGATTAGTTGAAAAGTTGCCTGGCTCGTTCACTGTAAGTGTTCGGAAAACTCATGAATGAAAACGAGTCGATGGAACTGACTAATCGCAATATTTTTTTATCCGGTAGGATAGTAATCCCTTCAATAATGTTCACTTTAGATTTGCGACCCCTTTAAAACTGGACAAGTCTAAAATTTCGTTAAACAGGAAAGGGTTTAGTGAAACTTATATTTTCTATTCTTATATGCATTAGTATTAATACCGGGGCTGTAACAACTAAAAATTGCCTAACCATCAAATAACACCATATTACCTTAGACATCTGACAATCTTTGGTCAATATAAAGCAAATCTTACCTAAGCGTTCTAGAAAGTTTCCTTCAAATCTTCACTTCCCCCAAAATTGTTAAAAACTACCACGTTTGTTGTCAAGCCCTTTTCAAGATAATCCACCCTTTTACGCCGCTCAAGAAAACGTTTTCGAAACTGAACAAATGTCTTGTATCAAGCAATTTTTTCATTATAATCAGTTTTCTATCCAAAAAAAGACGAAAAAATTTAATATTCATTCAACTTCAAATTGTCGTCGGCATCTTCTTTCAATTTGGACCAGTCTAAAAATTGTTGCGTGGGAATGGGCTTACCTCTTCGTTCAGGTAAGTTCACCTCAAATCTGCAATAATCTCCAAATTGGTGAAAAACCGCATCTATAGACTAACCTCAAAGTTCAGGTAAAGTCCTTTTAAATCTTTAACACTCTCCGAATTGGTGAAAGTGCTACATTTGTTGTATTAGCAACTTGGCTTTCAAGTTAGCCCCCTTCGAAACTTCAGTACTCTCCAAATTATTAAAAAAGATCATATTTGATGTGTTACCTCCGCATCTCAGTATATTCTCCTAGAATCTTCAGTACTTCAACAAATGTTACAAATGCCACACTCGATGTCTTACCTCTGCGTTCAAGTAAGTTTCCTTCAAATCCTCAGTACTTTCCGAATTGTTGAAAGTGGCCACATAACACACAGCGTCATTGGCAGCCTCACCGTCTATAAACATGGTTACAACAATTCTCTGAAATGATTAAGCAGATCAAGAATGTATCTTACTGGCTTATCAAATAATAACCGGTCTCCTCTCATTCTGTTGTTTGAGTTGAAGGAGACAAATATAATTCATAGAATGGGGGTAGAAGGACAAACAGTATTCCAGCTGTTCAGGTAAAACTTTTATGTAAATTATCTAATATTTTCCCCCGAAAATCGAAGGATATCATACCAAGCTTCGATAGGAAGCCGGACTAAAATAGCAAACGGCTATATATCTTTTAAACTATATGATCATGTAACAAATAGATAAAATAGTTGGTGACCTTAAAGTCATAACTACATCTTATTAAGCTGTAGTTGTGACGTTCAGGTCGCCAACTAACAAAAATGACTCTCATGAACAGTTTTATTCAAAATGTTTTTAATATTCTATACACAATATATGAATGGTCCTTCAAGTGAAACTGTACCCCGGGTGACTTTCATAAAACAAATACTTGAAAAAACATACAAGCAAACAAACAAGCAAACAAAATCTGCTTTGATTCAGAGGAGGTCAACCATATCGAAAAAATATATTGGTAGGTAGAGTGATCATTGTAGTTTAACACATAACACGGCAACACGAATTTAGACTGGTCTTAATTGAAGGAAGTTGCAGACGAAAATTCTAAGATTAGGAATTTCTAAAATTCTTTGTCTTTTAGGACAGAAACAAGGTGGATAATGAAGAAGTGCTTTTCGCAAGTAGGAATTCTTCTTCGCTAGACAAAGTTAAAATTTCCAATTTGCTGAGGACTACTCCGGTATAGTTCCGATTCCTTCTTTGAACATCCGAATAGTCTATCCAATTATCAGAAATTTTTTAATGGTCCTAATTGAAAGGAGTTGCAGGCGACAATTTAGAGTTTGTGAAATTCTATTATTTTTTCAAATTTCTGGGAGGAAAGTTTTGTGTAAAATTAAGAAATTGCTTGTCACAACTAATTTCTTCATCTTACACAATATTGTCTTAGTTTTTTTTTTTTTTTTTTTTTTTGAGTTGCGTCTAAAAGCGTCATCATGTGAAAATGGGTTAAACATATTTCAATTAGAAGACAAAGGAACTCAGTGACAAAGATACCCTATCATAGTCGAAGATCATCCTCGCTTTTTCTGTCGTCAAGTCCGCCTCACGGTTGTCCACCACTACATTCTCATGCACTGTTACGTCTTTTTCTTCAATGTGATAATTCACATTTTTCTCCTGTGAAAAAAAATCGTTGGAATTGATGATATGCGAATCGAAGAAATCGACCGTGTTAAGCATTTAAGAAATAATTCTTATTATGCAAAATTTATGGCCAGTAACATGTAAAAAATTGTAATGATGGCTTGCTACATGAACCTCGCAAATAAAGCTTGAAAAGGCTGTAGTTACGACGTTTAAGTAGCCAAACCAACATAGACGGTTCACATAAATGTCAACCAATATCGGAATTCAGAATTCACTTCGTGTCTAAATAAATGAATTGATTGGCTGATTGATTCTTTAAAGTCTCGATTTGTCATCCATACTAAACCCGAGGTAAATTCTTTTCGAGGAGATGAAAATCCCGCTAGATATGATTTTGGGGTGTCCTAAAGAAGATTTTTTTGTTATTTGAATGAACCCATTCGACGTCGTCAAGGCGACTCATTTAAGCCAATGCTGAGTGCACATAAAATCCTCACTATAAGATTTCCTAAGATTCGTATTAAGCGGCCTAAAAGTCTTAATCTAAAGCACTCGTTTTCTTAGAAATATAATTAAGAATCCTAAGAATCTCGATGGTTCTATTACGCGTGGTGGATAACATATCTATGTCTTGTTCAGTTACGGCATTTCGATGATCGAATTTTGACTTGTTGGGAGTCAACTGACAAATCGCAGCTGCCAATCAAAGAAACAGTCAACCTATCAAAGCATTCATTCAGTCCGGGGTAGAAATTTGAACTCCGACATTGGCCGACATTTTTGTTATTTTTTTTGTTGCTTTGGCGACTTAATCGGCGTAAATACAGCCTATTTAAGAAGTAGTTACGACATTTATGCCGCCAACCAACCATGTTACTTTTTCTAACACGCCCTTGGTCATAACCTGTGTTAAATATCGTAGCGGATTTTCTTATCTGGTCCAATGGGCGGGATCAACAGAATAAGAGGATTGGTCAATGGGCCACTACTGATATACGGAGTTGTCCTGAAAAATGCCCTTTAATTAACTCCCTTGACTTGACTGGGTAGTTCCGGTTAAAATTTGCTATATAAAGAATATAAGGGCTGAGACTAAATGCTCTTATTTTTCGTAGAATCAGATATTTTTTTCAGAATTTTATACAGAGAAATGTTGTGTACTCTTAAAATATAGAATTGTTGTGGTAGTTTATATTAACGTTGACACGTTTTAATCGTTTCTCTCTCCCGACCTAGGAACCAATTTCATTCTCGTCCAATTTTCAAATTTTACTTCTCATTTTTGGAACAAAATTAGCAAAGGCGTCCTTTGTAGGAAATCATTGCTTTTACTTCTTTATTTGAAAAGACTAATTAAAACAAGAAAACCACACAATAACAACCAATAATAACAATATTGCGATAAAAAGTACTTTTTATGCCGATTTTGTTCACATCTGGAAGATCCATTATTTTCGGTACACATTGCTATTAAAATTTCTTTCGTATCCACTTTCGTTCTGAGATTTTTTTTCTGTAAAGGGTTAAATGGTAAATCAAATTTAAAAGTTAACGATGTCCTCTCATAAATTGCTGTTTTAAACCAAGTAACTTACACGCTTTTGATCGGTATCTCTGATTGCGTAATAGACCACGTGTGGTATTTTGAATATACACTGGATATATCTCATAATGATCGGCTATTTGCTTTTGATTTTCACCCGAAATCCCCTTATTACAAGTAAGAAAGGAAGTCGTTTGCTATTCCCTCTAATTCTAAGGAATAGGATTATAAATGCAAGAGGTAAAGGATATCTGTTTTAAAACGTTTCTCATTCAGAAAAAAATTGGAAAAAAATATTTTAGTCAGAAAAATCTGAAAAAAAAAACCAAAAACAAACAAACAAACATGTTAAGATCACTTTTTTAAAACAAAAAGATTTGAATTTTTAGTAAATATACATTGTATCATATATGTCATTACACGATAATTCTCAATATACTAATAAGAATTTGGTATCAACTAACACGTTCAAAAAGATTGTCTTAGTTTGATCTTTGTAACACTTCTTACGGTCATCTCTTTTATACTTTTTTTATTTTTCATCTTTCTCAAATACTTAAATACATGATTCGAAAACTTGAGAAGCATTTCGTCTGCGGGCGACAAAAAATTCTAAGGTATAGCTTAAAAAGCTGTATTTACGGGTTTCGGTCGCAATCGGCGATTTAATAGTACAGTAAACGGCGGTGTGGTAAGTCACATTCTGCATAGTGGCACCTTTTCAAATTATTACGTTCTGATGTAAATCTACAGTATAAACTCTATTACCATCGACATGTACTTACCCGGTCCATGTCAGTGCCAAAATCGTACAAACGGATTATACGAACACGGAATAAGCATGTATAAAAACAAAAACATGATTTACTCTATGGACTTATGAAATTTATTAATGTTTTGGTAAAAAGGTATTTGCAAGGGGTATGTACGCTTATTTCACTACCGAGGTGACAATAGCCGGTCACACCTATCATGGTAACTTATGATAATTACATCTAACTTTCAAATAAGTTCCCCACGAAACTTTAACAATTACAAGTTTGGGGTAGAAAAGATTCGATAATTTTTATAAGATTAAAACATCGAATTTCAATGGTATTCTTACTTGTCATTGGTAAGAAATGAATGTTATATTTTGGGAGGACCTACAGAGGCAACAATCATTTCCACAAGCCTTCAGACACTTTACAAAGCTTGTTGATGATCATGCAGTTCTGGTTAAATTCATTTCAAATTCATCAATGAAAAGGGTATTTGGTAAATTCCCATGGTCATGAAATGAAGACGTATGGAGAGCTTCTTTATAACAGTTCCCGTTTGTAAAATGACAGATACTTTATAAATTCAAAGCCCCGCTTGACATGTGAAACCATTTTTTAAAAAAGGAAATAACGGAATGTATTTCCGTGAGTATCATTGTATTTATTTCGATCAAAAAGCTCTTTTTATGGTAATTCATACGTATATCCGGAATTAGGGTATATCCGAAAAATACACTTTTCATACTGGCTCATTTACGATTATAAGCACGTACATGTAAAACGTAACTTAGCTTTAATAATTAAGCTCAGCTGTTAAAAAAAGGAGTCTCTAGATCATCTAGGGTTTAAACATTGATTGGATTAAACCTATTTATTTTACATCGATTGGGAAACAAGTTCTTCCAGCTTAGATTAACCCTCTAGATTCTGCTTCCTGGAAAATGCACCAGTACTCGCGCCGAAAGTGTAGGCCAATGACAGAACCAAGATCGGTAGCATTGATGACAAGTAGTAGGAGCTGGCAACAAACTGTTAATGATTTTGATACCGATATCATCGATTTTTTCACCGGAACTACCCAAAGATTTAAGGGAGGTCACTCTAATACGAAAACTAAGCGGAGTAACTCTGGATATCGGTAGGGGCCCATTACAATTACACGCACAATTTTGACAGGAAACCAGGGAAGCGTTTATCTTTACTTTTTTAATAGAAGCAAGAAATTTAAAAGAAGAAAGCTGATAATGTTCTAAATCAATCCCCAGATAAACTTATTAATGAAGAGAAATAAACAGAAATAATGCAATTTGACCAATCACTGACTCCGCCCAATTACTGCTTTTGCCACGCCCACAGACTCCGACAGAAAGCTCCCTTCGATTTATAAGGGCATTATTTGCAAAATTTGTGGCCAGTACCATGCTTAAAATGAGGAGAATGGTTGGCTGGCGACTTAAACGTCGTAACTAAAGCTTAAATAAACTTAAATACAATTACAGTTTAAGTTGCCAAACCAACAAATTGTTTCATGAAAATTGCGGCCAATTTCAGACTTCAAAGCTCAATTCCGGGCTGAATAAATGATTTGATTGGTCGATTAATTTCTTGATAGACAGCCACGATTGGTCAATTGACTAGTAAGTTACTAATTAAAATTAATTATAGTGGAAATAAATTACAAACATCGCCCTTTTGAAAGAACCTGGCTTGAACACTCTCTTCGTAGTTGAAGGATTGCGCGTTATTGAAACCGTGACCGCGACTACGCCGAGCGGGATTTTAGGTGTTTTCGTATTCAAGAGGAGTCTTTACGCCTACTATAATTCATAAAGAATCCCGATTAAACGCCATTTCTAAAATGGTCAGTTGCTTGGATGAGACAGATTTTCTACTTCTCTTCTACCCTTTGTAATACTCTACTCGATTTTCTAAATTGGATAACAATTGTGGACGTCAATCGTCATCCAAAAACAAGAATGCGTTGCCTTATTTTATCTTTTTAAAAACATTGTGTGTAAGGGAGTAGACCGAGGAAGATTGGTTAAGTTTTTCTTCCATAGAATGCAAAGTATTCATTTTGCTATTGTTTATGTGCAAAGATGAATAAAATTACAAACTGTTCTAGCCTTTCTATCATCTTAAATAAATTACATACACACATGAATATTAGAAAAATAATGTCAAAGATTGTTGTAAAGGAACAAATTCAAATACTTTTTTTTCCATTTTTATTTTACCCGGTTCAGTTTTTCCTTAATATCATATCTAATTTAGAAAATAAAACAAATACTTTCATTTCCTAAAAGAGAAAAGATTAAATGTTGAGACAAAAGGGGGGAACTCAGTATTTTCTCTTCTTTCTTTCTTTTCAATGTTGTCTATTCCACGTTTTCCTATTGCTTTCTTGGATAAGTAACGATAACAAATGTATCTAATTCTGTATTATCTCAATTCATGTGGTCTACTATACATCAATGGAAAGGTATTAAAATTTGGGCTTATTATTTCTTATGTTTTCTTGAAAATTATAACCAAATAATTTATATAATTTATCTAAAAAGAGCCCAACTCGACTACAAATAAAGTGCAAATACGTATATATTATCTATAGTAATACGCTAGACTTAATCCCCTCGTATATTGTATACAGCCTCCTTATCAGGTAAGGCCATTTAAATCTCAGCGTATGGTTAATTGTATATCACATTGGAAGGGGGGGGGGTCAAATGCTCAGCGTGTTGTTAATTGTATATCACATTGGAAGGGGGGGTCAAATAAAGAAAGCTTAAACTGGGCCTTTAAGCTGCTGACCATGTAGTTTAAAAAAAAAGAAAAATATCACTACAGCTCCATCGAGAAAATACAACGCATAAACAAAATTCCCTATGATTGAAGTGAAAAATCGCTGAACGTAGGATTAAACCTGTACTAGCAAACAAAATCAATACAAACTAAAGCATAAGACGTGAGTGAAAATTTTCATATCATTTCTCATCGTAAAACGTAATTAAAAAAGAAACGCTAAACAAAGCAACAATAAAAACAAAAACAAATCAAAACAACAACAAAGACACTCACACGCATTCACTAACAATATAAAACAACACTCACACACAAAAACAAAACAATAAAAAACACCACAACACAAAACTAACCAGAAAAAAAAAAAAAAAAAAACAAAACAAAAAAAAAAAACAACAAATAACTAGACAAACAAATAAAAAAACAAATAACAAAATTATCAACAAAATAAACGAACAAATCGATATAAAACAGAATCCATCGTATTTAGGAATGATCGATACTAGATGTCTAGATAAAAAGGAGTGACTCTATTCTAAAATCGTTATTTCTTAACTTAACCCTATATTGTTGGTTCTCTTTAAATAGCCTTGGTGAGATTAATCCATTGAGTACAAACACACGAGGACCGATTACCAGACGTCATTTTAGACTGGTCCAAATTGAAAAAATGTTGCAGACGTTAATTTCTATTTGTAATATTTGTCCTTTCGGATAGAAAACAAGCAATTTCTTTATTACCCACTATTTTTACCCACAATATTTTCCTAAGTTTTTTTTTCTTCGGATGGAAATGTTTATTTAAATTATACTTACCACCTTTTCTGGCAGATTCTTTGAAGTGGTCTTTTCTGAAGACTCCTGAAATTCGTGAGAAATGATGACTGTTATCTGAAAATTTCATGACTCGATCTTTTTCTTTTACATCTAATGATAGTATTTCTATTAGAATTCTGGAATGATTCGAACAGACCGTTAGACATATTCAGAATTGACTAAAAAAATATTATAATATATCTTTCTGTGAAATCTTGGGATTTCTCAGTGTAATAAATTTTGATATCGTCACTGGAGTGACGATAACACTTTTCAGTTTCACTCTCTGTAATAAATCTTTAATCATGTATTCATCCGCACTTTTTTTTCAATAGACCTTCTCTCTCTCAAAAAGATTGGTTTCGATATTCTAATGAAAAAAGATAAATAAAAATAATAAGGTATATAATATAGGGATGAGTGTATTTTTCACTGCGTTTATTTGAGTATAAAGTGCAATTGCCTTAGCACATGGCAAATAACGCCCGTAGGGCGTTATGTTAAAGCCATGTGCTAAGGCAATTGCACTTTATACTCCAATAAACGCAGTGAAAAATACACTCGGCCCATATAATTGCAATACGTCTATTTTCAAATCCGAAACGGATAGAGAGATGAAAATAAAAACAAATAAACGAACTGTGGGCGGAGTTACTTTTTCTTTGACAGGCGTATGGATACATTGACACAGTTTATCGCTCGAGTCGTTGTAACGGCGGACATTTTATTTCGTCGCTTGGGTTTTTTGAAATGGAAATTCGAACATTCGTTGGATTTATTTGGAATTATTATGAGTAAATACTAACTTTAAACTCTGTAAATTATGATATCAAGGTCGATAACAGTTAGAATTATGAATATATGCTTTGTAAGAGACAAGAAATATAAACCTACCACACGGACACGATGCATGCTGTTGTGGCGAAGCCGATTCGACATCTCGGATTTATGGCTAATAAAGGTGAGTTTTTCGAAATCTTCATGTTTAAAACGAACATTATAATTGTTATAAGGACACTATTTGTTTATCTTTTTATTGAAAATCCATGGAAGTATAAAGGAATTCGAGGAAATCGAAATTCAAAGGGTGATGACTATAAATAGTAACAAAACAAGTTGGGTATTTCTTGGAAGTGAATTCACAATATCGGAAATCCCTGACCTTGTTTTGTTTCTATTTTTGTCGGAAATAGTTCTGTCTTTTATCGAGGTATAAAGTGCAATTGATTTGATCACGTGATACGATTTGGGCCAATGAAAATACTCTATTTTGAAGTATTGCAATTATTAAATAGAATAATCAACTGGTTATTCTAGATATGAAAAAATATTTCACTTGGATGCGTTGTAAAGCATTAAAAAACTCGTGCTGCGCACTCGTTTTATCAACGCCTAACAACGTATCCTCGTGAAATATTTTTTCATATCTGGAATAATCAATTGATTATCCTCTCTATATAGAATCAGTCTAGTATTTGAGGGCTAACCGTCACCATTCAATGTGATGGACAATCATAACAACTTTTTCTTTTATTGTGATGTATAGCCGCCACACTCTGATATTGAAGAAAAAATCCTAAAGTAGGAGAATGACGACGAGCCTTTCCTGGGAAGTAAAAACAACTATTGGAACTCTGAAAGTTTTAGACACTTTGTAAAACTGTGATTAGCCTTAGAAAAAAAACTTTGATGGCTTAGTTCATTACTGCATTACGTGCATGCATATTCTGGCTATGGACAGCATAGCGCTCTTATCTATAGGACAATGTGCACTAATTGAAATTTAAAACATTTTAAACATCTTATAAATGAGTGTGGGTCATCGTTTCAGTTGATAAATCAGGTCTGGCAATGAAATAACGCATGATTTTGTTTCTAGTTAAAAAGATTTTCATAAGCTTCAAGTTGAAGTCAAAATAAAGAAATTTAGGGGGGGGGTGTAACAGGAGATAAAGTCCATTTATTCGATTAATTACTTTGTGACGATTTAACGTCACGATAGGAGATGACTGTTAGCCAACAGATTCTGGACTGATAATATTGATTTTTTTATTTTCAATCTCTTTACGAAATTTCCAATCCTACTTGACTCATAACTACAGCTTTATTTTCCTGGAATTCTGGATGGCTCTTTTTTCCACGACAAGTTAACTGGTTGAAAGTCATTCGTCTTAATTGTAGACTTACCCCTAATTTTCTATAAGAGAGAACTTGAAACACGAGAATAACAGCCAGAAGAGCTAGAAGTAAGCTGAACCCTGCATGCGCCCATCTATCTTTTGAGGATTGTCTCCCTTGGTATGGTAACTTTAAAGATAGATAAATAAAGTCAGTTAAGACATTTTTTTTCTATGGGAATGCTGATCGATGCCAACCAAATTAGATTAACCTTACCACTACTCGACTAAAGCAGTCCAACTTAATTGATTTGGTATCGATTCGGTAGAAAACATGCTGAAGTGTTCGAAAAGTCATTGACCAAACACTGGCCATGCCCACCCTGATCCGCCAGAAAGTACCACTTCGCTTTAAACGGCATTATTTTGCAACGTGTAAGGTCAGCAAAATGGTTGGTTGGCGATGTAAACGGCGTAATCACAGCTTCTATAAGTTGTAATTACGACGTTTAAGTCGACAAACCAACGAAATGCTTCAGTCAGACTACAGCTAATGTTAGGATTCAAAAGTTACTTCCCGCCTTAATGAACGTTCTGAATCATTTTTCGATTGAAAGCCGCGATCAATTGTGGGGGATCTGGTTTTTAAAGATGACTATAATAGCCCGAGTTTTACTCGACCTAGACCCCGATAACGTCCTTAGTTGGAGATCATTGTTCTATGTTATTATGATCTCTAAATGCAAGTATTTTTTTAATTTCGATATATTTGTTTAGGCTTTTTCCTTTCGGCGTGGCTTTTGCCATGATAATGCGTATACCATGTGTATATTTGTGCTTTAACAACACAGGGCACATGTTCGTATGAAAAGTTTGGGCTTAGGTAAACAAAAAAATCATGTGAATTTAGTGTTACAAACACGTTTTTTTTTTTGGACATGTCAGTTTTTTTTTTTTTTTAAATAAAATTAATAACAATAAAAAAAATCTATCACGAGGGCGACGAAGCATGCAATTATGAGAGAGGGAGAGAAAAACAATGAAAAGAAATAGCCCGTATCAGGATATACACAATGATTATGTGGTTCCGAAGTTAGTCTACCTCGGGTTTTCTAGTTAGTAATACGTTTTTTTCGAAGTTCGCATGGAATTGCTTTATTTGAAAACGATTAACTGCCAGTCAAAATATATATTGGCCAGCAAAATCATTCATTTAGAACTTGAACTCGGACTTTATGTTACGCTTTTTGGTTTGAGGAAGACTTAAACGTCGACCTTTTTATATTGACGGCCGCGATCGTTAATTGACCACTTTCGGCTGACGACCAAGAAATTAATCTACCAGTCAAATCAATTATTCAGCCCGTAATCGAACTTTGAACTTCGATATCGGCCGCCGTTTGTGTGAAACATTTTTTTTTTGGATTGGTGACCCAAAAGACGAAAAGCCTCTTACGACATGCTATTTGTCACGTTTGTTCCACCAGATGAAATGGCAGATCTCACAGGGATAGGCCGGTAGTGATTTATTCTTATGCACCGTTTAATCACAGTCTAGTGCTGTACATTCCAAGAATTATTTACATCGAGATAAAAAATATAAGCATTGGAATAAAGAACACGCTGCAAGTAGTTACGGGGAGAGCAGTTGTTTGTCTGATTTCTCCCACCTATGAAAATAAATGGCTGTCCCTTTTTGGAAATATTAAAAATTCTTGGTATAAGATACATCTAAACACTTACAAAATAACAAGGGATATTTATTGTAGGTGGCTTCAATTCAGAATTAAACATAGAATTTTACCAACGAATGCACTCCTTTTTAAAATGAAACTCTCCGAAACAAAACTTTGTACATTTTGACCGATGAAACATTATCTCATATATTTTATGAATGTAACAAAGTTAAACACATTCTTTTATCTTAGAAAGAAAAATAAAATATTTTTATCCAAACTTCACACTTAATAATTCTGGAGTTATCTTAGGATACTGTAATGATTTTATTCGGACAGACGTTGTGATTCTTCAATATAAGAAATACATTTTTTATGTAAACTTAAAAAAGTTGTGCCAACTTTTGACGTGTATAAAAAAATCTTGATGTTAACATGGGATATTTACCAGAAAACAGATATAAATCATTCTGAATACGAAAATTGGGCAATTGTAAAATACCTTAATATGATAACTTCAAAACTTTAGTTACTAGTATTTAACATTTTGTTGAAAAAGGTGCTTTAAGCTCATTGCACTTTTTCAGTTTTCTCAGTTGTTTACCTTTTTTCTAGTAAGAGTTTTTATATTTTTTCCCAACTCATGATTTACTAAGCTATAAAATGTGAATTTGCGTTGTTTTATGAAGTTATTTGCATGCAACAAATATGTTATTACTCAATGGCGTTAACTCAAGTTAAAATTAAAAACCGGGTATCTGTCCGTCATGAAAATAATAAATTAGAATGGCTGCGTACTCAAAATTTTGTTCATGGAGGTATGAATTAAATTTTTCGACCAATCAGATCGCTCGTTTTTGATAGACGAAACTAACAATTAAATTATTGTAAAATGAAGTTGGAATAAAGATTATAAAAAAAAAGTTTGTCTGATTTTAGTCGTCTCCTACACCAGGCCACATAGAGAGGCCGAGGGACCAAGCTGAAAATGCGCGTCATCCCACGGTGTTCTGAATTCCTTGTGTAGATGTTTAGGCTGCTACATGCGCACTTGAGATATTTGTTATTGTCACGCTTTTTGTGTAGATTTAATGACATTTGAGAGACATCAGGCATAAAATAGTTTTTAGTGTCTTGTTTTGCATCTTGATGCAAAAAAGATGCATTTCTTTACAGAATTGTTGTATTTAACAGTTTTTCATAAATACACCAAGTATTTATAGTATAAATGAACAAATTAATTCATTAATTAATAAAGAAATAATGCTGAATACTTATTTTGAAAATAATCAAAATCGTCATTTAAGTGCGTGTACGTGTTTTAAACAAAACTGATGATTAAACAATAAACGGAACCTACCTCAGGTGTTTGGATGATGGTTGCTGTTGGTTTCTCTTCCATTACTAGAGAAGGTTTCATCGCTGTCTGTCGTCAAGGTGAAACTTCAAGTTGGTAGTTTAGCCCGGGAATGTTACAACACCCAACTGCAGGGCTCTTTTATGGGTAGACATCACGTGACTGTTGAAAGCCCTTGGGTAATCCCCAACAGCTACTCGGAAAATTGCATCAGATCATAAAATATCTGCGTTTTAAATCTGCGCAGTTCGGGAAGTTATACTCGCACGTACAAAACTATGCTTAGCTTTTTGTGGTTTCCTTAGCCGACAAAGCTGAATGTACCTATCGTCCAAGACGTTCGCCAGCTTTTGCGGCCCGGCAAAATTCTATGACGCGATAAAGTATGAGTTCTTCTTCTTGATTTTATGAGAAGAGATGTCGCTATTGAAATAAATGCTCAAACAAAACACTTTGAAGAGAAACTGATCATACCCTAGTTTCCTGAACTATATCTTAAATATCTGACCAGCAACGGGAAGTGGCCCTCTCCCCCCCCCCCCCGGAACTCTTTTAAACAAAAATTGAAAAAAGACCAGATTCAGCAGAGGTCAATTGCTCCAACTGAGGCCCAGCCCATAAAATCCATCAGGAAGTTCCGCTTCAGCAGTAATGGCTCTACACCTCTCGTAATGACAACATTTCTCACCAAAAGGAATCATGAAATTTTCATTTAAACCTTTTCTGTTTTGCAAATTTTTAGAACTTTCTAGTTTAAAATGTTTTGCAGACGAAAATTCAAGGTGTGTTTCATTTGAAAAAAATAACAATTCAGTAGGGTATGAATATTGTGGAAAAATAAGAATTGCTTGTTACAAGCAATTTCTTGTTTTCCACAGTGTTTCTCAGTTATAATATTACAGGGGCATAAAACCGGAGATTGAACAGGAAAGGGTTAAATTGTTTACCGACGACTTCACCAATACTTTCAGAATAGACCACACGGCTGCTCTGATACGTGTTGCCGGGCTGAAGATGATGCTATATTTCAAAATTATTGTATGTCAGTAACATAAAATTATTTAGAAATTTATTTTCGTTTTCTGTTCGACAAGACTTTTCATAGCGGGCTCGATACCCTTCCTGAAATAATTTTGGTTGGGCCATTAAACGATTTTACAAAACTTAAAGATTCTTTTGGTGAGAAAATTTGGTCCCTATGAGGACTGTTGAACCTTTACGGGGCGTCGTTTTACAAAATTAATGGCTAGTAGCATGGAAGAGAAGTAAAATGGTCGGCTTGAAGAAGCTGTAGATATGACATTGTAGTCGCCATCTAAACTAAAATGCCTCATAAAAATGTCGGTCTATATCACCTCGTCTAAAGTAATGATTTGGTTGGTCGATTGTTTCCATGATTGATAGCCGTGATTTTTCAATTACGACAATGCAAACAAAAAACAAGGCTATTGGTACGTTTGGCTTAAAAAGTGGTCAACAAGGTTCAAAGTAACGAGCCTCTTCTCTTTTGTACATTCCCTTTACACTGAGGAAGTTTCGATATACATTAAGTTGAAGTCATCGTTTGAAAACGTTAAGGTCGATTTAATTTGAATCCTTTAAAAACTTTGTGTTCTACCATACAACAGTAGGAAATTGTTCGCTCTGTTTTTTTCTTTTCTAGCGGGCTGCTTATTTTGAACCTTAGACTAGCACTTTCAAAATAGCTGACTGCTTTAATAAAATACCAAGAATCTTCAATTTAATTTATATAAAAAATCCATTGAATTACACACTATTCGTCCCGTCTAAAACTTAAAGTGAAATTAAAAAATACATTAGTTAGAATTTTTACCCATTTCCAACGTTTAAGACTAGTCCATATTAAATTAAACTGCTCACGATAATTTCAAGTTGATTTCAAGGTATTGTCTTATTTTATAGTAAACATTATGTAAAATGAAGAAAGTGGTTAATACAAACATTTTTTTCATTTACCACAATGTTTTCCAAAGCCCTTTTTCTTTTGATGCGCGAAAAAAAAAGGACTTGAATGGAAAATGAGTTTTACGCTATCTCTGTGTGCGTTGCTTGTCACCTCATTGCGTCGCTAGCAATGTGTCGTGAGGAATATAAGGAAGCTCACCATTCCACTTAGGAATCTCAATAACATACGTGAACGATTCCAATCAGAGACAAGATTTGATTAAATTTACAAACATTATCCCATTACCGGATGATAGAATTCTAGACTTGCACAAAATCAAGGAAGTTGCAGGCGGCAATTATAAGGTCATGAAATTCGAACATTATTTTGGTATTTCAGAGAAGAAAACGCACGAAATGAAGGAATTACGTGTTTAAAGCAATTTCTTCCTTTTTTCAAAATGTCTTCTAAAGCTATTTTCTTGGAAGTTGTTAAGAGGGGGATTGTGTTGCAATGTTTCAAGGTCGTTGTATAAACACATGCAGATTTCAAGCGCATGATTTTAAAATTCGACAAAGATTCTTTCATCAATTCTGATTAAATAAACACTTCCTGAATAGGAAATGAATGCACCCACCGAGTAACGAAATTCGCAAACATGGATTTAAATTTGAACAAACACTTAAAATTTAATAGGTTTTCATAAACGTGCGAGTCACCCGAAAAGGGACTTTACTTGCGAATTTGAAAAGTATTTACCGTTTTACGAATGTTCAAATTTCGAAGGCTGTTTTTTCTGTTATATGTGTATATACACAAACAGAAATATCGTTTTATCTTTTGTACTTATTGGTAATCGATTGTGATTAGTAGGTGCTTGTTCCATTTTATTATTATTTTTTAACTGTTCTTGGATAGTCTGTTATCGCATAACGGGTTATATATTTGAACAATATTCAATTTATGTATGTCCTTCCATTTGGTAAAAGCCTATTTTTTGGAGCAATGCATCCTGCATGAAGTTATAACTGAATAAATTTAAGTAATATTTCACTTAAGTTCTATCGTCAATGTGCGACCGAATGTTAGAAAAGGAACCACATTGGAATTCTGTTTCGCAAATAGACCAATTAGGCGAAAAGGGAACTTCTAAGAAGAACGAAAAAGATCGCCTTTTGTTAATTATGCAGAAAAGTTTAACACTCTACTCTGATTCTAGAATATCCGGATCGCCGACTCACTGACCTAAGACTTTGCAGTTCCACTTAGGAAATAAACTACATTATTGTATACCTTTAAATATTTCTTATAAAACATATACATTCCACTCAGAAAAAATTACGTATCTGGCAGTGTCAAATACGGTTCCACATAAGGTAGTCTAAGATGACGTCTTTTTCATTCCGTATATGACGTCATAATGCAAATAAGCGGTATGGTAAAGGAGAAGGAAGATATTTGTAGAAATACAGATCGTTTTTAGTAATTCGTCAAATTTATTTTATATAAAATAGGTAAATAATAAATGGAATATTACGTTACTATTACGACTCAACATCTTGTATTCTCTTAGCTACGAAAGGAAATTTTGATATTTCACGAGACCGATCTGCGATTTGTATTCTGTTATTCTCTGATTGACCTCTGCTTAATATTTGTTTAATAAATTGACAGGATGGATCGTTTTCTGCTCGAGTACACCTTGTATTTCTCACACCAGTTCTTTAACTATATCCTTTGGGAGCCTCCAGCTGTTCATCCCACACGAGTTTACGATCATTCACCCATTGGTGGGAGACAATGTCGGAAAGAATATTTGCCGCGACCGGTGATCGAACACTGGACCTAACGAATGAGAATCAAATGCGCTAAAACTGCGCTATGGCTGCATGTGGTCCCTTGACGATACTTAAGACAGACATGAAATGATTGTATCTTTACCATATACGTTCAAATGAATATTTTTTTAAACGTTTACTTTGCGTATCACCAGATGGTGCTGATATTGAACATTTGGACAGATAAAAAAATCTTGAAAAAACCCGAAAGTGGCCATCTAAGGGAAAATTCCTTGCAATATCATTTATATCCAATCGGTTGTTTTGGATGTTTTAGAGTATAGATGTACAAGTTATAGTGAGTTATCAAAGGTCAATTTTGTCTGTACTGGTACATGTATAGACAAAATTGACCTTTGATTCCACTCACTACATGTATAATATGCACATCTATATTTCACTTTATTATGTAGCTATTAATATTTCTGGTAAAATATATACATTGCATACGGACTAAATCGGAAACGCCAGAATAAAAACCGTACCTGACAGTATCAAATACGGTAGTATATAAGGCAGTCTAAAATGACGTCATTTTTATTCTGTTGTGACCTCATAATAAACGTAAAGTAGAAGAGAAGAAGGGAAATGATTGTAGATAAACAGATTTTTAAAAAATATTTCATCGAATTTTCTGATAAAAAAATGTATTTAATGAATGGAATATCATTTTGCGACAAAAATCGTTTATTTGCTTCTAGCTGCGTTTCCACTCGACCTTCTCGTGAAATATCAAAATTTTCCTCCCAAGCTCAAAGCAAATAAAAGTTTATAAAAAAGCATTGTTTGGGCTATGAAAATTAGATAGAGCTTTGACCACTCACTATAACCTATACATCTATACAAAAACTACTAAAAAGTAGTTTAGGCTACACGTTCATTGTTACTGTCTAATAAACTTTTCAAATGTTGGACAGCAACAAAGCCATTGAAAAGAACATTCTAGGAGAAAGCGTCTAAACCTGCGCGAGTGATTTTGACTCTGCCCCCCCCCCTCCTTTTACCCAACCCCTTTCCAATTGAAAGCCTATTTTTGTTCAACAATGATAATGGTTTTTGGAAACGTATTTCAAAATTCAAGTTCTGTGGCTCTTTCAAAGGAAGGAGGCAGTGGTCATAAGGCATTTAGTAGCGCGCGGGACTCCTAATCATGAGGTCCAGGGTTCGAACCCCATTCGCGACAAGCATCCCGTCCGGCAATTGTCTCACACTAATGGGTGGAAAGTCTTAAACCTTGGTCGAGTTAGTAGCTTGAGGCTCGTAAAGGATATTGTGGTAGTACCGACGTGTGGAATACCAGGAATCCATGGTTAGGTTAGGTGCTCAAGTCACCGCGATATGACTGAACTACTGTTAAAAATGACGTTAAACCCCATTCAATCAATACGTCAATTCAAAGGATGGTTCGTGTCTCGTTTTCTCTCTTACTTAGATCCAGTTCTTTATTTTCAAAGAACTATTGTACGAAAACTTGCAGACTGGTTTAGCGTTTAAACACAGCGACTGATTTTCATTACATACATTGTTAAGATACGCGCATACACATCTATCAAAATAACCCATTCCCCTTTAATGTCGCTTCTCGACGCCCCCCACCCCCAAGAAAACTATTTGAAACTCATTGTTATAAACAATTTGTTCATTTTCCACATTGTTTTCTACCCAGAAAGTTGAAACATCTAAAATTTCATAAACTTTAAATTGTCGTCTGCAACTCCTTTCAATTTGAACCTGTCTAAAAATTGTGCCGTCTGGTAATTGGTTTAAATAAAAAAGAAAATAACGGACATCCGCTTTTACATATGTATCAATTATATTGAGAAACTTTGTAACGTAGGTGGTTGTATAAATGTGTCCGTCAAATTGAACTAAATTACTAGGGGAATTTACATAATTTTGCCTGAAAGGGTGACTCGCTTTTTATTTGAAAACTAACCAATCCCTGTGCGTGTTTAATACCGAGAAAGGAGCTTTTTATGTTAAAGTAAATAATTTCACCGAAGAAATTAAGGTGGAAATCGTTGATTATCGTTTTGAACAAACTTCAAATACGACTTTTATATGGTCGGTGGCATAGATAAAAAAGTGGATTGGCGACCTAACGGCCATAACTACAGCTTGATTGAGCTGTATAAGTCGCCAAACCACAGTAAACCTTTACCTTAAAAAACAGAGTTCAACATTCACCTCCGGTCTAAACAAATGGTTTGATCGGTCGATAGATTATTTTATTTTACACCCATGCTTTCTCACTGGGGTGATTCAGTTGGACTAGTCTCGTTTGACAGCCCCCCCCCCCCTCTTTCAACTGTCATATGCTGAGCCATATCGTTATTTTCTTTTGAAATGTTCCATCTTATAGTCAGCGAAATTTGAATTCGATCGCGTGCAAAAACTGGAGCTCCACTTGTATTTTGAGCCGATATCTCATTTATAGCTGACAAATTTGAATCAAAATGGAGTGAAAAAAAATCTAATTGACATCGTAAATCAAAAGTTGTTGAAATAATGATTCATATAAAGAATTTTGACCAGTGTCGTATAATTGACCAATCGCAGCTGTAAATCAAGGAATCAATCGACCAATCAAGTCATCATTCAGCCTGGGATTGTGTTTTGAACTCCGTTATAGACCGCCATTCTTGTCAAGCATTTTAGTTGGTTTGTTGACCTAAACGTCGTTACAATAGCATATTCATTCGTTTCATTCTACTGGCGATGGATTTCGCTCAAATAAAGCCGTTAAAATACTAAGGAATTTCCTGTCGGCGTCAACGGGCGGAGCCAAAGGAGTAAGTGGGTGGGACCAACGGTAAGTCGACTGTGAACTCACACACAAAAGTAAAGCTTAATATATAAAGGCGTTATAAAAATCCAGAAAACTGGGGTTCTGTATATGTCCTACTTTCGTTTTCTCCTAATGAATCAATGGAGAGTAACAGATTTTAAACTTGAACTTTAACTCATAATTGCAGACTCATTTACCAAAAAATCGCTCAATATCGACACGCGTTTAGAAGTAAAAAAATCGTAAAACCTGTTGACAGGACAAACAGACGAGCGCACAGAGTGCAAAGCTAAATTCGCCAGGATGGATCTATACTTTTTTATTCTAGATGAAAATTTATGTATCTTGAGGAATTAACACAAGTTATATTGTGTTTCCTAAAACTTTAGTGTTCTAGATATTAAGAACGAATGTATCTGTGTTGTATTGAGAGTAAATAGCCTCCTGATCTAATATTGTGGAATTTGATCCCATTCTTCAAGAAGAGCCTATCTGAGCCTCTGTAAAAATGCTGATTTTACAGAGCGAGATGAAACAGCTGTCAGCAATATATCCCAAGCATGCTGTATAGGATTTAGGTCCGATGATCTAGCTTGCCATTCCGCACGAAGGATTGTTTCTTGTTCAAGACATTGATCGGCAATGCAGGCTCTATGTGCACGTGCATTATCATCTATTAGAATTTTCACCAACAGCACCTGCATATATACGAACGTAAACATCCTAGATCTCGTTTATGTACCTGAAAGCCGTTAACGTGCCGTTGTCTGTTAAGTGGGGTACGTTTGGGAGCACTAATTCCAGCCCAAACTGTGACTGAGCCCACACAAAACCGATTATGTTCTGCAATTAAAAACTGGAGAAAAACGCTCATTTGGTATTAATCATTTCCTAGCATGTCAATAAGTAAAGTCCACACAACACAAAAACTCGTCCGTAGACAGGACTGTAACCGAGTCATTTTAGGTCAAAGTAACATGATCCCGTGCTCGTGCTAGACGCACTTATGATATAGGGTATGTATCCAGAACTCAGATTGCAGGTCGTCTTGACCTCAGACCAGTATATATCATGCAACCGATTTCTGATGGTTTGGGTAATTATGCACACACTCGTAGCGTTCTGATTCTCTATACGTAAAGTTGTTGTGCTGTCAAATCGGTTAAGCCGCGCCTGAACCACCCGAAATCGATCTTGACCTTATTGGTTGAGCGTTTGAAAAATACCCCTGATAGCTCCAATGTCAAAGTCGCAGTTCAAAGGTCTAAATTTACCTTATAATTTATCCAAACTCCTTCAATTATGGATGGATTTTAAAATTACTTCCTTTCTAGCATGAGAAGATGTATCATTTGAAAACGAAACTAGAAACAATAAGAAAAAAAGCTCTAAGGTCAAGGTCACAACTCAAAGTCAAACATTGAAATTAAGCATTTCCAGCGTATAGCTCCTTCAATTACGAGTGGATTTCAAATAACTTTACACAATTATTCTCTAGCATGAGTTGACGCACCACTTGAAACAAATATTCCGATAGCTCCAAGGTCAAGGTCACATCCCAAGGTCTAAAGTTAAAATTAAGCATGTGTAGAGCATAGCTCCTTCAATTATAGATGGATTTAAACATAACTTGTCACAATTGTTCTCAGTAATGGGCAGATGTGTAATTTGAAAAAAAAAAGAATAGCTAAAATGTTTAGGTCACAGCTCAAGGTCAAACATTAAAATTAAGCATGTCTGGAGCATGGCTCCGAAAATTGTGGATTGATTTCGAAATTACTTTGCACAATTGTTCTCTATTGTTAGTAGATGTTCCCTTTGAAATACATTTTCAGACAGCTTCAAGGTCAAGTTGACAGCTCAAGGATGTACATTAAAATGCTGCATGTCTGAAATACAGCAAGCATATACCACCATCTGCGTCTGTCGGTCCGCCCGAACCCTCTTCCCTGTTAATTTTATACCTTTTGTGTCAGGACTATACCCGGGGAGCGTGATCCGTCTCGGACGGCTCTTTTTTTCTAACATTAATCACCTTTTTCAACGACGCAACATCTAGCCGAAGAACAGAGAATAAGATACTTATAAATTATTTACAGATTCATATCTGAAGTTTTTAAGAAATTTCAACAAGGGATTAGAGAAACGCTTCATGTTGAATGCCATAAAAAAGATGTTTAGCTATTCTGTATTAATGCCCATTTCCCAAAACGCAATGTTGCGCAAATGAATGAAAAACGTTGCACTGTGCGGGTCTATTTAAAAATATATCTTCAGATGACATTTCATTAAATTCTGACCAGTAAATCAGAAAAAAGGGGGTAAAAACTAGTTTTCACACAAAGTCCTCTTTTCGTGTGGCAAAGCCTTCAATTGAGAAACGACAATTTTCCGAGAATTAATATATGAGGCTTCATCCACTTTGGTCCAGAGGTTATGGGAAAATGGCTTTTGACGGACGGACCGTAGGACCAACGTACAAAGCATACTGACAATATGTTTTCCTGGATTTGTTTTCGGTAACCATAAAATTCCATTGCCCAGTGTATACATGTTCGGTACACAACGCCAAAAAAATGTGCTTTAGAGTACATAGCATGTTATGAAGAAAAGCAATTCCTTAGAAATTGTAATGTTTTACTAAATTGTAACGACATATGATGTGATTAAAAAAAATAGTAAAATCAGTGGACAGGTGGATATCCGTCTGTGCAAACTAAATGAATACCAAACGGCGAATTTCATATTCCATATGAAAACCTATCTTCCCAATATCTAATTCAACACTGATAAATTGCTTTTTGAATTTAAATTATTAATCAGGTTCTATGACGATAATAATATAATAGAAGAATCTCAAACTGGATTTAGCAAAGGTTATTCGACAACGGTCAATATAATTATTTTGATGTCAATGGTCCAAAAGTATCTTTCAAACAAAACGGCCGCTTTTATTGCATCTTCATAGATTATGAAAAAGCGTTTGATGAAATTAATCATCATGAACTCTGGAAATCATTTGATAGAATAAATATAAATGGAAAATTTCCAAAGATTCTCAAATTCACCTACAGTAATACTACAGCATGTGTTAAAACAGGCGAAGGCCTTACAGACAGTTTCAAGTGCTTGATTGGAACCAGACAAGGCTGTATTGCGAGTCTATTTTATTAGCGTCTTTATAAATGATCTAATAAAGTATTTAAAACATAAATCCGATTGCGGAATATTCGTTTCTGATTCTATCAGTGACCTTTTTGCACTCTTATTTGCAGACGACGTGTCAAGCTTTCTCCGACACGGAAGTACGCCTACAAAAACAAATTAGTAATATTGCATACTTCTGTGATAAAAAAGGAATGAAAATTAACAACGAAAAAACAAAAATAATTGTTTCCCGAAGAGGGGAAACCCTAAAATCACCGTAAAGAGGTATCTAAATGGTAAGCCAACTGAAGTTGTCCCATATTATAAATATTTATGAGTGTATTTCACACCAAAATTGGCTTGGTCTCTCTCCAGGAAAGTAAAGCCTTTCATGTGTTATTATGTACGGGAAAAAGTTTAGTAAATTATCCACTATCGACATGTTTCAAATATTTGACTCTATGGTTTAACCGATTTTGTGTTATAGCTCTAGTATATGGGGGCACACATATAACAAAAAAGTAGAATCAATTCACGCATCTTTTTGTAAAAGGTATTGTCTTCTTATGAACGCATTCGCTTTAAGTGAATGTGGGGGTCTTCCCCTATGTGTTTACTACATGACCAACCTTATTAAATATTGGACTCGAGTTCTGTGTCTAGATGCATCAAGATATCAAAAACAATACTACAATTTATCATATCAGTTAGATGAAGTCGGTAGGCAAACATGGGCAACAAAAGTTAAGAAGCTTTTATTTCGATTTGGTTTTGGTTACACATGGATTGTTCAGGATCAAGGTAATATTACCCTTTTCATAAAAACTTTTAAACAACGACATATCGACTGTTTCTCACAAAAACTAAATAGTGATATAGCATCGTCTCCAAAAGCAATTTACTACAAACACTATAAATCCTTATTAACAGTTGAACAATACTTGTCAATAGATTTATGCTATAAACTCCCAAAAGTACTTTCCAATTTCCGATGTTCTACACATGATCTAATGATAGAAAAGGGCATGCACACTAATATTGATAGAGATTTGTCCCCAATGTTATTGTCCCTTATGTTTGATATCAAATACCAATGCAGTAGGAGATGAAGTACACTTACTCTTTTTTTGTCCTTCATATGAAAATATCCTTAGCTTGTCCTTTGAACCATGCTGGCTTCGTATCGAAATAGAGAATCATTTGGTCAAATTATGGCAGCACAGTCTAATTATCGTATAACCCGTATTGCTTACCTTCTGTATAACGCTTTTAAGTGTCGATCAGAATTGCTTAAAGATGGTGAATAGCACATGTATTTAAATATACTTTTGTTTGCCTGTGATAATCTGGAGAATATGGCCTTTTTTCGAAACATCAAAAATCTAAAGATTGGTATAACATTAGATTATTTCAAATTTACTGTACCTATTTTTTTCTTCAAGCTTTATTTGCACGTGTTTGGAAATAGCAGTTATACAGGTGAATGGAAATTTATTGAGTTTCAAAACTACTTCTATTATTTGTTGCTTCTATATTGATTTAGGAAGCAATTTTATGTGCAAGCTTCTCATTCCCTTTTAAAGATTAATGTCTATAAGCGAACAGATAAACAATCAAAATGAGTTTTTGTCGTTAAATCGAAGTACCAACTTTTACAATATCACATTCATTACTCATTAATTCTTATTTTGTGAAAGAACGTCATGTCCATTATTCCAAACTCCTCCGAATTAAAGAATAGTACCGAGATATATAAATCATAGAACATACACATTCTTCTCTTGATTAAGTCATAATGTAGATATGTCCCCCTTGTCGTGATATATCTAATGCATTTTATATTTTGGGCCGGTGGCCTTATAATCGCTGAATAAATGTTATGTTATGTTTACTAGATGGTAACGATACATGATGTGATTCAAAATAAATTGTAAAACAAGAGGGCCTGTATCGCTCCACTGGCTTAAACATCTTCAACATGGCTTTGACCTTGACAGATGACTTTGATCTTGTCACATTACTTTGATATGCGTAAACATGAGATCATGCCAAATATAAGCTCAGAGGGATTTGTATTCTACCAGTTTTTCTCAAATATACAAAGTTTCTTTCGCAATCAAAGATGGGTGCCCATGATATAACAATAGCATTATGATACAAATGTCTGTACTTTGAACGCCATGCTGTTCCAATTTTATTTTCATTAACGAAAACCCATATCATACTTGGTCTTGTAGTATTCTTTTGCCTGAATTCAATTTCTTTTACAATGCAAGAAGAATGGTTGAAATCGGTACATTGGTTTGGCAGAAGAATATGCTTAAAGAAAAAGTTTACGCACATACAGACAGACGTAAACACTGACGAAACACGTGCGACAGACAACGCCATGACAATAGCACTCTCACAACTAAAATTGTTAAATAAATATATTTCTCCCGTAGCCTGAAAATTTTGGTTTTGTTTAATCTGAATTCCAATTAATTATAGCAGACTTATTTTAGCTATAATGTTTTTCATAACTTATTGTCAGTACATCAAAATGATTTTATTAGGTATTTGGCATATACAAATCTGTAAGGGAAGTAATAAGAAATAATTCTATAGCTTCATAAGATGCATTTATCTCCTTTTGATCAATGTTCTAGAAAATGTACCTGTTCAGATTCCTACACATGTAAACTTACACAATATTTATCACATGTTTAAAAGTGATAAATTAATATTTCTACAAAATAAAGCTCAGTCTGACTGAAAACAACATTTTGAGGTCTCTTTACAATTATTTTGTGATGATCTACTTGGTCTGACCAGAATTCTACCAAAATATTTAATTACCCCTAACCCGCATACCCTTTACCAACAATACCAACAATACCAGCATTTAGGTGATTGCATCAACTTCACTATTCTAAACACATTTTCAGGAACAATTTAAGTAAAGGGCCATCCATAGAACATTTATACCAGGATTCATTGAAACCAGTACAATCTATAGGAAGGAGAAGATTTTATGAGTTTTCAAAGTAAAAATTGGCCACGCCCATATTCATGGGCCCATCAAAATTCCACGAACAATTTGAGTAAAGGGTCACCTAAGGAGTAATGATACCAAGTTTCATTGAAATTTGGTAAAATGAGTTGGAAGTAGAATTTTTTAGATTTTATAGTAAAAAAAGCCCCGCCCTGCCATGCCCAAATTTAGGGTGCAATCAAAATTCCATGAACAAGTCAGGAAATGGGTCACCCAAGGAACATTCATGCCAAGTATTGTTGAGAGTGGTCAAATGTTTTCGGAGGCGAAGATTTTTAAAGAATTTAAAGTGAAAAAAGCCCTCCCTGCAACGCCCATATTTGGGGGCCAAACAAAATTTCTTGAACAATTTAAGAAGAGGATCACTCAAGGAACATTCATGCCAAATTTCAATGAAATCAGCCAAATGGCTTCAGAGGAGAGGATTTTTAAAGATTTTAAAGTGAAAATAACCCCTGCCTGCCACGCCCACATTTGGGAGTAAATCAAAATTTCTTGAATAATTTAAGTAGAGGTCACTCAAGGAACATTCATGACAAGTTTCATTTAAATCAGCCAAATGGTTTGGGAGGAGAAGATTTTTAAAGATTTTAAAGTGAAAATAAGCCCCACCCTGCCACGCCCATATTTGGGGGTCATTCAAAATTTCTTGAACAATTTAAGTAGAGGGACACTCAAGGAACAAACACTTCAAGTTTCAATGAAATCGGCCAAATGGTTTCAGAGGAAAAGATTTTTAAAGATTTTAAAGTGAAAATAAGCCCCGCCCTGCCACGCCCATATTAGGGGGTCAATAAAAATTTCTTGAACAATTTAAGAAGAGGTTCATTCAAGGAACATCCTTTCCTAGTTTCATTCAAATCGGCCAAATGGTTTCAGAGGAAAAGATTTTTAAAGATTTTAAAGTGAAAATAAGCCCCGCCCTGCTACGCCCACATTTGGGGGTCAATCAAAATTTCTTGAACAATTCAAGTAGAGGATCACTCAAGGAACAG
The DNA here is from genome assembly GCA_946902895.1 of Fragum fragum. NCBI lineage: Eukaryota > Metazoa > Mollusca > Bivalvia > Cardiida > Cardiidae > Fragum > Fragum fragum. Next base: position 26,721,775 of record OX336377.1, on the reverse strand, counting down.
TCATGTCAAGTTTCAATGAAATCGGCTGAATGATTTGGGAGGATAAGATTTTTAAAATGATAATATGCCACGCCCTGCCACGCCCACATTTTGGGGTGAATAAAACATTCTTGAACAATTAAGAAGAGGGACATTTCTGCCAAGTTTTATTAAAATCCGACCATTGGTTTAGGAGAAGAAGATATTTAAAGAAAAGTTTACGGACGGACGCACGCACGCACGCCGGACAACGCTATGACAATAGCTCCCTGGCCTTACAATAGGGCATACGAGAATTCTTTTCTCGGTGAGATTAAATTATGTTTTGGTGGACAGGTAGATATCCGTCTGTGCATACTAAATGAATACCGAACGGCGAAGGAATTTTCAATGCAGCATATTCCATATGTAAACCTGTCTTCCCAACATCTAATTCAACATTGAAAAATTGCTATTTGTATTTAAATTAATCGGATTCTGTGTGAATTTAAAACCTGAGAATCATTCTAAAAGAGCGATGGATTTTCTTGCATTTGTACTTGGCCTTCTTAACAAAGATTCATTCAGCAGATCTAGACAGCTTGCTTTTCCTATCTAAGAATCCTGCATGAATCATGGATGAAAAATGGAATCTGACAACATAATTTTGGTTAAATTTGATACCAACATATTTCAATTAACAAATACAAAAGCAACGTATCATAAAAACGTCCCATCCGCCATACTCTGGCTGCTCATATGTCTACACTTTACATAAAGACTCTTATTTTAGATATTTCGGAAAAACCTACCTTTATAAATAAAAGGTAAATGTCGTATCTTGAACACCCTAACTGAACGACACATAAATGTAGCAAAAATCAGATCAAACAAACGGCTTTATTGATACATCATAAAATCATGTTCTAGACAAGAGATTTATTTTCTTATTCTTGATAAAGACGTTTTTTGCCGAAATTATGAAATAAGGCTGTTTATGTAAAATGTGTTATATATCTATATTCAAGAAAATGAGTAAGGTGGAAGGATATTGTTAATTCATGTCGGAGGTGAAACTTGACCTCCGGCTTTAAAGTTAAGCATTTCTTTGGTCTCATCCAATAAAAAATACCTACACACGATTCTCGAACAAGATAACAACACATAGAAAAGCACACTATTGTTATATTCCCTATGAATTGCTCATAGTTTTTTTCACGAGATTCGATAAAGTAACATGCCTAAATACTAGGTACCTTTTGCAATGGCGTTCATTTTCAATTTTATTGTCATAATGAATTTAAGTTTCATGAACGAAGAATTCGGTGTTTCAAGAATTTTAACACCTATAAAAACCCAACAAACATTATAAGATAGTTTTATGTCAATTAATTCCCAGTACAGGCAATTGTTTCCAAAGAGACCAGAGTAAGTACAAATATTTTTGGAAAACGTTTCACCTCGGATTTGATTCTATAAAATGAAATTTGGCAAAACATTAACCTCGCCGTGTACGATTACAATGAAAGCCTTTTGTCGTGAACACTAGAATTTATGGATCGCTGTTCACGCCAACTGACCTCCAACAGAAACTTCCACTTAGACGGCGTTATCTTACAAAATATATGGAAAGTAACATGTAACAAAAAATGAAATGATAGGTTGGCGACCTTAGCGTTGTGTTTAAAGGTATAAATAAGCTGTAGTTAAAACGTTTGAGTCTCAAAACCAACAAAAGCACTTAACATGAATGTGTCAAAGTTAAAATCTGGTCTCAATAAATGATTTGATTGGTCAACCGATTTCTTGATTGACCACGCAATTTGCTAATTTTGAGATTTTGACACTAATTTCCTGCTTTTCAAATTTTAGGTCAGTCCAAATTCAAAGGTATTGCAGACAAACATTTAAAGTGGATTTTAGTTGAAACATAACCATTCAGTAGGGTAGAAAATTGTTGCAAGCTTGTTACAAGCAATTTCTTCTTTTCTACTATGTTTTCTCAATTACAAAATCACAGGGACCTGAAAACCAGGGTCTGAACAGGAAAGGGTTAAAGGAAAAAGTGAAAGGGGGCACAAGGAAGGGGATTAAGACCAGGATACATATGGACAAAAACACTCTTGACATAGCTCACCCCGAATACCGCCAATTAAAAAATTAATAAGTATTCGGCTAAAAAATGTCAACATAACAAGAAATTTCGTTAAATCACGGAGTGCAAGAATCGAGTCTTGTGAAACTAACACGAAAAGCAAATTCGAAATGGAAACAAGAGCAACCCCAACAGAAAGTAATGATTACGCAGCACCTCGCCCTCTTTCTCCTATCACCATTTTCTGAAATAAACAAAACAGTCGCTGAGATATCGCATAAGAAACAGGTCGTTTAGCATATTGTTCAAAGACAAAGCAAATAACTGGTAGTTCATATTGCGAATTGGCATTCTGCTATTAGTGTTAGGTTCACGATTGCACAGCAAATATAACATTAATCCTTTTGCCTTGTTTGACATGTCATACAGTCAGATCATTTTAGAATCGTAATTACTTCAAATTGGTGAAAATAGCTTTGAAAAATTAACAAAATAAGTTTTAACGAGAGAGGAAACGAAATGGTAATTACATATTTTTTTTATTTTTTTTCAACTTAACAAAATCGATTTCCTCATACACAGAAGAAATATTTTTTCTACATAGAGCACACTCAATATTCAAGGATAGTTGCCGTTCGCTACTGTCACCACACATCTCATGATGGGCTTAATGAAATCAAAGTACTGAAAGTACTGTAATCTAGCAAAGCATTTTTTTGTTCAATAATCTTCTTTGTCAAACGTTATCATGATAAAGAAACGAGGTTAGAGTAACCAAGGAGTTGACCCATTCCCACCGAATCCCTCCTTTATATGCCCCTCAAAAATAGTTGTGGAAAACAATGTGGAAAATGTTTAAGATTTCCACTTTTCGATCTAGCAATCAGGATAATAATCAAATCATAACATAAAAAAAATCATATTTTTGACTTTTCCGAGAAATTGACCAATCGCTGGGCCCGCCCAACGAATCGCTTGGTCCCACCCATTCCGATGGGAAGTTCCGCTTCGATTTTTATCGGCGTTATGTTGCAAAATTATGGCCAGTAACATGTAACAAAAAATGAAAAAAAAAAAAAAAAAAAAAAGATGAACAAAAATGGCGGCCAATGGCCGAGTTCAAAGTTCACTTCCAGTATAAGTTAAAAGCTCACTACCAGTATAAATGAAGTTATTCATTGGTCATCTGATTATTTGATTGACAGATGCGTATTGTCAATTCTGCATAACTTAAATAGGGAATACCATATTACGATAGAGATAAAACATCTTGTATTTGTTTTTGCTGCGGAAAAAAAAAGTGATATGTCACAAAGTCTCTATCGCAACATAATGTTCCGTTTATTATATACCTACATTTTGTTTTAAATAAAACCAATGATATAATAAAAAGCCCATATTTCTACAAGTATTTCCCGCGTCCTTTACCATTCTGATTACGTTTATTCGCATTATGACGTCATCTACAGAATGAAAGTGATGTCATATTGGACTACCTTATATGGAACCGTATTTGACACTGTCAGATACGGATCTTTTTCTGACGTGTCTGATATTGTTTGAGCGGAATAGAAATATTTAAAGGTATATAATAAGAGCGTATATCAACCCCCAAAGTCATTCAGCCCCTTCGATTTGTTAACCTCAAGAAAGAAATGTCTGCAAGAGTTGGAACATAAAAGACGATTTCAAATCGAATGGCTATTGATATTTTCTTCTTCTTAAATACTACGAATGTAAATCGAATCCGACAGAAGGCGGAAGAAAACAAGCAAACAAACAAACTAAACAAATAAAAACACACACAACTCACAACAACAACAACATGGCGGACGCGAATATGGTCACACCCCTGTATAATTTGGACAAATTAATACTATAGTATCTCTCTAAAATTTCAAAGAATCATATAATCTAATCTGACTCGTAGCATATTCGTTAGAAATCAATCTCATACCGGGAAAGTAATATTATTAGCGACAAAATCTTCCACTATGTTTATTGGGTGTTTTTATCCCTCCACAAAAAAAAAAAAAAAAAAGATAATCTAGAACACTACCGGCCGTTCTCGTAAACTTTGGGAACAGACCTAGGTCGTTCATTTGGCGGAGCATTATGTAACAAAACGGTGTATTTTGTTAACCGGAAACAGTGTAGAAAAACGTAGTATGTAATCTCAGTAAACCTTAGTCGAAGTCTCAAAATTGCCAATAGATTAAATTTCCACTCGTGTTTTTTATGATTTGCCTTCTTTGGCTCTGATTTCACGTTTCCTTGAAGACTAAACAGAGTTCTTGATGAACATTTATGAAATGCGATTTCACATTTGCTTTGCATAACGAAGAGTTTGGAAGTTTATTTACGTGAAGCTTTCAAATATCCCTACGATGTCGTCCGAGGTTTGATTCGTAGCATTGAATGAGGGATTTCGATTGATATTAGCATATATGTCGTGCCCATTCTTGAGAATGCCCATTCTTAAGAATGGGCAGATGGTAAAATCAAGGCTTTGCCCATTCTTAAGAATGGGCAAAACGTCGATTTTAATAGGAAAATAGGCCTATTCGTTGGTAATACTGTAAGAAATATTAATTTTAGAACATTTAATTTGTATGTGAATCGTAATATACCATAATAAAACGTTATTATACAAAAACCCACTCCGATACGGCTTCGCTACAGTCGTTCGATATAACTTCCGGTGAACCAATAATCTTTTTAAAAGGTCGTCCCATGGCAAAATAAAATATCATGGTCATATTTTTTTTGTAAGATCAATAACATCTAATATTTCGTAATCTTATTCTGTTATCAATCTTCCATCTTAGAAAGCACGAAGACGGAACGCAGTCAATCCTTAAGAAATGACGATGTCACTATGACTGTTTCTACCGTATTCTGTCAGCATGTAAACCCGTCTTTTGATAAAAAATAAGGCATATGTGACATTATTAAGTGTGTGAAGTTATTCAACGAATTTTAACCGTGACAATTAGAGGTTTTACGCCTCTCAAAAAACGGTAGCACCTTGATACATTCGTGTCCGGTGATCTTGCGTGTCCGGTGATCTTGCGCGTCCGGTGATCTTGCGCATTATGGAAGTTATCTTAGATGCGCAAGATCACTGGACAGCATCGTAAAGGAAAACAACTTTTAACCCAATCCCACACAATGGCTCTTTTTGACAACACTTAAAAAACAATTGGTAAACATTGTGTAAAAAAAAGAAATTGCTTGTAACAAGCAATTTCTTCATTTTCCACAATGTTTTATAACCAGGAGTATGAAGTATCTAAAGTTTCATTGAGTTTAAATTATCATCTGCAACTTCTTTCAATTATTGGACCATTGTCAAATTTTCTTGTGTAGGAATAGATTAACCAATTACCAGACAAATGTTAGATAATGTAAAAACTGATAGAATTAAGCTGCAGGAAATTTTGCAAAGTCTACTCAAATTGGAAATAAGCACAAAATAAGGTAGAAAACATTTGGCAACAAGGTGCCAAACTGTCACAAGATACGCCCGTCACACTGTTTAATATTAACTGGGGATTTGAATAGAACAGGTTATTTTGAATAAATATTTTTTGTCAAACAAAGTATGAAAAACAACAAAAGGCAATAACTCAAAAAATAGGCTAGGTAGAGTTAAGGTTCTTCACACTGCACTCCCACTTGGTGAGCTCTATCCATCCATGAAATTTCATGATTCTAGCTATTATTATACTTTTAGAGATATATTCCGGACAAGATTCAAGTATGAAAAACAACAAAGGGCAATAACTCAAAAAATAGGCCAGGTAGAGTTATGGTTCTTGTGCCCTGCAATCCTACTTGGTGAGTTATATCCATCCATGAAATTTCATGATTCTAGCTATTATACTTTTAGAGATATACTCTGGACAAGATTCAAGTCTGAAAAACAACAAAGGGCAATAACTCAAAAAATAGGCTAGGTAGAGTTATGGTTCTTGTGCACTGCAACCCCCCTTGGTGAGATCTATAAACCCATGAAGTTTCATGATCCTAGCTAAAATACTTTTAGAGATAAACTCCAGACAAGATTCAAGTATGAAAAACAACAAAGGGCAATAACTCAAAAAATAGGCCAGGTAGAGTTATGGTTTTTGTACACTGCACTTCCACTTGGTGAGCTCTATCCATCCATAAAATTTCATGATTCTAGCTATTATACTTTTAGAGAAATACTCCGGACAAGATTCAAGTATGAAAAACAACAAAGGGCAATAACTCAAAAAATATGCTAGATAGAGTTATGGTTCTTGAAAACTGCACTCCCACTTGGTGAGCTCTATCCATCCATGAAATTTCATGATTCTAGCTATTATACTTTTAGAGATATACTCCGGACAAGATTCAAGTATGAAAAACAACAAAGGGCAATAACTCAAAAAATAGGCCAGGTAGAGTTATGGTTCTTGTACACTGCACTCCTACTTGGTGAGCTCTATCCATCCATGAAATTTCATGATTCTAGCTATTATACTTTTAGAGATATACTCCAGACAAGATTCAAGAATGAAAAACAACAAAGGGCAATAACTCAAAAAATAGGCCAGGTAGAGTTATGGTTCTTGTGCACTGCACCCCCCCTTGGTGAGATCTATACACCCATGGTGTTTCATGATCCTAGCTATAATACTTTTAGAGATATACTTTGGACAAGATTCAAGTATGAAAAACAACAAAGGGCAATAACTCAAAAAATATGCCAGGTAGAGTTGTGGTTCTTGTACACTGCACTCCCCCTTGGTGAGCTCTATCCATCCATGAAATTTCATGATTCTAGCTATTATACTTTTAGAGATATACTCCGGACAAGATTCAAGTATGAAAAACAACAAAGGGCAATAACTCAAAAAATAGACCAGGTAGAGTTATGGTTCTTGTGCACTGCACTCCCCCTTGGTGAGATCTATACACCCATGAAGTTTCATGATCCTAGCTATAATACTTTCAGAGATATACTCCGGACAAGATTCAAGTATGAAAAACAACAAAGGGCAATAACTCAAAAAATAAGCCAGGTAGAGTTATGGTTATTGCGCACTGCACTCCGTATTGATGAGAAGAATATAACTGCCAAGTTTAAAGTCAATCGGACTTACGGTGACAGAGTTATGCCCCGGACAAAGAAGTGGACACCGCCCGGACAACCGGACGCCCGGACGACCGGACGCCCGGACGACCGGACGCCCGGACATCACGGGTGATCCCATAATATGTCCCGTCTTCGACGGACGTATAAAAAGGCGAAATTGCTTGTTACAAGCCATTTGCTCCTCTTGTTTCAAATTTTCCTTAATCATATTTCTTCTTTAAGTGAAATTATGTGGTAATCAGTTACAAACAAGAGTAACAAATGGATGCTAAATCACTTACAATCTTATGTCATCTATTCTACTAAAGTAACCATCCTTTATAAAGGTGTCATTTTGGTGACTACACAAACATTTAGGCATGTTTCATAAGTATTGGACAAAAAGGGTGATTAGATGAGTAGTTACAATTACATTGCCTCTAAGACAGCACAATACTTCATATATATCTAACCATGGATTCCTAGTATTTCTCACAAGTACACAATAACTACATCCTTTCCAAGCCTCCAAAAATGTCGGAAAGCACATTTGCCGCAAACCCAGGACCAAACCTGGAACACCCTAGCTGATTATAAGTCTGACATGCTACCGAAAGCAATATTGCCGCTGAATTATCTTTGTCATATCTGGCAAATAAATCTGGGCAATGAATTCTTTGAAATAGTTCTACAGAAGCACTTAAAATTTTTCACTTTTTTACAATAGTCAAGTTAAGGTATGTAGAATTCATTCAAATAAAAAGGTATTTACAATTTTTTTAAAATATCCATTCTATGCCATGGACATAAAAGCCATGTTATTCAACTGACCAAGGTTATATGAAGGTATCTGACAAAGAGTCATTCTGAGGGTCATTCCTGTGAAATTTGGTTAAAAATACCCCATCCACAGGATTCGGTGAAGATTTTAAAGTTTTCAGAATATATTTCATATTTGGAAATTAGCCCCCCACCAGGAAAAAGCCATGCTTTTAATATAATCAAATTCATTGAGGAAATCTGTTAAAGGAGCTCCAAAGGATAATTTTGTTGAAATAAGTCGACTTGTATCTGAGAAATAAAAGTGTTCACTGTCTACCATATATGGCAATAAGAAAGTCATCAAAGGCTCATCCCTGTGAAATAAGAATTAAATCAATCAACTGGTTTCTGAGAAAAAGTTTCTTCAAAGTTTTCACAATATTTGGAAATTAGCCCTGCCCATTAACCATTAACCATATGACAAAGCTTTGTACCAGTGCAAATTGAAAAGAGTTGCAGAAAACAAATTGAATCCTGTGAATTTTCTAATTTTTCAATTTTTTTGAAACATTATGGAAAATGAAGAAATAGCTTGGTTCAAGCAAATTGCTTCATTTTACACAATGTTTTCTCAATTGGTTTCTTGAGGAGTGACAGAGAGTGTCAATGTGTGGGAATGGGTTAAAGACACGATTTTCATCTGATCAATTTTGTTTGAAGGAATCTGATTCAGGGTCACACAAGGATCCCTCCTGCAAAATTTGGTTGAAATCTATCCACTGGTTCTGAGTGGCTTTTTAAAACGTTCAACATACAATGTTTCCACCCATTTAAGCCATGTTCTCAAACTGATCAAAATTCTTTGAAGGAATGTGATGAAATGTCACCCAAGGATCATTTCTGTGAATTTGGTTGAATTCAGTTCAGTACTCTGGTGAGAGGATTTTTACAGTAAAACTTACGGACAGAGAGACTACTGGACGCACAACAGACACCAAGCCATGTCAATAACCCTATGGCTTTTAGCCAGTTGAGCTGAAAATTATGATCTATAGTGCAGTATCAATGAATAAGTCACTAAAGCCCCTTTTCCAGTGACAATGGATGAAATGCTACCATGTTCCATAGGCATCAATCATACATTTTCAGCCGGCTTGAGCCATAAGAGTGATATGTTGAGTGGATAAAGGAAGTTGGCTTTTCACCTGGTATAGACAGAATTGGAACCACGATTATTTAACGCATTACCACACAATGACACTTTTGGACATCGCTTAGGAAAAATAGGAAAAATAATTGTTACAAGCAATTTCTTCATTTTTCACAATGTTTTCTGCCTAGTAAGTTAAAAAATCTAAAATTTCATAAACTTCAAATTGTCGTCTGCAACTCCTTTCAATTTTGACCAGTCTTAAGTTTTGTCATCTGCAAATGGGTGAATGGAGATCATCCCTATGACCATATAAACATTTTCAGCATGTTATAGAAAGATTTACCCCAAACTGCAAGGTTAGAGCGGTAGCCTTGACATGGTCATTATTACAATTCCCCCCCCCCCCCCCTTGATATTGGGTTGAATGTCATCATAAAAAATTGAAATCATCAACAGTTCAATAAAAACAAGATGTGTTTGTGAAACACTATGCCCCCTAAACAAGAATTCTTTAGAAACGGGCAAAGGGTTGAAATTTTGACCTTGACCTTGATGAAATGACCTTCCCCAGTTGCGCCTTGTTGAGATAAATCTACATGCCAAGTATTAGCATTGCAACTTAATCAGGGTTGAAGTTATAGGAAAATGTTTAGTAGGCAGGTTAAGTTTTACAGACAGATGGACAGACAGACAGACGGACACCGGTAAAACAATATGCCCCCGATCTTATCGATGCGGGGGAATAAAAATCCAGCATATTTGAGTAGGGTTGCACCAAAATTGTGACGCATAGAGCGGTAACACTGAATTGACAATGGATGACAAACAACACACAACCAGAGGACAATCTGGACATTCAACAATAAAAAAGTCCACCATGAGCACCTTGTTGTACGGTGAGCTAAAAAAAGCTGAACTCAGTTAATTTAGTCAGTAACACACTTTGATCCTGAATCCAAAGGTCATGAGTTTGAACCACAGATCAGCTATATTCATTTTCAACATGTGTCATTGCATAAGTGATTAATTTGTCTCTCATCAATGGCCAAATTAAAGTACTTTTCATTAACATTATATGGTAGCTCCTTGAATGTTCAAGTTCTGGTATGGAAAACAACAGGAAGCCATGGTTAGGTGCATCAGTTGCCCTGATATAACTGAGTTACAGTTGAAAATAGCATTGAACTACAAACAAATAAAAAAGAAAGGTAGTAATTAAATATTTGGCAAGTGAATATAAAATAAGCTTTTTTTACAGGCCAAATGCAAATGTATCAAATCCATAAGGAATAAAAATTCATATTTAACCCATTACCAGATGCCAAGATTTAAGACTGGTCCAAATTGAAATTAGTTGCAGACAAAAATTTAAAATCTGAGAAATTTTAAATTTCTTTTAAAATTTTTGGGTAGAAAACATAATGTAAAATGAAGAAATTGCTTGCAACAAGCAAGTTCTTCATTTTTTACAATGTTTTCCCAATTGTTTTTCTTGAGGGGCATCCAAGAGTGTTATTGTGTAGGAATAGGTTAAATGAAAAAAAAGCAGAAATAAGCCAAGAAGTTTCCCTCATAGCTAGCCTGTTTAGTTGGACAATCAACGAATGGTTTTGCATGTCTCATTAGTGGCAGGCTATAAATCTGAGAGAAATTGAGGGTTGCAGGTTCGAATCTCTATGACTGCACTGCTTGTCACATAGGTATCTATGTTTTTGATATTCAAAGCCCAGGCTTACATTTACTGATACGGAGGAAGCTCATGAATACTCTTATAATTCTTTCTTGTTTTCCTGTTGTTTTCAAAAGTTAAGGCTTGTCAAAATTCAAAGAAGTTGCAGAAGACAATATAAAAAGGGTGCAATTTTAAAGTAACACATCTTCTTAGTAGAAAATATTGCGGGAAAAGAGGAAATTGCTTGTAACAAAGAATTTATTCTTTTCCCACAATGTTCTCTAAGCTTTAGATTATAATGCCTTAAAACCAGAATTTGATCAGGAAAGGGATAGGTGGACTAAGTGATGATATAGCTGGAGATCTTTAAAGTGTGGCATTAATTACCATACAAACAAACAAACAACTGACTTCAATAGAGCTGTTCTCTTCAAAGTAGTTAAATGAGTTAACTTCTAATTTGACATACAAGTGAAAATAAAGGTACATGTAATCTTAACATTGAAATGGCAAAAATCACTATTACAACAAGATGCTTTCAATGATATACTAAATCAATTGGTACGTTGTTGCTATCTCACCCCTTCCTGTTCCAAAATCGGGATTTTACCTTGCTGTGATTTTATACTTGAGGAAAGATTGTGGAAAGAGAAGAAATTGATTGTAACAAGCAATTTCATCTTTTTCCACAATATTTTCTACTACATACAATGATTTCATTTCAAACTGCATCCAACCACATTGTTGTCTGCATTATGTAGATGCATAATAAACCGATTATAAGACGACAAAATTTTAGACTAGCCCAAGCCCCAAGGTGAAAGGGGTTGCAGACAACATTTTAAAGTTCACAAAATTTTAGATTTTTTCAACTAACTGGGTAGAAAACATGGTGCAACATAAGAAATTTTCATTTCATACCATCTTTTCCCAACTGCCTCTCTTGAGCGTTAGAAGGCGTCATTGTGTGGTAATGGGTTAAGCCCATTGAATGTTACTAATATACTGTTCTAACCAGCATATATCCCAATACAACTCATAGGCAAAGTTTCTGATAATAAAAGTCTTTCCACTAATGTTTCTATAGTTATTCAAGTAAAAAAAAATGCTAGTCCACATATCTAGGCCAACTTCTACAGGTTTCAGTCTTTACCAAAGATCTTCTTTTAGCTAAATGCAGAGGCATTCAAAATGCCTGTATGTGTTTACTACTATTACTTAAATAGACAAATAGACTCTAGCAGAACACTTGCTGTAGTATAATATATTAACTGATGGATAAGAAAAACACATGTATTCATATTTCAAAAAAAGTCCAAATATGTGTTTGGCTTGTAAAAATAGGGATCAAAAGGTTATCATTTCAGATATTTTCATCACATTTATCAAAAACAGCTTCAAAGAAGACTTTTTAGTATCAAATTTCAAAGTCTTTTCTTTTATGGGTCAAGAGAAGATTCCTAATTATACTTTTGCTTATGAAGCCCAGATTTTAAACCAGTTAAATATATCATTTCTTTGCAGATGATTTATGGAGATGTACAACCTACATAATATAGCTACTAAATTAGTTTAAAATAAACTATAGATGTACATGTTAAGACGAGTGATCAAAGGTCAATTTTGTCTATAACCTGTAAAGACAAAATTGACCTTTGATCATTCACTATAACTTGTACATCTATAAAATGTATTGGTGAGTGCTCAGTAAAATAAAACAATCAAATAGAAAATTTTTTGAGTAATATTGTTGTTTAAGAAAATATTCTCTGTATCTCTAAAGGCATATTGTTTCTCTTCTCTTTTGCTAAGCCATCTCACAATCCATAAAAGTAATGTTCATAGCAGTTCTCATAGAGGACCATGATCTTATGCATAATGCCAAATAACAGAGCTATAAGCTATCCTAGTCATGGGGAGAGCATTTCCAATCTTACCTGTCTAAATTTCCATTTGTCAGTCGCCAAAAAAAACTAGTTTGTAAGAATGTAAAAGAAAATCCAGTGATAATTCCTACAGCATTAGGGGTTTGTGAAATGTTTTTTTTAATCCCAGCCCACCCCAAATACACTAATTCTATATAGGGGACCCTTTGAGACTCTGCCACTTCATATGTATAACTTTTTTATTCCAGGAAATAGAATTATTTCCATGGGTCTCTGCAACTTGAGACATGACTCTCTATGGTCATAATTGGTATCAGAATCATAAAATTAAGCCTGGCCTATAAAAGCCCCTGTTGTTTTTTATTGGTTATAATAAGGGATCTGCATTATAAGGGATCACCCAAGTATCTTTCTTGTATATAAAAGCCATGTTTTCAGAAATATGAGAAAGCTTTTCCAAGACCTTTTGATGTGGAATTTGGTTGAAACCTGACCAAAGGTTCTGATAAAAGGATTTTTCACTATACATAATTATTTTATGCCAATAAAAAATCATTTCAGATTAACATAAGGAATCAGAAAAAAGGGTAACCCAAGGATAATCCCTGTGAAATTTGTTTTAAATCCATCAAACATTTTCTGTGGAAAATTTATAAGAAACTATTTAATTGGGTCATGACAGAATCAACGCAATGACAAATCCCCTTCAGCCAGAGTTAGAATTGGCCCGAAAGCAAACTAATAAAATATTTTTTTTGTATTGAAATACTTGTTTTGGATTTTGTTATTGCAAGAATTAGTAGGCAAGGTTGATGTTAGGCTAATATAAGTTAGATTATATATTGCCTGAGGGATATCAAAACTATGTAACTACAGCAGGATATTCAAGCTGCAGTAACAATCTTCAAGTAACCTATCAACAATGCATATAATTTTGATCCAGGCATCTTGGTTCAAAAAGCTTTATTAATCTTTTACTTCATTATTGAACAGATTTTTTTCCATAAAATTATCAGAATTAGTATGCAATACAGTAGTACCTGTAGTTACTACAGTAATGCAATGAATCTTTTAGAGCTGTTTCAATGCAATACTGTAGTAACTCACACATATACATATAACTCATTATATACAACTTTTTTTCCAATTTCTTTTCTTTATTATTTTCTTTTAATGAAAAAAAGGAAAATATGTTCAGAATTTTTCCTTTAGTAAATTAGAAATGAAAAAATGAGAATGTTTTTTCCTCTCTCCTGTAAAATTTGCCAAAAACAGAGTTACTACAGTTTTGCGATGAACCCGTGATATTCAATTACAATATTAAGAGTAAAGGGTCGTTAAGATGACCATACAAATATCTTAAAGGTGGAAAAATATACAGGCAAACAAGATGTTTGTGAAACACAATGCCCCCGCCGTACATGAGTGTTTTTTGTGTTTGATCTTGGTGTGTGACCTTGACCTTATCACATGACCTTGACTTTGAAATGAGGAGATGCGTACTATGGAGATGTATTTTGAATATGCTGGTAGTAATTGGCAATGCTAAGTTTTTTGGTTAAGTTTTGCAGACAGACAGACTCAATGACAGACAGACGGACAACATTAAAACAATATGCCCCCTATCTTTCGATGCAGGGGCATAAAAGTATAAAATGAGCTTCAAAGCTGTTATAGATACTAAGTCCCCTTTTTACTTGATATTCGATGGAAAAAACTATTTTGTTAGCATTATGATTCTTTCTACAAATTTGACTACTTAATCCATGACCAGACAATTTTGCTTTTTGGCAACCTGAGGAAATATGATCACAGAAAACTTTGAGGGGAAAGGAGACATTGCTTGTAACATGTAATGTCTCCTTTTCCCCAGATATTTACTACTTTATTTGGCAGTTACTTTCCAATCTTAGTCCGATTTGAAATGTCAACTGTAATTTTTTTCATTTAGAACCAGTCTAAAATTTGTTGTGTGATAATGGTTTTGAGTTGCTAGGATATTTTCACCTAGCCCATTCCTACACCATTCCACTTTTTTGATACCTGTCATTTAAAAAGCTTTGATAAACATTATGGACAACAAAGAAATTGCTTGTTATAAGCCATTTTCTTCATTATCTACAAAGTTTTTACCCAAAAGACAAAGATTATCATAATTTAAGTCTTGATTAAAGTGTTGTCTGTAACTTCTTTTAACTTGGATCAGTCTAACATTTTGTTAACCTGTATGAATGGCAGAGTTTCTCTTGATATTTGGTGAAATATGCTATTTTATTTGATAATGGGACTTCCACATAGCTTGAAAAAATATTTGGAATTCCCTTGCAGCATAAAACACAGAGACTAAGCCAAGATTTTTGACTTGTAAGCCATAACAAGGCAATTGTCATTAACACTTTCCTGTTCAATCCCTGGTTTGTAGGTCCCCATGGTTTCATGCTAGCAAAGACATTGTGGGAAAAGAAGAAATTGCTTGTAACGAGCAACTTCTTCTTTCCCACAATAATTTCTACCCTGTACATTTGTTACTTTTCAAATTGCACTGTCTTTTAATCGTTGTCTGCAGCTTCTTTCAAATTGAACAATTTTAAATTTTGACAAACAGGAAAGGGTAAAGGCCCCTTTTTATGATAGTATATACAAGGATCTTCCTTGCATGTAAGAAAATGTGCAAAACTTGTATAGCTGTAATTATAGGAAATTGTCATCAAGGTTTATTTGTTGAATGGTGTTTAAGGCCACTTTCAACAGTATTTCTGATACATGGATATCATATGACTGGTGCACCTAACCATGGCTCCTGTCATTTCTCACACAAGTAAAACCACAATCTACATCTATTACAATGTTCCACTTTTAATACAACATAGGCACATAACAGATCCTATGACCATACATGAGAGCCATATGATGCATGTTAGGATGAGCTGTCATATTCCTCATTACTATAAAACCACTTCCAGCAAGTTTGAGAAAGATCAAGACAAAATTAAACACCTGTTGCATTGTAAAGAGGAAACTGGCATTAAGAACTCTTTTCCTGTGAAATAGGATGGAATGTCATCAAAGTCCAAAGGGATCTTCCTAATGACCATTCAATAATTTCTGTAAGTTTGGGAAAACCCACCAAAATTGTGAAATCTAAAGTGTTATTGCTGAATTTATGCCCGACATTAAAGGATAACAAAACCCCAACATGAGCATATTGTGACCAGGTGAGCTAAATGACTGATTGCTTTTGATCACCGCTTTAATGGATACAAGATATTGATTGTTTGCATGAACAGTGATGTCAATGACATTGCATTTCATTGGGTGATATGAACTTGAAATTAAAATCTGAAAAACAATAGACTTGTGTTGACAACATTGATAAATGAGTGATCAAGTCAACACAGCAGATGTTAGCTTGTAGCAATTCACTCCGTGTGGAGAGCATATTTACTGACCATCTTTGTTGAGTCTGAAAGTATTAATTCTTATTAGACTGCAAAGAATTTGTATGTACTTAATAGGCATATTCTTTTATTTCACACTTTCCTGTGCAATCCCTGCTTTATAAGTCCTTAAGATTTCATACTTGAGGAAACATTTTGGAAAAAGAAGAAATTGCTTGTAACAAGTGATTTCTTCTTTTCCAACTATAGTTTCTATTCTGTGGGTTAGTTACTTTTCAAATTGCACTCTAATTTCATTGTTGTCTACAACTTCTTTGAATTTTGACAAAGTGAACTTGTGAATTAAGCAAAAAGTGTGTTACAAACTGAGCTACCTGTATTGTACAATGCATTTCAATTGGCATGTGCTCTTGAACCTATTCCCACTCTTCTTCACACTTTGATGCGTTAAATAAAGACTAATGAAAACACTGTAACACATTGCCATGTATATTGCCTATGACAATATAACTTTTGGGGACTGCGTCCATAGCACAGTTAGTAACATATGCCATTCCCAGTTGCGAGGTCGCGAATTCAATCCCGGCTGGGACAAAAATCCTTTCAGACATTTGCCTCCCACAATTAAGTAGATAATTGTAAACCTAAGTCTAATGAGCAGCTGGGGGTACAGAAAGGATGTTGTTGTTGCACTATGAGAGAATCTAGGGGTAGGTGCTCAAGCCTTCATAATATGACTGAAATACTTTTAAAAGTGGCTTAAAATAAAATGTAAGGGAAGTCAGTTCAATAAATATGTGTTCCTATTGTTTATCTTCGGTCAAACTTCAAAATGGGATGTCATGGGTTCGATCCCCGGCGGCGGCACATATTCTTTCCGACATTTGTCCTCAGCAATGGGTGGATAATTGTAAACCTAAGTGGAATAGCAGTTGGAGGCCAGGTAAGGATGTAGTGGTAGTACTGGTGTGAGAAATAACAGAAATCCATTGTTAGGTGCTCTGAGCGGCTGCGATATGACTGAAATACTGTTACTAGTGGCGTTAAACCCCATGCAATCAATCAAGACAAAACTTAAGTGACAGTGTGACTTATTGAAATGCAGTTTTAATGGGTCTTATTTTTTCATGTTTTTAACATCTGAAAGTGTTTTTTTTTACATGTCAAACTTTTGGTGGAAGCAATTACCTCAGTCAGGTCCTAAAGGAGTTGTGATACCTGATATTGAAATAAAACAACTGATTTCAATTGATTTGGTGAATGAAACATGATGTTTTATGGTTTATATCATTTTTTTTAATCATTTTTTTTTTCAAAGCAATTTGATTAAAACATTAGCTCAAGCATTTTGAATTTAATACAATCTGCTCAAAACTTTCAAAGCACAAAATCAAACCATTTCCGTTCTGATCTATACCATTCAAAAGACTATTCAAGTTCATTCATTTTGTCAATATCACAATTTGCCTTAACTGCAAAACCCGGGTCCATAATTTGACTCGGATGGACCTACACACATATTATACACTACCTCCCAGGCATTAATTGACAATTCCATAATTTCCTTAACTGCAGGACCCGGATCTTTATTTGGACCAGGGTGGACCCACATAGACATTATACCCTACCACCCGTGCTATGGCTTAATCAAATGCTATTTCAAATCCCTATATGGTGCAATAGGACAGTGTCACTACATTAAAAAGTAAAAGGCAACAGTTCTAGAATTAGGCCTATAACCATTCCTTGCATAAAGGCACTCAACAATTTCCAGTTTTTTTTTTTTTTTTTTTTTACATTTGTACAAATCCTAAGAAGTTGCAGATGACAATTTAACGAGAGTGCAATTTAAAAAGCAACCATCCTACAAGGTAAAAATTATTGTAGAAAAAGATGAAATTGGATTGGTATAATTTCTTCTTTTCTCCCAATGTTTTGTCAGGTATAAAATCGTAGAAACGTAAAAACCTGGGATTGTACACTAAAGGAAAGGGTTAAAGTATAAAAAAGAACGAGTACAAATCTAGCGATAGAAACAATACGTCCACCCAACATAAACGGTACGAAATAGTTCAGGTACGACCTGACGGATCATGAGTACATTGCGTTATCTATCACAAGGTGATAAATATTTTACTATTTAAGGTATTTAGAGTCCAGTTTAGAACAGGAACTTGTAAAAGTTAAAAAAAAAATAAACCTGTTTATTT
The DNA here is from genome assembly GCA_946902895.1 of Fragum fragum. Lineage (NCBI taxonomy): Eukaryota > Metazoa > Mollusca > Bivalvia > Cardiida > Cardiidae > Fragum > Fragum fragum. The sequence continues at coordinate 26,703,537 of OX336377.1, read as the reverse complement.
ATCTCGGGGTGCGAGCTGCTCCGAATGTGGTAGAGAAGTGCGACAAAATTGTGATCTGAAGAAGTGAAAGCTCTCCACTTTGTGTTTGTCAACCCGCACGGTTAAATATACCATTTATTTATTGTTTGGTTAATCTAGCAATTGACGACTGGGTGGTCGATTCATAATATATTGGTCGATATTGATCGAAAAAAACGCGTTCGGTAACAGATACCAACTGTATTGACCATTCTTAAGAATGGGCGCCCATTCTTAAGAATGGGCAAAATGTGTGTGCCCGTTCTTAAGAATGGGCATATTCTCAAGATTGGGCACAACATATACATCAAGTTTATAAGAAAGACCTTTCGAAATAACTGAGGTAGAGTAGAGAAGCAGATATATTTACAGGTATCTACGAAATTTGTGTTTAACAATCTTTGTTGCTTGGTTAGCCAATAACGTAACTACAGCTTATGCTGTAATTGGACATTTAGTTTACCGACCAATAACTGTCACTTTGTTCTATCCGCAGGAACAACTAAAATAACAATTTACCAGTTGACCCCGCCACTTATTCCCTTGACCACGCCCGCTGACTCCAAACAGGAAGTCCCGCTTCGATATTCAAAGTCGTTATTTTGAAAAAAATATGGCAAGTAGCATGCAACAAAAATGAGACAAGTTGGTTGGCGACCTAAACGTTGGCAAACCAACAAAAAGTTTAACACAAATGACTGCAAATGTTGGAGTTAAAACTCATATATTGTCTTAATGAATGATTTCGTTGGTTGATTGGTTATTTGATTGACAGCCGCGATTGGTCAATTGAAGTGGCTGAAGATATACCGATCATAGTTTTAATGGTTGTGTTTTCTACGAATAAAAATAAAAGGATTTTCTTTACGAGAAAACGTATCTCTTAAACAGAATTTGCATTAACTTCGATAACAAACTTTACACCAATATGTAATCATTCAAAATTCATCTGGTCCTTTAAACAGGAATCATCAGGTTAGTTATAAAAATATACTTTTCAGCTGTAGTACATAACACATACAGGTCAGGATATAGACATTTCACTTTCAGAAAATCTTCTGAATAAAAAAGTTCATACATTAGAAATAAACATTGCCTGATCTTGTCTCATTTCAAAATTCAAAATGAAATTTGGGAATTCCTAGACGGCCCCTTCTTGCATAATTGGTGACAGACTTAAAGCAAATATTTAGAACAGATGTACCTCAAAGAAATGAAAATGTGAGTTATTACCGAACAACAAAGAAACGTTTTAGAACTTAAATCGTTCAACAGTCCTGAGTGTTCCAATTTTACAATTTAGACAAAACATGACATTGAACTTAACATCAGCTATTGCCCAGTATTAAAACAAGAAGCAAAGGAGAGCATATACCGCTCCACTTGCTGAAATATGTATTCGATGTACTTCATTCCCCATGATGTTCTTTAACCATTAAGACAAACATTTTTTTTAATTTCTTAAGCTAGACATTGCAATCTGAAAGAACAATCAATTTCAAAATATTAAGTATAAATTGTTGGTGCCTTTTGATTAACTACCCCCCCCCGAGTTTCTTCAATGGACCGAATCTCGTTTGACGTTTTAGTTATCAATCAATTATGCATGTAGTATGAACAAATGTTTGATCTGATGTATAAAGGACTTGATTCATTTGTATGACAATTTTACCAAGTAGTAATTTGTCCGTCTTAGATCATAAATCAATCATTTTCCATTAACTACACTCATGTGCCAAATTATTGTCCACAAACATGGCCGATGCCAATTTTTGTCGTAATTAAATGAGAAACAATAATTAGTGTAATGTTAATGAATAGTCCTACTTAATTAGTAGGACAAATTTCCATGGTAGGATTGTATGTCTTCACCTATTTTTGGTCCATGGGAAGTTAAATCCATTGTTTACATGTAAAATTTCGTCTGCTGTCAGGATGGGGTTGAGAGGTAAAGATCAGACACCTACTCAAATAATTGTTTATCTAAACAAAGATGGTAAAAATAATTCTGAAATAGCAAAGTTGTAAGAAATAAACAGATTTACAGTTGCGCAAATTCTTAAAAAGGCTTAAAGAGAGGGAAAATATTGAAAACGTCAAAGAAAGTGGAAGAAGGGGAAAGTGTGGAAGAAAGCGCAAGTCCACTGACAGAACTGATCGGCTCCTCTTAAATGTGGTAAAATGTAACCGAAGGAAAAGTTTATCCGAAATTTCTTCTTTATTAAATGAAAGTACACTTTAAAAACTATCTAAGAGGACAGTCAAGAGAAGATTGCATGAAAATGGTTATCATAGAAGGGTCGTAAAGGAAGCTACTACCATCTCTGCTAGAAACAGGATTAAGAGAAGGGCCTTCAGCAGATCCCATCTTCACTGGACAACTGAAAGAGATTGGTCAAACATCATTTTTTCTACGGAAACCAAGGTTGTTATAGGAAAGAATAAGAGGATTAATGTGTAGCGTAAAAATGAGGAGAAGTGGAGACCAAGATGTTTAGGCGTGTAAAGTGACAATTCAGTTCAAGTCATGTCATGTTTATGAGTGCATAACTTTTGAAGGCGTTGGGACATTAACAGCGGTTGAAGGTAATTTAAGCCCTACAAAGTATATTGAAGTTCATGACAGTCAACATTGGTAAGTCTTAGCAAAACTTCCAGCTAAGAGACATCATATTTTTCAAGAAGACAATGCTACTATACATACTTCTAGAGAAACTTCTAAATGGAAAAGAGATAATAACATTGCAACAATGATTTGGCCCCGACAGTCCCCTGACACTAATATTATTGTAAATGTGTGAAGAACCTTGAAAATGAAACTTCAAACTAGAGTTACCAGGATTCATTCAAGACCTCAAGACATTATCGACCATGTTCTCGAGATCTTGCAGTCCCTCACTCCAACATATATAAAGTATCTCTATATGAGTTTACCTCGACGAATGAGATCAGTTTTAAGAGCAAATGGATCACCAAGTACTGAAAATATCAAGTAAGTGTGTGTTATAATTGAAGAGTTATACTTGTTCAAAGTTTCTGTTTAGGTTCTTGTTTTATATTTCGCGGCCATGTTTGTGGATAATAATTTGGCACTTGAGTGTATATGTATTTGCCATATATGGAAAATAAGCCCAACCCATACTAGGTCTGTTTTTTTTTCAAATGTTTTCTACCAAATTAAAATCATCTTCTGCAACCTTTTTTCCTTAGGACCAGTCTAAGATTTGTTGTCTGGTAATGGGTTGACAAATTTCCAACATTAATGCTTTTTTCACGCCCCCAAAAAGCTTTAAAAAGATTGTTGAAAGTGAAGAATTTGCTTATTCAAGCACTTTCCTCTATTCCACCCATTCCACACTGTTTTCGACCCGAAAGACAAAATGCTTTAGATTTCCCTCAACTTAAAATTACTGTATGGAACTTCTTTCAATTATGCTATAGGGCAATTGGCTATTTTTTTTCTTACTGAAGTCTTAAAGAGGACCATCAAGGGAACAAATCTGTGAAGTTTGGTTGAAATCCGACTTGCAATTTTTTGAGGTGAAGACTTTAAGAAAAAGTCACGACAGACAATCACTGTCTCGGTGGCCTTCAGCCAGTGGAGCTAAAATATCAACGTTGGCATTTGACCCATTACTAGAACACGAAATTTAAGAGTTGTCAAATCGAAAGAGGTTGCAGACTACGACTTGAAGGTGGTGAATTTATGAATATTTTTGTCTAGATAGGAAATATTGTTTTTAGCAATTCCTTCATTTTCGACAATATTTTCCGGATTTTTTCCTACGGGGTTGTAGTTAAGCAGGATTGTGTAGGAATGGGTAAAATTATTTTAGAAGATACAGTTGAGTTTTTGAAAGTAAAACGTTCGTCGCTCTCATATTGGTACGACAAGATTATTCTCCAATTGCCGCATTCTCGTCTGCTGACGTATTCCAAGTATAGAGTGGAAGGCTCTGCAGACCTTCCAAGAACGAAAATGGGTCAAATCGGAAAGATAAAGTAAGCTCTTCCAAAAACAGAAGGTCTTAAAAAGTGCAAATATATCTAAGAGATAATTGTAAAGGGTGTCTGCCAAGGACGTAGTAGTTTTTCACCCTACATCGGTTCACGGTTCTAAGAAAGAACCTTCCGCGATATCATTTCCTATTATGGAAAACTCGACTAATTTCGACTATTCCACTTTTCGACTTACCAGCTTGTGACTAGTTACTTTTCCTTTTCTAAGATGATTTCTTAAAAAAATATATAATTCATAAAAATGCGGGATTGTCGCTTATATATTGTGAATTGTTCTCCACCATGAGTAGATCTGCCATATTAAACTAATGTTGAATATCTAAAAGATTGGTCACAACTCAAGGTCAAATATTTTGCGGGCTCTACATGTTATCCCTGACCGACTTTCTAGCGTTACAACCACTCAAATGAAAAATGAAATCCGTCTCAGATGAATGCATACATGTCTACAAGACACATATTGATACAAGTATGGGATATTACACAGATGTTTACCAGGACTTTTAAATGTTACAGTGATAAAAATAAGATCTCATAGATATTTCTTTTACAATGACTCGTTAGATATATGAAAACAAATGTTACCTAAATATTTCATACATCATAATCCTTGTGATGGAGTGTATTCGGTCGAACGCAAAGCAAGAAAATAACGGCACTCATAAAAGAAGCGGGAAAAGCGACGCAATTTACTCTATAAATTACGTTTGTCAAAGAAATGACGTCATGTCAAACGAGTTATTTCACTAGTAAAATAATAAAACTTGTTATCCAACTGTCGCTAACCACTTCTGGATACAATAATTTGAGATATATAAGGAATACCTGTATAATATTATAGTGTGTTACAAAAGCCTGTGATGGATTCGGGCCGAAACCGATGTCCAAGTGACAATTTTCCAACAATAAGGCAATAACCTTATACAAGTTTTTGTATTACTACTACATCATGGTATTCCATTTATAACATACTAACGTATTTTTGACCCTGAAATATGAATAAACCTTCGAAACTTGCCTCGGATGAACCTTTTATGGTGATCCTATAATAAAGCAAGTTTCGGCTTGACGTCATAGTATACTTATATAACCATATATGTATCAATTCAGCACAAGCCAGATACTAACTTTTTGTGTGAAGTGATATTTTTTCCGGTTGCAACGAACTTTTTCAAGCAGAAAAGTGTAGGTATATAACAGATGCATTTATTTTCAGGAGTTGGTTTTGCAAAGATATTTTTAAAGTGAACAATTTAATTCAAATATTTGATTTAGCACTGAACAGACACATTGCTGTTTATATACTACTAAAAATTTGCTAAGGATTTGCTAAGAAACGTGTTTCTTTTTGCCTTGTATCGTCAAGAGCGTTTGTTCATTCACCGAACTCTCAACAAATTTTTGGTTGATTTCCATTTTAAAATAATAGATAGACGTTCAAGACGCCATGTTAGTGAAGATGAGATGTATATGGGCATTGGGATGCTTTATTCTTGGTTATCCGAGAGGCATTGTTGTTAATGTCGTTAATGTGTCCAAGAGTGTTGTTTCTAGAATGTTGAATCGGTTTATTACGACTGTTTGGGCATGTTAAGTATTTACATGCTTGGGTGGGAACGCTCAACTAAATGCTTGTGATTAGCAATTTCTTCATTATCCACAATCCTTTTTGACCCATAAAAATAAAGATTGTTTGGAATTTCAAAAACTAGAAGCTGTCGTCAGCAACTTCTTTGAAACAGGACCATTCTAAATTGTTGTGATCTGGTATTGGGGTAAGTATTTAATCAGAGTAATCCTTACCCTCAAGGGCATTCTTGTCCGTTTTCCTTGCCATTACAATCCTGGTATTTTTAAACATCTCCTGGGATTTAGGAGACAACAGTTCGCTTGGGACAGTCTCATCTGTAACTTCGTAAGACTGATCGTCGGGCTCCAAAGAAGCTTCTTCGTTTCCTTTTGAGAAAAAAACAAACAAACCTTATGACAAATGAAATAAGCATAAAACAAAATATTGTGCTGTCCTCCATACCCCAAAATTAGGCCTCTATTTGGTCAAGAGAGGAATTCTCTAATCAAGAACAAATATTATATTTATGATTAAATTATTTCGATGGTATTCAAAATTTATGTTTCTTAAAGCAATAAAGACGACAAACTGACAATTATAGTCAATTGTTTTCAGCTATTTATTTGTTGGAACGTGTTCGTTTGTAAGACCCTACATAGAGCTACTTATCTGTTTTTTTATTTTAAGTCAAACGGATCTGATGAAAACTATTTGACGGGTCGTAGCTGTCTTTCATGAGCTTTAGTTACGACGTTTATATCTAAGATAAACCAATTGCTCATTGTTTATGTTCCTGACCTTAAATTATGCGAAATTATGTCATTTGATTGGTCACACTTATAACTCAAATACGACAGCAGGATCTTCGATTCACTACAGCTGTGATAAGTTTATCACCGTTGTCGTTCTAAGACCTAGTATTAAGCTTTAGTTACGAGCTTTAGAACGACAACGACGATATAGATAGGGAACCTCTTCGGCGGCTCGAAAAGTATCGAACGCGATCAGAATGCACTGATTGCTGGGATGTCAAGGGTTTCAATTTACATTTGTATGTATTCCGTAGGTCCGCTAGGTTTGCGATTCTTGGAATCTACCATACCATATATTAATTTCTAACTCGCTTGACCTGTGCAGTTCCCAGTCTGTTTTATTTATTTTTTTCTTCATAAAGTATCGTTTTACAGAGTTGCCGTGTGGTTAATTTCACCAAATGGCCATAATTGGCGGTGTCAATCAAAATCGATAGTCCTTTCATATAATCATTTAGACCGGACGGGAACTTTGAACCCAAAATTGGCCGATAATTTTTGGGAAGCATTTTTGTTTTCCTGACGATTTAAGCATAGTTATGATAGTTCTATTATATACCTTTAAACTATCCGAGGCTTAATTTCGGCATCCGATACAACTCGACAGAAAAAAAAAATCCGTATTGGCCTACCTCAAAATCCGTATTCGTCAAGTACGTTGTGTAATGCAAATATCAACATATATGATATTTTCGTGTTACACTAATATGAAGTTCAGCTCTATTCATTTATAAAACATGCCAATTATGTTGCATCTTTTCAATTCGTTTTACACATTTTGGCGCTGTCAGTCTATAGTTAGATTTGTGTATTGTGCGTACTGAAATTTCGACCAAGAGAAGTTTTAACGCGGCTTTAATTTAACTTTCTTGAGTTATAGAGCTCTTGCACAGAATGGAGGAACATGTCCATTCCATGCAGATTATTTTTCATAGAGTAGCTTACAGACAAATTTTTCATTATGCTGAAGAATTACAAACTCTATGAAGGTTTCCGTTGCTGAAATATTTATCAGCCATTCATAAAATTCTCGGATTTACGTTAAGTTTTCAAATTATTTAAGGTAGATATTTGAATTTCTACTTATTTTCTGGTATACAATAAAAGGAATATTACAACAGTCTTTCTTTCCTACAGGCCGTACCTTGTCTCGTAGCTTGTGTACAATACCATTTTACTCGACTTTCGGTCTCGTCAAAAAGTATTCTACACAAGCTACCCGACAGATACGGCCTGTAAGAAAGAAAGACTGCTATAATATTCCATATTTATTCCACAAAATACAAATCAGACCATATCTGATAGCGTCAATACGGTTCTATGTAAGGTAGTCTAAGATGACTTCATTTCTTTCTGTATGTGAAGTTATAATGCGAATAAACGTAATCAGAATGGTAGAGAAGAAGGGAAATACTTGTTGATACACAGAAATTTTTTTTATTATTTCATAAAATTTATTTAATGAAAAAAGGTATATGATAAATGAAATCTACGTTATGATTATGATACAACATCTTGTATTTGCTTCTCGCTACCGAGGAAAATCTGATATTCAACTCGACCTCGGTTGTTCAAAGTAAAAACAAGATGTTGTATGGCTATCGTTACATAGTATTCTTTATCTATAAAAGCGAAAGAATGATAATTTTGTAGTGAAATAAACATTTTACAAACATCTATGCCAAATTTCGACACAACAGGCACATGGGTTCTAAAATACTTGAGGAAAAAGAAGAAATTGCTTGTAACAAGTGATTTCTTCTTTTCCAACTATAGTTTCTCTTCTGTGGGTTAGTTACTTTTCAAATTGCACGCTAATTTCATTGTTGTCTACAACTTCTTTGAATTTTGACAAAGTGAACTTGTGAATTTAGCAAAAAATGTGTTACAAACTGAGCTACCTGTATTGTACAATGCATTTCAATTGGCATGTGCTCTTGAACCTATTCCCACTCTTCTTCACATTTTGATGCGTTAAATAAAGACTATTGAAAACACTGTAACACATTGCCATGTATATTGCCTATGACAATATAACTTTTGGGGACTGCGTCCATAGCACAGTTAGTAACATATGCCATTCCCAGTTGCGAGGTCGCGAATTCAATCCCGGCTGGGACAAAAATCCTTTCAGACATTTGCCTCCCACAATTAAGTAGATAATTGTAAACCTAAGTCTAATAAGCAGCTGGGGGCACAGAAAGGATGTTGTTGTTGCACTATGAGAGAATCTAGGGGTAGGTGCTCAAGCCTTCATAATATGACTGAAATACTTTTAAAAGTGGCTTAAAATAAAATGTAAGGGAAGTCAGTTCAATAAATATGTGTTCCTATTGTTTATCTTCGGTCAAACTTCAAAATGGGATGTCATGGGTTCGATCCCCGGCGGCGGCACATATTCTTTCCGACATTTGTCCTCAGCAATGGGTGGATAATTGTAAACCTAAGTGGAATAGCAGTTGGAGGCCAGGTAAGGATGTAGTGGTAGTACTGGTGTGAGAAATAACAGAAATCCATTGTTAGGTGCTCTGAGCGGCTGCGATATGACTGAAATACTAGTGGCGTTAAACCCCATGCAATCAATCAAGACAAAACTTAAGTGACAGTGTGACTTATTGAAATGCAGTTTTAATGGGTCTTATTTTTTCATGTTTTTAACATCTGAAAGTGTTTTTTTTACATGTCAAACTTTTGGTGGAAGCAATTACCTCAGTCAGGTCCTAAAGGAGGTTGTGATACCTGATATTGAAATAAAACAACTGATTTCAATTGATTTGGTGAATGAAACATGATGTTTTATGGTTTATATCATTTTTTTAATCATTTTTTTTCAAAGCAATTTGATTAAAACATTAGCTCAAGCATTTTGAATTTAATACAATCTGCTCAAAACTTTCAAAGCACAAAATCAAACCATTTCCGTTCTGATCTATACCATTCAAAAGACTATTCAAGTTCATTCATTTTGTCAATATCACAATTTGCCTTAACTGCAAAACCCGGGTCCATAATTTGACTCGGGTGGACCTACACACATATTATACACTACCTCCCAGGCATTAATTGACAATTCCATAATTTCCTTAACTGCAGGACCCGGATCTTTATTTGGACCAGGGTGGACCCACATAGACATTATACCCTACCACCCGTGCTATGGCTTAATCAAATGCTATTTCAAACCCAGGAACTTGTAAAAGTTAAAAAAAAAATAAACCTGTTTATTTATCTCGGGGTGCGAGCTGCTCCGAATGTGGTAGAGAAGTGCGACAAAATTGTGATCTGAAGAAGTGAAAGCTCTCCACTTTGTGTTTGTCAACCCGCACGGTTAAATATACCATTTATTTATTGTTTGGTTAATCTAGCAATTGACGACTGGTTGGTCGATGCATAATATATTGGTCGATATTGATCGAAAAAAACGCGTTCGGTAACAGATACAAACTGTATTGACCATTCTTAAGAATGGGCGCCCATTCTTAAGAATGGGCAAAATGTGTGTGCCCGTTCTTAAGAATGGGCATATTCTCAAGATTGGGCACAACATATACATCAAGTTTATAAGAAAGACCTTTCGAAATAACTGAGGTAGAGTAGAGATAAAAGTTTGTCAAAAAATTGCCATTGCTGAAAACACCAATCACGACCGACATAAAGATGATGAGAATACTGTGGCTTTCTTTTAAATTAGACAAGATGAAATATGATTGCCCAATCAAATCATTACTTATTCGAAGCAGGTATATTTACAGGTATCTACGAAATTTGTGTTTAACAATCTTTGTTGCTTGGTAAGCCAATAACGTAACTACAGCTTATGCTGTAATTGGACATTTAGTTTACCGACCAATAACTGTCACTTTGTTCTATCCGCAGGAACAACTAAAATAACAATTAACCAGTTGACCCCGCCACTTATTCCCTTGACCACGCCCGCTGACTCCAAACAGGAAGTCCCGCTTCGATATTCAAAGTCGTTATTTTGAAAAAAATATGGCAAGTGGCATGCAACAAAAATGAGACAAGTTGGTTGGCGACCTAAACGTTGGCAAACCAACAAAAAGTTTAACACAAATGACTGCAAATGTTGGAGTTAAAACTCATATATTGTCTTAATGAATGATTTCGTTGGTTGATTGGTTATTTGATTGACAGCCGCGATTGGTCAATTGAAGTGGCTGAAGATATACCGATCATAGTTTTAATGGTTGTGTTTTCTACGAATAAAAATAAAAGGATTTTCTTTACGAGAAAACGTATCTCTTAAACAGAATTTGCATTAACTTCGATAACAAACTTTACACCAATATGTAATCATTCAAAATTCATCTGGTCCTTTAAACAGGAATCATCAGGCTAGTTATAAAAATATACTTTTCAGCTGTAGTACATAACACATACAGGTCAGGATATAGACATTTCACTTTCAGAAAATCTTCTGAATAAAAAAGTTCATACATTAGAAATAAACATTGCCTGATCTTGTCTCATTTCAAAATGAAATTTGGGAATTCCTAGACGGCCCCTTCTTGCATAATTGGTGACAGACTTAAAGCAAATATTTAGAACAGATGTACCTCAAAGAAATGAAAATGTGAGTTATTACCGAACAACAAAGAAACGTTTTAGAACTTAAATCGTTCAACAGTCCTGAGTGTTCCAATTTTACAATTTAGACAAAACATGACATTGAACTTAACATCAGCTATTGCCCAGTATTAAAACAAGAAGCAAAGGAGAGCATATACCGCTCCACTTGCTGAAATATGTATTCGATGTACTTCATTCCCCATGATGTTCTTTAACCATTAAGACAAACATTTTTTTTAATTTCTTAAGCTAGACATTGCAATCTGAAAGAACAATCAATTTCAAAATATTAAGTATAAATTGTTGGTGCCTTTTGATTAACTACCCCCCCCCCGAGTTTCTTCAATGGACCGAATCTCGTTTGACGTTTTAGTTATCAATCAATTATGCATGTAGTATGAACAAATGTTTGATCTGATGTATAAAGGACTTGATTCATTTGTATGACAATTTTACCAAGTAGTAATTTGTCCGTCTTAGATCATAAATCAATCATTTTCCATTAACTACACTCATGTGCCAAATTATTGTCCACAAACATGGCCGATGCCAATTTTTGTCGTAATTAAATGAGAAACAATAATTAGTGTAATGTAAATGAATAGTCCTACTTAATTAGTAGGACAAATTTCCATGGTAGGATTGTATGTCTTCACCTATTTTTGGTCCATGGGAAGTTAAATCCATTGTTTACATGTAAAATTTCGTCTGCTGTCAGGATGGGGTTGAGAGGTAAAGATCTGACACCTACTCAAATAATTGTTTATCTAAACAAAGATGGTAAAAATAATTCTGAAATAGCAAAGTTGTAAGAAATAAACAGATTTACAGTTGCGCAAATTCTTAAAAAGGCTTAAAGAGAGGGAAAATATTGAAAACGTCAAAGAAAGTGGAAGAAGGGGAAAGTGTGGAAGAAAGCGCAAGTCCACTGACAGAACTGATCGGCTCCTCTTAAATGTGGTAAAATGTAACCGAAGGAAAAGTTTATCCGAAATTTCTTCTTTACTAAATGAAAGTACACTTTAAAAACTATCTAAGAGGACAGTCAAGAGAAGATTGCATGAAAATGGTTATCATAGAAGGGTCGTAAAGGAAGCTACTACCATCTCTGCTAGAAACAGGATTAAGAGAAGGGCCTTCAGCAGATCCCATCTTCACTGGACAACTGAAAGAGATTGGTCAAACATCATTTTTTCTACGGAAATCAAGGTTGTTATAGGAAAGAATAAGAGGATTAATGTGTAGCGTAAAAATGAGGAGAAGTGGAGACCAAGATGTTTAGGCGTGTAAAGTGACAATTCAGTTCAAGTCATGTCATGTTTATGAGTGCATAACTTTTGAAGGCTTTGGGACATTAACAGCGGTTGAAGGTAATTTAAGCCCTACAAAGTATATTGAAGTTCATGACAGTCAACATTGGTAAGTTTTAGCAAAACTTCCAGCTAAGAGACATCATATTTTTCAAGAAGACAATGCTACTATACATACTTCTAGAGAAACTTCTAAATGGAAAAGAGATAATAACATTGCAACAATGATTTGGCCCCGACAGTCCCCTGACACTAATATTATTGTAAATGTGTGGAGAACCTTGAAAATGAAACTTCAAACTAGAGTTACCAGGATTCATTCAAGACCTCAAGACATTATCGACCATGTTCTCGAGATCTTGCAGTCCCTCACTCCAACATATATAAAGTATCTCTATATGAGTTTACCTCGACGAATGAGATCAGTTTTAAGAGCAAATGGATCACCAAGTACTGAAAATATCAAGTAAGTGTGTGTTATAATTGAAGAGTTATACTTGTTCAAAGTTTCTGTTTAGGTTCTTGTTTTATATTTCGCGGCCATGTTTGTGGATAATAATTTGGTACTTGAGTGTATATGTATTTGCCATATATGGAAAATAAGCCCAACCCATACTAGGTCTGTTTTTCAAATGTTTTCTACCAAATTAAAATCATCTTCTGCAACCTTTTTTCCTTAGGACCAGTCTAAGATTTGTTGTCTGGTAATGGGTTGACAAATTTCCAACATTAATGCTTTTTTCACGCCCCCAAAAAGCTTTAAAAAGATTGTTGAAAGTGAAGAATTTGCTTATACAAGCACTTTCCTCTATTCCACCCATTCCACACTGTTTTCGACCCGAAAAGACAAAATGCTTTAGATTTCCCTCAACTTAAAATTACTGTATGGAACTTCTTTCAATTATGCTATAGGGCAATTGGCTATTTTTTTTTCTTACTGAAGTCTTAAAGAGGACCATCAAGGGAACAAATCTGTGAAGTTTGGTTGAAATCCGACTTGCAATTTTTTGAGGTGAAGACTTTAAGAAAAAGTCACGACAGACAATCACTGTCTCGGTGGCCTTCAGCCAGTGGAGCTAAAATATCAACGTTGGCATTTGACCCATTACTAGAACACGAAATTTAAGAGTTGTCAAATCGAAAGAGATTGCAGACTACGACTTGAAGGTGGTGAATTTATGAATATTTTTGTCTAGGAAAGGAAATATTGTTATTAGCAATTCCTTCATTTTCGACAATATTTTCCGGATTTTTTCCTACGGGGTTGTAGTTAAGCAGGATTGTGTAGGAATGGGTAAAATTATTTTAGAAGATACAGTTGAGTTTTTGAAAGTAAAACGTTCGTCGCTCTCATATTGGTACGACAAGATTATTCTCCAATTGCCGCATTCTCGTCTGCTGACGTATTCCAAGTATAGAGTGGAAGGCTCTGCAGACCTTCCAAGAACGAAAATGGGTCAAATCGGAAAGATAAAGTAAGCTCTTCCAAAAACAGAAGGTCTTAAAAAGTGCAAATATCTAAGAGATAATTGTAAAGGGTGTCTGCCAAGGACGTAGTAGTTTTTCACCCTACATCGGTTCACGGTTCTAAGAAAGAACCTTCCGCGATATCATTTCCTATTATGGAAAACTCGACTAATTTCGACTATTCCACTTTTCGACTTACCAGCTTGTGACTAGTTACTTTTCCTTTTCTAAGATGATTTCTTAAAAAAATATATAATTCATAAAAATGCGGGATTGTCGCTTATATATTGTGAATTGTTCTCCACCATGAGTAGATCTGCCATATTAAACTAATGTTGAATATCTAAAAGATTGGTCACAACTCAAGGTCAAATATTTTGCGGGCTCTACATGTTATCCCTGACCGACTTTCTAGCGTTACAACCACTCAAATGAAAAATGAAATCCGTCTCAGATGAATGCATACATGTCTACAAGACACATATTGATACAAGTATGGGATATTACACAGATGTTTACCAGGACTTTTAAATGTTACAGTGATAAAAATAAGATCTCATAGATATTTCTTTTACAATGACTCGTTAGATATATGAAAACAAATGTTACCTAAATATTTCATACATCATAATCCTTGTGATGGAGTGTATTCGGTCGAACGTAAAGCAAGAAAATAACGGCACTCATAAAAGAAGCGGGAAAAGCGACGCAATTTACTCTATAAATTACGTTTGTCAAAGAAATGACGTCATTTCAAACGAGTTATTTCACTAGTAAAATAATAAAACTTGTTATCCAACTGTCGCTAACCACTTCTGGATACAATAATATGAGATATATAAGGAATACCTGTATAATATTATAGTGTGTTACAAAAGCCTGTGATGGATTCGGGCCGAAACCAATGTCCAAGTGACAATTTTCCAACAATAAGGCAATAACCTTATACAAGTTTTTGTATTACTACTACATCATGGTATTCCATTTATAACATACTAACGTATTTTTGACCCTGAAATATGAATAAACCTTCGAAACTTGCCTCGGATGAACCTTTTATGGTGATCCTATAATAAAGCAAGTTTCGGCTTGACGTCATAGTATACTTATATAACCATATATGTATCAATTCAGCACAAGCCAGATACTAACTTTTTGTGTAAAGTGATATTTTTTCCGGTTGCAACGAACTTTTTCAAGCAGAAAAGTGTAGGTATATAACAGATGCATTTATTTTCAGGAGTTGGTTTTGCAAAGATATTTTTAAAGTGAACAATTTAATTCAAATATTTGATTTAGCACTGAACAGACACATTGCTGTTTATATACTACTAAAAATTTGCTAAGGATTTGCTAAGAAACGTGTTTCTTTTTGCCTTGTATCGTCAAGAGCGTTTGTTCATTCACCGAACTCTCAACAAATTTTTGGTTGATTTCCATTTTAAAATAATAGATAGACGTTCAAGACGCCATGTTAGTGAAGATGAGATGTATATGGGCATTGGGATGCTTTATTCTTGGTTATCCGAGAGGCATTGTTGTTAATGTCGTTAATGTGTCCAAGAGTGTTGTTTCTAGAATGTTGAATCGGTTTATTACGACTGCTTGGGCATGTTAAGTATTTACATGCTTGGGTGGGAACGCTCAACTAAATGCTTGTGATTAGCAATTTCTTCATTATCCACAATCCTTTTTGACCCATAAAAATAAAGATTGTTTGGAATTTCAAAAACTAGAAGCTGTCGTCAGCAACTTCTTTGAAACAGGACCATTCTAAATTGTTGTGATCTGGTATTGGGGTAAGTATTTAATCAGAGTAATCCTTACCCTCAAGGGCATTCTTGTCCGTTTTCCTTGCCATTACAATCCTGGTATTTTTAAACATCTCCTGGGATTTAGGAGACAACAGTTCGCTTGGGACAGTCTCATCTTTAACTTCGTAAGACTGATCGTCGGGCTCCAAAGAAGCTTCTTCGTTTCCTTTTGAGAAAAAACAAACAAACCTTATGACAAATGAAATAAGCATAAAACAAAATATTGTGCTGTCCTCCATACCCCAAAATTAGGCCTCTATTTGGTCAAGAGAGGAATTCTCTAATCAAGAACAAATGTTATATTTATGATTAAATTATTTCGATGGTATTCAAAATTTATGTTTCTTAAAGCAATAAAGACGACAAACTGACAATTATAGTCAATTGTTTTCAGCTATTTATTTGTTGGAACGTGTTCGTTTGTAAGACCCTACATAGAGCTACTTATCTGTTTTTTATTTTAAGTCAAACGGATCTGATGAAAACTATTTGACGGGTCGTAGCTGTCATTCATGAGCTTTAGTTACGACGTTTATATCTAAGATAAACCAATTGCTCATTGTTTATGTTCCTGACCTTAAATTATGCGAAATTATGTCATTTGATTGGTCACACTTATAACTCAAATACGACAGCAGGATCTTCGATTCACTACAGCTGTGATAAGTTTATCACCGTTGTCGTTCTAAGACCTAGTATTAAGCTTTAGTTACGAGCTTTTAGAACGACAACGACGATATAGAGAAGGAACCTCTTCGGCGGCTCGAAAAGTATCGAACGCGATCAGAATGCACTGATTGCTGGGATGTCAAGGGTTTCAATTTACATTTGTATGTATTCCGTAGGTCCGCTAGGTTTGCGATTCTTGGAATCTACCATACCATATATTAATTTCTGACTCGCTTGACCTGTGCAGTTCCCAGTCTGTTTTATTTATTTTTTTCTTCATAAAGTATCGTTTTACAGAGTTGCCGTGTGGTTAATTTCACCAAATGGCCATAATTGGCGGTGTCAATCAAAATCGATAGTCCTTTCATATAATCATTTAGACCGGACGGGAACTTTGAACCCAAAATTGGCCGATAATTTTTGGGAAGCATTTTTGTTTTCCTGACGATTTAAGCATAGTTATGATAGTTCTATTATATACCTGTAAACTATCCGAGGCTTAATTTCGGCATCCGATACAACTCGATAGAAAAAAAATCCGTATTGGCCTACCTCAAAATCCGTATTCGTCAAGTACGTTGTGTAATGCAAATATCAACATATATGATATTTTCGTGTTACACTAATATGAAGTTCAGCTCTATTCATTTATAAAACATGCCAATTATGTTGCATCTTTTCCATTCGTTTTACACATTTTGGCACAGTCAGTCTATAGTTAGATTTGTGTATTGTGCGTACTGAAATTTCGACCAAGAGAAGTTTTAACGCGGCTTTAATTTAACTTTCTTGAGTTATAGAGCTCTTGCACAGAATGGAGGAACATGTCCATTCCATGCAGATTATTTTTCATAGAGTATCTTACAGACAAATTTTTCATTATGCTGAAGAATTACAAACTCTATGAAGGTTTCCGTTGCTGAAATATTTATCAGCCATTCATAAAATTCTCGGATTTACGTTAAGTTTTCAAATTATTTAAGGTAGATATTTGAATTTCTACTTATTTTCTGGTATACAATAAAAGGAATATTACAACAGTCTTTCTTTCCTACAGGCCGTACCTTGTCTCGTAGCTTGTGTACAATACCATTTTACTCGACTTTCGGTCTCGTCAAAAAGTACTCTACACAAGCTACCCGACAGATACGGCCTGTAAGAAAGAAAGACTGCTATAATATTCCATATTTATTCCACAAAATACAAAATTAGTTTGTTTGTTTGAATGGGGTTTTACGCCGCTTTCAACAATCTTTCAGTTATATCGCGGCGGCTGGAGCACCTAACAATGGATTCCTGGTATTTCTCACACCAGTACCGCCATCACATCCTTTCCTAGCCTCCAGCTGCTATCCCACATAGGTCTACGATTATCGACCCATTGGTGAGAGACAAATAGTCGGAAAGGATTAGTGCCGCCGTCGGGGATCGAACCCGGGACCTCTAGATTGAAAATACAAAATCAGACCATATCTGATAGCGTCAATACGGTTTTATGTAAGGTAGTCTAAGATGACTTCATTTCTTTCTGTATGTGACGTTATAATGCGAATAAACGTAATCAGAATGGTAGAGAAGAAGGGAAATACTTGTTGATACACAGAAATTGTTTTTATTATTTCATAAAATTTATTTGATGAAAAAAGGTATATGGTAAATGAAATCTACGTTATGATTATGATACAACATCTTGTATTTGCTTCTCGCTACCGAGGAAAATCTGATATTCAACTCGACCTCGGTTGTTCAAAGTAAAAACAAGATGTTGTATGGCTATCGTTACATAGTATTCTTTATCTATAAAAGCGAAAGAATGATAATTTTGTAGTGAAATAAACATTTTACAAACATCTATGCCAAATGTCGACACAACAGGCACATGGGTTCTAAAATTTTAGACGTAAATGATTTTTGAAATATGTGGCTAATTTTCTAATTGTTAATCAGAGTTAGAAATTTAATCATTCATTTTACCTTTGTGTCCATGAATTCTTTTTTCACATCTTCAATACTTCGGGAGTTGTTGAATGTAGCTACATAGCAGAAAATTTGATTTGCGGCTTCACCGCTGTTAACCTTTGTAACAACAATTCCCTGAAATGAAAATATGGTATTATTAATAGAGAACTCTCAAATGAAAGTATGTGTGCATTCATAAAATTAGCAAACGAAGGAAATGGCACTTGTTTACAGTTTGCATTTTGAAAAGAAAACATCTATTTTACTATCATCTATTTAGAAATATTACGAAGTTCAAGCTTGTGTACGTTAAGATTCTATTCTGGTACTGAAAGGGCAACTTGTTACTTTTTCTAAACAATTTGAAAAACAAGAAAAAAGTAGATCAAATTGAAGCAAATACAATGAAGCATGGTGACGCACCCCCCCCCCACACACACACTTTGAACCGGAAAATGACTATCAATCATTCCTACATATTTCGCGTGATGAATACTTTGTATCGTTCTTAAATTAGAACTGATAAATCCTTCAAACGGATTCATGGCGTCCCTGATGTTTCTTTGATATCGAATGACTTATGTTATTGTAACTCTATGACGTTTGGATGCCAGATCACCGAAACTGATACTTAACTTCTGTTCCAGGATTGTTTAGAAAACGAATTTTAAACAAACGGCTTATTCGTTCTTTTCTCTTTTTTATCTTTATCTTTTTAATCTCTACGTGAAAAGGTGGAAATGCGCATGCTACCGAAATAAGCTTTGTTTCACACAATGGCTTAAAAGGGGACTTAAACCCAACCATGCCATGGTTTTAAGGTAAAATAAAGACCAAGTCCAAAAAAAGCAACAACAAACTATCCTATTTGAGCTTTTATATAATTTTGCCTGAATTTTTGTATGTAAGCATTTCTATTTTGTTATGTTCCTATATCATATGTGTAACTATGGTTTGAACAACAAACGATTTGCATTTGTATTGTATAATTGCGTCCCAGTATAACAGGAATAAGGAATAAATATTACTTTTGATGATTGGGAAAACTTACGGATCTCTAGTAACATCCACTGACTTACGACATAGCAGTTTGAACGAGGTTATAAAACTCTATTTATTTATTCTGCAAAATGTAGGATCATCGACCATAAACGTTGTTATGGAATAAACTGTAGTTACGGCGTTTAATAAACCAAAACAACAAAGATATTTAATGAATATTTGGAGGTCACCATTCACTATTATAACTGAATAATTTGATGGTCTTGTGTTTTATATCGATAGCGAGCTTCCGCGAATATGATTAGATAAAAAACAGTACATATGTAGACACTTCTTTGCTCCATTTTACAGTTGGTACATGTAGTTATGGCTATTAGTTTTAAAAATGAAATAAAAGAAGCAAATATATTTGGGGTTATGTTACGTCAAATAAGTCAAAGAGGCACAGCCCGAATGAAACCGGAATTCATCTGGTAAATATGTTATATTTCGATCAAACGAATATTACCTTATTTGTAGATTTAAGTACGTTAATGGCTTCGCTAGCAAATCAGTCGTTATCGACATCTCCCGAAGACTAAAGATCTCATTCGCTAAATTCCGATTCTTAAAAGTGTGGCATAATGAATATCATTTGTTATACGGTGTCTTGCCGGGGTATTTGACGATTTATTTCAGGCTTGAGAAAAATATATCACACTAGCCGCACGGTTTATTCCCAGCTCGAGAAAATGATGATTCCCGAGCTGCAGGCGAGGGATGACATCGTTTTGTAAATCGTCATATTTCCCGACAAGAAACCGTATAAAGAATATATTATACTACAAAGTTTGAAACTAAATTTTCATCGCGTTACCCACATTTGGCATCCATAGATATCAATTTAAACCAAGTTACCCATTCAGCTTAAGGTGCCTCTTATCAAATTTGTTACGCCATTGATTCCACGAAATAGGTTGACAATTACGGGAAAGGAGATAGCTTGGGCTTACATGAAGGTAACCATTCTTATCTGTGTTAAAAAAGTGAGTATACCTCAGTTATGATTTGATTTATATTGGCTAAAGCATTTGTGTATTTACGAGATTAATGGAGCTGTGAAGTCATACATGAGACCATCACCTCTGAAGTTTATAGGCGAATACTCACTGTTCTAGTGAGAGGTCTGGGTTTAAATCCTAGCAGAGAGTGTCTTACAGGTGTGACGATCAGCTTGGTTTACATTTAAAGAGAATTTATATTAGAAACAGTTTGACGGAATTTTGACAGTGATCTGTTATACATAAATTCTGTTTGCAAACAGACTATGATTCTTGTGACATTGGACCTACAGTTATCACACCTATACCACATTCGTGTAAATACGCACTCTAGGGAAAATACAATAACAGATATATCCTTATTTCAAATACTTTTCAATACAAAAGTCAATGGGCATATCAACGATTACTCGCTTTACTGTTTGAAACTCAGTATAGCAACTGACCAAACGAGAAACTGGGCGCCATTAAAATTTGTTCATATCGCCGGGAAAATAGAGTATATAGCTTTAAGTTAGGGTTCTATTAACCAATCAAATGCGACAACTTTCTTTATAGAATAATAAACAACATTAAATTAAATTTAAAGGGAATTCAGTAACAAAAATACGAAGAAAGAACATTTATTGTGAAAAATCACATTAAGTATTGTTGGTGTCGTCTGTCAAAAACTGGCTTTCTGATTGGCCGAAAAAAATTCATACCTCCACGGACAATGTATTTAGCATTCAGCTGTTTTGTATGCCTACGGACAACATAGATTTATTAAAAACGTACCAAAAATTGTAAAAGGTTTTTCGTTTCATACCTCCATGAAAATAAAAATATTCTCATTATGTCTTAACACACACACACAGACTATGTGTAATATTTGTTACTTTTAGTCAGTAGCTATCTAAGGAACGTATAGTGAAGACTCTGATCAGACAGTGAGGGTGGACATGATAATCTGAGTCTTCATTTTGCACTCGTGTGAAATGGTTGGAAATATCAAGCACACGTTCAAATAGATATGGCATTTTGTATTTGTAAGTTATTTATAATGACCACCGAAAAGTGACTATTATACCAAGCGGTGCTTGGTATTACTCTTGACTTTAACTACAGGGCCCCAGTCGCACTCTTTGAGATAAAATATAATTCAGCTTGTGTTTATCACAAATGTGTAGTAGTGTATCATTTGTATAACAACATGTCTGTGTATAACAAAATCTCTCAAGACAGAAAAATTCAACCCATAAGTATTAATGTATATACATAGTATTCATTTTTTTGATCGTTATTGGTTTTATTTTGATTAAATTTATGATAATTCAGATTTAACTATTCAACCTTTGCAACTAACATGTTTTCAAAACCAACATTACCTGTTGACCCCGCCCTTTAACTCCGACATGGAATTCCGCTTAGACATTTAACGGCTTTTCTTTTTATTCAAAATTCATGACAAGAAGTAAACAACAAGAAGGCATAATGGTTGTTGGCGACATAAACGTAACTACAGCTCGAATATGCAGTAGTTGCTGGGTTTAGTCACCAAACCAATAAAAATACTTAATTTAGATGTAGGAGTTCAAGTTTCAAAAACTGACATTATTTGATGACGCCACCCTTTGACTCCGACATGAAAGTCCGCTTTGATATTGAACGGCGTTCTCTGGTAAATTCATGACCAGTAGCATGTACCAAAAAGTAGAATGGTTTGTTGGCGACCTAAACGTCGTACAGCTGGAATATACAATAGTTGTGGCGTTTAAGACGCCAAACCAACAAAATCCGCTTTACATAAATGGCGGGCAATGACGGAGTTAAAAGAAAAAATCCAGTCTGAATTAATAATTTCGTAGGTCGACAGATTATTTGATTGACAGTCGCAATTGGTCAATTACAATAAACAAGCCTTTCAAATAATGAACGACCCTGGAATAGTTACCATGTCATAGTCGAAGATCATCCTTCCTTTATCAGTAGTAAAATCCTCTTCGCGGTCGTCGACAACAATCTTCTCTTCCACAATCTCGTTGGTCTCTTCTACGTAGTAATTCACATTTTTCTCCTGATTAAAATGTTAGATGTAATTGAATATCTAAGTTTGTTTTATTTCTTTGTAACATAAAGTGGTACAAATTCGGTTATACGAATAAAATTTATAGTGCTTAAACTGATATCTATCTCGGAAAGCACGGTGAGAGAGAGGATTAATTATATTACTATAAATATCATACAGTAAAAATATCCAGTATATGAGGACAAATTCAAACACGTGGTGTCCGTGGTAGAGAAGTAGAGCGTCGGCTTCCCGACCAAGTGGTCCTGAGTTCGATTCCGGCAAAGAAATCTTAGACTTTCTTCTCAAAAACCCAAAATGTCAGTACAATAGAATAACATTTCAACTCACTACCCAAAGAGCTTAATGTCAGTTGTGTGATCTAGCGGCATACAAATTTGTTGTGCTTAAACCTGTTTGTACGTTGAAGACTACACTTTGGTTATTTGTCTTGAAACTTGGTATTAATGTTTTACTCCTTAACATCTCGAACAAGTTTGATATTTGGCCATGTGAGATGAAAAGCTATACCAGTGTATGCACATATGCCATTCATTTTTGGCTCAGATTTCTAATATGCAAGTTCGATAACTTGGTGTAAAAACCATGCAACATCATGCGGAATTTTAGGAAAAATGTGTTTGCACACTACAGGATATTTTCGGGTTAAACGGTCTTGTTTCTTGTTTATCCAGAGCTAGTAGGAATATTTGGTCACATAGTATAAAATAATGTTCACTATTGTATCGTGACAATTATTTAGATTATCAGTCAATTGAATTTAAAAGTTAGGAATGATTAAGCAGCCAAATTTATCTTAAATGTACAATCTTATTTTGTAGATATCTGGAAAAAACATTAGTGCTTTTCAGGACCACTAAAATGTGATTCCAGGTTATCTTTTTAGGAGGTTGACATTAAAGGCAGAACATCAACAACAACAAAACAACAAAAGGAAGATTCCGAAGTAAATATTAAAAGCTTACTTACAACTATCTCCGGTAGATTCTTTGAAGCGCCCTTTTCAGAAGACTACTGAAAAAAGATTGAATGTTATTATTCTTTTATTATAATTAACAGACTTCGGTTTAGAAAAACAACAACAACAACAAAAAACAAAAACAAACCCAAAACAAAAAACAAACAAGAAACAACAACAACAACAACAACAACAACAAAAACTCTCACACACACACACATCAATGCAGCAGCGATCTTCGTCTAGTAATAACAACATTGTTATTGGCTGTAATATATTTGAGCTTAAACAGTTCACATTTAAATGTTGGAAAATATCTAAACACAATTTTTCATTTAGAACTAATATCAGTTTATTTTCCTTGTTTTGTTAAAAAAAATAAAATCATTCGGTATCTCCTGTTTATAGGCTACATGTACAACGTAACGAATCTAAATGTTTTTATAATCATAGAATAAGACAGAAATCAAATCTCCTACAATGGTCCAATCGCCAGCCGTCAATAAAGCAATCAATCGGCCAATCAAATCATTCATTCAGCTCGGAATTGAGCTTTGAACTCCAACATTGGCCGCCATTTGTGAGAAACACTTTTGTTGGTTTTGCGATCTAAACGTCGTAACTACAGCTTATTCAAGCTTTAGCTACGACGTTTGGGTCGCCAACCATCCATTTTAATTCACCATAAGCTTCTTGCTATAAATTTTGCCAACGGAGTTAGTGGGCGGAGCTAGCGATTGGTCAATTTCTGGGCCATTCGATTGACAATCCGAATATCTCCCTGCCACGAAAACCTCTATCATATCCTATACCGAGGTGAAATTATATATTTTCGTTTAAAACAATACACCTATCCGTGATGCCATAAAGCAATGAAGAAACTATTCCTCAAGCGTACCCTAATGAAAGAGATGCTGAAGAAGTAATGCTAACATCATATTGGGATATGAGTTTTACCTGGTTGATTATTTAGTATTTTTTTTCTTACCTTGAGTTCTCGATACGAAAGAACCTGGAACACAAGAATCTCTGCCAGGAGGGTTAGAAGAACACAAAAGACTGATAGCATCCATCTGACATTTGACAGCCTCCCTTGATATGGAACCTGGGCGAAGGGCAGGAAAATGATGAATATGATGAATAATTATGAAATACATAATCTCTCATGAGAATAAAAGTATACGATGGATGAGTATTTAGTGCCTAATAACGCGCTTAAATGACATTTTTAGGTATCGATATAAGTATTCTATAAGGGCTTTACATTTTACAAACTAATAAGTAGTACTGCTATTTAAATACCTATATGACCTATATAAAGACCTATTCATACTTGTAAAGATGCGTATATAGAAATTTTTTTCTGATAATATTTTCCTTTTTCACTGGCGGTTTTTTTTTTAAACAAAAATCACTTTCCGAATTCGTAGAATTTATTAAGAAGAAGAAGAAAAAAAAAACTGCTGAATTGATTGGTAAGATTTTGCTAAGGAACGATCGACTTTAAGTAGGGACGGGAACGCACAGCAAAGTTGACATTTGAATGTTCTTTTTGATAATTGTTCTTTAGGATATTCGTTTTTGAATGTGGCGTCAAGCCGCGTCGGAAAACTTGGATATTTCACCAAAGCGAAGGTCGTGTGAATTATCAAATTTTCTTTTCGGCAAAAAATCCAATACAAGGTTTTGTACCACTGCTACATCATAGTTTTCTATTCATTATAAATATGCGAACTTTGAATATATAAGATAAATGCATTTTATGCTAATAAAATAATTTGTGTTGATGACGGGTGTAATACGGATAAACTTTTCTTGCAAACTTGGATTGAAACTGGTAGCCAATGAAAGGGGAGTTTCAATGACCAATGGGCAGCATGAATTGTCATTCCTTTCGACCAATGGGACTTTAGCACAAGCAATCCAATCGGGGGGGGGGGGAGACTGGAGGCCTGTTTCGACCAACGGTTGAACAGCCCTTTGTTTTGCCATTCGGTTTACTTGCTCTAGGCAGTTTAACACATGCAATTTCAATATATTATTATTCTAATTTTAGAAGGTTACCACCTCCGCCCATCCGCCTCCTCTTTTCCATTTTAGTAAGGTCGCTGCTGAACTTTCAACCCTTCATCCACATAGTGCTACATTACATGCACAGGTATTAAATATTTTTTTTTCCATTTGCCATTTCTGTGGCGCGGTTTTCTTAATGGGATAAGATAAATGTTTTATAATACCATGTATTTTAAGGTGTAAAATATTGGCGTAATATTAAATGCCCATTGTTCAATTCAACATGAGTTTTATCTCTTATCCAGAACATAAGTGCTCTGAGAGGTGTCGATTGATTTCGGTCACAGTAACACAAAAGAACCGCACGAACTTGTCTAAAATTTAACCTGTAAAAATGACGTCATCTACCCTTATTGATATCAGTTCAGTACTTAGTTGAGTGCGATATTGTCCACCTGTACAGTAGGTGTCTTATATGGAAAACTGGTGGGTACATCATAAAACATCGATCTTGTCGATTATATGACAGAGTCCAAATTTGTGACGAGGTTTCCACTTTTCAGCAAAAATGAACATTCTGCTTAGAAGTTTGTCTATTAAACGTCACATCTTGTTTCTTATTCAGAACTTTTATGTCTGTAACAGCTTGGACAATTTCTGTTTCTGTCATGTGATGAGCTTTCAAATCACATGACGTAAACAAAAATTGCCAGAGCTGTTACAGACACAATCATTCTGATCAAGATAACAAGATTAGGGACATCGCTGAAGCTTATATAGAGGACCGATATGTTTATTTGTTTTTATCATTAAAGAGTTCACGTGATCAGCTTTTTTTAGTGCCATTAAGTCCCTCTTATGATTTTCTCATCATTTACTCCCTCTCATTATTCTCTCATCATTCAGTTCTTCTCGTTATTCTCTCATCATTCAGTCCCTCTCATTATTCTCTCATCATTTAGTCCCTCTCATTATTCTCTCATCATTCAGTTCTTCTCGTTATTGTCTCATCATTCTGTCCCTCTCATTATTCTCTTATTATTCAGTCCCTCTCATTATTCAATACACGGATCGCTGGTCACGCCCACTGCCTCCTACGGAGAGTTCGGTTTACATATTGTACGGCATTGTTCACGGTGTAGTTACAATGTTTAACTGGCAAAACAAACAAACTATTTCATATAAATGTCGGTCAATGATTTCAAAGTTCACTTACATTATAATTGAATTATTTGAATGATTGATTGATTCTTTGATTGACAATGCGATTCGTCAATTACATCTCCATGGCACTTATATTATATAATTATATAGATATAATGAAGTAAATAAGATATAAGCAATTTCTTATTTTCCATAATGTTTTTCAAAGATTTTTTGATGGGTGTGAAAAAGAGACAATATGTGGGAATTGATTAAATTCTCTCGTCTACATAGTGTTGGTTTTGCATAGTTAGACGAAGAAACTTAAGAATTGCTGAAAAAATCTCTCAGCACCTCAAAAATGTTTTCAATCATTAAAACTACATAAGCCTGATAAAATTTCAAAATTCAAAAGGAGTTAATAAAGACTTCCTAGTTGACTCCACGGATATCTATTTAGTTCCTGCCTCTTCAGGTTCATTAACTCTACAAACAATGTAAATAGTTAGAAATTAGTTATCGTTACTGATATACATACACGATAGTATCGACCAAAGTCTACAAAGTAATAAACCTATTATAGAAGTAACAAGTGACAATGGTGTTCATTTTCAGTCACACAGACACCTCATTAGGCAGTTCCATTTTAAGTAGGAGTGAGAAATATAATTTCTTGAAAATATCCCTATTGAATATACGTCTTCTAAACATAGCTTGACACCATTGAATCCGGAAAAAAAACGGGAAAAGTAAAGCAAAACATAAGCAATTATACATATCGTTATTTCCTGTTAAAATGTTCTTCATTCAATAACTTTATATGAACTGGGCCACCCATTTGACAGATAACAAAACAATTGCAGTCTAAATTTACCTAAAAATGTAAAGAATTCGGATAAATTTTTTTTAATAAACTATTGAAAAAAAATAAATAAATAAACTCCATCTAATAAGAAACATTCCATTGAGCCCATTACCACACTACAAAATGTTAGGCTGGTCCAAATTCAAAGAAGTTGCAGACGACTTATTCAAATTGAGAGAATTTTGAATATCTTGGTCGTTTGGGTGTAGAAAACAAGGTTATAACATGTTTTTTCATCATTTTCATCATTGTTTTCCTAAAGTCTATTCTGGATGGGCGTAAAAAGAGGGATCGTATGGGAATGGATTAAACCTTCACAACCAACTGTTCTTAAAGAAAGCTTAAAGAAAGCTCCGTTTTAATAATGCTAGTATAAATGATTAGTGAAGAGGATTGGTTCCGTAAAACTTGAAACCTTTAATTGGACTGAGAGTCAGCTCATTTTTTATTGATGACAATACAAGATAAAATTAGACTTAACTCAAATACTTTAACAAGCATGTCGGCACTTAATATGCCTTTGACCATACAAACATAATAATATGCACATACATAGAACAACAAACATATATAAGTATCCATACAAATGCTAATATTTTACGACAAATCATTGTCTAATCTTCATTTACAAGTCTTTTTTTCTCTTGCGACCATTGCTTATAAGATGTAGCGAGATAGATTATAATGGATTCTCTTACTAAGCTTTCTTTAATATATCTCGATCTAATATATCGGTAAGTTGATCAAGTAAGAATAAAATGGTATTCTGATTCGATAAAGTTTTTATTATAAACCCTACATATTCTTTCTGAAAAAAAAAACCAAAAAAAAAAAAAAAAAAAAAAAAACCAGTGTCATTATATCTACCCCTTTCTATGGCTAATCCATGATCTGATATCCTCAGCTTTGTAAAAATATTCCTTTGTTTATCGTCTTTTATATTCATAAGATAAGATTCAAATTCGATTTTTTTTCTTAAATGATTTATAATATAGTAGCTTCGACGAGCGAGAAATATCATTGTACCATTCCTGTATAAACTGATCTCTAATTCTTCTCTGAACTAAAGGGAAAACATTGATATTTGATTCCGTATTTGTCCATATATAATTTAGTCCGAGACTTTCCAAAGATGATCTAATTTTATAAACCCAGCTTGATGGTGAATAAGATAATTTTCGAATGCTTTCTATATAAGTTTGTTTCAATATAACATTTTGATTGTTGCAAATCTTAAGCCAGTACTTTAAGGATCTTTCACGAGTAATTAAGGATAAAGGACATCTGCCTAATTCTCCAAGAACTGCGTCATTACAGCTAGTTTTACCTAAACCAAGTATTATTTTACAGAATTTGAGGTGTAAAGAATCTACTTGTTTATTTCTATATATTACCCACACTTCAGCCCCATATAATAAGATTGGCACTGCAATTTTGTCAAAAAGCGAAAGTTTAGTTTGAATATCTAAAGGTATTTTCTTGAAAATAGCTACGATGCCATACATAGATTTTAAAGCTTGATCGTGTAAATTTTTTTCAGCAAAATTAAAGTTTCTGTTCTGAAAAACATTACTTCCAAATAACAGAAATTGTCAACATGTTCAAGATTTTCAAGATTTTTGCCTTTTATTACCCATTTGAAATTATTAAAACACTTTAAAAAGCGTTTTTCAAAAATACAAATTCAGTTTTAGACCCATCTATCGGAATAAGTAACTATGTCATTTAAAAGGTATTGCAGGCTGTTTTTATTAGTTGAAAAAACCGCAACGTCATCAGCAAATAGAAGCATTTAAAAACTTAACATAGCTAAACCATTTAAAGTTAAATTATCGAAATCAATATTATCGCTTATGTCATCTATGAATAATAAGAAAAATGGTGATAGCGGCTCTCCCTGTTTCAGACCTAGCCCTATGTTGTAGAACTCCGAGACATCTTCTTCGGACAACACTTTCACTCACGCTGATACATTGTGACAAATACTTATCAGAATTTTTACAAATTTAGAACTTATACCATTTGAGATTATCAAAGCATTTTTCGTAATCAATAGATGCACAGAACAGTTTATTGTTATTGTGGCAAACTCTTTAGAAAAAAAAAAAAAAAAAAAAAAACGCAATCAATCGTGCTACATTTGTCGCTGAATCCAAATTGAGAACTATTAAAAATATTTCCCTCTCACACCATGAATTCAAACGGTTTCGTAAACAGAGTGAGGATATTTTCGCGATTGTATTCACTAAGGTTAGTCCTCTAAAATTACCAGACCAGACCATAACATTTCTAATATTAAATCCTTATTCGTTTTTGTGGTCGTTGAGTTAACCCATTCCAACAGAAAATCTCCTTTTCGGAAGAAATTTTAGGAAAACATTGTGGATAATGAAGAGCAATTTCTTGATTATCCACAATGGTTTCTTCCCCCTCCCCCAAGAAAGAAAACAATTATTCAACTTGAAATTGTCGTGTGCAGCTTCTTTCAAATTAATTGGACTTGTCTAAAATTTTGTAGTGTTGGAATGGGTAAAACTGTGCGCGTGAAATGAAAGAGTGAGAAATTAATTTCTCACATATATTTATCTAGCGACTATTCAAATACTTAACTAAGCGACAATTTCCCGTGAAATATATCTGGTAAAGTAGTACAACGCTTCTCCAAGGGTTTTCCTCTTTTTCCATAGTATTTACTTCGTAGTTCATGAAATAAATATCAAGGCTGATATTATATCAATAAAAACAAATATTTCAAAATGTACAACGTTCAGATGGATAATCATGGCAAAAATGAAATAAAGACGAATAATAAAAGTATGAGAAACGAGAAGAACATCAGCCAAACCTTTCACTAATTTATCAACGTTCCCTATATAGGTCCACAATATTGTTCAGAAAATACGGTTAATCTTTACCGTCGGAATATTTTGGAAAAGTAAGTTTTCCCCCGTAAGAAACTTAGTTTTACGTATTGTTTCCATTGTGTAGCTTTGTGAATTTTGATAATTCGTATCAAGCATGGATTGAAAAAGTTGATTAAATAATCTTTCTACAAAATCAAGAAGTTAATGTTCTGGAAAACACGACAACAAAACAACAATAACTTAATGACTTTTTAACCCTTTCCGTATTGTTTCCATGGTGTAGCTTTGTGAATTTTGATAATTCGTATCAAACATGGATTGAATTAGTTGACTAAATAATCTTGCTACAAAATCAAGAAGTTAATTTTAATGAAACTTCAAACTGTTATCATAACTTTCTGTGATAAATCGGTACATTCATACATATTCCAAGTTTTAAGCTTGCAACCAAGGGAATTCCACAAAGTTTAAGGATAGGTGCTTGCTTAATACATGTAAATTTCTACAAATTTGCTTTAGTC
This sequence comes from Fragum fragum, assembly GCA_946902895.1. Lineage (NCBI taxonomy): Eukaryota > Metazoa > Mollusca > Bivalvia > Cardiida > Cardiidae > Fragum > Fragum fragum. The sequence goes on along the minus strand of OX336377.1, from coordinate 26,672,834 downwards.
GAGAACTCAATGAATGATTGGTTAAAACGGGTTGTTTGCCTTATACAAATGGCCTCTAGTACAGGTTTAAATGTAGATCAGATAATCAACATTTTCTTGTCTATAACTGTTTGAGCTAATTTTGATAATCAGTGGCAACCAAAGTTATCCAAGAAACACCTTGAATGACCTCCCTTATCTACATTGCTGCTATAGAAGGAAATGGTTTTGGGCTAATTAGAGCGGGAATTCACACATTTGGGTCATTACATTTGTAGCTGCTCAGCCAACTTTACAGGCAAATAACTTCCATTTCCATCGGTGAAAGACAAATTTTTTCCGAACTTGTGATCGTGCTCAGGACTCTAGAAACACCCTGTATTACATGTACCTGTTAAACAAACCAGGTTTGGCGAGAGGTTATGCTAAGAAAAGATTATCTATATAAAAAAATGCCTTTTTGTACACCAAAACGGGCTTGATGTACTAGTATAGAATCTTATACTTCATTTCTATAATCAAATGATAACAATAATGATAACTTGTTGTTGACTGCTATACCAATAAGACATTTTTTTTAAAAGTTATACGAAAGGATAGGATATATCATACAAGTACTGTGAACTGCCTTTTGTGATATCTATCCACCCAGAAAGTGTTTCATAGGTAGCGCCTATTTTATATAGAAAATCATTTTTCTGAAGGTTTTCGCCATTATTAAAATTGGCGGACATCTGTTTAATATACGAATCTATTTATAGTTCTTGTTGTTTTTTTATGATGGGATAACTCGGTCATTTCGCTAATTCATTTACAAACTTTAATTATTCCGAAATCTTTCCCTATATCAATGTCACGATGTGCTCTACTGTAAATGCTAATTCTTGAATATTGCTTCTTCTTTAAACAATGTCTGTATTTGTTTGCTACGTCTGCATTATAGAATGAATCTCCATAATAAATTTTCAGTAAAACCCCTCTAATACGACCACTTGCGGTACTTTTTGAAAGTGGTCTTAATAGCAGGGTGGTCGTAATTCTGAGGTTTGATCGTTTGTTTGACTGTTTTCAAGTAATTCATGTTTATTTATCTTTGTCATTTGAATATATTTATTCTGTATATACATAGAAATAATACTATAAAAACATATATCACAGAGAATCTAATATCATTTTCAAATTTACAATCTTTGATAAGTTCTACTTTCTCTGTTCTCCATTTTGACCAGAAGTCGGACCTCAAATTATTTATTCATAAGTATAGGATCAAAGTGCCAAAATGTTGATATCAAATCTTCTATAATGCGAAAAGCAAATATCAGTTATGTTGAAGTCAAATTTGAATTGAATGAATGAATTGTGTTTTATGGCCCGTCGACACCTATGGTCATGTTGGGCGCAAAAAATTAACTAAAAGGTACAGTATGCGAAAACAGAGATGAATTTGAAAAGTAAATTTTCGTCAATCAAAAACTATACTAAAGTTGTAAACTTTAACAAATATCAACTAAAACTGATGTATACGAACGGTAAAAATCTTAACAATCATAAATAGCTCTAAAAAATCTCTAATGAGAACCTAAAATTAAATTTTGTAGTACAGGCTAATGGCTTTCAGGAAATCAAATATCCGTTCCATTCTGACGCTGTCAAAAAGCTGCCGCATACTGTCAACCTTAAAAAATCGTGTATTATAAATTTCAAAGCAGTCAATAAAGATATGTTTGACAATAAGAGGACGCGTGTAATATACCATGGAGCCTCTTCTCCTTTAAGAAGAAAATGATGCGTCAGATGCGTATGGCCTATGCGTAAACGGCCTAGAATAATGTCTTCAATGCGACTTGATCTACAACCAGGGAGCCATTCACCAAGATCCTGTCAAATAGTGTAAAGTTTGTTATCTTTGTTTATAGGATCGTCCCAATAATTCTGCCAGACATCTTGAATAAAACCATTTATCAATGGTTTAAAATCACTTAAAGGAACTTCAAAAGGTAAAACATCGAGTGACAATGCCTCCTTGGTAGCCTTATCTGCCTCTTCATTATCACGAATACCAATGTGGCTAGGGAGCCATCAGAAAACGAGATTAACATCATTAAGCTGAGCTATTTTATCTAGTAATCTTACTACAAGGGGATTGTCAGTTTTCTCATACTCAATCGCTTGCATACTTGACATAGAGTCAGTGAAAATAATATAGCGAGAGAAGCGCTCTGCAATGATGTGATCAAGTGCAAGATCAATCACCTTAAGCTCGGCTGAAAAAATAGAAGAATTGATTGGTAAACAGAATTGGTACTTTTCGCCTTCTAATATACTTGCTGAGGCAACTTTATCATTCATTCTTGGAACCATCCGTGTATAACTCCTCGTGCGATGCATATCTCTCTTTGATTTCGAGAAACTTAGTTTTAAAAACAGTTGGATCTATTATATCCTTTTTGCTGGAAGCAAGATCGTAAAGAAACGTGGGGCTTTTGCATGTCAATAAGGGAACATCAGGGACAATATGTTCTGCCAAGTCTTCTAGATCAAAATCTAGAGCGTTTACATCAGCTTCACAACGAAAACTAAAGGGAAATATAGAATTCTTGTTCTTTTCAAAATCTTCTGAGTACTTGGGTTCAAACACAATTTTGTGAGTAGGATTATTAGGATTCGATTTAGGTTTTAAATAATATTGCATTGACAGCTTCTTTCGACGTAGATTTAAAGATGGTTCATTAGCTTCTGCTTAAAGACTGTATACAGGTGATGTTATAAAGGCACCCAATGCTAGGCGCAATCCTTGGTTATGAACAGAATCAAGTTTACGAAGGTATGAAGGGCGCGCTAAGCCATAAACAGCACAGCCATAATCCAACTTAGATCTAACAAGCGACCTGTAAAGTCGCAATAAAACTTTTTTATCTGCTCCCCAGTCCATACTGGACACGACACGTAAAAGGTTAAGAGCTTCTTGGCACTCATTGCCCAAGTTATCAATGTGAGGACGAAACGATGTTTTTGAGTCAAAGAGAAGATCTAAAAACTTGAGTTCTGAAACAACTTCTATTGGCACTCCGTCTAGCTTTAGTTCGGGATCAGGGTGCAATTTTCGTGATTGACAAAATTGCATACATTTGGTTTTTGTCTTGGAAAACTTGAAGCTGTTTTCATTTAACCATTTAGAAAGGTTAGTTAAGACCTGTTGCAATTGCCTTTCAATGGTAAACATATGTTTTGATCTGTAACAGATACAAAAATCATCAACATTAAGAAAGCATTCAACGCCAGGACAAACAGTTTTAACAATGTTATCAACTTTGACACTAAAGAGTCACAGACAAAATACTTCCCTGTGGAACTCCCATTTCTTGTGCATGGGGACCTGAAAAAGTATCTCCAACCCTAACTCTAAACTGACGTTCGTCTAAAAAAGCAGAAATGAAATAAGCAAGGTGACCTCGAATACCGAAATCAAAGAGGTCATTCATAATTCCATACTTCCAAGTGGTATCATAAGCACTTTCAAGATTGAAAAAGACAGAAACGACATGTTCTTTCTTTATAAAAGCTTCACGAATAAAAGTCTCGAAGCGGACAAGATGATCAAGGGTGCTTCTTTGTTTACGAAAGCCACTCTGGACTGACATTATCAGATTTTTTTTCTGAGAACCAAACAAGACGACCATTTACCATTCTTTCCATGGTTTTGCAAATACAACTTGTTAAGGCTATAGGACGATAGTTAGAAGGGTTTGTAGAGTCTTTACTTGGTAAAGATATAGGAATCACAATAGCTTCCCGCCAAGAGGCTTGAATTATTCCCGTTTTCCAAACCTTATTATAAATTTCAAGTAAACAATGAAGGGAGCGAGATGGTAAATGTTTAAGGAACTGGTATTGGATATTACTAGATCCGACAGCAGTGTCATGACACTTCTTTAAAGCTTTCTTAAACTCTTTAATGGAAAAGTCTTTATTGTAGTGTTCCAGGTTCCTGGAATTAAAATTACGCTTGAACTTTTCTTTTTCACCTTGAAATTTTTGGAAGGTGGTTGAATAATTAGAAGAAGAGGACTTCTTGGCAAATGTGTCTGCAAGTACATTTGCAATGTCATGTTTGGAAGAAACGGATTTAATTTTCATCTGTTTTAAGATTACCAACACTTAGTGACGTGTTCTGCCTACTGATTTTCCGTACCATATCCCATGTCTTTTTGACAGATGAGTTCAATCTAGAAACATACTGCCTCCAAGACGAAAGTTTACTTTGTTTGATAGTTCTATGAGCTTTCGCATGTGCAATTTTAATTTTGTAAAGATTTTCCTTCGTAGGCCTAAGGCCAAATGCTCTAAGAGCTGATTTTCTCTCACCTATAGCCTTTTTACAGTCGTCATAAAACCATGGCTTGTTATGGTTTTTTGATCAGGCGATGTTTGTGGAATGACTTTTTCTGCAGCATAACAAAGTAAAGATGTAAAAAGTTCACATTCATCAAAGGCTTCTTGATTTATTGACTGCTCACAATGGTTTAAAAAATTCCAAATTAGCTTTATGGAGTTTCCAACGCCTAGGGCGCTCCTGATTCAGAGACCTGAATTGGAAAATGGTCACTACCATGAAGATCAGCAAGGACTTTCCATCCGGAAAGATATCTGGACGGAAATAGTCAAATCTAATGATGAATAAGTTCCAGTAGCAGGATGAATATAAGTTTTGGATTTGTCATTCTGCAAAACAAGATCATTCCTAGTTACAAAATCTTCAACAGTACGACCTTTGTCGTCTGTATATGAACATCCACATAACTTATGATGAGAATTGAAATCTCCCATAAGTATAAAAGGCCGAAGAAACTGGTCAACAAGATTGTCAAGTTTTCTATAGGGGAACCAGGAGGAAGATATACAGAACATAGTGTAATTGTTTTTGTTTAGAGAGACACTTACAGCCACTGCTTGTAGAGAAGTATTTAATCTAATATGATGATGAGGAATTTTATTATTTATAATATTTCCCACACCACAAGACGCTTTCTCACATTCGGTACAGTTAGTCAAATAGCAAGAGTGATATTTCAAAGAAAACTTATCTGTATCTTTTAGAACCGTTTCCCGTAAACATACTGCAACTGGTTTTTGTTTCGATACTATAAGATTAAGTTCTTCGAAATTGGCCTTGATGCTGCGACAATTCCATTGTATAATGTCGTTCGCCAATTTCATGGTTAAAGAGATAAAATATATGAATGTTGGAAGTATGAAATTATTCATCTTTTGATAGATGATTTAATAATACCTGCACCTTGCCTAATGATATCCGGATGTTCACTAGTTTTTGATTGTGAGACAACCATAGATGTAGATGATTTTTGTAGTTTGGACTCAAGGGATGGATCCCTAAATAATTCTGGATTGCTATTCCAATCCGAAGGGCCAACTTCCCCTGAATGATCTTCCATTTAATCCTCCTTTTCAGTACTCTCCTCCCCGTTACCACTCAATTCGTCAAAGCGATTTGAAGTAGCAATCACCGGAGGTTTCAACTTCTCAATCTGTATTTGTGCTTTATTACGAATGACCATTTCAGCTATATCTTCACGTTAAATCTTATCCGTGGCAACAATTTCAGGATGTGGTTTCCTGGATGTAAAAGTCTTATTTTTCTCCGAATTAAATATTTTTTCCCAGTTTTCAATTTAGCTTTAGATAACGTTACTGAATTTCCTGATTTGTTTTCTTTACTTTGAGCTTGTTCACTAGATGATGTTTGGGATGTGGAGACTGCTTTTGAGAACAATTTTGATATTTCGTTTTTCTTTCCCGGGAAGACAACGCCCAATTTTTCAAATATATTTTTGCAGTTCTAACATTCATTATCAACTTTAGTTACACTTGCATAGCTTGACGGCAAACTTGTCTTGTGTCTCATATCATAGATTTTTCTGGCTTCAAAAATGATACACTCTCATGGCACTTAATGGATTGCATTTCTTTTTCTTTCTTCCAAAAAGAGCATTCTTTTGAATTTGCTTTGTGGTCAAGTCCACAGTTTACACATTTTGCTGTATTTGTGCAGGTTAACTGTGTGTGTAGCGTTAACTTCTCCACATTTTGAACATACTTGATCATTCCTGCATTTGTCTTCATGATGTCCAAACCTCTGAAAAATGGAAGCATCTCAGAGGATTTTGAACACACACGTCGACATTAACAATGCTGAAGCCAACTTAAATCTTACGTGGCAAAATAGGTGTTCGGAATGTCAAAATATATGTATTTTTGTCTACTTTTTTAATTATTTGTAGTGATCGAAATCCGTTTCACTTCAGTGACTGATTGACTTGCCAAGCCTTCAAGAATCTTTGCGATAGAACATGAAGCAAGCTCTTTACATCTGATAATACCTTTAGAAATACTTATAGCTTTATTAGGATACACTTCAACTTCTCTATTGAAAAATACTTCAGTTTTTAATAAATTCTGAGCTTGAACACTAGTGTGGACATCTACCAACAAGTTGCCATCTTTCCAAACCTTAACAGATTTGGGTGTTTCTAAAATTGATTTCAGTTGTTTTTCAATGACAAAGGGGGACATTTTCGAGTTAGGAAAATTGTCATCTCTTGCTTCAACAATAAAAAATTTTCCGAAATGGCCATTCGTGTCAACATCATAATCGAGATTATCTGATCGCGTGCGCCTGGATCCTTTTTCATTATCCATGGTAGTTTTTTAAATTCATCGGCGATGCTCCCCACCCACCCTGGAGTCCTACAAGGGGGTAGTCACCTTGGGAATTTCCATCTCAGGGAGTACCAGGGTTACATCGCTGATATACTGGGAGCGAATGGGCTAGATCAAGCCGATGGATACGCCAACCAAGCTTGAAATAAACACCGAGATGCAAAATAGTTGATCAAACACCTCGTTCGTCCGATTGACCCCTTTAGCCATGGCTTTCCCGAACAGAAAATATATTTGTAGTGTGATTACACTTTGTTGTATTACGAATTTTAGGTAGACACATATATCGCACAGTCTGTTCTGGTACGGTGCTCTGCATGACCAGCCGATTGATTAGACAGAGCCTATCTGACCGCTCGTCCAGTGGTGTGTTGCATAGACGAGGTACTAATCCCTGACCCGAAACCACTCAACCATCAGGATCCCTTAATCAGCCGACATGAGCAACCATACACGGCAAACAGGTGGGCCCGTTCGGTGGGGTCTGACCACTCTGCAGGACGGCAGCCGTCGATTTCTATCCCCCGCCGGCTGGGGGTTAAATTTAGATTGAATTTCATTTTACACTGCAACAAATGAATTACAGTAAAAACCTGAAACAGGATGTTGAAAAAACAGAACACCTTTTCAGCTGCTATGCGACATTGGATAATACCGTAAACGGTATGGTAACATTGCATTCTACCGTAATCGGTAAGGTCAACTTGTACATCACCGTACATGGTAATGTAATATTGTATACAACTGTAAACGGTAAGGTAAAATTGTATACTACTGTTAACGGTCAGGTAAAATTGTATACTACTGTAAATGGTTAGGTTAAATTTTAACTACTGTTTTGTTAGTAAGCCGAATAGTATAAAAAAGACACCTGTTTTCAATGTTTGTGTGTGTTTTTTCATACGCGTGTGCATCCGTGTCTGTTTTAAAACATATTAGAACCTATATCGCTGAGACTGACTTAATCAACCGTTAATGCAAAATAATTACAAAATGAAATGATTGATTTTTATGTGCTCGTTTGTGTGTTTTTATTTAGGTAAGAAAATAAACACATAATTAAACTTAAAGGAACTTTCGTAGATTTTAAAAGATCTTGTACTTCCATGAAATTTGATATCAACCCATTAACGCACAATCCAACTTTTCGACGTCCTGAAAAAGCATAATGAAGAAAATATTGTGTGAAAAGGAGAAATTAAATTGCAATAAACAATTTCTCATTTTCTCGCAATGTTTTCGTCGTTATTTTACATTTATTTTCCCAATTTAGCGCACTTTGTAAAGGTGTCTGGACCGTCGTTCAATTAGAACTAGTCAAAAATTGTCTTCCACCTATATGTAGACTTGAAAATCTGAAACCTTATGTAGAACTGAATCATACGCAAGACTACAAAAAGTTGACTTTCGGTCTTTCTTTATATATTTCTTTATATTGAGGGTTAGACACAATAAAGACAACATTAACTGATCGCTGGCCAAGTCTACTGATCTCCGACATGAATGTTTGTTGGAGGTAATAGATGACAGTTTTTTGTATGATGTGTGGCAAGGGACATACTATAAAAGACAAATTGTTGATAAGCGACTTAAAAAACACCGTCAGTACTTCTTGAATAAGATGAGATAACAAAACGCTGGGCATAACTGTCGGAAATTAAAGGTAATTTCTTGTCTCGTTGAGTTACTGGTTTTGACGATCCATGAATCTAAGATCTATCCTCTTATGAACGTTGTCGATTCAATGTATAGTACTCATAATGATATTAATCTATGAATGTTTAAATTTGACAATGTACAGAACAAATACAAGTTTTCTAAAAGTATTTTCCTAACCCTCTTGCTCCCGGTAAATGAAACCATTGTATGAAACTCTTCATGTATCGAGATAATGTTACCATTGTTAGGTTTCCAATGTATGATAATTTAATGCGTAGCACAAAATGCAAATTTTGTTCGGACTTACAGGTGCATGCATTGTAATTCGATATAAGACTGAAACACGCAATCATAAATTATAGTTTTATCTGAAACTGAAAGTTTGAAAATTTAAGAAAGAGTTTCAAAATCTCTTCTAAAGTATGATCGTCATTGAAAAATTGCTTTTGAATTATTTATCATAAGTACATGTACTTCAATCTTAGAAATTAATTTCCGGGGTGTTACTTTTATCCTTGGCACACATGTCAAATTTGATCTTAAAACGTTTTTTTTTTTTTTCATTAAAACATGTCCAAATATATACATCATGAAATCTCTCATTGAATATCTCCCTATTAATTGAATTATATGTTAAGCCATTGAACAATGATATCGCGACTTATTATTGTCATCGTAATAGTTATTATTACTAGTCTTTTATCATACGCTGGAAACATTTAAAACACGTTTAACGCGATCCCTTATCTTAATATTATCCGTTAGCTTATCGAGATTTCTCTGGGATTTTCACTTGATAATTTCCTCGAAAAAAGAAAGCTTACATTTTCGCAATGTTTAGAAGATTTAGCACAGCTTTCGTTCATTGATCGTTATCAAAGAGGGATCCAAGATACCGATGACGTCATCATGTTGGCATGTATTTCACGTGCGCAATGACACGCCTTTAGAGATTTTGAGTATTAAAGTCATAATTATTAAAAATAATTGTATTAAAAATAGGATAATCGTTTGTTCAATGTAAGATCACTTTATCTTTCATAACACAAAATCATTATATTCACTAGTGACTTTTATTTGGTGAGTAATAATTCGTTATAGTGTAAGATCGATTTATCTTTCATTCCTTGAACAAAAGAGCTAAAATTTCCCTCATTTCTACGTGGTTTGCGATAATATAGCCTTTGTTAATAGCTCAATGAAAGACAAATTACATTCTTACGTTAAAACATTTAGTGGCTGCTGTATACGCTTTATAAGTATAATGAAGTATGTTCTTAAATCCAACGAAAGACCGCTGATGATTTTATAAATTCAAAGTTCACACTTCATACATGTGAAGTATAAAGTTGAATAGTGAAAGTGGAAGTTTGAAGTCGGAAATATGAAGTATAAAGTGTGAAGTCGAAACTGTGAAGTCGGAAGTTTGAGGTGTGAACTTGTATGAAGTGTGAAGTCGGAAGTATGAATGTGTGAAGTCTGGCAGTTGAAGTGTAAAGTCGAAAGTCTGGAGTGTGAAGTCGGAAGTTTGAACTCGGAAGTATTAAGTGCGAAGTGTGAACTCAAAAGTGTGAATTCCGAAGTATGAAGTGTGAAGTCGGAAGTATGAAATGTGAAGTCTTTAGTGAGATTTGTACACTCGGGAGTATGAAATGTAAATCGAAAAGTTGAATCGTGAAGTCGGTAGTATTAACTGCAAAGTTCAAAGTCAGAAGTGTGAATTAGAAAGTGTTTAGTTTGAGCTCGAAAGTATGAATAGTGAAGTATGAAGTAAGGAGTGTTAAAGTTTAAAGTGTAATGTTTGAAGTGTTACTTCACACGCAATACTTCCGACTTCACACTTGCTACCTCAACTTCATCCTTCAAACTTAACACTTCCGACTTTACACTCGATACTTTCGATTTCACACATCACACTTCCGACTTCCACTTCCGAGTTCATACTTCATACTTCCGATTTCACACAATCTAACTTTCCGACTTCACACTTCCGACTTCAAACTTTCGACTTCATACTTCCGAGTCCATATTTACCACTTCGTACTTCTGACTTCACGCTTCATATTTGTTTACATTTAATTGTGAACTGTGAGTTCAGGAAATCACCATGGGTCCCAGATTTCATACTTCACACTTCAGAGTTAATATGTATAAAGTATTAAGTGTGAACTCTGAATTTATGATGTCAGCGCCGGTCTTTCGTAGCTAACAAAAGTTGTATTCTTTTCATTAGTTTCAAAGAGAGGAATTTCTCTCTAGATTGTGTGCCAATCATAGGACTATTGTGACCAAAATATCAGAATATTATGAAGATCAAAATAACATTTTACCAATTATAAAATAGAAGATAAAAAATAGGTTAAAGAAAATCGACAACTATTAAAGGTGTAGTTTAAGAATTAAAGATCCTAAAATCTTTAGGATATTCTCATATCAGTGTTGTTGTTTTTCAAAGCCCTGAGTGCACTGAGGAAAGGATAGATTTTATGACATATGTTTACTAGTATTTTCTTGTTTCAAATGACGAACGACTTTATCAGTCGTATTCCTTGCACTCCTATCCGTCTTCGGAGGAAGTCGAAAAGCGACGATAAAAAAAAACGAATATACTCAGGTGTAGCCTAATATTTCGCTTTGTCTTTGGCCGCAACTAAAGAGTTACATCTAGGCGCTCGATTTCTAATTCAATCATATTTCACTGTATGTACTTTTTCATAGTTCGACATGGCTGAGATTGCTCACACACACACACACACACACACACACACACAAAAAAAAAAAACAATTCTCGTGCGAATAATTCAAACTTTAACCTTTTAAATAAAATTACGAAAAATGTATAATTTTAACTTTTCCTTGATGATTCGTTCAATCTTATTCTGTACCCTAACTGATGCGGTTATTTCATTGCAAAACATGTATAATGGAACCAATATTTTATAAGACTGTATAATTCATTATGCTGTCTTCTGTGAACATGCCAGATTTCACATTGTTACAGATGTATTCTAGGCTTGATTCTTTACGGCTGCACAAGGTCTAGCTCTAAAGAAAAAATTTAAAAAAAACGACCAATAATCATATATCTTGAAAATATAGATTCTACTGACAAAATACAAATGGCTAGGCACTATTTTTGTTGTTATGTCTGTTTTTATGGTTCTTTTTTATTTGCTTTTATTGTTATCGCTTTGAATTGAATTTCCAAAATTTTCATAGAAGGCACAATGGAATTTAAATTGTTAGGATATTACAATTCAGACTGTGTTCGAAGCAATTATAAAAATGGGCTTTTAAATCGAAAAGGCTTGAATTTTAAATGATTTTCACTAAGCTCTATTGATACCGCATATAAACACAATGCGATTTTCTCCAGGACTTTGATTGTTCAACTCCTAACACCATTTAGACATGTATTCACATATAGTAACGATTCATACCTCAATGAAAATAAGAGTATTATCTTTATATTTTATAAATGTCATCAAGTAAAAAAGACAAATATTCTAAAATTCTTTTTTTTTTTAAAATTCAGAACGGCCAGTCAGACGAAACTAACAATTGAAGTTTTTTTGATAGACGGTAAGACAGAAAAAGTTCTCTTGTCCGACTTGACGACTCACTGAAATTAATCTTCACTAATGACCACAAAGTCTTACAGTGTGACGTGATGAAGGAAATAATATACAGAAAACATCTGAAGAATAGGTGATATTAGTTGTCTTCTTTTCTCTCAGTGGTTCTTTGTTTTACAAAATCAATTTTGAAACAATCTCAAAATTCCCATCTGCATCCTCATTTAATTTGGACCCGTCTGAAATAAAGTTATGGTAATTGGTTTAAAAATCAATACAACTTCAAGCTCAGAGTTTGCCCTTGGACGATGTGACGAATGACTGGTCATACCCCTCTGACCTTCGATATGGAAGTTCGACTGAGTATGTTGTAAAATTGCTGGTCATAAAATGAAAATCAACTTGTTGGGTGGCGACCTGAATGTCGTAACTACAACGCATATAGTTTGTCAATGTATACCCTAAGTTTTTTGTAGCTAACGGAAAGTAGAGAACCTATCAACGTGATAGCTCTAAAAGGAGAGAAGATACGAAAACCATCATCATAGCTTGCCTTTTTGGGGGGTTATTTTCCTTCTTGACTTTGACTTGTTGACTTTGAGAGATGTAAGAGATTTGAGAGATACGGATGTAGAAGGGTTAACTGGCTTGCAACCGTGTTACTTCGATAACCTTGGTTGCCCCACCGAGAAAGAGATTGCAAGCTTGCTCGTGAATCCTTTTCAAATTTTTTGCTTAAACCTACTGGTGTATACCTCCTCATGAAGGAGAACAAATGTGCTAATGGTTTAATATCAGTCAACAAAATGAGAATTACTGCTCTTACCAAGCTCCATTGTTACCGATGTGAATTTCAATACTTGACCTTTGACCTGGACTTTAAGCCTACCTTTGATTTCGATTCAAATTGTACAAATATTATGTCAAGACATTTTGAAACCAGTCCAAAATGTAGGCGCTATGGCCAGTTGAGCGTTACAATTGAAATGTGACCTCGAAGCTTTCCTAAAACCTTTTTGACAATGGCTGATATACTTATGGTGGAGAATATTTATGTCAAAATAAATTTAAAATCCATAGCTGACTTAATATTAAATTCCATAGACGAGTTCAGAAGTAACGTTTGATCTCTGACCTTGAAAACGATGCTAAACCCTCTCTCCACCCGCAGAAATGTTTCAAATGGCATATCTTATCATGATTGAGAATTGCTGAGCCGAATTAAAAAATCCATCAATATGTTTCAAACAATCTCGATCGGACCCTAGACAACAGACAGATGGATAGACAACGCAAAAACAACATATACCGTTTTTCGGCGTGCGATAAAATGACCTCTCTCGATAGCAGGTTCTAAAATTTGATTCATTATTCCTAACATAGATTTGAAACAGACAAAATTCAAGTCAGAAAAGGCTATAAATGAATAAATAAATATATAACTGATATAACTGAAATACTTTTGAAAGTGGCGTTAAACCCCATTAAATCAATCAATTTATACTTTCAGAGATATGCTATGGACAAAATTCAAGTCTAAAACATAACGAAGGCCAATTACTCAGACCAGTACAGTTATTGTGAGATCAATCCACTTATAAAGTTTTATGCCCATACCTTTTTGTTTTCAGATATATGCTATGGACATAGCTCAAGTCTGATACACAACGAAGGTAGTAACTAAAATGAGTATGGTAGAGTTATGGTTCTTCTGAACAGACTTCATCTTGGTGATATCTATCAACACAAATTGTTTCATGGTTATAGCTATTATTCTCTCCGAAATATGCTCCGGACATTATCCAAAACTGAAAACAACAAAGGACATTAACTCAAAAAACAAGCAAGGTAAAGTTATTGTTCTTATTCACTGCACTTTTCCCCTTATTAGATTTATCAACACATAAAGTTTCGTAATCATAGCTATTATTCTTTTAGAGATATACCTCGGACAAAACGCAAGTCTTAAGACAACAAAAAGCAATTACTCAAAAATTTAGCATAGTAAAATTATTGTCTCGTGCACTGCACTTTCCTTCGATGTGATCTATCCTTACTTAAAATTTCATGATCATTCCTTATAAACTTTCAGTTTTATGCTCCAGGCAAAATTCAAGTCACAACAAAGGGACATAACTGATAAAATAGCAGAGTTATGGTTCTTATGCACTGAACTTTCCCTTAACATAAATGACGAGGATCATATCTATTATAGTTTTAGAGATATGCTACGGAAAAATATAGTCTGAAACACAACAAAGGGTAATAACTCATAAAATGTGTATGGCAAAATTGTGGTTCTTGTGCACAGACTTCATTTTGGTGATATTCTATCTACAAAGAACATTTCGTGGTCATAACTGCTATACTTTCAGGGATATTCTCCGGACAAAATTTAATTCTGAAAACAACGAAGGATAATAACTAAAAAATAACAAGGTAAAGTTATTGTTCTTGTACACTGCACTTTCCCTGCATGAGATCTATCAACACATAGAGGTTCATGATCAAAGACAATATGAAAAAGGCAAAGCCTCAGAACGATCGCAGTCTGTGATTATTGACAGTTAAAACTTCCAAAATGTATGTGAACTCCATCATGCCATATCAATTGAAATAGTTGCTTCCATTATTACATACAGCAACTTCTTTTTTCTACTAAGTCAATCTCCTAAAATTATTAACTTATTATTAAGACTACCATCAATCCGTATTTACCTATGTAAATTGTTAATAGCCAAACTTTGATTTATAAAATGGGAAAGAATAAGGCAAATTGTATCCCAACAAGAGGCCGACGACGGTCCGAGTCGCTCCACTGGCTGAAAAATGTCCACCAACATCATAGTACAGGTCAATTAGGTTATGTCACACGCCAAGTATTCTTTCAGCTTTTGACAAGATTTCTTTATTCATATTTGAGTAAAATACGATATCCCACAAAAAGGCTAATTTTCAAGTTAGAGAAACCATCTGAAGTATGATGGTAGAGGGCCTTTATGTGATGTCACAGGAAAAATATGAAAGCTCTAGGCCTTTCAGTTTGAGATAAGAAGAGTTTTCAAAATATCCTTCATTATTTCTTTGTATAAAAAGGGATGGCACAATATAGGCCAATTTTCATGTAAGAGCAATACTTTTTGAAGAACTTTAGTAGACTAGAGGGTCATTAAACCATATCACATGTCAAATATCAAAGCTCTAGGCCTTTTAGTTTAGGAACAGGAGATTTTTTAAGACTCCCTTCTTTATTTCCTTTTAAAACAGGGATGGCACAATTTAGGGCTAATTTTCGAGTAAGAGTTATAATTTAAGCATTTTGGTAGAGGACATTAGGCCATGTCACATGCCAAATTTATATTAAAGCTCTAGGCCTTTTGGGATGGGAATAGAATATTTTCCAAGACTTCCTTCTATATTTCTATGTAAAATCAGGGATCACATATATAGGGCTAACTTCCTACTAAGAGCAACAGTTTGAAGGATTTTAGGAGAAGAAGACTTTTCACTCCATTGTCATGGCAACCAGTATTGTTATTATTTGGAGGAATCTGAAAGAGAACCATTCAGGCAACAATCCTGTTAAGTTTGGTTTAGATATGAGTAGTTTTTAAGGAGATGATTTTTTTAGAAGATTTTGAAAAAAAAGTTTACGCACTAAGGGATGGACACATGGACAGAGCACAGAAACATGATAGACGTATTGCCATGACAATAGCCTTTGGCCAGAAGAGCTAGAAACTCTTTCATTTGATTGATGATATACATATAATGACATTGTAATCCAAATCCATCAGCATGTCAGGATAAGTAAGGTTGATTAATTGATTGAGTGCATGAGATTTAACGCCAATTTAACAATATTTCAGTTATACCATGGTCGCTGGTGAACCATACATGGATTCATTTATCACACCTTACCAACCTTAAGATTCAATTTGAGCAACCAAATGTTCATCCCTCTTAGAGGCTTTACTTGTCATTCATAGATTGGTAAGAGATAAATGATGTATTAGTATGTCACCATGACTTTTGTCCTATGTCAGAAAGAATGTTTGCTGAAATGGGATTCAAACTCACAACCCAAGCATTATGAGTTAATCAGATTCAGCAGGATAAGTAAGGGGAGTTAACAATATAGTTTTCTGTGATGGAGTGAAAAAAATTCATAACCCAAGCAATTTTGGAAAGACCACTTGATGACAAATATTCTACGAAATTTCCCCACAAATCCATCTTGATATTAAATATGAATTAAAAAAGGAAACATACATACAGATGGACAGACACAGTCATGGCAAAGATTAGCCATAAACAGCAGGCTATGCAAATGATTAAATTTCAGGCCTCCTAGTGACCCTTTAGAAAAATATAGTTTTTTATAGGTTCCTTTACCAAAAATATAGGTTCTTTTAGTGTCTTTTGGTGACAACAATTGTAGCATCTATCTTCCAAATACTGGAGCTTCCTTATGGTGAAGTGATATTTAAACCAAAAATAAAATGATAATACCTGGCAGCAGCATAGACTATTTCCTAATATACCTCTATAGCAGCCCGAAGACTTGCCAATGCATCTAATAGCAGCCTGGTTTGTGAGCCAGCCAGATGTCTTCTTCTTCAGACCTGATTTTTTTTTGACAATTGAGTGCTAGCAATATACAATTTGCTTGAGATGACTTAAATTTTTGCAACTTGAATTTCCATTGCAATGACATTATCATGCTTCATATAATGATGCTTCATATAATGAAAAGTATTGACTTTATACTGCATTAGGCAAAAATAATTTTTACTGCAATGGAAATTCATGAGCAGAAATAGTTTACCCAAGCAAATTATAAATATATGACCGCTCAATTGTTGTTGTTGTTTTTTTTAATTAATTCAATCCTTGGAATTCTACTTACAATACAATACATACTTGCAATAAGATCTTACACTATTGTTCAGTGGAGAACACTCCAGTTTAATATGCAACAATCTTTCAGCTGTAACAACATCTAAAATATTTGATGATTGAGGGTAACTGTCAGAATTGTCTCACATAGCCTCAAAGAGGTGATTCTAATGAGTTCCAACAATGTGTGGTTTTGAGAAAATAGAAGAAATAACGTTTGTCAATGAGTGTGAGGGGATAAAAATTGCATGGAAGTGTTATCCTGCATGTTAGTTCCTTTCAACTACATATATTTATATTATTATTATCTTCTCATATTTGCTAGATGTCAGATTTTTATACTGATACTATACATGTTTATGTGTGTACATTTCTTACAATGCAGTTCAATTTTCTCCCCTACGTTTGCTCAAAACATTAGTCTGTCTTTCAATATAGACACGTGTAATATTTTTGTACAGAGTACACCAGTGACTGATGAATGCATATCCATATGTATCCATTTAGTAAAGTTCCCTTCACCCACAAATCTTTCTTTTAGTTCGATACTCATGTTTTCCTTTAAATCTTAGAAAATATGTTTGCAAACAATACTGATAGCATACCCAAATTCCTCTTTTTTCTGGAAAAATATATAATGACAAAGCAGAAAAAAGAGAACTTCAGGGAGAGTGTTAAACAGAGTATGGACAAGGCCTACACCACAAGCTATATAGTTGATCATTTGAATCTCTGTCATCTAACCACCTATCTTGAAATGCCGTTTTGGAATGTGACATTGTCTATGATTTCTGAAACGAATATCATGTTATACAAACAGTTTTATTGGTTAGATATATTTCTTAACATTTCTTTTTGTCATTCAATCTTATACAGAACCATATCTAGAAAGGCTTCACCATGAAATGTGCTGTTTTTCAACCTCATTTACTGATTGCATGAATCATGATTCTTGTAAAATTTATGACTCAATGAAATGAAAAGAAATATTCTGACCTCAGAAATTCTTTAGTTGCCTGAAACTTCCTTTGGTAACATTCATCCAAAGATAATAACACACAACTAAACATTTTATGAAAAACCTGATGCATCAACTGAGATCTAAGGATGTAGGAGCAGCAGCAAGTGCCCTAAGTTTGCTTCATTTGGCAAAATTTGTCGAAACTTGATACTAACCATCAATAGATAAGGGTAATTGAGTCCAGCAGCCCTGCCTCTGTTGATGGTCTGATGAAGAAGAACATCTGAAAACTCATAGAAAAGCAAAAACAGCTGTTAAAAGAATGCATCTTCAAAACATTTACAAGCACCCGAAAAGAAACACTGATTTTAGAATTATTCATCAGACCTTTTATGCAAAATATAGGATTTTGTAGAAAAATAAAGGTTATTTATAGGTTTTTAGCCATTTTTGGGGCGTTGGTGGTTAAATGTAATCTGGCACAAGGGACTGACGATGAACAGCCTATATTCACAGTTATCCCTATTTTCATTATACTAGGTGGCTTTGCTTTTGTTTTCTTTCCACTTTTAAATTACACACTGATTTCCATTGCACCCGCTAATAGAAGGTTTCGCGTGACCATGATTTATGTACATGCAATTACTACATGTCTTAAGCATGACATTATTAAAGCCATCAATCCATGAGGTCGTGCCAGCAAAGGCTGTGACAGAAGCAAATTGTCTTTTCTAATCAAAGAAAATTAAATGATCAATTAAACAGTAATTTGTTTGAATTCACTATGTAGTGACAGAAGCAAATTAAATGATAAATTAAACAGTAATTTGTTTGAAATCACTATGTAGTGACATATAAAACATCACACGTTTTCTTAACACCTCTTAATTCATGCTTTTTAATTTACTTAACTCCCGTAGAAACGGGTTGAAGAAAAGGACTGCGCATGATTCATTATCTTCATTTTGGATTTTTATATTGTTTCTTAAAATAATAAATAACAAAAGTCAGAGCTTTTGATTTGTGCTTTGAGGCAACTACATAGTAACTTGGACTAGCTCAAGCCCACAGCATACGATGCAGTAATGAAAAAATTATACTGAGGTCATGTTACACCGAATATGACAAATGGAAACCACATGTACACAGATAGGACTGCTATTTAATACAACCAATAGTTTTTACAGATAAATGTATTTCGTCCTGTATTCTTATTGGGTCCATACAGTGTTTCACGGATTATTCAGTTGAACAAAACGCCATGAAATGGACCCCATAATTGAGAGTCCGACGATATACCAGCTTGGCTTTGCCAATCAAACATTAAACGTATAAGTAATACAAACGTACATTTCCTTAAAACTGAAAGCATGATATGTTAAATTGAATCACAATAATTTAAAATGATAAATAAAAGCACCAATTTAATTCAACTAAATATTTATGCAAACAGAAAATAATCTAAATGGACGAAACCGATATATTTATAAAACAGAAAAGCATGGTTGTTCTGCCCTCCATTTAAAGCCAAACACAGCTGTTTCTGGAAATTTTCTGTCAGTTATTCACAACGAGGTAATCTCGAGGCTGGAGGACACGTATGATTTGTCAGACCG
This sequence comes from Fragum fragum, assembly GCA_946902895.1. Classification (NCBI taxonomy): domain Eukaryota; kingdom Metazoa; phylum Mollusca; class Bivalvia; order Cardiida; family Cardiidae; genus Fragum; species Fragum fragum. The sequence goes on along the minus strand of OX336377.1, from coordinate 26,653,407 downwards.
ACACTGGGAGACCAGTCCTTACAGGAAAAGCAGCTGAAGTGTGAAAAAAACCACACACACAGACAAACACACACACACACACAAACAAAAGGAATGTTAACTCTGTGCCTTTTGTTCAGGCAACTTTAACTTTTTCCAACTTTGACGGGCTAATTCTTATTTCTAACGGCCTTACAATTATTCCTGACATTCAATCTAAAATTCATTTTCAAATGAAATAATGATCTTATCATATTTTATTCTTTACCCATCCTCCAAAAACATCAAAATACAGCTATAAATTTTCCAATGAGGGGTTTTATTCATAGATGGCTCCCGATCTGGGGAGAACTGATGTACTTCCTTACTCATGTTCGATTATTTCAGACCTTTACATTGATTTATAAAATAATTTCATAATTCATTTACCTTTGATACAATGATCTTCAATCGTTTCGTCTTTATTAAGCCCATCATTACGATTAAAGAAATACTATGTATAATTTTTTCAATGGATGGGACTTGTCCATGTTCGGCGCCTTGTCTAAGAAGGAGCCAATGTACCTTCGTGCTCTCATTGGATTATTTCAGTCTTCTTCAAATATTCATAGCAATAATTGAAAATTTTATTAGCCATTTATCTTATGATTTAACCATCTAGAAACGTATGTAAACAGTCTTTAACAATTCCCTTTTTTCTTTGACACATTGTTATTAATCAGTATATTGAATCATTTCGAATTTTACAGAAGCTAGAATTTCTTTATTCTTTTTTTTGTGCGAAATGACCTCGGCTGTCGAAACCTAATTCATTCACACATTCATTCATTCATTCATTCATGCATTCATTCATTCATTCATTCATTCATTCATTCATTCATTCAAATAGATGCTCTTTTCTACGTTGAGGAAACTGCTTTGATTTATCTGTCATAATCGGTTGACGCTAAAAAAGTCATCGTAATTGAAAAAAAGACTGGATGGTTGTTTCTTTAACATTGCTACCAAAGTTTTATTAAAGAATTACATACGTATTGACATCGACAAGAAAGTTAACAGAGTCTAGAAAACCTTCAGGCATTATCGAACGGGAAAGTCGTGCTAAAATACGTTAAGAAATACGGTGTAATATGCTTAATAGATGTGTATCGATGTTTCTGAGACTAAGAAAAAAAATAAAAGATTCGAAGTATTTAAAAAGAGGACCCAAGAGAGCATCTAATACTTAAATATGTACAAATATAGTCTGGGTGGTAATCTGATGCGTTCAAATGGGTTTTTGTTGTCATCTATCAAAGACTAAGTAAAATCAGGCGTTAGATTTAGAATTCACTGCATTCGGTTGTCGACAACGCATGACTTTTATTTTCATATGACCCTAATTCAATAGAAAAAAAACATCGAAGAGACAATTTAGACAACCAACATCTTGAATCATGCCACATTAATTGGTTAGCGTAAAACTTAAGTACGTGTTCATATTTCTATATTCTCCTGCGCCAGTTTTGATCATTTCAACGGATATAACTCCTGGTGACGTCACGATGACGTTGTTTTGTCCCCCTGTAAACCTAAAGGTTTCAATGGTTAAATGCACTTCGTGACTGACCAAATATCCTTTACAACTGTCCCGACGAAATCATAAAATAGGCAAACAGCCCAAGAAAAGTGCATTAGGGTATTAAGGAAATAATCTAGTTTACTTTGTTAAACAATCTCTGATTTTTACAAAATTACTTTTTAGAATATTGTATTTAAAACATATATGTGATGGAATGAAAATAATTAAAATATGTCTCATAAAAATAACCTTAGATACCTATCTTTAATGTACAAGCATTGAAAAGGACCTGGTTCACTAACTGCGAAAAATCGCCCAACTCCAAAACTTTTTTATCTCTTCATATTTTTTAGAAGCACGGTATACACTTCCTAAAAATAGCTCAATTTCTAAAAAAAATCTTAAAACGTTAAAAATAATCATTCGTTTAACATGACCCTATAACTCGCAAAGCGTTGCGTTATTTTGACGTTCGTAAAATGACGTAACAAGAATCTGAAGTCATGCCTTACTATTGAGATTTGATATTAACGTTTCAAGGGAGAAAAACAAACGAACAAACAATAAACACTTTTGATAAGCTAGGTTTTAGCTTCTAGATATCAGAGTATGGCTTCACGTTGAGGATACTTCGAATATAAAAAAAGAAACACTGAAAGGGTTGTCTTCTCTTTATGTTTTTGCACATAAATGATTTTTCAGATTCTAATTTCATTTTAAGCATCGAAAAAGTCTTGTTCTAATGTACGAAAAAGCGTACATTTAATTCAGGGCCACAATTTGTTGTTTCTTTACGTGACAGCGCCAGAACATAAAACCTTCTATTTATCGACCTAGAAAATCTGTGATCTTATATGACGGAATCGGGGAGTCGCCGATATCAATAAAAAAAAAAACACACAAACACAAAAAAACAACGTTTAACCAGCCTAACCACTCCTTATGACAGAAACTACAAAGTTTATTTCTTGATAAACGAAATCATTTAGCTGTTTGTTTGCCTAAATGTCCTAACTACATCTTATTCAAGATATAATTACGACGATTAGATTGCCTGTCGACAATTTACTATTACATTCTCATATACCTTTAAAGTGATGTCGTCTAGTTATTCTGCCAAATATCCTGTCAGACTGACGATTGAAGCATGATTGTCTGGTTATCTCATAATTATAGCAATAACATCATTGAGACACCAGGTCGGGTTATACTACTACGTATACGGAGTGACATATTATCGCCACCGATTCATACTCCGATTGCATGTTAAAGATTATAACGTAATCCTATAAAACACAAACTGCGTGGTAGCCATCAAGTTCATTTACAACGCTACACTGGTTATTGGTTTTAAGAAAACAATCATATGTTTGCAATCAAAATCTTTTAACTAAAGCTAGAATAGGCTGTGGTTTTGGTCTACAATTGGTGAAATGCTTAGTCGTTATTTCATCTGAACTCTAAGAACGATTGCGTTCTAGATAAAATATACATATGTTTCATAAGCTTAGTCAAGAGTATGCGAAGCTTCGTGAAGATCCCATTGCCTGCAATAATTGACCTGTTTAAACTTTTCCTTGCTTAATATATCTATGTAGAATTCAAACAATTCTATCAAAGATGTGTTCATTTAAGTAGCAAAAAGCTAGAGACTTGGACTGAATGGCTCTTTCAATCAGTTTGTTCGGACTGGTGTGGAGGAACGACAGCAAGTCATGAATAGGTGCATTGGCCAGTACAAAATACCCGATGTAATGTTAGGGTTTTACGATAGTTAATCAATTTCTTAAGTGACGGTAGACATATATCAATTAAAAGTCGATTGACCAATCAAATCCTCAATTGCAACCGGAAGAGAAATTTTGACCTCCAAACATTTGTTTAATATATTTCATTGAGTGGCGACTTAATCATTACTTCAGCTCATTCATGCTCAAGTTACATGTACAAAGTTTTGGACGCTCACAGACTGTTTACTTTTGTTTTTATTATCCTTGTCATATATTGTGCAAACTAACGTCGGTTGATATCTCACATTTAACTGATGACCCAGTCGGAGTTGTGAGGGCTTGACTAGCGACCTGCCAATCATATCATCATTTTCAAACAAGATTGCATGAGCAAAACTGAAATTGTCTCTGAAATATACGCAGAATATCTCCAGTCTCTAGTCTACACATTCGAATTATGTGCATTCGTTTGTACTTCCATACTACTATTGGGAATCCATACGTTATCAGTGGTTTGGCAGATGCTGTTCTAAGTAGCTTTAAATCCTGGTTAGAAATCTAGCCTGTTTGAAATACATAGACAAATTAATAAAAAAACAAAAATGAAATAAATAAATACCATAACACTAAAGACCAGTGTTAGTGTAACTAAAACGTAAGTTGCATTTAAGGTATGACCCAAGGTCGATAGGTTCTCTTTGCAGCAAAAATAGGTATTTTCTCTTTGTTCGTTCATAATCACCAATTACGTACACTATTATTCTATTCTGGAGTAGAACCAATCGTTTACATAACTGTTGAGCTTGAACAGTATAATATATAATTCACTATTCGCTATCAGTACTGGAATCATCGACTAAAATTGAAGATGCATCTGCTAGATGCACGCTCCAGTCTCGCACTCCAAACTTCTCTTTGTTTTCATACCTAGCAGCCGACAAATACCATACTATTGCTGCAAGATGAGAACACATGCCCACAACACGCGACCCAGCTTTACACTGACAATACCATGCCTCTATTACAGCTTCACTGTATCTTAACCACATCATATACCTCTTAATTGAAGTATGCCTACTTCTCATCCTTACACATAACAAACCTGGTTCATCAACATGTATCTTAATTTCACAGTTACCCTGAACATGTTCTTGAAGATAGCTGCTGCTCATTCGTAACTGATACACACCGAAAGTTAAATCTCTTAGCTGATCTTCTGTCATGCGTGGAAATTTATCCATTTCAATCCCATCTTTTCTCCGCCATATCTTTATCCTTCTAGCTAGCCCCTTTTCTTCAACCAAATGTTTTAAGCTATTGCCCTTGTTACTTCGCTCCAGCATTCCTCGAGCTACTTCCTGTTCTTTTTCTGGGTCAGCTGTTGAGCTAAGGGGTGGGGAGTACTTGTTTGACAATGCACAGACTGTACTGTCTAGAAAACTGAGGCTCTTGTAAGTTCTTGTAATTTTATTTTGGTAAAATTCTATAATTCCTGACATCTTCATGCCCTTGTCACGATTAACTACAATAAAAAACAAAGAAAAATATTCTTAATATTGTTCCTCAGAAAAATATTATCATAGACCACCATCGATATGCTCATAATCTGTCGAAAACCTAAGAACATCAATCAATGATGACAAAGTTTGTTCTGCACAAATGTGCAGCCTAAACCATGTCGACACTGCTTGCAGTTCGATTATCACTCAAATTGAATAGACTGGCGGAGCAAGTATAATTATGTACTTCATGTCGACAACGGCTAGCAAGAAATTTGTCTCAATCATTAAAGGCCAATTCATATTACTTAGATATTAAACCTTCAATGTCCTAAAAATCAACGTTGCAACAGAAAAATATCATGAAGTCACGACATTCCAAACTACCGTTTAGTCTTACAATGTCAATCAGAATCAAACTGCACAGAAGTGCAGACTGCTCCTGGTCAACACTGTTTTTATAGCCAACACCAGTCAAAACTGTGCATTAAGTGTCTAGTCAAAACTTTCTTGCAAGAAATAAAATAAATGCCTAATTAAACCATCATCTCAGAACATTGACTGTATCCTTACTGAAAATCTTCAATATAATTATACAACAAAGCCTTTCTTAAAACCTTGATTACAGAATAATTGCAGAAAATATGTCAAAATAAAGTAACTACGGAACATTCACTTTTTCCAAGAATATACCAATGTTGCATATTGGAAACAAAAAACAATCCCAGCGATTTTCAACAATTTAACTGTACACACAGTATAGACCCAGATCAGGATGCACTCAAGTGCAAGCCAACCCAAACTAATGCTGCTCGAACACTAGAATTCTTTTGGTTATCAATGAAAGTAGTCTATGCAATATCAATTGTTATAACCTTTTTCCTTGTCAAGATTGAATGCATGAATCATTGAATAATATGCTCAGCAACTACAGAAACTCAATGACTCCAAATTCGGCTGCAAACAGGGTCTATATTGTCGCTCAAAATGCAACGGCAACAAATGCAACAAGTACAACATGTGTATATTTGGACAGACTAAACCTTCTTACATCATAACCTTTGCTACATACCGAATTTTATTTTCATTATGCCCCACTAAATACAAAAATTGTTTCAGCACATGTTCTTCCATCATTCGAAAAAATGGCGAAATCTTCTTACGACCTTCACCCTCAATCACATGACCAAAACAAATCGTAACTTTTCGCATCACTTCGAATTCGATACTAAAATAAACCAGTAAGCGTTTTGGCGCTTACATACCAGCCCTCTAATTGCGAAGTATAGGAAGTTACCAACCAGATACTTAGCAATTACAGGAATGATATTTAATAAGTGAACATATTTCAAAATAATTATAGCCTCCCTAGCTATTATTTTCACAGTTAATCAAATTGCACAATTTATAACCATATTTCACTGCATATATCAGTGCATTTCTAATGTGAGAACCAGCTTATCGACTGGCCTGATTAAAACATTTGTTGCAGTTCGAACCTTAACCTGTCTAACAAGTCCTGTACGATCAGGCAAAGTTTCGATAACCTTTGCTAAAGGCCAAGAGTTTCTTGGTGCCTTTTGATCCACTATAACAACAATATCTCAAACTTTGATATTCCTTTTTTGAGCATGCCACTTTTGACGTTCTTGCAAAAGAGGTAGGTACTCTCGTACCCATCTCTTCCAAAATATGTTTGACATATACTGAACTTGCTTCCAGCGCCTTTTATGATTCGAATCATTCTGTTTAAATAACACAGGAGGCAAATTAGGCTTATACTTCAAAAGCAAAATATGATTAGGTGTCAAGGCTTCCAAGTCATTAGCCTGATCAGACACTCTAGTGATTGGCCTATCATTGAGGATAGCCTCAACCTCACAGAGAAACGTTATGAAACTTTCCTCCGTAAGCGTTTGATTTCTTATGGTAAAATTCAATGAGTCTCTTACTGAGCGAATAAGGCGCTCCCATACGCCACCATGGTGAGATCCTGCAGGAGGATTGAATTTCCATTCTATATTCTTCTGCAGCATCTCCTCATGTATTTGTTCTAAATTCCACTCTTTGATTGCTTGGTGCAGTTCACGCTCTGCTCCAACAGAATTTGTGCCATTATCTGACCATAATATAGCTACTTGACCTCTTCGTGCTATAAATCTGCGTAATGCATGTATGTACGAGTCTGTATCTAATGAAAAAGCCATTTCAAGGTGAATTGCCCGACTTGCCAAACATGTGAAAATCACACCGTATCGTTTAACGTTACTCCGCTTGACCTTGACCTCAAATGGTCCGAAGTAATCTACACCTACTCTAGTAAATGGAGGTTCGCAAGGCGTAACGCGATCTACTGGCAAAACAGACATTTTTTGTTCCCCGACAGGAGACCTGATGCGTCGACACAAGGTGCATTGCTTTATCAATTGTCTTATACAAGTAGGTGCTTTAATTAGCCAGTATCTTTCTCTTAGTTTTGATAACATATGATTTCTACCAGCATGGTTGAGATTGGCATGAACTTCCCTAAGAATCAACATTGACACATAATGACCCTTAGGCAAAATAACAGGATGCATACTTTCTGCTGACATACATGAATTTTGGAGGCGACCTCCTACTCGTAGAAGCCCGTCTCTCAAAATAGGATCAAGCTTTCTCAATCTACTGGATTTCTTAACACTTTGTTCATTAAGCAAACGGTTGATGTCATCTGCAAAGCTGCTGTATTGCACATACTGAAGAATAGCATTCTCGGCCTCTGACATATCTTCAATAGAGACATAGTCTAGTCTTGAACTCTTATCATTAGAATAAGCTTGGTTACCATAGAGCTTAATTCTAGTTCGTTTGATTAGTTCTTTCTTTACTTTCAAAACCAATGCAACACCTTTCTTCAGTCTGTACCATGAAGAATATCTTTGAAACAGATCATCAATAGTTTTGGGCTTATTTGTGTCAATATTTGATTTGGTATCTGTCATAGTCAAATTTACCTTTTTTACCTCAGGGTCATTTTCTCTCATTGTTAGTGTATGAGGTAATCTATCAGGTGAGATTACTTCATTTTCCAACAAGAATTCAGGTGCACTTATCCATTTATTGAACCACAACTGCTTGTTTACTGCCAAACCTCGAGAAGCAACATCTGCTGGATTGAATTTTGAACTGATATAGTTCCACTGTCCAATTTCTGACCCCTCATGTATAACTGCTAGCCTATTTGCTACAAATGTGTGAAATCTAGATGTTGAATTGTTGATGTATCTTAAAACGGACATACTGTCAGTCCAGTAAAAAGTATTGTCTATTTTCAAATCTAGCTCTCTCTTTAACATCTTGTCTGTTCTTACAGCAACTGTTGCTGCAGTTAACTCCAAACGAGGTACGGTCATTTTCTTCGAAGGTGCAACACGAGACTTTCCCATAACAAATGAACAATGAGCAATCCCACCAGTGTTTATCTGCCTTAAATATGAAACTGTTCCATATCCAGTCTCGCTGGCGTCAGCAAAATGATGAAGTTCACGACCTATCACATGACCAAACCCTGCTGGTTTCATACACCTGTTGACTTTATAATTGGATATATTCTGAATATTTTCTAACCACTTTGACCATCGCATAGTGTATTCATCTGGAATGGTGTCATCCCAGTCTAATTTCTGTTGGCATAGTTCTTGCAGTAACGATTTGGCACCTAGCACTAGTGGTGATATAAACCCTAATGGGTCGTAAATACTACTGATTGTAGATAAGATTCCTCTTCTTGTGTGTAGTTTTTCCTTTATGTCAATAGTAAAGCTGAAACTGTCTGGATCAACTAACCAATTCACACCAAGAGATCTCTCCATAGGAAATTCATCTATATCAAGATCCATGTTCTTGATTCCTTCTGCCCTATCATCAATGGGTATAGAGTTAATGACTTCTCTGTTGCTACTGACCCATTTAGATATGTGGAATCCTCCGTTTTTAAGGAGGGCCTTTAAGTCACTTATCATCGTCATAGCAGCTGGCACTGTAGGAAGGGATCGAAGACAGTCGTCCACATAGAAATTTCTTTTGACTGTTTGTATCACTTCTTCATTAAATTGACCCAGTGAATCATCTGCAGTTCTCCTCAATGCATAGTTGGCACAGCTTGGCGATGATGATGAACCAAACAAGTGAACAATCATTTGGAACTCTGCTGGTTGCTTACTTGTGTCCTTACTGTCCCACCATAAAAATCTTTGGAAACTTCTATGCCTAGGACTTACTCTTACCTGATAGAACATACTCTCTATGTCCCCCATTATAGCAACTTCTTTGTCATATTTGGACCCTGTAATAATTGGTCATTAAGAGATGTACCCTGAAATTTTGCAGCGCAATCAAAAACAACCCTTATTTTCCTTTTCTTTTGATGGTACACCCCGTGATGAGGTAAGTACCAAATCTGACCCTCACCTGGGTCCTCATTCGGATGAATTCTTTGAGCGTAACCCTTATCAATCACCTTTTCCATAAAACTAAAGTACTGGTTCCTAAATTCACAATCTTTCTCAAAACGCTTATTCAAAATACTCAACCTTTGCAGCGCTTGTCTTTTATTATTAGGCATAAAAACCCTATCATATCTAAATGGTAAATCTATGCAATAGTGACCATTTTCTCTTCTCGTGGAGGTATTCGCGGCATCTAAAAATCTTTTATCTTCCAGGGAATTCTCGGCAACATCATCGATAATTCTTTCGCAAAAATCAAGGTTGACATAGTTTCTGACCTGCTCCTGAAGACTGACTTCTGTCTTAATAAAATTTGTTGTAATCATTTGACCACTACAATCAGAAGTCAAATCCATCGGACCATTAACAACCCAACCGAACATAGTTTTTACGGCAAATGGACCGCCATTTTGACTTGGTACGACATCCCAAGGTTCCATAGCCCTAGGTACGTTAATGCCTATTAAAAGATCTACCGGGCTTTCAATTTCAACAAGCGAAATATCTTTAAGATGTGACCAATTTTTCAAGTCATTGTTTGAGGCAATGTCGTTCTTCGAAACCGGTAAATTCGGGCGCGTGTATACGCTTGGCAAGTCTAGCACATTCATCCTGTCGAGTGAACTTATCTCTAAACCTATCAATTCATCAGCAACACAATCCTTACTCTGACCCATAGTAAGCAAATTAATTTTAGTCTTTCGACCTTCTAAATTCAATATTCTAGCAATTCTTTCAGAGCAAAAAGATGCAGTGCTTCCTGAATCTAAAAATGCGTATGTTTCGACGCTCTTGTCTCCAGACTTTGCCTTTAGTCTAACAGGGACAATAGGCAAGGCCTGGAGAGGAGGTTTTACAGCCCCCATATGGGTTGCAGATGAAGTTGCATTCAACAGAGCATTGTTATTTTGATCGCTTTGATTGGGGTGACCTAACTTGTCTACATGTAAAATGCTTGGATGGTACCCATGACAATAAATGCATTTCATTTTGTTCCTGCACAATGTTTTCATATGACCATTCTTTAAGCATCCAAAGCATAAACCCTTTGTTTTCAAAAAATTATACCTATCTTTCAAAGACAATTTACAAATATTTTCACACGCATACAAATAATGTGAACCGTTACAATATAAACAATTTGGTTCGTTTGTAAATTGTAGTTGGTTTCTGTCTCTCATTTCCACCATGTCTCTTTTTTCCACCATGTCACTCTTTTCGTTGTTTACAACCATGTTTGTCGCGAGAGTTTTAGAGGAAGATTTATTCTTGTTCTGAGTCTTTGTTTGTTTGTTTCCCTTTGCTGTTGATAATGTGGAGATGATGTCTCTACCATATATCGGATCGTTTGCCTTCTTAGCTTCTTTCCTAACAAATGATACCAGGTCTGCAAATGATACTTGTTCCTTTCTCGTCTTAAGATCATAAACGATATTTCTCCACCTTTCATGAAGGTAGTAAGGTAGCTTCGCAACTACAAGTTTAAGATTTTCAGCATACTCTAGAACTTGCATACTCTTAATATTTTGAACAGCAAACTGACATTCTCGTAAAAATATCGAAAACTCGTCCAAGGCCTGATCGGATTTTATAGCAGGCCAATCAAGCACTCTTTTGATGTATGCTTGGGCGATGATTTCTGGATCCCCATACCGCTCCTCGAACTCATTCATTGCTTCTTTAAAGCCTACTTCTGCATTGAGGTTGGAATATCCTAACACAATTTTGTGGGCTTCTCCACCTGTAAACTGTAGGAGGTAGTTTAACTTTTCTTCATAGGAGTCTGTGTTGTGAATAATTCTAGTCCGAAATTGTCGCAAGAACCTGGGATAGTCCATGACAGTTCCACAAAATTTAATCATTTCCGACCTAGGTTTGTTTAGTTCCTTTGTAACGTTAATCATTAAGCTGTCTCTATTAGGTATATCTGCGTAGGGTAAATGAGTTTCGTCTCCTTCCTGTTTTATTGACCTTCTTAGTTTAATAGTTTCTCTGAAATTCTCGGTTGTATCTGAGAGTTGATCTTGAATTAGTTTATTGTCACTTTGAACTTCATAAGCTCTCAAGTCCCCTTCATCTTGAGCCAGACTTTTCTCTAACTCATCAATAGCCTTTGATCTGGCATCACTTACACGTAATTCGGTGTTCAAATGTAATGTCTCTTCTTCCATTTTCAGTCTTAACTTAGTCTCTTCAAGCTTCTGTCTTTCCTTTAATGCAGACGCTCTAGCTTGTAACTCTGCTTGCCGTTGTACTTCCTGCAGCCTTGCTTGAGAAAATATGACTCGACACTGATTTTCTTGAAAGGAGTGATGTTTCACTAAATGACTTTGTCCCTGTAATGTTCTCTTTATCCTGCCTGGAAGTGGGAGGGTTACTCAAAAACCAATGTTCACAAAGTTTTTTGAGGTCTTGGTACTTTCTGTTTACCTTTTTGAAAAATGCACTTGTTTCCTCTACTTCATCTGGTTGTATTAGATCTAAGTAGTTGTCTTCTGTTTCTAGTAGATCCTCATAACTAATCATCCATCTTGAATAACAGTTTTTGACTGTTTCATAGTCCTTACTACCCGTCAAGAGTTCGTTTAATTCGCCTGAAATCTTGTCGAGATTTCTAAGGATTTCCTTTCGCTCCCTTACCTTTAGTTCCTTCTGATAACCCAAACCCTTTTCTGTAAGCTTTCTTTGCCTGGGCCCCTCTGGTGGTTGGTCTCCTCCAGATGCCATATTTCATCGAGATGGTGATACATAAAATTCGTTAATAAATGTACTGTCTAGAAAACTGAGGCTCTTGTAAGTTCTTGTAATTTTATTTTGGTAAAATTCTATAATTCCTGACATCTTCATGCCCTTGTCACGATTAACTACAATAAAAAACAAAGAAAAATATTCTTAATATTGTTCCTCAGAAAAATATTATCATAGACCACCATCGATATGCTCATAATCTGTCGAAAACCTAAGAACATCAATCAATGATGACAAAGTTTGTTCTGCACAAATGTGCAGCCTAAACCATGTCGACACTGCTTGCAGTTCGATTATCACTCAAATTGAATAGACTGGCGGAGCAAGTATAATTATGTACTTCATGTCGACAACGGCTAGCAAGAAATTGTCTCAATCATTAAAGGCCAATTCATATTACTTAGATATTAAACCTTCAATGTCCTAAAAATCAACGTTGCAACAGAAAAATATCATGAAGTCACGACATTCCAAACTACCGTTTAGTCTTACAATGTCAATCAGAATCAAACTGCACAGAAGTGCAGACTGCTCCTGGTCAACACTGTTTTTATAGCCAACACCAGTCAAAACTGTGCATTAAGTGTCTAGTCAAAACTTTCTTGCAAGAAATAAAATAAATGCCTAATTAAACCATCATCTCAGAACCTTGACTGTATCCTTACTGAAAATCTTCAATATAATTATACAACAAAGCCTATCTTAAAACCTTACAGAATAATTGCAGAAAATATGTCAAAATAAAGTAACTACGGAACATTCACTTTTTCCAAGAATATACCAATGTTGCATATTGGAAACAAAAAACAATCCCAGCGATTTTCAACAATTTAACTGTACACACAGTATAGACCCAGATCAGGATGCACTCAAGTGCAAGCCAACCCAAACCAATGCTGCTCGAACACTAGAATTCTTTTGGTTATCAATGAAAGTAGTCTATGCAATATCAATTGTTATAACCTTTTTCCTTGTTAAGATTGAATGCATGAATCATTGAATAATATGCTCAGCAACTACAGAAACTCAATGACTCCAAATTCGGCTGCAAACAGGGTCTATATTGTCGCTCAAAATGCAACGGCAACAAATGCAACAAGTACAACATGTGTATATTTGGACAGACTAAACCTTCTTACATCATAACCTTTGCTACATACCGAATTTTATTTTCATTATGCCCCACTAAATACAAAAATTGTTTCAGCACATGTTCTTCCATCATTCGAAAAAATGGCGAAATCTTCTTACGACCTTCACCCTCAATCACATGACCAAAACAAATCGTAACTTTTCGCATCACTTCGAATTCGATACTAAAATAAACCAGTAAGCGTTTTGGCGCTTACACAGACGATTCGCACAAAATCGCCAATATATGGTATCTGGCTATTAGGCAAGACATGGTCCAAGTATTTGAATCTTTTGATCCTTGAATTCGCCGACTCTACAACCCATCTGATCTGCAGTAAATTAATAGGAAATCATATTGCAAGTAAATTATTAGTGATAATTCAGTTTGATTTCGGGAAAAGGATAGTGGAGAACATTTTTTCCGAAATGATTTATGAAAATAAGCTAATCTTCAATCCAGTTTTTGTACGTTTTTGAAAAGAAGAAATTGTTTGTTACAAGAAACTCCTTCATATTCCACAATGTTTACTACCAAGAAAAAAATTGAATTCCAATGCCAAAAAATTGTCGTCTGTAACTTCTTTCTTTTTTTATTGTGTGGTAATGGGTTAAATACTGTTTTGTTACCACGTACATGCGTGCGCATGTGTGCTTTCAATATTCATAAAAAATGAAGGAAAAGCTACTAAAATTATCAGACTTTTATTGGTTTGTTTCGCGTCCAACTTAATATTTTTACTGCTTGGTCGTTTTAACTAACTTGTACTCTATTTCCAATTTATTTACAATAACTACTTTCTAGATAAGATCTTCTCTGATAACGAGTAACATTTTATAAGTTTATAAACATGTACTGTACCTAGCATCGATATGCTCGTTAGTTTGTTTTTTGTTTGTTTGTTTGTTCGTTTTCCAAAACATATAAAACTTATTTGAGATGAACTTACTTTTGTAACAAGCCTGCTTGAATTAGATTCCTCGGTAGACATCTGTTTTTGGCCTTTTGAAATAATACTTGGCATTTGAGCCTGGATACCAAGTTGCTCTAACAGCATAAGCGAATCCCGAAAACCCCTGTCTACTACAAACACATCCCCGTCTTGCAAAAAGCCTCGCATGTCCTCGATGTTTGACTGGAGCATGTGGTTCAATATAGAAGCATCGTTGTTCTTACTGTCCGATAAATATGGCCCTACAATGGTGACAAAATAACCTGTTGTCGTTACAACTACCATTGGTTTCACCAACTGGCGACCCTTGTGCATGCTGTAGCTTCGTCGTTGGAACTTGAAATTGTTTGATTTATTGATGTAGATATATGTTCCATCAAGAACGAGAATTATTTGCTTGTCTCCTGTTGCAAACAAAGTTTTGGCTATATCACGGGTATGATTTGAAATAATGGTTTCCCTGGTAAGGCTGTCTAATCCGAGGTAAAGGGGAACGAACCCACGCATAAATGCAAGTCTCACAGTGGAAACTGCGCGACGAACACTTGACTTTGAAATACCAAATATGGTTGAGAGAATTCTGTTAGACATCCCAGAGTATAGTTTTAATAGGAAAATTCCAATAGTGGTTCTACAAGATCTATTTGGTGTGTTTTTAACCTTATCTGAAAGATGGCGACATACATCATCAAACTGAGTACGCGACAGGCTTGTGAGGGACTGATGATAACAATCGTTCAGGATATCAAAATTCAAATACTTATTTCTCTGAAGACACAATACTCTCATTTTCTGCAAAAGATCGTTAATAGATGTCCTGTTTTTCTGGGTTGTATCCGTCATGGTCTGAATATCTAGTACAGCAGAATCAACAAGTAACCCATCGTGAATGTGTCGTGGGCAACATCTAGAATCTACAGGAATGACAACGTTGTGTTTTAAGAATGTGGACAGACGGCTTTCGGCAGACAACGAAACTAACTTTGGACCCGGGCGTTTGCACACAAAGCATCTAGAGTGGCTTCTGCTGGTGGACGGTGTTTTCAGAGTTATCTGGAAAAAGTAATACTGAATAGTATTTGGTAAAAAGAATATACTGAATAGGTTAGAGGATCGTTCACAATCTAGAACTCGAGATAAATCCAGACTTTATTCTTTGCAAAGAAATTCCTGACAGTTCATGTGTAATTAATATAATCATAACACCGATGATGTTAAGTCGTCGCTCATTTACAAATAGCACGAAAAGATAGACATTATAACATTTGATTTTAACAAAAACATGCAGTATACATCGTAAAAAGGTTTAATTGCAAGAGTGAATCAAACAGAAATATTGAGCAATTTGATACAGCTTAAAATAAAAAGCATAAAAACTAATCCACAATGGAAGAGACTACATTGAGTATTCATTTACTTCAGTTTACTCAGTAATTTCGACAGGACAAGTCGGCTTACAAACGATGTGATGATTGACTTATAGCTCAAACAAATCTTATCATAGAATATTTTTGATAGATGTTGGTTTGAAATGATATCAGAGTAAAACGCAAGCTATTATACGGGTTACATTCTTACAATTATGATTATGACTTAAATTCTCTACTCACGGATAATGGACTTAATAACTGTTTGGAATGTTTTGGTCGAGGTTCGTACATAGGATCATCATTGGCTGGAATCTTGATGGATTTCTGTTTTAGCTGTCTTTTTGATAGTCGATAGTAACGTACACGACAAGCACCACAAACAACATCTGTGTGGGACAAATTGGGTATAAGGTTCCTCAGGTGTTTTTTTAAGTTTTTCAGTCAATGGGCGGCGTTCAGCTAGTTTAGCACGCTTTTTGCAAAATACGCAGTGGTAGCTGTTCACCATTCTGAAATCATGTTTCAAAATTGAAAAAGAAATGTACCTCTATGTCTGTAATATGCCTGGTTAAGCCGACATGACCATAATATTTAATACGATATGATATATATTTCTAAGAAAAGAAAACTATTACCATACCTTTTCCCACAATGTGTTCTATGATTGATGAAGTTGTACAGTATCTAGATTTCTAAGACTCCCGTTAAATTCCAAACCAAACTTATTTCATTTTTGCGTTAAGAAAAATAAAAACAAATATTCAAAACGTAAATGTACCATTCTTAAAAAAAAATAAAATAAAAAAAAATTATTGCCTGTTTCGAACCCGCGACCTTCAGTTTAGGAGTAACATGTGTTACCTCACCGCTATTGCGGCATCTACCATATATTAGGTAAACTATTATTAAAACATTAAATATTTGCGTCTAAAAATAGAATTTGTTGCGTGACAAGAAACGACCAAAAAATTTTTACATCGTTTATTAATAAAAAGCTGTACATAGATAACTTTTTCTCAATTTCACTACATCCTTACAATTTACTACATGTTAAGTATCATTAGTGCATGTTATGCAGGTTTTTTTTAAAAAGATTTTTATGGAATATTATGAGATACCAGCCGTGAACATTCCGAAAGATCGAATTTTAATAGCTTAAACCTCCTTATAACATTATAAAGTGTTTCTTAGAAATCAAATGATATTTAGAAAAATATCTAAGAAAAGCGGAAAAAAATTAGTAATACTTACTTAGAAATGATGTAGTACCACAATTTTTTTGGAAATGCTAAGACTCCATCGCCTGCTTTGTTTACATTGGATACAGCCTAAAATCGTACCCGAATAGCTTCGTACGCGTTTCAAAATATCGCATTTTGATGTAAAATTCCTTCGGAGATTTTAATAGAATTTAGATAGTCTTCTTATTCGTGAAATAAATAGATATCATTTTTCCAAATTAATCATTTTATAGCAAGTTTGTCAAAGTGTTTCTGTGTTTTTGGATTTATTAACTTTATTGGTCAGATTAACAAGTCACTTTAGCTTCTTATTTCTTTTAAAAATTTTAGTATGCAAGCATCCGTGTACCAAAACAAAACGTATATAACTTTGTTTGATTTTTATTTCTTTTTTAAGGGTTCCGTTTTATGTTGGTACAGGGATGCTTCGATAGTTAATTTAAATTGAAAAGAGAGAAAACACGACAAAAATACGCATTTTCGTCAATAGTGGGGTTAAAAATATGTGGAATTAAACATATTCATACATACTTACAATTCATAAAATGGCATTTTCATGCTTTTTGAAAGGCATTTGAAAGATAAATCGTAAAATATAATCATTCAAGTAAGTTTTACTTTTTTCATATTTTTTGGGCAAAATAACAGGGTTGGTGAACCATGGCCTTTATTTGATACTCGCTAAAAAAAACTAGATGTTTTGTGAAACATTATTGGCCTGCCGCTCATATGATATTCCTTTTGACCCATATTGATATTCGGAAAGAACGTCCGAATATAGACTTGCAAAGCTTGGCCATTTTGTTCAACAACTAATTTTGGTCTATGTCCTTTCGTGTCTAGGAATAGCTATAGGTGTAATGCAGCGGAATTTGAATCGAAAATCGAAGGCTAAAAGCTTGTGCGACAAAATTGATATTGTACAAAATTATTCCTTTTCGCTAGATTGCGTATTCCATCCATCAAGCGCCTTCATAAATAAGACGAGTTGTCATCTGTCAACATTTCAGACGAAAACAAAGTAAAACAGGGGCTACTAGCATAATGTAAGTTTCAGAATAGATTTGTACCTAAACTTAGTATGCAATCTGGTCCATGGCCACATTTAATTATTTGTTTTCTTGGTGCAATCTTTAATTAAAGCGCGACTTTTATCAGGGTCCCGTAAACGCTCATTAAAGCATGCAAGAGCTACGTTTAACGAACGGCACCGAGGACCACAAATGAGTTCCTGGCACGTGACCAATTTAGGGTATAAAAAGAGGTGAATCGCCAGGATTGATCAGTTCGTGCTTGGTCTTCACATCGAGTATTTGGAACTTCAAATAGCTAGCGACTGTTCTTATTTGGGAATACGCTAGTGGACATATTTGCAGACCCTCAGAGTTGCAGCGTTTGCTCAGAGTTGTTGGGTCTCATAATTGTCCATATCTTCTCCCGGTTTAAGCTTATATTGCTTTGTACAAGGTCATTGGTATAGTACAAGGTATTGTCTACGTCCTGCACCGACCCCGTTTTATACTAGTTCATTACAGATACAGATACAGATACTTTATTAGACATGAAGCTATTACAAGCTCATTAGTCAAAATACAAACATTTAAATCAACATGCTATGAAAATCGGTATTGGTTACGCATGACATATATTCAATGATAATAAATGATAATCTACGCGAGAGTATATAAAAAGAACAATTCTAATCAAGTTAGGTTTAGTTTGAGTGCATAAAATATTTGTTTCTCATCTCAGATCCCAAAGAATAAAAGTTTGATAATTTTGTAAGGCTTTTCTTATTTGTAGTACTCAATAAATCGATGAATTTGTACATACTTGGGTGTTTAGAGTAATAACTAGGAATAAACTTTGTTCGCAAATCTTGGAAATACGGACAAATAAGTGTATTAGTATTAGAGGGTTGGTTGGTACAATACTGGTTTTGTGTAAGGCTATCACGTCTTACACACAGTCCAGTGTTGTTATTGATAGACTGTTTTAGACTTGAGATTTTGAGACTTGAGACAATATCGTCTTATACTTAGTTCTGTACCTAGGTTTTGAACTTGCTGGGCCCAACCCATAGTTGACGTGATACTTCACAACTTCCGCTCGGTGCACGTCACACTTGTACGGATAATATTTGTCTTAAATCAGTATATTTCTTTCTCTTTCTATGCTATAGTTTGACGGGAGAAGTCGATTTCGTATTTCAAAACAGCCATACTTAAGCTTCCGAATGTAAAATTATGTACTTTGTTCATAACAAATAATTGTATGTGTATTTATTTTAAATGTCTCACCAAGAAAATTCTACAGAATACTAAAATGATCTCTGTTTAATAGAGAAGTAAACTTTTTGTCATTTCTATCTCTTCCTCTCATCTCGAGGTACGGCTATCAGACAAAACAAAGGCGCTAAAATGCAAAGATGTGATTATGGAAAGATGCTACCAAGATTATGAAGGCATTGAGGGATCATCAAGTCCACATAATTTAATCATTATGCTTAAGTATACTATTGAACTTAGTTTAAATAAATTCGTATTCAAGACATGAACGAACTTTATAGTTCAAATAAGTAGTTGCGCCGTTTTTTTACAGAAACAATCTCAGTTTGCGACCATGGCCTCGTAAATATAGCTTATCCAAGCTGTATAGATTTACAAGGTTTTATTATTGGCGATTGTATTTTGAATTATCTGGTGAAGTGAAGAGAAGAAAAGGAAAGAGATAATAGAAAAAAATTAAATGTCCCACTATAGTTTCGCGAGTTTAAAAATTGATAAAAAATGAATTTCTTACTATTAGATGTATATGCCGGCAAAAAGAATCAAACCCGGGTCTATAAATTATTTACATTCAAGCGATAGACGGCTTTGACAACTGCGCCCGCAATTCAAAATATAGACTTAAAGTTAATATCAATAGAAACGTTGATGTTAACACAAGGAATCGCTTTGACAAATATGATTTCTAAAGATGAAAACGTACAAAATCTCAAAATTGCAAAGAGTAAGACGAATGACCATACTGAAGTACGACATTATTCATGTTTCGATATTATTATCAACAAAGGGAAGGTTCAAACAGACAACGATCAGATAAGCAACTTGCTTAGATACAAATCAATTTCAATCGGTTATGACTGAGCCGGAAATGCCGACAGAATTTTTTCTCAACAAAGGCATTTGCTCTGTCTTAGCAGTTTTATCCCTTTGTTCTCACTGAAAAAACATCAAACCGTCTCACTGCTTGATTCAAATTACTAAGAGTGATTACTAAGAGTGATAACAGATTCAGAAAAAGACTGCTTGCTAGTTGAGTAGTTGGTTTGATTTATCTGAATTATTTCAATTTTGAAAACGAGAAAGTTAAAGAATCAGCAACAACTCTACAGTGATTAAAAAGCTTTTTATTTGTGAATTTTGAACAACAACAACAACAACAACAACAACAACAAAACATAAAAAACGCCTCGGAAACAAGATTTTTAAGATACAACACCAAAGTAAATTTTTATTATTGAGCAATATTTACAACTTACAATTAGGTCTATGAATTCAAAGATCAATAAAAACCTTTATCGAAACCAAAACATATTTAGGATTTTTTTTACCATTTCATATTCATTTCTATTTAAATGAGAAAAACTGGCTGGCCATTTAAAACAAGAAATCATAATCTGAGAATGCGGTAAAAGAAAAAAACATGCAAAACGTTGAATTGATGACGAAAGGATACAATTGAGAAGAAATCACATTATTTATGGGACAAAGCAAGAGTACAAATGTTGCATGCACAATGATATACATTGAAAATGAAAATAGAAACGAATAAAAATTGTAGCAAACTTTATAAGCAATGTGCAGTATATTAACTGGTCTGGTTTGTATGACGACACAGCATACGCTTAACATACTGAATACAGTAACAAGTACCGACCATTTACAAGTTGTATGATGTATGTTTATTTAATGTCTACAAGCATTTAGGAGAAAAACAGACTTTGTTGAGTCACGAATCAACAAAAATAGAACAAAACACGGCAGCGTACACGCCATCCCCAATACCAGTACACATAGCACGCAAGGCGTCGGCAGATGGCCCTCTTTCTTCTAGCAGCAGTTTCTGAAAAAAAGACAATTATTTGTTTCATTGAATGGCTTTCTTGTTTGCTTATATGGGTTTAAAACCTATCTATAAACTGTCATGCAACATGAGCCACACAGAAAACAATGACAAACGTAAATAAAGCGAGCCTTTGCGTGACATTTCAACAATATTACAAATGTAAATAGGGTGCCTACAGTAATGAACATCATTGATTTACGCTCATATTAACCAATTCCATTTAAATCGCTCGTTTGCCATTCATTTGATACCACACAAAACACTCACTTATATATTTCAAACATTCACATCGCAAAATATACAGCGATGTCATTCCACGATTTAATTGACTGACCAGGATACTGAATTACCTGATTTGTCAGAAGTAACACTTAAATCTAATCAAAGATCATTATGCAATTTAACTTTAAAGGGAGATATTAACATTACCTTCATTTCATTCGTTCAAAATCGCACATTCGGTTCCATTTGAATTTCTTTTCAAAATCATTTACTATTTCAATTTTATGATGTTCTTGAATTTTACTGCCAGAGCAATTAGAATTATTGCAGATTTTTCTAAAGACCCATTGAGCCTCTTTCTATCCGTAGAGCATGACGAATCCGATCAGACTGTGTGAATTCATAATTCACAGTCTGATCTAAGTCTTAGCGAATAATAAAACTAATAATCAAATAAATACTTCTCCGGCGTGCGTTGGTGATTCACTAACATAATACCAAAGATTTACGCAAATCTAACTTAAGAATAAGATATATCATTTTGATATTTGTACTCGTTAACTGGTAAAGTTATTAGGCATTAGGTAACAATTGCTCGAGAATTCTCTATGTAAGCTAAAAACCATAATATTCACCCCTTCCACACACACACACACACACACACACACACACACACACACACACACACACACACACACACACACACACACACACACACACACACACACACACACACACACACACACACACACACACACACACACACACACACACACACACACACACAGACAAAAATAAAAAATAAATGAATAAATAAAAAATTATAGAAATAGAAAATTACACTGCAGTCCATAAAATATAAATATACTGAGGGAAAAAGTTTAGCAATTTTTTTCGACCTACATTATTTTTCAACGTAAATGTATAAACCTTATAAAATCAGTCTCGTTTGCAATTTTTAAAAGCTAACTAACTAATTATGCATTAAGAGCACGTTTTCCTCGCTTTTAAAGGCTGTCTGACGCAATTTTGCTGAAACAAGTTCTGCACGTGCTTCCACATGTACGTGAATTTTATATCCACAATATCTATTCCAGTTTATTGGTTAGCATCAATAACAAGATAACTCATTAGAACATTTAAAAATATTCAAATGGGACGTCGCCCAGGGCTTAACTTGGACCAACGGAACGTAGCCATCGGTGTACTGGCTGGTGGTATGATGGTAAAAGAGGTGGCTCAACATTTTGGCGTGAGCCAAAGTTCCATTTCAAGACTAAGAGTAAAGTATCGTCAATTAGGCACCGTCAAAGACAGGCCACGTCCAGGCAGGCCACGTAAGACTACCCAACGTGAGGACAATTAAATCGTGACGTGTTCACGGCGTAATCGCTTCCTCAATAGCACTCGTATAGCCGGTTTGGTCCGAAATGCAACGGGAATACGGGTCTGTGCTCGTACTGTAAGAAACAGACTTCGTTCGGCACGTTTACGCGCACGTCGACCTTACGTTGGCATTCCTTTGACACGTGCACACAGACATGCAAGATTGAATAGGACAAGGGTACACCGTCGATGGCCAATACGAATGTGGAATCAGGTCCTATTCACCGACGAATCCCGTTTTAATTTTATGTTTGCGGATGGCAGGGTACGTGTTTGGAGGCGTGATGGCGAAAGGATGGATCCCGCCGACGTCATTCAACATGACCGTTTTTGCGGCGGCAGCGTCATGGTCTGGGGTGGTATATCATACCGTGGCAAGACTGACTTGGTAGCTATTCAGGGAAACTTAAATGCCGTTCGATACTGCACCGAAATTGTCCAGCCAGTGGTATTGCCGTTCTTGCGTCAAGGGTTTGCTACCATTTTTCAGCAAGAAAATGCCCGCCCACATGTCGCTCGGCACACGTTGGACCTTTTACAGACTAATAATGTTGATGTGTTGGATTGGCCAGCCAAATCACCGGGACCTGTCTCCGATCGAACACCTTTGGGACCATCTGGGTAGGAGATTAAGAGACAGGAATGACTTTAATAACGTTAGAGACCTGGAACGTGTTCTGCGTATCCCTATGGTCATTAATCGTAGGCTCATTTCCAGCATGAGAAGACGCTGTGATGCCGTTATTGGCGCAAACGGTGGACACACATGATATTAAATCTTTGTGTTACTTTTACTTCCCTACCCCTACCATGTTTGACGCTGTACAACAAACACGTATGACCTTGAAATCATCTGACTTTTTTAAATACTGTGGCTAACATATAAAAGATCGATGTGTGAAAATATAGTTTGAATCCAAAGCTACACACCGGAGAAATTGGCTGTAACGTACGAAATTGCTATACTTTTTTCCCTCAGTTTAAATATGACCACTTAAATAATAAGAACAAAGCAATAAACGGTAAGACTACAATTTATGAAAGAAGCTTCGATAATTTAAAGTGTAGACCACCACATTTTAAGGGTTGTTTTCATAAAATGATGACCTCGGTGTTGAGGTTTTCACTTTCGCTAGTCATTCAAATAACTAGCGCAAAATTCTGCTCGGTCATGGAGATTATCAAAGTCGTCTTTAAATCTAATTATATAACGGACAAAGCCGAAGATTAGCGAACATTTCCGGTTAAAAATCGGTCGCATTCACCTCGATCTAAAGATGTAAACAAAGTTAAAAAACACAAAAAACGCTTTTCGATTGTGTTCATGCAAATCCTCCTTTTGCGTATTGATAATTAGAAGGCTCTTGTTTTTTGCGACCAAATAATCGATAGATTGTTTAAACAGTTTTTTATACATCGGTGGGTAACATCTGCTATGGTCACGGTTTTTTAGCATCATATTTTTTCAGTGTAGTTTTTAGTTCTTAAATCAGACTGGAATCTTGGAATTAAAAGTGATCTTTGCCGGCGTCTTTAGGATCTTCATAAATTTGCCAAATGCTATTGTTGATGGGTTACCGAAAAGTCGTTACTACATTATTATTTGTGCTGTAGTTTTTTGTTAAACCATATTCTGTTTTCCCTTACCCTCCATTTCTTTCTTGTCCGTTATTCTTGTCATGACAACCTTACTGTTTTCGCACATTATTTTAGCGCTTGGGGACAACAAGTCTCGCGGAACAGTCTCATCTGTACTTTCATAGACCTGATCGTGATCGTCAACATGAGCTTCTTGGTTATCCTGTAGAAAGACACATATAAAGATTATATTTACAATAATATACGATGATGCAGCATGTCAACACTTTTTTATGCTTTCGTATTTCTCTGTAGAGAAAGCAGAATATTTTAGTGTATGTGGAAGGAGCAGAATATTTTTGTGTATTCACTGGGTTATCAGAGTATGGAAAATAACTGTTGTTAGTGGCTTTTTCTTTGAATGTTTTTATGCTTATCTCTAATGGTCCGAAAATTGTTGAGGTTTTTTGTTTTTCTTTCTGGAGGAAGCAGAATATTTTTGTGTATGTGGAGGGAGCAGAATATTTTTGTGTATTATCTTACTTATCAGAGTACGGAAAATAACTAGTCTTACTCTATAATCTTTAAAATAATAAAAAAAGAAAATATCTTAATGTGATACAATTATCATATTATTGAAGCATTTACGATAAAAGAATGTCGATTGATTAAAGAGTTCTCTTAATGGTACTAGTTCAAGGCAGCTTTTGATGGAACTTATTTCAAACATATACAAACGGTATGGATTTTTGTATAGCAAAGGCTTGTGAAATAGTATAAGATCTAAATGCGTCTAAAGTATTTGTTTTTTTCTGTTTTTCTGTCTGAATAACCGATTAAATTCACTACCCTTCTATTTTTATTATCAAATAGAATAGAGTCTATTGCCTTAAAAAAAACAAAGTTCAGTAGTAATAGTAAGAATATGGATATTTTCAAATCTTTCAAACGCAGTCACAAAAACATAGTTCTATTAAAGAGACAGAGATATTTTTTTCATGGGGGTATAAACTAATCACACCATTGTTTGAATACCATTTAAACAAAAATATTCTCTTCGTTTCTATAATTTAAAGATGCAGCTAATACTAGTCCATTAAAAGTATCTTTACCTCGGTGTTCAAGTAAGCTTCCTTTAGATCGTCAGTGCTAACGGATTTGTTGAACGTTGCAGCATAACATAAAGATACATCAGCAGCCTCTCCATCAATAAACTTGTATACAACAATACCCTGGAAATAGTAGATAAGTCATTAAATGATGTATTAATTCATTCACGAATTCATTTAATTACTCATAAGTTTAATATTTCTTTCATTTTACTAGTGTTTGTATTTCACCAAGTAAGTATTGTATTGTTGTTTTTTAAAAGCGAACGTTATGTCGATTGTTTTTCTAGTATAGTCATTTTAAAAGAAACAACCACAAAATATCAATCGAAATGATATCAATCCTTTATATCATAAAAATTCCTCTATATGAATGTGATGAGATAATGTGCTACTCGATACGATAGCACCATCAAAACAATTTCACATGACCACAGTGACCACGGTGTATTTTAAGCATCCCTAAGGTACTAAAATTTTACTGGATGGTCGCTTAAATAATTTTTTAAGCACTTTGCGCTTTGAATGAAAGATTGGACATCGCTGATTGACATTGAGTTGTTTGAGATGGGTTGGGAGGGCCCACTTCTAGTTTATAATGTGTTCGCCTTACTGCAGAAAGTACGCCCGCTTGACGACACACAGTGGACCAATCTGTTATCTAATGAACTTTCAAAGCGAGTATGCGGATTCAAAGTAATGCCCAGAAAACATAATTTTCGCCATTAGGCCAAAGTCATTTGGTGAAGTGGATATCTTTTTAATCATCGTGCGAATAATTTCCGGCTCGTCTATGGAAAGGCTAAGATGTCTTGAAAGTTGTCTGTTTTATAATTTGTTTGGGGTTCAACGCCACTTTTAATAGTATTTCAGTCATATCGCGGTGGCTAAAAGGATTCAACTATTCAATAGTATTAATATAAATCAATATACCAGCTTTCTTGGTTCGGAAAGATATTTCAGCTAGCAAAGAGACAACTTTGATAGTTTAAGTCGACAGACAAATTTTTTAGGTCTTCTCAAAGTTCAACGAGTGCAAACTACCACTGGAGGCTTAACCACTTAATCCATCGAATGCCTACTCCATTCTAATGACCTTTGGCATACTTTGGTTATATCCTAAAAATAAGTCATCCAACTCGGATTAATATAAATTATTAGAGAACTTTCTCAATAATTTTTATTTATCTCTTTCAATGTAAAATAGCGCATCCTAAGTATGAAAACTGAGTCATCGAATTGAAAATTTTAGAGGTCATTTGGTTGTTCGATATATCAATTATCAAAGATATGAGCTTCCTCGATTATGACAAGACAATGATTGATTTTGTTTCCCCTTCCCCCCTTCTTTCGCCCTTGACAAACTAAAGTCAAGGGCGTATTTCAGTTATCTTATTCATTTATGTACTTGCAGAGCTGCACTAAATCAAAGTAGTAAAAGACATTAGCACAGCTTTGAACTTAGTTGATAATATTTTTCTAGTAAATATATTTTGGCTCATCAATTCAGCGAACCTAAAAAAACCGTACTATCCTCAAAGACGGAGTTTAAGAGAAAAATGATTTATCGACACTTAAAACAAACGATTGATATACTTACTTATTGCACAGTAATGTAAAAATAAAAGTATGAATTAAACATAAAACTGCATTATTTCGTACGTGCATGACATCTAAAAAGTATCGACGCCTCAGCAGTTTGGTCGTTCATAGTTAACGTTTAGTACACCGAAATCAATTTAAGCGAGGTAAAATTAAATAAGAAAAATATAATTTTGGTATTTGTACTGGTCCATGAATTAAATAATCAAGGGGTAATCCACATAGAGCTCACTTAAACAAACATTAAATATGAAAAAAATGTTTAATGCTTCACGACAATTAACATATTTTGTCCGAAAAAAGTTCAGTTTTGTCTATTCAATTTGCATAAAGAATTATTTACTAGGTTATACTCATGTTTAACACATAAATTAAATATAATTACTTTGATGAAAATAAAAGTTTCGTTTTCCCTTGTAGCTCTGTCACATATGTCACATATTAAATTAACCCATTCCCTCACAATAAAGTTTTAGACTGGTCCAAATTGAAAGACGCTGTAGACAACAATTTCAAGTTGACAGAATTCTATTTTTTTCCCATCTTTTTGGAAAGAAAACATTGTGGATAATGAAGAAATTGCTTGATACAAGCAATTTCTTCATTTTCCACAATGTTTTCTACGGCTGTTTTCTTTAGACTCGTAAAAAGGAGGGCTTGTGTGGGAATGGGTTAAAGCAATAGGTGTTCAAACAATGAAAGATGAATTGATCTAAAACTGAAACTAAAATTGATGCTCTATATACAGATAATTACCCTCTCGTAGTCAAAGATGATCCTTGCTTTCTGCGTAGTAATGTCTTCTTCGCGATCGTCTACTACAACTTTCTCATTTACTATTTCGTCGTTCTCTTCGATGTGGTAATTCACTGTTTTTTCCTGGAAAACAATATTTTCAAACAACCAAAGATTTAATAGTTTTAAACATCTTCCAAGCACTACATACGAACTTGTTCCGTACTCAGAATTTACGACAGCAAAATATAAAATCAATATCATTCATTGCAAGAATACATTTTTTCATAACAATTAAGTTAATATCAATGCATTCTTTTTTCTACTAGTGTCATTTGATTTTAATGACAGAAGAATACTAAACAAATGTGTATATAAAGTGTACTAAATGAATTGTCATGAAATACCGAATTTGTGTAATGAACCATCTAGAACAGAGGATCTTAAGATTTTCCCCCCTTTTTAAGATAACAAGTTTGATGGGTTCAGTATTTCATAAACACAATTCAATTTTCTATTTATAATATAACTTAAATATTTGCATTAAATCGACGAAATTCCTAAATTTTATCCATTAAATAGATCGTTTAACGATGTCATGATATGAATTGTGACCACATTTTTGTAGCATAGAAAAGCCGTTACTATAGGATTTAGCTATTTTGTATATTTATTACGGTAGTTTAATATTGGCGGTGTAATATCAAAACTTTCCAGGTCATTCCTTACAATACCGCGCCGACTTTCATTATACAATAATATTTTAATCGCCTTTAATATCCGATTGATCGATCGCTTACCCCGCAAACTGACCTCAAATAAAACAGTTTGACTGAGACAATAAAAAAGATGTTTAAACGGGGTTTAACTCCTCTTTTAACAGTTTAACCGTATTTCAGTCATATCTCGACGATTGGAGCACCTTACCATTGCTTCCTAGTATTTCTCACCACAAGTACTATTACTGTATCCTTTCCGAGCCTCCAACTGGTAACCCCATCTTAAATTTACATTTATCCACTCATTTGTTGGGGACAAATGTCGGAAAGGGTATTTTCCGCGACCAGGGACCTCATGATTAAGGGTCCGACGTAAAAAACAAGTTTTCCCAAAAATGAAAATGAATGAAATAAATGATGGAGATCGGTATCGCATTTCATGTCCGGTTTAAATTAATGATTTAGTCAGCGAAGCCTGTTGTTTTGTATCTTATTTTTGTGTGTGTGTTTGCTGTTTGATTTTTTTTATTATTGTCAAATATATTGCTTTAAAAAGAAATTTCCGGGTAAAGATTTTGAATTAATTATTGATAAAACAATATAGAAAAGCTTACCACTTTCTCTGGGAGGTTCTTGTGCATGTCTTTGCCAGAAGACTCCTGAAATGTGGTCTACATTCATGAAATTTCTGTAATGTTGCTTCTTTCTACATATGACATGTTTTCTAATCTACTTAAACATTTTTCATTGATGAAATACACAAACGCTATAACACTTCCCGTTTATTGGTTTATTTAAGAGACGAAGAGAATATTTCTGTTTTCGTGGAGGTATGAAACGAAAAGATTAATCTCACTTTATGAATAGGTGATTAGTTTTTTTCGTTTCATAGCACCATGGAAACAAACAAAACACACGCGCATTCTCTTCATTTCTTATATCTCAATGCCATCAAACGAAAAAACATGTATTTTACAAATTTTGAAACATATTAATCGAATTATTGTGTGTGCAAGTATACAAATAGCTGCGTCCTCAAATTTCTTTCAGAATTCTTGTTTTTAATAGACGAAACAAACAATAAAATTATTAGCAGGCATACAGAAAAAAATTGAGGAAGTAATAATGCTCAGACTTAGGAATATAGTACAGACGTTAATTTTTATTGTTCTTTGCAGTGTTATAAAGAAAATCAATTATAAAGCAGGAAAATAACGAACGTCTTGTAATTTATTATACATGTTGTTCATAATTATATGAAATAATTACGGGTGCCTTTGTGATAATATGGGGCAACTAATGAAAAATACAAACCATATCTTCTTTCTGAATGTCTTTTATTTCGGAATGAAAAAAAAAAAAAAAAAAAAAACTTGATGTTTATCCGTCATTAAGAAATTTATTGGATACTATACTGCACAGTATAGTGACTATACAGAAAGTTCCTCTTCGATATTAAACGGCGTTATTTTGCAAAATCAATAGCAAGCAATAAGCGACTGTTTAGTTGGCGACCTAAGCGTCGTATCTACAGCTAGAATAATCTGTATCTACAACATTAAAAACACCAAAAGAAATAAAATGCCAAGTCGTCCAATATCGGATTTCGATGGTGGCCATTGTAGTAGATCAAACCTCACTCCCGGTCTAAATGAATGATTTGATTGGTTGATTTGTTCTTTGGTGGAGACGGCGATCAGTCAATTGCATAAATACAAAGCCTACCCTTATTTGCCGATAGGACAGGACTTGGAACACGAGAATAACAGCAAGAAGTGCCAAGATGACACTAAAGCCTGCATGCATCCATCTGCTCTTCGAAGATCTTCTCTCCTGGAACGCTAACTGTATAAATAGGGAATATCATGTTACAATATAGATACAACATCTTGCATTTGCTTTGGGCTGCGGAGGAAAGTTCTATATTTCGCGAGATCGAAGGTCGAGTGGAAATTCAATCAAATGTTCTTACGCAGTGATAAGCAAATACTAGATGTTGTATCGCAATCGGTACATAATATTCCATTTATTATATACTTATTATTTAAAAGATAAATATGACGAAATATTAAAAATATATGTACATCTATTTCTACAAGTACTTTTCTTCTGCTTTACCATATTGATTTCGTTAATTTGCTTAATGATTTCATATATAGAATGGAAAATGGGTCATTTTAAACTAACTCATAATCGTCTTCCAAAACTGAATGAATATTCCTATATTAAATAAATGTAAATTATTGTCTGCAAATCTTTTTGAATTTGGAAAGGTCTAGAAATAAAAAACAAACATGAAACGGTTAAGCTGTATCGGGGTAACTTGTAACTTAGCTTCCTTAAAATTCTTATACTATTTTACCACATTTCTATCTAAGTAATTGGTTTTTCAATTACTTAGATTTTTTGTTAATTTTGCAAATTAAGCTTTATCGCGACAGCTTGTCAATTCTATTATACAAGATAGCAACGATTAAGATTTATTTTCTGTAGAATGCACAGAGCTGTTCTCTTATATCAATTGAATTTCAATGAATTATTTTACGATTGTAAACGTATATGCTCTCATTGAAGAAACCCCGGATGCTTTCCCTTGGACTATTAACCAAAGCCTAACATTGTTGTATGATACTTGTAAATAACCCTTTACGACGGTTGTATTGCTTGTATTTTGATTTGTAATTTAAGATACAAATAGAATATTTTTTTGTTTTCATGGGGGTATGAAACGAAAAAATTAATAACATGTTTGCGAATTCATATAGAAATGTAATTATTTTTTTCGTTTCATACCTCCATGAAAACAAAAAATATTTTTTTCATTTCTTATAATTTAATGACATTAAGCGAAAGGAATAAAACATTACAAATTTCGATACATTTTAATGAAACTGTTATGTGCACAAGCATACAAAATTGATGCGTGCTCAAAACTTTATTTGTGGAGGTGTGTGTATAATTCCATCGTTTTTGATAGACGAAACTTATAAAGAAATTATTATCATATAACAACTTGCATCCACGAAACAGTATAAATCGTGGCAAAGGTTACTTGGCGCAAGTCGTATGAACGTCATAAAAAGTAACAGATGAAAGGAATAATTCAGGTGTAAAAAGCCATGTATTGACTACAGCGAGCGATCGTCACAAGAATTTTTACTAACCTACATAGTAATTCTACTACACTGTTGGTGAAATTTCTGCTTTAGTTTTATTTCAAACAAAAGTAAAGAATTTTCTCGATTGACAGTAAAAGTGATCATGAAGGACTGACTAGGTGTCATGTCCGGCGATGATGTATCATAATAATAAAGCGTATTACAAAGATGCTAATAGAGAAAAATGACAGATATGTGAAAAGGTAATTGATTTATACAAATAGTGATGTACTTTCTAAAATATTGGTTTCACTTTCTATGGGACAAATCGAGATTGCCAATCCAATAATAAGTCGACCAATGAAATCATTCATTTAAACTCGAAGTTTAGTTTGAACTCCAATATTGGCCGTCATTTTGGAGAATCATTTTTGTTTGTTTGGCGACTTTAACGACGTTTATATCGCCAACCAACCAACTACTTATTTGTTACATTTTACTGGCCATACATTTGGCAAAAAAAACGCCGTTTCAAATTCAAAGCAAAGCAGGATTTCCTGTTAGAGTCGATTGGCATGGGAAGTGGAGTAAGTAGGGGACCAGCGATTCATTGATCAATTAACTTAAAAATAATTGACCTGCATGTTTTGGAAGTTTAGCAAAATACTCCTTTGGTGAGAAAACATTAAAAAGTAAATAGAAAAATCATAAAATCGTGCTGATAGGTTGTTGATAGGATTATTTATGGTATGAAGTTTCATGCCACCTTCAACTGTTTTAAATTACATCGCCGTGGATGTTCATATATTAAAATTGCTTTCTACCATTTCACACGCACAAGTTCAACCGCGAAATTCGATCTGAGTCACAGCAGCACATCAAATAAACATTGTAACGAGGAAAATGAGACACAAATGTCGGACATAATGTTAAACAGCATACAGACTCATGACTTTTGGAATAAGAGGCCAGTTATGTTGGTACGTATACGCACACCTCAAATCAAATGAACCTTTTAGCGACCTAGATTTTTATGCTAGATAAGTTCTTAATCTAGATTAAAAAAAATAGATTTAAACAGTATCTGCTAGTAAACAAATTAACAGACGAAGCAAATAATATTTAAATGATAAAAGTAAATGATGTGACTGTCTAAGAATTTATTAATGCATGTGTTCTTTTCATTGGTTCCTTCGTTCCCATCAAACCCATCTATCGTATTTCCATAATATGTCATCATTTTTACGTCATCATATATTGTTCTGTTTCAAAGTCCGAATGAGCTGGAATCATTGTTGTTTAAATTATTATATTCACTTACGTTTCATTCAGTGAAGGCGACATTGTAAAAAAAAATAATTTGAAATTGTTTAATATGAAATGATTGTCTTATTGTATTACCTTCATAAATAAAGAACTTATTTTTTTCTTTATGTTCTTCGAAGGGCGAGCATGTATTCGCCGCTTTGTCTGTCCGCCCGTCTGTCCGGAGTGATTTCCCAAAAAACCCTTGGGCCAAATTGGACAAAACTCCATACGTGAAATCCTCATGATTTTGTGCCGACGAGTTTTTTCTAGGTCGCCGGAATTTGAGGCCTTGTCACAAAATGAAGATTTGCACCAAATTCTAATTTCAATTAATGTCTCTTTTATGCAATGCCAAATGTCTTGAAATATCGCAAATATAAAAAAGCTAATGTGTTGTTTACATCATGTTTTAACTAAATGAAGGTCCCTGTTACGCTTTAAAGGGGTTTGATACCCTTAACTTTATTTCTATGCAATTTGGACTGTGAAATAAAACATGTTCCTGTTTCTTCAAGAATACATAAGCTAGAATGATAAATTCTATGAATCAGGCCTTATGTTTTTGTTTGAACATATCTTTTCAGTTTTTGGATATGAGACAACGTGACGGAAAAAGAAAACTTATTGTCAAATTTGAATCTTCATTAATATCTCCTTTATGTATTGCAAAATTCCTTGAAATTTCTCCAAAACTTAGTTATAGAAAAGATATAGCTTAGTGTATTTTGGACTTTAAAATAAAAGAATCCTTTTCTTAAAGACAATTTAAGTTAAAATCTTCATTTGCTTTTGTTATTAGCAATTAGTCACACACCTTTTTCTATCGAGATTCTTTTGTTTTAATTTGAAGCCTTGTCATTGAAAAGGGTACTTCTAATAGACTGTTAAAGTTAAAATCTTCATTACCGTATGCTTCAATTGCTTCTGATATTGTACAATTAGTATAATTTTTTATCAAGTTTCTTTTCAAAATTTATAGCCTTGACATTGAATAAGGGTACTTCTGATAAATGTTTATTTTTTCCAAATATTCCCTCTGTCTGTTCTCAAAAATTCTTAAAAGTCCTTATTAATATGTTTATATAAAGTCCTACACAATACTATTTTCATATATGAAATAGATGAAGCTATGCTTACTTTAAACTTCGTGTATCTCCAATGCGACGCTAGTCATTTTCTTGACTTTTTTCAAACCCTTTCCAGTACAATCAGTGGTTTTTACGTCCCTGTGAATCTATAATTGAGAAAATATTGTAGACAAAGGGGAAATTGATGGTAACAATCAATTTCTTCTTTTTTTCCACAATATTTTCTACTCTACTGAATGGTTATTATCTATACTAAAGCCAAATCAATTTACCATCTGCAAAACCCTTGAATTTGGACAGGTCTGAAATTTTACAAAACAGAAAAGAGTTAAGAGGAGTTATATCTCTTTGTTAGCTATGAGTTTGTAGCTTTAAAGATGAAATGAGCTCAGCGAGAAAAGGTACTGTACAAAAAGACTATAATAGTTAATATAACTATTATCATCATACATGATGCACCAAGTCTTATTGACCTGCGCTTGATCCCATTTCTTTATATAGAGTGGAACTATAATCGAGCCTTTATTATACAAAAGAAAATGCTTGAGAAGATTAATTATATTTCTCGACAAATAAAATGATTTTTCACAACCTTGGCTTTAACAGTCTAGGTTTTATGTTGACAATTGAAAATTATTGACAAAAAAGTTTTCTTCACCTTTTCTTATATTTATCTATTATGATGTTTTCAAAGGATCAAAAGAAAAATGTGTAGAACAGATATCCCAAGAGGAAAAAAACAAAATTCTGAACAAAATTCTGAACAATGTTATCTCCCGTCACAGACGCTGCGCAAGGAAATCTTAGAGAACCCTACAAAAATTATAAAATGATAATGTCACCACGTGAAATAAAAAGATGGAAATGACAAAACCAGACGAACTTAAAAGCAATATTCCTTATTAGAAATGATGAATGAAAAGTTAAAATTCAATTATAATGAGTGTACAATGTTAAAAAATAGAGAGAGAATAGTGAGAATTTAAAACTAGATGAAGACTTACCTCAGGTGTTTGTATGATGGTTGCAGCTGGCTTCTCGTCCATTACTAGAGAAGGTTTCATCGCTATCTTTCGTCAAGGTGAAACTTCAAGTAGATAGTTTAGCCCGGGAATGTTACAACACCCAACCGCAGGCCTCTTTTATGGGTAGACATCACGTGACTGTTGACAAACCTAATTTGATCCCCTACAGCAACGCTGAAGATTGCATCAGATCATAAAATATCTTCGTTTTAAATCTGCGCAGTTCGGGTAATTATTCGCGCGTACAAAGCTATGCTTAGCTTTTTTGTGGTTTCCTTACCCGACAAAGCTGCATTTACTTATCGTTCAAAACGTTCGCAAGTTTTTGCGATGCAAGCCCGTCCGTCTGTACACCCGGAAAATTCTATGACGCGATAAAATATGAGTTTTCAAGGGAGGTGTTCTTCTGAGATAATGAGTAGAGATATCTTTAAAATAAAAGCTCTAACAATTACTTTGAATAGAAACTGATCATATCCTTGTTCCGGGAACTCTATCTTAAATAGTTGACAAGCCATGGTTAGTGGAACCTCCCAGGAACTCCTCTTAATTTGAAAAGAGACCAGATTAAGCAGAGGTCAATTGCTCCAACAACAACAATCACTTTGTCCCGCCCTGCTACACCTATATTTTGGGTTCAATCAAAATTACGCGAACATCTTTTGAAAAGGGCAACAAAAGGAACATTCATGCAAAATTTGGTTGCAATTAGCCAAATAGATACCGAGGAGAAGATGTTAAAAGATTTCTATAGTCAAAAGCTGCCCCGCCCATATTTTTCGCGAACAACTTTTGAAAAGGGTCACTATTCATGCCAAGTTTGGTTGAAATTGGCCCAATGGTAACTGAGGAGAAGATGCTTAAAGATTCCAAAGTCAAAAACTGCCCGCCCTGCCACGCCCCAATTTTTGCGTCAATCAAGATTTCGCGAACAATTTTTGAAAAGTGTAACTCAAGGAATATTCATGCCAAGTTAGCTTGAAATTGGCCGAATGGCTACTGAAAAGATGTATAAAAATTTTTCAAAGACAAAAACTGCCCCGCCCTGCCACGCAAATATTTGGGCGTCAATCAATATTCCGCTAAAACTTTTGTGAAAAGGGTCATAAATGTTCCTTGGTGACCCTTTGTACAGAGTTTGGTTAAAATTGGCCCAATCGTTAATGAGGAGAAAATATTAAAAGATTTCAAAGTCAAAGAAGGTCCCAACCTGCCACGCCAAAATTTGAGCTAAAATCAAAATTTCGCTAACAAATTTTGAAAATAGTTACTCAAATAACATTCATGCAAAGTTTGGTTGAAATTTGCCCAATGGTTACCGAGGAGAAAATGTTTAAAAAATTCAAAGTAAAAAACTGCCCCGCCCTTCCACGCAAATCAGAATTCCGCAAACATCTTTTAATGAGGCTCACCAAGAAATATTCATGCCAAGCTTGGTTGAAATAGGACTAATGGTTACTGAGGAGATGATGTTTAAAGATTTCATAATGTAAAAAACTGCCCCGCCCTGCCTCGCCCAAACTTGGGATTAAATCAAAATCTCACGCACAATTTTTGGAAAGCGTCACCCAAGGAGCATTCTTGACAAGTTCGGTTGACACTGGCCTAATGATAGCCAAAAGGAAGATGTTTAAAGATTTCAAAGTCAAAAATAGCCTCGCCCTGTCACGCCCATATTCTGGCGTCAATCTAAATTCCGCGAACATCTTTTGAAAGGGTCACATAAGGAACATTCATGCCAAGTTTTGTTGTTACTGAGGAGAAGATATTTTAAGATTTCAAAGTAAAAAACTGGCCCCCCTTCCACGCCCATTATTTGGCGGAAATGAAAATTTCACGAACACCTTTTAAAAACGTAACCTAATGAATATTTCTGCCCTGTTTGGTTGAAATTGGCCTAATGGTTGCTGAAAGGAAGATGTTTAAAGGTAGGTATCGATGTTTTTGTTTCATGTCACAGATTTTAATTATTTTTATTTCCTCTCATATACTATTTGAATGCAATATGCCACAAAGTAGTTTTGCAAAAGTCCGAGGTCGCTTATCAGAAAAAAGCAGGGTATTTCCCTAATAGCCTACGTAGGCTATTTATCTATTTTTAGTCTAATCCGAGACAGTAGCGAAGATTATAGGGCATTTACGTGGCGCGAATAACCCTTAGAACTTTGCATTTACTTTAAATTACATAAAACCAACGCCATCGTTACGTCATCAGGAGCTATTTTCGCTAGCCGGTCTGTAAAGAACGGTCCAAAACTGTCGTAAGTGTTATTACGAAAATAAATACTTACCGTAGTTTTGCGCTAAGCCTTTCATGTGACATGATTTAGGACGCTGGCTGTTTCGCTAGTAAATTTGTTACCTTCTTTTGACTTTGGGTCATATGCAAATGAGGTCGACAGCCGAATTCCGTGATATCTAAAAATAACCTGGAATTCCGCTGAACCTTTCCGATATAACCACAAAAAGCCGCTTTATGTCTATTAGATTACCACTAAGGCAATACCAGACCAACTTAAAGTAATAAATGTTCGGTTGAGTCTATTTTTCGGCACTTGGTAATTTTTTTTATCTAAGTTTCAAAAACATCGATACCTCCCTTTAAAGATTTCAAAGTCAAAGATAGCCTCGCCCTTCCACGCCTATACTTTGGCGTCAATCCAAATTCCGCGAACATCTTTTGAAAGAGTCACTCAAAGAACATTCATGCCAAGTTTGGATGAAATTAGCCCAATTGTTACTGAGGAGAACATGTTAAAAGATTTCAAAGTCAAAAACTGCCCCGCCCTACAATGCCCATAATTGAGCGTCAATCCAGATTTCACGAACATCTTTTGAAACGTAACCCAAGGAATATTTCTGCCCTGTTTGGTTGAAATTGGCCCAATGGTTGCTGAAAGGAAGATATTCAAAGATTTCAAAGTAAAAAACTGCCCTACCTTGCCAAGCCCATATGTGGGCGTAAATCAAAATTTCACGAACAACTTTTGAAAGGGTCACTCAAGGAACTTTCTTGCCTAGTTTGGTTATAATTGGCCTAATGGATACCGAGAAGATGTTTAAGGATTTCAAAGTAAAAAACTGCCACGGTCTGCTGCGCCTACTATTTGGGGGTCAATAAAATTCCGCGAACAACTTTTGAGAAGGGTCATCCAAGGAACATTCCTGCCAATTTTGGTTGAAATCTGCCCAATGGTTACTGAGGAGAAGATGTTTGAAGAATTGTTGACGCCTTCCGACGCACGACGGACAAAACGTCATCACAAAAGTTCAGGTGAGCTAGAAAAATAATAAGTAAAATAATTCAAATAACGATATTAATAAAAAACAAGATAATCGATGCATAGTTCGTGCAGTAAGGTTTCCCTCCTGATTTTGCTGACCGTCGACCACAATTCACCTATCGTTGTCCCGGCCAACTGAGGAAGTTCCGCTTCAGCGCTTCAGCGGTAAGGCTCTCTACACATCTCGTTAAGACAAAATTTCTCACTAAAAGGAATTATGAAATCTTCAATTGAACCTTTCCTATTTGCATATTTTAGAACTTTCCATTTTAAAAGGTTTTGTAGATGAAAAGATACAAGGTGTATTTCACTTGAAAAATAACAATTCATTAGGGTATGAATATTGTGGAAAAATAAGAAATTGCTTGTTACAAGCAATTTCTTGCTTTTCACAATGTTTCTCAGTTATAATATTACAGGGGCATAAAACCGGGGATTGAACAGGACTGGGTTATATTGTTTACCGACGACTTTACCAATACTTTCAGAATAGACCACACGGCTGCTCTGAAAAGTGTTGCCGGACTGAAGACGATACTATATTTCAAAAATTATTTATGTTAATAACATAAAATTATTTAGAAATTTATTTTTGTTTCTGTTCAGCAAAACTTTTCATAGCGGGTTTTATATTCTTTCTGAAAATAATTTTGGTTGGGCCATTTTTGCAAAATATAAAGATTCTTTCCGGTGAGAAATTTTGTCCCTATGAGGACCGTTGAACCTTTCCAGGTAATGGCCAGTAGCATGGAAGAGAAGTAAAATGGTCGGCTTGAAGAAGCCGTAGATATGCCATTGTAGTCGCAATCTAAACTAAAATGCCCAATAAAAATGTCTGTCATATATCGCCCCGTCTAAATTAATTATTTGATTGGTCGATTGTTTCCTTGATTGACAGCCGTGATTTTTCAATTACGACATTGCAAACTAAAAACAAGGCTACCGGTACGTATAGCTGTAAAGTGGTCAACAAGGTTCAAATTAACGAGCTTCTTCTCTTTTATACATTCCATTACACTGAGGTATTTTCGATATACATCGAGTTTTAGTCATCGTTTGAAAACGTTAAAGGTCGATTTAATGTAAATCCTTTAAAAATTATGTCTTCTACCGTACCATCAGTAAATTGTTCGCTCCATTTTTTCTTTTATAGCCGGCTGCTTATTTTGAGCCTGAGACGAGCATTTTCAAAATAGCTGACTGCTTTGCAACACAATTGAGTCAAATAACAAGAATCTTCAATTCAATTTAAATAAAACATCGTTTGATTTACAGTATTCATCCCGTTAAAAACTTAAAGTGAAGTTTAAAAATACATTGGTTCGAATTTTTACCCATTTCAAAGGTTAAGACTGGTCCATATTAATTTAAACTGCTCACGATAATTTCAAGTTGATTTCAAGTTTTCGTCTTTTTTGATAGTGGAAAATAAAGAAATTGGTTGATAAAGCAATGTCTTCATTTCCGACAACGTTTTCCAAAGCCTTTTTCTTTAGAAGCGCGAAAGATAGGAATTGTATGGAAATGAGTTTTCTACTATCTCTGTGTGCTTTGCTTGTCACTTCATTGCGTCGCTAGCAATGTGTCGTGAGGAATATAAGGAAGCTCACCATTCCACTTAGGAATCTCAATAACATTCGTGAACGATTCCAATTAGAGAAAATGTTTGATTAAATTTCAAAAACATTATCCCATTACCAGACGATACAATTTTACACTTGAACAAAATCAAGGGAATTGCAACATTATTTTGTTTTTCCGAGGAGAATACGCGCGAAATGAAGGAATTACTTGTTTAGACCAATTTCGTCATTTTTCAAAATGTCTAAAGCTATTTTCTTGGAAGTTGTTAAGAGAGGGATTGTGTTGTAATGTCTCAAGGTCGTTGTATAAACACATGCAGATTTCAAGCGCATGATTTTAAAATTCGACAAAGATTCTTTAATCAATTCTGATTAAAATAAACACTTCCTGAATAGGAAATGAATGTACCCATCGAGAAACAAAATTCGCAAACAT
Organism: Fragum fragum; assembly: GCA_946902895.1. Classification (NCBI taxonomy): domain Eukaryota; kingdom Metazoa; phylum Mollusca; class Bivalvia; order Cardiida; family Cardiidae; genus Fragum; species Fragum fragum. The sequence continues at coordinate 26,613,401 of OX336377.1, read as the reverse complement.
ACATTTAAATTTGAACAAACATTTAAAATTTAACAGATTTATATACACGCAAATCATGCGGAAAGGGACTTTACTGGCCACTTTCAAAAGTACCTAACATTGTGCGAATGTTCAAATTTCCAAGGCTGTTTTTTTCCTGTTATATGTATACACACACACACACAAAGAGAGAAAGATCTTTTGTACCCACTTATTGTTAATCGATTGTAATTAGTAAGTGCTTGTTCCATTTTATTATCTTTTCTTAACTTTTGTAGGATAGTCTGTTATCGCATGATGGGTTATATATTTGAACAATATTCAATTTAAGTATGTCCTTCCATTTGGTAAAAGCCTATTTTTGGAGCAATGCATCCTGCATGAAGTTATAACTGTATGAATTTAAATAATATTTCACTTAAGTTCTATCGTCAATGTGTGACCGAACGTAAGAAAAGGAACCACATAGGAATTCTGTTTCATAAATAGACCCATTAGGCGAAAAGGGAACTTCTAAGAATAATGAAAAAGATCGCCTTTTGTTATTTGTGCAGAAAAGTTTAACTCTCTACTCTGATTTTAGAATTTCCGGATCGCCGACTCACTGACCTCAGACAAGGCAGTTCAACTGAGGTAATAAACTACATCGTTGTATACCTATAAAATATTCCTGGTAAAACATATACATTCCTCTAAGAAGAAATCGGACACGTCAGAAAAAATTACGTATCTGACAGTGTCCAATATGGTTCCATATAAGGTAGTCTAAGATGACGTCATTTTCATTCTGTATATGTCGTCATAATGCAAATAAACGGTATGGTAAAGGAGAAGGAAGATACTTGTAGAAATACAGATCTTTTTTAGTAATTCGTCTAATTTATTTTATTTAAAATAGGTAAATAATAAATGGAATATTACGTTACTATCTCGACTCAACATCTTGTATTCTCTTAGCTACGAAGAGAAATTTTGATATTTCACGAGGCCGATCTGCGATTTGTATTCTGTTATTCTCTGATTGACCTCTGCTTAATATTTGTTTAATAAAGTGACAGGATGGATCGTTTTCTGCTCGAGTACACATTGTATTTCTCACACCAGTTCTACCACTATATCCTTTAGTAGCCTCCAGCTGTTCATCCCACACGAGTTTACGATTATTCACACATTTGTGGGAGACAATGTCGGAAAGAATATTTGCCGCGACCGTTGATCGAACACTGGACCTAACGAATGAGAATCAGATGCGCTTAAACTGCGCTATGGCTGCATGTGGTCCCTTGAGGATACTTAAGACAGACATTAAATTATTGTATCTTTACCATATACGTTCAAATGAAGATTTTTTTTAAACGTTTACTTTACGTATCATCATATGGTGCTGATATTGAACATTTTGACAGATAAAAATTTCTTGAAAAAACCCGAAAGTGGTCTTCTAAGGGAAAATTCCTTGCAATATCATTTGTATCCAATCGGTTGTTTTGGATGTTTTAGAGTATAGATATACAAGTTATAGTGAGTTATCAAAGGTCAATTTTGTCTGTACAGGTACATGTATAGACAAAATTGACCTTTGATAACACTCACTACATGATTAATATGCACATCTATATTTCACTTTATTATGTACCTATTAATATTTCCTGTAAAATATATACATTGCACACGGACAAAATCGGACACGCCAGAATAAAAACGTATCTGACAGTATCAAATACGGTTCTATATAAGGCAGTCTAAAATGACGTCATTTTTATTCTGTATGTGACCTCATAATAAACGTAAAGTAAAAGAGAAGAAGGGAAATGATTGTAGATAAACAGATTTTTAAAAAAATATTTCATCGAATTTTTCTGATACAAAAATGTATTTAATGAATGGAATATTATTTTGCGACAAAAATCTTTTATTTGCTTCTAGCTGCGTTTCCATTCGACCTTCGGTCTCGTGAAATATCAACATTTTCCTCCCCAGCTCAAAGCAAATAAAAGTTGTTGTATCTCTATCGTAACATGATATTCCTTATTCATAAAATGAATTGTTTTGGGTATACAAATAAGATAGAGCTTTGACCACTCACTATAACCAGTACATCTATACAAACACTAACTAAATGTAGTTAAGGCTACACGTTCATTGTTACTGTAAAAAAATCTTTTCAATTGTTAGACAGCAACAAAGAGATTGCAAAAAAAATTGTGGGAGAAAGCGTCAAAACCTGCGCGAGTGATTTTGACTCTGCCCCCCCCCCCTCCTTTTACCCAACCCCTTTCCAATTGAAAGCCTATTTTTGTTCAACAATGATATTGGTTTTTGGAAACGTATTTCAAAATGCAAAACGTATTTCTGTGGCTCTTTCAAAGGAAGGAGGCAGTGGTCATAAGGCATTTAGTAGCGCGCGGGACTCCTAATCATGAGGTCCAGGGTTCGAACCCCATTCGCGACAAGCATCCCGTCCGGCAATTGTCTCACACTAATGGGTGGAAAGTCTTAAACCTTGGTCGAATTGGTAGCTTGAGGCTCGTATTGGATGTTGTGGTAGTACCGACGTGAGGAATTACCAGGAATCCATGATTAGGTGCTCAAGACGCCGCGATATGTGTGAACTACTGTTAAAAGTGGCGTTAAACCCCATTCAGTCAATCAATCAATCAATTCAAAGGAAGGTTCGTGTCTCGTTTTCTCTCTTACTTAGATCCAGTTCTTTATTTTCAAAGAACTATTGTACGAAAACTTGCAGACTGGTTTAGCGTTTAAACACAGCGACTGATTTTCATTACATACATTGTTAAGATACACGCATACACATCTATCAAAATAACCCATTCCCCTTTAATGACGCTTCTCGACGCCCCCCAACCCCAAGAAAACTATTTGAAAAACATTGCGGAAAACATTGTTACAAACAATTTCTTCATTTTCCACATTGTTTTCTACCCAGAAAGTTGAAACATCTGAAATTTCATAAACTTTAAATTGTCGTCTGCAACTCCTTTCAATTTGAACCTGTCTAAAAATTTTGCCGTCTGGTAATTGGTTTAATTTGAGAACTAAAATAAAAAAGAAAATAACGGACATTCGCTTTTACATATGTATCAATTATATTGAGAAACTTTGTAACGTAGGTGGTTGTATAAATGTGTCCGCCAAAATTGAACTTAATTAGGGGAATTTACATAATTTTGCCTGAAAAGGGTGACTTGCTTTTTATTTGAAAACTAACCAATCCTTGTGCATGTTTAATACCGAGAAAGGAGCTTTTTATGTTTATGTAAATAATTTCACCGAAGAAATTAAGGTGTAAATCGTTGATTATCGTTTTGAACAAACTTCAAATACGACTTTTATATGGTCGATGGCATAGATAAAAAAGTTGATTGGCGGCCTAAAGGCCATAACTACAGCTTGATTGAGCTGTATAAGTCGCCAAACCACAGTAAACCTTTACCTTAAACGGATTTCAACATTCACCTCCGGTCTAAACTAATGGTTTGATCGGTCGATAGATTATTTTATTTTACAACCATGCTTTCTCACTGGGGTGATCCAGTTGGACTATTCTCGTTTGACAGCCCCCCCCCCCTCTTTCAACTGTCATATGCTGAGCTATATCGTTTTTTTTTCTATTGAAATGTTCCATCTTATAGTCAGCGAAATTTGAATTCGATCGCGTGCAAAAACTGGAGCTCCACTTGTATTTTGAGCCGATATCTCATTTATAGCTGACAAATTTTAATCAAAATGGAGTGAAAAAAAATCTAATTGACATCGTAAATCAAAAGTTGTTGAAATAATGATTCATATAAAGTATTTGGATCTGTGACGTATAGTGGACCAATCGCAGCTGTCAATCAAGGAATGAATCGACCAATCAAGTCATCATTCAGCCTGGGATTGTGCTTTGAACTCCGTTATAGACCATCATTCTTGTGAAGCATTTTTTTTGTTTGTCGACCTAAACGTCGTTACAATAGCATATTCATTCGTTTCATTCTACTGGCGATGGATTTTGCTCAATAAAGCCGTTTAAATACTAAGGAATTTCCTGTCGGCGTCAACGGGCGGAGCTAACGGAGTAAGTGGGAGGTACCAGCGGTTAGTCGACTGCGAACTCAAACACAAAAGTAAAGCTCAATATATAAAGGCGTTGTAAAAATCCAGAAAACTGGGGTTTTGTATAAGTCCTACTTTTGTTTTCTCCTAATGAATCAATGGAGAGTAACAGATTTTAAACTTGAACTTTAACTCATAATTGCAGACTGATTTACCAAAAAAAGTCGTTCAATATCGACACTCGTTTAGAAGTAAAAAATCGTAAAACCTGTTGACAAGACAAACAGACAAGCGCACAGAGTGCAAAGCTAAATTCGCCAGGATGGATCTATACTTTTTTATTCTAGATGAAAATTTATGTATCTTAAGGAATTAACACAAGTTATATTGTGTTTCCTAAAACTTTAGTGTTTTAGATATTAAGAACGAATGTATCTGTGTTATATTGAGAGTAAGTAGCCTCCTGATCTAATATTGTGGAATTGGATCCCATTCTTCAAGAAGAGCATATCTGAGCCTCTGTACAAATGCTGATTTTACAGAGCGAGATGAAACAGCTGTCTGCAATATATCCCAAGCATGCTCCATAGGATTAAGGTCAGATGATCTAGCTTGCAATTCCGTACGAAGGATTGTTTCTTGTTCAAGACATAGATCGGCAATGCGGGCTCTATGTGCACGTGCATTAGCATCCATTAGAATTTTCACCAACAACACCTGCATATATATGAACGTAAACATCAAAGATCTTGTTTACGTACCTAAAAGCCGTTAACGTCCCATTGTCAGTTAAGTGGGTACGTTTTGGAGCACTAATTCTGTCCAAACCGTGACTGAGCCCCCACAAAACCGAATATGTTCTGCCATAAAAAAAGGGAGAAAACGCTCATTTGGTATTGATCATTTCTTAGCATGTCAAATAGTAAAGTCCACACAACACAAAAACTCGTCCGTAGACAGGACTGCAACCGAGTCATTTTAGGTCAAAGTAACATGATCCCGTGCTCGTGCTAGACGCACTTATGATATAGGGTATGCATCCAGAACTCAGATTGCAGGTCGTCTTGACCTCAGACCACTATATATCATGCAACCGATTTCTGATGGTTTGGGTAATTATGCACACACTGGTAGCGTTCTGATTCTCAATACGTAAAGTTGTTGTGCTGTCAAATCGGATTGGTTAAGCCGCGCCTGAACCACCCGAAATCGATCTTGACCTTATTGGTTTAGCGTGCTCGTCATACTAACATTTCCTGTCGTAATAACTCGATTCCACATTCTGAAAACAACACTCTTGGACACACTCAGAAAATTAACAATATGCTCTTGGGATAACCCAGAATGAAACATCCTAATACCCCTATCCACCCCATCTTGACTCAGATTGCGTCACCATTGCATCTCGTATCGTTTATCAATTCTGTTATTTTTGGATTTTTTCCCAAAAGGTGAACATATTTAGGTAGTTCATTCAGTGTCACACTATGAAAGAGATAAATGCCCCATTTCTGTATCATGAAAACTTACGATTCTACTTACTCTACGTCTTTTTTACACAAAAAGTTTAATTAATTATAGCTACGAATAGATTTAGTATGACGCACTTACGATTAAAGGGAAAGTTTCACTAACTATACCGTTGGCCTTAAATTTTATGAATTCTTAATCTGATATCATTGTTGATATCTGTACGTCATACATATAAGTAGAAAGTGAGTTTCAAAATGGCCGACCTTATAGATTATGCACAGTCTCGCCACTTTGTGTAAAAAGGAAGCAAATCATGTGCTGATCATAATAATTCTTGTTAAAAGCTGAAAATCAACGATTAAGATCCATTTAATGTATGGGTGCAAGGCGAGAACCAACTTCATTTTATTTCAGATGTGATCCTTACAATATCCTATATCTAATTGAAAAGGCATACTTTGATTGAGGGAACGCGCCTGCCTTAGATTTAACCCTATGTTCCTGGAGGTCAAAGGCCAACCTAATAGATAAGCAGAACTATATATCAGTTTAAGACTGTCTGTAGTGTGCAAATTTTAAATCGGTCAATATCAAACTTTAAGGTCAAAGGTCAAGATTGGGTAAAATTACGTTTCCTACGTTCCTTATAACTTCACAGATTATTTCTGAGCATAAAACAAAGAGCATGTGTAAACATCTGCACTAAATCTCAAAAGCAAATGTTAAGGATGAAGGTCAAAAGTCAAATTTCAGGTAAAATGGACCGACTCATAGGCAAATTCAAGCGGGTTCATACAGGGTGTGATTAGGTTTTTCGGTTCATACCTCCATGAAAACAAAAAATATTCTCTTCATTTCTTATAATTTAATAACATCGAGCGAAAAAAACAAAAACTTCAAATTTGGATACCTTTTTGTATGGAACTATTTTGTGCGGAATCATATAAAATAGCTGCGTGTTCAAAATCTTGTTCATGGAGTTATGAATAAATTTTTTCGACCAATCAGAGCGCTTGTTTTGATAGACTAAACTGAAAATAAAATTATTTTATCAGGAAAAAAGTCTTAAAAAGATCGCAATCACGAGCTCACTAATTTCGGATAAGATTCTACAAAAGAAAAATTAACAGGGGGTAGTTGTTTGTTTCATTGTATTATCAGTCCGATTAGCTATGTTGGTAGAGTACCTGACTTCAAATCAAAGATTACAGGTTCGAGTCCCGATCAAACTGATGGCCGTTCGGATGAGATAATAAACCGAGACCCCGTGTGGCGGTGCTTTACATTAAGCACGTTAAAGACCAGCAGTTGCCTCACTATCCTCCGTACAACTAATCGTATACTGGGGGTGTTGCCAATATATGTAGGCGTGTGGTACGATATCGAAGATAAATGAACCTAATACATACACGTTTTAGTGTAAGATCGATGCATCATTCATTTAATGAATTACAAAAGCTCTGCCTCTCGTAAATTTTCATTTCGCACTCGAATTCCATGACAGCCTGATCACGTCGCTGGTGTCTTTGGTCTCGCGGAGACGACGCAATGAATAAAAACAGGGCCAAACCTACCAAAGAAGTGAGTTTTATAATTTTGACAATTTCACTGATTTGTCGTTGAAATTATCGAGTAATAAATAGCATAAACTTTGAAAAGCAGTACAGAAAGCAATCGTAATAAGACAAAGTAACAGAAAAATAAAGCGAAAAAAAAAAAAAAAAAAAAAGAAAAAAAAAAAAAAAAAAAGAAAAAAAAAAAAATAAATAAAAGACAACAACCGTGATTACAAATATTCGTTAAAGGAGCATAAAAACTTTACCGATCTCGATCCTTCCCTATGGGTACTTGAGTAGCGGTCTAACGGGCAACATATCGTTTCAATGAATATAGAAAAGTGAAACATTAGAAGTAATGAAGATGCCTGTTCAGATTACAATTTGGTACCAAACACTCAAATACGACGCTTGTAAACTATGTAAATTTCTTAAACATCTCTTAAACATTGCTTACTCAATCAGTCACTGTACAAATTTTCACAAAGTTAACTTTTTTTGATGAATCACCCGACAGAAACTTATTTCTTTAAAGTGCATGATAATCGGTTGCCATGGTAATGCATACCATTATTAAGTTACTTTAGCTTGTATTTACAAGTAGCTATTTTACGCTTCATAATTAAGAAATAAAGACTTATATACTGCAAGATATAATGGACAAAGTAAACCATTAGAAAGAACGCATTAGATTTTATAAGAACGAATGTAGTTAACGATGCAAGATGGCATGTTAGTAAGATATAGATTTTATCATTGTAATAGGTTTTTAATACTGTGAAATTTTACATCTACTTTTGCTGTAAATGTTCAATTTGGTATAGGTATCATTTGCGGTTGTCATGTCAACGTACCGCTTTTGACAAGAGCAAACACTCACGTAAACGACGTTCGTAAGGACTTCAATTAAACGGTCCCCGAGCCTTATATTCGTAGTTACATGTACCGTTCCGTAGGTTACTTACATTGCAGAACTACTGCTGCATACTATGTAATTGCTAAAAGTAATTTTAAACGAACAGAATTCTTCAATGACGTTAGTTGACGGATCGCTGGTCCCTCCCACTGGCTGCAACAGGAAGTTCTACTTTGATATATAACAGTGTTATTTTGAAAAACTTAATAAGCTGTAGTTACGACGTTTAAGAAGCAAAAGCAACACAAATACTTTATATGAATGTCGGTCAATGTTAGGGTTCAAAGTTCACTGCCTGTCTAGATAAATGATTTGATTGATTGATTGATTTTTTAGATATTTGTAATAAAATCTGCTTTCCAAGCCAATTTTTTCGCAGTCCTTTGTGCTAGGGATTGGTTGTTTTGGTCCTCAAGGGCGAGCCGTTTTTGCTCCATATTCTACTTGTCCGGATTCGACTTTCTAAAAAACATCAAGTCAAGTTAAGTATTTTACAGAAGTTTTATCATTTTATTACTCATGGAATTCAATGTACGCTAAAAAGAGAGTGATAAATCAAAGGACGTATGGCCTTGAGAATCGCTTGAATAAGTGAAAATATATAAGACCATATGTAACAATACTACAGATGACATGAAATACTTATTTCTATTTTCAAAAACTTGCCCTAGCGAAAAGTAAGTAATATCGAAATTTAGTATCATTAGACTCTAGAATTCTGACTAGATTTAACATATTTAAAGTAAAATTGAAGGCGCTAGAAAACACACACGTTTTGCTAAGATTTGGCTTGCGTTTCAACTGATGTGACCTACCTCGAACATGTACAAGATATTACAGGCAAAACATTCTAACAATTAACAAAATGTAATCTCTAGCTGCCACACAACATGGCCTGAAACGGTTTTCAGACACTGTTAAATCACAAAAACTTTCACCAAATACTTTGCCCTCAAGCAAGCTATTGACATATCGATATTTTCAGAAACACTGACTTCTAGCCATGTTTAACGTTTTGTTGTAAAAAATGATGACCATGCATCATGTATCATTTAAAGTAAGGACTGTGCGTAATTGAAATGGACGCCATTGTTAGTGGTCGCTCCAGTCGTGTTTGGACTACATTGCACACTTAATTATTATAATTACACTTCCTATATATATTAAACTATTTAACTCGTGTCATACTGATCCCGGAATATATTTGTTTTGACTATGGCTGTGACAGGTGTATAGACTAAGACCAGCCAGCACGGTCGTGCATTCTGATCCTAGTCTACACTACCTCCTTATTCTAAAGTACTGAGAAAATTTTTGAACACAATGCAGACTTAAATTTGAAATCGAAGGCATGAACGGCTGTAAAGACAGATTAATATTAATTAGAATGATAATAGCAGCTATTTTTCCGATCAGTCTGTTAAGTCTTTATTTTGAAATCACATCTGAGGACTTTTATCTTTTACTGTAAAATATATTAAATGCCTCCTGATATTTTGACAAGGGAATTTTTTTTCTGACAAAGAACATGATTAAATCCATTGCAGACCCATCACACTTACAATGCATGCCACTGACTTAGAGCATCGCAGATTTGATATCTTGACAAGCTTTTATATGTAGAAATAGTATTGCTGTTGATAAGTTCTGGAAACCAAGTGCCTTCTTGTTAGCATAAGGATCAAACCCACAATCTCAAAGGTTACGGTCAAGTGCTCTGACTATTAAAGCTAGATGACTTACTCATATGGGTATCTACTTAATGTACGATCGAATACGAAAAATATAAAATTGTAATTATATTCTTTTTTTCAGTTTTGACTTGGTCCTATGCCGAGTTGAATCTTAAAGGGAGGTATAGATGTTTTTGAAACTTAGATAAGAAAGAAATGTCAAGTGCCGAGAAATAGACTCAAACGAACACTTAACACCAGGTATTGTCTTGGTGGTAATCTAATAGACCTAAAGTGGCTTTTTGTGGTTATATCGGAAAGGTTCAGCGGAATTCCAGGTTATTTTTAGAAATCACGGAATTCGGCTGTCAACATCAAATGACCTCATTTGCATATGACCCAAAGTCAAATGAAGGTTACAAATTTACTAGCGAACATCCTAAATCATGTCACATGAAAGGCTAGGCGCAAACCACGGTAAGTGTTTATATTCGTAATAACGCTTACGCCAGTTTTGGACTGATCTTTACAGACCGGCTAGCGAACATAACTCCTGATGACGTAACGATGACGTTGGTTTGATGTAATTTAAACTAACTGCAAGGTTCCAACGGTTATTCGCGCCACGTGAATGTCCTATATTTTTCGCAACTATCTCGGATTAATCTGAAAATAGATTAATAGCCTACGTAGGCTATAAGGGAAATTTTTCTACTTTTTTCTGATAAGCGACCTCAAATTTAGCAAAACTGCTTTGCGGCATATTGTATTCAAATAGTATAGGAGAGGAAATAAAAATAATTAAAATCTGTGACTTGAAAAAAACAGCGATACCTACCTTTAATCATAACTAATAGAGATGATGACAACGAAGGCAATTTTTGTGAAAGATGTCAAAAGTAACGAGAATTGATTATACCTTGCCATTAAATACTAATGCCAACAGAAATATTATCAGAATTCTTGAGTGATCGATTATCATTATCCAGTTTCTTTTGCTCATGTAAGCAGCTTAGATTAATATCAAAACAAACAGAGAAAATATTTACTAGAAAACATCCTCTCTTAAATGTAGTACATGCTTGTAGTACACCAAGCGGTTTCAGTTATTTTCTTAAAAGAGCGACTTCGACTCTTCCTTTTGCCATACTAAAGTTACTCTAATTATAGAACAATCTGATATTGAAGCTTCTTGATTGTATTAACAATTATTCATTGAATTTTCCCATGGAAAAAAATAGGCTACCGAGGGAGGTTGAATCCGCCACAAACGTGTGTTTTCAAATTATTTCTTTGAATGTCATCTTGCTAGAGGCCATTTAACTATTCCCACACAATAAAATTTTAGACCAGTCAAGATTAAAAAAAAAGTCGAAGAAGACAAATTTAAGTTTATGAACTCTCTAGTATCTTTATTTTTTAGTGTAGACGACATAATGAATAATGAAGAAATTGCTAGTAACAAGAATGTTCTTCATTTCCCGCATTTTTTCCCAAAAGTTTCCATACTGAGGGGGGTTTAAGGCTTCATTATGTGGTAATGGATTAATGGATACAATCAATTTGAAAATTTGACGACCCTTCGCCAGCCTACATACTTCTTACTTTTTTCTGTCCACGAATGCATGTAGTTTTATTTGCAGTTGAATCCATGGAAAATGGTCTTTAAACCGCCCAGCACAAACCCCGCTTGATCAGTGGTGCAAATGACAATATTGGTCGTCAAAATACAGTTTTAGAATCGTCGCCCTCCGATCTTTCGAAAGATTACAAACGAATAGAGATTTTTTAGTAAAATTTTCGCTTCGGAGTTCGACCAAGTTAAGAAGCTATTTCTCGATATCTTTTTTTTTTCGAGAATCTTTTGACCAGCTTCAGAAATAAATTGATGGTTGAATTCTGAAAGAACGGAACCAAAATATATATTGCGGGTTCGCGGATACAAAAAATACGCGATAAAAATATTTGAAATTTCATAATTCGTTTTTACCACTGTTTTGCTTTTCGAACTGTGATTTTGTTGATTTTAAATATTTTCGTACGCAAAACCGCATCTGATATGCAGCTCTGTGTCAATTGTTATAAACGTAGCTCGGTTCTAACCGCTCAGAATCTAGTAGGTACCAATGGTACCAGTCTGGGATAAAGTCGACGGCGGTACCAGTTTACTAAAATTGTAAAAATATTACTAGTATCAGTTACCCTTAATCACTACACACATTGTTGATTCGGCTTTTCCCGCTGTTAATTTCATGAATGGATTTTTTTTTTCAAAATAGTACTACCAGAAATTGGTGAATCAATACACGAGCAAGAATACATATTTTTATATCGTCGTCCGGTTTCTATGAGCAAAGAGTGCATTCCGTCGAGTGTCATATTACAGTCAAACTCTGACTGCAATAAAAAGAAAATATGTGAATTAGAATCAATATACAGCAGGACAAGGATTAAGATCTTACCCTAACTGTCTATGACTTATTTTATCGCCAATATTCAGGCGTCAGAAAGTATTTAAAGAGATTATGACTTCAAAGTGCTGTGTGAAGTGAGGGGCATGATCCGATTTGGCGAATAACTTAAGTTCCGGGCATTTGGTTTCACCTGACGGGTACAGCTCAAAATTGACGAATGTTTGCCCCGCTTACTACCTCTAGCAGAGTTCGACTTTAATATGACTTTCCTTTATTTCGCAAAAATTCATGTTCATTAAAATGTTACAATTAAATGAAATTTGTCGATTTAAGCGTCTTTAATTAAGCTTAAATTAGTTAATAGTTTATGTCGCCAAACCAACTCAATTGCTTGACAACAATGATCCAACCTTTAGGTCGCCAAGCAACCATTCTACTTTTTTGTTACATGCTAACGGATATAAATTTTGCAAATTAACGCCCTTCAAAATCAAAGCGGGACTTCCAGTCGGAGTAAATTGGCTAGACCAAAGGAGTATGTTGACGGGGCCAGCGATTGGTCAATTATAATTGACCCCCATGAAAGCTTTGCTTATAACTATAGTATACCATAGTTCTATTTGGTTTGTTTGAATGGGGTTTTACGCCGCTTTCAACAATCTTTCAGTTATATCGCGGCGGCTGGAGCACCTAACAATTGAATCCTGGTATTTCTCACACCAGTACTACCATTTTATTCTTACCTCGCCTCCAGCTGCTATCCAACATATCCCACGATTATCGACCCATTGGTGAGAGACACATAGTCGGAAAGGATGAGTGCCGCCGTCGGGGATCGAAACCGGAACCTCTAGATTGACAGTCCGACGCGTAACCAACTGCGCTATAACTGCGGCACTATTTTTATAATTATTTTCGACTGTATTTTTTATGCAGATTTACTTAATGTGGCCACTAAAGCATTCGACCCATTTTCATTCATGTGAACCAGCTCATGCCCAAACAGAGGACGTACGGCATGTCCACGGGTATACATTATCTCTTGCCAAAGTTTCAAAATGTAACAACTATCACAGAACAAGTTGAGGTTGCATGAAATGTAACAAAAATATGCACAACGTATTTTGTTACAAATTTGCAAAAATCAATAATTTCTTTTAGCCATATAGAATTAATATAAAAAATGATTATTTTTGATTTACTAGGATGACCCTTGATAAATTTGGAGAAAAAGTGATAAGATTTAAATATTTTATTTAACGTATGTTTTTGTCATTTGGGTCACCTCTTAAGCTGTTTACAAGTAAGTTCATTCAAATAAGATCCATTTGACCAAAGTTGATGGTAAAATCGAAAATGAAAGTATTACAAAATGTAAAAAAGCTGCAAAATGTATATCGCGGGCTTAGCGCAAAACAGTTGTAACTCACTTTTTTATCAAAAAACACTTTTTTGCATATTCCTACACAGAATTTATCAATACATCATCCCTAAAATATTTATCTAAAAATTCCCTAAATTAACAGAGATATTGAACTTTGTCAAAAAGTTCTATCTCAAATTCTTTCTATTTTTCCATGCAAAACGGTTGTAACTGAGTTACAACCGTTTTGCATGAACAATTTTCACAAGAAGGGAGGTAACACTGAGTTACAACCATTATTATGATGTCATCAGTGATGACATCAGTATTAAAGAGTTGCTGAACAAAGTTACCACATCATTATTGATTTTTGGTGAACAAGAGAACCTGATAAATAGGTAAGATTTTCAAGTTATTTGAATTTTATGGTATGATTACATGTCTATTACATGTATTCTAAACTATTTTGTGCATTATAATTGTATTAGTATAAATATTCTTTATAGCCAGTGGTTATTTTTTCCTATTGAAATGAAAATGCTGATATAAAGAAAAAAATCTATTCATGCTTTTAATTATCTACTCTATCCTAAAATTTAAAAAAAATGACTTGTCAGGTTTTATAAAACAGTTTTGATAAAGGAGAACTGATTTGAGCAAACGTGCTGACTACACCGTATTTATCTGAGTTTAACCCATATCACACACTACTTCCTTTTGATGCCCTTAAGAAAAACAGTTTTAGAAAATTGTGTGTGAAAAGTAGAAAATGTTTCTAAGATGCAACTTCTCCATTTCTCACAATATTGCTACCTAATTAGGCGCTTATTTTCTGATTTCAGCACTTTGAATTGGTGTTTGTAACTTCTTTCAGTTTGGGCTAAACTAGTCTAATGTTTAGTCATCTAGTAACAGGTTAAATTGAATTTGATTAAGAGTAAAGTATCCTTATTGCGTTGCCTAAATGTCATAATTTCTTCATTTTCCACAAAGTTTACCAAAGTTTTTTTCTTAAGGGGCGTAAAAAGGAGGGATAATGTTGGAATGAGTTAACCAGTCTCAAAATAAGTAGCATTTAAGATTATAGAACAAAAATATTTACATTTTTTCCACCTTAAAACATTGGATGTTGTGGAAACACTTAATAATTATTCAATATGCCTAAATTTTATGATCTACAAAAATTAAAAGTAAAACATCATGTTATTGAAAATTTCCCATTGATTGTGCCTATTGTTGATAATATTTAGTCTGCCCCCCTGCCAATCTTCACTTTGGATCTCAATTTTTAGACATAATTTTTCAATGAGATTTGATTCAGTATGATATGTCAGGATTTATTTTTCCATTGTATAGTGAGGTAGAATGGCCATCATACAATTAGCAAATGTGTGAAAGCTTTTACCCTCGTCAACCTAGGCAATAATTGACTAATCGTTGGCCCCGCCCACTTGCTCCATTGGTCAAGCCAATTAACTCCGACAGGAAGTCCTGCCTTGATTTTAAAGAGTGTTCATTTGTAGAATTCATTGCCAGTAGCATGACACAAAAAAATTGAATAGATTGTTGGCAGCCTAAACATCATAACTACAGCTTTTTTAAGTTCAAGTTGGTTAGCTACCTAAACATCTCAACTACAGGTTGAAAATTCTGTATTTATTATGTTTCAGTCACTAAACCAACAAAAAAGGTGGCCAATGTCGGAGTTCAAAACTCATTTCTGGTCTCAATGAATAATTTCTTTGGTTGACTGGTTATTTGATTGACAGCAGCAATTGGTCAATTATGTTAAGTCTGACCATGGTTGATGATTATCTAAATCCCAAGATGATTTCATTTTTAGTTTGACAAATAAAAAGAATAATGGAACTTATATTCTTTCAGATATGGCAATCAATTAGACGATGAATGTACTTAGAGCAAGTTCCCACCAAGGGGCTACGACCTACAAGGGACATGGCAAGCAGTGTATCACAAATTCGTTGCAAGCAATAAGCTTTAATTATGCCTCTCCTCCTAGACTATGGGATACAAAGGATTTGGATGACATACTCGTGAGGGGAGATGAGACTTACCTGAGCATAGCAACAGAAGGCCAATATTTGACATTCAATGACATTCCACGAACTATTGCAGTTATAAGTGAAAGCTACCATGGTACAATCAGAGGAAAGACAGATTACCCATTCTACTCATTACTTGAAGCTATTAACACTGTTTTCAGCAAACACATTGTTTGTGGGTGTATTTTTTGCATGGGTAAATCAACTCCAAGCTATGCTAGTGCTATCTTGAAAAATGATGATTATTTTTACTTCTTTGACTCCCATAGTAGAAATAAGTTTGGTATGATGTGTGCAGAGGGAAAAGCTTGTGTTTCACGCCATAGCAATATATACGAACTTTGTGAATTCATACAAAGATTGGCAAAATCTCTGAATATTGACAACGCCCCTTTTGAACTTGCTAAAGTTACAATGTCAAAAGTACCCTTGGATACTGATTATATATCAAGTTGTGAATCAGAAAGCTCTTTCAGTGGTTTCGATGAGGTTTCTGAAGGAGAGTATTCATGCAGATGTGTTTTAAATCAGGATCATGTCAAGCAAATTATAAATAAAGCAAATCTTTCAGATTTTTCTGATAGTGATACAAATGCTGAAAGTATTGATCGAGCGTCAATAGATCACCAAATAGATGAATGTATTAATAACTTGAATGATAGTACTTCAATGATAAATGAAATTAATTGTAGTTTATTTGATAATGTACTTGCAGAATCTGACAATGATCAGCATCCATCAAAATTTGATGTTGTTCAAACAATGTACAATACTTCTGATACTGACTATTCAGATTCTAATGATGAAAACTATTATCCTGATAGCAGTGATTTTAGTTCAGATGACAACTTGCCATTATCAACTTTTGTAAAAAGAAAAGTACTCAATCCAAAAGAAGCAAATGTTTATCACAATAAGTCCCAAGATAGTCCTATCAATGCTCATGATAATGATAACACAGACATGTTTCAAACTAGTCAATTTAATAACCAGAGTCCAAGTTTTAGCCCAGAGTTCACTTCCTCTGTAGTAGTCTCAGAAAAGCATGTCCCACTTAAACGAAGTAGGAAATCAAAACCTGAAACATGGCACAGAAATGTTCAAAAGTATAGAAAGAATTCAGGTAAAAGTTACATAGGCAAGGGACATAAGCTAAGATCTCCAAAAAAAATGAAATTATCTTGTGGACAGAACTGTCGTTATAAGTGTAACAGTCATTTCTCAGAAAATGAGCGAGACAACATTTTTCATATGTTTTGGAGTATGTCTTCAATTGATAAACAAAGGCAATTCTTATCAAATAACACTGTTAAAAAAAATAAGAAGTCAAATGCAAAGAATTATTCCAGAAGAAGTTCATCCATTGACTGGTTTATACCCAAAACAGTTGACAATTTACTTCATAAAGTTAAGGTTTGCAAAACCTTTTTTTTAAATACACTTGCTATATCAGATAAAATGGTCTCAACCACTCATAACAAACAAACTAAAATAGGTGTTTGTTCTGATGACCAAAGGGGAAAACATGCAAACAGACCTAACCAAATACATGAAGAAGCATTAGAAAGTGCCCGTCTACACATATCTTCTTTTAAAGTTTTAGAGTCTCATTATTGCCGTAAAGACAGTACTAAACTTTATCTCCCATCTGGTTTGTCTTTATTGAAAATGTACAGGATGTATGCACAAAAATGTTCTGTAGAAGGCAAACAGCCTGTTACAGTTAGCAAGTACAGATTCATTTTTAAAAATGAATTCAATTTATCTTTTTATCGACCAAAAAAGGATCAATGTGATCTGTGTTGTAAATTCCATAATTCATCCCCTGATCAAAAGGAACTTCTTAAAGAAGAGTTTTGTAAACATATTAAAAATAAAGATTTAGCAAGGTCCCAAAAAGAGAAGGACAAATCTATGGTTAAAGCTAGTTCTGATGGATGCACAACATGTGTTTGCTGTTTTGAATTGGAACAGATCCTTTTAACGCCTCATGCATTTCAGTCAAGCCTGTACTATAAGAGACGACTAAATTCTTTCAATTTTACAGTTTATGACATGGCATTGTCTACAGGCTATTGTTATTTGTGGAATGAATCTGTTGCCAAAAGAGGGGCTTGTGAAATAGCTTCATGCTTATATAAATTTATTGAGCTTAAAGCAAAGGAGGGGGTCAAAGATTTTATCTTCTATAGTGATAACTGCATTGCCCAGAACAAAAACCGCTTTTATGTTAGCATGTTGTGGTTTTGTCTGAACAAATTCAATCTTAATTCAATTGTTCATCGATACTTAGAGAAGGGTCACACACAGAATGAGGGAGATTCAATTCATTCCTGTATAGAAAATGCATCTAGGCACATTCCAATTTACACCACTGAACAATGGGGAGCAGTAATCAGAGGTGCTTGTCGCAAGCATCCCTATCAGGTCAATGAAATGACCTTACGAGATTTCCTTGACTTTAAATCATTAGCAAGTCAAATTAGAAATTTTGACCTTAACTCTGAAAATGAAAAGGTGTACTGGAACGGAATTAAAGCCCTTAAATTAAGTGCATCATTTCCAGATCATTTCCAGTATAAAAATGACCATGATGGCCCATGTTTCTCAGTCAATCTTTTCCATAGGTCTCGGTCCAGCAATCCAAACCCAAATGAATTGATTTTAAATCAGTTAAGAGATGATTTTGTACCAATACCTAAAGCTAAGTATTTGGATTTGCTTGATCTTTGCAAGAACAACATAATTCCAAGAGCACATCATGCTTTTTATTATCTCTTGCCTTACGAATAGTTTATGTTATACCTTTGTAGGAACAATTTCTTCTGAATGAAATAAATTTGTCAGTTTCCAAATGCAATGTTCGTGTCAGTTTCCAAATGCAATGATTACAATGTTAAAGATAAATCATGAGATTTTCAGCCTAGTAAAAACTTTCTTATCTTATACAAAAATTTAGGCATTGTCATCATCCTGAAATTATTGGTATAGTTGTGGGTGTAGGATATATGACAAACCTTAACCTTTGTTATATAACTTTTATTATCTTTGTTCATAAGGATATTTACTTGAAACTTGGTATACATATTCAGTATCAAAAGGGTGATTAATACTAGAAAAATAACTATAAATGCAATTTTGTAAGATTTATGTCCCTTTTCATATAGGGACATTTTCACTATCCAACACCTACAACTGATAATAGCCTTTGCATTTTGTGCTCTTGTTTCAAATTTTATTTGGTGTATGAGGTCTTTTTGATAAAGCAAATACAAATCAGGAAATTGTGATCATATAAAAGATAATTATGGGATTAATTAGTGAAACCTTTCTTACAAGAAACTGTTAGTATCAATGTCTTGGATGAAAGTTACTTCAAACTCTATTGTTCTGATTCAAATTTGTTAAAATCAAAATTCCTTTGTTCCTTTTTGTCTTGTATCAATTATGTATAATAAAGTTTAATAGTTTGCATTCCTTTTGTTTGTCTATATCAAAAACTTTTCATCACTATAATGTTTATATTACCTTATTCAGTTTTTTTCTAGCAATGGTATAGAGTTTTCGAATAGAAAACTTTTACATTCACTCATATATCATTCAAAACCCTGGCAATATTAATAAAAGAAAAATGATAAAAGATATAAAGACTAATTTAAGACTAGTGAACAAAAATATCTATGTTTTAGGAGATATTAAATGAGTTACAACTGTTTTGCATTAAGCTTTTTTTCCGAATTAAACAGTTTTTTTATGCAAAAGGGTTGTAACTCAAACTTTTGCAAATATCTAATTTCAGAAAATATTTTTCAGCTTTACTAAAGCAATTATTCGGATAATATTAAAAATTAAATCTAAACTTGCCTGTTTCTGAATAGAAATACTATTTTTTCCCTAATATTCAGTTTTTTCCTTCTCCTGTAAAAAAGTTCCAAAGTGAGTTACAACCGTTTTGCACTAAGCCCGCGATATATAATTAACTTAGCTTGCGTTTAATAAATTTCGGAGAAAGTGATTTGATCTGAATCTCCAAGCTAATGATTGTCTTTTTTGCATTTGGTTCATTTCTAAAGCTATTCACAAATAAGTTGAATCAAATAAGGTAAGTTTGACTAACTTGGCAATAAAATCGGAAAATTATAAAATTGCAAAACGCGTTGAGACTCCATGAAATGTAACTAAAATGTGCAAAACACATTATGTTATAAAGTTGCAAAATGTAATTAATATGTTTTTTTTTTATCAATTTCAGATCAATATGAAATGATACTTAATATTTACTTGAATGGCGCTTAATAAATTTGGGAGAAGCTTGATTTGATCCTTATTTTTTAATTGACGTTTGTAGTTTTGTCATCTGATTCAACTCTTAAGTATTATACAATTAACTTGGTTCGTATAAGATATTTTCGACTGAAATTGATGAAAAAAAATATCGAAAATAAAAGGATCAACAAGAGGAACATGATGGTCATTCATCCCTGCCCTGAGTATGATGGCTCAAAGCTTTATGATATATCCGAAATACACCTTATCATTTGGGGGAAGATTTTTAAAGATTTTCTCCTTTTATCCTGGTATATTGAAGATCCTACCATTTAGAACTAAATTCCAGAGTACGGTAATTCTTTGAAGCCTTTTGGTAGTAGCATACTAAATATCATAGCTCTAGGCCTAATGGTTAAGGAGAAGATATCCTTCTTTTATGCCTATGTTAAATCAGGGATCGCACAGAAAATGGCTTATTTTCAAAATACGGTAATTCTATGAAGTATTTTGGTACAGGGACAATAGGTAATGATACATACCAAATATTAAAGCTATAAGTCTTAGAATTTGGGACAAGAAGACATTCAAAGATTTCTCTCTTTATTCATATGTAATATATATAAGGGATCACACATGAACGGGCTAATTTTAAGAGTGGGGTAATTAATTGAAATACTTTGGTAAAGGGCCAATAGACTTTGATACATACAAAACATCAAGGCCATATCTTTTGGGAGAAAAAGACATACAAAGATAACCCTGTTTATCTCCATACAAAATTAAGGGTCGTACCAAAAATGTGCTTATTTTCAGAGTGCGATGTTTCTTGGGAGATTTTAATAAATGGACAATAGCTTACAAATTGTACCAAATATCAAAGCTTTAAGCCTTATGGTTTGGGAGGAGAAATTTTTCAAAGATTTCGTTCTTTATTTCTATGTAAGATCATGGATCAAAAAGAAAATGACTAATTTTCAAGATACCGTAACTCTTTGAAGTATATTTTGGTAGATGGTCAATAGATGGTGATTTATACCAAATATCAAAGCTCTAAGCCTAGGGGTTTAGGACAGGCGATTTTAAAGATTTCCTTCTATATTTCTATTTAAAATCAGGTATCGCACAGAAAAGGGCTAATTTTCAGAGTAGGGCAATTCTTTGATGTATTTTGGGGACCAGAAGATGATGATTTATGCCAAATATCAAAGTTCTGTGCTTCAAGGTTTGAAAAGAGAAGATTGATCAATTTATTTTTACGTTCTTTGTGGATTTCACTTCTTAGAAGTATTTTCTAAGAGCATGACCTAAGGACCAATACTGTTAATTTTGATTGATATTCCATGGTTAGTTTAGGAGGAGAAAACTTTTTTGTAATTGTGACCGGACGGAGGGACAGATTGACGGACAGACAGACGGACGGATGACGGATGATGACCGATCACAATAGCTCGCCGAGAGCAATTGATGCTCAGGTGAGCTAAAGAAAAAAAAAAGAAACATTATTAAATAATAAAGATCAAGTTACCTTTTATCTCAAATTTATCAAGCGCCTTTCCTGCAAAAAGACGAATATAAGGAGTTATTAAAGGTTAATTAATGATACATGTAGCATCAATTGATTTAGTAATTGTGGTAGAAATATACAGATTTGTAGGTGTATTTCTTCTCAATGTAATGGTCTTTACGTGAAGAAAAATGTTTAGATAAATTCTCTGTTACTTGAAGGTTTCATTTTCGTTTCAAACATTCTCAGCCATGCAATTGTCTTTTTGAGCGGTTTAGACCGCTGGCTGGTTTTTGAGATTGTTTTTGCGTTTTTTTAAGATTTAAGTTTTGTAATGATTTAATTTTGAGTTTTAACATGACAGCGCTGAACTTAGAATATTGCGATGAGTCCTTAACGCACGGACTGAATGGGATTGTCTTAACACTTAGTACTCTAGTTGATCATTTAAACGCCAAGAAGCTTGGTTATTGAAACCAGAATCTTCAAAATCGCCGTATCGTTGACAAATGACCAAAACATAAAATTGAATAGGGTCAATTAATTGACTGCAAATGTAAAATTTATTACCCATTTAAACTTTTTCTTTAACATGCAAATGGGCCAATACATGCAGAATAATTGTACAATAAATAGGGTTTGCCTTCTATGAAACATAAATGATAATAAAATGTATATATAAATTCACAATACATTGTGTTTATATTCTAGCATGCATTAAATGAATGAACGATAAAATGTAGCGATTAATGCTCCATTAATTCACAAAATGATCAGTTGTACCTAAGCAATAAACAATAATCTATCTTTTATTTGCTATCAACATTTTAAATGATTTCGACCACCCCCCCATCCCCCATTAAAAAGTCCATTTAAAAGTAGGAGCACTACCGACGTTTTGCTATAGGTTCTAGATAATGAAACAAGAGTTAGGTTATAGGATTTTAACTTAACAAAATTTGACCTTCATTATTGGGATACACATGCCTCAAGTGCAGTGCCTTGCTAATTTCAATATGTACAAGGGTGTAATTTGTTATGAAAAATAAGATCATGAGTTAAAGGCTATGTCAAAACTTGACCTTTGACTATGACTTTGACCTTGAGAGGAGAAGCCTAGTTAAGATATCAAATTGTACTTGTGTGTAAAAAATCAGGAAATCAGACCATATGAATAAGAGACTAAGGCAAGGCTATTATTGATAAATCAATGAAACAGGACGTTGAAAATAAATAAATATAGACAAATTCGAAAATTTGTCTTTTGACCTTTGGTCACGTTGATCTTAAAAACATAACATAACACATTCTTTATTTAACTAAATCATGTACAACACACAATAGGGAATTACAAACAGGATTGAATAGAGTTTGAAATAATGATTGGACCTTCAAATTTAAGATTGAGAAAATCAGAAAGAGAGAAAATCATTATAGTCAGTATAATAAGTGCTTTATATAAGTATGTAGAAACATTTTCCAAGTTGTGGGGATTTGTTCTTCATTTTAGGTGAACAGCAAAGGTCACGTTTCTACAAGTGGCTATGCCACAAGCGGAAATGTATCTATTTATGTTCCCGAAATCTACATTCGATATATACGGTTGAGCACAGTTATGTATAAGTTGAAGTTTTCACATGTCATTATCTTTTAAAGGAGTTCTGGGAATTGACTATATTTTAATAACTTGGCACCCACTTGAAAACAATCGCACAAAGACGGCTTTATTCAAGCTGTAGATACAATGCTCCAGTAAGTCAGCGACAACATAGATTCTATTACCAACAGCCATTTAATTCTTACAGTCTGACCATGGGTGTAGAGAGAATCGTAAAAGGTGCTGTTACAACTTTAATAGCCAACTTATATATCACGGTGTTTTCGATTCGCAGTAAAGTAGGGGCCTGAAATCAGCACAGCAAACTCGCTCTTATCAATATGTAGAAGTTAGTATCCCATGATGTCAATTATTTCTAAGTTGATATCAATGACTCATAAGACGAGCTAAAGTAATTAGATAACCTTCCCGATAAACAACGGAGCTAAAATGTGCTAAAACCTGAACCAGAAATAAGTAATTGACAAACTGCTCCCCGCCCTCTTACAACTTAGGCCCCGCCAATTGTCTCCAACAGGAAGTTCAACTTCGATTTTAAAAGGCGTTATATTGAAAAGATATATGGCAAGCGGCATGAAAAAAAAACAGTAAATTGGTTGTTTGGTGGCCCAAAGTCTTAAATACAGCTTGAATAAGCTATAGTTACGATGTTTAAGAAGCTTAACAAAATAGCGGTCGATGTCGGAGTTTAAAGCTTTATTCCGGGCTGAATGAGTAATTTGATAGGTAGATTGATTCCTTGAACGACAGTCGCGATTTGTCATTTCACTGACGAGTCCTTTCAGCAAACTAGATGTGATAACTTTGAGTAGGGCTTTAGTCGATTTTGTAAATGTTACATTACTGGAATGTTCTCTTGAATTGCATGCTTTGTATATTAACTACCATTATACACAGAGGAACTATGTCTTTATTTGTCTAATATATTGATTGTTTATATAGCGTTGACCTCGCATTTCATTTCTTATTTTCAATGACTGCCTACCTGAAAGAAATAGGGATGTTCATTATATATTGCAAAAGTACAGTGTATTGCTAAAACATAGCACGTTTGCTCATAAGAAATAAAGCAATTTCCAATACTATGTAAATGATTTAACCCCATCTATTTAAGAAATTATCATAATCTTTCATCTATCCCATGGCGTTATATGAACTTTAAGCTTTAAAAGAAATTCATCTTATACATCGTATATGTGTTTTCATTTTCTTACAAAAGAAGAATTGGTATCATTGATGTAAAATAATAATAACAAAACCATAAGATATATGCTTAGGAAAGAACAGCTGAAATTGCATATATTTCACCGATAATCGAAGTTTTCAAGTTTCGATTACTGTTGCTGTCCTTTAAATTTATAGGGGATATTATGTTATCATAGAGATACAGCATCTGGTATTTGCTTAGAGCTGCGGAGAAAAAAAAAAAGATATTTCACGAGACCGAAGGAATATCAAATTTTTCTCCGCAGCGAGAAGCAAATATAAGATGTTGTATTGCACTCATGTACTCATACCGTAATATACCATTTATAATATACTTATTTTTAATAATTAAATTCAATGCATAATAATGAAAGGGTATTTCCCTTCTTTCGTACCATACTGATAACGTTTATCCGTATTATTACGTCATTCACATAAAGAAAAATGGCGTCATCTTAGACTATATATAAATATATATATTGACAAGAAATATGTATAGGTATGTAATAAAATAGGATACACAGATCCTTCCGTTTACCCCCCCCCATCTTCTCTCTCTCTCTATCTATCAAGATAATGTCTAAGTACAGAGTTTCCATTTACGACGTAAAAGTATCTGTATACGCATGAAAATCAGCTCGGACGCAAATTTGGAGTACTCGTCGCGTCCATGGGACGCAAAATAAAATGAATGGCAAAAACAATGTATTTTCATAAATCTTACGCAGAAACGTCAGATAACTAGCGAAAACAATCCAAAATGTTTCAAAGTACAACAGATTTGAAGGAAGGTCACCGGTTTTCCAAAGTTACTATAAATAGACTTCGCCAACGTCCCATCGAAAAGTTGCGATTGTTGGGATTCCCGCTTTTTCGTCTGGTACCTGAACTGTCTGAAATACTATTTTGTGGGCAATTTAATTTAAAACCAACTGTTACTTTCATTTTGTAAATAATAATGGCTTCTCCAGCCAAGAAACACTCGCGGTCTTTTCAAGACCAGTGGCTTGCCGACCCGGCGTTCAAAGACTGGCTTATAAAAGACGAGTCAGGTTCGTCTGCTGTTCGAAATGAAGTGCAGTAGGGTACCCTATTTGTTGTGAAACTAAGCAGAAGAACATTTTTACTACGGGCTGCACTGACTTTCAGGTATGAAGCAGAAGACAATTTTCATTTGACATATCACGGCGTTAGTATAGCGTCGAAAGGTTTTCCTTTGCTTGTAAGAGCTGCCGTAAATATTACTTTTGAAAATAATGTTAGGAAGCATTTCTTTTTGTCATATTGACTTCAAAGTAAATATTTGTTGTTTGTTTGTTTGTTTGTTTATCCATTACCAGAAGGCTAAATTTTAGGTTGGTCCAATATGAAAGCTGCTGCAGATCACAAAATTTGTGTTTACTTGGGTATAAAACTTGAGAATATCTCAGAAAACATTGAGGCAAATTGAGAAAATGCTTATTATTAGCAGTTTCTTCTTTTGCTTCAATGTTTCCCCATGCCACTTTTACTGGGAATATCAAAACTAGGTCTTGTTTGGGATAGGGTTATTAAGCCCGTTCAAGTACAACAATTAATTAGAAGATGATTTGTGGAAGTCAAAATTGGACTCAACTGAAAGTGGTTGGGACTCAACTTTTTCTACGGCACTGGGTCCAAGGGACTCAATATTTTTTTATGTAAATGGAAACACTGATGTCTGAAGAAATATTCATTTGTTTGAATTTCTTTTATGTTGAAGAATAAAGGTCTATTAGAACTGACCAAATTTTGAAAAACCTGTTTACAATAATGAAACAACTCAGTTGAAAACAGATGTGTCATTGAAATTACATGTTGGTGAGAAGGAGAGATGTTTGTGAAATATTTTGAAACTTAAAATACAATGATTTGACAATAATTAATGGCGTGTTAAAATTATATTTGTAATGGATCTATAAAAGTATTTATAATGTCTTGATATGCCCATTTAAGGATGTTATTCGTCATTAAAGACAAGACAGATATTAAAATGACTTCATATATATTCTCTGTTCATCAACAACGTTGAGCATTCAAAAAAAAAAAAAAAAAAAATGGGAAATGGTAATCAGCTACTGCAGATAATGTCTATTTACTTCTTTGTTTAAATGGGGTTAGCGCGGCTTTTAAAATTATCCAGTCATATCGTGGCGGCTGGAGCACCTAACAATAGATCCTGGTATATCTCGCACCAGTAACACCATTACAACCCTTCTACCCTCCAGCAGCTATCCTACAGAGGTTTACGATTATCCACCAATTGGTGAGAGACTTTCTTTGGCAAGGTTATGTGCCGCCGCCGAGTGTCGAACCCATGACACCCCATAATTGTAGATAAAGTCTATCAAAACACTACATATTTTGCCCCAATTTGTTTTAATATATCAGATAGTTTAATTGTGTTACTCCCGTACTCTTTTTTTTTTTACATTTTTGACATTTTATCTGAAATTGAACTAATCTGATTTCTCATTTCTTGATTTTCAACTTCACACTGACTGAAATTGTCAGTAATAATCCACGACAACCAAAATACATTCACCATTCGGAATTGGGTCTAGAAAATCAGCAGCTAAATGTCCCAAAGGAGCGTCCGGGAACTCTCTCCTAATTCCATGTTGGATAACAATATATACCTATATGAAATATACTTGTTTCATGCAAAAATGACATAATTCCAAGTTGTTACTTGAGATGACATTCAAAATTTGGTCTGGTTCAGCAATATTCAGTAAACCAAGATATTCAGCTGTTCGTTTCCCTAACAACAGTTTTCTTGAACCTTCAGCCCCAATGACCTACCTTGGAAAATGGCGTCAGCATCAAACGCATCAGTCACAGTAAATGGCGTTTTGCTTCCATATGTCTTGGGGACAGAGTTTACCTTGCTTTTGGAAAACCCCTTTCTGATAAAATCTGGAATAATACATAGAAAATATAGATAACCTTATATAATTTATAGTTTTTATTTGACTATTTTTAGAATGCGACACACTCTTTTAGATGAAAGTCAAATAGGTTACAAAATTGTGGAAATATGGTCATGTTTTAAAAGAACATTTTACAAACTTGAAGATTTGTAAAGAAAAAGAATGATATTTGAATTCATTCGTGAAAATGTGGGGATTCGTCATATTTTGATATGATACTATCGTATGAGGAATATGAGGTATTGATACTGGACTACCAACATCCTGAAGAGAGAAGGGATATTGTAAAATATAGAATACGACAAGATGGATGTACAACCAGTAACTAAAAGCTGGATAGAACCACATTCTTTCGTAAACATTCATGAACTTAACAATTCCTTGATGTGTATTGAAACTATCTTACCGTAAAGAACAGGAAAGGAGTCTAGATTAAAAATACTCAGGTGCTATATTTTTGCTACAGCGCAATGTAGACATAATGTTTCTTTGAGAAGTTGCATACAAAAAAGAAATTTACAGTTCGCCCGTTTGACAGCACCCCAACCCACCACTATATATATTTACCTTTTTTCCGTTCGGAAAACCTAGTTCAAACTTTTATAAACAAGGCAAAATCACATTCAAAATATGAAATCATTAAGCCTCTTGGTTTGTCGAAAAAAGACTTTCAAAGATTTCCTTCTGTATAAAATAACGTGCACTCAGGTAGTGCCAAAATAAGACCACAGGAGTATCACTGTGACAATTTAGTCAACGAGACAATGTCTCATACAAAATAAAACCTATAGTCCACAAGACACTGTGCCCAATCGATTTTAAGGCGAAAAGTGCATTGCGGGCCCAGATTTTTCTTTTCAACATATGCTGCAGAATTGTTGCGGACAAATCTCAAGGGTCCTTTCCACGCTAGCTTTTGGGCCCGAGTTATTTGCCCTTGACTTGTATATGATAATTTCACTGAAAACGCACTAGATGAGCTTTACACTAGTTTTGACTTTTATCGGTGAATATGTTGTTAAATGATGTTACTTATTGTAATCCAGACTAAATTTCACACAAGTTGATATGACTAAAACGGAGCTTCTTAAAATAACAATGATATAGAGATATGACAAAGCTGAATAATGTATGAAATTAACTGAGTGTCGGGATTTAAAAAAGTCGCCCAATTACTTTTTCTTATTTTCAAATAGTTTAGACCCTATCTTATATTTCCTTATGCAAAAACCAGGGTACTTTTCTAGGGAATTTCGTATATCACCTTAAACCTTCCACCTTGTAAAAAGTGTTTTAAGAATTTTCACTATCCTTTTCTTAACCGTTTACTATAAAATCCCTGGTTTTTACGGCACTGATTTTTGATTGAAGAACATTAATTTATTACTAGATTTCCGATCTATAACTAATACCTAGTAGACTTAAAAACAAGAAAAGATTATCATGGCAATTTTTTTACGCTCATCGGAGAACAAAATGCTAAAAATGAGGTATTGTGATCGGCCATCATACGGCATCCGTCGCCAAACGATTTCTTCAAATATCTTCTACTTCTAGACCACTGGTCATATCGAGCTGAAATTAGGCAGAACTTTTCCATTGGTGAATCTCTACTAATGTTGATAAAGGAATTGAAGTCTGAGAACATGTGGTTGTAAAACAAAGGCTGAAAATGAGAAAAATAGAAATCTCTTTGAGAAACCATAAGGTCTGAAGGTTCTAACTTTTGTATGTGACATTATCTGATGACCCTCTAGTAAAGTTGCTGTAATAAAGCCCTGGTATTTTCATTTAGAAATTTGCTATGGTTGTAGCGGGCTTGGTCATTTATAAGTAAACAGATGAAGATAGTTTATACTTTATTTCGTTACATCTTCAACATCGTAAGAACTACAAAGATAGAATAAAATATAATAAGTAAAAGTGCGTTCTCAAAAATTCTAAAGGATCTTGAAGAATGTCTGCAACACCGATGCAAGTGCCTATAGATTACATATGCACTTACAGCAGTATTGCGTCCACCAGTCAAGAAGTAACCCAAAAGCGACCATGAAATTCTTTGGCTTATAGATAAAAATCAAACATTTGCAGCAGAGGTCAATACTTCCAAAATAACAGTCTATCAATACCATGTTTGAATATTACTACCAAAATTGCTTTTAGAACCAAATTACCCAATCATAAACCAAATAATGCATGAAATAACGTTACTTGAATATCATCTAAAAGTTCTCAATTGCTATAGATCAGGTCAACTATGCGAACGGACTAGAAAAGCAATACATGTGTAGAACAATGAAATTGTGTCATCTTACATTATGACCTTACGTTACTTCGTCAGTAATTGAACATTAAAGAATCGTTAAACTAAACCAGTAAAGGTTCATATGATATAACATCGCATTACGATTGAAAATCTCAACTTTCTAAATCTGACGAAAACATGTTCCAGTCTACTTTCACTTTTGCATCGACCTTTAGACGGACTGCAGACAACTTGCACAGCTTAGCCAGTGGACAGGTTCATATATATCGTTCGTTAAAGACTTTGTATACATTATTACGTTAACTTTTTTGCCTGACCAAGACGCTAAAGAACATATCTAAAGAAATAAGATCTTGCATTCCTTTACATTTTGAATTGCGTTGCGTTTTTGCTGCGCATGTCTAGGGTTTGTAGACTGGAAATTTAAACTTCAAATATAGTCTTGTTCCCTTGAAAATTAGACTTGAACTTTTACATTTTCATCAAGCAATTTCTCCTTTTCATTCTTTTTTTTTAAACTATTTTGGACTAGCCTTTAGATTCAAAAGCAAAAGCATATTCTGAACAATATATAGATTAGGATTTTGTCTTTCAACAGTCCTACAGCTCAGTTTTTTCAACGTTCCTTTTGGATTACACAAAAACATATGTAAGTTCATGTATTGTTGTATCTCATGATTGTCTATATACAGAGTCCTTTATCTCTATTTGTCAGTATCCCTAATTATTACTGAGAACTTTCATTGAACACAACAAGTTTATGTATGCTACGCTCAATCTCCGATTGAGAATGACTCATTTTTAGTTTCACACGACGTACAAGATTATCATCGTCAACTTGTGTTGGTACCACTCTGGCCAAGGGCCAACTACAGCGTGGTAGGTCTATATCCTTAAAGAGCACAATATCACCAACTTGTACATTTCGTTGCGGTCTATGCATCTTTTGACGAAGGGGGGTCTGACTCATATACTCTCGTTTCCATCGCGACCAAAATTGTTCCAAGAGATATTGAACACGCCTCCAACGTTTTCTTACGTACAAGTCTTCTTTTACAAACTTTCCAGGTGGGGGTTGAGGTAACACTGATTTGGCTGTTAAAATGTGATTAGGAGTCGGTGGCTCTAAGGCCTTTGGATCATTGACATCAGTGACATTAAGAGGCCTTGAGTTCACAATCGACATGACTTCATAAAAAAGTGTTCTCAATTAAGAAACATCTAAACGACCTTGACTCAGGGATAGCCCAGATTTAAGCACATTTCTAACTGTCCTAATTTGTTTCTCTTTATTAATCTATTGTCAAGTTCATTCTTGGCTCCTACAAAGTTTGTTCCTTGGTCTGATCTAATTTGTCTCACAGGCCCTCGAGTTGCTATGAAACAGCGTAAACAATTAATAAATGCATCTGTGGTCATGTCATCGAGCATTTCTATATGAATCGCACGGGAACACATACACGTGATTATAAGGCCATAGCGTTTTACCTCTGTTCGTCCTTGTTTCACAATGAATGGTCCAAAACAGTCCATACCACAGTATGTGAATGGTGGAGAAGGTTCGACGCGATCCTCTGGCAGATCAGCCATTTGTTGCATTTCAGTTGGTCGCCTTAATTTTCTAAAAATAACACACTGTTTGATAAAGTTCGCGACAACCTTACTTCCTTTCAGTATCCAAATCCACAGGATCGAAGTTCATTCAAAGTCATCCCGCGTCCTGAGTGTTTTGTTTTTTCATGAACATATGCGATAATCAACCTGGTCACGTGGTCATCTTTCGGTAGAATAATTGGATGTCTAAAATGAGAATCAAACTTTGCTTTACGCAATCTCCCACCAACACATAACAGTACATCTTTTAGAATTGGATCAAGTGGGTACATCTTATGACTCTTTGGTAAACAACCCTTTGTTCTAAGATGAGTAATGGTACTTTCAAATACGCGATGTTGTACAAACTTGAGAATATGATTTTCGGCACTCTGTCTTACTTCAACGGTTGGTTGATGTGTACCCTTTTCACCATTTGCCAAACGCCGCAATCTCGCTATTACAGATACTGTAGTATTCCATTTTGAAAATCGATTAATACCATCTAGAACTGATGGAACTTCCTCGGTCTTGGAACTCAAGGTTCGTACAATATTGATTTCTGGGTCACCAAGTGCAATTCTGTTATCACAGGTTGAGTCTAAAATTCTCTATTCCAAAGAAATGAAGGACCCTTAGCCATTCTGAACTTGAAATACTTGTAGTGCTTATTCCGCTTGATGCAATGTCTGCTGGATTGTGTTCAGAGCAGATATAAAACCATTGTCTGGGTTCTGTTACCTCATGTATCAATTGAATCCGGTTGGCTACGAACACATGGAACCTTTTTTCTTCATTGTTAATGTAGCCTAGTACAACACGTAAATCAGTCCAAAAGTACTCAGTGTCAATATGAAAGGTGAGTTCTCCCTTTAAAAATTTGCTCATTTTTGCAGAAAGTACCGCTGCTGTCAGTTCTAATCTAGGTATGCTCACTAGTTAAAGAAGGGCAACTCTAGCCTTTCCAAGCAAGAATGCACAGGGTACCTTACTTTCACCTACAAATCTTATATATGAGCGTTGTCCATAGCCATAGCTACTGGCAGCAGAAAAATGAAAAAAGGTGCTAGAAATCCTAAAGGATCGAAAATAGATGCGACCATAGATAACAAGTTTTTTTCTGGTGGTGTTTTTATGATCATTAATCTTCACTTCAAACTCAAAATTATCATCATGTAAACACCATTTCACACCAAGAGCTCTCTCTTTGGGTAATGTTTCTCTCGTTAAGTCCAAATCCTTTACTTTTGCAGCTCTTTCAGTGGCTGGAATAGACTCCATTACTGCCTTACTGTTGGATACAAACTTGTGTAGCCTCAAACCACCATCCTTGCAAATCTCTCTAGCTTCTTCTATAATTTCAACAGCTTCTTCTACAGTCTCTAGACTAGTTAAACCATCACCGACATAAAAGTCTTTTTTTATCATTTCTGCTGCTTTCGGAAACTGGTCTTCATGATTTCTGGCTAGGAACTTTAGCCCATAATTGGCACATCCAGGAGATGAGGTTGTTCCAAATAATCTATCAGGAGATTTTTACTGTCTCCATCCTCCCACCATAGGAATCGAAGATAATCTCTGTCCTCCTTGCATATTGTAAATTGGTGAAACATGCCTTCTATGTCACGCATAATAGCAATAGGATGTTCTCAAAAACGGCAAAGAACACCAATAAGGTTGTTTCGTAAGGTCGGGCCCTGTCAACTGATGATCTTTTAGTGATGTATTGCTAAACCTTGCAGAACAGTTAAAAAAACACACGAATTTTGTCTTTCTTTTGTGGATGATAAACTGCGTGATGAGGAATATACCAAATGCTACCTTCTATACTTTTATCACTCACCCTTTCTGCTTCACCTCTTTCAATAAGACCCTTCATATATTGTGTATAGTGGTTACTATATTTTTGATCTTTCAATTTTCTCTTCAGATGGTTCAAACGTGTCAAAGCAAGATACCTGTTGTTGGGCAACTCTGGTCTTTCTTTAAATGGAAGAGGCATCTCCAAGTGCTTATTGTCACATTCAAGAAAGTTGTTTTCCATAATACTTAGGAACTGGATGTCATTCTGTGATACCTTTTTATCCATGACAGTGTCATTTGCAAAATCTTTTTCAAGTGCATGAATTAAGTCTCTTGGAGGGCATGCTGGAATCTCTTTTGTGTGAACTTTTGCACGATGACAACTTACTTTTGGGATAACTTCTTCTCCAGTAAAATAACCTATTACACTCCAGCCTAACAATGTTTGGACTGCATACGGTTCGTTGTCGTGACCTGTAATTACATTTATGGGAGTAAGAGCTTTCGGACAGTTGTACCCACTAAAAAGTCCCACTTCACAAGACTGTAAAGGCTGAATTTTATCTGATAATGGCGTTAAGTCGGGCCATCGTTTAATACTTTCACTCTGAGGAATGTGTGACCGGTCAACTGGAATGAAGTCTCTAGTATATGCATGACTAATAATCACATGATCTGCTGAGTCAAATGACCTTACTTTTAGGCAAGAAACCCTTGAGCTGTCAATTTGAGCATTTTTAGAAGTCATTGTTGACAAACTTAATTTGATTTTCTGAGTTTTCAGATCTAGGGCCTTGGCTGTTTCATCCAATATAAATGTTGTGTCACTTTGTGTATCTAACATCACATATGTCAGAATTTCACGTGAATGGTTTTCTTGAGATGAGACCCAAACCGGTACTATCATTGACGTACTAAATGTTTCACAAGGAGTAGTCGCGGAATTATTGCAAACCTGCTTCACGCCTGTTTGATTTTCTTGTTGGTTTTGAATGGGTCTATTTTCATGAAGACAAGTCGGATTTTTTTCTAACAGACACCACATGTGTGTTTCCTTTTACAATCCTTGTTTAAGTGGCCCTTTCTCAAACAACCAAGACACAAATCTTTATTCTTTACAACTTCACGTTTTTTGTCAAGACTCAAGTTTAGAAATTGCTCTCACTTGAAGATGTAGTGATACACGTTACAATATGCACACACCGTTTTGTATTGATGCCCTTTATTTGTCAAATTATTACTGCAATCAACACCTGTGACAAAAGTTCTGAAGCCTGATGTTGGTTTTCGAGGGTCCTGAGTTTTTGGGGGTTTAAGATTTTTCTTATCATGCGATGACATTGCATACAATGATGTGATTGGGTAACAGGCCACTTTAGCCTCCTTCAATACAAAATCTACAAATCTCGAGAAGATTGGATATTCTCCAGTAGACTCCATTATCTCTGTGACAGTCCTATTCCATATCAATATGGCCCAATCTGGCAAATTGCACATTAATTTCTGATTTTCATTGCAGTCATTTAGAATGGACAAATTTGGTATGTGAGACATAGAATCTTTGCAGCTTCTTAAAAAGTCGCCAAAGTTTCTAAGTGCTAAAGGATCTTTGGGACTTATTTTCGGCCGTTGATCGAGTTTGTTTCTGAACGCTTTTTGCACAACATATGGATGACCATATCTTTCATCCAAGACATTAAAGGCACAGATACGGTATTACTGTAGAAGTAGAAGTAGCCCTCTATAGCTTGACGCGCTGGTTTACCTGTTTATCGTTTTAAGTAAAATATTTTTTCTTCTTGTGAGACACATTTACGTTCAATAAGAGTCTTTCAATAAAAGGAACTTTTCCACTCAATATAGTAAAGCGGATCACCAACAAAAACATTAGGCTCTGGTACTGGAAGTCTGTTCAAATTTATTGATTCTGCTAGTGTTTGGGCAAATGCTTGTTCATTATTTGTATTTTGTTGATCACCATAGTCAGTACGATCAAATAGCTTGTGTTTGTCATGATTTGGGTTTTCAGTTTTGATTTCTTTGGGCTTATGTGATTTGTTTACATAAATTAGTTCTATTCGATCACCATTAAGTGCTTGTAAGCATTCATTTTGGCCTGTGCAATTTTCACTTTCTTTAATGCCTCAAGATATCTTAAATTATTGTATTGTTTTTCTAATTGTACTTTATGGTCACTTATCAAGCTTTTCGATGGCTGCGTTTTGTCTCTGTTCTTCTAAGTGGTGCTCGTACTCAGCTTGTTGCACATGCAGATCAGCAGCAGCTTCCAATAATTTAGTTGAAACCATAGAATTCCGAGAACCCTGGGTCATTGAACTGAAAACAAATTTAGCATAGGAGTTTTCCTTCATGGCAGAAAATCTTTGAACTTCCTTGTCACGTTCATATTCAACGACTTCACCAATTCGATCATCAATAACACATAAATCTCTTTAGAGACTGCTGAACATGCGTCTATTTTTCTCACAAGCTCTGGTGGCGGTGATGCGTTTCTTCTATTGTCATTAAAGTCACTAAGAACTCTACTCTCTTTGTTTCTAAAGTCACTACTTAAGGCATCTAATTCCAACTCCAAGATATTTTCTTTAAGGGATTTTCTGGCATTTCGTGCGGTGTTTTTCCACAGGTCATATGTTTTATATAGTCTTTCAAGAGTCTTTGACCTAATAGCTTCCTGATATTCTGACATCTTTTCTGTTAACTTTCTTTCTCTATCAGACCTTCTTGGTTCGACATCTTTATCTATCACAGTTTCCTCATCGCCTGTTGAGTTTGAATTGACTTCAGACATCTGAACGTCTCCATTACCTTCAGCCATGTTTGTTTATATTTCAATCCATGCAGCAAAAGTTCTTACTGTAGCGGGCTTGTTCATTTATAAGTGTACAGATGAAGAAGACAGTTTATACTTTATTTCGTTACATCTTCAACATCGTAAGAACTACAAAGATAGAATAAAGTATAATAAGTAAAAGTGCGTTCTCACAAATTCTAAAGGATCTTGAAGAATGTCTGCAACACCGTTGCAAGTGCCTATAGATCATATATGCACTTACAGCAGTATTGCATCCACAAGTCAAGAAGCAGCCCAAAAGCGACCATGAAATTCTTTGGCTGATAGATAAAAATCAAACATTTGCAGCAGAGGTCAATACTTCCAAAATAACAGTCTATCAATATCATGTTTGAATTTTACTACCAAAATTGCTTTTCGAACCAAATTACCCAATTATAAACCAAATAATGCATGAAATAATGTTACTAGAATATCATCTAAAAGTTCTCAATTGCTATAGATCAGGTCAACTATGCGAACGGACTAGAAAAGCAATACATGTGTAGAACAATGAAATTATGTCATCTTACATTATGACCTTACGTTACTTCGTCAGTAATTGGACATTAAAGAAGCGTTGAACTAAACCAGTAAAGGTTCATATGATATAACATCGCAATAAGATTGAAAACCTCAACGTTCTAAATCTGACGAAAACATGTTCCAGTCTACTTTCACTTTTGCATCGACCTTTAGACGGACTACAGACAACTTGCACAGCTTAGCCAATGGACAGGTTCATATATATCGTTCGTTAAAGACTTTGTATACATTATTACGCTAACTTTTTTGCCTGACCAAGACGCTAACGAACATATTCAAAGAAATAAGATCTTGCATTCCTTTACATTTTGTATTGCGTTGCGTTTTTACTGCGCATGTCTAGGGTTTGTAGACAGGAAATTTAAACTTCAAATATAGTCTAGTTCCCTTAAAAATTAGAATTGACCTTTAAAAGACGTTTGAAAAATTTTAACTGCTTAGCTGCAGTTACAATGGTGTTTTAATAATGGTCGGGAGTCAGTTAAAATTTACCCTTAGGTGGGAAGGCCGGTTTCCATTTTGACAGAAGAGAACGTTTCTACTGCGAAATCGGTTTTTTTTTGTTGTTGTTGAAGACGCACGTATACTGTGAAGATCTTGCGACTCAGGCTTCGTAAGATCTGCAGGCCCAGGGTGCTCCATTTGCTTACTGACTAGAAGAAATAAGTCGTTTAGATAAGGTAGGTACTAGTGATAAAACCTGGATATATCATTTCAACCCGATTCTAAGGCTGATAATTATGTTTGAGTTTCCTCTGAGGGCGACAGCCTTATTTTTGCGCGCCATTGCAATACATCATATCACATGTTGTATGCAATATTCATTGACTCCTAACCTAAACTTCAATCATTGGATGTCATGAGTTCGATTCCTGGCGGCGGCACATATCCTGTCCGACACTTGTCTCTTACCAATCGGTGGATAAACCTATGTGGAAAAGCAGCTGGAGGCTTGGAAAGGATGTAGTGGTAGTACAAATAATTTTACACAATTATTCTCTAGCATGAATAGATGTACCACTTGAAACAAATATTCATAGCTCCAAGGTCAAGGTCACATCCTAAGGTCTAAAGTTAAAATCAAGCATGTCCAGAGCATAGCTCCTTCAATTATAGATGGAATACAACATAACATGTTAAAATCGTTCTCAGTAATGAGCAGATGTGTAATTTGAAAAAAAAAAAAAGAAATGATACGGTCACAGCTTAAAGTTTAAAATTAAAATTAAGCATGTCTGGAGCATCGATCCTTAAATTGTGAATTTGTTTCGAAATAACTTTGCACAATTGTTCTCTATTGTTAGTTGATGTTCCATTTGAAACACTTTTTCAGATAGCTTCAAGGTCAAGTTCACAGCTAAAGGATGTACATTAAAATTTTGCATGTCTGGAATACAGCAAGTATGTTCCCTATCTGCGTCTATCGGTCCGCCCGAACCCTCTTCCCTGTTAATTTTATACTTTTTGTAACAGGGCTATACTCGGGGAGCATGATCCGTCTCTGATGGCTCTTTTTTTCTAACATTAATCACCTTTTTCATCGACGCAACATCTAACCGAAGAACAGAAAATAAGATGCCTGTAAATTATTCAAAGATTCATATCTGTATAACGCTTTTAAGTGTCGAACTGAATTACTTAAAGATGGTGTATAGCACATGTATTTTGATATACTTTTGTTTGCCTATGATTAGCCTGAGAATATGGCCTTTTTTCTAAACATCAAAAATCTAAATATTTCAGTATAGGTTTTACATTAGTGAATTTCAAATTTACTGTACCTATTTTTTTCTTCAAGCTGTATTTGCACGTGTTTAGAAATGGCAGTGATACAGGTAAATGGAAATTTGTTGAGTGTCAAAACTACCATATCATTTATTACTTCTATATCGATTTAGGAAGGCAGTATGCAAGCTTCTCAATCCCTTTTAAAGATGCAAATAGATAAACAATCAAAATGAGTTTTTGTCGTTAAATCGAAGTACTTACTTTCACAATATCATATTCATTACTCATTTATTCTTATTTTGTAAAGGAACGTCATGTCCATTATTCCAAACTCCCCCGAATGAGAGAATAGTATCGAGGTATATAAATCATAGAACATACACATTGTTCTCTTGATTAAGTCATAATGTAGATATGTCACTCTTGTCGTGATATATGAAATGTATTTTGTAGTTTTGGCCGGTGGCCTTATAATTGCAGAATAAATGTCATGTTATGTTTACTAGATGGTAACGACATATGATGTGATTCAAAAGAAATAGCCAAATCAGTGAATAGAGTAGGACATAGGAGAATATTTTTCCTCAGTGAGATTAAAACATGTTTTTGTGGACAGGTAGATATCCGTCTGTGCATACTAAATGAATACCAAACGGCGAAGGAATTTTTAATGCAGCATATTCCATATGTAAACCTGTCTTTCCAACATCTAATTCAACATTGATAAATTGCTATTTGTAATCAGGTTTAGTGTGAATTTAAACACCCGAGAACCATTCTAAAAGAGCGATGGATTTCCTTGCATTTGTACTTGGCCTTTCTAACAAAGATTCATTCAGCCGAATTAGACAGCCTGCTTTTCCTGTCCAAGAATCCTGCATGAATCGTGGATTAAAACTGAAATCTGACAACATAATTTTGTTAGAATTCATACCAACATATTTCAATTAACAAATACAAAATCTCACAAACGTCCCATCCGTAATACTTAAACTCCGGCTGCTCATATTTTTATCCCCCGCCGTTTCGGCGAAGGGGATATAGTAATGGTCTCCGTCCGTCATTCTGTCCTTCCGTCCTTCCGTCATTCCGTCCTTCCGTCTCTAAACTTGTCCGGAGCATATCTCTCAAAGTATAATTGAAATCAACTTGAAACTTCGATAGATCTCATTGAGGAGAAATGCAGTGCACAAGAACCACAACTCTTGCTTGAATGATTTTGGAGTTATTGCCCTTTGTTGTTTTAAAGACTAAGTTTTTGTCCGGGGCATATCTCTAAAAGTATAATAGCTTTTAACTTGAAACTTCATAGGTGGATAGATCTCGATGAAGAGAAGTGCAGTGCACAAGAACCACAACCCTTATTTTCATAATTTTGGAATTATTGCCCTTTGTTGTTTAAAAAGACTTGGATTATGTCCTGACCCTATCTCTGAAAGTATAATAGCTATTATCGAACCCATTGAGAAGAAATGCAGTGCACAAGAAGCCTAAATCTAACTTGCTTCAGTTTACCATCAAGCTTTTACGGCGGGGGAACGCCATGTCCGATATGGCTCTTCTTACACTATGCATAAAGACTCTTATTTTAGATATTTCGGCAAAACTTACTTTATAAATAAAAGGTAAATGCCGTATCTTGAACACCCTAATTTAATGATACATCAATGTAGCAAAAAATCGGATCTCGACACATTAACGGATCTTGGCTGTAAATAGTAAGGTTGAATGATATTGTTAATTCCTGTGGGAGGTGAAACCTGATCTCCGGCTTTTAAGTTTAGAATTTCTTTAGTTTTGCGATGAAACGTCTTAACTACTGCGTATCCAAGCTGTAGTTAAGACGTTTAAATCGCCCACAAATCACTTTATTATCATTATTTTGTTATTATGTAATTAGCCATGAATGCAATATCACATCATTTAATATACAAGTCGAACTTCCTGACTGAGCTCAGTGTGCGTGGGCAACGACACGTCAAATTGTCCAAATTGTACCGCTTCAACGACACACATGGTACTTCTTCTTTTGACAGAAGAGTTAAATTAAACGAGAAATTCCTGTCCCAGTTTCGGTCTCTAGAAGGTGTCGATACTCGATAGTTACGGATTTAAATCCCGGTCGCCCGTCTTGTCACTTTGGTTTGTCCTTAGGCAAGGCATTCAAAACTGAATACAGGTATCTGTGAGATTCATTATAAAATTTTGCTTTATTCGCTTGAATGGATTTAACGCCACTTTCAACAGTATTTCAGTGATATCGCGGCGGTTGCCATGGTGGACGTAACCATGGTTTCCTGGTATTTCTCACACAAGTACTACCACTACATCCTTTCCGAGCCTCAAGCTGCTCAACCCACATGGGTTTTCGGTTATCCACCGATCGGTTTTAGGCCGATGCGGAAAGATATTTATCAAAAGAATCTATGCAAACACACATTCTGTCGTCTATCGGTAAAGAAAAATTTGATGCATATCGCGATAGTTTTATATGAAGTAGATTGATTGTTCGTCCTCCGGAATTCAAAGAACCGACGTAATGTAGCGACTGTTCTCTGAAAATCTGTTTGATTTGTATAATGCTTTACCAAATTAGTAGGTCTTGTCACAAATTCCGGAGATAATAATAAAAAGACGAAAATATATTGCTTGTATTTATTATATAGCGCAGAGAGTGAAAGAATAGCCAGAGCCTTTCATAATAGGGGTATTAGTTAATGGATCGCCAGCCACGCCCACTGACTCCGACAGGGTAGTTCGACTTGGATGTTTTTGGATAATTTGGAAAATTAATGGTAAGTAACGTGTAACAAAATGTAAAGTTGGTGACCTAAATGTCGTAACTGCAGCTTGAGTAATCTGTAGTTACGTCATGTAAGTCGCAAAACCTACAAAATGCCTCACATAAATGTCGGTTTTCAGACTTCCATTGCCGGTCAAAATCTTTGAATTGATTGGTGTGTTGATTTTCTGATTAATAATGCGATCTGTCAATACCTTACGTTATTGATACTCATTAAAATCGTCTTCATGTAACGATTCATCATGTTTGCATTCATAACAAGAATTGGTGCATTTCTTTTGACCTAAGATGATTTAATACTTAAATGCCTAAGACAAACATTCGGTCCAAGTTTAATGACATTAGACACAAACATGTTTATTGCAGAGAGAGGATTTCCCTTTTACTTCACTTTAGTTTTTACCACAATTGATCCAATATTCGATATGTCTATCGTTTCATATAATAGAATAGTATATTCAAATAAAACTCTTTATTATATACCTATAAATTATATGAATGAAAATCTGGCTATCTAATACAACTCGACAGAAAAAATCAATATTCGGCGTGTATCAAAAAAAAAACGTATTCGTCGAGTACTGTAAAACACGGACTACTTTTTTGTGAATTGGTGTTCAAAAGTTGAATACTGTTGTTGCCGATGATTCTAACATGATACCAGATATAGACCAATCTAGTGTTTCGGAGTTCAACTCTGAATTAAACTGTCAAATTACTGAAAATGAAGTCTTAAGATGCATAATTAATCTCAAACAAAATCAAGCTTGTGCGTCTGATATAATCTTGAAAGAATTCCTAAAAAATTTCCCACACTATCTGCCTATACAAAGTTATTCAACTTAGTTTTTGAATCTGGTTTTATACCAGAGGAGTGGTCTCAGGGGATTTACAAAAATAAGGGTGACAGAGGTAATTCTGATAACTACAGAGGAATCACTATTTTCAGTTTCTTTGGTAAGTTATTTACAGCTGTACTAAATAATTGGCTAAATCGGTATCTCGAAAATATGAACATACTATGTGAAGAGCAAGCTGGCTTCCGCAAACAGTATAGTATTACTAATCTCGTTTTTAACCTTAAATGCTTAATTGACCTTTATTTATACAGAGTTAAAGAATTATATTGCGCTTTCACTGATTATAAGAAAGCATTTGACTCAATTAATCGTTCTTACCTATGGCAAAAACTTATTTTCCATAATATTGATGGCAAAATGTTCAGAATTATCCATAGTCTATATTCCCATGCAAAGTCTTGTGTCAAATCCGAAAATATCAAGTCTGCGTCATTTTCAAGTAATATAGGTGTCCGCCATGGAATACGTATCCCTAGTATTGTTCTCGTTATTTTTGAATGATTTGTTAGATTCATCTCCCATGCTTATGATGGTTTCACTTATTTTAATGATATTGTGAAATTCATGTTAAGCAATGAACAGGTCGAAGTCTGTTTCAAATTATACATTTTACTGTATGCAGACGATACTGTTATTTTTGCTGAATCTGACAAAGAACTACAAGCTGGTTTGAATGCTATTTTTTTATATTGTAAGTCTTGGGATTTGGAAGTTAATCCTACAAAGACTAAAGTCACTATTTTGTCTAATAAAAAAAAAACTGCAACAACGGCCTTTCTTTACTTACAATGGTCATGAACTCCAAATGGATGATAGTTTTGTTTATCTTGGAGTACAGTTTTCTTACAATGGTCGCTTTCTTTCTCATAATAGAAGACTAGTTGACCGTGTTCGTAAATCCATGTTTGCTGTCCTTCGTAAATGTAGGAACCTCAATTTACCTATAGACCTTCAACTTCTACTATTTGATTCTTTAGTTTCACCAGTTTCACTCTATGGCTCAGACGGAACTGGGTTTGAGAACTGTGCAATCCTTGAAAAACTATGTCTTGAGTTTTATAAAATAATACTTAAAGCCAAGAAATCTACACCAAACATTATATTATATGGTGAACTTGGACGTTACCCAATTGAAATTTTTGTTCAATCTAGAAGGATTGGTTTATGGCAAAGAATTATAAATGGTAAGCATGACAAAATTTCTCATTAACTTTATGAGATTTTCCTTAAAATGCACGAGAAGAACTATTTTCATTCTAAATGGCTGTTAAGTATCAAAAATATTTTGCAAGAAACGGACAGGTTTAAACTTTGGCTCAATCAAAATTATGTATCTCCAAAGGTATTTCAAAAGCTGTCAAATTAGCGTTTTTTGAAAATTATAAGGAGCTATACGAAAGAACTGTTTCGAATCGTCTAAATATCTTAACTACAGAATCTACAAACATTCTTTTGGGTGTGAAAAGTATTTCAATATCTTGCCAATTGATCTAGCTCTTTCATATATTCATTTCGAACTATGAATCATAGATTCCCCATT
The DNA here is from genome assembly GCA_946902895.1 of Fragum fragum. Taxonomy (NCBI): domain Eukaryota; kingdom Metazoa; phylum Mollusca; class Bivalvia; order Cardiida; family Cardiidae; genus Fragum; species Fragum fragum. The sequence continues at coordinate 26,570,364 of OX336377.1, read as the reverse complement.
GAATGGGGTAGATTTCTAGGTACTGCACGTGATGACGGAATATGCGAGCTTTGTTTTCTGAAAAAACTTGGTGATAAGTACCACTATCTTATGGAATGTACTTATTTTGGAGATTAAAGAAAGATATATTTGCCAAGAAATCTGTACAAAAAGCCTTCTTATATTATTAAATTTGAAAATATTATGGGTACATGTGATTGTCACCTTCTTTTCAAGATCTCAAAATATTGTAAGGTTATGCTTAAAACTTTTCTTGAAATATACAATAACATTTAACCATTTAAACTGTAGTTTTAGTTGTCAGACTTTAACACTCTAGTCAGTGATTTGAAATAAGTGATATATATATAGAACTCTTTTAAGACACTTGAATACATGTATATTGTATTGAGTCGGATATTAGGCTGAAAGCTTCAGCCTTTTTAACCTAAACATGTGGATGGTGTGGGACCTTTGTGGGTGTGCATATTCTGTACATCACTGGTCCTAGGCCTGTCCTGAAATCAATCCCCTTTTGAACTAATGATTGAGTCTTAGTCAACACATCGCCACTCCATTCAGAATCAACCGACCAATCATATCGCTGCTTCTGCCCGGTACTGTGATACTTAACATATACTTATGGATAGGTGTTCTGTTTGGGGTGAATGAATGAATAGAGTTTTATGGCCCGTCGACAACTAAGGTCATGTTGGGCGCATTACAAGTAAATGAAAAGGTGACTTTGAGTAAAAACAGAGATGGATCTAAACAGTAAAATGTAGAATCAAATAACAATAGTATAATTATAACTAACAATCAATTACTAAAACCGATCTATACGAACAATAAAAATCTGGACAATCATGAACAGGTCTATAATTGCTTACAAGAACCTAAAATCATATTTTGCTGTACAAATTGATGGCTTTCAGGAAGTCAAAAATAAGTTCGATTCTGACGCTTTCAAATAGCTGCCTCATACTGTCAGCCTTGAAATATTGATCTCTGTACATAGAAAAATCAATACAATCTATAAAAATATGTTTGACAGTAAGAGGAGCGTCGCATGGAATACACATTGGAGGTTCGTCTCCTTTGAGAAGAAATGAATGCGTCAAGTAAGTATGACCAATGCGTAAACGGGCCAAAATGATTTCTTCTCGGCGATTTGATCTATAGCCCGGTAGCCATTCACCAAGACACTGTTTAATAGTATAAAGTTTGTTATCTTGGTTTGCGGGATCGTCCCAACAATTCTGCCAGACATCCTGAATAAAATGATGTATTAAAGGTTTAAAATCACTGAAAGGAACTTCAAAAGGTAAAACATCAAGTGATAATGCCTCCTTGGCAGCCTTATCTGCCTCTTCATTACCACGAATACCAATGTGGCTAGGGAGCCAGCAAAAAACGAGATCAACATCATGAAGTTCAGCCATTTTGTCTAATAATCTAACTATAAGGGGATTGTCAGTTTTCTCATGTTCAATCGCTTGCATACTTGACATAGAGTCAGTGAAAAGTATGTAGCGAGAGAAGCGCTCTATGATTATGTGATCGAGTGCGAGATCAATCGCCTTAAGCTCGGCTGAAAAAGTAGAAGAGTTGTTAGGTAAACGGAATTGATACTTTTCGCCCTCTAATATAGTGGCTGAGGCAACTTTTTTATCGATCTTGGAACCATCAGTGTAAATCTCTTCGTACGAAGCGAATCTCTCTTTGATTTCTAGAAACTTAGTTTTAAAAACGGTTGGATCTGTTGTATCCTTTTTGCTGGAAGCGAGATCGTAAAGAAACGTGGGGCTTTCGCAGGTCCACAAGGGAACATTAGGAACAATGTGTTCCGCTACGTCTTCTAGATCAAAATCTAGAGCGTTCACATCAGCTTCACAACGTAAACTAAAGGGAAGTATAGGATTCTTTTTCTTTTCAAAGTCTTCTCTGTGCTTGGGTTCAGACACAACTCTGTGAGTAGGATTATTAGGATTTGATTGAAGTTTTAAATAGTATTGCAATGACAGCTTCTTTCGACGTAGATTTAAAGATGGTTCATTAGCTTCAGTGTACAGACTATTTACTGGTGATGTTCTAAAAGCGCCTAGCGCTAAGCGCAATCCTTGATTATGAATAGAATCAAGTTTGCGAAGGTATGAGGGGCGTGCTGAGCCATAAACAGCACAGCCATAATCCAACTTGGATCTAACAAGCGACCTGTAAAGTCGCAATAAAACTTTTTTATCGGCTCCCCAGTCCATATGGGACACAACACGTAAAAGATTTAGAGCTTTTTGGCACTTATTGCTCAAGTTATCTATGTGTGGACGAAACGAAAGTTTAGAGTCGAAGAGAAGTCCTAAAAATTTGAACTCTGGAACAACTTCTATTGGCACTCCGTCTAGCTCTAGTTCGGGATCAGGGTGCAATTTCCGTGATTGACAAAAGTGCATACATTTGGTTTTTGTCTTTGAAAACTTGAAGCCGTTTTCATTCGACCATTTAGAAAGGTTATTTAAGACCTGTTGTAATTGCCTTTCAATGGTACACATATGTTTTGATCTGTAACAGATACAGAAATCATCAACATACAGAAAGCATTCGATGCCAGGACAAACAGTTTTAACAATGTTATTAATTTTGACACTAAATAGTGTCACGGACAAAATACTTCCTTGGGGTACTCCCATTTCTTGTTCATGGGGATCTGAAAACGTATCCCCAACCCGGACTCTAAACTGACGTTCGTCTAAAAATGCAGAAATGAAATAAGCAAGGCGACCTCGAATACCGAAATCAAAGAGGTCATTCATAATTCCATACTTCCAAGTGGTATCATAAGCACTTTCAAGATCGAAAAAGACAGAAACAACATGTTCTTTCTTTATAAAAGCTTCTCGAATAAAAGTCTCGAAGCGGACAAGATGATCAAGAGTGCTTCTCTGTTTACGAAAGCCACTTTGGACTGACGTGATAAGGTTGTTCTTTTCAAGAAACCAAACAAGACGGTCGTTAACCATTCTTTCCATTGTTTTACAAATACAACTAGTTAAGGCTATAGGGCGATAATTTGAAGGATTTGTAGAATCTTTACCTGGTTTAGGTATTGGAATGACAACGGCTTCCCGCCAAGATGCTGGAAGTATTCCCGTTTGCCAAACCTGATTAAAGATTCGAAGTAAACAAGTGAGCGAACGGGACGGCAAGTGTTTAAGGAATTGATAATGAATATTATCAGATCCTACCGCAGTGTCATGACACTTTTTTAAAGCCTTCTTCAACTCCTTAACTGAAAAGTCTCTATTGTAGTGTTCTAAGTTCTTAGAACTGAAATTAAGCTTAGACTTTTCCTTTTCAGCTTGAAATTTTTGAAATGTGGAGGAATAATTGGAAGAAGAGGACTTCTTGGCAAAAGTATCTGCCAAGACATTAGCAATGTCATGTTTGGAAGTAACAGAGGTATTATGATCAGTTTTTAAATGACCAACACCAAGTGACGTGTTCTTCCCACTGATTTTTCTCACCATATCCCATGTCTTTTTGACAGATGATCTGGAATTCAATCCAGAAACATACTGTCTCCAAGACGAACGCTTGCTTTGTTTAATAGTTCGACGAGCTTTCGCGCGTGCAATTTTGAACTTATATAAGTTTTCCTTTGTAGGTCTCAGATCAAATGACCTCAGAGCAGATTTTCGCTCATCTATAGCCTTTTTGCAATCTTCGTTAAACCATGGTCTGTTTGGAAATTTAGGGTCAGGCGAAGTTTTTGGGATAGATCCTTCAGCAGCCGTATAAAGTAAAGATGTGAAAAGCTCTGCGGAGTTTTCACAACCGTCAAAAGCTTCTTGATTTATTGACTGTTCGCAGGTAGTTTTAAATAGTTCCCAATTAGCTTTATGGAGTTTCCACCGCCTTGGGCGTTCTTGAACCGAAGGTCCTAGTTCAGATATATGAATAGGAAAATGATCACTACCATGAAGATCAGAGTCCACTTTCCAGCTAAAAGCCGGGAAAATGTCTGGAGTGCAAATAGTTAAATCAAGTGAAGAATATGAACCAGTTGCTGGATGATGATAAGTTGGGGATTTATCATTTAATAAAACAAGATCATGATTTGATATGAAGTCTTCAATAATACGACCTTTGTTGTCTGTATGGGAACATCCCCAAAGCGTGTGGTGAGAATTGAAATCTCCCATTAATATATAAGGCTTGGGTAATTGTTCGACAAGATCGTCTAGTTTCCTACGACTGATAGGAGAACTAGGTGGAAGATAGATTGAACACAGTGTTATTGTTTTATTAATAGATACGCTAATAGCAACAGCTTGTAGCGTAGTATTAAGAGGAATAGTGCGATGAGGAACACTGTTGTTAACAATGATTCCGACACCGCCCGAAGCTTTCTCAATACCTACCAAATTTTTCAAATAGCAAGAGTGATACTTTAAAGAGAATTTATCAGTATCTTTTAAAAAGGTCTCTTGCAAACAGATTGCAACTGGCTTTCCATTAGAAACTAATAGATTCATTTCTTCAAAATTAGCTTTGATGCTGCGACAATTCCATTGAATAATATTGTTCGCCATATTGAAAGTCAAGGGGAGAAATATACCAAAGACTAATGGAAGTATGAAATTTATTTCTTTAGATGTGAAAGATTAATAATGTTTTTGCCTTGCTTATTCTCTTTGGAGTCTGCATCAGCTGGTTCATCCGTCATCATGTCTTCATCAAGACTTTGATAACGGTTGAACTGTTGGATTGGATCATCAGATCCTTTCGGTTGACGTTCCGAATTTCTATTTCGGGGAGAACTATTTCTCCTCCTATTAGGCACAACAAAATTATTTGGTTTTTCATTTGAACTATCTTTGATAACGGGTTTGGATTGGACATTGGAATGATTTTGTTTAACGATATCTGTTGTTGTAGGTGCAGGTACTGTTGAGGAATTTGGTCTAGGAGTAGTTTGTGAACTTGTCTTGTCTGAGGTTGATTTAGGCTCTTTATTATTTGGTGTTTCATTGGTAATAGGTGATTGGGATTTGGTTTCAGTCAATTTTGGAAAGAGCTTCAAAATTTCGTCCTTCTTTTCCGGAAAAATAACACAGAGTTTGCCAAATATATCCTTGCAGTTTTGACATTCACTTTCGCCTGATTTGACTGGTCTAACAGCATTTGCGTAAGAATTGGAAAGATTAATGCGATTTTCAACAATTCCACGAGCTTCGGCAAATGACAAACTTTCTTTAAATTTAATGGTCACGATTTCCTTTTCCTTTTTCCATATATGACAAGTCCTAGACGTTGACAGATGATTTCCTCCACAATTAATACATTTCATGGTACCAGTGCAGTGATCTGGATCTTCGTTATGATCCTTCTCTGGTAAACCACAACGTCTACAGAGTAGCGTTTTTATACACCTCTTTTCGTGATGGCCGAACTTAAAGCACCTATAGCATTGCAGTGGGTTTGGAATATATAAGTCCACCCTTACATTCAGGTATCCTACACGAACGGACTTTGGCAAAATGGCTGTTTGGAACGTTAAAACTATGGTATTAGTGGTTTTCTTTTGGCCTTCCCTATAAATAGTTATACGCTTTGCTTCTATTACATTCTGGTCTGACAGTTCTTTAACAATTTCCTCCTCTGAGACTCCCTGTAAATCGGGGCACCTTATCAGACCTTTAGACCTGTTTAACGTCTCGTGTGGAGTGCAATCAACCCATCTGTCAAAGAACCTCTCCATTTTCTGCAGATTTTCTGCTTGCTGTGGCCTTTCGACCTCAACAAGCAGACCACCAGAGCGAAGCTTTTTTACAGATTTCATTCTGCCAGCGCATGACGTCAGCACTTTGTCAATTACAAAAGGCGAAAGTATATTGAGAGGTTGTGATGCATCTCGCTGTTGAATTATAAGAAATCTTGGGAAAACTTTGTTAACGTTTTGCGAGTCCGTTTCCGTCCCAATGTCGTCACCGTTTTTTCGCTTTTTACAGTTTAAATTTTGTTGGGAAGCCATGATAGTTTTTAATCGTTTCGTCATCCAGGGGCCCCACCCTCCACGGAGTCCTACAAGGGGGCAAAACAGGAACGGCGATCCAGCTCCCTATGCCAAGGATACCCAGATGATATACTCAGGCAAGCAAAGGTCCAAGGCCCGACACAGAAGAACATGGACACTCCCCAAGGCAAGGGTTACGCCATGCAAGTCTGCACCCGACGCAAGAACCCAAAATCACCCAATTAGCCCATAAGCCTATATAGACTAGAAAACAAAATACTGTTAAAATAGAAAAGATATGACACGGGCACATGAAAAGTTGTACTACAAATAGGTACAAAACATGTCATACAAATTGGAATGCTATCATATATGATATGACAAAGTGAAAGAAAACTTGTGCCAAAACACAAACTGACTGAAATGATAGCTAATGGTTATATAACAACAGTAGTCAATGCCCTAGTCTAAAACGACCAGCCGATTGCCTAGACCGGGCCCATCCAGGCTCCCGTTTTACCGAAGCCGAGGCCAAAGCAGCGTGTTGAGAAGCTGGAGATCCCTGGGCTTCTCTCAACTACCAGGACCCTCTTTTCCGGCTTTACGAGTCTCCACCCACGGCAAACAGGCGGGCCCATTCGGTGGGGTCTTACCACTCTACAGGACGGCAGCCAGCGATTTCTATCCCCCCGCCGGCTGGGGGCACTGTTTGGGGTGGTTGTGGCTGTTGGTTTAACCCATTCCCACACAGTGAAATACTATACCAGTCCAGATTGGGAGAGGTTGCGGACGGCAATTTAGAATTGTTGAATTTTTGAAATCTTTGTCTTTTGGGGTGGAAGGAGTGTGGATGGTAAAGAAATTGCTTGTAACAGGCAATTTCTTCATTGTCCACAATGTTTTCCAAAGCTTTTACATTGAGGGGCGTTTAAAAGCGTCTATGTGGGAGTAGGTTAAGTAAATATATTAACCATATACATGTAGGTATATCTCTATACTTGAAGACAACAGTAGGGCTTTCTTTAAACTTTATACTAGCCTTTCAAAATATGGTCATTCATTCCGAGTATGGGTACATCAATTGTACCATTCCTACTTACTGATGACGTCTGGGACTCTAAGGGAGAAAACGTTTGAGGTATTTTTGGGTTTGAGTTGATTTGTTTGTTTCAAGCCATTTCTTCATTTCCCTCAATATTTTGCATTTTCAAGTTCTTTGGTTACATACAAATTCAAACTTTAGGGTTGGAAAAGTCAGATATTTAGTTGTCTAACAACAGGCTATTTGGTAATAAAGTTTGTAAGATTATCAAGCGCCTTTTATACCGAGTTTCATAGTGAACCAAGAGATTATCTATTCACGATTATGGCTAGCTGTTAGTTTTTGATATGCATTGTTTGTAACTTTCCTCAGTTATGATGTTCAAGTATTTTGACTTGTGCCCCAGTTAGGGGCGAGAGTCGATAATAAAACTTTGAAAACTTTGGAACCTTTGTTCGGTTGTTTTTTTTTTTGGAAAGTTGGTTACTTCTTAATCATTTAAGAGGATTTTCTTTATATCATGTCCTAAAGGTATATAATTAAAGGAATATTACAACAGCGTGTTTTTTCTATTTGTTGTTATCGTGTTCTCGAAACGTGTGTAGGTATTTTTATTGGATTCGACGTTCATTCTCACTCAATGAAAAATACCTACACACGATTCTCGAACACATTAACAACAAATAGAAAAACACACTATTGTTATATTCCCTATGAATTGCTCATAGGTTTTTTCACGAGATTCGATAAAGTGACATGACTAAATACTAGGTACCTCTTGCAATGGCGTTTATTTCAATTTTATTGGACAAATCAATTTAAGTTTCATGAACGAAGAATTCGGTGTTTCAAGAATTTTAACACTTATAAAAACCCAACAACCATTATTAGATAGTTTTATGTCAATTAATTTCCAGTATGGGCAATTGTTTCCAAAGAAACCAGCGTAAGTACAAATATTTTTGGAGAACGCATCACCTCGGATTTAATTCTGTAAAATGTAATTTGGCAAAACATTAACCTCGCTGTGTACGCTTACAATGAAAGCCTTATGTCGTGAACACTAGAATTTATGAATCGCTATTCACGCCAATTGCCCTCCGACAGGCAATTTCACTTAGATATTAAACGGTGTTATCTTACAAAATATATGGAAAGTAACATTTAACAAAAAATGAATGATAGGTTGGCGACCTTAGAGTGCGTTGTGTCTAAAAGTATAAATAAGCTGTAGTTAAAACATTTGAGTCTCAAAACCAACAAGAGTACTTAACATGAATGTGTCAAGTTCAATGCTGGTCTGAATAAATGATTTGATTGGTCGACCTATTTCTTGATTGACTACGCAATTTGCTAATTTTGAGAATTAAACACTAATTTCCTGCTTTTCAAAATTTTAGGCCAGTCCAAATTCATAGGTATTGCAGACAAACATTCAAAGTGGATTTTAGTTGACGAATAACCATTCAGTAGGGTAGAAAATTGTTACAAGCTTGTTACAAGCAATTTCTTCTTTTCTACTGTGTTTTCTCAATTATAAATTCACAGGGCCCTAATAGCTTAACAGGAAAGGGTTAAAGGAAAAAGTGAAAGGGGACACAAGGAAGGGGGATTAGGACCTGGATACATCTTAACAAAAACAGTCTAAACATAGCTCGCCGAATACCGCCAATTAAAAAGATAATAACTATTCGGCTAAAAAATGTCAACATAACAAGAAATTTCGTCAAATCATGGAGCGCATTAATCAAGTCTTGTGAAACTAACACGAAAAGCAAATTCTGAAATGGAAACAGTAGCAACCCCAACAGATAGTAAAGCTTATGCAGCACCTCGCCCTCTTTCTCCTATCACCATTTTCTGAAATAAACAAAACAGATGATGAGAATACTGTGGCTTTCTTTTCAAATTAGACAAGATGAAATATGATTGACCGATCACATCATTACTTATTCGAAGCAGGTATATTTACAGGTATCTACGAAATTTGTGTTTAACAGTTTTTGATGCTTGCTTAGCAAATATCCTTACTACAGCTAATGCTGTAATTAGACATTTAGTTTACTAGCCAATAACTCTCTATTTGTTCTATCCCCAGGAACAATTAAAACAACAATTTGCCAGTTGAGCCTGCCAACTTTTTTCTTCAACCACGCCCGCTTACTCCAAACAGGAAGTCCCGCTTCGATATTCAAAGTGGTTATTTTGCAAAATTTATGGTAACAGGCGACAAAAATGAAAAAAGTTGGTTGGCGACCTAAACGTCGCCAAACCAACAAAAAGGTTAACACAAATGACTGCAAATGTCGGAGTTAATAGTCATTTCTGGTCTTAATGAATGATTTCGTTGGTTGATTGGTTATTTGATTGACAGCCGCGATTGGTCAATTGAAGTGGCTGGAGATATACCGTTCATAGTTTTAATGGTTGTGTTCTCTACGAATTAAAATAAAAGGATTTTCTTTACGAGAAAACTTATCTCTTAAACAGAATTTGCATTAACTTCGATAACAAACTTTACACCAATAAGGCGTAAAAAAATGCTGTGTTTCCGCTAACCCGACCGACCTTGTTTCTGACCCCCGACTCTGCTGTTTTTATCGGCAAAATGAAAAAAATAAAAAATTAAATGCCCGACCCATCCTTATTTTCGTCCGACCCATGAAATTCTAAAAATGTACGTTTTTATTACATTTCGGTAGTTTTTCCGTTTGCTGCGTTCGGGGTTACTCTTCCTGAGTTACTCAGGGCTTTACAATGTTTACGGAAGAATCGTCGCTGTAAATGCAAATGTCAAGAAGACTATGAAGTGAATACGTAACCCAGATAATGAGAAAGCGCTTCCAAATCACATAATCTAAAAATAAAAAATAACGATTTACCTACCTACCCAGTATTTTCCGCAATTTTCCGCAGCAAAAATTAAAAAAAAAAAAAAAAAAAAAGATTCGCCTACCCACCCTCTTTTTTTCTAGCCTGTTAGCGGAAATACAGCTATTTTTTTAGGCCTTTAGTAATCATTCAAAATTAAGCTGGTCCTTTAAAAAGGAGTCATCAGGTTAGTTTAAAAAATAAACCTTTTCAGCTGTAGTGCATAACACATAGAGGTCAGGATAAAGACATTTCACTTTCTGAAAATCTTCTGAATTAAAACGTTCATACATTAGAAATAAACATTGCCTGATCTTGTTTCATTTCCAAATGAAATTTTGGAGTTCCTAGACGGCCCCTTCTAGCATCATTGGTGACAGACTTAAAGGAAATATTTTGACTAGATGTACCTCAAAGAAATGAAAAGTTATAACCGAACAACAAAGAAACGTTTTAGCACCCAAATCGTTCAACATTCCTGAGTATTCCGATTTTACAATTTCGGCAAAATATGACATTGAACTCAACATCAGCTTTTGCCCATTATTAAAACAAGTAGCCAAAAAGAGCATATACCGCTCCACTTGCTGAAATATGTATGCGATGTACTTCATTTCCCGTGATGTTCTTTAACCATTAAGACAAACTTTTTTTTTAATTTCTTAAGCTCGAAATTGCCATCTGAAAGAACAATCATTTTCAAAGTTTTAAGTATAAATTGTTGGTGCCTATTGGTTAAATAAGCCCTCAACGCCCGCGTTTCTTCAATGGACCAAATTTAGTTTGACGTTTTTGTGATCAACCAATTATGCATGTAGTATGAACAAATGTTAGATCTGGGGTATAAAGGACTTGATTCATGTGTATGCCATTTTTACCAAATAGTAATGTGTCCCTCTTAGACCATAAATCAAACATATTCCAATAACTACACTCGTGTGCCAAATTATTGTCCACAAACGTGGCCGACGCCGTTTTTTTCTCTTAATTTAATTAGAAACAATAATAAATGTAATGTAAATAGATAGTCCTACATATTAATAGGACAAATTTTCATGGTAGGATAGTATGTCTACATCTATTTTTGGTTCAAGGGAAGTAAATTGTTTACATGTAAAATTTCGTCTGCTGTCAAGATGGGGTTGAGAGGTAAAGATCTGACACCTACTCAAGAGTTAATTGTTTGTCTGAACAAAGCTATTAAAACAATTCTTAAATAGCAAAGTTGTTAGAAATAAGTAGATTTACAGTGTGCAAATTCTCAAAAAGACTTATAGAGAGGGAAAATATTGAAAATGTCAAAGAAAGTGGAAGAAGGGGAAAGAGTGGAAGAAAACATAAGTCCATTGATAGAACTGATCGGCTCCTCTTAAATGTGGTAAAATGTAACCGAAGAAAAAGTTTATCCGAAATTACTTCTTTATTCAATGAAAGTACATCTCAAAAACTATCTAAGAGGACAGTCAAGAGAAGATTGCATGGAAATGGTTATCATAGAAGGGTCGTAAAAAAGCTACTACCATCTCTGCTAGAAACAGAATTAAGAGACGGACCTTCAGCAGATCCTATCTTCACTGGACAACTGAAAGAAGTTGGGCCAACATCACTTTTTCTGAGGAAACCCAGGTTGTTATAGGAAAGAATAAGAGGATTAATGTTTGGCTTAAAATGAGGAGAAGTGGAGACCTAGGTGTTTAGGTGTGCACAGTGACAAGTCAGTTCCAGTGTTGAGTGTCATGTTTTGGGGGTGCATAAGTTTTGAAGATGTTGGGACATTTTCAGCGGTTGAAGGTAATATAAATTCTACAAAGTAGATTGAAGTTCTTGACAGTCAACTTTGGCCAGTTTTAGCAAAACTTCCAGCTAAGAGACAGTATATTTTTCAAGAAGACAATGCTACTATACATACTTCAAGAGAAACTTCTAAATGGAAAAGAGATAATAACATTCCTACAATGATTTGGCCCCTACAGTCCCCTGACATTAATATTATTTAGAATGTGTGGAGAACCTTGAAAATTAAACTTCAAACTAGAGTTACCAGGATTCATTCAAAACAAGACCTTATTGACCATGTTCTCGATGTCTGACAGCCCCCCAGTCCAACATACAAAAAGTCTCTCTATATGACTTTACTCGACGAATGAAAGCTGCTTTAAGAGCAAATGGATGTATCACCAAGTACTGAATATATCAAGTAAGTGTGTGTTATAATTGAAGAGTTATACTTTTCAAAGTTTCTGTTTAGGTTCTTGTTTAATATTTGGCGACCATGTCTGTGGACAATAATTTGGCACTTGAGTGTACATGTTTTTGCAATATTGAAAATAAGCCCCACCCATACTAGGTCTGGGTTTTTTTTCAAATGTTTTTTACCAAATTAAAATCATCTTCTGCAACACTTTCCTCTGGACCAGTCTAAAAAATTTTGTCTGGAAATGGGTTGACCAATTTCCAACATAAACCTGCTTTTTTCAAGCACTTTCCTCTTTTCCACACTGTTTTCTACCCGAAAAGACAAAATGCCTTTAAGTTCCTTCTACTTAAAATTACTGTATGCAACTTCTTTCAATTTTGACTAGTGCGAAAAGTTGCTATAGGGCAATTGGCTTTTTTTCTTTTTTTTTCTTTTTTACTGATCAACAAACTGTGCAAGTCGATATTAACCACACGTCTTTGAAAGATACAAAGGAGATAATTTACTAATCAACTATTTTACAAAATAAAACGTCTTATCTCCCTTCCCACTATTAGTTAAATACAATATAACAACTGCACATGCATGCGGAAAAATGCCCCACCTATTTAAGAATCGCTTTTTTACGTATCCAAATGATTTTATGGAATTAGGTAGACCATTAAACAAGGAATTTCTCCATTGGTTGTCGTGTTCTTTATGGAACATTTTTGTTTAAAGAAATCTTAAAGAGGACCATCAATGGAACAAATCTGTAAATTTGTGAAGAGAAGACTTTAAGAAAAAGCCACGACAGACAGACACTGTGCCATTGCACAAGCTCGGTGGCCTTCAGCCAGTGGTGCTAAAATATCAGCGTTGGCATTCGACCCATTACTAGAATACGAAATTTAAGAGTTGTCAAATCGGAAAGAGGTTGCAGACTACGACTTGAAGGTGGTGAATTCAAGTAGTAATTTTTCACCCTACATCGTTTCAAGGTGCTAAGAAAGAACCTTCTACGATATCATTTCCTACTATGGAAAACTTAAAGAGATTTAAGAGTTGTCAAATCGGAAAGAGGTTGCAGACTACGACTTGAAGGTGGTGAATTCAAGTAGTAATTTTTCACCCTACATCGTTTCAAGGTGCTAAGAAAGAACCTTCTACGATATCATTTCCTACTATGGAAAACTCGACTAATTCCGACAATTCCCCTTTCCGACTTACCAGCTTGTGACTAGTTACTTTTCCTTTTCTAAGAAGATTTAATAAAAATTATAATTCATAAAAATGCGGGATTGTCGCTTATATATTGTGAATTGTTCTCCGCCATGAGTAGATCTGCCATATAAAACTAATGTTGAAAAGCTTGTTGAAAAGATTGGTCACAACTCAAGGTCAAAAGTTTTTCGGGCTCTACATGTTATCCCTGACCGACCTTCCAGTGTTTCAACCACTCTAATGAAAAATGAAATCCGTCTCAGATGAATTCACATATGTCTAAAAGACACGCATTGATACAAGTATGGGATATAACACTGGTTTTTACCGGACGATTAAATGTTACAGTAATAAAAATAAGATCTCATAGATATTTCTTTTACAATTACTAGTATGAAAACAAATGTTGCCTAGATATTTCATACATCATAATCCTTGTAATGGAGTGCATTCGGTCGAATGAAAAATTAAGATAATAACGGCACTCATAAAAGAAGCGGGAAAAGCGACGTAATAATATTCTATAAGTTACACCTTTAAATAATGTACTATATTTCGATATTTCGGCTAATGCCTTTTTCAAGAAATAACACATGGAAATGTCACATTTACATCTTTACATTCTTACTATGCGGCCATATTTTGCGGAAATGGGGTACATTATTTAAAAGTGTTTATTCGATTCCCTTCGGAATATTTTTTGGTCTATAAGTTATGGTTGTCAAAGAAATGACGTCATTTCAAACGAGTTATTTCACTAGTAAAATAATAGAACTTGTTATCCAACCATCGCTAACCACTTCTGGATACAATTATATGAGATATACAAGGAATACCTGTATAATGGTCAAGTGACAATTTTCCAACAAGGTAATAATCTAATACAAGGTTTTGTATTACTACTACATCATTGTATTCCATTTATAACATACTAAAGTATTTTTGACCCTGAAAAATAAATAAACCTACGAAACTTGCCTCGGATGAACCTTTTATGATGATCCTAATAAAGCCAGTTTCTGATCGACGCCATAGTATTCTCATCTAACCATATATGTATCAATTCAGCACAAGTCAGATACTGACTTTTTCTTTGAAGTGAGATTTTTTTCCCGGTTTCAACGAACTTTTTCACGCGGAAATTTGTAGGTATATAACAGGTGCATTTACTTTCAGGAGTTGGTTTTGCCAAGATATTCTTTAAAGTGAACAATTTGATTTAAATATTTGATTTAGCTCCGAACAGACACATGGCTGTTTATATACTATTCAAAATTTGCTAAGGATTTGCTAAGAAACGTGTTTCTTTTTGCCTTGTAGCGTCAAAAGCGTTGATACATTCACCGAATTTTCAACAAATTTTAGGTTGATTTCCGTTTCAAAATAATAGATGGACGTTTAAGACGCCATGTTATTCAAGATGAGATGTATAGGGGCATTGTGGTACTTTATTCTTGGTTATCCTAGAAGCAATGTTGCAAATGTCCTTAGTGCGTCCCAGAGTGTTGCTTTAGAATGTGGAATCGGTTTATAACGACTGCATAGGCATGTTAAGTATTTACATGCTTGGGGTGGGAACACTCAACCAAATGCTTGTGATTAGCAATTTCTTCATTATCTACAATGCTTTTGTGACCCTTAAAAATAAAGATTTTGGGATTTTCAGAAACAAGAAGCTGTCGTCTGCAACTTCTTTGATATAGGACCATTCTAAATTGTTGTGATCTGGTATTGGGGTAACTATTTAATCAGAGTAATCCTTACCCTCAAGGGCATTCTTGTCTGTTTTCCTTGTCATTACAATCCTGGTATTTTTACACATCTTCTGGGATTTAGGGGACAGCAGTTCGCTTGGGACAGTCTCATCTGTAACTTCGTAAGACTGATCGTCGGGGTTCAAAGAAGCTTCTTGGTTTTCCTTTTGAGATAGAGAGAGAGAAAAAAAAAAAAAAACCTTATGACATATGAAACAAGCTTAAAACAAAATATTGTGCTGTCCTCCATACCCCCATATTAGGCCTCTATTTGGTCAAGAGAGGAATTCTATAATCGAGAACAAATGTAAAACTTATTATTAAATTATTTCGACGGTATTCAAAATTCATGTTTCTACAAGAAATTCAATAAAGATGACAAAAATGACAATTATAGTCGGTTGTTTTCAGCTATTTATTTGTTGGAACGTGTTCGTTTGTAACACCCTACATAGAACTACTTGTCTGTTTTTTTGTTTTTTTTTTATTAGTCAAACGGATCTAATGGAACATATTTGACGGGTCGTAGCTGTCTTTCATGAGCTTTAGTTACGACGTTTATATCCCAAATAAACGAATTGCTCATTGTTTATGATCCTAACCTTAAATCATGCAAAATAATGTCATTTGATTGGTCACACTTTTAACACAAATACGACAGCAGCATCTTCGATTCACTACAGCTGTGACAAGTTTTTCACCGTTGTCGTTCTAAGACCTAGTATCAAGCTGTAGTTACAAGCTTTAAGAACGACAACGACGATATAGAGAAGGGGCCTCTTCTGCAGCTCGAAAAGTATCGAACGAGATCAGAATGCACTGATTGCTGGGATGTCAAGGGTTTCAATTTACATTTGAATATATTCGGTAGGTCTGCGATTCTTCTAACCTACCATACCATATACTAATTTTTGAAATACTAACTCGCTTGACCTTTTTTCATAAAGTATCGTTTCACAGAGTTGTCGTGCGGTTAATTTCACCAAATGGCGAAAATTGGCGGTGTCAATCAAAATCGATAGTCCTTTCATATAATCATTTAGACCGGACGGGAAGTTTGAACCCAACATTGGCCGATAATTTTTGGGAAGCATTTTTGTTTGCCTGGCGATTTAAGCATGGGTATGATCGTTTTATTATATACCTTTAAACTTTCCGAGGCTTAATTTCGGCATCCGATACAACTCGACGGGAAAAAAATCCATATTGGCCTAGTACCTCAAATTCGTATTCGTCAAGTACGTTGTGTAATGCAAACGGCAACATATATGATATTTTCGTGTTACACTATAATGAAGTTCAGCTTCATTCATCTTTAAAACAAGCCAATTGTTGGGGTTTCTATTCGTTTTACACATTTGACACTGTCAGTATATTTTTGAATTTGTGTATTGTGCGTACTGAAATTTCGACCAAGAGAAGTTTTAACGCGGCTTTAATATAAACTTCTTGAGTTATAGAGCTCTTACACAGAATGGAGGTACATGTCCATTCCATGCTGGTTATTATTCATAGAGAAGCTTACAGAAGATTTTTCATTATGCTGAAGAATTACAAACTTTGTGAAGATATCCGAGGCAGAAATATTTATCAGCCATTCATAAAATTCTCGGATTTACGTTAAGTTTACAAATTATGTAAAGAAGATATTTGAATTTCTACTTAATTCTAGTGTATAATATAAGGAATATTACAACAGTCTTTCTTTCCTACAGGCCGTACCTTGTCTCGTTGTCTCGTAGCTTGTGTAGAATACCATTTGACTCGACCTTCGGTCTCGTCAAATAGTATTCTCCACAAGCTACTAGACAGAAACGGCCTGTAAGAAAGAAAGACAGTTGTAATATTCCATATTATTCCACACATACAAAATCTGACACGTTAGAAGAAGGGTCTGTATCTGATAGCGTCAATACGGTTCCATGTAAGGTAGTCTAAGATGACGTCATTTTCTTTCTGTATGTGACGTTATAATGCGAATAAACGTAATCAGAATCGTAGAGATACTTGAAATACTTGTTGATACACAGAATTGTATTTATAATTCTTAAACTTTATTTAATGAAAAAAGGTATACGATAAATACCTAAAATATTACGTTATGATTATGATACAACATCTTGTATTTGCTTTTCGCTGTCGAAGAAAATCTGATATTCAACTCAACCTCGGTCGCTCAAAGTCGAAACAAGATGTTGTATCGCTATCGTAACGTAATATTCCCTATTTATAAAAGCGAAAGAATGATAATTTTGTAGTGAAATAAACAATTTTACAAACATCTATGTCAAATCTCAACACAACAGGCACATGGGGTCTAAAATTTTAGACGTAAATGATTTTTGAAATATATGGCTAACTTTCTACGAAAAAAAGTTTATCAGAGTTAGGAATAAATCATTCATTTTACCTTTGTGTCCATGAATTCTTTCTTCACATCTTCAATACTTCGGGAGTTGTTGAATGTAGCTACATAGCAGAAAGTGTGATTTGCGGCTTCGCCGTTGTTAACCTTGGTAACAACAATTCCCTGAAATGAAAATATGGAATTATTAATAGAGAACTCTCAAATGAAAGTATGTATGCCTTCATAGAATTAGAAACGAACGAAATGGCACTTTTTCCAGTTTGCATTTTGAAATGAAAACATTTATTTTTACTATCATCTATTTAGAAATATTTTGAAGTTCAAGCTTGTGTACATTAAGCTTCTATTTTGGTACTGAAAGGGCAACTTTTTACTTTTTATGAACAATTTGAAGAAAAAAGTAGACCAAATTGAATCAATAAAAATAAAGCATGGCGACCCCCCCCCCCCGCACACACACACTTTGCACTGGAAAATGACTATTAATCATTCCTACATATGTCGCGCGATGATTACTTTTTATCGTTCTTAAATTAAAAAAAAATAAACCATCTGATAATTCCTTCAAACGGATTCATAGCGTCCCTGATGCTATTTTGATATCGAATGGCTTATGTAATAGATATCTGAAACTGAAACTGATACTTAACTTCTGTTCCAAGAAGATGGTTTAGAAAACGAATTATCAAACGTACGGTTTATTCGTTCTTTTCACTTTTTTATCTTTATCTCATAATCTCTACACGAAAAGGTGAAAATAAGCATGCTACCGAATTAAGCTTTGTTTCACACGATGGCTTAGAAAGGGACTTAAACCCAACCATACCATGGCGTTAAGGTAAGATAATGACCAAGTTCAACAAAAGCAACAACAAACTATCCTATTCAAGCAAGGCCTTTTTTATATATTTTTGCCTGAATTTTTGTATGTAAACATTTCTATTTTGTTATGTTCCTGTATCATATGTGTAACTACGGTTTGAACAATAAAAGATTTGCATTTGTATTGTATAATTGCGTTCCAGTATAACAGGAATCAGGAATAAATGTTTCTCTTGATTATTGGGAAAACTTACGGATCTCTAGTAACAATTACTGACTTACGACATAGCAGTTTGAACGAGGTAATAAACTCTATCTATTCATTTTGCAAAATGTAGGATCATCGACCATAACGTTGTTATGGAATAGTCTGTAATTACGGCGTTTAAGGAACCAAACCAACAATGATATTTAATGAATATTTGGAGGTCACCATTCACTATTATAACTGAATGATTTAATTGGTATTGTGTTTTTTATCGGTAGAGAGCTTCCGTGAATATGATTAGATAAAAAAAAGAAAGAAAAAACAGTACATAGGTAGACACTTTTTTGCTCCATTTTACAGTTTGGTACATGTAGTTATGACCATCTGTTTCAAAATGAAATAAAAGAAGCAAATATATTTGAGGTCATGTAACGTCAAATAAGTCAAAGAGGCACAGCCCGAATGAAACCGGAATTCATCTGGTAAATATGTTATATTTTTTACGAACATTACCTTATTTGTAATTTTAAGTACGTCAATGGCTTCCTTAGCAAAATAGTCGTTATCGACATCTCCTGAAGACTAACGACCTCGTTCGCTAAATTCCGATTCTTCAAAGTAGGGCATAATGAATATCATTTGTTATACGGTGTCTCCCGGGGTATTTGACGATTTATTTCCGGCTGGAGAAAAATATATCACCCGAGCCGCACGGTTTATTTCCAGCTCGAGAAAATGATGTTACCCGAGCTGCAAGCGAGGGATGACATCGTTTTGTCCAACTAGGAATAAATCGTCATATAACCCGGAAAGAAACCGTTCAAAGAATACATTATATTACAAAGTTTGAAAATAAATTTTCATCGCGTTACCCACATTTGGCATCCATAGATATCAGTTTAAACCAAAATACCCATTCAGCCTAGGGTATCCTTTATCAATTTTGTTACATCATGTATTCCACGAAATAGGTTGACAATACGGGAAAGCAGATAGCGCGGTAACGTGGGCATACATGAAGGTAATCATTCTTATCTGTGATTATACTTCAGGAATTATTTGAATTATGTTGGCTAAAGGATTTGTGTATTTATGAGATAAATGAAGCTGTGAAGTCATATCTTAGATCATCACTCCCTGAAGTTTATGGGCGAATACTCACTGTTACCACAGTACTTGTGAGAGGTCTGAGATCATCACTCCCTGAGTTTATGGGCGAATACTCACTGTACTAGTGAGAGGTCTGGGTTTAAATGCTAGCAGAGAGTGTCTCACAAGTGTGACGATCAGCTTGGTTTACATTTACAGGGATTTATATTAAAAACAGTTTGATGGAATTTTGACAGTGATCTGTAATCTGCAAAATTTCTATTTGCAAACAGACTATGATTCTAGTGACATTGGACCTACAGTTATCACACCTATACCACGTTCGTGTAAATACGCACACTAGGGAAAATACAATAACAAATATATCTTTATTTAAAATACTTTTCTATACAAAATTAAATGGGCATATCCACGATTACTCGCCTTGCTGTGTGAAAAATCAGTTTTGCAACTGACGAAATGAGCGGAAACTGGCCGCCATTAAAAATTTGTTCATATCGCCGAGAAAATAGTGTATATAGCTTTAGGTTAGGTTTTTATTAACCAATCAAATGCGACAACTTTCTTTGTAGAATAATAAACAACATTATATAAATTTATAGGGAATTGAGAAAATTAAATACGAAGAAAGAACATTTATTGTGAAAAAATCACATTAAGTATTGTAGTTTTCGTCTGTCAAAAACTGTCTTTCTGATTGGCCGAACAAAATATTCGTGCCGCAACGGACAAAATATTTAGCATTCGGCTATTTTGTATGCCTACGGACAACATAGATTTATTAAAAACTACTAAAAATTGTAAAAGGTTTTTCGTTTCATACCTCTATGAAAACAAAAAATATTCTCATCATCTCTTAACACACACACTGACTATTTTTAATATTTGTTACTTATAGTCAGTAGCTATCTAGGGAACGTATAGGGAAGACTATAAACAGACAGTGAGGGTGCACAGGATAATCTGAGTCTTCATTTTGCACTCGTGTAAAATGTTTGGAAATATCAAGCACACGTTAAAATAAATTTGGCATTTTGCATTTGTAAGTTATCTATAGTGATCACCGAAAAAGTGACTAATTTACCAAGCGGTGCTTGGTATTACTCTTGACTTTGACTACAGGGCCTCAGTCGCACTCTTTTAGATGAAATACAATTCAGCTTGTGTTTATCACATATGTGTAGTAGTGTATCATTTGTATAACAACATGTCTGTGTATAACAAAATCTCTCAAGTCAGCAAAATTCTACCCATAAGTATTAATTTATGTACATAGTATTCATTTTTCGATCGTTATTGGTTTACTTTGATTAAATGTATGACAATTCAGATTTAACTATTCAACCTTTGCAACTAACATTTTTTCAAAAACGACATTACCTGTTGACCCCGCCCTTTAACTCCGACATGAAATTCCGCTTAGACATTTAACGGCTTTTCTTTTTAAGCAAAAAACATGGCAAATAGTAAACAACAAGAAGGTATAATGGTTGTTGGCGACCTAAACGTAGATACAGCTCGAATATGCGGTAGTTGCTTGGTTTAGTCCTCAAACCAATAAAAATACTTGACTTAGGTGTAGGAGTTCTAGTTTCAAAAACTGACATTATTTGATGACGCTGCCCTTTGACTCCGACATGAAGTTCCGCTTCGATATTTAATCTGCTAAATTCGTGACCAGTAGCATGTACTAAAAAGTAGAATGTCTGGTTGACGACCTAAACGTCGTACAGCTGGAATATACAGTAGTTGTGGCGTTTAAAACGCCAAAACAACAAAATTCGCTTAACATATATGGCGGACAATGACGGAGTTAAAAGTAAAAATCCAGTCTAAATTAATAATTTCTAAGGTCGACAGATTATTTGATTGACAGTGGCAATTGGTCAATTACAATAAACAAGCCTTTCAAATAATGAACGACCCTGGAATAGTTACCATGTCATAATCGAAGATCATCCTTCCTTTATCAGTAGTAATATCCTCTTCACGGTCGTCCACAACAATCTTCTCTTCCACAATCTCGTTGGTCTCTTCTACGTGGTAATTCACATTTTTCTCCTGATTAAAAAGTTAGATGTAATTGAATATCTAAGTTTGTTTTGATGCTTTGTAACATAAAATGGTACACATTCGGTAATACGAATAAAATTTAGTGCTTAAACTGTTACACGTATCTATCTCGGAAAGCACGGTGAGAGAGGATTAATTATATTACTATAAATATCATACAGTAAAAATATCAAGTATACAAATTCAAACACGTGGTGTCCGTGGTAGAGAGGTAGAGCGTCGGCTTCCCGACCAAGTCGTCCTGAGTTCGATTCCGGCACTGAAACCTTAGACTTTCTTCTCAAAAACTCAAAATGTCAGTATAATAATATAACATTTCAACTCGCTACCCAAAGAGCTCATTTCAGTTGTGCGATCTAGCGGCATGAAAATTTGTCGTGCCTGAACCTGTTTGTGCGTTTAAGATTACACTTTGATAATTTGTCTTGAAACTTGGTCTTAATGTTTTTGTCTTTAATATCTCAAACAAGTTTGATATTTGGTCATGTGAGATGAAAAGCTATGCCAGTGTATGCACGTATGTCCTTCATGTTTGCCTCAGATTTCTAATATGCAAGTTCGATAACTTGGTGTTGAAACTAGGTCACCATGTGGAATTTTATGAAAAAAAATGTGTTTGTACTCTACAGGATATATTTCGGGTCAAACCGTCTTGTTTCATGTTTACCCAGGGCTAGCAGGAATATTTGGTCACCTAGTATGAAATAATGTTCACTAATGTATCGTGGCAATTATTTGGACTATCAGTCAATTGAATTTAAAAGGTAGGAATTAGTAAGCAGCCAAATTTAACTTAAATGTACAATCTTATTTTGTATATATCTGGAAAAACATTAGTGCTTTTCAGGACAACTAAAATTTGATTCCAGATTTTCTTTTTAGGAGGTTGAAATTGATTGCAAAGGCAGAACATCAACAACAACAAAACAACAAAGGGAAGATTCCGAAGTAAATATTAAAAGCTTACTTACAACTATCTCCGGTAGATTCTTTGAAGCGCCCTTTTCAGAAGACTGCTGAAGAAAGATTGAATGTTATTATGCTTTTATTATAATAAACAGATTTCGTTTAAAAAACAAACAAACACACACACATCAATACAGCAGCGATCTTGGTCTAGTAATAATAAAATTGTTATTGGCTGTAATGTATTTGAGCTAAAACAGATCACATTTAAATGTTGGGAAAATATCTTAACACAATTTTTCATTGAGAACTAATATCACTTTCTTTTAATATTATTAAAAATATTCATTCGGTAACCCCTGTTAATAGGCTACATTAGCAACGTAACGAATCTAAATGGTTTTATAATAATAGAATAAGACAGAAATCAAATCTACTACAATGTACCAATCGCAGCCGTCAATAAGGGAATCAATCGACCAATCAAATCATTCATTCAGCTCGGAATTTAGCTCCAACATTGGCCGCCATTTGTGTGAAACACTTTTGTTGGTTTTGCGATCTAAACGTCGTAACTACAGCTTATTCAAGCTTTAGCTACGACGTTTTGGTCGCCAACCATCCAGTTTACTTTCACCAAATGCTTCTTGCTATAAATTTTGCCTACGGATTTAGTGGGCGAAGCTAGAGATTGGTCAATCACTGGGCCTTTCAATTGATAATCCGAATATCTCCCTGCCACGAAAACATCTATCGGATCCTATACCGAGGTGACATGATATCTTTTCGTTTAAAACAATACACCTACCTGTGATGCCATAAAGCAATGAAGAAACTATTCTCTAAGCGTACGACTGGCACCCTAATGTTAGAAATGCTGAAGAAGTAATGATCACATCATATTGGGATATGAGTTTTACCTGGTTGAGTATTTAGTATTGTCGTATATAGTTTTATTTTTACCTTGAGTTCTCGATACGAAAGAACCTGGAACACAAGAATCACTGCCAGGAGCGCCAGGAGAACACCAAAGCCTGATAGCATCCATCTTACATTTGACAGCCTCCCTTGATATGGAACCTGGGCGAGGGACAGGAAAATGATGAATATGATGAATAATTATGAAATACATAATCTCTCATGAGAATAAAAGTATACGATATATAGAAATTACATTTTTCTGATAATGCTTTCCTTTTTCACTGGCGTTCATTTTACTAATATCACTTTCCGATTTCGTAGAATTTATTAAGAAGAATAAGAAATAAAAGTGCTTTGAGATTCCCAAGTTATCTGCTGAATTGGTTGGTATGACTTTGCTAAGGAACGATCGACTTTAAGTAGGGTCGGGAACTCATTGCAAAGTTGACATTTGAATGTTCTTTTTGATTATTCGCATACATTCGGAAAACCGAATAGAGTTTATATCCGATGACTTTGCTCTATAAAGTTTACTTATTAGCGTTTTGTATGTGCCGTCAAGCCGCGTGGGAAAACTTGGTTATTTCACCAAAGCGAAGGTCGAGTGAAAAATAAAATTTTCTTTTCGGCGAAAAATCCAATACAAGGTTTTGTATCACTGCTAAATCTTAGTATTCTATTCATAATATATATACGAACTTTGAATATATGAGATAAAAGACCCTCACGAACTTGTCTTAAATTTAACCGGTAAAAATGACGTCATCTACCCTTATTGATATCAGTTCAGAACTAGGTTGATGGTGATATTGTCCGCCTGTACAGTAGGTATCTTATATGGAAAACTGGTAGGTATATCATAAAATATCGATCTTGTCCATTATATGACAGAATGCAATATTTTGACGAGGTTTCAAAACATTTCAGCAAAAATGAATACTCTACTTAGAAGTTTGTCTATTAAATGTCACATCTTGTTTCTTGATCAGAATTTTTATGTCTGTAACAGCTTGGGCAATTTCTGTTTCTATCATGTGATAAGCTTTTGAATCACATGACGTAAACAAAAACTGTCAGAGCTGTTACAGATACAAACATTCTGATCAAGATAAAAAGATTAGGGATAACGATTAAGCTTATATAGAGGACTGATATGTTTATTTGTTTTTATCATTTAAGAATTTACGTGATAAGTTTTTTTTTGCTGGTGCCATTCAGTCCCTCTCATTATTCTCTCATCATTTAGTCCCTCTCACAATTCTCTCATCATTCAGTCCTTCTCGTTATTCTCTCATCATTCAGTCCCTCTCATTATTCTCACATCATTTAGTCCCTCTCATTGTTCTCTCATCATTCAGTTCTTCTCGTTATTCTCTCATCATTCAGTCCTTCTCGTTATTCTCTCATCATTCAGTCCCTCTAATTATTCTCTCATCATTCAGTCCCTCTAATCATCTCTCATCATTCAGTTCCTCTCATTATTCAATACACGGATCGCTGGTCACGCCCACTGCCTCCTACGGAGAGTTCGGTTTACATATTGTACGGCATTGTTCACGGTGTGGTTACAATGTTTTAGTGGCAAAACAAACAATTTCATATAAATGTCGGCCAATGATTTCAAAATTCACTAGAAGCATAATTGAATTTTTCGAATAATCGATTGGTTCTTTGATTGATAATAGAATTGGTCAATTACATCTCCATGGCACTTATATTATGTAATTATATACACAATGAAACAATTAATTGATAAAAGCAATTTCTTCGATTTCCATAATGTTTTTCAAAGCCTTTTTTGATAGGTGTGAAAAAGAGACAATATATGGGAATGGATTAATTTCTCTCGTCTAAAATGAAAATGTAAAATGTATTCAATCATTAAAACTACTCAAGCCTGATAAAATATCAAAATTCAAAGGGAGTTAATAAAGACTTCCTTATTGACTCCACGAATATCTATTTAGTTCCCTGCCTCTTCAGGTTCATTAACTCTACAAACAATGTAAAAGTTAGAAATTAGCTATCGTTACTGATATACATACACGATAGTATCGAACAAAGTCCACATAGTAATAAACCTATTATAGAAGCAACAAGTGACAATGGTGTTCATTTTCAGTCACACAGACACCTCATTAGGCAACTCCATTCTAGGTAGGAGTGAGAAATATAATTTTTTTGAAATTATCTCTATTAATGTTTATACTTATAAACATAGCTTGACACCATCTATCTATTTATACTGCCTAACTACCCTTTCGGGGATTACTGGCAGGTGATACACTCACAATCCAGATGTTTTAATGTCCCTGAAAGAGAGGCAGTGGCTGAATCCCACTGCCACCCACTTTTACAGCTGGGTAGACTGGGGCTGGCTATTAAGTGTCTTGCCCATGAACACACCCCGGTGACGTTGGAGCTCGAACCCGTGACCTTCAGATCACGAGTCAAGCACCTAAACCACTCGGCCATCGAGGCAGCCGAATCCGGGAGGGGGGAAACCAAAAAAAAAAAAAAAAAAAAAAAAAAAAAAACAAACGGGAAAAGTAAAGCAAATCATAAGCAATTATACATATCATGATTTCCTGTTAAAATTGTCTTCATTCAAGAACTTTATATGAGCTGATCCAACCTTTTGACAAATAACAAAACAATGGCAGTCTAAATTTACCTAAAAATATAAGAATTCGGATAAAATCATTTTTTAGATAAACCATTGAAAAATAATACATAGATAAATAAATAAACACTATTTTATTAGAAACATTCCACTGATCCCATTATACACAATATTTTAGGCTGGTCCAAATTCAAAGAAGTTTCAGACAACTTTTTCAAATTGAGAGAATTTTCAATTGTTTAGAAAACAAGGTTGTAACAGGTTTTTTTCATCATTTTCAACATTGTTTTTCTAAAGTCTATTCTGGATGGGCGTAAAAAGAGGGATCGCGTTGGAATGGATTAACCCTTCCTAACCAGCTGCTCTTAAAGAAAACTCCGTT
Source organism: Fragum fragum (assembly GCA_946902895.1). Taxonomy (NCBI): domain Eukaryota; kingdom Metazoa; phylum Mollusca; class Bivalvia; order Cardiida; family Cardiidae; genus Fragum; species Fragum fragum. The sequence goes on along the minus strand of OX336377.1, from coordinate 26,543,892 downwards.
TTAATAATGCTAGTATAAATAATTAGTGAAGAGGATTGGTTCTGTAAAAGATAAACTAGAAACCTTTAATTGGACCGAGATTATCAAGATCTTTCGCTAACAGACGTGTCCAAAATGTTAACTCGAGTAGAGTAATAGAGTAGGGGGTTGTAAAATCTGAAAGTCAGCTCATTTTTATTGATGACAATACACGATAAAATTAGACCAACTCAAACTTAACTAAAATACTTTAATAGGCATGTCGGCACTTAATAAGCCTTTGACCACACAAACAATTACATAATAATATGCACATACATAGAACAACAAACATATATAAATATCCATACAAATGCTAATAATTTACGACAAATCATTGTCTAGTCTTCATTTACAAGTCTTTTTTTCTCTTGCGACCATTGCTTATAAGATGTAGTGAGATTAATTATGCTGGATTCTCTTATTTGCAGATGACATTAAACGAACATCCGCAGCTATATTTAATATATCTCGATCTAATATACCGGTATGTTGTTCAAGTAAAACTAAAATGGTATTCTGATTCGATAAGGTTTTTATTTCAAACCCTACATATTCTTTCTGATAAGACAGTGTAATTATATCTATCCCTTTCTATGGCTAATCCCTGATCTGATATCCTCAGCTTTGTAAAAATATTCCCTTGTTTATCCTTTTTTCTTTTCATAAGATAAGCTTCAAATTCGATTTTTTTTCTTAAATGATTTATAATATCATTGTACCATTTTTGTATAAACTGATCTCTAATTCTTCTCTGAATTAAAGGGAAACAATTGATATTTGATTACGTATTTAGTAAGATGATTTAATTTTATAAACCAAGTTTGATGGTGAATAAGATAATTTTCGATTGCTTTCTAAATACGTTTGTTTCAATCTAACATTTTGAGTTTTGAAAATCTTAAGCCAGTACTTTAAGGATCTTTCACGAGCAAATACAGCTAGTTTTACGTAAACCAAGTATTATTTTACAGAATTAGAGGTGTAGAGAATCTACCTGTTTATTTCTATATATTACCCACTCTTCACCCCCATATAATAAGATTGGCGCTACAATTTTGTCAAAAAGCGAAAGTTTGGTTTTAATATATAAAGGTAATTTCTTGAAAATAGCTAAGATGCCATACATAGATTTGAAAGCTTATTCGTGTAAAGTTTTTTCAGCAAAATTAAAAGTTCCTATTCTGAAAAAAAAAAAAATGATAGAAATTATCAACATGTTCAAAATTTCCGCCTATTATTACCCAAAAATTATTAAAACACTTGCGTTTTTAAAAATACAAATTCATTTTTAGATCCTACCTATCGGAATAAGTAACTATGTCATTTTAAAGGTATTGCAGGCTTTTTTTATTAGTTGAAAAAAAAACGCAATGTCATCAGCAAATAGAAGCATATAAAAACTTAACATAGCTAAATCATTTAAAGTTAACTTGTCGAAATCAATATCATCGCTTATGTCATCAATGAGTAATAAAAAAATGGTGATAACGGCTCTCCCTGTTTCAGACCTAGCCTATGTTATAGAACTCCGAGACATCCTCTTCGGACAACACTTTCACTCACGCTGATACATTGTAATAAATACTTTTCAGATTGTTTACAAATCTAGAACTTATACCATTTGAGATTATCAAAGCATTTTTGTAATCAATAAATGCCACAGAACAGTTCATTGTTATTGTGTAAAACTCTTTGAATAATGTTATGCAAAATAAAACGAAACATAATCAATCGTGCTACATTTGTCTCTAAATCCAAATTGAGAACTATTCGTATACTTTTCTTATATTTAATCCTTATTCGTTTTTGTGGCCGTTGACTTAAACTATTCCAACAAAATTATTTTTACGCCCCCCTAGAAAGAAGCTTAGGAAAACATTGTGGATAATGGGGAGCAATTTCTTGATTATCCACAATGGTTGCTTTCCAATAAGACAAAAATTTGTCAACTTGAAATTATCGTTTGCAGCTTCTTTCAATTTATTTGGACTCGTCAAAAGTTTTGTTGTATTGGAATGGGTAAAACTGTGCGCGTGAAATGATAGAGTGCATAATTAATTTCGTACATATATTTATCTAGCGACTATTCAAATACTTGACTAAGCGATATTTTCCCTTGAAATATATCTGATAAAGTAGTACAACGCTTATCCAAGGGTTTTCCTCTTTTCAATAATATTTGTTTCATAGTTCATGCAATAAATATCAAGGCTGATATTATATCAATAAATACAAATATTTCAAAATTACAAACGTTCAGATTGATTATCATGGCAAAAATAAAATAAAGAAAAATAATAAAAATATGAGAAACGAGAAGAACATCGGCCAAACCTTTTCACTAACTAATCAACGCTCCCTCTATAGGACCACAATATTGTTCAGAAAAATACGGTTTATCTTTACCGTCGGAAAATTGTTGGAAAAGTAAGTTTTCCCCCGTAAGTAACTTAGTTTTGCGTATTGTTTCCATGGTGTAGCTTTGTGAATTTTGATAATTCGTATCAAACATGGATTGAATTAGTTGACTAGATAATCTTGCTACAAAATCAAGATGTTAATGTTTTGAAAAACACGACAACAGAACAACAATAACTTAATGACTTTTTAACCCTTTCCTTTTCAATCTCTTGTTTTATGCCCCTGTGATATAATAAATGAGAAAAAATGTAAAAAAAAAAAAAAAAAAAAAAAAAATAAATCGTTTGTAACAAGATATTTCTTCTTTTTTTAAACAATTTTTTTTCTGTCCCGCTGAATATTTTTTTTTTAATTAAATATTCTCTAAGTCTTCGTCTGCAAAACCTTTGAATTTCGAGAGGTCTAAAACGTTGGAAAACGGGAAAGGAGTTAGTATAAAGTGAAATTCTTGATAATATGAATATGGTAAAAAACAACAACAACAGCAAACTTATAAGGAATATATACAACTTAAAAATGAATGTAGTAATACCTCAGGTGTTTGGATGATAGTTGCCGCCGGCTTCTCTTCCATCGCTAAAGTTGGCTTCATTGTTGTCTGTTTTGAAGTTGAATCTTTAAGTTGATATCGGGACTGGGAATGACACAATAGGCGGGTGATGGGATGTTTTATGGGTACAAATCACGTGACAATACAACGCATGGAAAATTGTAGGGGGATAACCGACAACTACCAAGAAGACTGTCTGAGCTCAGCGTCATGATTTTAGTTTTTTTTATTGTTTTTTATGTTTTGTTAATAGGTCAAACACTTTTACGGCAGAGGACAGAATTCTCTTTTTGTAAACAACTGGAAAATTACATGGCGAAATAAAAAGGTTTTAAGGGAGTTTAAGTAAAAAAATTGTGTCTGAAAATAAGAACGATCCATATTCGCGATTTTCCTTTTTAGTCAAGTTTATACATATAGAAAAAGAATCATTAATTTCGTAAGATTTTGAGATTGCCGAGACAAATTATTACTTGCGATTGGTGAGTCTGAATTAATTCAGAACTACTAAAGAAATTGATAGGAATTTTTTGAAAGATAACGTCGTTGGGCGGGCAAATTGTTGTAACTACAGATTAGATAAAGCTGTAGTTACAAAATTTTCACGCAGAACAACGTTATCTTTCAAACATTTCCTATCCATTTCTACACTCTTTCCAAAAGAATGCTGAACATGTATTTTTGAGTTACGTATCTTCATATCTTTGTCGTTTATCTATGTAGCGACGCCAAAAGTAGATAATTAGATATTATACAAGATGAAGAGAATGTTGTTTTTGTTTTTATTTGGGTAGGAACCTTAACACTTAATCACACTTGTTATAATGTATAATTCCGCGAATTTCAAAGATATTGGAGGCACTCTCTTTATTTCTTACAATTTAATGCCATCAGACATAACACACCAAATGATTTACTAGTTTACTAGTTTTGGGTAAAGATTCATGGATCAATTGGCCGCTAGCGTACAAAATAGTCGTGTTCTCCGAATTCCGTTCATGGAAGTATGAAAAAGAAAATACAAAATAGGCAATCAATGCGCTACAATCATGATATACGAAACTAAAAAGAGACTACTCGGAAAGGTTTTTTTTTGCACGAAACAAATGAATGAAGTAGGCATTTAGCGTTTTTGGTATACTTGGTCGTTGTTAAAGTCACATCCTAAAGACAGCGTCAGATAAAGCAAAGCGACACAACCTATTGCATATTTCTACCATATACAGACTATTTAGAAAGACTTTGATAGATAGCAGATAGAGCCGAGTCCAACAAGATACCCCGAATACTTTTATATTTGAGAGCACATGTTCTTGAAATTTGATACTTCAACTCTGCTTAACTGGTGCATCAATACTTCCTAGTACGATATCATGAACTTTAAAGCGGGCACGTGTGTTATTGAATGATCTGAAAATCTGTTCTCCATCGCCGTCTTTATCGATTTATCCTGCTTCCCGAGGGTGACAGAAGAAGATTTTCCAGCAGCATTTTAATGAAGTTTCACACGGTTATCAGCAATTTCTGTGATAAATCGGTACATTCATACATATTCCAAGTTTTAAGCTTGCACCCAAGAAATTCCACAAAGTTTAAAATAGGTGCTTGTTTAATACATGTAAATTTCTACATATTTTCTTTAGTAGAGAACTCAATGAATGATTGGTTAAAACTGGTTGTTTGCCTAATACAGATGGCCTCTAGTACAGGTTTAAATGTAGATCAGATGATCAATATATTCTTGTCTATAACTATTTGAGCTAATTTTGATAATCAGTGGCAACCAAAGTTATCCAAGAAATACCTTGAATGACCTCCCTTATCTACATTGCTGCTATAAAAGGAAATAGTTTTAGGCTAATTTGAGCAGAATTTCTCGAATTTGGGTCATTACATGTGTAGCTGCTCAGCCAACTTCACAGACAAATAACTTCTATTTCAATCGGTGAAAGACAAACGACGCTTGTTACAATGGCATTTTTTCCGAACTTGTGATCGTGCTCAGGGCTCTAGAATAGAAACACCCTGTATTACATGTACCTGCTAAACAAACGAGTTGGGCGAGAGGTTATGCTAAAAAAAGATTATCTATATAAAAATTGCCCTTTTGTACGCGAAAACGGGCATATCACTCTACTATGCTTACACGGACTTCCATCAACAGTACTATCAGTGCTTTGATTTCCCCCTTATTGCTACCCTTTTATTTCATGGCGTATAATTACAAAAAGCGTTTGGTTAATTTAATAGAAAACTAGAGCTGTCATTTAACGAGATTAACATACCAAAAACAGACACTTGTCTCAGGGATAACGGTTATTTATATATTATTTATATAAGTAGTCTAGATATGCAAAGACACGATGGGGAAATAAACCTTTTGGTTGCATAACTTTGTGAAAAGTAATTAACAGAAACCATTATAGGGCATGCAACTCCCTGCCTTATACCATGGGTTTTAGAATCAAATCTATCAACAAATTGGTAAGAAAATGAGCGGACAAAAGTTTTGATTAAGCGTCAAAGTTTGTATAAAGACAATAAAATGGATAGTGACCAAATAAGAGATGCGTTATTACGCTTGATATTGAAACTATCTGTTTATTTAAAAAAGAAGTTTATTGCAGGAGTCTTCTGTAAAACAATTTGTGCTTGAATAAAAAAAATGTACACTCAGTCAAAATGTGTTCCGTAATGCTAACTTGCAGACAATCTCGACCGCATCTAGAGTAGTTAGTAGCATAGTATGACATAAAAGCAACAACTTGTGCCCCCGCCTGATTTTTTAATGTGCTTGATGTACTAGAATAGAACCTTATACTTCATTTCTCCCAATTTAGATCTTTAATCAATAACAATAATGATAACAGATTGTTGAATACTATACCATTGAGACATTTTTTTTTTGGATATAGGAAAGGAAAGGATATATCATACAAGCCAGAGCTATATGGTTCTTTAAAATTTCCCGTAAAATAGCACATCTCTACTTATCATCTTCGTGATAACAAAAACAACAAAGATCTTAGATCAGTTAGTTGTAGCCGAAGACAATGATATGGCACATGTAAATGGATAATATTAAAATTCGTTTAGAGGCTTCTTAACATGCTTTAGTTTGCTTTGAATTATTGAAAAATAAGATAATAATCAGCGCAGTAATTTGTTTTTTGTGATTTGTCGTGTTGGTAATCACGTGATCTCAAGTGACATGTGGTAGTCATGTGACCATAGATAGGCATTATTTACAAATATCAGGTCGCAAATGCTTTTTTACAATAATCACGCCGCCTAGTGCTTTAAAACATTCTAGAGCGATTAAGGGGGTCGTAGGCCTCAAGCAAACGCGATTAATGTTGGAATTGAAGCTTTTACTCAATAGAAATCAAATAGATGTAAAACGAAGGTAGAAGATTTTGAAAATTAGAATGTAAACAAACCAACTTCCGCTTTCTACTTATTCACTAAATAACTACGCTTTATTATATCGTTATTTACAAGTTAAAATCAATAATAACACATCAAACCTTTAACTAGTATCATCTAGCCTTTAGCTTGGTCATTTTTACTTAAGATTTTTTACGGTTCTAAAGCCGAATAACGAATAAGGAAATCGCGCGACTACAGGGCGCCAAAGATAATTTGATACTATCTTCATCATATTATAGGAATTTTTAGGAAAAAGGCAAAACTACCATGTTCAAACAATAACGTTAGAATAACGTCTTTTTTTCTTTTAATTTTACTCACAACGCTTTAAATATTCTTTTGTCCTAAGTCTAAACCGGTATTTCAAATCGATCACCCTGAAACAGGTTTCCGCGCATTTCCGCAAATTTCCACGTATACTCATAAACTTAAATGAAAATGTACGTGGGTTTAGTATGATCGTTACAGAATTGGCCGAGTCGAGAGTCAAAGAATCATCGAGGTCATTGATTTCTTACTTTACAAGCTGTTATTCTCTGTTTTCAAGATTCTAAAAGGAGTTCACGTATTACAGTTGATCAAAAGGAGAATGTTATGCTTGAAAATTCTAATTTTGCTGTGCGTGACACGACCTTATAACGCATTCCAATATGATAAAAATTTAGACCAGTCCAAATTCAAAGAAGAAGCAGACGACAATTGTAAGTTGATGAAATCTTTAAAATCCTGGTCTTTTTGGTCAGAAAACATTATGGATAATGAAGAAATTGCAATTTCTTCATTTATCCACAATGTTTTTCAAAGCTTTCATAATGAGGGTAATTTAAAATCGTCACTGTCTGGGAATGGGTTCAGACAATGCTAGGATTTTTTTATTTCTGTATGTGGATTTATGTTTTTGTGCGTTATTCACGTACACATGTACACGATTTGGAATGCTGGTTTAAGTTTAAAGGATTGAGGCTTACTCGGAAAGTAATTAATGAATTTGAACCAATTTCCACAATTATGACCCTTTCAGCGCATTCAAACTGCTATGTATTTTCAGTCCTTTGATTTACCAACGTCTGTAAGTATACAGCTTTTGCCGTTGAAGCTGGCATTGTAGAGTCGCGAAGCGATTTTTTTCTTATTGAAATGTCTCTTTCAAAATTATTACAAAGGAGAGTCTTTTTTATTTAATATTTTTTTTTAAGTTTAAAGGAGGGACGCTTACTCGGATATTAATAAATGAATTTGAACCGAATTCCACAATTATGACCCTTTCAACGGATTCCAACATCTCAGTACTTTCATTCCTTTGATTTTTATAATGGGATAACTCGGTCATTTCGCTAATTCATTTACAAACCTTAATTATTCCAAAATCATTCCCTATGTCAATGTCACGATGTACTTTACTGTAAATACAAATTTTGAAATGTTGCTTCTTCTTGAAACAATATCTGTTTTTGTTTGTTACATTATAGAATGCACCTCTATAATAAGTATACAGTAAAACTCATCTAATACGACCACTTGCGTACTTTATGAAAGTGGTCATGTAATTCATGTTTATTTTATCTTTGTTATTTGAATATATTTATACTGTATATACGAAGAAATAATACTTTAAAAACATATATAACAGAGAATCTAATATCATTTTCAATTTTACAATCTTTGGTAAATTCTACTTTCTCTCTTCTCCATTCTGACCTGATTCAGAAGTACGACCTCAGATTATTTATTCATTAGTACAGGATCAAAGTGCCAAAATGTTGATATCAAATCTTCTATAATGCGAATAGCAAACATCAAATATGTTGAAGTCAAATTTAAATTGTACTTCGTTTTACCCTTCATCAGATGATTTACAGTAAAAACCTGAAACAGGATGTTGAAAAAACAGATCATCTTTTCAGCTGTTGGATACTACCGTAAACGGTAAGGAAAAAATCGCATTTTACCGTAAACGGCAAGGAAAACTTGTACACGACCGTACAATTTTACAATCTTTGGTAAATTCTACTTTCTCTCTTCTCCATTCTGACCTGATTCAGAAGTACGACCTCAGATTATTTATTCATTAGTACAGGATCAAAGTGCCAAAATGTTGATATCAAATCTTCTATAATGCGAATAGCAAACATCAAATATGTTGAAGTCAAATTTAAATTGTACTTCGTTTTACCCTTCATCAGATGATTTACAGTAAAAACCTGAAACAGGATGTTGAAAAAACAGATCATCTTTTCAGCTGTTGGATACTACCGTAAACGGTAGGGAAAAAATTGCATTTTACCGTAAACGGTAAGGAAAACTTGTACACCACCGTACATGGTAAGGTAAAATTGCATTCTACCGTAAACGGTAAGGTAAACCTGTACACCACCGTGCACGGTAAGGTAAAATTTTTACCACTTGAAACGATAAAGTGAATGCATACTCCTGTAAAAGGTTATGTAAATTTGAAAAATCTTAAATTTCTCAAACTTTAAATTGTCCTCTGCAACTCCTTTTGATTTGGACCAGTCTAAAATTTTGTCATCTGGTAATGGGTTAAATGGTTATGTTAAATTGTATACTACTTTAAACGGTAAGGTAAAAATTGCTTGGTACCGTAACAAGTAAAAAAATGTAAACTTCTGTAAACGGCAAGAGAAAAACTGTAAACTACTGTAAACGGTAAAGTAAAATTATATTTTACTATTCTAAACGGTTAAGTAGCACTGTCTTCTTCTATAAACGATAGGGTAAAATTGTATACAACTTTAGGCTAAATTCAGTCGATAAAGATAAAACACTGATATCGGCAGGTGGGTTTGAAAATGTCCTGTTAACTAAGTAAGGATATATTGTCATAAAATCTCATAATAGCTCATAAGAGATATTTCACTGACTCAATGACGTCCAGGAGCCAAACCTTTATTTGAGTAAGGCTGCATTGACATAAATGTACACTGGTCAAAATGAACGATGTTGTTGAAATCGTTTTAAAGCGGTTCTTGTACAGATTTACATGAAAAATTTATAAAGGAATTTATGTGTTTTTTCCAATAGTTATCAATACCATTTTCACGATATGCCCTACTTTGAAACGTCAAAATTTATCGGCTGAGGTCGTTAGACTTCGAGTGATGTCGATCACGACTGTATTGTTAGCGGAAGCCAGCGACGTCATTGATACGCGATGGAAACTCCAAATAAGGCATTTTTCGGTGCGATGACGTATTTACCTGACGAATTCGACTTTTTTGGCGTCCCGTAACGCTTAAGATATTTCCTTCTTTTACCTCTTTTTTTAAAGTTATGAACCGTCACTTTCGTTACAACACCAGCATAATCGTCTTCTTAGAAATATCTGAAAGCATTACTGTCAGAAATTTGTAAATTGAGAGCGAAATTGTTTTTCAAAATCTGTGCAAGAGCTGCTTTAAAGTTGACTAAATTAAAAAAAAAATAATATATATATATATATATATATATATATATATATATATATATATATATATATATTTATATATATATTTAACAAATAACACATGGCTTCGCTTCGGTCCATATAACATCTTTGGCCCGACAGACCAGTCCATAAACTTGTATATCGCCCGCAATACCATGTGTTATTTGTTATATTATACCGAATCCAAATCATCCAACATAAAAAAAACTAAGAAACAGACAAAATATTTTTCAATAGTTTTAAGCAAATCCAATACGTTTGCATGAATACAATTGGTCTCTCTGGGTAGAAAACATTGTGAAAAATGAAGAAACTGTTTGTAACAAGCACTTTCTTCATATTCGTTTTATCAGCTTCTCCAAGTCTCTCTCGTCAAGAGTAGCGAATCTATTTTGAGGTTTTGACAGCGACATGTTTGTTTCTTTACATCGAACGCTGACTAAGACGAATGACGTCATAAGCGTGCGAATTACCTCAACGTAAAAAATACACAACGCGCGCCGGTCAATATAATGATTTATCGGCCCGCAGCCCCGGGCGATATACTGATTTATGGACCGGCCGCCGTTACAATGAAAATAGAAGGAATTGGTGTCGATGAGGTATAATATATATATATATATGTATGTATATGTGTGTGTGTGTGTGTGTGTGTCTGTGTGTGTGTGTACTTCTGGGTAGAAAAAATGGTGTTTGAAATTTCTTCATTTTCCCCTTATTATCTAATTCTATTTTTCTAAGGGAGTATTAAAAAGCAGGACTGTGTGTATGTTTGCTGTTTTGTACCACCAAAAAAGTTATTACACAAGACCACAGACCGATTCTCTATTTTACGATCGAAATTACATTAAAAAAAATATATCCCCCAAAAATTCTTAAAATAACACTTGAAGGTAAACGTGAAAATTGTCCAAGTACAGGTATTCGGCGGATAGCTGTAGTATAAGGTCCGCAGTTTTAGTAATGTATGGTAAAGAGAATTGACATGAGCCATTACCTTCAACAGTCAAGTTTTTTCTCATGATTAAAATGACCGTTAGGATTGTCTGATTGAAATTACTAAGAGGATGTCAAATTGCCAAAACTAAATTTCTTTCTAGTTATTTAAGAATGTTGCTTCAATGTCAAGGACAACCAGTCAATGTTTTAAATATTACTAGTACTCATACCATGTTTGTTTTGTGTTAAAATAGTAATTATTAAGGTTTTAGTTTCGTCTATCAAAATCGAGCGTTCTGATAGGCCGAAAATGATTTTCATAACCCCACGAACAACAATTTCAGCACGCAGATATTTTGTATGCTTCCGCAAAAAATAGTTCCACGAAAAAGGTATCAAAATTTGTGAAATGTTTGCTTTTTTTTTGCTCTATATCATTAATTTTTAAGAAATGAGGAGAATATTTCGCGCGATAATACAGTGTAATTGATTTTTTCATTCTATAACTCTATGAAACAAACAAATATTCATTTCTTAAATAAGTCAGTAAAGCTGTGTCAATATATGAAATACATGTAGTGACTTTATTTCAATTGTGAAACTACTCTCAGCTATATATTTTTAGTTTATACTAATTTATTTTAGTTCGATTGCTTATAGAGTCGCTCTCGAACACACAAACCAGATGTTTTCACGTCCCTGTAAGAGAGGCAGTGGCTTAACCCCACTGCTGCCCACTTATACAGCTGGGTAAACTGAGGCTGGCTTTTAAGTGTCTTGCCCAGGAACACACCTCGGTGACGGTGGGGCTCGAACCCGTGACCTTCAGATCACGAGTCAAGTACCAATACCACTCGGCCATCGACATATTTTTGAAATTGTTTTTTTGAAAAATAAGAATAAGTATAAAATAAAATAAACCATATGCTAATGACACATACACCTGAAAGTAAACAAAGATGTCAAAATGAAATCTGAGTTGGCAGAGAAATTATATCCAGAAAATATATCTCAAAAATCGTCAACAAATCTCAATTGTCTTTCAAGTCAAATCACATTTTCCCTCTCCAATCCGCACACAATTACACTTTAAAACATAAACCTTAAACATTTCTAAGTGGCAACTCTTTTTTGTTCGAATTTTCAGTGGTTATGGTATTATTCCTCAAAGTATGAAAAGAACGTATCATACCAGCTATAGACACTTCCAAAAGTGCAAAGAGTGACCATTTTTCTCATTTCTTTGGTAGCACCTTGACAATTTTCATCTTCTTCTCAGGTAAATGGCACATTTGCTGAAAGCAATTACTTAACTATTGGTCTGTACCAAAGTTATTTTCTTTCACCGTCTTTCCATCGTGGGCCATTCATCATATCAAGTCTAGTAAACACTTACCACTAACTTGGTATTTACAGATATTGTTTAGTCGGTATTTTACTATTAACGGTGTTTGACGTAAAGCGGTACATTGTATCCATTTCGTATAAATTTGAGATCTTAACGGATTTCTGGCCCCTCCCACCGCCTCCGCTGGTCACTCTTCTGACTCCAACAGGAAGTTTCTGTTCGATATTATACGACGTTAATTTGTAATTACCCTCAAAACAACAGGATCATTGGCCATGATGCGCTCACCCGAGAAAAAACGCTTTTTCTTGCAACAGTCAAATTTAATGTTGAGGTATAAGGATTATGTTACATGGCATAACCATAGTTCATAAATGTATTGGTTTTGAACTTTTGGATCCGAAAGTCAAAATTTTAGCAATGTTCTTTAAGCTTTAGTGAAAGAGGACCACATGAGGACCATTTCTATCATATTTGGTTCAAATTGGAACGATAGTTTTGCAAGAGATGTAATTTAAAAATCCTTCTTATTCTATTTAGAACCAACCCCTAGGGCAAACATGACAGTATTGATATGAACAATTTAGAAAGAGGTTAATATACTGATGTTTTATGCAAAATATCAACGCTATGTGCCTTCTCGCGCAGGAGGAGAATATTTCTAAACATTTTTAGTTTCAGTTTTGTTGCCATAGCAACCAGGGTTTTCAAAGGATTTCAATTATTTTAGCTATCTTAAAAGGGGGCCACTTAAGGAACGTTTCTGATGAATTTGGTTGCAATTAGCCAAGTGGTTTAGGAGGAGTGTTGTTTAAAGAAATTGCTGACGGACGACAGACGACGGACGGACACCGGAAGAAAGGTGATTACGAGCACTTTATGCTTGGGTGAGCTAAAAATCAAAGTGGTTCGTTGGCGACCTAGAGACGTATCTATAGCTAGAACAAGCTGTAATTACGATGTTTAAGTCGCCAAACCAACAAAACTAATTCACATCAATGTCGACCAAGTCAATCTGCAAAGTTCTCTTCATTTCTCAATGAATAATATGATAGGTCGATTGATTCTTTGATTGACAGACGCGATCGGTCAATTACATGTGTAACAATCGACAATTACTCGAAAATGTCATCATACGGACGATATTTGTGGAAATAAAATTCCGATAAATTAAATAATCAAGCGCCTCAACAGTAGGATCGCTAACCATGCCAACAAAACACCGACAGGAAGTTTGATATTTAACAGCTTGATGTTGCAAAATTCATGGCCAGTAACATAGAACAAAAATGTAAAATGGTTGGTCGGTGACCTTAGCGACATAAACTTTCTAATTGCTTGGATGAGCTAGATTTACGGCTACCCAAATTTTCTAAATGTTTGTATAAGATTTAGTTACGTCTGCAGACCGATTGCATGCCAGCCCTTTGGTAATAAAGCATCATAACAATTGCTGAAATGAAACATTATCTTTTGAATAACTTTAGAAAATATAAATGTTATCATGGTGATACACGGTAATAAAAAATGATTGCGAAATAGCATGCAACGAAATACTGTTTTTATGACAAGGAAAAATGGCTAAATACATCGTTTATCGTGACTTGTAATGCAAAAAAGAGACAACCTCGAAATGCGAAAAGTGTAGATTCTAGTTAAACGGCGGCCATTCCCCAGAAGACTGAATAAGATCGAATGTGACCAATCGCGGCAATATACCAAAGACAAAAAGCCAATCAAATCTTTGATTTTGACCGTTGGTGAAATTTGAACTCCATCATTTTCCCGCATGTTTGTGAAGCATTTCAGTTGGATTGTCGACTTAAACTTATTCAAGCAGTAGTTACGACATTTACGTCGCCAACCAACCATTTTCCTTTTTCGTTAAATGGTATTTTGTTTTTTATTTAGATAACGTTTAAAGATCGAAGCCGAACTTACTGTTGGAGTCAGTGGGCTGGAACAGCGATCAGCCCATTATGGCCCAGCCACACATTTTGTTTTACAACTCTAGACATCTTTTGAGGACACAATTTTATTAATGAAATATTCCTGATCGACTTTGAAAGCTTAAACATAGTTTAGGTCATCAAGCAGTTAAGACAACAACTTGAAATCGTAGACGGATTAAATTTCTTAGTTTTCTTTAAAAAATAAACCGCAATGTTAGGTTTTGTTAGTAAGCCGAATAGTATAAAAAAGACACCTGTTTTCAATGTTTGTGTGTGTTTTTTCGTACGCGTGTGCATCCGTGTCTGTTTTATAATATATCAGAGCCTATATCGCTCAGACTGACTTAATTAACCGTTTATGCAAAATAATTACAAAAGGAAATGATTGTTTTTTATGTGCCCGTTTGTTTGTTTTAATTGAGGTAAGAAAAAACAACACATAATTAAACTATATATGAACTTTCGTGGTTTCTAATAGATCTTGTATTTCCTTGAAATTTAATATCAACCCATTAACGCACAATCCAACTTTTTGACGTCCAGAAGAAGCATAAGAAGAAAATATTATGTGAAAAGGAGAAATTAAATTGCAATAAGCAATTTCTCCTTTTCTCGCAATGTTTTCGTCCTTTTTTACATTTATTTCCCCAATTTAGGGCACTTTTTAAAAGGTGTCTAGACCGTCTTTTAATTAGGACTAGTCCAAAATTGTGTTGTCTTCCACCTATATGTAGACTTGAAAATCTGAAACCTTATATAGAACTGTATCATACGCAAGACTACAAAAGGTTGAGTTTCGGTCTTTCTTTATATATTTCTTTATATATTTAGGGTTAGACACAATAAAAACAACATTAACTGATCGTTAACCAAGTCCACTGACCTTCGACATGGATGTTTGTCGGAGGTGATATATGACAGTTTTATTGTACGATATGTGGCCAGGGACATACTATAAAAGACAAATCGTTGATCGTAGATTTACTTCTTGAATAAGATGAGATAACAAAACGCTGGACATAACTGTCGGAAATTAAAGTTAATTTCTGGTCTCATTGAGTTATTGGTTTTGACGATCCATGAATCAAAGATTTATCCTTTTATGAACGTTGACGATTAATTGTATAGTACTCATAATTATATTAATCTATGAATGTTTAAATTTGACAATGAACAGAACAAATACAAGTTTTCAAAAAGTCTTTTCCTAACCCTCTTGCTCCCGGATGTAGTAAAAGAAACCATTGTATGAAACTCTTCCTGTATCAAGATCATGTTACCATTGTTAGGTTTCCAATGTATGATGATTTAATGCGCAGCACAAAGTGCAAATTTTGTTCGGGCTTACAGGTGCATGCATTGTAATTCGATATAAGACTGAAACACGCAATCATAAATTATAGTTTTGTCTGAAAGTGAAAGTTTGAAAATTGAAGAAAGAGTTTCAAAATCTGTTCTTAAGTATGATCGTCATTGAAAAATTGTTTTTCAATTATTTATTATAAGTACATGTACTTCAATCTTAGAAATTAATTTCCGGAGTGTTACTTTTATCCTTGGCTAACATGTCAAATTTGATCTTAAAACATTGTATTTCAATAAAACATGTTCAAATATATACATCATGAAATCTCTCGTTGAATACATCCCTATTTATTTAAAAATAATATGTTAAGCCATTGAACTATGATATCGCGACTGATTATTGTCATTGTAACAGTTAATATTACTAGTCTTTTATCATAAGCCTGAAACATTTAACACACGTTTAACGCTATCCGTTATCTTAATATTATCCGTTAGCTTATCGAGATTTCTCTGGGATTTTCACTTGATAATTTCCTCGAAAAAAGAAAGCTGACATTTTCACAATGTTTTGAGTATTTAGCAAAGTTTTCGTTCATTGATCGTTATCAAAGAGGGGTCCAAGATACCGATGTTATCATGTTGGCATGTATTTAACGTGCGCAATGACATGCCTTTAGATATTTTTGGAGAATTAAAGTCATAATTTTTAAAAAGATGTATTAAAAATAGGATAATCGTTTGTTCAATGTAAGACCAGTTTATCTTTCATAACAACAAAAGCAATATATTCACTCGTGACTTTAATTTGGTGAATGATAAGTTATATTTTCTCGTTGACACTCGTTCGTCATAGTGTAAAATTGGTTTATCTTTACTTCCTTGAACAGTATAGCTAAATTTTCGCTCGTTTCTACGTAATTTGTGATAATATAGCCTTTGTTAATCGCTCAATGAAAGACAAATTACATTCTTACATGGAAACATTTAGTGACTGCTATATACGTTTTATAAGTATAATGAAGTATGTTCTTAAATCCAACGAAAGACCGCTGGTGACTTCATAAATTCACAAGAGTTCACATTTCATACATGTGAAGTATAAAGTTGAATTGTGAAAGTGGAAGTTTGAAGTCGGAAATATGAAGTATGAAGTCTAAATTGTGAAGTCGGAAGTTTGATGTGTGAACTTGTATGAAGTGTGAAGTCGGTAGTATGAAGTGTGAAGTCTGGCAGTTGAAGTGTTAAGTCTGGAGTGTGAACTCAAAAGTGTGAAGTCTGAAGTATTAAGTGCGAAGTGTGAACTCAAAAGTGTGAAGTCTGAAGTATGAAGTCGGTAGTATGAAATGTGAAGTCGTTAGTAAGAATAGTGCACTCGGTAGTATAGGGTGTAAATCGAAAAGTTGAATCGTGAAGTCGGTAGTATTAAGTGTGAAGTTTAAAGTCGGAAGTGTGAAGTAGAAAGGGTTAAGTTTGAACTCGAAAGTATGAATAGTGAAGTATGAAGTATGGAGTGTGAAAGTTTAAAGTGCAATGTTTGAAGTGTTACTTCACATGCAATACTTTCGACTTCACACTTGTTACCTCAACTTCATACTTTACACTTCCGACTTTACACTTCATACTTTCGATATCACACTTCCGACTTCCACTTCCGAGTTCATACTTCCGATTTCACACTTCAACTTTCCGACCTCACACTTCATACTTCCGAGTCCACACTTCACACTTCGTACTTCTGCCTTCACGCTTCATATTTGTTTATGTTTGATTGTGACCTGTGAGTTCAGGAAGTCACCACGGGTCTCAGATTTCATACTTCACACTTCAGAGTTAATATGTATAAAGTATTAAGTGTGAACTCTGAATTCATGGTGTCACAACTGGTCTTTTGTATCTAACAGGAGTTTTATTCTTTTTCATTAGTTTCATAGAGAGGAATTTCTCTCTAGAGTGTGTGCCAATCAAAGGACTATTGTGATCAAAATAACAGAATATTATGAAGATCAATGTAACATTTTACCAATTATAAAATAGAAGATAAAAAAATAGGTTAAATGAATGAATAGAGTTTTATGGCCCGTCGACAACTAAGGTCATGTTGGGCGCATAACAAGTAAATGGATAAAAACGGAGATGGATCTAAACAGGAAATGTAGAATCAAATAACAATAGTAGAGTTATAACTAACAATCAATTACTAAAACCGATCTATACGAACAATAAAAATCTAGACAATCATGAACAGGTCTAAAAATTGATTACAAGAACCAAAAATCATATTTTGCAGTACAAATTGATGGCTTTCAGGAAATCAAAAATAAGTTCGATTCTGACGTTTTCAAATAGCTGCCTCATACTGTCAGCCTTGAAATATTGATCTCTGTACATTGAAAAATCAATACAATCTATAAAAATATGTTTGACAGTAAGAGGAGCGTCACATGGAATACACATTGGAGGTTCGTCTCCTTTAAGAAGAAATGAATGCGTCAAGCAAGTGTGACCAATGCGCAAACGGGCCAAAATGATTTCTTCTCGGCGATTTGATCTATAGCCAGGTAGCCATTCACCAAGACTCTGTTTAATAGTATAAAGTTTGTTATCTTGGTTTGCGGGATCGTCCCAACAATTCTGCCAAACATCCTGAATAAAATTATATATTAAAGGTTTAAAATCACTAAAAGGAACATCGAAGGGTAAAATGTCAAGTGATAATGCCTCCTTGGCAGCCTTATCTGCCTCCTCATTACCACGAATACCAATGTGGCTAGGGAGCCAACAGAAAACAAGATCAACATCACTATCAAGATTTGAAATCTTATTCAGTAATTTAACTATAAGAGGATTGTCTGTTTTCTCGTGTTCAAGCGCTTGCATACTAGACATTGAATCAGTGAAAACAATATAGCGCCAATAACCATCTTCGATCATGTGATCGAGCGCAAGATCAATCGCCTTAAGTTCTGCAGAAAATACGGAGGAGTTGTTTGCTAGACGAAACTGATATTTTTCGCCATCTAGGACAGTGGCCGAAGCAACTTTCTCTCCGTCCTTCGAACCATCTGTATAAATCTCTTCATGCAATATGTACCTTTCTTTAATCTCTAAGAACTTTGTTTTAAAGACAACAGGGTCTGTAGTACCCTTTTTGCTTGAAGCTAGGTCATAAAGATAAGTTAGACTTTTGCATGTCCATAAAGGAACATCGGAAACTGTATATTCCGCAACATCTTCTAGATCGAAATCTAGAGAATTTATATCTGTTTCGCAACGTAAACTAAAAGGTGGTATAGCTTTTGCTTTCTTTTCAAATTCCTCCCTGTACTTAGGTTCAAATACAACTTTGTAAGTGGGGTTGTCAGGGTTAGACTTTAACTTAAGATAATATTGCATGGAGAGTTTCTTTCGACGTAAATTTAAAGATGGTTCATTGGCTTCAGTGTACAGACTATTTACTGGTGATGTTCTAAAAGCGCCTAACGCTAAGCGCAATCCTTGATTATGAATAGAATCAAGTTTGCGAAGGTATGAAGGGCGAGCTGAACCGTAAACAGCACAGCCATAATCTAACTTAGATCTGACAAGCGACCTGTAAAGTCGTAATAGGACTTTTTTATCGGCTCCCCAGTCCATATGGGACACAACACGTAAAAGATTTAGAGATTTTTGGCACTTATTGCTCAAATAATCAATATGTGGACGAAACGAGAGTTTAGAGTCAAAGAGAAGGCCTAACAATTTGAACTCTGGAACAACTTCAATGGGTGCTCCGTCAAGTTTAAGTTCCGGATCAGGGTGCAGTTTTCTTGACAGACAAAAGTGCATACATTTGGTTTTAGTCTTAGAAAACTTAAAGCCGTTTTCGTTTGACCATTTGGTAAGGTTGTTCAAGACTTGCTGCAACTGCCTTTCAATTGTATACATATGTTTTGATCTGTAACAGATACAGAAGTCATCAACGTAAAGAAAACATTCCACACCAGGACAAACGGTTTTAACAATGTTGTTTATTTTGACACTAAATAGTGTCACGGACAAAATACTTCCCTGGGGAACTCCCATTTCTTGTTCATGGGGATCTGAAAAAGTATCTCCCACCCTGACTCTAAACTGACGTTCGTCTAAAAATGCAGAAATGAAATAGGCAAGGCGACCTCGAATACCGAAATCAAAGAGGTCATTCATAATTCCATACTTCCAAGTGGTATCATAAGCACTTTCAAGATCGAAAAAGACAGAAACAACATGTTCTTTCTTTATGAAAGCTTCTCGAATAAAAGTCTCGAAGCGGATAAGATGATCAAGAGTGCTTCTCTGTTTACGAAAGCCACTTTGGACTGACGTAATCAGTTTATGTTTTTCTAAAAACCAAACAAGACGATCATTTACCATTCTTTCCATGGTTTTGCAGATGCAACTAGTTAAAGCAATTGGGCGATAATTTGAAGGGTTCGTAGAATCTTTACCTGGTTTAGGTATTGGAATAACGATTGCTTCCAGCCAAGATGCTGGAATGCTTCCCGTTTTCCAAACCTGATTATAAATTTCAAGTAAACAATGAAGGGAGCGAGATGGTAAACGTTTGAGGAACTGATAATGAATATTATCAGATCCGACAGCAGTGTCATGACACTTCTTTAAAGCTTTCTTCAATTCTTTCACAGAAAAGTCTCTATTGTAGTGTTCAAGGTTCCTGGAACTAAAATTAAGCTTGGACTTTTCTTTTTCACCTTGAAATTTTTGAAAGTTGGGTGAATAATTGGAAGAGGAGGACTTCTTGGCAAATGTATCTGCCAATACATTGGCAATGTCATGTTTGGAAGACACTGTACTATCATCATCTGTTTTAAGATGACCAACACTAAGGGATGTGTTCTTCCCACTGATTTTACGTATCATGTCCCAAGTCTTTTTGACAGATGATCTCGAATTTAATCTTGAAACATACTGCCTCCAAGACGAACGTTTACTTTGTTTGATAGTTCTACGAGCTTTCGCCCGTGCAATTTTAAACTTGTACAGATTTTCCTTCGTAGGCCTAAGGCCGAATGCTCTGAGAGCAGATTTTCTCTCAGCTATAGCCTTTTTACAGTCGTCATTAAACCATGGCTTGTTTGGATTTTTAGGGTTAGGCGATGTTCGAGGAATTGCTTTTTCTGCAGCTGAATAAAGTAAAGATGTAAAATGATCTGCAGTGTTTTCGCAGTCATCAAAGGCTTCAGGATTAATTGACTGCTCGCAGGTAGTTTTAAAAAGATCCCAATTAGCTTTATGGAGTTTCCATCGTCTAGGTAGTTCCTGTACTAATGGTCCAGATTCAAAAACATGAATCGGAAAGTGGTCGCTCCCATGAAGATCAGAGTCAACTTTCCACGTAAAATGTGGAAAAATATCAGGGCTGCAAATAGTTAAATCCAGTGAAGAATAATTTCCAGTGGCAGGGTGAAGATAGGTAGAAGACTTATTATTCAATAAAACAAGATCATGATTAGTAATGAAATCTTCAACAGTACGGCCTTTGGCGTCAGTGTTGCTACAACCCCATAAGGTATGGTGAGAATTAAAATCTCCCATCAATATGAAAGGTTTAGGTAATTTGTGGACAAGATCGTCTAGTTTTCTAATGTCTATAGGAGAACTGGGTGGAAGATAGATTGAGCACAATGTTATAGTTTTATGAAGAGACATACTGACGGCTACTGCCTGCAAAGTGGTGTCTATATATACATTTCGATGAGGAATGTTGTTATTTACAAGTATACTAACGCCACCAGATGCCTTTTCGTTGCATGTAAAGTTTTTTAGATAGCAAGAATGATATTTCATTGAAAATTTATCTGTGTCTTTTAGAAATGTTTCCTGCAAACATACTGCCACTGGTTTATTCTTAGAAATTAAAAGATTCAGCTCCTCAAAATTGGCTTTGATGCTACGACAATTCCATTGAATAATATTATTCGCCATTAAAAAGATTATTATAAAGTGTATACCACGTAAGAATGGAAAAAAGTGATTATTTTTTAACACCACTTAAATTAATTCTGTTTGCACCTTGCCTAATTGGATCGGGTTGTGCATGATTGTGATTTGTGGAAGAAGGAGGACCTGAAATTGAATCTTCAGGCTCATCCTCCATGCCCTCATCATCCCCATCATCCAAATCGCTAAAGCGATTGGACGTCGGTATTGGAGAAGGATTTACCTTTTCCAATTGAAGGCGAAGACGAGCTCGCCTTTGAGTATTTGGCTCCGAATTAGTTGCAGAACTTTTACCATTACTAGCTGATTTTTGTGTTTTAGTTACATCCTTCTGAATATTTTGCTTTTGAGTTTTAGCCTCTGCTGCTGAGGCCTTACTGTCGCAAACTTTCACTTTTGATTCCCTAACCGATGGCTTTTCTCCAGATAATACTTCATTTACCTTGTCACGAACTTCGGGAAACATTTCAGAGAGTATTTTTAGCATGCGTTCGCATGTAGTGCATTCTTTTGGCTTAGAATTGTGTGTTGGCTCAGGTACAGATCTAGTTTTATTAGCATAGGTGTTGGCGTCTTCTCTTGATTCTACTATTTTTCTAGCTTCGAAGTAAGGAACTGATTGTCTACATTTAACGGTCAAAATTTCTTTTTCTCTTTTAAATTTTGGACATAATTTTGAACTTGCCGGATGATCCATGCCACAGTTAAAACATTTAAAGTCATTCTGACAGGTATCTTCATCATGTTCATCCAAATCTCCAGAAAATGCACATTTCCTACATACCTTATTGGCTCTGCAATTATTTTCATGATGCCCAAACCTCTGACAGTTGTAACAACGCAAAGGATTTGGAACATAAACATCAACTTTTACGATTTGGAACCCTACTTTAATTTCTGTTGGTAATGTCGGTTCATCAAATGTCAAAATATAAGTGTTAGTTTGTACGATCTTGTCATTCTTTTTAAATTCGATTCTTTTCACTTCAGTGACACCTTGAGACCTAAGATTAGTTTTAATTTCACTGATTAAACAAGAAGACAGTTCCTTGCAACGAATTACACCTTTTGATTGATTTAATTTTACATGACCGTATACTTTTACCCTCTGACTAAAGAATTTTGTGGTTTTTAACAAATTATCTGACTGAGCCCTTTTACAAACTTCGATCAATAAAGTACCATTTTTTAAGCTTTTAACTGACTTTGGTGTTCCAATGATTGCTCTGATTTGTTTTTCAATTACGAATGGAGAAAGTTCTGCAACTGGCTGATCTGGGTCTTCACTTTCGACCACTATGAATTTTGGAAAAGGCGGGAGGCTAATATTTTCATCTTCCGAATCTGATAGATAACGCTTGGCTTTTTTCTGTTGGGCCATGATTAAGTAGTGATATTTCATCAGAGATACTCTTCACCCACCCTGGAGTCCAACAAGGGGGCACGTCACCGGGGATTTATTCCATCTCGGGAGCGGTGCCAAAGCTGTATCACTGATATACTCGGTGCAAATGGGCTAGATCAAGCAATTTCAACCCGATGAATAGATCAACCAAGCACGAAATAAACACCGGAACGCAAAATTGTCGATCAAACACCACGTTTACCCGATTAACCCTTAAGCCACCGCTGTCTGGAACAGAGAGTATGACTACAATGAAATAAAACTTAAGATACGAACAAGAGTGTACGGTTTTGTTACATATACGTTCTGTTCCAGTGCAAGGCGTGACCAGCCGATTGATCAGACAGGGCCTATCTGACCGCTCGTCTAGTTCAACTCCAGGCCAAAGTGGTGTGTTGCAGAGACGAGGTACTTATCCCTGACCCCGAAACCACTCAACCACCAGGATCCCTTCATCAAACGACACGAGCTACCACCCACGGCAAACAGGTGGGTCCGTTCGGTGGGGTCTTACCACTCTGCAGGACGGCAGCCGGCGATTTCTATCCCCCCGCCAGCTGGGGGTAAAAAAATAGGTTAAAGAAAATCGACAAGTATCAAAGGTGTAGTTTAACGATTTGAGATCCCCAAATCTTTAAGATATTCTCATACCAGTGTTTTTGTTTTTCAAAGCCCTGAGTGCACTGAGAGAAGGATAGATTTTATGACATCTGTTTA
This sequence comes from Fragum fragum, assembly GCA_946902895.1. Lineage (NCBI taxonomy): Eukaryota > Metazoa > Mollusca > Bivalvia > Cardiida > Cardiidae > Fragum > Fragum fragum. Next base: position 26,520,378 of record OX336377.1, on the reverse strand, counting down.
CTAGTATTTTCTTGTTTCAAATGACGAACGACTTTATCAGTCGTATTTCCTTGTACTCCTATCCGTCTTCGGAGGCAGTCGAAAAGCGACGATAAAAAAAAAAAAAAAAAACAAAAAAAAAACGAAATCAATATACTCAGGTGTAGCCTAACATTTCGCTTTGTCTTTGGCCGCAACTAAAGAGTTACATCTAGGCGCTCGATTTCTAATTCCATCATATGCTGCATGTTTTTTTTTCAAAGTTGGACATGGCTGAGATCCCCCAGAAAAAAAAAACACACAATTTCTCGTGCGAATATTTCAAATTAAAATTACGAAACATGTATAATTTTAACTTTTCCTTGATGATTCGTTCAATCTTATTCTGTACCCTAACTGATGCGGTTATTTCATTGCAAAACATGTTTAATGGAACTAATATTTTATAAGACTGTATAATTCATTATACTGTCTTCTGTGAACATGCATGACTTCACATTGTTACTGATGTATTCTAAGCTTGATTCTTTACGGCTGCACAAGGTCTTGCTCTAAAGAAAAAATTTAAAAAAAAGTTTTACGTCCCTGGAGTCAATAAGTATTACTAGCGTCAAATTGAAAACAAAATCGGAATGTTAAGACACCCTTGTAAGTTGTTAATCAAGTAAATTACAGCACGCTCAATATAAGAACTCTAAACTTTTTACGTGAACAAATTACGCAACGACGATATTTGACTTGGACTATAGCACGCTGTATATTGCAAAATTTTACGCATTAAATATCAGATTACCATGTGCAAAAATCCGAACTGGAATTACATTAAATCATTTTAGATGGGCGACCAATGAATTTCTGTCTCCTTACCCAGATGCGTGAGATTTTATGTTCATTTGACACAGGCCAAGCTTTTGTAATCGATATAATTACGAAATACACGTGTGAGAAGTCCCGGGAATAGAGACAAATAAAACGGTTTTGATTTCAATGTTTTGTGTCTTTCTTTCATCCATTATGATTCATGGGTTTTTAAAAATGCTCTCTACTTACTTAACGATCAATAATCATATATCTTGAAAATATAGTTTCTACTGACAAAATACAAATGGCTAGACACTATTTTTGATGTTATTTCTGTTCTTATGATGTTTTTTTAAATTGCTCCTGTTGTTATCGCTTTTAATTGAATTTCCAATTTTTTTATAGAAGGCAGATTGGAATTTAAATTATAAGGATATTACAATTCAGACTGTGTTCAAATCAATTTAAAAAGGGGCTTTTTAATCTAAAGGGCTTGAATGTTAAATGATTTTCACTAAGCTTTATTGATACCGCATATAAACACAATGCGATTTTCTCCAAGACTTTGATTGTTCAACTCCTAACACCATTTAGACATGTATTCCCATATAGTAACGATTCATACCTCAATGAAAATAAGAGTATTATCTTTTTTTCTTATAAATGTCATCAAGCGAAAAAGACAAATATTCTAAAAATTCGTTTTTTTTTTTTAAATTTAGAGCGGCCAATCAGACGAAACTAACAATTGAAGTTTTTTTCGATAGACGGTAAGACAGAAAAAGTTCTCTTGTCCAACTTGACGACTCACTGAAATCAATCTTCACTAATGACCAGAAAGTCTTACAGTGTGACGTGATGAAAGATACAATATACAGAAAACATCGGAAGAATAGGTGATATTAACTGTCTTCTTTTCTTTCAGTGGTTCTTATCCTGTATAGGGTTTGTTTTACAAAATCAATTTTGAAACACTCTCCAAATTCCCATTTGCATCCTCATTTAATTTTGACCTGTCTAAAATAAAGTTATGGTAATTGGTTTAAAAAATCAATACAACTTCAAGCACTGAGTTTGCCCTTGGACGATTTGACGGATGACTGGCTACAGCCCTCTGACCTTCGATATGGCAGTTCGACTGAGTATGTTGTAAAATTGCTGGTCATAAAATGAAAGTCAACTCATTGGATTGCGACCTGAATGTCGTAACTACAACGCGTGTAGTTTCTCTATGTATACTCTAATTTTTTTTCTATAGCTAGCGGAAAGTAGACAACCTATCAACGTGGTAGCTCTAAAAGGAGAGAAGAGCAGTATATGAGAACCATCATCATGGTTTGCCTTTTTGGGGGGTTATTTTCCTTGTTGACTTTGAGAGATGTAAGAGATTTGAGAGATACGGATGTAAGAAAGGGTTAACTGGCCTGCAACCGTGTTACTTCGATGACCCGCCAAGAAAGAGATTGCAAGCTTGCATGTGAGTCCTTTCCAAAATTTGCTTAAACTTGCTGGTGTATACCTCCTCGTGAAGGAGAACAAATGTGCTAATGATTTTAAGATCAGTCAATAAATCGAGAATTACTACTCTTGCCAAGCTCCATTGTTACCGATTTGAATTTCAATACTTGACCTTTGACCTGGACTTTAAGCCTACTTTTGATTTCGATTCAAATTGTACATCTATTTCCATGTCAAGCCATTTTGAAACCAGTCCAAAATGTAGGCGCTATGGCCAATTGAGCGTTACAATTGAACTGTGACCTTGAAGCTATCCTCAAACCTTTTTGACAATGGCTGATATACATAGTTATGGTGGTGAACATCTATGTCAAATAAATTTGAAATCCATAAATGAATTAATATTAAATGCTCCCCGATGAATTCAGAAGTAACGTTTGATCTCTGACCTTGAAAACGATGCTAAACCCCCACTCCGTACGCAATAAAAATGTTTCAAATGGCATATCTTCACATGATTGAGAATTGCTTAGCCGAATTCCAAAATTTATCAATATGTTTCAAACAATCTCGATCAGACCCTAGACAACAGACAGATGGATAGACAACGCCAAAACAACATCTCCCTTCTTTCGACGTGGGATAAAATGACCTCCCCCGATAGAAGGATCTAAACTTTGATTCATTAATCCTAACATAGATCTGAAACAGACAAATTTCAAGTCTGAAAGGGCAATAAATTAAAAAAAAAAAGAAAAAGAAAACAGTAAAGTTATGATTATTGTGCACTGCACTTTCCCTTAGTGACGTCTATCCATACATAATGTTTCATGACCATACACTTTATACTTTCAGATGGGTACGATCCCTGGCGGCGGCACTTATCCTTTCCGACATTTGTCTCTAACCAACGGGTGGATAATCGTAAACCTAAGTGGGTTAGCAGCTGGAGGCTAGGAAAGGATGAAGTGGTCATATTGGTGTGAGAATTACCAGGAATCAATTGTTAGGTGCTTCAACCGCCGCGATATAACTGAAATACTGTTGAAAGTAGCGTTAAACCCCATTCAATCAATCAATTTATACTTTCAGAGATATGCTATGGACAAAATTCAAGTCTCAAACATAACGAAGGCCAATAACTTAGACCCGTACAGTTACTGTGAGATCAATCCACACATAAAGTTTAATGCCCATACCTTTTTATTTTCAGATATATGATATTCAAGTCTGATACATAATGAATGTATTAACTCAAATATATACTATGGACAAAATTCAAGTCTGATACACAACGAAGGTAGTAACTGAAATGAGTAATGTAGAGTTATGGTTCTTCTGAACTGACTTCATCTTTGTGATATATATCAACAGAAATTGTTTCATTGTTATAGCTATTATACTCTCCGAGATATGCTCCGGACATTATCCAAGTCTGAAAACAACAAAGGACATTAACTACGAAAAATAAGCAAGGTAAAGTGATTGTTCTTGTACATTGCACTTTCCCCGTATTAGATTTATCAACACATAAAGTTTCGTAATCATAGCTATTATTCCTTCAGAGGTATGCCTCGGACAAAACTCAAGTCTGTAGACAACAAAAAGCATTTAAAAATTTAGCATAGTAAAGTTATTGTCTCGTGCACTGCACCTTCCTTCGATGAGACCTATACCACACTTCATGACCATTCCTTTTAAACTTTCAGCTCCGGGCAAAATTCATGTCACAACAAAGGAAAAAAGGTGATGAAATAGTAGTGCTATGGTTCTAATTCACTGAACTTTCCCTTTTTGAGAACTATCAACACATAAATGACCAGGATCATATCTATTATACTTTCAGAGATATGCTACGGTCAAAATAAAGTCGGAAGAACAACAAAGAGTAATAACACAAAAATAAGCATGAAAAACTTATGGTTCTTATGCACTGTAATCCCTCCGTGTTAAAACTATCTACACATAAAGATTCAAGATCATACTCATTATGCTTTCAGAGAAAGGCTCCGAACAAACTTCAAGTCTGAAACACAACTAAGGGTACTGACTCAAATATTTAGTATGGCAAAGTTATGGTTCTTGTGCACAGACTTTATTTTGATGATATTCTATCTACAAAAAACGTTTCATGGCCAAAACTTTTATACTTTCAGGGATATTTTCCAGAAAATAAATGAATCCTGAAAACAACGAATGACAATAACTAAAAGATTAACAAGGTAAAGTTATTGTTCTTGTACACTGCACTTTCCCTGAAAGAGATCTATCAACACATAGAGATTCATGATCAAAGGTATTACTCTTTCAGAGAATTTTCCGGACTCAAGTCAGAAAAAACCCACACCAAAAATCAAAGGGTAATAACTAAAAAGAATGAGCATAGTGGAGATATGGTTATTGTGCGCTGTACTCCGTAATCATGCAATGATTACCACTGCCAAGTTTCAAGTCAATCAGACTCAAGGCTCAAGAATTATGCTCCGGACAAAGAAATAGGCTCCATTCGCTTGCCAACCGGACCCCCTGACGCCCGGACGCAAAGGGTGATCCAATAATACCCCCGTGTTTCGACGGCCGTATAAAAATGATTTCTTAACCAATTCCCTCATTATCTCCCTTTTTGGCGCCCCATAAGAAGCAGGCTTTGGAAAACATTGTGGAAAATGTAGAAATTGTTTTTTAAATCATCCACAATGATTTCTGTCTAAAACAAAGTTTGTTTTTAAAGGTAGGTATCGATGTTTTTTTCATGTCACAGATTTTAATTATTTTTATATCCTCTCATGAATTATTTGAATACAATATGCCGCAAAGTAGTTTTGCAAAAATATGAGGTCGCTTATCAGAAAAAGCTGGGTATTTCCCTAATAGCCTACGTAGGCTATTAATCTATTTTAAGATTAATCCGAGTCAGTTACGAAGATTATAGGGCATTCACGTGGCGCGAATAACCGTTTGAACTATGCATTTAGTTCAAATTACATCACACCAACGTCATCGTTACGTCATCAGGAGTTATGTTCGCTAGCCGGTCTGTTAAGATCAGTCCTTTCATGTGACATGATATAGGACGTTGGCTGTTTCGCTAGTACAATTTGTTACCTTCATTCGACTTTGGGTCATGTGCAAATGAGGTCATTTGATGTCGACAGCCGAATTCCGTGATAACTAAAAATAACCTGGAATTCCGCTGAAACTTTCCGATTTAACCACAAAAAGCCTCTTTAGGTCTATTAGATTACCACTAAGACAATATCTGACCTAAATTAAGGTATTACTTGTTCGTTTGAGTCTATTTTTCGGCACTTGGTAATTTTTCTTATCTAGGTTTCAGATACATCGATACCTTCCTTTAAATTGCATCACCCTAAACAGTTTCATTCGCAACTTCTTTCAACTGGGTCCAGTCTAAAATATTCTTATGAGGAAAAGGGTTAACCTGAGGATCAAACAGACCTGTTTCACTCTCAATACAGACAAACTACGGTCGTTTTATTTCAAGAATCTGAAGGAGGCTTACTGAAATAACATTTCTTCCATGAAATGTCGTCGTTGTGCGTGCAAACTGTCGTAGCTACAGCTCGAATAAAGTTGTAGTTACGAGCACGCCCACCGGCGATGTGTGCTTCGCATCACAGGCCCCGCCCTTAAAAATGCTTATAAGCCTAATAAATGTATATCAAAAGAAAGGTGTCGATCAAACCAGTATTTCCTGCCAAGATTGTAATATCTTCTTTTGTGTAATACAGAGCCTTAACAAAATTAGGTTCGTTTATCATCATTATCATCTAAAATACTCTTCTACAAAAAGCACACAGAATAAATGAGAAAAAGCTATGTTATTAATCCAAGAAAATGTCTCTAAGAGGGGTCTTACCAATGAACATTCTTGGAAATACAAGTCCAATAAATGATTTCAGTTAACCCTTTCCTGGTTTGCAAAACTTTAGACCTGTCATAATTCAAAGGTTTTGCAGACGAAAATAATAAGTCAAATGAATTTGAATAATAAGCATTAAGTGGGAAATTGCTTGTTACAAGCAATTTCTTCTTTTTTTACAATGTTTTCTTAAAAATAAAATCACAGGGACGTAGAACCAGGGATAAAACAGGAAAGGGTTAAGAAGTGTCTTAATATATCATATGCTGGTACGAGTTAGCTTTTATAAGCCCTCCCCCCGACCAAAAACGCGATTAAAATAATCCATATCATCTGGTCAATATTTTTTACAGTAATGGATAGAGATGCGTCTCCTCTTTCTGAAACTCAAATTACATTTCATTAAACGTTGACTAGACACACCCACTAATCTGCGACGTTCTAGTTCGACTAGGTCATCAAACACCGTTATTTTCGTTAACTTTTCGGTCACGATAATGAAATAAAAATTGACAGCCTCGTTGACTAAATGGTATATGTGCTTGACTAGTGGTCTGAAATTGGGGGTTAGGTCTTACCGTCGCTTGGGATGTCCAATGACAAGACATTTAATTACTGAGCTGTAAAACTTGTAAGAAGTAGGTTTAAGCCACTACCTCTTATTACAGGGACGTGAAAAAATCTGGATTCTGTGAGTTCGAGAGCGACTTAATAAGCTTAAAACTTTCGTTGCAATCGAACTAAAATAACTAAGTACAAAGGAAAATAATCTGTTGGTAAAAATACTTCAGTGTTATAGATTTACAAATTTTCTGTACTCATCCCCGGAAAGACATAATTTTCTTCTTGTCCAGAATTAAAATCAACTTGTCCGCAAAATTTAGTGAAACGATAAATTTTGATAAAACATTGTTGTTAATGAAGAAAATACCAAAACACAGAATTTTCTTCATTAACATCACTATTTTCTACCCTTCAATATGAAATATATAATTTTACAATATATACTGAGTTGTCTTTGGATCTATTTTGTACGAATATTTGCCTATTGCATTTACTTGTCCACAAACAAGTTGCATGAAAAATATGTATTTGTCCGTAGGAAAAAACCCGATGTTGGAAAACTCGGGCATGGGATTTCCACTCCCCTGTACTTTTCCCTTCAAATGCTTGTAAATACTATTTGATCCTAGGTGAATTAATGCCGACAAAATTCTGCTGAGATATTATCACACTATTTCTTTTCTATTCTATATGCACCAAGGATAAATGTTTCTAGATCATATTCATTCATTTTTTTTTTTACTTTCATTTTTTATTTTTATGTATTTATTTTTTATAATGAGCATATTTTTCGAAGAAAAAAGAAAAAAATACACACAAAAAACCGCCAAACGAATAACAACCGATGCTGCTCACATTTGTTTCATTTTACACAATTTTTTCTACACAGAAAGAAGAAAAAATCTAAAATTCCATCAATTTTGGATTATCGTCTGCATCTCCTTTCAATTTGGTCCAATCTTAAATGTTGCCGTCTGGTAATGGGTTAAAGAACAACTGCTGCTATGTGACATATCTATGCCTCGCTTATTTGAAAAAAAATCGACCGAAACTATACACTTATCATTGAAGTGGGTAAGCAATAAATAGTAGAGATACGTATGAAGGGAGATAGTAATTTCATAGTACAATTTATCATTTTGAGATTTGATCTCCCTTGCTAATGATCAAAGTACTTCATTGTCTAAATGTTTTCCTAAGCTTTTTTCTTGGGTTGCATTGAAAAGCGATATTGAGTAGGAATGGGTTAAATAGCATGCTTTTGAAGGAGTTCTATACAATCAAAATAAAGTTAATTCATGAGGCCATACAAGTGTAGCGCACACGATATTCTCAAGTGAGCTAAAATTTCTAGGAGATGAAATTGCAGGCAGATTCTGCAATATTCCTAAAGTACACAAGAACTACTTTATATGGTGTAGGCAATCAATGGCTTTGGTTGTTAAGCCTCCAGTGGCAGTTTACACTCATTGAACTCTGAGAAGTCCTTTAAATTTTGTCTGTTTACTAAAGCTAACAAAGCTGACGCTATAAAAAGGCACATAGTCCGAAGATTCGTATAACTTATTGATTGTATGGAGCTCAAAATATTTTAGTCACAACGTAACGCCCAGTGATCCAACTGTGGCTCCCTGTAGTTTTTCATACGAGTACAATTACAGTAGCCAAGAGGGTCACTACTTGTCATTCACATATTTCTGCGATGCAAGTGAGGTATGTCGTGATAATTTTTGTCAAATGTTGAAAGAATGCTTGTTTAGTCGGAGTTCGAATTCATGGACTCGGGATAGGGAGCACAGCACAGTAAGAACTTATCTAATCAGTTCCATCCATTATTAATACAAACGGGAGAATGGATTATACATACAGAGTTACATGGACTTGATGATTTATCAATTTCAGCAGATAACGATAAACCAACAATACTTCTCTTCGGTGAAATATATCGTCGGCTTATTGAAGGGAAGTGAGTACCGCTTTCTTAAACGTCACAAACATATACGAATATGGGTTTCATATTGAAATAATATAACTATTCAGGCAAGTACGAGTCCAGGGGCTTTTTCAAGCGTTACACAGCAGATACACTACTATCGCTCTTTTGGATAATTGACAAGTAACGTGTTATATGAAAATTTGATTTCTGTCTCATTCTATGAATATAAAACCATTTAGATTAGTTACGTTGTACATGTAGCCTATTAAAAGGAGATACCGAATGAATTTTTTTTACAAAACATGGAAAAGAAAGTGATATTAGTTCTAAATAAAAAATTGGGTTAAGATATTTTTCCAACATTTAAATTTGAACTGTTTTAGCTCAAATATATTACAGCCAATAACAATGTTGTTATTACTAGACCAAGATCGCTGCTGTATTGATGTGTGTGCTTGGTGTGTGTTTAAACCGAAGTTTATTATAATAAAAGAATAATAACATTCAATAATTTTTCAGCAGTCCTCTGAAAAGGGCGCTTCAAAGAATCTACTGGAGATAGTTGTAAGTAAGCTTTTAATATTTACTTCGGAATCTTCCCTTTGTTGTTTTATTGTTGTTTATGTTCTGACTTTGCAATCAATGTCAACCTCCTAAAAAGATAATCTTGCATCACATTTTAGTGGTCCTGAAAAGCACTTATGTTTTTCCAGATATCTACACATTTAAGTTAAATTTGGCTGCTTAATAATTCCTACCTTTTAAATTCAATTGACTGATAGTCCAAATAATTGCAACGATACATTAGTGAACATTATTTTATACTATATGACCAAATATTTCTAATAGCCCTGGGTAAACACGAAACAAGACGGTTTGACCCGAAATATATCCTGTAGAGTACAAACACATTTTTTCATAAAATTCCGCATGGTGGCCTAGTTTCAACACTAAGTTATCGAACTTGCATATTAGAAATCTCAACCAGATATGAAGGACATATGTGCACACACTGGTATAGCTTTTCATCACACATGACCAAATATCAAACTTGTTCGAGATGTTACAGACAAAAACATAAAGACCAAGTTTCAAGACAAATTACCAAAGTGTAATCTTAAACGTACAAACTTATATGCCGCTAGATCACGCAACTGACTGTGATCTCTCTTGGTAGCGAGCTGAAATATTATTCTATTATACTGACATTTTGAGCTTTTGAGAAGAAAGTCTAAGGTTTCTGTGCCGGAATAGATCTCAGGACCACTTGGTCGGGAAGCCGACGCTCTACCTCTCTACCACGGACTCCACGTGTTTGAATTTATCCTCATATACTGGATATTTTTACTGTATATCTATAGTAATATAATTAAACCTCTCTCTCACCGTGCTTTCCGAGATAGATAACAGTTTTAGCACTAAATTTTTAATCGGATTACCGAATTTGTACCATTTTATGTTACAAAGCAGCAAAACAAACTGAGGTATTCAATTACATCTAACATTTAAATCAGGAGAAAAAAGTGAATTACCACGTAGAAGAGACCAACGAGATTGTGGAAGAGAAAATTGTTGTGGACGACCGCGAAGAGGATATTACTACTGATGAAGGAAGGATGATCTTCGATTATGACATGGTAACTATTCCAGGGTCGGTCATTATTTGAAAGGCTAGTTAATTGTATTTGACCAATTGCGACTGTCAATTAAATAATCTGTCGACCCAAGAAATTATTAATTTAGACTGGATTTTTACTTTTAACTCCATCATTGCCCGCCATTTATGTTAAGCGGTTTTTGTTGGTTTGGCGTCTTAAACGCCACAGCTACTGTATATTCCAGCTTTAAGACGTTCGGGTCGCCAACCAACCATTCTACCTTCTTGTTGCGTACTACTTGTCATGAATTTTGCATAAAAAAGAAAAACCGTTAAATGTCTAAGCGGAATTCCATGTTAGAGTTAAAGGGCGGGGTCAACAGGTAATGTCGGTTTTAAAAACATGTTAGTTGCAAAGGTTGAATAGTTAACTCTGAATTATCATAAATTCAATCAAAATAAAACCAATAACGAATGAATACTATGTACATAAATTAATACTTATGTGTTGAATTTGGCTGTCTTGAGAGATTTTGTTATACACAGACATGTTGTTATACAAATGATACACTATTACACATAGTCTGTGTGTGTGTGTTAAGAGACGATGGGAATATTTTTTTGTTTTGTTTTGTTTTCATGGAGGTATGAAAGGAAAAACCTTGTACAATGTTTGGTACGTTTTTGATAAATCTATGTTGGCCGTATAGGCATACAAAATAGTTGAATGCTAAACATTTTGTCCGATGAGGTATGATTTTTTTGGCCAATCAGAAAGCCAGTTTTTAACAGACAAAAACAACAATAACTTACAGTGATTTTTTTCACAATAAATGTTCTTTCTTCGTATTTAATTTACTGAATTCCCTATAAATTTAATTTAATGTTGTTTATTATTCTACAAAGAAAGTTTTCACATTTGATTGGTTAATAAAAACCTAACTTAAAGCTATATACACTATTTTCCCGGCAATATGAACAAATTTTTAATGGCGGCCAGTTTCCTATCATTTCGTCAGTTGCAAAACTGATTTTCACACAGCAATGCGAGTAATCGTTGATATGCCCATTGAATTTTGTATAGAATGGTATTTTAAATAAGGATATATTTGTTAATGTATCTTCCCTAGTGTGCGTATTTACACGAACTTGGTATAGCTGTGATAACTGTAGGTCCAATGTCACAAGAATCATAGTCTATATTCAAACAGAATTTATGTATCACAGATCACTGTCAAAATTCCGTCAAACTGTTTCTAATATAAATTCTCTTTAAATGTAAACCAAGCTGATCGTCACACTTGTAAGACCCTCTATACTAGGATTTAAACCCAGACCTCTCACTAGTACAGTGAGTATTCGCCCATAAACTTCAGGGTGTGACGATCTCAGATATGACTCCACAGCTCCATTAATCTCATAAATACACAAATGCTTTAGCCAATATAAATCAAATCATTCCTGAGATATACTCACTTTTTTAACAAAGATAAGGTTATCTTCATGTAAGCCTCCTTTCCCGTAATTGTCAACCTATTTCGTGGAATCCATGGCGTAACAAATTTGATAAGAGGCACCTTAGGCTGAATGGGTATTTTGGTTTAAATTGATATCTATGGATGACAAATGTGAGTAACGCGATGAAAATTAAGTTTCAAACTTTGTAGTTTAATATATTCTTTATACGGTTTCTAGCCGGGATGATTCCTGGTTGGACAAAACGATGTCATCCCTCGCTTGCAGCTCGGGTAGCATCATTTTCTCGAGCCGGGAATAAACCGTGCGGCTCGGGTTATATATTTTTCTCCAGTCAGAAATAAATCGTCAAATACCCCGGAAAGACACCGTATAACAAATGATATTCATTATGCCCTACTTTTAAGAATCGGAATTTAGCGAATGAGGTCGTTAGTCTTCGGAAAATGACGATACGACTGATCTGCTAGCGAAGCCATTGACGTACTTAAAATTACAAATAAGGTAATGTTCGTTAAAATATAACATATTTACCAGATGAATTCCGGTTTCATAAGGGCTGTGCCTCTTTGATTTATTTGACGTTACTTAACATAAAGTCATTTTTAATATGATGGCACTATCTCCAAAAAAGCTAAGTATATACGAATTGGTGAAAACTCTAGTTACAATGGTAACGAAATCAGAAGGCCTTTAACCTTGATAATTTCGAGCTTCTGATCATATATTTACCGACATTTTGTCTCTCATCTATGGGTGGTTAATCGTTCAAAAAGTGCTAAGAACAGCTTGAGGCTCGGAAAGAATGTAGTTGTAGTACTGGTGTGAGAAATACAAGGAATCCGTGAATAGGTGCTTCAGCCGCCGTGACATGACTGAAATACTGCTAAAGTGGGGTTTAACCCCATTCAAACACTTCCAGATCATAAACATTAAAATAAGCCATTGGTTAATGATACTAGAATAAGAAACAATCATTTTTGCAAGGATTTTGTCAAGGTTGTATCAGATTAATTTGGAGGAAATGTATGTCATTTTCAGAAAAGCTAAAATCATTAGCGGATCGCAGTTATTACCAACTGAGCTCCCACAGGAAGCTCCACTTCGGTATAATACAATGTTATTTGGCAAATTTTAAGGCCAGTAACCCCAACACGAATTGGAGTATTGTATACTTGCTGTCCGTCCGTCTATCCGTCTGTCCGGAGCTTTTCTCCTACACTATTGCAGCTAATGCTCGGAATTTTAATCATAGTGTTTACCGCCACATAAAGTTTTTGCACCTGCTATTTTCAAGCTCCTACTTTCATTGGTTATTGAATTATCTCTCCTTGAACACATCAATTTTACTACTTTTGTGTTGACCGAAGTATTTCTCCTTCGGTTTTACAAGCACAGAAATTGAAATTTATACACAATGTATCCGGTAGCTTAACGCTATGTATGTGAAATTTCCATAGATATACTATCATTTGTTGCATAATATTATTCATTGAACCTGTACGTGTTACTAAATCTTTATTGAGCATTTCGCCAAAAGCTTGGCATTTACTGAGCTCAAATGTCCATACAATCAATGTTACTGCTTGACATTGCATGTATTGGTTGCTGAATTATCTTCCCTTGATCTTGTAAATTTCACTTAATTCTAATGATATAGTATTTCATCCAAGATGCGCCTTCACGCAAATTTGGGTTGATGACTTAACCCCCCTCCCCTTCATCTTGCAAATTTGACTGAATTATTGTTGTCCTGTGCAAAGCACCTACACTTTTTCATGCAAGGAATTCAACTTAACCATAACGTTGCTGTTATTAGAAATTTTGCATGTACAGTTTTCATGACAATAATGTCAAGGAAAAGACATGAAAAATTACCAGCTAATAATCCATTTTTACTCGGCTTTCCATATCTGCTAGTATAAAAACAAATACAATACAAAATGAGCAAACAAGCTGAACAAGTCAGCAGCTCTTTATCTTACATTTAAAATTATCAGCGATACGGTGAGCCCGGTCAACTATCCGTTTCTCCGGCATCTCTGAAATGTGTATGATGGATCAAGTAATTAATTCTTAACCCCACTCATGCTGATCCCAGCAAAGTCCCCTGTGAATTTGCTTATGACAGAACGTATAGACCTAAATCAGCATGCATGATCTAATGTAATACTCTTGAGTTCTTCTCTTTCTTCTATTGGAAACATTTTCCAAAATTACCTAATAGCCCTTCATTGTAATAGGCATTTTTTTATGCAGCATGATAAGGGAAAAGAATATTTCACAGCTATTTCTCCTACTCATATCAAGAAGGGTGTACCCGGAATGGCTGCAGTTATTATGTTATTAACCCATCAACAATAGCAGTTGACATTTTCAGGGAGCTTCATTTCGTCCTAGATACAACTTTTGATACCTCTTATATAGAGAGAGTAATTCGCCAAACGCAGCCTTCAATCAATGAATATATCGACCAATCAAATCATTCATTCATCTCTGAATTTAGATTTGACTCTACGACGTTTAGGTCGCCAACCAACCGTTCTACTTTTCTTTTACATGCTACTGGCAATAAATTTTGAAAAATAATGCCTTTTAAATCGAAGCAGGACTTCCTGTCAATGGGCGTAGTCAAAGGAGTAAGTGAGCGTCAATAGGACTTTTAAGAATCTAATGGAAACCAACAGACAACAGAGGAAAGCAAGGAATGAATGATAAGGCTTCTGTATCCGAAAGGGCAAGAAGTAGTAATATTTTCTGTTTGAAGTATGCATGTTCTCCTTAAAATGCTTCACGTATCAACCCGTTCCCATAAAATAACGCTTTTTGCGTCCTTCAAGAAAACAGACGTAGGAAAACATTGCGGAAAATAAACCACAATGTTTTCTACCCGAAAGGTAGAGATTGTTAAATTTAACCAACAAATGTTGTTGTCTGCAAAATCTCTAAATTAGTACAAGTATAAAAATGCCTGGTTATGAGTTAAAGCGAATAATTGATTACATTCTACCATTTGTTTGCAGGATAAATGATAGGCCTTTGTGGTTAAATGTAATCTGGCACAAGGAACTGACGATAAACAGCCTTTATTTTCAGTGACCCCTATTTTCAGTACACTAGGCGGCTTTGCTTTTGTTTTCTTTCCACTTTTCATTTACACACTGATTTCCGTTACGACCGCTGATATAAGGTTTCGCATGACCATGATTTATGTACATGCATTTACTACATGTCTTAAGCATGACAGTATTAAAGTCATCAATCTATTGAGGTCGTGCCAGCAATTGCTCTGACAGAGGCAAATTGTCTTTTTCATTCAATGAAAATTAAATAATAAATCAAACAAAAATTTGCCACCAGATATGAATTCCGTGTTACTCGAGTTTTAAATTTATACCTGACTGGCCCCTCCGAGCTTGTAAAAAGGCATTTCTAATTATTGATGAACCAACACACCAGACTGTTATTCTACCTAAAAGTATACTTGTATATTTTCAGTAAAAGGAATTACCTTCCGATTAAAAAAAAATTAATTATGTACTCAATGCTTAAAGGAAACTATGCGATTTATATTAAGTTTGGTATTTGGATGTTTGTAGGTTTAACGTAGGACTTAAAGGCGTTTGACCGCCAACGACCAGCAGCCTTTATGACTTCCTCTGATAGCCCCCTTTGGGCTGACAAAGATGCTGCCCCTATCCTGAATGAGTGGGATTTAAAAGAATTGAAATTAATATTTAAATTTCCAAGTACCTTTTTTAATAATGCACTGAATTTATATCTTGTAAGAGGTTTTAAGTCATAGTGTATAAGTAAAGGACCTTGGCAGGCTGGCCGAATTTTAAGATATTCATTTACCAATCTATATGGACAATAAACTCCCCCAGTGCTGTTTATGTGTAATGTTTGACCATAACCTAATTGATCAGTCTTTGAAAACCTTAGCGTAAGATTTAGGGTCTTGTTGTTTGTGTTGACTGAAATATCAGTGAAAGATAATATGTGGTTCATTGGGCAATTTTTTGTTACCGTTAATTCGCCTACTCTGAAGAAGCCAAAAAATGCCAGACATATGCTGTAGAAAAAAGAAGAGATCCATATGCATTGATGCACATTGCTGGTAATTTGAGCAAAATTTTTTCAAGCTACAAGGGTGTGATTGGGAGCCGAGACACAGAACTAAACTTTTTACGCTTCATTCCCTCCAGTACCTTCTTTACCAAAAAATGGTCAGTTGGGTCCGAAACTAGGAGACATTTACATTTAAAGCCTATACTAGTTACATAAAGAGAAGCTGTCCTGTATGCAAAATTTTGGTTGGACAAATAAGCTATAAACTGTACAACTTGGTCGACTTGCGGGGGCCACACTATTGGTAAATTGTAACATTTTCTAAAGGTTTCAAATTTTGCCAATCCTGTTTGATATGCTTTGTGGGTGTTAGCAGCTAAAGAGGTGTTTAATAGTCTGACAGCTTCATCTTGGATATGCACCGGTGAAATTGCTGCGGGAGAGGACTTGGGTCTACAACTGCATCTGGTGCGAGCTGTCTGAAACGGGCCCACTGTTTGCGAGAAACAGAATCTGCTATATCATTGCATTTTGATCTTATAAAATTAGCTTTGAAAAGAATATTAGCTCTCATTGTTAAAAGCACAAATTCCCTCAAGATCACCATCAAATTCCTTGATTTAGAAGTTTGTTTATTAATAATATTGACTAAACTATGATTGTCTATGTTGAAATTGACTTTTTGATTAGCTAGACTCTCCCCCCATAGCATAAGTGATAACAAAACTGGCACCATTTCTAGTAATGCCATTTCTCTGAATATACCTGTACCTGCCCATTCCTCTGGCCATTGATAGAATGCCCATCTCCCATTAAAGTAACACCCACATCCCAGCAGCTCAGACCCTGAACTATCTGTGTACAAACTGAGTGTGTCGCTACTCAACCAGATTTGTTGTGGGATATAGACTACGCCAGTGTGATTTTTTAGAAATGATATCCATATTTGAAAATCTTCCCTGATTGACTCCGAGACCCTCAGTTTATGGTACGGCTTTTTTAGCCTAGTAAGTTGATCATAAATTCGGCGGAGGAAGGCCCTATCTGAACGAACAGCTTTACAAAAGAAAGATAGTTTGCCCACCAAAGACTCTTATTCCCTGCGAGTAAGCTTTCTTCTTCCAAGATAATCCTCCAAGAGCTTCAAGGGCTCAGTGATTTTATTAATAGGTATTCTAATGGTCATACCTGAAAAATTAAAATTTCTGTTGGATTAACCGACTTGTCCTCTGCTATTGGGATGCCTATTTCGGCGCAAAGGTAAGTAAAGCAATTAAGTAACCTTTGGCAGTGATTTGTACCGGACTTACCACAAAATATGAAGTCATCTAAATAATGATCAAGACTATCATGACCCGACTTTATAGCAACTAGCCAATGAATAAACGTTGAAAAGTTCTCAAATAATTTACACGAAATTTTTAATCCGAATGGAAGGTTTAAATCCAGATAGAAACTGCCGTCAAAGAACATACCTAGAAGATGAATGTCACTTCTATGGATAGGTAATAAGCGAAATGCGGATTTTATGTCTCTTTTTGCCATGAGTGTACCTTTACCCATTCTGAATACCATGTCGGCTACATTATCAAATTTTGTATATTGAACAGAGGAGATTTTATCATCAATGCCATCATTTACACTACTCCCTTCAGGATATGACAGGTGAGTAATGAGACGCCAGCCCCCTTGAGCTTTTGGTATAACATCCATGGGCGACACTCGCAGATTTAAAAACGGTGGGTTGGAGAAAGGACCAGCCATCCGGCCTAGACTAATTTCTTTTGCTAAAATAACGTGTATAATCTGAGGGTGATCTTGTGCGGATTTGAGGTTACGTGCAAATCTTGGTTCCCTTGTCCCTGTATAACAGAGTTGGAAACCCTCCTGAAAGCCCTTACTTAATTGAACTGCTATTTGCCGATCTGGATAGTCAATAAAGTACTTTTTCAGTGTGGAAACATTAATGGGTGTTGAACCTAGGTCCAATGAATTTTGGAAAGGATTTTCCTTGCTGAAAAAAATTGCTTTTGAATTGTGTTCTCTTTTGGGGATTTCTGACCGGTCCGAAGTTTGCATCTCCCTCTTTATTGCGAAAGCATAGGGCTTGCGGATGATTTCCTTGGCAGGCAATGCATTTGTGCAGAAAAGTACATTTAGGTTTCATGCAAACACCCTTATAATTATAATCAAAACATTTCCCCAATGGTTTAGAAACTTGATTTATCTGACTAATGCTGGTATTACCAAAGTTACCAGCACCATAATTTAAAGGCATCTGCATGTGTAACAGCCACAACTCCATGTCAATTTCTGACCAAGAACGGGCTGGGTTTAAGGACATGCGATACCGAAATTGCTCGTCATATATCTTCCAACCATGGCCTCCAAATCGTTTTTGGCCTGTTCTAATTATATTCATATATTTCAGGAGATCTTGCGTTTTATCAGGGTGTGCACAAACATATATGCTTGTAAAAATTAAGAATAAGTCAGTCCATAAGCCAATATCTAAATTTTCTTTCTTAGGCGGCGCAAGCCTAACCAGTATTTCGCCTTTGGATGGGTATGTCACCCCAGTTTCATTGCTCTTCAAAGAGGGTACACCTGTATCCATTTTGAGCGAGACTATATCAATATATGCACCAGAAATTATCTTTTGTTTTACAGCATTTGAAATATGTGCTCCCAATGCAGGACTTTTAGATGGTGTAGGGCAAATTACTGTACCTGAAGCATCTGGGGCCATCAGTTCGGGACAAGCTCCCTCGACTGCCAATGTGTCAGCCCTGCAGCTTACCACATCACCAGTATCCTGTGTGGTTTCAGCATTTGGTAGTGGAATCATTGGTAACCCAGCAACATCATGAGTGGCCACTTCTTTCTGAAACTGACTGTCAACAGCTGGTTCTTGGCACGCAGTAGTTGTTTTGGCCTTCTTAGGCTGCTTTTGACCCTGGGGTTGGGCTTTGCGTTTGGGACCCATTGATGACGTCAAGGATTGATATTCATGCAAAGAGAAAATCATAAATTTTTAAGTGAAATTAACAGACTCTTCAAAATAATAATGTGGCAACAAAAACCACTATCTTAATTATCAGATGCTCATAATAATCAAATCCACACACACAAAAAAAAGAAAACCGCGCGCCCGCCCAGTTAATCACAATTGAAAAGCGCGGCAATGAGCCGCACCCACGCCTATTTCGTTTCAACTCAACTGAGGTGTTCCATGCTTGTCATCAGGGATACTACCTATGACTAAGGATTAACTAAGCATCAGGTGGTTCCAGGTTACATCCTAGAGCGTAAGTGAAGCTTAACAACAAGAGAATTTTAACAATTTTGTTGAGAATTTTACTTACGTAAATGTCCGTAAAATCTAAAAGATCAAAGTACCTTAATGAATTTCATAGACTGGCACTTACCCTCAAAGCATTATATAATAGACTGGACGTAGAGCAACTGCGTACATGCACCAAAATAACGACAGCTATACATGAAACTATAGCTACTATTATCTTCATTTTAGATTTTTATACTGTTTCTTGAATTAATTAATAACAAAAGTTAGGGCTTTTAATTTGTGCTTTGAAGCTACTACATAGTAACTTGGACTAGCTCAAGCCCTCAGCATACGATGCAGTAATGAAATAATATGGTTTAAACTGAGGACATGTTACACCGAATTTGAATATGACAAATGGAAACCACATGTACACAGAAAGGACTACTTTTTAATACAACCAAGAGTTTTTGCGGTTAAATGTATTTCGTCCTGTATTCTTATTGGGCCCATACAGTATTTCACGGATTTATCAGTTGAACGAAACGCCATGAATTTGTGCCAATTAATTTTGTTGTGTGTGAATGGGGTTGTATAGGGTTAAACGCCGCTTTTGAATGTATTTCAGTCATATCGGTGCGGCTAGAATACATAACCATAGATTTACTACCACTAAATCCGACAGCTGCTCATCCAACTCAGGTATACGATTATCTACACAATAGCGGGATACTGATATAAGATTTTTTCTACGACCAGGGATCGAAACATGGACCCCATAATTGAGAGTCCGACGAGTACCAACTGGGCTATACCCGCGGTTTGGCCAATCAAACATTAAACGTGTTAATAATGAAAACTTACAAACTTACAAACTGAAAGCATGATATGTTAAATAGAATCACAGTAATTCAAAATGATGGATAAAAGCACTTTTTTAACTCAACTAAATATTTATGTAAACAGAAAATAATCTAAATGGACGAAACCGATATGTATATATAATACAGAAAAGCAGGGTTGTTCTGCCCTCCATTTAAAGTCAAACACAGCTATTTCTCGAAATTTTGTATCAGATATTCACAACGAGGCAATCGCGAGGCTGAAGGAGACGTATGATTTGTCAGACCGACACTGGGAGACCAGTCCTTACAGGAAAAGCAGATGAAGTGTGAAAAAAAAAAAACAACAAAAAACAAAAAAAAACCAACAAACACACACACACACACACAAACAAAAGGAATGTTTACTCTGTGACTTTTGTTCAGGCAACTTTAACTTTTTCAAACTTGGACGGGCTAATTCTTATTCCTAACGGCCTTACAATTAATCCTTACATTCATTCTAAAATTCATTTTCAAATGATATAATGATCTTATCATATATTATTTTATTCTTTACCCATCCTCCAAATCATCTAAAGACAGCTATAAATTTCCCAATGAGAGCATTTATGCATAGATGTCTCCCGATCTAGGGAGAACTGATGTACTTCCGTACTCATGTTCGATTATTTCAGACCTTTACATTGATTTATAAGAATAATTTCATAATTCAATTACTTTTGATACAACGATGACGTTGTCTTGAGCCCCTGTAAACCTAAAGATTTCAAAGGTTAAATGCACTTCGTGACTGACCCAATATCCTTTACAACTGTCCCGACGAAATCATAAAGTAGACAAACAGCCTAAGAAAAGTGCATTAGGGTATTAAGGAAATAACCTAGTTTATTTTGTTAAACAATCTCTGATTTTTGCAAAAATATTTTTCAGAATATTGTATTTAAAACAAATATTTGTGATGGAATGAAAACAATTAAAATATGTCTCATAAAAATAACCTTAGATACCTATTTTTAATGTACAAGCATTGAAAATATATTTGATACTCGCTAAATAACTTGATGTTTTGTGAAACATTATTGACCTGCCGCTCATATGATATTCCTTTTGACCAATATTGATATTCGGAAAGAACGTCCGAATATAGACTTGCAAAGCTTGGACATTTGGTTCAACAACTAATTTTGGCCTATGTCGTTTCGTGTCTAGGAATAGCTATAGATGTAATGCAGCGGACTTAGATTGGCTCGAAGCTTGTACCGATAATATTTGTCTTAAATCAGTATAATTCTTTCTCTTTTTATGCTATAGTTTGACGGGAGATCTCGATTTCGTATTTCAAAACGGCCGTACCAAAGCTTCAGAATTTGATTTCGAATGTAAAATTGTACTTTGTTCACAACAAATAATTGTGTGTGTATTTATTTTTAATATCTCACCAAGAAAATTCTACAGAATACTAAAATGATCTCTGTTTTATAAAGAAGCAAAATTTTTGTCAGTTCTATCTCTTCCTCTCATCTCGAGGTATGGCTATCAGGCAAAGGACCCCATAAAGGCGCTAAAATGCAAAGATGTGATTCAGAAAGATGTTACCAAGATTATGAAGGCATTGAGGGATCAACAAATCCACATAACTTAACAATTATGATTAAGTAGACTATTGAACTGAGTTTAAATGAATTCGTATTCAAGACATGAACGAACTTTATAGTTCAAATCAGTAGTTTTCGCCGTTTTTTACAGAAAAAATCGCAGTTGGCGACCATGGCCTCGTAAATATAGCTTATCCAAGCTGTATAGATTTACAAGTTTTTTTTTGTCGATTATATTTTGAATTATCTGGTGAAGTGAAGAGAAGAAAAGTAGAGAGATAATAGAAAAAAATATATATCCAACAATAGTTTTGCGAGTTTAAAAATTGATGAAAAAAAGAATTATTTACTATTAGATGTTTATGCCTGCAAAAAGAATCAAACCCGGGTCTATAAGTTATTTACATTCAAGCGATAGACGGCTTTGACCACTGGGCTATATATCCAATCTTTGCGGCCACAATTTAAAATATAGACTTAAAATTAATATCAATAGAAACGTTGATGGAAACATAAGGAATCGCTTTGACAAATATGATTTCTAAAGATGGAAACGTACAAAATCTAAAATTGCACAGAATAAGACAAATTACCATACTGAAGTACGACATTATTCATGTTTCGATATTGTATTCAACAAAGGGAAGGTTCAAACAGACATCGATCAGTTAAGCAACTTGCTTAGATACAAATTAATTTCAATCGATTATGACTGAACCGGAAATGCCCACAGATTTTTTCACAACAAAGGCATTTGCTCTGTCTTAGCAGTTTTATCCCTTTGTTCTCACTGAAAAAAAAAACATCAAACCGTCTCACTCCTTGATTCAAATTACTTAAGAGTTATAACAGATTCAGAAAAAGAAAGCTTGTTAGTTGAGTAGTTGGTTCGATTTACCTTAATTATTTCAATTTTGAAAAAGAGAAAGATAAAGAATCAGCAACAACTCTACAGTGATTAAAATCTTTATAATTGTGAATTTTTAACAACAACAACAACAACAAAACATAAAAAACAAGATTCTTAAAAATACTACACCAAAGTACATTTTTATTATTGAAAAATATTTATTACTTACAATTAGGTCTATGAATTCAAAGATCAATAAAAACCTTTATCGAAACTCAAACATATTTGGGTTTTTTGTTTTTTTACCATTTTATATTCATTTCTAGTTAAATGAGAAAAACTGGCAAGCCATTTAAAACAAGAAATCATAATCTGAGAATGCGGTTAAAGAAGAAAACAACCTAAACGTTGAATTGATGACAGGAGAAAACAATTGAGAAGAAACCACTATAGGACAAAGCAAGAGTACACAGGTTGCATGCACAATGATATACATTGAAAATGATAATAGAAACGAATAAAAATTGTAGCAAACTTTATAAGCAATGTGCAGTATATTAACTCACTGGTCTGGTTTGTATGATGACAAAACATACGCTTAACACTCTGGTTAATCGTTTATTCACTACGGTCAATATCATCGGAAAAGTTTTACCAAACTTGTTGAAAATATGAGTCGAGAAAGTTCGTGAAATTGGGATAGTTTGTTGTTGCAACAAAAGCAAAATGCCTAATCGTTTTATACCACTCACAATCGATGTTATCATGCACAGGATGTTGCTTAACATGGACATCCGACCATTTACAAGTTGTATGATGTATGTTTATTTAATGTCTGCAAGCATTCACGAGAAACACGGTACACTTTGTTGAGTCACGAATCAACAATAATAGAACAAAGAATAGCAGTCCATATGCCATCCATAATACCAGTACAAATAGCACGTATGGTCCCAGCAAGTGGCCCTCTTTCTTCTAGCAACAGTTTCTGAAAAAAGACAATTATTGGTTTCATTGTAATGTCTTTCTTGTTTGCTTATATGGATTTAAAACCTATCTATAAACTGTCATGCAACAGTTCACTCATTCATGAGCCACACAGAAACCAATGACACGCGTAAATAAAGCGAGCTTTTGCGTGACATTCAACAACATTACAAACGTAAATAGGGTGCCTACGATTATGAACATCATTGATTTATGCTCATATTACCCGATTCCATTTAAAACCGCTCGTTTGCCATTCATTTGATACTACACAAAACACTCACTTATATTTTTCAAACATTCACACCGCCAAAATATTCATCGATGTCATTCTACGATTTCATTGACTGACCAGGATACTGATGTATCTGATTTGTCAGTAGTAGCACTTAAATCTAATAAAGATCATTATGCAATTTAACTTTAAAGGGAAACATTACCCTTCATTTCATTCAAACCATTAACTTCGTTCAAAATCGCTCATTCGGTTCCATTTTAATTTCTTTTCGAAATCATTTATTTCTCCAATTTGATGATGTTCTTGATTTTAACTTCCAGTGCAATTAGAACTTTTGCAGCTTTTCTAAGAAATTCGTCATTGTGTGTTGTTTTAATATTTAAGAAGCTTCGATACTTTTAACTGTGAACCACCACATTTGTAAGGGTTGTTTGCATAAAATGATGACCTCGGTATTGATGTTTCCACTTTCGCTAGTCATTTAAACAACTAGCGTAAATTCCGCCCGCTCATGGAGATTATTCGACTCGATCTTAAGATGTAAAAAATCACAAGTTAAATCAAAGGACTGAAAGTCCTGAGAGCGGTTTTGCTAGGTTACATGTATCATTAACCGCGCTTAATAATGCCAGCATGTATCATCAATATGAGTAAGTTAATCGTGCTCCTAAGTGGGATGATCAGCTGGAGGCTCGATAAGGATATAGTGGTAGTACTGGTTAGTGAACTAACAGGAATCCATGGTTAGGAGCTCCAGACGCCCCGATACAACTGAAATACTATTAAAAGTTGCGTTAAAACCTATTCAATCAATCATGACCCCTTACTGTTTACCGAAATCGCTATTTTGATTTAATTACAACGTTTCATCAGTGCGTGAAAATTGTGGTTGTGTGGTAAAGGTTTTTATGATATGAGGTAAAGAAATCAAAGATAACATTCAATTCTTTTTCGTTGAGCATATTATTACAATTGAAGAACTAAGGTCCGTTTCAAAGATGTAGTCGAATTTTAGGTAAAAGGCGTTTTATTCGGTGGGGTTAAATATGCGCTTGAATCGCGACTATAACAGTGTTGTAACTTGTTACATATACTGTGTATGCGGGGTGAAAATTGCTAAGCCCTACCAGGTCAAAACACTAACATGATAGTTTACATGCATTCGCTTACCCCACTAACCACTGACCTAGATTGTATCTTGAAACGCGAGGAAATTATTTCTCTCATTTTGACAATTCATTTGACAATTTACCATGGATATATTAAGTCGACGTTTTAAACCATTTATCTCAATATTCCTGGCTAAAAGTAAGCTGTTGGTATGCAGCAAGTAAGTTATTTTCTTCATCAGTGATGAAACAAGATGGAAGCGATCACATAGATGTTCATTTCAAGTTTATGAGCATGCGTGGAAATGAGCGAAAATGCGTAAAAACTAGTTTCCGGTTGATCGATTCGAAATACCGGTTTTTCCTAAAAAACGCATAAAACACAAAATACGCTTTTCGATTATCTTCATTCAAATCCTCCTTTTGCGTATTGATAATTAGAATGCTCTTGTTTTTTGGCGACCAAATAAACGATAGATTGTTTAAACATGTTTTTTAACCATCGGTGGGTTACATCTGCTGCGGTCATGGTGTTTTAGCATCATATTTTTTATCAATATCATTTTTAGTTCTTAAATCAGACTGGAATTTTGGAATTAAAAGTGATCTATGGTTGCGTCTTTCGGATCTTCATAAATTTGCCAAATTGTTATTGTTGATGGGTTTCCGAAAAGTCGTTACTACATTATCATTTATGCTGTAGTTTTTTGTTTAACCATTTTCTGTTTCCCCTTACCCTCCATTTCTTTCTTGTCCGTTATTCTGGTCATGACAACCTTACTGTTTTTGCACATTATTTTAGCGCTTGGGGACAACAAGTCTTGAGGAACAGTCTCATCTGTACTTTCATAGACCAGATCGTGATCGTCTACGTGAGCTTCTTGGTTATCCTGAAGAAAGACAAATATAATGATGTTATTTATAATAATATACGATGATGCAGCATATCGACACTTTTGTATGCTTTTGTATTTCTCTGTAGAGAAAGTAGAATATTTTTGTGTATGTGGAAGGAGCAGAATATTTTTATGTATTCACTTGGTTATCAGAGTATGGAAAATAACTGGTCTACATGTAACTCTATAATCTAAAAAACAATAAAAAAAGAAAATATCTTCATGTCATACAATTATCATATTACTGAAATATTTACGATAAACGTATGTCAATTGATTAAAGAGTTCTTTTAATTGTACTAGTTCAAGGCAGCTTTTGATGGAACTGATTTCAAACAAATGCAAACGGTATGGATTTTTCTGAATAACCGATTCAATTTACTACCCTTCTATTTTTATCTATCAAATAGAATAGAGTGTATTGCCTTCAAAAAACAACACAGTTATACAGTAATAATAAGAATATGGATATTTACCAAACTTTCCAATGCAATCACAGAAACATTATTCTATTTAAGAGATAGAGAGAGATTTTTTCGTTTTGGGTATAAACTAATCACACCAATGTATGAATACCATTAAAACAAAAATATTCTCTTAGTTTCTTATAATTTAATGGCATTAAGCGAAAACAAATATTTTACCTTTTTTGATACATCATTATGGAACTATTTTGTTCACAAGCATACAAAATAGCTACGTGCTCAAATTGCGTTTATTGAAGTATGAATATTTTTAGGCAAAACAGAACGCTAGTTTTGGTAGAAAAAAATAAAAAATAAATTATGTACACGTAGATGCAGCTAAATACTAGTCCATGAAAAGTATCTCTACCTCGGTGTTCAAGTAGGCTTCCTTTAGATCGTCAGTGCTAACGGATCTGTTGAACGTTGCAGCATAACATAGAGATAAATTAGCAGTCTCGCCATCAATAAACTTGTATACAACAATTCCCTGGAAATGGTAGGATAAATTATTAAATGATGTATTAATTCATCCATGAATTCATTTAATCACTCATTACTTTTATTATTTAATAATTCTTTAATTTTACGTGTATTTTTATTTCGTATATGTAATTTATTGTTATCTTTTTTAAAGCGTACGTTATGTCGATTTGTTTTCAAGTATAGTCATTTAAAAAAAAACAACCACAAAATATCAATCGAAATTATATCCTTTGTATCTTAAAAATTCCTCTATATGAATGTGATGAGATAATGTGATTATGCTGGTCCATAACAACACAGAGCTACTCAATGAGATAGCACCATCAAAACAATTTCACATGAACACAGTTTGTAATATCTCGGTGTATTTTAAGCATCCCTAAGATACTACAATTGAATGGATGGTCGCTCAAAGACTTTTTTAAGGACTTTACCCTTTGACTGAAAGAGTGGACGTCACTCATTGACATTGCGTTGTCTGAGATGGGCTTGGAGGGCCTACTTCTAGTTTATAATGTATTCGCCTGGCTGCAGAAGGTATGCCCGCTGGACGACACACAACGGACCAATCTGTTATCTAATGAACTTTCAAAGCGAGTATTCGAATTCAAAGTGAGGCCCGGAAGATTTCCGCCATTACACCAAAGCCATTTGGTGAAGTTGATATATTTCTTATTATACTGCGAATGATATCCGGTTCGTCTGTGGAAGGACCAAGATGTCTTGAAAGTTGTCTGTCATATAATTTGTTTGTTTGATTGGGGTTAGACACTTTTAATAGTATTTCAGTCATATCACGGTGGCTAAAAGGATTCAACTATTCAATACTATTATATAAATCAATATTCCAGCTTTCTTGGTTCGTAAAGATTTTTTAGCTGGCAAAGAGCTTAAGTCTACAGACAAATTTTTGGGTCTTCTCAAAGATCAACGAGTGCAGACTGCCACTGTAGGCTTAACCCATACCCTCTCAGTTTTAATCATCTAAAAAAACGTTATGGACAACGAGGAAAATGCTTGTACGTCCGAATGAAATTGAAGATGGTCTGTTGGAGACTACAATTCAAAAATATTTATTTGTCACAAGGCCTCTAGCCCATGAAAAAGAAGCAAAATTTTACATGTTAATTGGAACAAGGAGTGTTAAATCGAAACAAAATAAAAACACTCAGTCACTATTCTGAGATTCAATAGTATCTACCTTACCCTTTTGTATAAGATTATTGTTGTATTATTTTTCGATTCTTATATTTCGATGTAAGGTATATGTTGTTTACTATGTATTGGGATTCAAGAAAAATTATTGATATCAATATGAAATTATAAATGATTACAAAGTTTCAGTTTCCTACATCCGTATAGAAATCATTGCGTATTCCAAAAATATGTGCTAGGTATGTTCTGATTTATTTAATATTAGTTTCCATGTGACTTAACTAATCTGTTAGGATTTGTTTAACATTTCTTTGGGATGATAGTTTTTCTTAAGTCATTATAAAATTCACATATTAAGAGAAAGTGAACGTCCTCTGTTTCTTTTTGTACAAAGTTTACAATTTCTATTTCCTTTCGGTTTTTCCTTGTGTCTTTCTACTCATACACGTATCAATTGTCAATTGTGACAAGATTATTTAAAATGTGCATATTGAGATCTAAATTTAAGAATTTTTGAAACATCTAGATAGGGCTCATACTGGAAAATTACCTTCTGTTATAAGCATGTAGGTAGTTTTAGATTATTCTTTATATTGGTCATTTTTGTAAAACATATCTTTGATCCGTAAAGCAAAGGAAGTTGAAATATTTCTCGTTCTCGCTTCTTGATTTTGACAAATATAACCAGAGCCAGTTTCTTGATGACAATTTTTAAAGAAGTAACCCATTTTTCCATTTTAGTCATCCAATAGAATCATATTGTAACATTCTTTACGTGTCTACAATATAAAGACTAGGAAAAGTGAATTTCGCTCAGAATTTTCTTACTCGTGCGATTAAGTCCGGAAAAATGACCAGACTATCATTAAACTTATAGAGAATGTTTGTAGGGCCACAATGAATGTTTCTTTAAAAAATGGGGATAAATACGAAAAATGGGTCTTAGTGAATTTCACTCGATACCTTCTTATGTATGAAATAACTTCAGAAATATTACAAGATTGTCAGCAGAGTTACTTCAGATTTTAATCAGATCATTAGAAATGTTATTTTTGTTTGTTTTTATTTCTTATTTTTTATGCACGAAAAGACAACTTTAGCCCTACACTCTAATAAATCTGTTTTTCAGCAAAATATGACTTAATTTTCTTTTCATTCTAATGACCTTTGCCATACGTTGGTTATATCCTAAAAATAAGTCGTCTAAGAGGTCATTTGGTTGTTCGATATATCAATTATCAAAGATGTGACTTCCTCGATTATGATAAGAAAATGATTGATTTTGTTTCCCCTCCCCCTTCTTTCGGCCTTGGCAAACTAAACTCACGGGTGTATTTCAGTTATCTTATTCATTTATGTACTTGCAGAGCTGCACTAAATCAAAGCAGTAAAGAGACATTAGCACAGCTTTGAACTAAGTTGATAATATTTTTCTAGTAAATATATTTTGGCTCATCAATTCGGTGAACCTAAAAAAACGTACTATCCTTAATGACGGAGTTCAAGGGACAAAAGAGTTATCGACACATAAAACAAACGATTGATATCCTTACTTATTGCACAGTAATGTAAGAATAAAAAGTATGAATTAAACATAAAACTGCATTATTTCGTACGTGCATGACATCTAAAAAGTATCGACGCCTCAGCAGTTTTGTCGTTCATAGTTAACGTTTAGTACAGCGAAATCAATTTAGGCAGGTAGAATTAAATAAAAAATATGATTTTTATATTTATACTGGTCTATAAATTAAATAATCAAGGGGTAATCCGCATAGAGCTCACTTAAAAAAAAGTTAAATATAAAAAAAGATATCTAATGCTTCCCAATCACTCGATAAATTAGTCAAATTATCCAAATGTAAACTAATTGTTTTGATAGATTTAAGTCTGTTTTCGTTCATTCCGAGCTACTTAACACTATGTAAGCTGGGCCAAATATACTTATGAAGTCTTCACGTTGCCATAGGACATTTAATAAATTTTGTCCGAAAAAAGTTCAGATTTTGTCTCTATTTGATTTGCATAAAGAATTATTTTACTAGATTATACTCGTTTGTATAACATATATGCTAGATATATGGTTGATTTGGTGAAAAATAAAAGTTTCATTTTCCCTTGTGGCTCTGTCACATATTAAAGTAAAGCAATAGGTGTTCAAACAATAAAAGATGAATTGATCGAAAAATGAAACGAAAATCGATGCTCTATATACAGGTAATTACCCTCTCGTAGTCAAAGATGATCCTTGCTTTCTGCGTAGTAATGTCTTCTTCGCGATCGTCTACTACAACTTTCTCATTTACTGTTTCGTCGTTCTCTTCGATGTGGTAATTCACTGTTTTTTCCTGGAAAACAATATTGTCAAACAACCAAAGATTTTAACAGTTTTAAACATCTTCCAAGCACTACATACGAACTAGTTCCGTACTCAGAACTTATGACAGAACAATATAACATCAATATCATTCGTTGATAATTGCAATAATACATTTCTTCATTATAGTTATCAATACATTCTATTTTCTACTTGTGTCATTCGATTTTAATGACAGAAGAAAACTTAACAAAAATGTATATAAAGGGTACTAAATGAGTTGTCATGAAATACTAAATTTGTGTAATGAACCATCTAGAACAGACAAAAACGAGGCTCTTTAGATTTTTTCCCTTTTATAAGATAACAAGTTTGATGGGTTCAGTATTTCGTGAACACAATTCAATTTTCTATTTATAATACGATATTTGCATTAAATCGACGAAATTCCTAAGTTTTATCCATAAAAAAAGTTTGTAAAACGATGTCATAATATCAAGTGTGACCACATTTTTGTAGCAAAGAAAAGCCGTTACTATAGGATTTTGTTATTTTGTATATTTATTACGGTAGTGTAATATTGGCGATGTTATATCAAAACTTCCCAGCTCGTTCCTTACACTACCGCGCCGCCTGTCATTATACAATTATATTTTAATCGCCTTTAATATCCGATTGATCGATCGCTTACCCCGCAAACTGACCTCAAAGAAAATAGTTTGACTGAGATAATGAAAAAAAGATGTTTGGTTGAAAAAAACATTTTTTTTAAAAAAATGAATGTCGGGGGATCTAATGATCGTAAATGTAGCTGAATAAATTGTAGTTTAAGTCGTCCAAAAATGATTTTGTTCAAACGGGGATTAACGCCTCTTAACAGTTTAACCGTATTTCAGTCATATCTCGACGATTGGAGCACCTTACCATTGATTCCTGGTATTTCTCACCCCAAGTACTACTACTGTATCCTTTCCGAGCCTCCAACTGGTAACCCCGTCCTAGGTTTACAATTATCAAATCATTTGTGGGGGACAATTGTCGGTATTTTCCGCTACAAGTAACCTCATGATTGAGTGCTGACATACAAAACAAGTTAGCCCAAAAATGAAAATGAATGAAAAAAATGATGGAGGTCGGCATCGCATTTCATATCCGGTTTAAATTAATGATTTAATTAGCCAAGCGTGTTGTTTTGTATTTTATTTGTCTGTGTGTGTGTTTGTGTGTTTGCTGTTTTGTTGTTGTTGTTGTTGTTTGTTTTTATTGTTGTCAAATATATTTCTTTAAAAAGAAATTTCCTGGTAAAGATTTGGAATTGATTATTGATAAAACAATATAGAAAAGCTTACCACTTTCTCTGGGAGGTTCTTGTGAATGTCTTTGCCTGAAGACTCCTGAAATGTGGTCTAAATTCATGAAATTCCTTTCTGTAATGCTGCTTCTCTCTACAGATGATATTTTTTTCTAATCTACTTTAACATTTTTTCATTGATGAAATACACAAACGCTATA
The DNA here is from genome assembly GCA_946902895.1 of Fragum fragum. Taxonomy (NCBI): domain Eukaryota; kingdom Metazoa; phylum Mollusca; class Bivalvia; order Cardiida; family Cardiidae; genus Fragum; species Fragum fragum. The sequence continues at coordinate 26,488,873 of OX336377.1, read as the reverse complement.
ACACTTCCCGTTTATTGGTTAGATATGAAGAGAATATTTCTGTTTTCATGGAGGTATGAAACGAAATGATTAATCTCACTTAACGAATGGGTGATTAGATTTTTCGTTTCATAGCACCATGGAAATAAACGAACAAAAAAAAAACCACACACATTCTCCTCATTTCTTATATCTAAATGACATCAAGCAAAAAAACATGTATTTTACAAATTTTGATACATTTTAATCAAACTATTTTGTGCGCAAGTATACCAAATAGCTGCGTACTCAAAGGTTTGTTCATGGAGATTTGAATATTTTTTTCGGCCACCGAGAACGCTTGTTTTAAATAGACGAAACAAACGATATAATTATTAGCAGGCATACAGAAGAAAATTGAGGAGGTAATAATGCTCATACTAAGGGATATATTACAGATGTTAATTTTTATTGTTCTTTGCATTGTTATGAAGAAATTCAATTATAAAGCAGGAAAATAACGAGCGTTTTGTAATTTACTATACACATTTTTTAATTATATGACATAATGACAGGTGCCTTTGCAATAATTTATTTATCCAAAATTGAGACCGGGACAACTAATGAAAAATACAAACCATATCTTCTTTCTGGATGTCTTTTATTCCGGGATGAAAACAAACTATGATGTTTTTGCGTCATTAAGAAATTTATTGGATACCATACTGTACAGTATAGTGACTATATAGAAAGTTCCACTTCGATATGAAACGGCGTTATTTTGCAAAATCAAAAGCAAGCAATAAGCAACAACAAGTTAAATGATTAGTTGGCGACCTAAGCGTCGTATCTACAGCTTGAATAATCTGTATCTACAACGCTGAAAACACCAAAAGAAATAAAATGCTAATGTCGTCCAATATCGGATTTCGATGGTGACCAATGTTGTAGATCAAACCTCACTCCCGGTCTAAATGAACCATTTGATTGGTTGATTTGTTCTTTGGTGGAGACGGCGATCAGTCAATTGCATAAATACAAAGCCTACCCTTATTTGCCGATAGGACAGGACTTGGAACACGAGAATAACAGCCAGAAGTGCCAAGATGACACTAAAGCCTGCATGCATCCATCTGCTCTTCGAAGATCTTCTCTCCTGGAACGCTAACTGTATAAATAGGGAATACGTGTATTATGTTACCATATACATACAACATCTTGCATTTGCTTTGGGCTGCGGAGGAAAAGTTCTATATTTCGCGAGATCGAAGGTCGAGTGGAATTTCAATCAAATGTTCTTCCGCAGTGAGAAGCAAATACTAGATGTTGTATCGCAATCGTTACATAATATTCCGTTTATTATATACCTATTTTTTTCAAAAATAAATATGGCAAAATACTAAAAAAAATATATTCTTTTACAAGTACTTTTCAATCTTCTCCTTTACCATTCTGATTTCGTTTATTTGCTTAATGATTTTATATATAGAATGGAAATGACGTCATCTTAGTCTACCTTATATGGAACCGTATTTTACACTATCAGATACGGATTTTTTTTTTCTGACGTGTCCGATTTGGTCTGTGTGGAATGTATATATTTTACTAGGAACATTTATAGGTATATAATAAAAACTACTATTATTTGATGAAATAGTGAATCGGGATAAAAGTGATGAACGTCGTAAAAAGTTGTCATGTATTTTTATACATTTGTAGAAACTTGGGTTTAAACGGTATTTTAGCTTATTAACCCTTTCCTACTCAATCTCTGGTTACTGTGATTTTATAATTGAGAAAGCATTGTAGAAAATGAAGAAATTGAAACAAGTAATTTCCTCTTTTTCCTCACAATCGTCTACCCAAACTGAATGGATATTCCTAATAAGTATATTAAATAAATTTTAATTTTTATCTGCAAATCTTTTTGAATTTGGAATGGTCTAAAACAAAAATGAAACGGTTAAGCTGTATCAGGGCAACATGTAACATAGCTTCCTTAAAATTCTGATACCATTTTTACCACATTTCTATCGAAGTTATTGGTTTTTCATTTACTTAGATTGTATGTTAATCTTTGCAAATTAAGCTTTATCGCGGCAGCTTGTCAATTCTTTTATACAAGATAGCAACGATTAAGATTTATTTTCTGTTTCATGCACTGAGCTGTTCTCTTAAATATCAATTGAATTTCAATGAATTATTTTACAATTGTAAACGTATATGTTCTCATTGAAGAGAACCCGGATGCTTTCCCTTGGACTATTAACCAAAGCCTAACATTGTTGTATGTTACTTGTAAATAACCCTTTACGACTGTTGCATTGCTTGTATTTTGATTTGTAATTTAAGAGATGAATAGAATATTTTTTATTTTCATGGAGGTATGAAACGAAAAAACTAATAACATATTCGCGTATTCATATAGAAATGTGATAAGCTTTTTTCGTTTCATACCTCTATGAAAACAAAAATTATTCCAATCATTTCTTATAATTTGATGACATTAAGCGAAAAGAAGAAACATTAACAAATTTCGCTACATTTTTAATGGGACTGTTTTGTGCGCAAACATACAAAATTGCTGCGTGCTCAAAATTTTATTTATGGTGGTGTGTATAACCCCCTCGTTTTTGATAGACGAAACTTATAATGAAATTATTATCCTATAATAACTTGCATCCAGGAAACAGTATAAATTATGGCAAAGATTACAGCGAGCGATCGTCACAAAAATTTGTACTTACCTACATAATTATTCTACTATACTCTGGTGAAATTTCTATCTTAGTTGTATTTCAAACAAAAGTAAAGAATTTTCTCGCTTGACAGTAAAAGTGATCATGAAGGACTCTAGGCTAAAAATGATAAGGTTTCATGTCCGGTGATGATGTATCATAATTATAAAGTGTATTAATTATCGAATTGATACAAATAGAGATGTTTTTTCTAAAATATTGGTTTCACATTCTATGTGACAAATCGAAGCTGTCAATACAATAATCAGTCGACCAATGAAATCATTCATTTAAACTGAAAGCTCAGTTTAAACTCCGATATTGGCCGCAATTTTGGAGAATCAATTTCGTTGGTTTTGCTACTTTTACGTCGTAACTTCAGCTTTTTCAAGCTGTAGTTACGACGTTTATATCGCAAACCAACAATTCTACTTTTTTGTTACATGTTACTGGTCATAAATTTTGCAAAATAACGCCGTTTAAAATCAAAGCAGGAGCCTGCAATTGGTCCACTTTAAAATAAATGACCTGCATGTTTTAGCGTCAGAGATTTGGTAGTTAAGCCAAATACTCCTCTGGTGAGAAAACAATAAAAAGTAAACTAGAAAATCATAAAATCGTGCTGTTAGGTTGTTGATAGGATTATTTATTTATGAGGTTTCATGCCACCTTCAACTGTTTTAAATTACATCGCCTTGAATTTGGCATTTACATGTTAAAATTGCTTTCTACCATTTCACGTGCACAAGTACAACCGCGAAATTCGATCTGAGTCACAGCAGCACATCAACTAAACATTGAAAAGAGGAAAATGAAACTCAAATGTCGGAGATAATGTTAAACAGCATACAGGCTCATGACTTTAGGAATAAGAGGACAACGTCTTACTAACTAGTTAATTGTGTATACGCACACCTCAAATCAAATGAACCTTTTAGCGACCTAGATTAGTTCTTTATCGAGATTAAAAAAAAGATTTGAACAGTATCTAGTAGTTAATAAATTAACAGACGAAGCAGAAAATATCTAAATCATTAAAGTAAAGGGTTTGACTGTTCAGGAATTTATTAATGCACGTGTTCTTTCATTCGTTCCCATCAAACCCATCTATCGTAATTCCATAATATGTCATCATTTTACTTCATTAAATATAAATGTGTTTTAAAGTCTGTATGAGCTGTTATCATTGTTGTTTAAATTATTGCATTCACTTAATTTTCATTCAGTGAAGGCGACCTTGTAAAAAAATAATAATAATAATTTCAAATTGTTTAATATGAAATAGGTTTAAACCTATTTATTTTACATCGATTGGGAAATAAGTTCTTCCAACTTACATTAATCCCTCTCGATTCTGCTTCCTGGAAAATGCACCAGTACTCGCGCCGAAAGCCAATGAAAGAACCAAGATCGATACCCGCTCCCGGGAATCGAACTCAGGACCTCTTGATCGGGAAGTCGACGCTCTACCTCTCGACCACGGACACCACATTTAATATGAAATGATTGTCTTATTGTATAACCTTCATTAATAAAGACCATATTACTATTTTTTTGCATTATGTTCTTCGAAGGGCGAGCATGTATTCGCCGCTTTGTCTGTCCTTCCGTCTGTCCAGAGTGATTTCCCCCAAAAAAAACCTTGGGCCAAATTGGACAAAACTCCACACGTGAACTCATCATTTTGTGCCGACGAATGTTTTCTAGATCGTCGGAAATTGAGGCCTTGTCACAAAAAAAGGATTTGCACCAAATTTTAATTTCAATCGATATCTCCTTCATGCAATGCCATATATCTTGATTTAATTTTTTTTCTTTATTTTTATGCATTTTGGACTGTGAAATAAAACCTGTTTCTGTTTATTCAAGAATATGTTTGCTAGAATGATAAATACTCTGAATCAGGCCTAATGTTTTTGTTTGAACATATCTCCTCAGTTTTTGGAAATGAGGCATTGTGACGGAAAAGAAAACTTATTGTCAAATTTGAATCTTCATTAATGTCTCCTTTATGTATTGCAAAATTCCTTGAAATTTCTCAAAAACTTAGTTATTGAAAAGACATAAGTAATATTTTACTTCATTTCAACACAATAAAACCATATTACGCTAAAAGGGATCTTAGTGTTTCATAGCATATATATGCTTAGTGCATTTTAGACTCTAAAATAAAAAAAAAGACTATTTAAGTTAAAAATCTTCATTTGCTTTTGTTATAAGCAATTAGTCACATATCCTTTTCTATCGAGTTTCTTTTTTTTAATTTGAAGCCTTGTCATTTTAAAGGGTACTTCTAATAGACTGTTGAAAGTTACAATCTTCATTGCCGTAATGCTTCAATTGCTTCTGATATTGTGCAATTAGTATAATTTTCAATTTTCTTTTCAAAATTTATAGCCTTACCATTGAATAAGGGTACTTCTGATAAAATGTTTATTTTTTCCCAAATATTCCCTTCACCTGTTCTCAAAAATTCTTAAAAGTCCTTATTTATATGTTTATTTAAAGTCCTACACAATGCTATTTTCTTAATTGAAGTAGATGAAGCTATGATAACGTAAAGTTCGTGTATCTCCACTGCGACGGTAGTCATTTTCTTGACTTTTCAAACCCTTTCCAGTTCAATCACTGGTTTTTACGTCGCTATGAATCTATTATTGAGAAAATATTGTAGACAAAGGAGAAATTGATGGCAAGCAATTTCTTCTTTTTTCCACAATATTTTCTACTCTACTTAATGGTTATTATTTATACTAAACCCAAATCATATCATCATCTGCAAAACCCTTGAATTTGGACAGCTCTAAAACTTTACAAAACAGGAAAGAGTTAATAGGAGTAATATCTCTTTGTTAACTATGAGTTTGTAGCTTTAAAGATGAAATGAGCTCAGCGAGAAAAAGTACTGTACAAAAAAGCTATAAAAGTATATATAAACTTATTCATCATACATGCGCTTGGTCTCATTTCTTTGTATAGAGTGGCAATTTAATAGAGCCTTTATTATACCCGAGAAAATTCTTGAGATGTTTAATTATATTTCTAAACAAATAAATGACTTTTCACACCCTTGGCTTTAAGAGTCTAGGTATTATGTTGACAATTGAAAATCGTTGACAAAAATGTTTTCTTCCCTTTTTTCCATTTATCTATGATAATGTTTTCAAAGGATCAAAAGAAAAATGTGTAGAACAGACATCCTAAGAGGAAAAAAAACAACAAAATTTTGAACAATGTCATCTCCCGTCACAGACGCTGAGCAAGGAAATCTGAGAGTACCCTACAAAAATGATAAAATGATAAAGTCACCACGCGAATTAAAATGATGGAAATAACAAAACCATACGAATTTAAAACCAATATTTCTTATTATAAATGATAAATGAAAAGTTAAAAAATTCAGTTATAATGAGTGTACAATGAAAATGGACTTAAAAAGAGAGAGAAAAGTGAGAATTTAAAACTAGATGAAGACTTACCTCGGGTGTTTGTATGATGGTTGCAGCTGGTTTCTCTTCCATCGCTAGAGTTGGTTTCATCGTTGACGCCGTCAAGTAGTAGTTTCGAAATGAATGTGGTGCCCGGGAATTGTACAACCCCCGTCTGCATGGCTCTTTTATTGGTAAAAGTCACGTTGCAAGTAACATGTGCAATCACCGAAAAGTACCCGGATGATCTAGTGTACTTATGTAATTCGGTCAAAGCGCCAAAGCCATCCATCTATTTTCTTCACCTTTAGAAAAATGATTATACTATTATGTCCAAATGGAATTAAAGAAGGGCCAAGAAAAATGCGGTGTTGCAGAGTTTTCGTAAACCAAGTCAACATTTCAAGAAAATGAAAGTTTGGGTTGTTTTGTGAAAGGATAATTGACCAATCGCTGACTCCGCCCGCTTACTCCATTTGCAACGCCAGCTGACCAAAGAGAAATGATAATAATAAATCGATGCGGTATTGGGAGCAAATCAAGTGCATAGCCTACAGAAAAAACAGAATATGAGAATTGTATTTTGGCTTCGTTTGTTTGAATGGGATCTAGCAGTATTTCAACAGTATTTCAGTCATATCGCGGCAGCTGTAGCACCTATCAATTGTTTCCTAGTGATTCTGACACCATCACTATCGCTACATCATTTCTGAGTCCCCAGCTTTTAATCCTACTTAGATTTACGATTAGTTCGCCTTTTTGTGGGTGACAAATGTCGGAAAGGATATTTGTCGCGACCGGGAATCGAATCCTGGACCTTATAATCGAGAATCCCATACGGTATATGTACCAACTGGCCGGGGCCTCCCTTACACTAAACTCGTACCAACCACAGCAAAGGCCAGACAAATAAACATGATGTAGTAAATATTGGCCTCTTTTTAATCAAATCAAGACTATTTGTTATTCTCAAGCAAGTTGAGTTAGAAAAATTAACCCTTACCGGATAAACTGTGTGATATATACGTGGTCTCCTATACTGTATTTATATCGTTTAAGGCTCGCAAATTTTGTGAAAACAGCTTAGATTTAGCTGTAACACAAGCTTTAGGTTATCTTCTAACGATAACCATTTGATAAAAAAGAAAAAAAAAAGTATTGCGAAGCCTGTCAATGCTGAATCAATAAACCATTTTATGTCGCTGAAGGCATGCAGGCGCATGATTTTTTTCTCTTATGGGGTGTTTCAGTGCTAGATGATTTATGTTCTCTCTCTCTTCTTTCTGAATTCTATTAACCACATTTACATTTATTATATGATAATGAATAACATTTAAATAATAAAGGAATGCACAATAAATGCACAGACCGTTTTTGTAATTTGAAATCTGGTCTTATACGTTTAGAGTTTTATTTTCTCTAGTGCATTCTATTTAGGTTATAATTTGGCGTACAATTACCCGCGGCAAATTTAACAAAGCGAAAGTAAATTGCTCAAGATAAAGGGGCTTTGTGTCAAACCGACAATCAACAAAATGGCTACTGTTCTAGTCACATGCTTGTACCGAGTATTTCCAGATAGACAATTGTCTGTAACCATTTGCTTATTTGATAAAATTGTTTCTGAGAAGTGATCATTTTTTCAATAAGGCATAAAAACAACAACAGCAACAAAACCGTTCGCTTTATATCTTTAATACTGATAATAAAATGTTGAGCAAGTTCGGAAGGATTGCTTCCTTCGAAAAGAAACTTCTTCCTTTCGTAAAAAGTACTCACAAATCTCCGAAATGGAGATGGCATGGGAGCTGTGATAGTTATGCTAAAAACTGTCGGATGCATTGTCTTTCTTACCTGAAAGAAATGGGGGTCAGTTGTCGAAAATCAAGCCCACTCCAGAGTCGCATATGTCTAGCAGTCAGAAATTTGGCAGTCCTAACGCACACCATTATTAATCGAGTAGCAATACCAAGGAGTTATGTTAATGTTGACATGAATCCGATACATAGAAAAGACATTATAGTAAAAAAAGAAATATCAGGGCATATGTTGGTGGGACCCGGACCGGTTCGTTACATTCTGTTTATTCAAGCATTAGCTACGACGTTTAGGTTACCACCAACAATTTAACCTTTCTGTTACATTTTAATTGCCATAAATTTTGAAAAATAACATTGTATAGCTAAGCGGAACTTTCTGTTGAAGCTGAGTTGGCAAGGCCAGCGATCAGTCAATTGCAGAAGGGCATATAAAGTTACTTTCATATATTTGTGCGTGAGTAGGTGGATACTTAGGTGTACAATTTCGTGGGTACGAGTGTAAGTAGGTGTGTGCTAGCAAGGGTGTTCGTGTGTGTATTTGTGTGCCATCATTCGTAACCTAGTATATCGTTTATCGATATATTTCAAAAAAAAAAATGAAAAGTTATTCCTCTTACCGAGACTAGTGTTTTGCAAATTTGTTTACGCCAGAGGTCCAGATCTCAACATTAAGTCAAGTGAAATCTAACCTTCCTCATTCGTGTTATGATCATTTCTTCTACATTTGTGTGAGGATTTAAAAATAACATAGATAATGTTCGCTTTGAAAAGTGCTCGTGTCATGCGAAATGACACGAGCACTTTTCAATGACATTCTCTGCGTTACTACGTGTAACGTCTCAATCAGTGCGACCAAAATCGGTTACGTAGGTTTGGTCTGTGAGTTCCATTTATAAACGAATAGTGTATACGTGGTCACTTCTAGCTAGACTTTCTAACAGGCAACATCATTGTTCAGAATGTCGGACGTTGAAACTGAACACGAGCGGGGTAGGGTAGATAGACTTCATGACTTGGTTGAAAGACAGCCTTTGCTAAACAGAAGGAAGAATTACTGCGTAAAATGGGCAGCTTATTTGAAAAGATAAGTGAATCCAGCAACTTAATAAACTTAATTCTATGTTAGTTTCGGACACGCCAAAGTTCAAAAGAAAGAGCAACGAAGAACAATTCCGTTTCAATGCCAATGTGTCCAATAAATTGACCGATGTAGAACAGTTTATTGTGTTCAGCTCTGCTCAGGCATTGGATAAGCTTACAGAAGCTTAAGATATGATAGCTCACAGACAAAAGCTAGTAAGGATGGCAGATTCCAACGAATTGGGATGGCGCATGGTTCATGAATACGAGTCTAACCCACTGGCAGATGATTCGGGATAAGCGCCGAATTTACAAGGCTGGGGTTAGGGCTTCAAAAAGAAACTTAAGGCGGAATGCACCAAAAAGACTTAACAGTATAGGACTACACCATATCGGAGAACAGAGAGTCAACCGTCAGCTACTTCTACCTCTACATCTAGCGCTACAAAGCCAGGGTTATGTTTTTTGTGTGGTAAGGTCACTGGAAGAAAGAGTGTTCTGGGTCATCTAACAATAAGATGAGTATAAATTCTTTATCATGTTCTTTTAATAAGGATAAGGAAGAGAAGCAGGTTACAATACCTGTAATCCAATCGCCTGTAGGAAGGCTTAAAGCTATGGCAAGTAGGTGGAAATCAGCAAACGCGTCAGCGTACATTTATGATGCAGTCTGTTCAGGGTACAAAATTCCATTCAAAACCTTACCGAATTCTGAATTTCTCAAAAACAATTAGTCCTCTAGAGATAATCTACAGTTTGTCGGTGAAGAAATAAAGAGCTTACTAATGAAAAGGGTAATTAGTTTAACAAAAGAAAAACCCTGTTGTAAACCTTTTGACCGTTGCTTATAGCAAAAAAGGCAAACAACGGCTCGTTTTGGATTGTAGACACATTAATAAACAACTGCACTTGTTTAATATTTAATTCGAAGATGTTGATGTGGCTGTAAGTTTGTTCGGTAAAGAATCATATCTGTTCACTTTTGATTTAAAAAGTGCTTATCACCATATCGATATTTTTCCCGATCACAGAACATATCTAGGTTTTTCATGGACCGTTCACGGTAAAACATCGTTTTATGGTTATAATCGTTTGGAATTTCGTCTGTTGGGCATATTTCCACAAAAGTGACTTGCGTAGTGATTGCTTATATAAGGTCACAGGGTATACAAATTATCATGTTTTTAGATGACGGTATAGGTTGCAGCGACAATTTACATGAAGCTCTGTTTGTGAGTAATTTTACGAGATCTACTTTGTTAGAGTTAGGTTTTCTAATAGCAGATGAAAAATGCACATGATAACCATTTCACAAGGTTACTTGGTTAGGATATGTATTCGATTTATATTGAACGGTCTTGTCTTACGGAGGAAAGAATATGTAGATTGTCAAAGGCGATAGATTCCATATTAGATATTATTTATCTGTATTAGTTCAACCTTTTACAGGTAAGAAAATTGGCGTCCGTTAAAGGACAGATCATATCGCTCTATACAGTGTTTGGAAATAGGGTACGATACAAGACGAGGGAATCTTACAATTGTATCTTACCGAGGACGAGCTGGAATTTTACCCGTAACTGTTTCTAGGAAAGCCTTAGATGATTTAAGATACTGGAAAAATTCAGTGAAAAGCTTAAATGAATTCGGAAAGCCCTTGCAAGAATTAGTGTTACATGATTATTTACTGTACAGTGACGCCAGTAGCGTTGGTTATGGTGGGTATATAGTTAAGAATTGTTTATTTAGAGAGAACGCTGTGAGCGTCTATAGTCCCCAGGAAGCGGATATTACGGCCGATATAGTGCCATTACATTGGCTCCCGGAAGTGAGCGCCTCGTTTGACGAGGTCAGTGATATAAGTCGGGGTCGTAATAGCCATGGTTTTGAAAATCAGCTCGCGGAAGAGAGCGTAGAACATGGTTATAGCAATACAAGAGGGTAGTTTGCATGTCATAGGTTTTTATGACGAAAACGAAAAGGAAAAAAAGTTCAACTTGGAGGGAAACAGAGACCGTATCTAGTATAATAAAAAGTCATGGTCAGGTACTCCGAAACTGTTCTGTTAAAATATATACTGATAACAAAAACGTCTGCTCAGTTTTGCTAAATTGTAGTGGGAAAAAGATCAAAAGATTGCAATTTCTGTAAACGCATTTTGCGATTTGAACGGTATCAAATTTAGTCCTGAATGGGTTCCTAAGGAGAAAAACCAGTTAGCTGACCATCTAAGTAAGTGTTTTGATGGCGATGAACGATCGGTCTCAAACGAAATATTTGCTTGGTTGGATAGCATGTTGGGTAAGCACACGATTGATAGATTTTCATCACATTATAATAATAAATGTGTACGTTTTAACTCCAAATGGTGGGTTCCTGAAACTGAATGCATAAATGCTTTCCACCATTGTTGGAAGGAAGAAAATAAATGGATTGTTCCCCCCTAGGCTTGTTGCAAATTGCTTGAAAAAACTTGAAATAGATTAAGCCAAAGGCACTTTAACAGCACCGAAGTGGCCGTCTACTCCGTTTTTGCCTTTAATATCCGAATGTACTGGAAAATTCAAAAAGGTTGTCAAAGACGTTCGATATCTACCAAGGAAAGGGTCAATTCGCATAGGAAGGGGGGAACAATGGTATATTTAAAATGATCCACTACAGTTCGATCTATTGGCTTTAAAAATAGATTTTGCTGTATAACAATGCAATTTTACTTTATTGCAGCAATTTTATTTCTCTTTTCTTTTATGACAGGTCTTGACTTAAGCAAGCATTTATAGAGCCAACTGGCAACTGCTGGTATACACTCGGGGAACGACACGTCAGAGCATATGGCAAGATATCTTTTAAATTCTCATTCCGATAGTACAGTTAAGAAATTTAGTGGGTTTTTTAAACTGTTTAGTCAGTTCTGTGTTAAGCATTCTTTAAGCGCTAAGCCAGCGGAGCCTATGGTGGTAGCAACGTTTATGACGCATATGTTGGACGACAACAAAACGTACAGTATAATTCCCGCCATTGTTTACTCAATAAAGTGGATACATTCCCTTCATGGACTTTCAGATCTATCGAATAATTCTATTGTGCAGAATTTGTTATTGGCTGCGAAAAGACTTCGATCCAACCAAGCAATAAAAAAGACTTGATAGATTCAGACGTCCTAATTGAGCTTTGTAAACATTTTCAAAAAGAAATGACACTTGTGAATTTAAGGGATTTGTCAATGATTTTAATTAGCTACTCGGGTTTTCTCAGATTCAACGAAATGAGTTCTCTATTATGTTCCGATGTGCGCTTCGATGATATTCATTTAGTTTTGAAAGTTAGAAAAAGTAAAATAGATATTTACAGGCAAGGAAAGGAAGTTTTGATTGCAAGAGGGAAAACCGTAGCATGTCCCTATAACATGTTACAAAACTATGTGTCATCTGGTTTTTCAGTTAGTGAGGATTTTTATCTGTTTAGGCCAGTGTTGAAAACAAAAGGAAAATATGCATTGATAAATGAAAATAAACCTCCAAGTTACACAAAAGCAAAAGAATGAATTATCAGTAAATGGAAAACGGTCACACTCGGGACACACTCTCTGAGAGCAAGTGGGGCCACATGTGCTGCCAAAGTTGAAAGTATTTCAGATTGATGTTTGAAAAAACATGGACGTTGGAAAACTGATACAGCTAAAGACGGCTATATCGCCGATTCTTTAGAGGAAAGATTGATGGTTTCAAAGTCATTAAAGTTATTATGTTTCTAAAAATTATCGAAAAACGAAATGTGAGAATAAATTGATTTTGAATGCCTTACTACTCTATGCTTTGATTTTGTTCTCTACGCATCTCGCATACGCAAAACAGGAGTGTTGTTTTGGTTTTGTCTGTGAGGGTATTGAGACAAATAATTCTCCGCGTTACATCGTTTCGGGGAAAATTGCTGTCTCAATCAGTGCGACCGAAACCGGTTACGTAGGTTTAGTCAGTGAGTTCTATTTATAGACGAAGAGTGTATACGTGGTCACTTCTAGCGAGACTTTCTAACAGGCAACATCGTAGTTTCATTCAAATTCTATTTTCGGAAAGTACGAGAATCACACTTCAATGAATATATACATTACTGCATTACAAAATGATAGATTCAACAATTCAAGGAGTATTGGCGTAGGTACGCACGCTGGAAATTCTAGGAAAAGTCTGAGATTCATACCAAACACTAGTTCTTGAGTCGCGCATGTTGCGGATACACGTTTCCTCCAAAGCGGGGTTGTTCGTTGACGGCTTGTATTCTTAAGATGAATATCCAATACATTCAGTGAGCCTAAACAGTTCGCTGGGGTAGGGTTCGGAGCAGAAATTGTTAGTTGATATTTGTAAAATATTTTGTTTGTAAATACATGTAGGTATTTGTATTACCCGTTGAAGCCACAATTACACGCATCTCGCATACGCAAAACAGGGGTGTTGTTTTGGTTTTGTCTGTCAGGGTATTGAGACTAGCATTTCTTACCCTCCCAAGGACAGGGTCTTGGTTAAAGGTCAAGCGACAAACTTGACTTCGACTTTAGCTTATTGAAAGGATTAAAAAAGATTTGGAAGAGCTATTTTCCTGGCTGAATGCATTGGAAAATTGTTTGGATAAGCTCAAAGTCAAGCTCACAGCTGAAGGGCAATTGACAAAATTCTATTTTCTTAAGAAAAATGGGTATATCACACTGCTATGCCAACAGGTACCTCTACCACCAGTACTTTTAATGCTTTGATAGGAGGAATACTATTTATCAACATTATCAAATTCTTCCAAAAAAGCCCCGACTCCAAAAGTCGTGACCTTGTTGGTGACATATTTTATACAATTTTGATCGTTTTCAAATACACCTCGGCAAGTTGTTTCCCTTTACGAGTAGTCGTGCCACGCGAAATGGTTGTTTGTAAACGCTAAAGGTTAAGGTCTCAGCTCAAGGACAAGTAACCAAATTGCCCCAATCGTTCGTTTGCGGAGTCTATCATCTACATTTATGGATCATTTTCAAGTTTTATTGGCGCATTTGTTCCCCTTGCCTAGAACATGAACTTGTCTAAAGCAAATCTTTTATAATTTAAATGCTTTCAATTTGCCCTTTGGAAAAGTTGAAGTTGAAGATTTATTGAAAATATTTACCTATATCGAAGCATAAATTCTACATTCATGAATGGCTTTCAAAATAACTAGACATATATTTAGCAAGTCCGCATGTTTTATGATGTTTACGACAGTTTCAGTAAACCTCTGGTTTATTTACTGTCAATTTCACCAATTCGTATGGGCAACTCATAACCCCGTTTTGTTATTTAAAATGGCGGACAATAATGACCGCTATTTTAATCGATGTACTCAAAGTACTGAAAGCTAACAAAGCGTTGTTTGGCTATATTATCTTCTTGTTTAAAGATTATCATGGTAAAAAAACGATGTTAAACTAACCTAGGAGCTGGATATCAGGCTTTTTAATGAGTTCTCTACAATGAGGATGCAGTTAGAGATTGCAGTATTCCTGAAATACACACGAAATACCTTTCATGACGTAGGCATCTAATGGATTTAGTGGTTAAGCCTCCATTGGCATTTTTCACTCGTTGAACTCTGAGAAAACCTCAAAACTTAAGCTTTAAAAGCTGACGTTTTGCTAGCTTAAATAGCCGATATGTGTGTGTGTGTGAGAAGAATTGTTTAAGTTAATAATACTCGTTTGGCAAAAATGTTGGACGTGAAATATTATACTGCAGATTTATGACAGTTAATATTTATTGAAGTGATGGAATAATAACGTGTTTAATAATAACGTGTTTACTTGAAACTATCCAATGAAATGCTGTTTAGATGGACCAGGAAGAACTTTTGAAGGACAATGTGAATTGTGGCCGTATTGCAAAAAGTGCTATTCGAGAAGCAAAAAGTTTTGAACCTGGCCATACTGCATTAATTGTGCAGACTGACAAGACCTGGTCAGTTTTCTTGTGCTATTTCTACCATGAACATATTTTCGAAACACCAAAGCTGCAGGTTCAGATCTAAACCCCATTTTCAACTATTTCATGCACTAAATTTTTTGGATGGCCCGTTATTGCTTGAACATTTTTAATGGAATTGTTGAATACACGCTGGTATAAATGCACGTGAGACGTTAAGTCGGTTAAAAAACAGGCACAAATTAAATATCGCATTTGTATAAAACCTAAACGCCATGCCAGTTAATATGGTTCAAGTTATAGTTACGAAATTTTGTACGCCAAACGGCGATATCTGACTTTAACGCAACTTGCAACACCATTTCAGTTCTTTGGTGCACTGTATCACAGCTTCTTAGAATTTCACTCAATTGTAACTATGCCATTTAGTTTTACCAATCTTTCAGCCCACTTACTCCGTTGGCCCCGCCCACTGATTCCGTCAGGAAGTTCCGATTTGATATCTAATGACGTTTTTTTCGGAATATATGACCAGTTTAATGTAACAAAAAAGTAAAGTGGTTGGTTGGCGACCTAATAACCGTAGCTACATTTTGAATGAACACAAATGCTTCACATAAATTGAGTCCAAAGTTGGAGTTCGTAGTGAACTTTAACTGAATGATTTCATTGGTTGACTGATTATTTGATTATCGGCCGCGATTGGTCAATTTGAACATATTTAGTTAACCAGAGAAATATTATATATTATACTTAATAGTTAACTCTAATAGTCAGTGCGCCGTTAGGTTCTTTACAGACCCATTTATCCGGTTTTTATACCAAAATAGAAAAAAATAGTCCTCATAAATCTGTAGATTAATCAAACTGAAACATGGAGGGATTCTTGTTTGTCGAAAATTTGCCAATGCATTTCAGATATAAATGCTGTAAGGAAACAAACGAGTAAAAACAAAGCAAAAAGATCTCTGGTTGCAGTGGCAATAAAAAGCTTAAATATTGTGAGTATTCTAGTCTATTCTTGACAAGCCTTGATACTGAAGGATTTAATCGTTTCAACTTGGCCTCCCTACAAAGTTTTTCAGTAATAGAGAAATATCAGGAAGCCATGGTCAGGCGCTCCAACATATATGCTTTGTAACATCGCCAATTAGCCGTTAAAGGAAACTCGCTAAAAGTGAGTAAATAATTACAGTATGGTAGCGTATTACATGTGCTCGGAATAGTTAAAGATGGCGGGAAAGGTTCAATGAAAGTCTAGCGTTAATATAACATCATACATAGGTTAATATATAATACATTTTGAATTATTCTTTCACCTTGATAATTGCATCATTTGACCGAAAATGACACTTTTTCAGCATGTTTATCTGATTTAATCTGAAACGATCATTTTACGACATTACTACAATATCAGTTAGAGAGTGACCACCGAAATATTTTCTTAGCCTAACGACAGATATTTCTACAACTGTCGGGCTTGAAAATGTGATTAATGCTGAATTTGCCGTAACAATCAAAGTTTATTTAAGTGTATAATTGAAATGCAATATGGTTTACCGTTTCAAGCCGCAAATGCATTCCAAAAGTTTCTGCTAAGAGCTCCAAAAATCATTATAAAAGTGCACGCAGAGAAAGCTGCTCTACAGACGATATGCCAGGCGGTGGTAGAGATTTTTTGATAAATGCATATACAATTGACCATTCGCTGACCCCGCCCACTTATCCCTTTAGCCACGCCCACTGATTCCGACAGGATGTGTGGCTATGACTTTAAACGGCGTTGTTTTGCAAAAATGTATGGCCAGTAGCATGTAAAAAAGAGTAGAATGGCTGGTTGGCGACCTAAACGTCGTAAATAAAGTTACGATATTTAAGTCGCCAGCGGCGGCCAATGTCGGTGATCAAATATCAATTCTATGCTGAGTGATTTGATTGGTCGATATATTGACAGCCGCGATTGGCCAATTTCAAGACAAGGTCGTATCAAAACGGACAGTCAATAAGTAATCCTTATGCCAATTTTGTGGAGGACTTATATTAAGGCTTTCAAAATGACGCATTTTGGTCAGCGTACCCAGATTTCGTAGGAACAAAATTAAGAGGTCTTACAATTTTCCCAAAAAGGTCCCTTAACTAATACGTCAGCACTGTGAAGTGTGTCCCTTTAACTGAACTTTCGAGGAAAATGAATTATTGAATTGTTACGGATTCGGTAGCTGTAGTTACGAGGTTTTAGAATTAAACTGACACATTAATCGTTATAAAAGAAAGTCCTATGAATTAATGTTCAATAGTTGAGGAACGTGTAAATCCTAAAAGACCCGACATTGTCTATAGTCTTTTGATAAATGAATCTGACTTTTGTTGACTTACTTGAGCTCAGAAATAAAGTATTAAGTATTTAAAGCTCTACTGGACACAGTGCCTACCTACCAACGTGATAAGAAACCGAGCTAGAAACAAAACAGTTTCCACAAAAGCTACACTCAACATCGACATATGCAAAAAAAAAAAAAAAAAAGATAAGACATTTATGAAGAAAGAACGAGGAAAAATGAGACCATTTGAATGTTAGCACGGCTATAAAATGATACTTTCGGCGAACATTTGGTAGCGGGCACCAACACGATAGAAGAGTGGGTACACCACTGGTTTGTTTTTAGGTCAATGACATACTGTTGTTGTTTTTTCAGTAAACTTATTTCAAATTTCAGTATGAGAGTTGTGCAAAACCTTTCTGAGTTCAATGAACATTTCGATGATAATCTCTGTTACATTAAAACTGATATTTTAGAAGTGAAATCAGGACTACTCCGCGGCAAGTTTTTGAGCCAGGCTATCGTCTCAGACGAAATCAGATGCAGATTCTGGATAAATTTTGATATTTTCCGGCTTAAAGACGTATTTCTGACAGTAGTCGAATACCATTATTGATATCTGATACCACCCATTTATCTGTTTGTTCTAAATTTGATGAGACATATAACATCAAATTTGAGCTACCAACCTGACTCTGATATTTCTTTCTATATACCATCTTTTAACACTTACAACCAGACAACTATGACGTATAACCATTTGTGATAACGCTTCTTTGATCGAACTTGGTCCTGATCAATCCTATCTTACATTGACACAGAATGGGTGGATAGACAAAATCTCTAAAAGAAATGTATCAAATGTAATAAAAAGACTCCGGCGGGGAATTCTCCATCATCATCAGTTTAAAGTACAAATTAAAGTGAGTGATTAATGGTTTATTTTGTCGATACCTATATGGATTATATTTATAGGTGCTTAGATATAAACCTAGATGAATCCTATCTTTTTTTTAAATCCTTGATTTTCAGACTTTTGATAGGCCCTTTCGCTTGTCAGCTCCCTTATGGCGAAAATATATAGATTAATCTATTGTATTGTTTTTAAACTATCTACTATATTACAGTTATATCGTGTCTGGCAGCTGCCCGTCTCACTTCGATACACTATTTATCAGTCGTCTTCAGTGAGAGACAAATGACGAATGTCGCCATATATTGTTGTTGTTATTGATGTTGTTGTTTTATAACATAGCATTTCAATTCGAGCAAAATGCCATTTCTTGATTGTTGAACAAAACACATTTGCTCAATTACAATGCGTTTCGATTAGTTACCGGAACTAAATACATGTATATGAAAATAATTCTTGATACAAAAGCATAACTAGCAAACGACGAAAATCCTCGAAGAAAGAATCGTTATCTTTTCGGGGGCTCATCGGGACATGATCGATATTGTGATAGAGGCAGTCCTAAAAATACTGAATTTTGTGTCGGGGCGTTTTTGTGAGATGTCGATCTTATCGGCATGTGTCTACTTACCATTTTCCGATTCTGATACCAAACTCGTGTTAATCTTATGCACCAGTCGATGTTTCTTAGGAGAAACCTTTCTAGTATGTTTAATAACTTTTATAACTTAGAACTTAGAATTGATTGACGTAATCAATATAAAACCACTTTTTGACCATTCTACTTTTGGCCTACTTCTAATAGTATTGAAATTGCGCTAATAATATTCATCCACTCTAAATTACTTGATCATGAATACTTCAGTAACTTGTATTAAAGTTGTACTTGTGTCTTTCCTTTTTTCAAAATAACAATTGCCCACATCATGTCGATTTTTAAAAGCTTGATTACAGCTCTGATACTTATACTTTATACTTTACATTAGGTTAAAGCATGAATATTACTCACATAATTTTAGGATAAGCATGGATATTGTTCACATAATTTTAGATTCGCCATGTTTGATGCGCGTAAGTGAAGTTACCCGCATCCAGTTATATTCTGTGATAATAGGAATTACACGGGTTTGAGTAGAAATTAATTTTCATGACTACGACAAAAATGCTTTAGAAGGGTAGATAATTCTAGGATATCAAATTTAGTTTTTAACCACAGTTTGATGCCTATTCTAGTTCGCAAAATTGAAATTAGATATGTAAAATGTTTTATGTTATCTGATGCACGAAAGAAAGTGAAACTTGAGCTGTCAAAGAGACACACGCAGTTATAAATTTGATGTTTTTATCAGGACTTGAAATTGAAAATAATGCGCCAAAATATTACAGTAATCTTAGAAAACAGTGAGAGACGTCCAAGAGACGTACAGCTGCGGCAAACTGGGTAGAGGTTTTGTGTGTGGGGGGGGTGTATGTGTGTTTAATTATTTATTATTATTGCACAATAAAATTGCCGAGAGTGGCCATAAATAACTGTAAAAAATCTCCAACGGGAAACGGGCTGCGTCAAGTGGTTTGTTATATCTTATAGAGCTTGCTGTCGTATGGGTGTCAGTCGGTAGCCATTAGGCTGCAGACCTGTAGATGGCGTTTTCATTTGCCATCTCCCCTCGACCTTGCAGTAACTAGCCTATTACAATAGCCAACGCTCGGAGATAAAAAGTTTAACCCATTCACACACAATGACGCCTTTTCAACCCATTCCCACAAAATGACGCTTTTAGACACCCTAAAGCAAACATTTCTTGGACAACATTGTGGAAACTGAAAAAAATGCTTGTTACAAGAAATTTCTTCATTATCCACAATATTTTCTGTCCCGAAACCTGAGGAACATACTGAAACCGAAATATTCCTGTTTTCGCATTTATGTGCAGTCTGCTCTTAGTCTACACTACCTTTTACACCAATACAAGCAGAGGTTTTGGGTTTTTTGTTTTATAAAATCAATTTTCTAATCAAAAATGAACTATGCTTCGAGTGCTTTCAGTCCTTTGACTTAAATGAGTTGCTGAAAATGATTTTATTCAGCATGACAAGCATTAATTGTTACTTTAAGAACTTCTACAGTGTCTCCTTTTTCATATTAATTTCTATCATACATAAGAATTATTAAGGAGAAAATATTGAGTTCAATGAGTTCTATCCACCCATAATAGCTATTACATTAAGAGTTATGCTGAAGACAAAATTACAGCTTAATAAATATCTAAGTGAAGAAGAGTTCATATTCTAAAGCATTGCGCTTCTCCGAAGTGAGGTCTATGAGCTAATTTTAGTCTTAGGGACAGACTCCCGGTTTATGTATTTCATGTCGGAGAATCTCAGTGCATAATAATAATTCTGCACTTCAAAATGATGGGGTCGTTTCCCTTTGTTGAATCTTGATTTACAGAAAAAGACAGTATGTCATTGACCTGCTCTTAGTGAGGCATAAATGTTTTACAAACACCTTTTTTTTCGTGAGGACAGATCTTGTGAAAAAGACGATCAATGTATTCGATAAATCAAATACTGTTAAAAGAGACTGAAACCAGGACTGGTATTTAAAAATAGAGAAAAAAAAAAACGCTGTTGCAGAAAGGCACTTAAGAATTAGGAATTTCCGACCATGCCACAAAGAATGACTCTTGGTTGCAGCCTAACTCTGTAGGGCCTGTCATTAGCACCAGTCCTCTGGCTAAACATATCATTCTTTATGAAGAATGGAATTTAACTGTTGGCTATTCTTGTCCTCCAGGCCCACGTGTAGTTGTATTTTTTTTTTAAATCCTAAATTTTCTTTAAGTCGGCTGCTTTCGGAGACAAACCAGGGTATTGCTATGGCCAGGTCTTGGTCTGCGTCTGCGTCGTCGTCCGAAATTTTAGACTTTTTGTTATATATCTAGTATTAATGAACCCATTCACTCGAAACTCGGAATACATGTTTACTGCCAAAAGAGCAATCTTCAAAGTCTATGCTTTTCAACCGAAAAGAGTCCAATGTAGTAAATCGGATAAAAAATATAAATTTAATCGATTCAAGAAAGCTGTGGTAATTGTTTTGTGTTTAACAGCATATAATGAGCCATATTGTTTCTTGCTAGGGTATTGCGCGATCCTCACCGGAAGCCAGGTCTGCCAACTAAAGTTGTCAAAACTCAAAGCTTGTCCTAATTCTCTACTTTTTTCAAGCGGTGAAAAATAAATCTCCTTAAATCAGGCGTTGAAATTGCACTTCATTAACATATATATCTCTAAGATATAAAGTCAGCGTTCAATAATAATGCCAATTCTTAACCCTTTCCTATTCAATGCATGGCTTTAACATCCCTGTAATTGTATAATTAGGAAAACATTGTAGAAAAAGAAGAAATTGCTTTAAACAAGCGATTTCTTCTTTTTCTACTATACTTTCTACGATAATGAATGATATTTTTCAAATCGAACCCACTTTGAATTTTCTTCTGCAAAACTTTCAAATTTGGAAAGATCAGGAAGTTTGGAAAACAGGAATTTTTAAGTTTGATCAAGACGTAATTGACTATTCACAAAACGAGCCACAACGTTTATACCCTGTGAAGTGATTCAGGCTCCATTCTAACCATGAAACGACTAGCATGTTGTTTGATGTCAGCTAAGTTCCATTAACTACAGCGAAACTAAAATGTACAAGATTGTTTTTACAAACATCCTATCCATAAACTCTGCTGAAGGCTTATTAGTGATTTCGAGGGATCGGTTTCAATTTTAACTGTTTCAAGGAAGAAAAGTTGATTGATTTAATGGATCATACACCAGTTCACAGTATTTCGGTCATATCGCTGCGACCGGAGCACCTAACCTCGCATTCCTGTTGTTTCTCACACCAGTATTACCAATACATCCATTCCGAACCTACTTAGCCCATACCGGCTTGCGATTATCCACCCATTGATGGGAGACAAAAGTCAGAAAGGATATTCGCCGCGCAACTGCGATATGGCCGCGGCCCCTCAATGAATGAAATTACAAGGCTTCGCAACTTTTTCGAGAACGTAATAACATGTACCGCCAAGACCTGCCATTTTGCGTCTGCGCGATAAACCAAGGTACATGGCTAGAGTTTATCTGCTAAAGTCGACCAGTTTATAGTGTTTCTATATACAAGGGCAAGGGTATCCTTCAGAAACATGTCTAGATGTATCATAATTGACCAATCACTGGCACCGCCCACTTACTCCTTTGGTCACGCCCAATGACTCTGACAGGAAGTCCCGCTTCGATTTTAAACGATTTTAAACGGTTATTTTGGTAAATATATGGCCAGCAACATTTAGAAAATAGAATGGTTGGTTTGGCGACCTAAACGTCGTAACTGCAGCTTGAATAAGCTGTAGTTACGAGGCTTTAGTCGCCAAACAAACAAATGGCGGCTTATTTCGTAGTTCAAATCTTAATTCCGGGCTGAATGAATGATTTAATTGGTCGATGTAATCCTTGATTGACAGCCGCTGTTGGTCAATTCTCGAGAGGATGTTGATTGTCATTCTTATAATGTATTGATATCGGAAGGTTTTCATACTCGACGATTAATAATATTGGTTCCGGGGAGCACTATTTATGCTTATTACAAAGTTGCAAAAAAGGGAAAACTCAAAAGACTACTTCAGGTCAGGACCAGATCAAAGGGATTTTACAAACTCGATAGACGACCATTGATCGGACAATTATACAAAACGTCTAAATCTATAATAGATAATAAGTACATTTTATTGTTCAAAGTTCAAGTCGATTACAAACATATATAATAACTCAACATTTACAAAAGCACATCTTAAATCCAAGGACTGTAAGTCCTGAGAGCGAGTAATCTCGTTAGAGCTTAATATAATATCTTAATATGTCAGTATAATAAATCGATAAATACAATGGTCGGGTTGCCTTGTACGCGCAGGTCTAAGAAGCCACCAAGGGTTAGAAAACACCAATATACCCTATTTTTTGTCTTCTCAACTTTTTTTCTTAATCGTTTAAGTTAGATGCATGATAAACAGTACAACGTCTTGTTAAATTGCTAAGGAAAATAAATTATGTGCGTTCTGTAGAAAAATGTACACACGTATAAATTTATTTGTTTTCTATCCTCTAGAACAACGTCACGAACCTAGCCATGTCAAAGCAATAAAGTATATCTGAGTGATGTCATGAAACAATGATAAACAGTAGCTACGGTATCGTTCTCGAATACATTCGCTGTAAATTAATTTCGGATGTTGAGCCCTACCTAGCTGCGATAAATTCACTCTTTATCTGATGTGTTATTGCCACGACTTACCTGGTATCCGAATGATATCTTAAAATAAAAGCCAAAAGGGTTGGGAGAAGACCAGGATAGTATCGACATTAAGCCTAGTAACGGAAAAAAGGTAATTCAGTTTTATGCTAAGTGTCAAGAAAAACGTTGCCTTTAACAAGAGGCAAACTAGGGCGCTCTACTGTTATTCCGTATCTTTCCCTTATCTAATATTTAAGGAAGTTAATTGCTGAAAGAAATATGCATGAAATGAAAATAATAGAAATCGGACTTTATCCCCTTTATTATTTTGTGAAACAATCCACCTGTGTTTACCAATTGATCCGCTCAATAGCCGAAAGGAACCTTCCTTGTGACCTTACAATCAGTCTGAGGAAGTTTCAAGAGAATCAGGTAATGATTATGAGCTTTATTGCTTAAAATTGAGTAATTCGATAGAAAAAAGGTTTCCTTGTATTCGGAGAGATCCACTTGATTTCGAAGAGGAACCTTCCTTATGACTATCAACCATCCGGTGAGAGTTTCAAGAGAGTCTGATAATAATTATAGACTTTACCGCTTAACTGAGAACAATTTGAGTGAAAATCCTTATTGCCCCATTTCCCGTGGTATATAACGGATCCAATCCATTTTCTTTAATAACTTTCCTTATGTCCTACAAACATCCTGTCAAATCTTCAACACAATCCGATAATTGTTGACTTTATCGTGTATACGAGAATATTTTGAGTGAAATCCATTAAGCCCATTTTCCTGTGTTTCATATGGATCCACTTCGTTTCCGAATGGAACTTTACTTACGACACCACAATTGTCCTGTGAGAATTTAAAGACGATTCGATAATAATTGGAGAATTCATCGCATGAACGAGGATGTTTTGAGTATTAGCCTGCAATGCCCTTTTCCTGTATTTCGATGCAACAATTATTCCATGAATCTTTGATTGATTTATTGGAGTTTAACACCGCTTTTAACAGTATTTCAGTCATATCGCGGCAGCTGGAGCACCTAACAATGGATTCCTGGTATTTCTCACACCAGTACTACCATTACATCCTTTCCTAGCCTCCAGCTTCTATCTCACTTAGCTTTACGATTATCCACCCATTGGTGAGAGAAAAATGAAACGAATTCTACAAAAACGATGGACTTTACAGTGTAAACGAGTTTATTTCAATTCCCACAAGGCGCCTTTTCCCGTGAAACTTTATTTTTCAAAGGAATCAATCCTTAGGATTGTGATGTTTGAAGATAATTTGTTTGAAGATAATTTGATGAAAACAGTGGAATTTATTGTGTTAACAAAGAATTTGTAATGAAATGTCCATACGGTCCCTTTTTTTATGATATTAACTGATCAGACCCTTTTCCGAATGAACCAGCCTTCTGATGGTACAATCATTCTGTCTAAGTTTAATGGGAATAATGGGACTTCATTGTGGTAACTGGAATATTTATATAAATTTATCATGATGCGCCTTTTTTACATGATACCTGACGCATTGGGCCAAATTTTAACAAGAACCAGCCTTTTGATGGTACAATCATTCTTTGAGAGTTAGATAATGCGGTGAAATCTCGGGACATCACAATTTTAACTAGAATATATAAATGTGGGATAAATTGTATTCAAACAGTGTAAAATATATGGATTATCAAGTTATAACCCTAGCGCTTTCGAAACTAAAAGTTTCTTCATCAGGGGTACAATGACAACTGACAGAATGGATGAAAAATCTTATTTTGATGGGCTGGCGGAAAATTGCAGGTCAACCTATGGGTTGATGTGCGGATCTAATTTGCCCTAGATGATTATATGTCGTTTTTATTAATCCCAAAGGGGTTGATCGTGTTAAGACGCCTGATCCAATAGGTCTCCCGAGATTTGCGTTGTTTGTCGGACCATTTACTGTTTGCTTCAATGCAACACAGGATAACATCGTTAAATGAATGGCCGACTTCGCTAAAATGTTCTGCAACTGGAGATCTATTGAATCTACGTGTTTTCCAGTCAGATCTGTGCAAATTCATACGTTTGTTTTTCTGCTGTTTGGTTTCGCCAACATATTGTTTGTTGCGTATGGTGCACGTCATTAGATACACTGCATTTGCAGTTTTGCAGGTGTGTGTACCCTTGACTGAGGAAACAGCGCCAAGACGAGATTTGAAAGTCTGCGTGTCATGCATGATATTGCACGTCTGACATCTAGGTGCATTACACGGTCCAGAATTTCCAAGAGAGTTGTTTGTTTTAACAATGCCTACTTTGGCTCGTACCAAGAAGTCTCGAAGTGACTTAGGTTTGCGGTAGGCGACAACTGGTTTCTCAGGAAACATTTTACTGAGTTTGCTGGATGACTCAATCTTGGACCAGTGTTTTTCTATAATTGAGTTTACGTTTGGCAAGTCTGGATGGTATGTCAGAACAAAAGGGATTCTGTTTGATTGCTGTACAACTTTAGTCTTAACAAGAGATTCTCTCGCTTGGCAGTGGAAGCTCTTGCGATTGAGGAAGACACGATATTTTTGGGGTAACCTCTGTTTAGTAAGTGCTCTGATAACTCTCTAGAGCGTTGTTCAAACGAGTGCTCATGTGTGGAGATTCTACGAATCCGAAGGGCTAGGCTGTAAGGAATGTTTCTCCAACAGTGCCTAGGGTGGCAGCTAGTAGGGAGCAAGTATTGGTGTTTGTCTGTAGGTTTTGAATACAGATCTACAATGAGCTCATTTCCATTCAGACGTGATACTGTATCTAAGAAAATGTGTTGTTCATTAGAAACTTCAAAGGTAAACTTTATTGACGGATGAAAATTGTTGATTGAGGAAGACACGATATTTTTGGGGTAACCTCTGTTTAGTAAGTGCTCTTGTATTTGAAGGTAGTGTTTGCCATTAAACTCGAAGTTGTTGCACTTAAGGATTAGTAAGAGCAATTCCACCAACGTATCTGTTGGTGGATCTTTGACAACCCTTGTGTTCCAAACTTCCTTGCAGGCTTGAATACCATCTTCGTGTGGTATATTAGTATAAAGTGATGTCACGTCCATGGAAACCAACAACGTCTCACTCGGAACATTTTGAGATTCAATTTTACTGAGGTAGTCAGTGGTGTCTTTTACAAATGATGGTAATTTTTGAACATGAGGCCTGAGGTTAAAGTCGACAAATTCTGATATACGTTCAGTTGGATGACCATAAACTGACACAATGGGTCTTCCGGGATTGCCAGGCTTGTGAATTTTGGGTAGGAGATAAAATCTTGGGTAAGAGCACATTGGGTATTTAAACTATTTAGTATTGTTGCATCCTCAGGGATCCAGTGTTTTAAAAAGAAATTGCGTTGGTATTTTGTTTTCTTTCTCTTATATATATATATATATATATATATATATATATATATATATATATATATATATATATATATATATATATATATATATATATATGTGGGATAAATTGTATTAAAACAGTGTAAAATATATGGATTATCAAGTTATAACCCTAGCGCTTTCGAAACTAAAAGTTTCTTCATCAGGGGTTCAAAGTTTCGAAAGCGCTAGGGTTATAACTTGATAACCCATATATTTTACACTGTTTGAATACAATTTATCCCAAATTTATTTAAACTATTTAGTATTCTTGCATCCTCAGAGATCCAGTGTTTTAGAAAGAAATTGCGTTGCTATTTTGTTTTCTTTCTCTTATCATATATATATTCTTTTTTCTTTTTCTTTCATAGCAATTTCGAACTGATATAATACAGGGTCCCTTGCAATGCTTCACACAGACATTTTAAAGGTCTACGATTATTGATTCAGGAGAAGAAGACTTGCTTTATAGCTTTCCTTCCTACCCTAGAAAAAGGATCTTTTTAGATTTCCTTTTTTATCCCTATGTAAAATTCGGGATGAAACAACAATTGGCTTATTTTTAGAGTTCAGATTTCGTTGCTTCTTTTAAGTATTTGGTAGAAAGTTGGTTAGGCAATGCCATATACCAAAACCAAAGCCAAAAGTAGTACGATTTCGGTGGAGAACGCCGTAAAGGTGCTTTGTTATTCGGTTAACACTGCAACCAGAGTTAATAAAGGGTTTTGATTTTTTGAAGTTTTATGGAAGAGCAAGTTCTATGGATCATTTCTTTGACACCCAATGGTTTGTTCGGGAGAAGAGTTTTCTTGTAATTCTAGACATTCGGTTTGACGGACAGAGAGACATAAGGACCGACGGAAGGACACTTGACTTTGACCCGTAGGGAAAGCTAGTCTGGGGCATTTTATGCAAAACAGGCTGATTATGTAAAACGTCCAACATAAGCAGCAACCTATCGTCCTTTTTTCCGCAATCTGCTTTCGGGGAGTTTGTCATTTTGATTTGTTTGGGCATTTGAAATTTTTATTTAATAAAATCTAGCGAAAATTTATAAGTGCCCTTTTATCATTCTTTATGTTGTTCAACTTTCAGTGCTTATTCTATTTCAGATTCTTTAAAATTATGTCTCACTGCTCGTTATTGCTTCGACTTTCGGGTTTGTTTGTGATTTCGTGCTTTTGAACATATCGTGGAAAATAATTAAAATTCTTCCATTCTAAGTAGACATTATTATGATCTTGGTTTTTAATAGTTCCAAAGTAGTCTTATCTGTGTTTTTGAAGTTTCGATACCAGGTTAAGACATGGCGGATTTGACTTTGATAGCTTCTCCTTCTTTGAGTTCACATTTCTAATGGCTTTGCTTGTGCATGAGTTCTGATAAAAATACTTTTATCATTTGGCATAGCGTTAGTTTCAGCGAATAAGTTTCGTAGTGTTCGCCTATGTGGAAGTAGAAACGTCAGATAATACCAAATAATTTCTTGGTATATTTTCTTGTCATATACACAAGTCACTTCCATTTCAAAAAAATAAAAGACATTCTATACTGCTTTAAACATTTGTTGCACAATTCTATTTTGGTCCTTATGGTTTTATACTCCAGAAAGCATTGTGGACAAAAAGAAGAAATTACTCCAGCTTGGGTACTTTTACAGAATGCACTCACTTTTGATTGTCGTCTGCTACTTCTTTCAAATTGGACAAGGCTCAAGCCTTGGAAGGGTTAAGTTACAATGAGAAAGACCATTTATAAATCAAAAAGCATATTCATTGGAGTAAAAGAATTGAAAATGTCAGAAATCACACGCTTCTCCTTATAATAAACGTGGAGAATATTACTCGACATAGATATTGTAGCAGACAAGCAAGATGCAGACATGTACAGAGACTTCTCTCTTATTTCTGTTTGCAAACCCTGAAATGAAGAACAATGATATCAGGATATTTCTTGCTGTTTTGATAATTAACAACAAAACAAATTTATGCATAGCTCATGTCTGACCGAAAGACGTTAAAGTAAGGGTTTGATATAAATATCCTATGTAAAATATTGAGGTAGTTCTAAAGAAGTATTTTTACTTTAAAGGTCGTTTTCGATATTCGTTCGCATTACAATTATTCTAATAATATATTAGCTTTGACAATAGAGCTCTTCTTTCTCGAACAGTATGCAAAATAAAAATCAACATACAATTTTGTTTGTTTTAATGATTTTAAAGAACACCACCGACATTCGTTTCGCAATTGACTGTCATATGTCGCTCAACAATTGATATATTTTCTATATCACGTGTCTGACTGAAAGACGATAAAGTAAGGGTTTGATATAAATATCCTTTGTAAAATATCGAGATAGTGCTAAAGAAGTAATTTTACTTTAAAGGTCGTTTTCGATATTCGGTCGCATTACAATTATTCTAATTATATATTAGCTTTAACAATAGAGCTCGTCTTTCTCGAACAGTATGCAAAATAAAAAATCAACATACAATTTTGTTTGTTTTAATGATTTTAAAGAACACCACCGACATTCGTTTCGCAATTGACTGTCATATGTCGCTCAACACTTTATACATAATCATTAAAGCTTGATAAGCACCTCAGATATAAGTTTATGGTAGTGCTGGTATAAGAAACACAAGGAACCTTGTTATCATAGTTTGACTGCACAATGTCGAAAGTAGGATTAGACCCTAAACAGCCAATTTCGTCGTTTAGAATTGACTTACCGTCAAGAGCAGTTCTGTCCACCTCCGTTAGCATAACAACAACGTTATCTCCGGACATGTCTTGGGCTTTCGGGGACAACAAATTCTTTGGTACTGTCTCATTTGTACTTTTGTAAGTCTTTTCACTCTGGTCAATATTAATAACTCCATTGTCCTAAAATTAAGAAAATTTATACGTATTACAAAGTCCACGTGTACCGTTCATAAAAGTGTATAACAATTAACATGCTGATAAAATAGTGTGCTGAGATGTTCCAACTTGTTTCTCAATCGATATTTGTATGAATTAGTTCCAACAAATTGAAAAATACATGCGGATGCATTCAATATTTGCACAGTAAAGTTTACTTACTATTTCGACTTTATGAAGTTTTTTAAACTTTATTTCTTAATGTCCGTCCTTAGATTAAAAAGGGTGCGTAATTCGATCAATAAGCTATTATAAAGATTCGAGGAAGACACTTTGCCTTAAATTAAAAAAAAAGAAGTCAAAATGTTTAAAATCTTATTTCATGAGAGTATTGAAAAACCACAAGGAAAATATTTATAAGTGTAAATTCAATTTAAAACTTCACCTCGACATTCAAGTAAGTTTCTTTTATTTCTTCGATGCTTTTTGTTTTGTCGAAAGTTATTGCATAACAAGCTTTGGTATTGTCAGCTTCTTCGCCGTTCTCCTTTATGACAAGTATTCTCTGTAATTGTTCACAACAATTTATAGTTTCATCGCAACAAAAACAAAAACAAAAAAAACACGACTTGGTGCTGAATACAGGGAACCAAATGATCACGTACATAATTGGGGGTAAAAGGACCAGTGCCAAAAAGTCCTTTTTACACAAAGACGGGGTGTAGAAAGGGTACGAGAAACTCAGAAGTTATATGAAGATTTTAAGACAATTTGTTCAAACATCTCTTCTGTCACTGTCTGTCTAAAGTGGAAAATTCCCAAATACCTTAACTACAAAAAGTTTAAATCATAATTGGAAACCGAACATATCTTTTAATAGACACAATGTATATTCTTCGTCATAATCTTGCAAAAATATATTTGTTCTAATCACCAGATTAAAAAATGGTAATACATGAAGGACTAGACCGGAAATTTATTAATTCTATCGACTCAATATTTAAAACCTCGATGATAAATTCTACTTTTAACTAGTATGCCCTTCTACACCAGATTAATTGATCTTTATTTAACAAAAGACTGACTTAAATCTCACTAGACGTAATGTTTGTTCATAAGAAATATGCCTTGTAAACCAAATCTTAAATATTTGTCTCATAAAATATCTTACGACTGGCTCCTAAGACGAATTGAAAAAAAAAAAAAAAAAACAAACAAACTTGAAAACATTCAAAACTTTATAAAACACCTTTCAATTACGTAGATTGCAATATAATTGTTTTTGAAGATATATGCTTTCGACGTTACTTTTGATATTACTAACGACAACGACGCAGACGATGAAAGCTAGATCAAAACCGTGTGATTCTCCGAAAAACAACCCAGATATTAACAGAAAACACATGTTGTCTAAAATGATTTTGCGAGTATAAACGTCCCATATGCCTACTAAAGATCATGGCAATTGAAAAAAAGATGATTAATAGGGCGAAAGCGCGGCCTGAAGATGGTCTACAAAAAAATCAGACCATGAGCCTTTTGGTGGCCGTTCATTTTTCGCCAACTAGTCAATTTTAGACTTGTTCTCAGCATCTACTCCCTTAAAAGCAAAACAAAAGGCCAATGAGAGCCTAAAACGCTCTACTGGACATCAAATTTAATCTAATATTAATGGAACTTAATTGCTTAAAGAGGACTGCATAAAATGAAAATAAAAAATTGGACTATATCTCCGTATTATCTCAAGCAACAATCTTTAAGGTACATTTTCCTGATTGTGTTTTCTGACATATCCACTCAAAAGTAACCATCCGTATGTCTCTTCTCTGTAAAAAGTTCCATGAGGATGAGATAATAATTGTGGACCTTATAACATGAACGAAAATAATTTGAGTGAAAAAACAGAAGACCCTTTCTCGTATTTTCCGACCCTTTCTCGTATTTTCCGACGTATCCACTCCACATCCGAAATGAATCTTCCGTATGACCCTACAAATGACCTAACGCTGGTCACGCCCACTTACTCCTTTTGCCACGCCAGTTGACTCCAACAGTAAGTTCCGCTTTGATTTTGAAATTTGTGTTTTTCCCCAAAATCTAGGGTCAGTAGAATGTAACAAAAAGGTAGAATCGTTGCTGGTTGGCGACTTAAACGTCGTAACTACAGCATAAACAAGCTGTAGTTACGACGTTTAAGTCGCCAAACAACAAAAATGTTTCACACCAACGACGGCCTATGTCGGAGTTTAAATCTCAGTTTCGGGCTGAATTAATGATTTGATTGGTCCATATATACTTTGATTGACAGTCGCGATTGTTCAATTATCATGAGGGTGTATCAAGAGAATCAGAAAATAGATATGGAATTGATCGCTTAAGTGAGAATAATTTGAGTGAAAATCGATAGGACACCTTTTTCTATGTTTTAGGTAGGATCTACTCAGTTTCCGAAAAGAACTTTTTTGTGACCCTACAAGCAGTCTGTGGAATTTGCAAGAGAATAATTTTGGACTTGTGATTGTTAAATAAAGAATTTTTCGAGAGAAACTGATATTTATTGTGGACTTTCTCGCGTAAACAAGAATGTTTTAAGTGAAAATTTGTAAGGCCCCTTTTCACAACGATATTTGGTGGACCATCCTTAGGACTATAAAACATTATGTTTAAATTGAAAACAATCCGGTGGAAACTGTGAAGTTTTCCCGTGTTACTTGTTGGATCAGGCCGCATTTCAAAAAGAACCATCCTTATGTGGGTGAAATCATTCTTTTAAAGTTAGAAATGAATCCATGAAAACTGTAGTTTTAATTTTGTAAACAAGGATCTTGTAATTAAATTGTCATAAGGCTCGTTTTTCCGTAAACTAAGCAGATAAGACCCAATTTAGAAAGGAATGATCATTATGACGCTGTAATCATTTGGTAAAAGTTCGAAGAGAATCCGATAAAATGAAGACTTTCACGAGAAATTTGCACTACAGTCTCTTTTCCTGTGATACAGTCAAGACCCAATTTACTAAAGGAGCAATCCTAAAGATGGAACAATTATTCTGAAAAAAAAAAGAAAATGGTGACTTTATTGTGTTAACGAGGATTATTTAAGATGATTTTTTACAATGCCCCTTTTCACCAGGCACTTGACGGAAGACACTAAAGTGTGAAAGGATTATCTGTGGAAGTTGGAAAACAATCATATACAAACTGTTGATGGAATTGTGGTAACAATTTTTTTTCAAATGTTCATATAATTAATCCGTGGAAAAAATCTGCTGAATTTATTGCGTTAAAAAGATTCATAGAATATCTTTTTTATTATGTCCCCTTTTTTCCGTGAAACATGACGAAACTAACCAGTATAAAAGTAATGATCTAATGACTGAACAAACTTCTGTTGCATTTTGAAGAGAATCCTATTAAATACGTTGGTATTGTATTAGCAAGGGTGTTATTTTTTAATTCATAAGGCCCCTTTTCCAATGATTCTTTAAGGTTCAGGCCCATTTTAGGAAGGACCAACCCATATGATGGTACAGTCTGAAGAAAATTGGAGGAAATCTTTGGACCTATTGCGTTAAAGAAAAATTTTCATAATGCACCTTTTTCCGTGAAACATGACGGATAAGACCCAATTAAGAAAAGAACAATCCATATGGTACAATCACTGTGTGAAAGTTTGAAGACAATCCGATGAAATCTGTGAACTTTAGTGCATTAACGTAAATCCGTTCATGCATTTTTCATAAGGCCCCTTGTCACATTGAACTAAACGGATCAGACCCAATTTTAAATGGTACCCATCCTTATGAAATTATAATCCTTTTGTGAAAATTTGAAGTGAATCCGATGATATCTATGGAATTTATTGTTTAAACAAGTTTTTTTTTAAATACAAAATAATTCATAAGACCCCTTTATCCGAGTAACTTGACGGATCGGTCTCAATTTCTAATGGAACCCATTTTATTACCGTACAATAATTATGTGAAATTTTGAAGAGAATCCGATGAAATCTGTGGACTTTATTGCGTTAAGGAGGATTTTTAACTAAATTTTCATAACGGTCCCTTTCCCGTGCATGCTACTTAAGGATCAGACCCAATTAAAAAGAACCGTCATTATGATTGTACAATCATTCTGTGCTGTGAAAGTGTGAAGAGAAACAAATGACAAATGAATACTTTGGACCTCATTGCATTATAGAGGATCTTAATGAATTTTCTTGAGGCCCCTTTCCCGTGTTACTTGACGGATCGTTTCTTAATTCTAAAGGAACCATCATTATGGTGGTACAATTATTATGTGAAAGTTTGAAGAGAATTCGATAAAATTTGTGGACTTTGTTGCTTCTACGATAAATTTTTAACTAAAATTTCCTTAGACCCATTTTCCCTTGTTTCTCGACGACATTCAACTCGGATGATATCACGACGTGATGCCGTTAAATTATAACGTTGTGTATCGGCTCCGAACGTCGAATCCGCGCGTCACTATGTTACCACTTATTCAATGCAGAAGGCAAAACACTGTGTATTGTATAATGTCGATCTTATGATTTCCCCTTTTCAAACCTACCTGCATTACAAATTAAGTTTTCAGTCTGTTTATGGCGTGGGTATTCTACTCCTTTCTGCATCGTAGAACTGTATGATGGAAAATATGGCATTTTCTAAAAAAAATTAATACGGTTACGCCGCATTGTTTTCTAATTATTCTTACAAATATATTTGAAATAAATGAAATAAGAAAAAATAAAATAAACGTTTGGTAAAGATTTTAGGAAAATTACGAAATAGTACATGCTTGTGAATTCAATTTAGGCCACTTGATTACAATCTGAAGGTATTTCACTCTTAGAAGAATATAGATATATCACAGTAAGAGACATTTCATCTCTGTGGGTGTCTAAGAATGAGATTTAAAGTAAACAGTGGTAATTAAATGGTTTAATAGTTTTAAAAAAATCAAATATCTTATTTTTTTAAAAACGCAAGACCCCTGATTCGATGACCACCTTTCTTCTTTGCATATTAGTCTCAATTTCGAAAGGAACGATCTTTTTGATGATACAATCATTCTGTGAAAGTTTGTAGAAAAACCGATGAACACTGTGGAGTCTAGAGTGCTAACAAGGAAAAGTTAACGGACGGACTCCGGACGGGAAACACATCATCGCTATTGCACTGTTTGTCTTCGGCCAATAGAGCTAAAAGGAACGATAAATCAAGTTCAAAAACACTCATCTTACCATAATAGACAAGCAAATACACTCGTTTTCCTATAATTACTATACGGAAAGTTTTCAGTCAAAATAGTGTCACCATGGATTACACGTGACTCTCAGATTGTCGAACGCCAGACTGAATACATAACTCCTTTTCAGGAAGATTGAAGGATTTTCAAGAAATTCCTAAACATCTTTCTCAAATTTAAATACACGAATGAGATTTTAATGTCTTTATTGACTGATATAAAGAACATGAAATTAGCATTATTGTAACTAATGTCGGCTAATTATGGTAATATCCCGGAATTTCTGTTTTCTAACTACTGTCTTTGGTATAAAAAAGAGACCTGCCTAAAAATATTTCAGATTATTTTTGATTGATACAGATTGGATTGTGAGGCACAAACCTTTACATGTGGCATCTGCACTTGTACGAAGCAATGGCCACAGAAATAAACAGAATTAAATCTACCTGATTTGAAAATAGATTCAGTAATATTCTTTTCTCTTATCAATAGTTGTATCTGAGCGCATCAAACTCCTAATCTCCAAACATTCGATGTCATGAGTTCGATCCCCGGCGGCGGCACATATTCTTTCCGACATTTGTCTCTCACCAATGGGTGGATAATCGTAAACCTAATTGGTATAGCAGCTGGAGGCTAAGAAAGGATGTAGTGGTAGCACTGGTTTGAGAAATACCAGGAATCCATTGTTAGGTACTCCAGCCTCCGCAATATGACTGAAATACTCTTAAAAGCAGCGTTAAACCCAATTCAATCAATCAATAAGACAGACGTATCAAAACCATAATAAGCGTACGTATGAGGGACGGTCAAAGAATTATCCGGATTTCTGACTCGTTCTAGAAAACCATTCAACATTTCAAAAGAAACCTTTTTCTTCACCTACGTCTACGCACTTTTGCTATGTTTGTGGGGGCTTTTGTATTCCCGCTGTGAACCATGACGTATACCTATGTTTTAGGCACTGTGTAAAAGAGATATCAAAGCCTACCTGGTCTTATGTTTTTTCTAGCAAGCATTTTTTTCAGTTCTGGAAACAAATAAAAGTCTGGGCTATAAGGAGGGTGAGACAACAATTGCAAATTTTAAGAGTTGGTAACCGCCACTGTAGCGTAGGGGCGCTATCGTGAAGAAAGAGGATATTGTTTGTGCTAACCTGGGACTCATTTGCTTTTCTCTGGGATTTTTCAGAATTACTTCAGAATAGTACTTGGCAGTGGCAGTTTGGCCTTTTGGCATGAAATGAGTAAGTATTATTCCTCGTCAATTCCAAAAAGTAACAAGCATGACTTTACCAACCGAAGAAGACAGCCTTAACCTTTTTAGGAGATGGGGAACCAGCTCGTTTCCGCCACTTTGACTGACCATTTTTCTCAGGCTCGGAATAATGAATCCACATCTCATCTTCAGTGATAATGCGGTTCAAAAACGTATCTCCTTTACGATTTAAACGACTTAAATGTTCTTTTGCATTTGTTACTCTGGTTGTCTATTGATCTACAGACAGCTGTCAAGGCTCTCACCTGGCACTTACCTTGCTCATGCCTAGGTATTTGTTTAAAATCTTGTGTGCCGATGCCTTACCGATGCTAAACGTGTTGGCTACCTCCTCTAAAGTTACTATACGGTTTTTGTTGACAAAAGCCTTAATATTTGCTATCATTGCTGGGTCAACGCCTCAGTTGGCCTGTCTCAAACACTTTTTTCTGCCTTCACGAAAGTTGTAGAAGACTGGACGTGGAACTGATTTATCAAAAAAGAATTTAAGCCTCTGAAAGATGTGGCAGGGCTGGGCTATTCACCTTCTGCAACCAGAAACTTAATTACGTTGTTACCCTAACAAAGAGTCCATGATAGACCAAACACCTATCATATATCAGAGTGCAAAATACTGTGTAAACACAACTATCATTGAAAATGAACTGACCGCGTTATTGGCGAATAAATGTAGTTTTCACCAACAAATAATGTGTGTATAGCTGCGCGTGGACAGAGAAGAGTATGGAAAGTCCGGATATTTTCTGACCGTCCCTCGTATACTATCTATAAAGTCTTGCTTGGTATTATTTCGTAATGTTGACCGTTATTAAGAAATCTGTTTAAAGAGAACAAAGAATTTTTCATTTTCGTTATTTAAGATGGCGTTTATATATTGTCTCTTTTCGCCGCCTATAATACCCAACCCGCTATCAAAGAAAACTTTTCTGAATAACAAAAGATATTGATTTTTTCACTATATACATTATTCTGGTGAATGAAAACGTATATCCTAGAAATTGAGGTACAACTAGATTTTGAAATAAACCCAGGTGACAATTTTATGTCGATGATTTTCTTTAAATCTGTCATCTCGAGTTGAAAAATTGTGTCCTTTTTAATTGGGAAGGGCAAAAAAGTGAGATTGTGTAAAAATTGATTAAGATTCAGGGCCTACAAAGTGAATCTGGTGCTTTTCTCATGAACTCATGAAGCATTGGTACAAGAATATGTCAACGCCATGCGATATTGATGTAACTAGATATCCTCCTCGCCTTCGCTTTACATTTTCATATAGATTTATCAAATCGATGTATACAAACCCCTTCGAGCAATAATCAGACTATTTTCACATAATAAAATATTAAAGTAACGTCATTAAGAAAGGTTTTCCTGGTTAATGGATCATGTGAAAAGATTCGTGGAATGTCGTAGGAAAAGTACCCTGTAATAGTCGACAATCATTCTAGCTTCCGACGTTTTGATGTCCTCTTCTCTGTCGTCCACTGATATAGTTTCATGTACCGTTTCACCAGTCTCTTCAATGTGGTAGTTCACTTCCTTATTCTTAAAAAAAGCAAATGAACTGATATTAATTCGCGAGAGATGAACAGACTATATCTTACAACAGAAAAAATCCTTAAAAAAAGATACGAACATCTAAGAAGAAGGCATAGTTGATGTCATCAAACATCGATGTAGAACCAAAAACGCTTTAAAACAAAGGATGTACAGTTAAGCCCAGGCTCCTAGTCATTACTCAAAAAATAAAAGAGAGCGCTTTGGAATTCTAATTTTGTCTACAATAGCCCCTTTCATTTTGCTTTGACAATCCCTGGAATCGAATATTTCATTGAGAATAAAGAGTATTTTTTAGAATTGGGGCTGTTTTTTTTAACGCAGTAAAGTATACTATAAACGGTTTCTTTAACACAGAACTAGATTTTTTTTACAAAAAAATGAATGGAATTGTGTGTTTATTTTCTTCTGGGAAAGAAATATATAACCCAAACAGAGAAGAAAGATGAGAAAGGTTTTAAATAAGAATTAAGCTGATTGAGTTTGCTTATTCTCTTAGAGTTGTAGCTCGTTTGTACGGAACATTTTCAAACTTAGCTTTTTCACACTTATAACTAAATGTTCATAACTCACGATGCCAAATATACACACCCACAAAAGGTTGAAGTTATCATAGCTATTTGTAGGACTTTACATAAACAAATCAATATGGACTTAGAACAAATTTTTGGACAGATGTTTTGTTTTTTGTTTGAATGAGGTTTTACGCCGCTTTCAACAATCTTTCAGTTAAATCGCGGAGGCTGGAGCACCTAACAATGGATTCCTGGTATTTCTCACACCAGTACTACCAATACATCCCTTCCTAGCCTCCGCCTCCAGCTGCTATCCCACATAGGTCTACGATCATCGACCCATTGGTGAGAGACAATTAGTCGGAAAGGATGAGTGCCGCCGTCGGGGATCGAACCCGGGACCTCTAGATTGACAGTCCGACGCGCTACCAACTGTACGGGATATTTGGAAGAAACTACATATTTATCAGAAGTATCCTTTTAAACAGACAGTGAGGTCCAAGGTTCGATCCCCGGTCGCGGTGAATATTCTTTGTGGCATTTGGGTGGATATTAGGAAAAATAAGAGGGATGAGCAGTGAGCAGCTGGAGGCTAGGAAAGGATGCAATGGTAGTACTGATGTGAGAAATTCCTGGAATCCACGGTTAGGCGCCCTAGCCGCCGCGATATGACTGAAATATTGTTTAAAATGACCTTACACTCCATTGACTAACTTCTTTTTCAAAGGTTGCTATTTAAGTGGGCTAGGCCAGCGATTGAACAATTGTGGTCGACGCAAGACGTTTAACGATCGTATTACAATCACATTTGCTTACTTTACGAGAG
Source organism: Fragum fragum (assembly GCA_946902895.1). NCBI lineage: Eukaryota > Metazoa > Mollusca > Bivalvia > Cardiida > Cardiidae > Fragum > Fragum fragum. The sequence goes on along the minus strand of OX336377.1, from coordinate 26,449,686 downwards.
TCTCCGGTACTTTTATGCACAAGATATTTAAATCTATTCGCAAAATATCTGTCCGAGGAATTCAGCGAGTTTCAAGATTTTAGTTTGTGTATTAACCCAATATAGCGTGACTAAAATCGAATATATTTTACAGTGCATGTGATTGTAAAGCCCCATTTTTCAATTCATTCTTCATTTTATGGAGTAAAAATGATAATCTTATATTCATATATTAACCGTAATTGTTGGTTGGGTTGTTGTTTATTCAAAATTGTTTAATTTACTTACCACTACGTCTGGTACAGTTTTCTCAGAATGTCCCGCGGAAAGTTCCTAAAAAAAGAGTTGATCATGTACTGATTTAGTGAGAAGATCTTATTGCTGACGTGTTTTAAATCTTAAACATGCTCGCACTGTAAAAAATGGCAACCTTTTATACGAAAGAGAATGATTTCAAAGAATAGAAATACTGTCTTAAAGATCAGCCGTTTTTAATATTTCTATCCATTTAATGAAAACAATATAATCGAAAAGCATTTGTGATAAAAGTAATATAAGTTTGAAACCCATTTTACTGCAGTGTACTTCGTTCTAAATAAATACGAAAATAACTATACATTCAATGTACTAGATCTTCAACCTTAATCCTGTCTATTATATAAGTAAACTTTTAGCATATTGAGCGTATCAGTGTTACAATTCAATAAAAGTGATAATTTTGAAAAAAAAAATGTTACATTTAAGCAGAACATGCTTACATGAAGTTTTCCGTACGAAAGGGTTTGTAGAACCAAGGTAGCAGTCAGGAGAGCTAGAATGACGCTTAAACCAGACAATACCCACCTTCCTTTTGAAGAATCTTGGTTTGGTACCTGTTGCAAGAGAAGAATTCCAAGTCTGTTTGTGGCTCCAAATTATTTGTTTGTTCAAATTTTCATTGTTTGTTGTGGTTTAGGAAGAGTTTGAAAATTAACAACTTGAGTGATATTCTTTTTCTGGTAATTTTGGATAGAAACACATCACATGATGTGTGACTTTTTTTGATTAGCCAATGTTAATAAAGACGAAAGGACGGAGAAAGCCATATAACTTGTATGTGTTCGACGAGGCTGGAAAATCGACACAGTCATACACCGATCACCTTAGTCTTTCGAAATATTCAGCCGTCACAAATATGAATTTTACCCTTGAAATCCTGTCTATGAAAACAGAAAAGAACGTTTCTATGACAAAACATTTCGGTACTGAAGCAGTACCTTACGCACTGTATAGATTTACAGATAGAGTTTTTGTGATTTTGGACCTACAGATAGAGTTTTTGTGATTTTGGACCAGTCTAAAATTTAGTCATGTCGTAATGAGTTTAATAATGTAAACCTCGTATACCTGATTTTTATTTTAAATGTTTTTCAGGTAGTTTTGATTACAACAAAATATTAACGAAAAGAGTCGTGTTTTTAGCTATTTTGTTAAGTCATGGGTAGATAATACGAGAACCGCTTTAGGTATCCAAATAATGACTGTCTCATACGCATCATTGAGATTCGTTGTGGAAAGTTTCTTTTCATTCCGATTGCAGCTGTTGGAGGACACACACACACAAAATACTTTTTAAGCTTTTTGGCTACGTCATTGGCAGATTATTTCAAAACCACGTGACGGATCCAAATAAAATTAATCTCATACACAACAATACATAATTACGATTCAGTGTGGAAAGTTTTAGTTATTAATAATTAACCCTTGATTTTTTTGCAACATTTTAGACCTGTCCCAATTTAAAAAATGCAGATGACAATTTAAAGTCGATTTTATTTGAAATATGATCATCTAGTAGGATGGAAATATTATGGAAAAAGAAGAAATTCCCTGTTATTTTCTTTCTCAAGTTTAAAAAAAAACAGAGGGCGTGAAAACTTTTGATTATACAGGAAAGCGTATAAATGAAAGTTATTTAAGAATAACGTTTTTAATGCTTTCCGGTAGATTATCGATATTCCTGACATATCATAACTCGACAAAATCACCAAAAACAGTGAAATTATCAAATTGATAAGCTCACTGTTTTTATAGAATTCACCAGTTAAGCATGTTATTCGTATGCTAAATGACTTTCTTGGAAAAATTATCATATTTGTTATTTGTTTTTTCGTGATCGACAAAAGCACCCATGAAAATAAAGCTTTTGTTGTTCACTCAGTGAAGATAAATCGATCTTACTCTGAAACAATTATCATCTATTTATTAAGTTTATAGCTGTGGAGTTAATATGAGATATATTCCATTTATCTCAAAGCTTCTTGTTTTTTTATGATATGAATTCAACTAAGCAAGTACACATAATTGCAGCAAAATTCCTTCTACCAAAAGAAAAAAAATCACTAATTTTAAATTATTTTGCTCACTCATTTGCATTTTTAAGCCGCTATATTGGATCAAAAGTAAAATGGTCCGATACAAAAAACTAGACACCAAGGAGATGCATTATGGCTACTGGCAATTCATTCCAATTGAGACTGAAGAAGGATTTTCGCTAAAGAAAGCCAATGCTATTTTCAAGTTATTTTGCTAAGCCTAAGGGGCAGAGATTTTCAAAATGACTTGAGGAATCAAAATAATATTTGACTTATGTTCAACTTGACATCATAGATATAAATTGTGGCATGAATCAGTTAACTACAGTTAAAATTGTAATTGGAGCTCGCACACAAAATCTTTTAATCTGACAAGCGGGCGAACAGACAAAAGGATGGACTATCATAACATAGTACGACTCTTCGATTTTATGAAAAATGAAAATAAAATAAAATCAGAAATTGTGAGTTCATTTTATCAGTCATAAAGAAAACCACTGCTATTTTCAAGTTATTTTGCTAAGCCTAAGGGGCAGAGATTTTCGAAATGACTTGAGGAATCAAAATAATATATTGATGAAATAATGTATGAATGAAATAAAAATGAAAATAAAAGTGAATTAAATGGAAACGTAAAAATGGAAGACCTACCTTAGGTGTTTGAATGATGGTTGCTGGTAGTTTATCTTCCATTGTTAGTGTTGCTTTCATCGTTTTACTTGTCAAAAAAGAAGCTTCAAGCTGAATATAGAGCCCAGGAATATTTCAAAACACTGCCGCGGATCTCTTTTAAGGGTAAAAGTCACGTTTTAATGAAACACGTGCTGAACGTTTCGAAATTTACCTTCAATTAGACCCGGAAGAATTAGTGAGATTAGATTTATATATTTTGTAAAATATGTCGGAGAGCAAAGTCAGTTTGCCTGTAATGATTTTTACTCTTTACCAGTCAATAAGATTTTTTCTTGCTTACATAGAAGAAACTGGAGTTTAGCACATGTGAAATATAACAGAAATGCTATAAAATTGATTTAAAATTCTATACAAGATGAAAACTTTCCCTATTTGAAATATCCTTTTGAATTTTGACGGCTTCTCAAATCTTTCTTTCCAAATCTATTAAACGACAGTTTGCTATAAGGATGCTTTGATACTCAACCAAATGAGTTACACATGAAATAAAAGAAGATTAAGAACTCTTTCAAAGGTATGCAGTATTGACACAATTAGGCTCAATGGGGATGCCGAGTGTATGTAATTCAACCAAAGGTCTTCAAAACAACTCTTAAGGAAACAATCGCTTGACAAAAATTTCAGAAAGCGGAATTTAGAAAGGAACGTACTGATTTGAATAAATTTATTTTTTATCGGTTCGAAATTAAAGATTTTTTGAAACTACGAATCGTTTCGGTGAGCTAACGAGAACCAACAACACAGGAATCAGTTAACAAGAAAAAGCTTTTTATGGGCATTAACGTGCTTTTATTTAAGGTTGCTTAAGCAATAACTGTTGCTTTATTTGGTTATATTAACCATGGTTGTTGCTGGCCTGTTCTGATAGTTCGAACAGAAATCCGAAAGATATTAAGTGATGATTGTTGAAACGCATGATGGAAGGTCTGCATGCACATTAAGTTGTCTCATGCATCGAAAAGTGTATCAGGACGTCAGTAAAAGCATATCCGATAGACAATCAGGTACATTAGGTTGTGGGAAGGGCATTCCAACTCCTAGAGAATCAATATAAATTGAGTATTCCACCTTGATCTTGATTTTTATATAAATACCTATAAATATTTCTGGAATTATGTATAGATTTGACAAAGACATAACAGGACACGACAGTGAAAGAATCCGTAAATGACACTGTCAAATACGGTTCCATGTAAGGCAGTCTAAGATGACGTCATTCTTATTCTGTAGATGATGTCATAATAGGAACAGACGTGATCATGGTAAAGGAGAAGGGAAATACCTGTAGAAATAAATTTTTAAAAATATATCATCAAATTTATTTGATTAAGAAATGGGTATATAACAAGAGCCGTCAGAGACGGATTATGCTCCCCGAATGTAGTCCTGTCACAAAAAATATAAAGTGTACAGGAAAAGGGGTTCGGACATACCGAAAGACGCTGATAAGGGTATGTGCTTGCTGTATTCCAGACATGCAAGCTTTTAGTGTACATCCTTGAGCTGTTACCTTTACCTATGAGCTATCTGAAAATTTGCTTCAAATGGCACATATACTAACTTTAATAGAGAACAATTGTGCAAAGTTATTTCGAAATCAATCCACAATTTTAGGATCCATGCTCTAGACATGCTTAATCTTAATGTTTGACCTTAAGCTGTGATCTTGACCTTTGAGCTATATGATTTTTTTTCAAATTGCATATCTACTCATGACTGAGAACAATTGTGACAAGTCTTATTGGAATCCATCAGCAATTGAAGGAGCTATGCTCTAGACATGCTAAATTTTAATATTCCGCCTTGAGCTGTAACCTGTACCTTGGAAGTATACGAATATTTTTTTCAAATAACACATCTACTCATGACAGACAACATTTGGTAAAGTTGTTTCCATCAATAATCGAAGGATCTTTGTTCTGAAAATTTTCACGTTCAACCTAGAGATGTGACCTTGACCTTACAGTTATCTGAGGATTTGTTTCAAATTGCACATAATTGATGGAGAACACTTGTGGAAAGTTATTCTGAATTCAGCCCATACTTCTAGAAACTATGCTCTAGACATGGCTTTTTTCAACATTTGACATTGACCTGTGATCTTGGAGCTATCCGATTTTTTTCAAAATGGTACATCTACTCATGACCGAAAACAATTGTGCCAAGTTATATTGAAATCCTTCTAAAACTGAAGGAGCTATGCTCTGGACATGCTTAATTTTAACTTTCGACCTTGGGATATGATCTTGACCTGGAGCTATCTTAAGATGTGTTTCATATGGTAGATTTACTCATGCTTGAGAATAATCGGGTAAGGTTATTTTGAAATCTATCCATAATTGAAGTAGCTTTACTTTGGAAATGCTTCTTTCCAATGTTTAAACTTGAGCTGTGGCCTTGACCCTGGAGCTATCTGATTAGCGACAGGTGATTTTGAAATCCATCCATAATTGAAGGAGCTGTGCTGTAAACAAGGTAAATTTTGACCTGTGACCTTGAACTATGACCTTGACGTTGGAGCTTACTGATTTTTTTCTTCTCGTGGTACATTTATTCATTATAAAGAACAATTGTTATAATGAAATCCATTTATTTTTGAAGGAGCTATGCTATGAACAAGGTCAACTTTGACCTGGAACCTTGAACTGTGACCTGGATCATGGAGCTATCCAAAAACCGGGAAAATACCTCGGCGCAATGTCATAAGAAGCATCACATGGGAAGTTTCATCCAATCTGGCCCAAGGGTCGGGGAGATATCGGGGCGGACGGACGGAAAACGGAGGACGGACTGAAAGACAAAGCGGCGACTATATGCTCCTCCTTCGGGGAGCATAATAAATGGAATATTATGTAACGATAGAGATGCAACATCTTATATTTGATGTTGTAACTCTATCGTAACACGATATTCCTCATATATTGGAATAGATAGGGGGAATACCTCAATTGGTTGTCCACAACTAGTCTCCAAGTAATCTATTTTGATGTATACTGTACATGTATAGTAATTTCCTTTTATTCCGATTGCAACGTGGGTTTTGATTCACATTTTTCTCTCTCGATCACTTAGAGTTGATTGAGAGCGTCGTAAATTCTCTATATGTTTAAACGCCAGCCCTCCATTTCTAAAGCAGTTTCAACGGGTTGTCATATGATGCCGAATCTATTAAACGAGTCACATAAATATAATGCATTTTCTCGTTTGATTTAAATGACAAGCTAATTTTTCGGTATATGACTGACACGGACATTCCATGCAAAATGACCGGTATTTTAGCAAGAAATCGGTTATAAAATTCTACATTTTTTTCAATTATATGTATACTACACCAGTAAAATGATGTCGTCACCTTCATTGCGACGTTACTTTCACAGTAATGAACAGCCGTTACTGTTGAATTCTGTGATGTAATTTTCTCCGAGTTATAATAAAATATAGAAGGAGTTTTTTTTTCTCGCAACTATGGTCATATTTAACAAATAATATACGAACATTCGTTTATTTTACATCTTCAAAAATAACTCCGTTGGGCCAATTTTATTAAATTGACGTCAGAGGAATTTTGACTGAAGCGATACTGGGGGCGAGGTCCAAATATCATCTTAAGCCTTTAAGACCTATCCGTAAAACGGGTAGAAATATAGGAGCAGCTACGGAAAATATAGACGTGAATACATCCAACTTTTCGTTATTCACTACTTACTTGAATAAGCTGTAGTTACGATGTTTTAGTCGCCAAACCAACAAAAAATGTTAACAAAAATGGCGGCCAATGTAGTAGTTCATAACCTTTTTCTTGTCTAATTGAACGATTTCATTGGTCGACTAATTGTTTGATTGACATTCGCGATTGGTTAATTGGTGTTGAACTGCAAATCTATACCCCTTGTACTTTCGTCATAATCTAACTAGAATAAATGAGTACAGTGCATCTTCCATTTATACGTTTTAATATCTTACCTAAAAAGTCTTAACCCTTTCCTGTTCAATCCCCTTATTTTTACGTCCCCGTGATTTTATACTGGAGGAAACATTGTGTAAAAAAAGGAGAAATTGCTTGTGACAAGCAATTTCTTCTTTTCCAACAATATTTTCTAACCAATAGTCTGGTTACTTTTCAAATTGGTCCCACTTTTGATTGTCGTCTGCAACTTCTTTCAAATTAAACAAGTCTAAAATTTTGAAAAACGGGAAAGGGTTAAACAAGAAACATACTTTTCCAAAATGTTTTTGATGTCATTTAAACTTCTTATTGCTCGTAATAATTAGAATTGCAGTAAATTTCAGCATCATATTATTTTGCATTTCACCCGTCCAAGTGTCCTTAGTTCAATAACCAATTCCATCATCACAAGTGTAAAAAACGGTTACCTTTAAGACCTTTCCTTTCATGACATTTAAGTCTTTATGAAGATAGTCCATTTCCTCGTACAAAAAATCATTCTGATGCCCTTGAAGAAGAGAAATGTGGAAAAACGAAAAAAGCTTTGACAAACAATTTAACCATTGAGAAGACCTAAAATTAAGTATGATTAAAATATAAATAAATTACAGAATTGCGAAAACCTTATATATATGAACAGAGGAACAAACCAAAAACACACAACAACACTATTTATCTGTTTAAAAGCACTTAGGCTGGTTCGGTTTGTTTTTCAATTCATTTGATGTATACATTTGTTCTCTAAAGTGAAGAAAACATTATGAGCAAGGAAAAAAGGTGATCGTCATACGATTTTGCTTTTTTTTTTATCATTTTAATTATGAAATCATTAAGTAGGGAATCATGTAATATCGGTTACACCGACTCAGTCAATGCCAGATCTTGATCTCTTTGACTTTGCTTCATTTAGATTGAATAATATGTTGAATATAAAACCATTCCTCTTATTGTCATAAGGGCCAGATTGTTCAACAACTAAACGAATGTAATCAGACTTAGAAATCATAGGCCAAATACAATGTTTTATTATATACACTCACCTTGTACAAAATGGTGAGACACCAAGATCATATCAAACTATACAAGTGTGGAAAAGCTTGAAAACCCATTAATATGATTAATAGATGAAGGCGATGTCAATTTCTAATTACTCTTTTGACAGTCATCAAGAAAAATAATTGGGAAAGCATTATGTTAAAAAGAAATTGCTTTAATTTCGTCATTTTCCTCAATGTTTTCTAATCCCAAAGTTGAAAAATCCCAGATTTCATAAAATTTAAATTTGCGTCTGCAATTCCTTTCAATTTGGACCATCCTAAAGTTTTGCCGTCGGGTAATAGGTTAAAGTGGCACTTTGACCTTAAGAGCAGCAACCTCCATCAAGCCAAGTATTCTTGCCCTCGTCAACATGTACAAGTGAGTAAAAAGTATTAAAATTGTTTCATGGTATAAAGAGGTACAGTAGGAGCAACATACTTGGTTCAAGCAGTTTAAGTATTATGACTATTGGATCAATTTTTCGGAGGTATCACTCAGCGTGTTTGCACGCCAACGACTAGGAATGGTTATTTGCTGCTCACCTGGATTTTATCAAATTTATGTATTTTTTATAGGTTCTAAACAAAAACAAACCTACCCTGTTATGGAAACTATTTCTAAATGGAGAAAAAGGTAACATTATACTAGAATATGGTAAACATCGGCAATACTTTAACCTTTTCCCGTTTTTCAAAAATTCAAACTTCTCCAATTTAACAGAAGTTGCAGACAACAACTAAAAGTGATTGCAATTTGAAAAGTAACCAAACTACAGGGTAGAAAATATTGTTCGAAAAGAAGAAATTTCTTTTTACAAGCATTTTTCTTTTTCCACAATATTTTCTCAAGTATAAAATCACAGGGACGTAAAAACCAAGTATTGTACAGGAAAGGTTAAAGAGAAGATGCTATTTAGGGAATTCAAAGTGCACAATTATTTTGCCCTGTTTAACCCATGTTCATAGACAAATGATGTAGATGTCGAATTGAAAATAACAAAATGATAACAGCGCTTTGAGATGGAACATATTTCCAAACGTAGGTCAAAATGTGTCCAGTAGTTTCGGAGATGTATGGAAATCAAAGTCAAAAAATGTCCCGACTTGTCATCTCCATATTTGCATGCAAATCAAAATCTTATCAACAGGCTTTGAGGAAAGTCAACCAAGGAACGTTGAAAGGAAAGACTTTAAAAGATTTTAAAAGAAATGACATGTTCACGCACTGCAGTTACTTCTATGTTTTTAAGCCTGTCAAAATTTCAAAAACATTTGTGATGTTGATCACAAACAAAAATGTTTCGTTTGTTTGTTTGTTTGAATGGGGTTTTGCGCCGCTTTAATTTTTCAGTCATATAGCGGCGGCTCGAGCACCTAACAATAGATTCCTGGTATTTCTCGCACCAGTGTCACCATTACATCAGTTCCAAGCCTTCTTAGGTTAACGATTATCCACCCATTGGCGATGGACAAATATCGAAAAAGATATGTGCCGCCGCCGGGAATGACATGACACCCAATATTTCAAGATTAGGAGTGTGATGCGCTACCAACTGCGCTATGACGGTGGCATTTTTTTCTAAAATCTGCCAAGAAATAAAGAATAAAATGTCTGTTAAACAATCTAAAGTTAAACACGGTCTCTCCCAGCAGCGCCGATATTTAAAAGGCCATTCAGAATTTCGTTGACATTCGCAGTTCACCCGAAATTGAATTCTGAAAAATATAGTCCAAATGACCACAGTTGCTTTATTAGACACAGAAAATTTAGTGGTGTCCGTGGTCGAGAGGTAGAGCGTCGGCTTGCCGATCAAGAGGTACCGAGTTCGATTCCCGGGAGGTTACCAATGCTCCATTTCTGCAAAGTTCAGTGCTTAGTGGCCCAGTTTTTTCAGAGGATATGTTGATAAAATTTTCGCGTACGGTCTCTGTCTCGCCCTGCCACGTAAATATTAATGAGATAATCTAAACGAAATATTTATGAAAAGGTTAAGTACAGAAATAGTTCGGTAAAGCTTGGTCATATTCGGTAAAATTGGCAATTAGTTAGGGGGAAATCGTCTGAAAAGAAAATGGATTGATTGATTGACTGGTTGGTGGATTTATTGATGTTGAACTCCACTTTAAACAATATTTCGTTTGGACACACGTAGTCACAGAAATCATTCATTCAGCTCGAAATTGATTTTTGAACCCCGATATTGGCCGCCATTTATGTGAGACATTTTGGTTGGTTTTGCGGTTTTAACGTCGTAACTACAGGCTATTCGAGCTGTAGCTACGACGTTCAGGTCGCCAATAAACCATTATACTGTTACATGTTTCTGGCCATATAACGCCTTTTAAAATTCCCGTTGGAGTCAGTGGGCGTGACCAAAGGAGTAAGTGGGCGGGGCCAGCGATTGATTACATGAACTTTGCAAAATAACGCAGTTAAAATCGAAGCGGTACTTTCTGTCGGAGTCAGTCGACGCGGCAAAAGGTAAAAGCGCAATGCTGTAATTGGACAAGAAATCTAAAATATGTTATGTGTTTTTTTTAAATTATTATCAGATAACATCGCTTTGCTTTCCCTGAGAGTTGTGAGCATAAATAGTCAGGGGCACAACAAAAGAATTATGCCGTTATAAGGGGTCTTTGGATAATTACCTCGTTTGATCGAATAAAACGATTCCTAAACAGTGCTTATTTTTACGACCTTTAAGAAAAAGTTTTGACGAATCATACCAAGCAACCCTTACATTTCCTTCAATCCCCCACTCCAAAAAATTGTTTTTTTTAAGTTGATTGATTTACTCAAACTTGTCGTCTACAGATTCTTTGAATTTGGACCATTCTGGAACTCTGTCGCCTGGTAATGGTTCAAGTATATGGAACCGCATGCGTGTCTTATGTTCATGAAACTGTTGTTGACAAAGTAATGTTTAAATACAGTGTAAAGATGTTCAGGAGACAATTGAACAATCGCGGCTGTCAATCAAATTACAACATTCATTTAGACCAGAAATGAGATTTGAACTCCAATATTGGCTGCCATTTTTTTTAACCTTAATTATGGTTTGGCGACTTAAACGTCGTAACTACAGCTTAAATAAGCTGTAGTTACGACGTGTAAGTCGCGAACCAACTACTCTGCTTTTTTATTGCACGCTTCTGAACATAAATTTAAAAAAAAACGCCGTTAAAAATCGAAGCTTGGTTTCCTATTAGAGTCGTTGGGCGTGGCCAACGAAGTAAGTGTAGTTCAATTATTAGGTTACGTGTCATTATTTTCCGACCTAACATCATAAAGAACGAGCAATAATACTTCTGAACACAAAATTGTCATCCACCCTTTCCTGCTCAATCCCAGGTTCCTACGTCCTCATGATTTTATAGATGAGGAAACACTGTAGAAAAAGGAGAAATTACTCTTATCATACAATTTCTTCTTTTTCCACAATATTGTCTTCTCTACTGAATGGATTTTTTCAAATTACTAATCTACTTTAAATTTTTGTCTGCAAAACCTTTGAATTGGACAGGTCTAAAATTTTGTTAAACAGGAATTGGTTACCAAACAACTATAAACAACAAAGTAGCAATATATGTTCTGAATACCCTTCATTTAGTTACTACTCCAAAATGACAAAGGAAAGGAGTGCTTGTACGAATGATTGAGGGCAATAGTTGTTCTGTCTCCTTTGCTCCCTCTATCTCCGTCTGACTTTTATGTCATTGCCCCCCTCTCTCTCTCCCTCTCTCTCTGTCTATCTCTCTCTTTTTTTCTTCCTCTCTTCGGCCTGTCTTTCTGTCTCCTTTCTGACTCCTTTCTGTCACCTATCTCTCTCTCTTTCTTTCTCTCTCCCTCTCTCTCTCCCTCCTAGGCCTTCTTTTCCTCTCTCTTCCCCTCCTAACACCTCCCTCACTCATCCTTACTTCCTTCAAACAGGACAATATATAGAACGTTAGTGGAATGAACAACTGCATGAAAAAGAGATGTCCTACCTAAGCAGAAATGTATTTTTACTTAGGATCCATGATTATTTTAAGAGATGTAAGAGTCTTTTAATTCCTGCCATGATGGATGTAATGCTAACAACAATTTGATGAAAAGAGCTGAAAACATTGAAGGTCAATATTTCTTTTTTAAAATTGACTTCGTATGCATGTCTTGTTTGAACGGACAAACAGATAGTGTAGACTAAACTTCACTACACTTATCATTACCGCCTTCAAAAAAGGGAATATTCTGAACTCAGCATGATAAGGGTTTAAAGTGGCAGTCAATGGGGTTTGATATTTTATACCTTAACAATTTAATAATATTAAAATGATAAACACTAGGTAACGAGAAAGGGGATTTTCTTATCAATGCAGAAATTCTGTGCTTTTCTGTTTTATTTGGGACCCCTAAATTTTGAACACGCAAAAGTATCATTTACTGAAATTTTGTCAAAGTTGTCGATAAATTGATAATCGCAACGTCAGACTCAAAATGCGCATTCAATCGCTTGGCTACCAAAATGTTTATACAAACTGTAGCTACGATAATTTGGTCGCCGGACGGTCCCATAACTTATAAGCATGTAAATATTAGATGGGATGTAGTCTTTTCTATCTTTTCACTCCACTAAACACAAAAAAAACATGGTATGAGTAAGGGTTGACATGATGGTTGGCCAACTGAACAAACAGATACCTGTAGATTGTTTTATTGACTCATTTTTTCATGGCGATGTACAAAACAGTACAACATGAGATTGCGATTTTAAATGTGTGTAAATTGTAAAATTGCATCCTTATATAAATCATGCCAAAGGCTTATGGCCATGTGTGATGAGACAACACAAAATATCGTGTTAAAAATAGTATCTGGTTATGAAAAAGTAATTTCTCCGCTCGCCGCGATGATTTCTGACAATAAAATAATTGCATTTCAGTTTACATTCAGTTTGAATATACATCTGAAACCTCTTTTAAAATTGATTGGTCTACAATTTGACAAAATTTCAACAGAACTGATCAGGATCGATAATTTTCGCATTCGTTATGAGGATCATATTTTCATGGTGGATCACAAATAATTCGATGTTTGAATTGTCGGTCTGCTAATAGCCACAAAATCCATATACAGTAAAGCCATTAGAATTGACGGTAGACTGGGTACGTCTAGCGGGCACCTGCACAATAGAAATGTGGTTTGCGGTGAACACTGCACGTTTGTTACAAACGGCTGATTATGACTTGTTTTACTCTTTTCAAGCATGGTTATTGTCCTTTTACCTCTATCTAGATACAAAGAACACTTCAATGAACATTTTCCGTAAAATTGACTACAAGACGTTAAATTATGGTGTTTCGAAATCATATGCAAATTCTAAACACACTTTTTGGGCCATAGACATATTATTAGGATTCGGATAATATTGTCGCAGAAAGTTGATAATAACCAAACTTCACGCAATTCTATTTATGGTGAGATATCAAGTCAAAAGTGAGCTTGGACCTTATAAATCCTCTACAGATTTTCAGTAAAATCAAAGAGCTGAAAGCATTGGAAGGACCAATTTTAGGGTGTTAATCTTTTCTTTTTGAAAATTTATCTTATTTACAGTTAATGTAGTATAGACAAAAAACATACTTCACATGCGAAGGCTGATCTTTATCGACCGGACAAATATAACGCGTTAATATATTGTAAGAGTTATGAGATTCGCATTTGCTTGCTGTCAAACTATAATATGAAGAGAATTTCACTTAAAGAGTGGTGTGTATTATTTTGTAAACCTAACAGATTTAATGATAATTTTGAGTTGTCATCTATAATTTATGGTGAATGCATTGTGAAAAATTAGAAAAAAATACAATACATTAGAATTGTCATTTTAGATTTTGAATATACGAGACTTTTGACTCGTTCTCGAAAACCATTTAACATTTTCAATAAAACTCTTTCTACTCTTTTCAAAATATTCGCCAACTACGTCTACGCATTTTTGCCATCTTTGTGGGAACCTTTGTATTCCCGCTGTGAACGATGACGTAGACTTATGTTTTAGGTACTGTTTAACAGCAGATATCAAAGCCGCCCTGGTCTTATATTTTTTTCCAGCAAGCATTTGTCAGTTCTGGAAACAGAAAAAAGTCACAGGGGCGAGGTTTGGATTACAAGAATGGGGAGACAACGATTGCCATTTGGAAGAGTTGATAACCTCCACTGTAGATACAACGATATTGGGGGGGGTCATCGTGAAGAAAGGGGACATTTTTCAGGATTAACCCGGGGCACATTTGTTTGAGCTTTTCTCTGAGATTTGTCAGAATTACTTCAGAATGGTACTTGGCAGTGACAATGTGACCTTTTGGCAAGAAAATAGTTTGCACCAATATATATATATTGTGTATATAGCTGCACATGGAAAGAGAGGAACATGAAAAGTCCGAATAATTTCGGTAATTAGGAAAACGTTATAGGATTTGCTAAAAGTATACTATAGGACTCGGCTCGTTATTTCATTTTTACCGTTTTTTCTCACGTCAAATTGTTTTGAAATATTCTCTGTTGCAATCAGTATCTAATCACAAGATTGCTTTCTTTAAATAACTTAAAATTATTTTTCTTTCCATTCTAGAAGCCGTCACTGCTGATAATATGCAGGAACTATTATATTATATATGTATTAAAATTTCAACTTAAACTACCCAAAGTTCCAACACAGTGATTTGTATTCCTTACGGAATACAGTTTGGATAATTTGTTATGTTTCATGCGAGCGAGGCAATAAAGGTTATGATAACTCTAGAGTACGATGGTTGTAAACCGAGAGTACAATTGTGATACGTACGAGTACGAGAGAGTACGATATTGGAAAACGAGAATACAATCGTGATATCGAGAGAATACAAAAGAACGATATTGGTAAAACTAGAGAACGAGAGTGCGATGGTGGTAAAAAGAGAGTACAATCGTGATATCGCGAAAGTAGGAGATTACGATGGTGGTAAAACGAGAAAACAATCGAGATATCGCGAGGATACGAGAGAACGATAATGGTAAAACTAGAAAACGATAGTGCGATGGTGGTAAAAAAGAGTACAATCGTGATATCGCGAAAGTAGGAGATTACGATTGTGGTAAAACGAGAGTACAATCGTGATATCGCGAGAGTACGAGAGTACGATTCTGCTGAAACGAGAGTACAATCGTTATATCATGGTGGTAAACGAAAGAACAACGGTGATATTGTGAGTGTACTATGACGGTAACGCAAGGGTAAGAAAGGTCGATGACGAGAACCCTAGAGGTTATCTTGATATCGTCATCGTATCATCGCGATATCACCATCTTACTTTTCAAATTTTATCATCGACAATTGTAGTCTCGCATTGTGTCGCACTCTTTGATACCAGACACAAGAGTTGTTAATCACAATCACCAATGAATAACATACTACAGCTAGATAAAGAAACACCGAAAGATCGGAACCAAGATCATGCTGATATTCCAAGCCCTTTTCTAGAATGGCCATAAAGGCCTTTTCGTGGTTACCTCTGTTTTTTTTCAAATTTTCATGTACATGTATTTTATGTCTGCTCACTTTTTTTATTGTAAATACCCCAAGTGTTCTTGACTGTGCTTTGTTAAAAGTGGACGGGGTAATTTACTATGAAACAGAGTTTTGTACTTTTCGGCGTTATAGGTACGCGGTAAATAAGCTTGTGTTTGTTCTTTCGATGTCCAATCCTTTATTGCTATGACGGGTAAATGATTATTTGTGGCTCAATCTGCAGGTATTATCTTCCCTTCTTTAATTGTACTAATTTGCTATATTTTATTTGGGACCATCTATACCAGATTGTATAACAGGGTTACGTTTCGTTTTAAGTGTTGCTTTTTGTCGGGCCCGCTTGCCGTGAGCGAGACATAGTTGTCACTATGACAAGTCGTCGTGTGTGCGTTAGTGCGTTAGTTCGTTAGTTAGTCCGTCCGTCCATCCGAATTTATCCGGACAATTATTCCTACATTAATTGACGGATTTCAAAATAACTTGGCTCAATTATTCTCCATCATGAGTAGATGTGCCATTTGAAAGCCTTTTTTGGATAGCTTCAAGCTCAAGGTCAAGCTCCAGGTCAAACACGAAAATTTTGCTTGTCAGGAGCATGGTGCATACAAAACTTTGCGGGCTCGACAGCATTTGTCCTGGGACAACAATCTAGTTATTTATATTTAATTTACATGACATATTTAATTTTGGAGAAAAGTTCAAAGGTTTATAGACTTATACACAGTTGAAATTAATTTAGAAATATAGTAAAATGAGAAAACAAGGTCTTATTTGGTCAAATAGGCATTTTCTTATAATTGATCTGCAAAGGATGTAGTTGTGAAAGAAGCAAGATACATTTTCAAGGTCATGGGTCAAGGTTAAGACACAAAATGGGCGTTGTTGTCATAGTATGGACTAATTACCTAGAAACTTTATCTCAATGCATTTTTTCAATAACTCGAGAGGTAATGAACCTAGATGATGTCATCATAGTTCAAAAACCAAGGTCACATTTCAGGATAATTTTGAAGAAATGACCTGAATTATCTCGACGGGACATATTTATTTCACATTCAAAAGTCAATCATAATTGAAATTCAACCGTTTATTTTTATCTCCATTATTCATTATAATCGACAATAAAGCATAAGAAATTTTGCCAAGAAATCATTATTTAGTTTAATTTAAATGGTGGCACATTAAGACATAGGATCGTTTAACCCTTACCGGTCTTTCTATATGTCTGGTTAAATGAACCCGATGCTTTTTCTATTTCTTCATAGCTTTTTTGAAAATGCATGCCTATGTATAGAATGTAGGTAGCTGTTAGCAATAGATATTGGTTAGGAATCGTCTTTAAGATCACGGTCATATCTTAAGCCTTACTCTTTGACGTATTCTCAAAATCATCCCGAAAACACAACGTTTCCCTTCTCCCTGATGGCTTTTCATGTGACACAACTCTTATTTACTATGTAGGTACCTATTAGGAATATCTATTAAAGGGGGGGTTAATTTCAAATGTCAATGTCACATTTGTAACGTATATCTTTGCAATCTGTCAAAAAAACTTGCCATGGATGATTCAGTGTCTTTTTTCTTTTAATTGTTTTTAGGTGCCTTCCTGAAACATCAGATTGGTCATATATCCATGGTCAATGTAATATTTGAGGCTATATCATTTCGCTACTGCTCTCATTTTGGCACTAATGACCTTGTCCTGAGACCTTGATATTTGAGCAACATGAATACTTGTTACATGATTTTTGCTTGCTCACTTTGATCTGAAATTAGACTATCGTCAGGAATTCCTTTAAAATCATTTTGAAACGTAAGAAATGTCATCCCATCAATATTATTCTGATCACTTTTTGAACTTTAATCTTAGCATTTGATCTTGAGATTTTAACAAAGGGAATCCTTCTTTCTTTACGTTGGCGGTGAAACTGAACAGTTGACTAGATTTCAATTATAATAGACTATCAAATATAACACAATTCGTCTATTTCAAATAATTCAACAATTTTTATCAAAATGACCTTGACCATTGACCTTGAAATTTAAGACAACGCAATTATTTCAATTCTTGCACGACTATGAATTTTGCTGACTAATTTCAACAAATTGCTGTAAAAACATTCATATTTAGTGTAGATAAGATTTTGTTTCTTATTTCACAGTATTTATCAATTTCAAGGGCATGTAACTTTATAGCCTTTGTAGAAAAATCCAAACTCAAATATTTTGAGAATACATCTATTATGTTATTGAATAATATATGAAAATCAACATTTTAACTTAAGTGTAACTCTGTCATACAATCTGGCAAATATGGTTTGTATAAAAGTGAAAAAATGGTGCAATTAAAAAAAGGGGAGATAATCCCTGCTTATTGAGTCATATTGAGTTTCACTTTGAATTATCCCACCATTTTTGATGAAGCTGAGTAAAAAACTGGGGGTATTTACAAAAAAAAAAAAAGATTTTGTCAGCAGACGTAGATATCAAAGTATAAATGATGAGTTTTGAAAACCACGAAAAGGCTATTATGGACACCCTCCTTCGTCTTTGGAAATTACTCTTTCGCGTATAACTCCAACCGCCTTTTAGTTACAATGTCTATATTTTGTATGAAATCACTATCCTTGGACCAACTTCTGCTTAAATGAATTTCACAAAACCATCTTGTGTTTGTGTAGCACTTATACACGCATGTAACCGCTCATTCCAAAATGGGCCAATCGATACTTCGTAAAACAAATGTATTTAGAATGATGGTCGGACGTAGTGAAGATCCATCGATTCCGGTTTGAAATGTTACTCTATTGAGCAGAAGGATGACGAACTCAAAATAAAAAAATGGGAGAAGTTTTGACCAGTGTTGGTCTGCACAAATCTTTTCGTATGAATGCTTCTTACAGGGGCTTGCAATGGCTTGCGGAGACTGACGACGCCTGATCGAGACTCATCAACTTTTTTCAAGTTTATTGATGTTTAGCAGTCGTCCTCATCATGAGGCAATGATCAATAAGCAGTGGTAGCGCGGATCCCGGGTTCGATCCCAAGCAGCTGAGAATATTCTTTCCGACATTTTTCGTAAACCTAAGTGGCATGAGCAGCTGGAGGCTCGGAAATGGATGTAGTGGTAGTATTGATGAGAAATACGAGGAATCGGAGGTAGGTATTCTAGCCACAGCGAGCCGCCGTCATAGCACTGTTGGTAGCGCGTCGGACTGTCAATCTCGAGGTCCCGGGTTCGATCCCCGACGGCGGCACTCATCCTTTCCGACTATTTGTCTCTCATCAATGGGTCGATAATCGTAGACCTATGTGCGATAGCAGCTGGAGGTTAGGAAGGGATGTTATGGTAGTACTGGTGTGAGAAATACCAGGATTCCTTTGTTAGGTGCTACAGCCGCCGCGATATAACTGAAAGATTGTTGAAAGCGGCGTAAAACCCCATTCGAACAAACAAAATCTAGCCACCGCGATATGCCGGAAATACTCTTAAAAGTGGCGCTAAACCTCATTCAATCAATCAACCTATCTCATCATGAATATATTTCAAAAAAACCCTCTTCAATTACCGCTACTTGATGTTGCTCTAGATCTTTTGTCCATTTTGCATATGTTTGTAATATATTCACAGCAAGATCGCATCTACGGTTGATTTTGATATCTCTCGTCTGTCGTTCACAGACTGGATATCTAATTTTGCCTTAAATGCGAATCAGATAACATCCTCTTTGCTTTAGAAATAATTTCTTTTCTTTCTTCTGTTTTATTGCTGTTATTACTTCATATATCTTTTATTGTATATATTATATTTCTGTTATATGGTATCGACCAATTAAATAATTCATTTGGGCCGGTAGTGAACTTTGTACTCTTTCATTGACCGACATTTTTTTGCGGCTAAACTGTCGTAACAATTATTCTAAAGATTTACATTTCAAAATTTACTGAAAATATATAAGAACTTCTTTTTGTCAACAATTAAATTAAGAAGTTCATAATTTCTATTTCACATCTTATGCCAAATAGAAACCATGATATAAAATATAAAATCATTTGTCGTGTTTATTTACTTGTTTGTTTGATAGCAAAATTGTGTTTGATTCCCCTGATGAATTGCGAAATTATCCAGTCAAGGTGAGTTTAGGCTGTTCTGCATTGAACACATTTTTATAAAAAAAGCCAGCCCATTGATATCCCCCAGACACATTTGCGCGCATGATATAATTGTAGTATGATAGAGACATGTTTACAGTGTTGAGGTGCAACTTTTAATACTTTGAAAAACCTGTTTTGACGTATCACCTTAACTTTAATGGTTTTTCATTTCAAATGTACGTCCTTCTACCGTGACAAACAGCGCATTTGCAATACAATAATGACAAAAAATAAAATATGACGATCATATTTAATTATCATAACAAAGAAATATATCATTTGGTAAAAAACATACTTAGGCTAACTTGGTTCGTATTTTGAGTGACGGAATGTTTTCAAAAAGAGTTGATATCTTGTTACAAATGCATGTGTCCTGTAAACTGCGCAGTTTCATAAAATTAAGCGTTAGTAAGGACAAATTCAGGACGGATAAATTGATTGATTATACAGAGTTTAACACCACTTGCAACGTTATGGCATTATATCGTTCATGGTTGGAGCACCTGACCACATGTTCCTATATTTGGTCAAAAAGTGTTGATATTTAGTCAGTATGTTTGTCCAAATGATATTTATGACAAGGTATAAGATCATTTTGGGTAAAAAACTAGGTCACTATGTCATGCCTTTGTACAGCGTAGATGTTACATTTCGCCTTCAAATGTATTAAACTTTTATATGACATTTTGAAGACCGGATTTTGGCATAATCTTACCTTGGATGGAAAATTCGGCCCATTAAGCCGTTTGGTCATCTATGACCACTGACTTTTTACAGCGCTCTCGGTTTTTGTAGTTTTTGTTGTTGTTATTCACAATTTTTTTACTATTATTTAAAATTTTTCATTTCCAAATTCTTTGAATTCGGGCCAGTCTAAAATCTGGTAATGGGTTGAGAAAGGCTTAAAACATTTATTTAAGGTGAAAGTCAATTGAAGTTTAAAAAACAGAAAGTACTCACAGCATCTTACCAAAAGTAAGTATAAAATTCCGACAGTTCTTCAATTTAAGATTTGAAATAATCTTTTCCGTTGTTTAAATGACTCACTCCCTTAATGCGATCAATCAACCCATTGTACTACATTCATTCTTTTAACGAAATAACCGCATAAATTAGGGTACAATTAGATTGGATGAATCATCAAGGAAAAGTTAAAATTATTCAATATTCGTAATTTCAATTAAAAAGTTAAAGTTTGAAACATTTGCACGAGAAATTGGGGATTTTTTTCTCGGCAATCTCAGCCATGTCCAACTATGAAAAATTATATACAGTGAAAAATGGTTGAATTAGAAATCCAGCGCCTAGATGTAACTCTTTAGATGCGGGCTTCGACAAAGCGAAATATTAGACTACACCTGAGTATATTCGTTTATTTATCGTCGCTTTCGAAGAAGGATAGACGTGCAAGGAAATAGGACTGATAAAGTCGTTCGTCATTTGAAATAAGAAAATACTAGTAAACAGATGTCATAAAATCCAACTTTCCCTCAGTGCACTTAGGGCTTTGAAAAACAATAACACTGGTATGAGAATATCCTAAAGATTTCAGGATCTTTAATTTTTAAACTACACCTTTAATAGTTGTCGATCTTTTTAACATATTTATTATTTAATAACCTATTTTTTTATCTTCTATTTTATAATTGCAAAAGTGTTACATTGATCTTCATACTATTCTGATATTTTGGTCACAATAGTCCTTTGATTAGCACACAATCTAAAGAGAAATTCCTCTCTTTGAAAATAATGAAAAGAATAAAACTCATGTTAGATACGAAAGATCAGTGGTGACATCATGAATTCTGAGTTCACACTTCATACTTTATACATATTAACTCTGAAGTGTGTAGCATGAAATCTGAGACCCGTGGTGCCTTCCTGAACTCACAGTTCACAATTAAACATAAACAAATACGATGCGTGAAGTCAGAAGTACGAAGTGTGAAATGTGGACTCGGATGTATGAAATGTGAAGTCGGAAGTTTGAAGTCGGAAGTGTGAAGTCGGAAAATTGAACCGTGAAGTCGAAAGTATGAAGTATGAACTCGGAAGTATGATGTGTTAAACCGAAAGTATGAAGTGTAAAGTCGGAGGTGTTAAGTATGAAGTTTAGGTAACAATGGTTAAGTCGGAAGTATTATGTGTGAAGTAATACTGCAATTATTTAGACTTTCACACTCCATTCTTCATACTTCACTATTCATACTTTCGAGTTCAAACTTAACACTTTCTACTTCACACTTCCGATTTTAAACTTCGCACTTAATACTACCGACATCTCGATTCAACTTTTCGATTTACACTTCATACTACCGAGTGCACAATTCTCACTAACGACTTCACAGGCATGGTTGATTTCAACCAAATTTGGCAGGAATGTGGGTGATGCTATATGAAATTTGCTAAAAGAATTGAAATCCATTTAAAACTCTGGTTGCCATGGAAACAAAACTGGAATTTTAATAAAAACTTTAAAAATTATCTCCTTCTAACCCAGAGGGCCTATAGTCTATATATTTTGCATGAAGCATCAGTACATTGACCTCTTTCAGAATTGCTCAAATCACCAACCCTTGGTCACTAGGGGCGTAGTGGGGGGGGGGGCTTATATAGAATAGAGAAGGATTTTTAAAACGACATCTCCTCCTAACCAACTGGACTGATTTCAACCAAAGAATTTAATCAGTTGAAGAAGAGTAAATAAAAAAAAAGATTGAAAAAAAATCTCTTCCTGACCTAGAAGTTGAAGAATCTTGAATTTTGCATGAAGAATCAGTACATAGACCTCTTTCAAAACTGATAAAATTCTAGAGCCACAGGATGATTAGGCTTAAAGAGAAATAAAGAAGGCAACCCTTTCAAAACCATTTTGCCAGTTTTAACCAAATTGGGCTTTTTTTAATAAGTTAAATGTTAAAGGAGGACTTCTCCCGACCCAGTTTGTATTAGGCCTTGAAGAAAAAAAGAGCTTTTTCTCAGGAGAGCGCAAGGGCCACTGGCCCTCTTGTTTAAATTAATTCCGCTTTAAATTTTCATCTGCAAAACCTTTGATTTATTTACTATGCGAATATAAAACGCACAGAGATTGTCGGAAATCAAACTGAATGAATATAGAAACCCTGTAGCAGCTTTAAAAAAACAGATATATTTGATATTAATGAATATGTATAGAAAAGGCTAGCCACTATAAACATTATTCATATAGCGTTACTGTCTTAAACTGATTATTTCAGGGTGTATAAATATCACATAACTGAAGAATCGGTTTCTGATCATACCTTATATCAATATTCCCGCAACTAAAGAGTTACATCTAGGCGCTGGATTTTTAATTCAATCATTTTTCACTGTATGTAATTTTTTCATAGTTGGACATGGCTGAGATTACCGAGAAAAAAATCCCCAATTTCTCGTGCGAATGTTTCAGACTTTAACTTTTTAATTAAAATAACGAATATTGTATAATTTTAACTTTTCCTTGATGATTCGTTCAATTTAACTCTGTACCCTAAATTATGCGGTTATTTCATTGCAAAACATGTATAATGGAACTAATATTTTATAAGACTGTATAATTCATTATTCTGTCTTCTAAGAAAAAGCTTGATTTCACATTGTTGAAGATGTATTCTAGGCTTGATTCTTTACGGCTGCACAAGGTCTTGCTCTAAAGAAAATTTTTAAAAAAAGTCTTACGTTCCTAGAGTCCATAAGTATTACTAGCGTCAAATTGAAAACTAAATCGTAATGTAAAGACACCGCTGTAAGTTTTTAATCAAGTAAATTACAGCACGCTCACTCAAAATATAAGAACTCCAAACTTTTTACGTGAACAAATTACGCAACGACGATATGTGACTTGGACTATAGCACGCTTTTTTGTATATTGCAAAATCTACGCATTAAATATCAGATTACCATGTGCAAAAAATACGAACTGGAATTTCATTAAATCACTTTAGATGGGCGACCAATGATTTTCTGTCTCAAAACCCGGGTGCGTGAGATTTTATGTTCATATGACACAGGCCAAGCTTTTGTAATCGATACAATTACGAAATGCACGTGTGAGAAGGCCCGGGAATAGAGACAAATAAAACGGGTTTGATTCCAATGTTTTGTGTCTGTCTTTCTTCCATTATGATAAAAGAATGGTATAATTCTTTTCGTGGGTTTTAAAAAATGCTCTCTACTTACTTAACGACCAATAATCATATATCTTGAAAATATAGTTTCTACTGACAAAATACAAATGGCTAGACACTATTTTTGATGTTATTTCTGTTCTTATGATGTTTTTTTGAAATTGCTCTTGTTGTTATCGCTTTTAATTGAATTTCCAAAATTTTTATAGAAGGCAGATTGGAATTTAAATTATTAGGATATTACAATTAAGACTGTGTTCAAATCAATTAAAAGGGGGGCTTTTAAATCGAAAAGGCTTGAATGTTAAATGATTTTCATTAAGCTCTTTTGATGCCGCATATAAACACAATGCGATTTTCTCAAAAACTTTGATTGTTCAACTCCAAACACCATTTAGACATGTATTCCCATATAGTAACGATTCATACCTCAATGAAAATAAGAGTTTTATCTTTATTACTTATAAATGTCATCAAGCGAAAAAGACAAATATTCTAAAAATTCTTTTATGAAATTTTATTCATGGAGGTAAAATTTAGATCGGCCAATCAGACGAAACTAACAAATGAAGTTTTTTTCTATCAACACAAATTGTTTCATGGTTATAGCTATTATACTCTCCGAGATATGCTCCGGACATAATCCAAGTCTGAAAACAACAAAGGACATTAACTAAAAAAAAAAAAAAATAAGCAAGGTAAAGTGATTGTTCTTGTACACTGCACTTTCCCCGTATTAGATCTATCAACACATAAAGTTTCGTAATCATAGCTATTATTCTTTCAGAGGTATGCCTCGGACAAAACTCAAGTCTGAAGACAACAAAAAGCATATAAAAATTTAGCATAGTAAAGTTATTGTCTCATGAACTGCAATTTCCTTCGATGAGATCTATCCACACTTAAAGTTTCATGATCATTCCTTTTAAACTTTCAGTTATATGCTCCGGGCAAAATTCAAGTCACAACAAAGGGAAATAACTTATAAAATAGCATTGTTATGGTTCTTATGCACCGAACTTTCCCTTTTTGAGAACTATCAACACATAAATGACCAGGATCATATCTATTATACTTTCAGAGATATGTTACGGTCAAAATTAAGTCGGAAGAACAACAAAGAGTAATAACACAAAAATAAGCATGAAAAAGTTATGGTTCTTATGCACTGTAATCCCTCCGTGTTAAAACTATCTACACATAAAGATTCAAGATCATACTTATTATGCTTTCAGAGAAATGCTCCGAACAAACTTCAAGTCTGAAACACAACTAAGGGTACTGACTCAAAAAATTAGTATGGCAAAGTTATGGTTCTTGTGACTTCATTTTGATGATATTCTATCTACAAAAAACGTTTCATGGTCATAACTGCTATACTTTCAGGGATATTCTCCGGAAAAAAACCTTAAAACAACGAATGACAATAACTCAAAGATCAACAAGGTAAAGTTATTGTTCTTGAACACTGCACTTTCCCAGTATGAGATCTATCAACACATAGAGTTTCATGATCAAAGGTATTACTCTTTCAGAGAATTTTCCGGACTCAAGTCAGAAAAAACCCACACCAAAAATCAAAGGGTAATAACTAAAAAGAATGAGCATAGTGGAGATATGGTTATTGTGCGCTGTACTCCGTATTCATGCAATGATTACCACTGCCAAGTTTCAAGTCAATCAGACTCAAGGCTCAAGAATTATGCTTCGGACAAAGAAATAGGCTCCAACCGCTTGCCAACCGGACCCCCGGACGCCCGGACGTAAAGGGTGATCCAATAATACCCCCGTCTTTCGACGGCCGTATAAACATGATTTCTTAACCAATTCCCTCATTATCTCCCTTTTTGGTGCCCCATAAGAAGCAGGCTTTTGAAAACATTCTGGAAAATGTAGAAATTGCCTTTAAAAAGCAATTTCTCCATTATCCACAATGATTTCTGTCTAAACAAAGTTTGTTTTTAATTTACATCAGCCTTAACAGTTTCATTCGCAACTTCTTTCAACTTGGTCAAGTCTAAAATATTCTTATGAGGTAAAGGGTTAACCTGAGGCTCAAAAAGACCTGTTTCACTAAATACAGACAAAGTACGGTCGTTTTATTTCAAGAATCTGAAGGAGGCTTATTGAAGTAACATTTCTTCGATGAAATGTCGTCGTTGAGCGTGCAAAATGTCGTAGCTACAGCTCGAATAAAGTTGTACTTACGAGCACGCCCACCGGCGATGTGTGCTTCGCATCACAGGCCCCGACCATAACATGCTTTTAATCCTAATGAATGTTTATCAAAAGGAGATTGTCAATCAAACCAGTGTTTCCTGCCAAGATTGTTATATCTTTCTTTTGTTTAATACAGAACTTTAACAATATTATGTTCGTTTATCATCATTATCCTCTAAAATGTTCTTTCAAAACATCTAACAGAGGCCCATCCAGGAAGCAACCCTGCTAAAGTATATGAGTAAATGAATGAGAATAATCTATGTTTATAATCCGAGAAAATGTCTTAATGGATTCTAAGAGGGGTCTTACCATTGAACCCCTGACCAAAAAACCCGATTAAAATTATCCATATCATCTAGTCAATATTTTTTGACCGTAATAGATAGAGATGCGTCTCCTCTTTCTGAAACTCAAAATACATTTCATTAAACGTTGATTAGACACACCCACTGATCTGCGACGTTCCAGTTCGAATGAATGAATGATGTTTTATGGCCCGTCGACATCTAGGGTCATGTTGGGCACTAAACTAAATATTGAAAACAAGTTAAAAACTATAATAATCACTAACAGAAATCAATGAATTTAAACAGTTAAATTTTAGTCAATCAGTAACAATACTAAGACTAGAAAATTATAATAGCAGGTATATGTAAATGGTAAAAATCTAAACAATCGTTTAACAGTTACTTTGAAAGACGTTCTCACATAAAAACTCAAAATTATATTTTGCTGTACAAATTAATGGCTTAAAGGTAATCAAAAATTAGGTCAAATTTAACCCTTTCAAAAAGCTCTCTCATACTATCAACTTTGAAATATTGATCTCTGTATAAAGAATAAGCAATACAATCTATAAAAATATGTTTGCCAGTAAGAGGTGCGTCGCATTGAATACACATTGTAGTTTCGTCTCCTTTAAGAAGAAATGAATGCGTCAAGTAAGTGTGACCTATGCGTTAACGGGCCAAAATGCTTGCTTCTCGGCGATTTGATCTATAACCAGGTAGCCATTCACCAAGACTCTGTTTAATAGTATAAAGTTTGTTATCTTGGTTTGCGGGATCGTCCCAACAATTCTGCCAGACATCCTGAATAAAAAGATGTATTAAAGGTTTAAAATCACTAAAAGGAACATCGAAGGGTAAAATGTCTAGTGATAATGCCTCCTTGGCAGCCTTATCTGCGTCCTCATTACCACGAATACCAATGTAGCTAGGGAGCCAACAGAAAACAAGATCAACATCACTATCAAGATTTGAAATCTTATTATCTATAAGAGGATTGTCCGTTTTCTCGTGTCCAAGCGCTTGCATACTAGACATTGAATCAATGAAAACAATATAGCGCCAATAACCATCTTCGATCATGTGTTCGAGCGCAAGATCAATCGCCTTAAGTTCTGCTGAAAATACGGAGGAGTTGTTTGCTAGACGAAATTGATATTTTTTGCCATTTAGAACAGTGGGTGGAGCAACTTCCTCTCCGTCCTTCGAACCATCTGTATAAATGTCTTCATGCAATATGTACCTTTCTTTAATCTCCAAGAGCTTTGTTTAAAGACAACAGGGTCTGTAGAACCCTTTTCGTTTTAGGCTAGGTCAAAAAGATAAGTGGGACTTTTTGCATGTCCATAAAGGAAAACCGGAAACTGTATATTCGGCAACATCTAGATCGAAATCTAGAGAATTTATATCTGTTTCGAAACGTAAACTAAAAGGTGGTATAGCTTTTGCTTTCCGCCCTGTACTTAGGTTCAAATATAACTTTGTAAGTGGAGTTGTCAGGATTAGACTTTAACTTAAGATAATATTGCATGGATAGTTTTTTTCGACAAAAAATTTAAAGATGGTTCAATGGCTTCAGTGTACAGACTATTTCCTGGTGATGTTCTAAAAGCGCTCAACGATAAGCACAAGCCTTGATTATGAATAGAATCAAGTTTGCGAAGGTATAAACAGTAAACAGTACAGCCATAATCTAACTTAGATCTGACAAGCGACCTGTAAAATCGCAATAGAACTCCTTTATCGGCTCCCCAGTCCATATGGAACACAACACGTAAAAGATTTAGAGCTTTTTGGCACTTATTGGTCAAATAATCAATATGTGGACGAAACGAGAGTTTAGAGTCAAAGAGAAGCCCTAAAAAATTGAACTCTGGAACACCTTCAATGGGCACTGCGTCAAGTTAAAGTTCGGGATCAGGGTGCAGTTTTCTTGGCTGACAAAAGTACAGACATTTTGTTTTAGTCTTGGAAAACTTAAAGCCGTTTTCGTTTGACCATTTGGTAAGGTTGTTCAAGACTTGCTGCAACTGCCTTTCAATTGTATACATATGTTTAGATCTGTAACAGATACAAAAGTCATCAACGTAAAGAAAACATTCCACGCCAGGACAAACAGTTTTGACAATGTTATTAATTTTGACACTAAATAATGTCACAGATAAAATACTTCTCTGTGGGACACCCATTTCTTGTTCGTGTGCATCAGAAAAAGAATTTTCTACCCTAACTCTAAATTCACGTTCATCTAAAAATGCAGAAATGAAATGGGCAAGGCGACCTCGAAAACCGAAATCAAAGAGGTCATTCATAATTCCATACTTCCAAGTAGAATCATAAGCACTTTCATGATCGAAAAAGACAGAAACAACATGTTCTTACTTTATTAAAGCTTCTCGAATAAAGTCTCGAAGCGGACAAGATGATAAAGAGTGCTTCTCTGTTTACGAAAGCCACTTTAGACAGACGGACCATTCTTTCCATGGTTTTGCAAATACGACTTGTTAAGGCTATAGGACGATAGCTTGAAGGGTATGTAGAATCTTTACCTGGTTTAGGCAGTGTCATGAAACTTCTTTAAAGCTTTCTTCAACTCTTTCACAGAAAAGTCTCTATTTTATTGTTTGGAAGACACTGTACTATCATCATCTGTTTTAAGATGACCAACACTAAGGGACGTGTTCTTCCCTCTGATTTTACCTATCATGTCCCAAGTCTTTTTGACAGATGATCTTGAATTTAATCTTGAAACATACTGCCTCCAAGACGAAAGTTTACTTTGTTTGATAGTTCTACGAGTTTTCGCACGTGAAATTTTAAACTTGTAAAGATTTTCCTTCGTGGGCCCAAGGCCAAATGCT
The DNA here is from genome assembly GCA_946902895.1 of Fragum fragum. Taxonomy (NCBI): domain Eukaryota; kingdom Metazoa; phylum Mollusca; class Bivalvia; order Cardiida; family Cardiidae; genus Fragum; species Fragum fragum. The sequence continues at coordinate 26,420,453 of OX336377.1, read as the reverse complement.
CTGAGAGCAGATTTTCTCACAGCTATAGCCTTTTTACAGTCGTCATTAAACCATGGCTTGTTTGGATTTTTAGGATTAGGCGATGTTCGAGGAATTGCTTTTTCTGCAGCCTAATAAAGTAAAGATGTAAAATGATCTGCAGTGTTTTCGCTGTCGTCAAAGGCTTCAGGATTTATTGACTGCCCGCAGGTAGTTTTAAAAAGATCCCAATTTAGCTTTATTGAGTTTCCATCGTCTAGGTAGTTCCTGGACTGATGGTCCCGATTCAGAAACATGAATCGGAAAGTGGTCGCTCCCATGAAGATCGGAATCAACTTTCCACATAAAATGTGGAAAAATATCAGGGCTGCAAATAGTCAAATACAATGAAGAATAATTTCCAGTGGCAGGATGAAGATAGGTAGAAATCTTGTTATTCAATAAAACAAGATCATGATTGGTAATGAAATCTTCAACAGTACGGCCTTTGGTGTCGATGTTACTACACCCCCATAAGGTATGATGAGAATTAAAATCTCCCATCAATATGGAAGGTTTAGGTAATTTGTGGACAAGATCGTCTAGTTTTCTAATGTCTATAGGAGAACTGGGTGGAAGATAGATTAAACACAATGTAATAGTTTTATGAAGAGACATGCTGACAGCTACTGCCTGCAAAGTTGTGTCTTTACAGACATTTCGATATAGAATGTTGTTATTCACAAGTATACCAACTCCACCAGATGCCTTTTCGTTGCATGTAAAGTGTTTTAGATAGCAAGAATGGTATTTCAGTGAAAACATATCTGTGTCTTTTAGAAATGTTTCCTGTAAACACACTGCCACTGGTTTATTCTTAGAAACTAAAAGATTCAGCTCCTCAAAATTAGCTTTGATGCTACGACAATTCTATTGAATAATATTATTCGCCATAAAAAGATTGTTATAAAGTGTATACCACGTAAGAATGGAAATGAGTGCTTATTTTTTAATACCACTTAGCTTTATTCTATTCGAACCTTGCCTAATTGGATCGGGTTGTGCATGATTGTGATTTGTGGAAGAAGGAGGACCTGAAATCGAATCTTCAGGTTCATCCTCCATGCCCTCATCATCCCCATCATCCAAATCGCTAAAGCGATTGGAAGTTGGTATTGGAGAAGGATTTAACTTTTCCAATTGGAGGCGAAGACGAGCTCGCCTTTGAGTGTTTGGCTCCGAATTATTTGCCATTTGCCATTACTAGACGATTTTTGTGTTTTAGTTACATCCTTCTGAATATTTTGCTTTTGAGTCTTAGCCTCTGCTGCTGAAACCTTACTGTCGCAAATAGTACTTCATCGACCTTGTCACAAACTTCAGGAAACATTTCAGACAGTATTTTAAGCATGCGTTCGCATGTAGTGCATTCCTTTGGATTGGCATTTTGAGTCGGCCCAGGGACAGATTTAGCTTTATTAGCATAGGTGTTGGCATCTTCTCTTGATTCTACTATTTTTCTAGCTTCGAAGTAAGAAACGGATTGTCTACATTAAATGGTCAGAATGTCTTTTTCTTTTTCAAATCTTGGGCATAACTTTGAGCTTGCTGGATGATCCATTCCACAATTAAAACATTTGAAGTCATTCTCGCAGGTATCATCATCATGCTCATCCAAGTCTCCAGAAAACGCACATTTCCTGCGAATTTTATTGGCTCTACAATTGTTTTCATGATGCCCAAACCTCTGACAGTTGTAACAACGCAGAGGATTGGGGACGTAAACGTCAACTTTTACAATCTGAAAGCCTACTTTAATTCCTGTTGGCAAGGTAGGGTAATCGAATGTCAAAATGTAAGTATTTGTTTAAACGATCTTCTCATCCTTTTTGAATTCTATTCTTTTCACTTCAGTTACACCTTGCGACCTAAGATAAGATTTAATTTCAATTATCAAACATGTAGATAATTCTGTATATCGAATAACACCTTTTGATTGATTGAGTTTTATGTGACTGTATAATTTTACTCTCTGGCCGAAAAATTTAGTTGTTTTCAATAAGTTGTCAGATTGAACCCTTTTACTAACTTAAATTAATAGAGTTCCATTTTTAAGGTTTTTAACTGATTTTGGCGTTTCTATAATCGCTCTAACTTGTTTCTGCAGAGAGTTCTGCAACCGGTTGCTCTGGGTCTTCACTTTCGACCACAATAAATTTCAGAAATGGAGGTAAACTAACGTTTCATCGTCTGAGTCGGAAAGATAACGCTTGGCTTTTTTCGATTGGGCCATGATTAAGTTGTAATATTCATCAGTAATACTCTTCATCCACCCTGGAGCCCAAAAAGGTGGCAGATCACCGGGGATTTATTCCATCTCGGGAGCGGTGCCGAAGATATATTACTTATATACTCGGTGCAAAAGGGCTAGATCAAGCAATTTCCATCCGATGAGTATGTCAACCAAGCACGAAATAAACACCGGAAACCAAAAACCGTCGATCAAACACCTCGTTAACCCGATTAACCCTTAAGCCACCGCTGTCTGGAACAGAGAGTATGGAGGCAATTAAATAAAACTACTTATAATGCAAACAAGAATGTACGCTTTTCGTTACCTATACGTTCTATTCCAGTGCTAGACATGACCAGCCAATTGATCAGACAGGGCCTGTCTGACCGCTCGTCTATTTCTACTCCAGGCCAAAGTGGTGTGTTGCAGAGACGAGGTTCTAATCCCTGACCCCGAAACGAGCAACCACCTACGGCAAACAGGTGGGTCCGTTAGGTGGGGTCTTACCACTCTGCAGGACGGCAGCCAGCGATTTCTATCACCCAGCCAGCTGGGGGCCGACGTTCTAGTTCGACAAGGGCATCAAACACCGTTATTTTCGTTAACTTTACGGTCACGATAATGAAATAAAAATTGACAGCCTCGTTGACTAAATGGTATATGTGCTTGACTAGTGGTCTGAAAATAGGGGGTTAGGTTTTACCGTCGCTTGGGATGTTCAATGACAAGAAATTTAATTACTGAGCTGTAAAACTAGTTAGCAGTAGGTTTAAGCCACTACCTCTTATTACAGGGACGTGAAAAATCTGGATTGTTTGAGTTCGAAAGCGACTCTGTAAGCTCAACACTAATTTTCTACCCTTCAATATGATATATATAGTTTACAATATATACTGAGTTATCTTTGGATCTATTTTGTACGGTTCCAATATTTGCCTCTGGTATTTACTTGTCAACAAACAAATTACCTTGAAAAAATGTATTTGTCCGTAGGAAAAAAGCCGATGTTGTAAAACTCGGGCAAGAGATTTCCATTCCCCTATATTTTTCCCTTCAAATAGTTGTAAATACTATTTGATCCTAGGTGAATTAATGCCGACAATATTCTGCTGAGATATTATCACACTAATTCTTTTCTATTCTATATGCACCAAGGATAAATGTTTCTTGATCATATTCATTCAATTTTTTTTAATTTTAATTTTCATTTTTGTTTTTGTTTATAGTTTTTTTTAATAATGAGCATATTTGAAAAAAGAAAAAAAAAATACACACAAAAAACCGCCAAACGAATAACAACCGATGCTGCTAACATTTTTTTTTCATTTTACACAATGTTTTCTACCCAGAAAGAGGAAAAATCTAAAATTCCATCTATTTTGAGTTATCTTCTGCATCTCCGTTCAATTTGGACCAATCTAAAATGTTGCCGTCTGGTAATGGGTTAAAGAACAACTGCCGCTATGTGACATATCTATGCCTCGCTTATTTGAAAAAAAAAATCGATCGAAACTATAAACTTATCATTGAAATGGGTAAGCAATAAATAGTAGATACGTATAAAGGGAGATAGTAATTTTAAAGTACAATTTATCATTTTTAGTTTTGATCTCCCTTGCAAATTATCATAGTACTTCATTGCGCATAGTGAAGACTCTGATCAGACTCATTTGAACACGATATTCTCAAGTGAGCTAAAATTTCTAGGAGATGAACTTGCATGCAGTGTTTGCAATATTCCTAAAATACATAAGAACTACTTTATATGGTGCAGGCAATCAATGGCTTTGGTTGTTAAGCCTCCAGTGGCAGTTTGCACTCATTGAATTCTGGGAAGACCTTTAAATTCTGTCTGTCTACTAAAGCTAACAAATCTGACGCTATAAAAAGTCACATAGTCTGAGGATTCGTATAACTGATTGATTGTATGGAGCTCATCATATTTTAGTCACAACGTTACGCTCAGTGGCCTTACTGTGGCTGCCTGTAGTTTCTCAGACGAGTACAATTAAAATAGCCAAGAGGGTCACTACTTGTCATTCACCTATTTCTGCGATGCAATTGATGTATGTTGTGATAAATTTTGTCAAATGTTGAAAGAATGCTTGTTTGGTCGGAGTTCGAATTCATGGACTCGGGATAGGGAGCACAGCACAGTAAGAACTTATCTAATCAGTTCCATCCATGATTAATACAAACGGGAGAATGGATTATACATACAGAGTTACATGGACTTGATGATTTATTAATTTCAGCAGATAACGATAAACCAACAATACTTTTCTTCGGTGAATTATATCGTCGGCTTATTGAAGGGAAGTGAGTACCGCTTTCTTAAACGTCTCATACATATACGAAATTGGGTTTCATATTGAAATAATATAACTATTCAGGCCAATATTAGTCCAGGGTTCTTTTCAAGGAGTTTCACAAAAGATACACTACTATCGCTCTTTTGGATCATTGACAAGTAACGTGTTATAAGAAAAGTTAATTGCAATTTTTAAAATGTTTTAGAGTACTTTTTTTTGTTCGCCAAGTAACCAATAAGCCCCTGAATAGAATTTCACGAATCCCATGCAAGTGTTCAGTTAAGAAGGTGTGTCGTACATGTTATATCTATTAAAGCTATAAAACACGCAGTCTTACTTAATTCTCTATAAAATATATTTAGGACCAGCAGGGAAAAACAAGAGGGCCATGGTTGCCCCGGATCGCTCGCATGAGAGACTATTGAAATCTATCATCAATAGGCAATGTTTTAATTTTTTCTAACTTTTTCTGTTTCGCCGTATTGATTTGTTTTTATTCATCTTGACTTCATTCTGATTTGAATGATATCTCTTAAATTCTCAACTTAAATTTGGCAGGGTGGACAACAATCTTTCTTAAAGAACTCATGTCATTTAAGCAAGTTTTCCTAAAACACAAAGGCACCTAAAGCATGGGGATATTATGAATCACATCATCCTTACCTCTAGTAATTTGGTTGATGCCAATAAGGCGATGCTACATGCAAATTTAAAAGCTCTTGTCCTTACGGTTACATGTATTCTTATTTTCTTGAGTTTTTAGCTCTACTGGCCGAAGGCGACTAGAGCTGAAGCGATGGCTTTTTCCCGTCCGGCGCCCGTGCGTCCGTCCGTCGTCCGTCCGTTAAACTTTTCCTTGTTTACGCGATAGAGTCCACAGTTTTCATCGGATTCTCTTCAAACTTTCACAGAATGATTGTACCATCATAAGGATCGTTCCTTTCGAAATTGGATCAGATCCGCCAAGAAACATTGGAAAAGGGGCCTAATTAAGATTTAATTAGTAAATCCTCGCTAACACTCTAGAGTCCACAGTTTTCATCAGATTCAATTCAAACTTTCACAGAATAAGTGTACCAACATGTGGATCGTTCCTTTCGAAATTTGGTATGATCCTTCAAGAAACATGGGAAAAGTGGCCTTGTGAAAATTTAATTAAAAATTACATTAAAAATCCTCGTTTACGCGATAGAGTCCATAGTTTTCATCGGATTCTCCTCAAACTTTCTCAGAATGATTGTACCATCATAAGGATCGTTCCTTTCGAAAATGGGTAGGATCCGTTAAGAAACACGGGTAAAGGGGCATTATGAAAAATTAATTAAAAAATCCTCGTTAACACTCTAGAGTCCACAGTTTTCATCATATTGTATTTAAACCATCACAGAATGATTGTACCATCATAAGGATTATTCCTTTGGGAATTGGGTCGGATCCATCAGGAAACACGGAAAAGGGGGCCTGATGAAAATTTAATTGAAAAATCTTTTAAATCTTGTAAGAAATCCTCGTTTACACTCAACAGTTATCATTTGATTCCCTTCAAACTTTCACAGAATGATTGTACTATCATAAGAATTGTTCCTTTCAAAACTTGGTATGATCAGTTAAGGACCACGGGAAAAAGGGACCGGATAAAAATTGGATTGAAAAAGTCCTCGTAAGCACAATATAGTCCATAGTTTTCAACAAATTCTCTTCAAACATTCACAGAATGATTATTACATTAAATGGGTTGTTCCTTTCGGAAGTAGGTTTGATCCATCAAGTTTCATGGGAAAAGGGGCCCTATGAAAATTTAATAAAATAATCTTAGATAACACATCATGGCCCTAGATTTCACCTGATCGACTTCAAACTTTCACATAATGATTGTACCATCATAAGGATTGTTCCTTTCAAATTGGGTCTGATCCATTAAGAAACATAGGAAAAGGGACCTTAGGAAAATTCATTTAAAAAAATCTTAGTTAATGCTTGTAAGTCCACAGACGAGATGGGGTTGTCTTTATACTCAAACAGAATAATTATACTTTTGTAAGTAGAGTTCCCATTGGAATTGGTTGAGATCCATCAAATAACATGGGAAAAGGGGCTATATGAAAATTCAATCAATAAAACCCTGTTAACACAATGAATCCCACAGCTTTGATCAGATTTTGTTGAAACTTTCACAGAATGATTGGAAGGTCATACCTTTCATTCTTTTCATAACAGGGTTTGAACTGTCAAGAAACACAGGAAAAGGGGCCTTATGAAAATTTCCTTTATAAGTCCTTGTTACCAAGTCCAGAGCTTTCATCGGATTTTCAAACGTTCTCAGAATAATTGTACAATAATTATGATTGTTGATGTTTGCATTAGACCTGGTCCGTCAAGTATCACAGGAAAAGGAGCATTATGAAATTTAATTTCAAAATCCTTGTACCACAATAAAGTCAAAAGTTTTCATCAGATTCTGTTAGAACTTTCACAGAATGATTTTCTATCATGAAGAGTCTTTCTTTTCAAATTAGGCGTGATCTGTCTAGTATCATGGAAAAAGGGGCCTTTTGGGAATTTTATCTATTATCCTTGTAACCAAGTCCAGAGCTTTCATTGGATTTCCTTCAAACCTTCACAGAATCATTGTACAATAATCACGATTGTTGATGCTGACATGAGACCTGATCCTTCAAGTATCACAGGAAAAGGAGCCCTATGAAAATTTAATTTTGAAAATTTCACACCAAGATAAAGTCTGCAGTTTTCATCAGATTCTTTTCAATCTTTCACAGAATGTTTGTACCATCAATAGGATTGTTTCTTTCCAAATTGGGCCTGATCTGTCTAGTATCATAGGAAAAGGGGCTGTATGAAAAATTGTTACCAAATCCTCATAAACACAACAATGTCCTCAGTCTTTATCAGAATCTCTTCAAACTTTAATAGAATGATTGTACCATCATTTGGATTGTTCCTTTGTAAATTAGGTCTGTTCGGTGTAGTCTCCAAGGAATAAATGAACAACTAAGACGAACGTAGCCAGTGATCGTATAATTTAGAATCCAAAATAGACGTCGTGGACAAGTAACGCAGCCAAAAATACCAGTCCCCGATGTATAAATTGCTCGGGCTTATATACACAACCAGAACAATAGAATACATCAGAATTACATACATGTACAATAAAATTCTCGTTAACTAAGTGCATGCTATTTATTCATCCCCCAAAATACGTGTCTACTTGTCAACAGATGACCTCTATGCACTGAGGCATAGGTGCGTTAAGGCAAACAGAGACATAAAGAGAAAGTGAAATTAACTTAATTTCACTACACGCCCCTTCCTTATAAATAATTTTGGCAAAAGTCCTAGGGTTAGCACGGAAATGATATAATCATTGATAATCAGATTATAGAAATTTGACAGTGATTAGATTCGAATTTTGGGATATAATTAAGAGTAATTTAAACGAGGAATAATTTAATCCTCGAGCAATAATTGCTACTCCAATTAAGCGACGGATTATAAAATAAGATAGCATATGATAGAGAAAACATACGCAGTTCATAGCCTGAATGCACATGGTACAAATAGGATAAGACGTGTCGTACGGTTTCTCTTCAGATACATGAACATACCTTCTGAGAAGAAGTTTTAAAGCATTGATACGTATTTTGAAATATTTGAAGAACTTCAGAAAATCAAAAAAAAAAAAGGTTTGTTAATTTTTGACAACACGTTTTTAAATGTTCTTAATAGGAAACATTCATGGAAATGAGAGAATTGCGATACAACATATTTAAAAGTAAACAATTAAAACGTTCGCAAACAAATGAAAAACATGCGAAATTAAATGTTCTTAATAGAAAATATTCATGGAAATAGATAATTGTGGTAAAACATATACAAAAAGTAAATAATTAAAACATTCGCAAACAATTGAAATACATGCGAAATATCTAATACACAGTGAAATATCAAGTAATAATGTACATATGAGATAACAGCAAAATATTACATATTTTTGGGCCCTTCATTTTTTTTTTTTTTTTTTTTTAATTTAAACAGTATGCATTGTGGAAACTTTCTAGGAAAGAATTCCGTGGGAATACTTTACTAGAGAATAGAAATAGATTTGCTTACGTAATTGACTCAATTGGAGAAATGAAATAGCTTACAAAGTCTTTCCATGGTCTATCGGACTTACATAATCATGATGGTGAACTGGGACTGAATCGACGGATAATAGACCGATCTTGCTCGTTTATTAGCCTTGTGACATAACAAGTCCTAACTGATTAGTCGCGTGAAATGAAGAAAATGAACTGATACGAAAACGTTGTACCTTAAAACATGAATAAAAACATTGAAAATTGAAGCATTGAAAAATTGTAACATGTACGAAATTTTGAGGTTAAATAATGAATATGTATTTGTTTGATGAAATAATCGAAATATAACGTGTACGAAAACGTTGTAACTTAAAACATGAACCTGAAATTTTATCGAAAAGTGCACTAATCCAAGTAACTTAAAGAGTAGCATTCAGGTAAAGTGAAAGTACTTAATTTAAAACAAAGAACTTGTGAACGTTGAACAAAACAATGTATTTAACTAAAGTTTTTTTTTTTTTTTTTTTTTTTTTTAAGATTTCTGGAATTTGTTGAAATTTGTTGATAAGTTTGTCCTGCGGGTTGATGTGGCGGATCTGTTACGGAGCCATCAGGATGCTGAGTTGAATCCGTTATCCAGGAGGTAATATACGGCGAAGCGTAGAGGAATCCAAAGGTGGTTCGGGCATAGACTCCGCTGAAGATCACCGTCTTCATCCATCAATTTGAGAGCCTCATTCACCAATTGTTTGAGGATCTCATGCTGTTTGTGAAGGAAGAACAGCATCCTATAAAGCTATGGGTGTCCATGTGTTGCGTAGTGTCATGTTATCCAGACAGATTGTAATGAAGAGTGAATGACAGAAATATGACATGGGTTATAGTCCATTTGTCAACAACTCAGAAATCGAATAGAGTGGAGTCAATAGTCCGCAGTAATTTCTGCTGGATGTGGTTAGACATTGGTGCGGTACTAGTAGCCAACAGTTTTCGTCCTTCGGGCAGATCAGCATCGGGTTTGGTGAACCTTACATTACTATTCTTCACTCTTTCCCCATGACGAGCAATAATGGTTCAGAATTTAAACTTGCCAAAAGTGCTCAATACTGTTACAAAAATGATAATAATGACGATCGCGATTTAAGAATTGATTCGTGATCTTTTCTGATTGAGAACATTCGAAGAATAATGACAGAAGTATAATGGTCGATGGCCGTTTCGGAGATCAAACGTATGCATTGAATTTGACTGGTTAGTTGGTTAACAAAACGCGGGTACGAACGAAGATCCGTTACTAAAGCTAATTTCCAATGAGTCTTTGAGATAGCAATCGTATTTACAACAAAAACATATAATAAAGAAGTCAATAAATTGCTTGACATTACGTAAAAAATGTAATATAGATCATAAACAGATCGGTGCATGTGTACAAAAGGGCGTTACCTCATTAATCAAAGGTTACATAAAAACATTAAAAGCAATCTACTTATTTAGAAGTAACAAAAACTATACTTCGGGTCATAAACAAATAATCATTTGAACACAATTCACACTTAATTTGCGTATTTGGTTTAATGATTAGAACGTAATCTCTACTTTCAGGGTACCAACTCAGAGATAACGAAACGTCTTATTCTGACTATAGTGAGTTGACTGTCCTGATTATACCTATATACATACATGAAATCTTATCAACAGTATTTAGACAAGAACTATCTTGGAAAAGGAAATAGTCTTATTCTGACCGTAATTCCGTCCCAATATAAGATGCGTGTTGTGAATAGTATTGTATCCGTCCATAAGATACACTTCTACAGATAAAAGAGAGTTTTAAAAAGAATAATAATCAACATTGCCTTCAGGAATAAGGTTAACATTTGTTGCTGGAAAGCAAGTTCAGTGTTGTCATAGTAGTCAATTGCATTGATATTGGTAGATTGTCTAGTAACTGTGTTGCAGTCCATGGGTGACACAGCACCTTCTGTCAAATCATTTTGTGATATTGTACTCTCAGAACTTTCCGAGGGTGAGTCCGACGGCTGATCTGATATGCCGGTAACAGATCGTTTGTCACCTGATTCTGTATTAGATTGGGACGAGGTCATGTGATTTGCGCGTGATTGACTGTCCGAACCATATAACCTGTCATTTTGCAATTTACGTAGGTTTGCTTGAAGGCGGGCTAAAGGAATGTTGTCTTCAGAATCAGACGGACTTGAGAGCACGGAGTCGTTTCGATTACGTTGGATCCTAGAGCCTGTTGCTCGGGGTAAAGGAACCTCCAAATCGGAATCTTCAGATGAAGCGTCAGAACCAGTACTTGCATTGTCTGATAAGGATCGATTAAGATATCTGCAATTGCGGATAGGGCGAGCATTTAATTGCTTGTCATTAGGTAACGGCCAATCTTCTATCTTTGCTTTTTGGACTTGATCTACATGACAGGTAATTAGTTGGTTGTCTAACTGGTTGATAATAATTAATCGTTTACCTGGTAATAGTCGAATGACCCTGAAATAAGGAGCCCATTTCGCTTCGTGTTTGACAGTTTTAGGTTTAAGGTAAAAGACTGGGTCATGAACTTGTAGATCTAAAGATTTAGTATTCTTGTTAGCATTAGCTTGGCGAGTTCGGCGAGCTTTTGCTATTGCGCGGTAAGACTGACAAAATATTTCATGAGATCTTTCTAACGTAATTTCCCCAGGATCTTCCCCATAATAAGGATTCCGTTTATTTAACAGAAGGTCGACAGCTAGAAGAGGGTACCTGTGAAATAAAAGGTAGTACGGACTCAGACCGTGGTCACTGGAAGGGGTAAACCTTAAGCTACCGGCTATTTCAGGGAGTAACATGTCCCATTCCTTGCGATCTTTCAGTAATTTCGCTAGTATCCTGCCGTAATCTAAATGAATTCGTTCGTTGCTACCATTTGATTGAGGTCGATAGGGAGTTGTCTTGGAGTGCAGTATATTGAGTGACTTTAAAAGGGAAGTGAAAGCTTTCGAAACGTATATAGAACCATTATCCGTAATAACTTTGTTAGGAGCCCCGTACCTCCAAAATATAAGATCGAAAAAGGCTTGTATGAGATACTCAGTAGTAGCTTCTGGAACCGCTCTTAGTTCAGAATATTTTGAGTATTCACAGAGAAAACAAAAAATGTACTTGTTCTTACTGTGAGATGTAATTAAAGGTCCAATAGTGTCAATAGAGATGACACGAAAAGGCCCTGGGGGAGGATCTCGGTACAAAAGAGGACTCCGATTTTGACGTAAGGTAACTGTTTGACAGCTTATGCACTCTGTAACGAATTGTACTATATCCTTGAAAAGACCCCGCCAATAATATTTTGACTTAATCAAAAGAAACATCCGTTGTATACCTGGATGACCTATTTCATGAAAAGCTCTTAAGATAAATGTATGTAAATGTTGTGGAATGCAAGCTCTTAAAGTAGGAGAGTCTTCATCGGCTGCGCCAATATAGTATAGAATTCCCTCTTTTATAATAAATTGTCGGCTGTCTTTACCAGTAACGGAATTAGTACGAATTTTGTCAATGAGTACCTGAAGCTCGGCATCTTTGCTTTGTTCGGTAGCTAAATCTAGAGAATCTAAGGAAGGGATTTCTAAGGGTGGTAGAGATTGTGGATGCCGGGCCGAATTTAAAATTTCCTTTGGGTCAAGCTCTTTGGAATTGATTATATTGACTTCGCTGTGAAATGGTAAATTTTGGGAAGAAAAGGAAGAAGCATGTTGAGTACCACATGGTGAGTCTAAAGGTTTGCAACTTCTTGAAATGTAATCCGCAACGACATTTTTTATTCCGGGAATATGGACAATTTCTACATTGTAGTTCGAAATCTCTAATGCATAGCGTTCCAATAGTTTATTCTTATTATTTACGGAATCTAATCTAACCAAAGGTTTATGGTCCGTCTGAATTTGGCACTTGTTACCGTACAAATAGAAGTGTAATTTTCTGAGAGAAAGCACTATTGCTAAACATTCCTTTAGAATAGTACTGTATTTTCTTTGAGTTCTGGAAAACGCGAAACTGACAAAATGAATAGGAAAACCATTTTGAGACAAAACCCCTGCGGCTGCTTCATCGCTAGCGTCAGTCGTGAGAACGAAAGGGTCATTCGGTGAAGGATGACGTAAGGTCGGGATATGTGATAAGGCCAATATAAGTTTGTCATACGAATCTTGACATTCGGCTGTCCAATTGAATCGCGCACCTTTATGGGTTAAACGAGTTAAAGGTATGGCTAATTGCGCATAGTTTGGAACAAATTTCCTATAAAAACCAGTGACTCCGAGGAATCGCCGTACGTCTCGTACAGTCGATGGTATTTTGAGAGATTTGAGGTCTTCTACCTTAGCAGGGTCGGGTTTAATACCGTCTGGAGTGATTTTTATGTCCTAGATAAGATAATTCAGATTTGAAGAATTCACATTTACGTAATTTCAGCTTTAATCCATAAGACTGTAGTTTCTCAAATACAATTGCGAGATGTTTCATGTAATCTTCGGGGGACTTACTAAAAATGAGTAAGTCGTCAATATAAACGATAGTAAAATCTGAGTGATCTCGAAAAAGTTCAGTCATAATTGATTGGAAATAGTTAGCACTTGAAACTAAGCCCTGGGGTAGACGGTTAAATTCTAAATGATACCCTGGTACAGAGAAAGCGCTCTTATGTTTGTCTCTTTCTTCAAGTTCTATTTGGAAGTATGAATTAGATAGATCTAAAGATGAAAAACATTTAGAACCTTCTAGACTTTAGAGAATATCTTCAACTCTTGGTAGAGGAAAATTGTTTGTTTTAACTTGTTTGTTAAGTTTCCTAAAATCAATAACTAGTCTAAAGTCTTTGGTGGACTGTCCATCAGATTGCTTTTTCGGGATCAATAATGCGGGTGCGGCATAATTTGAATTTGAATGCCTTACTATTTTAGCGTTCAATAGGTCTTTTACCTTATTGGTCATTTCCGATCTTTGGGAAAAAGGTAATCGATAAGGTGTAACTTTAATAGGGCTGTCAGAATGTGTTTCGATTGGCACACGTGCCGTAGGATGACAACCAAGGTCGAATTCATGTTTACTAAAGATTGTATCATATTTGCGTATTAATTCTTGAATCCTAGGTTTGAAATTATCTGGGGCAATAAAGGAGTCCGGGGAATAAACTTGGTCAATGAAGTTGACAGATGATCTTGCTGGAGGGCTGTGAGAGGATTGTAAACTGTCAACCGTATAATTATCAATATTTTGTAATTTAGCGATAATGCAACCTTTTCTTAAAGTGAAAGATTTTGATGTATAATTGGTTATAGTTACAGGAAATTTTCTTTTCTTATTTAAACGTATCAAAGCCGGATGTAACTGAAGATTAGGTTCTTGATTAATGAAACCCCTGTCAACCGCCATTACTTCGTAATCATTGTGTATCGGTAGTGATGGATTATTTTTCACTTGGCCTAACGAGGTGCAAATCGAACGGGGCTTGACGACAGTTGTTTTTGCAACTCTCACAATAGATGCTATGGAAACATCATTCTCTAGCGGAATGTACTGATCCATAATACGAATGCAATTTAGGTCATAATATATACGAACACCAAATCTAATCATGAAATCCCGTCCTATAATACAGTTCCTAGATAAATTTTCCGCAACGATAAAGGTATGGTCAAGTTTAAGCTTATTTATTTTCATTTTGATTGGATCTGTACCTAATACCTTAATCGAATCTCCTGATGCAGAACTTAATGAGATATTAGTATGTTTTAGAGGTGGTTTAGGTTTTAAAGAGTCATATATGCGTTTGCTGATTAAAGAAAAACTTGCTCCGGTATCTACTAAGGCTCTAACTGAAAGTGAATTTAGTTTAATTAGACAAGAAGAAGGCGTAGTGATTTCGTTCAAATGTGAATTGTAGTATGAATTGTATTCAGACGACTTTAAATTCTCTGATAGGCTGACCCATTTCCTATCAGAGGCATTGCGTTTTTTGGAATATTATTGAAATTTTGTCTCAAATTCGCGTATTCATGGCATTCTGATCTGTAGTGCCCTAATTTTTTACAAAACCAGCAAACAACAGTGGATTTATCCCTTACCGGTCTCTTAAGCTTAATATTATTATCGCGAATTGGAGAATGTTGTGAATGTGAGTGCATGAATTGATCGTGTGATTGCTGTTGTGTCTGTCTTTCGGGTAATTGTCGAGATTGTCTGTCAATTTCATCCCTTATTGTATTGATACTTGATTGGCGTTTACGACAATCGGCAATGACATGTCCATGTCTCTTACAGAAAGTACAAAGACGTCGTCTGCTTAAGTGACTGACATCCATAGGTTCAGTTTGTCTGTCATCCGTTGAAAAATGTGTGGGGCGGTTATTACATGGATCTGTCCGTAGTTTACATTTGACCTTGAATTTTTGTTCGGCGACTGCAATTGTTACTGCCTGCTGATACGTCGTCGGACTTTCCCTAATAAGTTTTTGTTTAATATGGAAATCCAACAGGCCATCAATAAAAAATCCAATTAGCTGATGGTCTATTAAGTCATTATGACTCGAAAATCCATCGTACGCTTTTTGTGCCAAACCGAAAAGCCTCTCTGCAAAATTTTGAATATTTTCTGAACGGTATTGCCTAACGCGTCTGAGTTCCGCGAAATGAACGTATTGGTCGGTAATATCGCCAAATCTCCTATTAAGTTCTGCCTTAATTTGTTCCCACGTAGCGGTAGGGTTTTCTTTTATATTCCGAGCGAGGAAATCGGACACGGGACCCTTACTAAAACGGTACGCTAATAGTTTTTGTTTTGGTGGGGAGAGATCATATAAAAGAGTAACTTTCTCTATTGATTCTATCCAATTTTGAAATTTTGAATGATCGCCATCAAAAATTGTTACGACATCTGTTAATCCGGTTAAACCTAAATTGCCTATTTGATCAGTTAATTTCTGTACCATTTCAAAAATTTGTTCGTCGCCTGACATGGTTGAAAGAGTTGAAATATGAGTTTAAGTAAGTTCACTAACCTTTACTGCTTCCTGCGTAGTAGATGGAGTACTTCAGATCCTGGTCACGGCACCAAAATTAACGTCTGTGGTAGAGTCTCCAAGGAATAAATGAACAACTAAGACGAACGTAGCCAGTGATCGTATAATTTAGAATCCAAAATAGACGTCGTGGACAAGTAACGCAGCCAAAAATACCAGTCCCCGATGTATAAATTGCTCGGGCTTATATACACAACCAGAACAATAAAATACATCAGAATTACATACATGTACAATAAAATTCTCATTAACTCAGTGCATGCTATTTATTCATCCCCCAAAATACGTGTCTACTTGTCAACAGATGACCTCTATGCACTGAGGCATAGGTGCGTTAAGGCAAACAGAGACATAAAGAGAAAGTGAAATTAACTTAATTTCACTACAGTCTGATTGGTTAAGTGACACAAGAAAAGGGACCTTATAAAAAATTTATAACAAAACAAATTTATTACAATAAAGTCCTCAGTCTTTATCATATTGTTCAAACTACCATTAGAATTGTTCTTTATACATCGGGTCTGATTTGTTAAGTTTCACGGAAAAAGGGGCCTTATGACAATCTTGTTACAAAAATTCTTGACACAATTCAGTCCACTGTTTTCATTGATTCTCTTTAACTTTTAAAGAATGATTGTACCTTCATTAGAAATGTTCCTTTTGAAATATGGTTTGTTCTGTAAAGTATCATGAGAAAAGGGACCCTATGAAGATTTCACCATAAACTCATTAACACAATAAAAACAAGTAATACTTTGAGTATGAGTTAACCCTTTCCCCGAAGACAAATCTTAGATTGGTCTTGTTCGATAGATATTATAGATCACAAATCAAACTTTGTTAACATTGATTTCCTTAAGATTAAAAACTGTAGAGAAACTGTAAGAAAGAAGAAATCTTGTTATAAGTAATTTCTTTTTCTTCTTTTTTATGAAATATTTGTTTAGGTATGATTAAAACCAATGATCGAAAAAACAAGAGATTGTATGAGAAAGCTTAAAGAAAACCAGAAAGCGAGCAATTTAGCAATCTGCTTTGATGCACAATATTTGCTATGGCCGGTCTGTCCAAACAATCATGACGATTTTACCTCTACTGAGCACAAAGTGCCCAAGAGATCTAATGCGATCAACCTCTATCTGACGACCGTCTGTAATTTAATGTCCGTAGTGCGTCATCATTACTTTAAACGACATCTCCTCCCAAACCAACTTGATTACTTCAACCAAATTTGGCAGGTTTTTTGTGTGGTGTCACTTTCTCGAAAAAAAGCTAAGGATATACCAATTGGTGAAAACTCTAGTTACCATGGTAACGAAATCAGAAGGCCTGTAACCGTGATATTTGGATCTTCCGATCATATATTTACCGACATTTTGTCTCTCATCTATGGGTGGTTAACCGCTTCATTTCGTCCTAGATACAACTTTTGATACCTCTTAAATAGAGAGAGTAATTCACCGAACGCAGCTTTCAATCAAGGAAGATATCGACCAATCAAATCATTCATTCATCTCGGAATTTAGACTTGACGCTACGACGTTTAAGGTCGCCAACCAACCGTTCTACTTTTCTTTTACATGCTACTTTCCATAAATTTTGCAAAATAATGCCTTTTAAAATCGAAGCAGGACTTCCTGTCAGAGTCAATGGGTCCGGCCAAAGGAGTAAGTGAGCGTTGCCAGCGATTGGTCAATTGGACTTTAAAGAAGCTAATGGAAACCAAAAGACAATAGAGGAAAGCAGGGCATGAATGATAAGGCTTCTGTATCCGAAAGGGCGAGAAGTATTAATATTTTCTGTTTGAAGTATGCATGTTCTCCATAAAATGCTTCACGTATTAACCCGTTCCCATAAAATTCAAGAAAACAGACGTAGGAAAACATTGCGGAAAATAAACCACAATGTTTTCTACCCGAAAGGTAGAGATTGTTAAATTTAACCAACAAATGTTGTTGTCTGCAACTTCTCTAAATTTGTGCCAGTCTAAAAATGCCTTGTTATGAGTTGAAGCGAATAATTGATTACATTCTATCATTTGTTTGCAGGATAAATGATAGGCCTTTGTGGTTAAATGTAATCTGGCACAAGGGACTGACGATGAACAGCCTTTATTTACAGTGATTCCTATTTTCAGTATACTAGGTGGCTTTGCTTTTTTTCTTTCCTCTTTTAAATTACACACTGATTTACATTGCGACCGCTCATATAAGGTTTCTCATGACCATGATTTTACTATATGTCAATCTATTGAGGTCGTGCCAGCAATTGCTCTGACAGAAGCAAATTGTCTTTTTTATTCATAGAAAATTAAATGATAAATTAAACAAAAAAATGTTTGAATTCACTATGTAGTGACATATAAACATCACACGTCGTCTTAACACCTCTAAATTCATGATTTTTAATTACTTAACTCCCGTAGAAAGGGGATAAAAGGACTGTGCATAATTCACTATCTTCATTTTAGATTCTTGAATTAATTAATAACAAAAGTCAGAGCTTTTGATTTGTGCTTTGCAGCAACTACATAGTAACTTGGTCTAGCTCAAGCCCTCATCATACGATGCAGTAATGAAATGATATGGTTTATACTGAGGACATGTTACGCCGAATTAGAATATGACAAATGGAAACCACATGTACACAGATAGGACTACTTTTTAATACAACCAATAGTTTTTACGGTTAAATGTATTTCGTCCTGTATTCTTATTGAGCCCATACAGTATTTCACGGATTAATCAGTTTAACGAAACGCCGTAAAATTGTACCAATTAATTTTGTTGTGTGTGAATAGGGTTGAATAGGGTTTAACGCCGCTTTTCACAGTATTTCAGTCATATCGGTGCGGCTAGAATACAAAACCATAGATTTACTACCACTACATGCGACAGCTTTTCATCCAACTCAAGTATACGATTATCTACACAATAGCGGGATACTGATATAGGATTTTTTCTACGACTAGGGATCGAAACATGGACCCCATAATTGAGAGTCCGACGAGATACCAACTGGGCTATACCCGCGGTTTGGCCAATCAAACATTAAACGTATTAGTAATGAAAACGTACATTTCCTTAAAACTGAAAGCATGATAACTTAAATAGAATCACAGTAATTTAAAATGATGAATAACAGCACCAATTCAACTCAACTAAATATTTATGTAAACAGAAAATAATCTAAATGGACGAAACCGATTTATTTATAAAACAGAAAAGCATGGTTGTTCTGCCCTCCATTTAAAGTCTAACACGGCTGTCTCTCGAAATTTTCTATCAGTTATTCACAACGAGGCAATCGCGAGGCTAAAGGAGACGTATGATTTGTCAGACCGACACTGGGAGACCAGTCCTTACAGGGAAAGCAGCTAAAGTGTGAAAAGCACACACACACACACACACCCCCCCACACACACAAACAAAAGAAATGTTAAATCTGTGAATTTTGTTCAGGCATCTTTTACTTTTTCCAACTTTGACGGGCTAATTCTCATTCCTAACGGCCTTACAATTATTCCTTACATTCAATCTAAAATTCATTTGCAAATGATATAATGATCTTATCATATATTTTTTTTATTCTTTACCCATCCTCCAAATCATCTAAAGCCAGCTATAAACTTCCGAATTAGAGGATTTATGCATAGATGGCTCCCGATCTAGGGAGAACTGATGTACTTCCGTACTCATGTTCGATTAGACCTTTACATTTATTTATAAAAATAATTTCATAATTCAACTACTTTTGATACAATGATCTTCTATCGTTTTCGTCTTTATCAAACCCATGAATACTATTAAAGAAATACTATGTATAAATTTTTAAATGGGTGGGACTTGTCCATGGTCGGTTCCTTGTCTAAGGGAAGCCAATGTACCTTCGTGCTCTCATTGGATTATTTATGTCTTCTTCGAATATTCATAACAATAATTGAAAACTTCATTTGCCATTTATCCAATGATTTAACCGTGTAAAACGTATATAAACAGTCTTTAATAATTCCCTTTTTTTCTTTGGCACATTGTTATTAACCAGTATATTTAATCATTTCGAATTTCACATAAGCTAGAATTTCTTTATTCCTTTTTGTGCGAAATGACCTCGGCTGTCGAACCCTAATTCATTCACATATTCATTCATGCATTCATTCATTCGTTCAAATAGATGTTCTTTTCTAGGGTGAGGAAACTGCTTTGATTTATCTGTCATAATCGGTTGAAAGTTGATACGTAATCATGTTAGTTGTTTAATCATTGTCTAAATCAGCTTTTAAAGAACCTACTAAAGAAACAATGGCATACTATGATTTGGTTCTTAATCTTAGTCTACGTATTATTGCAAGTTTGAAATGTGCGGGGTTTTATCTAAATTAATTTTGTGGCGAGTTGGGTCAATATTCATTGATTCCCAACATATCTACGTTGTATGGAGGACCATAGATAAGTTTCGATTTTCCGACTCTAAAAAGTCATCGTAATTGAAAAAAGAGACTAAATGGTTGTTTCTTTAACACTGCTACCAAAGTTTTATTAAAGAATTACATATGTTTTGACATCGACAAGAAAGTTAACGGAGTCTAAAAAACATTCAGGCATTATCGAACGGGAAAGTCGTGCTGCTCAAATACGTTAAAGAAACACGGTGTAATATGCTTAATAGATGTGTATCGATGTTTCTGAGACTTAGAAACAAAAACAAAAGATTCCAAATATTTGAAAAGAGCACCCAAGAGAGCCTCTAATACTTAGATATGTACAAATATCGTCGGGATGGTAATCTGGTGAGTTCAAACGGGGTTTTGTTGTCATCTATCAAAGGTTAAGTAAAATCAGGTGTTAGATTTAGAATTCACTGCATTCTGTTGTCGACGACACATGACTTTTATTTTCATATGACCCAACTCAATAAAACAACAGTGAAGAGACAATTTAGACAACAAACTTCTTGAATCATGCCACATTAATTGGTTAGCGTAAAACTGAAGTATGTGTTCATATTTCTATAATCTCTTGCGCCAGTTTTGATCATTTCAATGGATATAACTCCTGGTGACGTCACGATGATGTTGTTTTGAGCCCCTGTAAACCTAAAGATTTCAAAGGTTAAATACACTTCGTGACTGACCCAATATCCTTTACAACTGTCCCGACGAAATCATAAAGTAGACAAACAGCCTAAGAAAAGTGCATTAGGGTATTAAGGAAAATACCTAGTTTATTTCGATAAACAATCTCTGATTTTTGCAAAATTACTTTTCAGAATATAGTGTTTAAAACATATATATGTGGTGGAATGAAAATAATTAAGATATATCTCATAAAAATCACCTTAGATATCTATCTTTAAAGTGCGAGCATTTAAAATTTATTTGATACTCGCTAAAAAACAAGATGTTGTGTGAAACATTATTGACCTGCCGCTCATATGATATTGCTTTTGACCCATATTGATATTCGGAGAAAATGTCCGAATATAGACTTGCAAAGCTTGGCCATTTGGCTCAACAACTAATTTTGGCCTATGTCGTTTCGTGTCTAAGAATAGCTATATGTGTATTGCAGCGGACTTTGAATCGAAAATCGAAGGTTCGAAGCTTGTACCGATAATATTTGTCTTAGATCAGTATATTTCTCTCTCTTTTTATGCTATAGTATGCCGGGATATCTCGATTTCGTTTTTCAAAACGGCCGTACCAAAGCTTCAGAATTCGATTTCGAATTGTAAAATTATGTACTTTGTTCATAACAAATAATTGTGTGTGTATTTATTTTGAATGTCTCACCAAGAAAATTCTACAGAATACGAAAAAGATCTCTGTTTTATAGAGAAGTAAACTTTTTGTCATGCCTATCACTTCCTCACATCTCGAGGTATGGTTATTAGGCAAAATGACTCTATAAAGGCGCTAAAATGCAAAGAAGTGATTTTGGAAAGATGTTACCAAGATAATGAAGGCATTGGGGGATCAACAAGTCCTCATAACTTAACCATCATGCTTAAGTATACTATTGAACTTAGTTTAAATAAATTCGTATTCAAGACATGAACGAACTTCATGTTTCAAATCAGTAGTTTTCGCCGTTTTTTTAACAGACAATTATTATATTTTGAATTATCTGGTGAAGTGAAGAGAAAAAAAGTAAAAAGAGATAAGGGGAAAAATAAAAAATCCCACTATAGTATTGCAAGTTTAAAAATTGATAAAAAAAATTGAATTTCTTACTATTAGATGTATATGCCTGCAAAAAGAATCAAACCCGGGTCTTTAAGTTATTTACATTCAAGCAATAGACGGCTTTGACCACTGCTCTGTATATCCAATCTGTGCGGCCACAATTCAAAATAAAGACTTAAAGTTAATATCAATAGAAACGTTGATGTTAACATAAGTAATCGCTTTGACAAATATGATTTCTTAAAATGAAAACGTACAAAATCTCAAAATTGCACAGAGCAAGACGAATGACCATACTGAAGTACGACATTATTCATGTTTCGATATTATATTCAACAAAGGAAAGGCTCAAACAGACAACTATCAGATAAGCAACTTGCTTAGATATATAATAATTTCAATCGATTATGACCGAGCCGGAAATGCCGACAGAATTTTTTCTCAACAAAGGCATTTGCTCTGCCTTAGCAGTTTTATCCCTTTGTTCTCACTGAAAATAACAGCAAGCCGTCTGACTGCTTGATTCAAATTACTAAGAGTGATAACAGATTCAGAAAAAGAATGCGTGCTAGTTGAGTATTGGTTTGATTTACCTTAATCATTTCAATTTTGAAAAAAAGAAGTATAAAGAATCAGCAACAACTCTACAGTGATTAAAAAGCTTTATGTTTAAAAATTTTTAAAAACAACAACAACAAAACATAAAAAAACGCCTCGGAAACAAGATTTTTTAAAATACTACACCAAAGAACATTTTCATTATTGAAAATATTTACTACTTACAATTAGGTCTATGAATTCAAAATTAATAAAAACTTTTATCGAAACTCAAACATATTTAGATTTTTACCATTTTATATTAATTTTCTAGTTAAATGAGAAAAACTGGCTGGCCATTTAAAACAAGAAATCATAATCCGAGAATGCGGTAAAAGAAGAAAACAACTCAAACGTTGAATTGATGACAGTAGGATACATTTGAGAAGAAATCACTTTATTTATGGGACAAAGCAAGAGTGCAAATGTTGCTTTCACCATGCTATACATTATAAATGAAAATAGAAACGAATAAAAATTGTAAGAAACTTTATAAACAATGTACAGTATATTTACTGGTCTAGTTTGTATGATGACACATCATACGCTTAAAACTCTGGTTAATCGTTTATTCACTACGGTCAATATCATCGGAAAAGTTTTACCAAACTAGTTGAAAATATGAGTTCTTGAAAATGGGATAGTTTGTTGTTGCAACGAAAGAAAAACACCTAATCGCTGTATACCACTCATAATCGATGTTATCATGAACAGGATGTTGCTTAACACGACATTCATCTTCAGTAACAAGTACCGACCATTTACAAGTTGTATGATGCATGTTTATTTACTGTCTACAAGCATTTAGGAGAAACACAGTACACTTTGTTGAGTCACGAATCAACAAAGATAGATCACAAAACGGCAGCGATAACGCCATCCCCAATTCCAGTAAAAATAGCACGCATAGCGCCAGCAAATGGCCCTCTTTCTTCTAGCAGCAGTTTCTGAAAACAGACAATTATTTGTTTCATTGTAATGTCTTTCTTGTTTGCTTATATGGGTTTAAAACCTATCTATTAACTGTCATGCAACATGAGCCACACAGAAACCAATGACACGCGTAAATAAAGCGAGCTTTTGCGTGACATTTCAACAATATTACAAATGTAAATAGGGTGCCTATAGTTATGAACATCATTGATTTACGCTCATATTACCCAATTCCATTTAAAATCGCTCGTTTTCCATTCATTTGATACAACACAAAACACTCACTTATATTTTCCAAACAAAATATTCAGCGATGTCATTCCACGATTTCGTTGACTGACCAGGATACTGGAGTATCTGAGATGTCAGAAGTAACACTTAAATCTATTTAAAGATCATTATGCAATTTAACTTTAAAGGGCGATATTAACATTACCTTCATTTCGTTCAAAACATTAATTTCGTTCAAAATCAATTATTCGGTTCCATTTGAATTTCTTTTCGAAATCAATTACTTTTTCAAGTTTTTGATGTTCTTGAATATAACTGCCAGTGCAATTAGAAATTTTGCAAATTTTTCTAAAGACCCTTTGAGCCTCTTTCTATCCGTAGAGCATGAAGAATCTGATCAGACTGTGTGAATTCTCTATGTAAGCTAAAAACCATAATATTCATCCCTACAACAAAAATAAATAAAAAAATAGAAAATTTAACTGCAGTCCATAAAACATAAATAAATATGACCACTTAAATTATAAGAACAAAGTAATATTAAACGGTAAGACTACAATTTATGAAAGAAGCTCCGATAATTTAAACTGTAGACCACCACATTTGAAGGGTTGTTTGCATAAAAAGATGACCTCGGTGTTGGTGTTTTCACTTTTGCTAGTCATTCAAACAACTAGCGTAAAATTCCGCTCGATCATGGAGATTATCAAAATCGTCCTTAAAATCTAATCATATAACGGACAAAGCCGAATATGAATTTCCGGTATAAAATCTGTCGCATTCGACTCGATCTCAAGATGTAAACAAACAAAATAAAAAAACACACAAAAAAAACCCGATTTTCGATTATCTTCATTCAAATCCTCCTTTTGCATATTGATAATTAGAAGGCCTTTTTTTGCGACCAAATAAACGATAGATTGTTTAAACAGTTTTTTATTCATCGGTTGCTAACATTTGCTGTGGTCACGGTGTTTTATCATATTTTTTCAATGTCGAATAAGTCTTTAAATCAGACTGGGATCTTGGAATTAAAAGTGATCTTTGCCGGCGTCTTTCGGATCTTCATTAATTTGCCAATTGTTATTGTTGATGGGTTACGGAAAAGTCGTTACTACATTATTAATTGTGCTATAGTTTTTTGTTAAACCATATTCTGTTTTCCCTTACCCTCCATATCTTTCTTGTCCGTTATTCTTGTCATGACAACCTTACTGTTTTTGCACATTATCTTAGCGCTTGGGGACAACAAGTCTCGAGGAACAGTCTCATCTGTACTTTCATAGAACTGATCGTGATCGTCTACATGAGCTTCTTGGTTATCCTGAAGAAAGACAAATATAATGATGATATTTACAATAATATACGATGATGCAGCATATCGACACTTTTGTATCACCGTTGTTAGTGGCTTTTTCTTTGAATGTTCTAATGTTTATCTCTAATGGTCCGAAAATTGTTGAGCTTTATTTTTTTGTTATTTTTTTTTCTCTGTGGAGGAAGAAGAATATTTTTGTGTATAAGGAGGGAGCAGAATATTTTTGTGTATTATCTTACTTATCAGAGTAGGGAAATAACAATTCGAACTCTATAATCTTTAACATATTAAGAAAAGAAAAAAAACCTTAATGTGATATCATTTTACTGAAGCATTTACGATAAAAGAATGCCAATTGATTAAAGAATTCTCTTAATTGTACTAGTTCAAGGCAGCTTTTTATGGAACTTATTTCACACAAATACAAACGGTATGGATTTTTGTATAGCAAAAGCTTGTGAAATAGTATAAAATTAAAATGTATCTAAAGTGTTTTATCTGTTTTTCTCTCTGAATAACCGATTCAATTCACTACCCTTCTATTTTTTTTATCAAATAGAATAGAGTGTATTGCATTAAAAAAGTTATGCAGTAATAGTACGAATATGGATACTTTCAAATCTTTCCAACGCAGTCATACAAACGTAGTTCTATTAAAGAGATAGAGAGATTTTTTCGTGGGGGTATAAACTAATCACACCAATGTTTGAATACCATTTAATCAAAAATATTCTCTTCGTTTCTTATAATTAGATGATGCAGCTAATACTAGTCCATCAAAAGTATCTTTACCTCGGTGTTCAAGTAAGCTTCCTTTAGATCGTCAGTGCTAACGGATTTGTTGAACGTTGCAGCATAACATAAAGATACATTAGCAGCCTCTCCATCAATGAACTTGTATACAACAATAAGCTGGAAATGGAAGGATAAGTTATTAAATGATGTATTATCCATGAATTTATTTAATTACTCATTACTTTAATAATTCTTTCATTTTACTAGTGTTTGTATTTCATCTACGTATTGTATTGCTGTTTTTTTAAAGCGTACGTTATGTCGATTGTTTTTCTAGTATAGTAAATTTAAAAGAAACGACCACAAAATATCAATCGATATGATATCAATCCTTTGAATCATAAAAATTCCTCTTTATGAATGTGATGAGATAATTTGGTTATGCTGGTCAATAACCACACAAAGCTACTCAATACGATAGCACCATCAAAACAATTACACATGAACACAATTTGTAAAATACCGGTGTATTTTAAGCATCCTTATGGTACTAAAATTTTACTGGATGGTCGCTCGAAGATTTTTTAAGCACTTTGCGCTTTGAATGAAAGTTTGGACGTCGCTCATTGACATTGAGTTGTTTGAGATGGGTTGGTAGGGCCTACTTCTAGTTTATAATGTGTTCGCCTTACAGCAGAATATACACCCGCTGGACGACACACAGTGGACCAATCTGTTATCTAATGAACTTTCAAAGCGAGTATTCGGATTCAAAGTAAGGCCCGGAAAACATAATTTCCGCCATTAGGCCAAAGTCATTTGGTGAAGTGGATATCTTTCTTATCATCGTGCGAATGAGATCCGGCCCGTCGACGGAAGGACTAAGATGTCTTGAAAGATGTCTGTTTTATAATTTGTTTCTTTGAATGGGGTTCAACGCCACTTTTATTAGTATTTCAGTCATATCACGGTGGCTAAAGGGATTAAACTATTCAATAGTATTATATAAATCAATATACCAGCTTTCTCGGTTCGGAAAGATATTTTAGCTGGCAAAGAGACAACTTTGACAGTTTTAGTCGACAGACAAAATGTTTGGGTCTTCTCAAAGTTCAACAATTTGAACAAGTCTAAAACATATTCATGTGGTAGCGGTTAACTCCTGGGTAACTTTAACCTCGTTTATTCATCATGATAACCTTTGGTAAAGCAGTTAACTAAACAAAACCATGCTTTGCTAGCTTCCTTTCGGTATTTCCTTTTGTCTTTCTATTTATAAATATATATTTATATATCAATTTTTAAATTGTGACAAGATTATTTGTATAATCTTTATTTTATATGAAATTTGTATAATGGGATCTAAATTTAAGAATTTTTGAAATATCTAGATAGGGCTCATACTTGAAAATTAACTTCTATTGTAAGCATGTACGTAGTTTAGATTATTCTTTATAGAGCTTGGTCATTTTTGTAAAAGGATATCTTTGATCCGTAAAGCAAAGGAAGTTGAAATAGTTCTCGTTCTCGCTTCTTTTTTTTTTACAAATATAACCAGAGCAAGTTTCTTGAGGACAATTGAAGTAAACCATTTTTCAATTTTAGTCATCCAATAGAATCATATTGGAACATTCTTTACGTATCTAGAATATAAAGACTAGGAAAAGTGAATTTTCTTTCTAGTGAGATAAAGTTCACAAAAATGACCAGATTAATGGGTCTTAGTGAATTTCACTCGATACCTTCTTTTTATGATATAATTTCAGAAATATAATTAGATTGTCAGCAAACTAACTACAGATTTTTATCAGATTATTAGATGTTATTTTTGTTTGTTTAATGTTTTTTTTTTTGTTTTTTTTTTTCGTGCACGAAAAGACAACTTTAACCCTACTCTCTAAAAGGTCTATTTTCAGAAAAAAAAATCCCGATTTTTTTTTTTTTTTTTGCATTCTAATGACCTTTGGGATAAGTTGGTTATATCCTAAAAATAAGTCATCCAACTCGGATAAATTTATTTTTTAGAGAATTTTCTCAATATTTTTTATTTATCTCTTTCAATGTAAAATAGCGCATCCTAAGTATGAAAACTGAGTCACCGAATTGACAATTTGTAGAGGTCATTTGGTTGTTCTATATATCAATTATCAAAGATATGAGCTTCCCCGATTATGATAAGACAATGATTGATTTAGTCCCCCCCCCCCCATCTTTCGGCCTATTCATTTATGTACTTGCAGAGCTGCACTGAATAAAAGTAGTAAAAGACATTAGCACAGCTTTGAACTTGGTATATAATATTTTTCTAGTAAATAAATTTTGGCTCATCACTTCAGCGAACCTAAAAAACCGTACTATCCTTAATGACGGAGTTAAAGGTAAAAAAGATTTATCGACACTTAAAACAAACGATAGATATACTGACTTATTGCACAGTAATGTAAGAATAAAAAGTATGAATTAAACAAAAATCTGCATTATTTCGTACGTGCATGATATCTAAAAAGTATCGACGCCTCAGCAGTTTGGTCGTTCATAGTTAACGTTTAGTACAGCGAAATCAATTTAAGCGAGGTAGAATTAAATAAGAAAAATATAATTTTCATATTATGCTGGTCTATAGGGGTAGTCCGCATAGAGTTCACTTACTAAAACGTTAAATATAAAATATATATATTCAATGCTTCCCAATCTCTCAATAAATTGACGGTCAAATTATCTTAATGTAAACTAATTGTTTTGATAGATTTTAGTCTGTTTTCGTTCATTCCGAGCTACTGAACACTAAGTAAGCAGGGCCAAATATACTTATGAAGTCATCACGTTGCCATACGACATTTAACAGATTTTGTCCGAAAAAAGTTTAAGTTTGTCTATTTAATTTGGATAAAATATTATTTTACTATGTTATACTCGTTTGTATAACATATGTGCTAAATATAGTTAATTTGGTGAAAAATAAAAGTTTCGTTTTCCCTTATGGCTCTATCACATATGTCACATATTAAAGTAAAGCAATAGGTGTTCGAACAATGAAAGATGAATTGATCTAAAACTGAAACGAAAATCGAATCTCTATATACAAGTAATTACCCTCTCGTAGTCAAAGATGATTCTTGCTTTCTGCGTAGTAATGTCTTCTTCGCGATTGTCTACTACAACTTTCTCATTTACTGTTTCGTCGTTCTCTTCGATGTGGTAATTCACTGTTTTTTCCTGGAAAACAATATTGTTAAACAACTAAAGATTTAACAGTTTTAAACATCTTCCAAGCACTACATACGAACTAGTTCCGTACTCAGAATTTATGACAGCAAAATATAAAATCAATATCATTCATTGCAAGAATACATTTTTTCATAACAATTAAGTTAATATCAATACAATCTATTTTCTACTAGTGTCCTTTGGTTTTAATGACAGAAGAATACTAAACAAATATGTATAAAAAAGTGTACTAAATGAGTTGTCATGAAATACCGAATTTGTGTAATGAACCATCTAGAACAGATAAAAACGAGGATCTTTAGATTTTTTCCTCTTTTTTAAGATAATAAGTTTGATGGGTTCAGTATTTCATGAATACAATTCAATTTCTATTTATAGTATATATTTGCATTAAATCGACGAAATTCCTAAATCCTATCCATTAAAAAGATTGTTAAACGATGTCATGATATCAACTGTGACCACATTTTTGTTGCAAAGAAAAGCCGTTACTATAGGATTTGGCTATTTTGTATATTTATTACGGTAGGGTAATATTGGCGATGTAATATCAAAACTTTCCAGCTCGTTCCTTACACTACCGCACCGACTGTCATTATACAATTATATTTAATCGCCTTTAATATCCGATTGATCGATCGCTTACCCCGCAAACTGACCTCAAATAAAGCAGTTTGACTGAGTTAATTAAAAAAAAGATGTTTAAACGGGGTTTAACGCCTCTTTTAACAGTTTAACCGTATTCAGTCATATCTCATCGATTGGAGCACCTTACTATTGATTCCCGTGATTCTCACCACAAGTACTACTACTGTATCCTTTCCGAGCCTCCAACTGGTAACCCCATCTTAGGTTTACAATTATCCACTCATTTGTGGGGGACAAATGTCGGAAAGGGTATTTTTCGCGACCAGGGACCTCATGATTAAGGGTCCGACGTACAAAACAAGTTTGCCCAAAAATGAAAATGAATGAAATAAATGGTGGAGGTCGGCATAGCATTTCATGTCCGGTTTAAATCAATGAACTAATTAGCCAAGCGTGTTGTTTTGTTTTTTATTTGTGTGTCTGTGTGCTGTTTTATTTATTTATTTTTTTAGCTCACCAGAGCACTTCGGGGAGCTATTGTGATCGGTCATCGTCCGTCCGTCCGTCTGTCCGTCCGTCCGTTCACAATTACAAAAAAATCTTCTCCTTAACCTACCATGGAATTTCAACAAAACTTCACAGAAATGATCCTTAGGTCATGCTCTTTCAAAATACTTCAAAGAATTGAAACCCATGAAGAACTCTAGTTGCCATGGCAACGGAGTGAAAATACTTAAAAAATCTTCTCCTTTCAAGGGGTAAGGCTTAGAGCTTTGATATTTGGTACAAAACATCATCTATTGACCCTCCACCAAAATACTTCAAAGATTTACCGTATTATAAAAATTAGCCCTTTTCGGGGCGATCCCTGATTTTACATAGAAATAAAGAGGGAAATCTTTGAAAATCTTCTCCTCCCAAACCATAAGGTCTAGAGCTTTGATATTTGATAAACATCGTCATCTATGGACCCTCTACCAAAGTACTTCAAAGAATTATCGTACTCTGAAAATTAGCCCTTTTCTGTGCGATCCCTGATTTTACAAAGGAATAAAGAAGGAAATCTTTGAAAATCTTCTTCTTCCAAACCATAAAGCCTAGACCTTTGATGTTTGGTACATATCATCAGCAATTGACCCTCTACCAAATTACTTAAAAAATAAGCCCTTTTCTGTGCAATCCCTAATTTTAGTTAGGAATAAATAAGGATATCTTTGAAAACCTTCTCTTCCTAAACCATTAGGCCTAGAGCTTTTATGCTTGGTATGTATTGATGTTTTTACTTCAAAGCATTACCACATTCCGGAAATTAGTTCTATATTTAGGGATCATCAGTATACCTAGGATTAAAAGATAAATCCTTAAACATCTTCTCCAAAATAATTAGACAGAGGGCTTTGCTATTTTTGTTTATATCATAAAGCCATGAACCCTCATACTAAGGGGCCGATTTAGGACCAGCATGGTCCTCTTGTTTTATTATTGTCAAATATATTGCTTTAAAAAGAAATTTCCTTGTAAAGATTTGGAATTGATTATTGATAAAACAATATAGAAAAGCTTACCACTTTCTCTGGGAGGTTCTTGTGCATGTCTTTGCCAGAAGACTCCTGAAATGTGGTCTAAATTCATGAAATTTCTGTAATGCTGCTTCTTTCTACATTTGACATTTTTTTAATCTACTTAAACATTTTTTCATTGATGAAATACACAAACGCTATAACACTTCCCGTTTATTGGTTAGAGATGAAGAGAATATTATGTTTTCATGGAGGTATGAATCGAAATGATTAATCTCACTGTACGAATGGGTGATTAGTTTTTTCGTTTCATAGCACCATGGAAACAAACGAACAAAAAAAAAACCCACACACATTCTCCTCATTTCTTATATCTTAATGACATCAAGCAAAAAACATGTATTTTACAAATTTTGATACATTTTAATAGAACTATTTTGTGCGCAAGTATACCAAATAGCTGCGTACTCAAAATTTTGTTCAGCATGCTTTTTTTAATAGACGAAACAAACAATATGATTATTAGCAGGCACACAGAAGAAAATTGAGGAAGTAATAATGCTCATACTTAGAAATATAGTACAGACGTTTATTTTTATTGTTCTTTGCAGTGTTATGGAGAAAATCAATTATAAAGCAGGAAAATAACGAACGTCTTGTAATTTATCATACATGTTGTTCATAATTATATGATATAATGACGGGTACCTTTGTGATAATTTGTTTATCCAAAATTAAGGCTGGGACGACTAGTGAAAAATACAAACCATATCTTCTTTCTGAATGTCTTTTATTCCGGGATGAGAAAAAACTTGATGTTTAACGTCATTAAGAAATTTATTGGATACTATACTGTATAGTATAGTGACTATACAGAAAGTTCAACTTCGATATTAAACGGCGTTATTTTGCAAAAATAAAAGCAAGCAATAAGCAACAACAGGTTTAATGATTAGTTGGCGACCTAAGCGTCGTATCTACAGCTAGAATAATCTGTATCTATAACGCTGAAAACACCAAAAGAAATAAAATGCCAATGTCGTCCAATATCGGATTTCGAAGTTCACTTTCATTCTAAGAGAATGAATTGACAGGTCGATTGGTTCTTTTGTGGAGATGGAGATCCGTCAGTTGGCCATCATTGGTCCCGCCCAATGTTAAAGGAAGTTCTACTTCGATTTAAAAACGCAATATTTTGCAAAGTTCATGGCCAGTAGTTGTTTGGCGACCCGGTCCTTGTCTAAAAGAATGATTTGATTGGTTGATTTGTTCTTTGGTGAAGACGGCGATCAGTGAATTGCATAAATACAAAGCCTACCCTTATTTGTCGATAGGACAGGACTTGGAACACGAGAATAACAGCGAGAAGTGCCAAGATGACACTAAAGCCTGCATGCATCCATCTGCTCTTCGAAGATCTTCTCTCCTGGAACGCTAACTGTATAAATATGGAATATTATGTAACGATATAGATACGACATCTTGCATTTGCTTTGGGCTGCGGTGGAAAAGTTCTATATTTCGCTAGATCGAAATTCGAGTTTAATTTCAATTAAATGTTCTTCCGCAGTGAGAAGCAAATACTAGATGTTGTATCGCAATCGTTACATAATATTCCATTTATTATATACCTATTTTTTTTTTAAAAATAAATATGGCGAAATATTAAAATATATGTACATGTATTTCTACAAGTACTTTTCTTCTCCTTTACCATTCTGATTTCGTTAATTTGCTTAATGAATTCATATATAGAATGGAAATGGGTCATCTTAGACTAACTCATAATCGTCTACCAAATCTGAATGAATATTCCTATATTAAATGAATTTAAATTTTTTGTCTGCAAATCTTTTTGATTTACAAGATAGCACCGATTAAGATTTATTTTCTGTCAAATGCACTGAACTGTTCTCTTAAATAGCAATTGATTTTCAATGAATTATTTTACAATTGTAAACGTATATGTTCTCCTTGAAGAAAACCCGGATGCTTTCCCTTAGACTATTAACCGAAGCCTAACATTGTTGTATAATAATTGAAAATAACCCTTTACGACGGTTGTATTGCTTGTATTTTGATTTTGTGATTTAAGAGATGAATAGAATATATTTTTTTTTTGTTTTCATGGAGGTATGAATCGAAAAAACTAATAACATATTCGCGTATTCATATGGAAATGTAATTAGTTTTTTCGTTTCATACCTCCATGAAAATAAAAAATATTCTTTTAATTTCTTATAATTTAATGACATTAAGCGAAAAGAATAAAACATTACAAATTTCGATACATTTTAATGAAACTGTTTTGTGCGCAAGCATACAAAATTGTTGCGTGCTCAAAATAATATTTATGGAGGTGTGTATAATCACTCGTTTTTGATAGACGAAATTTGATAATGAAATTATTATCATACACAAATTGCATCCACGATACAAAATAAATTATAGCAAAGGTTATTTTGCGCAAGTCGTTTGAGCGTCATAAAAAGTAACGGATTGAAGGAATAATTCAGTTGTAAAAAGCCAGGTATTGACTACAGCGAGCGATCGTCAAAAGAATTTGTACTTACCTACATGATTTTTCTACTATACTGTTGGTGAAATTTCTGTTTTAGTTTTATTTCAAACAAAAGTACAGAATTTTTTCGCTTGACAGTAAAAGTGATCACGAAGGACTCTAAGCTAAAAATGACAAGGTGTCATGTCCGGCGATTATGTATCATAATTATAAAGCGTATTAATTATCGACTTACAAAGATGTTTATAGAGAAAAATGACAGTTATGTGAAAAGGTAATTGATTTATACAAATAGTGATGTATTTTCTAAAATATTGGTTTCACTTTCTATGTGACAAATCGAGTGTGTCAATCCAATAAGCAGTCGACCAATGAAATCATTCATTTTAACTCGAAGTTTAGTTTGAACTCCGATATTGGCCGCCATTTTTGAGAATCGTTTTTGTTTGTTTGGCGACTTTAACGTCGTAACTACAGCTTATTCAAGCTGTAGTTACGACGCTTATATCGCCAACCAACCAACTACTTATTTGTTACATGTTACTGACCATAAATTTTGCAAAATAACGCCGTTTAAAATTCAAAGCAAAGCAGGACTTCCTGTCGGAGTCGTTTGCATGGGAATAGGAGTAAGTGGGGGACCAGCGATTCATTGGTCAATTAACTTAAAAATAATTGACATGCATATGTTAGAGATTTGGAATTTTAGAAAAATACTTCTTTGGTGAGAAAACATTAAAAAGTAAAATAGAAAAATCATATAATCGTGCTGATAGGTTGTTGAAAGGATTATTAATTGTATGAAGTTTCATGCCACCTTCAACTGGTGCCGTGGATTGGGCATTGATATGTTAAAATTGCTTTTTACCATTTCACACGCACAAGTACAACGTTACCGCGAAATTCGATCTGAGTCACAGGAGCACATCAGCACATCAACTAAACATTGAAAAGAGGAAAATGAAACACAAATGTCGGAGATAATGTTAAACAGCATACAGACTCGTGACTGTAGGAATAAGAGGACAACGTCTTACTGACTATTTAACAATGTATACGCACACCTCAAATCAAATGAACCTTTTAGCGACCTAGATTTTTTATGCTAGATTAGTTCTTTATCGAGATTAAAAAATAGATTTATACAGTATCTAGTAGTTAATAAATTAACAGACGGAGAAGAAAATATTTCAATCATTAAAGTACAGGGTGTGGCTGTCTAAGAATTTATTAATGCATGTTTTCTTTTCATTCGTTCCCATCAAACCCATCTATCGTAATTCCATAATTAATTTTTACGTCATCATATATTGTTCTGTCTGTATGAGCTGGTATCATTGTTGTTTAAATTATTAAACTCACTTAGTTTTCATTCCGTGAATGCGACAATGTAAAATAAATAATAATTTCTAATTGTTTAACATGATTTGATTGTCTTCTTGTATTACCTTCATAAATAAAGACCTTATTTTTATTTTTTATTATGTCCTTCGAAGGGCGAGCATGTATTCGCCGTTTTGTCTGTCCATCCGTCTATCTAGAGTGATTTCCCCACTTGGGCCAAATTGGACAAAACTCCATATGTGCACTCCTCATGATTTTGTGCCGACGAATATTTTTCTATGTCGTCGGAATTTGAGGCCTTGTCACAAAAAGAGGATTTGCACCAAATTTTAATTTCAATCAATGTCTCCTTCATGCAATGCCAGATGTCTGGAAATAACGCAAATATCAAAAAGCTTGTTTATATCATGTTTAAACTCAATGAAATGCACTGTTACGCTTTAAAGGGGCTTGATGCCCTTAACTTTATTTTTAGGCATTTTGGACTGTGAAATAAAATATGTTCCTGTTTCTTCAAGAATATATATGTCGTGCCCATTCTTGAGAATGCACATTCTTAAGAATGGGCAGATGGTAAAATCAAGGCTTTGCCCATTCTTAAGAATGGGCAAAACGTCGATTTTAATAGGAAAATAGGCCTATTCGTTGGTAATACTGTAAGAAATATTAATTTTAGAACATTTAATTTCTATGTGAACCGTAATATACCATAATAAAACGTTATTATAGAAAAAACCACTCCGATACGGCTTCACTACAGTCGTTCGATATAACTTCCGGTGAACCAATAATCTTTTTAAAAGGTCGTCCCATGGCAAAATAAATCATCATGGTCATATTGTTTTTGTAAGATCAATAACATCTAATATTTCGTAATCTTATTCTGTTATCCATCTTCCAACTTAGAAAACACGAAGACGGAACGCAGTCAATCCTTAAGAAATGACGATGTCACTATGACTGTTTCTACCGTATTCTGTCAGCGTGTAAACCCGTCTTTTGATTAAAAATAAGGCATATGTGACATTATTAAGTGTGTGAAGTTATTCAACGAATTTTAACCGTGACAATTAGAGGTTTTACGCCTCTCAAAAAACGGTAGCACCTTGATACATTCGTGTCCGGTGATCTTGCGTGTCCGGTGATCTTGCGTGTCCGGTGATCTTGCGCATTATGGAAGTTATCTTAGATGCGCAAGATCACCGGACAGCATCGTAAAGGAAAACAACGTTTAACCCAATCCCACACAATGGCGCTTTTTGACAACACTTAAAAAAACAATTGGTAAACATTGTGTAAAATACAGAAATTGCTTGTAACAAGCAATTTCTTCATTTTCCACAATGTTTTATAACCAGGAGTATGAAATATCTAAAGTTTCATTGAGTTTAAATTATCATCTGCAACTTCTTTCAATTATTGGACCATTGTCAAATTTTCTTGTGTAGGAATGGATTAACCAATTACCAGACAAATGTTAGATAATGTAAAAACTGATAGAATTAACCCTTGTCATGCTGTATAAATTACCTTACTGAATTGCTGTCAAATCAAAGGGCTGAAAGCACTGATAGAACTTGTCATTCAAAATCATTATTTCTTTTAGAAATCAATTTCCTAAATAACTCTGGCAGGAAAATTACAAACAGGAGGTGTAGACCAAGATCAGACTGCATTTATGTACAGGCTAATCTTGGTCTACATCGCCTGCCAAAACCGGAATATTCCGGGTTCAGCATGACAAGGGTTAAGCTGCAGGAAATTTTGCAAAGTCTACTCAAATTGGAAATAAGCACAAAATAAGGTAGAAAATATTTGGCAAAAAGGCGAAATTGCTTGTTACAAGCCATTTGCTCCTCTTGCTTCAAATTTTCCTTAATCATATTCCTTCAGGGCGGTAAGTGAAATTATGTGGTAATCGGTTACAAACAAGAGTAACAAATGGATGCTAAATCACTTACAATCTTGTGTCATCTATTCTACTAAAGTAACCATCCTTTATAAAGGTGTCATTTTGGTGACTACACAAACATTTAGGCATGTTTCATAAGTATAATGGACAAAAAGGGTGATTAGATGAGTAATTACATTGCCTCTAAGACAGCACAATACTTCATATATATCTAACCATGGATTCCTAGTATTTCTCACAAGTACACAATAACTACATCCTTTCCGAGCCTCCACAAATGTCGGAAAGCACATTTGCCGCAAACCCAGGACCAAACCTGGAACACCCTAGCTGATTATAAGTCTGACATGCTACCGAAAGCAATATTGCCGCGGCCACAGAATTCAACATAAACTGAATTATCTTTGCCATATCTGGCAAATAAATCTGAGCAATGAATTCTTTGAAATAGTTCTACAGAAGCACTTAAAATTTTTCACTCTTTTACAATAGTCAAGTTAAGGTATGTAGAATTCATTCAAATAAAAAGGTATTTACAAAATGTTTACAATATCCATTCTATGCCATGGACATAAAAGCCATGTTTTTCAACTGACCAAGGTTATATGAAGGTATCTGACAAAGAGTCATTCTGAGGGTCATTCCTGTGAAATTTGGTTAAAAATCCCCATCCACAGGATTCGGTGAAGATTTTAGAGTTTTCAGAATATATTTCATATTTGGAAATTAGCCCCCCACCAGGGAAAAGCCATGCTTTTAACTCTTGTCATGCTGAACCCGGAATATTCCGGTTTTGGCAGGAGGTATAGACTGCGATCAGACTGCACTTATGTGCAGGCTGATCTTAGTCTATACCTCCTGCTTGTACTTTTCCTGCTATAGTTGTTTATGAAGTTGATTTCTAAAATAAATATTTATTTTTGAACAACAAGTTCTATCAGTGCTTTCAGCCCTTTGATTTGACAGCAATTCAGTAAGGTAATTTATACAGCATGACAAGGGTTAATATAATCAAATTCATTGAGGAAATCTGTTAAAGGGTCTCCAAAGGATAATTTTGTTGAAATAAGACGATTTGTATCTGAGAAATAAAAGTTTTCACTGTCTACCATATATGGCAATAAGAAAGTCACCAAAGGCTCATCCCTGTGAAATAAGAATTAAATCAATCAACTGGTTTATGAGAAAAAGTTTCTTCAAAGTTTTCACAATATTTGGAAATTAGCCCTGCCCATTAACCCTTAACCATATGACAAAGCTTTATACCAGTGCAAATTGAAAAGAGTTGCAGACAACAAATTGAATCCTGTGAATTTTCTAATTTTTCAATTTTTAGAAAACATTATGGAAAATGAAGAAATAGCTTGGTTCAAGCAAATTGCTTCATTTTACACAATGTTTTCTCAATTGGTTTCTTGAGGGGTGACAGAGAATGTCAATGTGTGGGAATGGGTTAAAGACACGATTTTCATCTGATCAAATTTGTTTGAAGGAATCTGATTCAGGGTCACACAAGGATCCCTCCTGCAAAATTTGGTTGAAATCTATCCACTGGTTCTGAGTGGCTTTTTAAAACTTCAACATACAATGTTTCCACCCATTTAAGCCGTGTTCTCAAACTGATCAAAATTCTTTGGAATCGGATGAAATGTCACCCAAGGATCATTTCTGTGAATTTGGTTGAATTCAGTTCAGTACTCTGGTGAGAGGATTTTTACAGTAAAACTTACAGACAGAGAGACTACTGGACGCACAACAGACACCAAGCCATGTCAATAACCCTATGGCTTTTAGCCAGTTGAGCTGAAAATTATGATCTATAGTGCAGTATCAATGAATTAGTCACTAAAGCCCCTTTTCCAGTGACAATGGATGAAATGCTACCATGTTCCATAGGCATCAATCATACATTTTCAGCAGGCTTGAGCCATAAGAGTGATATGTTGAGTGGAACAAGGAAGTTGGCTTTTCACCTGGTATAGACAGAATTGGAACCACCATTATTTAATCCATTACCACACATTGACACTTTTGGACATCCCTTAGGAAAAATAACGGGAAAAACATTTTGTAAAATGAATAAATTGCTTGTTAAAAGCAATTTCTTCATTTTTCACAATGTTTTCTGCCTAGAAAGTTAAAAAATCTAAAATTTCATAAACTTCAAATTGTCGTCTGCAACTCCTTTCAATTTTGACCAGTCTTAAGTTTTGTCATCTGCAAATGGGTGAATGGAGATTATCCCTATGACCATACAAACATTTTCAGCATGTTATAGAAAGATTTACCCCAAACTGCAAGGTTAGAGCGGTAGCCTTGACATGGTCATTATTACAACCCCCCCCCCCCCCTTGATATTGGGTGGAATGTCAACATAAAAATTGAAATCATCAACAGTTCAATAAAAACAAGATGTGTTTGTGAAACACTATGCCCCCTAAACAAGAATTCTTTAGAAACGGGCAAAGGGTTAAAATTTTGACCTTGACCTTGATGAAATGACCTTCCCCAGTTGCGCCTTGTTGAGACATATCTACATGCCAAGTATTAGCATTGCAACTTAATCAGGGTTGAAGTTATAGCAATATGTTTAGTAGGCAGGTTAATTTTACAGACAGATGGGCAGACAGACAGACGGACACCGGTAAAACAATATGCCCCCGATCTCATCGATGTGGGGGCATAAAAGTCCAGCATATTTGAGTAAGGCTGCACCAAAATTGTGACCCGTAGAGCGGTAACACTGAATTGACAATGGATGACAAACAACACACAACCAGAGGACAATCTGGACATTCAACAATGAAAAAGTCCACCATGAGCACCTTGTTGTACGGTGAGCTAAAAAAAGCTGAACTCAGTTAACTTAGTCAGTAACACACTTTGATCCTGAATCCAAAGGTCATGAGTTTGAACCACAGATCAGCTATATTCATTTTCAACATGTGTCATTGCATATGTGATTAATTTGTCTCTCACCAATGGCCAAATGAAAGTACTTTTCATTGACATTATATGGTAGCTCCTTGAATGTTCAAGTTCTGGTATGGAAAACAACAGGAAGCCATGGTTAGGTGCATCAGTTGCCCTGATATAACTGAGTTACAGTTGAAAATAGCATTGAACTACAAACAAATAAAAAAGAAACGTTGTAATTAAATATTTGGCAAGTGAATATAGAATAAGCTATTTTTACAGGCCAAATGCAAATGTATCAAATCCATGAGGAATAAAAATTCATATTTAACCCATTACCAGATGCCAAGATTTAAGACTGGTCCAAATTGAAATTAGTTGAAGACAAAAATTTAAAATCTGAGAAATTTTAAATTTCTTTTAAAATTTTTGGGTAGAAAACATAATGTAAAATGAAGAAATTGCTTGCAACAAGCAAGTTCTTCATTTTTACAATGTTTTCCCAATTGTTTTTCTTGAGGGGCATCCAAGAGTGTTATTGTGTAGGAATAGGTTAAATGAAAAAAAAAGCAGAAATTAGCCAAGAAGTTTCCCTCATAGCTAGCCTGTTTAGTTGGACAATCAACCAATGGTTTTGCATGTCTCATTAGTGGCAGGCTATAAATCTGAGAGAAATTGAGGGTTGCAGGTTCGAATCTCTATGACTGCACTGCTTGTCACATAGGTATCTATGTTTTTGATATTCAAAGCCCAGGCTTACATTTACTGATACGGAGGAAAATTGTGAATACTCTTATAATTCTTTCCTGTTTTCCTGTTTTTTTTTTTTCAAAAGTTAAGGCTTGTCAAAATTCAAAGAATTTGCAGAAGACAATATAAAAAGGGTGCAATTTTAAAGTAACACATCTTCTTAGTAGAAAATATTGCGGGAAAAGAGGAAATTGCTTGTAACAAAGAATTTATTCTTTTCCCACAATGTTCTCTAAGTTTTAGATTATAATGCCTTAAAACCAGAATTTGTTCAGGAAAGGGATAGGTGGACTAAGTGATGATATAGCTGGAGATCTTCAAAGTGTGGCATTAATAACCATACAAACAAACAAACAACTGACTTCAATAGAGCTGTTCTCTTCAAAGTAGTTAAATGAGTTAACTTCTAATTTGACATACAAGTGAAAATAAAAGTACATGTAATCTTAACATTGAAATGGCAAAAATCACTATTACAACAAGATGTTTTCAATGATATACTAAATCAATTGGTATGTTGTTGCTATCTCACCCCTTCCTGTTCCAACTCGGGATTTTACCTTGCAGTGATTTTATACTTGAGGAAAGATTGTGGAAAGAGAAGAAATTGATTGTAACAAGCAATTTCTTCTTTTTCCATAATATTTTCTACTACATACAATGATTTCATTTCAAACTGCATCCAACCACATTGTTGTCTGCATTATGTAGATGCATAGTAAACCAATTATAAGACGACAAAATTTTAGACTGGCCCAAGGTGAAAGGGGTTGCAGACAACATTTTAAAGTTCACAAAATTTTAGATTTTTTCAACTAACTGGGTAGAAAACATGGTGCAACATAAGAAATTTTCATTTCATACCATGTTTTCCCAACTGTCTTTCTTGAGCGTTAGAAGGCGTCATTGTGTGGTAATGGGTCAAGCCCATTGAATGTTACTGATATACTGTTCTAACCAGCATATATCCCAATACAACTCATAGGCAAAGTTTCTGATAATAAAAGTCTTTCCACTAATGTTTCTATAGTTATTCAAGTAAAAAAAAATGCTAGTCCACATATCTAGGCCAACTTCTACAGGTTTCAGTCTTTACCAAAGATCTTCTTTTATCTAAATGCAGAGGCATTCAAAATGCCTGTATGTGTTTACTACCATTACTTTAATAGACAAATAGACTCTAGCAGAACACTTGCTGTAGTATAATATATTAACTGATGGATAAGAAAACACATGTATTCATATTTCAAGAAAAGTCCAAATATGTGTTTGGCTTGTAAAAATAGGGATCAAAAGGTTATTATTTCAGATATTTTCATCACATTTATCAAAAACAGCTTCAAAGAAGACTCTTTAGTATCAAATTTCAAAGTCTTTTCTTTTATGGGTCAAGAGAAGATTCCTAATTATACTTTTGCTTCTGAAGCCCAGATTTTAAACCAGTTAAATATATCATTTCTTTGCAGATGATTTATGGAGATGTACAACCTACATAATATAGCTACTAAATTAGCTTAAAATAAACTATAGATGTACATGTTAAAGTGAGTGATCAAAGGTCAATTTTGTCTATAACCTGTAAAGACAAAATTGACCTTTGATCATTCACTATAACTTGTACATCTATAAAATGTATTGGTGAAAGGAGATCCTGGGAACTTTGGAGAACCATGTGACAAATATTGATATCAAGTTCATTGATAAACTGTTTAGAATTTTTTTTGAGTAATATTGTTGTTTAAGAAAATTTTCTATGTATCTCTAAAGGCCTATTGTTTCTCTTCTCTTTTGCAAAGCCATCTCACAATCCATAAAAGTAATGTTCATAGCAGTTCTCATAGAGGACCATGATCTTATGCATAATGCCAAATAAGAGAGCTATAAGCTATCCTAGTCATGGGGAGAGCATTTCCAATCTTACCTGTCTAAATTTCCATTTGTCAGTCGCCAAAGAAACTAGTTTGTAAGAATGTAAAAGAAAATCCAGTGATAATTCCTACAGCATTAGGGGTTTGTGAAATGCTTTTTTTTAATCCAACCCACCCCAAATCCACTAATTCTATATAGGGTGACCCTTTGAGACTCTGCCACTTCATACATGGTAGGAAACTTTTTTATTTCAGGAAATAGAATTATTTCCATGGGTCTCTGCAACTTGAGACATGACTCTCTATGGTCATAATTGGTATCAGAATCATAAAATTAAGCCTGGCCTATAAAAGCCCCCGTTGTTTTTTATTGGTTATAATAAGGGATCTGCATTATAAGGGATCACCCAAGAATCTTTCTTGTATATAAAAGCCATGTTTTCAGAAATATGAGAAAGCTTTTCCAAGACCTATTGATGTGGAATTTGGTTGAAACCTGACCAAAGGTTCTGATAAAAGGATTTTTCACTATACATAATTATTTTATGCCAATAAAAAAATCATTTCAGATTAATATAAGGAATCAGAAAAAAAGGTAACCCAAGGATAATCCCTGTGAAATTTGTTTTAAATCCATCAAATTTTTTCTGTGGAAAATTTTTAAGAAACTATAATTGGGTCATGACAGAGTCAACACAATGACAAATCCCCTTCAGCCAGAGTTAGAATTGGCCCAAAAGCAAACTAATAAAATATTTTTTTTTGTATTGAAATACTTATTTTGGATTTTGTTATTGCAAGAATTAGTAGGCAAGGTTGATGTTAGGCTAATATAAGTTAGATTATATATTGCCTGAGGGATATCAAAACTATGTAACTACAGCAGGATATTCAAGCTGCAGTAACAATCTTCAAGTAACCTATCAACAATGCATATAGTTTTGATCCGGGCATCTGAATTCAAAAAGCTTTATTAATCTTTTACTTCATTATTGAACAGATTTTTTTTTCATAAAATTTATCAGAATTAGTATGCAATATAGTAGTACCTGTAGTTACTACAGTAATGCAATGAATCTTTTAGACCTGTTTCAGTGCAATACTGTAGTAACTCACACATATGTGGACTGGACTGACACCTGGCAAGGCACACTTTGTTTACTTCCTGCTTGAAATAAAATCAATAAATCAACTTGGCGTTCATACTCAACTTCCAGAAGATAAGTAACGATAAAAATACAGCTGTCTCTCTGAATTGATACATGAACTTTTACTCTTCCACGTCCATAGATAGCATACAGAAGAGACTATATTTACTCCATTACCCCACCTACTTCCTTGAATTTGTGGCATCATACCAGTCTACAAAAGGGCATATCCAATTAGTCAGTCATGGATTTACTGAACTTATTCATAATCACTTTTCTCGCTACCAGCAGACTACTTCATTATAGCCATAGCGATGGACTTTCTTCTTGTGATGCTGTTTTTCCGACTTCACACAAATTAACAACCGTTTTTTCTGAGAATGATCTCATTATATATGAACATTTAGTGACCAGTTACAAACATGTGAACAAAAAACAATCACCCTCTTCTTTTGCCTGTTCGGCGGATTTCAACAAAACTATAGCCGTTTATCTTTTACTCTGTGGCGACATCCATCCATGCCCAGGTCCTGATATATCAA
The DNA here is from genome assembly GCA_946902895.1 of Fragum fragum. Lineage (NCBI taxonomy): Eukaryota > Metazoa > Mollusca > Bivalvia > Cardiida > Cardiidae > Fragum > Fragum fragum. Next base: position 26,376,379 of record OX336377.1, on the reverse strand, counting down.
CCACTGATGAAACTATCTACACTTACTCTACTAGATGTTTTGATAAAAAGGGTCTCCACTTTCTTCATTTGAATGTATGAAGTATTCTTCCAAAAATTGATGATGTCCGACTGCTCGCCAGAGACTCTAACGCCGCTTGTTTTTGTATCACTGAAACCTGGCTTGATAGCAATGTTTTTGATTCTGAGATTGCTATTGATAACTACAATTTAGTGAGAAAAGACAGAAATAGACATGGTGGCGGAGTGATGATCTATATTCGTAATGATATTACTTTTAATCTTATTGAAAATTTTCAGTCAAATGAACTTGAATCTGTGTGGATAGAATTGTTACTCCGTAAAACTAAACCTATAATTTGTGGTTGCTTGTATAGACCTCCTAAACAATCGAACTTTTATGATTTGCTAGAGAATGTATGCCTGTCTAATTCATGCTTTAGTGAAAAAGAATGCATTATTCTAGGTGATTTTAACACTGATGTCTCCAAAGTTAGCAACAATACTCTTTTTAAGTCCTTAAAATCATTTTTAAGCATTTTTAACTTCAAACAACTAATTGCTGATTTTACTAGAGTCTGCAACTTATCGTCCACGATTATCGACCTCATTATTGTCTCTGATGACGATAAAATATCTCAGAGTGGAGTTTTACCTGTTGGCTTTAGTGATCACTCTGCGGTATTTTGTACCAGAAAAATTACAAAGGATGTTTTCCATAAACATAAAAATGTCAAAGTTCGTTCACTCAAAAATTACTCGAAGGAAGATTTCTTAGCAACCTTACTAGACACTGACTGGTCCTCTGTTTATATGAGTGATGATACCAATGAAGCATGGCTGAATTTCAAATCTTTGTTTTTAGGCGTTATTGATAATCTTGCACCGTTAAAAGAAATTCGAATTAAACAAAGAACTGCACCATGGGTTACAAATGAAGTTCTAAACAGTATTCAAAGTAGGGATAAGGCATTTAAAATTTTTCTTAAAGACAAAAGTGACGAAAATTATAATTATTTTAAATCCCTAAAGAACGCTACACAGAGTCTTATCAATACGACCAAAAAAGAATATTACAAAAATATAATCAATGAAAACAAAAAGGACTCAAGGTCATTATGGAAAGCTCTAAGAGAACTTGGCATGCCGTCAAAGAAAAATAAGAAGTCTATGACTAACATTGGTTTAAGAATTGACGACAATATAATTTTTGACAACGCCGAAGTTGCAAATCATTTTAACAACTTCTTTACCACTGTTGCTTCGGTTCTTGTTACTAAATTACCTAACGCTTTGGGTAATTATGGAAAAGATTTTGTTGCCAGATTTTACCGTAACCAAGGTGTTAGTCTCAATAATTGTCCCTTTTACTTGATAAGCGACTTCAACGTTTTCAAGCATTTGAACAACTTAAGTGGCAGCAAAGCCACTGGGTTGGATAACATTCCCTGTCGTTTTGTAAAGGATGGTGCTCCCGTCATTGCTAGTCTCCTAACTCACATTTTCAATTTGTCTTTGATACAGGGTATTGTTCCAGAAGACCTAAAAGCAGCACGTGTAGTTCCTATCTATAAGAAGAATGATAAAACCGATGTTTCAAATTACAGACCTGTTTCTATTTTAAGTATTATTTCAAAAATTCTAGAAAGAATTGTTTATGACCAAATAGAAAGGTATTTATCTGAGAAAAACCTGTTATACCAATTTCAATCTGGATTCAGGAAGTCTTTTTCTACTGATACTTGTTTATTGCACTTGACAGACTATATCAGGTTCAATCTAGATAAAGGTATGTATGTTGGGATGGCGTTGCTAGACTTGCAGAAAGCGTTCGACACTGTTGATCATTCTATTCTCTTATCTAAATTAGAGCTCTTGGGTTTTAGTTCTGATATTCTTAACTGGTTTAAATCTTATTTAACAGGTCGTGTTCAGTATACTGATATAAATCACGTTTTTTCATTATCATCAATTGTCACCTGTGGTGTACCCCAAGGATCTATCCTAGGACCACTACTATTTTTAATCTACATCAACGATATGGCAGGAACAGTAAAAAGCAAACTTCTGCTGTATGCAGACGATTCTGCCATTTTAGTCGCTAGTAAATCCAAATCTGAAATTGAATCTCTTTTAACCCAAGACCTACAGATCGTAAGTAATTGGTTAGTAGATAACAAGCTTTCATTACACTTGGGGAAAACAGAAACCATATTGTTTGGCTCAAAACCGAGACTAAAGAAATGCTCACATCTTGATATTATTTGTAATGGTGTAAAAATTAAATCAGTTGAGTCAGTAAAATATCTTGGTGTCTTGCTGGACCAGGCCTTAGATTTTGAATGTATGGTTTCTTCTATTATAGGTAAAATCAACGCAAGGCTTAAATTCTTATATAGGAAAAATAAATTCTTGTCATTCCATTCAAAAAAGCTTCTTGTAATGTCGCTTTTACAATGCCACTTTGATTATGCCTGTTCAATCTGGTATTTTAGTATTTCGAAGAAACTAAAACAAAGACTTCAAATAACCCAAAATAAAATGATTAGATTTATTCTCAATTTAGATTGTCGGCAGCATATATCCATGGATCATTTTGTTCAACTTAATTGGTTACCTTTTGAGAAGAGAGTTAATCAAATAGTTTTATGTCATGTTTATAAAATTTTCAATAATTCGTCTCCTTCTTATCTACAAGAACATTTTACCCCTGCAGACTCCTTCCATGATCATTACACTAGATTTAGCTCTGAATCTTGCTTCAGAATTCCCAGGGTCAAAGGGTTTGGTAAGAAATCGTTTGCCTACAATGGATGTTCACTATGGAATCAGTTACCAGGCAATATTAAATCCGCTACTAACTTGGTTATGTTTAAAGACTTGGTCAAAAATCATTACTTCAGCTAATTATTTTTTCTACCTTTTATTTGTTACTCTTAATTGTCTCTGTGATATTGTTAATAACCTGTGATAAATGTCTGATATCAAATTGTCTCATATATATGGAAGTAAACTTATTGTGTGCCCTGCTAGGACATGTCTTCGTTTATCTTAGGACCACAATGGAAACAAGGAAATTCCAATTTCCTTTTTTGTGTTATCCTTGATAGATGAAAGCATGCCCTAGTACAAGATAAACAATTAATACGTTTCAAATCAAATACAAAAGTGCCAAATTTTTATGTCATTGTTTTTAAACGCATTCTTAATATGAACTGTATCATTTGATGTTTTACTATCAATTCTTGTACTATGCATATGTTTTCATTTGTTGAATAAATAAAAAAAAAAAAAAAAAAAAAAAATATACATATAACTCATTATATACAACTTTTTTCCCAATTTCTTTTCTTTATTATTTTCTTTTAATGAAAAAAAAGGAAAGTATGTTCAGATTTTTCCTTTAGTAAATTATAAATGAAAAGATGAGAATGTTTTTTCCTCTCTCCTGTAAAATTTGCCAAAAACAGAGTTACTACAGTTTTGCGATGAACCCTTGATATTCAATTACAATATTAAGAGTAAAGGGTCATTAAGATGACCATACAAATATCTTAAAGCTAGAAAAATGTACAGGCAAACAAATTGTGTTTGTGAAACACAATGCCCCCGCCGTACATGAGTGTTTTTTGTGTTTGATCTTCGTGTGTGACCTTGACCTTATCACATGACCTTGACTTTGAAATGAGGAGATGCATATTATGGAGATGTATTTTGAATATGCTGGTAGTAATTGGCAATGTTAAGTTTTTTGGTTAAGTTTTGCAGACAGACAGACTCAATGACAGACAGACGGACAACGGTAAAACAATATGCCCCCTATCTTTCGATGCAGGGGCATAAAAGTATAAAATGAGCTTCAAAGCTGTTATAGATACTAAGTCCCCTTTTTACTTGATATTTGATGGAAAAAGCTATTTTGTTAGCATTATGATTCTTTCTACAAATTTGACTACTTAACCCATGACCAGACAATTTTGCTTTTTGGCAACCTGAGGAAATATGATCACAGGAAACTTTGAGGGGAAAGGAGACATTGCTTGTAACATGTAATGTCTCCTTTTCCCCAGATGTTTACTACTTTATTTGGCAGTTAATTTCCAATCTTAGTCCGATTTGAAATGTCAACTGTAAGTTTTTTCATTTAGAACCAGTCTAAAATTTGTTGTGTGATAATGGGTTTGAGTTGCTAGGATATTTTCACCTAGCCCATTCCCACACCATTCCACTTTTTGATGCCTTAAAAAGCTTTGATAAACATTGTGGACAACAAAGAAATTGCTTGTTATAAGCCATTTTCTTCATTATCTACAAAGTTTTTACCCAAAAGACAAAGATTATCATAATTTAAGTCTTGATGAAAGTGTTGTCTGTAACTTCTTTTAACTTGGATCAGTCTAACATTTTGTTAACCTGTATGAATGGCAGAGTTTCTCTTAATATTTGGTGAAATATGCTTTTTTATTTGATATTGGGACTTCCACATAGCTTGAAAAAATATTTGGAATTCCCTTGCAGCATAAAACACAGAGACTAAGCCAAGATTTTTGACTTGTAAGCCATAACAAAGCAATTGTCATTAACACTTTCTTGTTCAATCCCTGGTTTATAGGTCCCCATGGTTTCATGCTAGCAAAAACATTGTGGGAAAAGAAGAAATTGCTTGTAACGAGCAACCTCTTCTTTCCCACAATAATTTCTACCCTGTACATTGGTTACTTTTCAAATTGCACTGTCTTTTAATCGTTGTCTGCAGCTTCTTTCAAATTGAACAATTTTAAATTTTGACAAACAGGAAAGGGTAAAGGCCCATTTTTATGATATTCTATACAAGGATCTTCCTTGCATGTAAGAAAATGTGCAAAACTTGTATAGCTGTAATCATAGGAAATTGTCATCAAGGTTTATTTGTTGAATGGTGTTTAAGGCCACTTTCAACAGTATTTCTGATACATGGATATCATATGACTGGTGCACCTAACCATGGCTCCTGTCATTTCTCACACAAGTAAAACCACAAGCTACATCTATTACAACGTTCCACTTTTAATACAACATAGGCACATAACAGATCCTATGACCATACATGAGAGCCATATGATGCATGTTGTGATGAGCTGTCATATTCCTCTTTACTATATAACCACTTTCAGCAAGTTTGAGAAAGATCGAGCCAAAATTAAGCACCTGTTGCATTGTAAAGAGGAAACTGGCATTAAGAACACTTTTCCTGTCAAATAGGATGGAATGTCATAAAAGTCCAAAGGGATCTTCCTAATGACCATTCAATAATTTCTGTAAGTTTGGGAAAACCCACCAAAATTGTGAAATCTAAAGTGGTATTGCTGAATTTATGCCCGACATTAAAGGATAACAAAAACCCACCATGAGCATATTGTGACTAGGCGCTAAATGACTGATTGCTTTTGATCACCCCTTAAATGGATACAAGATATTGATTGTTTGCATGAACAGTGATGTCAATGACATTGCATTTCATTGGGTGATATGAACTTGAAATTAAAATCTGAAAAACAATAGACTTTGTGTTGACAACATTGATAAATGAGTGATCAAGTCAACACAGCAGATGTTAGCTTGTAGCAATTAACTCCTTGTGGAGAGCATATTTACTGACCATCTTTGTTGAGTCTGAAAGTATTAATTCTTATTAGGCTGCAAAGAATTTGTATGTACTTAATAGGCATATTCTTTTATTTCACACTTTCCTGTGCAATCCCTGCTTTATAAGTCCTTAAGATTTTATACGTGAGAAAACATTTTGGAAAAAGAAGAAATTGCTTGTAACAAGTGATTTCTTCTTTTCCAACTATAGTTTCTATTCTGTGGGTTAGTTACTTTTCAAATTGCACTCTAATTTCATTGTTGTCTACAACTTCTTTGAATTTTGACAAAGTGAACTTGTGAATTTAGCAAAAAGTGTGTTACAAACTGAGCTACCTGGATTGTACAATGCATTTCAATTGGCATGTGCTCTTGAACCTATTCCCACTCATCTTCACATTTTGATGTTTTAAAAAAGACTATTGAAAACACTGTAACACATTGCCATGTATATTGCCTATGACAATATAACTTTTGGGGACTGCGTCCATAGCACAGTTAGTAACATAATTATGCCATTCCCAGTTGCGAGGTCTCTATTTCAATCCTGGCTGGGACAAAAATCCTTTCAGACATTTGCCTCCCACAATTGGGTAGATAATTGTAAACCTAAGTCTAATGAGCAGCTGGGGGCACAGAAAGGATGTTGTTGTTGCACTATGAGAGAATCCAGGGGTAGGTGCTCAAGCCTTCATGATATGACTGAAATACTTTTAAAAGTGGCTTAAAATAAAATGTAAGGGAAGTCAGTTCAATAAATATGTGTTCCTATTGTTTATCTTCGGTCAAACTTCAAAATGGGATGTCATGGGTTCGATCCCCGGCGGCGGCACATATTTTTTCCGACATTTGTCTCTCACCAATGGGTGGATAATTGTAAACCTAAGTCGAATAGCAGTTGGGGGCCAGGTAAGGATGTAGTGGTAGTACTGGTGAGAGAAATAACAGAAATCCATTGTTAGGTGCTCTGAGCGGCTGCGATATGACTGAAATACTGTTACAAGTGGCGTTAAACCCCATGCAATCAATCAATCAATCAAGACAAAACTTAAGTGACAGTGTGACTTATTGAAATGCAGTTTTAATGGGTCTTATTTTTTCATGTTTTTAACATCTGAAAGTGTTTTTTTTACATGTCAACCTTTTGGTGGAAGCGATTACCTCAGTCAGGTCCTAAAGGAGGCTGTGATACCTGATATTGAAATAAAACAACTGATTTCAATTGATTTGGCGAATGAAACATGATGTTTTATGGTTTATATAATTTTTTTTAATCATTTTTTTTTCAAAGCAATTTGATTAAAACATTAGCTCAAGCATTTTGAATTTAATACAACCTGCTCAAAACTTTCAAAGCACAAAATCAAACCATTTCCGTTCTGATCTATACCATTCAAAAGACTATTTAAATTCATTCATTTTGTCAATATCATAATTTGCCTTAACTGCAAAACCCGGGTCTATAATTTGACTCGGGTGGACCTACACACATATTATACACTACCTCCAAGGCATTAATTGACAATTCCATAATTTCCTTAACTGCAGAACCCGGGTCTTTATTTGGACCAGGGTGGACCCACATAGACATTATACCCTACCACCCGGGCTATGGCTTAATCAAATGCTATTTCAAATCCCTATATGGTGCAATAGGACAATGTCACTACATTAAAAAGTAAAAGGCAACAGTTCTAGAATTAGGCCTATAACCATTCCTTGCATAAAAGCACTCAACACTTTCCTGTTGTTTTTTTTTGTGTGTGTTTTTTTAAATTTTACATTTGTACAAATCCTAAGAAGTTGCAGATGACAATTTCACGAGAGTGCAATTTAAAAAGCAACCATCCTACAAGGTAAAAATTATTGTAGAAAAAGGAGAAATTGGCTTGGTACAATTTCTTCTTTTCCCCCAATGTTTTGTCAGGTATAAAATCGCAGGAACGTAAAAACCTGGGATTGTAAACTAAAGGAAAGGGTTAAAGTATAAAACATTGAGTACAAATCTAGCGATAGATACAATACGTCCACCCAACATAAACGGTACGAAATAGTTCAGGTACGACCTGACGGATCATGAGTACATTGCGTTATCTATCACAAGGTGATAAATATTTTACTATTTAAGGTATTTAGAGTCCAGTTTGGAACAGGAACTTGTAAAAGTTAAAAAAACAAACCTGTTTATTTATCTCGGGGTGCGAGCTGCTCCGAATGTGGTAGAGAAGTGCGACAAAATTGTGTTCTGAAAAAAGTGAAAGCTCTCCACTTTGTGTTTGTCAACCCGCACGGTTAAATATACCATTTATTTATTGTTTGGTTAATCTAGCAATTGATTGACGACTGGTTGGTCGATTCATAATAAATTGGTCGATATTGATCGAAAAAAACGCGTTCGGTAACAGATACAAACTGTATTGACCATTCTTAAGAATGGGCAAAATGTGTCTGCCCGTTCTTAAGAATGGGCATATTCTCAAGATTGGGCACAACATATAAGCTAGAATGATGAATTCTATGAATCAGGCCTGATGTTTTTGTTTGAAAATAACATCTCAGTTTTTGTAAATGAGAAAACGTGACGGAAAAAGAAAATTTATTGTCAAATTTGAATCGCCAATAATATCTCCTTTATGTATTGCAAAATTCTTTGAAATTTCTCAAAACTTAGTTATTGAAAAGACATAGGTAATATTTTACTTCATTTTACCTCAGTAAAGCCATATTACTATAAAAAGGATCTTATATTTCATAGCATATATGCTTAGTGTATTTTGGACTTTAAAATTTAAAAAATCCGTTTTCTTCAAGACTATTTAAGTTAAAATCTTCATTTGCTGTTGTTATTAGCAATTAGTCACGTAACTTTTTCTATCAAGTTTCTTTTTCTTTTATTTGAAGCCTTGTCATTGAAAAGGATACTTCTAATAGACTGTTAAATTTAAAACCTTCATTACCGTATGCTTCAATTGCTTCTGATATTGTGCAATTAGTATAATTTTCAAGTTTCTTTTCAAAATTTATAGCCTTACCATTGAATAAGGGTTCTTCTGATAAAATGTTTATTTTTTTCCAAATATTCCCATCGTCTGTTCTCAACAATTCGTAAAATTCTTATTTATGTGTCTATTTAAAGTCCTACGAAATACTATTTTCATATTTGAAGTAGATGATGCTATGCTAACTTTTAACTTCGTGTATCTCCACTGCGACGTAAGACATTGTCTTGACTTTTTCAAACCCTTTCCAGTACAATCACTGGTTTTTACGTCCCTGTGAATTCATCATACCCAAGAAAATACTTGAGAAGATTAAGTATATTTCTCAACAAATAAAATGACTTTTCATAACCTTGGCTTTAACAGTCTAGGTTTCATGTTGATAATTGGAAATTGTTGACAAAAAGTTTTCTTCCCCTTTTTTACATTAATCTTTGATGTCGTTTTCAAAGGATCGAAAGAAAATGTGTAGAACAGATATCCCAAGAGGGAAAAAAAGCAAAAAAAGCAAAATTCTGAAAAATGTTATCTCCCGTCACAGAAGCTGCGCAAGGAAATCTGAGAGTACCCTACAAAAATGATAAAATGATAAAGTCACCCCGTGAAATAAAATGTTGGCAATAACAAACCAAACGAACTTAAAACCAATATTTGTTATCATAAATGATAAATGAAAAGTTAAAAATTCAATTATAATGAGTGTACAATGTAAATGGAGTTGAAAATAGATAGAGAGTAGTGAGAATTTAAAACTAGATGAAGACTTACCTCAGGTGTTTGTATGATGGTTGCAGCTGGTTTCTCTTCCATCGCTAGAGTTGGTTTCATCGTTGACGCCGTCAAGTTGTAGTTTCGAGTTGAATGTGGAACCCGGGAATGGTACAATCCCCGTCTGCATGGCTCTTTTATTGGTAAAAGTCACGTTGCAAGTAACAAGTGCATTAACATTTGGGAATCACCGAAGACTACCCGGATGATCTAGTGTACATTTGTAATTCGGTCAGAGCGCCAAAGCCATTCATCTATTTTGTTTACCGTTAGACAAATAATTATACTATTATGTCCAAATGGAATTTAAGAAGGGCCAAGAAAAATGTAGATGTTGCAGAGTTTTCGTAAACAAAGTCAACAATTCAAGAAAAGTTATAAATGGTTCTATTTTGCGATTTCTTTATAAATTAATGTTTTCTAAAATCCCTTTTCCAATTAATATTTAAAGTTTGGGTTGTTGTGTTAAAGGATAATTGACCCAATCGCGGACTCCGCCCGCTTACTCCATTTGCAACGCCAGGTGACTCCTACAGGTATCAGGCTTCAATTTTATACGCCCTTGTTTTGCACATTTAATGACACGTAGCATGTAACAAAAAGGTAGAATAGTTGGTTTGCAGCCCAAACGGCCTTTTAGTCGCTAAACCAATAATAAAGGTTAACAAAAATGGCGTCCAATTTAGAGTTCAAAACTCATTTCTGGACTAAATGAATGGTTAATTGGTCCACTGGTTATTTGATTGACAGCTGCGATTGGTCAATAGGATATTCTATCACATTTGAAACATACTGGTCGGTAAAGAATTGTCAGAGAAAAAAAGTATTGCGAAACCTGTCAATGCTGAATTAAAAAACCATTTATGTCGTAAGATTGAAGGCATGCACGCGCACGATTTTTTTCTCTTATGGGACGTTTCAGTGCTAGATGATTTATGTTCTCCCTCACTTCCTTATATGAAAATGAATAACATTTAAATAATAAAGGAATGCACAATGAATGCACAGACCGTTTTTGTAAAATTGGTCTTATACATTTAGAGTTTTATTTTCTCTAGTGCATTCTATTTAGGTTATAATTTGGCGTGCAATTACCCGCGGCAAATTCAACAAAGCGAAAATAAATTGCTCAAGATAAGGGGGTCCACTTTGAGGTCTTTGTGTCCTACCGACAATCAACTAGATGGCTCCCGTTCTATTTACATGCTTGTACCAAGTATTTCCAGGTAGACAAGTGTCTGCAACCATTTGCTTATTTGTCATCTTACGGCACATGTCTTGATAAAATTATTTCTGAGAAGTGATTTTCAACAAGGCATGAAAACAACAACAGAAACAAAACTGTTCGCTTCATATCTTTATACTGATAATAAAATGTTGAGCAAGTTCGGAAAGATTGCTTCTTTCGAAAAAATTACATCCTTCGTAAAAAGTATTCACAAATCTTCGAAATGGAGATGGCACTCTCGTAAGGCATGGGAGCTGTGATAATTATGCTAAAAACTGTCGTATGCATTGTCTACCTAACCTGATATGAAATAGGGGTCAGTTGTCGAAAATCAAGCTCACTCCAGAGTCGCATATGTCTAGCAGTCTGAAATTTGGCAGTCCTATCGCACACTATTATTAATCGAGTAGCAATACCAAGGAGTTATGTTAATGTTGACATGAATCCGATACATAGAAAAGACATTACAGTAGAGAAAGACATATCAGGGCATCGGTTTGTGGGACCCGGACCGGTTCGTTACATTCTGTTTATTCAAGCTGTAGCTACGACGTTTAGGTTACCAACCAACAATTTTACCTTTTTGTTACATTTTACTTGTCATAAATTTTGGAAAATAACATTTTATAGCTAAGTGGAACTTACTGTTGAATCTCAGTTGGCAAGGCCAGCGATCAGTAGATTGTAGAAGGGTATAAAAAGTGACTTTCATATATTTGTGCGTGAGTACGTGGATGCTTAGGTGTACAATTTCGTGGGTACGCGTGTAAGTAGGTGTGTGCTAGCGTGGGTGTTCGTGTGTGCATTTGTTGGCTATCATTCGTATCCTAGTATATCTTTTATCGATAGATTTTAAAATAACTTTGAAAAGTTATTCCCCTTGCTGGGACTAGTGTTATGCATATTTGTTTACAACAGAGGTCCAGATCTCAGCATTAAGTCAAGTGAACTGACCTTCTTCATTCGTGTTATGATCATATCTTCTACACTTGTGTCTTGATTAAAGGTCAAGCGACAAACTGGACCTTGTCTTTAGCCCATTGAAGGGATTCAAAAGGGTTTAGAAGAGCTATTTTCCTTGCTGAATACTTGGGAGAAATTGTTTGGATAAGATCAAAGTCAAGCTCACGGCTGAGGGCAAATGACAAAATGCTTTTTTCTTAAGAAAAATTGGTATATCACTCTGCTTTGTCAACAGGGATGTCTACCACCAGTACTCTCGATGCTTCAATTGAAAGTTTATCAACATTACCAAACGTTTCAAAAAAAAAAAAAATCCCCGACTTCAAAAGTCGTGGCCTTGTTGGTGACATATTTTAAATAATTTTGCTCGGGTTCAAGTAAACCTCGGAAAGTTGTTTCCCTTGACGAGTAGTGGTGTCACGCGAAATGGTTGTTTGTAAACGCCAAGTGTTAAGGTCACAGCTCAAGGACAAGTAACCAAATTGCCCCCATCGTTCGCTTGTGGAGTCTATCATCTACATTTGTGGATCATTTTCAAATTATATTGGCGCCCTTGTTCCCCTTGCATAGAACACGAACTTGTCTAAAGAATATCTTTTATAGTTTAAATGCTTTCAAATAAACTGCTTTCAAATTGCCCTTTGGAAAAGTTTAAGATGAAGATTTTGTGAAAATATTTACCTAGATTGAAGCATATGTTCTACATTCATGAATGCTTTTCAAAATAACTAGACATACATTAAGTAAGTCCGCATGTTGTATGATGTTTACGACAGTTTCAGTAAACCTCTGGTCTATTTACTGTTGATATCACCAATTCGTATACGCAAATCATAAGCCCATTTTATTATTTAAAATGGCGGACAATAATGACAGTTATTTAATCATTGTACTGAAAGTACTGAAGCTAACAAAGCGTGGTTTGGATATATAAGCTTCTTGTTTAAAGGTTATCATGGTAAATAAACGATGTTAAACTAACCTAGGAATTAGATATCAGGCTTTTTAAGGGGTTCTCTACAATGAGGATGCAGGCAGAGATTGCAGTATTCCTGAAATACACAAGAAATACTTTTTATGACGTAGGCATTCAATGGATTAAGTGGTTAAGCCTCCAGAGGCAGTTTTCACTCGTTGAACTCCGAGAAGACCTCAGAACTTAAGCTTTCAAAGCTGTCGCTTTGCTAGTTAAAATAGCCGATGTGTGTGTATGGGGGGAAGAATTGTTTATGTTTATAATACTCGTTTGGCAAAGCTATCGTACTTGAAATATTATACTGCAGATTTATGACAGTTAATATTTATTGAAGTAATGAAATGATAACCTGTTTAATAATAACGTGTTTATTTGAATCTATCCAATGAAATGCTCTTTAGATGGACCAGGAAGAACTTTTGGAGGACAATGCGAATTGTGGCCGTATGGCAAAAAGGGCTATTCGAGAAGCAAAAAGTTTTGAACCTGGCCATACTGCATTAATTGTGCAGACTGACACGGTCAGTTTTCTGTTTTTCTTGTGTGAACATATTTTTAAAATACGAAAGCTGCAGAATCAGATCTAAACCCCATTTTCAAATATTTCATGCACTATTTTTTTGGATGGCCCGTTATTGCTTGAACATTTCTAAATGGAATCGTTGAATACACGCTGACATGAATGCACGTGAGTCGTTAAGTCGGTTAAAAAACAGGCACAAATTAAACGTCGCATTTGTCTAAAACCTAAACGCCATGTCAGATAATATGGTCATCTTTGTTTAAGCTGTTGGTACGTAATTTTGTACGCTACTCGACGATATCTTACTTGAGCGCAACTTTCAACACCATTTCAGTCTATCATAGAGGTTGGTGCACTATATCATAGCTTCTTAGAATTTCACTCAATTGTAACTATGCCATTTAATTGACCAATCACTGGCTCAGCCCACTTACTCCATCTTTCAGCCTATAACTGATTGATTTCATTGGTTGACTGATTATTTGGTTATCGGCCGCGATTGGTCAATTTAAACATCTTTAACTAACCAGAGAAATATTGTATATTATACTCAGTTAATTCAAATAGACCGTGTGCTTTTAAGTTCTTTTTACAGGCCCATTTATCCGGTTTTTATACCAAAACAGAAAAAAATAGTCCTCATAAATTTGTAGATCAATCAAACTGAAATATGGAGGGAATCTTGTTGGTCGAAAATCTGCAAACGCATTTCAAATATGAATGCTGTTAAGAAACAAACGAGAAAGAACAAAGCAAAAATATCTCTGGTTGCAATGGCAAGAGAAAGCTAAAATATTGTGAGTATTCTAGTCTATTATTTACAAACCTTGATACTAAGGGATTGAATAGTTTCAACTTGGCCTCCCTACAAAGTTTTTCGGTAATAGAGAAATACCAGGAAGCCATGGTCAGGTGCTCCAACCTTGTAACATCGCCAATCTGCCGTTAACAGGAGACCCGCAGTATGGTAGCGTATGACATGTGTTCGGGATAGTTAAAAATGGCAGGAAAAAGTCTAGCGTCTTAGTATGAATTTAATAAAACATCTTACATAGGTTAATATATAATACATTTAGAAGTTTTTTCAGCCTTGATAATTGCAGCATTTGGCCGAAAATAACACCTTTTCAGCATGTTCATCTGATTTCGTCTGAAACGATCATTTAAGACCTGCCCTTAAAAAATCTATATTGCAAAAAAATCTTTTGATACTTTTTACATTATACAGAACCAATAATGCATTTAGATAATTTCGAAACCGTTTCCATAGTAAGAAAACAATTAATGATATAAGTAGGTGTACGTGTAATGACTGACTACAGTGTCATCAAACCATTGACCATCTTTTTTCATATTTACAATTATAAATGAAAGTACTGAAAAATACTGTAAGCTAGCAAAGCACTTTTTGTTCAGTAATCTTCTTTGTCAACGTTATCATCATAAAGAAATGAGGTTAAAGTAACCAAGGAGTTAACCGCTTCCCACACAATCCCTCCTTTTTACTCCCTCAAGAAAATATTAGTAGAAAACAATGTGGAAAATGAAGAAATTGCTTATTATAACAAGCAATTTCTTCATTTTCCACATTGTTTTTTTTAACCTAAAGGATAAATAATTTAAAATTTTCAACAGTTAGAAATTGCCGTCTGCAACTTCATTGAAGGCTCCGATCAGAGTCAATTTGAACACGACGTGCTCAAGTGAGCTAAAAATACTAGGGGATGAAATTGCATACAGAGTTTGCAATACATAAGAACCACTGTTTTATGGCGTAGGCATTTAATGAAGTTAGTGGCTAAGCACCCGGTGGTACTTTGCACTCCTTGAACTTTAAGATGACCTCAACAGTTTGTTTGTTAACCCAAGCTATTAAGGCTGACGCTTTGCTAGCTAAAAACGGCGATATACAATGTTTATAAGGAATAACATGTAGATTTATGGGAGACTCTTTATCACACTGTATGAATACACGTGCTCAGCAAAGTACAAATAAATATTCATTCCATTTACATTTTGTGAATCAGATCGAATAGAACAAAGTCTATTCATAATAGAAAAATACATTTTCTTTTGGAGTTATTTTTTTCTTTGAGTTATGAATCTAGATACTTAACCACACTGTATAAATACGCGAAGCATGTAATACATTTGTGTGATTAAGATTTAGGTTCATACCAGAAAGATTTTTTTCTTCATTTCTTGTAAATTAAAATTTCACCAAGCAATAAAGGGCTACTATTTTACTAGTTTTGCGTAAAATTTTATGTATCTTATTTGTGCCCTATCATACAAAATATCTGCATGATTAAACCTTTGTTCATGGCAATTCAATTCAATTCAATTCAGCCATTTACAACGCTTGGAACTAGAGTTAAAACAACAATTAACTATTTTTCTAACACCCTTATTTAGATTTTAACTTAATGAAACTCGTTCAAGGCCGTTGATTTGAAGGCACGCAATCGTCTTTTCTTACTATTGTAAACACATCCTGGTTTGGAATTGACAAATAATGAATTGACAAAGACATAAAACATATTTATTTTGTTTATTGTAGAGCAATCTGTATTCATTCGATCTTTTTGTGGGGGGCAATTAAGCGCGACGAATTATCAAAGCGAAAATCTCGAACTGTGGCCTGCTGAAATATATATATATAATTCTCACTGGAAAAGCACCAAATCAAAGGCTTACTTCTTCAACACCCAACCCACCACACCCCCTACCCCGACTTCAAGTTTATACTACAAATGCTACTCTTCTCAATAAGCAAAATTGTAAGACTCTTTCCTAAGGAATACATTAAAGGTTTAAATTGGTAGAACTATAGGAGTAGCTACGAGAAAATAAAGACCTGAATACGTACAACTATCCGTTATTTACTGTTTACTTGAAGCCGTAGTTACGACGATTAAGTCGCCAAATCAACAAATATGTTAACAAAAATTGGCGGCCAATGTAAGATTTCATAACTTATTTCTGGTCTAAATGAACGATTTCATTGGTCGAATGATTATTTGATTGACCATCGCGATTGGTCAATTGGTGTTGAATGACAAATCTATAGCCCTTGTATTTTCGTCGTAATCTAACTAGAATAAATGAGTACAGTGCATCTTCCATTTATACGTTTTAATATTCTACCTTAAAATTCTTAAACAAGAAACATACTTTTTCGAAAATGTACTTGATGCTATTTAAACTCCTTATTGCTCGTACTCATTTGAATTGCAGTAAATTTCATCATATTATTATTTTGCATTTCACCCGTCCAAGTGTCCCTAGTTCAATAACCAATTCCACCATCAAAAGTGTAAAAACGGTTACCTTTAAGACCTTTTCTTTCATGACATTTAAGTCTTTATGAAGATAGTCCATTTCCACGAACAAAAAATCATTCTGATGCCCTTGAAGAAGAGAAATGTGGAAAAACGAAAAAAGCTTGACAAACAATTTAACCATTGAGAAGACCTTAAATTAAGTATGATGAAAATATAAATAAATTACAGAATTGCAAAAACCTTATATATATGAACAGAGGAGCAAACAAAACACACAAAACAACACTATAAATCTGTTTAAAAGAACTTAGGCTGGCTCGGTATGTTTCTCAATTCATTTGATGTATACATTTGTTCTCTAAAGTGAAGAAAACATTATGAGCAAGGAAAAAAGGTGATCGTCATCAGATTTGTTACTTTTCCTGGCTTTTTTATCATTTTAATGATGAAATTATGAAGTAGGGAATCATGTAATATCGGTTACACCGACTCAGTCAATGCCATGTCTTGATCTCTTTGAATTTGCTTCATTTAGATTGAATAATATTTTGAATGTAAAACCATTCCTCTTATTTTAATAAGGGCCAGATTGTTCAACAACTAAACGAATGTAATCAGACTTAGAAACCATAGGCCAAATACAATGTTTTATTATATACACTCACCTTGTACAAAATGGTGAGACACCAAGATCATATCAAACTATACAAATGTGGAAAAGCTTGATAACCCATTAATATGATTAATAGATGAAGGCGATGTCAATTTCTAATTACTCTTTTGACAGTCATCAAGAAAAATAATAACCCTTTTCAAGAATTCAAACTTCTCCAATTTAAAAGAAGTTACAGACAACAACCAGAAATTGATTGCAATTTGAAAAGTAACCAAACTACAGGGTAGAAAATATTGTTCAAAAACAAGGAATTTCTTTTTTACAAGCATTTTTTTTCCACAATATTTTCTCAAGTATCAAATCACAGTATAAAAACCAGGTATTGTACAGGAAAGGGTAAAAGAGAAGATTTCAAAGTGCACAATTATTTTGCCCCGTTTAACCCATGTTCATAGACAAACGATGTGGATGTCGAATTGAAAATAACAAAATAATAACAGCGCTTTGAGAGGTGTCACCGATGGAACATATTTCCAAACGTAGGTCAAAATGTGTCCAGTAGTTTCGGAAATTGTGGAAATTCAAGGTCAAACACTGTCCCGACTTGTCATCGCCATATTTGCATGTCAATCAAAATCTTATCAACAGGCTTTGAGGAAGGTCACCTAAGGAACGTTGAAAAGAAAGCCTTTAAAAGATTTCAAAAGAAAAAACATGTTCACCCAGTTACTTCTATGTTTTTAAGCCTGTCAAAATTTCACAAATATTTGTGATGTTGATCACAAACAAAATGTTTCGTTTGTTTGTTTGTTTGAAAGGGGTTTTGCGCCGCTTTAATAATTTTTCAGTCATATCGCGGCGGCTCGAGCACCTAACAATAGATTCCTGGTATTTCTCGCACCAGTGCCACCATTACATAAATTCCTAGCCTTCTTAGGTTAACGGTTATCCACCCATTGGCGATGGACAAATATCGAAAAAGATATGTGCCGCCGCCGGGAATCGAACCCATGACATCCCATGATTCAAGATTAGGAGTGTGATGCGCTACCAACTGCGCTATGACGGTGACATTTTTTTTTCTAGAAATAAAAAATAAAATGTCTTTTAAACAGTCTAAAGTTAAAAACGGTCTCTCCCAGCCTCGTCGATATTTAAAAGGTTTGTTTGTTTGAATGGGGTTTTACGCCATTTTCAACAATCTTTCAGTTATATCGCGGCGGCTGGAGCACCTAACAATGGAATCCTGGTATTTCTCACACCAGTACTACCATTACATCCTTTCCTAGCCTCCAGCTGCTATCCCACATAGGTCTACGATTATCGACCCATTGGTGAGAGACAAATAGTCGGAAAGGATGAGTGCAGCCGTCGGGAATCGAACCCGGGACCTCGAGATTGAAAGTCCGACGCGCTACCAACTGCGCTACGACGGCGGCTGATATTTAAAAGGCCATTCAAAATTTCCTTGATATTTGCAGGTCACCCAAAATTGTATTCTAAAAAATATAGCTCAAATGACCACAGTTGCTTTATTAGACACAGAAATTTAGTGGTGTCCGTGGTCGAGAGAGAGAGCGACGGCTTCCCGATCAAGAGGTACCGTGTTCGCTTCCCGGGAGGTCACCAAAGCACCATTTCTGCAAAGTTCAGTGCTTATTGGCCCAGTTTTTTCAGAGGATATGTTGATTAAATTTTCGCGTAAAAAGACTGTCTCGCCTTGCCACGCAAATATTAATGAGAAAATCTAAACTATTTTTTCTATGAAAAGGTTAAGCACAGAAATATATTCGGTAAAGCTTGGTAATATTCGGTAAAATTGGCAAGTAGTAAGGGGGAAATCGTCTGAAAAGAACATTGATTGATTGGTTGATTGATTGATTGATTGATTGATCGATCGATTAAATGATTGATTGATTGATTGATTGATTGATTGATTGATTGAAGGATGGATGGATGGATTGGTTGATTGATTGATCGATCGATTGATTGATTAACTGATTAATTGATGGACGGATTGATTGATGGATGGCTTGATTGATGTTGAACGTTCTGGTCGCCAATAAACCATCAAGCTTTTTGTTACATGCTTCTGGCCATAGATGTTGCAATATAACACCTTTTAAAATTCCTGTCGGAGTCAATGGTCGTGACCAAAGGAGTAAGTCGGCGGGGCCAGAGATTGGTTACATGAATTTTGAAAATAACGCAGTTAAAAGCGAAGCAGTACCTCCTGTCGGAATCAGTCGACGAGGCAAAGGGTGAAAGCGCAATACTGTAGTTGGACAAGAAAGTAAAAAGAATGTTATGTTTCTTGAAAAAAACATTTTCAAATTACACCGCTATGCTTTCCATCAGAGTTTCAAAATTTAGATTTGGCCATAAATAGTCAGGGGCACGACAAAATAACTATGCCGTTACAAGGAGCCTTTGGATAATTACCTCGTTTGATCGAATAAACACAATTCCTAAACAATGCTAATTTTTACGACCATTTTTTAACTCAAACTTGTCGTCTATAGTTTCTTTGAATTTGGACCATTCTAGAACTCTATCACCTGGTGATGGTCCATGTACATGGAACCGCATGGTTGTCTTAAGTTCATGAAACTTTAGTTGACAAAGTAATGTTTAAATACAGTGTAAAGATGTTCAGGAGACAAATTGACCAATCGCGGCTGTCAATCAAATTATAACATGTACCAGTCGGCCAATCAAAACATTCATTTAGACCAGAAACGCGATTTGAACTCCAACATTGGCTGCCATTTTTGTTAACCTTAAAGTTGGTTTGGTCACTTAAACGTCGTAATTACAGATAGAATAAACTGTAGTTACGACGTGCAAGGCGCAAACCAACTACTCTGCTTTTTTTAATGAATGCTACTGAACATAAATTTTACAAAATAACGCCATTAAAAATCGAAGCTTGACTGCCTATTGGAGTCCGTGGGCGTGGCAAACAAAGTAAGTAGGCCGAGCCAGCGATTGGTAAATTGTTAGGTCACGTGTCATTATTTTCCTACCTTTCATCATAAAGAACGAGCAATAATATTTCTGAACACAAAATTGTCGTCAACCCTTTCCTGCTCAATCCCAGGTTCCTCCGTCCTCATGATCTTATAGTTGAGAAAACACTGAAGAAAAAGAAGAAATTACTCGTAACATACAATTTCTTCTTTTTCCACAATATTATCTTCTCTACTGAATGGACTTTTTCAAATTAAATCTACTTTAAATTTTTGTCTGCAAATCCTTTGAATTTGGACAGGTCTAAAGTTTTGTAAAACAGGAATTGGTTACCAAACAACTTTAAAAAACAGCGTAACAATATATGTTCTTAACACCCTTTATTTAGATACTACTCCAAAATGACAAAGGAAAAGAGTGCTTGTACGAATGGTTGTTGGCAATAGTTGTTCTGTTCCTGTCTCCTTTGCTCCCTCTCTCTGTCTGTCTGTCTGTCTGTTATGTCATTCTCTCTCTCTCTCTCTCTCTCTCTCTCTCTCTCTCTCTCTCTCTCTCTCTCTCTCTCTCTCTCTCTCTCTCTCTCTCTCTTCCTCTCTCTCTGTCTATCTCTCTCTTTTTTTCTATCTCTCTTCGGCCTGTCTCCTTTCTGACTCCTTTCTGTCACCTCTCTTTCTCTCTCTTTCTTTCTTTCTTTCTTTCTCTCTCTCCCTCTCTCTCTCCCTCTTCGACCTTCCCAGCAAACATTCTATATCGGCCCGATATCGGCCCGATAAAGTTTTATATATCGGGCCGACATCGGGTGCGATATCGGGCCGATGTCGGTTTTGCAACAATTTTCAATATCGGTCCGATATCGGCTAACGACATCGGTCCGATATCGGCAACGACATCGGTCCGACGTCGGCCAATAATATCGGTCCGATATCGAGCAATCGATGTCGGCCCGACATCGATTAGGCATGTCGGGCCGACATTGATTAGCCATTTCGAACCGATATCACTGTCTGTTTGCAGATGGACATCGGCTTTCAATTTTGTACCAGTATCGGTTTTAGATTTCAGGCCAATAGATGTTTAGGATGCCTATGTATGATTTCGATGTCGCTTGGTTTTTCGCTGGTGCAATAGGCCATTTCTTCCCATACAATATAAGATCGATGTTGGCAAAACAATGTTGGGCAAATATTGGCTATAAATAATAAGCTGAAATGGGCTTACATGATTGACTTTCAGTCTTTGGCTGATTTTGCTTATAATGTTGGCCGATATTGGTTTGCAATGTTTGGCGGATAAAGGTTACTACAAAGTTGACTATTTGGAAGCTTACATTTTGGTTGATATGGGCTTACAATGTTTGCCAATATGAGCTCGCATTATTTGGTTGATTTATTTAATATTGACAAAAATGTTGGTTGATATGGGTTAGAAAGTTTGGCCAATATTGGAGAACAATATTTGGTTGATATGGTCTTAAAATATTGGCTTGCATTCTTTGGTCGATATGGACCCTAAGTCAATTCAAAAACATAACACTTCATTCTGTGATAAATATTACATGACATCACCTTGTATGACTAGAATACACACTAATTTGCTAGGACAATTAAGAAGGAAGGCAACATGCACATTCCAAAAATTGTTATGAATCAGCTCTGCTTGAACTAATATCTCTTAAATTAATTGGGAAGCACGTTTTGCAGACAGACAGACCAACAGACGGAAAGACAGACAGGCGGACAACTGTAAAACAATATGCCCCCGAACTTTCGATGCGGGGGCATAAAAAGTATCAAGAGATCAAAAGGGGTTGCGGATGCAACGCAGAGTTATTTGCTGAAAAGACAGAAATCTAAATCCAATAAGGGGCATATTTCTGACGACTACACTTTATCATCTCCCCTGATAGAGTAATTTATTCTTTTGGTGTTGAACTACACACCAAGTTTCAAGCAAATATTTTCAATAATAGTGGAGATAAAAAGGAAAGCCAACCTGCTGTAAATCGGGTTTTATTAGCAAGAGATTTTTTTTTGTTTTGTTCACGATTGATTGAACACAAGAAATTAAGAATATTGCTAAATTTTATATTTTGATAAACAAAGAACAAATAATAATCTCTTGCTAAAATATGAACCCGCTAATTCCTGTCGGCGCCAAAATTATCCAATGTGAAAACTACTCATTTACAGCAAACAATGAATGATTAAGTAATAGATAAAATTCAAATAACAATCATTATTAATAAATTTATTTCTATATCTAAAAACATGGAATATAACAATTCCAATAAACAGATCCTACCCAAGATAATGTATGAAACTAAATAAAATGATTAAAAGTCACATCTGACCTATGATGAAAATTTGGACTATCCATTAATCCACGAAAATGATAGAAATCAAGATGTATTTATGGAACAAGTTTGACTGTGATAATTGACTGTCAGATGACCTTGATATAAAAAGATGCATATTATTTAAAGGTGCCTTCATGCCAAACATGAGCATCATAACTTAAATAGGACTGAAGTTACAGGAAAATGTTAAATTTGTAGGTCAAGTTTACGGCTGAATTTTTGAGGAAAAGGGTTAAAATCTTTCCCTTGACAATATGACCATTTTTAGTTTGTTTTTGCTTACATGTGCTCAATATAATCTATGTCTTTAATCCATTAGGTGAATTGGCAACATTAAAATAGTTAAAATTTATGCATAGTGTTAAAATTTATGTATAGTATTATCATTATAAGTTAATCATAAAAACTTAAGATACTGACCTAGGCATACCCAAATTAATGTCATAAACATATCCTTTCCAAGTTTAAATAAATATCACAGAAATAATACTGATAGTCTTTTAATCCTATACCAGACAGCAAAATTTTAGACTGGTCTAACTTGAAAGGAGTTGCAGATGACAATTCAAAGTTATGGAATTTTAGGTTTTTTCAGCTTTCTGGAATAGAAAACATTGTGTAAAACAAAGAAATTGCTTGTTACAAGCAATTTCTTCATTTTACATAATGTTTTCAAATATCGCTTTTCTTGTGAGGCGTGCAAAAGCGTCACTATTGGAATGGTTTAAATTCATTATGTATCAAAAAGTGGATGACCAGAGCCGAGGTAGAGAATCACTTGACTTGATTGCAAGTAATAAATATGATACAAATTCCATGTCAAACATATAAAAAAATTTAATGCGCATTAAGACTAGGCATACATATTTATTGTATGGTACAAACATTAGAAATCCCTGTAAAAAAAAAGAGCTGTCAAACGACAGCAACACTCGACTATTCCAAGTGATGGGTGATTGAATGAATGGGGTTTAACACCACTTCCAACAGTATTTCAGTCTTGAACACCTAACAATGGATTCCTGGTATTTCTCACACCAGTACTACCACTACATATTCCACTAGCATCCAGCTGCTGTCCCACTTAGGTTTACAGTTATCCACCAATTGGTGAAAGACAGATGGTGGAAAGGATATGTGCCACCACAGTCTGAGTGCTGGATAGAAACAACAATTCAATGTCGACATTCGGCATAATACCTTAGTAGTAATAGAGATAATTAAGAGCTGTCAGAGGACAGCAGCACTCGACTATTCTGAGAGCTGGATAGTAACAGTGTTTCAATGTCACAAAAGGCATTATATCTAAGAAGTAATAGAGATAAAAAATCTTTCAAAAAAATTTTGAAGTAAAAAAAGAATTTCTAAGTCCAAAAAGGGTTAAAACTCCACTATAATAAATATAATTGTAATGAATCTTTGCCTTAAAGATGATGTGATGGTCACAAAAGGATGTGCAAAGTTTAGAAGCAATAGCATTAGTAGAGAGAGAGCTATTAAAGATATATGTCAGTTGCATGTAAGGTTTAACCAAGAAATGTTAAGTCAAAAAAGGTTTTAAATTCCACTAAAATGAATGTTAGAGTAAAGAAACTGTGTCTAGAGGCTGATTAATTTGTCATAAAAACATTTGAAAAGTTTCAAAGCAAAAGCATTGGTAGAAAGAGAGTTATCAAAGATATATGACAGTTGCACGCAAGGTTCAACTAAGAATTTAAAATTCCAAAAAGGGTAAAAGCTCCACTATAATAAATGTAATTATAATGATTCTTTGCCTAGAAGATTATATGATGGTAACAAAAGGATGTGCAAAGTTTAAAAGCAATTGCATTAGAAGAAAGAGAGTTATCAAAGACAAATGATAGTTGCATGTAAGGTTTAACCAAGAATTTCCAAGTCCAAATAGAGTTAAAATTCCACTAAAATGAATGTCAAGTAATAAAATCTTGTTGAGAGGGTGATATTATTGTCACAAAAACATGTGTTGAGAGGGTGATATTATTGTTACAAAAACATGTGCAAAGTTTCAGAATAATAACATTAATAGAAACTGAGATTTGACAATTGCATTTAAGGTTTAACCAAACCATTATGCTGACGCCAATGCCGACATCTGGATGACTGGAATAGCCCCACTATTCTTCGAATAGTCGAGCTAAAAACAGGAAAAAGTTAAAGGGGAATGGTTGATTGGAAACTAATTCATGATTAGTGAGTAAGTTATCACTGCATATGAATTGGAAAATCCTATCAGAAAACTAGAAAAATGCGTCAAAATTCCATGCCCTTTTGGTGTAAATTTTGATTAAGCTTTATGTACAAAACAATCAAAATATTCTTTTTAAATGAATTGGAACAATATTTTAAAGTTTAAGTCATTCCCACTAAACAGAATGTTTGATTGGAATCCCAATTAAAGGGGCTGCAAACAACATTCCAAATTGTTTCTAAATTACACATGTGTGAAACACAATGCCCCCACAACAGGACTAAACATTTGACCTTGGAATGTGACCTTGTCATTATCACACCACCTTGACCTTGACATGAGGAGATGCATATTATGGACATGTATCATCATGCCAAATATAAGCATTGTATCTTGAATAGGCTGGTAGTACTTGGCAATGTTAAGTTTTTTGCAGACAGACAGACGGAAAGACTGAATGACGGACAACGGTAAAACAATATGTCCCCGATCTTTGGATGCGGGGGCATAAAAATAGTTATCAAATATCATAGAAAACATTGTTGGAAAAGGGGATGTTATTGTATCAAACAATTTCTCCATTTCTAACAGTGTTTTCCATAGCTATACTTCTTCCAGTTATGAATTATGGGCTTGAGTTGGTATGGGTTAATGCCCTAGATAAACAATACAAAAAGGGTATCAATAATTATTATCATTGTAAACTAACAAATATGCAGAGTCTTTTCTTCTTTTTCTGCCTGCATCTCCGTCTGAAACTGTCCGCAGCCACTCTCGAAATTACTTCTCGACCTCACTACTGTAACACTTGCAACTTTTCAATACAGCCTCTGTGGGGGAAAAAGACAGAAAAAATTCATAAATAAAGAAATAACAATGGTGGGGTAAAGCTTCAAAACTGAAAAATATGAAACTCAGGGTTAATTGCAATACTGTTCTAAGTGACTATACAATTTTTACACACATACAACAGTATCGCATTCAACCTAAAAATGCACAGATGTTGAAGAGCTACATACAGAAACTAACAAAAAGATATAAAACAATGCATGATCATATTTGAGAGAGAACCCTATTTGAAGATTTGAGTTGAGCCCGACATTGGCCCCCATTTATGTGAATCTTTGTTAACTTGGCGACTTAAATGTCGTAACTACAACTGATTCAAGCTGTAGTTACAACCATTCTACTTTTTTTCTACTGGCCATAAATTCCAGTTAAAATCGAAGTGGAACATCCTGTCACAGTCAATAGTTGGGGCCAGCAGTGTTTGTAGGTGGAGCCAACAATTGGTCAATTGTTAGCTCCTCTGTTTTCGGAGAAAACCCGGGTCTCGTTATAGCTTCCATACAGTCGTTGTTGTAGCCGTCAAGCAAAAACTTTGATATTTTACAATTTTACATAATGTACTGGCCGCACAGTAAGAATGTAAAGATGTAAATGTGACATTTCCATGTGTTGTTTCTTGAAAAAGGCATAAACCGAAATATCGAAATAGAGTACATTATTTGAAAGTGTTTATTCGATTCCCTTTGGAATATTTTTTGGACTTAGTTTGATATTTTATATCTCAAGAGGCATTCACTAGAAACTTCGAATATCATGTTCACTTTCAAAGAGAGATTTGATACTAAAATATTCACTTACTTGGAACAGCAGCCCACAGTTTGAATTTCTTATCTTGCTTGAGTGTACCAGTTGTATCAAGTAGCTACATTTGACAAAACAGTGGGTAGAGCTCTTCATCCTATCTGCCACATTCTTGCTTCCCAAAAGCTTCATATAGTTAACCTTAAATATGAATATAAAAGGACCTCTTTTAACCCTTGTCATGCTAAATAAAATCCTTTTCAAAAACAGCATGAAAATCAAAGGGTTGAGAGTACTGATAGCACTACCTGTACGTTTATATATTTGATTTTAAAATTAAATTTTATAAACAACCGATATAAAAGGGACAAACAGGTGGTAAAGACAAATTTCAGACCGCACTTAGGTGCAGGGTGATCTTTGTCTTTACCTCCTCCCAAACATGAATATTTCTGGGATAAGGATGACAAGAGTTAACACTTTCCTGTTTTGCAACAGTTTAGACCAGTCCAAATTCAAAGGTTTTTTGCAGACGAAAATTCTAAGCGGATTTAATTTGAAAAATAACTATTCAGTAGAGTAGAAAATATCGTAGAAAAAGAAGGAATTGCTTGTTACAAGCAATTTCTTTTTTTTTTTTTTTTTTCAACAATGGGTTCTCCATCATAAGATCACGGGGACAAAAAAACCCAAGACATTTAACAGAAAAGGGTTAAATTTTACAATGAACAAACATTTTCATGTGATGTTGTCTTTAAGAGATCCCAATTTATTTCAATGTAAGAGAAATATCAATGACATAAACTTAAAGAACTCTACATATAGAGGTAATAGACTGCCTTATTTCCCAGATAGTTACCATGTGTTATTATCCTTTAGAATATTAAATGAATGCTCTGTCAATGACACAAGTTCCCAACCAGTATGTTCATGCAATGCTCTGTATCAAATTAAGAACACTGAAAATGTGATATACTTATGGTGAATCACATATTTTTTCATCTTTTGATAAATTGGATAGAGTGTATGATTGAAATACACATTCCTTCATACACCCTTTAGTTAAAAACTGACCTAATGATAATCCACTTCTCAATTTTAGCCTACAATTAATAAATCGTAAAGCAAGAGTTGCCAGAGATGGAGTATCCTCTCTGAATAAGCCTTACCATTAACAGAGCTAAAAATGTGAATGGCCACTATGTTAAATATTAATTCTCCCTCCATAATAGATTCTCATTAATCTCAGTAAAAAGTTAATGTGAATTTCTATTTTGTGCACGAATACACTTGTTTCCAACTATACATGAAAGGGTTTTTACTTGTCTTTCTATTTGAATGGAAAACCACTTCCCACACAATCTCTCCTTTTATTGTCCCTCAAGAAAAATAAAACAACTTTGGAAAATATTGTGAAAATGAAGAAATTGCTTGTTTCAAGTAACTTTACTTTGCTCAATGTATCTATCTTATCAGTTGAAAAATATTTAAATTTCATCACCTTAAAATCGTCGTCTGCAGCTTCTTTCAATTTTGACCAGTCTGAAATTTAGTTGTGTGGGAATGGGGTAAGCTGAAATATTTACTTAAAATTGTCCAAAGCCTTTAATAAAACTTCCATGGGATTTGGGCTACAGATGAAGGACATATCAACTCATGCCCAAACAATAATGCACCCCCAAGAAAAACAATTGTGGGATATGAAGAAATTGCTTGTAACAAGCAATATCTTCATTTTACACAATGTTTCCTATCCATAAGGTTGAAAGGAACTAAGATTTAGTAAACAATAATTTGTCACTTGCAACTCTTCTGTTTGAATTAGTCCATTTTGATTCCTCTCTAAAAGTAACAAATTGACAGCAATTTAACAGACTATCAGTACACTACTTGACCTAATTTTTCAACAACAAAATACACAATGACCTGTCAAAAAGTTGTCCTGCAGTAGACCGTAAACTATTTTTTCCTATATTGTATACAAAATTTCATGACGAAGAATTCTGCCGTAGGTGTGGATTTAAAGAGTTAAAAAAATGTGTGAAAAAAATCATTGGCATAACCGGAGGCCGATATCAGTGCTATAAATAGATAAAGAAAGTCTGCATTATGTATTCACAAAAATGATCTAGACAAATATGCAAAATATGTAAATCCGAACAACATACCTTTTAAAAGAACTTGTTCCAGGAGATGACTTCAATACGATTGGAAAAGGGGGGATTTTCTGGGTTTACAAATTGCGCCAACAGTTCAAAAAATCTGGTTACCGCAGTTAATCGCGCCTAATCGTCAAACTCATTCAAATACAGGAACCAGCCAAAACGGCTTCGTTTTCTCTATCCACGGAGTCAATAAAATACGGAGCAAATAATATCACATTTATTTCAAAAATACCAATTTTATACCCCTTTTTATTTATCTTTATTGTTTGAATTAATAGAAACGATTATTTGCATTTTTTCAAATTTTAGACTAATTGTTTGATATTACATCAGAGTTACAACACGATGCATATCGGGCCGATGTCCAGCCGATATGGATGTCGTTTTATCTAACACTTTCGTAATTCGAGAAAAACTCTCAAATTCAGAACAACAATTATTCACATTAGATTTCTTTCATACAACATAAAATAATCGTTTAAGAGAAAAATAAAAAAAGAAAGAAATTTATCAACATCGGGTCTATTCTGTCATAAAAATAAAATAAAATGTCCTGCTAGAAAGTCAGGAAAGATATTTTCTTCGTAGGGCATCAATTCGAAATAGATTAAGGTTTTATGTGAGAAAAAGGTATTGGAATAATAATTCACAATTTGACAACGGATTTCAAGGCGATTTCGGCCCGACATCGGCCCGACATCGGCAAAAATTGCCGATATTCCGACGAGTAGCCGATATCGGCCCGATATGGCTATGTTTGCTGGGTTCTTTTCCTCTCTCTTTCCCCCCTAACACCTCCCTCACTCATCCTTACTTCCTTCAAACAGGACAATATATAGAACGTTAGTGGAATGAACAACTGCATGAAAAAGAGATGTCCTACCTAAGCAGAAATGTATTTTTACTTAGGATCCATGATTATTTTAAGAGATGTAAGAGTCTTTTAATTCCTGCCATGATGGATTTAATGCTAACAACAATTTAATGAAAAGAGCTGAAAGCATTGAAGGTCAATATTTCTTTTTAAAAATTGACTTCGAATGCATGGCTTGTTTGGACGGACAAACAGTTGGTGAAGACTAAACTTCACTCCTCTTATCATTACCGCCTGCAAAAAAGGAATATTCTGAATTCAGCATGATAAAGGTTTAAAGTGGCAGTCAATGGGGTTTGATATTTTATACCTTAACAATTTAATAATATTAAAATGATAAACACTAGGTAACAAGAAAGGGGATTTTCTTATCAATGCAAAAATTCTGTTATTTTCTGTTTTATTTGGGACCCCTAAATTTTGAACACGCAAAAGTATCATTTACTGAAATTTTGTCAAAGTTGTCGATTAATTGATAATCGCAACGTCAGACTCAAAATGCGCATTCAATCGCTTGGCTACCAAAATGTTTATACAAACTGTAGCTACGATAATTTGGTCGCCCGACGGTCCCATAACTTATAAGCATGTAAATATTAGATGGGCTGTAGTCTTTTCTATCTTTTCACTCCACTAAACACAAAAAAAACATGGTATGAGTAAGGGTTGACATGATGGTTGGCCAACTGAACAAACAGATACCTGTAGATTGTTTTATTGACTCATTTTTTCATGGCGATGTACAAAACAGTACAACATGACTTTACGATTTTAAATGTGTGTAAATTGTAAAATTGCATCCTTATATAAATCATGCCAAAGGCTTATGGCCATGTGTGATGAGACAACACAAAATATCGTGTTAAAAATAGTATCTGGTTATGAAAAAGTAATTTCTCCGCTCGCCGCGATGATTTCTGACAATAAAATAATTGCATTTCAGTTTACATTCAGTTTGAATATACATCTGAAGCTTCTTTTAAAATTGATTGGTCTACAATTTGACAAAATTTCAACAGAACTGATCAGGATCGATAATTTTCGCATACATCAGGAGGATCATATTTTCATGGTGGATCACAAATAATTTGATTTTTGAATTGTCGGTCTGCTAATAGCCACAAAAATCCATGTACAGTAAAACGCCATAAGAATTGACGGTATACTGTGTACGTCTACTGATGGTTTGCGGTGAACACTGCACGTTTGTTCCAATTATGACTTATGGCGTTTCGAAAACATACGCAAATTCTAAACACACTTTTTGGGCCATAGACATATTATTAGGATTCGGATAATATTGTCGCAGAAAGTTGATAATAACCAAACTTCACGCAATTCTATTTATGGTGAGATATCAAGTCAAAAGTGAGCTTGGACCTTATAAATCCTCTACAGATTTTCAGTAAAATCAAAGAGCTGAAAGCATTGGAAGGACCAATTTTAGGGTGTTAATCTTTTCTTTTTGAAAATTTATCTTATTTACAGTTAATGTAGTATAGACAAAAAACATACTTCACATGCGAAGGCTGATCTTTATCGACCGGACAAATATAACGCGTTAATATATTGTAAGAGTTATGAGATTCGCATTTGCTTGCTGTCAAACTATAATATGAAGAGAATTTCACTTAAAGAGTGGTGTGTATTATTTTGTAAACCTAACAGATTTAATGATAATTTTGAGTTGTCACCCGTAATTTATGGTGCATGCATTGTGAAAATTAGAAAAAAAATGCAATACATTGAAATTGTCATTTTAGATTTTGAATATACGAGAAAATACCTGGACTTTTGACTCGTTCTCGAAAACAATTTAACAATTTCAATAAAAATCTTTCTACTCTTTTCAAAATATTCACCACCTACGTCTACGCACTTTTGCCATCTTCGTGGGAACCTTTGTATTCCCGCTGTGAACCATGACGTAGACTTATGTTTTAGGTACTGTTTAACAGCAGATATCAAAGCCGCCCTGGTCTTATACTTCTTTCCAGCAAGCATTTTGTCAGTTCTGGAAACAAATAAAAGTCACAGGGGCGAGGTTTGGGCTATATGGATGGGGAGACAACAATTGCCATTTGGAAGAGTTGATAACCTCCACTGTAGCTACAACGGTATTGGGGGCGTTATCGTGAAGAAGGATGACAGTTTTTAGGACTAACCCGGGGCACATTTGTTTGAGCTTTTCTCTGAGATTTTTCAGAATTACTTCCGAATGGTACTTGGCAGTGACAATGTGACCTTTTGGCATAAAATGGGTTTTCACCAATATATATATTGTGTATATAGCTGCACATGGAAAGAGTGGAACATGAAAAGTCCGAATAATTTCTGTAATTAGGAATACGTTATAGGATTTGCTTTAAGTATACTAGGACTGGGCTCGTTATTTCACTTTTAATGTTTTTTTCACGTCAAATTGTTTTGAAGTATTCTCTGTTGCAATCAGTATCTAATTACAAGATTGCTTTCTTTCAATAACTTAAATTGTTTTTCTTTCAATTCTAAAAGCCGTCACTGCTGATAATATGCAGGAACTGGTATTGTTTTAAAATTTCAACTCAAACCACCAAAACTTCCACCACAGTGATTCCTTACGGAAAACAGTTTGGTCAATTTGTTATGTTTCATGCGAGCGAGGCAATAAAGGTTGTGATAACTCTAGAATACGGGAGTAGGATGGTTGTAAACCGAGAGTACAATTGTAATATCGTATGAGTACGAGAGAGTACGATAGTGGTAAAACGAGAATACAATCGTGATATCGCGAGAATACGAGAGAACGATATTGGTAAAACTAGAGAACGAGAGTGCGATGGTAGTAAAAAGAGAGTACAATAGTGATATCGCGAAAGAGGGAGATTACGATGGTGGTAAAACGAGAAAACAATCGTGATATCGCGAGAATACGAGAGAACGATAATGGTAAAACTAGAGAACGATAGTGCGGTGCGATGGTGGTAAAAAAAGTACAATCGTGATATCATGAAAGTAGGAGATTACGATGGTGGTAAAACGAGAGTACAATCGTGATATCGCGAGAGTACGATTCTGGTGAAACGAGAGTACAATCGTGATATCATGGTGGTGAACGAAAGTACAACGGTGATATTGTGAGTGTACTATGACGGTAACGCAAGGGTAAAAAAGGTCGATGACGAGAACCCTAGGGGTTATCTTGATATCGTCATCGTATCATCGCGATATCACCATCTTACTATTTTTTTTCATCATCGACAATTGTAGTCTCGCATTGTGTCGCACTCTTTGATACCAGACACAAGAGCTGTGATTTACAATCACCAATGAATAACATATTACAGCACAATAAAGGAACATCGAAAGATCGGAACCAAGATCATGCTGATATTCCAAGCCCTTATCTAGAATGGCGATAAAGGCCTTTTCGTGGTTACCTCTAATTTTTTCAAATTTTTCATGTATATGTATTCTATGTCTGCTCACATTTTTTATTGTAAATACCCCAAGTGTTCCTGTCTATGCTTTGTCAAAAGTGGACGGGGTAATTTACTATGACACAGAGTTTTGTACTTTTCGGCGTTATAGGTACGGGGTAAATAAGCTTGTGTTTGTACTTTCGATGTCCAATCCTGTATTGGTATGACGGGTAAATGATTATTTGTGGCTCAATCTGCAGGGATTATCTCCCCTTCTTTAATTGTATTTATTTGCTATATTTTATTTGGTACTATCTATACCAGATTGTATAACAGGGTTTCGTTTCGTTTGTCGGGCCCGCTTGCCGTGAGCGAGACATAGTTGTCACTATGACAAGTCGGTGTGTGTGCGTTAGTTCGTTAGTTAGTCCATCCGTCCATCCGAATTTATCCGGACAATTACTCCTACATTTATTGACGGATTTCAAATAACTTGGCACAATCATTCTCCATCATGAGTAGATATGCCTTTTGAAAGATTTTTTGGATAGCTTCAAGTTCAAGGTCAAGCTGAAGGTCAAACACTAAAATTTTGCTTGTCCGGAGCATGATGCATACAAAACTTTGCGGGCTCGACAGCATTTGTCCTGGGACAACCATCTAGTTATGTATATTTTATTTACATGACATAGTGGTATTCTCAAAATATTTAATTTTGGAGAAAAGTCCAAAGGTTTATAGAGTTATCCACAGTTGAAATTAATTGAGAAATAAAGTAAAATGAGAAAACAAGGTCTTATTTTGTCAAATAGGTATTTTTTGCTTCAATTTCTGATGATTGATCAGCAAAGGATGTAGTTGTGAAAGAAGCAAGATACATTTCGTTATCCCAATTTTCAAGGTCATGGGTCAAGGTTAAGACTCAAAGTGGGCGTTGTTGTCATAGTATGGACTCATTACCTAGAACCTTTATTTCCATGCATTTTTTCAATAACTCGAGAGGTAATGAACCTAGATGTATGTGATTATGGCTCAAAAACCAAGGTCACATTTCAGGTTAAAGTTGAAAAAATGACCTGAATTATCTGGACTGGACATATTTAATTCACATTCAAAAGTCAATCATAATGGAAATTCAACTGTTCATTTTTAGCTCCATTGTTTATTGAAATCGACAATAAAGCATAAGAAGTTTAGCCAAGACTCATTATTTAGTTTAGTTTAAATCTTGGCACATTAAGACATAGGATCGTTTAACCCTTACGGTCTTTCTATATGTCTGGTTAAATGAACCCGATGCCTTTTCTATTCCTTCATAGCTTTTTTGAAAATGCAAGCCTATATATAGAATGTAGGTAACTGTTAGCAATAGATATTTGTTGAGAATCATCTTTAAGATCACGGTCATACTTTAAGCCTTATCCTTTTCACGTATTCTCAAAATCATCCCAAAAACATATCTATTAAAGGAGGGGGGTAAAATTTAAAGGTCAATGTCACATTTGTAACGCATATCTTTGCAATCTGTCCAAAAAAACTTGTCATGGATAATTCGGTGTTTTTTTTTTCTTGTAATTGTTTTAGGTACCTTCCTGAAACATCAGATTGGTCATATATCCATGGTCAATGTTATACTTGAGGCTATATCATTGGAACTTTTTCACTAATGCTCTCATTTTGGCACTAATGCCCTTGTCCTGTGACCTTGATATTTGAGCAACATGAATATTTTTCTTGCTCACTTTGAGCTGAAATTATACTATCGTCAAGAATTCCTTCCAAATCATTTTGAAACGTAAGAAATTTCATCCCATTAATATCATTCTGATCACTTTTTGAACTTTGATCTTAGCATTTGATCTTGAGATTTTAACAAAGGGAATCCTTCTTTCTTTTCGTTGGCGGTCAAACTGAACAGTTGACTATATTTCCATTATAATAGACTATCAAATATAACACAATTCGTCTATTTCAGATAATAGAACTCATTTTTTCAAAATGACCTTGACCATTGACCTTGAAATTTAAGACAACGAAATTTATTTTAATTCTTGCACGACTATGACTTTTGCTGACTAATTTCAAGAAATTGCAGTAAAAACATGCATATTTAGTGTAGATAAGATTTTGTTTTCTTATTTTACAGTATTTATCAGTTTCAAGGGCAGGTAACTCTATAGCCCTTTGTAAAAAAATCAAAATTCAAATATTTTGAGAATGCATCTCTTATGTTATTGACTAATATATGAATTCAACATTTTTGATTTAAGTGTAACTCTGTTATACAATCTGGCAAATATGGTATGTATAAAAGTGAAAAAAATGGTGCAATTAAAAAAGGGGGAGATAATCCCTGCATATTGAGTCATATTGGGTTTCACAGTGAATTACCCAACCCACCTTTGATAAAGCATAGTAAAAAACTGGAGGTATTTAGGAAAAAAAATTGTCAGCAGACGTAGATATCAAAGTATATATGATAAGTTTTGAAAACCACGAAAAGGCCCTTATGGACACCCCTCCTTCGACTTTGGAAATTACTCTTTTGCGTATAATTTCAACAGCCTTTTAGTTACAATTTTGTATGAAATCACTATCCTTGGACCAACTTCTGCTTAAATGAATTTCACAAAACCATCTTGTGTTTGTATAGTACTTATAAACGCATCTAACCGCTCATAGCAAAATAGACAATCGATACTTCGTAAAACAAATGTATTTAGAAAGATGGTCGGGCGTAGTAAAGATCCATCAATTCCGGTTTTAAATGTTACTCTATTGAGCAGAACGATGACGAACTTAAAATTTAAAAAAAAATGGGAGAAGTTTCGACCAGTGTAGGTCTGCACAAATCTTTCCGTATGAACGTTTCCAACAGGGGCTTGCAATGGCTTGCGGAGACTGACAACGCCTGGTCGAGACTCCTCAACTTTTGCAAATTTATTGATGTTTAGCAGTCGTCCTCATCATGAGGCCGTGATCATAGAGCAGTGGTAGCGCGGATCCCGGGTTCGATCCAAAGCAGCTGCGAGTATTCTTTCCGACATTTTTCGTTAACCTAAGTGGCATGAGCAGCTGGAGGCTCGGAAAGGATGTAGTGGTAGTATTGATGTGAGAAATACAAGGAATCGGGGGTAGGTGTTCTAGCCGCCGCGATATGCCGGAAATACCCTAAAAAGTGGCGTTAAATCTCATTCAATCAATCAACCTATCTCATCATGAATAAATTTTCGAAACACCCCTCTTCAATTACTCCTTGATGTTGCTCTAGATCTTTTGTCCATTTTGCACATGTTTGTAATATATTCAAAAGCAGGATCGCATTCACGGTTGATTTTGATATCTCTCGTCTGTCATTCACAGAATGCATATCGCATTTTGCCTTAAATGCGAATCAGATAACATCCTCTTTACTTTAGAAATAATTTCTTTTCTTTCTTCTGTTTTATTGCTGTTATTATTTCATATATCTTTTATTATATATATTATATTTCTGTTTTATGGTATTCTTTTTCATAGCCTCTGAGTTTGCTTTCGTAGATCTTTGTTGAAAATAAGTTAGAACTGACAAATCGCAGCTGTTAATCAAAAGATAAATCGACCAATTGAATCATTCATTTGGGCCAGTAGTGAACTTTGTACTCCTTCATTGACCGACATTTTTTGCGACTAAATATCGTAACAAAAGTTTTATTCGAATGATTAACATTCTTAAATTTACTGAAAATATATAAGAACTTCTTTTTGCCAACAATTAAATTAAGAAGTTCGTAATTTCTATTTCACACCTTATGCCACTAAATATCTTATTATAGAAAGCATAATATAAAATATTAAATCATTAGATAGATAGATAGATTTTATTGACTTATACAATTACATGTATCTCGTCATACACAATAATTTAACAATTATACAATTTACTTTCGGTAGGAATGATAGATGAAAGATAGTAACTCTGATTTGCACGTTTGATTCACAATAGCTTTTATCATGATGGCTATATATATACCTATATACACACACACATACATATATACATATACACATACACATATATATGCACGTGTGTGTGTGCGCATACATATATCGTGGAGAGCAAAAAAGGTTGAAATATCTACTCAATACATATCTGTTGTTTTCAAACGTTCAGTATCAGAAATGAAATAAAACATATAAAATAAAAACAAAAGGACAAGTGTACTGAGCAGTAAAAGTGTATCGAATAAATACATCTTTAGTAATACTTAATAATTCAATATCACGTATTTAGTATAGTACTGCGTCGGTCGAATGCCATTTTTAAGTATTTACTAAGTCGTACTAGAGTTGTTCTGTGTGTACTATTTAAAAGTTGTATCAATTTGTAAGAAGTAGGGTTTTTGTAGAAGTAGGGTTTAAGGAATTTTGTTCTGATATCAGAAAATAAATTGCAAACGAAAACAAAGTGGAACTCGTCTTCTAATTGGCCTGATTGACAACATGGGCATATTCGTTCTGACCTAGGGATTCCATTATTTCCATATCTTCCGGTTTCTATTCTTAAGCTATGTGATGAGGTTCTAATTCTGGAAAGTTGTGTTCGATGTGCTTTAGGAATATTCTTTTCTAGATATAAACTTATTTCAAAAGAAGGCTTTATGAACTTATATAAAATAGAAAGTACACTACTTTTCTCGATATCGTTAAACCACTTCTGTAAATATATATCTTGAGCTCGTCTTTTAAATAACAACGTGAAACTTTTAAGATCGTAATTTGTGGGATTTTCCAATCATCTCCAAAACCATGGGAAAATAAGATTTCTTTTAATTTAGTGATCCAGTTAGTTTTGCCCTTTAAATCATCGATGAAAGAAGTATCGTAAATCGTTTTCAATAATATATTATCTGTTGACAATAATTTTGACCAATATTTTATTATTTGTACATATCTATTTATAAAAATAGGGTATCTACCCAATTCGCCGTATACCGTTGCATTAGAGCAACTTCTTTTAACTCCCAAAATGGCCTTACAAAATTTTGTATGCAGTCTCTCAAAATCTTTTGATTTAATGAAGCCCCAAACGGGACATCCATAATTTAAAAAGGAGCCAACAAAGCATCAAAAAGGTTTAAAGAGATGCGTGTGATAACTTGGTATTTATTGATATAACGTAAAAGAACATACATCGCTTATGATGCTTTTCCGATTAGATATTGATTATTAAGCTCGAAACTGCAAGTGTAATTAAAAATGACCCCTAAATAAGTAAGTCGTTGACGGTTTCTATTGGATCTCCATGGTAAGTCCATTTTTTCATTTTGTTTCAAACCACCGCTTTTTCTAAAAACAATTATTTTAGTTTTTTCTATATTGACCTTCATACCCCAAATTGAGAAATATTTGGAAAGATTATTAAGTCTTGTCTGGAGGTCATTTACGGAGTTACCAATAACGACCATGTCGACAGCAAATAACAAAATTATCAGACATACGTCATGATCATTTATCATGCTTATTTACTTGTTTGTTTGATAGCAAAATTAAGTTTGATTCCCCTGATGAATTGCGAAATTATCGAGTCAAAGTGAGTTTAGGCTGTTCTGCAATGAACACTTTTTATAAAAAAAATAGCCAGCCCATTGATATCCCCCAGACACATTTGCGCGCATGATATAATAGTAGTATGATAGAGACATGTTTACAGTGTTGAGGTGCAACTTTAATACTTTGAAATACCTGCTTTGACGTATAACCTTAACTTTAATGTTTTTCATCTCAAATGTGCGTCCTTCTACCGTGCCAAACAGCGCATTTGCAATACAATAATGACAAAAATATAAAAAATGACGATCATATTTAATTATCATAACAAAGAAATATATCATTTGGTAAAAACATACTTAGGCAAACTTGGTTTGTATTTTGAATGACGGAATGTTTTCAAAGAGTTGATATCTTGTTACAAATGCATTTTTCTTAAAATTAAGCGTTAGTAAGGACAAATTCAGGACGGATAAATTGATTGATTATACAGAGTTTAACACCACTTGCAACGTAATGGCATTATATCGTTCATGGTTGGAGCACCTGACCACATGTTCCTATATTTGGCCAAAAAGTGTTGATATTTAGTCAGTATGTTTGTCCAAATGATATTTATGACTAGATATTAGATCATTTTGGGTAAAAAACTATGTCACTATGTCATGCCTTTGAACAGCGTAGATGTTACATTTCCCCTTCAATTGTCTTAAACTTTAATATGACATTTTCAAGACAGGATTTTGACATAATCTTACCTTTGATGGAAAATTCGGCCGAAAGGCTGCTTGGTCATCTATGACCACTGACTTCTTAAAGCGCTCTCGGTTTTTGTAGTTTTTTGTTGTTGTTATTCACAATGTTTTAACTATTATGTAAAATTTGTCATTTCCATTTTTTTTAATTCGGGCCAGTCTAAAATCTGGCAATGGGTTGAGAAAGGCTTAAAACATTTATTTAAGGGGAAAGCTAATTGAAGTTTAAAAACAAAAAGTACTCACAGCACCTTACCAAAAGTAAGTATAAAATTCGTGCAGTTCTTAAATTTAAGATTTAAAATAATCTTTTCCTTTGTTTAAATGGCCAACTCCCTTAATACGATCAATCAACCCACTGTACTACATTCATTCTTCTAACCATTTCCTATTTTTTCAAAATATCATGCCTGTTCAAATTCAAAGGTTTTGCAGACGAAAATTTAAAGTGAATTTAGTTTGAAAAATAACCATTTAGTAGGGTAGAAAATATTGTGGAAAAAGAAGAAAGTGCTTGTTAAAAGCATTTTATACTTTTTCCACTTTATTATATCAAGTAACGTAAAAACAAGGTATTGTACGGGAAAGGATTAACTTTTAAAGATTATTATTTATATTCTGTAACCGGCGTCTGTTATCTGAAAAACCCATATCATTACGTCGAAGTACTGATAGCTTGAAATATTTTCAACAACTTAATATCTACACATCAAATATCATATAGCTATGGTTGAGTGTGAAATATGGTATCTAAAGCTTATCATTAAATAGTTTTGAAATAAACAACTAATAAATTTCCTTCTCTGTACCAGGATGTTCATATAACAAAGTTAGTAACCATATCTTTTATGCATTTTAGAGTTATATTAGTACCAACGATATCTATCTTCCTAACTCAATGATTAAGATAAAAAAAATGGGCTTTTAAATCTTAAGAGTTTAAATATGATTAAATATTTTTATAATCACATAATAATCATAGAAGCTTCAATGATTTTCCCCAAAATGTTTTATTTAAGAGATGAAGAGAATATTTTTTGTTTTCATGGAGGTATGAACCGAAAAACCTAATCACACTGTATGAATACGCGAAGCGGATTCATACAGTGTGTGATTAGGTTTTTCGGTTCATACCTCCATGAAAACAAAAAAATATTCTCTTCATCTCTTATAATTTAATAGCATCAAGCGAAAAAAACAAACTTTAACAAATTTTGATACCTTTTTGTATTGGACTATTTTGTGCTGAAGCATACGAAATAGCTGCGTGCTCAAAATTTTGTTCATGGAGTTATGAATAATCTTTTTCGACCGATCAGAACGCCCGTTTTTGATAGACGAAACTAAAGATTAAATTATAATCACCATGAACACCGAACTCAAATTAAACGAAAGTTAAGGGAGAATAATTAGGAAGAGAAATTAAAGAGAGAGAAAGATTGTCAATTAATGTGTCTAGACAGAACTGCCGGTTAAAGAGGTAAGATATCTGCATTGTGATTAAACAAGACTTGTCTTGTTTGATTATTTAGAAAAGAACCTTATATTTCAAATACATTTTATAAATTCTATTGTTACGCAGCAATACAATGCTTTTAACAACATTTTTGTTGGTGTTTTGTTTATGGACGGACGACCGGACATGCGAAAGCACGAATTGACAACATTTTTGTTATTGTTTTGTTTTGTATACGGACGGACGACCGGACATGCGAAACCACGAATTGACACCACGCCATGAAAATAGCCCACTGGCTTTTAGCCCGTGGAGCTAAAAATCACACAAATCCAATGAATAATTTTAGAGAAGAGTTTTAACATAACAATTTAGGATAATTTAGCGCCTATAAGCCCCCCCCCCTCCAAAACCCGCTAAATCAATTTATATTATACTATCTAATTAGTGGGAGTGCGTCACTTCTCTTTCTGGAACTCAAAATACATGTTATTTACTAACCGCGGCTGTCAATTAAATAATCAGTCGACCAATGAATCCATTCATTTAGACTTGAAAAGAGTTTTGAATTCCAACATTGGCCGCCATTTTTGTGAACTTTTTTGATTGTCTGGAGACGTAGACGTTTAAGTCGCCAACCAACCATTTTACTATTTCATGCTATTAGCCATAAATTTTGTTAAAATTGAAGCGGAACTTCCTGTTGGAGTCGATGCGATTGATCAATTGACAGACCCCTGGCAACGCTAGCAATCCTCCAACTGGGGTTATGAGCGACAGAATTCAATATGTAAAATAGTCAGAGTCATTAAGAAGTGCAAATATCTTGTTGATGATTTTTAACTGGGAAACTAAAGCTTGAAAAAGCTCTAGTCGAATAAGCTCTTGATGCAATGTCTAGGGCGCCAAACTAACGGAAGTCTTGAACAAAAATGTCAAAGTTTAAAGTCACTTTCCGGTCTTAATCAATTGGTCAATCCTTTTTTTTTTCTCTCCTTCTTTCTTTTTTAACAGCGACGACCCGCAAATTATTATACTTTCAGATCAATATATGCTCTCAGGATTAACATTACACCCAATAATGATGGCCCTCTTGTTCTGTTTTTAATGCACTATTTCTACATTTGATGAGCTTAAAAAATTATTAGGTAAAGTATGGTTGGAAAAGAGAAAAAATATTCGGAATAGCATGATCTCCTTTTCTCAATGTTTTTCGTTTGTTTTCAAACTACACAGTACTGTCATTATATCTACATGCAATCTCAAACTTTTGTTTTACTTTGACCAATTATGAGATTTGTGGTAAGCTGAATTTCTTTGATGTGTTTTCCCTTTGTAAAAGAAGTTTCGCCTTATATAACTTTTAGGTAAAGAAAAAACAAGAGTATATAAAGGGAAATAGTCATTTATTGGTATACTTTACCGTTTTCAGTTTTTGTCGCTCTTGCAGGGATCTGCCCAGAAATGAAATTCATGGGGACAAACTGGCCTTTGAACTTGAAAAAAGTTGACCATTCCAGAAAATACAGGACCCTACTAATAAACTTCCAATATTCTCCATAATCACAGGGTTTCCAGCCAGCATTAACAGTATTTGAGGGTTAGTAAGCGTTTTAGAATACTAGACTTTTATATGTTACTTTCCAATCACTAATTCTAAAATTCCAAGATGTGTAGATAACCACTCATTTACTATCTACCTGTTTACTGCCTACACATTTCCAATTGCAATTTTCAAATTTCAGAAAACACAATAGTAGTCTCAGGTATAAATGTGTCTAAGTTGGTGATTGATTTACATTTCTAGTCGAACTTCAACCAGTTATATTTGACTAGCTGTGTGTATCAAAATTGCGCTTTTCTTTATTGATCTGGTCGGAAAATTTGTCTAATTCGTGTTTCATGAAAATTCTCGAGATTAGATTTCCTGAGCATATGCCACCTCGGAGGAACTCAGCCTGGGATCAGGAAAACCTACGTCATCATTTATCTTTGCTGTTATTGTCGAAGACACACTTAAACCATCGAAAATAGCCTTAGGTTACTTTTTAGTGTTCCGTCGCTAACACGGTTTGGTACCCGGAGCAATTGATTTCAAATAATTTCTAATAATCCAACACAGAATTACAAAGTGTAACGCGGGGAACCATACTGATTTATTTTGGATTAAGCCAAATCGTTACTAGAATGTCATGGAAGTAGGATTCTCGACAACGTTGTGTTTTAAATCATATTCATGGCCGTTCTCTCGGGTAAATGCATTTTTTTCTGTGCCATCTCCTTAGATGTTACTCCTTAGCGCCAATGGCGCGTCCTTGACTCGTTACCATTTTCAGCAGAAACAAGTTTACGGCCTTTTATTCTTTTTTGAAGTATATTCGTTTAAAATGTTTTGAAATCGAGTTTCTAAAGAGGTATATAAATCGTGATGTTGTATTTGGTATGTTTAATGTCTCTATGGTGATATTTATAACCCCCTTATCCAGTCATTTTTTTATCTTGCAAAAAACAAAAAACAACATGAGTTACATTGAACAAACCATTTTCCTTAGCTCCTATTCCAGCCTTTGC
The DNA here is from genome assembly GCA_946902895.1 of Fragum fragum. Lineage (NCBI taxonomy): Eukaryota > Metazoa > Mollusca > Bivalvia > Cardiida > Cardiidae > Fragum > Fragum fragum. Next base: position 26,333,522 of record OX336377.1, on the reverse strand, counting down.
AAACGGCAAATTATTTCTTGTATGTATCAATTTCCGCATTTCTGTCATTTGATGTCATTTGATGTCGTCACGACGATATCAACTACTAGGAACACTCGTATCTTGTATTTGGCACCTTTGCATCGCTTCTTGGCATCAAACAAACTAACCATATGTAACCCCCAGGCGTAAATGATACGTCATGGGACCATAGATAAAACAACGATAATTTATCAGGGTGACAGCCTATGTCATTTAGCATGGATATTTCAAATTGGCCATTTATAGCAGGATCTGTGGTAAAAAAACACAACAAAATACGACGAATTTATTACACAATTTGTTGAAATGACTACTTCATCTGGCAAATGGCCTGCTGCAGCCTTTGGACTCTAAACAGTTCGACACATTTTTCATAACAACAATTTTAGCCGTCACAGTTCTTAGATCTCAGTTTTGTCAGCTGCTTCGCATAGTACATAGGGACAATTACAAAAAAACTATTTTAGTTACCAGATGGGCTAGTGTTTGCAGAGCCAATTGCTCTCCTATGGTATAATCATTATGAAAATTTGGTGTGGGACAAACAGTTTTTAAACTACTGCTCTCAGAAAACGGTAAGGGCCCGGGAGCAGGAAATTAAGACGAACAACAATCAATTATTCTTACGATTCAAGAATATCGTTAAATGTATTGCATTTGCTTGTTCGTCTCATAGTTACTTTTAAACAAGCAAGTCTTAGAACATCGTCTGCAACATATTTGAAACTGGTTCTGTCCAAACTTTTCTCGTCTGGTAATGGGTTGAATAGAGCTTTAAGAGAGGAACATGGCGTGGGAAAAAAGGTTAGCAATAGAATCTCTGGAATATTATTGAAACTTTCACATGAAGCCAGATTATAAAAATAAATACAAGGAATATACAGACAGCACGTTCATGAGATTTTAAAAAAACCCTATATCAGGGTAGAAAAACTAACCAAAAGAGGACCATGATGGTCCTTTATCGTATGATAGCTCAAGGCTTATGATTTATACGAAATATGAAAGCTCTACGCCTAATTATTTTGGGAAAAAAAGATTTTTAAAGATTTTCTCCTTTAAGCCAAGGTACATATTTGATCCCACAATATGGCGCTAAATCCCAGAGTACGTTAATTCTTTGAAATTTTTTGGTAGAGGTATAATAGGTATTGCTACATGCAAAATATCAACGCTCTAGGCGTAATGGTTTTGGACAAAAATAATCTTCTTTATTCCTATCTCAAATCAAGGATTGCATAGAAAAGGGCGTATTTTCAGAGTATGGCAATTCTTTGAAATAGTTTGACAAATTCATACACACTAAATATCAAGGCTCTTTGCCTGCCATATCGTCTAGGAGAAGATTTTCAAAGATTTCATTTTAGTCTTATCTAAAATCAGGGTTCGAAAAGAAAATGGTTAATTTTAGAAATAGGTACTTCTTTAAAGAATTTTCCTAGTGGGTCATTTGATGATGATTTATATCAAATATAAAAGTGCTTATGGTTTTGAAGATTTTCAAAGATTTCCTTCTTTCATCTTATGTAAAATCATGGATCTAACAGAAAAGGGCTAAATTTCAGAGTACTGCAATTCTTTGAAGAATTTGGCTAGAGGTTCATTTATGGTTTTAGAGAAGAAGATTTTCAAAGATTTCCTTCTTAATTCCTTTTTAAAAAATTGGATCGCACAGGAATTGGCTATTTTTCAGAGTAATTTTACGCTTTGAAGTATTTTGTAGAGGGTCAAAAGATGATTAAATATACCAATTAAAAAATCTCTAAGCCTTATAGTTTGAGGATAAAAGATATCTTTGTGTAAATTTTTTCACTTTGTTGCCATTAAAACCAAAGTGTACCATGGATTTCAATTCTTTGAAGTATTTTGAAAAAGCATTGCATAAGGATCATTTCTGTGAAGTTTGGTTGAATTTCAATTATAAGTGTAGAAGGAGAAGATTTTTTTATTAATTGTGAATGGACGGACGGACATCGGACGATGACCGATCACAATAGCTCATCCACTTCGTGCGTAGTTGAGCTAAAGATAAGATTGAATGCATTACAGAGATAAACTCTGTCTGTTTATATAATTATATATATATCTTTTTAGCAAAAACCTGCATTATTCAACTGTGAATCTTTGAAGTGAATGTCACATCTTAGTCCTTAACATGACAAAACATCGGCTGAATTCTTGAAAATTAAACTCATAGTTTACTGACAATGCTTATATTTATTCAGCAACTTATATTAACTGATGGCTGGTTTGTAGGGTTCAATTCATTACACAAGGTTACGGTCGAATATCAAGGCCATTTTCGTAAAAAAAAAACTATTTTCGAGGAAGTGGAGATAATAGTTCAAAACATATGGAAACTAATCTTAGTGACTTTTAAATAACATTTCATGATATAAGTCTGATAAGCCCCTCCTGCAAAGCTCCCTTTTTTCATAAATCAAAAATTTACGAACAAGTTTTGAAAAGGGTCAAGGAGTATTTCTGCAAAATTTGGTCCAAATGATTAAGGAGGAGAAAATGTTTAACCAAAATGTTGACGACAGACGACGCACGACGGACATTGAGTGGTCCTAAAAGCTCCCCTTGAACACCTTGTGCACAGGTGATCACACTCATTTAAATCATCTCTACAAAACCACTATCTATTCGTTGCGTAGATCATTAGAGATGATATTTACCATGGAATTTCCGTGCTTTCATGATAAAGCGAATGCGTTATAAAACTGAATTGAAACGATATAAACGTAATGGTGGCGTCAAACTTCTGTCACTTGAAACCCTAAATGTCACAAATGGACATCTTGAAGGGTCAAAGAGTAGAGGAGAAAATATTTCTGCCTAGTTTTCTGCACAAACTATCCTTCAGTTGAGAAACGGAATGGTCCAACGGCCCTAGATAGACAAAACATTCGGGTCCAAAGCGATCGTCTCTCAATCTCGGAGGCCACAAGGTTTTTATTATTTTGGCTTATTGATTTGGATTAATTCCTTATTGTTATGTAGGGTACTTGGTATATAACTTTATTTCTATTTGTATTTTAAATGAAATTTGTGAATGAAGAACTGAAAATTGGTTTCACTTCAATGTTTTCTTAAGAACTACAAATGCTACTTAACTAGATAGGCGACACCTGAAGGGTGTCACGGGAGAGAAATGAGAGAAGATTAATTGAATTCATTATTCATATATCAGAACGAAAGCAGTTTGTAATTGTTGACATTCTAAATTCGAACTTCATCACGCCATATCATTTGAAATGGAATGGATTGCAACCTTAATTACAACAAGCAATATCTTTCCTTTTTCTACAAGTTATTCTAATAATTTCTTTACTTCAGTTTACCAATGTAGGAGTGGATAAGGCAATTCGTATCCAAACAGGAGGCTCAAAAGGCCTGTGTCACTCCAATGGCTGAAATATGTCTATCAACAGAATGTAGTTTACAATACAAAACGACCATTTTTGAAGAGGGCGATTTCCTTAATCATTGCTAGGGCTAATTTTCAAGTCAGGAGCAACCATTTGAAATTCTATGGTAGAGGATCATTAGGTGATGTCACATGCCAAATATTAAAGCTCTAGGCCTCCCGGTTTGGGATTAGGAGATTTTTCAAGACTTCCTTCCTTATATCTTTTTAATATATGTATGGCACAATTTAGGGCTTATTGTAAAGTAAGAGCAATATTTTGAAGTATTTTGGTAGACGACCATTAGGCCATGTCACCATGGCTGCCATTTATGTGAAGCATTATTGTCGATTTGGCAACTTAAACGACATAACTACAACTTAGGTCACCGAACAACCATTCTATCTATCTGTTTACAAGTTACTGACCATAACTTTTGCAAAATGAGGCTGTTTTAAATCCAAGTGAAACTTTCTTTCGGAGCTCGGTTGGCCTTGTTGAGGAACTGTCAATTAGGATAAATGACAGTCATAAACCCAAATCGTCCTTCCGGTTTGGGAAAAGAATATTTTTCAAGACTTCCTTCTTTATTTCTTTGTAATCTAAGAGTGGTATAATAAAGGGCTAATATTCAAGTATGGCAATATTTTGATGTATTTCAGTAAGGGAGCTTTAGGCTATGTCACAAAGCCGTAGGACATTTAGTTGAGGAACAGGAGATTTTTAAAGGCTTTCTTTCTTTATTTCCTTGTAAAACAGGGATGGCACAATATAGGGCTGATTTTCCAGTAAGAGCTAGATTTTGAAGTATTTGGAAAGAGGGCCATTATGCCATGTTCCATGCTAAATATCAAAGCTCTAGGCCTTTTTGGTTTGGAGTAGAAGATTTTTCAAGATTTCCTTTTTTATTTCTATGTAAAATTGACGATCACACAATATAGGCAAGGGAAAAGACTTACAATTTTAATTTAAGGGCCCAGATAACAAAATATTTAATATTTAACATTAGTGTAATGGGCATTTCACTAAACATTCATGGGACCAGCCCAAAAGTAAGCGGCCATGGGCAACTGGGCCCCAGTTAGTCTTTTTCCCTGATAAAAGAGCAGTTATTTGAAGGTTTTTGGTAGAGGGTCATTAGGCAATGTCACATGCCAATTACAAAGCTCAACGCCTTTCTATTTGGGAGGAGAAGATGTTTTTAAGATTTTCTCTCTTTTGCCATGGCTATCCCGAGTTCTTCAAGGATTATTATTAATATTTGAAGTAATCTGAAAGAGGACCATCTAGGGAACAATCCTGTAAAGTTTGGTTGAGATCTGACCAGGAGTTTATGAGAAGATATGTTAAGAAAAAGTTAAAGGAGTAAGGGAAAAGGGCATTGATGGATTCAAAGACACACAACAGACACTTTACAATGACAATAGCTTGCTTTGCTCAGGCCTTTGGAGCTAAAAACTGTTCCAAAAGGCCAGTTGATTATATAGATTTAATCCAAAACCATCATCATATCAGGATAAGTAAGATTGATTAATTGTTTTCATGAGGTTTAAAGCCTCTTGAACAGTATTTCAGAGGTACGTTCTTCTCATTGAGATACTTAAGATTCTTATTTAGATTTTAAAGATAAAGCATTCAAATTTATTTAGATTAACCTTTGTCATGCTGAAGCCCAGAATGTTTCGGTTTAGGCAGGAGGTGTAGACCAAGATCAACCTACACAAAAGTGCAGTCTGATCTTGGTCTACACTTCCCGTTTGTACTTTTCCTGTAAGAGTTGTTTATAAAATTGATTTCTAAAAGAAATATTGATTTATGAACCACAAGTTTTGTCAGTGCTTACAGCCCTTTGATTGTACAACAATTCAGTAAGGTTATTTATACAGCATGACAAGGGTTAAGAATTTAAATGAGGAATTAAAGCACACTTAGCATTGGCTTTAACAAGTAGACTTGGAGACGTCAAATGTTTTCATTCAAAATAACAAAAACTGTACCTGAGAGAGCTTCAAAAATTTTATGTAGCGAGATTTTTCATCTGGATGAAAAGATCACACCTCAGTTATATCACAGATGCTGGTGAACCAAACATGGATTCTTGTCATTTACCATACCTGGATTCAATCTGAGCCACCACATGCTCATACCACTTAGGGGCACTATTTATCATTTACCCACTGGTAAGAGTGTTTTGCAGGATGACTTTTGTCATAATATGTCAGAAAGAATGTTTGCTGAAATGGGGTTCGAATTCATGATCCCAGCATTATGAGTTAACCAGCAGGACCAGTAAGAGAAGTTAACAAGATAGTTTTCTGTGATGGAGTGAGAAAAATTCCTCAAACAATTTTGGAAAGATCACTTGATGACAAATAATCTGTGAAATTTCGCCCCCAATCTATTTATAATTCCATGATAATAATGGAACTTCAATTTAAAAAAGATTAAAGTAAACAAACATGCGGGTTGGCAGACACACTTGTGACCAAGATTAGCCTCAGCCTCCAATGAATTGACTGAATAGTTTCAAAGGAAAAAGAATACACCCATTCCCCCATTTAGTTTTTCTTATGCCATTCAAAAGAGTTCAAGAAAACAATGTGGAAAATGTAGAAAATGCTTGTTAGGGGTAATTTCTTCATTTTCTACATCGTTTTCTATAATCGGAAATACACAGATATTTGAAATTCTGTCAATTTTACATTGGCGTCATCTTTAATTTTGGACCGAGTCTGAACTTATTGTCTGGTAGTAGGTTTAACCCATTCCCACAGTGGCACTTTTTGACGCTCCTCGTCAAAAAGCTTTGGAAAATATGGTGCACAGTGAAGTAATTACTTATGTGTAATTTCTAATTTTCTACTATATCAGACAAATATTTTTAAAATTTCATCAGCTTTAAAATGTTGTCTGCAACTTCTTTGAATTTGGACCAGTTTAAAATTTTGTCATCTGCTCAAGGGTTAAGGCCCCAGGGAGCTTTTCTTTTGCACCCTGTATATTCTCATAAAGTCAAACCTTTTCTTCTTTTTTCCTTAAATTCTAGGACGCTTTTGTTTTTTAAAGAAAAACATTCGGGAAAACATTGTGTAAAATGAAGAAATTGCTTGTACAAGTAATTTCTTCATTTTACACAATGTTTTCTACCAAGTAAGTGGAAAAAATCTGAAATTGCATAAACTTTAAATTGTCGTCTGATACTCCTTTCAATTTGGACCAGTCTAAATTTTTTTCTGTCTGGGAATGGGTTAAGTAAAGAAAAATGTTTGTCAAATTCATTAGGGGATCCACTGCTAAGGAGGGAACATGTATAAGGAGGAATACAAATAAATAAATGCCATAATTTTCCCATGCAGCTACAGACCAACAGTGATTATATGTGTCTGCAGTAACATAATGCAGATGATACAGATTTATAGTTGAAAAGGCAAGAACACATACTCAGTGACTGAAGGATGTTAACCCATTCACACATGATAAGATTTAAGACCACTCCAAATTCAAAGAAGTTGCAGACAACAATTTTAAGTTGCTGAAATCCTTAAAATCTTAGTCTTTTAGGGTAGAAAACATTGTGGATGATGAAGAAATTGTTTGTAACAAGCAATTTCTTCATTTTCCACAATTGTTTTCCAAAGCTTTCAAATTGAGGGGCATTTAAAAGCGTCACTGTGTGGGAATGTGTTAATTGGTTATAACTTATAACAGCAATTACCAATATTGTGATTTTAAAGGATTTTTTTTGAAAACAAGTGACAATTTATGCCCTGTGAAGTATACAATAAATTCAATGTCTAGAAAGACTTTAATTTTATGGAATCATAGTTGAAATAATTGGGTATAAGCTGCCTGATGAGATATGAATGATAAGTTGTAATGACTTGCTTTTCAGAAAATCTTAAAGTTAAAAAAAAAGTGTTGGTATTTTTGCACTTCCTAAATTAACCTTTGCAGCAGCGGCATAATGCATCAAATAACTGGTAAACTGAATAACTAGAGAAAGCAAGATGTGCTTGTGAAACACTATGACCAATAACAGTGTTTTTTGGAAATGAGACCTTGATAAGTGACTTTGATGACCTTAACCTTGGTTATCTGTGTATAATGTGTATCAATGAGATCTATCATCATGCCAAATATGAGTACTGAATCTTGAAAAGGCTTGAAATTGTAAATATTAAGTTTTTTAAAAAGCTATTGCAGAAGTTTGACCTTGACAAAAGACCTTGACCTTTTTGCATGACTTGAACCATGGAATCTGCGAATGCATATCAATTTATTGTATCACTCAGTGTAAAACTAGAATATATGCGATCCTGGTGCAAGATCATTGCAACCAGGACATTAATCAATCACTTCTATTCACCAAATGATATATTTGTGAAACTTTTGAATATTAAATTCATTGCAATTATACCAGCTGCAATCACTGTCATTCATTCTTTATAGTTTATTTTCTTCAATAAAGTATCAGATTTTTTGTAAATTCAAAATCATGTGGGACCACCAGACAATTTGTCCCTTTTTGCACCAGCAATTTATAACGTCTGGGGAGGGAATCGAACCCCCATACATGATTTTGAATAAGAATATAAACTTTATTTGGCTCTGATTGCTTCAATATTTAGCAACATCAGCTAAACCCATAACCAGGCGGCTAAATCTAGACTTGTCCAAATTGAAAGGACTTTCAGATGAGAAATTAAAGTTCATGAAATTTATAATTTTTTCAACTTTCTGGGTAGAAAACATTGTGGAAAATGAAGAAATTGCTTGTGACAAGCAAATTTTTCATTTCACACTATATTTAACTTTTCCCATTCTTTTTTCTTGAGGATAATCTAAAAGCCTCCTTTTGTGGGAATGGGTTAATCCATTTTGAACAAACTAAAAGTGATCGATAATGTAAGAAAATTATTACACTTATCAGTGCTCTCAATAAGAAATAGGTTCAGGAATTCTTAAAGTTCCAAGTTTCAATTTCAGGAAGTTTTCACAAAATCAAAAAATTGTTCTTGTACCCTACCCTCCTCTCCTCCTTTAAAAATAATGATATGAAAATAGAAAAAGCCTGCAGTACATTATTTTCAAACCTTTTCTTATAGTCCTTCAATCTTTATGTCCACTTGAATGGAATTATAACAAATGGGCCATTGGCACTAAAGAGCTCACTTGAGTGGATGACTATGGAAGTAAATAGCACAAGAGACATTATTTGTGCCAAAAGTAAACTTTTATTGTATCTTGTCTATAAAATCAAAAACAAACATTCTTACAAAGTTTCAAGGTATTTTTTGCAAGAAAAGTAGCAAGTAAATTAGAAAGAAGATTTCTTTATGTTAGACCTTGTGACCTATTTGTGACCCCATGTCGATTGTTCAGCACGAAATTGTTGTAACTGCCTATTTGTTTATAGGCAGTTACAACTGTTTTCCGCTAAACCATCAATCAGGGCTCGAATTTCAGCTCGCATACTCAGGTTTTTCCATTGGCATAAGAATTTGGGAGTCATTTGACCCCTATGCATTCAGAACACGGGGTCTTTTCTCCAATTTAGGGGGTCAAATCTGAAAGACTGCTAGAGACTACAGGAATTTAGAAAATAACAAAGGAGACACAAAAGACGAAAGTTCATACAGCCAGGAGTGAAAGGTTTAGTGGGGTTTTTTTTGGGTTTTTTTTCGTTTTAATACACGGGTCACACAGCATTTCACCATCGGCAAATTTAAGCCAACTGAAGGTATTTAACCATTTCTGACTGAAAGACCTCCGGGTCTTTTTTGAAGACGGGGGTTTCACCATCAGACTCGCTACCACATCTCTCTTTGGTAGTCTGATCGCCATGACGAGTAGTCGGATAAACGATATGTTTTATCACCGGAAATCGAGTCTTAATTTGATAAAAATCACTATAACCCGACTACATATTTTATCTGTCAACTAAAAACAAAACAGGATAATGCTATAAATAAATGTTGGAAACCCAAATTACCGACAGTCGCTAATTTGATTGATTGTCGTAACTCGATTCTAAAAGATTTATTTCAACATTTTGGCCTTACCGACGATACTATTCACAAAGAATAAGGTTTTAAAACTTGCGTCATTTATGACGCACAGGTAAAATTTTATGTGTCATTTGTTTTGAAATTGCGACAATGACACTCGAATTTTGCGTCATGAAAAACCATGCATACTCGCAATTTGCGAGCTAAAGATAAAGAATGCAAGTGATTTTTTCTGCAACTCGATTATTTTTTGCAAGTGAAATAAATCAGCAGAAAAAGATGTAATATTATTTTTACATTCTGTTTTTGCATTATGATTATCGAGTTTCGTGCCTTCAGATCTTGTTTTGTTTACATTTTTTCCTAAACAGGAAGTCTAGATATGACATTATTTCCCGGATCAGAATACCGGTAAACTCAAGTAGACTATAGTCATTTGTTAACTCATCAATTATTAAAAATAAAATACAAAGAAAAGAGTCAATTAACATTTCTAAATGTTTTTAAAGAATGGAAAAAATGTCATTGGTCACTGACCAAACCTGAAACAAAGATCTGTGATCACATTATCAACTCCCGCAAGATACCGGCAACAATGTCCGGTATTTTAGTGTTAGCTTCCGAGGTTTATGTTTTGTGTAACTTTTATCATCTGCATGTCTAAATGAATAAGTTCGAAGTCTAAAAAAGGCCTTCAAATAAATAAGTTTGCAATCCTCCACCCAGTCAAATATTCTAACAAGTCAACCTCCATGGCTAGTGAAAAGAATGCATTACGTAAACGGATGCTTCTCTGAGATCTAAATATCGATCTCGATCAGAAAAGTAAATTTTCAAGATGTCGTGTTCACCAATCGCTCTCTCCATATCAGGGCTCTGCAGAGTGGGCGACTCAGGCGAAAAAGTCGCCTGGTTTCATAAAACTTCGCCTGATTTGCTGATCAAAGCGAAGTCGAAGTCGCCTGGAATTTTCGGGAAGTCGCCTGGATACGATAGGTGATAACCTAATCTGGCCAAGCGGGTATAAAAGTAGGGGACAGTGTGCAATTATACAACTGTCGGTCGGAAGCCCTTTGATGGTAATTCAAGCTTGTATTGATAGTCGCGAGGCCAGCAGATTATCAGAAAGAGGGGTATGTTCTGGCAGCTAATAGTCAACATGCTTGCTTCATTCACACCTACGCTGATATGTTTCGGCAATGCTTTGTATACTATCGGCACCAAAAAATCTTTATTTAAAAATCCTTTCCCTTCTTAAGTTTTAATTATTTCTGTAAATTAAGTTATCATCAGTCTACGAGATTTGTTGCTTACTTTCACATAATGAGATAATGGCCGACATTTACGGACGCCGTGTCATTTACCAGAAGTCAAAATTTTGTTAAAAATTTGAAATCTTGATGAAAAATAATTCTGCCGAAAATCTACGTACAGCAAAATCATTTTTCATTAGAATCCTTCAATTTGAGATCTGCTTTAATTGTAACAAGTGAAGAAAATTATGGCAAACAATTTAAAGGCTGCTACGATCTTTTCCTGAGATTCTTGTTATGATAAATTCTATCCAAAAACCAAATTTCACTTACTTGTGTTGGTAATAATTCCTTTAAATAACATGTAATCTTATAAAATGGACCAAATTATCCTGTGTTAACTTTAAACCACTGCATGTACAGAGTCTGGTTTTGTGTACTGAGCAGTAACCCTTACCCTTTACACACTATAACTGACTTAATCACAGAGGACCTTTTTTGACCAATTAATGACAATTTTTATCCATTTACGTGTTATCAGGTAAAGTGCACAGACTTTAACTCATTACCACACAATCCCCCATTTTGACATCTTGAAATGGTTTATATGGGAAACTGTGGGAAAAGGAGGAGATGATTGCAGCAAGCAATTTATCCTTTCCCCACATGTTTCTACCCTTTTTGGCACCTTCTTTCTTATTTAAGCTCACTGTGAAATGTCTTATTCAGCTTCTTTCAATTTGTACCAGTCTGAATTTTTTCTTCTGATAATGGTTTGATTAAATACATGTTGTTACAATAAAATCTTTTCTCATTTTCTGCTTCAAATAGGAACACTACTCATTTCATTCAGACCGCCTATACACTATTTTCATTTTTTTATTAGTTGACTTTTTTTTATCATATATGAATCTGTGATGAAATATTAAAAAGAAAATAAATTCAGAATCAAACTTTTGAATTCTCAAACCTAACAAAAGGAAAAAATACAAAAGTATTTGTTCACAGGAATAAGATCTTTATTGAGGACTGAAAGTGTAAGCAGTATTTTCTATGTTTATTGCATAATTCATAATATAAAATGCAACTACATTGTACTTGGTTGTAAAGCTATTTCATTTTCTGATAGAAATGAGGAATACAGTACGCGCAAAAACTTAATATTTAACGCGATCCACTTCTCCTGATAGTCTCACCACTTCTCCCCATTTTGAAAAACTTCTCCCAATCCTCAGACTAGTGAGAAGTGACTTCTCCCCAAATTCTGGGAGTCTGCAGAGCCCTGCATATGTTAGTAAGTTTTAACCTTTGTCATGCTTGATGAAATCCCTTTCATAATTGCATGAATTTAAAATCAAAGGGTTGAAAGTACTGGAAGATCAGCTGTAAGCAACCTCGTTTAATATGGAGTAGTCTTTAGTTGTGTTGTCTGGAAATAAATTCACGTTAAATCAACTCAGTTTTTCTTTGAAGTTTTTTTCACAATACAAGAATAACTAATTAAATAATATATGATTTAGGTATATAGGTAAACCTTTATGATAACTAATTACTAAAATTGCAAGTGAATTTGACTTTTTGCGAGCTGTTTCAAAAGCCACTTGCAAAAATTTCCGAGTCAAATTTTCTGGGAAATTCGAGGCCTGTCAGTGTATATATATATAGTCCATGTTCTAGCTGAAGTTGCCATCTTTTTGCTTCAATAGCTGATATCTTGGAATTGATAATCATTGAAAATAAATGAATAAAAAAAAAGAAAAAGAAAAAAAGCTAGTGAAATTAAGTCATTTTGTTTTTTTATTATCCTCTAAAACAGCACAGAAAGAAATCAATTTAGTTATACAGTAACATAATTATATAGTTTAAGTTATTATCCATTTTTCTCCAGGTTCAAGTTTAACTGTAATACTATAGTATTTAAACTGTGGCCCATTGTTTTAGAAAAAGACCCCTCAAAATCATGCTTGATGGGTCATGTGGCCCACTGACCTGAAAAACAAACTGAAGCTCTGAATATTGAATTTGACCAGGGTATCACAAGACAAACCTTCTGACAAAGTTTCAAGACATTGAGCAAAACTGTGGCCTATAGATTATTTTTTGCATTAATTTCTCTTTTCCCCACAATATTCCTTCTGCATAAGCACTATCATTTTCCAATTTTGGGTAGACACATTATTTTGGTAATCATTCTTCTTTAATTTAGGTCCAGATGCCCTTTAAGTCAAAGTCTGCTTATTGAGCGCACTGACTCGGAAGAAAAAAACTAACAGGGGCCCAGTTGCCAATGGCCCCTTAATTTTGGGCTGGACCCCTGAATTTTTGGAGAAAATGCCCATACCTATAATGTTAAATGTTGTATTTTTTGTAGCCTGGGCCCCCAATTTCCCTGTGACTTATTTTGATTTAGACAATCTTCCATTTATAACATGAAATCTTTCGATATTAAAAGTCGATAACAATGGCAGATGATGCAAGACATCATGCATAGCCGGATAACCAACTCCCCATCCTTAAGTAGGAAGTGGTAAACAAATTCATAGGATTATTGATTACTAGCTTGGTATTGAGAATACTTCAGTCACAAAACATCCACACTTTTCAAAGGGATAAAGCCATATCTTCCCCCAAAACTCACAACTTTTTCTTCCTCGGAGGGCAGATATGGCCTTAAGTTGGTAATATGAAAGAGAGGGCACGATGAGCAGCTTTTAAGACTACCAGGAGCTCAAGTGTCTGCAACTTAGCATTAACCCTTTCCTGTTTTTCAAAATTTTAGACTGTACTAAATTCAAAGGTTTTTCAGACAAATATTCAAAGTTGACTTTATTTGAAAAAATACCATTCTGTAGGGTAGAAAATAATGTGGTAGGAAATTGCTTGTTACAAGCAATTTCTTCTTTTTTCACAATGTTTTTTCAAAAATAAAAACACACAAAAAAAGGAAATTAACAGGAAAGGGTTAAAAGGGTTGTTTCACAACCCATTTATTCACAATTCTGATTTTTAACAACTTAGTCACAAATTTTCTCACGTTGTATTGTGTTAAGTTTTGACATATTACCACATATAACCACACAGGGGTTTTCTTACCTTTTCAAAACAGGGACCTGGGACCCATGATTTTGGGAAAAATAGCGCGTAAATCAGCCAAATTGGGAAATGTCAAAACATGTTGTCTCAGGTGGATTTTAACCCTTGTCATGCTGTATAAATAACCTTACTGGAATTCTGCAAATCAAAGAGCTGAAAGCACTAATAGAACTTACTGTTCAAAAATCAATATTTCTTTAAGAAATCAACTTCATAAACAACTCTGGCAGGAAAAGTACAAGCAGGTGATGTAGACTAAGATCAGCCTGCACATAAGTGCAGTCTGATCTTAGTCTACACCTCCTGCCAAAACCGGAATATTCCGGGTTCAGCATGACAAGGGTTAAGTACCATCTGACACATCTCAAGGTCAGTGAGGTTACCGAAACTGGGTTTCAATGATAAGTATTTGAAGGTTGTATTACAGCCTTAAAATACTTATCATTTAACCTATCACCACACAGTGACGATTTTTGAAGCCCTCAATTAAACAAATTTGAGTAAACCTTGTTAAGAATGGAGAAATTGCTTTTAACAAGCAATTTCTTCATTTTACACAATGATTTCTACCGAGAAAGTGAAAAAAATCAAATTTTTCTTCAACTTTGAATTGTTGTCTTCAACTTCCTTGAATTTGGACCGGTCCAAAATTTCGGGAAATGGGAATGGGTTAAACCCAGTTTGGTTATAAGGGGTATCATAAAATTTGACCATAAATATTTGATCGGACAATTAAGCTCATTCCCAAACAATGAAGCTTTTTGACAACCCTCGAGAGGAAGGTGTGAGAAATCATTGTGAAATGGGTGAATAGCTTGTGACAATTAATTTCTTTATTTTCTACAATGTTTCCCAAGACTTTTACAAAAAGATAAAGATTTTTAAAATGTCTTTAAACAAGAAATTGTTGTCTGCAACTTCTTTGAATTTGGATCAGTCTATCATTCCGTTGTAGACCGGGTTATACATGTAGGTTAAACCAGGGTTAAACAAGTGAAAGTGTATAACAATGTAATCTATGGTTGAAGGGAAAAAAACAATCAAAATGCAGTTACGAAATTTTGGTCCATGTTTTTGTCTTTAAAATTGGTAATTAAATCATTTTAATAAGGAAAGGTTGTAACTGAAAAGTCATTTCTATCATCCTCTATATCTTTTTGACCTCGAGAACAGTAGATGATCGAAATCGTAGGTGTCAACATGAATGCATTTTGCCAATCTCGATCGATGTCTGCTGTTACTAGTATTTGTTCCAAAAAATCAAAAGTATAAAGAAATTCAAATTTGAGGTTCATATTTTTCGTTCAAAAAATACCCTGAAAATTTTCTGAAGATTGTGGTTTGCTGCAAATTTAAAGTTCGGTCGTTCATAAACGAAAATACGGTATCGTAGAAGGTCGGAATCAAAATAAATTGGATTTATAACATAATATTTGATTATATCCTTTATACAGTTTTATAAGATTGACCAGTACACGCGAGGAAAGTGTGTCACTGTGAGAACACAACACAGTTGCCTAGACAGTCGGCCCCTTTTAAGTGAGTTGAACCTCGGAGAAATTTACAGAGTGGGCAAGGAATTATGCGATTTTTTTAGCTTAAATAATATTATATATTATCTCGGATATGATTTGATATTAAAAGTAAGTAATTAAAGCTAATTTTCTCGGAAGCTTTGAATTTTAATCCTTTAAATTTCATCTGGCTTTGTTTATAATGTACGCACGCTTACAATAGCCTAATCCAATTAGCGCATGGGCGAGTGACACAATCTCGTTGTCTGATAGATAAACAGCGGTCAATAAACAGTATCTGTGTGGTTTGTTTTGGGTTTTTTTAGAAGTATTAGAGAAATCGGCGAGCGTAACCAATATTATACAAACTCAAATGATGGCTCCCCATTTTACCAGTTTTCGGCAGCCGGAATTGGGGGAATTTCACTCATAATTCCGGGAATTTTTACCTGAAAATTGGGAAATTTTATACGTTTTTCCGATTGGGAAAGGGTCCGGTATTCGGCCCCAAAATCGGCGTAGGAAAATCCCTGCCACATTAGACAATTCTTGACTGAATCTGAAAAGGTTGAAGAAAAAAATTCAAAGATTTGCCAGATAGTGCACAAAACATCATGAGATGGAAAGAAATTGCTTGTTACAAGCTTTTTTTCCTTTCACAATGTTTTTAACTTTTAATTCTCAATATAGCACAAAAATCTTATTTGGTAATGGGTTGAAATATTGATAGAATTTAACGGGTTTAACCCATTACCTGACACCACAGCAAAATTACAGACTGGTCCAAATTGAAAGGAGTTGCAGACATCAATTTGAAGTTGATGTAATTTTAGATTTTTTCAACTTTCTAGGTACAAAATATTGCGCAAAATAAAATTACATCTTACAAGCAATTTTTTCATTTCAGGGATCATTTTTGGCCTCAAAATAGCGAGATTCTCTCATTTAAATTCAGAACTTCGTAATGCTATATCTCGATTGAACCAAATTCTCACATATCATTTTTTGGCAGACAAATTTTCCTCGCGGTCAGTCCATTCCAAACATAACAAAAAATCCCCATGATAAACTATTTTTACACTTGTTCCCTGCGTTGCATCTAAATATAAGAGCCAAGCAGACAACCATTTTCAAGATTCAGCCTGTTTAGAGTTTTTCCTTATCATAAGCAGAGACCATGATGCTGCGAACGGACGCATTGTTTTGACTTTGCCTTCAGTTGAATGTGAGGTTTCAGAAGATCTAAGTTTCTGAAAAAGACTAACAATGATGCAACTACTAATTTTTATACCCCGGAACCCCAAAATAGACGAAACTAGTCTAGTTAACGAAAAGTGGCTTGAGTTACATGGGAGGTTGTAGCTGCGATATCGTAGATTTCTTTCAGATTATGGCAGCTAGGGTGGTTGCACTTTGATACTGTGCAAAGTTCAAAAAATCAAAATGCAGTCATCATTGACTGTCCCTGTGGCATTTTTGTTTCTACATTTATTTATTTTTCTATATGTTCATGCACGTCTTGGTGTAGGATTTGTACGTGAACCAATGTAATTGTACGTGAATTATGTACTGCAGTACGTGAATGGGCACCCTGCAAGGGTAAACAGATGGAACCTTTTCTCTCATAAAAGTGCTGAACCAGAATGATCCCAGCATTTTACACAATGTTTTCCCAACTAATTTTCATTACTAGCAATTTCTTCATTATCCACAATGTTTTCCACCCTAATAGATGATGATTTCAATGGTTTCACAATTTTAAATTGTCATCCGCAACTTCTTTGACTTTTGACCGGCCTAAACAGTTCACCCTACTAAGAAGATTTAAAAAAATCTGCCATTCAAGAAAGGTGATTTAAAAATATGTCGGGGGCTGCCCCCCCGAACCCCTGCTTGCAACGAAAGTTATACCTAAACTATGACACCAAAAACACTTGTCTTTTACTCTAAATGACTTGCACTATAACAGTAAAAGAAAATAAATGTTTTCCACCCTAATAGATGATGATTTTAATGGTTTCACAATTTTAAATTGTCATCCGCAACTTCTTTGACTTTTGACCGGCCTAAACAGTTCACCCTACTAAGACGATTTAAAAAAAATCTGCCATTCAAGAAAGGTGATTTAAAAATATGTCAGCGGCTGCGTCCCCGAACCCCTGCTTGCAACAGAAATTATACCTAAACTATAACACCAAAATAACACTTGTCTTTTACTCTAAATGACTTGCACTATTAACAGTAAAAGATAAAAAAATGTCGGGGGCGGCGCCCCCGAACCCCTGCCTCCAATAGCACATAACAGGGCCCAATAATGGCAATGATTTTATAGTATACAATTTATTAACTCATTTCCACTCAATGACACTTTTACATGCGCCCATGAAATAATGCTTTGGAAAACATTCAGGAAAATGAAGAAACTGTCAAATGCAATTTCTTCATTATCCACAATATTTTATAGATCTACCCAAAAAGTAAAATCAATCCTAAATTCAATAAGTTTTAGATTGTCGTCTGCAATCCTTTCAATTTTGATAAGTCTAAAATTTTGTTGAGTGGGAATGGATTAAACAAATAGAGGTGGGATGGGGTGGCATGGTAGCTTTCAATATTTCATGATTGTGTAGTTGTATGCATTTTAGACTGAACTGTCGAAATTAAGGATCAGGTTTCTGGTTCTGAAATTTAGGATCAGGTTTCTGGTTTCTGTTGGAAGTATGTAGACAGTGTTGTGCCTAGGTCAGAATTTTTGGGGGACACAGGTGTCCCCCTACATTAATTTCAAGGGGACATTGGGAAATTTTGGGGGACAAACTAAAACAACTAATTCTTACCTGTTATTGATAAATAGTCTAATTTGAATAAAATTTTCTGTCCATGCTGGATTCTTTTGCAATAAAGTACACTATTTCCATAAGTTTTGTTATGGCTTCATCTTTTTCATTGAATGAGCGATCTATAGCAAGGGTCCCCTCATATTTCAAATGCAAAGCTACAACTGCACGTAATTTAGTTGGGGTCCTTGAGCGCATATTGGTACACCAAGTGTCTGTAGCAAATGGTTTGGATAATTTTGGTTTCGATTCCAAACAGGTCTCGCATTTCTGGCTGTCACACGATTCTCGCCGCTAAGGAAATTTTGACAACCAATTCATTTGGAAATTTCGTTCCTTCAATTTTTTGTCTCTGAGGGAGAAAGAGATGACTGGGACATTTCACTGTCTGCATCAGCAGATGTTGACACGGCTGGATCGCAGCCGTCTCCGTTGATTTAACATCGTCTGCTACCTTTCCACATTTTCCTGACATAAAGTCAGTCAAGCGCATCTGTCGTTTAGCCATTTTTAATTTTAGTAACAATTCTGAGACCGGTTCTCGTTAATTTATATCAAAATCGGCTGAATCCAGTGGCAAATTGTGGGTCACAGTCAAGTTTTTGTAGGTACGCGACCGGTTCATAATATTTTACGTAAAAATTTACAGAATCGAAAGGTAAATTTCGTGTCACAGTCAAGTCTTTTAGGGTGCACTTTGTACGTGTAATAATTTTTCAATGCGTAAATTATACTATCATAACAAATGTAAACGCCGATCGAGCAGGACTTTTTTCGTAGGCATTACGGAATATAAAAGATCACGGAAATTTGAGCGCGCCTGAAATCCCGCGATGGCTTAGATTTTAGGGGACATCGGGAATAAATTTGCGGGAATCCCGCGATGCCATGGCCTAGGCACAACACTGTGTAGATATATTACAGAATTGAGTGGAGACCCTTTTCTAAAGGTGTTTTAACCCTTTGTGTTCTAATCCTAGTTTTTATGTCCCTGTGATTTTATACATAAATAACATTGTTGGAAAAGCAGAAAATGGCTTGTAACAAGCAAATTCTTCTTTTCACACGATATTTCTCACCCTCTAGGTTGTTTTCTTTTCTAATTGCACTCTCTTTTACTTGTTGACAGGAATTTCTGTCAAATAAGAAATCTAAAATTTTGAAAAACAGGAAAGGGTTAAACTTAGTCGAAATTGGCCGAGGCCGAAAAACAAATTGTCAAGAAAAAAAAGGGAGACGAAAGTAAAATGCGTGGAAGCGAAAAGAAACTTCATACAATAAGTAAAAACGATCTTACAGGATCTCCTAAACCGGTTTTCTTATAGGGTCTATGATTTGAAATTGTGAACGTGGAGCATGGAACCGAGAAAACTTGAAACAGCACTCGCATTACTCGGCCGTATCGAATAGAATCAATCAGCCTTGGAAAACGAAGATTTAGCTGCTTCCTCGGCATGTTTAGAATGTTATTACATTGAATAAGTGCAAACATCTTACCAAATTTAGCGAAATAAATCCAGTTCCCCGGTTTTCAAAATTTGTCAATAGAATATGGCGGAACGCTAGCGTGACGTAATTTCGACCCGCCTTTTTGCATGCGCATTTACAAGGTCAGAGTATTTATACAGATTAAATCGGATGTAACTAATACACTCGATAATTTAAGGATATTCAGTATGTTATCTCTACCAAATATCTCTTTTTGAGTTTGTTTTTACTTTTTAATCAAGGATCTATTTTAACCTAATAACACACCCGACAACTTTATCCCATCCGGTATAGGTAAACTTGCCGAAGTCACTTTCAAACTTCAATATCTCAAAAATACGATTTTTCCCAGATACTACACATAGCTTGAGACCTAGATGGAGATCTGCTTTAGCGATCCAGGTCTATTTCAGGGGAAAACTTGCAGCAGATTTTGAGGTGCTCAAATCGCGGCTATATGCGGCAGATTAGCATGTTTTAGTCGTGTAGAACATTCGTTCGATTAACCGAACAAAAATTTGTTCAATTAATCTTCTCTCATTTCTCTATAAAAAAAAGTGAAAATGATGCAATCTTTTTTCTGAAATTGAAAGGTAGAGGACTTTATTATTCAATGTGTATCATCTAGTGGACTTCTCCCAAAAAAGTTCAAATTGTGTCCTTTGGGCAATATTTATAATAAAAAAAGTGAAAATGATGCAATCTTTTTTCTGAAATTGAAAGGTAGAGGACTTTATTATTCAATGTGTATCATCTAGTGGACTTCTCCCAAAAAAGTTCAAATTGTGTCCTTTGGGCAATATTTAGGATCTGCTCAGGCACACCCCATTTTATATAAAATCGTAAAAGAAAACCTCTGAAACCAGAGAGCAGAGAGCATTGATATTTGCTCTAAAGGAACCTCCGCAATGTTTGCTTACAATGGGCCCTTTTGGTCTTCTTAGGCACATAGAAACAAAGATGAAAACCTTCAAAATTCTTCTCATAAAACAGTATGCATTGGGCATTGATGTTCGGTAAAGATATTACATCTTCTAGTGGCCCTCTTCCAAGTTTGTTTATGAGATGCCCTGGGGTCATATTTGGCCTCCCCTTTAGCACACCCTATATTACATAAAAAATTGAGTTAAACCATTACCAAACGACAAAACTTTAGACTGGTGCAAATTGAAAGATATGGCAAAAGGCAATTTATACCTTCTGCAAATTGAAAATTATTTGCAACAAAGTATGTAAAACATCGCGAGAAAAATTTAATTGTTATTACAAGAAGTTTCCCCTTTTCTCACTTTATTCTTCAGTTAATTACCTGTGGTACATAAAAAATTGAGATTGTGATTGAATGAGTTGAAGGAAATGTTTGAAATTTATCCTCCAATACTAGAAAGCTTAGAACAGTCGTATGTTGTATGTTTGATCTCCTCGTTAACTTCTTCAAAGTGTTTAACGAATGCCTGATATAAATTCAGATGGAAATAGTAAAAGAGGCTTTTCAAAGACAAGAATGGATAGAGCATTGGTATTGTGTTTAAGCATAGATGCTAGTGTATCTCTTCTAATTTTGTTTTTATGATGCTAATAGGGATTATATGGGACCATCCAGAGAACGATTTAACTTAATAGAAACAAAAAGATTTTGCTTAATAACTTCTTATGACAAACCACTAGGCTTTAAGGTTTCATATAATGCATCGAGTACCAATAGATGACTTTCTACTAAATTGCCCTGTGTGTAATATTTCTAAGCTCTGAATCAGGTGATCGGCTAGGGGGAATATCCGTCTTGTTTCTTAACCCTTGTCATACGGAACCCTAATATTCCTGTTTTGTCAGCACAACCTGCGTGCCTTAGTTTTCTATGCAATTATTTTTCAAAAGAAATATCAACCTTATACTAGTGTTTACAGTGCTTTCAACTCTATGATATTACTGGACTTCAGAAAATGATTTTAATGCAGCAGGACAAGGGTGAAGGGCCATTAAAACAGAAATGTATAATAACCCATTACCAAACAACCCGTTTTTACGCCGCTTGATACAAACTTTCTGAAAGCACTGGAAAATGAAGTAATTGCTTCACTATCCACAATGATTTTACCCTAAATGACAATTGCTTAAAAAGTTCTACCAATTTGAAATTGACGTCTATAACTTCCTTCAAATTTGACCATTCTAAAGTTTTGTTGTTTGATATGGGTTAATGGGTTAAACTTTTAAAATTTAACAAGAATTTCAAATGCCAAGAGCTAGAGTCCTCAGATTTCATAGCCATAGGCCTATTTAGATTGAATTGCTACATGCCAGTTCATTTCTTATACGGAAACAAGCCATTCACTGAAACAATTTTCATGTCTTTCTTCTAGGGTAGAAAGCTGCTGGATCAACATCTAAGAGTTCCATATGCCTAGCCCGGCAGCAGCCATCCTTTTTTGGTCGTTAATGAGCAAGCACCTGTATATCACAGCCAGCCTTGCAGACAGAGGAGGTCTATCAACTTGTCTGGTTTTTCTTTTCCTTGTGTGTGTATGTGTTAGCATCATGGAAAAATCAAGCAACACCTTAGCCTAGATTACAACCTCCATTTGACACACTTTGTTTTAACCTATTACCAAACAGAAATTTCAGACTAGTCCAAATCGAAAGGAGTTGCAGACAACAATTTAAAGTATATGAAACTTTGGTGTTTTTTTTTTTTTTTTTTTTTTTTTTTCAATTTTCTAGGTAGAAAACATTGTAAACATTTTTATAAGTAGTGTCTTCATTTTACACAATGTATACCGATTGTTTTTCTTGAGAGGCAACAAAAAGGGTCATTGTATGGGAATGGGTTAAGATATGTTATTTATCCAATTCTAGAATAAGACCAGGCTATTTAGGTCACCTGAGCATAGTGCTCAAATGAGTCATTTGTTCTCGCTATGCATGGCCGCATTCTTCAATTCCTCGAAACATACCTTCTCGGCTTCTGAGCCAGTGGGTAGTGGGGCAATGTTGATGAAACTTGGCAGGTTGTCCTTGGGTGAAACTTATCTAGGTTATTCAAATGATTGAAATCCAACCCTAAATCTGACTATCATGGCAAATAAAAGGATGAAAATAGTGAAATCATCAAAAATCTCTAAATTAGAAGGCAAATATGTATGATTTGGCGTGCAGCACCTCTATCAAGTTTGTTCATTTTTCCGCCCACCCCAGTGCACACTATATTTTAGACTGAAACAAAGAAGCAAAACTTTTTATAAGCTTCTCCTCTGAAACTAAAGCATCGATATACATGTTTAGTAATTGGATAGCTATTAAAACATCCACAAAGTGTGTTAATGTGTTATCTCTTGAGTCATGTTTGGGCTCTACCCAGGCATGTCCTATTTTAACTTAGAGTCAAAGAAGCAAATGTTTTTCTCAAAAGCAGAAAGCTTAGAATTGGTATGTTGAAACTCCTAGGAAACTTTTAGAGTTTGTTCATGCGATACCTTATAGGTCATATTTGAGGCACCTCCAAAACCCTCGCTGTATACACAGGTATCAAGAGGGTCAATCTTTAAAAATATTCTCCGAAACAAGACAGCATAGAGCATTGATAATTGGGTAGAGGCATCTCCTAGTATATTTCTTTTCCCTTTAAACTTAAATAGAAACAACGATGAAGACAAAAAGTTTAAGCATCATTTTAATTGTTTTTATTGATTGATTAGATATGGTTTGACGCCACTTTTGACAGTATTTAGTCATATCACGGCGGCTGCAGCACCTAACAATGGATTTCTGGTATTTCTGAAAAAAAATAACATTAAATTGTGACGATGAACTGCAACTTTTAAAATAAAATTCCTTAATGCTATATTAATGTTTATGTTTTTGTATTTGTTGTTTTTAGCCCATTAACAGACAACCAGATTTCACACTGTTCCAAATTCAAAAATGTTGCAGAAGACAAGTTTTAGTAGATGAAGTTTTAAATTGATTTTTGCATTTTAGGGTAGAAACATTTTGGATTATGAAAATAATGCTTGTAACAAACATTTTTTTCATTTTTCACAATGTTTTTCAGGGCTGTTTATGTCGTATCAAAAAGTGTTATTGCATTGAAAAGGGTTAAATAAAATTGGACAGTCTCAAGATATAAACTTTGAAAGTGTACCATTTTTTTTTTTTTTTTTCGTTTTAAAGAAAATATTTTATTAGAAGATGACAAAAGACAATTAAAATTTCTAACATTTAAACTTGTTAAAAATCCATTTTTTAACATTTTCAAGAGCTTTTAATACCTCTCCTTGGTCAGATTCGGGATATTATTTAGAAATGTGAAATGTCCATCTTTCTGTTAAAAATTCTTATTTCAGACTTGTCAGTTATTACCAAAATTCCCGTAATCAGAACCATTACACCAGTTCAAATTGAAGGGAGTTACAGACAACAATTTGAATCACGTTTAAATTGAAAAAATATATGCCAAAGGAAGAAATTGCTTGCTGGTAATTTATTAAGGTTCCATTACCATATTTGAAAAAATATATCTGATCAATAAACTTGAAGTTAGGTCAAATGCATCTATCAAGTTCACGTTTCCAATAAATTTGCTGTTAAAGAGTGCTTAAATTGTATCTAACATACATTTGTAACTTGAATTTTTAATGATCTAAAAAAGAAAGTTTTTAATTTTTCGTGTACCTCATAAAAAAAGCTTTAGGGCACATTTTAGCAAGCAATTTCCCCATTTCCCACAATCTTTTCAACTCAAAAAGACACAGCTGTCAATTTTTTTCAATCTGAAAGGTTCAACATGTTGTTGTTTGGTATTGGGTTCATCCTATCTCATTAACCACTCACCTCTTATAATGCTGAATTCTCTTTATGTGAATATTTTACTTTACATTAGATTTTATCAATAAACATATTGAAATAATTTTACTTTCTGATTCATGAAAAACCTAGATCATGCTGTTTTTACTCTTCTTTTGTAAAATGAAATAAATCACTGCATTCTGATAGTATATTTCAGGAAAAGTTTGCATGCATGTGTATTTCATATAGGATTTGTACAGAATGACCATGATCTTAACTTTTTGCCTGTCGAAGACTTTTCAAATATTGAAGGTCTTTCTACCTTAGTTTGAATTAATAATTAGTCCCCTACCGGCAATAACGAAGGGGGTTTTAGGTTTGAACTCTGCCCATCTATCTGTTTGTCAGGCTATCAGTCCGGTAAATAAGTTTTCCGGACATTATTTCTTATCCCTAGCAGGTATTGGCCTGAATTTCTGTATGTGAGTCTGCATTTATAAGTTACAGAACAAGTTCGAGGTTCGTTCCAGTCCATTTATTTTTGGGGAAGATACGGATGCTGGACTTGGAAAATTAATTGGAAATTACAGTTTTCCGGACTTTTTTTTCTAAGTCCTCGCAGGTATTGAAACAACAAAAAGTGATACATGCGTTGCCCGTCATTCTTCCTGTCCATCCGTTCACAATTACACAATAAATCTTCTAAACTAACTATGGACTTTCACCAAAACTTCACAGACCTCAACCATAGGTCACGCTCTTTCAGACTACTTCAAAGAATTGAAATCCATGAAAAACATGTTGTCATGGCAACTTACTGAAAAATCTTCTTCTTCCAAACCATAAGGCCTAGAGCTTTGGTGCTTGATAAATATCAAAATCTATTGACCCTCAACCAAAATAATTCCAAGTATTACCATACTCTGCAAATTAGCTCTTTTCTATACAATAACTGATTTTAAAATAGAAATAAAAAAGGATACTGTTGAAGATCTTCTCCCCCTAAACCAATAGGCCTAGAGCTCTGGTTGCCATCATGACAAAATAATAAAAAAAAAACTTAAAAATCTTCTCCTCCCTAACCGAAAGGCCTTAGAGCTTTGTTATTTGGCCTATGAAATTGTCTAATGACCTTCTACAAAAAAACCGCCATATTATTGCTATAACTTGAAAACTAGCCCTATACTGTGCCATCCCTGTATAAAGAAGGACAAATCTCCTGTTTCCAAACCGAAAGGCACAGGGCTTTGATATTGGGCATGTGACATAGCCTTATAGCCTTCTATTTAGATACTCAAAATTATTGATCTTAGTTGAAAATTAGCTCTACATTGTGTAATCGCTAATTTTACATACAAATAAAGAAGGAAATCTTGATAAAAATCTTCTGCTCTAAAGCCCAACGACCTATAGCTTTGTATTTGGCATGCAATATGCCTTAAAGCCCTCTGCAAAAATACCTTGAATTTTTGCTCTTACTTGAAAATTAACCCTATACAGTGTCATCACTGTAAATAAAAAATAATATATATATAATAAATAATAAATAAGAAATAAAGAAAGAAGTCTTAAAAAGTCTCCTGTTCTCGAACGAAAAGCCCAGGGTTTTTAAAGAAGTCTCCAAAAATATTCTACTCGCAAACCAAATTGTCTAGAGCTTTTATGTTTGGCATGTGACATCACCTAGTGTTCTTTTACTTTAATTCCTCAAATGGTCGTACTGTCTCGCCGTCATAACGCAGTTTTTAAAGCGCACCAGACTCCCAATATTCAATCATGGGGTGTCATGGGAGCCCGGCGGCGGTACATATCCTTTCCGACATTTGTCTCTCTGCAATGGATGGATAGTCATATACCTCAGTGAGATAGTAGCTGGAGGCTTGGAAAGGATTCAATGGTGGTAAAGGTGCGAGATGAAATAGGAATCTATTTTAAGGTGCTCAAGCCGGCGCAATATGACTTGAAAATTTGCCCTTTGTTGTGGGGTCCCAGATTTTACATTTGTACTTTGAAATGAATAAGGCTATCTACCATTATGATCATTTTGTACTGTGAACTAATTTCTATGGGTGGACATATTTCAGCCATTGGAGGGACACATGCCCTCTTGGGCCTCTTGGTAGCTCACCTGAGCACAGCATTCTCAGGATGAGCTGAAATGATAATTACTTGTCTGTAGTGCAGTTACACCAACTCAGTATTTCAACTTTGCAATAACCAGGCTTCGCAAGATTATCGAGAATGAAATTACATGTACCGCCAGGAGCTGCCATTTTGCGTCTGCGCGATAAACCAAGGTATATCCCTAGAGTTTATCTGCTAAAGTCGACCAGTTTATAGTGTTTCTATATACAAGTGCAAGGGTATCGTTCAGAAACATGTCTAGATGTAACATAATTGACCAATCACTGGCATCGCCCACTTACTCCTTTGGCTACGCCCGATGACTCCAACAGGAAGTCCCGCTTCGATTTTAAACGATTTTAAACGGTTATTTTTGTAAATATATGGCCAGCAACATGTTAAAAATAGAATGGTTGGTTTAACGACCTACATGTCGCAACTGCAGCTTAAATAAGCTGTTGCTACGACGCTCAAGTCGCCAAACAAAAATGGCGGCCAATTTCGCAGTTCAAATCTTAATTCCGGGCTGAATGAATGATTTAATCGGTCGATGTAATCCTTGATTGACAGCCGCTATTGGTCAATTCTCGAGAGGATGTTGATTGTCATTCTTTTAATGTATTGGTATGGGAAGGTTTTCATACTCGACGATATATAATATTGGTTCCGGGGAGCAATTTTTATGCTTATTACAAAGTTTCATAAAAGGGAAAACTCAAAAGGCTACTTCAGGTCAGGACCAGATCCAAGGGTTTTACCAACTCGAGAGACGACCATTGATCCGACAGTTATACAAAACGTCTAAATCCATAATAGATAATAAGTACATTTTATTGTTCAAAGTTCAAGGCGTTTACAAACCTACATAATCACTCAACATTTACAAAACATATCTTAAATCAAAGGACTGTAAGTCCTGAGAGCGAGTAATCTCGTTAGAACTTAATATGATATCTTAATATGTCATTCTAATAAATCGATAAATACAAATGTCGAGTTGCCTTTTCTTAGATGCATGATAAACAGTACAACATCCTATTAAATTGCTAAGGAAAATAAATTATGTGCGTTCTGTAGAAAAACGTACACGCGTATAAATTTATTTCTTTTTTACCTTCTAGAACAACGTCACGAACCTAGCCATGTCAAAGCAATAAAGTGTATCTGAACGATATCATGAAACAATGATAAACAGAAACTACGGTATCGTTCTCAAATACATTCGCTGTAAGTTTATTTCGGTTGGTGACCCCTACCTAGCTGCGATAACTTCACTCTTTATCTGATGAGTTATTGCCACGACTTACCTGGTACAGTTATGTGTTTCAAAGAAAGACAATCGTCGATAAAAATAGGCCCTAAACAAAATAGACTACCTCCTATCCGAATGATTATCAGAGTTGAGTGCGCTTGTCATATCTTGAAATAAAAGCCAAAACGGGTTGGGAAAAGACTTGGATAGTATCAACAATAACCCTAGAAACGGAAAAAGGGTAATTCTGTTTTATGCTTAGTGTCAACAAAAGCGCAGCCCTAAACAAGAAGCGAAATAGGGGTTGGGACGCTCTACTACTATCAAGTTTTCCAGTATATTTCCCTTATCTAATATTTAAGGAAGTTAGTTGCTAAATATAAATGCATGAAATAAAATAACAAAAATCGGACTTTATCCCCTTTATTATTTGAGAAACGATCCTTAAATCACCCTTTCCTGTGTTTTGCAATGGATCCGGTCCATATCTAAAAGGAACCTTCCTTATGACCTAACAATCATTTTCGAGGAAGTTTCAAGAGAATCAGGTAATGATTATGAACTTTAATGCTTAAACTTGAGTAATTCGATTGAAAAACAAAACAAAACAAAACAAACAAAAAAAAGAAAGGTCATCTTTTCCTTGTATTCGGAGAGTTCCACTTGATTTCTGAGAGGAACCTTTCTTATGATCAAACAACCATCCTTTGAGCGTTTCAAGAGAATCTGTTAATGCCTATCGACTTTATCGCTAAACTCAGAATAATTTGAAAGAAAATCCTTAAGGCCCCATTTTCGGTGTTTTATAACGGATCCAATCCATTTTCTTAATGAACTTTCATTATGCCCTACGATCATTCTGTGAAATTTTCAACACAATCCGATAAATGTGGACTTTATCACTTAAACGAGAATGTTTTGAGTAAAACCATTAAGCCCATTTTCCTGTGTGAATCCACATCATTTCCGAATGGAACTTTCCTAACGACACTACAAGAATCCTGTGAAAATTTAAAGACAATTCGATTATAAATGTGGACTTCATCGCATAAACGAGGATGTTTTGAGTAAAAGCCTGCAAGGCCCTTTTCCTGTATTCCGATGACACAATTATTGCCTTTCTGATTGATTGATTGATTGATTGATTTTATGGAGTTTAACACCGCTTTTAACAGTATTTCAGTCATATCGCGGCGGCTGGAGCACCTGTCAATGGATTCCTTGTATTCTCACACCAGTACCACCATTACATCCTTTCCTAGCCTCCAGCTGATATCCCTCTTAGCTTTACGATTATCCTCCAATTTGTGAGAGACAAATGAAATGAATCCTACAAAAACTGTGGACTTTATAGTTTAAACGAGTATATTTCAATCAAGTTAGCACAAGGCCCCTTTCCCAATGAAACTTTGTTTTTTCAAAGGAATCAATCCTTGTGATTGCGAAGTTGAAGATAATTTGACGAAAACTTTGGACTTTATTGTGTTATCTAAGAATTTGTAATGATATTTCCATAAGGTCCCTTTTCCCATGATAAATGGCTGATCAAACCCTTTTCCAAAAGAACCATCCTTATGATGGTACAATCATTCTGTCAAAATTTAAAATGAACCCGATGAAAACTTTGGATAGATAACATTGTGGTAACTGGAATATTTATAATAGACTTTTCATGATGCGCCTTTTTTACATGATACCTGACGAATTGGGCCAAATTTCAAAAAGAACAAGCCTTATGATGGTACAATCATTCTTTGAGAGTTTAAAGTGAATGCAATGAAGTCTGGGGACATCACTATTTTAACTAGAATATGTAAATCAATAAATATATATATATTGTTCATAGCAATTGTACATTTCTAATGGCTTTGCTTCGGCATGAGTTCTGATAAAAACAACTTTCAACATATTGCAGAGCGTTAGTTTCAGCGAATCATTTTCCTAGTATGTGGAAGTAGAAACACAAGATAAGACAAAATGTTTTCTTGATATATTTTGTTGTCATGTACTCAAGTTACTTCCATTTACACAAATACAAGACATGCTATACTGCTTTAACCCTTTTCTGCACAATCCCTTTTTGGTCCTTATGATTTTAAACATCAGAAAATATTGTGAAAAAAAGAAGAAATTGCTCCAGCTTGGGTACTTTTTCAGATTGCACTCACTTTTAATTGTAGTCTGCAACTTCTTTCAAATCGAACAAGACTCATTTTCTGAAATTCGGGAAAGGGTTAGGTTACATTGAAAAAGACCATATATATATTAAAAACATATTGTTTTGAATAAAAGAATTGAAAGTGTCATAAATCACACATTACTCCGAATAATGAACGTAGAGAATACAACTAGAAGCAAATTTTGATGCAGACAAACCAGAAGCAGATACGTATACAGACTCCTCTCTCATTTCTGTTTACTATCCCTGAAATCAAATACAAAAATGTCAAGATTGTTTTTCTTTTTTGCTAATTAACAACAAAAACAAATGTGTGCATAGCAAGTGTCTGACGCAAAGAGGATAGATCTAGAGTTTCAAATAATTATCCTATGTAAATTACCGAGATAGTTCTAGTGTAGCTTTCTTTCTTTATAGGCACTTTTAGATTTTCGTTCGAATAATACATATTCTACTTTATTATTAGCTTTATCAATGGAGCTCTTTTTTCTCGAAAAGTGTGTAAAATAAAAACTCTACGTATAATTTTGTTGGTTTTTAGTGATTTTCAAGAAAACGACCAACATTTGTTTCGCAATTGACTGTCATATGTCGCTCAACAATTGATACATAATCATTATAGCTGGATAAGCACATCAGATGTAATGGTTTAGTAGTGCCGGTATGAGAAACACCAGGAACCATCTTACCAATCGTTTGAATGAACATGACCCAAACAACCAATGTCGTTGTTGATGAATTTGTGATTAGACTTACCATCGAGAGCAGTTCTGTCCACCTCCGTTAACATAACAACAACATCATTTTCACACATGTCTTGGGCTTTCGGGGACAGCAAATTCATCGGTACTGTCTCATTTGTACTTTTGTAAGTCTTTTCACTTTGGTCAATATCAACAACTCCATTGTCCTAAAATAAAGAATATTATTACGTATTACAAAGTCTAAGTGTACCGTTCATAAAAGTCTGTAGCAATTAACATGCTGATATAATAGAGAGCTGAGATGTAGCATCTTCTTTCTTCATCGTTTTTTGAATAAATTAGTTAAAACCAAAAGAAAAAAATACATGCAGAGGCATTAAATATTTAGACATTAAAATTACTCACTACTTCGACTTTATGAAGTAACTTAAACCTTATTTATTAATGTCCGTCCTTAGCTAAATAAAGGCTATGTCATTCGATTAATAAGCTGTTATAAAGATTCGAGAAAGAGAGTTTGCTGTCAATATAAAAAAGAACTAAAACCGTATAAAATCTTATCTCGTGAAAGTACTCTAAATTTAATCATAAAGGAAAATATTTGTTAGTGTAAATCTAATTGAAAACTTCACCTCGACATTCAAGTAAGTTTCTTTTATTTCTTCGATGCTTTTTGTTTTGTCGAAAGTTATTGCATAACAAGCTTTGGTGTTGTCAACGTCTTCGCCGTTCTCCTTTATGACAAGTATTCCCTGTAATTTGTTCACAACAATTTTAGTTTCAGCGCAACACACAAAAAAGCACACACATACACGGCTGGGTGCTGACTGCAGGGAATCAAATGATCACGTATACAGTTGGGGGTATAAAAGACCAGTGTCAAAAAGACTCATTTTCACTAAGACTGGGTGTCGAAAGGGTACAGGAAACTCACAAATGCTATGAAGATTTAAAGCCATATCTGCCATCCGAGGAAAAAAAATAGTTGAAATAATCTATCGCTTATTTGTTCACTTTAGTAAACAAAGGCATTATAAATAAAGCTATACAAAAGTAGGGTATGAAGGACGATCTCTATAAAGAGTTAGTTTTTTGTGTTTTTCGTGTCGATTTCAATTTGTGTTTGTTTACATTTTGAAATCGAGTATGGTTTTATTGATAATTATATATTGTGTTTTTGGGGAGGATATGGCTTTAAGACACTTCATTTAAACATCTCTTCTCTCACTGTCTGTCTAAAGTGGACAATTCCTAAAATACTTTTACTACAAATATTTTAATTCATGATTGGAAACAAACAGATCTTTTAATAGACATGACGTACATTCTTCTTGATAATCTTGCAAATATATATATGTTCTAATCACAAATTTAAAAATAGGAAATACACGAAGAACTAGACAGGAAATTCATTAATTTTGTCAACTTAATATTTGCAACCTCGAAAATGAATTCTATTTTTAACTAGTATGCCCTTCTACACCAGATTAGTTTATCTTTATTTTACAATAGACTACCTGAATTCTGACCCGATTTAATGTTTGTCTAAAAGAAAGATGCCTTGTAAACCAAAATCTTAAATATTTTACTCATAAAATATGTTACGACTGGCTTCTTAGACGAATAAAAAAAAACTTGAAAACATTCGAAACTTCATTACGTAGGTGGCAATATTGTTATGGATTCATTTTTCGCCAACTGGCAAACTTTGGACTTTCTCTCAATATCTACTTCATCAAAAGCAAAACAAAAGGCCCATGAGAGACTAAGACGCTCTACTGGCCATCAAATTTAATCTAATATTTATGGAGCGTAATTGCTTAAAGAGGAATGCATAAAATGAAAATAACAAATTGGACTTTATCCCCGTATTATTTTACGCAACAACCTTTCAGGCACATTTTCCTGTGTTTTCTGACAGATCCACTCAAATTTTCAAAAGTAACCATCATTATGACTCTTCTCTGTAAAAGCTCCATGAGGATTAAATAATAATTGTGGACTTAATTACATGAACGAGAATAATTTGAGAGAAAAACCAGAAGACCCTTTCTCGCATTTCCCGACGTATCCACTCCATATCCAGAAGGATCCTCCTTATGACCCTACAGTTGACCTATCGCTGGTCCTGCCCACTTACTCCATTGGTCACGCCCGTTGACAAGTCCCCCCCCCCCCTCGATTTTAAAATGAGTTATTTTCCAAAATCGGTAGCGTTTAACAAAAAGGTAGAATCGTTATTTGGCGACCTAAACGTCGTAACTACAGCTTGAATGAGCTGTAGTTATGTTGTTTAAGTCGCCAAACAACAAAAATTGAGCTTCTGTCTCAGGTTCGGAATAATGAACCCATATCCCATCTCCAGTGTTAATGCGGTTCGAAAACTTATCTCCTTCACGATTTAAACGACTTAAATGTTCTTTTGCATTGGTTACTCTGGTTGCCTTTTGGTGTACGGACAGCTGTCTTGGCACCAACCTGGCACTTACCTGGATGTATTGGTGTAACTAGATATCTTCCTAGCCTGCGCTCTGCATTTTTATATAGATTTATCAATCGATGTATACAAACCCCTTCCAGCAATAATCAGACTGTTTCACATAACAAAATATTAAAGTAACGTCCTTAAGAGAGTTTTTCCTGGTTAATGGATCATGTGAAAAGATTCATGAAATGTCCTAAGAAAAGTACCCTGTAATAGTCGACAATCATTCTAGCTTCCGACGTTTTGATGTCCTCTTCTCTGTCGTCCACTGTTATAGTTTCATGTATCGTTTCACCAGTCTCTTCAATGTGGTAGTTCAATTCTTTATTCTGGAAAAAACACATACGCGAAGGATGAACAGACTATATCTTACAATAGAAAAAAAGGATTCCGTAAAAAAGACACGAAAGTCTTAGAAGAATCATCGAACATCGATGTAGAATCACTAACGCTTCAAAACAAAGGCGGTACAGTTAAGCCTCAGTTCTTTGCCTTCACTCCAAAAATAAAAGCGAGCGCTTTGGAATTCTAATTTGTCTACAAAAGCCTCTTTTATTTCGCTTTGACAATCCCTTCAAACAAATGTTTCATCGAGATTTTTTTTTTTAAAGATTGGGGGCTGTGCTGTTTAACGCAATAAAGTATACTTAAAACGGTTTTCTTAAACACAGAACTAGATTTTTTTACAAAAACAATGAATGGAAATGTGTGTTTATTTTCTTCTGGTAAAGAAATATATAACCCAAACAGAGAATAAGGATGAGACAGGTTTTAAATTAGAATTAAGCAAATTGAATTTCATTTTTCTCTTAGAGTTGTAGCTAGTTTGTGCGAAAATCTTCAAACAGAGCTTTATTCACACTTAAACCTACACATAACTCACAAGGACAAATATACACACAAAAACTTTGAGGTTATCATAGCCATTTGTAGGGCTTTGCATTAACAAAATCAATATGGACTTAAAAGAAATTTTAGGACAGATGTAGGGTATATTTGGAAGAAATTAAATATTGATCAGAAGAACACTTTTAAACAGACACTGAGGTCTAGGGTTCGAATCTCGGTCGCGGTAAATATTCTTGCGGCATTTGTCTCCCAAAACTGGATGGATAATAGGAAAACTAAAAGGGTGAGCAGTGAGCAGCTGGAGGCTCGGAAAGGATGCAGTGGTAGTAATGATGTGAGAAGTTCCGAGGATACCGCGGTTAGGCGCTCCAGCCGCGATATGACTGAAATACTGTTATAATGACCTTACACTCCATCTTCAAAGGTTGATATTTAAGTGGGCTGGGCAAGCGATTGGACAATTGCGGTCGACGCAAGACGGTTTACGATCGTATTACAATCACATTTGCTCACTTTAAGAAAGTCTCTTGTACTCTTATGCACAAGATATTAAAATCTCTTCGCAAAATATTTGTCTGTGGAATTAAGCGAGGTTCAAGATTTTAGATTGTGTATTAACCCAATATCGTGACTAAAAATCGAATATATTTTACTGTGCATGCAATTGTGAAACTCCATTTTTCAATTTATTCTTCAGTATATTGAGTAAAGATGATTATCTTATATTCATATATTAACCGTTATTGTTGTGGGGGTTTTTGGGGTTGTTGTTGTTGTTGTTTGTTTAAAATTGTTTAATTTACTTACCACTACGTCTGGTACAGTTTTCTCAGAATGTCCCGCGGAAAGTTCCTAAAATAAGAGTACTGATTTAGTGAGAAGATCTTATTGCTGACGTGTTTTAAATCTTAAACATGCTCGCACTGTAAAAATGGCAACCTTTTATACGAAAGAGAATGATTTCAAAGAATAATTAAAATCAAATGAAATACTGTCTTAAAGATCAGCCGTTTTTTACAATACTATCTATTTTAATGAAAACAATATAATCGAAAAGCATTTGTTATAAAAGTAATACAAGTTTGAAACCCATTTTACTGCAGTGTACTTCGTTCGTAATAAATACAAAAATAACTACAAATTCAATGTACTAGACTTTCAATCTAAATCCTGTCATTTACATAAGTAAACTTTTAGCACATCGAGCGTATCAATGTCACAATTTCAGATCAATAAAAGTGATAATTTTGAAAAAATAAGTTACATTTAAGCAGAACATGCTTACATGAAGTTTTCCGTACGAAAGGGTTTGTAGAACCAACGTAGCAGTCAGGAGAGCTAGAATGACGCTTAAACCAGCCAATATCCACCTTCCTTTTGAGGAAACTTTGTTTGGTACCTGTTGAAAGAGAGGAATTCCATGGTTGTGTGTGGCTCCAAATTATTTGTTTGTTTAAATTTTCATAAGAGCGCAAGTAAGTGTCAATGTTTGTTGTGGTTTAGAAAGACTTTGAAAATTAACAACTTGAATGATATCTTTTTCTGGTAATTTTGGATAGAAACACATGATGTATGACTTTCTTTGATTAGCCAATGTTAATAAAGACGAAAGGACGGAGAAAGGCATATAACTTGTATGTGTTCGACGAGGTTACAGATTCGGCACAGTCATACACCGATCACTTTAGTCTTTCGAAATATTCAGCCATCACAAATATGAATCTTACCCTTGAAATCCAGTCTGTGAAAACAGAAAAGAACGTTTCTATCATAAAACATTTCGGTACTGAAGCATTACCTTACGCACTTTAACGCATTTCTATGTCTTTACAGATAGAGTTTTTGTGATTTTGGACAAGTATAAAATTTTAGTCGTATCCTAAAGAGTTTGATATTGTAAACCTTGTATACCTGTTTTTTACTTTAAAATATTTACTTACAATAGTGTATACCAGTAAAGCGTGGTTCGCTTTTATATCAAAACAAACGTTAAAAAGTTCCCTAGATTTAAATATGTATAAGCCTTAGAGTCGACTGATATACACCTTAATTAACGTTTTTTGACCCGAGCTGACATAATTTTAAAAAACAGAGTTCACATAAGGGTTTTCTAAGATTCGACTTTGTCAATGTTAGTATTGAGAGTAATATTGTGATTAAGTTTGAGTTAAAGAAGGTCCTAAAATTATCATTTCTTCCCTAAGATATTACCGAGTTGCATAGCTTTTCAACCTGCATAACCCTATATCAAAACATTTAGGACAGATTTCCAGAAATATAGCTGTAGAGTTCACACAAGGATTTTTATGTTAGTAGTGAGGGTAATACTGTGACTAAGTTTAAGTTAAAGAGCGCTCTAGAATGAAATGGAAATCTAAGATTTGACCTAGTTGCTTTTCATCCTGTAAACCCTACGTCTAAGATTTCTTATTTCTGAATCCATATGTCTAAGATTTCGTTCTTTGGATTCGACGACACATTTACTATGTAACCGTTTAACGTGCTATTCGATGGTAGACTCTGAATCGTCTAGTGGATAAAGAGTTTAATTTCGGAAACTGTATCCAATGAAACAAACTTTGAATAAAACTGTCCCATAATTCTAAACAAGAATGAAATCCGTCAAAAAACAACAAACAGCAAGCTGACTAATATTGATTTAGATAATATTTCACGGGACTACCCCTGTCAAATTTCATAAAATCGACAATATTATTTCTATTTGGGCAACAGATTTTTTTAGTTAGTTTTAATAACAACAAAATATTAACGCAAAGCGTCAAACACCTTTATTTTTAAGCCATTTTGGTAAGTCAGAGGTAGATAATACGAGAACTGATTTAGGTATCCAAATAATTATTGTCTCACATCATTGAGATTCATTGTGAAACGTTTCATTTCATTCCGATTGAAGCTATAAGAGGAGTTGCGCAAACAAAAATACTTTTTGAGGACTTTGGCTACGCCAAGGGCAGATTATTTCAAAACCACGTGACGGATCCAAGTAAAATTAATCTCATACACAACAATACATAACAGAGATTCAGTGTTTAAAGTTTTAGTTCATTTCATTCCGATTGAAGCTATAAGAGGAGTTGCGCAAACAAAAATACTTTTTGAGGACTTTGGCTACGCCAAGGGCAGATTATTTCAAAACCACGTGACGGATCCAAGTAAAATTAATCTCATACACAACAATACATAACAGAGATTCAGTGTTGAAAGTTTTAGTTCATTTCATTTGACACTCTAAGAGGAGTTGTGCACACTAGAACATGATTTTAAGTTATTTTGTTTATTCAATGGTAGTTAATTTTAGACTGCTAGAGGTATCAACATCATGATGATCTCATGAACAACTAGACATCATAGGAATAAAATGTGGACAGTTTCAGTTCTGCGCGTTTGAAAGTGTAGGAGGAATTGTGCAATTTGCTAGCGGACAGGCAGACAGACTGACAGACGGATGGATAGACAGACATACAGACGGAAGGACGGACAAGCAGGGCCATAACATAATTCGACTTTTCTGGCGGATTGAGTAGTGAGAAAGTTAGTGAAAACAAACTCGAGACGCTGATGTTTGCGGAAAATTGTCGAGTACATTGAAATCAAAGTGCTGTCAGCACTGTAATCGCTCGTCACTGAGTAATTGAGAAATGTTGTTGTTATCGTGACTTTAAACGTTGTA
Organism: Fragum fragum; assembly: GCA_946902895.1. Taxonomy (NCBI): domain Eukaryota; kingdom Metazoa; phylum Mollusca; class Bivalvia; order Cardiida; family Cardiidae; genus Fragum; species Fragum fragum. The sequence goes on along the minus strand of OX336377.1, from coordinate 26,295,826 downwards.
TATTTCTTTAAAGAAATGAATACGTTTCTTTGAGGCTAGCACAATGCGAGTCAACCCTAGAAATAATTTCTTAAAGCAATATATTTGAAGGAATAAGATTGCTTTATCAGAATTTGTCAAATTAATATTTTACCATACAATAGACAATCCATTGTCTTCAGCTCCTAAAGTATTATTTTTGAAGACAATATTGTTGAACAAAGACGTTAGCATAACACTGTTGCCCCAAGTGAGTCAATATTATGTATTATGCACGCAATAATTGACCTTAATCTATCCCGCTTTTTCTGCACATATTGAAAAAAGGTTTGAAAGACATTGTCGAAAATGAAAAAATTGTGCGCATCATTCATTATCCACAATGCTTTTAACCCCAATAGACAAATCTATTCAATCAACTTGAAACTGGTGTCTGTAACATCTTTCAATTCGGACAGGTCTAAAACGTGTTATGTGGGAATGGGTTAAACTTGTCATCAGCAGGTGCACATATCTAAATTACCTATATACCAGATTTGATCATAGTATCGTTGAGTTATATTGGATATGTCTATGAGTTATTTTTTAATAGACGGTCAACAATATGTCCCGATCTTTTGAGAGGGAGTTTTGAAAGAACCTCTTGGCTTTCTCTTCTGTAAAGTAACATGGACAATATGAGGGCCTTTCTCAGTCTGAAATACCCACAGCTAAAATTGTTTATTGATAAATACGAAAGTTATCGATTATTTCCCGTTATAATGAACAATAACTTATCTATCTATTCTGCAGCTTAAAAAACGTAGTTACGAGATAATTGGTAGCTCTGGGCCGAAATTTGGATTTCACCTTTTCCATTTAGCTAATAGTTTACTGGTTTTATTGTACATATTTGTGAGAAGAAAAAAATGAAGAGAGAGAAAAAAAGAAAAAGGGAGAAAGGGAGAGAGAGCGCGCTGAGAGAGAGAGAGAGAGAAAGACAGACAGACACAGACATAGAGATAGAGAGAGGAGGGCGTTGTGATGAATTTGCTAAATTCACTATAATTTCAGTCGCATTAATTTTAAGCAAAATAGAAGTCGTTAAATTCTTGTTGAATTCATTTGTCAAATCAGAAGAAATTTACAAAAATATTAAAGTAAATCATCCAATCAAAGCATCTTTATATTTAGCTTATAACGGTCGTTCCAAACTCTGGACCTCTATTTTCCCTTCACTCAACGTTGGAAATTTCTTAACTTGCAATTCTACTTATTCAACGTGACTTTAAAGGAATCTAGTGTTTAAAGCATTATAGCATTGTCGGAAAAAGATATTCCAGACTCAACATTCAAAGAAATTCGGATGCTCTTTTATTGACAGCTTTTAGAACTAATTATTACCAAAGATGTTGAGTATTGTGTGCGTCCAATTGAGCTCAAGGAACATTTAGGAAATAAGGACACCAACTGAATTTCGAACTAATCGCTCCCAAAAGTTTGCGATTAAAATGTGATTGTTTGTTTACAAAGTCAGTCAACAAACAAGTCATTGGATGTAAATAACGAACTTAGATAGCTAATTGACCAATCGCTGGCCCCGCCAATTAACTCCATCAGGAAGTTCCGCTTCGATCTTTAAGGAACTATTTTGCAAAGTTTATGGCCGGTAGCATGTAATAAAATATAAAAATGCTTGGTTGGTCACCTAAACGTCGTAACTACAGCTTGAATAAGCTGTATTTACGGCGTTTAGATCGTTTAGGCAACAAAAATGTTTAACAAAAATGGCGGACAATGTCTTAGTTTAAAGCTCATGTCCGGGCTGAATAAATAATATGATTTGTCGGTTAATTCCTTGATTGACAGCCGCTATTGGTCAGTTATCTACAGACTTGCATTTAGCTGGATTGTATTCGATAGATATATTAAACAATTAGCCCTTTGCGTTTTTGAAAATTTTTAGACATGTCCCAATTCAAAAGTTTTGCAGACGACAATTTAAAGTCGATTTTATTTCAAAAATGATCCTCTAGTAGGGTGGAAATATTATGGAAACAGTAGAAATTCTATGTTATTTTCTTTCTCAAGTGTAAAAAAATAGAGAGTGTGAAAACTATAGGGATTATACAGGAAAGCGTTTAAATGAAAGTTATTTATAGGTTACTTTTTTAATGCCTTCCGGTAGAATATCGATATTCCGGACATATTTTAACTCGATACTATCAGCGGAAAAACAGTGAAATTATCAAATTGATAAGCTCACTTTTTGGTAGATATAACCCTGCTCTCAGTCACTGCGCGCAACCCAGCGTCGAAAGACATTGGTGACGTCATCAGTTTAGCGTGTAGTTCATATGCTTAATGACTCTCCTTGATTTTTTTCCACCAAAAGTATCATATTTGTCAATTTTTTAGTGATCAACAAAAGTAAAGTTCCACTCGTGGCTCCGTCACTCGTAAAAATAAAGTTTTATTGTTCACTCAGTAAAAGATAAATCGATCTTACACTGAAACAATTATCATCTATTTATTAAGTTTATAACTGTGGGGTCCATATGAGATATGAGATATATTTCATTAATATCAAAGCTTATTTGCTAATTTCTTGATTCTTATGATATGAATTCACTTAAGCAAGTACACATAATTACAGCAAATTTCTTTCTATCAAAAGAAAAAAAAATCACTAATTCAAAGCTATTCTGCTCGAAAATAGCTTTAAATTCGTTCACTAATTGCATATGATTTTAAACCACTAAACGGATCTAAGGAATTTGGTCCCATGCATAACTAGACATCAAAGAGATGCATTGTGGCTAGTGGCAAGTCATTCCAATTGAGACTGAAGAAGGAGTTTCGCCAAAGAAAACCAGTGCTATTTTTAAGTTATTTTGCTAAGCCTAAGGGGCAGAAATTTTCGGAATGGCTCAAAATATTTTTGTCTCATGTACAACTTGACATCGTAGAGATAAATTGTGGAATGATTCAGTTAATTCCAATTGAAACTGTAATTAGAGCTCGCACACAAACAATCTTGTAATTTGACAAGCGGACGGACAGACAAACGGATGGGCGATCATAACATAATACGACTCTCCACGTGTATGAAAAAGGAAACTGAAAGTTAAATAAAATAAGAAAATGTATGTTATTTTATCAGTCATAAAAATAAATATATTAATAAATCTAAAATGCAAATAAAAGTGAATTAAATGGAAATGTAAAAATGGAAGACCTACCTCAGGTGTTTGAATGATGGTTGCTGCTAATTTATCTTCCATTGCTAGTGTTGGTTTCATCGTTTTACTTGTCAAGGTGAAGCTTCAAGCTGAATGTAGAGCCCAGGAATGTTACAAAATCCTGCCGCAGTCCTCTTTTAAGGGTAACTGTCACGTTGCAATACAACACGTGCTGAAAGTTTTGGAAATTACCTTCAATTAGACCCGGAAGAATCAGTGAGATCAGCCTTATATTTTTTGTAAAACGATCGGAGAGCAAAGTCAGTTTGTCTGTAATGGTTTATAATCTTTACCACTCAACACGAATTTTACTTGTTTACATAGAAGAGACTGGAGTTTAGCACATGTCAATATAACAGAAATGCTATAAATTGAGTTAAAATTCTGTACAAGATGAAGACTTTCCCTATTTGAAATATCCTTTTGAAATTTTGACTGTTTCTGAAATCTTTCTTTCCAAATCAATGAAAGGGCAAGTTGCTAAGAGGATGCTTTGAAACTCAACAAATGAGTTACACATTAAATAAAGGAAGATTAAGAACTCTTTCAAAAGTATACAGTATTGGTACAATTAGGCTCAATAGGGATACTGAGTGTATGTAATTCAACCCAAGGGTCGATAATTAAAACTTTTTTGAAACTAAGAATCGTCTCGGTGAGCCAACGAGAACGAACAACATAGGAATCGGTTAACAAGAAAAAGCTTTTTATGGGCATTAACGTACTTAAATTGATGATTGCTTAAGCAATAACTGTTCTTTATTCACCATGGTTGTTGCTGATACTTTTTACATTATACAGAACCAACAATGCATTTAAACAATTTCGAAACCGTTTCAATAGTTAAAAAACAATTAATGATATAAGTAGGTGTCCGTGTAATGACTGACCACCATGTCCTAAATCCATTGACAATCTTTTTTTCAAATTTACAATCTTAAATGAAAGTACTGAAAAGCACTGTAAGCTAGCAAAGCATTTTTGTTCAGTAATCTTCTTTATCAGACGTTATCATTATAAAAGAAATGAGGTTAAAGTAACCAAGGAGATAACACATTCCTACATAATCCCTCCTTTTTACTCCCTCAAGAAAATATTTGTAGAAAAAATTATGGGAAATGACGAAATTGCATGTTACAAGCAATTTCTTCATTTTCCACATTGTTTTCTACCTAAAGAATAAATGATTCAAAATTTTCAACAACTTGAAATTGTCGTCTGCAACTACTATGAAAACTCCGATCAGAGTAATTTTGAACACGATGTGATCAAGTGAGCTAAAAATACCCAGGATACATAAGAACTACTTTTTTTATGTCGTAGGAATTTAACGGATTTAGTGGTTAAGCCTCCGGTGGCAGTTTGCACTCCTTGAACTTTAAGATGACCTCAACATTTTGTTTGTTAACTCAAGCTAACAAGCTAACAAAGCTGACGCTGTGGTATAGCTAAAAACGGCGATATACAATGTTTATAAGGAAATAGATTTATTTGAGACCCTTTTTCACACTGTATGCATACACGTGCTCAGCAAAGTACAAATAATCATTCCATTTACATTTTGTGAATCAGATCGAATAGAACAAAGTCTATTCATATTAGAAAAATATATATTCTTTTTATTTGTTTTCTTCTTTGAGTTATGAATCTTAAAACTTAATCACACTGTATGAATACACGCATGTAGTACATAAGTGTGATTAAATTTAGGTTCATACCAGAAATATTTTTTCTTCATTCCTTGTAAATTGAATGTCACCAGGCATAAAAGAGAAACTATTTTACAAGTTTTGCGTAAAGTTTTATGTATCTTATTTGTGCCCTATCATACAAAATATCTGCATGCTTAAACCTTTTTTCATGGCAATTCAATTCAGCCATTTACAACGCTTGGAACTAGAGTTAAAACAAAAATTAACTATTTTTCTAACACCCTTATTTAGATTTTTACTTAATGAAACTCGTTCAAGGCCGTTGATTTGAATGCATGCAATCGACATTTCTGACTATTGTAAACACATCCTGGTTTGGAATTGACTAATAATGAAATGACAAAGACATAAAACATATTTATTTTGTTTATTGTAGAGCAATCTTTATTCATTCGATCTTTTTGTGGGGGCAGTTAAGCGCTACGAATTTATCAAAGCGAAAATCTTGAACTGTGGCCTGCTGAATATATATACTTCTCACTCGAACAGTTCCAAATCAAAGGCTTACTTTTTCTACCCCACCCCCTACCCCTACTTCTAGATTATACAATTTAAATTTCATAGTTTTTAACAAAAAAAAAAAAAAAAAAAAAATAGAGATTGTTTTAAATCTTACTCTTCTCTATTAATCATAATTGTTAGACTCTTTCTTAAGGAATGCATTAAAAATTTAGATTGTTAGAAATATATGAGCAGCTACGAGAAAATAACGACGTGAATACGTTCAACTACTCGTTATTTACTGCTTACTTGAATAATCTGTAGTTACGACGTTTAAGTCGCCAAGCCAACAAAAATGTTAACAAAAATGGCGGCCAATGTAGTAGTTCATAAATTATTTCTGATCTAAATGAACGATTTCATTGGTCGACTGATTATTTGATTGACATTCGCCATTGTTGTTGAATTGCTAATATAACTAGAATAAATGAGTACAATGCATCTTCCATTTATACGTTTTAAAATCCCTTTTATCTTACCTTAAAATTCTTAAACAAGAAACATACTTTTCCAAAATGTTTTTGATGTCATTTTAACTCCTTATTGCTTGTACTCATTAGAATTGCCGTCAACAGATTATTTTGCATTTCACCCGTCCAAGTGTCCCTAGTGCAATAACCAATTCCACCATCACAAGTGTAAAAAGTGGTTACCTTTAAGAACTTTTCTTTCAGGACATTTAAGTCTTTATGTAGATAGTCCATTTCCATATACAAAAAATCATTCTGATGCCCCTGAAGAAAAGAAATGCGGATAAACGAAAAACGTTTTGACAAGCAATTTATCCATTAACCCTTGTCATGCTGATCCCGGAATATTCCTGCTTTGACAATGGCTTTGGCAGGTGTATGGACTAAGATCAGCCTGCACAGATGTGCAGTCTGATCTTAGCCCACACTACCTGCTCATTGGTGTTGTTTTGAGAGAAATCTTTGAATGCAAAATTGATCTATTTATGTCAAAGTTTTCAAATATTGTGAAAAGAGGAAAAATATTCAGCAGGACAAGGCTTAAGAAGACCTAAATTTAGGAATGATTAAAATATAAAATAATTGCAGATGACATTATTTTGATCGAAAGTTGGTCGATTGCAACTGGAATTCCATATAATATGCCAAACATCGTCTCCTTGCGTTTTTTCTATGAACATGGTAGCAAATTGTCGAAAGCCAACTGTCCAATCGCGGATGCCAATCATGAAATATATCAACCAATCAAATCATTCATTCAGCCCGAAATTGAGATTAGACCTCCGATATTGGCCGCCATTTATGTGAAACATTGTATTGGTTTGGCGATTTAAACGTCGTAACTACAGCTTATTCAAGCTGTAGTTTGTCGATAAACCAATCTTCTTTGTTACATTCTACTGGCCATAAATTTTTCAAAAAAACGCCGTTTAAAATCGAAGCAGAACTTTCTGTCGAAGTCAGTGGGCGTGGCAAAAGGAGAAAGCGCAATATTGTATTTGGACAAGAAAGTAAAAGAATGTTATGTTTCCGGAAAAACATTTTCAAATCAAACCGCTTTGCTTTCCCTTAGAGTTGTAACCATAAATATTCAGGGGCACGACAGAAGAACTATACCATCACCATTGACATAGTTATGTTTAAATACAGTGTTTAGGAGACAAATTAACCAATCGCGACTGTCAATCAAATTACCAGTCGACCAATCAAAACATTCATTGAGAATAAGTTTTGAACTCAAAAATTTGCCACCATTTTTGTTAACCTTTATTTTAGTTTAGCGACTAAAACGTTGTAACTACAGTTTATTCAAGCTGTAGTTACGACCCTTAAGTCGCCAACCAACTACTCTACTTTTTTCTTTCATGCTCCTAAACATAAATTTTGCAAAATATCGCCATTTGAAAACGAAGCGGGATTTCCTGTTGGAGTCGGTGGGCGTGGCCAACGAAGTAAGTGGGCCGGGCCAGCGATTGTTCAATTGTCAGGTCACGTGTCATTATTTTCCGACCTTACATCATAAAGAACGAGCAATAATACTTCTGAACACAAAATTGTCATCAACCCTTTCCTGCTCAATCCCAGGTTTTTACGTCCTCATGATTTTATAATTGAAAAACACTAGAAAAAGAAGAAATTACTCGTAACATACAATTTCTTTTCTTTTTTTTTTTTCTTTTTTTTTTTCTCCACAATATAATCTACTCTACTGAATAGTCATTTTTTTCGAATTAAATATACTTTAATTTCTTTTGTCTGCAAAACCTTTAAATTTGGACAGGTCTAAAGTTTGGTAAAACAGGAAAGGGTTACCAAACAACTTTAACCCTTGTCATGCTGTATAAATAACCTTACCCAATTGCTGTAAAATCAAAGGGCTGAAAGCACTGATAGAACTTGTTGTTCAAAAATCAATATTTGTTTTGGAAATCAGTTTCATTAACAACTCTGGCAGAAAAAATACAAGCAGGAGGTGTAGACTAAGATCAGACTGCACTTATGTGCAGGCTGATCTTGGTCTATACCCCCTGCCAAAACCGGAATATTCCGGGTTCAGCATGACAAGGATTAAGTAACAGTGTAACAATTTATGTTCTGAACACCCTTTATTTAGTTTCTACTCCAAAATGACAAAGGGAAGGGGTGCTTGTATAAATTATGGTGGATAATGGTTGTTCTGTCTCTGTCTCCTTTACTCCCCCATCTCTCTGTCTGTTTGTTATGTCAATGTCTTCCTCTCCCCCCCTCTCTCTCTCTCTCCCTCTCTTTCTCTCTCTCTCTTTCTCTCTCTTCGACCTTCTTTTCGTCACTCTTTCCTCCTTAACCTCTTTTTTTTTCACTCCACTAAAAACAAAAACAAATGAGTAAGGGCTGACAAAGCGGTTGGCTAATTGAACAAACAGACACCTGTTGATTGTTTTCTTGGATCATGTTTTCAATGCACAAAACAGTACAACATGACTTTACGATTTTAAATGTGTGTGGGTTGTAAAATTGCATCGTTACTTAATCATGCCAGAGGCTTATGGCCATGTGTGATGAGACCACACAAAATATCATGTTAAAAATAGTTTCCGGTTATGAAAAGTAATTTCTCCGCTCGGAGCGATGATTTCTGCCAATAAATCATTCTCATGTCAGTTAATATACATGTGAAGCCTCTTTTAAAATTGATTGGTCTAAAATTTGACATACTTTCAATAGAATAATCAATCAAATTTACCATGAAGGATTCCATAAAATTATTTTTTGAAAAAAATACAAAGATAAGATAAGCAGTGTCCAACAAAAGATATTATTTACAAAATGAGTATATGAATGTAAAGTGATTTTTTTAGATTCAGAAAAGTTACAAAGAGTGAAATGTTTCGACCTAAGCCAGCCCGCACAATCCTTGCAAACTGATCAGGTCCGATACTTTTCGCATACTTCTGGAGGATTAAATTTTCATGGTGGATCAGTTTTAGGTTGATATTTCATTTTAAATGTATGTTATTAACAATTCATGTGGTGAAGACTAAGGTCAGACTGCACTTATGTGCAGGCTTATCGTTGTCTATACTTCCTGCAAATGTAGGAATATTCCGGGTTCAGCATGACAAGAGTTAATATCTCTATCCACCATCTTGTAACGATCCCCAAGCGGACAAATATGACGCGTCAACATATTGTACAAGTTATGAAAATTGCTTTTTTTTTCTTTTCTTTTTTTTTTATTAGACTCATAATGTCACTCCAAGTGTGGTGTATATAACTTTGTAAGCCGAACAGATTTAATAAGTTTGAGTTGTCACCTGTAATTTATGGTGCAAGCATTGTTAAAATGTTAAATATAAATAAAAAAATGCGTATGAAAATTTGATACATTAAAATTGTCATTTTAGATTTTGAATATACGGGGGACGCTCAGAAAATATCAATGACTTTGACTCATTCTCGAAAACCATTCAACATTTTGAAAAAAAAATCTTTCCACTCTCTCCACCTACGTCTACGCACTTTTGCCATCTTCGTGAGAACTTTTGTATTCTCGCTGTTAACCATGACGTAGACTTATGTTTTAGGTACTGTTTGATAGCAGGTCAAAGCCATTGATAAATAATAAATATTTTGTCTGAACTATAATGGTGTTATAAATATTTTTAGAAAAAAAAAAATCTCATCTTGTCTATTCTGAAATTCATTTTGTTGTTCTTTTCTAGTCATTTACATCCCACTTGTGGCCTTTCTTGTCCATTACCCCTTTTTACACATGTTTGAATCCGTTTGTGCTTTATGGACGTTTATCATAAAAAAAAACACAAAAAACATGGTTGCCTTTTGGCTTCTAGAAATATGTGACACTTCATAAGCTTAGGAGAGCTCTGGAATCATCAGAATTAACTACTTAAAGGTAAAAATGTATTTAATTCATAATTTACCATTGCTCTATGCATAACAGAAATGAGTGGCTTATCTGGGATTTGCTATTTACTGATGAAAAGTGAAGGTGCTACTTCTCGGCAAACGAGCAAAATTGAGGTGTATGTCTGTAAGAAAGTTGTCTGTACTCCGAAGGGTGTATATTTTTCGTGGAATGGATGGGTCAATGCTACAAATGATTATATGTGTGACGAATATGCTCAACTGTAAAATGTATAAACATAGAAGTGTAATTTTTAGAGGCGTTTAAAACAGACAGGGTTAGGATCTCGGGAATTCTGAGTTGTATCCTCTATTTATGGTATTTCTAAAAGGCCTGCTTTGAATTTTAGGTCATTTTAGCTAATATCTAGCATACGTAACTGCTCCCTTTTCAGAAACTTAATCACACAACGTTGTTTCTCTAGATGCACGTGGAAAGAGAGGAGCATGCAAAGTCCGAAAAATTTCTGTAATTAGGAACATGTTATAGGCGTTATAGGATTTCTTTTAAGTATACTAAGACTGGGCTCGTTATTTCCTTTTTATCGTTTGTTCGCGTCAAATTGTCTGTTGCAAACAGTATCTAATTACAAGATTGCTTTCTTTCAATAACTTAAATATTTTTTCTTTCCATCATAACAGCCGTAAAGCATCCTAATCAGAGACAATCCGTCACGTCACTGCTGGCAGTTTGCAGGAACTGGTAATGTTTTAAAATTTAATTTCACCTTCTCAAACCACCCGAAGTTTCACCACAGTGAAGAACCATGTCATTTTATTTCCTTTTTGGAATACGGCTGTGTCGATTTGATATGTTTAATGCAAGCGAGGCGATAAAGGTTGTGATAACGCTAGAATACAGGTAAAGTATGGTTGTAAAACGATAGTACAGTTGAGACATCGTACGAGTACGAGATAGTACGTTGGTTTTAAAAGGAGAGTACAATCGTGACAAAGCGATAGCACGAGAGTACTATGGGGGTAAAACGAGAATACAGTCGTGATATCGCGAGAATACGAGAGTACGATAATGGTAAAACGGGAGAACTAGAGTACGATGGTGGTAAAAAAGAGAGTACAATGGTGACATCGCGAGAGACCGAGAGTACGGTGGTGGTAAAACGAGAGTACAATAGATATATCGCGAGAGACCGAGAGTACAAAAGTGGTTAAAATGAGACAACAATCGTGATATCGCGAGGGTAGGAGAGTACTATAGTGGTAAAACGAGAGTACAATCGTGAATCGCGAGAGTACGAGAGTATGATTCTGGTAAAACGAAAAACAATCATGATATCGCGAGAGTACGAGAGTACCATGGTGGTAAAACGAGAGTACAACGGTGATATCATGAGATTACGATGACGGTATCGCAATAGTAAGAAAGGTCGATGACGAGAACCCTAGAGGTTATCATGATATCATCATCGTATTATCGCGATATCACCATATTAAGTTTTGATTTCATCATCGACAATTGTATTCTCATTACAATCAGCCATGAAAAACATATAACAGCAAAATAAAACGCCGAAAGATCGGAACCAATGTCATGCTGATATTCCAAGCCCTTATCTCGAATGGGCATAAAGGCCTTTTCGTGGCCTTTTCGTGGTTACCTCAGATATTTTAAAAAAAATTCATATACATGTATTCTATGTCTGATTACATTTTTTTCTTGTAAATACCCCCAGTTTTCTTGTCTATGCTTTGTCAAAAGTGGATGGGGTAATTTACTATAAAACTGAGTTTGTACTTTTCGGCTTAACATGTGCGGTTAAGAATCTTGTGGATGTAGTTTAGATATCCAATCCTGTATTGGAATGACGGGTTCATTCTGAAGGGATTATCTCCCTTTCTTTATTTGTACTAATTTTCTAAATTCTATTTTGGTACCATCTATGCCAGATTGTATACAGGATTTTGCTTCATTTCAAATGCTTTTATGTATGTTTCATTTAGATGACGAAGTGGCATTCTCAAAATATTTAAGTTTTCAAATAAAATCCAAGGGTTATAGAGTTATCCGCCCTTGAAATTGAGAAATATAGTAAAATGAGATAACAAGGTCTTATTTATGCCAAATACGCATTTTTTTGCTGCAATTTCTTATAAGGAAGATGCATTTCGTTGTCCCAAATTTCAAGGTCACGGTTAAAACTCAAGATGAGCGTTGTTGCCTTAGTGTGGACTAATTTCCTAGAAACTCCAAATTCATTTCAATGCATTTTTATCAACTTTTGAGGTAATGAAACTAGATGTTTGGAACAATAAAAAATCATGGTACAAACAAGGTAACTGTTTAAGATTTAATTTGAAAAGTTGACCTGAATTATTTAGATTGGACATGTTTTTTTAATATTCAAAGGTCAATCCTAATTGTATTTTAGTCATCAGCGTTAGAAAGTTTGAAGAGAAAATAATATTCAGTTTAGTTTATATGCTCTCGCGTAATGACATATGCTTGTTTAACCATTACCTGTCTTTCTATATGTCTGGTTAAATGACTTTTTCCTATTGCTTTATAAGCTCACCTGAGCACGAAAATCTCCTGAGCATGAAGCGCTCTGTGTGAGCTATTGTGATCGGTCATCGTCCGTCCGTCTGTCCGTCCGTTCAAAATTACAAAAAATATCTCCTATCAAACTAACCATGGAATTTCAACAGAACTTCACAGAAATGTTCCTTTGGTCATCTTCTTCAAAGTACTTCAAAATACTCCAAAACCATGAGGACCAAAGAATGATATCTTTGAAAATCTTCTCCTTCTAAACCATTAAGCCTAGAGCTTTGATATTTGGTATAAATCATCATCTATTGACCCTTTACCAAAATACTTAAAAGAATTACCGCACTCTGGAAATTATCTCTATATGGTAGGATCTTCAATATTTCTAGGATTAAGTGAGAAAATCTTTTTTAAAAAAATCTTATCCAAAATGACTAGGTGTAGGGCTTTGATATTTTGTTTATATCATAAAGCCTTGAGCCATATTATATAGGGGAGCGATATAGGATCATTATGGCCCTCTTGTAGTTATTAAAAGAAGCAATGATTATATATAGAACGTACGTCACTGTAAGCAATAGATGAGGGTCAATTGTTTAAGGTAACGGGCATATATTAACCCTTATCCTTTTGACTTATTCTCAAAATCCTCCCGAAAACATAACATTTCCCTTCCCTTTGATAGCTTTTCAAGTTACAAAACTCTAATTTACCTATTATGAATGTTCATTGAATGGGGGTGAAGGGTAATGTCACATTTTTAACGCCGATATTTGCAAAAATTGTCATTGCTAATTGAGTGTCATTTTGCCTGTAATTGTGTTTAGGTGCCTGCCTGAAACATCAGATTGGTCCTATGTCCTTGGTCAATGTAATAATAGAGAATCTATCATTGGAACTTTTTATCAAAACTGATTTAAAAACTTGAGTCACTGTTCTCATTTTGGAACTAATGGCTTTGTCCTCTGATCTTGATATTTGAGAAAATATGAATACTTTTGCATTTCTTCTGCTTGCACACTTTGAGCTGAAATTAAACTGTTGTCAAGAATTCCTTTGAAATTCATTTTGAAATGTAAGAAATTCTATCCCATTAATATTACTCTGATCACTATTTGAACTTTGATCTTAGCATTGACCTTGAGATTTAAACAAATGAAATCTTTCTTTTCGTTTGAGGTGAAATTGAACAATTGACCAGATTATAAAAGACTATTAAATATAACATAAATCGCCCATTCCATATAATTCAGTTTTTTTTTCAACTTTGACCTTGAACTGTTACCTTAAATGTTGAGCCTTGAATTCTTTTCTTTCTTTCCGCTAATCTAGGTTAATTACCCCATAATTGGGTGAAAATGTATCACAATAGATTTAGAGTTGCCGGGAAATTTGCCCATACTAAGGCTCCGAATCTCATTTTGACTCTTGACCTTGACCTGTGACCTTGAAATTTGAGGCAACGAAGTCTACTTTAATTCTAGTACAACTATAACTTTTTCTGACTAATTACAAGAAGTTGAAGGAAAAAACACACATATTTAGTGTAGATATGACTTTGTTTTCCGAATTGTACTGTATTTCTCAATTTCAGGGGCAGATAACTCTATAACCCTTCGGATTTTTTTCCAAACTCAGAATTTTAAGAATGCAACTCTGCTATCTAAAGACTGAAATATGAAAATCAACATTTAAAGTTATGAGTAACATTGTTATACAATCTGGCAAATATGGTAAATATGTAATTGAGAAAACAAGTACAATAAAAAAGGGGAGATAATCCCTGCACATTGAGTCACAAGGAATCTTTTACACGTCATATCAATACAAGATTTGATATCTAATGTACATACAGAAGCATAATTTTCTCCTACCCAAAAAACTTAAAGAAGAGCAACTTAGGTACAAAATTCTGTTTCACAGTAAATTACCCAAACAACTTTTGACAAGGCATAGACAAAAACATGGGGCTATTTACCAGAAACGATTTTGACAGCAGAAGTAGATGTTATCATAGTAAACATATGACAATTTTTGAAAAAAATCGAATGTATCCACGAAAAGACTTTTATGGACACCCCTCCATTCACTTGACAATTACTCTTTTGCGTGTAACTTCAACAGCATTTTAGTTACAATGTCTATATTTTGTACGAAATCCCTATCCTTGGATCCACTTCCGCTTAAAAGAATTCCTCAGATCTCTATCTTTTTTTTTAGAGTTTCTCAAACCCATCTTGTGTTTGAGCTGTTTTAATACTTACATATAATCTCTCATTCCAAAATGGGCCAATCGAAACTTCGTCAAATAAATATATTTAGAATGATGGTCGGGCTTAGTAAAGATTCACTAACTCTGGTTTAAATGTTAAATGATTTAGCAGTAGGAAGAACGAATCTCAAAATAGAACAAGAGGACCATACTGGTCCTAAATCGCTCCCCTAAGTATGTTGGTTAATGGCTTTATGATATATATAAAATAGCGAAGCCCTCTATCTAATTATTTTGGAGAAGATGTTTAAGGATTGTCTCTTTTAATCCCAGGTATATTGATGATCCCACCATATAGCGCTAATTTCCTGAATATAGTAATTCCTTGAGATACTCTGTTAGAGGGTCAATAGACACTGACACATACCAAATATCAAAGCACTAGGCCTAATGGTTATGGAAAAGAAGATTTTTAAAGATATCCTTCTTTGGTCCTATCTAAAATCAGAAATTGCGCAGATAAGGGCTAATTTTCCCAGTAAGATACTACGAAGTATTAAAGTTAAGGGTCAAAAAATGATGATTTATTCCAAATAGCAAAGCTCTAGGCCATATGGTTTGGGAGAAGAAGATTTTCAAAGATTTCCTTCTTTATTCCTATGTAAAATCAGGGGTCCTTAATCCATTGTTAAATCAAGAATTGCATTGTTTCATCACAGAGCAATAATTCTATGAAGTATTAAAGTTTATAATTTATTCCAAAAATCAAAGCTCTAGGCAATATGGTTTTGGAGGAGAGGATTTTAAAAAAAATCCTTCTTTATTTCTTTGTAAAATCAGGGATCGCACAGAAAAGAGCTTCTCTTCAGACACCAGCAATTCATTAAAGTATTTTGGTAGGAGGTCAAAGGGAAATTAAAGCATACCACAAATCAAAGCTCTTGGGGTAAATAGGTAATGCTAAGTACCAAATATCGAAGCTAAAAGCCTTATCATTTTGATGAAGAAGATTATCAAAGATTTCCTTCTTTATTCCTTTGTAAAATCAGGGATTGCACAGAAAAGGGTTAATTTTAAGAATACGGTAATTCTTTGAAGTATTTAGGTTGAAGGTCATTAAATACTTATACATACCAATTATTAAGGCACTATGTCTTATGGTTTGGGAGAAGAAGATTTTAAAAGATTTCCTTCTTTACTTCCTTGTAAAATCAGGCATCGCACAGAAAAGGGATAATTTCAGAACATTGAGATTCTTTGAAGTATTTTGGTAAAGTGCAAAAGATGATGATACATGCCAAATACCGAAACTATATCCCTTATTGTATGATAGGAAAAGATTTTCAAAGATTTCCTTTGTAAAATACGGTATTGCACAGAAAAAATATAATTTTTGGGGTACAGCGATTCTTTGAAGTATTTTGCTAGAGGGTCAGTAGATGATTTATACGAAAATCATCATCTATTGACCCCTTACCAAAATACTTCAAAGATTTACCGTATTAAGAAAATTAGCCCTCTTCTGGGCAATCCCTGATTTTACATTGAATAAAAGAAGGAAATCATAAAAATCTCCTTCCCCCAAATCATTAGGCCTAGAACTTTGATATTTGGTACTAATAGTCATCTATTGACCCCTTACCAAAATACTTCAAAGAATTACCGTATTCTGAAAATTAGCCCTTTTCTGGGCGATCCCTGATTTTACATAGAATAAAAGAAGGAACACTTTAAAAATCTTCTTCTCCCAAACCATAAGACCTAGAGCTTTGATATTTGGTACATATCATCATATATTGACCCTCTACAAAATACTTCAAAGAATTATCATACTCTGGAAATTAGCCCTTTTCTATGCGATCACTGATTTAACAAAGGAATAAAGAAGGAATTCTTTGAAAATCTTCTTCTCCAAAATCATAAAGCCTAGAGCTTTGATATATGGCACATATCATCAGACATTGACCCCTTACAAAATTACTTAAAACAAATAGTCCTTTTCTGTGCAATCCCTAATTTTAGTTAGGAATAAATAACACAGTCTTAGCATATAAGAACATCTTTTCGTCGACACTTAAACCTAGAGGTTCATAATTGCTATTTCGTATCTGATGCCAAATGGAAACATTAAATCATTCATCTTATTCATTAACTTGTTGGTTTGATAGCTAAATTTTGGTTGATTATCCTGGTGGATTGCAAACTATCGAGTCAAAACGAGTTTAGGCTGTTCTGCACGGAACACATTTTTTCTTTATAAAAAGAAAAACATTCAGCCCCCCCCTTGCGTGCATGATATTATTGTAGTATGATAAAGCTATGTTTACTGTGTAATTGTAATGCTTTGACGTATCGCCTTACCTTTAATGGTTTTCAGTTCAAATGAACATCCTTCTACCGTGACAAACAGCGCATTTTCAATACAATAATGACAAAATATAAAACATTTGTTGAAGGTCATAACAAAGAAATATATCATCTGATAAAAACGTAATTTAGGCAAACTAGGTTCGTATTTTAAATGACGGAATGTTTTCAAAAGAGTATATATCTTGTTACACATGCATTTGTCGACTAAACTGCGCAGTTTAATAAGAATTGAAGCGTTAGTAAGGACAAATTTATTGATTATACGCCACTTTCAACGTTTTGTCATTATAACGTGCATGGTTGTAGCACCTAACCATACGTTCCTAACATTTAACCATCACTTTAGTTCACCTGAGCACAAGCGCTAAAATGTGAGTTATTGTGATCTAGCTGTGTCCCTCGTCCGTCGTCTTTCGGACGTCAATGTCTAATCTTTGTGTGCTCTCTAGACGTCTTACATTCGACCGAAAAGTCTTGATAGTTAGCCAGAATGTTTGTCCTAGTGGTATCTATGACAAGATAGATATTAGATCATTTTGGGTACAAAACTAGGTTACCAGGTCATACCTTTAAATAACTTTGTATACAGCGTAGATGCTACATTTCTTGTTCAAGTGTCTTAAAACGTTGTATGATATATTCAAGACAGGATTTTGACATAATTTCGTATTGGATGGAAAATTCCGCCCCTTTGGCTTTTTAGTCATCTGTGACCACTGACTTTTGTGAGTGCTTAAAGCGCTCTCGTTTTTGTATTGTTGTTGTTGTTGTTATTGTGCTTATACACAATGTTTTAATTAAAGACTAACACTCTTAAAAATGTTATCATTTAAAAATTGTTATTTCCAATTCTTTGAATTCGGGTCAGTCTAAAATTATGTTGTCTGGCAATGGGTTGAGAAAGGCTTAAACAAATTGAATTAAGGTTAAAATTAATTAAAGTTTTTAAAAAAGCAGAAAGTGCTCACATCACCTTACCAACAGTAAGTATAAAAAATCGTGCAGTCCTTAAATTTTAGATTTTAGATAGTCTTTCCTTTGTTTTATTGAATAACTACCTTGATAGATAAATCAACCCATTCTAATTCATTCAATATTTTAACTATGCAAGATGATTATGCTACATGCTGTTAAAGACGTGTGTGATCTGAAATACTCATATCATGACGCCGAAGAACGGATAACTTAAATTTATTTTTTACTATCTCAATATCTACGCAATAAATATCAGATAACTGTGGTTGAATGCGAAATATCATATCTAAAGCATATCATCAAATACTTTTTAAATAAGCAACCAACAGATGTCCTTCTCTGAACCAGGATGTCTGAGGTTTTATGATCATATAACAAAGGTAGCTTTTATGCATTTAAGAATTAAATCTAAAGAGTTTGAATATGATTTAATTTTGTTTATAGACATATTATAATCTCACAAGAAACAGATAAGGTGCAAAACGATTTTCGAAAAATGTTGAAGAAAATTATTGTAGAATAATAAGGAAGAGAAATTAAAAAGAAAGATATAACAACTTCCTACCCCGTTAAAATAATTTCTATTATTCGATTGAAATAGTGGGAGTGCTTCGCTTCTCTTTCTGAAACTCTAAAAACATGTACTTGACCAATCGCGGATGTCAATCAAATAATTAATCGACCAATGAAATCAATGGGCGGAGCAAAGGAAGAAAGTGAGTGGGACTAGCGATTGGTCAATTGAGAGATCCTTGGCAACGCCAACAGGCCTCTAACGGAGGTTATAAACGAGAATATTCTGTATATCAAATGGTCAGGGTCATTTAAGAGATGAAGAACATATTTTTTGTTTTCATGGAGGTATGAACCGAAAAAACTAATCACACTGTATGAATTCGCGAAGCGGTTTCATACATTGTGTGATTCGTTTTTTCGGTTCATACCTCCATGAAAACAAAAAGCATTCTCTTCATTTCTTATAATTTAATAGCATCGAGCGAAAAAAACAAAAGCTGTACAAATTTCGATACCTTTTTGTATGGAACTATTTTATGCGGAAGCATACAAAATGGCTGCGTGCTCAAAATTTTGTTCATGGAGGTATGAATTAAAATTTTCGACCAATCAGAACGCTCGTTTTTGATAGACGAAACTAGCAATTAAATTATAAAAAAAATGCAAATATCTTATTGACAACCTCAACTTCATAAGTAAAGCTTGAAAAGCCCTAGTCGAATAAGCTGTAGTTGCCAAAATCATCGAAATTCATTAACATAAATGTAAAAGTTTTAGGTCCATTTCCAGTGTTAATACTTTATTTCATTGGTCAATCGATTGTTTTCTTTACTTACAGCGACGATACGATAATTGTTATACTTTTCTGATCAATAGATATTCTTTAAATTACCATTACATCTAACCGCCGTCATGGCGGAGTTGGTACCTCATTAGCCTCCCAATCTTCAATCATGGGATGTCATGGGTGCGATTCCCCATATGCTTTCCGACATTTGTCTCTCAACAATGGGTGGATCACCGTAAACCGAAAAAAAAGCAGCTGGACGCTAGGAAAGGGTGTAGTGGTAATACTGTTGTGAGAAATACCAGGAATTCATTGTTAGGTGCTCCAGTTTCCGCGAAATGACTGAAATACTGTTAAAAAAGGCGATAAAACCAATTCAATCAGTCAATCAACCATTACATCCAATAACGATGGCCTTCTTGTTCAGCTTTTATTGAACTATTTCTACATTTGAGTAGCCTAAAAAACCAAAGTAAAGAGACATATAGTTGGTAAAGAGAAAAAAATATTCGGAATTGCATATTCTCCTTTTCTCACTGCCTTTCGTTTGTAATTTATCCTATATGGCACTGTCATTAAATTTACATGCAATATCAAACTTTTTTTTACTTTGACCAATTATGAGATTTGTGGTAAATTGATTTTTTTTATATGTGTTTACCCTTTGTCAAAGAAGTTCCACCCTAAATAACATTGAGGTAAAAGAAGGGTGGGGACATTTTAAAAAGCTGTTTCTTAGTGTATAAAGGGAGATAGAAATTTATTAGTATACTTTACCGTTTTCAGTGTTTGTCTCCCTTATTTCTTTGTCAAAACATTTAGTCACTTAATAAAAATTATAAATCTCGACGACGCTTAAGATCACTTGTGCACCACATACCATTTTTCCGCCATTTTTGCGTGATTTTTAACACATGTTGCAGAATAACTTATCTTATACTTGTAGAAAAATTTACCAAGTCCTTTTAACGCTTGGTTTGGTTTGGGATGTACTTGATTATCGTTATCACTTTCGGTAGAAACAAGTGAACTGTCTTGTATTCTTTTTTGAAGTGTACTCGTAAAATGTGTTGAAACTGTGTTGAATTTGTGTTACTTGTGGTGAAAACTCATTTCTGTGATCACCCAATACTTTTTTTATTTTCAAATTTACGTCTTATCATGATTTTTATGGAAAGGTCAGAATACCTTTCCACTTCTACGATGGAAGATTTTGTTATATAAAATTACTCCATCAACCTTGATAAGAAACGGTGTGATTTGTGTGTGTGTGTGTGTGTGTGTGTGTTTGGTGTGTGTGTGTTGTTGTTGTTTGTTGGGTTTTCTTTTGTTTTGTTTTTTTTTTGTTTTTTTTTTGTTGTTTTTGTTTTGTTTTTGTTTTTTGTTTTTTTTTTTTTGGGGGGGGGGGGTATTTTCGTCATATTTTTTCTATAGAGGTTTATACATCGTAAGTATGTTTCATGTCTATTTTGCGATATGTATAACCTCTAATCCAGTTATTTGCATTATTTTGTAAATAAAATAAAAACAAAAAACATGAGTTAAATTGAAAACGCCATTTTCCCTATCTCCTATTCCGGCCTTTTAAAAACGACAAATTATCCGTCAGTCATCTAAGACAAAGACGCCATTTACATACATACATATAAAAGATGTTGCTTAAGATGTTACCATCGTTTGATGCCGTCACGACGTTATCATCTGCTAGGAACACTCATATTTTGTATTTGATATCAAGTGAAACACACGCCCTCCTGGCATGGTTATATCTCTAGCAAATTTATTCACCTTGTACCGAACTAATTTTTCCGCTATTGTACAGTTGTTGTTGTTGTTGTTGTTGTTGTTGTTGTTGTTTCAATGTCATATTTTTATGTCACGTTTGTTCATACAAAAATGAATAATAATAATTTTTGTTTGTTTGTTTTGATAAATTGTATAAAGGGACATAATAGTTTAAAAGTTTTCAATTGCTGTCTCCCTTCTCTATGAAAATGATTCGTATAATTTATTGATTGAGTGGTGATTTAAGCGGCTCTTAAAAATATTATTTAATAAAGTAAACGTATTTACTTTTTCAAGAGTTATTAATGAGATAGACTTGTTTCTGGAATGCAAATAACTCTCCTATAGTATTACCATTATGTAAATTTGGTCTGGGACAAATGGTTCTTGAACTATTACTCTCAGAAGAATATCATGGTCCCGGAAGCAGGATTTTAAGACGAACAACAATCAAATATTCCCTCGATTCAAGTATGTCGTTATATAATGCATTTGCTTGTCCATTCGACATCTTATTTAAACAAGCAAGTTTTAAAACATAACAAGAGGACCATTGGCCCTAAAGCGCTCACCTGAATCGCCAATTTAATCGTGCCTACGTTATACCGTCCTTGTGCACGCACTTGTGTCCTCAAATTCCGATTGAGTCATACACTATTTGTAAAAAAAAAAAAGTCTTATCATATACTTAAATGAATATTTTATTTTAAGATCTGTGCTCAAATATTTATGAACTGATCCTCTCCAGATTATAAGTAAAAATAAAGTTATGGATTTCACCGATTCCTTCGTTACATAAAGATAACAATGGATTTCGGGTATTTCTCGCACCACTACCACCATGGCATCCTTTTCTAGCCTCAAGCTGCTATCCCACTTAGGTTTAAGTTTAATTACCCATTGGTGGGAGACAAATGTCGGAAAGGATATGTGCCACCGCATGATTGAAGAGATGAGGCCAGAGTTTATTTACATTGTAGTTTGGGAAGTCTGTTACCGAGAGTAATATACCGAATCCAAGATAAATTCCTTTCAAGAAAACTACGATTTACTGATTTTCACAAGAATACCCACGCTACTGATGCCAAGGTTACCAAAAACTTATTAAGTTGCATAAACTAGTTGGCACAAATGTTATAATTACTTCTGACGTCATATCTATATTGACATCACAAAAGTCGCTTCAGCCATAATTGATTTGATACGATGAATTGGACTTTTTTTTCTTCTTTTGAATTTTGAAGTGTACCCCAGTGTAAAACTTCGAGGTAAGTTTTTAAGTTTCTTTGATAAAATATAAGTTGAGTATTATGAACATTTATGAATAGAAATTGGAATAATTTTCGTTTGCATGTAGATAACTTGCACTACATATAAAGCATGATTCGATTGACGGAAGTATCCTTTAATGATCAATTTATTTAGTTATATTACATAGTTCTATTGTTTTGCAAGTTTTTGACAGTTAATACAATATTCGTGCTAGTTTGGTACCTACGTTCCATTTCCAACGCCTTTGCCTACGCATTTTCAAACACGAAGAACAGATTTTAAACATAATGGTTTAGTCTATATCTATAGCAAAGATTATGAATTTGTAAACGTTCTATAGAACTCTATTTTCAGGTTGACGGAACAGTTCTAAAATCTTTTTGTCACAATAAAAATCTTTTATGATACATTAAATTAAATTTACCATTCCTCGATCGGGCATATTGTGTCTTTCAAAGCCTCGTTCCTGTGAACGCATGTAGAACTTGTAACATGCGTAAAATAGATTCAAAGCATCGAATAAGTTACAATGAAGTACGTAACTATTTGATGGTAGCATAATCACCGTCTTCCTTTACGTGTCATGGTATGTTTGCACGATAGTCGGTATGAAGTAACTTAATGAAGGGAAAGGATAATCAAAGTAGTGAAGTACTGTAAGCTTGCAAAACATGGTTTCATTGATTGTTTGATTGATTTGAGTTTAACGCCACTTTTAACAGTATTTCAGTCATACCGCGCCGACTGGAGCACCTAACAATGGATTCCTGGAATTTATCACACGAGTACTACCACTACATCCTTTCTAGCCTCGAGCTGCTATCCCACTCACGATTACCCACCCATTGGTGAGAGACAAATGTCGGAAATGATATGTGCCGCCGCCGTGGATCGAACCCATGACATCCAATGATTGAAGATTGGGTGTCTGATGCGCTACCGACTGCGCTATGACGGCGGTTTCTTTTAGTTATTTTCTTCGTCAAAGGTTATCATTATAAATGAATGAGGTAAAAGCTACCCAGGAGTTATTCCGTTGCAACACCGTTGGTTGGAAATGAAAGAAGGTGCAGACGACAATTACAAGTTGGTGGAATTCAGAAATCTTTGCCTTGTAGGGTAGAAAATTGTGGACATTGAAGACATTGCTTCTTACAAGCATTTTCTTCATTGTCCACAATGTTTTTAGAAGCTTTTATACTTCAGATTCATAAAAATTCACTCGGGATCGCGTAGGGACGGGTAAAATATTATGCTTTTGAAGGAGTGCCTTACAATTTGAATAAAGTTGATTCATGCTGCCATACAAAGCTCATTTGAACAAGATATGCCCAAGAGCTAAAATAAAAAGTAGACGAACTTGAAGGCAGAGTATGCAATATTCCTGAGATACATAATGAAGGTCAAAATTACGTCTTAGTAAGTTTTAGAAAACTTCGCTTTGCTCAATCTTTCACTCTCTTACATTCTTTAAAAATAAATATATTACTAACCGCTGTTTTCCGGGAACTAAAACGTTTATATGACTCTTACGGGATTCTAACCTAGGGTTGAAAAGACAAGAGTCACTGCTGTAGTTGAGAGAATTCAATATAAATAGAATTTCTAAAACGTTTATATTTTGCAATACAGTTGTATGAAACGTATACTATGTTTATTACTGTACATCATGGACTGTTATGTTTTATTGTGAATAAACTTACTTACATAAGACCTACTCTATTGAGTAGGCATCCAATGGATTTAGTGGTCAAGCGCCCAGTGGCAGTTTGCATTCATTGAACTCTGAGAAGGCCTCAACATTTTGTCTGTTAACTTTAGCAATCAATTCTGACGCTTTGCTAGCTAAAAATCGATTCTAACGAATTTTCTGCGTATTTCTCAATTTTTGCGTTCCTTATTACTGATAATTAGTGAGAAGCTCACATAGGCTTTTAATCCATTTTTTGGCTATGGTTACAATGAATATTGGGCCATTCACGTGTTGCTTATTACAGTCGAATTCCGTGATATCTAAAAACAACCATGAACTCCGTTGGATCTTTCCTATATAACAACAAAAAGCCACTTTAAGCCTATCCGATTACTGCGAAGATAACGACTGCCTCAAATTAAATATTAAATGTTCGTTTGAACTTAGTTTTCGGCAATTGGTTTTTTATATATATATCTTCATTTCAGAAACATCGATACCTCCCTTTAACTTTCTTTCAAATGCCTGAAATAATATTAGAAGTTTTAGAATTGGGAGTTAATATTTTTTATCCACAATCTGATGAGACGTTTATGAACGAATTACATACAGTATGAGCCTTAACCGTAGGAAAGATAAAGACCATCTTCACTCGCTATTCTTTTCCGAAGAAGGCGCACTCAATTTCGTTTGGGCGGGTTGCCACGACACATCATTTTCGTGCATCCTTGCTCTCTGTATCGAGGCAGTCGCTGCGAGGATCAGATAGTGTAGTACTAGGTAATTTACATAAAAAGAGCTGGTTCATTTCGGGAAGATTAAGGAGGATAATTGAGTTCATAGGGGATGTTGGTTTTGTAGGAAACCAATACAGAGTGCGTCCAAATTAAAGAGTGTAAAATGAAAATTTGATCTCTGTCAAAAGTAAAAATAATATTGACTGAATCACAAATAGTTTCTGTCTGCTAATATAAGGGGGGGGGGGATTAAAACAAACTAAAAATCTGCATTATTCAATTGTCAATTTTCTAGGTCATTGTCTTATCTTAGTCCTTTAAATGAAAAAAAATCTGCCGAATATTTGAAAATAAAACTCTTAGTCTACTAACAATGTTTATATTTACTTAGCAACTAATATGCATACATAACTGATATGTTGAGTAAGATTCATTACAGAAGGTAAAGGTCGAATATCAATGCCATATTCGTAAAAATGCTATTTTTCAGGAAATGATTATATAGGATAAAAACTTTGGGAAGATAATCTTAGTGATTTTTAAAAGATTATTTCATAATTTCCGTAAGTCCCGTAAGCCCGTCCTGCAAAGCTCCCGTAAAGGGTCACCTCCTGAAAGGGGTTACCCAAGGGACAGGTCTGTAAAATTTGGTCCAAGTTGGTTAAACGATTAAGGAGGAGAATGTTTTTAAAGAAAATGACGACGGATATTTGGTGGTTCTAAAAGCTTCACTTGCGCACGATTAGCTCAGATGAGCTACAAACAAAACTGATATGATAAAGCATTGCTCAATTAACTTTTGGAAGATTCTTTGATAATTGAATGTTAATTTTTTCATTTTTATAAACAAAAAGGACTCGTGGTGAAAGGATTACATATGCGCCTCGCTAAAAACGTTATCGAAATGATGAATTATAAGATATGCATATCCGTCGACTGATTGGTTGAATGGAGCTTAACGCCACTTCTATCAGTTATCTATATCTGTCGAGGGACATACTGAATGCCAAATGGTACGAAACTTTATCGGATTGGGTTTTTTTAACAAAATTTTCTCGGAACGCATTTTCATAAATGAAAAAGATTACGTAAGTAACACTTAAGTATTAGTTTAACCTATCTTGTTTGGTATAATCCAGTCGAGACTGAGCAACATTGTAAATTTCTGTCCCGAGGAAAAACAACGACGGAGAACGAAGAAGTTCGTTGTTTTTTCTACTGTCCGTGAATATATAATGTTACCGAGGTAGGTAGAATCATGAAAGATCATGATAAAATCAATATTATACTTCAACGGGGATGAAATATCACTTGTTTACAAACAAAATCAAAGGACTGAAAGACCTGAAAGCGGAGCACTGAAAGATCTGAAAGCGGTTTTGCTGGCTTATCAATAACCACGCTCATTAATGATGAGGAAAGGTATGCTTTTTGTATGCATGGTCCAAATTGCAAATTTTAAATTCATATGGGTTGTAGATGTATCATCTTAAACTAACAAATCTTAATTTAGAATTTCAAAGTCATGTAAATTATAAATTACACCAAGATGAATGCAATAATGATGTTTCTCTACAAACGCGTGCAAAGTTTCAAAGCATTAGCCTGAGTAGATACTAGATGAAAAATATACAGTTTTCTTATTCTTGCACGAACAATATTGACTAGAAATTTCTAAATCAATAAGATGAATATCAGAGAAAATCTAGACAAATCTGATTAAAATCAGATCCACAATAATAGCCAATTGCTACGTCCCTACATGTGGATCTGAGGTCCAAGTGCAATTTTGGGTTTCTGCGCATCATCCGTCTGGCCAATCAGATCGCTACTTTTAAGAAATTGAAAGTGACATCAGCGCCTTAATATAGTAATTCTTTCCTCACGTAGATATAAATAGAACGCGACCAAAATAGTTAATTCGGAAAGAGCGCATGTAATAGATTAATCCGCGGTCATTTGTTTTTATTGGGTCAAGTTTTCTATATCTATTGACATCTCAGACATATCAATTTGTACAAAACATGGAGACATAAATAATTAAAACTGAAACAATCAAGGGTATAAAAATAAAATGATTGATTGATTTAATCTGGTTCAACGCCAATTTTAACAGTATTTCAGTCATATCGTCTGAAGCACCTAACAATGGTTTCCTGGTATTTCTCACACCAGTACTACCACTACATCCTTATCCTAGCCTCAAGCTGCTATCCTACTTAGGTTTGCGGTTATCCACTCATTGGTGAGAGACAAATGTCGGTCAGGATATGTGCCGCCGCCAGAGATCGAACCCATGACATCCCATGGTTGAAGATTGGGAATCTGAAGCGTTACCGACTGCGCTATGACGGCGGCGAAAACTAAAATGGATCTGTGCGTTTATGGAAGTTCTGCCCGGTGACGCATCCTATATCGTATTTTGCGGAGATACCTACTATTTGTAGAAGTATCGAAGTTAAGTTAGTTTTATATTTTTCATTATTTGGACAACGTCATCCCCCACGGTAAAACGGTTCATGTTTAAGGAATGGAGAAGCTTACCTATGTTTCGAATGAGTCTGTCGTCATGTACACGATCTAAATTTACCAAACAATACACGTGAGGGTTGAGGATTAGACATACTTTTCATCCTCCAATTTTGATATTTGACTTAATATGTCCATCCATAGGATGTAGTTTACAATACAAAATGACCATAATGGTAGAGGGCAATTAGATGATGAACCATGCCAAATATTCTTTCAGCTTATTTATCTTGAAGTGAAATCTGGGATCCCACAATAAAGGGCAAATGTTCAAGTTAGAGCAACCATTTGAAGTATTATGGTAAAGGACCATTAGGAGATATAACATTCCAAACATTAAAGCTCCAACCCATTTGGTTTGGGAGTAGAAGAATTTTCAAGACTCCCTTTCTATTTAAAATCAGGGATCACACAATATAGGACTTATGTTCAAGTAAGAGCTATCTTGAATTATTTTAGTAGGGACCATCAGACCATATCACATGCCAAATAATAAAGCCCTAGCCTTTTGGTTTGGGAACAGGAGATATTTTAAGACTTCTTTCTTTATTTCTTTGTTATACAGGGATAATATTCAAATAGAAGTAATATTTAAAAGGATTTTTGTAGAGGGCTAGAAGACATGTAAGGTGCCATATATCAAAGTTCTAGGCATTTTGTTTTTGGAGCAGAAGATGTTTCAAGATTAACTTCTTTATTTGTATGTAAAATCAGGGATTGCACTATACAGGGCTAATATTCAAGTAAATGCAATGATTTGAAGTAGTTGGTAGAGGCCAATAAGGCAATAGTATATGCCAATTACCCAAGTTCTAGGTATTTCGGTTTTTGGGCAGAAGAGTTCCTTCAATCTAAACATAAGCAAATTGTTGTCTGTCATTTTGTTTTCATGAGTAAACTACAATAGCTATTTTTTCTTCTAGAACAAGCCAAGTCGGAGTAAATTGTGATTGTCTTATACCTGAAAGCACCTGAAACTGCGATTTTCGATAAAAAAAAAAAAAAACTTGATATCTAAATGATCAGGCATGTTGCAAGTCAATCTCAATAGGCCTAAAATGGCTATGAAATACGAAGGCACTAGCTCATGGTATTTGAAATTTGAATTAAATTTCAAAGTTCAAACCCATTAAACAATTTCCAAACAAAAGTTTAGACTTTGAATTTGAAGGCAGTTGCAGACGACAATTTGAAGTTAGTAACCTTTAGAATAATTGTAATTTAAGGTACAAAACATTGTGGATAATAAATCAATTTCTTCATTTCTACTATTTTCCAAAGTTTTTTTTCTTGAATGTCGTAAATAAGGGGGATTGTGTTGTTAATACACATCCATGCTATTTTTAATCCTTAGCTCTTGTCATGCTTAATTTTAAAAAAAATCTGAATTGCAGTAATATCAAAGAGTTGAAAGCACTGTAAATACTAGTTTTGGATCAATATTTCTTTTGAAAAATAATTGCATAGAAAAGTAATGCTTAAAGGGACATACAGGTGGTGCAAACTAAGAACAGACTGCATTTATGTACAGGCTGTTCTTTGTATTTACCACCTGAAAAAAAAAGAATATTCAGGGTTTAGCTTGACATGGGTTAAGAAAGAAGAGGGACATTTCCCCTTAGCCGCTCACATGAGTCAAAGCTTAGAAATATAACACATAGGGTAGTTTGGTTAAAAGCCAACTGTTGATACCCCGTGTATTATGAGAGCTTTAAGCATAGTGATTGAGCAAGATCTTCTTTGTTTCCATGTAAGTTGCGGTTGTATTCTGGATGGATCCAAATAAAACCCTAGTAGCGACATAAAAACAAATTTGGAAGAGAACTACTACCATTTATGCGCTAAATTGGCTCTGATTGGCTGTTCAGAGCTTGGCAGGAAAAAAAATCGCCGCAGTTGGTAGCGCAACAGACATCCAATGTTCAATCATGGGGTGTCATGGGTTCGATCCCCGGCAAATATTCTACTCATAAACCAAACGGTCTAGAGCTTTCATGTTTGGCATGTGACATCACCTAATGTCCCATTACTATAATACCTCGAATACTTGCTCTGTGTCGCCGTCATAACGCAGTTTGTAGCGTGTCAGACTCCGGATATTCAATCATGAGGTGTCATGTGTTCGATGCCCGGCGATGGCACATATCCTTTTCCGACATTTGTCTCACGCAATTGGGTGCATAATCGTAAACCTAAATGGGATAGCAGCTGGAGGCTAGGAAAGGATGAAATGGTAGTAATGGTACGAGATTTACCAGGAATCCATTGTTAGGTGCTTCAGCCGCCGCGATATGACTTTGTTAAAAGCAGTTAAGCCCAATTCAAGCAAATCAAAAGGGAAAAAAATACATTAAATCAAAAGAGGACAATCATTCTAGCAAACTATTTTGAAACTTTACATTGTGAACTTGTTTTCGAATTTCATGTGAATATTGTTTAAGGTTATAATACAATTTTCATTTATGCCTGACATCAATAACACATAAAGACGATAATAAATCTCGATATCTCTAGGAATTAGCAAAACTACTCATGCATTATTCTGGTCGATCATACAATTTGAAAGGATATTTCAAGTCTTTTTCAATTTTTTTTTTAGAAACCAAGATTTCTATTGAATGGTGATCAAAACTCTAAATGTAATTATTAGGAAATAGAATGTTTTATCTTTTTTAAAACAACTCCTTTTTTCTTCCAAAGGAATCTACCGATAGTATGTATTCTGCAAATCAGTTTTATAGCCATACTAATGTACATGTATGTGTGTACATTCTTGTGAACAGTAAGTATCATATTAAATCTACCAGTAATAAACCAGCAATCAGCTCATGATGTTGTCTTATAGCTATCAGAACAGAATGATTTTTAATTGGTCGTAGACCAATTTATATAACCATAAACTCGAGATAGTGTCGCTGCAATTTACCAAAACTGCCTTTAGCCCAACTGGACGTATATTCTGACGGGAAAACAGAAAAAAATCATTGTATTTTACAAGTCAAGAATTATCAAAAGGAGTTAAGGAAAACTGGACGGTCACATGCTTTAAAGATGAATGCTTCAAGGATTTTTCGCTAGTGATGAACGCGTTTAACCAACCCTTTCTTTCAATCATAGGTGTAAACAAAGATACTGCCACTCAATTATTTTCCAGCCATAAGTAAATCAAAGTACTGAAAGTTCTTCTGGAGAGCAAATTTGATTATTATGCTTTCAAGCTGTATAAAGAATTCGCCCAAAGAATAGTATCAATTGTTTTTTCCTTTGTTTATAATCAGCGCTGTGTAGGAGTTTGTAAGTTTCTGCCCAGAAAAAGAGAGGTTTTTGAAATTTCATGAACCTGCTTTCAGCATTTGCTCTTAAACTTAAGTTATCATATTTCTATAATTTTTCTGTTTTGGCTTTATAAAAAACGCTTGCAGGGATGATCTAACCATGACTATTTAACGATCGAGAATTTTTAAAAATTTAGTTTTCACAAAAAGTTTTTGTCGGTACCCATGTTGCATCAAGGTCTTACGTTCGTGTAAAATAATATTAGTTCTAATCAACATTCATGGAAATATCATACACTGGGATAGAGCCTACGTGTTGTGAAAGCAATAGAAATTAAAGTTGTTTTGCCCTAATTCTAAAGTCGGAATAGAAACGATATATCCAATTTCTCAGTGACGACCAATTACAGTGCGTACGGCACTTTGATTATTGCAGTCATAATACTGACTGTAATCTAGGAATCGGCCGAGTTCGCTCTTAACTTCTAGGAAACTGACGACGACGTGAGCATTTATCCTTGCCCGTGAATTGATTCATAATTTCTTGTAGTGCTATCTGAAATGACCGCGAAAAGCTGAGTCTCTGATGTGCGCAGTGATAAAGGTCACGACCTCTACAGGTACTTTTAATATTACCATCTACAGTGATGCATCCAGGCCGCTCGATCGAGGGAATCCTTCGTGGTTCTGATTCACTCACGCAACTTTGCTAATTTGATGGGGGAGTTCGTTTCCGCTGCCTTGACTGAGCTTTTGTCTCGGATTCGGAAAAATGAACCCACATCTCATCTTCAGCGATAACTTATCTCCTTCACCATTTGAAAGTTATTTTGCATTGGCTACTAAGGTGGCCTTTTGACCTGCGTACAGCCGTTTAGGCAACCACCTGGTACTTACTTTCCTCATGCCTAGGTGTTTCTGTAAAATCTATCATATGTCAGAGTGCAAAATACTGTGTAAACACAATTATCATTGAAAATAAACTGACCACGTTAATGCATGAATAGGAATTTGATTTCTTAGTATTAGTACGTGGTAGTTTTACGCAGACGAGCAACGAGAAGGTAATTAATTAAAAGTCTATTTTAGGGTCATGTTGTAAACATGATATAGCAATAAATACAAATTCGAATTCAGTTAAGAAGCGAATATTTTCTCTTTTCATTATGGTATAAACAGTGTATGAATATTCAAAAATGATTCAGTCGTACATAAACAAATAACAGAAATAAAGGGATACATGTGTTAATAAGTCGCAAAGTTAAATATTACAATACTTTGTCATTTAATGACCGCGTTGGTGTTATGAAAATGGTGTAAACATTGTCAATCAGTAAGAAAGTCAACATTGGTTTTGAACTCCCTATCTGTAAGCTTATCTGTCACAGTGATGCAAAACTCCGCCTCCCCGATTCTCAAATTTATGCTAAACTGGACATCGTCAGGCCAGCCTTCCTTTGGTGGAATCAGCTCGATAGTACCAACTTTCCTACAGCCCTGAGCAGAGGTACAGAGTGTGGTATCTTTACTATCCGAGCACCAAAACTCAACGGGAGTTCTCTCGAACTTCCGATCTGGGGTATCTCTTTTCCCACCTATTTTATCATATGAAATCGTTTCATTGTATTGTAGTCGTTTGCCAATCGGGATACACTCGTGGTACACATCGCAACAAAACGCTCCAGATGCTCTGACACTTTTGTGTTGTTTGTGTTTTTGTTCCTCATAAGGCTCCTCTACGCGAAATCCATAAGAATACCGAGAGATTCTCTCAGCTTTTTTGTTGGGAAATATGTTTGTAAGGGTTGCTCCGAACATGACATGGTTACCTGGATCTTCGGGGGCTAGCAGCATAATATCTGTACCATTCAATAGCCTCTGAATGGACTGCTTCACGTAAGGTGATTCGGAAAAGCCACCCACAGCAATAACTGCATCAACCTCTTGGTCTTCTATGATATTTCTAACCTTTTTAACTATTCCAGAAACCACTCCTTCAAACAAACCTGAAATAAGTTCGGGAGCAATTTCTAATTTGTCTTTCTTGAATTTTATCTTGTTTTCAAACTCAGGCCTAGACTGGAGGTAGTCTGTAATATTTTGTTTGTGCTCTTCGCGAATAATACCAACAAATGAAATAGGAACCCTTATTCTCATTATCGTGTCTCCATCTAGATGCACCTTTCGTTTTTTCTCTTCAAATTCAGCCAAAACAGCTCGATAGGAGCTTCGATCTTCAGTCTTAAAGCGTTCTAAAATGTAATGCCCAAATACCGACTTCATCAAATGTAAAAATGCATCGTCTAACCTACAGGACCCTAGGGCGTCTCCAGAAGCCCTGAATATTTCTCTCAGATTTTCATCGGGCAATACTTCATGTGTGGCAATATCAACAGTCCCTCCTGAAATAAAAAAGAAATACAAACAAGTAACAAAGGTTGTTTTTAGCTAGCAAAGCGTCAGCTTTGGTAGCTCAAGTAAACAGACAAAAGTTTAGGGTTGTCTCAAAGTTCAACGAGTTCAAACTGCCACCGGAGATTTAACCACTAATTCCGGTAAACGCCTACGCCATAAAAAGTAGTTCTTATGTATTTCCGGAATATTGCAAACTCTGCATGCAAGTTCATCTCCTAGGAATTTTTAGCTTACTTGAGAAAACCGTGTTCAAAATGACTCTGATCAGAGTCTTCAAAGAAGTTGCTGACGAAAATTTCAAATCGTTGAAAATTCTAAAAAAAATTACCTCTTTCTGTGTAGAAAACAATGTGAAAACCGAAGAAATTGCTTGTAACAAGCAAGTTCTTCATTTGCAATATTGTTTTCCACAACTATTTTATTGAAGGGTGTAAAAAGGAGGGACAGTGTGGGAATAAGTTAACTCCTTGGTTACTCTAACTCATTTCTTTATCGTGATAACGTTTGACAAAGAAGATTACTGAACAAAACAATCCTTTGCTAGCCCACAGTACTTTTCAGTACTTTGGTTTATTGCAAGTGACCTAGTATCAAAATTTTATCTATGATATCCTTCAGAAAAAACATTTTTATGAAGTTTTAAAGCCATACCCCCCCCGAAGGATGGAATATCAGTTTTTAAACGATATATCGTTTATTTGGTCACTATAGCAATCAATGACCTTCTTCATATCAATTCTTCATAGCAATATACAAAAGGAAGGTATGTGTCCTGGTCTGTAGAAAGAGTATTTCGGGTTTTTCTATTCAATTTCAACTCGTGTGTGTTTACATTTTGAGATCGATACGAATAAGCCCAATTCTTTGCTTATCTTCGGCAATGACTGTTATATGCACAACTGTTGATGACTAGACTTAACGGAATATTTCGTAAATCTCCGTGTGACTGAGCGGGTTGTTTGAATGACTAGCGAAAGTAAAAACGTCATTACTGACGCCATTCTTTTAAGTAAACATGAATTAAATTGTGGTGGTTCTCAATTTGAAATAACGAAGTTTCACTCATGTAGGCTTACCGCGTAGAATTATTTTGATCTTATAATTTATTAATGCTTTTGAGCCTTCAGTATGGTTTTCTTATCGATTTTGGTGTGTGTTTTGAGGGAAGATATGTCTTTAAAATATTTGACCTGGAAATATAGTCCCTACCTTTTATATGATACAGAGACCTACCTTTTTATCTTGACCTAGAAATGTAGTCCCTACCTTGTATATGATACAGTGACCTACCTCTTATCTTGACCTAGAAATGAGTCCCTACCTTGTATATGATACAGTGACCTACCTCTTATCTTGACCTAGAAATGTAGTCCCTACCTTGTATATGATACAGAGACCTACCTTTTTATCTTGACCTAGAAATGTAGTCCCTACCTTGTATATGATACAGTGACCTACCTCTTATCTTGACCTAGAAATGAGTCCCTACCTTTTATATGATGGAGATCTACCTTTTTATCTTGACCTAGAAATGTAGTCCCTACCTTGTATATGATACAGTGACCTACCTCTTATCTTGACCTAGAAATGAGTCCCTACCTTGTATATGATACAGTGACCTACCTCTTATCTTGACCTAGAAATGTAGTCCCTACCTTGTATATGATACAGAGACCTACCTTTTTATCTTGACCTAGAAATGTAGTCCCTACCTTGTATATGATACAGTGACCTACCTCTTATCTTGACCTAGAAATGAGTCCCTACCTTTTATATGATGGAGATCTACCTTTTTATCTTGATCTAGAAATGTAGTCCTTACCTTGTATATGATACATTGACCTACCTCTCTATCTTATGTGACCCTTTATCAAAGGTGTTCGAGACATCTGTATAAATGGCTACGGCCATAGCGCAGTGGTAGCGCATAGAACTCCTAATCACGAGTCCTGGGTTCGATCCCTGGTCGCGGCAAATATCCTGTCCGACATTTGTCTCCAACTAATGGGTGGATAATCGTAAGCCTATGTGTGATGAGCATCTGAAGACTTTTAGACAAATATCAAGGTGCTTGAACCTAACCTGTGGCCTCTAAAGGAATGGTACGTACTTTTCCAAAGATTATTACTATGATTTTCACTATAATTATTCTATCCTCGTGTTAAATCTACAAAAGTCCTTGTAAATTTAATCAAATGTATTATATTCTATACCGTACTTTGAAACATCGGAATTAATCGGGTGAGGCCGTTGGTCTTCAGGTGATGTGGATAACTTCTGAATATCGACAGAAAGCAAATTACGTATCGCCATGGAAACTACAAATTAGGCAATATTGGATAAACGTA
Organism: Fragum fragum; assembly: GCA_946902895.1. Taxonomy (NCBI): domain Eukaryota; kingdom Metazoa; phylum Mollusca; class Bivalvia; order Cardiida; family Cardiidae; genus Fragum; species Fragum fragum. Next base: position 26,260,617 of record OX336377.1, on the reverse strand, counting down.
TTTAACAGATGAATTCTGGTTCCATTTGGGTTGTACTTTGTTGACTTATTTAGCGTTAAGTAATGCATTTTGCTTCTTTACTATCTTTTTAAGGTTATGCACAGTCATCTTCAATACAAACTCAGCTTTCTTTTCTTCTTTCAAATGGCTAAATTATTGGCAGGGGCGATCCGTCGATAAGATTCAAAGTTCTTTACATGGAGTTGCAGTTTGTGTTAAAATATGTAAAAAGAAATTTACAAAAAACTTTACAGCTTGTAAAGTATAATTGATACTAAAAATCCTTACCCCCGAGATCGAGAATGACATATTTGAAACCAGTGGCAAATTTTTCCAACAACTCGTTTCCACTTTCACCCTTTTTTATGGTACACTTTGTCTGACAATAAAAGCTTGCTGCTTCTGGCTCCAGAACGAGTCTCAATTGGTCGCTCATAATGCCTGCCTGAAATCATTTCATAGAAGTCAATTCTTGTAGGAATTGGTCGTTTGAAGAAGATGATTTTATGAGAAAGTCTTAATGACGTAGTCGGGATGGAGAATCTGGTCAAGTTAATTATCTCACTACTGTATTGATCGACAGATGAAGACACACAAGAAAATGATCATCGAATGTTAAATGCAAAAAAAGTATATTGGGCCTAGAGACAATGTATCAGATCCGCAAATGTAAAACAAAAAGCACCGCACGCGTATGCCTCATTATTGGTGCCTGATATTCGACCGAAGACAAAAAGCTCGCACCTTTCTTGCTAAAAGGCACACCGAGTTCCATGATATAATGAGTTGCTCGTTCGAAAGGGAACATTATGCCATTTTTAAGTAAATATCTCCGATAAAAATGTAATACCAAGGTAAAAGTTTTCCACGTCAACCACGTAAACACCTACACATGCGCTGCTAGTTACCACAACACCTTCAGTTTTGTTATGTTATTGTTTTGGGTTGGGTTTTCTTTTTTATTGTTGTTGTTGTTGTTGTTATGGTTTTGTTTTGATTTATTCTAAAACAGCCGATGTAGAAATTCAGAATTTTACAATTTGTTAGAAGACAATATCTGTTAGAAATTACTTTCTTATACAATTTTTTAAGGCGCCTTACATTGGATTTTGGCCAAAAGTTTTTGTTCTTCATTTCTACTATCAACATGTTCCACCTAAATTTAGAAGAACAGCACTGATTTTGTGACAACAATCTTCTGGATTAAGAAAAGTTGTTTGAGCATCTGATAATCGCATTTAATACAGGTTATATGGAAATCCCTAAGAAAATAATAGTAATAGGTTATAGATATAAAACAAGAGGCCCATGGGGCCTTATCGGTCACCTGAGTCCAAAGAGCACAAAAACAAATAAAAGTCCACCAGATAATACTACAAACTAAATATCAAAGCTGTAAGCCTTTTAGTTTGGAAGAAGAAGATTTTCACTACATAAGCCTATGTTAAACTTGGGACATCTTGGAATGGGCTAATTCTGACCCTGGGGCCATAATTCATACATTCTTGATGGGGGTCCACGAGGTGATGCTACATACAAAATATTAAAGCTCCTGTTTGGGAGGAAGAGTTTTAAATTTTCGCTTCATAAGCCCTATGTAAAATTCGTGACGTCCGGTAATGGACTAATTATGACCCTAGGGCCATAATTCATACAACATTGACAGAGATCCACCAGATGATGCTACATACTAAATATTAAAGCTCTAGGCCTATCTGTTTGAGAGAAGAAGATTTTCAAAGTTTTCACTATATAAGTCTATGTTAAATTTGTGACATCCGGAAATGGGCTAATTTTAATCCTGAGGCAATAATTTGTACAATCTTGAAAGAGGTCAACAAGAGGATGCTGTATACCAAATATCAAAGTTCCTAGGTCTTCCTGTTTGGGAGAATAAGTTTTTTTTACCAATTTCACTATATAAGCCTATGTTAAATTTGTGACATCCGAGAATGGGCTAATTTTAATCCCGATGCTATAATTTTCAAAATCATGATAGAGATCTACCAGATGATGCTGTATACCAAATATCAAAGTTCTAGATCCTCCTGTTTGGGAGAAGAAGATTTTAAAAAGAAATCACTATTTAGGCCCTTTGTAAAACTTGTGATGTCCGGGAATTGGCTCATTCTATCTCTGGGGCCATGGTTTATACAATCTTGATAGAAATTTATCAGATGATGCTACATATCAAATATAAAAGCTCTGGGGCCTCTAGTTTGGGAGAAGAAGATTTTTGAATTTTGCACTATATAAGCCTATGTGTAACTTGTGACGTCCGGAAACGGGCTAATTTTAACCCTGGGTTATAATTTATACAGTATTTATAGAGGTCCACTAGGTGATGCTATATGCCAAATATCAGAGCTGTAGGTCTTTTGGTTTGGTAGACAAAGTTTTCAAAGTTGACACTATGTAAGCTTATGTACCCAACCAACCTTTAGCCGCCATTCGCCCCTCCCACCCTAGCACGGCCATTTCTAGAAAGATTTTTTTCTTTTCTTTTACAAATTTGATAGTCCTTGCCCTAAAGACTCTAAATACCAATTGTGAATCTAATCTGACAGCCGGTTCATGACAAGAAGATTTTTAAAGATGTACCCTTTTTGTCCCCTTATGGAGCCCCAAGGGGAGATAACTCCATGACGTGTACAAATCTGAAGCGCCTTCCCATAAGGATGCTTCCTGCCAAGTATGGTTGAAATTCATCCAAGAGTTCTTAAGAAGAAGTCGAAAATGTAAAAAGTTAACGCACGACGCACAACGCCGGACAAAACACGATCGCAATAGGTCAGCATGACCTTCGGTCGGGTGACCTAAAAATATATTATTTCAATCACGCTAGGAAAGGAACTTGTAGTTGATTTATAAGAGAGGCCGCTAAAAAGTTTCTCTTATAGTCCGCTGTATATATTTGGTATCGATCTTCAATTAAAATAAAATGTAATTCCCTGTTGTTAAGGCTTTGTGATATATATACAATGAAAATGTTACAAACGAATTCTTTTACTACCTCTCACACAAACAAGAAGGCGTGTTATTTAATTGCTGTTGTTGTTAGTATTATAATTGATTTTCAATTTTAACGACGTAAAATACAGTAAAGAATTAATGAACATCGTTATCACTGCCTGGGTTTTATCTCATCACAAAGACAAGAGAAGTGGATAAGCGGACTTGGACGTCCGATACAGCTAGACCATATCTGCTCTCTTCAATTCCGAAAAGATAATATGCGCAAAAACATAATGAACATAATAGGAAAACAAAAACCTTATTTGCTGCAACATGCATGAACTGCTTCGCGGAATCTGACCAGATAGCTGGTACTGTAAGTATCCAAAAAATATCGTTGTTGGTGACTAGTTTACCCTTGCTTTCACGTACTGAGTCGAGTAAACGTTTCTTTAAGTCTATGATAACCATCGTGAATACTTCAATGGCCGGCTTCTCTTTTCCTTCAATATCGCTAATTGTTGTCTCTAAACCAAGTTTCTGTTTGGGTGAAAATTGAAGAAAAAAAGATATTAATAAGGCAATCGTTTTCATTAATTAAATGCAGTGAAAAGGGGACAATCCATAGCATAACCCATTTCCATATGACAACATTGTAGACTGGTACAAATTGAAACAAGTTGCAGCTGACAATGTAAAGATGTTGGATTTGTAGAGTTCTTCAGCTTTTTTCCCAAGTAATTTCTCCATTGTTCAAAAAGTTTCCCCAAGTTTTTTTCCAGAGGGCATAAAATGTGGGAACGGATTTCAGCCAGTAAGATTCTGTGTATTTCAAAAAGTAGATTTGTCACGTTCATTTTCACTCCTTAAATGTTCTTTCCAAAAGTTGTCAACATTTCTTTACATAATTCCATACCATCAAATAAAATATTAAAGATCAAAATTGAAAGTCGCACTAAATAGTTTATGTAATAATGTCCTAAGTGAGTTTTATACCTCTGCTGAGTACAATTTCATCTTGAATCGTTCAAAGAAATACCACCCCTCGTGCTCCTCATTTTCTGTAAGTTCATCATACTTTTCTTCGGCGTCGAACCCAAAAGAATGGAATGTTCCATCTTTGTTCAATAGAACTGACGAAGGTGCTTTTGAGTACTTCTTGGTGTACCCACCATACTGCCATGTGTTTGAGCGTATGTTTAGGGGTTCGTGACTAGAAAGATTCAAATGGTTTCCACCAGTGAAAAAATAAAATGATCAAAAAAACAAATGCGTGGCCGTCTGTGAGATTTATTTGTTGTTAAGGTTTATTGATGTTTCAAGTATGAAGAATATTTCAATCAAGTTCTTTGATTGTAACAAATCATTCTAGTTTTTTTTTTTTTTTTTTTTTTTTTTAATTTAGACAAAATGAAATATTTCAGTTATAGAAATCTGAGGAAAAACAAAAAAAAAAACAGATCATTTCAAGGCGTGCTTCCTAATAAACTACAGGTGTTACTTTTTCCGAATGAAAAAGAAACATTCAGTTACATGTAGTTAAACTAATATATGCAGAATAAACACTTCAAAATGTCCGATTGTTAATTAACTACTCATTCACTGCGATTTCTTGCATATTTCTTTCCTTTTTCTAATTTCGTTTGAACAGGGTTTCTCTACTAATTATTCTTAGTGCTATATCCAATGTGAAATTATAAAAATTCTATTGATTTATCTGAGATTTCTCAACATGAGCATTTAACCAATTACCAGATGGCAAAATTTTTGACTGGCCCAAATTGAAAGGAGTTACAGACGACAATTTAAACTTTAGGAAATCTTAAATTTTTTCAACTTTCTGGGTAGAAGATACTGTGTAAAATGAAGAAATTGCTTGTTACAATCAATTTCTTCATTTTCCATAATATTTTCAAATGTGTTTTTTTTTTTTTGTTATGTTTTGTTTTGTTTTGTTTTTTGTTTTTTTGTGGGGGGGTCTAAAAGCATCTCTGAGTAGGGATGGGTTAATCCACAAGTAAATTGAATCTATAGAGATAAAAGAAATAATACTTGTAATCAAACATGCGGTATCAAAGCAGAATTGATTTGAAGTCATATCGAAGAAACGTCTATCGTAAGTCGTTCGTCGTCAATAATTCCTTTTAACATCTCCTAAACCATTTTGACCAAATTTGACAAGAATGATCATTGGGTGATCCTTTTCAAAACTTGCTTAATTGATTTTTATTTGTTAAAAAAGGGGATGTGATTGGATGGAGTTAATTAGTTTAAAAGAAATTTTGAAATAATTTTTTGAAAATCTTCTCCTCCCAAACCACTCTGCCAAATTGGACTAAACTTGGTAAAATGTTCTTTGGGCGTCCCTTTTCAAATTTTGTTCATGTATGTTTGATTCGCCGAGATAAGGGCGTAGCAGGGTGGGGTTTATCAGACCTAGAGAAATCATGAAATACGGGGTCTATTGGCACGAAACTTGACAAGAATGTTACTTTGGTGACCCTTTTCAAAGCATATTTATGAAATTTTGAATTTTAAAAAAATGGGGGAGTGGCAATGCAAAACTTGTCAGATTAAGACAACTCATGAAATATAATTTTAAAGTCTTCTCCTCCTAAACCACTTGGCCAATTCGGACCAAACTTTGAAACAATGTTCCTTTGATGACACCTTTTGAAAATAAAATCATGAATGTTTAATTTGCAAAGAAATATCGAAGTTACACGGTTTGGCTTGTCAGTTTTAAAGAAACTATGAAATAATTCTCGGGTGAGCGAATTAGTGCCATTTTGGTCCTATTGTTTATTGAACGTCTATCTACTAGGATTAGTTTGTATACAAAGAAGAAGAATTCAGTGAATATGACAACAACATTGACGAGCAATATATTACTAGAAAGAAAAGGCATATCCACAATAAGAAGTGCCGAAGTCGAGCGCAGCTGTAACAATCTTCTTGGGAGCTGGTGGTAAAACTGTAACGCCACTAGAAGGTCGGCTAACTAGGCTTGCCATTTGTTTGCTTGACTTTTAGCCTGCAAGTGGTACAAGGAGGAGATAATGTAATCTGTGAAAATTAAAGCCAAGAGATGGCAGGACAAGAATTTGGCAATACAGTATTAAAAAATTCCCCGCTACCATTTTCCGTTCAATCCCTGATTTTTACATCCCTTTGATGTTAGAACAAGCATTCTCTTCCCTTCAATAGTTTTTCCAGATAGGATGGCTACATTTTGAATTGTACCTACTTTTAAAAGTCATGTTCGATCCCATTGAATTTTGACAAGTCTAAAATTTTGTAAAACGGCAAGATTTAAGTAATAAAGGAGGATTAGGAAGTGTGTGTAAACGGGTTTTACTTATAATTTTTATAAAAATTATTTGATTTTTAGAGAAAATTGTTTCTTACGCGTAATAGATTGAAAAGCAGTTTTTGAAAAAGCTGAATAAACGGCTTTAAAAGCGATGTAGCACATAGTTACTTACCTTGTGCCTTAAAATGATTGGTTTTATGTATGAAACACTGTGTATGGTAAAATAGTGGCTTGTTTATCTACCCATGACACCTATTAATCCTCTCACCAGTGCAGCAACAGCATTAAAGCTGACCCTCCGACTGCTTATGTAACTCACGTAACTGTTTAAAATAAGGTCTAACCTCATAAAATATATCAATCAATCGATACACACTTCTTATAAGCGCAAATTTCGGCCATTGTGGATGAATTGGGAATTTAGATGCTGGTTGCTAAATGAAAGTGGTCGCTTCATAGAGGTGGTCGCTTGAACAAGATTGGCTTTGTTTAGGCATGACTGAGGATGATAAGGAAAGCCGATGAGAAATTAATGTTCTTAATTTTGTAAATTTAAACCCTGATTTGCGCTCTACCAAATTTCGTAACATTTCCATCATTAAACATGTATTATGATTTTATTGATTTATTCATCTTTTCTTATCCTAGAACATAACATTTCTTTTACGCTGTTATTTTTGTAATCAATATGAAATCGACCTACATTTTTGTGAGCACGTACAATGTCTTTTCCGGTTTTTATACAGTAAGTAGGTGATCTATGTTGTTGAAATCCCCCGCCCCCCCCTAAAAATAACTTTTTGATTTTGAGGGTTTAAACTTTTTTTTAATTTACTTACGCCTGTCTACCAAAAAAAGTCAATTGATTCCTTGTATGTTAACCATTTGAATTATCCATGATGTCGATGCAAAACTATTAAAAGCTGGATATACTCACAGAAATACAAAATTCCGCTTATCTCGAAATAATCCCAGCAGCGAAATTGATTAACTTGAGAATTTAATTTTTTCATGTAACAGAAATGTTGAAAGTTTCATTGGGAGATCAAATGTCCCATTCATTGTCGCATACTCACTGTGGTTGCTCAATACAAGAAGGCCTGATTCAAATTGTATATATATGCCCACCCACCGAATGTACTGTTGTTCATTTTCTAAAATGTTATTTACCCATTTAGACAAACATTTTCGAAATTTCATAAAGTTGAAACATCTTTCAATTTCAAATTGTTAAATATAAAATTTTGTTGTCTATTGAAAGGTATAATATCTCCAATATTTCCTCTTTGAACCAATTTCCTTTAAGTATTTGCATAAAATTTTGTTGTCTATTGATAAGTATAATAAGATCTCAGCTTTTCCTCTTTGAACCAAATTTCCTTTAAGTATTTGCATACAATTTTATTGTCTTGCGATAAGTATAATAAGATCTCCCCTATTTTCTCTTTGAACCAAATTTCCTTTAAGTATTTGCAAGCAACAAACTATGCATGTAATATGAACAAAATGTCGAGCTTAGATTATGTCAGGTCCAACTTGAATTTCAGTAAGCCATAGTGATTTTATTAAGATAATGCTTTTTAGAGATAAAAACACACACACGAAAAATCGAATGCTAAAACGAAAAGAAAATCTAGTAGATAAACAAAATGAAAAGTAAGTGAGAATAATAGCATTCTATGAAAGGCATTATTAAACTTAAATCAACAGAAGGTATGAGATAGATGGTTGAAATACACGTTAAAACGAGAATTGTTTAAGGATGAAATCCTTTGCCGTGTAAGAATGTGACAGAACTGCTAAAAATGAATAAATCTATTCTCTCAAAACTTCCCTTTGATATCACATATCAAGTTCATAGCAAGTACTGCTAAATTGAGAAATTGTCACATTAAAACCAGGAAATCGTACCTAATAGACATTTGAGGTTTAGGAATTACAGCATTAAAATATGTAACATTCCACCCAAAAAGGGGTCGTCCGTGTTTTTCCCCGTTAAACAAGAACTGGAAACTAGAGGCGCTCTAGCGCCTGTGTCGCTCCACACGCTTGATTGTATCTATTAAGCATTTTTTTTACAGGAATTCAATATAAATTGAGTCATCTTGCAATATCATAAAAATAAATTTAAGTCACTGAAATCTATGAACAGTTCTAAAGAAGCATTTCAACCCTTTCATTATTTTTACAAAAGTCAAGTCAAGTTTTGTAAAATTCATTTACTAGGTCAGATGAAAAGGTATTAACGAAATGTCAAAATTATCCCTTTAAACCATATATGGACATAAGCCACCGCCATTATAGCCATATTTTTCAAACAATCAAAAGAATTTGAAGGGATCTGACAAAGAGTCATCTGAGGAACATTCCTGTAATATTTTTGTTGAAATCTATAAACAGGTTTCTTAGATTTTCAAAGTTTTCAGTATATACCATGTATGGAAATTACTCCTGCCCGTCAAAACCACATTTTTCATCCGAACCATTACTTTTTTATAATCCGAAAAGAGATCACCCAAGGATCAATCTGGTAAAATTTGGTTGATATACATCAGCTTGTTTATGAAAAGATTTTCAAAGATTTTTCCACATATGGAAATTAGCCATGCCTATTAAAGCCACGTTTTTCATCTGATTAGAATAGTGTGAAAGAAACTGATAAAGGGTCGACCAATGATCATTCCTGTGATATATGGTTGAATTCCATTAACTGGTTTCTGAGAACAAGATTGTCGTAGCTTTCACCATATATGGAAATTAGCCCAGCCCATTAAAGCCATGTTTTCCTTTAAATCAGATTTTTTAAGGGATCCAATAAAAGGCAGCAAAGGATCATTCCTGTGAATTTTGGTTGAAATCGATTCTCTGGTTTCTAAGAAGAAGGTTGTCAAAGCTTTTACCACGTATGGAAATTAACCACGCCCACTAAAGCCATGTTTTTCAACCGATCAAAATTCTTTGAAGGAATCTGAAAAAGGGTTACCTAAGGATCATTCCTGTGAAATTAGGTTGAAATCCATCCACTGGTTTATGAGAAGATGATTTCCAAATGTAAATTAGCCCCGCTTTATATTAAAGCAATTTTGCATCTAATAGAAATTGATGGAATCTGATAGAGGGTCAAATTTGGGTGAATTGATGGAATCTTATAAAGGGTCAAATTTTGGTAAATCTGCTCAATCCTTTCTGAGGAGAAGATTTTTAAAGGAAAAGTTTACGGACGGACGCACGACGGACATCAGGCCATGCCAACAGCCCAAGGCTTTCAGCCAGTGGAGCTAAAAACAGATCGAATCCAGTTATGTATGACATCATCCAAACAAATGGAAAATAGTTTAATTGAAAATCCACGTACATCGAGTAGATTGTCTATCCTAGAAGCCAGCCTACGTTGTCGGTGCAGTCTGACCAGGTCGATATTTTTGCAATCCAGACTGTCCTACTTTTCCTTTTGGAGTCATTTATATTTAAGACGTTTTTCCGTGCAAAAAGTTTCTGTGCCCCGTCTGCAGAAAAACTTATTTAGCCCGCCTTGAAAAAAAGTATCAACCCGTCCTTGAATGTTAATAATTAATGCGTTTTATATTACGTTGAAAAACGTTGTATAAAGATCAAGACCATTCAAAGAATTTTAACGGGCCAATTCAAAGTGATCATTCTACTAATATCATGGGCGGATCCAGTGAGGAACAAAAGAAGGTAAGGTGTTTCAAATGTATGACATACCGTAGACATACAAGGCGATTTGCTTATCGCGGCTGTCAGTCAAATAACAAATCGACCAATCAAATCATTTATCTAGACCGGAAGTGAACTTTGAATTGGCCGATACTTTTTAAGCATTTTAGTTGGTTAAGCGACTTAAACGCCGTAAATTTAGATTACATGTATTCAAGCTATAGTTACAACGTTTAGATCGCGAAGCAACAATTTAGATTACATGTATTCAAGCTAAAGTTATGACATTTACGACGCGAACCAACAATTTAGATTACATGTATTCAAGCTATAGTTACGACGTTTAGGTCGCGAAGCAACAATCTAGATTACATGTATTCAAGCTATAGTTATGACATTTACGTCTCGAACCAACAATTCAGATTTAATGTTGCATATGAATTTGTAAAATAAAGCCTTTCAATACCGAAGTTGAACTTTCTGTCGGATAATTGGGGTGGGGGGCACGGCTATTGGGCGAGACCAGCAGAATGGACCATGCCTTGGAAAAATAGAAAGATCTGTCCACCTTATTTATGGGTAAACTTTGAAACCAGGTACAGATTGCTATATATTTCAAATTTACAAAAATACACGTTATCGAATTACAAGATTTTGAATACACCTTTATAGTCGACCTACTTTGCACGATATAAACATTTGTCTAAATCGTAAGTAGATTTTCGGAAAATCTAGCAATTCATACTTCGTGTGCAAATTCGTACAAAAGTTATAAGGTATACAATATAATCCATATAAGCACATGTAGTGATTCCAAGAATTCGAATTAATCATGAACGACTTTTTTTAACCCATTCCCACACAATGACGCTTTTAAACGCCCCTCAATTTGAAAGCTTTTGAAAATATTGTGGAAAATGAAAAAATTGCTTGTTACAAGCAATTTCTTCATTATCCACATTTTTTTTTTAGATTTCATCAAAATAAGATTGTCGTCTGCAACTTTTTTTAAATTTAGACCAGTCTCAAATTTCATAGTGTGGGAATGGGTTAAGATAGTGTTAGAATTTTACGACTTTCATTGTGCTTATGCGACAAATCCTTAGATAGCACCACATTCCGAGGAGACAAAGATCACATATTCCAAAATGTTAATAGCTTGAAATGTCGGTGACTCCATTTCAGGATCTTTCCAATGATCGGCTTTATACGAATATAAATGATATAAAGTCATCTCAATGACGACTACGGATTTTAAGGTTTCGTACATTTTAAAAATAAACACAATATGAATATCTATGCCCCAATAACAGACTTTTTAACATTTGACCTCTACTTTAGCTCACCTGAGCACGATGTACCCAAAGGGGAGCTTTCATGATCACCCAGTGTCCGTCTTTCTTCGTCAACATGTACTTTAACCATCTTCTCTTCCTAAACCGCCAGGCCAATTCATACAAAACTGATTTTGTGTAGAAATGTGGGCGTGGTAGGACCGGAAAAACCACAAAATAGTTCTTTAAAACTCTTCTCCTCCTAAACCACATGGCTAATTAGACCAACTTGGCAAGAATATTCCTTGGGCCACCCCTTTAAGACTTGTTCTTGAAATTTCGATTCGCGAAAAATGACATAGCAGGACCGGGCTTATCAGACTCAAAAATTACAGAATTATTCTTTAAAAAGCGTCTCCTTTTACACCACTTTGCTAATTCTGACCAAACTAGGCAGGAATTTTCCTTGGTCCACCCTTTTCAAAACTATTTCTGAAATTTTGATTAGCGAAAATAGGGGGCGTGGCAGGGCCGGGCTTTCTCCTCCCAAACCACTGAGTCAAGTTTTACTAGATTTGGCAAGAGTGCTGCTTGTGTTACCTTTTTCAAAACTTGTTGGTGAAATTTTGAAATTCGAGCGTAACAGGATTGGGCTGATCAGACACAGGGAAGTCATGGTAATTTTTGCTCCTAAACTACTGGGCCAATTTTAATTCTTCTTTGCAGGCATGATCCTTCGGTGACCCTTTCAAAATTTGTGAAATCTTTATTTTGAAATAAATGTGGCCAACCTTATCAGACTTCATATTTTTTTCTCTGATGAGCGTTTTCGGTTCATTTTGGCCTCTTGTTTTTCCAATACCTCATAATATGACCTGATTTAATTTGCCTTAAATTGAAAATAGATATGTTGGCGTTATAATTTAAACAGGATAAAATTAGGAAATAAATTAAACTCAAATGCTAAGTTTATAAGTTAGATTTTTAACCCATTCCCACATTGTGTATAGTAGTCAATGGCGAATAAATGACCAATCGCGGCTGTCAGTCAAGGAATAAATCCACCTGTCAAATCATTCATTCAGCCCGAAATCGAGATTTGATCTCCGACATTTGCCGCCATTTGGGTGAAACATTTTTATTGGTTTTGGCCACATAAATGTCGTGACAACAGCGGGACTTCCTGTAGGAGTCAGTGGGCGTGTTTAAAGGAGTGTCTGGGCGGGGTCAGCGATTGGTCAATAATGATCATCAAATCAAGGCATAATGGTATTTTTTCCACAACAGACATTATAATTATTTTGTGATTGTATTATTGAATATTTGCTATACGTTTTATTTCGACATTTTTAAGCGGGAAAAGAAATATGAAATATAAAATATAAACAGTATTATATGACTACCCATTACCGTAGGACATTATTCAAGACTCGTTCGAATTGAAAGGCATGGACAATTTTAATTTGGTGTAAGTTAAAAAAAAACTTTGTGTTTTTTGATAATTGGTAATTTCATGCTCTTTCATCTTCTTTTTTCAATACTATTTTCCCGAGATTTTTTTTTTCATTATGGACGTAGAAATTGGGATTGTGTTGGATAGGGTTAAAGGATAATACTGGTTCTGTTGTTCCTAGAGCAGAATGTTTGATGTACGATGTATATGGCAAAATTGTAACAAGACGTTTGACTTTTTGTCTGATTGTTTGATAACGTGAGAAGATACTGTCACTTTAAAGTTTTATCCGTATATGTATATTTTTTTTTCAGAAAAGGATACATCCCAGGGCAAAGTCAACAGTAAAGTTCTGTTATAGAGTATCAGCTAGTTTTGCTTAGTTCGTTTCAAGAGAAGCGATCGCGGCCATAGCGAAGTTGGTAGTGCGTCGGACTCCCAATCATTGGACCTTGGTGTTCGAGTCCCGGTTACACGTGCTATCAACTAAGCTATAGCCGCGGCTGATGGGATTTAAAGCACTTTCAATTCGTTCAATTGTTATTTTGCTATATGTGTTTGTCTCTCGCTAACTAAAAGCTATAAAAACTGTAAATAATATCGTAGGATTTTCATAATAAAACCGTACAAATAAATCCCATTTTGCATGGAACCAGGGATCTTTCTTTATAAGAGGGGGGAGTGGCAACTTTTCTACAATTCATTGGCCTTGAACATTTTTACACAGGATGTTGGAAACTTTTATTAAACACGCTTTCAACTTGACACGTATCATTATTGAAAAATAAAACACTTATTCCAACCACAATTTCGTTCCTCATGACATTGCTTTCGAGGGTCCCCATCAAACTGCTGGGACCGTTGGTGTAATGTGAAGCCATTTAACCAATTCTCAGACAAATCCCCTTTTATCTCCCCTAATGAAAAAGTGAATGAAAATTTTGTGAAAATTGAAGAAATTGCTTCTAAACAGCATGTTTTTTTTTTTTTTTTTTTTTTTTATCATAATCAACAATGTTTTCTGCAACAAAGAAAAACAACGATTTTGTTATATTACACGCCCGGTAATCTCAGGCTCCATCTCTTTTTGGAGAACAGTACAAAAAGGAGACAATGATACTTCCGATATGGAGCCAAGGACCGGAACTGAACAGAAAAGGTAAGTAAAACAGTTCACCTCTCGTACAATTTGATCTGCTATTGACCTATTATACATTTTCCCAAAACGTCCAGAGTTTCATACCACATAGAAATGATTATATTGTCCGTTTGCGGTGATAGATTTCAAAAATAATTCCGTTTGTGAATAGAAACTTGAATCAAAGTTTTGACATCGGACCCGATCAAACACGAAAATGCGTGTTGAAATCGTTAAATCCATGTTATCAACAGTTCTGAAAGATTTAAGTTGCTATGACACTGAACTGAATGATAACGTGTTGATATAAAACAATGTTACCATAAAGAACTGCGTTTCCCTACCCCTTCTACGGATTTTCTTAGATGAGAAGGAGACCAGGATGCGGTGAGGGAGACAAGATTCAGAGGGAGAGGCGATGCATATGAAAGAGTACAGTGAATAATTTTCTTGGACTATAACTTTATGAATATTACAGGACACTTTTTCTTTCCCTTGTACACAGTAAATGTGTCTGTCAGACTCTCTAGAACAGCCATATTTATATCAAAGTCGCAAGAATCGAGTTACACAACTCACCAATGAATTAATACAAAACCCACGCTTTGAGCTCATTACTTTCAGTCACAACTCTGCTACACACTGGTTTATTTCCCGCTGACTTGTGTTAACTTTGAGATCACACATGAAGTGAAATGACCAAAATCACTCCGGCACACAGCGCTCCAATGATTCATTCCATACACTCACCCAAACCATTAAAAACGCTCAAATTATTTCAAAAACATTTAAAAACCTTCCAAAATGAGCAGCATTTCATTCAAATCGATAACAATTTTCCACATTTTTTTGGCTGGGTTTTAAATCGTCTGATTGGTCCGTGAGAACAAACAAACACAAAAGTATATATATTTTAATAAAGAGAGTTAATAAATCTCCATCTATCTATATATACTGCCTAACTCCCCTTTCGGGAATGACTGGAAGGTGCGCGTCTGTGCTGGAATATAAAGTGTTAGTCATTGGTTAGGGTGCCATATTTAAAAGTATTGTGAATGTTAGATAAAGAGATCTGATGAAACATATTCTGGTCATCCAGGACGACTCACTTTCTGAAAAGAATCGAGACTCTTTTTGAACGCTGCAATGTCAGGTTGCTGTTTCTGGTAGGCTGTTCCAAAATATCACTGTGTAGGGAAAGAAAGAATATTTAAAGAAGAAAGCATTCGTGTGGATCTGTCTGAAAGATGCTGTGTGCATATGTCGGGTGGTCCTAACTGGTCTTTCAAGATAAGCTGGTACGGGTACTGCAACAAAACTATTAACGATTTATAAAACATGGTGACTCTGGAAACGTCTCGTCTATATTGAAGAGTTTGCCAGCCAAGCTCCTTCTGCATGAACATTATTTTGTACCCATCTTGCTGCTCTACGTTGTACTTTTCCCTTTTGTTGATATAGGTTTTTGTGTAAGGGCTCCAAACGGTTGATGCGTATTCTACCTGGGGTCTGACTAATGTTTTGTACGATGTCTCTCTGATCTTCTTATTCTTGGTCTGGATGTTTCTGCGAAGAAAACCTTAGGTTTTATTTGCCTTTGATGTTATATTGTCAATGTAAGTGTTCCATGAAAGATCTCCAGATATTGTAACTCTTAGGTATTTAGCATTATCTACAGTCTCTAGCACTTATCCATGTAGCCTGTAATCAAAATAAATCTTTTCTTCTTTTTAGTAATATTTAGCATTTGCTGGGATTAAACTCCATTTCCCGCTTTTTCTCCCACTGCATTAACTTGTCTAGATCTTCTTGCATGGTGATACAGTCTTGCTTGTTGTTTATAACTAAGTAGAGGGCAGTGTCATCTGCAAACAAACGATCTTGGGATGTGATGGTATTAGGAAGGTCGTTAATATACAAGAAAAACAAAAGAGGACCAAGCACCGATCCCTGAGGTACTCCAGACGTGACTGGAACTTCGGATGAGCATCCACCTTGTAAGACTACTTTTGGTGTTCTGCCTATAAGAAAAGATTTAATCCACAAAAGGGTAGTATTGTTTACTTCATGTTCCTGCAATTTATACAAAAGTTTTAAGTGGCTTACTTTATCAAAAGTCTTGTTGAAGTCTAACAAAACTAGATCAGTTTGTTTTCCTTCAGCAAGGTTTCTGGCAAGATGGTCGGTCAGTTGCAGTCGCTTGGTTTCACATGAACACCTTGCTCTGAAACCATGCTGTAAGTCATAAAGAATATTTTTTTGTCAAAATGTTTTGTTGGATTTGATGCTACAATATGTTCAAGAGCTTTACACAGTATACATTTTAAGGATATAGGTATGTAATTTGCAGGATCTTCTTTGTTTCCTTTCTTGGACAGTGGAGTCACGTTTGCATTTGTCTATACCTGGGGGAGGGTGCCTGTTTCAAGGGATTTCTGAAAGAGAATTTGGACGACATTAGCGTTTTGGATTATATTCCTTTAATTTCATTCAAAAGTCGCCCCTCCCACTCATTCAATTTCATTCTGAAATCATCTCCAAATCATCCAAAAATTGTCAATTTCAAGGTGTAATTAAATGTAGCAGTGAATTTGTTTACCTTTTGACATAATCTAGGATACAGCGCCCTCTAAATATAAAGAAAAAACTTAAAGCAAATCAATTATGTAAGCATTGAACATTTGGTTGAGAACGGTTATTTTCGCCCTCTATCGAATTCATTTTGGCATTGATTTGTTGGGGTTTTGGGGTTTATTACAGGCTTAAGTTTTCAGAAAATCATAGAAAAGGGGTCGGTTTTGACGTTCGAAGAGGGACTGGGGTTACATAAGAGTATGGGGTTCTAAAAGAAGTTTTACAGTACATTTTTATATGCATCGCCTCTCCCTCTGAATCTTGTCTCCCGCACTGCATCCTTGTCTCCATCTCATCTAAGATAATCCGTAAAAGGGGTAGAAAAAACGCAGTTCTTTATGGTAACATTATTTTATATCAACACGTAATCATTCATTTCACAGTCATCGCCACTTAAATCTTTCATTGTTGTTGATAACATGGATTTTAACGGTTTCAACACGCATTTTCGTGTTTGATCGGTCCGATGTCAAAACTTTGATTCAAGTTTCTATTCACAAACGGAATTATTTTTGAAATCTATCACCGCCAACGGGTAAAACAATCATTTCTATGTGGTATGAAACTCTGGGCGTTTTGGGAAAATGTATAATAGGTTAATGGGAGATCAAATTGTGCGCGAGGTGCACTGTTTTTCTTACCTTTTCTGTTCTGTTCCGGTCCTTGGCTCCATATCGGAAGTATCATTGTCTCATTTTTGTACTGTTCTCCAAAAAGAGATGGAGCCCGAGATTACCGGGCGTGTATTACTTCAACTGAAATTTGTCGTCTACAAATTATAAAACTAAGGACCAGTCTAGAACTTTGTGTGGTAATGGGTTAATTGCTCAGTCGCGGCCATCAATAGTCAGTCGGCCAATGAAATCATTCATTTAGTCTGCAAGTAAACTTTGTTCTTCGGCATTGGCCGCCAGATATGTTAAGCTTAGGTCGCCAAATAACCATTCTATTTTTCGTTACATTCTACTGGCCACAAAATTTTCAAAATAACGCAGTTGAAATTCGAAGTGTAAATTCTTGACGGAGTCAATGGGTAGGCCCAATGGAGTAAGTAGTCGAGGCCAGGGATTGGTCCATACAACCAGTCATTAGCTAGCAAAGCGTCAGCTTTGATAGCTTACGTTAACAGACAAAATTGTGAGGTCTTCTCAAAGTTCAAAGACTGCAAATTACCCCTGGAGGCTTAACCACCAAATCTATGGAATGCCAACGCCATAAAAAATAGTTCTTATGTATTTCAGGGATAAAAGATTGCTATTTAAGCCATTGCCACCTAATTCCGCTTTTTAAAAACTTTTTGAAAACATTGTGGACAATGTACACAATGTTTTCTATCAAACAAGGAAAAGATTTTCTAAATTCAACCATGCTTTGCTAGCCTACAGTATTTTCAGTACTTTGATTTTTAAGTTGTAACCCGTCAGGTGAAAATTGACCGACTAGGAAGATCTTTGTCTAACTGCGTGCGATGCACAATAGGGATAAGATCAAAACATTTTATTTCTAAAAGATTCTCTTCAAGCGGAATTAATGGAACGCTCCCGCCATGCCCACTGGGCTCATACATGAAGTTCTACTTCGATTGGAAAAGGCATTATTTTGCAAAAACATGGTCAGTTACATTAAAAAAAACAACAGTAAAATTGTTTGGTGGAGACCTAAACGTCATAACTAAGATTTGAACTGTAGTTACGACGTTTAATTCGACATACCAACAAAGTGCTTCAAATGACTGTCGGCAATTGTTCGAGTTCAAATTTCACTTCCGGCTTTAAATGAATATTACGATTGGTCGATTTATTCTTTGATTGACAGGCGCCATCATGTAAGTTCCACACGACCTCGCTGTGTATTCATGTTTGAAATATCAATTCTGGTTGACATGTGCTGGATGCGATTTATTTTACAAACATTAACAGTGTTAAATTTCCGATCAGTTCATTTTAGCTTGAAAGAAGTATTTCAAAATTATATACAACGCGTATCTCATTAATTATTTGAATTTATTACAGAAATAGACGTGTATTTACCTGTTACGTTATTTAAACCATTCAACACAAGGTCACGTAAATTTTATACCTCTGTTTATGCTCAAAATTGCGCCAAACTTTTAATCGTACTGGAGAGCTTGTGTTTATATCTTATGTTATCAGTTTACATTAGTAGACAAATACAGAAATACAATAATAATATGTAAACCGGAAGTAATTTACTATTGTTTGACATTAATTTCAAAATACACAGGCGTGAAATGTTCACTTTCGTTTTCGATTATAGGAAATGTCGTTAGTCACGCAAAATTTCGTAACTACAGCTTGAATAAAGTTTTTTACAAATTGGTTGTGTAGCTAAGCATATTAAGACATTCCAAAAGTTTGTTTTTAATTTATGTTTTCCTGTATTATCAAATGGCGATAACATGTCGCCTGACGAAGAACGACTTGCGTCTACACCATATAATATAGGTTTAAACGTTAAAGTGATATATCTTATACACCGACAACACTTAATAAGTGACCGATAGACATAAATTGATTAGAACACAGTCGCCAATATTGTGATTTTAAAGGTGTTAATTAGAAACAAGTGGCATTTTATCTCTGGTGAAGTATACCAATGAAATACTGAGTTTTCGTATTCATTTTCGTTGATCAAATAGCGCCAACGTCCAAAGCGCATTTTGAATTGCACGGGTTTTTTCATAGAAGTTCTCTATAAGCCTAGATTCATTCTTTAGTTATTATCATAAAATTAATCAACAAAGAACCATACGTGTAAAAGTCGTCATCTAGGATAAAATTCCTGTTCTGTCCTGTCAAAATTAATCGAACCTGTGTCAAATGTTCAAATACGTTTCGACACAGATCATTCTGGCAGTCCGCGTATTCCGACAAAGGCAGACGCTTTTCGGGCTTGCAAGATTGTCTCTCTTACATGTGGGAAATAACATTTTTCGATTATTTCTCATTGATATAAAGCGCGAGAGAAACAAAGGAATATACACCCATCAAACAAAGCGCGATCAACAAAGAGCGGTTAGGTCTGGTCATGGCGAAATCTTGGCTTTTCCATAATTCTGGAATACCAAAATTTAAAGAATGACCTAATATTTTAATGGCGTAAATTATTTTCCCGCTCAAAATATATACATATATATTTCTTTGTATAAGATATACCGTCGAATGGGGACAAGAACCTCGTAACTATAAAGTGAAATAGCTAGAATAATGATTTTCTGTAAATGACAAACCAACTTTCTGTTCATCTTTACTAACTTATATGTTACCTATCACGCTAAAAGGGGCCATCTCTACAGTGTGTAACGTTTCAAATCTGGTTGCGAGGATTGCTAAGCTTTTCAAGGTTGACTGTTTGGTAAATATTCTGGAGCTGCAAATGCCTTTCTTCTTAATAACTGATGAGTTTCTGATGCTTTTGATCAAATGTTCGATTGACAAATCAAATTATTCTTTTACGTTTGAAGTGAACACTAACTCCGACATTTATGAGTAGCGTTTTTGGGTTTGTAATCGACTAAAACGCCGTAACTACAAGCTGTAGTTACGACGTATAGGTCGTTAACGATCGATTTGCTGGCTGCATAATTTACAAAATAATATAGTTTATTACATCGATCCCACTGTTATATCGGAGGCCAGAGGGCGAGGACATCAAGTCGTCAGTTATTTGTTAGCTGTTGTCAATCAAAAATCAAATGACTAAACAAATTATTCGTTTATATCGGAAGTAAACATCGAATTAGAGATTCAATGTATTTACCTAATGTTGTACTTACAGCTTGGATAACGCACTGGCCGCCAACAAACGAAACGATTTGCCTTTTAAGTCACTGACTACATATCGTCATTGGGCGTGCAAAATGTCGTTACTGCAGCTTTATTCAAGCTGCAGTAACGACATCTTGCACGCACAACGACGATATTTTTTAAACTATAATAGCGTATTACCCCAGTCGAACGGTCATGTTGTCACCCATATATAAAGAAGGATTTGCATGAAACTTTCACAAAATATTCCTCATCATGGAACCTTTGGCTTTTAATACTTAAATGTCTCCCGCCAATGGGTGGATAATCGTAAACCTACGTGAGATGAGCAGATGGAGGCTCGAAATGCATGTGTTAATGGTTCTAGCGTGGGGAATACCAGGAATCAATTGTTAGGTGCTCCAGCAACCGTGATATGACTGAAATAACGTGGCGTTAAAAACAAACAATATGAGCTATAAATCGTCTTCATGATGTCTGATGAGTTAGAAGCGACTTTTTGTTCGTTCAGCGGAATCACGAGTTAATTTCACTGCATTCTGATATCGATACCACATGACTCACTTGCATATGACCCAAACTCAACAGAAAAAACACAATAGAAAAAATTGAGGTCTTGAATTAGGTATAATCTATTGACTAGCACAAAACTATAATAAGTGTCGATATTTATATAAACTCTTACGACAGTTTTGAAATGACCTTTACCAAATCGGGTGTAGCGAATATAACTCCTGGCGACGTCACAATAATGCTGGTTTTGGCGGCTTTAAACTAAAATCGTGATTTCAACAGATAAATGAAACTTGTGACAATCCCAATATTCCGGCCTAACCAAAAATAGGTTAACAGCCTATACATAGGCTTTTCAGGAAAACCCTTGTTTTTTTAAAAACAATCATTTCAGAATATTGACAATTCGCTTTGTGTATTGATACAGTTTGATTAGTTTTTTTCGTTTCATACCACCATGCAAACAGAAAATATTCTCTTAATTTCTTAAAGTCAAATGTTGGAAAAAATATTTGCTGCGCCAGGGGCCGTTCATATAGGCCCTATGATTCATAGTAAATCTCGCTACCAAGTGCGCTGAGGCCGGTGTCTGGAGAAAAATATTGTTGTATGAAAACTTAATGGAGGAGAGAAGGTTAAAATTTACATATTTGGCGGGTCTTTGTAACGCTTATAATTTTTGGACTCCCAATATGACAAGTCACGAATCTTTCAGATGTAATAAACAAAAAATATCGGTCAAGGATATTTAGTCTTGGTCTCCTTCAAAATGGTTGGTTTTAATTCAGTGTGATTCACACTTTTTAGTGATATAAGGATGGTTCGAATACTCCAAAAAATATCAACGGCGGCGGCTTACCCGAGTCGAATTGTTTCACCCTTTGAAGATTTTCTTAATCTAGCATTATGGTCATTCTACCATACAATATATATTTTTAAAATTGAGTTTATAATTTATCTTAGGCGATTCCTATCTTCTTCTTTTTTCAAATATTTGTATTACGGACAACCAATGGAGGTCCCTTTTTTAAGCTAGATAGATTATACATGTATTTCTTACCCGATCGTTGAATTCCAAGTCGGTTGTTAACCCTTTTCATGCTGAACCCGGAATATTCCTGCTTTGGCAGGAGGTATAGACAAAGATCAGTCTGCACATAAGTGCAGTCTGATCTTGGTCTAAACCTCCTGTTTGTCCCCTTTAAGTCAGAGTTGTTTAAATAATTAATTTTCAAAAGAAATAAAAACCCTCAATAAGATCTTCCAGTACTGCCAGTCCTTTGACTTTAAAGTAATTCTGCTTAGTAATTTGAATTCCGCATGGCAAGGGTTGATATACGGAGCACCTAGTCGCCAGAATACAATAACACACAGGTACCTATTAACTCTGTCTATGGGCGTGTGTGCCCATTTAACAAATATTTCCGCAATTCGAAGCCCCAAAGAAAAATATTTTAGAAAAGAAGTGAGAAAAGGAGCTTGTAACAAGTAATTTCTCCACTTCTCACAGCATTTCTTTCCTATATAGCACTTGTTCCATTTATTGTAGATGTCGTTTGCAAGGCATTTCAATGCGTATCTTTCTAAAATGATTAATCAATACACATGTACCCCTCCGTCAGATCGCGAATTGTCAATCAAAAATTTTCAACCAATCAAATTGTTCATTTAGACCGGAACTGAACTTTGAGCTCCATTATTTGCCGATTTTTTAAAGTAGTTTTGTTTGTTCGGCGACTTAAACATCGTAACTAGAGCTTCGGTCGAACCCGTTTTTGTATGTAACGACCCAATTTGACAGAAGCATTAAATTAGACATTCGTCCGAATTCGTTTTTGAATGTCTAACAACCGCAATTACACATTAGACTTTCGATCAGACATTCGCCAAGACGCGTTTTGAATGTCTATCAACCGAAAGAAGACATAAGACATTCTATTTTAGATATCCGTTCGAAACTGTTTTTGTATGTCGAACACCCACATTAGACATCAGATATTCAATTAGATATTTCGATTTTTAATGTCTGGAATCCCAAATTAGACATTAGACATTCGATAAGACATACGACCGAACTCGAATGTCAAACACCCTAAATAGTCATTCAACATTCGATAGGACATTCGCTCGAAACCTTTTTTGAATGTCTAACACACGAATTAGACATTAGACATTCAATTTAACATTCGCTTGAACCCGTTTTTCAATGTATAATACCATGATTTAGACATTGGACATTCGATAAGACATTCGGCCGAACTCGTTTTTGAATGTCAAACATCCCAAATGGACATCTGACATTCGATTGGACATTTGCCCGAACTCGTTTGTGAATATCTAACATCCCAACTAGACATAAGACAATCGAAAAGACATTCGCACGAAACCGTTTTTGACACCCGAAATAGTAATTAAAACATTCAATTAAACATTCGCTTGTACCCGTTTTCACTGGATATTACGTGCCACGATGACACAGGAAGGTTCGTGGACACCTGATCGTGTTTTCGATACGGAACCGACGGTGGGGTAGGAATTTAATTGATTTGTAATCCAAAATAAAGATTTTCATTTCAATTGTTTATATCACTGTCGAGATTAATGGTTCGCCTTTTAAGAAACAAAGTAAAGGGTTACCACCTTAATAAAATAAGCGAGTTATAGCCCTATGAGTGAGAAGCTATATGCTTGTTGTTTAGGTTTGTCACTAATTTGTTGTCAAACAACCTGACTATGCTTCATTTATTGTGTTTGTATAAGAGCATTTGTGTATCCTCTACACGCATACCAAATTTCTCGGCGAAAGATCAATTTTAAGCGAAGATATACGTACTTTTATGGACCTTGGTAAAGGAAAATATGATAACCAGACATCCCCTTAATTCCAAGCGATTGGAAATCGACACCAGAGTTAAAAGAAGTTGTGATAACGCGACACCCACATTTAAATCATCTACATTTCTCCATAAACGCTAGTGTACTCACCGTATAAGGAACCGATTCTGTATATTTCAGATCAAGAAGGCTCGGTGATTAATCTTAGAGCATATCAAAACCAATCCCAATCATTACGACACTTATTTTACATTCTGGCAATCTAGCATTGAACCATTTTGACAAACTTCTGTTGCATCGTAAGTGCGAACTACGAAACGTTCATAGGGAGCTGAATATCAATAAATCGATTCCCGCTTCTAAACTCATATCGGTTTAATATCATTTAAACATATATTAGAAGAACAAACCCCTGAAATTTTTTCCGCCAAAATTCCATAATTGATTTTCTGAGGAAAATCGAAACTAATAGATAGCGAGTTAACGTATCAATCATTTCGTTGATGAGCACAAAGTGCTAATATGAGCTAATGTGGTCATCCTCCGTCCGGCGTCCATTCCTCGTCAGTCGTCCGGCGTCCATACACAATTGATCATCAGCTCATAGATATTTATAAAAATAGCTACAATCATGAAAGGATGGGCCACCAGGGGCAGTTCACCCGGGGGGGGGGGGGATTGGTAGGACTCAGTATAAATTAGATATCTTCAAAATTCCTCTTTTTCTGAACCGGGAGCCCTACAGTCTTGAAATTTGGTATGGTTCATCAGCTCATAGGCCTTAATGAAAATAGCTAAATCATGACTGCGTGACCAGCAAGGTCAGAGAACCAGGGGTGGGTGGGGGATGAGGGATAGGAATCTGATCAATTTAGCATGAATCATCAGTTCTTAGACTTTTTTGTAAATAGCTAATATCATGACTGTTTGCCCAGCATGTGCAGAGCAACAGGAGGAGGCAAGCTCATTACAAACTGATGGCGATTGTATTGGGACAAAGCGCTGGGGAAGTGGGATATTAGTCTGCATTGCGACAGCTAAAATTAATTCATTTCTTACCCGGATTCGATCCCCGACGGCGGCACTCATTCTTTCCGACTATTTGTCTCCAACCAACCGGTCGTTAGTCGTAGACCTAAGTGGGATAGCAGCTGGAGGCTATGATTAGTTTTGGGTTATATCGTTTAGATTGATATGAGTTAAAAGTCGTTAAGACACGTTGACAGAATACCTGTATCTAAATGATCGTAAGACTTTTTTCTCTACATTGATTTAATTACATTGTTTTACAACCTGTAGTTTACCTTTGCTGGACCCCACCCCCGCAGGCTTTTTCAAATATTTTATCAAGTTCCTTGAAGCGGTCTTGGCTAACACAGATAGCCTGTAGTCTGATTTTAATTTCCCACATAGAATGACCGTAAGACCTTAATTTACAACCTGTAGTTTACCTTTGCTAGACCCCACCCCCCCAAAGGCTTTTTCAAATACTTTACAACGTTCCTTGAAGCGGCCTTGGCTAATACAGATAGCCTGTAGTCTGATCTTAATTTCATTTTCAAACTTTAAAAACAAGAGGCCCATGAGGGCCTGAGACGCTCTACTGGTTATCAAGTTTTCCGTTAAAGAAATCTGATATTTAAGGAAGTTAATTGCTCAAAGAAGAATGCATAAAGAAAAAAAAAGGGACTTTATCCCCTTTATCATTTTAAGCAACAATCCTCAAGGCCCCTTTTCCAATGTTTCATGACGTATCCACTCCATTTCCAACAGAAAGTTAACTTATGACCCTACAATCATTCTGTGAATATTTCATCAGAATCTGACAATAATTATGGACTTAATCACATAAACAGGATTGTTTTGAATGAAAATCAATAAGGCCCCTTTTCCTGTGTTTTCTGGTGGATCAATTTCATTCCAAAAGGAACTTTCCTTACAACCCGACAATTGTCCTGTGAAATTTAAAAGACAACTTGATAATGATTGTGATCTTTATCACATACACAAGAATGTATTGAATGATAATCTGTAAGGCCCCTTTCCTGTGATTCGAATGCCACAATTATTCCATGCATCTTTGAAGAGAATCCAATAAAACTGTTGACTTTATTGTGTTAACAAAAATATTAAATTCAAGTTCTCATAAGGCCCTTTTTTTCCATTGATATTTTACTGTTGGTTTTATCATTCTATGAAAGTTAAAAGTGAATCCGATGAAATATTGGGAATTCATTATGTTTACTAGAATATTTAAAAAAATCATATGTCCCATTTTTACATGATACTTGATGGATTGTACCCAGTTCTGAAAAGAACCATCTAAGTATTTGTACAATCACTCTGTGAAATTTTGAAGTGAATCCGGTGAAATAAAGGGACATCATTGTGTTAACCAGAATATTTAAGAGAGTTTTTCATAAGGCCCCTTTTTATGTGACCCTTGCTATAGTCAGATCCACTGTCAAAATCAACAATTGGAATGATGGTACAATCAATCTGTTTAATCTGTGGAATTTATTGTATTAATGAGTTAATAGTGAAATGTTCATAGGGCCCCTTTTCTAATGATACTTTACAGAACAAACCAAATTTCAAAAGGAAAAATTCTAATGAAGGTAGAATCATTCTTTAAAAGTTAAAGAGAATCAATGAAAACAGTGGACTGAATTGTGTCAAGAATTTTTGTAACTAAATTTTTATAAGGTCCCTTTTCTTGTGTCACTTAACCAATTAGACCTAATTTACAAAGGAACAATCCAAATGATGGTACAATCATTCTATTAAAGTTTGAAGAGATTCTGATAAAGACTGAGGGCATTGTTGTGTTTATGAGGATTTGGTAATAATTTTTCATACAGCCCCTTTTCCTATGATACTAGACAGATCAGGCCCAATTTGGAAAGAAACAATCCTTATGATGGTACAAACATTCTGTGAAAGTTTGAACAGAATCTGATGAAAACTGCAGACTTTATCTTGGTGCCAATTTTTCAAAATAAAATTTTCATGAGGCTCCATTTCCTGTGATACTTGAAGGATCAGGTCTCATGTCAGCATCAACAATCGTGATTATTGTACAATGATTCTGTGAAGGTTTGAATAAAATCCAATGAAAGCTCTGGACTTGCTTACAAGGATTAAAGATAAAATTCTCTAAAGGCCCCTTTTCCCATGATACTAGACAGATCACGCCTAATTTGAAAAGAAAGAATCCTCATGATGGAATAATCATTCTGTGAAAGTTTTACAGAATCTGATGAAAACTGTTGACTTTATTGTGGTACAATGATTTTAAAATTAAATTTCATGATGCTCCTTTTCCTGTGATACTTGACGGATCTGGTCTAATGCAAACATCAACAGTCATTATTATTGTACAATTATTCTGTGAATGTTTGAAGAAAATCCGATGAAAGCTCTGGACTTTGTTACAAGGATTTATAAATGAAATTTTCATAAGGCCCCTTTTCCTGCGCTTCTTGACAGTCCAAACCCTGTTATGAAAAGAATGATAGTTATGACCTTCCAATCATTCTGTGAAAGTTTCAACAAAATCTGATCAAAGATGTGGGCTTTATTGTGTTAACAGGGTTTTATTAATTGAATTTTCATATAGCCCCTTTTCCCATGTTACTTGATAGATCTGAACCAATTCCAAAGGGAACTCTTCTTACAAAAGTATAATTATTCTGTTTGAGTATAAAGACAACCCCATCTCATCATAGGACTTACAAGCATTAATTAAGATTTTTTAATTGATTTTTCCTAAGGCCCCTTTTCCTATGTTTCTCAATGGATCAGACCCAATTTGAAAGGAACAATCCTTATGATGGTACAATCATTATGTGAAAGTTTGAAGTCAATCAGGTGAAATTACGTGTTAACTTAATTTTTTTTATTAAATTTTCATAGGGCCCCTTTTCCCATGAAACTTGGTGGATCAAACCTACTTCCGAAAGGAACAATCCACATAATGTAATAATCATTCTCGGAATGTTTGAAGAGAATTTGTTGAAAACTATGGTCTCTATTGTGTTTACGAGGACTTTTTCAATCCAGTTTTAATCGTGCCCCTTTTCCCGTGATCCTTGACTGACCATACCAAATTTTGAAAGGAACAATTCTTATGATGGTACAATCATTCTGTGAAAGTTTGAAGTCAATCAAATGAAAACTCTAGAGTGTTAACAAAGATCTTAATAAGGCGCCTTTTCCTTTGTTTCTTGAGGAATCATATCCGATTCCAAAAGGTAAAATCCTTATGATGGTACAATCATTCTGTGAAAGTTTGAAGAGAATCCGTTGTAAATTGTTGGCTCTAGATTATTAATGAGAATTTTTTATTAGTCGTTTCATAAGGCCCCTTTTTCCTGTGTTTCTTGAAGGATCATACCAAATTTCAAAAGGAATTATCCTTATGATAGTACAATCATTCTGTGAAAGTTTGAAGGGAATCCGATGAAAACTATTGACTCCAGAGTGTTAAAGAGTATTTCTTAAAAGATTTTTCGATAAAATTTTCATAAGGCCCCTTTTCCCGTGTTTCCTGATGGATCCGACCAAATTCCCAAAGGAACAATCCTTGTGATGATACAATCATTCTGTGAAAGTTTAAATACAATCTGATGAAAACTGTGGACTCTAGAGTGTTAACAAGAGTTTTTTAATTAAATTTTCATAAGGCCCCTTTTCCCCTGTTTCATGACAGATCAGACCCATTTTCGAAAGGAACGATCCTTATGATTGTACAATCATTCTGAGAAAGTTTGAAGAGAATCCGATGAAAACTGTGGACTCTATCGTGTAAACGAGGTTTTTTAATGGAGTTTTTAATTGAATTTTCTTAAGGCCCCTTTTCCCATGTTTCTTGACGGATCATACCCAATTTCGAAAGGAACGATCCTTATGTTGGTACAATCATTCTGTGAAAGTTTGAAGAGAATCCAATGAAAACTGTGGTCTCTATCGCGTGAACGAGGATTTTTAATGAAAATTTAATTAAATTTTCATAAGGCCCCTTTTCCCATGTTTCTCGACGGATCATACCAAATTTCGAAAGGAACGATCCTTATGTTGGTACAATCATTCTGTGAAAGTTTGAAGAGAATCTGATGAAAACTGTGGACTCTATCTCGTAAACGAGGAGTTTTAATTAAATTTTCATAAGGCCCCTTTTCCCGTGTTTCTTGACAGATCATACACATTTTCGAAAGGAACGATCCTAATGTTGGTACAATGATTCTGAGAAAGTGTGAAGAGAATCCAACGAAAACTGTGGACTCTATCGCGTAAACGAGGATTTTCAATTGAACTTTTAATAGATTTTCATAAGGCCCCTTTTCCCGTGTTTCTTGACGGATCATATCCATTTTCGAAAGGAACGATCCTTATGATGGTGCAATCATTCTGTGAAAGTTTGAAGAGAATCAGATGAAAACTGTGCACTTCATCGCGTAAACGAAGATTTTTAATTAAGTTTTAATTAGGCCCCTTTTCCCGTGTTTCTTGACGGATCTGACCCAATTTCGAAAGGAACGATCCTTATAATGGTACAATCATTCTGTGAAAGTTTGAAGTGAATCCGATGAAAACTGTGGACTTTATCGCGTAAACAAGGAAAAGTTTAACGGACCACGGACGGACGCACGCACGGACGGACGCACGGACGCCGGACGGAAAAAGCCATCGCTATAGCTCTAGTGGCCTTCGACCAGTAGAGCTAAAAACGATTTAAATTTCAGTTTCAACCGATCGTTAATGCTCAATGATTTTCGAATGCCTTCAAACCCAACTATCATCATATTACATTGTACTACTAGTGTTGCCAAATAACCTTGACACATATCCTCTATAGGCCCTACTGTGACAACAGCCATTGGTTCAGAATTCAAAAACGTTTCCGAATGTTTGTGAAATGTTATCCCGCTTTGCACGTGTACTCATGTGCAAAGCCTGGTAAAGTTTCTAAACGTTCGAAAACGTTACTAGCCGCCGTCATATACAGTTAGTAGCGCGTCGGACTGTCAATCTAGAGGTCCCAGGTTCGATCCTCGACGGCGGCACTCATCCTTTCTGACTACTTGTCTTCGACCAATGAGTCGATAATCGTAGACCTATGTGGGGTAGCAGCACGAGGATAGGAAAGGATGTAATGGTGGTACTTGTGTGAGAAATACCAGGAATCCATTGTTAGATGGTCCATCCTCGATATAACTGAAAGATTGTTGAAAGCGGCGTAAAACCAAATTCAAACAAACAATTCAAATTGAAACGTTACTGCATTTTAATGAAGGGCTGTATTTTGGGCAAAACACGGACTTGAAGTAAATTTTTGTTTGCTATCGGGGCGGGCCAAAGTATATATTTACCAATATAAACGATTTAAGATTAAGTAAAACAATCGTGTTAGTTAAAAACAACAACTCACATTCAGTGTCTTTCATAGAATGGACGAGAAACGGGTACACCTCTATTAAACTAGTAGCTTCGATGAAATGCTGTATACTTATTTGAGAAAATACATGTACAATATATTTAGGGTTCAGCCTCTGCTGCCGGAAGCACGGGTGGGATGTGCTGGTATAAGATATTCTAAGCATCCATAGCTATGCGATCTAGACTGCTTATCGTTATGCGATCGAAAACGCCACTTGAATCCATAGAATATAAGCTATAAGAAATGGAGAAATGATACGCGTCATCTTTGAAATACAGAGATACTCTTAAAACACATGTAATGATACCGAATTGTAAACAAATCGGTGTAAGGCGAATAAACATCGAAACTGCAGTTTAAATCAGCTTTTGGTCGACCACTGACGAAATGTGCCCTATGTTGACGTTGACTTTGGGTGACCAACATGTCATATACGTTGCTTAGGCAAAGCTGTTTATATAATATTTTAGCCAACCACTTACATATTTTCTTCATTCAGACGCATTTAAATACACTACAAGATTTACATTTAGTAGTATCGAAACGTATGAAAACGATATTATACCGATGAAGAGGGAATCAGTTTATTGATATTCAACTTTCCTTGAACGTTTCGTAGTTCGCATTTATGATGCAAACACTCAAGAGGAGTTGGTCAACATGGTTCAATGTTAGATGGCCAGAATATAAAAATAAGTGCTGTAAGAAATGGTATTGTTTTGAATATGCTCTCAAATCGATCACCGAGCCTTCTTTAGCTGAAATGTACAGAATCTGTTCCTTTTACGGTGAGTACACTAGCGTTTAGGGAGAAATGTAGATGATTTAAATGCGGGTGTCGCGTTATCACAACTTCTTTTAACTCTGGTGTCGATTTCCAATCGCTTGTAAGTAAGGGGGTGTCTTGTTATCATATTTTCCTTTGCCAAGGTCCATAAATGTACGTATATCTTCGCTTAAAATTGATCTTTCGCCGAGAAATTTGGTATGCGTGTAGAGGATACATAAATGTCCTTATACGAACACAATAAATGAAGCATAGACAGGTTGTTTTACAATAAATTAGTGACAAACCTAAAAAACAAGCATATAGCTACTCACTCATAGGGCTATAACTCGCTTATTTATTAACTACTCGCTTAGTAGTAAACCTCTAATTTGTTTGTTAAAAGACGAACCATTTATCTCGACAGTGATATCAAAAATTGAAATGAAAATCTTTATTTTGGTTTACAAATCAATAAAACACTTACTCCACCGTCGAAAGACACGATCAGGTATGCACGAACCTTCCGGTGTCAGCGTGGCACGTTATACCCTGTGGTTTTGAATGTATAACACCATGAACAGACATTAGACATACGATCACACATTGCAAGAACCCGTTTTCGAATGCCAAAGACCCTGAATTAGACATTAGACTTTTTGAGGTTTAGAATTTGCGTTTTTCTGGGCAATGCCTGATTTTAAGTAGGAATAAAGAAGATTGTCTTTTAAAATGCTAAACCATTAGGCCTAGAGCGTTGCTATTTGCCATGGATCAATGCTGATAGACCCCCTACCAGAATACTTCAACCAATTACCGTACCATTCAAATATGGTTTCGAGCGAATGGCTAATCGAATGTCCAATTCAATGTCAGACAATCAAAAACATATTCGGGCGAATGTCTAACTTTTGGTGTCAGACATTCAAAACGTATTCGGGCGAACTCTAATTGAATGTCTAATGGAGGATGTTGGACATACGAAAACGGGTTCGGGCGAATGTCAATAAAAGCTAAATGACTAATTTGGGGATGTTGAACATTCGAAAACGGACTTGGGTGAATGGCCAATCGAATGTCTGATGTCTAATTCATGGTAACAGACATCAAAATGGGTTCTGGTGTGTTAGACATTAAAAAACGATTTCGAGTGAATGTCTTATCGAATGTTTAATCGAATGTCTAATATCATTTTTACGGTGTTAGATATTCGAAAATGAGTTCGGGCGAAAGTCTTATCAAATGTCTAATGTCCAATTTCGGGCATAAGACATTCAAAATAGTTTCGAACGAATGTCTAATCGAAAGTCTTATGTCTAATTGGGGCGTTAGACATTTAAAATCGGTTGCGAGCGAATGTCTAAACTAATGTCTATTTAGGGTGTTCGAAAACATTCGAAAACGACTTTATTTGAATGTCTATTCGAATATCTGGTGTCTAACTTGGGAGCGTTAGACATGCAAAAACGAGTTCGGGCGAATGGCTTATGGAATGTGTAAAGTCTATTTTGGGTGTTAGACGTTCAGATCTGAAGGTCTTATTCTGTAATTAGACATTCGTTCGAATGTCTGATACCTTATGTTCTGCCAATTTCTCGGCGATTCAAATCGCTTTCAATTTGAAACTAAAGCCCAGATAGGATAGAAAACATCGTGAAACAAGGGGGCCGTTGGCCCTGGGGCGCTCACCTGAGATAAAGGCTCTTTTTCTTTCAACAGTCTAATTTCATGTTAAGGTTAGGATTATGAAACAAGTGGGCCACAATTACATATAAAGACTATAAACCTGGGGATCCAAAAGTCTAAATAATGAATTCCAAGGCCTTAGTGCTGATTTGAAAGAAGGAAAAAACTTTTTCCATGGGTTATAATTTCAGAAATAAGAAAGAAGTCTGTGAACTGATGCTTCATGCCTATACACCCCTCCGGGTATGCCCCTGGAAACCCTAGGATCATAAATTTAGCTATTTTTCAAGAGATCAATATACTGATGTTTCATGCAAAATATCAAGGCTCTACACCTTCTGGGTCAGGAGGAGAAGATTCTTAAAGATTATTTTGAAATTTCACTTTTGTTGCCATGGCAACCAGAGTTTTAAACGGATTTCAATTCTTTTAGCTAATTTTAAGGGGGACCTACTAAGCAACATTTCTGCCAAATTTGGTTCAAATTGGCCTTGTGAATTGGGAGGAGATGTCATTTAAAAAATCGTTCTTTATTTCTATATAACCCCCCCCCCTGGAGCTTCGCCCCTTGGGACCCGAGGATCATGATTTTAGCTATTTTGAAAGAGGTCAATATACTGATGCTTCATGCAAAATATCAGGGCTCTACGCCTTCTGGGTCAGGAGGAGAAGATTTTTAAAGATTATTTTGAAATTTCACTTTTGTTGCCATGACAACCAGAGTTTTTAACGGATTTCAATTCTTTTAGCTATTTTTGAAGGGGACCACCTAAGCAACATTTCTGAAAATTTGGTTCATATCGGACCAGTGGTTTAGGAGGAGATGTTGTTTAAAGAAATTGTTGACGGACGACGCACGACGCCGGACGGACGCCGGACGGACGCCGGACAAAAGGCGATCACAATAGCTCACTTGAGCACTACGTGCTCAGGTGAGCTAAAAAGGAAACTTTTAATGTTATTGCTAGTTTCAAGCAATTTCTCTTTTCTTAAATGCACTTATTCAGTGTCGTCAAAAAGCTTGATTGTGTGGGAATGGGTTAAGCTACTAATTGGTATCTGAATTATTTGTGGACTGTCATTGGAAAAGAATCATCTCGGAAATGTAAAAAAATATTGATCATGAAAGCTATTTAGACTGCGATCAAGTGAATTTGGTTTAACGTCATTTTCAGTAGTATTTACCGCGGTTGAAAGGTGCACCCAACCATAGCTTCCTGTCACCTTTCAAACCAGGACATGTACAAGAAAAACCGTAACAACCAATTTGAGCCATTACTCACTCAGCCGACTAAATAGACAAATTCCTTATCATATTTCCTTCGATTAGACAAATCACGCATGGCGCAAGGCAATTTTTTGCCGAACTTAGGATCGTATTCAGGACTCTAGAATAGAAAATATCATGTATTACCTATCAAGCCAACCAGGCTGGGTAATACGTTATGCTTTATTAAGACTACCTATATGAAAAATGTCATGTTCTACATTTAAATGGGCATATCACTCTACTATGCAAACAGCGACGTCCATCATCAGTACTTTCTGTGCTTTGATTTATCCCGTTGTGATATAGGTAGTACGTTCTACCAGTATTTGTAACATATACCTAAGAAAAGTACCGGACGGCGTTCCAGACAGGGGAGGGCGGTGTAAAATCTTTATGGAAGCAGACAGGATATATGTTTTGAATAGATAAAGACCAAGCGCGTAAAGTGAGTAGGACATTAGAAATTACACATTAGACATTCGGACGAATGTCTAATTACAGAATAAGGCATACGAATCTGAAAGTCTAACACCGAAATTAGACATTAGACAATCAATTATACATTGCCCCGAACACGTTTTTGAATGTCTAACACCCCAAACAAGAGATATACATTCGATTAGAAACTTCCTCGGACCGTCTTTGAATGATTTTCACCATAAATTAGACATTAGACATTCGATTAGACATTCGCCAGAGCAGGTTTGGTAAAACCTATAAAATTCTTCTTCTCAGAAACCATTGATTGGATTCCAACCAAATTTTACAGGAATGATCCTTGGTGACATATTTTTGAATTCAATTAGAGGCGCTTGAGCGCCTGTATCGCCCCATAGGCCTGAATATACTGATTAAGCAAATGGTATATTCAGGAATTCAATATAAACTGAAGCGTCTCTGCCATAGACCCGGCAGATAAATCTTGCCACTAAAAGCTTTGAAATAGTTCTGGAGAAGCATTACAAAGTTTTTAGTTTTACAGCAGTCTAGTCGAGTTTCACTAACTTAAAGCATTTTTACTGTTAACCAAATATGGGCATAAGCCATGACAATAAAAGCCATGTTTTTCAAACGATCAAATTCATATTAAGGAATCTGACAACTACCTGAGGATCACTCCTGCATATTTGGTTGAAATCCATTTACAGGTTTCTCAGAAGATTTTGAAAATTTTCTGAATATATTCCTTATATGGAAATAAGTTATGCCCGAAAAGCAATGATTTTTCATTCGATCAAATTTAATGAAGAAATCCAATAAAGGGTCGCCAAAGTATAATACTTGTGAAGTTTTGGTTGAAATCAATTAAATGGTTTCTGAGAGAAAAGATTTTTGAAATTTTCACTTTATACCATAAATGGAAATTAGCCCCGTCCATTCAAACTGTGTTTTTCATCTGATCAAAATTTTATAAAAAGTTACCACAGGACAATCCCTGAGAATTAGGTTGAAATCAATTGACAAGTTTCAAAGAAAGATTTTCAGAGGTTTTTCTATAAATGTAAATAAGCCCCGCTCCATTAACCCATTTTTATAATCTGATCAAAATCCTTTGACTGAATCTGATTAAGGGTCATTCAACGAGGTATCCTGTGAAATTTGATTGAAATTCGTTTAATACATTCTGAAAAGAAAGGATTTTCAAAACTTTCACAATATGGAATATACCCCGCCCATTAAAGTCGAAATCCATTCAATGGTTACTTTGAAGAAGATTTTTAAAGGTTTTACCGTATAACGAACTAGCACCTCCCATTTAGCCCATGTTTTCCATCCGATCAAAATTCTTTGAAGGAATCTAGTAAATGGCCACCCAAGGATCATTTCTGTGAAATTTGGTTGCATTCCGATCAGTACTTTTTGAGAAGAATTGTAAAGTAAAAGTTTACGGACGGACGGACGAACGGACGGACGCACGCACGACAGACACAACGCAATGTCAATAGCTTCGCTAGCCTTTGGGCAGTGGAGCTAAAAACGGGTTCGAATGAATGTCTAAAGTCTAATTAAGGTGCTAGACATTCGAAAAAGGGTGAATGTCTAATCGAATGCCTAATGTCTAACTAAGGTATTAGACATAGAGAATAGATGTTTGGTGTCTTGATATGGAAAAGTTTACCGGGCAAGGCGTAGGAATTTATCTGGTGAGCCGAAGGCGAACCGGATAAATTCTGAAGCCGAGCCCGATGAACTTTTCCTTATCAAGGCACCAACCATCTATTCTATTTATCCTGTTACCATCTTTAAAAATGAATTCGACTGAAAAATGCCGATGATAAGTAAATGTAAGTTAACCCTTCTCCGCCGAACATGGTGTTTTGACCCTGCTGAGGTGAGGGCATCGGGGTCGACATTTGAAAAACTCGCACAATTTAATTTAGATTAGACATAATAAGAACGAATTAGCAAGAACGTCTGTAACTTAAACCTTAAACAACAGACATACCTTGATCATCGAATATGATTTGCCTAGATTTGTCGATCTTATCGATCACTCAACTAACTTGTCGACCATTTTCTGACGATTCGTTGTTAAGCAGCAAAAACCAAACCCAAAGTCATTGCAACCCTGATAGAAAATCACAGGATGGACAAAGCTTGAGATTAGTTGCCTAGCCGCGACTTCTAAAAGTATCCTCACTCAAATAATATCAATGCTTAATCCTCTAAACCCTTTTATGTTTTAAAATCCTGCTTTCTGAAGTCGTGTGTATGCTTCCATGAAATAAACAATGCCTGCGTCATGTACTGCGTCATCTCTACGTTTCGATCGATGAAAGTTGAGAGTCGAGTATAATGTTTTTATTTGGTCATAACTTTTAGCCGAAGCTTTAAACATTTATTGCTTAAAAGTGAGCTTTAGAAAGCACCCCTACTACTGCAAAAATAGTTCCGGTCGGTCACGTGATCAAGTGACATGATAAAGCTTATCACGTGACCATGTGACCTGATATCAACAAGTTTATCATACCCCCCTATATTAGGCAGTATTTATAGCAGGTGACAGGATAAATTCAAAAACGGGTTCTGGCGAATGTCTATTCGAATAGCTAATGCCCAATAGGGTGTGTTATCCGTTCAAAACGGCTTCCGTCGAATGACTAATCAAATGTCTTACGTCCTACTAAGGGTGATAGAATTTCAAACACGGGTTCGAGCTTATGTCTAATCGAATGTCTAATGTCTAACTGAGGTAGTTTTAGATTCAAAAAAGGATGTGGACGAATGTCTAATAGAATGTCTAATGTATAATTTGGGGTTTAAGACATTGAAAAAGTGATCATGAAAATGTCTTATTGAATGTCCATGAAAACCAAAAAAAATCTCTTATAATTTAGTAACATCAAGCGAAAAAAGAATCAAATATTTTACAAATTTTGATTCCTTCTTTATGGAACTTTACAAAAGCATACAAAAGAGCTGGGTACTCAAAATTAATTCGTGGTGGTATGATCTTTTTTTCGGTCGATCCCAACCCGCGTTTTTGAAAGAGACGAAACTAAAAATTAAGTTATTCTCGTTAGACTGCATTGTTAGGCGCTAAAGCCGAGTCAGAAGGACGAGTTTTCCTACCGATTAACAGCGAATTCAAGAAAGGGAGTTTTCGATGCAAATAAAACAATTTGTGATGAAAAGGGATAAAAATTTCTACGTCGGTTAAAAGTTGCTGACCAATCAGAACACGGTTTCTGTAGTCAATGAACGTTGCCAAATGGTAACTCTACTGGCCAATGAACGATATATCTATCTGACCAATCACGGGTCAGCACGGGTAAGCATCAGCGAAACTTTTGCATAGCTTTTGCTAATCAACAACATTCTGTTATTCGCCTTGCACTAAGAAACGCACCCTTTTGGTATTTTATGTTAATTTTATAATATTATCTCCCAGATATGGCATGAATTACGTACAGTTTTCAATTATTGTCCGTCGACGGTCGGCATGAAAAAATGCCCAATCCAATCCAATATGACCAATTCATGTTATTTATTCTTTACATAGTGCGCAGATAGCTGTCTGCGTAAGCTCATATAATGCAATACAGTAACACAAAAAAATGATCAGTCGATTATTCTATCGATTATGGTAGAAACAGCCTTATTTTTAAAGTCTACCTGCTTATTTTAAAGATGTTCGTCTGCTTTGTACCCGAGAATGATGCGTATTGATTACTACGAATTTCGTAATTTATTTTAGCCATGTTAGAAGAATCCGAGGGCGTAAAAGGTGGTGTTTTTTTTTTTTTTTTTTTTGTTGTTGTTGTTTTTTGGGGGGGAGGGGGGGGAAGTCCTAAATTCTAAGACGCTCAGACATTTGTAGGGCTTGAACGAAGATACTTTGCTAGAATACTGTAAGGACGACAACCTTGTCGTCCATATACAGTATAAATGATCAATCACTGATGTCAATCAAGGAATCAATCAACCAATCAATGCATTCACTCAGATGGGAATTCAGATCTGAACTCCGACATTAGCAGTCATTTATGGGAATCTTTTTGTTGGTTCGGCGACCTCAACGTCGTAACTACAGTTTGTTCGACTAACTAGGGAAAAGCTTATAGACTTATCACTTTCCTGTTCAATCCCTGGTGTTTGCATCCGTGTTTTTATTATTGAGAAAGCTTTGTAGAAAAAGGAAAAATTGTTTGTAGCAAGCAATTTCAACTTTTTCTTAAATATTTTCTACTCTACCGAATGATTAATTTTCAAATTAAGTCTTTTTTAAATTTCGTCTGCAAAATCTTTTAATTTGGACTGTTCTAAAATTTTGCAAAACAGAAAAGGGATAAATAAGGTTCTGATTTTCGCAGTGAATCTAGTGGTGATTTCAAATTCATTACCCTGAGATATCCCCTGATTTCATTGCTAGATTTAAAATCTAAATAACCCAATCCTGTTCATTCTCTGGATTTTAGGCCCCTGTGATTTTATAATTAAGAAAACTCTATAGAAAAAAGAGAAATTATTTTAAGAAGTAATTTCTTCCTTTTCCACAATTATTCCTACATACTGAATGATTTTTGTAGCAAGCAATTTCTCCTTTTTCTTAAATCTTTTCTACTCTACCGAATGATTAATTTTCAAATTAAGTCCTTTTTTTAACTTTCGTCTGCAAAATCTTTTAATTTGGACTGCTCTTAAATTTTGCACAACAGAATGGGATAAATTAGGATCTGATTTTCGCAGTGAATCTTGTCGTGATTTCAAATTCATTACCCTGGGATATCCCCTGATTTCATAGCTAGATATAAAATCTAAATAACCCTTTCCTGTTCATTCCCTGGCTTCTAGGCCCCTGTGATTTAATAATCAAGAAAACTCTATAGAAAAAGAAGAAATTATTTGAACAAACAATTTCTTCCTTTTTCACAATTTTCCGACCTACTGAATGATTTTTTTTCTAAATTAAATCCACGTTTAATTGTCGTATGCAAAACCTTTGAATTTGGACGGCTCTTAAATTTTGCAATACAGGCAAGGGTTAAAGTTGTCTCATAGCACTTGCAAAAATTAATTTACGGATATATTATGGAACTATTTGCACACAACGAAAAGCCATTCAACAAATACTTATCTCAAACTGGTCAAATTTTAGCTTATTTTCCATTTTAACGATAAACACTTCGATGTAAAATGAAAAACATATACGTTCCTATCGTGATGATATGACAATTAAAAAACCTACTGCAAATTCTGTATTAACCCGCTACTCAACTGTGTTCAGTGCGATATGACTGAAATACTGTTACCAGTAGCGTTAAATTCTATTCAGTCAACCGATCAATAAATCTTTTTGGTTGGTTAAGTGATACGATCTTCAAGTGGGGCTTTGTCCTTTGTAAAGAAAACGAGACTCTGAAAAAAGGACGTTTGAGCACTCACTTTTAACCCATTCCTGCAAAATGACGCTTTTTAACGCCCCTCAAGTAAAACAGGTGGGGAAAAATTGTGTACCATGAAGGTATTGCTTCAACCAAGCAGTCTTTTTCGTTTTATAGAATGTTTTCGATCCAGAAAGTTGACAAAATCACAAGCTTTTAGTTGTCGTCTGCAACTCCTTTCAATTTAGACCACTAAAAAAGTTTGCAGTCTAGTAAAGGATCAAACGAATAATTCAATTCAGGGGTAGACCAGATCAAGACCTCTTTTTTGATTACCACTCCGTTGTATAGTTTTCTTAGAGGTTCAAATTGCCTTATTTATCTAATAAACGAAAATAGCATTTTGGAATTTCCTGTAATGGCTCTCTTCCGTATTTATTTTGAGTTTTCTGACAGAATTTTGCAATAACGGAGATGGTCTGTAGACATAAGAATCTTAAAGCATGCTAAAACAGTAAAAGCTCTATCCAGGAGACAGGTACACGCTTTTTAAGTTTTCATAAATTTTGATGAAATGAGAAACAAGCGACTCGGAATAAATTTATATAGGACACGTCAAGCGACATTGACCAGCTTTTAATGTGCGAAACGTGTAGCGTCGTTTTATAAAAAAATCGAGCCAGGGACAGGTTTTCTGTATGAAGAACGGTAATTTTACTGAATAGACTTGAGGGTTATTAAAAAAGCGACACACCAGTCAAATAGTTTAACTTAACCCTTGTCATGCTGAACCCAGAGTATTCCTGTTTTGGCAGGAGGCATAGACAAAGATCAGCCTGCACACATGTCTGATTTTAATACCCGGAAAATACACCAATACTCGCGCAGATTATGTGGACCAATCAAAGAACCAATATCGATAGCCCCTTTTTGCAATCGAACTCAAGCCCTCATGGTCAGGAAGCCGACGCTCTACCTCTAGACCACGGACACCTTGACATTGCTAGTGTCGGGGTCAGTTTCATATTTTTGGTATTATGTATTTCTTTCATCTGACTCCGTATTACTAATTACTCCATATCGCCCCGGTTTAATCATTTTCATATAGCTATAGTTACGAAATTTTGCTTGCCGAACAACGATATTTTACAGGGTAAACCTTCTGCTACCCAATAAGGACCAATACTAGAAATAAACTATTATAAATTAAGATTTTTCAGGGTAAAGAAAGCCTTCATCAGAATACAGCAAAACATCTAAAGAATGAAAAAGTATACACTCTTTCGTAAATCATTGTTAGATAACACAGCCCCTTTCTTGATTATTGAAGCTTGATTGATTGAATGGGGTTTAACGCCACTTTTAACAGTATTTCAGTCATATCGTGGCAGCTGGAGCACCTAACAATGGATTCCTGGTATTTATCATACTGGTACTACCACTACATCCTTTCCTAGCCTCCAGCTACTATCCCACTTAGGTTTACGATTACCAACCCATTGGTGAGACACAAATGTCGGAAAGGATATGTGTCGCCGCCGGGGATTGAACCCATGACAACCCATTATTGAAGATTATGGCGCGCTTCCGAGTGCGCTATGACGGCGGCATTTTTGAAGCTACGAGTGTCGCAAAAACAATGTAATCTCTTGTATTAAATGGCGGCTCTAGCTTTGAAATTTCTACTAATAGGTTTGCAAGTATTCTTTTCTTATATTGTTACTTAATTTACCATTTTCAAATAATAGACTACATATTTATTCAAAGTAAATAAACAAGACATATTATGTAAAGAAGGCGATACAACATCTTGTATTTGCTTTGAGTTGCGGAGGATTTTTTTTATATTTCACGAGACCGAAGGTCCTACGCACCGAGATACAAGATGTTGTATCGCTACCGTAATATTTATTTATTTATTCCATTAATAAAATACTTAATTTTCTTATAAAAGAAATTCAAAAAAATAATGAAAAAAATCTGTATTTCTGCAAGTTATTCCCCTCTCCTTTACCGATTTTTATTACATTTATTCGCATACGACTTCATCTACAGAATAAAAAGACGTCATTTGAGTCTGCCTTATATGGAACTGAATTTTACACTATCAGATACGGATTTCTTATCTGACGTGACCGATTTTGTCTTTATGGAATGTAAATATTTTACTAGAAACATTTATAGCTATATAATAAAGGTTGTTATCTAGTACCACAAATACAATAATCAATTATTCATACACATAAATATGAACGAGATGGAGAACACAAATCAAATCAATAAAAGCTGTGTTACATGAATAAGAATTTGGTAGTTGGCAGATTACCGCATAATCTCTGTTATAAACATATACGAAAAGGATATTTGTATCATGGTGCCACTGTTACATGAATGTAAAAAATGGTACATGTAAGTTATTAGATACAGTTAATGAAATACAAATAATCCTGTTACCTAGATAAGGAATAGGTGAGATACTTAATACTTTACAATTTACAAATATGAACCATACGACGAAAAACAGAAGAAAAGTAGCTGAAACATTTATCTCTATACTTATAGTTTCTAGATTTCTTAAACATCTTCCCTGAAACCATAAATCCTATAGCATTAATGTCTAGTATGTAGAATTTCTAAAGGAACCTCTACAAAGTTTTTTGTGTGATGTCATTTGAATTCTAGTATGTAGAATTTCTAAAGGAACCTCTACAAAGTTGTTTGTGTGATGTCATTTGATTTAAATTTGGGCTCTGCCCGGGAACACCCTTTCTAAGATACAATTAAAGAAAAGTTTAAAAATCTTCTCTGAAATGAGAAAGCCTAGAACATTGTTAATTAGTATGTAGAATAATGAAGGTTGTTCATGTGTTGCCATTTGTGCCATATTTGGACTCAACCCGCGAACATCCTATTTTAACATAGAAACAAAATAGAAAATCTCTACAAAAAACTGCCCTGTGTTTAATGTTCCATAGCTTTGTCATAGGCGAGCGCCATAAAAACTTAAATTTCTTTCATCAATTTTGGTTTTGTTTGTTTGTTTGTTTAGTTGTTGTTTGTTTTATTTGTTTGATTTTGTGTGTGTGTTTTTGTTTGTTTATTTTTTGTTTGTTTGTTTGTTCGTTTGGATTTGTTTTGTTGTTGTTGTTTTGGGTTTGTTTGTTGTTTGTAAACTCCTTATTTCCCAAAAGTTAAAAACAAACAACATAGGTCTTATTTGTGGAAGACAACTGTGCCGTTTTAATTGTTTGATGCCAAAGTTTAAGGAAGTACTTTATCTAAGTTTCTAAATCTCTCGATGTAATGGTTTGGAAAAGAAGATTTGAAGATGTTTCTTTTTTTATTTTCTCATAAATTCCTGTATTGCAAATCACAGGGATAATTTCGTTTATTAATGATAATTTTCAATACTTTGGTGGTTCATAATTTATAAATGTAAGCCAATCAAAAACTATATGCCTAACAGCTTGCGAGAAGAATCTCATTTAAAGAATGCAGTAGATGAGCGTAAACCTTATTGGGATGGTCAACTTGAGATCTAAGCTGTACCAAAAGAACTAAATGTTCCTGGGGAAAATTTGTTTTCAGCAACTAGCAAAGATCATTTCATGGTATTATTCCATCCGGCTTTAAGTGTAATCGGATATAAAAATTAGTGAAGGTTATTTTACTTTAGCAGATTTTTATGTCAAAATAAAAACTTTCAGCTACAAGTATATACTTTAAATCAGTTTTCTCAAATTTATGACGTTTGTTAACATAACTTCACAGTATAGACATCAACACGAAATCGGGAATTCTAAAAATTAAAGTGCATAAAAAAGTAAGAGAAGCAATACAAATAGTTTTCATCAAAAACCAAGATTATAATTATGATATGGTTAATGCGGGTATATTTTTCGTTATCCTGTTCTGTTTTATATCAATAAAACGACATGTATTTTGTCTAACGAAAAATATATTTTTCTTAAAAAATTCTTTTGTCTTTTTATCTAACCTACGGATTAATTTAAAAGATAATGATAAAATACCGCTGTCAATCTATAAGGAAGTCTACTTTTGTTTTGAACTCCCTCTCTGTAATCTTGTCCGTCACCGTAATACAAAACTCTGCTTCTCCAATTCGTAGATTAATGCTAAAATGAACCTCGTCGGGCCAGCCTTCCTTTGGTGGAATTAGCTCGATTGTGCCAACCTTTCTGCAGCCCTGATCAGGAATACAGAGTATAGTGTTCTCTCGATCCGAGCACCAAAACTCAACGACAGTCTGCTCAAACTTACGAGTATCTCTCCTGCCACCTATTTTGTCATACGAAACAGTTGCGTTGTATTTCAAAACCTTACCGATTGGAATTATTTCATAATAAACATCTTCACAAAATATGCCAGACTCTCTTGAACTTTTGTATTGCATGTGTTTATGTTCCTCATAAGGCTCCTCTACTCTAAATCCATAAGAATATCTTGATATTCTCTCAGCAATTTTGTTGGGAAAGATATTTGTCAAGGTTGCTCCGTTCATGACATGGTTCCCCGGGTCCGGTGGGGATAGAAGTATGGTGTCTTTGTCATTCAGTAACCTTTGGATAGATTGTTTAACGTAAGGTGACTCTGAAAACCCACCAACAGCAATAACAGCATCGACTCTAACGGTACTTATAATTTGTCGGACTTTTTCAACTATTTTTTGCACTGTTTTTTCAAACAAATCTGCAACAACTCCTGGTGACAGCTCCAACTTATCTGTCCTTATTCTGACTTTTCCAATAAAATTCTCTTTTGAACGAATACTTTCTTCAATACTAAGTCTGCTTTCTTCGCCTAGTATTTTCACAAAGGAATAAGGCATTTTGATTCTCATGACTGCATCGCTGTCAAGATG
Organism: Fragum fragum; assembly: GCA_946902895.1. NCBI lineage: Eukaryota > Metazoa > Mollusca > Bivalvia > Cardiida > Cardiidae > Fragum > Fragum fragum. The sequence continues at coordinate 26,216,168 of OX336377.1, read as the reverse complement.
CACCTTCCGTTTCTTCTCTTCGAAATCTGCCAATAAATCTCGATAAGAACTTCTTTGTTCTTTTTTGAAGCGCTCAATCACATTCTCCCCAAATAAATCTTTCATGAGTTGCACGAATGCTTCATCTAGTTGACAGGACCCCAGCTCATCCCCTGAAGCTCTGAATATTTCTCTTAGGTTTCCCTTTTCCAGCACCTCGTGTGAAGCAATATCAACTGTCCCTCCTTTAATAGAAGAAATATTATCTGTTATATAACAGGAAGTAAAGTCATGCAAGCATTAAAGGGCGTCTCTGGCAAAGTTTGAAAATACATTTGAAAATACATAGCTCAAAGACCATTTTGGTTCATTTTTACTCTGCCAATTAAAAAAAGTATGATTTGCCATTAAAAAGTCAAACAAAATAGCGCCGGCCTATTTCAATTTCGTTCATGGCTTTGATACAGCCTTTTCTTTTATAGTCACTCCGATTTGGGCGATAAGGTCGGCTAAACAAATATCTCCAATATTTGTTTTATTCATTTTCTATGGTGAGCGGCTTAAAAGTCTTTCTTTCGTCATATTCAAGCTGTAGTTACGAAATTCAGGTTGCATACAAACGATTTAATATTTGTTTTATGTCTCTAGCAATATTTTTTCAAACAAACTTCGTTTGTCTCTGAGTCGAAATGTCTGGTCGGAGGTCATTCGGCGTCTCTAGCGATCCTTTAATTTTATAAAACGATTTATATCTACGCTCTGTTCATTTGATAGCGTAGGAGGGCGACCAAAATGATGTAAATACAACTTGAATAAATAGAGAACATTCAATTACTGGACATAATGATTACCGAATCAATTAAACGAGTCATCTATATTTAGATATCTTATAACCTTTAACCCTTGTCATGCTGAACCCGGAATATTCCGGTTTTGGCAGAAGATGTAGACCTGCACATAAGTGCAGTCTGATCTTGGTCTACATCTCCTGCTTGTAATGTTCCTGCAGAGTTGTTCATGAAATTGATTTCTGAAGGAAAAATGGAATTTTGAACAAGTTTTATCAGTGCTTTCATCCCTTTGGTTTTACGGCAATTAAGTAAGGTAACTTATACAGCTTGACAAGGGTTAATAAAATCGTGATTTTATCGACACGAATTTGATTCTCTTTTCATAATATGATAGTATTTTGTGAAAAAAAAAATAGAATTCATCGATAAATAAATGTATGACATTCCGAGAAATTTATAACGCCGTTTTCTAAACGACGTTATCAGATGCATTATGACGTCATTTTGGTGGCAATGAAAAGGCGCAACTATAGGTCCGGAAATTATTTGCATATTCATGACTCTAGTGTAATATTACCAGTGTAATATCAAGAGTTTTCAACGGGTTTATTTCGCTCCCTGGTCGTAGGGTATATTATGAAGCTGTTTTTACATTTTGATATTCCCCTGACGACTTCCTGAAATAAAATGTGTACTCAGCGACCTTTTCTTTGGCTTCTGGGTTTGGTTAGCCTTTGTGTTGGCGTTTGCTGCAAGTTCTATTGTTCGTCAAAAGTTGAAAGTAATTTTATAGATATCCTCATATTTGACAGGAATTACCAAAAGATGATTCTTACACGTTCATATATGTTCATTATCAGTTTGTACTCTCTCAATCAGTACTAATACGTCCACATAAAACAAAATGAATAAGAAAGAAAGCCATATTATATTACCGCCAAGATCAATGATGATATATCGAAATCCAACCTCGAACTTTCTCAGCGTAGCTTTCCCTTTAGTTGTTCGTTTAATTGTGTTCTTAGCCTGACAATAGAAGCTGGCAGCCTCGGGCTCTAAAACTAGTCGTAACTGATCACTTGTGATGCCAGCCTAGAAAATAATAAATTACTGTTTTATACCAAAGAATTAAATTCATGGATTGTCTTATCGCCACTCTATTAAAGTTTAATTGTATCTACTAAACTAAACATGAAAATTTTGATCATTTCGATTCAGTGGTAAAGAAAACGGTGTAGCTTTATTTCAGCAAAGAAATCATTTGTTTTGGACAATCTTTATTTACTTGCTATCATTATGCTCTTCAATCATATAAAGTGCCTTTTTACAGTAATGAATTCAATTCAGCTTTAAACAGCAACTGCTAAAAAAGAACAGTAGAGTAACCTCAATAGCAGCAACATGCATGAACTGCTTCGCGGAGTCCGACCAGATTGCGGGAACCGTTAGTACCCAAAAGATGTCATCTGTAGTGATGGCTTCACCCTTGTTCAGTCGAACAGATTCGAGTAATCGTCTCTTAAGATCTGCTATTACCATAGTGAATATTTTGATAGCCGGCTTTTCTTTTCCTTCTATATCATAGATTTTTGTCTTTAAACTTAATTTCTGAAAAATATTTAAACAAATTTAAAACAAATTAAATGGCGAAATGAAAGATACCACGTTGTTTTTGTTGTTGTTCTTGTTGGTGGTGATGGTTTTTTGTTTTGTTTTGTTTTGTTTTGCTCACAAAGTCAAAATATCGCCGCTTTAGATTGAGTCGTACGGATGTAAGCAATCGTGTGTGAAAGATTTTCTAGCTACGTATTAATACATGCGCGCCACTGTAATAGTTTCATAGTGCAAATTTAAAACTGTAACAATAATGGCCTTTAGGAAAATGGAAGATAAATACAGAAAAACCTGATTCAATCATGAGAATTTTTTGTCAGACCCTGGCAAACGAAATCAATTCACTTAGAATAAATACTGGGGGATGTTATTCATTAGTGTGTGTTATTCAAATAATAATACTAAACGGTGCAGTGTGACATTGACCAATGATATTGAGCCTAAAATCAACAGAAAGGTCTTGTGATACGGAAGTAACATTTGAAACACGAGAGGTCTATCATTTCCCATTCAAGACACATGACTAACGTTAAAGTTTTTTGTAAAGATATGAAAAGACAAGTCCGAAACTACCGAGGTATATGACCCTGACCTGTCAATGCGGGAGATTAAAAGGCTACGAACGTGTGTTAGAATCTGTGTCGAGGAAACGAATCTTTACTAAGGGCATCCGTCAAAAGCAAAAGGTATTCTTTTCTTTGTGATTTCACTATATTTGTTTTTCATACGAGTTCTTTAATAAGCGGGTTATCGATGTAAAAGAAGGTTCACTGTATTATAGCTCTTTTAGGCTATATCTCGCACTATTTTCGGCATTCATAACTGCTAGTAATTCTTAATGTCTCGGGTGTTGTTGTTGTTGTTGTTGTTGTTGTTGTTGTTTTATTACTCTTATTACTCTCAAACTTTTTTACGACATCGGTAATTTGAAATTTTGTCTATTTCCTTTTAATCATTTATCAATTTGAGGTGCCTCGCTGAACAAAGTAATCCTACCCGTTTAAGAATTCATTACATGTCGACATACATAATTACTTCCACAAACTCAATTTTTGATGTTATTAGGTAATATTTTCTTCAATCGAATACAGAATGTCACAGTAGTTCTTTTAAAGCGGTTCTTGAGCAGTAATGGATGAAAAATGTTGGCTCTCTATTTCCAACTTTAACGCTTTCATACATTTGAAAGAGTGTGACTGAGCCGATTTTTATACGAAAGTAACCGTTCATCTTATGGCGAAAGCTAGAATAGAAGTAAAAAATGATAGGCGTTACAAAACGCTAAATTACTCAACAAATTACAACCCGAGTGGAACCGGAATTCGTCGGGTAAATACGTTATCTTTCGAGTTCATCGATCATTACCGACAGTGATACGTCATTTGCTTCTACTAACCATTCAGTCGTTATCGACTTCTCCCGAAGACTAACGGCCTCAACCGATGCATCAAACAAGAGCCTTAGGAGTATATCAACTTTAATTGCAATCTATAGTGAGTTTAGCACTATATATACTTTATACTTTATATGACCTATAGGCTGATTGTAGTAAGGATCAGAAAGTAAGCTTATTTTAGGTTTGAGTTTTTTACTCTGTCAATGTCCACCAACAATGAAGTGAAATGAATCAAAATAATACGATAAGGCATGTCTAAATCTGTAAAGAGAATATTTTCTGACCGACAATAGGTGAGACAAAAGCGCTTAAACCGAGGATATAAAATTGGTGTATTTCACCCATTCGTTTTTTCATATACATAACAAAAACCAAAATTAATTTAGGGGTTCTCTTTGACGACTCACAACCAGTTGCCAATTCTAATTGGTCGTAGACCAATTTATATAACCATAAACTCGAGATTGGGTCGCTGCAATTTACCAAAACTGCCTTTAGCCCAGCTGGACGTATATTCTGACGGGAAAACAGACAAAATTCATTTCATTTTACAAGTTAAGAATTATCAAAAGGAGTAAAGGAAAACTGGACGGTCACACGCTTTAACGATGAATGCTTCAATGATTTTTCGCTAGTGATGAACGCGTCTAACCAACCCTTTCTTTCAATCATATCGAGATGTAAACAAAGATGATACTGCCACCCAATTATTTTCCAGCCATAAGTTAATCAAAGTACTGAAAGTTCTTTTTGAGAGCAAATTTGATTATTATGCTTTCAAGCTGTCTAAAGAATTCGCCCAAAGAATAGTATCAATTGTTTTTCCTTTGTTTATAATCAGCGCTGTTTGGGAACTTGTTAATTTCTGCCCAGAAAAAAAGAGAGGGTTTTGAAGTTTCATGAACCTGCTGTCAGCATTTGCTCTTAAACTTAAGTTATTATATTTCCATATTTTTTCTGTTTTGGCTTTATAAAAAAGCTTGCAGGGATGATCTAACCATGACTATTTAACAATCGAGAATTTTTAAAAATCTAGTTTTCACAAAAAGTTGCTTTTTTGTCGGTACCCATGTTGCATCAAGGTCTTACGTTCGTGTAAAATAATATTAGTTCTAATTAACATTCACGGAAATATCATACACTAGGATAGAACCTACGTGTTGTAAAAGTAAAAGAAATTAAACTTATTTTGCCCTAATTCTATAAAGTCAGAATGCAACGATATGTCCAATTTCTCAGTGACGACCAATTACAGTTTGTACGGCACTTTGATAATCTTTTGTAACGCATGCATGAAGTATTTGGCCGGTACCACACGAGGTCTTTCCTCTCAAGTACCATAACGTGTCCGAAATAGTTGAAAATGCATATTTACCTTATCTGAATATAATTTCATTTTAAACCTTTCAAAGAAGTACCATCCCTCGTGGTCTTCATTTTCCGTAAGGTCATTGTACTTTTCTTCGGCATCGAACCCAAAGGAGTGAAAGGAACCATCTTTGTTCAACAATACTGATGACGGTGCTTTCGACTGTTTCTTGGTGTATCCACCATATTCCCATGTATTGGTATGTATGGTTAGAGGTTCGTGGCTTTTAAAATAACGAAATGAAAGCTTGTTATTAACAATATTCAAATATTAATAAATATATTTAAGTTGCAAAATATATCAAAATAAAGTTTACAGTTTCATCATACATAAGATCATAGACACTTAGATTTTATATTGTTCAACATATACGTCTTAGCAGCATGTGTAAAGTGATCAGTCAGGCTAAGTAATTGTGAAGCCCCATCCAAGCTATACACAAAAATACATTGACCATGATATTTTCTTCGTCCATATCCATAGTCCATATCAGGCTAGTTCTTTTTCTGTCTCAAGATTAAACATTGTTAGGATACTTTGTAAGTTTTGACCCTTTAACATAAAACTTATGCGCTTATTCCGGATTATCCGCACTTTTTTAGCTAGCAAAGCGTCAGCTATGATAGCTTAAGTTAACAGACAAAATTTTGAGGTCTCCTCAAAGTTCAACGAGTGAAAACTACCACTGGAGGCTTAACCATTTAATCCAATGAATGCATACACCATAAAAAGTAGTTCTTAAGTATTTCAGGAATATTGCAAACTCTATTGAATTGTGCAGCACTGTTTCAAAACATACTATTTAACCCATTCATACTCAGTTCCACTTTTTAAGCAACCCAAGAAAAAGGCTTAAGAAAACATTGTGGACAATAAAGAAATTGCTTGTAACAGGCAATTTCTTCATTATCCACAATGTTTTCTATCATACTAGGGAAAGATTTTTAAATTCCACAAATTTAAGGGTGTCCTATGCAACTTTTTTCCAGTCTAAGATTTTGTTATGTTGTAAAGTGTTTATTCATGTGTTACTTTAACCTCGTTTTTTTTATCAATATAACTTTTGACAAAGAAGATTACTAAACAAAACCAAGCTTTGCTAGCTTACAGTACTTTCAGTATTTGAATTTTTAAATGTATAGATTTACTGTTACCATATTGAAAAGTTACAATCATAATTGCATTGGATGAAATCCTAGGATGATTTTAATATAGTAGGACTAATCAGGTATGTATCTTAAGAATAAAAGCCTTGGTTTTACTCTAAATTATATATGAAGACACCATTTTACTTAAAGTCGTGCGCTGATCTAGGGCAACGCAGAGATACTTTATTATTGGTGCTATCTTGTTAAACAAACACTATAAAGCACTGATAAAGTGGATTTCTTTTTTAGTTTGGGTTTAAGAACAAATAATATAAGCCTTGTTTTTCAAAGTGGAGGCATAATTTGCAGTGAACAATAGTGACTCTTGATCTTCTAACAGGTATGTATCAATTAGTCTTTTGTTTTTACCGAAAGTACATGGCATATCGACTGAAGTTTATTTTTGAATACCCAGCATGTCATATTAATAGAATGAGATTCACTTTCCGAAATTCGATAAGCAGTCATTTAATAAAGGAAAGTCCTTGTGCCGACAGAATGAGCTGACAAACTGTTTAAGTTCAAAACAAAGACATTAGAAGGAATCCTAGATAAGGAGTCCTTCTTGTAAAAATAAAGGCGGCGCCTTTCTTTTGATGTAGTTTGGCATGTGTGCACCTCTAACAGAAGTTCAAATTCAGTCAAGACTATAATTACGCCTTCAATGCCTTTGAAATTTGTTTTTTTGGCTAAAGGACCACATGGAAAACATGATGGTAAATTGCAATGGTTTTAAATAGCAATTCTAAAAGAGGTCCTAGTTTAGATGTTGCATGCAAATACGCCTTCTGGATGAGAAGGAAACGATTTTGAAATATTTCTTTTTAATGTTCCTTTCCTTGATATGGCAACATTTTAGATACATGTACTCTGTAAGAGGACACATAAGGAGAATAAAATTTCGTTGGAATTAGTCATATTAGACAATTGTGAAGGTATGCTCTCATTTGTATCAGTCGTTTTTCTGATGCTGTGAAACAAACATTTTTAAGCATATGTTATACAGAATAACATAGATAACTGACCGATCGCTTGCCCCGCCCACTTACTCCGTTGGTCGTGCCTATTGCCAGTAACTTCCCGATATTTAACGACGCTATTTTGCACACTTAATGACAATTTGAAAGTAACAAAAAGTAGAATGGTTGGTAAGTGACCTAAACGTCGTAACTACAGCTTGATTAACCTGTAGCTACGACTTTTAAGTCGTCAAACCAACACAAATTATTCACATAAATGACGGCCAATTTTGGCGTTAAAAGCTTACTTCCAGTCTCTATGAATAATTTCATTAGTTGACTTTTCATTTGACAATCTTGATATACACTAAGGGCAAGGTAACGAATGAACGATACTTTACAAGAAAGAGTAAGCAAATCCACAGTACGTAGTGCCAAAGTCTAACGCAGCAGTAACAAGCTTCTTTTCAGTCGGCGGCAACACTGTTATGCCACTTGTTGGTCGTGGAATTCGGCTAGCCATAATAAGCTTAGTTCACAAGCTGAAAGTTAAAAAGAAATGAAATATGAATATAATCCAAAATGATAATATGATTTCAATATATTGAATAATTAAAAAAAATATGGAAGCAAAAATAGCAAGAGCATATACCGTAGAACAGATAACAGTTGCGGGTTCAAAGTTTCGCGGTTTGGGGATCAAAGTCAGTACCACAAATACTTGTAAATCAAATATGAGCTAGGAATATGTCGATGTTATACAGTCTATAGTATTATATAACAGAAACCGACCACTTAATATGAGAGATTACTTGTTACAAGCAGTTTCTTTTTTACGTTATTTTCACCCGGTTGAAAATTTATCCTCATTTAAAACTAGTATTTGCGAATTTAATTTTCCTGCCATATACATCAATTTTTTTTGTTGAAAATAATGATATCTAGTTTTGGTGGTTGTTTTTTTCAATCGTGTCATGAAAAGTTACGCATGCCATCAAGCATTTATGGCATTTGGTTGCAAAGCGCTTTGATAACATTTTGGATATACGGTACAAAGTGGCCTGCAGTGACAGAAAATGAGATTGATGCATTAGGCCAAGGCTGTTAGAAGTCAATAAGGACCGTTGTTTCTGGTATTGTTGATTATGCTGCTGCTGCTGCTGTTGTTAATGCCATCCCTCCGCTTTAACGATAATTCAATGGGAATACTCCTACTCCTAAAATATTTGGACACTTTTTACTCAATATTGACTCAAACAGATATCGTCTGAAACATGTCTGAAACAAATAAACATATTTTAATAGTGATTTTGTACATTATAAAAATCAAAAATTAGTTTCGACACTTAGACGTTGAAAAGGATAAAATATCACACTCAACACATAGCCAGAAACTTACGACAGGTACCCCAGTCTTGGTGGACCGAGCAATATGCTGAAGTCATTTTATTCACATCGGTGACTTAAAAAGCTTTTTTATGCGCCTTTTATCTTTTTATAGACGCAATGTATTGCAAAAACAGTAAGTATGCTGAACCTCCTAGAAGTAATCTTATGAGGCCTATATTTGGTACTTTGATTATCGGGGTCAGTTTTTTCATCTAATTTATCGCGTTTTGGACCAGTGCGAGAAGAAAGTCGCGGTTTGTTTATCAAAGGCTTTACAATCCTTTATTTTCATTAAAGAATACTTCTTGTTATAGAAATACAAGGTATAATGAGTGATCAAAGGTCATTTATGTCTATACAGGCGATCGCTCAATATAACTTGTACTTCCCCAGCCGCGTAAATATCCTTTCCGACACTTTTCTCCCACTAATGGGTTGACAATTGTAAACCATAATGGGATAAGCAGCTTGAGGTTCGGGAAGGATATAGTGGTGGTACTGGTATGAGAAATTTGTTTAAATCAGTTATTTGACATTGGCGGCTTAGATATACCCTATTGTTGGCATGATTAGTCTGTATAAAAGGCTTGATGATTTAGAGCTACGGAACCATTACTTTCATCGGAAACGAAAGTAGAGTTGTCGTTTTTTTTAAATGCGAATATTTTCGGAGAACATATCTTTAGCTCACCTGAGCACAAAGTGCGAGGTGAGCTATTGTGATCGGTCGTTGTCTGTCGTCCGTCCGTCCGTCTGTCCATCTGTCCGTCCGTCAACAATTTCTTTAAAAATCTTCTCCTCCTAAACCATCAGGCCATCAAGGTGAAACTTTGCAGGGATGTTCCTTGGGTGAAGTTCTACAAAAGTTGTTAAAAGAATTTAATTCCGTCAAAAACTCTGGTTGACGCGGCATTTAAAAATGGGGCTCTTTAGTAAATCTTTAAAAATCTTTAAAAATCTTCTCCTCCTAAACCAGTTGGCCAATCAAGCTGAAACTTTGCAGGGATGTTCCTTGGGTGAAACTCTTCAAAAGTTGTTAAAAGAATTTCATTCCATGAAAAACTCTTGTAACCGCGGCATATGAAAAAGGGAAATTTTAGAAAATCTTTGTTGTCTTTTTTTCACAGACTACAAGGCCAAAGGATGTATATTTTACATAGAACTTAATCATATGGTTCTCTACCAAGTTTTTAGATATTTAATCTCTGGGGTCAAAAATGGTCCCGTCCCTGAGGTCCGAAGTTTGTAAAAATGCTTAATTAGAGCAATTTCAAAAGACTTCTCCTCTTAAACTATAAGGTCTAGGATATTCATATTTGGTATGTAGTATAACTAGATGGTTTTGTACTATATCGCCAAAAGTTGTCTTCCTCGGGTCAAAAACAGCCCTGCACTAGGGGTCCAAAATTTGAAAAAAACGCAAAAAAAATCTTCATGTTAAGGAGGAAGGCATTTATATTTTGAGTGTAGCATAGCCTGGCTATTATCTATCAGTTTTGATTAAATTATGCTTGTAGGTTACTAAACACCCCTTCCCTGGGTGTCCAAAGTTTGTAAAAATTCTCAATTAGACCATGTTCAATAGTCTTTTCCTCCCAATCTACAAAGTCTAAGGCATTCATATTTTGTATATAGCATATCCAGATGGTTCTCTACCATGTTAGCTAAAATCTTAGCCTTGGGATAAAACATGGCACTGCCCCAGAGGTCAAAAATTTTGAAATCACTCAATTAGAGCAACATCAAAAGTCTTCTTCTTCTGAAATATAAGGTGATGGGCATACATATTTGGTATGTAGCATGACTAAATAATTTTGTACTATGTAAAAGGAAAATATGCTCTTAGGATGAAAATGTCTCTGCTCCTGGGGTCGAAAATTGCGTAAATCGCATTGAAAGAATTCTTCTTCTTAAATGTAGGTTCTAGAGCATTTACATTAAAAACATAGGATAACATTATTGTTATCTACCATGTTTATATCCTTTGGACAAACATGGCCCTTCCCAAGGCAATCAAAGATATGAAAAACGCTCAATAAGAGCATGTTGAAATATCTTCCACTCCTCAAGTATAAGTTGTAATGCATTCATATTTTGATTTATAGTACATCCAGATTGTTCTCTACCAAGGTTGCTAAAATGACAACCACTGAAGTTGCAGACAGTAATTAGTGTTTGATTGAAATCTAAATACATTTGAAAACACTATGAGAAATGGATAAATTGCTTGTCACTCCCTTTCTCACTAGTTTTTTTTTTTTTTTTTTTTTTTTTTTTTTTTTAACCTGAGGGTGACAAATTCTTGGATAGTTTGGTAATGGATTAAACAAATCAAGCCAAAGGAATTCATTTTTATTGTAAAGCATTACTGGATTGTTTTGTACAATGCCCAAAATCTTATATCTGTTTTATTTATTTTGCTCAAGTTGTGTCTTTTTTATATTAAAAAGTACTATAATTTGCATATGCCTCAGGAGAGCGATTTAGGACCATCATGGTCCTCTTGTTATTTGCTACAGGTGTAAAAATATAAACGTTTTACTTTTTTGGAAAAGGCAGGTAAATCGCTGTATCCACCCCTTTCGATATAAGCTTTCATTCTTTAAATATTGTGTCGCCGCATTGCTTGAGAAATCTGGCTGTAATCGTGATGCAAATGTTTATGGTCCATTAGAACGTTCCGCTTTACTTTTTTTAATAAATTCGCGGAAGTACTTTTTAAAAAGCTCCTCGTATGGCATTTTCTTAAAAAATAACTGTATTCTTTAAAGTATTTACACTTTTAAAGCTTAAATCGGCCTCAAAAGATTTTTTTCTAAAAAGGACTTTCTCCGATTATTTGACAGTTTATCTTGGTCAGATTAATGGGATGTATTTTTTGTTTTTGTTTTGTTGTTGTTGTTGTTGTTGTTGTTGTTTTTATGTAACAGATTGTAATTATTTTCATTTCAACTCAGGTATTATTTGTAATCATTATTCGGAAAATAAGAGGTCGATAATCAAATAGCTAGGTATTTCCCTTATAGCATACGTAGTTTTTTAATCTGTCGCGACAGTTGCAAGATAATTATGACATTAACGGAGTGCATGTGACCGTTAACGCATTCAAGTTGAATTCGTCGAAGTCAATGGCATTGTGACGTCATCATGATATATGTTAATTATCTGATTTTCAATTCTGAAAAATAAGTCCAAAACTGTCGTAAGATTTAATATCAATGTAGAAACTTTTCGTAATTTTACACTAACAACTTCGTGACTTAATTTAGGACGTTGGCTGTTTACTAATCTCTCGTGAAGTCTGGTCATATGCAAATGAGGTCATGCGGTGTCGACATTCGAATGCCATGCTTTGTAAAAAAATAATTTGGATTTCCGCAGAAATTCTCCTAGATAACCACAAAAGTAACTTTAAGCCTATCAGATAACCGGGTAGACAATATCTGGCTCATATTTAAGGATCAAATGTTGGTTTGAGCATATTTTGGGGCATTTTTATCTAGGTTTTAGAAACATCGATACCTCCTTTTAAAATTGGATCAGTTTTCATTAAAATCGCTTATTTGAATGTATGAGTTTGTGAAATTTACACCTTTCGTTCAGAGGGTGAAAAACATGACCAGGCAAGAACGAATCGCCTGTCACCACGATATATTAGATAATAGAGCCGACTTTTTGTCTGCAATCTATTCAATTTCAATTATCTTCCTTTCAAAAAATAATGCTTAAATTTACATACATGGAACTTTGGTAAAAATTGATTTCCATTGTAATTAAAGTCAAAAGGACATTGATGTCGAAAATACAGAATTGACTACTACAAGGGTCTTGGTAATTTAAATACAGAAATGAAATATGTTGGCCGTATGAGTTTTCTTGTTTGGCATTTGAAAGTTATGTCTTATGTTAAAATTTATTCTTCGTATAAAAATGGACTTTAAAAAGACCTTTACAATGGTATCATCAGAAATGTTTTGCATACTCTAAAAATGTGACCCAAATATCTATCCGTCAACAGGTAAGGAAAGTGTATAATGTCGTAATTACAGCTTGAATAAAGCTTAAGTTACGACATTCTTCGCTCCCATCGACGTTTAGCCTTATATTTGACTTTGAAACAAAATGAATTTCAGCTGGACTATGACCTTGTGGTTCGTATCAATATAAATAGCTCACAAAAAGGAACACACATGTGAAATAAGAAGGTCCTATTACTTATAAGTCAAAAGTTATTGTCCATGTTAAAGCTGTAGATGACAAACGGATCCACTGATTAACGTACAAACAGACTGGGTAAAAATATATGCCATCGATGAATGGGCATAGCTAGACGTGAAGTGTGGGTACTTGGCTCGGGTAGGTCGGTATTCACTATAATTTGCGATGGGTGTATTGTACTGCAACAAAACTCATCTAAATTCCATTTTGCTCGGAAATAAATTTTCCACATTGGCACATATCTGTTTACTTTTACTTTTTAACCCATTCCAACTTAATCCCTCCTTTACGCCCCTCAAGAAAATAGCTTTTGAAAACATTGTGGAAAATGAAGAAAATGCTTGTATCAAGCAATTTCTTCATTATCCACAATGTTTTCTATCCAAAACGACAAAAAAGTTCAAAATTCCATCGACTTGAAATTGTCGTCTGCAGCTTCTTTCAATTTGGACCAGTCTAAAATTTAGCTGTGTTGGAATTGGAAGAAAGACGCGGTAAATGTGGATGTCTCGTACAGATATGACTTGACACACAGATACCAACCATTCGTATAGTCGGTAGAATATCTAGATTTCTCGGTATATTATGACTCGATAATTTCACGGAAAAAAACGATGAAATAATCAAAATGATAAATTAACTGTTTTGGTAGATCTTGCCCTACTTTCGTTCGTTACGCGCTGCTGAACGTCATCTGGACGGGATGAAAGACGTAATGACGTCATCAGATTGTCATGTAATTCACGTGAAAAATTATGCGGTTGAATAAAGAATCCAGAAAAAGAGAATATTTTGACCATTTATGAAAAAGAATCATCGTTTGTTTTTGTGTGAGATCGATTTATTTCGTGAATAACTAAAGCATATTTCCACTCATAGCTCCGCCTCTCGTGAAATATTGCTTTTTTGTTTACTCAATGAAAGATGAATCGATGTTATACTGAAACAAACAATACTCCTCTAAATCTTTGGATTGGTAGAACTACCCGTACTTGGTGATTAACTGTTTTGCCTGGTATTGCCACATTGGTACAATCCATTCAGTTTTGAAAAGCTGTAGTTACGCCGTCAAACCAACAAAAAAACTAAACATAAATGTCGGTCAGTGTCGGAATTCGAAATTCACTTGCGGTCCAAATGAATGACTTGTTTAGTCATTTTTTATTATTATTACTATCATTATTATTCAAAACCACGATCTGTCAGTTCTAACTGACCATTCCCGGAGCCTATCTTTATTATGCTTACCATTATCATTATTATAATACTTTCCCGTACATTCCCTGATTTATACGTTCCTGTGATATCTTACTCGAAAACAAATTGTGGAAAAAAGAAGAATTTGTTTTTTAACAAGCAATTACTTCTTTTCCCACAAGATTTCTTTCATATGGGATGGTTTCTTTTTTTAGTTTACTTACTTAATAATGTACTCCTTTGAATTTGGACAAGTCTAGAAATTCAAAAAATATTGAAGAGTAAATATTTATATCGAGGGAATTTCCGTATGGCCCTTTTAAGCCTGACGGGTAACTTATTATTTCAAGGAATGTTTAAAAGGGAATATCGAACGTGGCTGCAATTTGAAAAGTAAACAACCTACAGGTTAGAAAATATTGTTACAAGCAATTTCTGCTTTTCAAACGATGTTTTTTTAAGCATGAAAGTATGAAATGACAATGAATTGTGCAGGAACTGGTTAATTCGAAAGCCGAGAGAGAGAAGGTGAATTATAGAAATATTAACGAAAGACAAGTGTAGCTAGTGATTATTCAGAACAACCTGTATACTCACACAGTCTAATTGACGGTTCGCAATTGCCGATCAAAGAATTAGTCTGCCAATCAATGCATTCTTTTGGACCAGATGTGAACTTTGAACACCGACATTGGCCGACATCTATGTGAAGAATTCTTTTTAGTTTGGAGTCTTAAACGTAATAACTACAGCTGATTCAAGCTGAAATTACGACGTCCGGGCCGCCAAGCTCCCGTTTAACGTTTTTGTTACATGCTTATTGTCATAAAAATTACAAAATAACTTTGTTTCATATCTTAGTGGATCTTCCTATTGGAGCTCAGTGGGCGGGCCTAGCGATCCGTTAATCGATGCACATCGTAGATTTCTCGAGAAAACAGCAAATATTTTTAACAATCAATGCGCGTATCCAGAACTCTTGGCGCTTTTTTGTCTCAATCAATCCAATACAACCGCCCCTCATTAGCTACAGAAAACTCTCTGGACATAGAATAAATTGCTTGTAATAAGCAATTTCTTCAATATCCACAATATGTTTCGTCCGAAAAGACGATGATCTTTTGAATTTAACACATATGAAATTGTCGTCTGCATTATCTTTCAATTTGGTTTAGTCTTAAATTTTGTCATCTAGTAAATGGGTTATACGAAATGTAAGAAGATGTTACGCACTGTCTCCATCTATACATATATTCACCTGTAAAATACACCGTTTTCACCATTTACTATAAGGTCATATTTCAAACCACTGTTTAAGTTTAAATCTTACACAAAATATTTCACCCTTGTTCACATTAGGTCAATATTTTACATCATCAATTTTGAAATGATCGTAAATAGTATGTAAATCGTGATTAATTTTATTTACACAGGTGTAAAAATGTCCTCTCTAGAAAATAAACTGTGTTTATAAGTCTATTGCTAAGCTTGAATATTAACAAATTTCAAAGTACTAAATTTAATGTATTCTTTACTGTATAATTTAGTTAGTTATCTCATATTTTCACATAGCTCGTAATTCTTTGTCCTTGTAAATTTAACCTAAAAGTCCGGTGAGTATTTTTGAACTGCTCTGGGGTTTTTGTATGGGAATCCCGATGTAAACCCCCTCGTCACGGTGTAAGTTTTTCCCGTAAATGTCTATTAAAGTGAAATTAGCCTTTTTCAAAATTTCCGTATCTTTTACCAACTTGTCGATTTATTCTCTAAAGGTAAATCTGTTACAGGCAAGGTTATTAATGGGTTCACAATTGGCCAATCGCTGGCCCCGCCTACTGACTCCCTAGGTCCCACCCATTAGCTCCAACAGGAAGATCGGCTTCGATTTTTAACGGCGCTAATTTGCAAAATTTATGCCAAGTAGCACGTAACAAAAAATTAAAATGGTTGATTTGTGACCTTAATATCGTAACTACAGCTTGAATAAGCTGTAGTTTGACGTTGAAGTCGCCAAACCAATAATTAAGGTTAACAAAAAAGGCGGCTAATATCGGAGTTGATAAGCTCAGGTCCGGGCTGAATAAATTATTTGATTGGTCAGTTTATTCCATGAATGACAGCATGTTTTGTCAATTAGCATGATACAAACATCACCTTCTTTCCAATATATTTCCTGCTTTATGCAAATATTTGATGCCCCGAGTTGTCTTTCTGTATTAAAAACGCGTTGATGTCTAGAAATATGTCATTTTATAAAGACTTGCTGGCTGAAATAGTTCAAATTACAATATATCGTCATTGCCGTTCTAAAACTTCGCAACTCAACTTGATTAAAGCTTTAATTACGACATTTTATAATGACAACGGCAATATATTGGTAGCATTTGTGCAAGATCATGTCATTGATATCCCAGTATCTAAATTCAAACGGCATAACTCGAAAGATGCGTGACACAAGAAAAGCCAATAATTTTCCGTCATACAGGCAGCATCTTTTAAAAATAGATTAACAAGATTAATTATTTTCATTCGTAGACATAAAAAAACGTTCCAGCTATACATGAAAGACAAACAATGGTCGGGCCGAACACTATTTTCAAAATTGAATCAAGTGTATGTTAACCAATATTTTGAAAATTGACATTCAATCCCGCTTTTTCAGAAAAAAGACTGTGTAAAGCATTGCGGAAATGAATGAATTGTTTCATTATTCACAATTTTTTCTACCCCAATAGACAAAGATTTTTAAAATTCGTTGAATTGTCATCCGCAATTTATTTTAATTTGGACCAGTGAAAAACAATGTCTTTGGGTCATAGTTCAAATGGTTGATTGATTGAATGGGGTTTTACGCCGTTTAAACAGTATTTTAGTCATATTGCGGAGGATGGAGCACCTTATAATGTATTCCTGGTATTTCTCCCACCAGTACTAGCACTACATCCTTTCGTAGCCTCCAGCTGCTATCCCACTTAGGTTTACGATTATCCACCTATTGGTTAGAGGCAAATTTCAGAAAGGTTTTGTGCCTCCGCCGGGGATAGAACCCATGACATCACATGATTGAATATTGGGAGTCTGACGCGCTACCGACTGCGCTATGACGGCGGGGCTATAGTTCAAATAAAGTAAATTCAAAACAGTGTACCAAAAGCGTGTTGTAACAAAACTGTCTTGTCAACAGTAAACGCAGTCTGGCAAGGTTTAGTGCTTGTCCTACGTCCAAGATGTTTTCTTTGTCTGCGTGGTGGATCACATTTATCTCAATTGAATTTGTAGGTGGTATTTTCAACCGTTTCGCGTGAGTAAAAAGCGCAAACATTTAGAGCCTTGGACATGTAGAATACTTTCCACAATTTTTGTTTAAAGGGTACAGTAGCTCTCTACATGGTACATACGGATGCACAGGCTGAACTGAGTCTGTGTTTTCGCTCACGTGAATTTGTATGGAAATGTCACACATGGGCTCCATTATATCACTTATGCTAAACGCGGGAGACACAAATGAATATAAAGCCTTGGCTTTTCCCTTATAGAAAACCAAAATTTGTAAGTTGAGCTACTTGTATAAGGTTTTTTCCCTTACGAATAAATTATCTTTCCCGCTCAAAAGCGGACTCTTTGTATAAGTTATAACACATGACATACCAGCCACCTGCTAGGAAGACGGCATTGTGCCTAAATCAAATGTGACCTTGCATCGAAAATAACTCATTAACATGCGTTACATCCTTCTTAGTTTGCGAGGATCGTGTGGGCTGTTCGTGCTTAAACTTTGTCGGTTTTTCGGTAGGTTTTCTGGTACTGAGATGGCTGATCCTTCTCAAAATTGACTTTTTTCCCAAAAACACAACGAGTTTTGTCTTCTGATGACCCAATCTTGATTTTCTATTAGTATAGGCCGTCTCATACTGAATAAAATTCTTGCTCAAAGTTTTATCAAAATCATAGGGCTTTGCACAGAAAGTACCTAATTGTAGCTCAAATTTAATTAATTCATTAATGCAATAAACAGCTGTGGCTTAAAACGACACACAGGTGACTGGACAAAGATCAGGCTGCACTTATGTGCAAGATCACATTCTGTTTGTACCTCCTTCCAAAGCAGAATTATTCCTGATTTATTGTGAAAAGGGTTAACGGAACAGGTCGAATTATTTCTCCATCTATTTATTTGTAACCAATCGTGTCCATCCATTTCCTGCTAACTCAGTCCTTTCAACGTTTATGGAAAAATCAGAAAATATTTCCAAACAGTATTATTTCCCATATTGAACGGGTTTTATGTTTTTTTTGCTGTGTCCAAACTAAAGGGAGATAGTGCAAAATTTCTTGTTAAGGCTTCTCAAAGTATGTTTTTTGTCAGATTCGGGTGAATTTTTTCGGCATATCATTTCCTCAGCGCCCTCAACACAAAAATGTGCACACACAAATACACTTTTAAGATACGTCACAGGAAAATATGGTTTCGTGTAGTTTTTTCCAGGTAATTTATAATTTTCTTGCATTTCTATACAGATCAGTATTATATTTTCTACAATTTCAATTAACCACAACTTTACTTTTGTGGTTTGAATGAGTTTTGTTATAACACGTATTGTCACTCAAAAAAGAGGGGGGTGGGGTTAAGTTATTTTTTTCCCTTTGAAAACAAGTCTTGCTTCACTTATTGATGTATATACATGTACTGTGACCTCTGTAGAAATGTGAAATTAACCAACCGCTAGCCCCGCCCACTTACTCTGTCGGCCCTGCCCATTTACTCCAACAAGAAGATCCTTTTCGATATTAAATGGCGTTATTTTTCAAAATTCATGGCCAGTAGCATGTAATAAAAAGGTAGACCTAAATGTCGTAAATACATATTGACAAGGCTGTAATTACGGGATTTAGCCTATTACCAGACGACAAAATTTCAGATGGGTCTATTTTCAAAGATGTTGCAGATGATATGACCGATATATTTAATTTTATTAAATTCTAATCCTTTTTGTCTTCCTTCTGGGGTAGAAGACATTGAGGATAATGAAGAAACACTTTGTTTTCTGAATCTTTATTTTTTGGGGCGTCAAAAGGCGTCATTGAGTGGGAATGGGTTAAGCAGCCAAATTAATAAAACTGCTTCACTCAAATGGAGGCCAATGTTTAGAGTTAAAAGTTACGTTCAAGTCTAAAAGAATGATTTTGTTCTTTGATTGACAGTCGCGATTGGTCAATCATAGACGTAAAAACGCGTACTCTCATTTTAACCCATTATATAAATTGAAAGGAGTTGCAGGCGATAATTTAAAGTTTATGACATTTTAGCTTTTTTTCAACTTCTTTTTTTTAATTAACCTCGTTGCAAGTAATTTCTTCATTTTTCACCATGTTTTTCATATATTTTTCAAAAAGTGTGATCGTGAGGGAATGGGTTAAGGGAAAGTAGGATAAAATTTACATATTTGGCGGTACATGTAACCCAAATGATTTTCGGATTCCCAATATGATAAAACACGCTTTGTTCAGATGTAGTATACAGTAAATTTCGGTCAAGGATATTTAATCTTTTAGTAATTTTAGGATAACTTAAATCACCGCCTGAGAGGATGCAAGAAATATCGCCATCGTAGGCTGACCGAAATTGTTTGTGTGTTGTTTTGTTCAGGTGTTTGTTTGTTTGTTGTTTTGTTCAAGTGTTTGTTTGTTTGTTTGTTTGAACATTTTCTGAATCTAAAATCGTCCTTTACCGTAAATTTTCAATTCAAAAATAGTGTTTATAAATGATCTTTAGTAATCCCAAAAACCAACGGTTTTTTTTCACGACAAAGCTTTTAATTGGTTTAAACAAGTATCATATTTTTTTATGAAATTTCTAAGTCGATTATTGAATGAGACTGGATAGGTAGAGATTCCTATAAGCATGCAAGGCCATCCCTATTGAGCGACCACTCAGCTAACCGACCTGGTACGGAAATTGACCAATCACTAATGTCAATCAAGGAATCATTTGACCAATCAAATCATTCATTCAATCCCGAATCGAACTCAAACAAATGATGTCTTAAACTTCGTATCTACAGCCTATTGAAGCTGTGGTTACGACGTTTAGGTCACCACCCAACCACACTATTTTTTTCATACATACTACTGGCTATGGATTTTACCAAACAAAGCCTTTTAAAATCTAACCGGAACTTCCTGTCGGAGTCAGTTTTCGGGGCCAACGGAGTACAAGGGCGGGGAAAGCGATTGTTGAATAGGACATGTTTAGATAAAACTAAATAAAAGCTTGGATAATCCTTCAAATCACCCAAGGAATCCCGACGTCGATCTGATTTCAAATTACGTATTTTGTTTCCTCTTCTTTCTGGAATTCAGTAATATCAATAAATTGATTTATCGTTTTCACTCTGCTTATATGTGACTTTTCTTACGATGTTCTTGGTATGCGCTATAACTCATTTTTACCATATTGACTTCCGGTTCTCCACTTCACAGAAAGACATATATTTTCATCCATTTCATCTCAACCTTCGTCAATTGTCTTTAAGTCCGTTTCATTTCTCATCTTTGCGAAAGTGAGAAAAGAGACTAAGACAGCGAAGGCGAGAGTACGAAAACGAGAACACGAAATTATCTCGTGCTCCCAACATCG
This sequence comes from Fragum fragum, assembly GCA_946902895.1. Classification (NCBI taxonomy): domain Eukaryota; kingdom Metazoa; phylum Mollusca; class Bivalvia; order Cardiida; family Cardiidae; genus Fragum; species Fragum fragum. The sequence continues at coordinate 26,195,471 of OX336377.1, read as the reverse complement.
TACTCTCGTATTCTCGTTGTCGTACTCTTAGGACGAAGGTGTTAAATTTGACGACTTCATTTCGATCAGCATTGTATTATTTATTTTTCTGTAAACTAAAGTGTACTTTAAAAGAAAGAATAATATGCTCATTGACCGGCTTATTTTTATGGACAGATATTTTCGAAACTAAAATATGGAAAGTTACCTATATATAAGTTCAGGTAATAGTGAAAACCGCTCAAGTTATTACAGAAGGGAAATTATCTATAGCAAGTTTGCAAGCGTATATCTCAGACTGAATTACTGTCCTTAGATCTTTGATGTTAGGATACTCGTCTCCTGATCCGGAAAATGAATTTCTGTTTCCTTGATAGATAAACAAAATTTAGAAAAATGTTTCTTGGTTTAAATATCATTCTTTCAAATTAATTGATATGACGATACATACCCAAAAAAGAGTATCCAGTTACTTTTTATCGTCACCATTTCTATTTTCATTGTGAAAGTTATAGTTTACGGTTCTTGTAATTTCGTTTAGTTGTGTTAATCACCTTGTGATTTCTATGTTTATAGTTTTTCTTGAATTCAATTTTTCTTAGCTAGATTTACACATCTGAAAGTATTTAAGAAATGAAGAGAATTTTGTTGTTGTTGTTTTGTAAATTTTGCCAACGGATTTAGTGGGCGGAGCTAGCGGTTGGTCAATTACTGGGCCTTTCAATTGACAATCCAAATATCTCCCTGCCACGAAAACATCTATCGGATCCTATACCGAGGTGAAATGATATCTTTCGTTCAAAACAATACACCTACCTGTGATGCCATAAAGCAATGAAGATACTATTCTCCAAGCGTGCGACTAGCACCCTAATGTTAGAGGTGCTGAAGAAGTAATGCTCACATCATATTGGGATATGAGTTTTACCTGGTTGATTATTTAGTATTGTCGTATAAATTTTTATTCTTACCTTGAGTTCTCGATACGAAAGAACCTGGAACACAAGAATCACTGCCAAGAGCGCTAGAAGAACACCAAAGGCTAATAGCATCCATCTGACTTTTGACAGCCTCCCTTGATATGGAACCTGGGCGAGGGACAGGAAAATGGTGAATAATTATGAAATACATAATCTCTCATGAGAATAAAAATATACGATGGATGAGTATTTAGTGCCTAATAACGCGCTTGAATGACATTTTTAGATATCGATATAAGTATCCTATAAGGGCTTTACATTTTACAAATTAATAAGTGGTACTGCTATTTAAAGACCTATATGACCTATATAAGGACATATTCGTACTTGTAAAGATGCTAATATAGAAATTACATTTTTTCCGATAATGCTTTCCTTTTTCACTGGCGTTCATTTAACTTAAATCACTTTCCAAATTCGTAGAATTTATTAAGAAGAAGAAGAAATAAAAGTGCTTTGAGATTCCCAAGTTATCTGCTGAATTGGTTGGTATGTTTTTGCTAAGGAACGATCGACTTTAAGTAGGGACGGGAATGCATTGCAAAGTTGACATTTTAATGTTCTTTTTGATTCGCATACATTCGGAAAACCGAATAGAGTTATCTGCTGAATTGGTTGGTATGTTTTTGCTAAGGAACGATCGACTTTAAGTAGGGACGGGAATGCATTGCAAAGTTGACATTTTAATGTTCTTTTTGATTCGCATACATTCGGAAACCGAATAGAGTTTATATCCGATCACATTGCCCTATAAATTTTACTAATTAGCGTTTGAATGTACCGTCAAGCCGCGTGGGAAATTTGGTTATTTCACCAAAGCAAAGGTCGAGTGAATTTTTTTTCGGCGAAAAATCCAATACAAATGTTTGTATCACTGCTAAATCATAGTATTCTATTCATGATATACACACGAACTTTGAATATATAAGATAAAAGACCCTCACGAACTTTTCTAAAATTTAACCGCTAAAAATGACGTCATCTACCCTTATTGATATCAGTTCAGAACTTGGTTGAGTGCGATATTGTCCGCCTGTATAGTAGGTATCTTATATGGAAAACTGGTAGGTATATCATTAAACGTCGATCTTGTCCATTATATGACAGAGTCCAATATTTTGACGAGGTTTCAAAACATTTCAGCAAAATAAAAAAATAAAAACTCTACTTAGAAGTTTGTCTATTAAATGTCACATCTTGTCTCTTGATCAGAATTTTTATGTTGTAACAGCTTGGACAATCTCTGTTTCTATCATGTGATGAGCTTTTGAATCACATGACGTAAACAAAAATTGTCAGAGCTGTTACAGATACAAACATTCTGATCAAGATAACAAGATTAGGGACAGCGCTTAAGCTTGTATGGAGGACAGTCTGATATGTTTATTTGATTTTGTCATTTAAGAATTTACGAAATCAGTTTTTTGTGCCAATCAGTCCCTCTCATTATTCTCTCATCATTCAGTCCTTCTCTTTATTCTCTCATCATTCAGTCCTTCTCTTTATTCTCTCATCATTCAGTCCTTCTCTTTATTCTCTCATCATTCAGTCCCTCTCATTATTCTCTCATCATTCAGTCCCTCTCATTATTCTCTCATTATTCAGTCCATCTCATTATTCTCTCATCATTCAGTCCTTCTCTTTATTCTCTCATCATTCAGTCCCTCTCTTTATTCTCTCATCATTCAGTCCTTCTCTTTATTCTCTCATCACTCAGTCCTTCTCTTTATTCTCTAATCATTCAGTCCCTCTCATTATTCTCTCATCATTCAGTCCCTCTCATTATTCTCTCAGCATTCAGTCCTTCTTTTTATTCTCTCATCATTCAGTCCCTCTCATTATTCTCTCATCATTCAGTCCCTCTCATTATTCTCTCATTATTCAGTCCATCTCATTATTCAATACACGGATCGCTGGTCACGCCCACTGCCTCCTACGGAAAGTCCGGTTTACATATTTTACGGCATTGTTCAAGGTGTAGTTACAATGTTTAAGTGGCAATACAAACAATTTCATATAAATGTCGGCCAATTATTTCAAAATTCACTAGCAGCATTATTGAATTATTCGAATGATCGATTGGTTCTTTGATTGATAATAGTGTTCGTCAATTACATCTCCATGGCACTTATATTATGTAATTATATATACACAATGAAACAAAAAATTGATAAAAGCAATTTCTTCGATTTCCATAATGTTTTTCAAGGCCTTTTTTGATAGGTGTGAAAAAGAGACAATATGTGGGAATGGATTTTTTCTCTCGTCTAAAATGTAAATGTAAAATGTATTCAATCATTAAAACTACTCAAGCCTGATAAAATATCAAAATTCAAAGGGAGTTAATAAAGACTTCCTTATTGACTCCACGAATATCTATTTAGTTCCCTGCCTCTTCAGGTTCATTAACTCTACAAACAATGTAAATACTTAGAAATTAGTTATCATTACTGATATACATACACGATAATATCGACCAAATTGTACAAAGTAATAAATCTATTATAGAAGCAACAAGTGACAATGGTGTTCATTTTCAGTCACACAGACACCTCATTAGGCAACTCCATTCTAGGTAGGAGTGAGAAATATAATTTCTTGAAATTATCTCTATTGGTGTTTAGACTTATAAACATAGCTTGACACCATCTATCTGTTTATACTGCCTAACTACCCTTTCGGGTATTACTGGCAGGTGATACACTCACAATCCAGATGTTTTAATGTCCCTGAAAGAGAGGCAGTGGCTGAATCCCACTGCCACCCACTTTTACAGCTGGGTAGACTGGGGCTGGCTAATAAGTGTCTTACCCATGAACACATCCCGGTGACGTTGGAGCTCGAACCCGTGACCTTCGGATCACGAGTCAAGCACCTAAACCACTCGGCCATCGAGGCAGCCGAATCCGGGGAGGGGGGAAACAAAAAAAACAAAAACAAAAAAAAAAAACAAAAAAAAAAAACGGGAAAAGTAAAGCAAATCATGAGCAATTATACATATCATGATTTCCTGTTAAAATTGTCTTCATTCAAGAACTTTATATGAGCTGATCCAACCATTTGACAAATAAAAAAACAATGGCAACTAAATTTACCTAAAATTATAAGAATTCGGCTAAAAACTTTTTTTAGATAAACCATTGAAAAATAATACATAGATAAACAAATAAACACTATTTTATTAGAAACATTCCATTGAGCCAATTATACACAATATTTTAGGCTGGTCCAAATTCAAAGAAGTTTCAGACGACTTTTTCAAATTGAGAGAATTTTTAATATCTTGGTCTTTTGGGCAGTAGAAAACAAGGTTGTAACAGGTTTTTTTCATCATTTTTAACATTGTTTTTCTAAAGTCTATTCTGGATGGGCGTAAAAAGAGGGATCGTGTTGGAATGGATTAACCCTTCCTAACCAGCTGCTCTTAAAGAAAATACCGTTTTAATAATGCTAGTATAAATAATTAGTGAAGAGGATTGGTTCTTTAAAAGATAAACTAGAAACCTTTAATTTGACCGAGATTATCGAGATCTTTCCCTAACAGACGTGTCCAAAATGTTAACTCGAGTAGAGTAATAGACTAGGGTGTTATAAAATCTGAAAGTCAGCTCATTTTTATTGATGACAAAACACGATAAAATTAGACCAACTCAAACTTAACTAAAATACTTTAATAGGCGTGTCGGCACTTAATATGCCTTTGACCATACAAACAATTACATAATAATATGCACATACATAGAACAACAAACATATACAAATATCCATACAAATGCTAATAATTTACGACAAATCATTGTCCAGTCTTCATTTACAAGTCTTTTTTTCTCTTGCGACCATTGATTATAAGATGTAGTGAGATTAATTATGCTGGATTCTCTTATTTGCAGATGACATTAAAAGAACATCCGCAGCTATATTTAATATATCTCGATCTAATATACCGGTAAGTTGTTCAAGTAAAACTAAAATGGTATTCTGATTCGATAAGGTTTTTATTACAAACCCTACATATTCTTTCTGATAAGATAGTGTCATTATATCTATCCCTTTCTATGGCTAATCCCTGATCTGATATCCTCAGCTTTGTAAAAATATTACCTTGTTTATCGTTTTTTATGTCCATAAGATAAGCTTCAAATTCGTTTTTTTTTTTTCTTAAATGATTTATAATATCATTGTACCATTTTTGTATAAACTGATCTCTAATTCTTCTCTGAATTAAAGGGAAACAATTTGATATTAAGTAAAATGATTTAATTTTATAAACCAAGTTTGATGGTGAATAAGATAATTTTCGATTGCTTTCTAAGTACGTTTGTTTCAATCTAACATTTTGAGTTTTGCAAATCTTAAGCCAGTACTTTAAGGATCTTTAACGAGCAAATACAGCTAGTTTTACGTAAACCAAGTATTATTTTACAGAATTTGAGTTGTAGAGAATCTACTTGTTTATTTCTATATATTACCCACACTTCACCCCCATATAATAAGATTGGCGCTACAATTTTGTCAAAAAGCGAAAGTTTGGTTTTAATATATAAAGGTAATTTCTTGAAAATAGCTAAGATGCCATACATAGATTTTAAAGCTTATTCGTGTAAAGTTTTTTCAGCAAAATTAAAAGTTCCTATTCTGAAAAAAAAAACCTCCCAAATAATAGAAATTATCAACATGTTCAAGATTTCCGTCTATTATTACCCAAAAATTATTAAAACACTTGCGTTTTTTAAAAAACAAATTTATTTTTAGATCCTATCTATCGGAATAAGTAACTATGTCATTTTAAAGGTATTGCAGGCTGTTTTTATTAGTTGAAAAAAAAAAACGCAATGTCATCAGCAAATAGAAGCATATAAAAACTTAACAAAGCTAAATCATTTAAAGTTAACTTGTCGAAATCAATATCATCGCTTATGTCATCAATGAATAACAATAATTAAAAAAAAAAGAAAAAAAATGGTGATAGCGGCTCTCCCTGTTTAAGACCTAGCCCTATGTTATGGAACTCAGAGACATCTTCTTCGGACAACACTTTCACTCACGCTGATACATTGAAATAAAAGCTTTTCAGAATTTTTACAAATTTAGAACTTATACTATTTGAGATTATATACATTTTTCGTAATCAATAAATGCCACAGAACATTTCATTGTTATTGTGTAAAACTCTTTGAATAATGTTATGCAAAAAAAAAAACCATAATCAATCGTGCCACATTTGTCTCTAAATCCAAACTGAGAACTATTCTAAGACTTATACTTTTCTTATATTTAATCCTTATTAGTTTTTGTGGCCGTTGACTTAAACCATTCCAACAAAATTATTTTTACGCCCCCCCCCCCTAGAAAGAAGCTTAGGAAAACATTGTGGATAATGGAGAGCAATTTCTTGATTATCCACAATGGTTTCTTTCCAATAAGACAAAAAATCGTCAACTTGAAATTGTCGTGTGCAGCTTCTTTCAATTTATTTGGACTTGTCTAAAATTTTGCTGTATTGGAACGGGTAAAACTGTGCGCGTGAAATGATAAGAGTGAGAAATTAATTTCTTATATACATTTATCTAACGACTATTCAAATACTCAACTAAGCGACATTTTCCCGTGAAATATATCTGGTAAAGTAGTACATCGCTTATCCAAGGGTTTTCCTCTTTTCCATAATATTTACTTCATAGTTCATGCAATAAATATCAAGGCTGATATTATATCAATAAATACAAATATTTCAAAATTACAAACGTTAAGATTGATAATCATGGCAAAAATGAAATAAAGAAAAATAATAAAAATATGAGAAACGAGAAGAACATCGGCCAAACCTTTTCACTAATTAATCAACGCTCCCTCTTTAGGACCACAATATTGTTCAGAAAAATACGGTTTATCTTTACCGTCGGAAAATTGTTGGAAAAGTAAGTTTTCGCCCGTACGAAACTTAGTTTTGCGTATTGTTTCCATGGTGTAGCTTTGTGAATTTTGATAATTCGTATCAAACATGGATTGAATTAGTTGACTAGATAATCTTGCTACAAAATCAAGATGTTAATGATTTGAAAAACACGACAGCAGAACAACATAACTTAATGACTTTTTAACCCTTTCCTTTTCAATCTCTTGTTTTATGCCCCTGTGATATTATAAGGGAGTTTAAGTTTAAAAGAATGTGTCTGAAAATACGAACGATCCATATTCGCGATTTTCCTTTTGAGTCGAGTTTATACATATAGAAAAAGAATCATTAATTTCGTAAGATTTTGAGATTGCCGAGACAAATTATTACTTGCGATTGGTGAGTCTGAATTAATTCAGAACTACTGAAGAAATTGATAGGAATTTTTTGAAAGATAACGTCGTTGGGCGGGCAAATTGTTGTAACTACAGATTAGATAAAGCTGTGGTTACAAAATTTTCACGCAGAACAACGTTATCTTTCAAACATTTCCTATCCATTTCTACACTCTTTCCAAAAGAATGCTGAACATGTATTTTTGAGTTACGTATCTTCATATCTTTGTCGTTTATCTATGTAGCGACGCCAAAAGTAGTTAATTAGATATTATACAAGATGAAGAGAATGTTGATTTGTTTTTATTTGGGTAGGAACCTTAACACTTAATCACACTTGTTATAATGTATAATTCCGCGAATTTCAAAGATATTGGAGGAACTCTCTTTATTTCTTACAATTTAATGCCATCATACATAACACAGCAAACGATTTACTAGTTTACTAGTTTTGAGTAAAGATTCATGGGTCAATTGGCCGCTAGCGTACAAAATAGTTGTGTTCTCCGAATTCCGTTCATGGAAGTATGAAAAAGAAAATACAAAATAGGCTACAATCATGATATACGAAACTAAAAAGATACTACTCGGAAAGGCCTTTTTTCACGAAACAAATGAATGAATTAGGCATTTAGCGTTTCCGGTATACTTGGTCGTTGTTAAAGTCACATCCTAAAGACAGCGTCAGATAAAGCAAAGCGACATAACCTATTGCATATTTCTACCATATACAGACTATTTAGAAAGACTTTAATAGACATGCAAAAGAGCCGAGTCCAACAAGATACTCTGAATTAACCCCCAAATACTTTTATATTTGAGAGCACATGTTCTTGAAATTTGATACTTCAACTCTGCTTAACTGGTGCATCAATACTTCCTAGTACGATATCATGAACTTTAAAGCGGGCACGTGTGTTATTGAATGATCTGAAAATCTGTTCTCCATCGCCGTCTTTATCGATTTATCCTGCTTCCCGAGGGTGACAGAAGAAGATTTTCCAGCAGCATTTTAATGAAGTTTCACACGATTATCAGCACTTTCTGTGATAAATCGGTACATTCATACATATTCCAAGTTTTAAGCTTTCACCCAAGGAAATTCCACAAAGTTTGAAATAGGTGCTTGTTTAATACATGTAAATTCCTACATATTTTCTTTAGTCGAGAACTCAATAAATGATTGGTTAAAACTGGTTGTTTGCCTAATACAGATGGCCTCTAGTACAGGTTTAAATGTAGATCAGATGATCAACATTTTCTTGTCTATAACTATTTGAGCTAATTTTGATAATCAGTGGCAACCAAAGTTATCCAAGAAACACCTTGAATGACCTCCCTTATCTACATTGCTGCTATAAAAGGAAATAGTTTTGGGATAATTTGAGCAGAATTTCACGAATTTGGGTAATTACATGTGTAGCTGCTCAGCCAACTTCACAGACAAATAACTTCTATTTCAATCGGCGAAAGACAAATGACGCTTGTTACGATGGCATTTTTTCCGAACTTGTGATCGTGCTCAGGGCTCTAGAATAGATACACCCTGTATTACATTTACCTGCTAAACAAACGAGTTGGGCGAGAGGTTATGCTAAAAAAAGATTATCTATATAAAAATTGCCCTTTTGTACACGAAAACGGGTATATCACTCTACTATGCTTACACGGACTTCCATCATCAGTACTATCAGTGCTTTGATTTCCCCTTATTGCTACCCTTTTTTTAATGGCGTGTAATTACAAAAAGGGTTTGGTTAATTTAATAAAAAACTAGAGCTGTCATTCAACGAGATTTACATCCCAAAAACAGACACTTGTCCCAGGGATAACGGTTATTTATATTATTATTTATATAAGTAGTCTAGATATGCAAAGACACGATGGGGAAATAAACCTTTTGGTTCCATAACTTTGTGAAAAGTAATTAACAGAAATCATAATAGGGCATGCAACTCCCTGCTTATACTATGGGTTTTAGAATCAAATCTATCAACAAATTGGTAAGAAAATGAGCGGACAAAAGTTTTGATTAAGCGTCAAATTTTGTATAAAGACAATAGACCATGGATAGTGACCAAATAAGGGATGCGCTTTTACGCTTGATATTGAAACTATATGTTTAAAAAAAGAAGTTTATTGCAGGAGTCTTCTGCAAAACAATTTGTGCTTAAATAAAAAAAATGTACAATCAGTCAAAATGTGTTCCGTAATGCTAACTTGCAGACAATCTCGACCGCACCTAGAGCAGTTAGTAGCATAGTATGACAAAAAAGCAACATTTTGTGCCCCGCCTGATTTTTTAAATGTGCTTGATATACTAGAATCTCATACTTCATTTCTCCCAATTTAGATCTATAATCAAATAATAACAATAATGATAACATGTTGTTGACTACTTTACCATTGAGACATTTTTTTTAAGATATACGAAAGGATGGGATATATCATACAAGCCAGAGCTATGGTTCTTTCAAAGTTCCCGTAAAATAGCACATCTCTATTAATCATCTTCATGATTACAAAAACAACAAAGTTTAGTAAAACACGGTGGCCAGAATAGTACTGTGAACTGCCTTTTGTGATATCTATCCACCCAGAATGTGTTTCATAAGTAGCCCCTATCTTATAAAGAAAAACATTTTTCTGGAGGTTTTCGTCATTATTAAGATCGGCTGACATGTGTTTGATACACAAATCTATTATAACTCAGATTTAACAAAACCATAAAATGAACACAAGACAATTTCATTTCGTTTTTTTTATAACACATATCACGTGATCTCTTAGATATGAATACACCTCGGGTTACTTCTCATCTCAACTTGCCATGGACAATCAGTTAGTTGTAGCCGAAGACAATAATATGGCACATGTAAAGGGTGATATAAAAAATCGTTTACAGACTTCTAAAAATGCTTTAGTTTGTTTTAAATCATTGAAAAAAGGGTAATAATCAGCGCAGTAATTTGTGGGGTTTTTTTGTGATTCGTCGTCCCGTGTTTGGTTATCACGTGATCTCAAGTGACGTGTGGTAGTCATGTGACCATAGATAGGCAATTTTTACAAACATTGCTCAGGTCGCAAATGCATTTTTACAAAAATCACGCCGCCCTGTTCTTTTAAACATTCTAGAGCAATTAATGGGGGGTCGTAGGCCTGAAGCAAACGCGATTATTGTGGGAATTACAGCTTTTACTCAATAAAAATAAAAAAAATGCAAAACGAAAGTAGAAGATTTTGAAAATTAGAATGTAAACATATCAACTTCCGATTTCTACTTATTTACTAAATAAATGCGCTTTATTATATCGTTATTTACAAATTTAAATCAATAATAACACATCAAACCTTAAACAAGTGTCATCTAGCTTTCAGCTTGGTCCTTTTTACTTAAGATTTATTACAGTTCTAAAGCCGAAAAACGAATAAAGAAATCGCGCGACTACAGGTCGCCTAAGATAATTTGATACTTTCTTCTTCCTATTATAGGAATGTTTAAGAAAAGGGCAAAACTACCATATGCAAACAATAGCGTTACAATAACGTTAACGTCTTTTTTTTCTTTTGAATTTTACTCACAACGCTTTAAATATTCTTTTTTCCTAAGTCTATACCGGTATTTCAAATCGATCACCATGAAACAAGTTTCCGCGTATTTCCACAAATTCAACGTATTCTCATAAACTTGAAGTGAAAATCTACGTGAGTTTAGTATGATCGCTACAGAATTGGACTAGTCAAGGGTCAAAAAATCATCGAGGTCATTGATTTCTTACTGTAGAAGCTGTTATTCTCTGTTTTCAAGATTCTAAAAGGAGTTCACGTATTACAGTTGATCAAAAGGAGAGTGTTATGCTTGAAAACTCTAATTTTGCTGTGCGTGACCCGAGCTTATAACCCATTCCAACACGATAAAATTTTAGACCAGTCCAAATTCAAAAAAATCTTTAAAATCCTCGTATTTTTGGACAGAAAACATTGAAGATAATTAAGAAATAGCAATTTCTTCATTTTCCACAGTGTTTTCCAAAGCTTTCATAATGATGGTCATTTAAAGCGTCACTGTCTGGGAATGGGTTAAGACATTGCTAGATTTGGTTTATTTCTTTATGTGGATTTATGTTTTTACGCGTTATTCACGCACATATGTACACGAATGGGAATGCTGGTTTAAGTTTAAGGAGGGAGGCTTACTCGGAAAGTAATAAATGAATTTGAACCGAATTCCGCAATTGTGACCATTTCAGCGCATTCAAACTTCTCAGTACTTTCAGTCCTTTGATTTAACAACGTCTGTAAGTAATCAGTCTTTGCTGTTGAAGCTGGAATTGTAGAGTCGTGACGCGATTTTTAATTGGTCGTAGACCAATTTGTATACCCATAAACTCGAGATTGTGTCGCTGCAATTTACCAAAACTGCCTTTAGCCCAACTGACGGGAAAACAGAAGAAAAATCATTTCATTTTACAAGTTAAGAATTATCAAAAGGAATTTAAGGAAAACTGGACGGTCACACGCTTTAAAGATGCATACTTCAAGGATGAACGCGTCTAACCAACCCATTCTTTCAATCATATCGAGGTGAAAACATACATGATACTGCCACTCGCCCTAAGTTAATCAAAGTACTGAAAGTTCTGCTGGAGAGCAAATTTGATTATTATGCTTTCATTGATTGATTTTTCCTTTGATTATAATCAGCGCTGTTTAGGAATTTGTTAATTTCAGCCCAGAAAAAGAGAGGGTTTTGAAATTTCATGAACCTGCTATCAGCATTTGCTCTTAAACTTCAGTTATTATATTTCCATAATTTTTATGTTTTGGATTTATAAAAAAGCTTGCAGGGATGATCTAACCATGACTATATAACAATCGAGAATTTTTAAAAATCTAGTTTTCACAAAAAGATGCTAATTTGTCGGTACCCATGTTGCATCAAGGTCATACGTTCGTGTAAAATAATATCAGTTCTAATAAACATTCACGGAAATATGGCACACTAGGATAGAACCTACGTGTTGTGAAAGAAATAGAAATTAAAGTTGTTTTACCATAATTCTTAAGTCGGAATGCAACGATATGTCCAATTTCTCAGTGACGACCAATTACAGTGCTTACGGCACTTTGATTACTTATTGGGACTTCTCTCTCAAAAATCATTACAGAGGAGAGTCTATTTTTTTTTTTTTTTTTTTTTTTTTTTAGTTTAAAGGAGTGAGGCTTAATCGGAAAGTAATAAATGAATTTGAACCGAATTCTACAATTATGACGTTTCAGTGCATTCCAACTTCTCAGTACTTTCAGTCCTTTTATTTTTATAATGGGATAACTCGGTCATTTCGCTAATTCATTTACAAATCTTAATTATTCCAAAATCATTCCCTATGCCAATGTCACGATGTGCTTTACTGTAAATGCTTATTTTCAAATATTGCTTCTTCTTGAAACAGTATCTGTTTTTGATTGTTACTTCTGCATTATAGAATGTACCTCCATAATAAGTTTTCAGTAAAACTCTTCTAATACGAGCACTTGCGTACTTTTTGAAAGTGGTATTTAAAGCAGGGTGGCCGTAATTCTGAGATTTGATCGTTTGTTTGACTGTTGTCAAGTAATTAATGTTTATTATATCTTTGTTATTTGAACATATTTATACTGTACATACAAAGAAATAATACTATAAAAACATATATCACAGAGAATCTAATATTATTTTCAAATTTACAATCTTTGATAAGTTCTACTTTCTCTCTTCTCCATTTTGACCTGATTCAATAGTTCGACCTCAGATTATTTATTCATTAGTACAGGATCAAAGTGCCAAAATGTTGATATCAAATCTTCTATAATGCGAATAGCAAACATCAAATATGTTGCAGTCAAATTTAGATTGTACTTCGTTTTACCCTTTATCAGATGAATTACAGTAAAAACCTGAAACAGGATGTTGAAAAAACAGATCATCTTTTCAGCTGTTGGATACTACCGTAAACGGTAAGGAAAAAATTGCATTCTACCGTAAAGGGTAAGGAAAACTTGTACACCACCGTACATGGTAAGGTAAAATTGCATTCTACCGTAAACGGTAAGGTAAAACTGTACACCACCGTGCACGGTAAGGTAAAGTTTTATACCACTTGAAACGATAAAGTGAATGCATACTACTGTAAAATGTTATGTAAAATTGTAAACGAAATTTTGAAAAATCTAAAATTTCTCAAACTTTAAATTGTCCTCTGCAACTCCTTTTAATTTGGACCATTCTAAAATTGTGTCATCTGGTAATGGGTTAAATGGTTATGTAAAATTGTATACTACTTTAAACGGTAAGGTAAAAATTGTATGGTACCGTAACAAGTAAAAAAAAGTAATGTTAAGTAACATTGTCTTCTACTGAAAACGATAAGGTAAAATTGTATACAACTTTAAGCTGTTAGGAAAATACAGTCGAGAAAGATAAAACACGGATATCGGCAGGTGGGTTTGAAAATGCCCTATTAACTAAGTAAAGGATATAATGTCATAAAATCTCATCATAGCTCATAAGAGATATTTCACTGACTCAATGACGTCCAGGAGCCAAACCTTTATTTGAGTAAGGCTGCATTGACATAAATTTACACTGGTCAAAATGAACGATGTTGTTGAATTCGTTTTGAAGCGGCTCTTGTAAAGATTTTCGTGAAAAATTTATAAAGGAATTTATGTGTTTTTTTCCAATAATTATTAATATCATTTTCACTATATGCCCTACTTTGAAACGTCAAAATTTATCGGGTGAGGTCCTTAGACTTCGAGCAATGTCGATCACGACTGTATTGTTAGCGAAAGCCAGCGACGCCATTGATACGCAATGGAAACTCCAAATAAGGCACTTTTCGATGCGATCAGCAGATGACGTATTTACCTGACGAATTCCGACTTTTTTTGCGTCCCGTAACGCTAAAGATATTTCCTTCTTTTACCTGTTTTTTTTTTTTTTTTAAAAAGTTATGAACCGTCACTTTCGTTAAAACACCAGCTTAATCGTCTTCTAAGAAATATCTGAAAGCATTACTGTCAGAAATTTGAAAATTGAGAGCCGAATTGTTTTTTCAAAATCTGTGCAAGAGCCGCTTTAAAGTTGCTTAGTTAAAAAAATATCAATATATATAATATGGTAAAGAGAATTGGAATGAGCCATTACCTTAAAGGGAGGTATCGATGATTCTGAAACCTAGATAAGAAAAATTACCAAGTGCCGGAAAATAGACTCAAACGAACATTTAATACTTTAAGTTAGGTCAGGTAGTGTATTGGTGGTTATCTAATAGACCTAAAGTGGCTTTTTATTTGTTATATCGGAAAGGTTCAGCGGAATTCCAGGTTATTTTTAGATATCACGGAATTCGGCTGTCGACATCGGATGACCTCATTTGCATATGACCCAGTCAAATGAAGGTAACAAATTTACTAGCGAAACAGCCAACGTCCTAAATCATGCCACTTGAAAGGACTGATCTTTACAGACCGGCTAGCGAACATTACTCCTGATGACGTAACGATGACGTTGGTTTGATGTAATTTGAACTAGATGCGAGGTTCTAACGGTTATTCGCGCCACGTGAATGCCCTTTAATCTTCGGAACTGTCTCGGATTTATCTAAAAATAGATTAATAGCCTACGTAGGCTATTAGGGAAATACCCTGCTTTTTTCCGATAAGCGACCTCATATTTTTGCAAAACTACTTTTCGGCATATTGTTTTCAAATAGTTTATGAGAGGAAATAGAAATAATTAAAATCTGTGACATGAAAAAAACATCGATACCTACCTTTAAACAGTTTTTCTCTTGATGCACTTTACTACTAAACGTTAAAATGACCGTTACGTTTATCAGATTGAAATTACCAAGAGGATGTCAAATTGCACAAACTAACATTCTTTCTAGTTATTTAAGAATGTTGCTTCAATGTCAAGGGCAACCAGTCAATGTTTTAGATATTATTAGTACTCATGCCAGTTTTTTTTGTTAAAATAGTAATTATTAAGGTTCAAGTTTCGTCTATCAAAAACGAGCGTTCTGATAGGCCGAAAAAGATTATTCATAACCCCACGAACAAAATTTTCAGCACGCAGATATTTTGTATGTTTCCGCAAAAAATAGTTCCTCGAAAAGGGTATCAAAATTTGTGAGATATTTGCCTTTTTGCTCTATATCATTAACTTTTAAGAAATGAAGAGAATATTTCGCGCCTTCATACAGTGTAATTGTTTTTTTTCATTCCATAACTCTATGAAACAAAAACAAACACACAAAAAAATCTTCATTTCTTAAATAAGTCAGTAAAGCTGTGTCAGTATATGAAATACATGTGGTGACTTTATTTCAATTGTGAAACTACTCTCACCTATATATTTTTGAAATGGTTTTGTTGAAAAATAAATATAAAATAAAATAAACCATATGCTAACGACACATACACTTAAAAGTAAACAAAGATGTCAAAAAGAAATCTGAGTTGGCAGAGAAATTATATCCAGAAAATATATCTCAAAAATCGTCAACAAATCTCAATAATTGTCTTTCAAGTCAAATCACATTTTCCCTCACCAATCCGCACACAATTACACTTTAAAACATAAACCTTAAACATTTCTAAGTGGCAACTCTTTTTTGTTCAAATTTTCAGTGGTTATGGTATTATTCCTCAAAGTATGAAAAGAACGCATCATACCAGCTATACACACTTCCAAAAGTGCAAAGAGTGACCATTTTTCTCATTTCTTTGGTAACACCTTGACAATTTTCATCTTCTTCTCTGGTAAACGGCACATTTACTGAAAGCATTTACTTAACTATTGGTCTGTACCAAAGTTATTTTCCTTCATCGTCTTTCCATGGTGGGCCATTCATCATATCAAGTCTATTACTCAATTACCACAAACTTGGTATTTACAGATATTGTTTAGTCGGTATTTTACTATAAACGGTGTTTGACGTAGACCGGTACATTGTATCCATTTCGTATAAATTTGAGATCTCTGTTAATTAACGAATTTCTGGTCCCTCCCACCGCCACTTCTGGTCACTCTTCTGGCTCAAACAGGAAGTTTCTGTTTGATATTATACGACGTTAATTTGTAATTACCCTCAAAACATTATGATCATTGGCCATGATGCGCTAACCCGAAAAAAACCGCTTTTTCTTTCAACAGTCAAATTTAATGTTAAGGTATAAGGATTATGTTACATGGCATAACCAAAGTTCATAAATGTATTGCCTTTGAACCTTGGGATCCGAAAATCAAAATTTTAGCAATGTTCTTTAAGCTTTTGTGAAAGAGGACCACATGAGGACCATTTCTACCATATTTGGTTCAAATTGGAACGATTGTTTTGCAAGAGACGTCATTTAAAAATCCTTCTTATTCTATTTAGGCCCAACCCCTAGGGCAAACATGACAGTATTGATGTTAACAATTTAGAAAGAGGTTAATATACTGATGTTTTATGCAAAATATCAACGTTCTGTGCCTTCTCGCGCAGGAGGAGAACATTTCTAAACATTTTTAGTTTCAGTTTTGTTGCCATAGCAACCAGGGTTTTCAAAGGATTTCAATTATTTTAGCTATCTTAAAAGGGGGGCACTTAAGGAACGTTTCTGATGAATTTGGTTGCAATTAGCCAAGTGGTTTAGGAGGAGTGTTGTTTAAAGAAATTGCTGACGGACGACAGACGACGGACGGACACCGGAAGAAAGGTGATTACGAGCACTTTATGCTTGGGTGAGCTAAAAATCAAAGTGGTTCGTTGGCGACCTAGAGACGTATCTATAGCTAGAACAAGCTGTAATTACGATGTTTAAGTCGCCAATCCAACAAAACTAATTCACATCAATGTCGACCAAGTCAATCTGCAAAGTTCTCTTCATTTCTCAATGAATAATATGATAGGTCGATTGATTCTTTGATTGACAGACGCGATCGGTCAATTACATGCGTTATAGCTAGAACAAGCTGTAATTACGATGTTTAAGTCGCCAATCCAACAAAACTAATTCACATCAATGTCGACCAAGTCAATCTGCAAAGTTCTCTTCATTTCTCAATGAATAATATGATAGGTCGATTGATTCTTTGATTGACAGACGCGATCGGTCAATTACATGCGTAACAATCGACAATTACTCGAAAATGTCATCATACGGACGATATTTGTGGAAATAAAATTCCGATAAATTAAATAATCAAGCGCCTCAACAGTAGGATCGCTAACCATGCCAACAAAACACCGACAGGAAGTTTGATATTTAACAGCTTGATGTTGCAAAATTCATGGCCAGTAACATAGAACAAAAATGTAAAATGGTTGGTCGGTGACCTTAGCGACATAAACTTTCTAAATGCTTGGATGAGCTAGATTTACGGCTACCCAAATTTTCTAAATGTTTGTATAAGATTTAGTTACGTCTGCAGACCGATTGCATGCCAGCCCTTTGGTAATAAAGCAGCATAACAATTGCTGAAATGAAACATTAGCTTTTGAATAACTTTAGAAAATATAAATGTTATCATGGTGATACACGGTAATAAAAAATGATTGCGAAATAGCATGCAACGAAATACTGTTTTTATGACAAGGAAAAATGGCTAAATACATCGTTTATCGTGACTTGTAATGCAAAAAAGAGACAACCTCGAAATGCGAAAAGGGTAGATTCTAGTTAAACGGCGGCCATTCCCCAGAAGACTGAATAAGATCGAATGTGACCAATCGCGGCAATATACCAAAGACAAAAAGCCAATCAAATCTTTGATTTTGACCGTTGGTGAAATTTGAACTCCATCATTTTCCCGCATGTTTGTGAAGCATTTCAGTTGGATTGTCGACTTAAAATTATTCAAGCAGTAGTTACGACATTTACGTCGCCAACCAACCATTTTCCTTTTTCGTTAAATGGTATTTTGTTTTTTATTTAGATAACGTTTAAAGATCGAAGCCGAACTTACTGTTGGAGTCAGTGGGCTGGAACAGCGATCAGCCCATTATGGCCCAGCCACACATTTTGTTTTACAACTTTAGACATCTTTTGTGGACACAATTTTATTAATGAAATATTCCTGATCGACTTTGAAAGCTTAAACATAGTTTAGGTCATCAAGCAGTTAAGACAACAACTTGAAATCGTAGACGGATTAAATTTCTTAGTTTTCTTTAAAAAATAAACCGCAATGTTAGGTTTTGTTAGTAAGCCGAATAGTATAAAAAAGACACCTGTTGTCAATGTTTGTGTGTGTTTTTTCGTACGCGTGTGCATCCGTGTCTGTTTTATAATATATCAGAGCCTATATCGCTCAGACTGACTTAATTAACCGTTTATGCAAAATAATTACAAAAGGAAATGATTGTTTTTTATGTGCCCGTTTGTTTGTTTTAATTGAGGTAAGAAAAAACAACACATAATTTAACTATATATGAACTTTCGTGGTTTCTAATAGATCTTGTATTTCCTTGAAATTTAATATCAACCCATTAACGCACAATCCAACTTTTTGACGTCCAGAAGAAGCATAAGAAGAAAATATTTTGTGAAAAGGAGAAATTAAATTGCAATAAGCAATTTCTCCTTTTCTCGCAATGTTTTCGTCCTTTTTTACATTTATTTTCCCAATTTAGCGCACTTATTAAAAGGTGTCTAGACCGTCTTTCAATTAGGACTAGTCCAAAATTGTGTTGTCTTCCACCTATATGTAGACTTGAAAATCTGAAACCTTATATAGAACTGTATCATACGCAATACTACAAAAGGTTGAGTTTCGGTCTTTCTTTATATATTTCTTTATATATTTAGGGTTAGACACAATAAAAACAACATTAACTGATCGTTGACCAAGTCCACTGACCTCCGACATGGATGCTTGTCGGAGGTGATAGATGACAGTTTTATTGTACGATATGTGGCCGGGGACATACTATAAAAGACAAATCGTTGATTAGCGACTTAAAAACCGTCAGTACTTCTTGAATAAGATGAGATAACAAAACGCTGGACATAACTGTCGGAAATTAAAGTTAATTTCTGGTCTCATTGAGTTATTGGTTTTGACGATCCATGAATCAAAGATTTATCCTTTTATGAACGTTGACGATTAATTGTATAGTACTCATAATTATATTAATCTATGAATGTTTAAATTTGACAATGAACAGAACAAATACAAGTTTTCAAAAAGTCTTTTCCTAACCCTCTTGCTCCCGGATGTAGTAAAAGAAACCATTGTATGAAACTCTTCCTGTATCGAGATCATGTTACCATTGTTAGGTTTCCAATGTATGATGATTTAATGCGCAGCACAAAGTGCAAATTTTGTTCGGGCTTACAGGTGCATGCATTGTAATTCGATATAAGACTGAAACACGCAATCATAAATTATAGTTTTGTCTGAAAGTGAAAGTTTGAAAATTGAAGAAAGAGTTTCAAAATCTGTTCTAAAGTATGATCGTCATTGAAAAATTGTTTTTCAATTATTTATTATAAGTACATGTACTTCAATCTAAGAAATTAATTTCCGGAGTGTTACTTTTATCCTTGGCTAACATGTCAAATTTGATCTTAAAACATTGTATTTTAATAAAACATGTTCAAATATATACATCATGAAATCTCTCGTTGAATACATCCCTATTATTATTTAAAAATAATATGTTAAGCCATTGAACTATGATATCGCGACTGATTATTGTCATTGTAATAGTTAATATTACTAGTCTTTTATCATAAGCCTGAAACATTTAGCACACGTTTAACGCTATCCGTTATCTTAATATTATCCGTTAGCTTATCGAGATTTCTCTGGGATTTTCACTTGATAATTTCCTCGAAAAAAGAAAGCTGACATTTTCACAATGTTTTGAAGATTTAGCAAAGTTTTCGTTCATTGATCGTTATCAAAGAGGGGTCCAAGATACCGATGTTATCATGTTGGCATGTATTTTACGTGCGCAATGACATGCCTTTAGATATTTTTGGAGAATTAAAGTCATAATTTTTAAAAAGATGTATTAAAAATAGGATAATCGTTTGTTCAATGTAAGACCAGTTTATCTTTCATAACAACAAAAGCAATATATTCACTCGTGACTTTAATTTGGTGAATGATAAGTTATATTTTCTCGTTGAAACTCGTTCGTCATAGTGTAAAATTGGTTTATCTTTACTTCCTTGAACAGTATAGCTAAATTTTCGCTCGTTTCTACGTAATTTGTGATAATATAGCCTTTGTTAATCGCTCAATGAAAGACAAATTACATTCTTACATTGAAACATTTAGTGACTGCTATATACGTTTTATAAGTATGATGAAGTATGTTCTTAAATCCAACGAAAGACCGCTGGTGACTTCATAAATTCACAAAAGTTCACATTTCATACATGTGAAGTATAAAGTTGAATTGTGAAAGTGGAAGTTTGAAGTCGGAAATATGAAGTATGAAGTCTAAATTGTGAAGTCGGAAGTTTGATGTGTGAACTTGTATGAAGTGTGAAGTCGGTAGTATGAAGTGTGAAGTCTGGCAGTTGAAGTGTTAAGTCTGGAGTGTGAACTCAAAAGTGTGAAGTCTGAAGTATTAAGTGCGAAGTGTGAACTCAAAAGTGTGAAGTCTGAAGTATGAAGTCGGTAGTATGAAATGTGAAGTCGTTAGTAAGAATAGTGCACTCGGTAGTATAGGGTGTAAATCGAAAAGTTGAATCGTGAAGTCGGTAGTATTAAGTGTGAAGTTTAAAGTCGGAAGTGTGAAGTAGAAAGGGTTAAGTTTGAACTCGAAAGTATGAATTGTGAAGTATGAAGTATGGAGTGTGAAAGTTTAAAGTGCAATGTTTGAAGTGTTACTTCACATGCAATACTTCCGACTTCACACTTGTTACCTCAACTTCATACTTTACACTTCCGACTTTACACTTCATACTTTCGATATCACACTTCCGACTTCCACTTCCGAGTTCATACTTCCGATTTCACACTTCAACTTTCCGACCTCACACTTCATACTTCCGAGTCCACACTTCACACTTCGTACTTCTGACTTCACGCTTCATATTTGTTTATGTTTGATTGTGACCTGTGAGTTCAGGAAGTCACCACGGGTCTCAGATTTCATACTTCACACTTCAGAGTTAATATGTATAAAGTATTAAGTGTGAACTCTGAATTCATGGTGTCACAACTGGTCTTTTGTATCTAACAGGAGTTTTATTCTTTTTCATTAGTTTCATAGAGAGGAATTTCTCTCTAGAGTGTGTGCCAATCAAAGGACTATTGTGACCAAAATAACAGAATATTATGAAGATCAATGTAACATTTTACCAATTATAAAATAGAAGATAAAAAAATAGGTTAAAGAAAATCGACAAGTATCAAAGGTGTAGTTTAACGATTTGAGATCCCCAAATCTTTAAGATATTCTCATACCAGTGTTTTTGTTTTTCAAAGCCCTGAGTGCACTGATAGAAGGATAGATTTTATGACATTTGTTTACTAGTATTTTCTTGTTTCAAATGACGAACGACTTTATCAGTCGTATTTCCTTGTACTCCTATCCGTCTTCGGAGGCAGTCGAAAAGCGACGATAAAAAACAAAAAACAAAAAAAAACAAAACGAAATCAATATACTCAGGTGTAGCCTAACATTTCGCTTTGTCTTTGGCCGCAACTAAAGAGTTACATCTAGGCGCTCGATTTCTAATTCCATCATATTTCACTGCATGGTTTTTTTCAAAGTTGGACATGGCTGAGATCCCCCAGAAAAAAAAAACACACAATTTCTCGTGCGAATATTTCAAATTAAAATTACGAAACATGTATAATTTTAACTTTTCCTTGATGATTCGTTCAATCTTATTCTGTACCCTAACTGATGCGGTTATTTCATTGCAAAACATGTTTAATGGAACCAATATTTTATAAGAATGTATAATTCATTATGCTGTCTTCTGTGAACATGCATGACTTCACATTGTTACTGATGTATTCTAAGCTTGATTCTTTACGGCTGCACAAGGTCTTGCTCTAAAGAAAAAATTTAAAAAAAAGTTTTACGTCCCTGGAGTCAATAAGTATTACTAGCGTCAAATTGAAAACAAAATCGGAATGTAAAGACACCCTTGTAAGTTGTTAATCAAGTAAATTACAGCACGCTCAATATAAGAACTCCAAACTTTTTACGTGAACAAATTACGCAACGACGATATGTGACTTGGACTATAGCACGCTGTATATTGCAAAATTTTACGCATTAAATATCAGATTACCATGTGCAAAAATCCGAACTGGAATTACATTAAATCATTTTAGATTGGCGACCAATGAATTTCTGTCTCCTTACCCAGATGCGTGAGATTTTATGTTCATTTGACACAGGCCAAGCTTTTGTAATCGATATAATTACGAAATACACGTGTGAGAAGTCCCGGGAATAGAGACAAATAAAACGGTTTTGATTTCAATGTTTTGTGTCTGTCTTTCTTCCATTATGATTCATGGGTTTTTAAAAATGCTCTCTACTTACTTAACGATCAATAATCATATATCTTGAAAATATAGTTTCTACTGACAAAATACAAATGGCTAGACACTATTTTTGATGTTATTTCTGTTCTTATGATGTTTTTTTAAATTGCTCCTGTTGTTATCGCTTTTAATTGAATTTCCAAATTTTTTATAGAAGGCAGATTGGAATTTAAATTATAAGGATATTACAATTCAGACTGTGTTCAAATCAATTTAAAAAGGGGCTTTTAAATCTAAAGGGCTTGAATGTTAAATGATTTTCACTAAGCTCTATTGATACCGCATATAAACACAATGCGATTTTCTCCAAGACTTTGATTGTTCAACTCCTAACACCATTTAGACATGTATTCCCATATAGTAACGATTCATACCTCAATGAAAATAAGAGTATTATCTTTTTTTCTTATAAATGTCATCAAGCGAAAAAGACAAATATTCTAAAAATTCGTGTTTTTTTTTTTAAATTTAGAGCGGCCAATCAGACGAAACTAACAATTGAAGTTTTTTTCGATAGACGGTAAGACAGAAAAAGTTCTCTTGTCGAACTTGACGACTCACTGAAATCAATCTTCACTAATGACCAGAAAGTCTTGCAGTGTGACGTGATGAAAGATATAATATACAGAAAACATCGGAAGAATAGGTGATATTAACTGTCTTCTTTTCTTTCAGTGGTTCTTATCCTGTATAGGGTTTGTTTTACAAAATCAATTTTGAAACACTCTCAAAATGCCCATTTGCATCCTCATTTAATTTTGACCTGTCTAAAATAAAGTTATGGTAATTGGTTTAAAAAATCAATACAACTTCAAGCTCTGAGTTTGCCCTTGGACGATTTGACGGATGACTGGCTACAGCCCTCTGACCTTCGATATGGCAGTTCGACTGAGTATGTTGTAAAATTGCTGGTCATAAAATGAAAGTCATCTCATTGGATTGCGACCTGAATGTCGTAACTACAACGCGTGTAGTTTCTCTATGTATACTCTAATTTTTTTTTATAGCTACCGGAAAGTAGACAACCTATCAACGTGGTAGCTCTAAAAGGAGAGAAGAGCAGTATATGAGAACCATCATCATGGCTTGCCTTTTTGGGGGGTTATTTTCCTTGTTGACTTTGAGAGATGTAAGAGATTTGAGAGATACGGATGTAAGAAAGGGTTAACTGGCCTGCAACCGTGTTACTTCGATGACCCGCCGAGAAAGAGATTGCAAGCTTGCATGTGAGTCCTTTCCAAAATTTGCTTAAACTTGCTGGTGTATACCTCCTCGTGAAGGAGAACAAATGTGCTAATGATTTTAAGATCAGTCAATAAATCGAGAATTACTACTCTTGCCAAGCTCCATTGTTACCGATTTGAATTTCAATACTTGACCTTTGACCTGGACTTTAAGCCTACCTTTGATTTCGATTCAAATTGTACATCTATTTACCATGTCAAGCCATTTTGAAACCAGTCCAAAATGTAGGCGCTATGGCCAATTGAGCGTTACAATTGAACTGTGACCTTGAAGCTATCCTCAAACCTTTTTGACAATGGCTGATATACATAGTTATGGTGGTGAACATCTATGTCAAATAAATTTGAAATCCATGAATGAATTAATATTAAATGCTCCCCGATGAATTCAGAAGTAACGTTTGATCTCTGACCTTGAAAACGATGCTAAACCCCCACTCCGTACGCAATAAAAATGTTTCAAATGGCATATCTTCTCATGACTGAGAATTGCTTAGCCGAATTCCAAAATTTATCAATATGTTTCAAACAATCTCGATCAGACCCTAGACAATAGTTAGATGGTTAGACAACGCCAAAACAACATCTCCCTTCTTTCGACGTGGGATAAAATGACCTCCCCCGATAGAAGGATCTAAACTTTGATTCATTAATCCTAACATAGATCTGAAACAGACAAATTTCAAGTCTGAAAGGGCAATAAATTAAAAAAAAAGAAAAAGAAAACAGTAAAGTTATGATTATTGTGCACTGCACTTTCCCTTAGTGACGTCTATCCATACATAATGTTTCATGACCATACACTTTATACTTTCAGATGGGTACGATCCCTGACGGCGGCACTTATCCTTTCCGACATTTGTCTCTAACCAACGGGTGGATAATCGTAAACCTAAGTGGGTAAGCAGCTGGAGGCTAGGAAAGGATGTAGTGGTAATATTGGTGTGAGAATTACCAGGAATCAATTGTTAGGTGCTTCAACCGCCGCGATATAACTGAAATACTGTTGAAAGTAGCGTTAAACCCCATTCAATCAATCAATTTATACTTTCAGAGATATGCTATGGACAAAATTCAAGACTCAAACATAACGAAGGCCAATTACTTAGACCCGTACAGTTACTGTGAGATCAATCCACACATAAAGTTTAATGCCCATACCTTTTTATTTTCAGATATATGATATTCAAGTCTGATACATAATGAATGTATTAACTCAAATATATACTATGGACAAAATTCAAGTCTGATACACAACGAAGGTAGTAACTGAAATGAGTAATGTAGAGTTATGGTTCTTCTTAACAGACTTCATCTTTGTGATATATATCAACAGAAATTGTTTCATGCTTATAGCTATTATACTCTCCGAGATATGCTCCGGACATTATCCAAGTCTGAAAACAACAAAGGACATTAACTACAAAAAATAATCAAGGTAAAGTGATTGTTCTTGTACATTGCACTTTCCCCGTATTAGATTTATCAACACATAAAGTTTCGTAATCATAGCTATTATTCCTTCAGAGGTATGCCTCGGACAAAACTCAAGTCTGTAGACAACAAAAAGCATTTAAAAATTTAGCATAGTAAAGTTATTTTCTCGTGCACTGCACCTTCCTTCGATGAGACCTATACCACACTTCATGACCATTCCTTTTAAACTTTCAGCTCCGGGCAAAATTCATGTCACAACAAAGGAAAAAAGGTGATGAAATAGTAGTGCTATGGTTCTTATTCACTGAACTTTCCCTTTTTGAGAACTATCAACACATAAATGACCAGGATCATATCTATTATACTTTCAGAGATATGCTACGGTCAAAATAAAGTCGGAAGAACAACAAAGAGTAATAACACAAAAATAAGCATGAAAAAGTTATGGTTCTTATGCACTGTAATCCCTCCGTGTTAAAACTATCTACACATAAAGATTCAAGATCATACTCATTATGCTTTCAGAGAAAGGCTCCGAACAAACTTCAAGTCTGAAACACAACTAAGGGTACTGACTCAAATATTTAGTATGGCAAAGTTATGGTTCTTGTGCACAGACTTCATTTTGATGATATTCTATCTACAAAAAACGTTTCATGGCCAAAACTTTTATACTTTCAGGGATATTTTCCAGAAAATAAATGAATCCTGAAAACAACGAATGACAATAACTAAAAGATTAACAAGGTAAAGTTATTGTTCTTGTACACTGCACTTTCCCTGAATGAGATCTATCAACACATAGACATTCATGATCAAAGGTATTATTCTTTCAGAGAATTTTCCGGACTCAAGTCAGAAAAAAAACCACACCAAAAACCAAAGGGTAATAACTAAAAAGAATGAGCATAGTGGAGATATGGTTATTGTGCGCTGTATTCCGTAATCATGCAATGATTACCACTGCCAAGTTTCAAGTCAATCAGACTCAAGGCTCAAGGATTATGCTCCGGACAAAGAAATAGGCTCCATCCGCTTGCCAACCGGACCCCCTGACGCCCGGACGCAAAGGGTGATCCAATAATACCCCCGTCTTTCGACGGCCGTATAAAAATGATTTCTTAACCAATTCCCTCATTATCTCCCTTTTTGGCGCTCCATAAGAAGCAGGCTTTGGAAAACATTGTGGAAAATGTAGAAATTGTTTTTTAAATCATCCACAATGATTTCTGTCTAAACAAAGTTTGTTTTTAAAGGTAGGTATCGATGTTTTTTTCATGTGACAGATTTTAATTATTTTTATATCCTCTCATGAATTATTTGAATACAATATGCCGCAAAGTAGTTTTGCAAAAATATGAGGTCGCTTATCAGAAAAGAGCTGGGTATTTCCCTAATAGCCTACGTAGGCTATTAATCTATTTTTAGATGAATCCGAGTCAGTTACGAAGATTATAGGGCATTCACGTGGCGCGAATAACCGTTTGAACCATGCATTTAGTTCAAATTACATCACACCAACGTCATCGTTACGTCATCAGGAGTTCTGTTCACTAGCCGGTCTGTTAAGATCAGTCCTTTCATGTGACATGATATAGGACGTTGGCTGTTTCGCTAGTAAATTTGTTACCTTCATTCGACTTTGGGTCATGTGCAAATGAGGTCATTCGATGTCGACAGCCGAATTCCGTGATAACTAAAAATAACCTGGAATTCCGCTGAAACTTTCCGATTTAACCACAAAGGCCTCTTTAGGTCTATTAGATTACCACTAAGACAATATCTGACCTAACTTAAGGTATTACTTGTTCGTTTGAGTCTATTTTTCGGCACTTGGTAATTTTTCTTATCTAGGTTTCAGATACATCGATACCTTCCTTTAAATTGCATCACCCTTAACAGTTTCATGTAACTTCTTTCAACTGGGTCCAGACTATATTCTTATGAGGAAAAGGGTTAACCTGAGGATCAAACAGACCTGTTTCACTCTCAATACAGACAAAGTACGGTCGTTTTATTTCAAGAATCTGAAGGAGGCTTACTGAAATAACATTTCTTCCATGAAATGTCGTCGTTGTGCGTGCAAACTGTCGTAGCTACAGCTCGAATAAAGTTGTAGTTACGAGCACGCCCACCGGCGATGTGTGCTTCGCATCACAGGCCCCGCCCTTAAAAAATGCTTATAAGCCTAATAAATGTATATCAAAAGAAAGTTGTCGATCAAACCAGTATTTCCTGCCAAGATTGTAATATCTTCTTTTGATTAATACAGAGCCTTAACAAAATTAGGTTCGTTTATCATCATTATCAACTAAAATACTCTTCTACAAAAAGCATACAGAATAAATGAGAAAAGGCTATGTTATTAATCCAAGAAAATGTCTCTAAGAGGGGTCTTACCAATGAACATTCTTGGAAATACAAGTCCAATAAATGATTTCTGTTAATCCTTTCCTGGTTTGCAAAACTTTAGACCTGTCATAATTCAAAGGTTTTGCAGACGAAAATATTAAGTGAAATGAATTTGAATAATAAGCATTAAGTAGGAAATTGCTTGTTACAAGCAATTTCTTCTTTTTCTACAATGTTTTCTTAAAAATAAAATCACAGGGACGTAGAACCAGGGATAAAACAGGAAAGGGTTAAGAAGTGTCTCAATATATCATATGCTGGTACGAGTTAGCTTTTATAAACCCTCCCCCCGACCAAAAACGCGATTAAAATAATCCATATCATCTGGTCAATATTTTTTACCGTAATGGATAGAGATGCGTCTCCTCTTTCTGAAACTCAAATTACATTTCATTAAACGTTGACTAGACACACCCACTGATCTGCGACGTTCTAGTTCGACTAGGTCATCAAACACCGTTATTTTCGTTAACTTTTCGGTCACGATAATGAAATAAAAATTGACAGCCTCGTTGACTAAATGGTATATGTGCTTGACTAGTGGTCTGAAATTGGGGGTTAGGTCTTACCGTCGCTTGGGATGTCCAATGACAAGACATTTAATTACTGAACTGTAAAACTTGTAAGAAGTAGGTTTAAGCCACTACCTCTTATTACAGGGACGTGAAAAAATCTGGATTGTGTGAGTTCGAGAGCGACTTAATAAGCTTAAAACTTTCGTTGCAATCGAACTGAAATAACTAAGTACAAAGGAATATAATCTGTTGGTAAAAATACTTCAGTGTTATAGATTTACAAATTTTCTGTACTCATCCCCGGAAAGACATAATTTTCTTCTTGTCCAGAATTAAAATCAACTTGTCCGCAAAATTTAGTGAAACGATAAATTTTGATAAAACATTGTTGTTAATGAAGAAAATACCAAAACACAGAATTTTCTTCATTAACAACACTATTTTCTACCCTTCAATATGAAATATATAATTTTACAATATATACTGAGTTGTCTTTGGATCTATTTTGTACGAATATTTGCCTCTGGCGTTTACTTGTCCACAAACAAGTTGCATGGAAAAAAATGTATTTGTCCGTAGGAAAAAACCCGATGTTGGAAAACTCGGGCATGGGATTTCCACTTCCCTGTACTTTTCCCTTCAAATGCTTGTAAATACTATTTGATCCTAGGTGAATTAATGCCGACAAAATTCTGCTGAGATATTATCACACTATTTCTTTTCTATTCTATATGCACCAAGGATAAATGTTTCTTGATCATATTCATTCATTTTTTTTTTACTTTCATTTTTTATTTTTATTTATTTATTTTTTATAATGAGCATATTTTTCGAAGAAAAAATAAAAAAATACACACAAAAAACCGCCAAACGAATAACAACCGATGCTGCTCACATTTGTTTCATTTTACACAATTTTTTCTACACAGAAAGAAGAAAAAATCTAAAATTCCATCAATTTTGGATTATCGTCTGCATCTCCTTTCAATTTGGTCCAATCTTAAATGTTGCCGTCTGGTAATGGGTTAAAGAACAACTGCTGCTATGTGACATATCTATGCCTCGCTTATTTGAAAAAAATCGACCCAAACTATACACTTATCATTGAAGTGGGTAAGCAATAAATAGTAGATACGTATGAAGGGAGATAGTAATTTCATAGTACAATTTATGATTTTGAGATTTGATCTCCCTTGCTAATGATCAAAGTACTTCATTGTCTAAATGTTTTCCTAAGCTTTTTTTCTTGGGTTGCATTGAAAAGCGATATTGAGTAGGAATGGGTTAAATAGCATGCTTTTGGAGGAGTTCTATACAATCAAAATAAAGTTAATTCATGAGGCCATACAAGTGTAGCGCACAGTGAAGACTCTGTTCAGACTCATTTGAACACGATATTCTCAAGTGAGCTAAAATTTCTAGGAGATGAAATTGCAGGCAGATTCTGCAATATTCCTAAAATACACAAGAACTACTTTATATGGTGTAGGCAATCAATGGCTTTGGTTGTTAAGCCTCCAGTGGCAGTTTACACTCATTGAACTCTGAGAAGTCCTTTAAATTTTGTCTGTTTACTAAAGCTAACAAAGCTGACGCTATAAAAAGGCACATAGTCCGAAGATTCGTATAACTTATTGATTGTATGAAGCTCAAAATATTTTAGTCACAACGTAACGCCCAGTGATCCAACTGTGGCTCCCTGTAGTTTCTCATACGAGTATAATTACAATAGATGGTCACTACTTTTCATTCACATATTTCTGCGATGCAAGTGAGGTATGTCGTGATAATTTTTGTCAATGTTGAAATAATGCTTGTTGGGTCGGAGTTGGAATTCATGGACTCAGGATAGGGAGCACAGCACAGTAAGAACTTATCTAATCAGTTCCATCCATGATTAATACAAACGGGAGAATGGATTATACATACAGAGTTATATGTACTTGATGATTTATCGATTTCAGCAGATAACGATAAACCAAAAATACTTCTCTTCGGTGAAATATATCGTCGGCTTATTGAAGGGAAGTGAGTACCGCTTTCTCAAACGTCACATACATATACATATATGGGTTTCATATTAAAATAATATAACTATTCAGGCAAGTACGAGTCCAGGGGCCTTTTCAAGCGTTACACAGCAGGTACACTACTATCGCTCTTTTGGATAATTGACAAGTAACGTGTTATATGAAAATTTGATTTCTGTCTCATTCTATGAATATAAAACCATTTAGATTAGTTACGTTGTACATGTAGCCTATTAAAAGGAGATACCGAATGATTTTTTTTACAAAACATGGAAAAGAAAGTGATATTAGTTCTAAATGAAAAATTGGGTTAAGATATTTTTCCAACATTTAAATTTGAACTGTTTTAGCTCAAATATTTTACAGCCAATAACAATGTTGTTATTACTAGACCAAGATCGCTGCTGTATTGATGTGTGTGTGTGTGTGTGTGTGTTTAAACCGAATTTTATTATAATAAAAGAATAATAACATTCAATCTTTTTTCAGCAGTCCTCTGAAAAGGGCGCTTCAAGGAATCTACTGGAGATAGTTGTAAGTAAGCTTTTAATATTTACTTCGGAATCTTCCCTTTGTTGTTTTATTGTTTTTGATGTTCTGACTTTGCAATCAATGTCAACCTCCCAAAAAGATAATCTTGGATCACATTTTAGTGGTTCTGAAAAGCACTTATGTTTTTCCAGATATCTACACATTTAAGTTAAATTTGGCTGCTTAATAATTCCTACCTTTTAAATTCAATTGACTGATAGTCCAAATAATTGCAACGATACAATAGTGAACATTATTTTATACTATATGACTAAATATTTCTAATAGCCATGGGTAAACACGAAACAAGACGGTTTGACCCGAAATATATCCTGTAGAGTACAAACACATTTTTTCATAAAATTCCGCATGGTGACCTAGTTTCAACCAACACTAAGTTATCGAAGTTGCATATTAGAAATCTGAACCAGACATGAAGGACATATGTGCACACACTGGTATAGCTTTTCATCACACATGACCAAATATCAAACTTGTTCGAGATGTTACAGACAAAAACATAAAGACCAAGTTTCAAGACAAATTACCAAAGTGTAATCTTAAACGTACAAACTTATATGCCGCTAGATCACACAAATGACTGTGATCTCTCTGGGTAGCGAGTTGAAATATTATTCTATTATACTGACATTTTGAGTTTTTGAGAAGAAAGTCTAAGGTTTCTGTGCCGGAACAGATCTTAGGACCACTTGGTCGGGAAGCCGACGCTCTACCTCTCTACCACGGACTCCACGTGTTTGAATTTATCCTCATATACTGGATATTTTTACTGTATGATATCTATAGTAATGTAATTAAACCTCTCTCTCACCGTGCTTTCCGAGATAGATAACAGTTTAAGCACTAAATTTTTAATCGGATTACCGAATTTGTACCATTTTATGTTACAAAGCAGCAAAACAAACTTAGGTATTCAATTACATCTAACATTTAAATCAGGAGAAAATGTGAATTACCACGTAGAAGAGACAAACGAGATTGTGGAAGACCGCAAAGAGGATATTACTACTGATAAAGGAAGGATGATCTTCGATTATGACATGGTAAATATTCCAGGGTCGGTCATTATTTGAAAGGCTAGTTAATTGTATTTGACCAATTGCGACTGTCTATTAAATAATCTGTCGACCCAAGAAATTATTAATTTAGACTGGATTTTTACTTTTAACTCCATCATTGCCCGCCATTTATGTTAAGCGGTTTTTGTTGGTTTGGCGTCTTAAACGCCACAACTACTGTATATTCCAGCTGTAAGACGTTCGGGTCGCCAACCAACCATTCTACCTTCTTGTTGCGTACTACTTGTCATGAATTTTTACATAAAAAAGAAAAGCCGTTATATATCTAAGCGGAATTCCTTTTTGGAGTTAAAGGGCGGGGTCAACAGGTAATGTCGGTTTTGAAAACATGTTAGTTGCAAAGGTTGAATAGTTAACTCTGAATTATCATAAATTTTATCAAAATAAAACCAACAACGAATGAATACTATGTACATAAATTAATACTTATGTGTTGAATTTTGCTGTCTTGAGAGATTTTGTTATACACAGACATGTTGTTATACAAAGTATACACTACTACACATATGTGATAAACACAAGCTGAATTATATTTCATCTCAAAGAGTGCGACTGAGGCCCTGTAGTCAAAGTCAAGAGTAATACGAAGCACCGCTTGGTAAAATAGTCACTTTTTCGGTGATCACTATAAATAACTTACAAATGCAAAATGCCAAATTTATTTCAACATGTGCTTGATATTTCCAACCATTTCACACGAGTGCAAAATGAAGACTCAGATTATCCTGTGCAACCTCACTGTCTGATTAGAGTCTTCACTATACGTTCCTTAGATAGCTACTGGCTAAAAGTAACAAATATTACACATAGTCTGTGTGTGTGTTAAAAGACGATTGGAATATTTTTTTTTGTTTTGTTTTCATGGAGGTATGAAACGAAAAACCTTGTACAATGTTTGGTACGTTTTTGATAAATCTATGTTGGCCGTAGGCATACAAAATAGTTGAATGCTAAATATTTTGTCCGATGATGTATGAATATTTTTTTCGGTCAATCAGAAAGCCAGTTTTTAACAGACAAAAACAACAATAACTAACAGTGATTTTTTTCACAATAAATTTCTTCCTTCGTATTTAATTTACTGAATTCCCTATAAATTTAATTTAATGTTGTTTATTATTCTACAAAGAAAGTTTTCACATTTGATTGGTTAATAAAAACCTAACTTAAAGCTATATACACTATTTTCCCGGCAATATGAACAAATTTTTAATGGCGGCCAGTTTTCTCTCATTTGCAAAACTGATTTTCACACAGCAATGCGAGTAATCGTTGATATGCCCATTGAATTTTGTATAGAATGGTATTTTAAATAAAGATATATTTGTTAATGTATCTTCCCTAGTGTGCGTATTTACACGAACTTGGTATAGGTGTGATAACTGTAGGTCCAATGTCACAAGAATCATAGTCTGTATTCAAACAGAATTTATGTATCACAGATCACTGTCAAAATTCCGTCAAACTGTTTCTAATATAAATTCTCTTTAAATGTAAACAAAGCTGATCGTCACACTTGTAAGACCCTCTCTACTAGGATTTAAACCCAGACCTCTCACTAGTACAGTGAGTATTCGCCCATAAACTTCAGGGTGTGACGATCTCAGATATGACTCCACAGCTCCATTAATCTCATAAATACACAAATGCTTTAGCCTATATAAATCAAATCATTCCTGAGGTATACTCGCTTTTTTTAACAAAGATAAGGTTACCTTCATGTAAGCCCAAGCTATCTCCTTTCCCGTAATTGTCAACCTATTTCGTGGAATCCATGGCGTAACAAATTTGATAAGAGGCACCTTAGGCTGAATGGTATTTTGGTTTAAATTGATATCTATGGATGACAAATGTGAGTAACGCGATGAAAATTTAGTTTCAAACTTTGAAGTATAATATATTCTTTATACGGTTTCTTGCCGGGATGAATCCTGGTTGGACAAAACGGTGTCATCCCTCGCTTGCAGCTCGGGTAGCATCATTTTCTCGAGCCGGGAATAAAGCGTGCGGCTCGGTGATATATTTTTCTCCAGTCAGAAATAAATCGTCAAATACCCCGGAAAGACACCGTATAACAAATGATATTCATTATGCCCTACTTTTAAGAATCGGAATTTAGCGAATGAGGTCGTTAGTCTTCGGAAAATGACGATAACGTCTGATCTGCTAGCGAAGCCATTGACGTACTTAAAATTACAAATAAGGTAATGTTCGTTGAAATATAACATATTTACCAGATGAATTCCGGTTTCATAAGGGCTGTGCCTCTTTGATTTATTTGACGTTACTTAACATAAAGTCATTTTAATGGGGTGGCACTATCTCCCAAAAAGCTAAGTATATACGAATTGGTGAAAACTCTAGTTACCATGGTAATGAAATCAGAAGGCCTTTAACCTTGATAATTTCGAGCTTCTGATCATATATTTACCGACATTTTGTCTCTCATCTATGGGTGGTTAATCGTTCAAAAAACGCTAAGAGCAGCTTGAGGCTCGGAAAGAATGTAGTTGTAGTACTGGTGTGAGAAATACAAGGAATCCGTGAATAGGTGCTTCAGCCGCCGTGATATGACTGAAATACTGCTAAAGTGGGGTTTAACCCCATTCAAACACTTCCAGATCATAAACATTAAAATAAGCCATTGGTTTGATGATACTAGAATAAGAAACAATTATTTTTGCAAGGATTTTGTCAAGGTTATATCAGATTAATTTGGAAGAAATGTATGTCATTTTCAGATAAGCTAAATTAACTAGCGGATCGCAGTTATCACCAACTGAGCTCCCACTGGAAGCTCAACTTCGGTATAATACGATGTTATTTGGCAAAATTTAAGGCCAGTAACCCCAACAACGAAGTGGAGTCTTGTATACTTGCTGTCCGTCCGTCTATCCGTCTGTCCGGAGCTTTTCTCCTTCACTATTGCAGCTACTGCTCGGAATTTTAATCATAGTGTTTACCGCCACATAAAGTTTTTGCACCTGCTATTTTCAAGCTCCTACTTTCATTGGTTATTGAATTATCTCTCCTTGAACACATCAATTTTACTACTTTTGTGTTGACCGAAGTATTTCTCCTTCGGTCTTACAAGCACAGAAATTGAAATTTATACACAATGTATCCTGTAGCTTAACGCTATGTATGTGAAATTTCCATAGATATACTATCATTTGTTGCATAATTTTATTCATTGAACCTGTACGTGTTACTAAATCTTTATTGACTGTAGCATTTCGCCAAAAGCTTGGCATGTACTGAGCTCAAATGTCATTACAATCAATGTTACTGCTTGACATTGCATGTATTGGTTGCTGAATTATCTTCCCTTGAACTTGTAAATTTCACTTAATTCTAATGATATAGTATTTCATCCAAGATGCGCCTTCACGCAAATTTGGGTTGATGACTTAACCCCCCTCCCCTTCATCTTGCAAATTTGACTGAATTATTGTTGTCCTGTGCAAAGCTCCTACACATTTCATGCAAGGAATTCAAATTAACCATAACGTTGCTGTTATTAGAAATTTTGCATGTACAGTTTTCATGACAATATTGTCAAGGAAAAGACATGAAAAATTACCAGCTAATAATCCATTTTTACTCGGCTTTCCATATCTGCTAGTATAAAAACAAATACAATACAAAATGAGCAAACAAGCTGAACAAGTCAGCAGCTCTTTATCTTACATTTACAAATATCAGCGATACGGTGAGCCCGGTCAACTGTCCGTTTCTCCGGCATCTCTGAAATGTGTATGATAGATCAAGTAATTAATTCTTAACCCCACTCATGCTGATCCCAGCATTGTCCCCTGTGAATTTGCTTATGGCAGAACGTATAGACTTAAATCAGCATGCATGATCTAATGTAATACTCTTGAGTTCTTCTCTTTCTTCTATGGGAAACATTTTCCAAAATTACCTAATAGCCCTTCATTGTAATAGGCATTTTTTATGCAGCATGATAAGGGAAAAGAATATTTCACAGCTATTTCTCTCTCCTACTCATACCAAGAAGGGTGTACCCGGAATGACTGCAGTTATTATGTTATTAACCCACCAACAATAGCAGTTGACATTTTCAGGGAGCTTCATTTCGTCCTAGATACAACTTTTGATACCTCTTATATAGAGAGAGTAATTCGCCAAACGCAGCCTTCAATCAATGAATATATCGACCAATCAAATCATTCATTCATCTCTGAATTTAGATTTGACTCTACGACGTTTAGGTCGCCAACCAACCGTTCTACTTTTCTTTTACATGCTACTGGCAATAAATTTTGAAAAATAATGCCTTTTAAATCGAAGCAGGACTTCCTGTCAATGGGCGTAGTCAAAGGAGTAAGTGAGCGTCAATAGGACTTTTAAGAAGCTAATGGAAACCAACAGACAACAGAGGAAAGCAAGGAATGAATGATAAGGCTTCTGTATCCGAAAGGGCAAGAAGTAGTAATATTTTCTGTTTGAAGTATGCATGTTCTCCTTAAAATGCTTCACTTATCAACCCGTTCCCATAAAATAACGCTTTTTGCGTCCTTCAAGAAAACAGACGTAGGAAAACATTGCGGAAAATAAACCACAATGTTTTCTACCCGAAAGGTAGAGATTGTTAAATTTCACCAACAAATGTTGTTGTCTGCAACTTCTCTAAATTAGTACAAGTATAAAAATGCCTGGTTATGAGTTAAAGCGAATAATTGATAACATTCTACCATTTGTTTGCAGGATAAAACCTCTTAATTCATGATATTTAATTTACTTAACTCCCGTAGAAAGGGGTTGAAGAAAAAGACTGTGCATAATTCATTATCTTCATTTTAGATTTTTATACTGTTTCTTGAATTAATTAATAACAAAAGTTAGGGCTTTTAATTTGTGCTTTGAAGCAACTAAATAGTAACTTGGACTAGCTCAAGCCCTCAGCATACGATGCAGTAATGAAATAGTATGGTTTATACTGAGGACATGTTACACCGAATTTGAATATGACAAATGGAAACCACATGTACACAGATAGGACTACTTTTTAATACAACCAAGAGTTTTTGCGGTTAAATGTATTTCGTCCTGTATTCTTATTGGGCCCATACAGTATTTCACGGATTTATCAGTTGAACGAAACGCCATAAATTTGTATCAATTAATTTTGTTGTGTGTGAATGGGGTTGTATAGGGTTAAACGCCGCTTTTGACAGTATTTCAGTCATATCGGTGCGGCTAGAATACATAACCATAGATTTACTACCACTAAATCCGACAGCTGCTCATCCAACTCAGGTATACGATTATCTACACAATAGCGGGATACTGATATAAGATTTTTTTCTATGACCAGGGATCGAAACATGGACCCCATAACTGAGAGTCCGACGAGATACCAACTGGGCTATACCCGCGGTTTGGCCAATCAAACATTAAACGTGTTAATAATGAAAACTTACAAACTTACAAGCTGAAAGCATGATATGTTAAATAGAATCACAGTAATTCAAAATGATGGATAAAAGCACTTTTTTAACTCAACTAAATATTTATGTAAACAGAAAATAATCTAAATGGACGAAACCGATATATATATAATACAGAAAAGCAGGGTTGTTCTGCCCTCCATCTAAAGTCAAACACAGCTATTTCTCGAAATTTTGTATCAGATATTCACAACGAGGCAATCGCGAGGCTGAAGGAAACGTATGATTTGTCAGACCGACACTGGGAGACCAGTCCTTACAGGAAAAGCAGATGAAGTGTGAAAAAAAAAAAAAAAAAAAAAAAACCCCCAACAAACACACACACACACACACACACACACAAACAAAAGGAATGTTTACTCTGTGACTTTTGTTCAGGCAACTTTAACTTTTTCCAACTTGGACGGGCTAATTCTTATTCCTAACGGCCTTACAATTAATCCTTACATTCATTCTAAAATTCATTTTCAAATGATATATTGATCTTATCATATATTATTTCATTCTTTACCCATCCTCAAAATCATCTAAAGACAGCTATAAATTTCCCAATGAGAGCATTTATGCATAGATGTCTCCCGATCTAGGGAGAACTGATGTACTTCCGTACTCATGTTCGATTATTTCAGACCTTTACATTGATTTATAAGAATAATTTCATAATTCAATTACTTTTGATACAACGATGACGTTGTTTTGAGCCCCTGTAAACCTAAAGCTTAACGGTTAAATGCACTTCGTGACTGACCCAATATCCTTTACAACTGTCCCGACGAAATCATAAGGTAGACAAACAACCTAAGAAAAGTGCATTAGGGTATTAAGGAAATAACCTAGTTTATTTTGTTAAACAATCTCTGATTTTTGCAAAAATATTTTTCAGAATATTGTATCTAAAAAAAATATTTGTGATGGAATGAAAACAATTAAAATATGTCTCATAAAATTAACCTTAGATACCTATTTTTAATGTACAAGCATTGAAAATATATTTGATACTCGCTAAATAACTTGATGTTTTGTGAAACATTATTGACCTGCCGCTCATATGATATTCCTTTTGACCAATATTGATATTCGGAAAGAACGTCCGAATATAGACTTTCAAAGCTTGGACAGTTGGTTCAACAACTTATTTTGGCCTATGTCGTTTCGTGTCTAGGAATAGCTATAGATGTAATGCAGCGGACTTAGATTGGCTCGAAGCTTGTACCGATAATATTTGTCTTAAATCAGTATATTTCTTTCTCTTTTTATGCTATAGTTTGATGGGAGATCTCGATTTCGTATTTCAAAACGGCCGTACCAAAGCTTCAGAATTCGATTTCGAATTGTAAAATTATGTAGTTTGTTCACAACAAATAATTGTGTGTGTATTTATTTTTAATATCTCACCAAGAAAATTCTACAGAATACTAAAATGATCTCTGTTTTATAGAGAAGTAAACTTTTTGTCAGTTCTATCTCTTCCTCTCATCTCGAGGTATGGCTATCAGGCAAATGACCCTATAAAGGCGCTAAAATGCAAAGATGTGATTCAGAAAGATGTTACCAAGATTATGAAGGCATTGAGGGATCAACAAGTCCACATAACTTAACAATTATGATTAAGTAGACTAATGAACTGAGTTTAAATGAATTCGTATTCAAGACATGAACGAACTTTATAGTTCAAATCAGTAGTTTTCGCTGTTTTTTACAGTAAAAATCGCAGTTGGCGACCATGGCCTCGTAAATATAGCTTATCCAAGCTGTATAGATTTACAAGTTGGTTTTTTTTTTTGGTTTTTTTTTTTTGTTGTTGATTATATTTTGAATTATCTGATGAAGTGAAGAGAAGAAAAGTAGAGAGATAATAGAAAAAATTATATATCCAACAATAGTTTTGCGAGTTTAAAAATTGAAAAAAAGAATTATTTACTATTAGATGTTTATGCCTGCAAAAAGAATCAAACCCGGGTCTATAAGTTATTTACATTCAAGCGATAGACGGCTTTGACCACTGGGCTATATCCAATCTTTGCGGCCACAATTTAAAATATAGACTTAAAATTAATATCAATAGAAACGTTGATGTTAACATAAGGAATCGCTTTGACAAATATGATTTCTAAAGATGGAAACGTACAAAATCTAAAATTGCACAGAATAAGACGAATTACCATACTGAAGTACGACATTTTTCATGTTTCGATATTGTATTCAACAAAGGGAAGGTTCAAACAGACATCGATCAGTTAAGCAACTTGCTTAGATACAAATTAATTTCAATCGATTATGACTGAACCGAAAATGCCGACAGATTTTTTCACAACAAAGGCATTTGCTCTGTCTTAGCAGTTTTATCCCTTTGTTCTCACTGAAAAAAAACATCAAACCGTCTCACTCCTTGATTCAAATTACTTAGAGTTAAAACAGATTCAGAAAAAGAAAGCTTGTTAGTTGAGTAGTTGGTTTGATTTACCTTAATTATTTCAATTTTGAAAAAGAGAAAGATAAAGAATCAGCAACAACTCTACAGTGATTAAAATCTTTATAATTGTGAATTTTTAACAACAACAAAACATAAAAAACAAGATTCTTAAAAATTCTACACCAAAGTACATTTTTATTATTGAAAAATATTTATTACTTACAATTAGGTCTATGAATTCAAAGATCAATAAAAACCTTTATCGAAACATTTTTTTTTACCATTTTATATTCATTTCTAGTTAAATGAGAAAAACTGGCAAGCCATTTAAAACAAGAAATCATAATCTGAGAATGCGGTAAAAGAAGAAAACAACCTAAACGTTGAATTGATGACAGGAGAAAACAATTGAGAAGAAACCACATTATCTATAGGACAAAGCAAGAGTACACAGGTTGCATGCACAATGATATACATTGAAAATGATAATAGAAACGAATAAAAATTGTAGCAAACTTTATAAGCAATGTGCAGTATATTAACTGGTCTGGTTTGTATGATGACAAAACATACGCTTAACACTCTGGTTAATCGTTTATTCACTACGGTCAATATCATCGGAAAAGTTTTACCAAACTTGTTGAAAATATGAGTCGAGAAAGTTCTTGAAATTGGGATAGTTTGTTGTTGCAACAAAAGCAAAATGCCTAATCGTTGTATACCACTCACAATCGATGTTATCATGCACAGGATGTTGCTTAAGATGGACATCCGACCATTTACAAGTTGTATGATGTATGTTTATTTAATGTCTGCAAGCATTCACGAGAAACACGGTACACTTTGTTGAGTCACGAATCAACAATAATAGAACAAAGAATAGCAGCCCATATGCCATCCATAATACCAGTACAAATAGCACGAATGGTCCCAGCAAGGGGCCCTCTTTCTTCTAGCAACAGTTTCTGAAAAAAGACAATTATTGGTTTCATTGTAATGTCTTTCTTGTTGCTTATATGGATTTAAAACCTATCTATAAACTGTCATGCAACAGTTCACTCATTCACGAGCCACACAGAAACCAATGACACGCGTAAATAAAGCGAGCTTTTGCGTGACATTTCAACAACATTACAAACGTAAATAGGGTGCCTACGATTATGAACATCATTGATTTACGCTCATATTACCCGATTCCATTTAAAACCGCTCGTTTGCCATTCATTTGATACTACACAAAACACTCACACATATTTTTCAAACATTCACACCGCCAAAATATTCATCGATGTCATTCTACGATTTCATTGACTGACCAGGATACTGATGTATCTGATTTGTCAGTAGTAGTACTTAAATCTTATAAAGATCATTATGCAAGTTAACTTTAAACGGAAACATTACCCTTCATTTCATTCAAACCATTAACTTCGTTCAAAATCGCTCATTCGGTTCCATTTTAATTTCTTTCGAAATCATTTACTTCTCCAATTTGATGATGTTCTTGATTTTAACTTCCAGTGCAATTAGAACTTTTGCAGCTTTTCTAAGAAATCCGTCATTGTGTGTTGTTTTAATATTTAAGAAGCTTCGATAATTTTAACTGTGAACCACCACATTTTAAGGGTTGTTTGCATAAAATGATGACCTCGGTGTTGATGTTTCCACTTTCGCTAGTCATTCAAACAACTAGCGTAAATTCCGCCCGCTCATGGAGATTATTCGACTCGATCTTAAGATGTAAAAAATCACAAGTTAAATCAAAGGACTGAAAGTCCTGAGAGCGGTTTTGCTAGGTTACATGTATCATTAACCGCGCTTAATAATGCCAGCATGTATCATCAATATGAGTAAGTTAATCGAGCTCCTAAGTGGGATGATCAGCTGGAGGCTCGATAAAGATATAGTGGTAGTACTGGTTAGTGAACTAACAGGAATCCATGGTTAGGAGCTCCAGACGCCCCGATACAACTGAAATACTATTAAAAGTTGCGTTAAAACCTATTCAATCAATCATGACCCCTTGCTGTTTACCGAAATCGCTATTTTGATTTAATTACAACGTTTCACAAGTGCGTGAAAATTGTGATGGTGTGGTAAAGGTTTTTATGATAAAAGGTAAAGAAATCAAAGATAACACTCAATTCTTTTTCGCTGAGCATATTTTTATTACAATTGAAGAACTAAGGTCCGTTTCAAAGATGTAGTCGAATTTTAGGTAAAAGGCGTTTTATTCGGTGGGGTTAAATATGCGCTTGAATCGCGACTATAACAGGGTTGTAACTTGTTACATATACTGTGTATGCGGGGTGAAAATTGCTAAGCCTACCAGGTCAAAACACTAACATGACAGTTTACATGCATTCGCTAACCCCACTAACTACTGGCCTAGATTGTATCTTGAAACGCGAGGAAATTATTTCTCTCATTTTGACAATTCATTTGACAAAATTACCTTGGATATACTAAGTCGACGTTTTAAACCATTTATCTCAATATTCCTGGCTAAAAGGAAGCTGTTGGTATTCAGCAAGTAAGTTATTTTCTTCATCAGCGATGAAACAAGATGGAGGCGATCACATAGATGTTCATTTCAAGTTTATGAGCATGCGTGGAAATGAGCGAAAATGCGTGAAAACTAGTTTCCGGTTGATCGATTCGAAATACCGGTTTTTCCTAAAACACAAA
This sequence comes from Fragum fragum, assembly GCA_946902895.1. Taxonomy (NCBI): domain Eukaryota; kingdom Metazoa; phylum Mollusca; class Bivalvia; order Cardiida; family Cardiidae; genus Fragum; species Fragum fragum. The sequence goes on along the minus strand of OX336377.1, from coordinate 26,152,824 downwards.
ATACGCTTTTCGATTATCTTCATTCAAATCCTCCTTTTGCGTATTGATAATTAGAATGCTCTTGTTTTTTGGCGACCAAATAAACGATAGATTGTTGAAACATGTTTTTTAACCATCGGTGGGTAACATCTGCTGCGGTCATGGTGTTTTAGCATCATATTTTTTATCAATATCATTTTTAGTTCTTAAATCAGACTGGAATTTTGGAATTAAAAGTGATCTATGGTTGCGTCTTTCGGATCTTCATAAATTTGCCAAATTGTTATTGTTGATGGGTTTCCGAAAAGTCGTTCCTACATTATCATTTATGCTGTAGTTTTTTGTTTAACCATTTTCTGTTTCCCCTTACCCTCCATTTCTTTCTTGTCCGTTATTCTGGTCATGACAACCTTACTGTTTTTGCACATTATTTTAGCGCTTGGGGACAACAAGTCTTGAGGAACAGTCTCATCTGTACTTTCATAGACCTGATCGTGATCGTCTACGTGAGCTTCTTGGTTATCCTGAAGAAAGACAAATATAATGATGTTATTTATAATAATATACGATGATGCAGCATATCGACACTTTTGTATTTCTCTGTAGAGAAAGCAGAATATTTTTGTGTATGTGGAAGAACAGAATATTTTTGTGTATTCACTTGGTTATCAGAGTATGGAAAATAACTGGTCTACATGTAACTCTATAATCTAAAAAACAATAAAAAAAGAAAATATCTTCATGTGATACAATTGTCATATTACTGAAATATTTACGATAAACGTATGTCAATTGATTAAAGAGTTCTTTTAATTGTACTAGTTCAAGGCAGTTTTTGATGGAACTGATTTCAAACAAATGCAAACGGTATGGATTTTTCTGAATAACCGATTCAATTTACTACCCTTCTATTTTTATCTAACAAATAGAATAGAGTGTATTGCAGTTATACAGTAATAATAAGAATATGGATATTTACCAAACTTTCCAATGCAGTCACACAAACATTATTCTATTTAAGAGATAGAGAGAGATTTTTTCGTTTGGGTATAAACTAATCACACCAATGTATGAATACCATTAAAACAAAAATATTCTCTTAGTTTCTTATAATTTAATGGCATTAAGCGAAAACAAATATTTTACCATTTTTGATACATCATTATGGAACTATTTTGTTCACAATCATACAAAATAGCTACGTGCTCAAATTGCGTTTATTGAAGTATGAATATTTTTAGGCAAAACAGAACGCTAGTTTTTGGTAGAAAAAACTAAAAAATAAATTATGTACACGTAGATGCAGCTAAATACTAGTCCATGAAAAGTATCTTTACCTCGGTGTTCAAGTAGGCTTCCTTTAGATCGTCAGTGCTAACGGATCTGTTGAACGTTGCAGCATAACATAGAGATAAATTAGCAGTCTCACCATCAATAAACTTGTATACAACAATTCCCTGGAAATGGTAGGATAAGTTATTAAATGATGTATTAATTCATCCATGAATTCATTTAATCACTCTTTACTTTTATTATTTAATAATTCTTTAATTTTACGTGTATTTTCATTTCGTATATGTAATTTATTGTTATCTTTTTTAAAGCGTACGTTATGTCGATTGGTTTTCAAGTATAGTCATTTAAAAAAAAAAAACAACCACAAAATATCAATCGAAATTATATCCTTTGTATCATAAAAATTCCTCTATATGAATGTGATGAGATAATGTGATTATGCTGGTCCATAACAACACAGAGCTACTCAATGAGATAGCACCATCAAAACAATTTCACATGAACACAGTTTGTAATATCTCGGTGTATTTTAAGCATCCCTAAGATACTAAAATTGAATGGATGGTCGCTCAAAGACTTTTTAAGGACTTTACCCTTTGACTGAAAGAGTGGACGTCACTCATTGACATTGCGTTGTCTCAGATGGGCTTGGAGGGCCTACTTCTAGTTTATAATGTATTCGCTTGGCTGCAGAAGGTATGCCCGCTGGACGACACACAACGGACCAATCTGTTATCTAATGAACTTTCAAAGCGAGTATTCGAATTGAAAGTGAGGCCCTGAAGATTTCCGCCATTACACCAAAGCCATTTGGTGAAGTTGATATATTTCTTATTATAGTGCGAATGATATCCGGTTCGTCTGTGGAAGGACCAAGGTGTCTTGAAAGTTGTCTGTTATATAATTTGTTTGTCTGATTGGGGTTAGACACTTTTAATAGTATTTCAGTCATATCACGGTGGCTAAAAGGATTCAACTATTCAATACTATTATATAAATCAATATTCCAGCTTTCTTGGTTCGTAAAGATTTTTTAGCTGGCAAAGAGCTTAAGTCTACAGACAAATTTTTGGGTCTTCTCAAAGATCAACGAGTGCAGACTGCCACTGTAGGCTTAACCATTTATTCCATTTAATGCCTATACCATAAAAAGTAGTTATTATGTATTTCGGGAATAATGCAAACTTTAGTAAATTGTTAAAAACTCTTTTAAAAGCTTGCTATCTAACCCATACCCTCTCAGTTTTAATCATCTAAAAAAAAACGTTATGGACAACGAGGAAAATGCCTGTACGTCCGAATGAAATTGAAGATGGTCTGTTGGAGACTACAATTCAAAAATATTTATTTGTCACAAGGCCTCTAGCCCATGAAAAAGAAGCAAAATTTTACATGTTAATTGGAACAAGGAGTGTTAAATCGAAACAAAATAAAAACACTCAGTCACTATTCTGAGATTCAATAGTATCTACCTTACCCTGTTGTATAAGATTATTATTGTATTATTTTTCGATTCTTATATTTCGATGTAAGGTATATGTTGTTTACTATGTAATGGGATTCAAGAAAAATTATTGATCAATATGAAATTATAAATGATTACAAAGTTTCAGTTTCCTACATCCGTATAGAAATCATTGCGTATTCCAAAAATATGTGCTAGGTATGTTCTGATTTATTTAATATTAGTTTCCATGTGACTTAACTAATCTGTTAGGATTTGTTTAAAATTTCTTTGGGATTGTAGTTTTTCTTAAGTCATTATAAAATTCACATATTAAGAGAAAGTGAACGTCCTCTGTTTCTTTTTGTACAAAGTTTACAATTTCTATTTCCTTTCGGTTTTTCCTTGTGTCTTTCTACTCATACACGTATCAATTGTCAATTGTGACAAGATTATTTAAAATGTGCATATTGAGATCTAAATTTAAGAATTTTTTAAACATCTAGATAGGGCTCATACTGGAAGATTACCTTCTGTTATAAGCATGTAGGTAGTTTTAGATTATTCTTTATATTGGTCATTTTTGTAAAAACATATCTTTGATCCGTAAAGCAAAGGAAGTTGAAATATTTCTCGTTCTCGCTTCTTGATTTTGACAAATATACCCAGAGCCAGTTTCTTGATGACAATTTTTAAAGAAGTAACCCATTTTTCCATTTTAGTCATCCAATAGAATCATATTGTAACATTCTTTACGTGTCTAGAATATAAAGACTAGGAAAAGTGAATTTCGCTCAGAATTTTCTTTCTCGTGCGATTAAGTGCGGAAAAATGACCGGACTATCATTGAAATTATAGAGAATGTTTGTAGGGCCACAATGAATGTTTCTTTAAAAAATGGGGATAAATACGAAAAATGGGTCTTAGTGAATTTCACTCGATACCTTCTTATGTATGAAATAACTTCAGAAATATTACAAGATTGTCAGCAGAGTTACTTCAGATTTTAATCAGATCATTAGAAATGTTATTTTTGTTTGTTTTTATTTCTTCTTTTTTATGCACGAAAAGACAACTTTAGCCCTACACTCTAAAAAATCTGTTTTTCAGCAAAATATGACTTAATTTTCTTTTCATTCTAATGACCTTTGCCATACGTTGGTTAAATCCTAAAGATAAAACGTCAATGAGGTCATTTGGTTGTTCGATATATCAATTATCAAAGATGTGACTTCCTCGATTATGATAAGAAAATGATTGATTTTGTTTCCCCTCCCCCTTCTTTTGGCCTTGGCAAACTAAACTCACGGGCGTATTTCAGTTATCTTATTCATTTATGTACTTGCAGAGCTGCACTTAATCAAAGTAGTAAAAGACATTAGCACAGCTTTGAACTAAGTTGATAATATTTTTCTAGTAAATATATTTTGGCTCATCAATTCGGTGAACCTAAAAAAACGTACTATCCTTAATGACGGAGTTCAAGGGAAAAAAGAGTTATCGACACATAAAACAAACGATTGATATGCTTACTTATTGCACAGTAATGTAAGAATAAAAAGTATGAATTAAACATAAAACTGCATTATTTCATACGTGCATGACATCTAAAAAGTATCGACGCCTCAGCAGTTTTGTCGTTCATAGTTAACGTTTAGTACAGCGAAATCAATTTAGGCAGGTAGAATTAAATAAAAAATATGATTTTTATATTTATACTGGTCTATAAATTAAATAATCAAGGGATAATCCGCATAGAGCACACTTAAAAAAAACGTTAAATATAAAAAAAATATCTAATGCTTCCCAATCACTCGATAAATTGACGGTCAAATTAGTCAAATTATCCAAATGTAAACTAATTGTTTTGATAGATTTAAGTCTGTTTTCGTTCATTCCGAGCTACTTAACACTATGTAAGCAGGGCCAAATATACTTATGAAGTCATCACGTTGCCATATGACATTTAATAAATTTTGTCCGAAAAAAGTTCAGATTTTGTCTCTATTTGATTTGCATAAAGAATTATTTTACTAGATTATACTCGTTTGTATAACATATATGCTAGATATATGGTTGATTTGGTGAAAAATAAAAGTTTCGTTTTCCCTTGTGGCTCTGTCACATATTAAAGTAAAGCAATAGGTGTTCAAACAATGAAAGATGAATTGATCGAAAAATGAAACGAAAATCGATGCTCTATATACAGGTAATTACCCTCTCGTAGTCAAAGATGATCCTTGCTTTCTGCGTAGTAATGTCTTCTTCGCGATCGTCTACTACAACTTTCTCATTTACTGTTTCGTCGTTCTCTTCGATGTGGTAATTCACTGTTTTTTCCTGGAAAACAATATTGTCAAACAACCAAAGATTTTAACAGTTTTAAACATCTTCCAAGCACTACATACGAACTAGTTCCGTACTCAGAACTTATGACAGAACAATATAAAATCAATATCATTCGTTGATAATTACAAGAATACATTTCTTCATTATAGTTATCAATACATTCTATTTTCTACTTGTGTCATTCGATTTTAATGACAGAAGAAAACTTAACAAAAATGTATATAAAGGGTACTAAATGAGTTGTCATGAAATACTAAATTTGTGTAATGAACCATCAAGAACAGACAAAAACGAGGCTCTTTAGATTTTTTTCCCTTTTATAAGATAACAAGTTTGATGGGTTCAGTATTTCGTAAACACAATTCAATTTTCTATTTATAATATGATATTTGCATTAAATCGACGAAATTCCTAAATTTTATCCATTAAAAAAGATTGTAAAACGATGTCATAATATCAATTGTGACCACAATTTTTTAGCAAAGAAAAGCCGTTACTATAGGATTTGGCTATTTTGTATATTTATTACGGTAGTGTAATATTGGCGGTGTAATATCAAAACTTTCCAGGTCATTCCTTACAATACCGCGCCGACTTTCATTATACAATTATATTTTAATCGCCTTTAATATCCGATTGATCGATCGCTTACCCCGCAAACTGACCTCAAAGAAAATAGTTTGACTGAGATAATGAAAAAAAGATGTTTGGTTGAAAAAAAAATATTTTAAAAAATGAATGTCGGGGGATCTAATGATCGTAAATGTAGCTGAATAAATTGTAGTTTAAGTCGTCCAAAAATGATTTTTTTCAAACGGGGTTTAACGCCTCTTTTAACAGTTTAACCGTATTTCAGTCATATCTCGACGATTGGAGCACCTTACCATTGATTCCTGGTATTTCTCACCCCAAGTACTACTACTGTATCCTTTCCGAGCCTCCAACTGGTAACCCCATCCTAGGTTTACAATTATCAAATAATTTGTGGGGGACAATTGTCGGAAAGGGTATTTTCCGCTACAAGGAACCTCGTGATTGAGGGTCCGACAAACAAAACAAGTTTGCCCAAAAATGAAAATGAATGAAAAAAATGATGGAGGTCGGCATCGCATTTCATATCCGGTTTAAATTAATGATTTAATTAGCCAAGCGTGTTGTTTTTATTTTATTTGTCTGTTTGTGTGTTTGCTGTTTTGTTGTTGTTGTTGTTTGTTTTTATTGTTGTCAAATATATTTCTTTAAAAAGAAATTTCCTGGTAAAGATTTGGAATTGATTATTGGTAAAACAATATAGAAAAGCTTACCACTTTCTCTGGGAGGTTCTTGTGAATGTCTTTGCCTGAAGACTCCTGAAATGTGGTCTAAATTCATGAAATTCCTTTCTGTAATGCTGCTTCTCTCTACAGATGATATTTTTTTCTAATCTACTTAAACATTTTCTCATTGATGAAATACACAAACGCTATAACACTTCCCGTTTATTGGTTAGATATGAAGAGAATATTTCTGTTTTCATGGAGGTATGAAACGAAATGATTAATCTCACTGTACGAATGGGTGATTAGATTTTTCGTTTCATAGCACCATGGAAATAAACGAACAAAAAAAACCCAACACACATTCTCCTCATTTCTTATATCTTAATGACATCAAGCAAAAAAACATGTATTTTACAAATTTTGATACATTTTAATCGAACTATTTTGTGCGCAAGTATACCAAATAGCTGCGTATTCAAAATTTTGTTCATGGAGATTTGAATATTTTTTTCGACCACCGAGCACGCTTGTTTTAAATAGACGAAACAAACAATATAATTATTAGCAGGCATACAGAAGAAAATTGAGGAGGTAATAATGCTCATACTAAGGGATATATTACAGATGTTTATATTTATTGTTCTTTGCAATGTTATGAAGAAATTCAATTATAAAGCAGGAAAATAACGAGCGTTTTGTAATTTACTATACACATTTTTTAATTATATGACATAATGACGGGTGCCTTTGCAATAATTTATTTATCCAAAATATCCAGACCGGGACAACTAATGAAAAATACAAATCATATCTTCTTTCTGGATGTCTTTTATTCCGGGATGAAAACAAACTATGATGTTTTTGCGTCATTAAGAAATTTATTGGATACCATACTGTACAGTATAGTGACTATATAGAAAGTTCCACTTCGATATGAAACGGCGTTATTTTGCAAAATCAAAAGCAAGCAATAAGCAACAACAAGTTAAATGATTAGTTGGCGACCTAAGCGTCGTATCTACAGCTAGAATAATCTGTATCTACAACATTAAAAACACCAAAAGAAATAAAATGCCAATGTCGTCCAATATCGGATTTCGATGGTGACCAATGTTGTAGATCAAACCTCACTCCCGGTCTAAATGAATGATTTGATTGGTTGATTTGTTCTTTGGTGAAGACGGCGATCAGTCAATTGCATAAATACAAAGCCTACCCTTATTTGCCGATAGGACAGGACTTGGAACACGAGAATAACAGCCAGAAGTGCCAAGATGACACTAAAGCCTGCATGCATCCATCTGCTCTTCGAAGATCTTCTCTCCTGGAACGCTAACTGTATAAATAGGGAATACGTGTATTATGTTACCATATACATACAACATCTTGCATTTGCTTTGGGCTGCGGAGGAAAAGTTCTATATTTCGCGAGATCGAAGGTCGAGTGGAATTTCAATCAAATGTTCTTCCGCAGTGAGAAGCAAATACTAGATGTTGTATCGCAATCGTTACATAATATTCCGTTTATTATATACCTATTTTTTTCAAAAATAAATATGGCAAAATACTAAAAAAATATATTCTTTTACAAGTGCTTTTCAATCTTCTCCTTTACCATTCTGATTTCGTTTATTTGCTTAATGATTTTATATATAGAATGGAAATGACGTCATCTTAGTCTACCTTATATGGAACCGTATTTTACACTATCAGATACGGATTTTTTTTCTGACGTGTCCGATTTTGTCTGTGTGGAATGTATATATTTTACTAGGAACATTTATAGGTATATAATAAAAACGACTATTATTTGATGAAATAGTGAATCGGGATAAAAGTGATGAACGTCGTAAAAAGTTGTCATGTATTTTTATACATTTGTAGAAACTTGGGTTTAAACGGTATTTTAGCTTATTAACCCTTTCCTACTCAATCTCTGGTTACTGTGATTTTATAATTGAGAAAGCATTGTAGAAAATGAAGAAATTGAAACAAGTAATTTCCTCTTTTTCCTCACAATCGTCTACCCAAACTGAATGGATATTCCTAATAAGTATATTAAATAAATTTAAATTTTTGTCTGCAAATCTTTTTGAATTTGGAATGGTCTAAAACAAAAATGAAACGGTTAAGCTGTATCAGGGCAAAATGTAACATAGCTTCCTTAAAATTCTGATACCATTTTTACCACATTTCTATCGAAGTTTTTGGTTTTTCATTTACTTAGATTGTATGTTAATCTTTGCTTTATCGCGGCAGCTTGTCAATTCTTTTATACAAGATAGCAACGATTAAGATTTATTTTCTGTTTCATGCACTGAGCTGTTCTCTTAAATATCAATTGAATTTCAATGAATTATTTTACAATTGTAAACGTATATGTTCTCATTGGAGAGAACCCGGATGCTTTCCCTTGGACTATTAACCAAAGCCTAACATTGTTGTATGTTACTTGTAAATAACCCTTTACGACTGTTGCATTGCTTGTATTTTGATTTGTAATTTAAGAGATGAATAGAATATTTTTTATTTTCATGGAGGTATGAAACGAAAAAACTAATAACATATTCGCGTATTCATATAGAAATGTGATAAGCTTTTTTCGTTTCATACCTCTATGAAAACAAAAAATATTCCAATCATTTCTTATAATTTAATGACATTAAGCGAAAAGAAGAAACATTAACAAATTTCGCTACATTTTTAATGGAACTGTTTTGTGCGCAAACATACAAAATTGCTGCGTGCTCAAAATTTTATTTATGGTGGTGTGTATAACCCCCTCGTTTTTGATAAACGAAACTTATAATGAAATTATTATCCTATAATAACTTGCATCCAGGAAACAGTATAAATTATGGCAAAGACTACAGCGAGCGATCGTCACAAAAATTTGTACTTACCTACATAATTATTCTACTATACTCTGGTGAAATTTCTATCTTAGTTGTATTTCAAACAAAAGTAAAGAATTTTCTCGCTTGACAGTAAAAGTGATCATGAAGGACTCTAGGCTAAAAATGATAAGGTTTCATGTCCGGTGATGATGTATCATAATTATAAAGTGTATTAATTATCGACTTGATACAAATAGAGATGTATTTTCTAAAATATTGGTTTCACATTCTATGTGACAAATCGAAGCTGTCAATACAATAATCAGTCGACCAATGAAATCATTCATTTAAACTGAAAGCTCAGTTTGAACTCCGATATTGGCCGCCATTTTGGAGAATCAATTTCGTTGGTTTTGCGACTTTTACGTCGTAACTTCAGCTTTTTCAAGCTGTAGTTACGACGTTTATATCGCAAACCAACAATTCTACTTTTTTGTTACATGTTACTGGTCATAAATTTTGCAAAATAACGCCGTTTAAAATCAAAGCAGGAGCCTGCAATTGGTCCACTTTAAAATAAATGACCTGCATGTTTTAGCGTCAGAGATTTGGGTGTTAAGCCAAATACTCCTCTGGTGAGAAAACGATAAAAAGTAAACTAGAAAATCATAAAATCGTGCTGTTAGGTTGTTGATAGGATTATTTATTTATGAGGTTTCATGCCACCTTCAACTGTTTTAAATTACATCGCCTTGAATGGGGCATTTACATGTTAAAATTGCTTTCTACCATTTCACGTGCACAAGTACAACCGCGAAATTCGATCTGAGTCACAGCAGCACATCAACTAAACATTGAAAAGAGGAAAATGAAACTCAAATGTCGGAGATAATGTTAAACAGCATACAGGCTCATGACTTTAGGAATAAGAGGACAACGTCTTACTGACTAGTTAACTGTGTATACGCACACCTCAAATCAAATGAACCTTTTAGCGACCTAGATTAGTTCTTTATCGAGATTAAAAAAAAAAGATTTGAACAGTATCTAGTAGTTAATAAATTAACAGACGAAGCAGAAAATATCTAAATCATTAAAGTAAAGGGTTTGACTGTTCAGGAATTTATTAATGCACGTGTTCTTTCATTCGTTCCCATCGAACCCATCTATCGTAATTCCATAATATGTCATCATTTTACTTCATTAAATATAAATGTGTTTAAAAGTCTGTATGAGCTGTTATCATTGTTGTTTAAATTATTGCATTCACTTAATTTTCATTCAGTGAAGGCGACCTTGTAAAAAAAAAAATAATAATAATAATTTCAAATTGTTTAATATGAAATAGGTTTAAACCTATTTATTTTACATCGATTGGGAAATAAGTTCTTCCAACTTAGATTAATCCCTCTCGATTCTGCTTCCTGGAAAATGCACCAGTACTCGCGCCGAAAGCCAATGAAAGAACCAAGATCGATACCCGCTCCCGGGAATCGAACTCAGGACCTCTTGATCGGGAAGTCGACGCTCTACCTCTCGACCACGGACACCACATTTAATATGAAATGATTGTCTTATTGTATTACCTTCATAAATAAAGACCATATTACTATTTTTTTGCATTATGTTCTTCGAAGGGCGAGCATGTATTCGCCGCTTTGTCTGTCCTTCCGTCTGTCCAGAGTGATTTCCCAAAAAAAAACCTTGGGCCAAATTGGACAAAACTCCACACGTGAACTCATCATTTTGTGCCGACGAATGTTTTCTAGATCGTCGGAAATTGAGGCCTTGTCACAAAAAGAGGATTTGCACCAAATTTTAATTTCAATCGATATCTCCTTCATGCAATGCCATATATCTTGATTTAATTTTTTTTCTTTATTTTTATGCATTTTGGACTGTGAAATAAAACCTGTTTCTGTTTATTCAAGAATATGTTTGCTAGAATGATAAATACTCTGAATCAGGCCTAATGTTTTTGTTTGAACACATCTCCTCAGTTTTTGGAAATGAGGCATTGTGACGGAAAAGAAAACTTATTGTCAAATTTGAATCTTCATTAATATCTCCTTTATGTATTGCAAAATTCCTTGAAATTTCTCAAAAACTTAGTTATTGAAAAGACATAAGTAATATTTTACTTCATTTCAACACAATAAAACCATATTACGCTAAAAGGGATCTTAGTGTTTCATAGCATATATATGCTTAGTGCATTTTAGACTCTAAAATAAAAAAAAAGACTATTTAAGTTAAAAATCTTCATTTGATTTTGTTATAAGCAATTAGTCACATATCATTTTCTATCGGGTTTCTTTTTTTTTTAATTTGAAGCCTTGTCATTGAAAAGGGTACTTCTAATAGACTGTTGAAAGTTACAATCTTCATTGCCGTTATGCTTCAATTGCTTCTGATATTGTGCAATTAGTATAATTTCAATTTTCTTTTCAAAATTTATAGCCTTACCATTGAAAAAGGGTACTTCTGATAAAATGTTTATTTTTTCCAAATATTCCCTTCACCTGTTCTCAAAAATTCTTAAAAGTCCTTATTTATATGTTTATTTAAAGTCCTACACAATGCTATTTTCTTAATTGAAGTAAATGAAGCTATGATAACGTAAAGTTCGTGTATCTCCACTGCGACGGTAGTCATTTTCTTGACTTTTCAAACCCTTTCCAGTTCAATCACTGGTTTTTACGTCGCTATGAATCTATAATTGAGAAAATATTGTAGACAAAGGAGAAATTGATGGCAAGCAATTTCTTCTTTTTTCCACAATATTTTCTACTCTACTTAATGGTTATTATTTATACTAAACCCAAATCATATCATCATCTGCAAAACCCTTGAATTTGGACAGCTCTAAAACTTTACAAAACAGGAAAGAGTTAATAGGAGTAATATCCCTTTGTTAACTATGAGTTTGTAGCTTTAAAGATGAAATGAGCTCAGCGAGAAAAAGTACTGTACAAAAAAGCTATAAAAGTATATATAAACTTATTCATCATACATGCGCTTGGTCTCATTTCTTTGTATAGAGTGGCAATTTAATAGAGCCTTTATTATACCCGAGAAAATTCTTGAGATGATTAATTATATTTCTCAACAAATAAATGACTTTTCACACCCTTGGCTTTAAGAGTCTAGGTATTATGTTGACAATTGAAAATCGTTGACAAAAATGTTTTCTTCCCCTTTTTTCCATTTATCTATGATAATGTTTTCAAAGGATCAAAAGAAAAAATGTGTAGAACAGACATCCTAAGAGGAAAAAAAACAACAAAATTTTGAACAATGTTATCTCCCGTCACAGACGCTGAGCAAGGAAATCTGAGAGTACCCTACAAAAATGATAAAATGATAAAGTCACCACGCGAATTAAAATGATGGAAATAACAAAACCATACGAATTTAAAACCAATATTTCTTATTATAAATGATAAATGAAAAGTTAAAAATTCAGTTATAATGAGTGTACAATGAAAATGGACTTAAAAAGAGAGAGAAAAGTGAGAATTTAAAACTAGATGAAGACTTACCTCGGGTGTTTGTATGATGGTTGCTGCTGGTTTCTCTTCCATCACTAGAGTTGGTTTCATCGTTGACGCCGTCAAGTAGTAGTTTCGAGTTGAATGTGGTGCCCGGGAATTGTACAACCCCCGTCTGCATGGCTCTTTTATTGGTAAAAGTCACGTTGCAAGTAACATGTGCAATCACCGAAAAGTACCCGGATGATCAAGTGTACTTATGTAATTCGGTCAAAGCGCCAAAGCCATCCATCTATTTTCTTCACCTTTAGAAAAATGATTATACTATTATGTCCAAATGGAATTAAAGAAGGGCCAAGAAAAATGCAGATGTTGCAGAGTTTTCGTAAACAAAGTCAACAATTCAAGAAAATGAAAGTTTGGGTTGTTTTGTGAAAGGATAATTGACCAATCGCTGACTCCGCCCGCTTACTCCATTTGCAACGCCAGCTGACTAAAGAGAAATGATAATAATAAATCGATGCGGTATTGGGAGCAAATCAAGTGCATAGCCTACAGAAAAAACAGAATATGAGAATTGTATTTTGGCTTCGTTTGTTTGAATGGGATCTAGCAGTATTTCAACAGTATTTCAGTCATATCGCGGCATCTGTAGCACCTATCAATTGTTTTCTAGTGATTCTGACACCATCACTATCGCTACATCATTTCTGAGTCCCCAGCTTTTAATTCTACTTAGATTTACGATTAGTTCGCCTTTTTGTGGGTGACAAATGTCGGAAAGGATATTTGTCGTGACCGGGAATCGAATCCTGGACCTTATAATCGAGAATCCCATACGGTATATGTACCAACTGGCCGGGGCCTCCCTTACACTAAACTCGTACCAACCACAGCAAAGGCCACACAAATAAACATGATGTAGTAAATATTGGCCTCTTTTTAATCAAATTAAGACTATTTGTTATTCTCAAGCAAGTTGAGTTAGAAAAATTAACCCTTACCGGATAAACTGTGTGATATATACGTGGTCTCCTATACTGTATTTATATCGTTTAAGGCTCGCAAATTTTGTGACAACAGCTTAGATTTAGCTGTAACACAAGCTTTAGGTTATCTTCTAACGATAACCATTTGATAAAAAAGAAAAAAAAAGTATTGCAAAGCCTGTCAATGCTGAATCAATAAACCATTTTATGTCGCTGAAGGCATGCAGGCGCATGATTTTTTTTTCTCTTATGGGGTGTTTCAGTGCTAGATGATTTATGTTCTCTCTCTCTTCTTTCTGAATTCTATTAACCACATTTACATTTATTATCTGATAATGAATAACATTTAAATAATAAAGGAATGCACAATAAATGCACAGACCGTTTTTGTAATTTGAAAACTGGTCTTATACGTTTAGAGTTTTATTTTCTCTAGTGCATTCTATTTAGGTTATAATTTGGCGTACAATTACCCGCGGCAAATTTAACAAAGCGAAAATAAATTGCTCAAGATAAAGGGGCTTTGTGTCATACCGACAATCAACAAAATGGCTACTGTTCTATTCACATGCTTGTACCGAGTATCTCCAGATAGACAATTGTCTGTAACCATTTCCTTATTTGTTATCTTACAGCACATGTCTTGATAAAATTGTTTCTGAGAAGTGATCATTTTTTCAATAAGGCATGAAAACAACAACAGCAACAAAACCGTTCGCTTTATATCTTTAATACTGATAACAAAATGTTGAGCAAGTTCGGAAGGATTGCTTCCTTCGAAAAGAAACTTCTTCCTTTTGTAAAAAGTACTCACAAATCTCCGAAATGGAGATGGCATGGGAGCTGTGATAGTTATGCTAAAAACTGTCGGATGCATTGTCTTTCTTACCTGAAATGAAATGGGGGTCAGTTGTCGAAAATCAAGCCCACTCCAGAGTCGCATATGTCTAGCAGTCAGAAATTTGGCAGTCCTAACGCACACCATTATTAATCGAGTAGCAATACCAAGGAGTTTTGTTAATGTTGACATGAATCCGATAGATAGAAAAGACATTATAGTAAAAAAAGAAATATCAGGGCATCGGTTGGTGGGACCCGGACCGGTTCGTTACATTCTGTTTATTCAAGCATTAGCTTCGACGTTTAGGTTACCACCAACAATTTAACCTTTTTGTTACATTTTAATTGCCATAAATTTTGAAAATAACATTGTATAGCTAAGCGGAACTTTCTGTTGAAGCTGAGTTGGCAAGGCCAGCGATCAGTCAATTGCAGAAGGGCATATAAAGTTACTTTCATATATTTGTGCGTGAGTAGGTGGATACTTAGGTGTACAATTTCGTGGGTACGAGTGTAAGTAGGTGTGTGCTAGCAAGGGTGTTCGTGTGTGTATTTGTGTGCCATCATTCGTAACCTAGTATATCGTTTATCGATATATTTCAAAAAAAAAAAAAATGAAAAGTTATTCCTCTTACCGAGACTAGTGTTTTGCAAATTTGTTTACGCCAGAGGTCCAGATCTCAACATTAAGTCAAGTGAAATCTAACCTTCCTCATTCGTGTTATGATCATTTCTTCTACATTTGTGTGAGGATTTAAAAATAACATGGATAATGTTCGCTTTGAAAAGTGCTCGTGTCATGCGAAATATAATTCTCTGCGTTACTACGTATAACGTCTCAATCAGTGCGACCAAAATCGGTTACGTAGGTTTGGTCAGTGAGTTCCATTTATAGACGAATAGTGTATACGTGGTCACTTCTAGCTAGACTTTCTAACAGGCAACATCGTTGTTCAGAATGTCGGACGTTGAAACTGAACACGAGCGGGGTAGGGTAGATAGACTTCATGACTTGGTTGAAAGACAGCCTTTGCTAAACAGAAGGAAGAATTACTGCGTAAAATGGGCAGCTTATTTGAAAAGATAAGCGAATCCAGCAACTTAATAAACTTAATTCTATGTTAGTTTCGGACACGCCAAAGTTCAAAAGAAAGAGCAACGAAGAACAATTCCGTTTCAATGCCAATGTGTCCAATAAATTGACCGATGTAGAACAGTTTATTGTGTTCAGCTCTGCTCAGGCATTGGATAAGCTTACAGAAGCTTAAGATATGATAGCTCACAGACAAAAGCTAGTAAGGATGGCAGATTCCAACGAATTGGGATGGCGCATGGTTCATGAATACGAGTCTAACCCACTGGTAGATGATTCGGGATAAGCGCCGAATTCACAAGGCTGGGGCTAGGGCTTCAAAAAGAAACTTTAGGCGGAATGCACCAAAAAGACTTAACAGTATAGGACTACACCATATCGGAGAACAGAGAGTCAACCGTCAGCTACTTCTACCTCTACATCTAGCGCTACAAAGCCAGGGTTATGTTTTTTGTGTGGTAAGGTCACTGGAGGAAAGAGTGTTCTGGGTCATCTAACAATAAGATGAGTCTTAATTCTTTATCATGTTCTTTTAATAAGGATAAGGGAGAGAAGCAGGTTACAATACCTGTAATCCAATCGCCTGTAGGAAGGCTTAAAGCTATGGCAAGTAGGTGGAAATCAGCAAACGCGTCAGCGTACATTTATGATGCAGTCTGTTCAGGGTACAAAATTCCATTCAAAACCTTACCGAATTCTGAATTTCTCAAAAACAATTAGTCCTCTAGAGATAATCTACAGTTTGTCGGTGAAGAAATAAAGAGCTTACTAATGAAAAGGGTAATTAGTTTAACAAAAGAAAAACCCTGTTGTAAACCTTTTGACCGTTGCTTATAGCAAAAAAGGCAAACAACGGCTCGTTTTGGATTGTAGACACATTAATAAACAATTGCACTTGTTTAATATTTAATTCGAAGATGTTGATGTGGCTGTAAGTTTGTTCGGTAAAGAATCATTTCTGTTCACTTTTGATTTAAAAAGTGCTTATCACCATATCGATATTTTTCCCGATCACAGTACATATCTAGGTTTTTCATGGACCGTTCACGGTAAAACATCGTTTTATGGTTATAATCGTTTGGAATTTCGAGTGTTGGGCATATTTCCTTAAAAGTGACTCGCGTAGTGATTGGTTATATAAGGTCACAGGGTATAAAAATCATCATGTTTTTAGATGACGGTATAGGTTGCAGCGACAATTTACAGGAAGCTCTGTTTGTGAGTAATTTTACGAGATCTACTTTGTTAGAGTTAGGTTTTCTAATAGCAGATGAAAAATGCACATGACAACCATCTCACAAGGTTACTTGGTTAGGATATGTATTCGATTTATATTGAACGGTCTTGTTTGACGGAGGAAAGAATATGTAATTTGTCAAAGGCGATAGATTCCATATTAGATATTATTTAATTGGATCAGTTCAACCTTATACAGTTTAAAAGAGAGACTGATACAAGACTTCTCCATTATCTATAGTTGTGCCGTTTAAAAGTCATTTTTGGGTAGATTAAAATACAAATTCATCGGTTGGAATATATATTGTCCTGATCAAAAATTCTATAATCGTGGACTGTTTGTTGTTTATCGTTGTTGTTTATCTTTGTTGTTTATTTTTATGTTTTGTCAAAATGATCTCAAACATATGTCGATGTGATTGACTGGGGCAATTGTAAGATCCTATCTATAAGAATTATATCCCCCTTTCAATTTATAAATTTTCTTTATTCGGCACCTGTACCCGAGCTATGCAGATCGCCTAAATGACCTGTCAGCGTTTTGTTTCGGCTGACAGTCACAAGGGCGAGATTCTATCAAACTAATTGTATTTATCTCCCATTGATCGAATATTGCAATCAATTTGGAAGCTTTCAATTTATTTTCATAATATGAAAAAACATTTAAGAGACTTTGAATATTTTCTTCTTAAAAAAAACTTTTATTTACTTGCAAGAAATTCCGTTCGATTTTTTTTTTTTGAGATTATTCACATTATTTTTCCCATAGTCTACAAATATCTTCTATCTTCAAGAAAACAAGAAAAAGAAGAAAAAAAAAGAAAAAAAAAAAAAAAACACACGACAAAAACCTATTTAATTAATTGCAAGAAATTCCATTCGAAAATTATTTTTATTCACATTATTTCCCATATCTATGTTCTCAAATACTAATCCAGCTATTTGTTTTTTGTACATATGTCATTTTTCTTTTCTTTTTTGTTGTACATTTGTTAAATTGTTATTTACTATTTGTTTAACTTACACTTTGATCTTTTACTTCCATGTTCTCAATGCTCGCTTTTCCACTTGTAGTCAAAAAGGGTGTTCTTCTATGTCTTTCTCACATTTGAATGTATACGTCTTCTGTCTTGCTTCTGACAGCGTGGTCTGTTTGTGTGGCATAACATTTGCAATCGTGTCTTATTTTGAGCTATGGCCAAGTTGAGTAGTAAATCAATTATTACATCTATGCCAACATTCAAGCTATACTTCAGATTCAGAATGTTGTTAACTGTAGTAACTTTTCTAATGTTGAAAAATCATCATACTGCATTGCTATGTTTATACGTTACTTTGAATTTTAATAATAAAACTATCACGCGTCGGATTAGAAGGTATAGCTACGTTTACAAAAGTCAAAGAGTTTCTCTTTGCTTTCCACTACCAACAGTTCTTTCAGTAATAACTGTGCTCGCATTGTGGATCATGCTACTAGTTAATTTGTCAGGCGATGTGCATCCGAATCCTGGTCCCCTGATTCGTGAAGAGTTATCTTCACCTTGCACTTATGATTTGTATAATTTTCTTAATTACCCTAATCATCTTTCAACAGTACATTATAACGTTCAAAGCATTAGAAATAAGGTCGATATTTTATATACAGAGTTTTCCAAATTTGATGTAATTTCGTTCTCCGAAACATGGCTCAATGAGGATTTCCCGTCGTCAAACCTATACTTTCCCTCTTTTCACTATCCAGAACGGAAGGATCGAGATCTTGATTCTTACGGCGGGGTTATCGTCTATGTTAAAAGTAACTTGTCATATGTGAGAAGGCGTGACCTTGAAATACATGGATTAGAGTGTGTTTGGTTACATATTAAGTTAGGCAATAATAAAAACTTACTGTATGGTGTATTCTACCGACCCCCTAATTCGCCCGTAGCATATAATGCATTAATCGAAGACTCTTTTGGTCTTGCAATCGACACAAATATTCAAGACATCATAATAACAGGTGACTTTAACTGGAACCAGCGGAACCCAATTTATCTTAATAAAATCAACTCTCTTTGTACACAGTTTAGTTTATCTCAATGCATTACTGAACCGACTCACTTTACAGAAAATTCTTCATCGATAATCGACCTCCTCATTGTATCTAATAAGGCATCCATTCTTGTATCAGGAGTCGGTGAACCTTGTCTTGAAAATCATGTTCGCTACCACTGTCCTATATTTGGCGTTTTTAATTTTATTAAACCTAAAAATAAATCATTTAGAAGGTCAATTTGGAAGTATGGTGTTGGAGATTATGATGCATTTAGGTCAGCACTTTTTAACTTTGACTGGAACACCATAAAAAATGTTGATATCGATATATATGCGAGCAACCTCACACACATAATAATGCAAAAAGCAGCCATGTTCATACCAAATAAAACTGTAACTGTCAAGACTTTTGAGCCTCCGTGGTTAACTTCTGATATCAAACTGAAGATAAGACAAAGAAAAAGAATGTACAGAAAAGCTAGGCAAACTAATAGTGAACACCATTGGAAGAAATTTAAAGCTTTTCGAAATGAAATTATTGATCTAATTCGACAGAGAAAGAACGAACATTTTAAAAAACTAGCATCGAATCTAAACTCAGGTAGGTTGACCTCTCGCGATTGGTGGAAAACATTAAAACAATTTATGAAACCGTCTAAAGCAAATAAGTCTGAAATTCCTCCTCTCTTTGATGAAAACAATAATACGTTACTATCAGATGATGCTGAAAAAGCAAATTTATTGAACAATTTCTTTGCGAGTCAATCGCGCATTGATGATGCTGCTAATACATTACCAGTTGATCCGCACCAAGAAAATGAGACTGGAATAGAATTTTTTGAAGTATTCCCGGATGAAGTTTTTAATATTTTAAAAGATCTAGACGTAGGAAAGGCATCTGGTCCGGATGGGATACACAATAGGCTTTTATTAGAAGCGGCTCTACCCCTTGCTATACCTCTTTGTGATCTTTTTAATGCATCTTTAAGTTTAACTACGTTACCCTCATCATGGAAGTTTTCAAATGTATGCCCTATTTTTAAAAGTGGGGATCCATCCATCGCTTCAAACTACAGACCGGTTTCCCTTCTCAATACTATTGAAAAGGTTTTTGAAAAAATAGTTTATGACCATGTTTTCTCTTACCTGTTACAGAACAATTTTTTCACCCCCTTTCAATCCGGCTTCTTACCAAAAGATTCTACTGTGAACCAAACTGTTTCAATTTACAATAAAATTTGTCAAGCCCTAGACGACGGGCATGAGTTCCGTATGATTTTTTTTGATGTTAGCAAAGCATTTGATAAAGTTTGGCACAAAGGACTGTTATTTAAATTAAATCGTGCGGGAGTTAAAGGAAGACTTTTGGATTGGTTTAATGATTACCTATCTGAAAGGTATCAAAGGGTTGTTCTAAACGGAAGTGTATCTGATAAATGTATACTAAAAGCCGGAGTGCCGCAAGGATCAATCTTGGGTCCATAGCTCTTCTTAATCTATATAAACGACATAGTTGTCAACTTAGATTCAAATGTAAATTTATTTGCAGATGATACTAGCCTAGCCCTTGAAATTGATAATCCTGATACTTGCGGTGAGAAATTGCAATCTGATATTGATAAAATTAATGACTGGGCGAAAAAATGGATTGTTAAATTTAACCCACTAAAATCAGAGTCTCTTGTTATAAGTCGTAAAAATAAAAAACCTGCGCATCCAGATCTATACATGGCAAATATGAAAATACCAATTGTACAAAACCACAAACATCTAGGAATTTATATATCTGATGATGGTACCTGGGATTATCATATTAAAAACTCGATTGATAAGGCTTGGAAAAGATTAAATATTATGCGATCTCTAAATATGTTTTTAGACAGGAACTCTCTTCAGACTATTTATTTTTCATTTATACGTCCATTAATAGAATATGCAGATGTAGTATGGGACAACTGTCCTAAATATCTTAAAGATAAACTTGATAAAATTCAAACAGAAGCTTCTAGAATCGTATCTGGCTGCTCGAAATTAGTTTCTATCGCCGATCTTAATGTCGAGATAGGTTGGGAATCACTTCACGAAAGGAGGCGGAAACATAAATTAATATTATATTTTAAAATGGTTAAAGGTCTGAGTCCTAGCAACCTGAGCCAATTAGTCCCTCAAAGAACTGAAACTACATCTTCGTACAATCTTCGAGGATCCATTAATCACAGAGTCCCTTCATGTAGAACGGAGCTTTACAAAAGATCGTTTCTTCCTTCTGTTATTGAGGAATGGAACAACTTACCAATAGAAATAAGGAACCAAGACTCTTTATCTCTTTTCAAAAACTATTTAAATAGAAATAAACCAGTCCCTAAAAAGCTGTACTTTATTGGAGAAAGGAAGCTCCAGGTCATTCACACTAGAATTCGAAATAAATGCAGTTCTTTAAACCACCATTTATTTAATAGAAACATTGTTGACTCCCCTTTGTGTACCTGCGGAGGGATAGAGTCGAGTGAACACTACTTTTTTAGATGCAATAAGTATAACTCTATTAGGAACGCCCTTTACAATAATCTTTCAGATTTGATTAATATTGATATTGATACTCTTTTATTTGGTAATGATGATCTGACCTTCCAAGACAACTAAAAAATCTTCCTGGAAGTCCAGAGATATATTAAAGAAAGTAAACGCTTTTAACTCTATTGATACAAGAACGCGTTCGTAAGTAAGAAATAGCACTAGCAGATAAATACAACAATAAGTCACTCAATGAACACCCTTATTGCCTATCTTCATCTTTTTTTCCTTTTGCTTTGTTTAATGACCTCCCTATTCTTTATTAAACCCTCAAAGCATTTTCTTCTTCTTACCGAAATAGTTGCATTATGCAATAACAAAGGAATGATTTAAACAGTCGTACATCTTTTGAACTTTATGAAGGAGAAGAACAATATAAGCTCTGCTTCCGTTCTCATCCTTTTTGCATGAAGTTAGTATTTCATTATAATTTTCAGTGTACAAATGTTTATTTATGCAAATAAAATATGTTTAAACTAACCTTATACAGGTAAGAAAATTGGCGTCCGTTAAAGGACAGATCATATCGCCCTATACAGTGTTTGGAAATAGGGTACGATACAAGACGAGGGAATCTTACAATTGTATCTTACCGAGGGCGAGCTGGAATTCGCCCGTAACTGTTTCTAGGAAAGCCTTAGATGATTTAAGATACTGGATAAATTCAGTGAAAAGCTTAAATGAATTCGGAAAGCCCTTGCAAGAATTAGTGTTACATGATTATTTACTGTACAGTGACGCCAGTAGCGTTGGTTATGGTGGGTATATAGTCAAGAATTGTTTATTTAGAGAGAACGCTGTGAGCGCCTATAGTCCCCAGGAAGCGGGTATTACGGCCGATATAGTGCCATTACATTGGCTCCCGGAAGTGAGCGCCTCGTTTGACGAGGTCAGTGATATGAGTCGGGGTCGTAATAGCCAAGGTTTTGAAAATCAGCGCCGCGGGAGAGAGCGTAGTACATGGTTATAGCAATACAAGAGGGTAGTTTGCATGTCATAGGTTTTTATGACGAAAACGAAAAGAAAAAAAGTTCAACTTGGAGGGAAACAGAGGCCGTATCTAGTATAATAAAAAGTCATGGTCAGGTACTCCGAAACTGTTCTGTTAAAATATATACTGATAACAAAAACGTCTGCTCAGTTTTGCTAAATTGTAGTGGGAAAAAGATCAAAAGATTGCAATTTCTGTAAACGCGTTTTGCGATTTGAACGGTATCAAATTTAGTCCTGAATGGGTTCCTAGGGAGAAAACCAGTTAGCTGACCATCTAAGTAAGTGTTTTGATGGCGATGACTGATCGGTCTCAAACGAAATATTTGCTTGGTTGGATAGCATGTGGGGTAAGCACACGATTGATAGATTTTCATCACATTATAATAATAAATGTGTACGTTTTAACTCCAAATGGTGGGTTCCTGAAACTGAATGCATAAATGCTTTCCACCATTGTTGGAAGGAAGAAAATAAATGGATTGTTCCCCCCTAGGCTTGTTGCAAATTTCTTGAAAAAAACTTGAAATAGATTAAGCCAAAGGCACTTTAACAGCACCGAAGTGGCCGTCTGCTCCGTTTTTGCCTTTGATATCCGAATGTACTGGAAAATTCAAAAAGTTTGTCAAAGACGTTCGATATCTACCAAGGAAAGGGTCAATTCGCATAGGAAGGGGGGAACAATGGTATATTTCAAAATGATCCACTACAGTTCGATCTATTGGCTTTAAAAATAGATTTTGCTGTATAACAATGCAATTTTACTTTATTGCAACAATTTTATTTCTCTTTTCTTTTATGACAGGTCTTGACTTAAGCAAGCATTTATAGAGCCAACTGGCAACTGCTGGTATACACTCGGGGAACGACACGTCAGAGCATATGGCAAGATATCTTTTAAATTCTCATTCCGATAGTACAGTTAAGAAATTTAGTGGGTTTTTTAAACTGTTTAGTCAGTTCTGTGTTAAGCATTCTTTAAGCGCTAAGCCAGCGGAGCCTATGGTGGTAGCAACGTTTATGACGCATATGTTGGACGACAACAAAACGTACAGTATAATTCTCGCCATTGTTTACTCAATAAAGTGGATACAACCCCTTCATGGACTTTCAGATCTATCGAATAATTCTATTGTGCAGAATTTGTTATTGGCTGCGAAAAGACTTCGATCCAACCAAGCAATAAAAAAGACTTGATAGATTCAGACGTCCTAATTGAGCTTTGTAAACATTTTCAAAAAGAAATGACACTTGTGAATTTAAGGTATTTGTCAATGATTTTAATTAGCTACTCGGGTTTTCTCAGATTCAACGAAATGAGTTCTCTATTATGTTCCGATGTGCGCTTCGATGATATTCATTTAGTTTTGAAAGTTAGAAAAAGTAAAATAGATATTTACAGGCAAGGAAAGGAAGTTTTGATTGCAAGAGGGAAAACCGTAGCATGTCCCTATAACATGTTACAAAACTATATGTCATCTGCAGGTCTTTCAGTTAGTGAGGATTCTTATCTTTTAGGCCAATGTTGAAAACAAAAGGAAAATATGCATTGATAAATGAAAATAAACCTCTAAGTTACACAAAAGCAAAAGAATGAATTATCAGTAAATGGAAAACGGTCACACTCGGGACACACTCTCTGAGAGCAAGTGGGGCCACATGTGCTGCCAAAGTTGAAGGTATTTCATATTGATGTTTGAAAAAACATGGACGTTGGAAAACTGATACAGCTAAAGACGGCTATATCGCCGATTCTTTAGAGGAAAGATTGATGGTTTCAAAGTCATTAAAGTTATTATGTTTCTAAAAATTATCGAAAACGAAATGTGAGAATAAATTGATTTTGAATGCCTTACTACTCTATGCTTTGATTTTGTTCTCTACGCATCTCGCATACGCAAAACAGGAGTGTTGTTTTGGTTTTGTCTGTGAGGGTATTGAGACAAATAATTCTCCGCTTTACATCGTTTCGGGGAAAATTGCTGTCTCAATCAGTGCGACCGAAACCGGTTACGTAGGTTTAGTCAGTGAGCTCTATTTACAGACGAAGAGTGTATACGTGGTCACTTCTAGCGAGACTTTCTAACAGGCAACATCGTAGTTTCATTCAAATTCTATTTTCGGAAAGTACGAGAATCACACTTCAATGAATATATACATTACTGCATTAAAAAATGATAGATTCAACAATTCAAGGAGTATTGGCGTAGGTACGCACGCTGGAAATTCTAGGAATAGTGTGAGATTCATACCAAACACTAGTTCTTGAGTCGCGCATGTTGCGGATACACGTTTCCTCCAAAGCGGGGTTGTTCGTTGACGGCTTGTATTCTTAAGATGAATATCCAATACATTCAGTGAGCCTAAACAGTTCGCTGGGGTAGGGTTCGGAGCAGAAATTGTTAGTTGATATTTGTAAAATATTTTGTTTGTAAATACATGTAGGTATTTGTATTACCCGTTGAAGCCACAATTACACGTATCTCGCATACGCAAAACAGGGGTGTTGTTTTGGTTTTGTCTGTCAGGGTATTGAGACTAGCATTTCTTACCCTCCCAAGGACAGGGTCTTGCTTAAAGGTCAAGCGACAAACTTGACTTTGACTTTAGCTTATTGAAAGGATTAAAAAAGATTTGGAAGAGCTATTTTCCTGGCTGAATGCATGGGAAAATTGTTTGGATAAGCTCAAAGTCAAGCTCACAGCTGAAGGGCAAATGACAAAATTCTATTTTCTTAAGACAAATGGGTATATCACACTGCTATGCCAACAGGTACGTCTACCACCAGTACTTTTAATACTTTGATTGAAAGGAGGAATACTATTTATCAACATTATCAAATTCTTCCAAAAAAGCCCCGACTCCAAAAGTCGTGACCTTGTTGGTGACATATTTTATACAATTTTGCTCGTTTTCAAATACACCTCGGCAAGTTGTTTCCCTTTACGAGTAGTCGTGCCACGCGAAATGGTTGTTTGTAAACGCTAAAGGTTAAGGTCTCAGCTCAAGGACAAGTAACCAAATTGCCCCAATCGTTCGCTTGCGGAGTCTATCATCTACATTTATGGATCATTTTCAAGTTTTATTGGCGCATTTGTTCCCCTTGCCTAGAACATGAACTTGTCTAAAGCAAATCTTTTATAATTTAAATGCTTTCAATTTGCCCTTTGGAAAAGTTGAAGTTGAAGATTTATTAAAAATATTTACCTTTATCGAAGCATAAATTCTACATTCATGAATGGCTTTCAAAATAACTAGACATATATTTAGCAAGTCCGCATGTTTTATGATGTTTACGACAGTTTCAGTAAACCTCTGTTTTATTTACTGTTAATTTCACCAATTCGTATGGGCAACTCATAACCCCGTTTTGTTATTTAAAATGGCGGACAATAATGACCGCTATTTTAATCGATGTACTGAAAGTACTGAAAGCTAACAAAGCGTTGTTTGGTTATATTATCTTCTTGTTTAAAGATTATCATGGTAAAAAAACGATGTTAAACTAACCTAGGAGCTGGATATCAGGCTTTTTAATGAGTTCTCTACAATGAGGATGCAGTTAGAGATTGCAGTATTCCTGAAATACACACGAAATACCTTTCATGACATAGGCATCTAATGGATTTAGTGGTTAAGCCCCCATTGGCATTTTTCACTCGTTGAACTCTGAGAAGACCTCAAAACTTAAGCTTTAAAAGCTGACGTTTTGCTAGCTTAAATAGCCGATATGTGTGTGTGTGTGAGAAGAATTGTTTATGTTAATAATACTCGTTTGGCAAAAATGTTGGACGTGAAATATTATACTGCAGATTTATGACAGTTAATATTTATTGAAGTGATGGAATAATAACGTGTTTAATAATAAAGTCTTTATTTGAAACTATCCAATGAAATGATGGACCAGGAAGAACTTTTGAAGGACAATGTGAATTGTGGCCGTATTGCAAAAAGTGCTATTCGAGAAGCAAAAAGTTTTGAACCTGGCCATACTGCATGAATTGTGCAGACTGACAAGACCTGGTCAGTTTTCTTGTGCTATTTCTACCATGAACATATTTTCGAAACACCAAAGCTGCAGGTTCAGATCTAAACCCCATTTTCAACTATTTCATGCACTAAATTTTTTGGATGGCCCGTTATTGCTTGAACATTTTTGATGGAATTGTTGAATACACGCTGGCATAAATGCACGTGAGTCGTTAAGTCGGTTAAAAAACAGGCACAAATTAAATGTCGCATTTGTATAAAACCTAAACGCCATGCCAGTAATATGGTTCAAGTTATAGTTACGAAATTTTGTACGCCAAACGGCGATATCTGACTTTAACGCAACTTGCAACACCATTTCAGTTCTTTGGTGCACTGTATCACAGCTTCTTAGAATTTCACTCAATTGTAACTATGCCATTTAATTTTACCAATCTTTCAGCCCACTTACTCCGTTGGCCCCGCCCACTGATTCCGTCAGGAAGTTCCGATTTGATATCTAATGACGTTTTTTTCGGAATATATGACCAGTTTAATGTAACAAAAAAGTAAAGTGGTTGGTTGGCGACCTAATAACCGTAGCTACGTTTTGAATGAACACAAATGCTTCACATAAATTGAGTCCAAAGTTGGAGTTCGTAGTGAACTTTAACTGAATGATTTCATTGATTGAATGATTATTTGATTATCGGCCGCGATTGGTCAATTTGAACATATTTAGTTAACCAGAGAAATATTATATATTATACTTAATAGTTAATTCTAATAGTCAGTGCGCCGCTAGGTTCTTTACAGACCCATTTATCCGGTTTTTATACCAAAATAGAAAAAATAGTCCTCATACATCTGTAGATTAATCAAACTGAAACATGGAGGGATTCTTGTTGGTCGAAAATTTGCCAATGCATTTCAGATATAAATGCTGTAAGGAAACAAACGAGTAAAAACAAAGCAAAAAGATCTCAGGTTGCAGTGGCAATAGAAAGCTAAAATATTGTGAGTATTCTAGTCTATTCTTGACAAGCCTTGATACTGAAGGATTTAATCGTTTCAACTTGGCCTCCCTACAAAGTTTTTCAGTAATAGAGAAATATCAGGAAGCCATGGTCAGGCGCTCCAACATATATGCTTTGTAACATCGCCAATTTGCCGTTAAAGGAAACCCGCTAAAAGTGAGTAAATAATTACAGTATGGTAGCGTATTACATGTGCTCGGAATAGTTAAAGATGGCGGGAAAAGGTTCAATGAAAGTCTAGCGTTAATATAACATCATACATAGGTTAATATATAATACATTTTGAATTATTCTTTCACCTTGATAATTGCATCATTTGACCGAAAATGACACTTTTTCAGCATGTTTATCTGATTTAATCTGAAACGATCATTTTACGACATTACTACAATATCAGTTAGAGAGTGACCACCGAAATATTTTCTTAGCCTAACGACAGATATTTCTACAACTGTCGGGCTTGAAAATGTGATTAATGCTGAATTTGCCGTAACAATCAAAGTTTATTTAAGTGTATAATTGAAATGCAATATGGTTTACCGTTTCAAGCCGCAAATGCATTCCAAAAGTTTCTGCTAAGAGCTCCAAAAATCATTATAAAAGTGCACGCAGAGAAAGCTGCTCTACAGACGATATGCCAGGCGGTGGTAGAGATTTTTTGATAAATGCATATACAATTGACCATTCGCTGACCCCGCCCACTTATCCCTTTAGCCACGCCCACTGATTCCGACAGGATGTGTGGCTATGATTTTAAACGGCGGTGTTTTGCAAAAATGTATGGCCAGTAGCATGTAAAAAAGAGTAGAATGGCTGGTTGGCTACCTAAACGTCGTAAATAAAGTTACGATATTTAAGTCGCCAGCGGCGGCCAATGTCGGTGATCAAATATCAATTCTATGCTGAGTGATTTGATTGGTCGATATATTGACAGCCGCGATTGGCCAATTTCAAGACAAGGTCGTATCAAAACGGACAGTCAATAAGTAATCCTTATGCCAATTTTGTGGAGGACTTATATTAAGGCTTTCAAAATGACGCATTTTGGTCAGCGTACCCAGATTTCGTAGGAACAAAATTAAGAGGTCTTACAATTTTCCAAAAAAGGTCCCTTAACTAATACGTCAGCACTGTGAAGTGTGTCCCTTTAACTGAACTTTCGAGGAAAATGAATTATTGAATTGTTACGGATTCGGTAGCTGTAGTTACGAGGTTTTAGAATTAAACTGACATATTAATCGTTATAAAAGAAAGTCCTATGAATTAATGTTCAATAGTTGAGGAACGTGTAAATCCTAAAAGACCCGACATTGTCTATAGTCTTTTGATAAATGAATCTGATTTTGTTGACTTACTTGAGCTCAGAAATAAAGTATTGAGTATTTAAAGCTCTACTGGACACAGTGCCTACCTACCAACGTGATAAGAAACCGAGCTAGAAACAAAACAGTTTCCACAAAAGCTACACTCAACATCGACATATGCAAAAAAAAAAAAGATAAGACATTTATGAAGAAAGAACGAGGAAAAATGAGACCATTTGAATGTTAGCACGGCTATAAAATGATACTTTCGGCGAACATTTGGTAGCGGGCACCAACACGATAGAAGAGTGGGTACACCACTGGTTTGTTTTTAGGTCAATGACATACTGTTGTTGTTTTTTCAGTAAACTTATTTCAAATTTCAGTATGAGAGTTGTGCAAAACCTTTCTGAGTTCAATGAACATTTCGATGATAATCTCTGTTACATTAACAACTGATATTGTGGAAGTGAAATCAGGACTACTCCGCGGCAAGTTTTTGAGCCAGGCTATCGTCTCAGACGAAATCAGATGCAGATTCTGGATAAATTTTGATATTTTCCGGCTTAAAGACGTATTTCTGACAGTAGTCGAATACCATTATTGATATCTGATACCACCCATTTATCTGTTTGTTCTAAATTTGATGAGACATATAACATCAAATTTGAGCTACCAACCTGACTTCGATATTTCTTTCTATATACCATCTTTTAACACTTACAACCAGACAACTATGACGTATAACCATTTGTGATAACGCTCCTTTGATCGAACTTGGTCCTGGTCAATCCTATCTTACATTGACACAGAATGGGTGGATAGACAAAATCTCTAAAAGAAATGTATTAAATGTAATAAAAAGACTCCGGTGGGGAATTCTCCATCATCATTATTATCATCAGTTTAAAGTACAAATTAAAGTGAGTGATTAATGGTTTATTTTGTCGATACCTATATGGATTATATTTATAGGTGCTTAGATATAAACCTAGATGACTCCTATTTTTTTTTTAATCCTTGATTTTCAGACTTTTGATGGGCCCTTTCGCTTGTCAGCTCCATTATGGCGAAAATATTTAGATTAATGGATTGTATTGTTTTTAAACTATCTACTATATTACAGTTATATCGTGGCTGGCAGCTTCGATACACTATTTATCAGTCGTCTTCAGTGAGAGACAAATGACGAATGTCGCCATATATTGTTGTTGTTATTGATGTTGTTGTTTTATAACATAGCATTTCAATTCGGGCAAAATGCCATTTCTTGATTGTTGAACAAAACACATATGCTTAATTACAATGCGTTTCGATTAGTTACCGGAACTAAATATGTGAAAATAATTCTTGATACAAAAGCATAACTAGCAAACGACGAAAATCCTCGAAGAAAGAATCGTTATCTTTTCGGGGGCTCATCGGGACATGATCGATATTGTGATAGAGGCAGTCCTAAAAATACTGAATTTTGTGTTGGGGCGATTTTTGTGAGATGTCGATCTTATCGGCATATGTCTACTTACCACTTTCCGATTCTGATACGAAACTCGTGTTAATTTTATGCACCAGTCGATGTTTCTTAGGAGAAACCTTTCTAGTATGTTTAATAACTTTTATAACTTAGAACTTAGAATTGATTGACGTAATCAATATAAAATCACTTTTTGACCATTCTTTTTGGCCTACTTCTAAATGTATTGAAATTGCGCTAATAATATTCATCCACTCTAAATTACTTGATCATGAATACTTCAGTAACTTGTATTAAAGTTGTACTTGTGTCTTTCCTTTTTTCAAAATAACAATTGCCCACATCATGTCGATTTTTAAAAGCTTAAATAATTGCAATACTTCAAAATAGAGTATTTTCATTGGCCCAAATCGTATCACGTGATCAAATCAATTGCACTTTATACCTCGATAAAAGGCAGAACTATTTTCGACAAAAATAGAAACAAACAATGTCAGGGATTTCCTATATTGGGAATTCACTTCCAAGAAATACCAAACTTGTTTTGTTACTATTTATAGTCATCACCTTTTGAATTTCGATTTCCTCGAATTCCTTTATACTTCCATGGATTTTCAATAAATAGAAAAACAAATAGTGTCCTTATAACAATTATAATGTTCGTTTTAAACATGAAGATTTCGAAAAACTCACATTTATTAGCCGTAAATCCGAGATGTCGAATCGGCTTGGCCACATCAGCATGCATCGTGTCCATGTGGTAGGTTTATATTTCTTGTCTATGACAAAGCATCTATTCATAATTCTGACTGTTATCGACCCAGATATCATAATTTACAGAGTTTAAAGTTAGTATTTCCTCATAATAATTCCAAATAAATCCAACGAAAGTTCGAATTTCCATTTCAAAAAACCCAAGCGACGAAATAAAATGTCCGCCATTACAACGACTCGAGCGATAAACTGTGTCAATGTATCCATACGCCTGTCAAAGAAAAGTAACTCCGCCCACAGTTCGTTTATTTTTTTTTTTCATTTTCATCTCTCTATCCGTTTCGGATTTGAAAAAAGACGTATTGCAATTATATGGGCCGAGTGTATTTTACACTCATCCCTATATTACAGCTCTGATACTTATACTTTATACTTTACATTAGGTTAATAAAGCATGGACATTACTCACATAATTTTAGGATAAGCTTGGATATTATTCACATAATTTTGGAGTCGCCATGTTTGATGCGCGTAACTGAAGTTACCCGCATCCAGTTATATTCCGTGATAATAGGAATTACACAGGTTTGAGTAGAAATTAATTTTCATGACTACGACAAAAATGCTTTAGAAGGGTAGATAATTGTGGGGTATCAAATTTAGTTTTTAACCACAGTTTGATGCCTATTCTAGTTCGCAAAATTGATATTAGATTATGTAAAATGTTTTATGAAATCTGATGCACGAAAGAAAGTGAAACTTGAGCTGTCAAAGAGACACATGCAGTTATAAATTTGATGTTTTTATCAGGAATTGAAATTGAAAATAATGCGCCAAAATATTACAGTAATCTAAGAAAATAGTGAGAGACGTCCAAGAGACGTACAGCTGCGGCAAACTGGGTAGAGGTTTTGTGTGTGTGTGTGTGTGGGGGGGTGTATGTGTGTTTAATTATCTATTATTACTGCACAATAAAATCGCCGAGAGTGGCCATAAATAACTGTAAAAAAATCTCCAACGGGAAACGTCAAGTGGTTTGTTATATCTTATAGAGCTTGCTGTCGTATGGGTGTCAGTCGGTAGCCATTAGGCTGAAGACCTGTAGATGGCGTTTTCATTTGCCATCTCCTTTCGACCTTGCAGTAACTAGCCTATTACAATAGCCAACGCTCGGAGATAAAAAGTTTAACCCATTCACACACAATGGCGCCTTTTCAACCCATTCCCACAAAATGACGAGTTTAGACACCCTAAAGCAAACATTTCTTGGACAACATTGTGGAAACTGAAAAAAATGCTTGTTACAAGAAATTTCTTCATTATCCACAATCTTTTCTGTCCCTAAACCTGAGGAACATACTGAAACCGAAATATTCCCGTTTTCGCATTTATGTGCAGTCTGCTCTTAGTCTACACTACCTTTTACACCAATACAAGCAGAGGTTTTTGGGTTTTTTTGTATAAAATCAATTTTCTAATCAAAAATGAACTATGCTTCGAGTGCTTTCAGTCCTTTGACTTAAATGAGTTGCTGAAAAGGATTTTATTCAGCATGACAAGCATTAATAGTTACTTTAAGAACTTCTACAGTGTCTCCTTTTTCAAATCAATTTCTATCACACATAAGAATTATTAAGGAGAAAATATTGAGTTCAATGAGTTCTATCCACCCATAATAGCTATTACATTAAGAGTTATGCTGAAGACAAAATTACAGCTTAATAAATATCTAAGTGAAGAAGAGTTCATATTCTTAAGCATTACGCTTCTCCGAAGTGAGGTCTATGAGCTAATTTCAGTCTTAGGGACAGACTCCCGGTTTATATATTTCATGTAGGAGAATCTCAGTGCATAATAATAATTCTGCACTTCAAAATGATGGCGTCGTTTCCCTTTGTTGAATCTTGATTTACAGAAAAAGACAGTATGTCATTGACCTGCTCTTAGTGAGGCATAAATGTTTTACAAACACCTTTTTTTTCGTGAGGACAGATCTTGTGAAAAAGACGATCAATGTATTCGATAAATCAAATATTGTTAAAAGAGACTGAAACAAGCACTGGTATTTAAAAATAGAGAAAAAAACGCTGTTGCAGAAAGGCACTTAAGAATTAGGAATTTCCGACCATGCCACAAAGAATGACTCTTGGTTGCAGCCTGACTCTGTGGGGACTGTCATTAGCACCAGTCCTCTGGCTAAACATATCATTCTTTATGAAGAATGGAAATTTAACTGTTGGCTATTCTTGTCCTCCAGGCCCACGTGTAGTTGTAATTTGTTTTTAAACTCTAAACTTTCTTTAAGTCGGCTGCTTTCGGAGACAAACCAGGGTATTGCTATGGCCAGGTCTTTGTCTGCGTCTGCGTCGTCGTCCGAAAATTTTGACTTTTTGTTATATATCTAGTATTAATGAACCCAATCACTCGAAACTCGGAATACACGTTTACTGCCAAAAGAGCAATCTTCAAAGTCTATGCTTTTCAACCGAAAAGAGTCCAATGTAGTAAATCGGAGAAAAAATATTAATCTAATCGATTCAAGAAAGCTGTGGTAATTGTTTTGTATTTAACAGCATTTAATGAGCCACATTGTTTCTTGCTAGGGTATTGCGCGATCCTCACCGGAAGCCAGGTCTGCCAACTAAAGTTGTCAAAACTCAAAGCTTGTCCTAATTCTCTACTTTTTTCAAGCGGTGAAAAATAAATCTCCTTAAATCAGGCGTTGAAATTACACTTCATTAACATATTGATCTCTAAGATATAAAATCAGCGTTCAATAATAATGCCAATTCTTAACCCTTTCCTGTTCAATGCATGGCTTTAACATCCCTGTAATTGTATAATTAGAAAAAACATTGTAGAAAAAGAGGAAATTACTTTAAACAAGCGATTTCTTCTTTTTCTACTATACTTTCTACGATAATGAATGATATTTTTCAAATCGAACCCACTTTGAATTTTCGTCTGAAAACTTTCGAATTTGGAAAGATCAGGAAGTTTGGAAAACAGGAATTGTTTAAGAATGAATGGCAGTTTTTAAGATTGACCGAGACGTAATTGACTATTCACAAAACGAGCCACAACGTATATACCCTGTGAAGTAATTCAGGCTCCATTCTAACCATGACACGACTAGCATTTTGTTTGATGTCAGCTAAGTTCCATTAACTACAGCGAAAATGTACACACGATTGTTTTACAAACATCCTATCCATAAACTCTGCTGATGGCTTATAAGTGATTTCGAGGGATCGGTTTCAATTTTAACTGTTTCAAGAAAGAAAAGTTGATTGATTTAATGGATCATACACCAGTTCACAGTATTTCGGTCATATCGCTGCGACCGGAGCACCTAACCTCGCATTCCTGTTGTTTCTCACACCAGTATTACCAATACATCCATTCCGAACCTTCTCAGCCCATACAGGCTTACGGTCATCCACCCATTGATGGGAGACAAATGTCAGAAAGGATATTCGCCGCGGTCGGGGGAAAACCCGCGCAACCACTGCGGTATGGCCGCGGCCCCTCAATGCATGAAATTACAAGGCTTCGCAACATTTTCGAGAACGTTATTACATGTACTGTGAAGAGCTGCCATTTTGCGTCTACGCGATAAAACAAGGTACATCACTAGAGTTTATCTGCAAAAGTCGACAAGTTTAGAGTATTTCTAAATACAAGGGCAAGTGTATCGTTCAGAAACATGTCTAGATGTAACATAATTGACCAATCGCTGGCACCGCCCACTTACTCCTTTGGTCACGCCCAAGGACTCCAACAGGAAGTCCCGCTTCCATTTAAACGATTTTAAACGGAAGTTTGGTAAAAAATATGGCCAACAACATTTAAAAAATTAGAATGGTTGGTTTGGCTTCTTATTCAAGCTGCAGTTACAACGCTTAAATCGCCAAACAAACAAATGGCGGCCAATTTCGTAGTTCCGGGCTGAATGAATGATTTAATTGGTCGATGTAATCCTTGATTGACAGCCGCTATTGGTCAATTCTCGAGAGGATGTTGATTGTCATTCTTTAAATATATTAGTATCGGAAGGTTTTCATACTCGACGATTAATAATATTGGTTCCAGGGAGACATATTTACGCTCATTACAAAGTTGCAAAAAAGGGAAAACTTAAAAGACTACTTCAGGTAAGGACCAGATTCAAGGGTTTTACCAACTCGATAGACGACCATTGATCGGACAATTATACAAAACGTCTAAATCTATAATAGATAATAAGTACATTTTATTGTTCAAAGTTCAAGTCGATTACAAACATATATAATAACTCAACATTTACAAAAACATATCTTAAATCAAAGGACTGCAAGTCCTGAGGGAGAGTAATCTCTTTAGAACTAAATATGATATCTTTATATGTCAATCTAATAAATCGATAAACACAATGGTCGAGGTCCCTTGCACGCGCTGGTCTAAGCAGCCATCAAGGTTCGAAACCACCAATATACCCTAATTGTTTTGTCTTTTCAACTTTTTTTCTTAATCGTTTAAGTTAGATGCATGATAAACAGTAAAACATACTATTAGATTGCTAAGGAAAATGTAGAAAAATGTACACATGTATAAATTTATTTGTTTTCTACCCACTAGAACAAGGTCACGAACCTAGCCATGCCAAAGCAATAAAGTGTATCTGAACGATGTCATGAAACAATGATGAACAGTAACTACGGTATCGTTCTCGAATACATTGACTTTAAATTAATTTCGGATGGTGACCCCTACCTAGCTGCGATAACTTCGCTCTTTATCTGATGTGTTTTTGCCACGGCTTACCTGGTACAGTCTTGTGCTTCAGAGAAAGACAATCGTCGATAAAAATGGGCTCTAAACAAAATAGACTACCTCATATCCGAATGATTTTCAGAGTTGACTGCCCTTGTCATATCTTAAAATAAAAGCCAAACGGATTGGGAGAAGCCCAGGATAGTATCGACAATAAGCCTAGACATGGAAAATTGAGTAATTCGATTGAAAAAAAAAAACAAACAAAAATTTTTCCTTGTGTTCGGAGAGAACCACTTGATTTCGGAGAAGAACCTTCCTTATGACTATCAACCATCCGGGTAGAGTTTCAAGAGAATCTGATATTAATCATAGACTTGACCGCTAAACTATGATTTATTTGAGTGAAATTCCTTATGACCCCATTTCCCGTGTTTTATAACGGATCCAATCCATTTTCTTAAAGAAGTTTCTTTATGCCCTTTAATCATCCTGTCAAATTTTCAATACATTAAAGACTTCATCGCTAAAACGAGGATGTTTTGAGTAATAGCCTGCAAGGCCCTTTTCCTGTACTTCGATGCAACAATTATTCCATGCATCTTTCACTTATTGATTGATTGGGGTTTAACCTCGCTTTTAACAGTATTTCAGTCATATCGCGGCGGCTGGAGCACCTAACAATGGATTCCTTGTATTTCTCCCACCAATATTACCATTTCATCCTTTCCTAGCCTCCAGCTGCTATCTCACATAGCTTTACGATTATCCACCCATTGGTGAGAGAAAAAATGAATCGAATCCTACAAAAACTAAGGACTTCATAGTGTAAACGAGTATATTTCAATTCTCTCTAAAAGCCCCTTTCCCCGTGAGACTTTATTACTCAAAGGAATCAATCCTTAGGATTGTTAACTTTGAAGATAATTTGATGAAAACTGTGGAGTTTTGTTGTTGTTGTTGTTGTTGTTGTTGTTAACAATGAATTTGTAATGAAATTTCCATAAGGTACCTTTTTCTATGATAATAACCTAATCAGACCCTTTTCCGAATGAACCAGCCTTATGATTGTTCAATCATTCTGTCTAAGTTTCAAGGGAATAATGGGACTTTATTGTGGTAACTGGAATATTTAAATATTTTTTTCATGATGCGCCTTTTTTTACATGATACCTGACGAATTGGGCCAAATTTCAACAAGAACCAGCCTTATGATGGTACAATCATTCTTTGAGAGTTTGAGTATAATGCGATGACATCTGGGGACATCACTATTTTAACTAGAATATTTAAATAAATATAGATATATGTATAAAAAAATTATATATAGAGAGAGAGAAAGAGCGAGAGAGATAGATATAGTTATACATAGTTTTATGAAAGAGCAAGTTCTATGGATCATTTCTTTGAAGTTTCATTGACACCCAATAGTTTGTTCGGGAGAAGAGTTTTCTTGTTATTTTAGACGTTCGGTTTGACGGACAGATTTACATAAGGACGGACGTAAGGACACTTGACTTTGACCCGTAGGGATAGCTAATCTTGGACATTTGAGGCAAAACAGGCTGATTATTTAAAACGTCCAACATTAGCAGCAACCCATCCTCCTTTTTTCCGCAATCAATATTCGGAGAGTTTGTCATTTTGATTTGTTTGGGCATTTGAACTTTTTATTTAATAAAATCCAGCGTAAATTTGTAGGTGCTCTCTTATCGTTCTTTATGTTGTTCAACTTTCAGTGCTCGTTCTATTTCAGATTCTTTAAAATTATTTCTCACTGCTCGTTATTTCTTCGAGTTTTGGGTTCGTTTGTGATTTTTTGCTTTTGAACATATCGTGGAAAATAATTAACATTCGCCCCTTCTAAGTAAACATTATAACGATCTTGGTTTTTATTAGTTCCAAAGTAGTCTTCGCTATGTTTTTGAAGTTTCGATACCAGGTTAGACATGGCGGATTTGACTTTGATAGCTTCTCCTTCTTTGAGTTCACATTTCTTATGGCTTTGCTTGAGCATGAGTTCTGAAATAAATACTTTTATCATTTCGCATAGCGTTAGATTCAGCGAATAAGTTCCGTAGTGTTCGCCGATATGGAAGTAGAAACGTCAGATAAGACCAAAAAATTTCTTGGTATATTTTCTTGTCATATACACAAGTTACTTCCATTTCAAACAAGATGTGTTTGTGAAACACCATGCCCCCGAAACAGGATTTTTTTAAAAAAGGGTAATTTTTATTGTTTTTTTTTATTTTGTTTTAGAGAAAAGGGTTAAATATTGACTTTGACCTTGATGAAATGACCTTCTCAAGTTGCGCCTTTTTGAGACCTATCTACATACCAAATATAAGCATTGTAACTTAATTAGGGATGAAGTTATAGGAAATGTTAAGTTGGCGATTAAGTTTTTGAGTAACGTTTAAGGGAAAAGGCTTAAAATTTTGACCTTTACTTTGAAGAAATGACCTTCCCCAGTTGCGCCTTGTTGAGACCTATCTTCATACCAAATATAAGCATTGTAACTTAATTAGGGATGAAGTTATAAGAAAATGTTTAGTTGGCAGGTTAAGTTTTTGAGTAAGGTTTTAGGGAAAAGGGTTGAATTTTTTACCTTGACCTTGATGAAATGACCTTTCCAAGTGGCGCCTTGTCGAGACCTATGTACCTTCCAAATATTACCATTGTAACTTGATTAGGGATGAAGTTATAGGAAAATGTTAAGTTGGCAGGTTAGGTTTTTGAGTAAAGTTTAAGGGAAAAGGGTTAAAATTTTGACCTTGACCATGAAGAATTGACCTTCCCCAGTTGCGCCTTTTTGAGATCTATCTACATACCAAATATTAGCATTGTAACTTAATCGGAGTTGAAGTTATAGGAAAATTGGCAGGTTAACTTTTGCAGACAGACAGACGGACAAACAGACGGACAGACAGACAGACGGACAACGGTAAAACAATATGCCCCCGATCTATCGATGCGGGGGCATAAAAATACAAGGCATTCTATACTGCTTTAAACATTTGCTGCACAATTCTATTTTGGTCCTTATGATTGTATACTCCAGAAAACATTGTGGATAAAAAGAAAAAAATACTCCAGCTTCGGTACTTTTACAGAATGCACTCACTTTTGATTGTCGTCTGCTACTTCTTTCAAATTGGACAAGGCTCAAGCCTTGGAAGGGTTAAGTTACAATGAGAAAGACCATTTATAAATCAAAAAGCATATTTTTTGGAGTAAAAGAATTGAAAATGTCAGAAATCACACGCTTCTCTTAATAATAAACGTGGAGAATATTACTCGACATAGATATTGTAGCAGACAAGCAAGATGCAGACATGTATAGGGACTCCTCTCTTATTTCTGTTTGCAAACCCTGAAATGAAGAACAATGATATCAGGATATTTCTTGCTGTTTTGATAATTAACAACAAAACAAATTTATGTATAGCTCATGTCTGACCGAAAGACGTTAAAGTAAGGGTTTGATATAAATATCCTATGTAAAATATTGAGGTAGTTCTAAAGAAGTATTTTTACTTTAAAGGTCGTTTTCGATATTCGTTCGCATTACAATTATTCTAATAATATATTAGCTTTGACAATAGAGCTCTTCTTTCTCGAACAGTATGCAAAATAAAAAAATCAACATACAATTTTGTTTGTTTTAATGATTTTAAAGAACACCACCGACATTCGTTTCGCATTTGACTGTCATATGTCGCTCAACAATTGATATATTTTCTATAGCACGTGTCTGACTGAGAGACGATAAAGTAAGGGTTTGATATAAATATCCTTTGTAAAATATCGAGATAGTGCTAAAGAAGTAATTTTACTTTAAAGGTCGTTTTCGATATTCGTTCGCATTACAATTATTCTAATTATATATTAGCTTTAACAATAGAGCTCGTCTTTCTCGAACAGTATGCAAAATAAAAAATCAACGGACAATTTTGTTGGTTTCAGTGATTTTCAAGAATACGAATAACATTCGTTTCGCAACTGACTGTCATATGTCGCTCAACACTTTATACATAATCATTAAAGCTTGATAAGCACCTCAGATATAAGTTTATGGTAGTGCTGGTATAAGAAACACAAGGAACCTTGTTATCATAGTTTGACTGCACAATGTCGAAAGTAGGATTAGACCCTAAACAGCCAATTTCGTCGTTTAGAATAGACTTACCGTCAAGAGCAGTTCTGTCCACCTCCGTTAGCATAACAACAACGTTATCTCCACACATGTCTTGGGCTTTCGGGGACAACAAATTCTTTGGTACTGTCTCATTTGTACTTTTGTAAGTCTTTTCACTCTGGTCAATATTAATAACTCCATTGTCCTAAAATTAAGACAATTTATACGTATTACAAAGTCCACGTGTACCGTTCATAAAAGTCTATAACAATTAACATGCTGATAAAATAGTGTGCTGAGATGTTCCAACTTGTTTCTCAATCGATATTTGTATGAATTAGTTTCAACAAAATCAAAAATACATGCGGATGCATTCAATATTTTCACAGTAAAGTTTACTTACTATTTCGACTTTATGAAGTTTTTTAAACTTTATTTCTTAATGTCCGTCCTTAGATTAAAAAGGGTGCGTAATTCGGTCAATAAGCTATTATAAAGATTCGAGAAAGACACTTTGCCTTAAATTAAAAAAAAAGAAGTCAAAATGTTTAAAATCTTATTTCATGAGAGTATGTGAAAAACCACAAGGAAAATATTTATAAGTGTAAATTCAATTTAAAACTTCACCTCGACATTCAAGTAAGTTTCTTTAATTTCTTCGATGCTTTTTGTTTTGTCGAAAGTTATTGCGTAACAAGCTTTGGTATTGTCAGCTTCTTCGCCGTTCTCCTTTATGACAAGTATTCTCTGTAATTGTTCACAACAATTTATAGTTTCATCGCAACAAAAAAAAAAAAAAAAAAAAAAAAAACACGACATGGTGCTGAATACAGGGAACCAAATGATCACGTACATAATTGGGGGTAAAAGGACCAGTGCCAAAAAGTCCTTTTTACACAAAGACGGGGTGTAGAAAGGGTACTAGAAACTCAGAAGTTATATGAAGATTTCAAGACAATTTGTTCAAACATCTCTTCTGTCACTGTCTGTCTTAAGTGGAAAATTCCCAAATACCTTAACTACAAAAAGTTTAAATCATAATTGGAAACTGAAAATATCTTTTAATAGACACAATGTATATTCTTCGTCATAATCTTGCAAAAATATATTTGTTCTAATCACCAGATTAAAAAATGGTAATACATGAAGGACTAGACCGGAAATTTATTAATTCTATCGACTCAATATTTAAAACCTCGATGATAAATTCTACTTTTAACTAGTATGCCCTTCTACACTAGATTAATTGATCTTTATTTAACAAAAGACTGACTGAAATCTCACTAGACGTAATGTTTGTTCATAAGAAATATGCCTTGTAAACCAAATCTTAAATATTTGTCTCATAAAATATCTTACGACTGGCTCCTAAGACGAATTGAAAAAAAAAAACAAAAAAACTTGAAAACATTCAAAACTTTATAAAACACCTATCAATTACGTAGGTTGCAATATAATTGTTTTTGAAGATATATGCTTTCGACGTTACTTTTGATATTACTAACGACAACGACGCAGACGATGAAAGCTAGATCAAAACCGTGTGATTCTCCGAAAAACAACCCAGATATTAACAGAAAACACATGTTGTCTAAAATGATTTTGCAAGTATAAACGTCCCATATGCCTACTAAAGATCATAGCAATTGAAAAAAAGATGATTAATAGGGCGAAAGCGCGGCCTGAAGATGGTCTACAAAATACTCAGACCATGAGACTTTTCGGTGGCCGTTCATTTTTCGCCAACTAGTCAATTTTAGACTTGTTCTCAGCATCTACTCCCTTAAAAGCAAAACAAAAGGCCAATGAGAGCCTAAAACGCTCTACTGGACATCAAATTTAATCTAATATTGATGGAACTTAATTGCTTAAAGAGGACTGCATAAGATGAAAATAAAAAATTGGACTATATCTCCGTATTATTTTAAGCAACAATCTTTAAGGTACATTTTCCTGATTGTGTTTTCTGACATATCCACTCAAAAGTAACCATCCGTATGTCTCTTCTCTGTAAAAAGTTCCATGAGGATGAGATAATAATTGTGGACCTTATAACATGAACGAAAATAATTTGAGTGTAAAAACAGAAGACCCTTTCTCGTATTTTCCGACGTATCCACTCCATATCCGAAATGAATCTTCCGTATGACCCTACAAATGACATAACGCTGGTCACGCCCACTTACTCCTTTGGCCACGCCAGTTGACTCCAACAGTAAGTTCCGCTTTGATTTTGAAATTTGTGTTTTTCCCCAAAATCTAGGGTCAGTAGAATGTAACAAAAGGGTAGAATCGTTGCT
This sequence comes from Fragum fragum, assembly GCA_946902895.1. Taxonomy (NCBI): domain Eukaryota; kingdom Metazoa; phylum Mollusca; class Bivalvia; order Cardiida; family Cardiidae; genus Fragum; species Fragum fragum. Next base: position 26,110,722 of record OX336377.1, on the reverse strand, counting down.
GGTTGGCGACTTAAACGTCGTAACTACAGCATAAACAAGCTGTAGTTACGACGTTTAAGTCGCCAAACAACAAAAATGTTTCACACCAACGACGGCCTATGTCGGAGTTTAAATCTCAGTTTCGGGCTGAATTAATGATTTGATTGGTCCATCTATTTACTTTGATTGACAGTCGCGATTGTTCAATTATCATGAGGGTGTATCAAGAGAATCAGAAAATAGATATGGAATTGATCGCTTAAGTGAGAATAATTTGAGTGAAAATCGATAGGACACCTTTTTCTATGTTTTAGGTAGGATCTACTCAGTTTCCGAAAAGAACTTTTTTGTGACCCTACAAGCAGTCTGTGGAATTTGCAAGAGAATAATTTTGGACTTGTGATTGTTAAATAAAGAATTTTTCGAGAGAAACTGATATTTATTGTGGACTTTCTCGCGTAAACAAGAATGTTTTAAGTGAAAATTTGTAAGGCCCCTTTTCACAACGATATTTGGTGGACCATCCTTAGGACTATAAAACATTATGTTTAAATTGAAAACAATCCGGTGGAAACTGTGAAGTTTTCCCGTGTTACTTGTTGGATCAGGCCGCATTTCAAAAAGAACCATCCTTATGTGGGTGAAATCATTCTTTTAAAGTTAGAAATGAATCCATGAAAACTGTAGTTTTAATTTTGTAAACAAGGATCTTGTAATTAAATTGTCACAAGGCTCGTTTTTCCGTAAACTAAGCAGATAAGACCCAATTTAGAAAGGAATGATCATTATGACGCTGTAATCATTTTGTAAAAGTTCGAAGAGAATCCGATAAAATGAAGACTTTCACGAGAAATTTGTACTACAGTCTCTTTTCCTGTGATACAGTCAAGACCCAATTTACTAAAGGAACAATCCTAAAGATGGAACAATTATTCTGAAAAAAAAGAAAGAAAACTGGTGACTTTATTGTGTTAACGAGGATTTAAGATGATTTTTTACAATGCCCCTTTTCACCAGGCACTTGACGGAAGAAACTAAAGTGTGAAAGGATTATCTGTGGAAGTTGGAAAACAATCATATACAAACTGTTGATGGAATTGTGTTAACAATTTTTTTCAAATGTTCATATAATTAATCCGTGGAAAAAATCTGCTGAATTTATTGCGTTAAAAAGATTCATAGAATATCATTTTTATTATGTCCCCTTTTTTCCGTGAAACATGACGAAACCAACCAGTATAAAAGTAATGATCTAATGACTGAACAAACTTCTGTTGCATTTTGAAGAGAATCCTATTAAATACGTTGGTATTGTATTAGAAAGGGTGTTATTTTTTAATTCATAAGGCCCCTTTTCCAATGAATCTTTAAGGTTCAGGCCCATTTTAGGAAGGACCAACCCATATGATGGTACAGTCTGATGAAAATTGGAGGAAATCTTTGGACCTATTGCGTTAAAGAAAATTTTTCATAATGCACCTTTTTCCGTGATACATGACGGATAAGACCCAATTAAGAAAAGAACAATCCATATGGTACAATCACTGTGTGAAAGTTTGAAGACAATCCGATGAAATCTGTGAACTTTAGTGCATTAACGTAAATCCGTTCATGCATTTTTCATAAGGCCCCTTTTCACATTGAACTAAACGGATCAGACCCAATTTTAAATGGTACCCATCCTTATGAAATTATAATCCTTTTGTGAAAATTTGAAGTGAATCCGATGATATCTATGGAATTTATTGTTTAAACAAGTTTTTTTTTAAATACAAAATAATTCATAAGACCCCTTTATCCGAGTAACTTGACGGATCGGTCTCAATTTCTAATGGAACCCATTTTATTACCGTACAATAATTATGTGAAATTTTGAAGAGAATCCGATGAAATCTGTGGACTTTATTGCGTTAAGGAGGATTTTTAACTAAATTTTCATAACGGTCCCTTTCCCGTGCATGCTACTTAAGGATCAGACCCAATTAAAAAGAACCGTCATTATGATTGTACAATCATTCTGTGCTGTGAAAGTGTGAAGAGAAACAAATGAAAAATGAATACTTTGGACCTCATTGCATTATAGAGGATCTTAATGAATCTTCTTGAGGCCCCTTTCCCGTGTTACTTGACGGATCGTTTCTTAATTCTAAAGGAACCATCATTATGGTGGTACAATTATTATGTGAAAGTTTGAAGAGAATTCGATAAAATTTGTGGACTTTGTTGCTTCTACGATGAGTTTTTAACTAAAATTTCCTTAGACCCATTTTCCCTTGTTTCTCGACGACATTTAACTCGGATGATATCACGACGTGATGCCGTTAAATTATAACGTTGTGTATCGGTAATTAAATGGTTTAATAGTTTTAAAAAAAATCAAATATCTTATTTTTTTAAAAACGCAAGACCCCTGATTCGATGACCACCTTTCTTCTTTGCATATTAGTCTCAATTTCGAAAGGAACGATCTTTTTGATGATACAATCATTCTGTGAAAGTTTGTAGAAAAACCGATGAACACTGTGGAGTCTAGAGTGCTAACAAGGAAAAGTTAATGGACGGACTCCGGACGGGAAACACATCATCGCTATTGCACTTTTTGTCTTCGGCCAGTAGAGCTAAAAGGAACGATAAATCAAGTTCAAAAACACTCATCTTACCATAATAGACAAGCAAATACACTCGTTTTCCTATAATTACTATACGGAAAGTTTTCAGTCAAAATAGTGTCACCATGGATTACACGTGACTCTCAGATTGTCGAACGCCAGACTGAATACATAACTCCTTTTCAGGAAGATTGAAGGATTTTCAAGAAATTCCTAAACATCTTTCTAAAAATTTAAATACACGAATGAGATTTTAATGTCTTTCTTGACCGATAAAAAGAACATGAAATTAGCATTATTGTAACTAATGTCGGCTAATCATGGTTATATCCCGGAATTTCTGTTTTTTAACTACTGTCTTTGGTATAAAAAAGAGATTATTTTTGATTGATACAGATTGGATTGTGAGGCACAAACCTTTACATGTGGCATCTGCACTTGTACGAAGCAATGGCCACAGAAATAAACAGAATTAAATCAACCTGCTTTGAAAATAGATTCAGTAATATTCTTTTCTCTTATCAATAGTTGTATCTGAGCGTGTCAAACTCCTAATCTCCAAACATTGGATGTCATGAGTTCGATCCCCGGCGGCGGCACATATTCTTTCCGACATTTGTCTCTCATCAATGGGTGGATAATCGTAAACCTAATTGGTATAGCAGCTGGAGGCTAAGAAAGGATGTAGTGGTAGCACTGGTTTGAGAAATACCAGGAATCCATTGTTAGGTACTCCAGCCTCCGCAATATGACTGAAATACTGTTAGCAGCGTTAAACCCAATTCAATCAATCAATAAGACGCACGTATCAAAACCATAATATGCGTACGTATGAGGGACGGTCAAAGAAATATCCGGATTTCTGACTCGTTCTAGAAAACCATTCAACATTTCAAAAGAAACCTTTTTCTTCACCTACGTCTACGCACTTTGCTATGTTTGTGGGGGCTTTTGTATTCCCGCTGTGAACCATGACGTATACCTATGTTTTAGGCACTGTGTAAAAGAGATATCAAAGCCTACCTGGTCTTATGTTTTTTCTAGCAAGCATTTTTTTCAGTTCTGGAAACAAATAAAAGTCTGGGCTATAAGGAGGGTGAGACAACAATTGCAAATTTTAAGAGTTGGTAACCGCCACTATAGCGTAGGGGCGCTATCGTGAAGAAGGAGGATATTGTTTGTGCTAACCTGGGACTCATTTGCTTTTCTCTGGGATTTTTCAGAATTACTTCAGAATAGTACTTGGCAGTGGCAGTTTGGCCTTTTGGCATGAAATGAGTAAGTATTATTCCTCGTCAATTCCAAAAAGTAACAAGCATGACTTTACCAACCGAAGAAGACAGCCTTAACCTTTTTAGGAGATGGGGAACCAGCTCGTTTCCGCCACTTTGACTGACCATTTTTCTCAGGCTCGGAATAAATGAATCCACATCTCATCTCCAGTGATAATGCGGTTCAAAAACGTATCTCCTTTACGATTTAAACGACTTAAATGTGTGTATAGCTGCGCGTGGACAGAGAAGAGTATGGAAAGTCCGGATATTTTCTGACCGTCCCTCGTATACTATCTATAAAGTCTTGCTTGGTATTATTTCGTAATGTTGACCGTTATTAAGAAATCTGTTTAAAGAGAACAAAGATTTTTTCATTTTCGTTATTTAAGATGGCGTTTATATATTGTCTCTTTTCGCCGCCTATAATACTTGACAATATACAACCCGCTATCAAAGAAAACTTTTCTAAATAACAAAAGATATTGATTTTTTCACTATATACATTATTCTGGTGAATGAAAACGTATATCCTAGAAATTGAGGTACAACAAGATTTTGAAATAAACCCAGGTGACAATTTTATGTCGATGATTTCCTTTAAATCTGTCACCTCGAGTTGAAAAATTGTGTCCTTTTTAATTGGGAAGGGCAAAAAGAGAGATTGTGTAAAAATTGATTAAGATTCAGGGCCTACAAAGTGAATCTGGTGCTTTTCTCATGAACTCACGAAGCATTGGTACAAGAATATGTCAACGCCATACGATATTGATGTAACTAGATATCCTCCTCGTCTTCGCTTTACATTTTCATATAGATTTATCAAATCGATGTATACAAACCCCTTCGAGCAATAATCAGACTATTTTCACATAATAAAATAGTAAGTAACGTCATTAAGAAAGGTTTTCCTGGTTAATGGATCATGTGAAAAGATTCGTGGAATGTCGTAGGAAAAGTACCCTGTAATAGTCGACAATCATTCTAGCTTCGGACGTTTTGATGTCCTCTTCTCTGTCGTCCACTGATATAGTTTCATGTACCGTTTCACCAGTCTCTTCAATGTGGTAGTTCACTTCCTTATTCTTAAAAAAAGCAAATGAACTGATATTAATACGCGAGAGATGAACAGACTATATCTTACAACAAAAAAAATCCTTAAAAAAAGATACGAACATCTTAGAAGAAGGCATAGTTGATGTCATCAAACATCGATGTAGAACCAAAAACGCTTTAAAACAAAGGATGTACAGTTAAGCCCCGGCTCCTAGTCATTACTCAAAAAATAAAAGAGAGCGCTTTGGAATTCTAATTTTGTCTACAATAGCCCTTTCATTTTGCTTTGACAATCCCTGGAATCGAATTTTTCATTGAGAATAAAGAGTAATTTTTCTAATTGGGGCTGGGTTTTTTTTAACGCAGTAAATTATACTATAAACGGTTTCTTTAACACAGAACTAGATTTTTTTTACAAAAAAATGAATGGAATTGTGTGTTTATTTTCTTCTGGGAAAGAAATATATAACCCAAACAGAGAAAAAAGAGATGAGACAGGTTTTAAATAAGAATTAAGCTGATTGAGTTTGCTTATTCTCTTAGAGTTGTAGCTCGTTTGTACGGAACATTTTCAAACTTAGCTTTTTCACACTTATAACTAAACGTTCATAACTCACGATATCAAATGTACACACCCACAAAAGGTTGAAGTTATCATAGCTATTTGTAGGGCTTTACATAAACAAATCAATATGGACTTAGAACAAATTTTTGGACAGATGTTTTGTTTTTTGTTTGAATGAGGTTTTACGCCGCTTTCAACAATCTTTCAGTTAAATCGCGGAGGCTGGAGCACCTAACAATGGCTTCCTGGTATTTCTCACACCAGTACTACCAATACATCCCTTCCTAGCCTCCGCCTCCAGCTGCTATCCCACATAGGTCTACGATCATCGACCCATTGGTGAAAGACAAATAGTCGGAAAGGATGAGTGCCGCCGTCGGGGATCGAACCCGGGACCTCTAGATTGACAGTCCGATGCGCTACCAACTGTACGGGATATTTGGAAGAAACTAAATATTTATCAGAAGTATCCTTTTAAACAGACAGTGAGGTCCAAGGTTCGATCCCCGGTCGCGGTGAATATTCTTTGTGGCATTTGGGTGGATATTAGGAAAAATAAGAGGGATGATCAGTGAGCAGCTGGAGGCTAGGAAAGGATGCAATGGTAGTACTGATGTGAGAAATTCCAGGAATCCACGTTTAGGCGCCCTAGCCGCCGCGATATGACTGAAATATTGTTTAAAATGACCTTACACTCTATTGACTAACTTCTTTTTCAAAGGTTGCTATTTAAGTGGGCTAGGCCAGCGATTGGACAATTGTGGTCGACGCAAGACGTTTAACGATCGTATTACAATCACATTTGCTTACTTTACGAGAGTCTCTGGTACTTTTATGCACAAGATATTAAAATCTATTCGCAAAATATCTGTCCGAGGAATTCAGCGAGTTTCAAGATTTTAGTTTGTGTATTAACCCAATATAGCGTGACTAAAATCGAATATATTTTACAGTGCATGTAATTGTAAACCCCCATTTTTCAATTCATTCTTCATTTTATGGAGTAAAAATGATTATCTTATATTCATATATTAACCGTAATTGTTGGTTGGGTTGTTGTTTATTCAAAATTGTTTAATTTACTTACCACTACGTCTGGTACAGTTTTCTCAGAATGTCCCGCGGAAAGTTCCTAAAATAAGTTTACTGATTTAGTGAGAAGATCTTATTGCTGACGTGTTTTAAATCTTAAACATGCTCGCACTGTAAAAATGGCAACCTTTTATACGAAAGAGAATGATTTCAAAGAATAATTAAAATCAAATGAAATACTGTCTTAAAGATCAGCCGTTTTTAATATTTCTATCCATTTAATGAAAACAATATAATCGAAAAGCATTTTTGATAAAAGTAATACAAGTTTGAAACCCATTTTACTGCAGTGTACTTCGTTCTAAATAAATACGAAAATAACTATACATTCAATGTACTAGATCTTCAACCTTAATCCTGTCTAAAATATAAGTAAACTTTTAGCATATTGAGCGTATCAGTGTTACAATTCAATAAAAGTGATAATTTTGAAAAAAAATGTTACATTTAAGCAGAACATGCTTACATGAAGTTTTCCGTAAGAAAGGGTTTGTAGAACCAAGGTAGCAGTCAGGAGAGCTAGAATGACGCTTAAACCAGACAATATCCACCTTCCCTTTGAAGAATCTTGGTTTGGTACCTGTTGAAAGAGAAGAATTCCAAGTCTGTTTGTGGCTCCAAATTATTTGTTTGTTCAAATTTTCATTGTTTGTTGTGGTTTAGGAAGAGTTTGAAAATTAACAACTTGAGTGATATTCTTTTTCTGGTAATTTTGGATAGAAACACATCACATGATGTGTGACTTTTTTTGATTAGCCAATGTTAATAAAGACGAAAGGACGGAGAAAGGCATATAACTTGTATTCGACGAGGCTGGAAAATCGACACAGTCATACACCGATCGACTTAGTCTTTCGAAATATTCAACCGTCACACATATGAATTTTACCCTTGAAATCCAGTCTATGAAAACAAAAAAGAACGTTTCTATGACAAAACATTTCGGTACTGAAGCAGTACCTTACGCACTGTATAGATTTACAGATAGAGTTTTTGTGATTTTAGACCTACAGATAGAGTTTTTGTGATTTTGGACCTACAGATAGAGTTTCTGTGATTTTGGACCAGTCTAAAATTTAGTCATGTCGTAATGAGTTTAATAATGTAAACCTCGTATACCTGATTTTTATTTTAAATGTTTTTCAGGTAGTTTTGATTACAACAAAATATTAACGAAAAGAGTCGTGTTTTTAGCTATTTTGTCAAGTCATGGGTAGATAATACGAGAACCGCTTTAGGTATCTAAATAATGACTGTCTCATACGCATCATTGAGATTCGTTGTGGAAAGTTTCTTTTCATTCCGATTGCAGCTGTTGGAGGACACACACACACAAAATACTTTTTAAGCTTTTTAGCTACGTCATTGGCTGATTATTTCAAAACCACGCGACGGATCCAAATAAAATTAATCTCATACACAACAATACATAATTACGATTCAGTGTGGAAAGTTTTAGTTATTAATAATTAACCCTTTGATTTTTTTGCAAAATTTTAGACCTGTCCCAATTAAAAAATTGCAGATGACAATTTTAAGTCGATTTTATTTGAAATATGATCTTCTAGTAGGGTGGAAATATTATGGAAAAAGAAGAAATTCCCTGTTATTTACTTTCTCAAGTTTTAAAAAAAACAGAGGGCGTGAAAACTTTGGATTATACAGGAAAGCGTATAAATGAAAGTTATTTAAGAATAACGTTTTTAATGCTTTCCGGTAGATTATCGATATTCCTGACATATCATAACTCGACAAAATCACCAAAAACAGTGAAATTATCAAATTGATAAGCTCACTGTTTTTATAGACGTCACCAGTTAAGCATGTTATTCGTATGCTAAATCACTTTCTTGGGAAAATTATCATATTTGTTATTTGTTTTTTCGTGATCGACAAAAGCACTCATGAAAATAAAGCTTTTGTTGTTCACTCAGTGAAGATAAATCGATCTTACTCTGAAACAATTATCATCTATTTATTAAGTTTATAGCTGTGGAGTTAATATGAGATATATTCCATTTATCTCAAAGCTTCTTGTTTTTTATGATATGAATTCAACTAAGCAAGTACACATAATTGCAGCAAAATTCCTTCTACCAAAAGAAAAAAAATCACTAATTTTAAACTATTTGCTCACTCATTTGCATTTTTAAGCCGCTATATTGGATCAAAAGTAAAATGGTCCGATACAAAAAACTAGACACCAAGGAGATGCATTATGGCTACTGGCAATTCATTCCAATTGAGACTGAAGAAGGATTTTCGCGAAAGAAAGCCAATGCTATTTTCAAGTTATTTTGCTAAGCCAAAGGGGCAGAGATTTTCAAAATGACTTGAGGAATCAAAATAATATTTGACTTATGTACAACTTGACATCATAGATATAAATTGTGGCATGAATCAGTTAACTACAGTTAAAATTGTAATTGGAGCTCGCACACAAAATCTTGTAATCTGACATGCGGGCGAACAGACAAAAGGATGGACTATCATAACATAGTACGACTCTTCGATTTTATGAAAAATGAAAATAAAATAACATCAGAAATTGTGAGTTCATTTTATCAGTCATAAAGAAAATCACTGCTATTTTCAAGTTATTTTGCTAAGCCTAAGGGGCAGAGATTTTCGAAATGACTTGAGGAATCAAAATAATATATTGATGAAATAATGTATAAATGAAATAAAAATGCAAATAAAAGTGAATTAAATGGAAACGTAAAAATGGAAGACCTACCTTAGGTGTTTGAATGATGGTTGCTGGTAGTTTATCTTCCATTGTTAGTGTTGGTTTCATCGTTTTACTTGTCAAAAAAGAAGCTTCAAGCTGAATATAGAGCCCAGGAATATTACAAAACAATGCCGCGGATCTCTTTTAAGGGTAAAAGTCACGTTTTAATGAAACACGTGCTGAACGTTTCGAAATTTACCTTCAATTAGACCCGGAAGAATTAGTGAGATCAGATTTATATATTTTGTAAAATATGTCGGAGAGCAAAGTCAGTTTGCCTGTAATGATTTATACTCTTTACCAGTCAATAAGATTTTTTCTTGTTTACATAGAAGAAACCGGAGTTTAGCACATGTGAAATATAACAGAAATGCTATAAAATTGATTTAAAGTTCTATACAAGATGAAAACTTTCCCTATTTGAAATATCCTTTTGAATTTTGACGGCTTCTCAAATCTTTCTTTCCAAATCTATTAAAGGACAGTTTGCTATAAGGATGCTTTGATACTCAACCAAATGAGTTACACATGAAATAAAAGAAGATTAAGAACTCTTTCAAAGGTATTCAGTATTGGCACAATTAGGCTCAATGGGGATGCTGAGTGTATGTAATTCATCCAAAGGGCTTCAAAACAACTCTTAAGGAAACAATCGCTTGACAAAAATTTCAGAAAGCGGAATTTAGAAAGGAACGTACTGATTTGAATAAATTTATTTTTTATCGGTTCGAAATTAAAGCTTTTTTGAAACTACGAATCGTCTCGGTGAGCTAACGAGAACCAACAACACAGGAATCAGTTAACAAGAAAAAGCTTTTTATGGGCATTAACGTGCTATTACAGTTATTGCTTTATTTGGTTACATTAGCCATGGTTGTTGCTGGTCTGTTCTGATAGTTCGAACAGAAATCCGAAAGATATTAAGTGATGATTGTTGAAACACACGATGAAAGGTACTGCATGCACATTAAGTTGTCTCATGTATCGAAAAGTGTATCAGGACGTCAGTAAAAGCATATCCGATAGACAATCAGGTACATTAGGTTGTGGGAAGGGCATTCCAACTCCTAGAGCATCAATATAAATTGAGTATTCCACCTTGATCTTGATTTTTATATATATACCTATAAATATTTCTGGAATTATGTATAGATTTGACAAGACATAACCGGACACGACAGGGGAAAAATCCGTATATGACACTGTCAAATACGGTTCCATGTAAGGCAGTCTAAGATGACGTCATTCTTATTCTGTAGATGATGTCATAATTCGAACAGACGTGATCATGGTAAAGGAGAAGGGAAATACCTGTAGAAATACATTTTTTAAAAATATATCATCAAATTTATTTGATTAAGAAATGGGTATATAACAAGAGCCGTCAGAGACGGATTATGCTCCCCGAATGTAGCCCTGTCACAAAAAAATAAAGTGTACAGGAAAAGGGGTTCGGACATAACGAAAGACGCTGATAAGGGTATGTGCTTGCTGTATTCCAGACATGCAAGCTTTTAATGTACGTCTTTGAGCTGTTACCTTTACCTATGAGCTATCTGAAAATTTGCTTCAAATGGCACATTTACTAACTTTAATAGAGATCAATTGTGCAAAGTTATTTCGAAATCAATCCACAATATTAGGATCCATGCTCTAGACATGCTTAATCTTAATGTTTGACCTTAAGCTGTGATCTTGACCTTTGAGCTATATGATTTTTTTTCAAATTGCATATCTACTCATGACTGAGAACAATTGTGACAAGTCTTATTGGAATCCATCAGTGATTGAAGGAGCTATGCTCTAGACATGCTTAATTTTAATATTCCGCCTTGAGCTGTAACCTGTACCTTGGAAGTATACGAATATTTTTTTCAAATAGCACATCTACTCATGACAGACAACATTTGGTAAAGTTGTTTCACTCAATAATTGAAGGATCTATGTTCTGAAAATTTTCACGTTCAACCTAGAGATGTGACCTTGACCTTACAGTTATCTGAGGATTTGTTTCAAATTGCACATCATTGATAGAGAACACTTGTGGAAAGTTATTCTGAATTCAATCCATACTTTTACAAGCTATGCTCTAGACATGGCTATTTTCAACATTTGACATTGACCTGTGATCTTGGGGCTATCCGATTTTTTCAAAATGGCACATCTACTCATGACCGAAAAACTTGTGCCAAATTATATTGAAATCCTTCTAAAACTGAAGGAGCTATGCTCTGGACATACTTAAATTTAACTTTCGACCTTGGGATACGATCTTGAACTGGAGCTATCTTAAGATTTGTTTCATATGGTAGATTTACTCATGCTTGAGAATAATTGGGTAAGGTTATTTTGAAATCTATCCATAATTGAAGTAGCTTTACTTTGGAAATGCTTCTTTCCTATGTTTAAACTTGAGCTGTAGCCTTGACCTTGGAGCTATCTGATTAGCGAATAGATGATTTTGAAATCCATCCACAATTGAAGGAGCTGTGCTGTAAAAAAGGTAAATTTTGACCTGTGACCTTGAACTATGACCTTGACGTTTGAGCTTTCTGATTTTCTTCTTCTTGTGGTACATTTATTCATTACAAAGAACAATTGTTCCAAGTTATTATGAAATCCATTTATTTTTGCAGGAGCTATGCTATGAACAAGGTCAACTTTGACCTGGAACCTTGACCTGTGACCTGGATCATGGAGCTATGCAAAAACCGGGAAAATACCTCGGCGCAATGTCATAAGAAGCATCACATGGGAAGTTTCATCCAATCTGGCCCAAGGGTCGTGGAGATATCGGGGCGGACGGACGGAAAACGGAAGGACGGACTGAAAGACGAAGCGGCGACTATATGCCCCTCCTTCGGGGAGGGGGAGCATAATATATGGAATATTTTGAAACGATAGAGATGCAACATCTTATATTTGATGTTGTATCTCTATCGTAACACGAAATTCCATATATATTGGAATAGATAGAGGGAATACCTCAATCGGTTGTTCACAATTAGTCTCCAATTAATCTATTTTCGATGTATACTGTACATGTATTGTAATTTCCTTTTATTCCGATTGCAACGCGGGTTTTGATTAACATTTTTCTATCTCGATCACTTAGAGTTGATTGAGAGTGTCGTAAATTCTCTATAACGCCAGCCCTCCATTTCTAAAGCAGTTTCAACGAGTTGTCATATGATGCCGAATCTATTAAACGAGTTACATAAATATAATGCATCTTCTCGTTTGATTTAAATGACAAGGTAATTTTTCGGTATCCGACTGACACGGACATTCCACGCGAAATGACCGGTATTTTAGCAAGAAATCGGTTATGAAACTCTACATTTTTTTTTCAATTATATGTATACTACACCAGTAAAATGATGTCGTCACCTTCATTTCTTCAAAAATAACTCCGTTGGGCCAATTTCATTAAATTGACGTCAGAGGAATTTTGACTGAAGCGATACTTGGGGCGAGGTACAAAGATCATCTTAAGCCTTTAAGACCTATCCGTAAAACGGGTAGAAATATAGGAGCAGCTACGGAAAATATAGACATGAATACATTCAACTTTTCGTTATTCACTACTTACTTGAATAAGCTGTAGTTATGATGTTTTAGTCGCCAAACCAACAAAAAATGTTAACAAAAATGGCGGCCAATGTAGTAGTTCATAACTTATTTCTTGTCTAAATGAACGATTTCATTGGTCGACTAATTGTTTGATTGCCATCCGCGATTGGTTAATTGGTGTTGAACTGCAAATCTATACCCCATGAACTTTCGTCACAATCTAACAAGAATAAATGAGTACAGTGCATCTTCCATTTATACGTTTTAATATCTTACCTAAAAATTCATAACCCTTTCCTGTACAATCCCTGGTTTTTACGTCCCCGTGATTTTATACTGGAGGAAACATTGTGGAAAAAGAAGAAATTGCTTGTGACAAGCAATTTCTTCTTTTCCCACAATATTTTCTAACCAATAGGCTGGTTACTTTTCAAATTGGTCCCACTTTTGATTGTCGTCTGCAACTTCTTTCAAATTGGACCAGTCTAAAATTTTGAAAAACGGGAAAGGGTTAAACAAGAAACATACTTTTCCAAAATGTTTTTGATGTCATTTAAACTCCTTATTGCTCGTAATAATTAGAATTGCAGTAAATTTCAGCATCATATTATTTTGCATTTCACCCGTCCAAGTGTTCTTAGTTCAATAACCAATTCCACCATCACAAGTGTAAAAAACGGTTACCTTTAAGGCCTTTCCTTTCATGACATTTAAGTCTTTATGAAGATAGTCCATTTCCTCGTACAAAAAAATCATTCTGATGCCCTTGAAGAAGAGAAATGTGGAAAAACGAAAAAAGCTTTGACAAACAATTTAACCATTGAGAAGACCTAAAATTAAGTATGATTAAAATATAAATAAATTACAGAATTGCGAAAACCTTATATATATGAACAAAGGAACAAACAAAAAACACACAACAACACTATTTATCTGTTTAAAAGCACTTAGGCTGGTTCGGTTTGTTTTTCAATTCATTTGATGTATACATTTGTTCTCTAAAGTGAAGAAAACATTATGAGCAAGGAAAAAAGGTGATCGTCATAAGATTTGGCTTTTTTTTATCATTTTAATTATGAAATCATGAAGTAGGGAATCATGTAATATCGGTTACACCGACTCAGTCAATGCCAGATCTTGATCTCTTTGACTTTGCTTCATTTAGATTGAATAATATGTTGAATGTAAAACCATTCCTCTTATTGTCATAATGGGCAGATTGTTCAACAAATAAGCGAATGTAACCAGATTTAGAAATCATAGACCAAATACAATGTTTTATTATATACACTCACCTTGTACAAAATGGTGAGACACCAAGATCATATCAAACTATACAAGTGTGGAAAAGCTTGAAAACCCATTAATATGATTAATAGATGAGGGCGATGTCAATTTCTAATTACTCTTTTGACAGTCATCAAGAAAAATAATTGGGAAAGCATTATGTTAAAAAGAAATTGCTTTAATTTCGTCATTTTCCTCAATGTTTTCTAATCCCAAAGTTGAAAAACCCTAGATTTCATAAAATATAAATTTGCGTCTGCAATTCCTTTCAATTTAGACCATCCTAAAGTTTTGCCGTCGGGTAATAGGTTAAAGTGGCACTTTGACCTTAAGAGCAGCAACCTCCATCAAGCCAAGTATTCTTGCCCTCGTGAACATGTACAAGTGAGTAAAAAGTATGAAAATTGTTTCATGGTATAAAGAGGTACAGTAGGAGCAACATACTTGGTTCAAGCAGTTTAAGTAAAATGACTATTGGATCAATTTTTCGGAGGTATCACTCAGCGTGATTGCACGCCAACGACTAGGAATGGTTATATGCTGCTCACCTGGATTGTATCAAATTTATGTATTTTTTATAGGTTCTAAACAAAAACAAACCTACCCTGTCATGGAAACTATTTCTAAATGGAGAAAAAGGGAACATTATACTAGAATATGGTAAACATCGGCAATACTTTAACCCTTTCCCGTTTTTCAAAAATTCAAACTTCTCCAATTTAACAGAAGTTGCAGAGAACAACTAAAAGTGATTGCAATTTGAAAAGTAACCAAACTACAGGGTAGAAAATATTGTTAAAAAAGAAAGAATTTCTTTTTACAAGCATTTTTTCTTTTCCACAATATTTTCTCAAGTATAAAATCACAGGGACGTAAAAACCAAGTATTGTACAGGAAAGGGTTAAAGAGAAGATGCTATTTAGGGAATTCAAAGTGCACAATGCCCTGTATAACCCATGTTCATAGTCAAACGATGTAGATGTCGAATTGAAAATAACAAAATGATAACAGCGCTTTGAGAGGTGTCACCGATGGAACATATTTCCAAACGTATGTCAAAATGTGTACAATAGTTTCGAAGATGTGTGGAAATCAAAGTCAAAAAATGTCCCGACTTGTCATCTCCATATTTGCATGCCAATCAAAATCTTATCAACAGGCTTTGAGGAAAGTCAACCAAGGAACGTTGAAAGGAAAACTTTAAAAGATTTCAAAAGAAATGACATGTTCACGCACTGTAGTTACTTCTATGTTTTAAGCCTGTCAAAATTTCAAAAACATTTGTGATGTTGACCACAAACAAAAATGTTTCGTTTGTTTGTTTGTTTGAATGGGGTTTTGCGCCGCTTTAATTTTTCAGTCATATAGCGGCGGCCCGAGCACCTAACAATAGATTCCTGGTATTTCTCGCACCAGTGTCACCATTACATCAGTTCCAAGCCTTCTTAGGTTAACGATTATCCACCCATTGGCGAGGGACAAATGTCGGAAAGGATATGTGCCGCCGCCGGGAATGACATGACACCCCATATTTCAAGATTAGGAGTGTGATGCGCTACCAACTGCGCTATGACGGTGGCATTTTTTTCTAAAATCTGCCAAGAAATAAAGAATAAAATGTCTGTTAAACACGGTCTCTCCCAGCCGCGCCGATATTTAAAAGGCCATGCAGAATTTCGTTGACATTCGCAGTTTACCCGAAATTGAATTCTGAAAAATATAGTCCAAATGACCACAGTTGCTTTATTAGACACAGAAAATTTAGTGGTGCCGAAAGCCAATGGACCAATCGCGATTGTCAATCAAGAAATATATCGACTAATCAAATCGTTCATTCAGCTCGAAATTGATTTTTTAACCCCGATATTGGTCGCCATTTATGTGAGATATTTTGGTTGGTTTGGCGGTTTTAACGTCGTAACTACAGGCTATTCGAGCTGTAGCTACGACGTTCAGGTCGCCAATAAACCATTATACTTTTACATGTTTCTGGCCATATAACGCCTTTTAAAATTCCCGTTGGAGTCAGTGGGCGTGACCAAGGGAGTAAGTGGGCGGGGCCAGCGATTGATTACATGAACTTTGCAAAATAACGCAGTTAGAATCGAAGCGGTACTTTTAGTCGGAGTCGGTCGACGTGGCAAAAGGTAAAAGCGCAATGCTGTAACTGGACAAGAAATCTAAAATAATTATGTTATGTTTTTTAAAAATTATTATCAGATAACACCGCTTTGCTTTCCCTGAGAGTTGTGAGCATAAATAGTCAGGGGCACGACAAAAGAATTATGCCGTTACAAGGGGCCTTTGGATAATTACCTCGTTTGAACGAATAAAACGATTCCTAAACAGTGCTTATTTTTACGACCTTTAAGAAAAAGTTTTGACGAATCATACCAAGCAACCTCTACATTTCCTTCAATCCCCCACTCCAAAGAAAATTTGTTTTTTTAAGTTAATTGATTTATTCAAACTTGTCGTCTTTGAATTCTTTGAATTTGGACCATTCTAGAACTCTGTCGCCTGGTAATGGTTCAAGTTTATGGAACCGCATGCGTGTCTTATGTTCATGAAACTGTTGTTGACAAAGTAATGTTTAAATACAGTGTAAAGATGTTCAGGAGACAATTGACCAATCGCGGCTGTCAATCAAATTACATCATTCATTTAGACCAGAAATGAGATTTGAACTCCAACATCAGCTGCCATTTTTTAACCTTACTTATGGTTTGGCGACTTAAACGTCGTAACTACAGCTGGAATAAGCTGTAGTTACGACGTGTAAGTCGCCAACCAACTACTCTGTTTTTTTATTGCACGCTACTGAACATAAATTTTGAATTTTAGAACGCCGTTAAAAATAGAAGCTTGGTTTCCTATTAGAGTCGTTCCGACCTAACATCATAAAGAACGAGCAATAATACCTCTGAACACAAAATTGTAATCCATCCTCTCCTGCTCAATCCCAGGTTCCAACGTCCTCATGATTTTATAGTTGAGGAAACACTGTAGAAAAAGAAGAAATTACTCGTAACATACAAATTCTTCTTTTTCCACAATATTGTCTTCTCTACTGAATGGATTTTTTCAAATTACTAATCTACTTTAAATTTTTGTCTGCAAAACCTTTGAATTGGACAGGTCTAAAGTTTTGTAAAACAGGAATTGGTTACCAAACAACTATAAACAACAGCGTAGCAATATATGTTCTGAATACCCTTTATTTAGTTACTACTCCAAAATGACAAAGGAAAGGAGTGCTTGTACGGATGATTGTTGGCAATAGTTGTTCTGTCTCCTTTGCTCCCTCTATCTCTGTCTGACTTTTATGTCATTGCCCCCCCTCTCTCTCCCTCTCTCTCTGTCTATCTCTCTCTTTTTTTCTACTTCTCTTCGGCCTGTCTTTCTGTCTCCTTTCTGACTCCTTTCTGTCACCTATCTCTATCTCTTTCTTTCTCTCTCCCTCTCTCTCTCCCTCTTCGGCCTTCTTTTCCTCTCTCTTTCCCCCCTAACACATCCCTCACTCATCCTTACTTCCTTCAAACAGGACAATATATAGAACGTTAGTGGAATGAACAACTGTATGAAAAAGAGATGTCCTACCTAAGCAGAAATGTATTTTTACTTAGGATCCATGATTATTTTAAGAGTTGTAAGAGTCTTTTAATTCCTGGCATGATGGATGAATTGCTAACAACAATTTGATGAAAAGAGCTGAAAACATTGAAAGTCAATATTTCTTTTTTTAAAATTGACTTCGTATGCATGTCTTGTTTGAACGGACAAACAGGTGGTGTAGACTAAACTTCACTACACTTATCATTACCGCCTGCAAAAAAGGAATATTCTGAATTCAGCATGATAAGGGTTTAAAGTGGCAGTCAATGGGGTTTGATATTTTATACCTTAACAATTTAATAATATTAAAATGATAAACACTAGGTAACAAGAAAGGAGATTTTCTTATCAATGCAGAAAATCTGTGCTTTTCTGTTTTATTTGGGACCCCTAAATTTTTAAACACGCAAAAGTATCATTTACTGAAATTTTGTCAAAGTTGTCGATTAATTGATAATCGCAACGTCAGACTCAAAATGCGCATTCAATCGCTTGGCTACCAAAATGGTTATAAAAACTGTAGCTACGATAATTTGGTCGCCCGAAGGTCCCATAACTTATAAGCATGTAAATATTAGATGGGCTGTAGTCCTTTCTATCCTTTCACTCCACTAAACACGAAAAACATGGTATGAGTAAGGGTTGACATGATGGTTGGCCAACTGAACAAACAGATACCTGTTGATTGTTTTCTTGACTCATTTTTTCGTGGCGATGTACAAAAACAGTACAACATGAGACTGCGATTTTAAATGTGTGTGAATTGTAAAATTGCATCCTTATATAAATCATGCCAAAGCCTTATGGCCATGTGTGATGAGACCAAACAAAATATCGTGTTAAAAATAGTATCCGGTTATGAAATGTAATTTCTCCGCTCGGAGCGATGATTTCTGACAATAAAATATTTGTATTTCAGTTTACATTCAGTTTGAATATACATCTGAAGCCTCTTTTAAAATTGATTGGTCTACAATTTGACAACATTTCAACAGAACTGATCAGGATCGACAATTTTCGCATACATCAGGAGGATCATATTTTCATGGTGGATCACAAATAATTTGATTTTTGAATTGTCGGTCTGCTAATAGCCACAAAAATCCATGTAGAGTAAAAGCCATTAGAATTGACGGTATACTGTGTACGTCTACTAATGGTTTGCGGTGAACACTGCACGTTTGTTCCAATTATGACTTATGGCGTTTCGAAAACATACGCAAATTCTAAACACACTTTTTGGGCCATAGACATATTATTAGGATTCGGATAATATTGTCGCAGAAAGTTGATAATAACCAAACTTCACGCAATTCTATTTATGGTGAGATATCAAGTCAAAAGTGAGCTTGGACCTTATAAATCCTCTACAGATTTTCAGTAAAATCAAAGAGCTTAAAGCATTGGAAGGACCAATTTTAGGGTTTTAATCTTTTCTTTTTGAAAATTTATCTTATTTAAAATTAATGTAGTATAGACAAAAACATACTTCACATGCGAAGGCTGATCTTTATCGACCGGACAAATATAACGCGTTAATATATTGTAAGAGTTATGAGATTCGCATTTGCTTGCTGTCAAACTATAATATGAAGAGAATTTCACTTCAAGTGTGGTGTGAACCCAACAGATTTAATGATAATTTTGAGTTGTCACCCGTAATTCATGGTGCATGCATTGTGAAAATTAGATAAAAATGCAATACATTAAAATTGTCATTTTAGATTTTGAATATACGAGAAAATAACTGGACTTTTGACTCGTTCTCGAAAACAATTTAACAATTTGAATAAAAATCTATCTACTCTTTTCAAAATATTCACCACCTACGTCTACGCACTTTTGCCATCTTCGTGGGAACCTTTGTATTCCCGCTGTGAACCATGACGTAGACTTATGTTTTAGGTACTGTTTAATAGCAGATATCAAAGCTGCCCTGGTCTTATATTTCTTTCCAGAAAGCGTTTTGTCAGTTCTGGAAACAAATAAAAGTCACAGGGGCGAGGTTTGGGCTATATGGATGGGAAGACAACAATTGCCATTTGGAATAGTTGATGAACTCCACTGTAGCTGCAACGGTATTGGGGGCGTTATCGTGAAGAAGGAGGACATTTTGAAGGATTAACCCGGGGCACATTTGTTTGAGCTTTTCTCTGAGATTTGTCAGAATTACTTCAGAATGGTACTTGGCAGTGACAATGTGACCTTTTGGCATGAAATGAGTTTTCACCAATATATATATATTGTGTATATAGCTGCACATTGAAAGAGAGGAACATGAAAAGTCCGGATTATTTCTGTAATTAGGAATACGTTATAGGATTTGCTTTAAGTATACTAGGACTGGGCTCGTTATTTCATTTTTAACGTTTTTTCACGTCTAATTGTTTTGAAATATTCTCTGTTGCAATCACTATCTAATTACAAGATTGCTTTCTTTCCATAACTTAACATTGTTTTTCGTTCCATTCTAAAAGCCGACACTGCTGATAATATGCAGGAATTGGTATTATTTTAAAATTTCACCCAAAGTTCCACCACAGTGATTTATATTCCTTACGGAAAATACAGTTTGGTCAATTTGTTATGTTTCATGCGAGCGAGGCAATAAAGGTTGTGATAACTCTAGAATACGGGAGTACGATGGTTGTAAACCGAGAGTACAATCGTGATATCGTACGAGTACGAGAGAGTACGATAGTGGTAAAACGAGAATACATGCGAGTACGATAGTGGTAAAACGAGAATACAATCGTGATATCGTGAGAATGCGAGAGAACGATAATGGTAAAACTAGAGAACGATAGTGCGATGGTGGTAAAAAATAGTACAGTCGTGATAACGCGAAAGTAGGAGATTACGATGGTGGTAAAACGAGAGTACAATCGTGATATCGCGAGAGTACGAGAATACGATGGTGGTAAAACGAGAGTACAATCGTGATATCATGGTGGTAAACGAAAGTACAACGGTGATATTGTGAGTGTACTATGATGGTAACGCAAGGGTAAGAAAGGTCGATGACGAGAACCCTAGAGGTTATCATGATATCATCATCGTATTATCGCGATATCACCATCTTAAATTTTGATTTCATCATCGACAATTGTAGTTTCGCAATGTGTTGCGCGTTCTCAAAGCACTCTTTGATACCAGACACAAGAGTTGTTAGTTACAATCACCAATGAACAACATATTACAGCACAATAAAGGAACATCGAAAGATCGGAACCAAGATCATGCTGATATTCCAAGCCCTTATCCAGAATGGAAATAAAGGCCTTTTCGTGGTTACCTCTGATTTTTTCAAAATGTTCATGTACATGCATTCTATGTCTGCTCACATTTTTTTATTGTAAATACCCCCAGTGTTCTTGTCTATGCTTTGTCAAAAGTGGACGGGGTAATTTACTATGACACAGAGTTTTGTACTTTTCGGCGTTATAGGTACGGTGTAAATAAGCTTGTGTTTGTACTTTCGATGTCCAATCCTGTATTGGTATGACGGACAAATGATTATTTGTGGCTCAATCTGCAGGGATCATCTTCCCTTCTTTAATTGTACTTATTTGTTATATTTTATTTGGTACTATCTATACCAGATTGTATAACAGGGTTACTTTTCGTTTCAAATGTTGCTTTTTGTCGGGCCCGCTTGCCGTGAGCGAGACATTGTGACTATGACAAGTCGGTGTGTGTGCCTTAGTTCGTTAGTTAGTCCGTCCGTCCGTCCGAATTTATCCGGACAATTACTCCTACATTTATTGACGGATTTTAAAATAACTTGGCACAATCATTCTCCATCATGAGTAGATGTGTCATTTGAAAGATTTTTTTGGATAGCTTCAAGGTCAAGCTCAAGGTCAAACACTAATATTTTGCTTGTCCGGAGCATGATGCATACAAAACTTTGCGGGCTCGACAGCATTTGTCCTGGGACAACCATCTAGTTATGTATATTTCATTTACATGATATAGTGGTATTCTCAAAATATCTAATTTTGGAGAAAAGTCCAAAGGTTTATAGAGTTATCCACATTTGAAATTAATTGAGAAATAAAGTAAAATGAGAAAATAAGGTCTTATTTTGTCAAATAGGCATTTTTTGCTTCAATTTCCGATGATTGACAGCATTTGTCCTGGGACAACCATCTAGTTATGTATATTTCATTTACATGACATAGTGGTATTCTCAAAATATTTAATTTTGGAGAAAAGTCCAAAGGTTTATAGAGTTATCCACATTTAAAATTAATTGAGAAATAAAGTAAAATGAGCAAACATGGTCTTACTTTGTCAAATAGGCATTTTTTGCTTCAATTTCTGATGATTGATAAGCAAAGGATGTAGTTGTGAAAGAAGCAAGATACATTTCGTTATCCCAATTTTCAAGGTCATGGGTCAAGGTTCAGACTCAAAATGGGCGTTGTTGTCATAGTATGGACTAATTACTTAGAACCTTTATTTCTATGCATTTTTTCAATAACTCGAGAGGTAATGAACCTAGATGTGATTATGGTTCAAAAACCAAGGTCACATTTCAGGTGAAAGTTGAAAAAAAGACCTGAATTATCTGGACTGGACATATTTATTTCACATTCAAAAGTCAATCATAATGGAAATTCAACTGTTCATTTTTAGCTCCATTGTTTATTATAATCGACAATAAAGCATAAGAAATTTAGCCAAGACTCATTATTTAGTTTAGTTTAAATCTTGGCACATTATGACATAGGATCGTTTAACCCTTACCGGTCTTTCTATATGTCTGGTTAAATGAACCCGATGCCTTTTCTATTCCTTCATAGCTTTTTTGAAAATGCAAGCCTATATATAGAATGTAGTAACTGTTAGCATAGATATTTGTTGAGAATCATCTTTAAGATCACGGTCATATTTTAAGCCTTATCCTTTTCACGTATTATCAAAATCATCCCGAAAACATATCTATTAAAGGGGGGGGTAAATTTAAAGGTCAATGTCACATTTGTAACGCATATCTTTGCAATCTGTCCAAAAAAACTATTCATGGATAATCAAGTGTCTTTTTTCTTGTAATTGTTTTAGGTGCCTTCCTGAAACACCAAATTTGTCATATATCCATGGTCGATTGTAATATTTGAGGCTCTGTCATTGGAACTTTTTCGCTACTGCTCTCATTTTGGCACTAATGCCCTTGTCCTGTGACCTTGATATTTGAGCAACATCAATACTTTTCTTGCTCACTTTGAGCTGAAATTAGACTATCGTCAAGAATTCCTTTCAAATAATTTTGAAACGTAAGAAATTTCATCCCATTAATATTATTCTGATCACTTTTTGAACTTTGATCTTAGCATTTGATCTTGAGATTTTAACAAAGGGAATCCTTCTTTCTTTTCGTTGGCGGTCAAACTGAACAGTTGACTATATTTCCATTATAATAGACTATCAAATATAACACAATTCGTCTATTTCAGATAATTGAACTCATTTTTTCAAAATGACCTTGACCACTGACCTTGAAATTTAAGACAACGAAATTTATTTTAATTCTTGCACGACTATGACTTTTGCTGACTAATTTCAAGAAATTGCAGTAAAAACATGCATTTAAGTGTAAATAAGATTTATTTGTCTTATTTTACAGTATTTATCGATTTCAAGGGCAGGTAACTCTATAGCCCTTTGTAAAAAAATCCAAAAAATATTGTGAGAATACATCTCTTATGTTATTGACTAATATATGAAAATCAACATTTTTAATTTAAGTGTAACTCTGTTATACAATCTGGCAAATATGGTATGTATAAAAGTGAAAAAAATTGGTGCAATTAAAAAAAGGGGAGATAATCCCTGCATATTGAGTCATATTGGGTTTCACAGTGAATTACCCAACCCACTTTTGATGAAGCATAGTAAAAAACTGGAGGTATTTAGAAAAAAAGATTTTGTCAGCAGACGTAGATATCAAAGTATATATGATAAGTTTTGAAAAACCACGAAAAGGCCCTTATGGACACCCCTCCTTCGACTTTGGAAATTAGTCTTTTGCGTATGATTTCAACAGCCTTTTAGTTACAATTTAGTATGATATCACTATCCTTGGACCAACTTCTGCTTAAATGAATTTCACAAAACCATCTTGTGTTTGTATAGTATTTATACACGCATCTGACCGCTCATTCCAAAATAGGCAATCGATACTTCGTAAAACAAATGTATTTAGAATGATGGTCCATCAATTCCGGTTTTAAATGTTATTCTATTGAGCAGAAGGATGACGAACTTAAAATTTAAAAAAAATGGGAGAAGTTTCGACCAGTGTAGGTCTGCACAAATCTTTTCGTATGAACGTTTCTTACAGGGGCTTGCAATGGCTTGCGGAGACTGACAACGCCTAATCGAGACTCCTCAACTTTTGCAAATTTATTGATGTTTAGCAGTCGTCCTTATCATGAGGCCGTGATCATAGAGCAGTGGTAGCGCGGATCCCGGGTTCGATCCAAAGCAGCTTCGAATATTCTTTCCGACATTTTTCGTTAACCTAAGTGGCATGAGCAGTTGGAGGCTCGGGAAGGATGTAGTGGTAGTATTAGTGTGAGAAATACAAGGAATCGGGGGTAGGTGTTCTAGCCCCCGCGATATGCCGGAAATACTCTAAAAGTGGCGTTTAACCTCATTCAATCAATCAATCAACCTATCTCATCATGAATAGATTTTCGAAACACCCCTCTTCAATTACCGCTACTTGATGTTGCTCTAGATCTTTTGTCCATTTGCATTTGTTTGTAATATATTCAAAAGCAGGATCGCATTCACGGTTGATTTTGATATCTCTCGTCTGTCATTCACAGACTGCATATCGCATTTTGCCTTAAATGCGAATCAGATAACATCCTCTTTACTTTAGAAATAATTTCTTTTCTTTCTTCTGTTTTATTGCTGTTATTATTTCATATATCTTTTATTATATATTTTATATTTCTGTTTTATGGTATTCTTTTCATAGCCTCTGAGTTTGCTTTCGTAGATCTTTGTTGAAAATAAGTTAGAACTGACAAATCGCAGCTGTTAATCAAAAGATAAATCGACCAATTGAATCATTCATTTGGGCCAGTAGTGAACTTTGTACTCCTTCATTGACCGACATTTTTTGCGACTAAAATATCGTAACTAAAGTTTTATTCGAATGATTAACATTCTTAAATTTACTGAAAATATATAAGAACTTCTTTTTGCCAACAATTAAATTAAGAAGTTCATAATTTCTATTTCACACCTTATGCCACTAAATATCTTATTATAGAAACCATAATATGAAATATTAAATCATTAGATAGATAGATAGATTTTATTGACTTATACAATTACATGTATCTCGTCATACACAATAATTTAACAATTATACAATTTACTTTCGGTAGGAATGATAGATGAAAGATAGTAACTCTGATTTGCACGTTTGGTTCACAATAGCTTTTATCATGATGGCTATATATATACCCATATACACACACGCATACATATATACATATACACATACACATATATATGCACGTGTGTGTGTGCGCATACATATATCGTGGAGAGCAAAAAAGGTTGAAATATCTACTCAATACATATCTGTTGTTTTCAAACGTTCAGTATCAGAAATGAAATAAAACATATAAAATAAAACAAAAGGACAAGTGTACTGAGCAGTAAAAGTGTATCGAATAAATACATCTTTAGTAATACTTAATAATTCAATATCACGTATTTAGTATAGTACTGCGTCGGTCGAATGCCATTTTTAAGTATTTACTAAGTCGTACTAGAGTTGTTCTGTGTGTACTATTTAAAAGTTGTATCAATTTGTAAGAAGTAGGGTTTTTGTAGAAGTAGGGTTTAATGAATTTTGTTCTGATATCAGAAAATAAATTGCAAACGAAAACAAAGTGGAACTCGTCTTCTAATTGGCCTGATTGACAACATGGGCATATTCGTTCTGACCTAGGGATTCTATTATTTCCATATCTTCCGGTTTCTATTCTTAAGCTATGTGGTGAGGTTCTAATTCTGGAAAGTTGTGTTCGTTGTGCTTTAGGAATATTCTTTTCTAGATATAAACTTATTTCAAAAGAAGGCTTTATGAACTTATATAAAATAGAAAGTACACTACTTTTCTCGATATCGTTAAACCACTTCTGTAAATATATATCTTGAGCTCGTCTTTTAAATAACAACGTGAAACTTTTAAGATCGTAATTTGTGGGGTTTTCCCAAACATCTCCAAAACCATGGGAAAATAAGATTTCTTTTAATTTAGTGATCCAGTTAGTTTTGCCCTTTAAATCATCGATGAAAGAAGTATCGTAAATCGTTTTCAATAATATATTATCTGTTGATAATAATTTTGACCAATATTTTATTATTTGTACATATCTATTTATTAAATAGGGTATCTACCAAATTCGCCGTATACCGTTGCATTAGAGCAACTTCTTTTAACTCCCAAAATGGCCTTACAAAATTTTGAATGCAGTCTCTCAAAATCTTTTGATTTAGTGAAGCCCCAAACGGGACATCCATAATTTAAAATGGAGCCAACAAAGCATCAAAAAGGTTTAAAGAGATGCGTGTGATAACTTGGTATTTATTGATATTACGTAAAAGAACATACATCGCTTTCGATGCTTTTCCAATTAGATATTGATTATTAAGCTCGAAACTGCCAGTGTATTTAAAAATGACCCCTAAATAAGTAAAATCGTTGACGGTTTCTATTGGATCTCCATTGTAAGTCCATTTTTCATTTTGTTTCAAACAACCCCTTTTTCTAAAAACAATTATTTTAGTTTTTTCTATATTGACCTTCATACCCCAAATTGAGCAATATTTGGAAAGATTATTAAGTCTTGTTTGGAGGTCATTTACGGAGTTACCAATAACGACCATGTCGTCAGCAAATAACAAAATTATCAGACATACGTCATAATCATTTATCTTGCTTATTTACTTGTTTGTTTGATAGCAAAATTGTGTTTGATTCCCCTGATGAATTGCGAAATTATCGAGTCAAAGTGAGTTTAGGCTGTTCTGCAATGAACACTTTTTATAAAAAAAAAGCCAGCCCATTGATATCCCCCAGACACATTTGCGCGCATGATATAATTGTAGTATGATAGAGACATGTTTACAATGTTGAGGTGCAACTTTAATACTTTGAAATACCTGCTTTGACGTATAACCTTAACTTTAATGTTTTTCATCTCAAATGTGCGTCCTTCTACCGTGACAAACAGCGCATTTGCAATACAATAATGACAAAAATATAAAATATAACGATCATATTTAATTATCATAACAAAGAAATATATCATTTGGTAAAAAACATACTTAGGCAAACTTGGTTTGTATTTTGAATGACGGAATGTTTTCAAAGAGTTGATATCTTGTTACAAATGCATTTTTCTTAAAATTAAGCGTTAGTAAGGACAAATTCAGGACGGATAAATTGATTGATTATACAGAGTTTAACACCACTTGCAACGTAATGACATTATATCGTTCATGGTTGGAGCACCTAACCACATGTTCCTATATTTGGCCAAAAAGTGTTGATATTTAGTCAGTATGTTTGTCCAAATGATATTTATGACTAGATATTAGATCATTTTGGGTAAAAAACTATGTCACTATGTCATGCCTTTGTACAGCGTAGATGTTACGTTTCCCCTTTAATTGTCTTAAACTTTTATATGACATTTTCAAGACAGGATTTTGACACAATCTTACTTTGGATGGAAAATTCGGCCGAAAGGCTGCTTGGTCATCTATGACCACTGACTTCTTAAAGCACTCTCGGTTTTTGTAGTTTTTTGTTGTTGTTATTCACAATGTTTTAACTGTTATGTAAAATTTGTCATTTCCATTTTTTTATAATTCGGGCCAGTCTAAAATCTAGCAATGGGTTGAGAAAGGCTTAAAACATTTATTTAAGGGGAAAGCTAAATGAAGTTTAAAAAACAGAAAGTACTCACAGCACCTTACCAAAAGTAAGTATAAAATTCGTGCAGTTCTTAAATTTAAGATTTAAAATAATCTTTTCCTTTGTTTAAATGGCTAACTCCCTTAATACGATCAATCAACCCACTGTACTACGTTCATTCTTTTAACCATTTCCTATTTTTTCAAAATATTATGCCTGTTCAAATTCAAAGGTTTTGCAGACGAAAATTTAAAGTGAATTTAGTTTGAAGAATAACCATTTAGTAGGGTAGAAAATATTGTAGAAAAAGAAGAAAGTGCTTGTTAAAAGCATTTTATACTTTTTCCACTTTATTATATCAAGTATTAAATACAGAGACGTAAAAACAAGGTATTGTACGGGAAAGGGTTAACTTTTAAAGATTATTATTTTATATTCTGTAACCGGCGTCTGTTATCTGAAAAACCCATATCATTACGTCGAAGTACTGATAGCTTGAAATATTTTCAACAACTTAATATCTACACAACAAATATCAAATAGCTATGGTTGAGTGTGAAAAGTGGTATCTAAAGCTTATCATTAAATAGTTTTGAAATAAACAACTAATAAATTTCCTTCTCTGAACCAGGATGTTCATATAACAAAGTTAGTAACCATATCTTTTATGCATTTTAGAGTTATATTAGTACCAACGATATCTATCTTCCTAACTCAACGATTAAGATAAAAAAATGGCTTTTAAATCTAAAGGGTTTAAATATGATTTAATATTTTTATAATCAAATAATTATCATAGAAGCTTCAATGATTTTCCCCAAAATATTAAATTATAAGAGATGAAGAGAATATTTTTTGTTTTCATGGAGGTATGAACCGAAAAACCTAATCACACTGTATGAATACGCGAAGCGGATTCATACAGTGTGTGATTAGGTTTTTCGGTTCATACCTCAATGAAAACAAAAAATATTCTCTTCATCTCTTATAATTTAATAGCATCAAGCGAAAAAAACAAACTTTTACAAATTTTGATACCTTTTTGTATTGGACTATTTTGTGCTGAAGCATACGAAATAGCTGCGTGCTCAAAATTTTGTTCATGGAGTAATGAATAATCTTTTTCGACCAATCAGAACGCCCGTTTTTGATAGACGAAACTAAAGATTAAATTATAATCATCATGAACACCGAACTCAAATTAAACGAAAGTTAAGGGAGAATAATTAGGAAGAGAAATTAAAGAGAGAGAAAGATTGTCAATTAATGTGTCTAGACAGAACTGCCGGTTAAAGAGGTAAGATATCTGCATTGTGATTAAACAAGACTTGTCTTGTTTGATTATTTAGAAAAGAACCTTATATTTCAAATACATTTTATAAATTCTATTGTTACGCAGCAATACAATGCTTTTAACAACATTTTTGTTGGTGTTTTGTTTATGGACGGACGACTGGACATGCGAAAGCACGAATTGACAACATTTTTGTTGTTGTTTTGTTTTGTATACGGACGGACGACCGGACATGCGAAAGCACGAATTGACACCACGCCATGAAAATAGCCCACTGGCTTTTAGCCCGTGGAGCTAAAAATCACACAAATCCAATGAATAATTTTAGAGAAGAGATTTAACATAACAATTTAGGATAATTAAGCGCTTATAACCCCCCCTCCAAACCCCGCTAAAGCAATTTATATTATACTATCTAATTAGTGGGAGTGCGTCACTTCTCTTTCTAGAACTCAAAATACATGTTATTTACTAATCGCGGCTGTCAATTAAATAATCAGTCGACAAATAAATTCATTCATTTAGACCTGAAAAGAGTTTTGAATTCCAACATTGGTCGCCATTTTTGTGAACTTTTTTGAGTGTCTGGAGACGTAAACGTTTAAGTCGCCAACCAACCATTTTACTTTTTTCATGCTATTAGCCATAAATTTTGTTAAAATTGAAGCGAAACTTCCTGTCGGAGTCGATGCGATTGATCAATTGACAGACCCCAGGCAACGCTAGCAATCCTCCAACTGGGGTTATGAGCGACAGAATTCAGTATGTAAAATAGTCAGAGTCATTAAGAAGTGCAAATATCTTGTTGATGATTTTAACTGGGAAACTAAAGCTTGAAAAGGCTCTAGTCGAATAAGCTCTTGATGCAATGTCTAGGGCGCCAAACCAACGGATGTCTTGAACAAAAATGACAAAGTTTAAAGTCACTTTCCGGTCTTAATCAATTGGTCAATCCTTTTTTTCTCTCTCCTTCTTTCTTTTTTAACAGCGACGACCCGCAAATTATTATACTTTCAGATCAATATATGCTCTCAGCATTAACATTACAACCAATAATGATGGCCCTCTTGTTCGGTTTTTAACGCACTATTTCTACATTTGATGAGCCTAAAAAATTATAAGGTAAAGTATGGTTGGAAAAGAGAAAAAATATTCGGAATAGCATGATCTCCTTTTCTCACTGTTTCTCGTTTGTTTTCAAACTACACAGTACTGTCATTATATCTACATGCAATCTCAAACTTTTGTTTTACTTTCATTGACCAATTATGAGATTTGTGGTAAGCTGAATTTCTTTGATGTGTTTTCCCTTTGAAAAAGAAGTTTCGCCTTATATAACTTTTAGGTAAAGAAAAAACAAGAGTATATAAAGGGAAATAGTCATTTATTGGTATACTTTACCGTTTTCAGTTTTTGTCGCTCTTGTAGGGATCTGCCCAGAAATGAAATTCATGGGGACAAACTGGCCTTTGAACTTGAAAAAAGTTGACCATTCCAGAAAATACAGGGCCCTACTAATAAACTTCAAATATTCTCCATAATCATAGGGTTTCCAGCCAGCATTAACAGTATTTGAGGGTTAGTAAGCGTTTTAGAATACTAGACTTTTATATGTTACTTTCCAATCACTAATTCTAAAATTCAAAGATGTGTAGATAACCACTCATTTACTATCTACCTGTTTACTGCCTACACATTTCCAATGGCAATTTTCAAATTACAGAATACACAATAGTAGTCTCAAGTATAAATGTGTCTAAGTTGGTGATTGATTTACATTTCTAGTCGAACTTCAACCAGTTATAGTTGACTAGCTGTGTGTATCAAAATTGCGCTTTTCTTTATTGATCTGGTCGGAAAATTTGTCTAATTCGTGTTTCATGAAAATTCTCGGGAACAGATTTCCTGAGCATATGCCACCTCGGAGGAACTCAGCCTGGGATCAGGAAAACCTACGTCATCATTTATCTTTGCTTTATTGTCGAAGACACACTTAAACCATCGAAAATAGCCTTAGGTTACTTTTTAGTGTTCCGTCGCTAACACGGTTTGGTACCGGAGCAATTGATTTCCAATAATTTCTAATAATCCAACACAGAATTACAAAGTGTAATGCGGGGAACCATACTGATTTATTTTGGATTAAGCCAAATCGCTACTAGAATGTCGTGGAAGTAGGATTCTCGCCAACGTTGTGTTTTAAATCATATTCATGGCCGTTCTCTCGGGTATATGCATTTTTTTCTGTGCCATCTCCTTAGATGTTACTCCTTAGCGCCAATGGCGCGTCCTTGACTCGTTACCATTTTCAGCAGAAACAAGTTTACGGCCTTTTATTCTTTTTTGAAGTATATTCGTTTAAAATGTTTTGAAATCGAGTTGAATTTATGTTACTTGTTTTGATCGAGACTCATTTCTATGATCACCATATACATTTTACCTTATTTTCAAATTTGGGTCTTATAAAAATCTTAACACAAAAATATTTTTCCATTTAAACGGAAGTCCGTGAAGTTTGCAGAACATTTGACATTAACCATTAGACATTCGGCCGAATGTCTAATCGAATAATTAGACATTCAACAGGTATAAAAATTGAATGTCTAATTAATCATTAGACTTTCGGTGGACATTGGAAAACACAGATTTGAGTGTCCAATTAGTCATTAGACAATTGGTGGACATTGGAAAACAAAGATTTGAATGTCTAATTAGTCATTAGACATTCGGTGGCCATTGGGAAACACAGATTTGAATATCTAATTAGTCATTAGACATTCGATGGACATTGGAAAACACAGATTTGAATGTCTAATTAGTCATTAGACATTCGGTGGACATTGGAAAACACAGATTTGAATGTCTATTTAGCCATTAGACATTCGATGGACATTCGAAGAAAAGATTTGAATGTCTAATTAGTCATTAGACATTCGATGGACATTGGAAAACACAGATTTGAATGTCTAATTAGTCATTAAACATTCGGTGGACATTGGCAAACAAAGATTTGAATGTCTAATTAGTCATTAGACATTCGATGGACATTCGAAAAAAACAGATTTGAATGTCTATTTAGTCATAAGACATTCGGTGGGCATTAGAAAACAAAGATTTGAATGTCTAATTAGTCATTAGACATTCGATGGACATTCGAAAAAAAGATTTGAAAGTCTAATTAGTCATTAGACATTAGGTGGACATTTGAAAACACAGATTTAAATGTCTAATTAGGCATTAGACATTCGGTGGACATTGGAAAACAAAGATTTGAATGTCTAATAAGTCATTAGACTTCGATGGACATTCAGAAAAAGATTTGAATGTCTGATTAGTCATTAGACATTCGATGGACATTCGAAAAAAAGATTTGAATGTCTTTTTAGTCATTAGACATTCGGTGGACATTTGAAAACACAGATTTGAATGTCTAATTAGTCATTAGACATTCGGTGGACATTGGAAAACACAGATTTGAATGTCTAATTAGTCATTAGACATTCGATGGACATTCGAAAAAAACTGATTTGAATGTCTAATTAGTCATCAGACATTCGATAGACATTCGAAAAAACAGATTTGAATGTCTAATTAGTCATTACACATTCGGTGAATATTGACACAGATTTGAATGTCTTTTTAGTCATTAGACATTCGGTTGAAATTGGAAAACACTGATTTGAATGTCTAATTAGTCATAAGACATTCGATGGATATTGGAAAACACAGATTTGAATGTCTAATAAGTCATTAGACATTCGATGGACATTCGAAAAAATGATTTGAATGTCTAATTAGTCATTAGACATTCGGTGGACATTGGAAAACACAGATTTGAATGTCTAATTAGTCATAAGACATTCGATGGACATTCGGAAAAAAGGTTTGAATGTTTAATTAGTCTTTACATTCGGTTGACATTGAAAACACAGATTTGAATGTCTAATTAGTTATTGAACATTCGGTGGACAATGGAAAACACAGATTTGAATGTCTATTTAGTCATTAGACATTCGGTGGACATTCGAAGAAAAGATTTGAATGTCTAGTTAGTCATTAGACATTCGAAGGACGTTCGAACAAAAGATTTGAATGTCTAATTAGTCACTAGACATTCGGTGGAAATTGGAAAACACAGATTTGATTGTCTAATTAGTCATTAGACATTCGGTGGACATTGAAAAACACAGATTTGAATGTCTAATTAGTCATTAGACATTCGATGGACATTCGAAAAACAGATTTGAATGTCTATTTAGTCATTTGACATTCGGTGGACATGGGAAACACAGATTTGAATGTCTAATTAGTCATAAGACATTCGGTGGACATTGGAAAACACAGATTTGAATGTCTATTAGTCATTAGACATTCGGTGGACATTGGAAAACAAAGATTTGAATGTCTAATTAGTCATTAGACATTCGATGGACATTTGAAAAAAACAGATTTGAATGTCTAACTAGTCAGTAGACATTCGGTGGACATTTGAAAAAAAAATTCTTTGAATGTCTAATCAGATTTGTATGCCTAATTAGTCATTAGTCCGCGCTTACGGGGTCTCGGCCAGCCGACCGCCACGCCTGACCACTAAATGGCACCAACATGGCTCCTCGATACGTACAAGCAGATACCGCGATATCTCTAATTCGACGGAAACCCTCGCAGCTACTGCCGAAATTAAGTCGGTGAGGGGTTGCTTCCGGCGAGGTCCGGGCTCATGTTTACTTGGCCCGTATCCGAATGACCCGCGAAAAGAGATGAACTTTGGCAGGGAGTCGACCGAATTGCACAATTCTCACCCCGATGGTAGATCTCGGCGAGCCATACACGCAGATACCGAGATATCGCCAATCCGACATCGGGTTGAGGTTTTTGGCCAGAACGATGAAGGTGCGCGATTTTACTTTGCAGGTTGATTGTGAGAAAACGCTGGGCTGTAGCTACCCGGTTTCGACGAAACGCCACTCAAATCATCGAGAGAAAGACTTTGACAACGAAGTTTCGCCCGATTCGGTCTCCGCAACGATCGACACT
This sequence comes from Fragum fragum, assembly GCA_946902895.1. Classification (NCBI taxonomy): domain Eukaryota; kingdom Metazoa; phylum Mollusca; class Bivalvia; order Cardiida; family Cardiidae; genus Fragum; species Fragum fragum. Next base: position 26,076,661 of record OX336377.1, on the reverse strand, counting down.
TGGGCGCACAGCTCGAGGTAAATCCAAGGGACAAGTGTCTCATTCCCGTGACAAGTGTCTCATTCCCGTGACACAGCCCCTATCCCGGTTGAGGTTCTCGTCACCGAGCCGCGGCAAGCACTACTTACTTGACCTAAACCCGTGTTGCCTTCCACAAAAGGCCCTAAATAGTATTCTCTGCAGAGAGCGTAGCCCCGTCCTGCCGCTAGTGCCCGGGGTAAATTCATTGGACAAGTGTATCATTCCCGTGACAAGAGTCTCATTCCCGTGACACGGCTCCTAGCTGGCCCGTGGCACTCGACACTGAGGCGCAGCCAGCACTGCCTGTCGGGCCGGGGCTCGGCCCACCAGCCGCTCCAGGCCCCGAGCGTTCTTCCCTGCACCGGAGGGAGCTTGGGCAGGCCGATACTGCCCGAGGTAAATATACGGGAAAAGTGTCTCATTCCCGTGACACAGCCCCAAGAGCAACGGTGGCACTCGACACCAAGACGCAGCCAGAACTACTTACTCGGCAAAAGCACGGTCTGCTTGCTGCACCAGGCCCGGAGCGGCCTTGCCTGAAGCGGGCGGAGCTTGGGCAGGCCGTTACTGCCCGGGATAGATCCATGGGAAATTGTCTCTTTCCCGTGATTCGGCCATAACCGCGCCAGTGGAGCTCGACACCGAGTGCTGTTTACTGGAGTTGGACCCGCGCTGCCTGTCGCACCGGGCCCGATATGTATTCTCTGCAGGGAGCGGAGCCGGTATCTGCCGCTAGTGCCTGGGGTAAATCCAAGGGACAAGTGTCTCAATCCCGTGACAAGATTCTCATTCAAGTGACACGCCCCTAGCGGGCCCGTGGCACTCGACATCTCGCGGCAAGCACTGCCTACCGGGGCGTGGCCTGGCCCACCAGCCGTGGCCCACCAGCCGCTCCAGATCTCGAGCGTTCTTTCCTGCACCGGAGGGAGCTTGGGCAGGCAGATACTGCCCTAGGTAAATAGACAGGGAAAGTGTCTCATTCCCGTGACACAGCCCAAAGAGCAACGGTGGCACACGACACAGAGGCGCAGCCAGAACTACTTACTCGGCAAAAGCACGGTCTGCCTGCCGCACCAGGCCCGGAGCGGCCTTGACTGAAGCGGGCGGAGCTGGGGCGGGCCGCTACTGCCCGGGATAGATCCACTAGAAAAGTGTCTCTCTCCCGTGAAAAGGCAATTACGGCGCCAGTGGAGCTCGACAACGAGGCGTTGCCAGCGCTGTTTACTTGACCTGAACCGGCGCTGCCTGCCGCACCTTGCCCCAAGTGGTATTCTCTGCAGCGAGCGGAGCCAATGTCTGCCTTTATTGCTCGAGGTAAATCCAAAGGACAAGTGTCTCATTCCCGTGACAAGTTCTCATTCCCATGACACGGCTCCTAGCGGGTCCGCGGCACTCGACTACGAGGCGCGACCAGCACTGCCTACTGGGCCGGGGCCCGGCCCACCAGCCGCTCAAGGCCTCGACTGTTCTTCCCTGCAGCGTAGGGAGCTTGGGCAGGCCGCTACTGCCCGGGGTAATTATACGGGGAAAGTTTATCATTCCCGTGACACAGCCCCAAAAGCAACCGTGGCACACGGCACTGCTTACTGGGAAAGGGCCCGGTCTGCCTGCCGCACCAGGCCCGGAGCGGTCTTCCCTGAAGCAGGCGGAGCTGGGGCGGGCCGCAACTGACCGAGAGAGATCCTCAGGAAAGGTGTCTCTTTCCCGTGACACGGCCCCTACCGCGACAGTGGAGCTCGACACCGAGGCGTGGCCAGCGCTGTTTACTGGGCCTGAACCCGCGCTGCCTGCCGCACCAGGCCCCGAATGGTTTTCTCTGCAGCGAGCGGACAAGTGTCTCATTCCCGTGTCAAGATTCTCATTCAAGTGACATGGCGCGGCCAGCACTGCCTAATGAGCCAGGGCCCGGCCCATCAGCCGCTCAGGGCCCCGAGCGTTCTTTCTTGCAGCAGAGGGAGCAATGACAGGCCGCTACTGCCCGGGGTAAATAGACGCTGAAAGTGTCTCATTCCCGTGACACAGCCTCACGAAAGCGTGGCACAAGGCACTGCTTACTGGGAAAGGGCCCGGTCTGCCTGCCAGGCCCGGAGCGGTCTTCCCTGAAGCGGGCGGAGCTCGACACCGAGGCGTGGCCAGCGCTGTGTACTCGGTGGGTTACCGGGCCACCTGCCGCACAAGGCCCCGAGCAGCCTTCTCTGCAGCGAGCGGATCAAGGGGCTGTCGTTCGTTTCCGAGGTAAATGCATCTGACGAGTGTCTCATTCCCGTGACAAGTGTCTCTTTCCCGTGACACGTCTCCTGGCGCTCCCGTGGAACTCGCCTTTGAGGTGCGGCCAGCCTTGTTAAAAGGACAGGGGAGCAGCCTTCCCTGAAGCGGGCAGAGCTAGGGCTGGCCGCTTCTGCCCGGGGTAAATACACCGGGAGAGTGTTTCATTCCCGTGACACGGCTCCTACCGCACCAGCCGCTCTCGACAAGGTGGGAGGCGTTGCGAGCTTTGTTTACGGGGCTGGGGCCCTGGCAAGCTGCGGCACCGAGCCACGAGCGGTTTTCCCTGCAGCAAGCGGAACAGTGGAATGCCGCTCGTTCACGCGGTAAATCCACGGGACAAGGGTCTCATTCCGGTGACAAGTGTTTCATTCCCGTGAAACGGCCCAAAGCGCACCCGAGGCACAACATCGAGGCGGTCTTCCCTGTAGCGGACAAACGGGGACGGTCCGCTACTGTCCGGATTTATTCCAAGGGAAATGTGTCTCATTCCCGTGACACTGCCCCTAGCGCGCCAGCGGCACTCGACACCGAGGGCGGGGCTACGGCCATCTGTCGCACTAAGCCCCCGTTGGTCTTATCTGCGGCTAGCGGCGCTTGGCCTGCCGCTCTTTCTCGGGGTTAATCCAAGGGACAAGTGTCTCATTCCCGTGACAAGTACCTCAGATAAATAGAGAGAGAAAGAGAGGGAGAGACAGACAGAGAAAGAGACAGAAAGAAAAACAGACTGACAGACAGACAGAGAAAGAGAGGGGAAAGAGGGGTAACCCAGTAAATCAGATCAACCGACAGAAGTAAAATTCATTTGAAAAATAAAACATTGAAACTAAACGTGCCTATTTTAAAAGAGTAACGGCGTTATTCGCAAATGAGTCGAAGATAGGGTTGTCAAATTGTAGATTTCATTATATACCATTAAAATGAATTTATCGGATGTCAAAGAAAGTCTAATAACTTCAAATCTGCTTATTCAGAAAGTGTCGGACTAATTAGACTTTCTAATCAGCTTATTTCGGATGTCCATCGAATGTCTAATGACTAATTAGACATTCAAATCTGTGTTTTCCAATGTCCACCTAATGTCTAATGACTAATTAGACATTCAAATCTTTTTTTCGAATGTCCAGCGAATGTCTAATGACTAATTAGACATTCAAATCTTTTTTTCGAATGTCCACCGAATGACTTATGACTAATTTGACATTCAAGTCTGTGTTTTCCAATGTCCACCGAATGTCTAATGACTAATTAGACATTCAAATCTGTGTTTTTCGAATGTCCATGGAATGTCTAATGACTAATTAGACATTCAAATCTTTTTTTCCAATGTCCATCGAATGTCTAATGACTAATTAGACATTCAAATCTGTGTTTTCGAATGTCCATCGAATGTCTAATGACTAATTAGACATTCAAATCTGTGTTTTCCAATGTCCACTGAATGTCTTATGACTAATTAGACATTCAAATCTGTGTTTACCAATGTCCACCGAATGTCTAATGACTAATTAGACATTCAAATCTTTTTTTCGAATGTCCATCGAATGTCTTATGACTTATTAGACATTCAAATCTGTGATTTCCGATGTCCACCGAATGTCTTATGACTAATTAGACATTCAATTCTGTGTTTTCCAACGTCCACCGAATGTCTAATGACTAATTAGACAATCAAATCTGTGTTTTTCGAATGTCGATCGAATGTCTAATGACTAATTAGACATTCAAATCTGTGTTTTCCAATGTCCAACGAATGTCTAATGACTAATTAGACATTTAAATCTTTTTTTCGAATGTCCATCGAATGTCTAATGAGTAATTAGAAATTCAAATCTGTGTTTTCCAATGTCCATCGAATGTCTCATGATTAAATAGACATTCAAATATGTGTTTTCCAATGTCCACCGAATGTCTAATGACTAATTAGACATTCAAATCTGTGTTTTCCAATGTCCACCGAACGTCTTATGACTAATTAGACATATTTAAATCTTTTTTTCTAATGTTCATCGAATGTCTAATGACTAAATAGGCATTCAAATCTGTGTTTTCGAATTTCCACTGAATGTCTAATGACTAATAAGACATTCAAAAATGTGTTTTTTCCAATGTCCACCGAATGTCTGTTGACTAATTAGACATTCAAATCTTTTTTTCGAATGTCCATCGAATGTCTTATGACTAATTAGACATTCAAATCTGTGTTTTCCAATGTCCACCGAATGTCTAATGAGTAAAAAGACGTTCAAAAAAAAAATTTCAAATGTCCACCGAATGTCTAAAGAGTAATTAGACATTCAATTCAGTGTTTTCCAATGTCCACCGAATGTCTAATGACTAAACAGACATTCAAATCTGTGTTTTCCAATGTCCACCGAATGTCTAATGACTTATTAGACATTCAAATCTTTTTTTCGAATGTCCATCGAATGTCTAATGACTAATTAGACATTCAAATCTGTGTTTTCCAATTTCCACCGAATGTCTAATGACTAATTAGACATTCAATTAAGTGTTTTCCAATGTCCACCGAATGTCTTATGACTCAATAGACATTCAAAAAAATTCGAATGTCCACCAAATGTCTAATGACTAATCAGACATTCCAATCTGTGTTTTCGAATGTCCACCGAATGTCTAATGACTAAATAGACATTCAAATCTGTGTTTTCCACTGTCCACCGAATGTCTAATGACTAATTAGATATTTAAATCTTTTTTACGAATGTCCATCGAATGTCTAATAACTTATTAAGCATTCAAATCTGTGTTTTCCAATGTCCACCGAATGTATAATGACTAATTAGACATTCAAATCTTTTTTTCGAATGTCCATCGAATGTCTAATGAGTAATTAGACATTCAAATCTGTTTTTTTCCAATGTCAACCGAATGTCTTATGACTAATAAGACATTCAAATCTGTGTTTTCCAATGTCCACCGAATGTCTAATAACTAATTTGACATTCAAATCTGTTTTTTTTCGAAAGCATTGAATGTCTAATGAGTAATTAGACATTCAAATCTGTGTTTTCGAATGCCCAGGGAATGTCTTATGACTAATTAGACATTCAAATCTTTTTTTCGAATGTCAATCGAATGTCTTATGACTAATTAGACATTCAAATCTGTGTTTTCGAATGTCCATCGAATGTCTAATGACTAATTAGACATTCAAATCTGTGTTTTCCAATGTCCACCGAATGTCTTATGACTAATTAGACATTCAAATCTGTGTTTTCCATTGTCCACCGAATGTCTAATGGCTAAATAGACATTCAAAAAAAAATTCAAATGTCCACCTTATGTCTAATGACTTATTAGACGTTCAAATATGTGTTTCCCGATGTCCACCGAATGTCTAATGACTAATTAGACATTCAATTCTGTGTTTTCCAACGTCCACCGAATGTCTAATGACTAATTAGACATTCAAATCTTTTTTTCGAATGTCCATCGAATGTCTAATGACTTATTAGACATTCATATCTGTGTTTTCCGGTGTCCACCGAATGTCTAATGACTAATTCGACATTCAATTCTGTGTTTTCCAACGTCCACCGAATGTCTAATGACTAATTAGACATTCAAATCTGTGTTTTATGAATGTCCATCGAATGTCTAATGACTAATTAGACATTCAAATCTTTTTTTTTTCGAATTACCATCGAATGTCTAATGACTAGTTAGACATTCAAATCTGTGTTTTCCAATGTCCATCGAATGTCTAATGACTAGTTAGACATTCAAATCTGTGTTTTCCAATGTCCACCGAATGTCTAATGACTAATTAGACATTCAAATCTGTGTTTTTCAATGTCCACCGAAAATCTAATGACTAATTAGACATTCAAAATCTTTTTTCGAATGTCAATCGAATGTCTTATGACTAATAAGACATTCAATTGAGTGTTTTCCGATGTCCACCGAATGTCTAATGACTAATTTGACATTCAAATCTGTGTTTTTGAATGTCGACTGAATGTCTAATGACTAATAAGACATTCAAAAAATGTGTTTTTTCCAATGTCCAACGAATGTCTTATGACTAATCAGACATTCAAATTTTTTTTTCGAATGTCCATCGAATGTCTAATGACTAATTAGACATTCAAATCTGTGTTTTCCAAGGTCCAACGAATGTCTTATGAGTAATTAGACATTCAAATCTGTGTTTTCCAATGTCAACCGAATTTCAAATGGCTAATTTGACATTCAAAAAAAAATTTCAAATGTCCACCGAATGTCTTATGACTAATTAGACATTCAATTCAGTGTTTTCCAATGTCCACCGAATGTCGAATGACTAAACAGACATTCAAATCTGTGTTTTCCAATGTCCACCGAATGTCTAATGACTAATTAGACATTCAAATCTTTTTTTCGAATGTCTATCGAATGTCTGTTGACTAATTAGACATTCAAATCTGTGTTTTCCAATTTCCACCGAATGTCTAATGACTAATTAGACCTTCAATTGAGTGTTTTCCAATGTCCACCGAATGTCTTTTGACTAAATAGACACCCAAAAAAATTCGAATGTCCACCGACATTCAAATCTGTGTTTTCCGGTGTCCACCGAATGTCTAATGACTAATTAGACATTCAAATCTGTGTTTTCCAACGTGCACCGAATGTCTAATGACTAATTAGACATTCAAATCCTTTTACGAATGTCCATCGAATGTTTAATGACTAATTAGACATTCAAATCTAGGTTTTCCAATGTCCATCGAATGTCTAATGACTAATTAGACATTCAAATCTGTGTTTTCGAATGTCCAGGGAATGTCTAATGACTAATTAGACATTCAAATCTGTTTTTTTCCAATGACAACCGAATGTCTAATGACTAATTAGACATTCAAATCTTTTTTTTCGAATTACCATCGAAAGTCTAATGACTAGTTAGACATTCAAATCTGTATTTTCCAATGTCCATCGAATGACTAATGACTAGTTAGACATTCAAATCTGTGTTTTCCAATGTCAACCGAATGTCTAATGACTAATTAGACATTCAAATCTGTGTTTTTCAATGTCCACCGAATGTCTAATGACTAATTAGACATTAAAATCTGTTTTTTTCGAATGTCCATCGAATGTCTAATGACTAGATAGACATTCAAATCTGTGTTTTCCGATGTCCACCGAATGTCTAATGACTAATTAGACATTCAAATCTGTGTTTTCCAACGTGCACCGAATGTCTAATAACTAATTTGACATTCAGATCTGTGTTTTTCGAATGTCCATCGAATGTCTAATGACTAATTAGACATTCAAATTTTTTTTTCCAATGTCCACCGAATGTCTAATGACTAATTAGACATTCAAATCTTTTTTACGAATGTTTATCGAATGTTTAATGACTAATCAGACATTCAAATCTGTGTTTTCCAATGTCCATCGAATGTCTCATGACTAAATAGACATTCAAATATGTGTTTTCCAATGTCCATCGAATGTCTAATGACTAATTAGACATTCAAATCTGTGTTTTCCAATGTCCACCGAATGTCTAATGACTAATTAGACATTCAAATCTTTTTTTCGATTGTCCATCGAATGTCTAAAAACTAATTAGACATTCAAATCTGTGTTTTCCAATGTCCACCGAATGTCTAATGAGTAATTAGACATTCAAATCTGTGTTTTCCAATGTCCACCGAATGTCTAATGACTAATTAGACATTAAAATCTATTTTTTTCGAATGTCCATCGATTGTCTAATGACTAGATAGACATTAAAAAAAAATCGAATGTCCACCGAATGTCTAATGACTAATTTGACATTCAAATCTGTGTTTTCCAATGTCCACTGAATGTCTAATGACTAATTGGACATTCAAATCTGTGTTTTCCAATGTCCACCGAATGTCTAATGATTAATTAGACATTCAATTTTTATACTTGTTGAATGTCTATTTATTCGATTAGACATTCGGCCGAATGTCTTATGTCTAATGTCAAATGTTCTGCCAACTTCACGGACTTTTTAAACGATTGAAGATTTTTGTACATAAACTTACGCCACCCACCTTTATAAAAGGGTGGTGTTTTCGGGGGGGTATTTTATTTTTGCCATATGGTTTCTAAAGAGGTATATAAATAGTGATGTTGTATTTGGTATGTTTAAGGTCTATATGGCGATATTTATAACCCCCTTATCCAGTCATTTTTTTTATCTTGCAAAAAAAACAACAACAACATGAGTTACATTGAACAAACCATTTTTCTAAGCTCCTATTCCAGCCTTTGCAAACGGCAAATTATTTCTTGAATGTATCAATTTCCGCATTTCTGTCATTTGATGTCGTCACGACGATATCAACTACTAGGAACACTCGTATCTTGTATTTGGCACCTTTGCATCGCTTCTTGGCATCAAACAAACTAACCATATGTAACCCCCCAGGCGTAAATGATACGTCATGGGACCATAGATAACACAACGATAATTTATCAGGGTGACAGCCTATGTCATTAAGCATGGATATTTCACAGTTGCCATTTATAGCAGGATCTGTGGTAAAATAAAACAACAAAATACGACGAATTTATTACACAATTTGTTGAAATGACTACTTCATCTGGCAAATGGCCTGCTGCAGCCTTTAGACTCTAAACACTTCGACACATTTTTCATAACAACAATTTTAGCTGTCGCAGTTCTTAGATCTCAGTTTTGTCAGCTGCTTCGCATAGTACATAGGGACAATTACAAAAAAACTATTCAACTTTAGCATAATCTACGCTGACAGAGAAATGTTTTAGTTACCAGATGGGCTAGTGTTTGCAGAGCAAATTGCTCAGGGTAGAAAAACTAACCAAAAGAGGACCATGATGGTCCTTTATCGTATGATAGCTCAAGGCTTTATGATATATACGAAATATGAAAGCTCTACGCCTAATTATTTTGGGAAAAAGATTTTTAAAGATTTTCTCCTTTAATTGATTGATTGATTGATTTGGGTTTAACGCCGCTTTTAACAGTATTTCAGTCATATCGCGGCGGCTGGAGCACCTAACAATGGACTCCTGGTATTTCTCACACCAGTACTACCACTACATCCTTTCCTAGCCCCCAGCTGCTATCCCACTCAGGTTTACGATTATCCACCCATTGGTGAGAGACAAATGTCGGAAAGAATATGTGCCGCCGCCGGGGATCGAACCCATGACACCCTATGATTGAAGATTAGGAGTCTGACGCGCTACCGACTGCGCTATGACGGCGGCTTTCTCCTTTAAGCCAAGGTACATATTTGATCCCACAATATGGCGCTAAATCCCAGAGTACGTTAATTCTTTGAAGTATTTTGGTAGAGGTTTAATAGGTATTGCTACATGCAAAATATCAACGCTCTAGGCGTAATGGTTTAGGACAAAAATAATCTTCTTTATTCCTATCTCAAATCAAGGATTGCATAAAAAAGGGCGTATTTTCAGAGTATGGCAATTCTTTGAAATAGTTTGACAGATTCATACACACTAAATATCAAGGCTCTTTGCCTTATCGTCTAGGAGAAGAAGATTTTCAAAGATTTCATTTTAGTCTTATCTTAAATCAGGGTTTGCAAAGAAAATGGTTAATTTTAGAAATAGGTACTTCTTTAAAGAATTTTCCTAGTGGGTCATTTGATGATGATTTATATCAAATATAAAAGTGCTTATGGTTTTGAAGAGGTCATATTTGGCCTCCCCTTTAGCACACCCTATATTACATTAAAAATTGAGTTAAACCATTGCCAAACGACAAAACTTTAGACTGATGCAAATTGAAAGATATGGCAAAAGGCAATTTATACCTTCTGCAAATTTAAAAATTATTTGCAACAAAGTATGTAAAACATCGCGAGAAAAATTTAATTGTTATTACAAGCAGTTTCCCCTTTTCTCACTTTATTCTTCAGTTAATTACCTGCTGTACATAAAAATTTGTGATTGTGATTGAATGAGTTGAAGGAAATGTTTGAAATTTATCCTCCAAAACCAGAAAGCTTAGAACAGTCGTATGTTGTATGTTTGATCTCCTCGTTAACTTCTTCAAAGTGTTTAACGAATACCTAATATAAATTCAGATGGAAATAGTAAAAGAGGCTTTTCAACGACAAGAATGGATAGAGCATTGGTATTGTGTTTAAACATAGATGCTAGTATATCTCTCTAATTTTGTTTTTATGATGCTAATAGGGATTATATTACCATTCAGAGCACGATTTAACTTAATAGAAACAAAAGATTTTGCTTAATAACTTCTTATGACAAACCACTAGGCTTTAAGGTTTCATATAATGCATCGGGTACCAATAGTTGACTTTCCACTAAATTGCCCTGTGTATAATATTTCTAAGCTCTGAATCAGGTGATCGGGGAATATCCGTCTTGTTTCTTAACCCTTGTCATACGGAACCCTAATATTCCTGTTTTGTCAGCACAACCTGCGTGCCTTAGTTTTCTATGCAATTATTTTTCAAAAGAAATATCAACCTTATACTAGTGTTTACAGTGCTTTCAACTCTATGATATTACTGGACTTCAGAAAATGATTTTAATGCAGCAGGACAAGGGTGAAGGGCCATTAAAACAGAAATGTTATAACCCATTACCAAACAACCCGTTTTTACGCCGCTTGATACAAACTTTCTGAAAGCACTGGAAAATGAAGTAATTGCTTCACTATCCACAATGATTTTACCCTAAATGACAATTGCTTAAAAAGTTCTACCAATTTGAAATTGACGTCTATAACTTCCTTCAAATTTGACCATTCTAAAGTTTTGTTGTTTGATATGGGTTAATGGGTTAAACTTTTAAAATTTAACAAGAATTTCAAATGCCAAGAGCTAGAGTCCTCAGATTTCATAGCCATAGGCCTATTTAGATTGAATTGCTACATGCCAGTTCATTTCTTATACGGAAACAAGCCATTCACTGAAACAATTTTCATGTCTTTCTTCTAGGGTAGAAAGCTGCTGGATCAACATCTAAGAGTTCCATATGCCTAGCCCGGCAGCAGCCATCCTTTTTTGGTCGTTAATGAGCAAGCACCTGTATATCACAGCCAGCCTTGCAGACAGAGGAGGTCTATCAACTTGTCTGGTTTTTCTTTTCCTTGTGTGTGTATGTGTTAGCATCATGGAAAAATCAAGCAACACCTTAGCCTAGATTACAACCTCCATTTGACACACTTTGTTTTAACCTATTACCAAACAGAAATTTCAGACTAGTCCAAATCGAAAGGAGTTGCAGACAACAATTTAAAGTATATGAAACTTTGGTGTTTTTTTTTTTTTTTTTTTTTTTTTTTTTCAATTTTCTAGGTAGAAAACATTGTAAACATTTTTATAAGTAGTGTCTTCATTTTACACAATGTATACCGATTGTTTTTCTTGAGAGGCAACAAAAAGGGTCATTGTATGGGAATGGGTTAAGATATGTTATTTATCCAATTCTAGAATAAGACCAGGCTATTTAGGTCACCTGAGCATAGTGCTCAAATGAGTCATTTGTTCTCGCTATGCATGGCCGCATTCTTCAATTCCTCGAAACATACCTTCTCGGCTTCTGAGCCAGTGGGTAGTGGGACAATGTTGATGAAACTTGGCAGGTTGTCCTTGGGTGAAACTTATCTAGGTTATTCAAATGATTGAAATCCAACCCTAAATCTGACTATCATGGCAAATAAAAGGATGAAAATAGTGAAATCATCAAAAATCTCTAAATTAGAAGGCAAATATGTATGATTTGGCGTGCAGCACCTCTATCAAGTTTGTTCATTTTTCCGCCCACCCCAGTGCACACTATATTTTAGACTGAAACAAAGAAGCAAAACTTTTTATAAGCTTCTCCTCTGAAACTAAAGCATCGATATACATGTTTAGTAATTGGATAGCTATTAAAACATCCACAAAGTGTGTTAATGTGTTATCTCTTGAGTCATGTTTGGGCTCTACCCAGGCATGTCCTATTTTAACTTAGAGTCAAAGAAGCAAATGTTTTTCTCAAAAGCAGAAAGCTTAGAATTGGTATGTTGAAACTCCTAGGAAACTTTTAGAGTTTGTTCATGCGATACCTTATAGGTCATATTTGAGGCACCTCCAAAACCCTCGCTGTATACACAGGTATCAAGAGGGTCAATCTTTAAAAATATTCTCCGAAACAAGACAGCATAGAGCATTGATAATTGGGTAGAGGCATCTCCTAGTATATTTCTTTTCCCTTTAAACTTAAATAGAAACAACGATGAAGACAAAAAGTTTAAGCATCATTTTAATTGTTTTTATTGATTGATTAGATATGGTTTGACGCCACTTTTGACAGTATTTAGTCATATCACGGCGGCTGCAGCACCTAACAATGGATTTCTGGTATTTCTGAAAAAAAAATAACATTAAATTGTGACGATGAACTGCAACTTTTAAAATAAAATTCCTTAATGCTATATTAATGTTTATGTTTTTGTATTTGTTGTTTTTAGCCCATTAACAGACAACCAGATTTCACACTGTTCCAAATTCAAAAATGTTGCAGAAGACAAGTTTTAGTAGATGAAGTTTTAAATTGATTTTTGCATTTTAGGGTAGAAACATTTTGGATTATGAAAATAATGCTTGTAACAAACATTTTTTTCATTTTTCACAATGTTTTTCAGGGCTGTTTATGTCGTATCAAAAAGTGTTATTGCATTGAAAAGGGTTAAATAAAATTGGACAGTCTCAAGATATAAACTTTGAAAGTGTACCATTTTTTTTTTCGTTTTAAAGAAAATATTTTATTAGAAGATGACAAAAGACAATTAAAATTTCTAACATTTAAACTTGTTAAAAATCCATTTTTTAACATTTTCAAGAGCTTTTAATACCTCTCCTTGGTCAGATTCGGGATATTATTTAGAAATGTGAAATGTCCATCTTTCTGTTAAAAATTCTTATTTCAGACTTGTCAGTTATTACCAAAATTCCCGTAATCAGAACCATTACACCAGTTCAAATTGAAGGGAGTTACAGACAACAATTTGAATCACGTTTAAATTGAAAAAATATATGCCAAAGGAAGAAATTGCTTGCTGGTAATTTATTAAGGTTCCATTACCATATTTGAAAAAATATATCTGATCAATAAACTTGAAGTTAGGTCAAATGCATCTATCAAGTTCACGTTTCCAATAAATTTGCTGTTAAAGAGTGCTTAAATTGTATCTAACATACATTTGTAACTTGAATTTTTAATGATCTAAAAAAGAAAGTTTTTAATTTTTCGTGTACCTCATAAAAAAAGCTTTAGGGCACATTTTAGCAAGCAATTTCCCCATTTCCCACAATCTTTTCAACTCAAAAAGACACAGCTGTCAATTTTTTTCAATCTGAAAGGTTCAACATGTTGTTGTTTGGTATTGGGTTCATCCTATCTCATTAACCACTCACCTCTTATAATGCTGAATTCTCTTTATGTGAATATTTTACTTTACATTAGATTTTATCAATAAAAATATTGAAATAATTTTACTTTCTGATTCATGAAAAACCTAGATCATGCTGTTTTTACTCTTCTTTTGTAAAATGAAATAAATCACTGCATTCTGATAGTATATTTCAGGAAAAGTTTGCATGCATGTGTATTTCATATAGGATTTGTACAGAATGACCATGATCTTAACTTTTTGCCTGTCGAAGACTTTTCAAATATTGAAGGTCTTTCTACCTTAGTTTGAATTAATAATTAGTCCCCTACCGGTATTGGCCTGAATTTCTGTATGTGAGTCTGCATTTATAAGTTACAGAACAAGTTCGAGGTTCGTTCCAGTCCATTTATTTTTGGGGAAGATACGGATGCTGGACTTGGAAAATTAATTGGAAATTACAGTTTTCCGGACTTTTTTTTCTAAGTCCTCGCAGGTATTGAAACAACAAAAAGTGATACATGCGTTGCCCGTCATTCTTCCTGTCCATCCGTTCACAATTACACAATAAATCTTCTAAACTAACTATGGACTTTCACCAAAACTTCACAGACCTCAACCATAGGTCACGCTCTTTCAGACTACTTCAAAGAATTGAAATCCATGAAAAACATGTTGTCATGGCAACTTACTGAAAAATCTTCTTCTTCCAAACCATAAGGCCTAGAGCTTTGGTGCTTGATAAATATCAAAATCTATTGACCCTCAACCAAAATAGTTCCAAGTATTACCATACTCTGCAAATTAGCTCTTTTCTATACAATAACTGATTTTAAAATAGAAATAAAAAAGGATACTGTTGAAGATCTTCTCCCCCTAAACCAATAGGCCTAGAGCTCTGGTTGCCATCATGACAAAATAATAAAAAAAAAACTTAAAAATCTTCTCCTCCCTAACCGAAAGGCCTTAGAGCTTTGTTATTTGGCCTATGAAATTGTCTAATGACCTTCTACAAAAAAACCGCCATATTATTGCTATAACTTGAAAACTAGCCCTATACTGTGCCATCCCTGTATAAAGAAGGACAAATCTCCTGTTTCCAAACCGAAAGGCACAGGGCTTTGATATTGGGCATGTGACATAGCCTTATAGCCTTCTATTTAGATACTCAAAATTATTGATCTTAGTTGAAAATTAGCTCTACATTGTGTAATCGCTAATTTTACATACAAATAAAGAAGGAAATCTTGATAAAAATCTTCTGCTCTAAAGCCCAACGACCTATAGCTTTGTATTTGGCATGCAATATGCCTTAAAGCCCTCTGCAAAAATACCTTGAATTTTTGCTCTTACTTGAAAATTAACCCTATACAGTGTCATCACTGTAAATAAAAAATAATATATATATAATAAATAATAAATAAGAAATAAAGAAAGAAGTCTTAAAAAGTCTCCTGTTCTCGAACGAAAAGCCCAGGGTTTTTAAAGAAGTCTCCAAAAATATTCTACTCGCAAACCAAATTGTCTAGAGCTTTTATGTTTGGCATGTGACATCACCTAGTGTTCTTTTACTTTAATTCCTCAAATGGTCGTACTGTCTCGCCGTCATAACGCAGTTTTTAAAGCGCACCAGACTCCCAATATTCAATCATGGGGTGTCATGGGAGCCCGGCGGCGGTACATATCCTTTCCGACATTTGTCTCTCTGCAATGGATGGATAGTCATATACCTCAGTGAGATAGTAGCTGGAGGCTTGGAAAGGATTCAATGGTGGTAAAGGTGCGAGATGAAATAGGAATCTATTTTAAGGTGCTCAAGCCGGCGCAATATGACTTGAAAATTTGCCCTTTGTTGTGGGGTCCCAGATTTTACATTTGTACTTTGAAATGAATAAGGCTATCTACCATTATGATCATTTTGTACTGTGAACTAATTTCTATGGGTGGACATATTTCAGCCATTGGAGGGACACATGCCCTCTTGGGCCTCTTGGTAGCTCACCTGAGCACAGCATTCTCAGGATGAGCTGAAATGATAATTACTTGTCTGTAGTGCAGTTACACCAACTCAGTATTTCAACTTTGCAATAACCAGGCTTCGCAAGATTATCGAGAATGAAATTACATGTACCGCCAGGAGCTGCCATTTTGCGTCTGCGCGATAAACCAAGGTATATCCCTAGAGTTTATCTGCTAAAGTCGACCAGTTTATAGTGTTTCTATATACAAGTGCAAGGGTATCGTTCAGAAACATGTCTAGATGTAACATAATTGACCAATCACTGGCATCGCCCACTTACTCCTTTGGCTACGCCCGATGACTCCAACAGGAAGTCCCGCTTCGATTTTAAACGATTTTAAACGGTTATTTTTGTAAATATATGGCCAGCAACATGTTAAAAATAGAATGGTTGGTTTAACGACCTACATGTCGCAACTGCAGCTTAAATAAGCTGTTGCTACGACGCTCAAGTCGCCAAACAAAAATGGCGGCCAATTTCGCAGTTCAAATCTTAATTCCGGGCTGAATGAATGATTTAATCGGTCGATGTAATCCTTGATTGACAGCCGCTATTGGTCAATTCTCGAGAGGATGTTGATTGTCATTCTTTTAATGTATTGGTATGGGAAGGTTTTCATACTCGACGATATATAATATTGGTTCCGGGGAGCAATTTTTATGCTTATTACAAAGTTTCATAAAAGGGAAAACTCAAAAGACTACTTCAGGTCAGGACCAGATCCAAGGGTTTTACCAACTCGAGAGACGACCATTGATCCGACAGTTATACAAAACGTCTAAATCCATAATAGATAATAAGTACATTTTATTGTTCAAAGTTCAAGGCGTTTACAAACCTACATAATCACTCAACATTTACAAAACATATCTTAAATCAAAGGACTGTAAGTCCTGAGAGCGAGTAATCTCGTTAGAACTTAATATGATATCTTAATATGTCATTCTAATAAATCGATAAATACAAATGTCGAGTTGCCTTTTCTTAGATGCATGATAAACAGTACAACATCCTATTAAATTGCTAAGGAAAATAAATTATGTGCGTTCTGTAGAAAAACGTACACGCGTATAAATTTATTTCTTTTTTACCTTCTAGAACAACGTCACGAACCTAGCCATGTCAAAGCAATAAAGTGTATCTGAACGATATCATGAAACAATGATAAACAGAAACTACGGTATCGTTCTCAAATACATTCGCTGTAAGTTTATTTCGGTTGGTGACCCCTACCTAGCTGCGATAACTTCACTCTTTATCTGATGAGTTATTGCCACGACTTACCTGGTACAGTTATGTGTTTCAAAGAAAGACAATCGTCGATAAAAATAGGCCCTAAACAAAATAGACTACCTCGTATCCGAATGATTATCAGAGTTGAGTGCGCTTGTCATATCTTGAAATAAAAGCCAAAACGGGTTGGGAAAAGACTTGGATAGTATCAACAATAACCCTAGAAACGGAAAAAGGGTAATTCTGTTTTATGCTTAGTGTCAACAAAAGCGCAGCCCTAAACAAGAAGCGAAATAGGGGTTGGGACGCTCTACTACTATCAAGTTTTCCAGTATATTTCCCTTATCTAATATTTAAGGCAGTTAGTTGCTAAATATAAATGCATGAAATAAAATAACAAAAATCGGACTTTATCCCCTTTATTATTTGAGAAACGATCCTTAAATCACCCTTTCCTGTGTTTTGCAATGGATCCGGTCCATATCTAAAAGGAACCTTCCTTATGACCTAACAATCATTTTCGAGGAAGTTTCAAGAGAATCAGGTAATGATTATGAACTTTAATGCTTAAACTTGAGTAATTCGATTGAAAAACAAAACAAAACAAAACAAACAAAAAAAAGAAAGGTCATCTTTTCCTTGTATTCGGAGAGTTCCACTTGATTTCTGAGAGGAACCTTTCTTATGATCAAACAACCATCCTTTGAGCGTTTCAAGAGAATCTGTTAATGCCTATCGACTTTATCGCTAAACTCAGAATAATTTGAATGAAAATCCTTAAGGCCCCATTTTCGGTGTTTTATAACGGATCCAATCCATTTTCTTAATGAACTTTCATCATGCCCTACGATCATTCTGTGAAATTTTCAACACAATCCGATAAATGTGGACTTTATCACTTAAACGAGAATGTTTTGAGTAAAACCATTAAGCCCATTTTCCTGTGTGAATCCACATCATTTCCGAATGGAACTTTCCTAACGACACTACAAGAATCCTGTGAAAATTTAAAGACAATTCGATTATAAATGTGGACTTCATCGCATAAACGAGGATGTTTTGAGTAAAAGCCTGCAAGGCCCTTTTCCTGTATTCCGATGACACAATTATTGCCTTTCTGATTGATTGATTGATTGATTGATTTTATGGAGTTTAACACCGCTTTTAACAGTATTTCAGTCATATCGCGGCGGCTGGAGCACCTGTCAATGGATTCCTTGTATTCTCACACCAGTACCACCATTACATCCTTTCCTAGCCTCCAGCTGATATCCCTCTTAGCTTTACGATTATCCTCCAATTTGTGAGAGACAAATGAAATGAATCCTACAAAAACTGTGGACTTTATAGTTTAAACGAGTATATTTCAATCAAGTTAGCACAAGGCCCCTTTCCCAATGAAACTTTGTTTTTTCAAAGGAATCAATCCTTGTGATTGCGAAGTTGAAGATAATTTGACGAAAACTTTGGACTTTATTGTGTTATCTAAGAATTTGTAATGATATTTCCATAAGGTCCCTTTTCCCATGATAAATGGCTGATCAAACCCTTTTCCAAAAGAACCATCCTTATGATGGTACAATCATTCTGTCAAAATTTAAAATGAACCCGATGAAAACTTTGGATAGATAACATTGTGGTAACTGGAATATTTATAATAGACTTTTCATGATGCGCCTTTTTTACATGATACCTGACGAATTGGGCCAAATTTCAAAAAGAACAAGCCTTATGATGGTACAATCATTCTTTGAGAGTTTAAAGTGAATGCAATGAAGTCTGGGGACATCACTATTTTAACTAGAATATGTAAATAAATAAATATATATATATTGTTCATAGCAATTGTACATTTCTAATGGCTTTGCTTCGGCATGAGTTCTGATAAAAACAACTTTCAACATATTGCAGAGCGTTAGTTTCAGCGAATCATTTTCCTAGTATGTGGAAGTAGAAACACAAGATAAGACAAAATGTTTTCTTGATATATTTTGTTGTCATGTACTCAAGTTACTTCCATTTACACAAATACAAGACATGCTATACTGCTTTAACCCTTTTCTGCACAATCCCTTTTTGGTCCTTATGATTTTAAACATCAGAAAATATTGTGAAAAAAAGAAGAAATTGCTCCAGCTTGGGTACTTTTTCAGATTGCACTCACTTTTAATTGTAGTCTGCAACTTCTTTCAAATCGAACAAGACTCATTTTCTGAAATTCGGGAAAGGGTTAGGTTACATTGAAAAAGACCATATATAAATTAAAAACATATTGTTTTGAATAAAAGAATTGAAAGTGTCATAAATCACACATTACTCCGAATAATGAACGTAGAGAATACAACTAGAAGCAAATTTTGATGCAGACAAACCAGAAGCAGATACGTATACAGACTCCTCTCTCATTTCTGTTTACTAACCCTGAAATCAAATACAAAAATGTCAAGATTGTTTTTCTTTTTTGCTAATTAACAACAAAAACAAATGTGTGCATAGCAAGTGTCTGACGCAAAGAGGATAGATCTAGAGTTTCAAATAATTATCCTATGTAAATTACCGAGATAGTTCTAGTGTAGCTTTCTTTCTTTATAGGCACTTTTAGATTTTCGTTCGAATAATACATATTCTACTTTAATATTAGCTTTATCAATGGAGCTCTTTTTTCTCGAAAAGTGTGTAAAATAAAAACTCTACGTATAATTTTGTTGGTTTTTAGTGATTTTCAAGAAAACGACCAACATTTGTTTCGCAATTGACTGTCATATGTCGCTAAACAATTGATACATAATCATTATAGCTGGATAAGCACATCAGATGTAATGGTTTAGTAGTGCCGGTATGAGAAACACCGGGAACCATCTTACCAATCGTTTGAATGAACATGACCCAAACAACCAATGTCGTTGTTGATGAATTTGTGATTAGACTTACCATCGAGAGCAGTTCTGTCCACCTCCGTTAACATAACAACAACATCATTTTCACACATGTCTTGGGCTTTCGGGGACAGCAAATTCATCGGTACTGTCTCATTTGTACTTTTGTAAGTCTTTTCACTTTGGTCAATATCAACAACTCCATTGTCCTAAAATAAAGAATATTATTACGTATTACAAAGTCTAAGTGTACCGTTCATAAAAGTCTGTAGCAATTAACATGCTGATATAATAGAGAGCTGAGATGTAGCATCTTCTTTCTTCATCGTTTTTTTAATAAATTAGTTAAAACCAAAAGAAAAAAATACATGCAGAGGCATTAAATATTTAGACATTAAAATTACTCACTACTTCGACTTTATGAAGTAACTTAAACCTTATTTATTAATGTCCGTCCTTAGCTAAATAAAGGCTATGTCATTCGATTAATAAGCTGTTATAAAGATTCGAGAAAGAGAGTTTGCTGTCAATATAAAAAAGAACTAAAACCGTATAAAATCTTATCTCGTGAAAGTACTCTAAATTTAATCATAAAGGAAAATATTTGTTAGTGTAAATCTAATTGAAAACTTCACCTCGACATTCAAGTAAGTTTCTTTTATTTCTTCGATGCTTTTTGTTTTGTCGAAAGTTATTGCATAACAAGCTTTGGTGTTGTCAACGTCTTCGCCGTTCTCCTTTATGACAAGTATTCCCTGTAATTTGTTCACAACAATTTTAGTTTCAGCGCAACACACAAAAAAGCACACACATACACGGCTGGGTGCTGACTGCAGGGAATCAAATGATCACGTATACAGTTGGGGGTATAAAAGACCAGTGTCAAAAAGAATCATTTTCACTAAGACTGGGTGTCGAAAGGGTACAGGAAACTCACAAATGCTATGAAGATTTAAAGCCATATCTGCCATCCGAGGAAAAAAAATAGTTGAAATAATCTATCGCTTATTTGTTCACTTTAGTAAACAAAGGCATTCTAAATAAAGCTATACAAAAGTAGGGTATGAAGGACGATCTCTATAAAGAGTTAGTTTTTTGTGTTTTTCGTGTCGATTTCAATTTGTGTTTGTTTACATTTTGAAATCGAGTATGGTTTTATTGATAATTATATATTGTGTTTTTGGGGAGGATATGGCTTTAAGACACTTCATTTAAACATCTCTTCTCTCACTGTCTGTCTAAAGTGGACAATTCCTAAAATACTTTTACTACAAATATTTTAATTCATGATTGGAAACAAACAGATCTTTTAATAGACATGACGTACATTCTTCTTGATAATCTTGCAAATATATATATGTTCTAATCACAAATTTAAAAATAGGAAATACACGAAGAACTAGACAGGATATTCATTAATTTTGTCAACTTAATATTTGCAACCTCGAAAATGAATTCTATTTTTAACTAGTATGCCCTTCTACACCAGATTAGTTTATCTTTATTTTACAATAGACTACCTGAATTCTGACCCGATTTAATGTTTGTCTAAAAGAAAGATGCCTTGTAAACCAAATCTTAAATATTTTACTCATAAAATATGTTACGACTGGCTTCTTAGACGAATAAAAAAAACTTGAAAACATTCGAAACTTCATTTTTCGCCAACTGGCAAACTTTGGACTTTCTCTCAATATCTACTTCATCAAAAGCAAAACAAAAGGCCCATGAGAGACTAAGACGCTCTACTGGCCTTCAAATTTAATCTAATATTTATGGAGCGTAAATGCTTAAAGAGGAATGCATAAAATGAAAATAACAAATTGGACTTTATCCCCGTATTATTTTACGCAACAACCTTTCAGGCACATTTTCCTGTGTTTTCTGACAGATCCACTCAAATTCTCAAAAGTAACCATCATTATGACTCTTCTCTGTAAAAGCTCCATGAGGATTAAATAATAATTGTGGACTTAATTACATGAACCAGAATAATTTGAGAGAAAAAACAGAAGACCCTTTCTCGCATTTCCCGACATATCCACTCCATATCCAGAAGGATCCTCCTTATGACCCTACAGTTGACCTATCCCTGGTCCTGCCCACTTACTCCATTGGCCACGCCCGTTGACAAGTCCCCCCCCCCTCGATTTTAAAATGAGTTATTTTTCAAAATCAGTAGCGTTTAACAAAAAGGTAGAATCGTTATTTGGCGACCTAAACGTCGTAACTACAGCTTGAATGAGCTGTAGTTATGTCGTTTAAGTCGCCAAACAACAAAAATTGAGCTTCTGTCTCAGGTTCGGAATAATGAACCCATATCCTATCTCTAGTGTTAATGCGGTTCGAAAACTTATCTCCTTCACGATTTAAACGACTTAAATGTTCTTTTGCATTGGTTACTCTGGTTGCCTTTTGGTGTACGGACAGCTGTCTTGGCACGAACCTGGCACTTACCTGGATGTATTGGTGTAACTAGATATCTTCCTAGCCTGCGCTCTGCATTTTTATATAGATTTATCAATCGATGTATACAAACCCCTTCGAGCAATAATCAGACTATTTCTCATATCAAAATATCAAAGTAACGTCCTTAAGAGAGTTTTTCCTGGTTAATGGATCATGTGAAAAGATTCATGAAATATCCTAAGAAAAGTACCCTGTAATAGTCGACAATCATTCTAGCTTCCGACGTTTTGATGTCCTCTTCTCTGTCGTCCACTGTTATAGTTTCATGTATCGTTTCACCAGTCTCTTCAATGTGGTAGTTCAATTCTTTATTCTGGAAAAAACACATACGCGAAGGATGAACAGACTATATCTTACAATAGAAAAAAATCCATAAAAAAAGACACGAAAGTCTTAGAAGAATCATCGAACATCGATGTAGAATCACTAACCCTTCAAAACAAAGGCGGTACAGTTAAGCCTCAGTTCTTTGCCATCACTCCAAAAATAAAAGCGAGCGTATTCTAATTTGTCTACAAAAGCCTCTTTTATTTCGCTTTGACAATCCCTTCAAACAAATGTTTCATCGAGATTTTTTTAAAGATTAGGGGCTGGGCTGTTTAACGCAATAAAGTATACTTAAAACGGTTTTCTTAAACACAGAACTAGATTTTTTTTACAAAAACAATGAATGGAAATGTGTGTTTATTTTCTTCTGGTAAAGAAATATATAACCCAAACAGAGAATAAGGATGAGACAGGTTTTAAATTAGAATTAAGCAAATTGAATTTCATTTTTCTTTTAGAGTTGTAGCTAGTTTGTGC
The DNA here is from genome assembly GCA_946902895.1 of Fragum fragum. NCBI lineage: Eukaryota > Metazoa > Mollusca > Bivalvia > Cardiida > Cardiidae > Fragum > Fragum fragum. Next base: position 26,053,568 of record OX336377.1, on the reverse strand, counting down.
GAAAAATCTTCAAACAGAGCTTTATTCACACTTAAACCTACACATAACTCACAAGGACAAATATACACACAAAAACTTTGAGGTAATCATAGCCATTTGTAGGGCTTTGCATTAATAAAATCAATATGGACTTAAAAGAAATTTTAGGACAGATGTAGGGTATATTTGGAAGAAATTAAATATTGATCAGAAGAACCCTTTTAAACAGACACTGGGGTCTAGGGTTCGATCCCCGGTCGCGGTAAATATTCTTGCGGCATTTGTCTCCCAAAACCGGATGGATAATAGGAAAACTAAAAGGATGAGCAGTGAGCAGCTGGAGGCTCGGAAAGGATGCAGTGGTAGTAATGATGTGAGAAGTTCCGAGGATACCGCGGTTAGGCGCTCTAGCCGCGATATGACTGAAATACTGTTATAATGACCTTACACTCCATTTTCAAAGGTTGATATTTAAGTGGGCTGGGCAAGTGATTGGACAATTGCGGTCGACGCAAGACGGTTTACGATCGTATTACAATCACATTTGCTCACTTTAAGAAAGTCTCTTGTAGTTTTATGCACAAGATATTAAAATCTCTTCGCAAAATATTTGTCTGTGGAATTAAGCGAGGTTCAAGATTTTAGTTTGTGTATTAACCCAATATCGTGACTAAAATCGAATATATTTTACTGTGCATGCAATTGTGAAACTCCATTTTTCAATCTATTCTTCAGTATACTGAGTAAAGATGATTATCTTATATTCATATATTAACCGTTATTGTTGTGGGGTTTTTTGGGGTTGTTGTTGTTGTTGTTTGTTTAAAAATGTTTAATTTACTTACCACTACGTCTGGTACAGTTTTCTCAGAATGTCCCATGGAAAGTTCCTAAAATAAGAGTTGATCATGTACTGATTTGGTGAGAGGATCTTATTGCTGACGTGTTTTAAATCTTAAACATGCTCGCACTGTAAAAATGGCAACCTTTTATACGAAAGAGAATGATTTCAAAAAATTATTTAAATTAAATGAAATACTGTCTTAAAGATCAGCCGTTTTTTACAATACTATCTATTTTAATGAAAACAATATAATCGAAAAGCATTTGTTATAAAAGTAATACAAGTTTGAAACCCATTTTACTGCAGTGTACTTCGTTCGTAATAAATACAAAAATAACTACAAATTCAATGTACTAGACTTTCAATCTAAATCCTGTCTTTTACGTAAGTAAACTTTTAGCACATCGAGCGTATCAATGTCACAATTTCAGATCAATAAAAGTGATAATTTTGAAAAAATAAGTTAAATTTAAGCAGAACATGCTTACATGAAGTTTTCCGTACGAAAGGGTTTGTAGAACCAAGGTAGCACTCAGGAGAGCTAGAATGACGCTTAAACCAGCCAATATCCATCTTCCTTTTGAGGAAACTTTGTTTGGTACCTGTTGAAAGAGAGGAATTCCATGGTTGTGTGTGGCTCCAAATTATTTGTTTGTTCAAATTTTCATAAGAGCGCAAGTAAGTGTCAATGTTTGTTGTGGTTTAGAAAGACTTTGAAAATTAACAACTTGAATGATATCTTTTTCTGGTAATTTGGATAGAAACACATGATGTATGACTTTCTTTGATTAGCCAATGTTAATAAAGACGAAAGGACGGAGAAAGGCATATAACTTGTATGTGTTCGACGAGTTTGGAAAATCGGCACAGTCATACACCGATCACTTTAGTCTTTCGAAATATTCAGCCGTCACAAATATGAATCTTACCCTTGAAATCCAGTCTGTGAAAACAGAAAAGAACGTTTCTATCACAAAACATTTCGGTACTGAAGCATTACCTTACGCACTTTAACGCATTTCTATGTCTTTACAGATAGAGTTTTTGTAATTTTGGACAAGTCTAAAGTTTTAGTCGTATCCTAAAGAGTTTGATAGTGTAAACCTTGTATACCTGTTTTTTACTTTAAAATATTTACTTACAATAGTGTATACCAGTAAAGCGTGGTTCGCTTTTATATCAAAACAAACGTTAAAAAGTTCCCCAGATTTAAATATGTATAAGCCTTAGAGTCGACTGATATACACCTTAATTAACGTTTTTTGACCCGAGCTGACATAATTTTAAAAAACAGAGTTCACATAAGGGTTTTCTAAGATTCGACTTTGTCAATGTTAGTATTGAGAGTAATATTGTGATTAAGTTTGAGTTAAAGAAGGTCCTAAAATTATCATTTCTTCCCTAAGATATTACCGAGTTGCATAGCTTTTAAACCTGCATAACCCTATATCAAAACATTTAGGACAGATTTCCAGAAATATAGCTGTAGAGTTCACACAAGGATTTTTATGTTAGTAGTGAGGGTAATACTGTGACTAAGTTGAAGTTAAAGAGCGCTCTAGAATGAAATGGAAATCTAAGATTTGACCTAGTTGCTTTTCATCCTGTAAACCCTACGTCTAAGATTTCTTATTTCTGAATCCATATGTCTAAGATTTCGTTCTTTGGATTCGACGACACATTTACTATGTAACCGTTTAACGTGCTATTCGATGGTAGACTCTGAATCGTCTAGTGGATAAAGAGTTTTATTTCGGAAACTCTATCCAATGAAACAAACTTTGAATAAAACTGTCCCATAATTCTAAACAAGAATGAAATCCGTCAAAAAACAACAAACAGCAAGCTGACTAATATTGATTTAGATAATATTTCACGGGACTACCCCTGTCAAATTTCATAAAATCGACAATATTATTTCTATTTGGGCAACAGATTTTTTTTAGTTAGTTTTAATAACAACAAAATATTAACGCAAAGCGTCAAACACCTTTATTTTTAAGCTATTTTGGTAAGTCAGAGGTAGATAATACGAGAACTGATTTAGGAATCCAAATAATTATTGTCTCACATCATTGAGATTCATTGTGAAACGTTTCATTTCATTCCGATTGAAGCTATAAGAGGAGTTGCACACACAAAAATACTTTTTGAGGACTTTGGCTTCGCCAAGGGCAGATTATTTCAAAACCACTTGACGGATCCAAATAAAATTAATCTCATACACAACAATACATAACAGAGATTCAGTGTTGGAAGTTTTAGTTCATTTCATTTGACACTCTAAGAGGAGTTGTGCACACTAGAACATGATTTTAAGTTATTTTGTTAATTCAGTGGTAGTTAATTCTAGACTGCTAGAGGTATCAACATCATGATGATCTCATGAACAACTAGACATCATAGGAATTAAATGTGGACAGTTTCAGTTCAGCGCGTTTGAAAGTGTATGAGGAATTGTGCAATTTGCTAAAGGACAGACAGACAGACTGACATACGGATGGATAGACAGACATACAGACAGAAGGACGGACAAGCAGGGCCATAACATAATTCGACTTTTCTGGCGGATTGAGTAGTGAGAAAGTTGGTGAAAACAAACTCGAGACGCTGATGTTTGCGGAAAATTGTCGAGTACATTGAAATCAAAGTGCTGTCAGCACTGTAATCGCTCGCCACTGAGTAATTGAGAAATGTTGTTGTTATCGTGACTTAAACGTTGTATATTTCTTTAAAGAAATAAATACGTTTCTTTGAGGTTAGCACAATGCGAGTCAACCCTAGAAATAATTTCTTAAAGCAATATATTTGAAGGAATAAGATTGCTTTATCAGAATTTGTCAAATTAATATTTTACCATACAATAGACAATCCATTGTCTTCAGCTCCTAAAGTATTATTTTTGAAGACAATATTGTTGAACAAAGATGTTAGCAAAACACTGTTGCCCCAAGGGAGTCAATATTATGTATTATGCACGCAATAATTGACCTTAATCTATCCCGCTTTTTCCGCACATATTGAAAAAAGCTTTGAAAGACATTGTCGAAAATGAAAAAATTGTGCGCATCATTCATTATCCACAATGCTTTCAACCCCAATAGACAAATATATTCAATCAACTTGAAACTGGTGTCTGTAATATTTTTAAATTCGGACAGGTCTAAAACGTGTTGTGTGGGAATGGGTTAAACTTGTCATCAGCAGGTGCACATATCTAAATTAGCTATATACCAGATTTGATCATAGTATCGTTGAGTTATATTGGATATGTCTATGAGTTATTTTTTAATAGACGGTCAACAATATGTCCCGATCTTTTAGAGGGAGTATGGAAAGAACCTCTTGGCTTTCTCTTCTGTAAAGTAACATGGACAATATGAGGGCCTTTCTCAGTCTGAAATACCCACAGCTAAAATTGTTTATTGATAAATACGAAAGTTATCAATTATTTCCCGTTATAATGAACAATAACTTATCTATCGTGCTAAGATTATTCTGCAGCTTAAAAAACGTAGTTACGAGATAATTGGTAGCTCTGGGCCGAAATTTGGATTTCACCTTTTCCATTTAGCTAATAGTTTACTGGTTTTATTGTACATATTTGTGAGAAGAAAAGAATGAAGAGAGAGAAAAAAAGAAAAGGGGAAAAGGGAGAAAGGGCGCGCTGAGAGAGAGAGAAAGACAGACAGACACAAAGATAGAGATAGAGATAGAGAGAGGAGGACGTTGTGATGAATTTGCTAAATTTACTATAATTTCAGTCGCATTAATTTTAAGCAAAATAGAAGTCGTTAAATTCTTGTTGAATTAATTTGTCAAATCAGAAGAATTTTATAAAAATATTAAAGTAAATCATCCAATCAAAGCATCTTTATATTTAGCTTATAACGGTCGTTCCAAACTCTGGACCTCTATTTTCCCTTCACTCAACGTTGGAAATTTCTTAACTTGCAATTCTACTTATTCAACGTGACTTTAAAGGAATCTAGTGTTTAAAGCATTATAGCATTGTCGGAAAAAGATATTCCAGACTCAACATTCAAAGAAATTCGGATGCTCTTTTATTGACAGCTTTTAGAACTAATTATTACCAAAGATGTTGAGTATTGTGTGCGTCCTATTGAGTTCAAGGAACATTTAGGAAATAAGGTCACCAACTGAATTTCGAACTAATCGCTCCCAAAAGTTTGCTATTAAAATGTGATTGTTTGTTTACAAAGTCAGTCAACAAAAAAGTCATTGGATGTAAATAACGAACTTAGATAGCTAATTGACCAATCGCTGGCCCCGCCAATTAACTCCATCAGGAAGTTCCGTTTCGATCTTTAAGGAACTATTTTGCAAAGTTTATGGCCGGTAGCATGTAATAAAATATAAAAATGCTTGGTTGGTCACCTAAACGTCGTAACTACAGCTTGAATAAGCTGTATTTACGGCGTTTAGATCGTTTAGGCAACAAAAATGTTTAACAAAAATGGCGGCCAATGTCTAAGTTTAAAGCTCATGTCCGGGCTGAATAAATAATATGATTTGTCGGTTAATTCCTTGATTGACAGCCGTTATTGGTCAGTTATCTACAGACTTGCATTTAGCTGGATTGTATTCGATAGATATATTAAACAATTAGCCCTTTGCGTTTTTGAAAATTCTTAGACATGTCCCAATTCAAAAGTTTTGCAGACGACAATTTTAAGTCGATTTTATTTCAAAATTGATCCTCTAGTAGGGTGGAAATATTATGGAAACAGTAGAAATTCTATGTTATTTTCTTTCTCAAGTGTAAAAAAATAGAGAGTGTGAAAACTATAGGGATTATACAGGAAAGCGTTTAAATGAAAGTTATTTATAGGTTACTTTTTTAATGCCTTCCGGTAGATTATCGATATTCCGGACATATTTTAACTCGATACTATCAGCGGAAAAACAGTGAAATTATCAAATTGATAAGCTCACTTTTTTGGTAGATATAGCCCTGCTCTCAGTCACTGCGCGCAACCCAGCGTCGAAAGACATTGGTGACGTCATCAGTTTAGCGTGTAATTCATATGCTTAATGACTCTCCTTGATTTTTTTCCACCAAAAGTATCATATTTGTCAATTTTTTAGTGACCAACAAAAGTATTGTTCCACTCGTGGCTCTGTCACTCGTAAAAATAAAGTTTTATTGTTCACTCAGTAAAAGATAAATCGATTTACACTGAAACAATTATCATCTATTTATTAAGTTTATAACTGTGGGGCCTATATGAGATATGAGATATATTTCGTTAATCTCAAAGCTTATTTGCTAATTTCTTGATTCTTATGATATGAATTCACTTAAGCAAGTACACATAATTACAGCAAATTTCTTTCTATCAAAAGAAAAAAATCACTAATTCAAAGCTATTTTGCTCACTAAAAGCTTAAAATTCGTTCACTAATTGCATATGATTTTAAACCACTAAATGGATCTAAGGAATTTTGGTCCCATGCATAACTAAACATCAAAGAGATGCATTGTGGCTAGTGGCAAGTCATTCCAATTGAGACTGAAGAAGGAGTTTCGCCAAAGAAAACCAGTGCTATTTTTAAGTTATTTTGCTAAGCCTAAGGGGCAGAAATTTTCGAAATGGCTCAAAATATTTTTGTCTCATGTACAACTTGACATCGTAGAGATAAATTGTGGAATGATTCAGTTAATTCCAATTGAAACTGTAATTAGAGCTCGCACACAAACAATCTTGTAATTTGACAAGCGGACGGACAGACAAACGGATGGGCGATCATAACATAATACGACTCTCCACGTGTATGAAAAAGGAAACTGAAAGTTAAATAAAATAAGAAAATGTATGTTTATTTTATCAGTCATAAAAATAAATATATTAATAAATCTAAAATGCAAATAAAAGTGAATTAAATGGAAATGTAAAAATGGAAGACCTACCTCAGGTGTTTGAATGATGGTTGCTGCTAATTTATCTTCCATTGCTAATGTTGGTTTCATCGTTTTACTTGTCAAGGTGAAGCTTCAACCTGAATATAGAGCCCAGGAATGTTACAAAATCCTGCCGCAGACCTCTTTTAAGGGTAACTGTCACGTTGGAATGCAACACGTGCTGAAATTTTTGGAAATTACCTTCAATTAGACCCGGAAGAATCGGTGAGATCAGCCTTATATTTTTTGATAAACGATCGGAGAGCAAAGTCAGTTTGTCTGTAATGGTTTATAATCTTTACCACTCAACGTGAATTTTACTTGTTTACATAGAAGAGACTGGAGTTTAGCACATGTCAATATAACAGAAATGCTATAAATTGAGTTAAAATTCTGTACAAGATGAAAACTTTCCCTATTTGAAATATCCTTTTGAATTTTGACTGTTTCTGAAATCTTTCTTTCCAAATCAATGAAAGGGCAAGTTGCTAAGAGGATGCTTTGAAACTCAACAAATGAGTTACACATTAAATAAAGGAAGATTAAGAACTCTTTCAAAAGTATACAGTATTGGCACAATTAGGCTCAATGGGGATACTGAGTGTATGTAATTCAACCCAAGGGTCGATAAAAGCAAAATTTTTATCGGTTCGAAATTAAAACTTTTTTGAAACTAAGACTCGTCTCGGTGAGCCAACGAGAACGAACAACATAGGAATCGGTTTACAAGAAAAAGCTTTTTATGGGCATTAACGTACTTAAATTGATGATTGCTTAAGCAATAACTGTTCTTTATTCACCATGGTTGTTGCTGATACTTTTTACATTATACAGAACCAACAATGCATTTAAACAATTTCGAAACCGTTTCAATAGTTAAAAAACAATTAATGACATAAGTAAAGTCCGTGTAAATGACTGACCACCATGTCCTAAATCCATTGACCATCTTTTTTTCAAATTTACAATCTTAAATGAAAGTACTGAAAAGCACTGTAAGCTAGCAAAGCATTTTTGTTCAGTAATCTTCTTTATCAGACGTTATCATTATAAAAGAAATGAGGTTAAAGTAACCAAGGAGATAACACATTCCTACATAATCCCTCCTTTTTACTCCCTCAAGAAAATATTTGTAGAAAATATTATGGGAAATGACGAAATTGCATGTTACAAGCAATTTCTTCATTTTCCACATTGTTTTCTACCTAAAGAATAAATGATTCAAAGTTTTCAACAACTTGAAATTGTCGTCTGCAACTTCTATGAAGACTCCGATCAGAGTCATTTTGAACACGATGTGATCAAGTGAGCTAAAAATACCCAGGATACATAAGAACTACTTTTTTATGGCGTAGGAATTTAACGGATTTAGTGGTTAAGCCTCCGGTGGCAGTTTGTACTCCTTGAACTTTAAGATGACCTCAACATTTTGTTTGTTAACTCAAGCTATTAAAGCTGACGCTGTGGTATAGCTAAAAACGGCGATATACAATGTTTATAAGGAAATAGATTTATTTGAGACCCTTTTTCACACTGTATGCATACACGTGCTCAGCAAAGTACAAATAATCATTCCATTTACATTATGTGAATCAGATCGAATAGAACAAAGTCTATTCATATTAGAAAAATATATTTTCTTTTTATTTGTTTTCTTCTTTGAGTTATGAATCTTAAAACTTAATCACACTGTATGAATACACGCATGTAGTACACAAGTGTGATTAGTTTTTAGGTTCATACCAGAAATATTTTTTCTTCATTCCTTGTAAATTGAATGTCACCAGGCAAAAAAGAGAAACTATTTTACTAGTTTTGCGTAAAGTTTTATGTATCTTATTTGTGCCCTATCATACAAAATATCCGCATGCTTAAACCTTTGTTCATGGCAATTCAATTCAGCCATTTACAACGCTTGAAACTAGAATTAAAGTAAAAATTAACTATTATTCTTCTTACATCCTTATTTAGATTTTAACTTAATGAAACTCGTTCAAGGCCGTTGATTTGAAGGCATGCGATCGACATTTTTGACTATTGTAAACACATCCTGGTTTGGAATTGACTAATTATGAAATGACAAAGACATAAAACATATTTATCTTGTTTATTGTAGAGCAATCTTTATTCATTCGATCTTTTTGTGGGGGCAGTTAAGCGCTACGAATTTATCAAAGCAAAAATCTTGAACTGTGGCCTGCTGAATTATATATATATACTTCTCACTGGAACAGTTCCAAATCAAAGGCTTACTTTTTCTACCCCACCCCCTACCCCTACTTAGAGATTATACAATTTTAATTTCATATTTTTTTAACCAAAAAAAAAAAAGAAAAAATTAGAGATTGTTTTAAATCTTACTCTTCTCTATTAATCATAATTGTTAGACTCTTTCTTAAGGAATGCATTAAAAATTTAGATTGTTAGAAATATATGAGCAGCTACGAGAAAATAACGACGTGAATACGTTCAACTACTCGTTATTTACTGCTTACTTGAATAATCTGTAGTTACGACGTTTAAGTCGCCAAACCATGAAAAATGTTCACAAAAATGGCGGCCAATGTAGGAGGTCATAAATTATTTCTGGTCTAAATGAACGATTTCATTGGTCGACTGATTATTTGATTGACATCCGCCATTGTTGTTGAATTGCTAATATAACTAGAATAAATGAGTACAATGCATCTTCCATTTATACGTTTTAAAATCCCTTTTATCTTACCTTAAAATTCTTAAACAAGAAACATACTTTTCCAAAATGTTTTTGATGTCATTTTAACTCCTTACTGCTTGTACTCATTAGAATTACCGTAAATTCCATCAACAGATTGTTTTGCATTTCACCCGTCCAAGTGTCCCTAGTGCAATAACCAATTCCACCATCACAAGTGTAAAAAGTGGTTACCTTTTAGAACTTTTCTTTCAGGACATTTAAGTCTTTATGTAGATAGTCCATTTCCATGTACAAAAAATCATTCTGATGCCCCTGAAGAAAAGAAATGCGGATAAACGAAAAACGTTTTGACAAGCAATTTATCCATTAACCCTTGTCATGCTGATCCCGGAATATTCCTGCTTTGACAATGGCTTTGGCAGGTGTATGGACTAAGATCAGCCTGCCTGCTCATTGGTGTTGTTTTGAGAGAAATCTTTGAATGCAAAATTGATCTATTTATGTCAAAGTTTTCAAATATAGTAAAAAGACGAAAAATATTCAGCAGGACAAGGCTTAAGAAGACCTAAATTTAAGAATGATTAAAATATAAAATAATTGCAGATGACATTATTTTGATCGAAAGTTGGTCGATTGCAACTGGAATTCCATATAATGTGCCAAACATCGTCTCCTTGCGTTTTTTCTATGAACATGGTAGCAAATTGTCGAAAGCCAACTGTCCAATCGCGGATGTCAATCATGAAATATATCAACCAATCAAATCATTCATTCAGCCCGAAATTGAGATTAGACCTCCGATATTGGCCGCCATTTATGTGAAACATTGTATTGGTTTGGCGATTTAAACGTCGTAACTACAGCTTATTCAAGCTGTAGTTTGTCGATTAACCAATCTTCTTTGTTACATTCTACTGGCCATAAATTTTTCAAAAAAACGCCGTTTAAAATCGAAGCAGAACTTTCTGTCGGAATCAGTGGGCGTGGCAAAAGGAGAAAGCGCAATATTGTATTTGGACAAGAAAGTAAAAGAATGTTATGTTTCCGGAAAAACATTTTCAAATCAAACCGCTTTGCTTTCCCTTAGAGTTCTTACCATAAATATTCAGGGGCACGACAGAAGAACTATACCGTCATAAGGAGACTTTTGATAATTACCTCGTTTGATCGAATAAAACCATTCCTAAACAATGCTAATTTTTACGACCTTTAAGAAAAAAGTTTTGAGAAATCATACCAAGCAACCTCTACATTTCCTACAATGTTTTCCTCTAAAAGACATTTCTTTAATTTGATTGATTTACTTAAAATTGCCGTCTACAGTTTTTTGACTTTGGATCATTCTAGAGCTCTGTCGCTAAGTAATGGGTTTAAGTAGATGAAAACCGCATAGGTGTCTTATGTCAATGAAACTGTAGTTGACATAGTTATGTTTAAATACAGTGTTTAGGAGACAAATTAACCAATCGCGACTGTCAATCAAATTACCAGTCGACCAATCAAAACATTCATTAAGAATAAGTTTTGAACTCGAAAATTTGCCGCCATTTTTGTTAACCTTTATTTTAGTTTAGCGACTAAAACGTTGTAACTACAGTTTATTCAAGCTGTAGTTACGACCCTTAAGTCGCCAACCAACTACTCTACTTTTTTCTTTCATGCTCCTAAACATAAATTTTGCAAAATATCGCCGTTTGAAATCGAAGCGGGATTTCCTGTTGGAGTCGGTGGGCGTGGCCAACGAAGTAAGTTGGCCGAGCCAGCGATTGTTCAATTGTCAGGTCACGTGTCATTATTTTCCGACCTTACATCATAAAGAACGAGCAATAATACTTCTGAACACAAAATTGTCATCAGCCCTTTCCTGCTCAATCCCAGGTTTTTACGTCCTCATGATTTTATAATTGAAAAACACTAGAAAAAGAAGAAATTACTCGTAACATACAATTTCTTTTCTTTTTTTTTTTTTCTTTTTTTTTTCTCCACAATATAATCTACTCTACTGAATAGTCATTTTTTTCGAATTAAATATACTTTAATTTCTTTTGTCTGCAAAACCTTTAAATTTTGACAGGTCTAAAGTTTGGTAAAACAGGAAAGGGTTACCAAACAACTTTAACCCTTGTCATGCTGTATAAATAACCTTACCCAATTGCTGTAAAATCAAAGGGCTGAAAGCACTGATAGAAGTTGTTGTTCAAAAATCAATATTTGTTTTGGAAATCAGTTTCATTAACAACTCTGGCAGAAAAAATACAAGCAGGAGGTGTAGACTAAGATCAGACTGCACTTATGTGCAGGCTGATCTTGGTCTATACCCCCTGCCAAAACCGGAATATTCCGGGTTCAGCATGACAAGGGTTAAGTAACAGTGTAACAATTTATGTTCTGAACACCCTTTATTTAGTTTCTACTCCAAAATGACAAAGGGAAGGGGGTGCTTGTATAAATTATGGTCGATAATGGTTGTTCTGTCTCTGTCTCCTTTACTCCCCCATCTCTCTGTCTGTTTGTTATGTCAATGTCTTCCTCTCCCCCCCCCCTCTCTCTCTCCCTCTCTTTCTCTCTCTCTCTCTCTCTCTTTCTCTCTCTTCGGCCTTCTTTTCGTCACTCTTTCCTCCTCACCTCCCTTCCTTCCTTCTTTCAAACAAGACAATATATAGAACGTTAATGGAATGAAAGACAGCATGAAAAAGAGATGTCCTACCTAAGAATAAATGTATTTTTACTTAAGATCAATGATTTTTTTAAGAGATGTAAGAGTATTTTGATTCCTGCCATGGTCGATATAATGCTAACAACACTTTAATGAAATGAGTTTACAGCATTGAAGGTCAATATTTCTTTTGAAAATGGGTTTCGTATGCATGTCTTGTTTGAACGGACAAACAGGTGGTGTAGACTAAAATTTCACTACACTTATTATTACTGCGATAATTCTGAATTCAGCTGGATAAGGCTTTTAAGTGGCAGCCTATGGGGTTCGATATTTTATGCCTGGAAAATATAGTAATATCAATATGATAAATACTAGGTAACAAGAAAGGGGATTTTCTTATCAAAGCAGAAATTCCATGTTTTTCTGGTTATTTTGGGACCCCTTAATTTTGAACACGCAAAGGTATCATTTATTTGAATTGTGTTAAGGTTGTCGATTAATTGATAATCGAAACGTCAGACTAACAAGCCTTTCTTTTTTTTTCACTCCACTAAAAACAAAAACAAATGAGTAAGGGCTGACAAAGCGGTTGGCTAATTGAACAAACAGACACCTGTTGATTGTTTTCTTGGATCATGTTTTCAATGCACAAAACAGTACAACATGACTTTACGATTTTAAATGTGTGTAAAATTGCATCGTTACTTAATCATGCCAGATGCTTATGGCCATGTGTGATGAGACAACACAAAATATCGTGTTAAAAATAGTATCCGGTTATGAAAAGTAATTTCTCCGCTCGCCGCGATGATTTCTGCCAATAAATCATTAGTTTAGTTTAAACATATTTTATTTCAATTCTCATGTCAGTTAATATACATGTGAAGCCTCTTTTAAAATTGATTGGTCTAAAATTTGACATACTTTCAATAGAATAATCAATCAAATTTACCATGAAGGATTCCATAAAATTATTTTTTGAAAAAAAAAAAAAAAACAAAGATAAGATAAGCAGTGTCCAACAAAAGATATTATTTACAAAATGAGTATATGAATGTAAAATGATTTTTTTAGATTCAGAAAAGTTACAAAGAGTGAAATGTTTCGACCTAAGCCAGCCCGCACAATCCTTGCAAACTGTGATACTTTTCGCATACCTCTGGAGCATCAAATTTTCATGGTGGATCAGTTTTAGGTTGATATTTCTTTTTAAATGTATGTTATTAACAATTCATGTGGTGAAGACTAAGGTCAGACTGCACTTATGTGCAGGCTTATCGTTGTCTATACTTCCTGCAAATGTAGGAATATTCCGGGTTCAGCATGAAAAGAGTTAATGTCTCTATCCACCATCTTGTAACGATCCCCGAGCGGACAAATATGACGCGTCAACATATTGTAAAAGTTATGAAAATTGCTCTTTTTTTCTTTTTTTTTTTATTAGACTCATAATGTCACTCCAAGTGTGGTGTATTTAACTTTGTAAGCCGAACAGATTTAATGATCAGTTTGAGTTGTCACCTGTAATTTATGGTGCAAGCATTGTTAAAATGTTAAATATAAATAAAAGAATGCGTATGAAAATTTGATACATTAAAATTGTCATTTTAGATTTTGAATATACGGGGGACGCTCAGAAAATATCAATGACTTTGACTCATTCTCGAAAACCATTCAACATTTTGAAAAAAAAAATCTTTCCACTCTCTCCACCTACGTCTACGCACTTTTGCCATCTTCGTGGGAACTTTTGTATTCTCGCTGTTAACCATGACGTAGACTTATGTTTTAGGTACTGTTTGATAGCAGGTCAAAGACATTGATAAATAATAAATATTTTGTTTGAACTATAATGGTGTTATAAATACTTTTAGAAAAAAAATTCTCATCTTGTCTATTCTGAAATTCATTTTGTTGTTTTTTTTTCTGGTCATTTACATCCCACTTGTGGCCTTTCTTGTCCATTACCCCTTTTTACACATGTTTGAATCCGTTTGTGCTTTATGGATGTTTATCATAAAAAAAACACAAAAAAACATGGTTGCCTTTTGGCTTCTAGAAATATGTGACACTTCATAAGCTTAGGAGAGCTCTGGAATCATCAGAATTAACTACTTAAAGGTAAAAATGTATTTAATTCATAATTTACCATTGCTCTATGCATAACAGAAATGAGTGGCTTATCTGGGATTTGCTATTTACTGATGAAAAGTGAAGGTGCTACTTCTCGGCAAACGAGCAAAATTGAGGTGTATGTCTGTAAGAAAGTTGTCTGTACTCCGAAGGGTGTATATTTTTCGTGGAATGGATGGGTCAATGCTACAAATGATTATATGTGTGACGAATATGCTCAACTGTAAAATGTATAAACATAGAAGTGTAATTTTTAGAGGCGTTTAAAACAGACAGGGTTAGGATCTCGAGTTGTATCCTCTATTTATGGTATTTCTAAAAGGCCTGCTTTGAATTTTAGGTCATTTTAGCTAATATCTAGCATACGTAACTGCTCCCTATGTCAGAAACTTAATTACACAACGTTGTTTCTCTAGATGCACGTGGAAAGAGAGGAGCTTGCAAAGTCCGAAAAATTTCTGTAATTAGGAACATGTTATAGGCGTTGTAGGATTTCTTTTAAGTATACTAAGACTGGGCTCGTTATTTCCTTTTTATCGTTTGTTCACGTCAAATTGTCTGTTGCAAACAGTATCTAATTACAAGATTGCTTTCTTTCAATAACTTAAATATTTTTTCTTTCCACCATAACAGCCGTAAAGCATCCTAATCAGAGACAATCCTTCACGTCACTGCTGGCAATTTGCAGGAACTGGTAATGTTTTAAAATTTAATTTCACCTTCTCAAACCAACCGAAGTTTCACCACAGTGAAGAACCATGTCATTTTATTTCCTTTTTGGAATACGGCTGTGTCGATTTGTTATGTTTAATGCAAGCGAGGCGATAAAGGTTGTGATAACGCTAGAATACAGGTAAAGGATGGTTGTCAAACGATAGCACAGTTGTGATATCGTACGAGTACGACATAGTACGGTGGTTGTAAAAGGAGAGTACAATCGTGACAAAGCGATAGCACGAGAGTACTATGGGGGTAAAACGAGAATACAGTCGTGATATCGCGAGAATACGAGAGTACGATAATGGTAAAACGGGAGAACTAGAGTACGATGGTGGTAAAAAAGAGAGTACAATGGTGACATCGCGAGAGACCGAGAGTACGATGGTGGTAAAACGAGAGTACAATAGATATATCGCGAGAGACCGAGAGTACAAAAGTGGTTAAAATGAGACAACAATCGTGATATCGCGAGGGTAGGAGAGTACGATAGTGGTAAAACGAGAGTACAATCGTGATATCGCGAGAGTACGAGAGTATGATTCTGGTAAAACGAAAAACAATCATGATATCGCGAGAGTACGAGAGTACCATGGTGGTAAAACGAGAGTACAACGGTGATATCATGAGATTACGATGACGGTATCGCAATAGTAAGAAAGGTCGATGACGAGAACCCTAGAGGTTATCATGATATCATCATCGTATTATCGCGATATCACCATATTAAGTTTTGATTTCATCATCGACAATTGTATTCTCATTACAATCAGCCATGAAAAACATATAACAGCAAAATAAAACGCCGAAAGATCGGAACCCATGTCATGCTGATATTCCAAGCCCTTATCTCGAATGGGCATAAAGGCCTTTTCGTGGCCTTTTCGTGGTTACCTCAGATATTTTCAAAAAAATTCATATACATGTATTCTATGTCTGCTTACATTTTTTTCTTGTAAATACCCCCAGTTTTCTTGTCTATGCTTTGTCAAAAGTGGATGGGGTAATTTACTATAAAACGGAGTTTGTACTTTTCGGCTTAACATGTGCGGGGTTAAGAATCTTGTGGATGTAGTTTAGATATCCAATCCTGTATTGGAATGACGGGTTCATTCTGAAGGGATTATCTCCCTTTCTTTATTTGTACTAATTTTCTAAATTCTATTTTGGCACCATCTATGCCAGATTGTATACAGGATTTTGCTTCATTTCAAATGCTTTTATGTATGTTTCATTTAGATGACGAAGTGGCATTCTCAAAATATTTAAGTTTTCAAAAGAAAATCCAAGGGTTATAGAGTTATCCGCCCTTGAAATTGAGAAATATAGTAAAATGAGATAACAAGGTCTTATTTATGCCAAATACGCATTTTTTGCTGCAATTTCTTACAAGGAAGATGCATTTCGTTGTCCCAAATTTCAAGGTCACGGTTAAAACTCAAGATGAGCGTTGTTGCCTTAGTGTGGACTAATTTCCTAGAAACTCCAAACTTATTTCAATGCATTTTTATTAACTTTTGAGGTAATGAAACTAGATGTTTGGAACAATAAAAAATCATGGTTCAAAAAACAAGGTCACTGTTTAAGATTTAATTTAAAAGTTGACCTGAATTATTTAGATTGGACAAGTTTTTTTAATATTCAAAAGTCAATCCTAATTGTATTTTAGTCATCAGCGTTAGAAAGTTTGAAGAGAAAATAATATTCAGTTTAGTTTATATGCTCTCGCGTAATGACATATGCTTGTTTAACCATTACCTGTCTTTCTATATGTCTGGTTAAATGACTTTTTCCTATTGCTTTATTAGCTCACCTGAGCATGAAAATCTCCTGAGCATGAAGCGCTCTGTGTGAGCTATTGTGATCGGTCATCGTCCGTCCGTCTGTCCGTCCGTTCAAAATTACAAAAAATATCTCCTATCAAACTAACCATGGAATTTCAACAGAACTTCACAGAAATGTTCCTTTGGTCATCTTCTTCAAAGTACTTCAAAATACTCCAAAACCATGAGGACCAAAGAATGATATCTTTGAAAATCTTCTCCTTCTAAACCATTAAGCCTAGAGCTTTGATATTTGGTATAAATCATCATCTATTGACCCTCTACCAAAATACTTAAAAGAATTACCGCACTCTGGAAATTATCTCTATATTATCTATCTTCAATATTTCTAGGATTAAGTGAGAAAATCTTTTTTTAAAAAATCTTATCCAAAATGACTAGGTGTAGGGCTTTGATATTTTGTTTATATCATAAAGCCTTGAGCCATATTGCATAGGGGAGCGATATAGGATCATTATGGCCCTCTTGTAGTTATTAACCCTTGTCATGCTGAACACGGAATATTCCGGTTTTGGCAGGAGGTGTAGACTAAGATCAGACTGCACTTATGTGCAGGCTGATCTTAGTCTACACCTCCTGCTTGTACTTTTCCTGCCAGAGTTGTTATGAAGTTTATTTCTAAAAGAAATATTGATTTTTGAACAAGTTCTATCAGTGCTTTCAACCCTTTGATTTGACAGCATTTCAGTAAGGTAATTTATACAGCATGACAAGGGTTAAAAGAAGCAATGATTATATATAGAACGTACGTCACTGTAAGCAATAGATGAGGGTCAATTGTTTAAGGTAACGGGCATATATTAACCCTTATCCTTTTGACTTATTCTCAAAATCCTCCCGAAAACATAACATTTCCATTCCCTTTGATAGCTTTTCAAGTTACAAAACTCTAATTTACCTATTATGAATGTTCATTGAATGGGGGTGAAGGGTAATGTCACATTTTTAACGCCGATATTTGCAACCTTTTTCAAAAAAAAATTGTCATTGCTAATTGAGTGTCATTTTGCCTGTAATTGTGTTTAGGTGCCTGCCTGAAACATCAGATTGGTCCTATGTCCTTGGTCAATGTAATATTAGAGAATCTATCATTGGAACTTTTTATTAAAACTGATTTAAAAATTTGAGTCACTGCTCTCATTTTGGAACTAATGGCTTTGTCCTCTGATCTTGATATTTGAGAAAATATGAATACTTTTTGCATTTCTTCTGCTTGCACACTTTGAGCTGAAATTAAACTGTTGTCAAGAATTCCTTTGAAATTCATTTTGAAATGTAAGAAATTCTATCCCATTAATATTACTCTGATCACTATTTGAACTTTGATCTTAGCATTGACCTTGAGATTTAAACAAATGAAATCTTTCTTTTCGTTTGAGGTGAAATTGAACAATTGACTAGATTATAATAGACTATTAAATATAACATAAATCGCCCATTCCATATAATTCAGTTTTTTTTTCAACTTTGACCTTGAACTGTTACCTTAAATGTTGAGCCTTGAATTCTTTTCTTTCTTTCCGCTAATCTAGGTTAATTACCCCATAATTGGGTGAAAATGTATCACAATAGATTTAGACTTGCCGGGAAATTTGCCCATACTAAGGCTCCGAATCTCATTTTGACTCTTGACCTTGACCTGTGACCTTGAAATTTGAGGCAACGAAGTCTACTTTAATTCTAGTACAACTATAACTTTTTCTGACTAATTACAAGAAGTTGAAGGAAAAAACACACATATTTAGTGTAGATATGACTTTGTTTTCCGAATTGTACTGTATTTCTCAATTTCAGGGGCAGATAACTCTATAACCCTTCGGATTTTTTTTCCAAACTCAGAATTTCAAGAATGCAACTCTGCTATCTAAAGACTGAAATATGAAAATCAACATTTAAAGTTATGAGTAACATTGTTATACAATCTGGCAAATATGGTAAATATGTAATTGAGAAAACAAGTACAATAAAAAAGGGGAGATAATCCCTGCACATTGAGTCACAAGGAATCTTTTACACGTCATCTCAATACAAGATTTGATATCTAATGTACATACAGAAGCATAATTTTCTCCTACCCAAAAACGTAAAGAAGAGCAACTTAGGTACAAAACTCTGTTTCACAGTAAATTACCCAAACAACTTTTGACAAGGCATAGACAAAAACATGGGGCTATTTACCAGAAACGATTTTGACAGCAGAAGTAGATGTTATCATAGTAAACATATGACAATTTTTGAAAAAAATCGAATGTATCCACGAAAAGACTTTTATGGACACCCCTCCATTCACTTGAAAATTACTCTTTTGCGTGTAACTTCAACAGCATTTTAGTTACAATGTCTACATTTTGTACGAAATCCCTATCCTTGGATCCACTTCTGCTTAAAAGAATTCCTCAGATCTCTTTCTTTTTTTTTAGAGTTTCTCAAATCCATCTTGTGTTTGAGCTGTTTTAATACTTGCATATAATCTCTCATTCCAAAATGGGCCAATCGAAACTTCGTCAAATAAATATATTTAGAATGATGGTCGGGCTTAGTAAAGATTCACTAACTCTGGTTTTAAATGTTAAATGATTTAGCAGTAGGAAGAACGAATCTCAAAATAGAACAAGAGGACCATACTTGTCCTAAATCGCTCCCCTAAGTATGTTGGTTCATGGCTTTATGATATATATAAAATAGCGAAGCCCTCTTTCTAATTATTTTGGAGAAGATGTTTGAGGATTGTCTCTTTTAACCCCAGGTATATTGATGATCCCACCATATAGCGCTAATTTCCTGAATAGTAATTCCTTGAGATACTCTGTTAGAGGGTCAATAGACACTGACACATTTCAAATATCAAAGCACTAGGCCTAATGGTTATGGAAAAGAAGATTTTTAAAGATATCCTTCTTTGGTCCTATCTAAAATCAGAAATTGCGCAGATAAGGGCTAATTTTCCCAGTAAGATACTACGAAGTATTAAAGTTAAGGGTCAAAAAATGATGATTTATTCCAAATAGCAAAGCTCTAGGCCATATGGTTTGGGAGAAGAAGATTTTCAAAGATTTCCTTCTTTATTCCTATGTAAAATCAGGGGTCCTTAATCCATTGTTAAATCAATAATTGCATTGTTTCATCACGGAGCAATAATTCTATGAAGTATTTAAGTTTATAATTTATTCCAAAAATCAAAGCTCTAGGCAATATGGTTTTGGGGGAGAAGATTTTAAAAAAAATCCTTCTTTATTTCTTTGTAAAATCAGGGATCGCACAGAAAAGAGCTTCTCTTCAGACACCAGCAATTCATTAAAGTATTTTGGTAGGAGGTCAAAGGGAAATTAAAGCATACCACAAATCAAAGCTCTTGGGGTAAATAGGTAATGCTAAGTACCAAATATCGAAGCTAAAAGCCTTATCATTTTGATGAAGAAGATTATCAAAGATTTCCTTCTTCATTCCTTTGTAAAATCAGGGATTGCACAGAAAAGGGTTAATTTTAAGAATACGGTTATTCTTTGAAGTATTTAGGTTGAAGGTCATTAAATACTTATACATACCAATTATTAAGGCACTATGCCTTATGGTTTGGGAGAAGAAGATTTTAAAAGATTTCCTTCTTTACTTCCTTGTAAAATCAGGCATCGCACAGAAAAGGGATAATTTCAGAACATTGAGATTCTTTGAAGTATTTTGGTAAAGTGCAAAAGATGATGATACATGCCAAATACCGAAACTATATCCCTTATTGTATGATAGGAAAAGATTTTCAAAGATTTCCTTTGTAAAATACGGTATTGCACAGAAAAAATATAATTTTTGGGGTACAGCGATTCTTTGAAGTATTTTGCTAGAGGGTCAGTAGATGATTTATACGAAAATCATCATCTATTGACCACTTACCAAAATACTTCAAAGATTTACCGTATTAAGTAAATTAGCCCTCTTCTGGGCAATCCCTGATTTTACATTGAATAAAAGAAGGAAATCATAAAAATCTCCTTCCCCCAAATCATTAGGCCTAGAACTTTGATATTTGGTACTAATAGTCATCTATTGACCCCTTACCAAAATACTTCAAAGAATTACCGTTTTCCGAAAATTAGCCCTTTTCTGGGCGATCCCTGATTTTACATAGAATAAAAGAAGGAACACTTTAAAAATCTTCTTCTCCCAAACCATAAGACCTAGAGCTTTGATATTTGGTACATATCATCATATATTGACTCTCTACAAAATACTTCAAAGAATTATCATACTCTTGAAATTAGCCCTTTTCTGTGCGATCCCTGATTTTACAAAGGAATAAAGAAGGAAATCTTTGAAAATCTTCTTCTCCAAAATCATAAAGCCTAGAGCTTTGATATATGGCACATATCATCAGACATTGACCCCTTACCAAATTACTTAAAACAAATAGTCCTTTTCTGTGCAATCCCTAATTTTAGTTAGGAATAAATAACACAGTCTTAGCATATAAGAACATCTTTTCGTCGACACTTAAACCTAGAGGTTTGCTATTTGCTATTTCGTATCTGATGCCAAATGGAAACATTAAATCATTCATCTTATTCATTAACTTGTTGGTTTGATAGCTAAATTTTGGTTGATTCTCCTGGTGGATTGCAAACTATCGAGTCAAAACGAGTTTAGGCTGTTCTGCACGGAACACATTTTTTCTTTATAAAAAGAAAAACATTCAGCCTCCCCCACCTTGCGTGCATGATATTATTGTAGTATGATAAAGATATGTTTACTGTGTAATTGTAATGCTTTGACGTATCACCTTACCTTTAATGGTTTTCAGTTCAAATGAACATCCTTCTACCGTGACAAACAGCGCATTTTCAATACAATAATGACAGAATATAAACATTTGTTGAAAATCATGTTATGATTCATAACAAAGAAATATATCATCTGATAAAAACGTAATTTAGGCAAACTTGGTTCGTATTTTAAATGACGGAATGTTTTCAAAAGAGTATATATCTTGTTACACATGCATTTGTCGACTAAACTGCGCAGTTTAATAAGAATTGAAGCGTTAGTAAGGACAAATTTATTGAATATACGCCACTTTCAACGTTTTGTCATTATAACGTGCATGATTGTAGCACCTAACCATACGTTCCTAACATTTAACTATCATTTTAGTTCACCTGAGCACAAGCGCTAAAATGTGAGTTATTGTGATCTAGCTGTGTCCGTCGTCCGTCGTCCGTCGTCTTTCGGACGTCAATGTCTAATCTTTGTGTGCTCTCTAGACGTCTTACATTCTATTTATGACAAGATAGATATTAGACCATTTTGGGTACAAAACTAGGTTACCAGGTCATATCTTTAAATAACTTTGTATATAGCGTAGATGCTACATTTCTTGATCAAGTGTCTTAAAACGTTGTATGATATATTCAAGACAGGATTTTGACATAATTTCATATTGGATGGAAAATTCTGCCCCTTTGGCTTTTTAGTCATCTGTGACCACTGACTTTTGTGAGTGCTTAAAGCGCTCTCGTTTTTTGTATTGTTGTTGTTGTTGTTGTTATTGTGCTTATACACAATGTTTTAATTAAAGACTAACACACTTAAAAATGTTATCATTTAAAAATTGTTATTTCCAATTCTTTGAATTCGGGACAGTCTAAAATTATGTTGTCTGGCATTGGGTTGAGAAAGGCTTAAACAAATTGAATTAAGGTTAAAATTAATTAAAGTTTTTAAAAAAGCAGAGGTGCTCACATCACATTACCAACAGTAAATATAAAAAATCGTGCAGTCCTTAAATTTTAGATTCTAAATAGTTTTTCCTTTGTTTTAATGAATAACTACCTTGATAGATAAATCAACCAATTCTAATTCATTCAATACTTTAACTATGCAAGATGATTATGCTACATGCTGTTAAAGACGTGTGTGATCTGAAATACTCATATCATCACCCCGAAGTACGGATAACTTAAATTTATTTTTACTATCTCAATATCTACGCAATAAATATCAGAAAACTGTGGTTGAATGCGAAATATCATATCTAAAGCATATCATCAAATACTTTTTAAATAAGCAACCAACAGATGTCCTTCTCTGAACCAGGATGTCTGAGGTTTTATGATCATATAACAAAGGTAGCTTTTATGCATTTTAGAATTAAATCTCAAGGGTTTGAATATGATTTAATTTCGTTTATAGACATATTATAATCTCACAAGAAACAGATAAGGTGCAAAACGATTTTCGAAAAATGTTGAAGAAAATTATTGGAGAATAATAAGGAAGAGAAATTAAAAAGAAAGATATAACAACTTCCTACCCCTTTAAAATAATTTCTATTATTCGATTGGAATAGTGGGAGTGCTTCGCTTCTCTTTCTGAAACTCTAAAAACATGTACTTGACCAATCGCGGATGTCAATCAAATGATTAATCGACCAATGAAATCAATGGGCGGAGCAAAGGAAGAAAGTGAGTGGGACTAGCGATTGGTCAATTGAGAGATCCTTGGCAACGCCAACAGGCCTCTAACGGAGGTTATAAACGAGATTATTCTGTATATCAAATGGTCAGGGGCATTTAAGAGATGAAGAAAATATTTTTTGTTTTCATGGAGGTATGAACCGAAAAAACTTATCACACTGTATGAATTCGCGAAGCGGATTCATACATTGTGTGATTCGTTTTTTCGGTTCATACCTCCATGAAAACAAAAAGCATTCTCTTCATTCTTATAATTTAATAGCATCGAGCGAAAAAACCAAAAGCTGTACAAATTTCGATACCTTTTTGTATGGAACTATTTTATGCGGAAGCATACAAAATGACTGCGTGCTCAAAATTTGTTCATGGAGGTATGAATTAAATTTTTCGACCAATCAGAACGCTCGTTTTTGATAGACGAACCTAGCAATTAAATTATAAAAAAAATTGCAAATATCTTATTGACAACCTCAACTTCATAACTAAAGCTTGAAAAGCCCTAGTCGAATAAGCTTTAGTTGCCAAAATCATCGAAATTCATTAACATAAATGTAAAAGTTTTAGGTCCATTTCCAGTGTTAATACTTTATTTCATTGGTCAATCGATTGTTTTCTTTACTTACAGCGACGATACGCGAATTGTTATACTTTTCTGATCAATAGATATTCTTTGAATTACCATTACATCCAACCGCTGTCATGGCGGAGTTGGTACCTCATTAGCCTCCCAATTCTAAACCATGGAATGTCATGGGTGCGATTCCCGGCGGCGGCAAATATGCTTTCCGACATTTGTCTCTCAACAATGGCTGGATCACCGTAAACCGAAAAGGGAGCAGCTGTACGCTAGGAAAGGGTGTAGTGGTAATACTGTTGTGAGAAATACCAGGAATTCATTGATAGGTGCTCCAGTTTCCACGAAATGACTGAAATACTGTTAAAAAAGGCGATAAAACCAATTCAATCAGTCAATCAACCATTACATCCAATAACGATGACCTTCTTGTTCAGCTTTTATCGAACTATTTCTACATTTGAGTAGCCTAAAAACCAAAGTAAAGAGACATAGTTGGTAAAGAGAAAAAAATATTCGGAATTGCATATTCTCCTTTTCTCACTGCCTTTCGTTTGTAATTTATCCTATATGGCACTGTCATTAAATTTACATGCAATATCAAACTTTTTTTTTACTTTGACCAATTATGAGATTTGTGGTTAATTGATTTTTTTATATGTGTCCACCCTAAATAACATTGAGGTAAAAGAAGGGTGGGGACATTTTAAAAAGCTGTTTCAAGACGAAGAGCTAAGTGTATAAAGGGAGATAGTAATTTATTAGTATACTTTACCGTTTTCAGTGTTTGTCTCCCTTATTTCTTTGTCAAAACATTTAGTCAATTCATAAAAATTATAAATCTCGACGACGCTTAAGATCACTTGTGCACCACATACCATTTTTCCGCCATTTTTGCGTGATTTTTAACACATGTTGCAGAATAACTTATCTTATACTTGTAGACAAATTTACCAAGTCTTTTTAACGCTTGGTTTGGTTTGGGATGTACTTGATTATCGTTATCACTTTCGGTAGAAACAAGTGAACTGTCTTGTATTTGTAGTGTACTCGTAAAAAATGTGTTGAAACTGTGTTGAATTTGTGTTGAATTTGTGTTACTTGTGGTGAAAACTCATTTCTGTGATCACCCAATACTTTTTTTATTTTCAAATTTACGTCTTATCATGATTTTTATGGAAAGGTCAGAATACCTTTCCACTTCTACGATGGAAGATTTTGTTATATAAACTTACTCCATCAACCTTCATAAGAAACGGTGTAATTTGTGTGTGTGTGTGTGTGTGTGTGTGTGTGTTTGGTGTGTGTGTTGTTGTTGTTGTTGTTGTTTGTGGGTTTCTTTTGTTTTGGTTTGTTTTTTTTGTTTTGTTTTTGTTTTTTTTGTGGGGGGGGGGGGGTATTTTCGTCATATTTTTTCTATAGAGGTTTATACATCGTAAGTATGTTTCATGTCTATTTTGCGATATGTATAACCTCTTATCCAGTTATTTGCATTATTTTGTAAATAAAATAAAAACAAAAAACATGAGTTAAATTGAAAACGCCATTTTCCCTAACTCCTATTCCGGCCTTTTAAAAACGACAAATTATCCGTCAGTCATCTAAGACAAAGACGCCATTGACATACATACATATACAAGATGTTGCTTAAGATGTTACCATCGTTTGATGCCGTCACGACGTTATCATCTGCTAGGAACACTCATATTTTGTATTTGATATCAAGTGAAACACACGCCCTCCTGGCATGGTTATATCTCCAGCAAATTTATTCACCTTGTACCGAACTAATTTTTCCGCTTTTGTACAGTTGTTGTTGTTGTTGTTTCAATGTCATATTTTTATGTCACGTTTGTTCATACAAAAATGAATAATAATATTTTTTGTTTGCTTATTTTGATAAATTGTATAAAGGGACATAATAGTTTAAAAGTTTTCAATTGCTGTCTCCCTTCTCTATGAAAATGATTCGTATAATTTATTGATTGAGTGGTGATTTAAGCGGCTCTTAAAAATATTATTTAATAAAGTAAACGTATTTACTTTTTCAAGAGTTATTAATGAGATAGACTAGTTTCTGGAATGCAAATAACTCTCCTATAGTATTACCATTATGTAAATTTGGTCTGGGACAAATGGTTCTTGAACTATTACTCTCAGAAGAATATCATGGTCCCGGAAGCAGGATTTTAAGACGAACAACAATCAAATATTCCCTCGATTCAAGTATGTCGTTATATAATGCATTTGCTTGTCCATTCGACATCTAATTTAAACAAGCAAGTTTTAAAACATAACAAGAGGACCATTGGCCCTAAAGCGCTCACCTGAGTCGCCAATTTAATCGTGCCTACGTTATACCGTCCTTGTGCACGCAATTGTGTCCTCAAATTCCGATTGAGTCATACACTATTTGTAAAAAAAAAGCCTTATCATATACTTAAATGAATATTTTATTTCAAGGTCTGTGCTCAAATATTTATGAACTGATCCTCTCCAGATTATAAGTAAAAATAAAGTTATGGATTTCACCGATTCCTTCGTTACATAAAGATAACAATGGATTTCGGGTATTTCTCGCACCACTACCACCATGGCATCCTTTTCTAGCCTCAAGCTGCTATCCCACTTAGGTTTAAGTTTAATTACCCATTGATGGGAGACAAAAGTCGGAAAGGATATGTGCCGCCGCGTGATTGAAGAGACGAGGCCAGAGTTTATTTACATTGTAGTTTGGGAAGTCTGTTACCGAGAGTAATATACCGAATCTAAGATAAATTCCTTTCAAGAAAACTACGATCTACTGATTTTCACGAGAATTCCTACGTTACTGATGCCAAGGTTACCAAAAACTTATTAAGTTGCATAAACTAGTTGGCAAAAATGTTACAATTACTTCTGACGTCATATCTATATTGAAATCACAAAAGTCGCTTCAGCCATAATTGATTTGATACGATGAATTGGACTATGTTTTCTTCTTATGAAATTTGAAGTGTACCCGAGTGTAAAACTTCGAGGTAAGTTCTTAAGTTTCTTTAATTAAATATAAGTTGTGGGAAAAGGTCGATCTTGAGAACAATATGAAAAAAAACAATTGTCCTTGAAAATAAGATAAGCCGAGAACAGATTACTGAGATGACGAAGAAAGAGGCAAATGCTTTTACTGAGCATGTTATAATATTGAGGACTCGGTATAAACAGCTCAATGTCAACAAAGAATCGTTGCCTCAATACCAAGTCATTGTACAGATGGATTTCACAGAAAACTATACTTGCAGGGCTTTGGAGGAAGTACAAACGGCTTATTGGAGCCTGGCATCAGTTATCTTGCACCCTTTTGTACTTCATTAAAATGATAATGGGGCATTAAGCACAAAAGCTACGGCAGTGTCTCAAATACTCTTGTTCACCCTGCAAGGACAGATGCTGCGGTCTTGGATGAATTTCACCAGAAATTAAAAATAGTTTTCCCGACTCTACAAAAGTTTCACTATTGGACAGGCAGTCCTTTAAGTCATTATAAAAACAGATTCATGTTCTTCACTCTCGCCAAGCTTGAACAATTGCTATGCTCAGTGGAATTATTTTAAGGTTGTTCACGGGAAGAGTGCAAAGAGTGACCTTGGTGGAACCACAAAACGAATGGTAGATGAAGCAACGAGACAGAGAAATACAGTAATGCGGTTGATGAGTATTTATTTGCATGGGCTGTCATGCCCATGACAGATGTGAAGTTTCTCTTCGTTGACAAGAAAGAATGTGAAGAGAAAAAAGCAATATTTGTTACCCTGGGAATAAAACTAGTGCGAAACAATGAAACTACATGCAGTTTTTTTTAAGGCTGACTGACAAAAACCAGCAGCTAAAAGTGAAAGTTACAAAAACGAGCAGTTAGAACAAAAAAAATGAAGAAGCAAGTATAATAAGATTTTTTTTCTTAACTCTCATGATTACGTGGCAGTCATGTAAAATGAACGAGTATATATTGGGAAAGTATTAGAAATCGATACAGATGAAAGAGACTGTAAGGTAATTTTCATGGAAAAGAGCTTTACCGTTGGTCAAAACAAGAAGACATTTTATCGATCAGTGATGACGAAATTATAGCAAGGATAGATGAACCAAAAATACAGGAAAATCAAAGAAGCTGTTCAAAGTATCTGATGCTGTAAAGAATATCGCTAATGAGTATTCACAGTAAAACCGTCGCATATATCTCTCAAATGAGTTTATTTGATATTTGAATGAAAAACAGTCAGAAATGAGAAGAACTTTACATTCCATATGAATATGATAAGTTTTGCCTAAGAACATACACCTGCGTTACTTACGTTACTGGCAGTATTCGCCTTGACTGTTCTGTGGAGAATCTGTTTTATAAGAATATAACAATTTCACTTTCATTTCGTGTGTATAAATTGGATGTAAAGTATTATGAATATTTATGAATAGAAATTGGGATAATTTTCGTTTGCATGTAGATAACTTGCACTACATATATAGCATGAAACGATTGTTTTGGACTATCTCCGATAGCAAGAAAAGATACTTTTCATAAAATGACGGAAGTATCCTTTAATGATCGATTTTTTTAGTTATATTACATAGTTCAATTGTTTTGCAAGTTTTTGACAGTTAATACAATATTCGTGCTAGTTTGGTACCTACGTTCAATTTCCAACGCCGTTGTCTACGCATTTTCAAACACGAAGAACAGATTCTAAACATAATGGTTTAGTCTATATCTAAAGCAAAGAATATGGATTTTTTAAACGTTCTATAGAACTCTATTTGAGGTTGACGGAACAGTTCTAAGATTTTTGTCACAACAAAACTCTTTTGTGATACATTAAATTAAATTTACCATTCCTCGATCGGGCATATTGTGTCTTTCAAAGCCTTGTTCCTTTGAACGCATGTAGAACTTGTAACATGCGTAAATGAATTCAAAGCCTCGAATAAGTTACAATGAAGTACGCAACTATTTGATGGTAACATAATCACCGTCTTCCTGTGCGTGTCATTGTATGTTTGCACGATAGTCGGTAAGAAGTAACTTAATGAAGGGAAATCATAATCAAAGTAGTGAAGTACTGTAAGCTTGCCAAACATGGTTTCATTGATTGTTTGATTAATTTGGGTTTAACGCCACTTTTAACAGTATTCAGTCGTACCGCGCCGACTGGAGCACCTAACAATGGATTCCTGGAATTCATCACACGAGTACTACCACTACATCCTTTTCTAGCTGCTATCCCACTTAGGATTACCCATTGGTGAGATACAAATGTCGGAAATGATATGTGACGCCGTCGTGGATCGCCCCCATGATATCCATTGATTGAAGATTGGGAGTCTCATGCGCTACCGACTGCGCTATTACGGCGGTTTCTTTTGGTTATTTTCTTCGTCAAAGGTTATCATTATAAATGAATGAGGTTAAAGCTACCCAGGAGTTATTCCGTTGCAACACCATTAAATTGGTTGGAAATGAAAGAAGGTGCAGACGACAATTACAAGTTGGTGGAATTCAGAAATCTTTGCCTGGTAGGGTTGAAAATTGTGGACATTGAAGACATTGCTTGTTACAAGCATTTTCTTCATTGTCCACAATGTTTTTAGAAGCTTTTATACTTCAGATTCATAAAAATTCACTCGGGATCGCGTAGGGACGGGTAAAATATTATGCTTTTGAAGGAGTGCCTTACAATTTGAATAAAGTTGATTCATGCGGCCATACAAAGCTCATTTGAACAAGATATGCTCAAGAGCTAAAATAAAAAGTAGACGAACTTGCAGGCAGAGTATGCAATATTCCTGAGATACATAATGAAGGTCAAAATTACGTCTTAGTCAGTTTTATAAAACTTCGCTTTTCTCAATCTTTCACTCTCTTACCTTATTTAGAAATAAACATATTACTAACCGCTGTTTTCCGGGAACCAAAACGTTTATATTTTGAAATACAGTTGTATGAAACGTATACTATGTTTATTACTGTACATCATGGACTGTTATGTTTTATTGTGAATAAACTTACTTACATAAGAACTACTTTTTATTGCGTTGGCTTCCAATGGATTAACTGGTTAAGTGCTCTGTGGCAGTTTGCATTCATTGAACTCTGAGAAGGTCTCAACATTTTGTCTGTTAACTTTAGCAATCAATTCTGACGCTTTGCTAGCTAAAAATCGATTCTAACGAATTTTCTGCGTATTTCTCAATTTTTGCGTTCCTTATTACTGATAATTAGTGAGTAGCCCACATAGGCTTTTAATCTCGCCGAGATAGTTGCAGTGAATATTAGGACTTTCACGTGGTGAGTATAACCTTTCAGTTTGAATTCGCTTAAACAGTCACCGTGACGTCATCAGGAGTTATGTTCGCTAACTGGTTTTCAATTCTGTAAAACCTTTTCCACATAACCACAAAAAGCTACTTTAAGCCTAATACACAACGCGAAGATGATATCTGACTCGTATTTAAGTATTAATTGTTCGTTTAGGTGTATTTCAAGCGATTTGTATTTTTTTCCTGTCAAGGTTTGAAAAACATCAATACACCGATACCTCCCTTTAGAGGTAGGCATCGATATCTTTGGTATGTCACAGATTCTAATTATTCTTATTCCCTTTCATGTACTATTTCAATGGAATGTTCTGAAAAGTAGTTTGAGAAATCAGAGGCCAATTATTAGAATAAATTAGTATTTCCCTAGTAGCCTAAGTAGGCTGTTAATTTTTTTTTTTTTTTTTTTTTTGATAAAGCTTTAGTTACAATGAATATTGGGCCATTCATGTGTTGCTTATTACAGTCGAATTCCATGATATCTAAAAAACCATGAGTTCCGTTGGATCTTTCCTATATAACAACAAAAAGCCAGTTTAAGCCTATCCGATTACTGCGAAGATAACGACTGACTCAAATTAAATATTAAATGTTCGTTTGAACTTATTTTTAGGCAATTGGTTTTATATCTTGATTTCAGAAACATCGATACCTCCCTTTAACTTTCTTTCAAATGCCTGAAATAATATTAGAAGTTTTAGAATTGGGAGATAGAATTTTTTATCCACAATCTTGATTGTGATAATTGTGAAGATAAAGACCATCTGTCACTCGCTATTCTTTGCCGAAGAAGGCGCATTCAGTTTCGTTTGGGCGGGTTGCCACGACACATCATTTTCGTGCATCCTTGCTCTCTGTATCGAGGCAGTCGCTGCGAGGATCAGATAGTGTAGTACTGGTTCATTTCGGGAGTATGGAGGATAATTGAGTTCATAGGGGATGTTGGTTTTGTAGGAAACCAATACAGAGTGCGTCCAAATTAAAGAGTGTAAAATGAAAATTTGATCTCGGTCAAAAGTAAAAATAATTTTGACTGAATCACAGATAGTTTCTGTCTGCTAATATAGGGGGGGGGGGAGGGGGTTAAAACAAACTTAAAATCTGCATTATTCAATCGTCAATTTTTTTAGGTCATTGTCTCATCTTAGTCCTTTAAATGAAAAAAAAAATCTGCCGAATATTTGAAAATAAAACTCTTAGTCTACTAACAATGTTCATATTTACCTAGCAACTAATATGCATACATAACTGATAAGTTGGGTAAGATTCATTACACAAGGTAAAGGTCGAATATCAATGCCATATTTGTAAAAATGCTATTTTTCAGGAAATGATTATATAGGATAAAAACATTGGGAAGATAATCTTAGTGATTTTTAAAAGATTATTTCATAATTTCCGTAAGTCCCGTAAGCCCGTCCTGCAAAGCTCCCGTAAAGGGTTACCCAAGGGACAGGTCTGTAAAATTTGGTCCAAGTTGGTTAAAAAATTAAGGAGGAGAATGTTTTTAAAGAAAATGACGACGGATATTTGGTGGTTCTAAAAGCTTCACTTGCGCACGATTAGCTCAGATGAGCTACAAGCAAAACTGATATGATAAAGCATTGCTCAATTAACTTTTGGAAGATTTTGTGATAATTAACTGTTAATTTTTCATTTTTATAAACAAAAAGGACTCGTGGTGAAAGGATTACATATGCGCCTCGCTAAAAACGTTATCGAAATGATGAATAATAAGATATGCTTATCCGTCGACTGATTGGTTGAATGGGGCTTAACGCCACTTCTATCAGTTATCTATATCTGTCGAGGGACATACTGATTGCCAAATGGTACCAAACTTTATCGGATTGGTTTTTTTTTCAACAAAATTTTCTCGGAACGCATATTCGTAAATGAAAAAGATAACGCAAGTAACACTTAAGTATTAGTTTAACCTATCTTGTTTGGTATAATCCAGTCGAGACTGAGCAACATTGTAAATTTCTATCCCGAGGAAAAACAACGACAGAGAACGAAGAAGTTCGTTGATTTTTCTACTGTCCGTGAATATATAATGTTACCGAGGTAGGTAGAATCATGAAAAATCATAATAAAATCAATATTATACTTCAACGGGGATGAAATATCACTTGTTTACAAACAAAATCAAAGGACTGAAATACCTGAAAGCGGAGAACTGAAAGATCTGAAAGCGGTTTTGCTGGCTTATCAATAACCACGCTCGTTAATGATGAGGAAAGGTATGCTTTTTGTATGCTCGGTCCAAATTTCAAATTTTAATTTCATATGGGTTGTAGATGTATCATCTTAAACTAACAAATCTTAATTTAGAATTTCTAAGACATGTAAATTATAAATTACACAAAGATGAATACAATAATGATGTTTCTCTACAAACGCGTGCAAAGTTTCAAATATACAGTTTTCTTATTCTTGCACGAACAATATTGACTAGAAATTTCTAAATCACTAAGATGAATATCAGAGAAAATCTAGACAAATCCGATTAAAATCAGATCCACAATAATAGCCAATTGCTACGTCCCTACATGTGGATCTGAGGTCCAAGTGCAATTTTGGGTTTCTGCGCATCATCCGTCTAGCCAATCAGATCGCTACTTTTAAGAAATTGAAAGTGACATTAGCGCCTTAATATAGTAATTCTTTCCTCACGTGGATATAAATAGAACGCGACCAAAATAGTTAATTCGGAAAGAGCGCATGTAATAGATTAATCCGCGGTCATTTGTTTTTATTGAGTCAAGTTTTCTATATCTATTGACATCTCAGATATATCTATTTGCACAAATCATGGAGACATAAATAAAATGATTGATTGATTTAATCTGGTTCAACGCCAATTTTAACAGTATTTCAGTCATATCGTCTGAAGCACCTAACAATGGATTCCTGGTATTTCTCACACCAGTACTACCACTACATCCTTATCCTAGCCTCAAGCTGCTATCCTGTTTAGGTTTGCGGTTATCCACTCATTGGTGAGAGACAAATGTCGGTCAGGATATGTGCCGCCGCCAGAGATCGAACCCATGACATCCCATGGTTGAAGATTGGGAATCTGAAGCGTTACCGACTGCGCTATGACGGCGGCGAAAACTAAAATGGATCTGTGCGTTTATGGAAGTTCTGCCCGGTCACGCATCCTATATCGTATTTTGCGGAGATACCTACTATTCGTAGAAGTATCCAAGTTAAGTAAGTTTTATATTTTTTTTATTTGGACAACGTCATCCCCCACGGTAAAACGGGTCATGTGTAAGGAATGGAGAAGCTTACCTATGTTTCGAATGAGTCTGTCGTCATGTACACGATCTAAATTTACCAATCAATACACGTGAGGGTTGAGGATTAGACATACTTTTCATCCTCCAAATTTGATATTTGACTTATTATGTCCATCCATAGGATGTAGTTTACAATACAAAATGACCATAATGGTAGAGGGCAATTAGATGATGAACCATGCCAAATATTCTTTCAGCTTATTTATCTTGAATTGAAATCTGGGATCCCACAATAAAGGGCATATGTTCAAGTTAGAGCAACCATTTGAAGTATTATGGTAAAGGACCATTAGGAGATATAACATTCCAAACATTAAAGCTCCAACCCATTTGGTTTGGGAGTAGAAGATTTTTCAAGACTCCCTTTCTATTTAAATCAGGGATCACACAATATAGGACTTATGTTCAAGTAAGAGCTATCTTGAATTATTTTAGTAGGGACCATCAGACCATATCACATGCCAAATATTAAAGCCCTAGCATTTTGGTTTGGGAACAGGAGATATTTTAAGACTTCTTTCTTTATTTCTTTGTTATACAGGGATGTCACAGGATAATATTCAAATAGAAGTAATACTTAAAAGGATTTTTGTAGAGGGCTAGAAGACAGGTAAGGTGCCATATATCTAGTTCTAGGCATTTTGTTTTTGGAGCAGAAGATGTTTCAAGATTAACTTCTTTATTTGTATGTAAAATCAGGGATTGCACTATACAGGGTTAATATTCAAGTAAGTGCAATGATTTGAAGTAGTTGGTAGAGGCCAATAAGGCAATAGTATATGCCAATTACCAAAGTTCTAGGTATTTCGGTTTTGGGGCAGAAAAGTTCCTTCAATCTTAACATAAGCAAATTGTTGTCTGTCATTTTGTTTTCATGAGTAAACTACAATAGCTATTTTTCTTCTAGAACAAGCCAAGTCGGAGTAAATTGTGATTGTCTTATACCTGAAAGCACCTGAAACTGCGATTTTCGATAAAGAAAACTTGATATCTAAGAAATGATCAGGCATGTTGCAAGTCAATCTCAATAGCCCTAAAATGGCTATCAAATACGAAGGCACTAGCTCATGGTATTTGAAATTGGAATTAAATTTCAAAGTTCAAACCCATTAAACAATTTCCAAACAAAAGTTTAGACTTTGAATTTGAAGGCAGTTGCAGACGACAATTTGAAGTTAGTAGAACCTTTAGAATAATTGTAATTTAAGGTACAAAACATTGTGGATAATAAAGCAATTTCTTCATTTCCACTGTTTTTTTCTTGAATGTCGTAAATAAGGGGGATTGTGTTGTTAATACACATCCATGCTATTTTTAATCCTTAGCTCTTGTCATGCTTAATTTTAAAAAAAAATCTGAATTGCAGTAATATTCAAGAGTTGAAAGCACTGTAAATACTAGTTTTGGATCAATATTTCTTTTGAAAAATAATTGCATAGAAAAGTAATGCTTAAAGGGACATACAGGTGGTGAAAACTAACCAGACTGCATTTATGTACAGGCTGTTCTTTGTATTTACCACCTGAAAAAAAAGAATATTCAGGGTTTAGCTTGACATGGGTTAAGAAAGAAGAGGGACATTTCCCCTTAGCCGCTCACTTGAGTCACAGCTTAGAAATATAACACAAAGGGTAGTTTGGTTAAAAGCCAACTGTTGATACCCCGTGTATTATGAGAGCTTTAAGCATAGTGATTGAGCAAGATCTTCTTTGTTTCCATGTAAGTTGCGGTTGTATTCTGAATGGATCCAAATAAAACCCTAGTAGCGACTTAAAACAAATTTGGAAGAGAACTACTACCATTTATGCGCTAAATTGGCTCTGATTGGCTGTTCAGAGCTTGGCGGGAAAAAAATCGCCGCAGTTGGTAGCGCAACAGACACCCAATGTTCAATCATGGGGTGTCATGGGTTCGATCCCCGGCAAATATTCTACTCATAAACCAAATGGTATAGAGCTTTCATGTTTGGCATGTGACATCACCTAATGTCCCATTACTATAATACCTCGAATACTTGCTCTGTGTCGCCGTCATAACGCAGTTTGTAGCGTGTCAGACTCCGGATATTCAATCATGAGGTGTCATGTGTTCGATGCCCGGCGATGGCACATATCCTTTTCCGACATTTGTCTCACGCAATTGGGTGCATAATCGTAAACCTAAATGGGATAGCAGCTGGAGGCTAGGAAAGGATGAAATGGTAGTAATGGTACGAGATTTACCAGGAATCCATTGTTAGGTGCTTCAGCCGCCGCGATATGACTGAAAAATTGTTAAAAGCAGCGTTAAGCCCAATTCAAGCAAACCAAAAGGGAAAAAATACATTAAATCAAAAGAGGACAATCATTCTAGCAAACTTTTTTGAAATTTTACATTGTGAACTTGTTTTCGAATTTCATGTAAATATTGTTTAAGGTTATAATACAATTTTCATTTATGCCTGACATTAATAACACATAAAGACGATAATAAATCTCGATATCTCTAGGAATTAGCAAAACTACTCATGCATTATTCTGGTCGGTCATACAATATGAAAGAATATTTCAAGTCTTTTTCAAGTCTTTTTTTAGAACCAAGATTTCTATTGAATGGTGATCAAAACTCTAAATGTAATTATTAGGGAATAGAATGTTTTATCTTATTTAAAACAACTCTTTTATTCTTCCAAACGAATCTACCGATAGCATGTACATCGGTTCTGCAAATCAGTTTTATAGCCATACTAATGTACATGTATGTGTGTACATTCTTGTGAACAGTAAGTATCATATTAAATCTACCAGTAATAAACCAGCAATTAGCTCATGATAAGCTTAATGTTATCTTATAGCTATCAGAACAGAATGATTTTTAATTGGTCGTAGACCAATTTATATAACCATAAACTCGAGATTGTGTCGCTGCAATTTACCAAAACTACCTTTAGCCCAACTGGACGTATATTCTGACGGGAAAACAGAAAAAAATCATTGTATTTTACAAGTCAAGAATTATCAAAAGGAGTAAAGGAAAACTGGACGGTCACATGCTTTAAAGATGAATGCTTCAAGGACTTTCCGCTAGTGATGAACGCGTCTAACCAACCCTTTCTTTCAATCATATCGAGGTGTAAACAAAGATGATACTGCCACTCAATTATTTTCCAGCCATAAATAAATCAAAGTACTAAATGTTCTTCTGGAGAGCAAATTTGATTATTATGCTTTCAAGCTGTCTAAAGAATTCGCCCAAAGAATAGTATCAATTGTTTTTTCCTTTGTTTATAATCAGCGCTGTTTAGGAACTTGTTAATTTCTACCCAGAAAAAGAGAGGGTTTTGAAATTTCATGAATCTGCTGTCAGCATTTGCTCTTAAACTTAAGTTATCATATTTCCATAATTTTTCTGTTTTGGCTTTATGAAAAACGCTTGCAGGGATGATCTAACCATGACTATTTAACAATCGAGAATTTTTAAAAATTAAGTTTTCACAAAAAGTTTTTGTCGGTACCCATGTTGCATCAAGGTCTTACGTTCGTGTAAAATAATATTAGTTCTAATTAACATTCACGGAAATATCATACACTGGGATAGAGCCTACGTGTTGTGAAAGCAATAGAAATTAAAGTTGTTTTGCCCTAATTCTAAAGTCGGAATAGAAACGACATATCCAATTTCTCAGTGACGACCAATTACAGTGCGTACGGCACTTTGATTATTGCAGTCATTACACTGACTGTAATCTAGGAATCGGCCGAGTTCGCCTTTAACTTCTAGGAAACTGACGACGACGTGAGCATTTATCCTTGCCCGTGAATTGATTCATAATTTCTTGTAGTGCTATCTGAAATGATAGCCAACACATATAAAAATGTCCGCGAAAAGCTGAATATCTGATGTGCGCAGTGATAAAGGTCACGACCTCTACAGGTACTTTTAATATTACCATCTACAGTGATGCATCCAGGCCGCTCGATCGAGGGAATCCTTCGTGGTTCTGATTCACTCACGCAACTTTGCTAATTTGATGGGGGAGTTCGTTTCCGCTGCTTTGACTGAGCTTTTGTCTCGGATTCGGAAAAACGAACCCACATCTCATCTTCAGCGATAACTTATCTCCTTCACGATTTGAAAGTTATTTTGCATTGGCTACTAAGGTGGCCTTTTGACCTGAGTACAGCCGTTTAGGCAACCACCTGGTACTTACTTTGCTCATGCCTAGGTGTTTCTGTAAAATCTATCATATGTCAGAGTGCAAAATACTGTGTAAACACAATTATCATTGAAAATAAACTGACCACGTTAATGCATGAATAGGAATTTGATTTCTTAGTATTAGTACGTGGTAGTTTTACGCAGACGAGCAACGAAAAGGTAATTAATTAAAAGTCTATTTTAGGGTCATGTTGTAAACATGATATAGAAATAAATACAAATTCAAATTCAGTTAAGGAGCGAATATTTTCTGTTTTCATTATGGTATAAACAGTGTATGAATATTCAAAAATGATTCAGTCGTACATAAACAAATAACAGAAATAAAGGGATACATGTGTTTATAAGTCGCAAAGTTAAAAGTTACAATACTTTTTCATTTAATGACCGCGTTGGTGTTATGAAAATTATGTAAACATTGTCAATCAGTAAGAAAGTCAACCTTGGTTTTGAACTCCCTATCTGTAAGCTTATCTGTCACAGTGATGCAAAACTCCGCCTCCCCGATTCTCAAATTTATGCTAAACTGGACATCGTCAGGCCAGCCTTCCTTTGGTGGAATCAGCTCGATAGTACCAACTTTCCTACAGCCCTGAGCAGAGGTACAGAGTGTGGTATCTTTACTATCCGAGCACCAAAACTCAACGGGAGTTCTCTCGAACTTCCGATCTGGGGTATCTCTTTTCCCACCTATTTTATCATATGAAATTGTTTCATTGTATTGTAGTCGTTTGCCAATCGGGATACACTCGTGGTACACATCGCAACAAAACGCTCCAGATGCTCTGACACTTTTGTGTTGTTTGTGTTTTTGTTCCTCATAAGGCTCCTCTACGCGAAATCCATAAGAATACCGAGAGATTCTTTCAGCTATTTTGTTGGGAAATATGTTTGTGAGGGTTGCTCCGAACATGACATGGTTACCTGGATCTTCGGGGGCTAGCAGCATAATATCTGTACCATTCAATAGCCTCTGAATGGACTGCTTCACGTAAGGTGATTCGGAAAAGCCACCCACAGCAATAACTGCATCAACCTCTTGGTCTTCTATGATATTTCTTACCTTTTTAACTATTCCAGAAACCACTCCTTCAAACAAACCTGAAATAAGTTCGGGAGCAATTTCTAATTTGTCTTTCTTGAATTTTATCTTGTTTTCAAACTCAGGCCTAGACTGGAGGTAGTCTGTAATATTTTGTTTGTGCTCTTCGCGAATAATACCAACAAATGAAATAGGAACCCTTATTCTCATTATCGTGTCTCCATCTAGTTGCACCTTTCGTTTTTTCTCTTCAAATTCAGCCAAAACAGCTCGATAGGAGCTTCGATCTTCAGTCTTAAAGCGTTCTAAAATGTAATGCCCAAATACCGACTTCATCAAATGTAAAAATGCATCGTCTAACCTACAGGACCCTAGGGCGTCTCCAGAAGCCCTGAATATTTCTCTCAGATTTTCATCGGGCAATACTTCATGTGTGGCAATATCAACAGTCCCTCCTGAAATAAAAAAGAAATACAAACAAGTAACAAAGGTTGTTTTTAGCTAGCAAAGCTTCAGCTTTGGTAGCTCAAGTAAACAGACAAAAGTTTAGGGTTGTCTCAAAGTTCAACGAGTTCAAACTGCCACCGGAGATTTAACCACTAATTCCGGTAAACGCCTACGCCATAAAAAGTAGTTCTTATGTATTTCCGGAATATTGCAAACTCTGCATGCAAGTTCATCTCCTAGGTATTTTTAGCTTACTTGAGAAAACCGTGTTTAAAATTACTCTGATCAGAGTCTTCAAAGAAGTTGCTGACGAAAATTTCAAATCGTTGAAAATTCTAAAAAAAAATACCTCTTTCTGTGTAGAAAACAACGTGAAAACCGAAGAAATTGCTTGTAACAAGCAAGTTCTTCATTTGCAATATTGTTTTCCACAATTATTTTATTGGTGGGTGTAAAAAGGAGGGACAGTGTGGGAATAAGTTAACTCCTTGGTTACTCTAACTCATTTCTTTATCGTGATAACGTTTGACAAAGAAGATTACTGAACAAAACAATGCTTTGCTAGCCCACAGTACTTTTCAGTACTTTGGTTTATTGCAAGTGACCTAATATCAACATTTTATCTATGGTATCCTTCAGAAAAAACATTTTTATGAAGTTTTAAAGCCATATCCCCCCCCCCCGAAGGATGGAATATCAGTTTTTTTAACGATATATCGTTTATTTGGTCTCTATAGCAATCAATGACATTCTTCATATCAATTCTTCATAGCAATATACAAAAGGAAGGTATGTGTCCTGGTCTATAGAAAGAGTATTTCGGGTTTTTCTATTCAATTTCAACTCGTGTGTGTTTACATTTTGAGATCGATACGAATAAACCCAATTCTTTGCTTATCTTCGGCAATGACTGTTATATGCACAACTGTTGATGACTAGACTTAACGGAATATTTCGTAAATCTCCGTGTGACTGAGCGGGTTGTTTGAATGACTAGCGAAAGTAAAAACGTCATTACTGACGTCGTTCTTTTAAGTAAACATGAATTAAATTGTTGTGGGTCTCAATTTGAAATACCGAAGTTTCACTCATGTAGGCTTACCGCGTAGAATTATTTTGATCTTATGATTTATTAATGATTTTGAGCCTTCAGTATGGTTTTCTTATCGATTTTGGTGTGTGTTTTGAGTGAAGATATGTCCTTAAAATATTTAATCTGGAAATGTAGTCCCTACCTTTTATATGATACAGAGACCTACCTTTTTATCTTGACCTAGAAATGTAGTCCCTACCTTGTATATGATACAGTGACCTACCTTTTTATCTTGACCTAGAAATGTAGTCCCTACCTTGTATATGATACAGAGACCTACCTTTTTATCTTGACCTAGAAATGTAGTCCCTACCTTGTATATGATACAGTGACCTACCTTTTTATCTTGACCTAGAAATGTAGTCCCTACCTTGTATATGATACAGTGACCTACCTCTCTATCTTATGTGACCCTTTATCAAAGGTGTTCGAGACATCTGTATAAATGGCTACGGCCATAGCGCAGTGGTAGCGCATAGAACTCCTAATCACGAGGCATTGGTTTATTCCCTGGTCGCGTCCTTTCCGACATTTGTCTCAAACTAATGGATGGATAATCGTAACCCTGTGTGGGATGAGCAGTTGAAGACTTTAAGACAAATATCAAGGTACTTGAACCTAACCTGTGGCCTCTAAAGCAATGGTATGTACTTTTAAATAAGATTTTTACTATGATTTTCACTATAATTATTCTATCCTCGTGTTAGATCTACAAAAGTCCTTGTAAATTTAATCAAATGTATTGAATTATATACCGTACTTTGAAACATCGGAATTAATCGGGTGAGGCCGTTGGTCTTCAGGTGATGTGGATAACTTCTGAATAGCGACAGAAAGCAAATTACGTATCGCCATGGAAACTACAAATTAGGCAATATTGGGTGAACGTATTCAACATATGAATTCTGGTTCCATTTGGGTTGTACTTCGTTGACTTATTTAGCGTTACGTAACGCATTTTGCTTCTTTCCTATCTTTTTAAGGTTATGCACAGTCATCTTCAATACAAACTCAGCTTTCTTTTCTTCTTTCAAAGGCAGGGGCGATTCGTCGATAAGATTCAAAGTTCTTTACATGGAGTTGCAGTTTATGTTAAAATATGTAAAAAAAAATACAAAAAACTTTACAATTTGTAAAGTATAATTGATGCTAAAAATCCTTACCCCCGAGATCGAGAATGACATATCTGAATCCAGTTGCAAATTTTTCCAACAACTCGTTTCCACTTTCACCCTTTTTTATGGTACACTTTGTCTGACAATAAAAACTTGCTGCTTCTGGCTCCAGAACGAGTCTCAGTTGGTCGCTCATAATGCCTGCCTGAAATTATTTCATAGAGGTCAATTCTGGTAGGAATTGGTCGTTGGAAGAAGGTTATTTTCTGAGAAAGTCTTAATGACGTAGTTGGGATGGAGAATCTGGTCAAGTTAATTATCTCACTACTGTATTGATCGACAGATTAAGACAAACAAGAAAATGATCATCGCATGTTAAATGTAAAAAAAGTATATTGCGCCTAAAGACAGTGTATCAGTTCCGCAAATGTAAAACAAAACGCACCGCACGCGTATGCCTCATTATTGTTGCCTGATATTCCACCGAAGTTAAAAAGCTCGCACATTTCTTACTAAAAGGCATACTGAGTTCCATGTTATAATGAGTTGCTCGTTCGAAAGGGAATATTATGCCATTTTTAAGTAAATATCTCAGATGAAAAAAATGTAATACCAAGGTTAAAGTTTGCCACGTCAACCACGTAAACATCTACACATGCGCCGCTAGGTACCACAATACCTTCAGTTTTGTTATGTTATTGTTTTGGGTTGGGTTTTCTTTTTTATTGTTGTTGTTGTTGTTATGGTTTTGTTTTGATTTATTCTAAAACAGATGATCTAGAAAATTCAGGAATTTTCACAATTTGTAAGAAGACGATATCTGTTTTAAATTACTTGCTAATACAATTCTTTAAGCCGCATTACATTGGATTTTGGCCAAAGGATTTTGGCCTTCATTTCTACTATCAACATATTCAAACTAAATTTAGAAGAACAGCACTGATTTGTGACAACAATCTTCTCGATTAAGAAAAGTTGTTTGAGTATCTGATAATCGCATTTAATACAAGTTGTATTGAAATCTTTAAGAATATAAAAGCAATAGGTTATAGATATAAAACAAGAGGCCCATAGAGCCTTATCGGTCACCTGAGTCCAAAGAGCACGAAAACAAAAAAAAATCCACCAGATTATGCTACAAACTAAATATCAAAGCTGTAAGCCTTTTAGTTTGGGAGAAGAAAATTTTCACTATATAAGCCTATGTTTAACTCTTGGAACGGGCTAATTCTGACCCTTGGGTCATAATTTATACATTCTTGGGGGTCCACGAGGTGATGCTACATACAAAATATTAAAGCTCTAGGACCTCCTGTTTGGGAGAAAAAGAGTTTTAAATTTTCGATATATAAGCCCTATGTAAAATTCGTGAAGTCCGCCGGTAATGGACTAATTATGACCCTAGGGCCATAATTCATACAATATTGATAGAGATCCACCAGATGATGCTACATACTACATATCAAAGCTTTAGGCCTATCTGTTTGAGAAAAGAATATTTTCAAAGTTTTCACTATATAAGTCTATGTTAAATTCGTGACATCCGGAAATGGGCTAATTGTTATCCTGTGGCAATTATTTGTACAATCTTGAAAGAGGTAAACAAGAGGATGCTGTATACCAAATATCAAAGTTATTGGCCTTCCTGTTGGGGAGAAGAAGATTTTTTTAAAAAAAAATCACTATATAAGCCCTTTGTAAAACTTGTGATGTCCGTGCATGGGCTCATTCTGTCTCTTGGGCTATGATTTATACAATCTTGATAGAAATTCACCAGATGATGCTACATACCAAATAAAAGAGCTCTGGGCCCTCTAGTTTGGGAGAAGATTTTTTGAAATTTTCTCTATAGAAGCCTATGTTAAACTTGTGACGTCCGGGAACCGGCTAATTTTGACCCTGGGTTATAATTTATACAATATTGATAGAGGACCATTAGGTGATCCCATATACCAAACATCAGAGCTGTAGGTCTTTTAGTTTGTTAGAAAAAGATTTTCAAAGTTGTCACTATGTAAGCTTATGTACCCCACCTACCTTTGCCCGCAA
Organism: Fragum fragum; assembly: GCA_946902895.1. NCBI lineage: Eukaryota > Metazoa > Mollusca > Bivalvia > Cardiida > Cardiidae > Fragum > Fragum fragum. Next base: position 26,010,152 of record OX336377.1, on the reverse strand, counting down.
TTCGCCCCTCCCCGCCCCAGCACGGCCATTTCTAGACAGATTTTTTTTCTTGTACAAACTTGATAGTGCTTGCCCTAAAGACTCTAAATACCAACTGTGAATCTGATGTGACAGCCGGTACATGACAAGAAGATTTTTAAAGATGCACGACAACGGACAAAACACGATCGCAATAGGTCATCATGACCTTCCGTCGGGTGACATAAAAATATATAATTTTAATCACGCTAGGAAAGGAACTTGTAGTTTATTTATTAGAGAGGCCGCTGAAAAAGTTTCTCTTATGGTCGGTCTGCTGTATATATTTGGTATCGATCTTCATTTAAAATGTAATTCTCTGTTGTTAAGGCTTTGTTATATATACACAATGAAAATACAAACGGATTCTTTTACTACCTTTCACACAAACAAGAAGGCGTGTTATCTAATTGCTGTTTTTATTATTATTATTATAATTGTTTTTCAATTCAAACGACGTAAAATACAATTAAGAATTAATAATTTAATTGTTAGTTTCGTCTATCAAAAACGAGCCTTCTGATTGGTCGAAAAATTTAATTCATACCTCCATGAACAAAATTTTGAGTACGCAGCCATTTTGAATGCTTCCGCACAAAATAGTTCACTAAAAAAAGGTATCAAAATGTGTTAAGTTGTTGCATTTTTCGCTCGATGCTATTAAATTATAAGAAATGAAGAGAATATTTTTTGTTTTCATGGAGGTATGAACCGAAAAACCTAATCACACAATGTATGAATCCGCTTCGCGTATTCTCTTCATCTCTTAAATGAACATCGTTATCACTGCCTGGTTGTTATCTCATCACAAAGACAAGAGGGTAGATAAGCGGACTTGGACGTCCGATACAGCTAGACCATATCTGCTCTCTTCAATTCCAAGAAGATAATATGCGCAAAAATATAATGAACATAATAGGAAAACAAAAACCTTATTTGCTGCAACATGCATGAACTGCTTCGCGGAATCTGACCAGATAGCTGGTACTGTAAGTATCCAGAAAATATCGTTGTTGGTGACTAGTTTACCCTTGCTTTCACGTACTGAGTCGAGTAAACGTTTCTTTAAGTCTATGATAACCATCGTGAATACTTCAATGGCCGGCTTCTCTTTTCCTTCAATATCGCTAATTGTTGTCTCTAAACCAAGTTTCTGTTTGGATGAAAATTGAAGAAAAAAAGATATTAATAAGGCAATCGTTTTCATTAGTTAAATGCAGTGAAAAGAGGACAATCCATAATATAACCTATTCCAATATGACAACATTGTAGACTGGTACAAATTGAAACAAGTTGCAGCTGACAATGTAAAGATGTTGGATTTGTAGAGTTCTTCAGCTTTTTTCCCAATTAATTTCTCCATTGTCCAAAAAGTTTCCCAAGTTTTTTTTTTCCAGAGGGCATGAAATGTGGGAACGGATTTCAGTCAGTAAGATTCTGTGTATTTCAAAAAGTAGATTTGTCACGTTGATTTTCACTCCTTAAATGTTCTTTCCAAAAGTTGTAAACATTTCTTTTTATAATTCCATACCATCAAATAAAAGTTCAAATATCAAATTGAAAGTCGCACTTTAAATAGCTCATGTAACAATGTCCTAAGTGAGTTTTATACCTCTGCTGAGTACAATTTCATCTTGAATCGTTCAAAGAAATACCACCCCTCGTGCTCCTCATTTTCTGTAAGTTCATCATACTTTTCTTCGGCGTCGAACCCAAAAGAATGGAATGTTCCATCTTTGTTCAATAGAACTGACGAAGGTGCTTTTGAGTACTTCTTGGTGTACCCACCATATTCCCATGTGTTTGAGCGTATGTTTAGGGGTTCATGACTTGAAAGATTCAAATATTTTCCATCAGTCTTCTATAAAATGATCAAAACGACAAATGCGAGGCCACTGAGAGATTTTTTTGTTGTTAAGGTTTATTGATTTTTCAAGTATGAAGAATATTCCAATCAAGTACTTTAATTGTAACAGAGCAAATCTAGTATGTTAATTTAGACAAAATAAAATATTTCAGTTAAAGAATCGGAGGAGAAATAATCAAAATACAAGTCATTTCAAGGCGTGATAATGAACTACAGGTGTTACTTTTTCTGAATGAAAAAAAACAACATTCAGTTACATGTAGTTATACTAATATATGCAAATAAACACTTCAAAATGTTCGAGTGTTAATTAACTGCTCATTCACTGCGATTTCTTGGACATTTCTTTACTTTTTCAATTTCGTTTGCACAGGGTTCCTCTATAACTGATTATTCTTAGTGCTATTTCCAATGTGAAATGATAAAAAATCTATTAATTTTTCTGATATCTCTCAACATGAGCATTTAATCCACAAGTAAATTGAAGCTTTAGAGATAAAAGAAATAATACTTGTAAACAAACATACGGTATCAAACCAGAATTGATTTTAAGTCATATCGAAGAAACGTGAATAGTAAAGGCAAGAAATATTATTCGTTTTTAGCTCACTTCAGCACAACGTATTCAAGGGGAGCTTTAAGGATCACCCAGTATCCGTCGTCCGGTGTCAATAGGGCGTCTTCGGTCGTAAGTCGTCCGTCGTCAATAATTCCTTTTAACATCTCCTAAACCATTTGGACCAAACTTGACAAGAATGATCATTGGGTGACCCTTTTCAAAACTTGTTTAAGTGATTTGATTTGTTAAAAAAAGGGGGATCTGATAGGATTGAGTTAATCAGATTTAAAGAAATTTTGAAATAATTCTTTGAAAAATCTTCTCCTCCCAAACCACTCTGCCAAATTGGACTAAACTTGGTAAAATGTTCCTTGGACATCCTTTTCCAAATTTTGTTCATGAATGTTTGATTCGCTGAGGGACGTGGCAGGGTGGGGTTTATCAGACATAGAGACATCATGAAATAAGGGGCCTGTTTGCACGAAACTTGACAAGAATGTTACTTTGGTGGCCCTTTTCAAAGTATCTTTATGAAATTTTGAAAAAAATGGGGGAGTGATAAGCAAGACTTATCAGATTAAGACAACTCATGAAATATGATTTTAAAGTCTTCTCCTCCTAAACCACTTGGTCAATTCGGACCAAACTTGGCAGCAATGTTCCTTTGAATAAAATCATGAATGTTTTATTTGCAAAGAAATGTCAAAATGACAGGGTTCGGCTTGTCAGCTTTAAAGAAACTGTGAAATAATTCTCAGGTGAGCGATGTAGCGCAATTGTGATCCTATTGTTTATTGAACGCCTATCTACTAGGATTAGTTTGTATACAAAGAAAAAGAATTCAGTAAATATGACAACAACATTGACGAGCAATACATTACTAGAAAGAAAAGGCATATCCACAATAAGAAGTGCCGAAGTCGAGCGCAGCTGTAACAATCTTCTTTGGGGCTGGTGGTAAAACTGTAACGCCACTAGAAGGTCGGCGAACTAGGCTTGCCATTTGTTGGCTTGACTTTTGGCCTACAAGTAGTACAAGGGGGAGATAGTGTAATATGTGACAATTAAAGCCAAGAGATGGCAGAACAAGAATTTTGCAATACAATATAAAAAAATTTCCCGCTACAATTTTCCGTATAATCCTTGATTTTTACATCCCTTTGATGTAGAACAAGCAATTTCTTCCCTTTCAATAGTTTTTCCAGATAGGATGGCTACTTTTTATTTGTACCTACTTTTAAATGTCGTCTTCGATCCCTTTGAATTTGGCAAGTCTAAAATTTTGAAAAACGGCAAGATTTAAGTTAAAAAAAAAAGAGGATTAAGAAGTGTGTGTAAACGGGTTTTACTTATAGCTAATATAAAATTATCTGATTTTTAGAGAGGATGGTTTCTGACTCGTAATAGATTGAAAAGCAATTATTGAAATAGCTGAAAAAACGGCTTTAAAAGCGATGTAGCACATAGAGTTACTTACCTTGTGTCTTAAAATGATTGGTTTTATGTATGAAATACCGTGTAAGATAAAATAGTGGCTTATTTATCTACCCATGACACCTGTTAATCCTCTCATCAGTGCAGCAACAATATTAAAGCTGACCCTCCGACTGTTTGTGTAACTAACGTAACTATTTAAAATGGGGTCTAACCTCATCAAATCTACCAATCAATCAATCAATTCACACTTCTTATAAGGCCTTTGTGGATGAATTGGGAATTTAGATGCTAGTTGCAAAATGAAAGTGGTTGCTTAATAGAGATGGTCCCTTGAACACAATTGGCTTTGTTTCGCCATGACTAAGGATGATAAGGAAATCTGATGAGAAATTAATGTTCATAATTTGCTAATTTAAACCAAGTTTTGTGCTCTACCAAATTTCGTAACATTTACACCATTATACATGTATTATGATTTTATTGGTTTATTAATCTTTTTTTAATCCTAGAACATAACATTTCTTTTACGCTGTTATTCTTGTAACTAATATGAAATCGACCTACATTTTTGTGATTCTGTCAGATCCAACTTGAATTAAGTACTTTCAGTAAGCCATAGTGATTTTCAAACATAATGCTTTTTAGAGATAAAAAAAAGCGCACACGAATAATCGAATGCAAAAACGAAAAGAAAATCTAGTAAATAAAAAAATGAAAAGTAAGTGAGAATATTAACATTCTATGAAGGACACTATAAACTCAAATCAACAAAATCGTAGGAGATACACGGTTGAAATACACGTTACAACAAGATTTATTTAAGGGTGAAATTCTTTGCAGTGTAAGACTTTCGACAGATTCAATTCGACAGAAATGATAAAAAGCAATTCTTTCTTTATTTTTTCAAAAGTCAAGTCCAGTTTTGTAAATTCATTTACTAGGTTTGATGAAAAGGTGTTAACAAACTTTAAAAATTATCACTTTAAACCATATATGGAGACAAGCCACCACCATTATAGCCATATTTTATGGCTTCGCGTATTCATACAGTGTTTAGGTTTTTCGGTTCATACCACCATGAAAACAAAAAATATTCTCTTCATCTCTTAAATAGAGAATCAACGTACATCGAGAAGAGTGTCAATCCTAGTAGTCAGACTACGTTGTCGTGCAGCCTGACCAGGTCAATATTTTTGCAATCCAGACTGTCCCACATTTCCTTGTGGAGTCATTTATTTTTAAGACAATTTTCCTTGCAAAAAAGATTCTGTGCCCCGTCTACAGAAAAACTTATTTAGACCACTTTGGAAAAAAGTATCCATCCGTCCTTGAACGTGAATAACAATTAATGTGTTTTATATTTCGTTAAAAATCGTTGTAAAAAGATTTAGATCTAAGCATTCAAAAAATTTTACCGAGCCAATTTAAAGTTTTCAATTTACTAATATTTTGGGCGGATCCAGTAAGGAACAAAAGAAAGTTAAGTTTTAAATGTATGACATTCCGTGGAAATAATAGGCAATTTACCTATCGCGTATGTCTGTCAACGAACGATTCGGCCAATCGAGTCATTTAGCTAGACCGGAAGTGACCTTTGGATTTTGCGACTTTGTTTAAGCATTTTAGTTGGTTTAGCGGCTTAAACGCTGTAAATTAAGATTACATGTATTCAAGCTATAGTAACGACGTTTAGGTCGCGAGGCAACAATTACGATAACATGTATTCAAGCTATAGTAACGAGATTAACTCGCGAAGCAACAATTTAGATAACATGTATTCAAGCTATAGTTACGACGTTTAGGTCGCGAAGCAACAATTAAAATAACATGTATTCAAGGTTTAGTTACGTAGTTTAGGTCGGGAAGCAACAATTAAGATATCATGTATTCAAGCTATAGTTACGACGTTTAGGTCGCGAAGGATCAATTAAGATTACATGTATTCATGCTATAGTAACGACGTTTATGCCGCGAAGCATCAATTTAGATAACATGTATTCATGCTATAGCTACGACGTTTATGTCTCGAAGCAACAATTTAGATTACATGTATTCAAGCTATAGTTACGACGTGTAGGTCGCATAGCAACAATTTAAATTAAATGTATTCGAGCTATAGTTATGACGTGTAGGTCGCGAAGCAACAATTTAGATTACATGTATTCGAGCTATAGTAACGACGTTAAGGTCGCGAAGCAACAATTTTGATAACATGTATTCAAGCTATAGTTACGACGTTATTGTCTCGAAGCAACAATTTAGATAATATGTATTCATGCTATAGCTACGGCGTTTATGTCGCGTAGCATCAATTTAGATAACATGTATTCATGCTATAGTAACGACGTTTATGTCTCGAAGCAACAATTTAGATAATATGTATCCAAGCTATAGTAATGTGGTATATGTCGCAAAGCAACAATTTAGATTACATGTATTCAAGCTATAGTTATAACGTGAAGGTCGCGAAGCAACAATTTAGATAACATGTATTTAAGCTATAGCTACGACGTTTAGGTCACGAAGCAACAGTTCAGATTTCATGTATTCAAGCTATAGTTACGACGTTTAGGTCGCGACTAGCAATAATTTAGATTACATGAATTCAAGCTATAGTTACGACGTTTAGGTCGCGAAGCAATAATTTAATTACATGTATTCAAGCTATAGTAATGTGGTTTATGTCGCGAAGCAACAGTTTAGATCACATGTATTCAAGCTATAGTAACGACGTTTATGTCGCGAAGCAACTTTATGAATTTATTGTTGCGTGTATTTTTTGTCAAATAACGCCTTTCAATACCGAAGTTGAACTTTCTGTCGGAGGAAGTAAGGGGGTGGAGGCACAGAGTTATGGGTAAACTTTGAATCCTGGTACAGACTGATATACATGTATATTTCAAATTTGCAAATATTCACGTTATCGAATTACAAGATCTTGAATACACCTTTACAGTCGACCTACTTTGCACGATATAAGCATTTGTCTAAATCGAAAGTAGATTTGCGGAAAATCTAGCAATCCATACTTCGTGTGCAAATCCGTACCAAAGTACTAAGGTGTAAAATATAATCCATATAAACACATATAGTGGTTCCAAGAATTCGAATTAATCATGAACGACTTTTTTTAACCTATTCCCACACAATGACGCTTTTAAACGCCTCTCAATTTGAAGGCTTTGGAAAATGTTTTGGGAATTGAAGAAAGTGCTTGTTACGTGCAATTTCTTCATTATCCACAATGTTTTCTACTTCAAAAGAAAAATAATTTTTAGATTTCATCAAATTAAGATTGTCGTCTGCAACTTTTTTAATTAAGACCAGTCTGAAATTTCTTAGTATGGGAATGGGTTAAGATAGTGGTAGAATTTTGACGACTTTCAGCTATGTTACACACACTACCCCAGAACTTAGTGAAGACCGATGCTACAGAAAGAAAGCGAGTCTCGCGGTAATATAACTTTTACAGCTATCGGAGGACACAGCGTCTGTATGAAAACATTATTACAAGTATGGGTATCGTGTAGTTATACATCTACCCGAAACGTAGTTCTCGCTGAGTTTCAGTTTTTCTGATTTCAAAATTACTAGGCAACTGATCTCAAAGGATATACCCACATGCCATAGTATTCAAGAAATGTTTCCAAATCCGGTACAAATGATAATTATAGACCATGAAATTTCATTGTGCTGATGCGACCAAACTTTAAATAGCACCACATTCCGAGGACACAAAGATCACATTATCCAAAATTTTAAAAGCTTAAAATGTCGGGGACTCCATTTTAGGATCATTCCAATGGTCGCCTTTATGTGAATATAAATGATATAAAGTCAGCTCGATGACGAATATGGATCTATGCCCAAATAACAGACTTTTTAACACGTGACCTTTTTTTTTAGCTCACCTGAGCACAATATACCCAAGGGTAGCTTTCAGGATCACCGAGTGTCCGTCGTTCTTCGTCAACATGTACTTTAACCATCTTTTCTTCCTAAACCGCCTGGCCAATTCATACAAAACTGATTTTATGAAGAAATGTGGGCGTGGTAGGACCGGGCTTAACCGACTTGGAGAAACCACAAAATATAGTTCTTTAAAACTTTTCTCCTCCTAAACCACATTGCTATCTAGACCAACTTGGCAAGAATATTCCTTGGGTCACCCCTTCAAAACTTGTTCTTGAAATTCCGATTCACGAAAAATGGCATAGCAGGACAGGACTTATCAGCCTTAAAAATTACAAAATAGTTCTTTAAAGATAGTCTCCTTTTACACCACTTGGCTAATTTTGACCAAACTATGCACGAATTTTCCTTGGTCCACCTTTTTCTGAAATTTTGATTTGCGAAAAATAGGGAGCGTGGCAGGGCCGGGTTTATCAGATATGTGAAATATTTCCTTCAAAATTTTCTCTTCTTATACCACTGGGTCAAGTTTTACAAAACTTGTTGGTGAATTTTCGAAATTTGAGCGTGACAGGATTGGGCTTATCAGACACAGGAAAGTCATGATAATTTTCTCCTAAACCACTGTGCCAATTTTGACTCTACTATGCAGGCATGATCTTTCGGTGACCCTTTTCAAAATTTGTGAAATCTTTATTTTGAAAAAAATGTGGTCAACCTTATCAGACTCATGATTTTTTTCTCTGATGAGCGTTTTCGGGTCATTTTGGTCTCTTGTTTTACCAATACCTAAAAATATGACCTGATTTAAATTGCCTTAAATTGACAATAGATATGTAAGCGTTATAATTTAAACAGGATAAAACTAGGAAAATAAATTTAACTCAAATGTTAAGTTTTTAAGTTAATTTTTTAACCCATTCCCACATTGTGTATTGTAATCAAAGGCACACAAATGACCAATCGCGGCTGTCAGTCAAGGAATAAATCGACCTGTTAAGTCATTCATTCAGCCCGAAATCGAGATTTGAGCTCCAACATTTGCCGCCACTTTTATGAAACAGTTTTATTTGTTTTGTCACTTAAACGTCATGACTACAGCTGAACTTACGACTTTTAGGTCGCTAACCAACTATTCTACCCTTTTGTAACATTCTACTGGTCAAATTTTGTCATTTAAATTAGAAGCGGGAATTCCCGTAGGAGTCAGTGGGCGTGGTTATAGGAGTGTCTGGGTGGGGTCAGCGATTGGTCAATAATGATAATCAAATCAAAGCATAACGGTATTTTTTCTAGAAAACAAACATATTGAGGCTTTGCTATTAATTATAATTCGACACTTATTAGCGGGGAAAAGAAAGTATGAAATATAAAATATAAACAGTAATGATATGACTACCCATTACCGTAGGACAGTATTCAAGACTCGTTCGAATTGAAAAGCATGGACAATTTTAATTTGGTGTAAGTTAAGAAAAAAACTTTGTGTTTTTTTATAATTAGTAATTTCATGCTCTATCTTCTTCTTTTTCAACACTGTTTTCCCGTGATTTTTTTCATTATGGGCGTAGAAATTGGGAATGTGTTGGATAGGGTTAAAGGATAATAATGGTTCTGTTGTTCCTAGAGCAGAATGTTTGATGTACGATGTATATGGTAAAATTGTAATAAGACGTTTGGCTTTTGTCTGATTGTTTGATAACCTGAGACGATACTGTCACTAAAAAAGTTTAACCGTATATATATTTTTTCAGAAGAGGATACATCCTAGGACGAAGTCAACAGTAAAGTTCTATTATAGAGTATCAGCTAGTTTTGCTTAGTTCGTATCAAGAGAAGCGATCGCGGCCATAGCGCAGTTGGTAGTGCGTCGGACTCCCAATCATTAGATCTTGGTGTTCGAGCCCCGGTTCGACACGCTACCAACTAACCTATAGCCGCGGCTGATTGGATTTAAAGCACTTTCAATACGTTCATTTGTTATTTTGCTATATGTGTTTATCTCTCACTTACTAAAAGCTATAAAAAAATGTAAATAATAACGTAGGATTTTCATAATAAAACCGTAGAAATAAATCCCATTTTGCAAGGAACCAGGGATCTCTTCTTAATAAGAGGGGGAGGGGCAACTCTTCTACAATTCATTTGGCCTTGAACATTTTTACACATGATGTGTAAGACTCTTTGAACTTGACACGTTATATCATTATTGAAAAATAAAACATTTATTCCAACAACAACATCGTTCCTCATAACATTGCTTTCGAGGGTCCCCATCAAAATGCTGGGACCGTTGGTGTAATTTGAAGCCATTTAACCAATTCTCAGACAAATCCCCTTTTATCGCCCCTAATGAAAAAGCGAATGAAAATTTTGTGAAAATTGAAGAAATTGTTTCTAGCCAGCATTTTTTTTTTTTAAATCATAATCAACAATGTTTTCTGCAACAAGGGAAAAAAACGATTTTGTTATATTACTTCAACTGAAATTTGTCGTCTACAAATTATAAAACTATGGACCAGTCTAGAACTTTGTGTGGTAATGGGTTAATTGCCCAGTCGCGGCTATCAATAGTCAGTCGGCCAATGAAATCATTCATTTAGTCTGCAAGTAAACTTTGTTCTTTGGCATTGGCCGCCAGATATGTTAAGCTTTGGTCGCAAAATAACCATTCTATTTTTCGTTACATTCTACTGGCCACAAAATTTTCAAAATAACGCAGTTGAAATTCGAAGTGTAAATTCTTGACGGAGTCAATGGGTAGGCCCAATGGAGTAAGTAGTCGAGGTCAGGGATTGGTCAATACAACCAGTCATTAGCTAGCAAAGCGTCAGCTTTGATAGCTTATGTTAACAGACAAAATAGTGAGGTCTTCTCAAAGTTCAAAGACTGCAAATTACCACTGGAGGCTTAACCACCAAATCTATGGAATGCCAACGCCATAAAAAATAGTTCTTATGTATTTCAGGGATATTGCAAACTATATTCAAATAGTAGAGAACTCTGTCAAAAGAATGCTATTTAAGCCATTTGCCACCCAATTCCGCTTTTTAAGCATCTCAAGAAAAAAAAACTGTTGGAAAACATTGTGGACAATGTACACAATGTTTTCTATCAAACAAGGAAAAGATTTTCTAAATTCAACCGTGCTTTGCTAGCCTACAGTACTTTCAGTACTTTGATTTTTAAGTTGTAACCCGTTAGGTGAAAATTGACCGACTAGGAAGATCCTTGTCTAAATGCTTGCGATGCACATTAGGGCTAAGGTCAAAACATTTTATTTCTAAAAGCGGAATTAATGGATCGCTGGCCACGCCCACTGGGTTCCTACATGAAGTTCTACTTCGATTGGAAAAGGCACTATATTGCCAAAAACATGGTCAGTTACATTAAAAAAAACAGTAAAATTGTTTGGTGGAGACCTAAACGTCCTAACTAAGATTTGAACTGTAGCTACGACGTTTAATTCGCCATACCAACAAAGTGCTTCAAATGACTATCGGCAATTGTTAGATTTCAAATTTCACTTCCGGTTTTAAATGGATATTACGATTGGTCGATTGATTCTTTGATTGATAGGCGCCATCATGTAAGTTCCACACGACCTCGCTGTGTACTCATGTTTGAAATACCAATTCTGGTTGACATGTGCTGGATGCGATTTATTTTACAAACATTAACAGTGTTAAATTTCCGATCAATTCATTTTAGCCTGAAAGAAGTATTTCAAATTTATATACAACGCGTATCTCATTAATCATTTGAATTAATTACAGGAATAGACGTGTATTTACCTGTTACGTTATTTAAACCATTCAACACAAGGTCACCTCTGTTTATGCTCAAAATTGCACCACACTTTTCATCGTACTGGAGAGCTTATGTTTATATTTTATGTTATCAGTTTACATTAGTTGACAAATACAGAAATACAAAAATAATATGTAAACCGGAAGTAATTTATTCTTGTTTGACATTAATTTCAAAATACACAGGTGTGAAATGTTCACTTTCGTTTTCGATTATAGGAAATGTCGTTAGTCACGCAAAATTTCGTAACTACAGCTTGAATAAAGTTTTTTACAAATTGGTTGTGTAGCTAAGCATATTAAGACATTCCAAAAGTTTATTTTTAATTTATGTTTTCCTGTATTATCAAATGGCGATAACATGTCGCCTGACGAAGAACGACTTGCGTCTACACCATATAATATAGGTTTAAACGTTAAAGTGATATATCTTATACACCGACAACACTTAATAAGTGACCGATAGACATAAATTGATTAGAACACAGTCGCCAATATTGTGATTTTAAAGATGTTTATTAGAAACAAGTGGCATTTTATCTCTGGTGAAGTATACCAATGAAATACTGAGTTTTCGTATTCATTTTCGTTGATCAAATAGCGCCAACGTCCAAAGCGCATTTTGAATTGCACGGGTTTTTTCATAGAAGTTCTCTATAAGCCTAGATTCATTCTTTAGTTATTATCATAAAATTAATCAACAAAGAACCATACGTGTAAAAGTCGTCATCTAGGATAAAATTCCTGTTCTGTCCTGTCAAAATTAATCGAACCTGTGTCAAATGTTCAAATACGTTTCGACACAGATCATTCTGGCAGTCCGCGTATTCCGACAAAGGCAGACGCTTTTCGGGCTTGCAAGATTGTCTCTCTTACATGTGGGAAATAACATTTTTCGATTATTTCTCATTGATATAAAGCGCGAGAGAAACAAAGGAATATACACCCATCAAACAAAGCGCGATCAACAAAGAGCGGTTAGGTCTGGTCATGGTGAAATCTTGGCTTTTCCATAATTCTGGAATACCAAAATTTAAAGAATGACCTAATATTCTAATGGCGTGAACTATTTTTCCCGCTCAAAATAGATAAATGAGAACATATATATTTCTTTGTATAAGACATACCGTCAAATAGGGACAAGAACCTCGCAACTATAAATTGAAATAGCTAGAATAATGATTTTCTGTAAATGACAAACCAACTTTCTGTTCATCTTTACTAACTTATATGTTACCTATCACGCTAAAAGGGGTCATCTCTACAGTATGTAACGTTTCAAATCTGGCTGCGAGGATTGCTAAGCTTTTCAAGGTTGACTGTTTGGTAAATATTCTGGAGCTGCAAATGCCTTTCTTCTTAATAACTGATGAGTTTCTGATGCTTTTGACCAAATGTTCGATTGACAAATCAAATCATTCTTTTACGTTTTATTCTTTTACGTTTGAAGTGAACACTAACTCCGACATTTATGAGTAGCGTTTTGGGGTTTGTTATTCGACTAAAACGCCGTAACTACAAGCTGTAGTTACGACGTATAGGTCGTTAACGATCGATTTGCTGGCTGCATAATTTACAAAATAATATAGTTTATTACATCAATCCCACTGTTATATCGGAGGCCAGAGGGCGAGGACATCAAGTCGTCAGTTATTTGTAAGCTGTTGTCAATCAAAAATCAAATGACTAAACAAATTATTCGTTTATATCGGAAGTAAACATCGAATTAGAGATTCAATGTATTTACCTAATGTTGTACTTACAGCTTGGATAACGCACTGGCCGCCAACAAACGAAAAGATTTACCTTTTAAGTCACTGACTACATATCGTCATTGGGCGTGCAAAATGTCGTTACTGCAGCTTTATCAAGCTGCAGTAACGACATCTTGCACGCACAACGACGATATTTTTTAAACTATAATAGCGTATTACCCCAGTCGAACGGTCATGTTGTCACCCATATATAAAGAAGGATTTGCATGAAACTTTCACAAAATATTCCTCATCATGGGACCTTTGGCTTTTAATACTTAAATGTCTCCCGCCAATAGGTGGATAATCGTAAACCTACGTGAGATGAGCAGATGGAGGCTCGAAATGCATGTGTTAGTGGTTCTAGCGTGGGGAATACCAGGAATCAATTGTTAGGTGCTCCAGCAACCGTGATATGACTGAAATAACGTGGCGTTAAAAACAAACAATATGAGCTATAAATCGTCTTCATGATGTCTGATGAGTTAAAAGCGACTTTTTGTTCGTTCGGCGGAATCACTAGTTAATTTCACTGCATTCTGATATCGATACCACATGACTCACTTGCATATGACCCAAACTCAACAGAAAAAACACAATAGAAAAAATTGAGGTCTTGAATTAGGTATAATCTATTGACTAGCACAAAACTATAATAATTGTCGATATTTATATAAACTCTTACGACAGTTTTGAAATGACCTTTACCAAATCGGGTGTAGCGAATATAACTCCTGGCGACGTCACAATAATGCTGGTTTTGGCGGCTTAAACTAAAATCGTGATTTCAACAGATAAATGAAACTTGTGACAATCCCAATATTCCGGCCTAACCAAAAATAGGTTAACAGCCTATACATAGGCTTTTCAGGAAAACCCTTGTTTTTTAAAAACAATCATTTCAGAATATTGACAATTCGCTTTGTGTATTGATACAGTTTGATTAGTTTTTTTCGTTTCATACCACCATACAAACAGAAAATATTCTCTTAATTTCTTAAAGTCAAATGTTGGAAAAAATATTTGCTGCGCCAGGGGCCGTTCATATAGGCCCTATGATTCATAGTAAATCTCGCTACCAAGTGCGCTGAGGCCGGTGTCTGGAGAAAAATATTGTTGTATGAAAACTTAATGGAGGAGAGAAGGTTAAAATTTACATATTTGGCGGGTCTTTGTAACGCTTATAATTTTTGGATTCCCAATATGACAAGTCACGAATCTTTCAGATGTAATAAACAAAAAATATCGGTCAAGGATATTTAGTCTTGGTCTCCTTCAAAATGGTTGGTTTTAATTCAGTGTGATTCACACTTTTTAGTGATATAAGGATGGTTCGAATACTCCAAAAAATATCAACGGCGGCGGCTTACCCGAGTCGAATTGTTTCACCCTTTGAAGATTTTCTTAATCTAGCATTATGGTCATTCTACCATACAATATATATTTTTAAAATTGAGTTTATAATTTATCTTAGGCGATTCCTATCTTCTTCTTTTTTCAAATATTTGTATTACGGACAACCAATGGAGGTCCCTTTTTTAAGCTAGATAGATTATACATGTATTTCTTACCCGATCGTTGAATTCCAAGTCGGTTGTTAACCCTTTTCATGCTGAACCCGGAATATTCCTGCTTTGGCAGGAGGTATAGACAAAGATCAGTCTGCACATAAATGCAGTCTGATCTTGGTCTAAACCTCCTGTTTGTCCCCTTTAAATCAGAGTTGTTTAAATAATTAATTTTCAAAAGAAATAAAAACCCTCAATAAGATCTTCCAGTACTGCCAGTCCTTTGACTTTAAAGTAATTCTGCTTAGTAATTTGAATTCCGCATGGCAAGGGTTGATATACGGAGCACCTAGTCGCCAGAATACAATAACACACAGGTACCTATTAACTCTGTCTATGGGCGTGTGTGCCCATTTAACAAATATTTCCGCAATTCGAAGCCCCAAAGAAAAATATTTTAGAAAAGAAGTGAGAAAAGGAGCTTGTAACAAGTAATTTCTCCACTTCTCACAGCATTTCTTTCCTATATAGCACTTGTTCCATTTATTGTAGATGTCGTTTGCAAGGCATTTCAATGCGTATCTTTCTAAAATGATTAATCAATACACATGTACCCCTCCGTCAGATCGCGAATTGTCAATCAAAAATTTTCAACCAATCAAATTGTTCATTTAGACCGGAACTGAACTTTGAGCTCCATTATTTGCCGATTTTTTAAAGTAGTTTTGTTTGTTCGGCGACTTAAACATCGTAACTAGAGCTTCGGTCGAACCCGTTTTTGTATGTAACGACCCAATTTGACAGAAGCATTAAATTAGACATTCGTCCGAATTCGTTTTTGAATGTCTAACAACCGCAATTACACATTAGACTTTCGATCAGACATTCGCCAAGACGCGTTTTGAATGTCTATCAACCGAAAGAAGACATAAGACATTCTATTTTAGATATCCGTTCGAAACTGTTTTTGTATGTCGAACACCCACATTAGACATCAGATATTCAATTAGATATTTCGATTTTTAATGTCTGGAATCCCAAATTAGACATTAGACATTCGATAAGACATACGACCGAACTCGAATGTCAAACACCCTAAATAGTCATTCAACATTCGATAGGACATTCGCTCGAAACCTTTTTTGAATGTCTAACACACGAATTAGACATTAGACATTCAATTTAACATTCGCTTGAACCCGTTTTTCAATGTATAATACCATGATTTAGACATTGGACATTCGATAAGACATTCGGCCGAACTCGTTTTTGAATGTCAAACATCCCAAATGGACATCTGACATTCGATTGGACATTTGCCCGAACTCGTTTGTGAATATCTAACATCCCAACTAGACATAAGACAATCGAAAAGACATTCGCACGAAACCGTTTTTGACACCCGAAATAGTAATTAAAACATTCAATTAAACATTCGCTTGTACCCGTTTTCACTGGATATTACGTGCCACGATGACACAGGAAGGTTCGTGGACACCTGATCGTGTTTTCGATACGGAACCGACGGTGGGGTAGGAATTTAATTGATTTGTAATCCAAAATAAAGATTTTCATTTCAATTGTTTATATCACTGTCGAGATTAATGGTTCGCCTTTTAAGAAACAAAGTAAAGGGTTACCACCTTAATAAATAAGCGAGTTATAGCCCTATGAGTGAGAAGCTATATGCTTGTTGTTTAGGTTTGTCACTAATTTGTTGTCAAACAACCTGACTATGCTTCATTTATTGTGTTTGTATAAGAGCATTTGTGTATCCTCTACACGCATACCAAATTTCTCGGCGAAAGATCAATTTTAAGCGAAGATATACGTACTTTTATGGACCTTGGTAAAGGAAAATATGATAACCAGACATCCCCTTAATTCCAAGCGATTGGAAATCGACACCAGAGTTAAAAGAAGTTGTGATAACGCGACACCCGCATTTAAATCATCTACATTTCTCCATAAACGCTAGTGTACTCACCGTATAAGGAACCGATTCTGTATATTTCAGATCAAGAAGGCTCGGTGATTAATCTTAGAGCATATCAAAACCAATCCCAATCATTACGACACTTATTTTACATTCTGGCAATCTAGCATTGAACCATTTTGACAAACTTCTGTTGCATCGTAAGTGCGAACTACGAAACGTTCATAGGGAGCTGAATATCAATAAATCGATTTCCACTTCTAAACTCATATCGGTTTAATATCATTTAAACATATATTAGAAGAACAAACCCCTGAAATTTTTTCCGCCAAAATTCCATAATTGATTTTCTGAGGAAAATCGAAACTAATAGATAGCGAGTTAACGTATCAATCATTTCGTTGATGAGCACAAAGTGCTAATATGAGCTAATGTGGTCATCCTCCGTCCGGCGGCCATTCCTCGTCAGTCGTCCGGCGTCCGTACACAATTGATCATCAGCTCATAGATATTTATAAAAATAGCTACAATCATGAAAGGATGGGCCACCAGGGGCAGTTCACCCGGGGGGGATTGGTAGGACTCAGTATAAATTAGATATCTTCAAAATTCCTCTTTTTCTGAACCGGGAGCCCTACAGTCTTGAAATTTGGTATGGTTCATCAGCTCATAGGCCTTAATGAAAATAGCTAAATCATGACTGCGTGACCAGCAAGGTCAGAGAACCAGGGGTGGGTGGGGGATGAGGGATAGGAATCTGATCAATTTAGCATGAATCATCAGTTCTTAGACTTTTTTGTAAATAGCTAATATCATGACTGTTTGCCCAGCATGTGCAGAGCAACAGGAGGAGGCAAGCTCATTACGAACTGATGGCGATTGTATTGGGACAAAGCGCTGGGGAAGTGGGATATTAGTCTGCATTGCGACAGCTAAAATTAATTCATTTCTTACCCGGATTCGATCCCCGACGGCGGCACTCATTCTTTCCGACTATTTGTCTCCAACCAACCGGTCGTTAGTCGTAGACCTAAGTGGGATAGCAGCTGGAGGCTATGATTAGTTTTGGGTTATATCGTTTAGATTGATATGAGTTAAAAGTCGTTAAGACACGTTGACAGAATACCTGTATCTAAATGATCGTAAGACTTTTTTCTCTACATTGATTTAATTACATTGTTTTACAACCTGTAGTTTACCTTTGCTGGACCCCACCCCCGCAGGCTTTTTCAAATATTTTATCAAGTTCCTTGAAGCGGTCTTGGCTAACACAGATAGCCTGTAGTCTGATTTTAATTTCCCACATAGAATGACCGTAAGACCTTAATTTACAACCTGTAGTTTACCTTTGCTAGACCCCACCCCCCCAAAGGCTTTTTCAAATACTTTACAACGTTCCTTGAAGCGGCCTTGGCTAATACAGATAGCCTGTAGTCTGATCTTAATTTCATTTTCAAACTTTAAAAACAAGAGGCCCATGAGGGCCTGAGACGCTCTACTGGTTATCAAGTTTTCCGTTAAAGAAATCTGATATTTAAGGAAGTTAATTGCTCAAAGAAGAATGCATAAAGAAAAAAAAGGGACTTTATCCCCTTTATCATTTTAAGCAACAATCCTCAAGGCCCCTTTTCCAATGTTTCATGACGTATCCACTCCATTTCCAACAGAAAGTTAACTTATGACCCTACAATCATTCTGTGAATATTTCATCAGAATCTGACAATAATTATGGACTTAATCACATAAACAGGATTGTTTTGAATGAAAATCAATAAGGCCCCTTTTCCTGTGTTTTCTGGTGGATCAATTTCATTCCAAAAGGAACTTTCCTTACAACCCGACAATTGTCCTGTGAAATTTAAAAGACAACTTGATAATGATTGTGATCTTCATCACATACACAAGAATGTATTGAATGATAATCTGTAAGGCCCCTTTCCTGTGATTCGAATGCCACAATTATTCCATGCATCTTTGAAGAGAATCCAATAAAACTGTTGACTTTATTGTGTTAACAAAAATATTAAATTCAAGTTCTCATAAGGCCCTTTTTTTCCCCTGATATTTTACTGTTGGTTTTATCATTCTATGAAAGTTAAAAGTGAATCCGATGAAATATTGGGAATTCATTATGTTTACTAGAATATTTAAAAAAATCATATGTCCCATTTTTACATGATACTTGATGGATTGTACCCAGTTCTGAAAAGAACCATCTAAGTATTTGTACAATCACTCTGTGAAATTTTGAAGTGAATCCGGTGAAATAAAGGGACATCATTGTGTTAACCAGAATATTTAAGAGAGTTTTTCATAAGGCCCCTTTTTATGTGACCCTTGCTATAGTCAGATCCACTGTCAAAATCAACAATTGGAATGATGGTACAATCAAGCTGTTTAATCTGTGGAATTTATTGTATTAATGAGTTAATAGTGAAATGTTCATAGGGCCCCTTTTCTAATGATACTTTACAGAACAAACCAAATTTCAAAAGGAAAAATTCTAATGAAGGTAGAATCATTCTTTAAAAGTTAAAGAGAATCAATGAAAACAGTGGACTGAATTGTGTCAAGAATTTTTGTAACTAAATTTTTATAAGGTCCCTTTTCTTGTGTCACTTAACCAATTAGACCTAATTTACAAAGGAACAATCCAAATGATGGTACAATCATTCTATTAAAGTTTGAAGAGATTCTGATAAAGACTGAGGGCATTGTTGTGTTTATGAGGATTTGGTAATAATTTTTCATACAGCCCCTTTTCCTATGATACTAGACAGATCAGGCCCAATTTGGAAAGAAACAATCCTTATGATGGTACAAACATTCTGTGAAAGTTTGAACAGAATCTGATGAAAACTGCAGACTTTATCTTGGTGCCAATTTTTCAAAATAAAATTTTCATGAGGCTCCATTTCCTGTGATACTTGAAGGATCAGGTCTCATGTCAGCATCAACAATCGTGATTATTGTACAATGATTCTGTGAAGGTTTGAATAAAATCCAATGAAAGCTCTGGACTTGCTTACAAGGATTATAGATAAAATTCTCTAAAGGCCCCTTTTCCCATGATACTAGACAGATCACGCCTAATTTGAAAAGAAAGAATCCTCATGATGGAATAATCATTCTGTGAAAGTTTTACAGAATCTGATGAAAACTGTTGACTTTATTGTGGTACAATGATTTTAAAATTAAATTTCATGATGCTCCTTTTCCTGTGATACTTGACGGATCTGGTCTAATGCAAACATCAACAGTCATTATTATTGTACAATTATTCTGTGAATGTTTGAAGAAAATCCGATGAAAGCTCTGGACTTTGTTACAAGGATTTATAAATGAAATTTTCATAAGGCCCCTTTTCCTGCGCTTCTTGACAGTCCAAACCCTGTTATGAAAAGAATGATAGTTATGACCTTCCAATCATTCTGTGAAAGTTTCAACAAAATCTGATCAAAGATGTGGGCTTTATTGTGTTAACAGGGTTTTATTAATTGAATTTTCATATAGCCCCTTTTCCCATGTTACTTGATAGATCTGAACCAATTCCAAAGGGAACTCTTCTTACAAAAGTATAATTATTCTGTTTGAGTATAAAGACAACCCCATCTCATCATAGGACTTACAAGCATTAATTAAGATTTTTTAATTGATTTTTCCTAAGGCCCCTTTTCCTATGTTTCTCAATGGATCAGACCCAATTTGAAAGGAACAATCCTTATGATGGTACAATCATTATGTGAAAGTTTGAAGTCAATCAGGTGAAATCTAGGGCCATTACGTGTTAACTTAATTTTTTTTATTAAATTTTCATAGGGCCCCTTTTCCCATGAAACTTGGTGGATCAAACCTACTTCCGAAAGGAACAATCCACATAATGTAATAATCATTCTCGGAATGTTTGAAGAGAATTTGTTGAAAACTATGGTCTCTATTGTGTTTACGAGGACTTTTTCAATCCAGTTTTAATCGTGCCCCTTTTCCCGTGATCCTTGACTGACCATACCAAATTTTGAAAGGAACAATTCTTATGATGGTACAATCATTCTGTGAAAGTTTGAAGTCAATCAAATGAAAACTCTAGAGTGTTAACAAAGATCTTAATAAGGTGCCTTTTCCTTTGTTTCTTGAGGAATCATATCCGATTCCAAAAGGTAAAATTCTTATGATGGTACAATCATTCTGTGAAAGTTTGAAGAGAATCCGTTGTAAATTGTTGGCTCTAGATTATTAATGAGAATTTTTTATTAGTCGTTTCATAAGGCCCCTTTTTCCTGTGTTTCTTGAAGGATCATACCAAATTTCAAAAGGAATTATCCTTATGATAGTACAATCATTCTGTGAAAGTTTGAAGGGAATCCGATGAAAACTATTGACTCCAGAGTGTTAAAGAGTATTTCTTAAAAGATTTTTCGATAAAATTTTCATAAGGCCCCTTTTCCCGTGTTTCCTGATGGATCCGACCAAATTCCCAAAGGAACAATCCTTGTGATGATACAATCATTCTGTGAAAGTTTAAATACAATCTGATGAAAACTGTGGACTCTAGAGTGTTAACAAGAGTTTTTTAATTACATTTTCATAAGGCCCCTTTTCCCCTGTTTCATGACAGATCAGACCCATTTTCGAAAGGAACGATCCTTATGATTGTACAATCATTCTGAGAAAGTTTGAAGAGAATCCGATGAAAACTGTGGACTCTATCGTGTAAACGAGGTTTTTTAATGGAGTTTTTAATTGAATTTTCTTAAGGCCCCTTTTCCCATGTTTCTTGACGGATCATACCCAATTTCGAAAGGAACGATCCTTATGTTGGTACAATCATTCTGTGAAAGTTTGAAGAGAATCCAATGAAAACTGTGGTCTCTATCGCGTGAACGAGGATTTTTAATGAAAATTTAATTAAATTTTCATAAGGCCCCTTTTCCCATGTTTCTCGACGGATCATACCAAATTTCGAAAGGAACGATCCTTATGTTGGTACAATCATTCTGTGAAAGTTTGAAGAGAATCTGATGAAAACTGTGGACTCTATCTCGTAAACGAGGAGTTTTAATTAAATTTTCATAAGGCCCCTTTTCCCGTGTTTCTTGACAGATCATACACATTTTCGAAAGGAACGATCCTAATGTTGGTACAATGATTCTGAGAAAGTGTGAAGAGAATCCAACGAAAACTGTGGACTCTATCGCGTAAACGAGGATTTTCAATTGAACTTTTAATAGATTTTCATAAGGCCCCTTTTCCCGTGTTTCTTGACGGATCATATCCATTTTCGAAAGGAACGATCCTTATGATGGTGCAATCATTCTGTGAAAGTTTGAAGAGAATCAGATGAAAACTGTGCACTTCATCGCGTAAACGAAGATTTTTAATTAAGTTTTAATTAGGCCCCTTTTCCCGTGTTTCTTGACGGATCTGACCCAATTTCGAAAGGAACGATCCTTATGATGGTACAATCATTCTGTGAAAGTTTGAAGTGAATCCGATGAAAACTGTGGACTTTATCGCGTAAACAAGGAAAAGTTTAACGGACCACGGACGGACGCACGCACGGACGGACGCACGGACGCCGGACGGAAAAAGCCATCGCTATAGCTCTAGTGGCCTTCGACCAGTAGAGCTAAAATGATTTAAATTTCAGTTTCAACCGATCGTTAATGCTCAATGATTTTCGAATGCCTTCAAACCCAACTATCATCATATTACATTGTACTACTAGTGTTGCCAAATAACCTTGACACATATCCTCTATAGGCCCTACTGTGACAACAGCCATTGGTTCAGAATTCAAAAACGTTTCCGAATGTTTGTGAAATGTTATCCCGCTTTGCACGTGTACTCATGTGCAAAGCCTGGTAAAGTTTCTAAACGTTCGAAAACGTTACTAGCCGCCGTCATATACAGTTAGTAGCGCGTCGGACTGTCAATCTAGAGGTCCCAGGTTCGATCCTCGACGGCGGCACTCATCCTTTCTGACTACTTGTCTTCGACCAATGAGTCGATAATCGTAGACCTATGTGGGGTAGCAGCACGAGGATAGGAAAGGATGTAATGGTGGTACTTGTGTGAGAAATACCAGGAATCCATTGTTAGATGGTCCATCCTCGATATAACTGAAAGATTGTTGAAAGCGGCGTAAAACCAAATTCAAACAAACAATTCAAATTGAAACGTTACTGCATTTTAATGAAGGGCTGTATTTTGGGCAAAACACGGACTTGAAGTAAATTTTTGTTTGCTATCGGGGCGGGCCAAAGTATATGTTTACCAATATAAACGCTTTAAGATTAAGTAAAACAATCGTGTTAGTTAAAAACAACAACTCACATTCAGTGTCTTTCATAGAATGGACGAGAAACGGGTACACCTCTATTAATTTAAACTAGTAGCTTCGATGAAATGCTGTATACTTATTTGAGAAAATACATGTACATTATATTTAGGGTTCAGCCTCTGCTGCCGGAAGCACGGGTGGGATGTGCTGGTATAAGATATTCTAAGCATCCATAGCTATGCGATCTAGACTGCTTATCGTTATGCGATCGAAAACGCCACTTGAATCCATAGAATATAAGCTATAAGAAATGGAGAAATGATACGCGTCATCTTTGAAATACAGAGATACTCTTAAAACACACGTAATGATACCGAATTGTAAACAAATCGGTGTAAGGCGAATAAACATCGAAACTGCAGTTTAAATCAGCTTTTGGTCGACCACTGACGAAATGTGCCCTATGTTGACGTTGACTTTGGGTGACCAACATGTCATATACGTTGCTTGGGCAAAGCTGTTTATATAATATTTTAGCCAACCACTTACATATTTTCTTCATTCAGACGCATTTAAATACACTACGAGATTTACATTTAGTAGTATCGAAACGTATGAAAACGATATTATACCGATGAAGAGGGAATCAGTTTATTGATATTCAACTTTCCTTGAACGTTTCGTAGTTCGCATTTATGATGCAAACACTCAAGAGGAGTTGGTCAACATGGTTCAATGTTAGATGGCCAGAATATAAAAATAAGTGCTGTAAGAAATGGGATTGTTTTGAATATGCTCTCAAATCGATCACCGAGCCTTCTTTATCTGAAATGTACAGAATCTGTTCCTTTTACGGTGAGTACACTAGCGTTTAGGGAGAAATGTAGATGATTTAAATGCGGGTGTCGCGTTATCACAACTTCTTTTAACTCTGGTGTCGATTTCCAATCGCTTGTAAGTAAGGGGTGTCTTGTTATCATATTTTCCTTTACCAAGGTCCATAAATGTACGTATATCTTCGCTTAAAATTGATCTTTCGCCGAGAAATTTGGTATGCGTGTAGAGGATACATAAATGTCCTTATACGAACACAATAAATGAAGCATAGACAGGTTGTTTGACAATAAATTAGTGACAAACCTAAAAAACAAGCATATAGCTACTCACTCATAGGGCTATAACTCGCTTATTTATTAACTACTCGCTTAGTAGTAAACCTCTAATTTGTTTGTTAAAAGACGAACCATTTATCTCGACAGTGATATCAAAAATTGAAATGAAAATCTTTATTTTGGTTTACAAATCAATAAAACACTTACTCCACCGTCGAAAGACACGATCAGGTATGCACGAACCTTCCGGTGTCAGCGTGGCACGTTATACCCTGTGGTTTTGAATGTATAACACCATGAACAGACATTAGACATACGATCACACATTGCAAGAACCCGTTTTCGAATGCCAAAGACCCTGAATTAGACATTAGACTTTTTGAGGTTTAGAATTTGCGTTTTTCTGGGCAATGCCTGATTTAGATAGGAATAAAGAAGATTGTCTTTTAAAATGCTAAACCATTAGGCCTAGAGCGTTGCTATTTGCCATGGATCAATGCTGATAGACCCCCTACCAGAATACTTCACCGAATTACCGTACCATTCAAATATGGTTTCGAGCGAATGGCTAATCGAATGTCCAATTCAATGTCAGACAATCAAAAACATATTCGGGCGAATGTCTAATTTTGGGTGTCAGACATTCAAAACGTATTCGGGCGAACTCTAATTGAATGTCTAATGGAGGATGTTGGACATACAAAAACGGGTTCGGGCGAATGTCAATAAAAGCTAAATGACTAATTTGGGGATGTTGAACATTCGAAAACGGACTTGGGTGAATGGCCAATCGAATGTCTGATGTCTAATTCATGGTAACAGACATCAAAATGGGTTCTGGTGTGTTAGACATTAAAAAACGATTTCGAGTGAATGTCTTATCGAATGTTTAATCGAATGTCTAATATCATTTTTACAGTGTTAGATATTCGAAAATGAGTTCGGGCGAAAGCCTTATCAAATGTCTAATGTCCAATTTCGGGCATAAGACATTCAAAATAGTTTCGAACGAATGTCTAATCGAAAGTCTTATGTCTAATTGGGGCGTTAGACATTTAAAATCGGTTGCGAGCGAATGTCTAAACTAATGTCTTTTTAGGGTGTTCGAAAACATTCGAAAACGACTTTATTTGAATGTCTATTCGAATATCTGGTGTCTAGCTTGGGAGCGTTAGACATGCAAAAACGAGTTCGGGCGAATGGCTTATGGAATGTGTAAAGTCTATTTTGGGTGTTAGACGTTCAGATCTGAAGGTCTTATTCTGTAATTAGACATTCGTTCGAATGTCTAATACCTTATGTTCTGCCAATTTCTCGGCGATTCAAATCGCTTTCAATTTGAAACTAAAGCCCAGATAGGATAGAAAACATCGTGAAACAAGAGGGCCGTTGGCCCTGGGGCGCTCACCTGAGATAAAGGCTCTTTTTCTTTCAACAGTCTAATTTCATGTTAAGGTTAGGATTATGAAACAAGTGGGCCACAATTACATATAAAGACTATAAACCTGGGGATCCAAAAGTCTAAATAATGAATTCCAAGGCCTTAGTGCTGATTTGAAAGAAGGAAAAAACTTTTTCCATGGGTTATAATTTCAGAAATAAGAAAGAAGTCTGTGAACTGATGCTTCATGCCTATACACCCCCCGGGTCTGCCCCTGGAAACCCTAGGATCATAAATTTAGCTATTTTTCAAGAGATCAATATACTGATGTTTCATGCAAAATATCAAGGCTCTACACCTTCTGGGTCAGGAGGAGAAGATTCTTAAAGATTATTTTGAAATTTCACTTTTGTTGCCATGGCAACCAGAGTTTTAAACGGGTTTCAATTCTTTTAGCTAATTTTAAGGGGGACCTACTAAGCAACATTTCTGCCAAATTTGGTTCAAATTGGCCTTGTGAATTGGGAGGAGATGTCATTTAAAAAATCGTTCTTTATTTCTATATAACCCCCCCCCCGGAGCTTCGCCCCTTGGGACCCGAGGATCATGATTTTAGCTATTTTGAAAGAGGTCAATATACTGATGCTTCATGCAAAATATCAGGGCTCTACGCCTTCTGGGTCAGGAGGAGAAGATTTTTAAAGATTATTTTGAAATTTCACTTTTGTTGCCATGGCAACCAGAGTTTTAAACGGATTTCAATTCTTTTAGCTATTTTTGAAGGGGACCACCTAAGCAACATTTCTGCCAAATTTGGTTCAAATCGGACCAGTGGTTTAGGAGGAGATGTTGTTTAAAGAAATTGTTGACGGACGACGCACGACGCCGGACGGACGCCGGACGGACGCCGGACAATAGGCGATCACAATAGCTCACTTGAGCACTACGTGCTCAGGTGAGCTAAAAAGGAAACTTTTAATGTTATTGCTAGTTTCAAGCAATTTCTCTTTTCTTAAATGCACTTATTCAGTGTCGTCAAAAAGCTTGATTGTGTGGGAATGGGTTAAGCTACTAATTGGTATCTGAATTATTTGTGGACTGTCATTGGAAAAGAATTTTCTCGGAAATGTAAAAAAATATTGATCACGCAAGCTATTTAGACTGCGATCAAGTGAATTTGGTTTAACGTCATTTTCAGTAGTATTTACCGCGGTTGAAAGGTGCACCCAACCATAGCTTCCTGTCACCTTTCAAACCAGGACATGTACAAGAAAAACCGTAACAACCAATTTGAGCCATTACTCACTCAGCCGACTAAATAGGCAAATTCCTTATCATATTTCCTTCGACTAGACAAATCACGCATGGCGCAAGGCAATTTTTTGCCGAACTTAGGATCGTATTCAGGACTCTAGAATAGAAAATATCATGTATTACCTATCAAGCCAACCAGGCTGGGTAATACGTTATGCTTTATTAAGACTACCTATATGAAAATGTCATGTTCTACATTTAAATGGGCATATCACTCTACTATGCAAACAGCGACGTCCATCATCAGTACTTTCTGTGCTTTGATTTATCCCGTTGTGATATAGGTAGTACGTTCTACCAGTATTTGTAACATATACCTAAGAAAAGTACCGGACGGCGTTCCAGACAGGGGAGGGCGGTGTAAAATCTTTATGGAAGCAGACAGGATATATGTTTTGAATAGATAAAGACCAAGCGCGTAAAGTGAGTAGGACATTAGAAATTACACATTAGACATTCGGACGAATGTCTAATTACAGAATAAGGCATACGAATCTGAAAGTCTAACACCGAAATTAGACATTAGACAATCAATTATACATTGCCCCGAACACGTTTTTGAATGTCTAACACCCCAAACAAGAGATATACATTCGATTAGAAACTTCCTCGGACCGTCTTTGAATGATTTTCACCATAAATTAGACATTAGACATTCGATTAGACATTCGCCAGAGCAGGTTTGGTAAAACCTATAAAATTCTTCTTCTCAGAAACCATTGATTGGATTCCAACCAAATTTTACAGGAATGATCCTTGGTGACATATTTTTGAATTCAATTAGAGGCGCTTGAGCGCCTGTATCGCCCCATAGGCCTGAATATACTGATTAAGCAAATGGTATATTCAGGAATTCAATATAAACTGAAGCGTCTCTGCCATAGACCCGGCAGATAAATCTTGCCACTAAAAGCTTTGAAATAGTTCTGGAGAAGCATTACAAAGTTTTTAGTTTTACAGCAGTCTAGTCGAGTTTCACTAACTTAAAGCATTTTTACTGTTAACCAAATATGGGCATAAGCCATGACAATAAAAGCCATGTTTTTCAAACGATCAAATTCATATTAAGGAATCTGACAACTACCTGAGGATCACTCCTGCATATTTGGTTGAAATCCATTTACAGGTTTCTCAGAAGATTTTTGAAAATTTTCTGAATATATTCCTTATATGGAAATAAGTTATGCCCGAAAAGCAATGATTTTTCATTCGATCAAATTTAATGAAGAAATCCAATAAAGGGTCGCCAAAGTATAATACTTGTGAAGTTTTGGTTGAAATCAATTAAATGGTTTCTGAGAGAAAAGATTTTTAAAGATTTTCACTTTATACCATAAATGGAAATTAGCCCCGTCCATTCAAACTGTGTTTTTCATCTGATCAAAATTTTATAAAAAGTTACCACAGGACAATCCCTGAGAATTAGGTTGAAATCAATTGACAAGTTTCAAAGAAAAAGATTTTCAGAGGTTTTTCTATAAATGTAAATAAGCCCCGCTCCATTAACCCATTTTTATAATCTGATCAAAATCCTTTGACTGAATCTGATTAAGGGTCATTCAACGAGGTATCCTGTGAAATTTGATTGAAATTCGTTTAATACATTCTGAAAAGAAAGGATTTTCAAAACTTTCACAATATGGAATATACCCCGCCCATTAAAGTCGAAATCCATTCAATGGTTACTTTGAAGAAGATTTTTAAAGGTTTTACCGTATAACGAACTAGCACCTCCCATTTAGCCCATGTTTTCCATCCGATCAAAATTCTTTGAAGGAATCTAGTAAATGGCCACCCAAGGATCATTTCTGTGAAATTTGGTTGCATTCCGATCAGTACTTTTTGAGAAGAATTGTAAAGTAAAAGTTTACGGACGGACGGACGAACGGACGGACGCACGCACGACAGACACAACGCAATGTCAATAGCTTTGCTAGCCTTTGGGCAGTGGAGCTAAAAACGGGTTCGAATGAATGTCTAAAGTCTAATTAAGGTGCTAGACATTCGAAAAAGGGTGAATGTCTAATCGAATGCCTAATGTCTAACTAAGGTATTAGACATAGAGAATAGATGTTTGGTGTCTTGATATGGAAAAGTCTACCGGGCAAGGCGTAGGAATTTATCTGGTGAGCCGAAGGCGAACCGGATAAATTCTGAAGCCGAGCCCGATGAACTTTTCCTTATCAAGATACCAACCATCTATTCTATTTATCCTGTTACCATCTTTAAAAATGAATTCGACTGAAAAATGCCGATGATAAGTAAATGTAAGTTAACCCTTCTCCGCCGAACATGGTGTTTTGACCCTGCTGAGGTGAGGGCATCGGGGTCGACATTTGAAAAACTCGCACAATTTAATTTAGATTAGACATAATAAGAAAGAATTAGCAAGAACGTCTGTAACTTAAACCTTATACAACAGACATACCTTGATCATCGAATATGATTTGCCTAGATTTGTCGATCTTATCGATCACTCAACTAACTTGTCGACCATTTTCTGACGATTCGTTGTTAAGCAGCAAAAACCAAACCCAAAGTCATTGCAACCCTGATAGAAAATCACAGGATGGACAAAGCTTGAGATTAGTTGCCTAGCCGCGACTTCTAAAAGTATCCTCACTCAAATAATATCAATGCTTAATCCTCTAAACCCTTTTATGTTTTAAAATCCTGCTTTCTGAAGTCGTGTGTATGCTTCCATGAAATAAACAATGCCTGCGTCATGTACTGCGTCATCTCTACGTTTCGATCGATGAAAGTTGAGAGTCGAGTATAATGTTTTTATTTGGTCATAACTTTTAGCCGAAGCTTTAAACATTTATTGCTTAAAAGTGAGCTTTAGAAAGCACCCCTACTACTGCAAAAATAGTTCCGGTCGGTCACGTGATCAAGTGACATGATAAAGCTTATCACGTGACCATGTTACCTGATATCAACAAGTTTATCATACCCCCCTATATTAGGCAGTATTTATAGCAGGTGACAGGATAAATTCAAAAACGGGTTCTGGCGAATGTCTATTCGAATAGCTAATGCCCAATAGGGTGTGTTATCCGTTCAAAACGGCTTCCGTCGAATGACTAATCAAATGTCTTACGTCCTTCTAAGGGTGATAGAATTTCAAACACGGGTTCGAGCTTATGTCTAATCGAATGTCTAATGTCTAACTGAGGTAGTTTTAGATTCAAAAAAGGATGTGGACGAATGTCTAATAGAATGTCTAATGTATAATTTGGGGTTTAAGACATTGAAAAAGTGATCATGAAAATGTCTTATTGAATGTCCATGAAAACCAAAAAAAATCTCTTATAATTTAGTAACATCAAGCGAAAAAAGAATCAAATATTTTACAAATTTTGATTCCTTCTTTATGGAACTTTACAAAAGCATGCAAAAGAGCTGGGTACTCAAAATTAATTCGTGGTGGTATGATCTTTTTTTCGGTCGATCACAACCCGCGTTTTTGAAAGAGACGAAACTAAAAATTAAGTTATTCTCGTTAGACTGCATTGTTAGGCGCTAAAGACGAGTCAGAAGGACGAGTTTTCCTACCGATTAACAGCGAATTCAAGAAAGGGAGTTTTCGATGCAAATAAAACAATTTGTGATGAAAAGGGATAAAAATTTCTACGTCGGTTAAAAGTTGCTGACCAATCAGAACACGGTTTCTGTAGTCAATGAACGTTGCCAAATGGAAACTCTACTGGCCAATGAACGATATATCTATCTGACCAATCACGGGTCAGCACGGGTAAGCATCAGCGAAACTTTTGCATAGCTTTTGCTAATCAACAACATTCTGTTATTCGCCTTGCACTAAGAAACGCACCCTTTTGGTATTTTATGTTAATTTTACAATATTATCTCCCAGATATGGCATGAATTACGTACAGTTTTCAATTATTGTCCGTCGACGGTCGGCATGAAAAAATGCCCAATCCAATCCAATATGATCAATTCATGTTATTTATTCTTTACATAGTGCGCAGATAGCTGTCTGCGTAAGCTCATATAATGCAATACAGTAACACAAAAAAATGATCAGTCGATTATTCTATCGATTATGGTAGAAACAGCCTTATTTTTAAAGTCTACCTGCTTATTTTAAAGATGTTCGTCTGCTTTGTACCCGAGAATGATGCGTATTGATTACTACGAATTTCGTAATTTATTTTAGCCATGTTAGAAGAATCCGAGGGCGTAAAAGGTGGTGTTTTTTTTTTTTTTTTTTTTTTTGTTTGTTTTTTTTTTGTTGTTTTTTTTGGGGGGGGAGGGGGGGGGGAAGTCCTAAATTCTAAGACGCTCAGACATTTGTAGGGCTTGAACGAAGATACTTTGCTAGAATACTGTAAGGACGACAACCTTGTCGTCCATATACAGTATAAATGATCAATCACTGATGTCAATCAAGGAATCAATCAACCAATCAATGCATTCACTCAGATGGGAATTCAGATCTGAACTCCGACATTAGCAGTCATTTATGTGAATCTTTTTGTTGGTTCGGCGACCTCAACGTCGTAACTACAGTTTGTTCGACTAACTAGGGAAAAGCTTATAGACTTATCACTTTCCTGTTCAATCCCTGGTGTTTGCATCCGTGTTTTTATTATTGAGAAAGCTTTGTAGAAAAAGGAAAAATTGTTTGTAGCAAGCAATTTCAACTTTTTCTTAAATATTTTCTACTCTACCGAATGATTAATTTTCAAATTAAGTCTTTTTTAAATTTCGTCTGCAAAATCTTTTAATTTGGACTGTTCTAAAATTTTGCAAAACAGAAAAGGGATAAATAAGGTTCTGATTTTCGCAGTGAATCTAGTGGTGATTTCAAATTCATTACCCTGAGATATCCCCTGATTTCATTGCTAGATTTAAAATCTAAATAACCCAATCCTGTTCATTCTCTGGATTTTAGGCCCCTGTGATTTTATAATTAAGAAAACTCTATAGAAAAAAGAGAAATTATTTTAACAAGCAATTTCTTCCTTTTCCACAATTATTCCTACCTACTGAATGATTTTTGTAGCAAGCAATTTCTCCTTTTTCTTAAATCTTTTCTACTCTACCGAATGATTAATTTTCAAATTAAGTCCTTTTTTTAACTTTCGTCTGCAAAATCTTTAATTTGGACTGCTCTTAAATTTTGCACAACAGAATGGGATAAATTAGGATCTGATTTTCGCAGTGAATCTTGTCGTGATTTCAAATTCATTACCCTGGGATATCCCCTGATTTCATAGCTAGATATAAAATCTAAATAACCCTTTCCTGTTCATTCCCTGGCTTCTAGGCCCCTGTGATTTAATAATCAAGAAAACTCTATAGAAAAAGAAGAAAATATTTGAACAAACAATTTCTTCCTTTTTCACAATTTTCCGACCTACTGAATGATTTTTTTTCTAAATTAAATCCACGTTTAATTGTCGTATGCAAAACCTTTGAATTTGGACGGCTCTTAAATTTTGCAATACAGGCAAGGGTTAAAGTTGTCTCATAGCACTTGCAAAAATTAATTTACGGATATATTATGGAACTATTTGCACACAACGAAAAGCCATTCAACAAATACTTATCTCAAACTGGTCAAATTTTAGCTTATTTTCCATTTTAACGATAAACACTTCGATGTAAAATGAAAAACATATACGTTCCTATCGTGATGATATGACAATTAAAAAACCTACTGCAAATTCTGTATTAACCCGCTACTCAACTGTGTTCAGTGCGATATGACTGAAATACTGTTACCAGTAGCGTTAAATTCTATTCAGTCAACCGATCAATAAATCTTTTTGGTTGGTTAAGTGATACGATCTTCAAGTGGGGCTTTGTCCTTTGTAAAGAAAACGAGACTCTGAAAAAAGGACGTTTGAGCACTCACTTTTAACCCATTCCTGCAAAATGACGCTTTTTAACGCCCCTCAAGTAAAACAGGTGGGGAAAAATTGTGTACCATGAAGGTATTGCTTCAACCAAGCAGTCTTTTTCGTTTTATAGAATGTTTTCGATCCAGAAAGTTGACAAAATCACAAGCTTTTAGTTGTCGTCTGCAACTCCTTTCAATTTAGACCACTAAAAAAGTTTGCAGTCTAGTAAAGGATCAAACGAATAATTCAATTCAGGGGTAGACCAGATCAAGACCTCTTTTTTGATTACCACTCCGTTGTATAGTTTTCTTAGAGGTTCAAATTGCCTTATTTATCTAATAAACGAAAATAGCATTTTGGAATTTCCTGTAATGGCTCTCTTCCGTATTTATTTTGAGTTTTCTGACAGAATTTTGCAATAACGGAGATGGTCTGTAGACATAAGAATCTTAAAGCATGCTAAAACAGTAAAAGCTCTATCCAGGAGACAGGTACACGCTTTTTAAGTTTTCATAAATTTTGATGAAATGAGAAACAAGCGACTCGGAATAAATTTATATAGGACACGTCAAGCGACATTGACCAGCTTTTAATGTGCGAAACGTGTAGCGTCGTTTTATAAAAAAGTCGAGCCAGGGACAGGTTTTCTGTATGAAGAACGGTAATTTTACTGAATAGACTTGAGGGTTATTAAAAAAGCGACACACCAGTCAAATAGTTTAACTTAACCCTTGTCATGCTGAACCCAGAGTATTCCTGTTTTGGCAGGAGGCATAGACAAAGATCAGCCTGCACACATGTGCAGTATGATCTTAGTCTCCTCCACCTGTATGTCCCTGTTAAGCATGAGTTGTTCATAAGATTAATTATTTAATGAAATATTAGTTCTCTGTAAGAGCTTCAAGTGCTCACAGTCCTTTGATTCAAATATATCTTTTTGAAACAGATTTAATTCAGCATGACAAGGGTTAATAATTTAAGCGAACTTTCAACTCCAACATTGTTGTTAAGCATTTTTGTTCGTTTGGTGGCTTACACCTTGCAACTTAAGCAGCTTTTTTTGTAAATACCTATTAACCATTTTTTGAGTAATGCCGTTTAATATGAATGTCGCATTTCCTGTTTCAGGCTTTGGGCGTTGCCAACAATTCGTCAGTTGTACACTAGATAAAAGAATTACTAAAAACGGTGTCATCTACCGAATCTATATGTGTGCCTTTTCTTTTATGTATATATTTGGGGGTGTATATATTTAAAGTCATCATCATTTCAATTTTTTAGGGAATTTTTGCATGGTCTCTTTTCACGTGACGAGACACAAACGTCTTCAGTTCTTTTTGGAAACTACATATCCAAACAGAAACAAATACAGATATACATTTATACCAGTTATAATAAATCAATAAATGGAAATGCATAAATATTCATTTATGATATAACAAAATATGTCTTTTAGAACAAATTATGTCTATCGAACATTAGCCCATTCCCACACAATGACTCTTTTGGACGCCCCTAAAAACAACTCGGAAAACATTGTGTAAAATTAAGAAATTGCTTTCTTCTCAGAAAGTTGAAATAGTATAAAATTTCATAGATTTTGAATTTTCGTCTGCAACTCTTCCAACTTGGACCAGTCTAAAATTATGCAGTATATTAATGGATTAATATGAGATGCTTCTGCATTTTTTTACGAGGATGTAACAATGACTATTGACGTTGACTATGACAACCAGTCAAGCCGTAGTTAGGAAAAAATGGGACGCTACTACCTCATCAGTTGTATTATGTACATCAAAAGAATGTTTGCAGTGAAAGTATAGCCTCGACACTTTTAAAATAACATTTGTCTTCGACGTTTTCTTCAAGATATGGAATGTACAACACAGTGACGCTTCTTAGTGCCCTGAAGAGTTACTATCATGGACAACTTTGTTGGAAAATGAGAAATTGGTTGTAACAAGCAAGTTGTCCCTTTAACAATATTTTCCACCATATTTGGCTCTTATTTTCTAATTTTAGTTCAAGTTAAAATGTCGTCTGAAACTTCACTTAAACTGAACCAGTCTAAAATTTGTGTTCTGGTAATTGGTCAAGATATGTAAGGCACAACAAGCAATAAAATAAAATTCGACTTTTATCAACAACATTTTGCCCGACGGTTTTAACGAACTCTTATGATATCAGACAGAGTGGACCAAGAATTGTCCTACGAGCTATGTAAAACTATATAAAACTAGTAAAATCAGTTGTTTAGTGCGTTTGTTGACCAAGTATAGAAGAAATAGGAAAAACGCTAGCGGTTGTAAGTCATTATAGTTATCAATCCAGTAAATAAATAAACTGGTAGTCCCTGATGTTTGGAAAGTATGAATTAATTTATCTATTTATGGTCGTTCGCCGAAAAAAGCTTTTATCGCCAAAACCTTATGGTGTGTCACTGGTATTTTTTTTCCATACTTGGAGATGATGTAGCTGCTTTTAAAATGTATCTTCAAATTCATGATTCAATGATGTTAACGAAAAGATTGAAAATTTTCAAGCAGACAAGTCAGTGGGGTATTACAATCGTTAGCCCCTTCCGGGAATCGAACTCAAGAGCTCATGGTCGGGAAGCCGACGCTCTACCTCTAGACCACGGACACCTTGACATTGCTAGTATTGGGGTCAATTTTATATTTTTGGTATTATATATTTCTTACGTCTGACTCCATATTACTAAAATCACCCCGGTTTAATCATTTTCATATCGCTATAGTTACGAAATTTTGCTTGCCGAACGACGATAACCTACTGGTACCCAATAAGGACCAATACTAGAAACAAACTATTACAAATTAGGATTTTTCAGGGTAAAGAAAACCTTCACCAGAATACAGCAAAACGTCTAAAATGATAGTAGTGGCATTCTCTAAAGAATGAAAAAGTATCTTTCTTCGAGTATTTCAAATGCACTCGAACAAAAAATGATTGCTAATCTCGACTGTACCACCTTTATATCAACTACATTCTTTTGTAAAACATTGTTTTTGTGTTAGATGAACACCGCCCCTTTATTGATCTTTGAAGCTGGTGCCGCCATTTAATACAAGAAATTTCAATTTTCTACTAATAGGTTTGCAAGTTCTCTTTTCTTGTATTGTTACTTGTATTGTTACTTAATTGACTATCTTTCAAATTATATTATACTACATATTTATTTAAAGTAAATAAACAAGATATATTATGTTACGATGGCGATACAACATCTTGTATTTGCTTTGAGTTGCGGAGGATTTTTTTTTTAATATATTTCACGAGACCGAAGGTCCTACGCACCGAGATACAAGATGATGTATCGCTATCGTAATATATCTTATTTATCTATTCCATTAATTAAATACCTAATATTCTTATAAAAGAAATTCAAAGAAATAACGAAAAAAAATGTGTTTCCGCAAGTTATTCCCCTCTCCTTTACCAGTTTTATTACGTTCAATCTCATACGACTTCATCTATAGAATAAAAAGACGTCAATTGAGGCTGCCTTATATGGAACTGTCAGATACGGATTTTTTATCTGACGTGACCGATTTTGTCTGTGTGGAATGTATATATTTTACTAGAAACATTTATAGCTATATAATAAAGGTTATTATCTAGTACCACAAATACAATAATCAATTATCCATAAACAAAAATATGAACGAGATGGAGAACACAAATCAAATCAATAAAAGCTGTGTTACATGAATAAGAATTTGGTAATTGACAGATTACCGCATAATCTCTGTTATAAACATATACGAATAGGATGTTCGTATCATGGTGCCACTGTTACATGAATGTAAAAAATGGTACATGTAAGTTATTAGAAACGGTTAATGAAATACAAATAATCCTGTTACCTAGATAAGGAATAGGTGAGATACCTTATACTTTACAATTTACAAATATGAACCATACGACGAAAAACAGAAGAAAAGTAGCTGAAACATTTAACTCTATACTTATAGTTTCTAGATTTCTTAAACATCTTCCCTGAAACCATAAATCCTATAGCATTAATGTCTAGTATGTAGAATTTCTAAAGGAACCTCTACAAAGTTGTTTGTGTGATGTCATTTGAATTCTAGTATGTAGAATTTCTAAAGGAACCTCTACAAAGTTGTTTGTGTGATGTCATTTGAATTAAATTTGGGCTCTGCCCGGGAACACCCTTTCTAAGATACAATTAAAGAAAAGTTTAAAAATCTTCTCTGAAATGAGAAAGCCTAGACCATTGTTAATTACTATGTAGAATAATGAAGGTTGTTCATGTGTTGCCATTTGTGCCATATTTGGACTCAACCCGCGAACATCCTATTTTAACATAGAAACAAAAAAGAAAATCTCTACAAAAAACTGCCCTGTGTTTAATGTTCCTTAGCTTTGTCATAGGCGAGCGCCATTAAAACTTAAATTTCTTTCATCAATTTTGGTTTTGTTTGTTTGTTCATTTTGTTGTTGTTTGTTTTATTTGTTTGATTTTGTGTGTGTGTTTTTGTTTGTTTTTTTTGTTTGTTTGTTTGTTTGGATTTGTTTTGTTGTTGTTGTTTTGGGTTTGTTTGTTGTTTGTAAACTCCTTATTTCCCAAAAATTAAAAACAAACAACATAGGTCTTATTTGTGGAAGACAACTGTGCCATTTTAATTGTTTGATGCCAAAGTTTAAGGAAGTGCTTTATCTAAGTTTCTAAATCTCTCGATGTAATGGTTTGGAAAAGAAGATTTGAAGATGTTTCTTTTTTTATTTTCTCATAAATTCCCGTATTGCAAATCACAGGGATAATTTCGTTTATTAATGATAATTTTCAATACTTTGGTGGTTCATAATTTATAAATGTAAGCCAATCAAAAACTATATGCCTAACAGCTTGCGAGAAGAATCTCATTTAAAGAATGCAGTAGATGAGCGTAAACCTTATTGGGATGGGCAACTTGAGATCTAAGCTGTACTAAAAGAACTAAATGTTCCTGGGGAAAATTTGTATTTGTTTTCAGCAACTAGCAAAGATCATTTCATGGTATTATTCCATCCGGCTTTAAGTGTAATCGGATATAAAAATTAGTGAAGGTCATTTTACTTTAGCAGATTTTTATGTCAAAATAAAAACTTTCAGCTACATGTATATACTTTAAATTAGTTTTCTCAAATTCATGACGTTTGTTAACATAACTTCACAGTAGGCATCAACACGAAATCGGGAATTCTAAAAATTAAAGTGCATAAAAAAAGTTAGAGAAGCAATACAAATAGTTTTCATCAAAAACCAAGATTATAATTATGATATGGTTAATGCGGGTATATTTTTCGTTGTCCTGTTCTGTTTTATATCAAAAAACGACATGTATTTTGTCTAACGAAAAATATATTTTTCTTAAAAAATTCTTTTGCCTTTTTATCTAACCTACGGATTAATTTAAAAGATAATGATAAAATACCGCTGTCAATCTGTAAGGAAGTCTACTTTTGTTTTGAACTCCCTCTCTGTAATCTTGTCCGTCACCGTAATACAAAACTCTGCTTCTCCAATTCGTAGATTAATGCTAAAATGAACCTCGTCGGGCCAGCCTTCCTTTGGTGGAATTAACTCGATTGTGCCAACCTTTCTGCAGCCCTGATCAGGAATACAGAGTGTGGTGTTCTCTCGATCCGAGCACCAAAACTCAACGACAGTCTGCTCAAACTTACGGGTATCTCTCCTGCCACCTATTTTGTCATACGAAACAGTTGCGTTGTATTTCAAAACCTTACCGATTGGAATTATTTCATAATAAACATCTTCACAAAATATGCCAGACTCTCTTGAACTTTTGTGTTGCATGTGTTTGTGTTCCTCATAAGGCTCCTCTACTCTAAATCCATAAGAATATCTTGATATTCTCTCAGCAATTTTGTTGGGAAAGATATTTGTCAAGGTTGCTCCGTTCATGACATGGTTCCCCGGGTCCGGTGGGGATAGAAGTATGGTGTCTTTGTCATTCAGTAACCTTTGGATAGATTGTTTAACGTAAGGTGACTCTGAAAACCCACCAACAGCAATAACAGCATCGACTCTTACGGTACTTATAATTTGCCGGACTTTTTCAACTATTTGTTGCACTGTTTTTTCAAACAAATCTGCAACAACTCCTGGTGACAGCTCCAACTTATCTGTCCTTATTCTGACTTTTCCAACAAAATTCTCTTTTGAACGAATATTTTCTTCAATACTAAGTCTGCTTTCTTCGCCTAGTATTTTCACAAATGAATACGGCATTTTGATTCTCATGACTGCATCGCTGTCAAGATGCACCTTCCGTTTCTTCTCTTCGAAATCTGCCAATAAATCTCGATAAGAACTTCTTTGTTCTTTTTTGAAGCGCTCAATAACAATCTCCCCAAATAAATCTTTCATGAGTTGCACGAATGCTTCATCTAGTTGACAGGACCCCAGCTCATCCCCTGAAGCTCTGAATATTTCTCTTAGGTTTCCCTTTTCCAAGACCTCGTGTGAAGCAATATCAACTGTCCCTCCTTTAACAGAAGAAATATCATTTGTTATATAACAGGAAGTAAAGTCATGCAAGCGTTTAAAGGGCGTCTCTGGCAAAGTTTGAAAATACATAGCTCAAAGACCATTTTTGTTCATTTTTAATTTGCCAATAAAAAAAAGTATGATTTGCCATTAAAAAGTCAAACAAAATAGCGCCGGCCTGTTTCCATTTCATTCATGGCTTTGATACAGCCTTTTCTTTTATAGTCACTCCGATTTTGGCGATAAGAACGGCTAATCAAATATCTCAAATATTTTTATTCATTTTTTTTTTTTGTTATTAATCATTTTCTTTGGTGAGCGGCTTAAGATTCTTTCTTATGTCATATTCAAAGTGTAGCTACGAAATTCAGGTTTCAAACAAACGATTTAATATTTGTTTTATGTTTCTAGCAATATTTTTTCAAACAAAATTCGTTCGTCTGTCAGTCGAAATGCCTTGTCGGATGTCATTGGGCGTCACTAGCGATTCTTTAACTTTATTAAACGATTTATATCTACGCTCTATTTATTTGATAGCGTAGGAGGGCGACCAAAATGATGTAAATACGGCTTGAATAAATAGAGAACATTCAATTAGTAGACATGGAATACCGAATTAATTAAACGAGTCATCTATATTTAGATAACTTATAATCTTTAACCCTTGTCATGCTGAACCCGGAATATTCCGGTTTGGGCAGAAGATGTAGACCTGCACATAAGTGCAGTCTGATCTTGGTCTACATCTCCTGCTTGTAATGTTCCTGCCAGAGTTGTTCATGAAATTGATTTCTGAAGGAAAAATGGATTTTTGATCAAGTTTTAGCAGTGCTTTCATCCCTTTGGTTTTACGGCAATTAAGTAAGGTAACTTATACAGCTTGACAAGGGTTAATAAAATCGTGATTTTATCGACACGAATTTGATTCTCTTTTCATAATATGATAGTATTTTGTGAAAAAAAAATAGAATTCATCGATAAATAAATGTATGACATTCCGAGAAATTTATAACGCCGTTTTCTAAACGACGTTATCAGATGCATTATGACGTCATTTTGGTGGCAATGAAAAGGCGCAACTATAGGTCCGGAAATTACTTGCATATTCATGACTCTAGTGTAATATTACCAGTGTAATATCAAGAGTTTTCAACGGGTTTATTTCGCTCCCTGGTCGTAGGGTATAATATGAAGCTGTTTTTACATTTTGATATTCCCCTGACGACTCCCTGAAATAAAAATGTGTACTCAGCGACCTTTTCTTTGGCTTCTGGGTTTGGTTAGCCTTTGTGTTGGCGTTTGCTGCAAGTTCTATTGTTCGTCAAAAGTTGAAAGTAATTTTATAGATATCCTCATATTTGACAGGAATTACCAAAAGATGATTCTTACACGTTCATATATGTTCATTATCAGTTTGTACTCTCTCAATCAGTACTAATACGTCCACATAAAACAAAATGAATAAGAAAGAAAGCCATATTATATTACCGCCAAGATCAATGATGATATATCGAAATCCAACCTCGAACTTTCTCAGCGTAGCTTTCCCTTTAGTTGTTCGTTTAATTGTGTTCTTAGCCTGACAATAGAAGCTGGCAGCCTCGGGCTCTAAAACTAGTCGTAACTGATCACTTGTGATGCCAGCCTAGAAAATAATAAATTACTGTGTTATACCAAAGAATTAAATTCATGGATTGTCTTATCGCCACTCTATTAAAGTTTAATTGTATCTACTAAACTAAACATGAAAATTTTGATCATTTCGATTCAGTGGTAAAGAAAACGGTGTAGCTTTATTTAAGCAAAGAAATCATTTGTTTTGGATAATCTTTATTTACTTGCTATCATTATGCTCTTCAATCATATAAAGTGCCTTTTTACAGTAATGAATTCAATTCAGCTTTAAACAGCAACTGCTAAAAAAGAACAGTAGAGTAACCTCAATAGCAGCAACATGCATGAACTGCTTCGCGGAGTCCGACCAGATTGCGGGAACCGTTAGTACCCAAAAGATGTCATCTGTAGTGATGGCTTCACCCTTGTTCAGTCGAACAGATTCGAGTAATCGTCTCTTAAGATCTGCTATTACCATAGTGAATATTTTGATAGCCGGCTTTTCTTTTCCTTCTATATCATAGATTTTTGTCTTTAAACTTAATTTCTGAAAAATATTTAAACAAATTTAAAACAAATTAAATGGCGAAATGAAAGATACCACGTTGTTTTTGTTGTTGTTCTTGTTGGTGGTGATGGTTTTTTGTTTTGTTTTGTTTTGTTTTGCTCACAAAGTCAAAATATCGCCGCTTTAGATTGAGTCGTACGGATGTAAGCAATCGTGTGTGAAAGATTTTCTAGCTACGTATTAATACATGCGCGCCACTGTAATAGTTTCATAGTGCAAATTTAAAACTGTAACAATAATGGCCTTTAGGAAAATGGAAGATAAATACAGAAAAACCTGATTCAATCATGAGAATTTTTTGTCAGACCCTGGCAAACGAAATCAATTCACTTAGAATACATACTGGGGGATGTTATTCATTAGTGTGTGTTATTCAAATAATAATACTAAACGGTGCAGTGTGACATTGACCAATGATATTGAGCCTAAAATCAACAGAAAGGTCTTGTGATACGGAAGTAACATTTGAAACACGAGAGGTCTATCATTTCCCATTCAAGACACATGACTAACGTTAAAGTTTTTTGTAAAGATATGAAAAGACAAGTCCGAAACTACCGAGGTATATGACCCTGACCTATCAATGCGGGAGATTAAAAGGCTACGAACGTGTGTTAGAATCTGTGTCGAGGAAACGAATCTTTACTAAGGGCATCCGTCAAAAGCAAAAGGTATTCTTTTCTTTGTGATTTCACTATATTTGTTTTTCATACGAGTTCTTTAATAAGCGGGTTATCGATGTAAAAGAAGGTTCGCTGTATTATAGCTCTTTTAGGCTATATCTCGCACTATTTTCGGCATTCATAACTGCTAGTAATTCTTAATGTCTGTGTTGTTGTTGTTGTTGTTGTTGTTGTTGTTGTTGTTGTTGTTGTTGTTGTTGTTTTATTACTCTTATTACTCTCAAACTTTTTTACGACATCGGTAATTTGAAATTTTGTCTATTTCCTTTTAATCATTTATCAATTTGAGGTGCCTCGCTGAACAAAGTAATCCTACCCGTTTAAGAATTCATTACATGTCGACATACATAATTACTTCCACAAACTCAATTTTTGATGTTATTAGGTAATATTTTCTTCAATCGAATACAGAATGTCTCAGCAGTTCTTTTAAAGCGGTTCTTGAGCAGTAATGGATGAAAAATGTTGGCTCTCTATTTCCAACTTTAACGCTTTCATACATTTGAAAGAGTGTGACTGAGCCGATTTTTATACGAAAGTAACCGTTCATCTTATGGCGAAAGCTAGAATAGAAGTAAAAAATGATAGGCGTTACAAAACGCTAAATTACTCAACAAATTACAACCCGAGTGGAACCGGAATTCGTCGGGTAAATACGTTATCTTTCGAGTTCATCGATCATTACCGACAGTGATACGTCATTTGCTTCTACTAACCATTCAGTCGTTATCGACTTCTCCCGAAGACTAACGGCCTCAACCGATGCATCAAACAAGGGCATTAGGAGTATATCAACTTTAATTGCAATCTATAGTGAGTTTAGCACTATATATACTTTATACTTTATATGACCTATAGGCTGATTGTAGTAAGGATCAGAAAGTAAGCTTATTTTAGGTTTGAGTTTTTTACTCTGTCAATGTCCACCAACAATGAAGTGAAATGAATCAAAATAATACGATAAGGCATGTCTAAATCTGTAAAGAGAATATTTTCTGACCGACAATAGGTGAGACAAAAGCGCTTAAACCGAGGATATAAAATTGGTGTATTTCACCCATTCGTTTTTTCATATACATATCAAAAACCAAAATTAATTTAGGGGTTCTCTTTGACGATTCACAATCAGTTGCCAATTTTAATTGGTCGTACACCAATTTATATAACCATAAACTCGAGATTGGGTCGCTGCAATTTACCAAAACTGCCTTTAGCCCAGCTGGACGTATATTCTGACGGGAAAACAGACAAAATTCATTTCATTTTACAAGTTAAGAATTATCAAAAGGAGTAAAGGAAAACTGGACGGTCACACGCTTTAAAGATGAATGCTTCAATGATTTTTCGCTAGTGATGAACGCGTCTAACCAACCCTTTCTTTCAATCATATCGAGATGTAAACAAAGATGATACTGCCGCCCAATTATTTTCCAGCCATAAGTTAATCAAAGTACTGAAAGTTCTTTTTGAGAGCAAATTTGATTATCTTGCTTTCAAGCTGTCTAAAGAATTCGCCCAAAGAATAGTATCAATTGTTTTTCCTTTGTTTATAATCAGCGCTGTTTAGGAACTTGTTAATTTCTGCCCAGAAAAAAGAGAGGGTTTTGAAGTTTCATGAACCTGCTGTCAGCATTTGCTCTTAAACTTAAGTTATTATATTTCCATATTTTTTCTGTTTTGGCTTTATAAAAAAGCTTGCAGGGATTATCTAACCATGACTATTTAACAATCGAGAATTTTTAAAAATCTAGTTTTCACAAAAAGTTGCTTTTTTGTCGGTACCCATGTTGCATCAAGGTCTTACGTTCGTGTAAAATAATATTAGTTCTAATTAACATTCACGGAAATATCATACACTAGGATAGAACCTACGTGTTGTAAAAGTAAAAGAAATTAAAGTTATTTTACCCTAATTCTATAAAGTCAGAATGCAACGATATGTCCAATTTCTCAGTGACGACCAATTACAGTTTGTACGGCACTTTGATAATCTTTCGTAACGCATGCATGAAGTATTTGGCCGGTACCACACGAGGTCTTTCCTCTCAAGTACCATAACGTGTCCGAAATAGTTGAAAATGCATATTTACCTTATCTGAATATAATTTCATTTTAAACCTTTCAAAGAAGTACCATCCCTCGTGGTCTTCATTTTCCGTAAGGTCATTGTACTTTTCTTCGGCATCGAACCCAAAGGAGTGAAAGGAACCATCTTTGTTCAACAATACTGATGACGGTGCTTTCGACTGTTTCTTGGTGTATCCACCATATTCCCATGTATTGGTATGTATGGTTAGAGGTTCGTGGCTTTTAAAATAACGAAATGAAAGCTTGTTATTAACAATATTTAAATATTAATAAATATATTTAAGTTGCAAAATATATCAAAATAAAGTTTACAGTTTATATAAATCATACATAAGATCATAGACACTTAGATTTTATATTGTTCAACATATACGTCTTAGCAGCATGTGTAAAGTGATCAGTCAGGCTAAGTAGTTGTGAAGCCCCATCCAAGCTATACACAAAAATACATTGACCATGATATTTTCTTCGTCCATATCCATAGTCCATATCAGGCTAGTTCTTTTTCTGTCTCAAGATTAAACATTGTTAGGATACTTTGTAAGTTTTGACCCTTTAACATAAAACTTATGCGCTTATTTCGGATTATCCGCACTTTTTTAGCTAGCAAAGCGTCAGCTATGATAGCTTAAGTTAACAGACAAAATTTTGAGGTCTCCTCAAAGTTCAACGATT
This sequence comes from Fragum fragum, assembly GCA_946902895.1. Taxonomy (NCBI): domain Eukaryota; kingdom Metazoa; phylum Mollusca; class Bivalvia; order Cardiida; family Cardiidae; genus Fragum; species Fragum fragum. Next base: position 25,965,229 of record OX336377.1, on the reverse strand, counting down.
GCAAACTACCACTGGAGGCTTAACCATTTAATCCAATGAATGCATACACCATAAAAAGTAGTTCTTAAGTATTTCAGGAATATTGCAAACTCTATTGAATTGTGCAGCACTGTTTCAAAACATACTATTTAACCCATTCATACTCAGTTCCACTTTTTAAGCAACCCAAGAAAAAGGCTTAAGAAAACATTGTGGACAATAAAGAAATTGCTTGTAACAGGCAATTTCTTCATTATCCACAATGTTTTCTATCATACTAGGGAAAGATTTTCTAAATTCCACAAATTTAAGGGTGTCCTATGCAACTTTTTTCCAGTCTAAGATTTTGTTATGTTGTAAAGTGTTTATTCATGTGTTACTTTAACCTCGTTTTTTTATCAATATAACTTTTGACAAAGAAGATTACTAAACAAAACCAAGCTTTGCTAGCTTACAGTACTTTCAGTATTTGAATTTTTAAATGTATAGATTTACTGTTACCATATTGAAAAGTTACAATCATAATTGCATTGGATGAAATCCTAGGATGATTTTAATATAGTATGACTAATCAGGTATGTATCTTAAGAATAAAATCCTTGGTTTTACTCTAAATTATATATGAAGACACCATTTTACTTAAAGTCGTGCGCTGATCTAGGGCAACGCAGAGATACTTTATTATTGGTGCTATCTTGATAAACAAACATTATAAAGCACTGATAAATTGGATTTCTTTTTTAGTTTGGGTTTAAGAACAAATAATATAAGCCTTGTTTTTCAAAGTGGAGGCATAATTTGCACTGAACAATAGTGACTCTTGATCTTCTAACAGGTATGTATCAATTAGTCTTTTGTTTTTACCGAAAGTACATGGCATATCGACTGAAGTTTATTTTTGAATACCCAGCATGTCATATTAATAGAATGAGATTCACTTTCCGAAATTCGATAAGCAGTCATTTAATAAAGGAAAGTCCTTGTGCCGACAGAATGAGCTGACAAACTGTTTAAGTTCAAAACAAAGACAATAGAAGGAATCCTAGATAAGGAGTCCTTCTTGTAAAAATAAAGGCGGCGCCTTTCTTTTGATGTAGTTTGGCATGTGTGCACCTCTAACAGAAGTTCAAATTCAGTCAAGACTATAATTACGCCTTCAATGCCTTTGAAATTTGTTTTTTTGGCTAAAGGACCACATGGAAAACATGATGGTAAATTGCAATGGTTTTAAATAGCAATTCTGAAAGAGGTCCTAGTTTAGATGTTGCATGCAAAACGCCTTCTGGATGAGAAGGAAACGATTTTGAAATATTTCTTTTTAATGTTCCTTTCCTTGATATGGCAACATTTTAGATACATGTACTTTGTAAGAGGACACATAAGGAGAATAAAATTTGGTTGGAATTAGTCATATTAGACAATTGTGAAGGTATGCTCTCATTTGTATCAGTCGTTTTTCTGATGCTGTGAAACAAACATTTTTAAGCATATGTTATACAGAATAACATAGATAACTGACCGATCGCTTGCCCCGCCCACTTACTCCGTTGGTCGTGCCTATTGCCAGTAACTTCCCGATATTTAACGACGCTATTTTGCACACTTAATGACAATTTGAAAGTAACAAAAGGTAGAATGGTTGGTAAGTGACCTAAACGTCGTAACTACAGCTTGATTAACCTGTAGCTACGACTTTTAGGTCGTCAAACCAACACAAATTATTCACATAAATGACGGCCAATTTTGGCGTTAAAAGCTTACTTCCAGTCTCTATGAATAATTTCATTAGTTGACTTTTCATTTGACAATCTTGATATACACTAAGGGCAAGGTAACGAATGAACGATACTTTACAAGAAAGAATAAGCAAATCCACAGTACGTAGTGCCAAAGTCTAACGCAGCAGTAACAAGCTTCTTTTCAGTCGGCGGCAACACTGTTATGCCACTTGTTGGTCGTGGAATTCGGCTAGCCATAATAAGCTTAGTTCACAAGCTGAAAGTTAAAAAGAAATGAAATATGAATATAATCCAAAATGATAATATGATTTCAATATATTGAATAATTAAAAAAAATATGGAAGCAAAAATAGCAAGAGCATATACCGTAGAACAGATAACAGTTGCGGGTTCAAGGTTTCGCGGTTTGGGGATCAAAGTCAGTACCACAAATACTTGTAAATCAAATATGAGCTAGGAATATGTCGATGTTATACAGTCTATAGTATTATATAACAGAAACCGACCACTTAATATGAGAGATTACTTGTTACAAGCAGTTTCCTTTTTACGTTATTTTCACCCGGTTGAAAATTTATCCTCATTTAAAACTAGTATTTGCGAATTTAATTTTCCTGCCATATACATCAATTTTTTGTTGTTGAAAATAATGATATCTAGTTTTTGTTGTTGCTTTTTTCAATCATGTTATGAAAAGTTACGCATGCCATCAAGCATTTATGGCATTTGGTTGCAAAGTGATTATACATGGACGCCTTTGAGAGTGATCGCTTTGATAACATTTTGGATATACGGTACAAAGTGGCCTGCAGTGACAGAAAATGAGATTGATGCATTAGGCCAAGGCTGTTAGAAGTCAATAAGGACCGTTGTTTCTGGTATTGTTGATTATGCTGCTGCTGCTGCTGTTGTTAATGCCATCCCTCCGCTTTAACGATAATTCAATGGGAATACTCCTACTCCTAAAATATTTGGACACATTTTACTCAATATTGACTCAAACAGATATCGTCTGAAACATGTCTGAAACAAGTAAACATATCTTAATAGTGATTTTGTACATTGTAAAAATTAAAAATCAAAAATTAGTTTCGACACTTAGACGTTGAAAAGGATAAAATATCACACTCAACACATAGCCAGAAACTTACGACATGTACCCCAGTCTTGGTGGACCGAGCAATATGCTGAAGTCATTTTATTCACATCGGTGACTTAAAAAGCTTTTTTATGCGCCTTTTATCTTTTTATAGACGCAATGTATTGCAAAAACAGTAAGTATGCTGAACCTCCTAGAAGTAATCTTATGAGGCCTATATTTGGTACTTTGATTATCGGGGTCAGTTTTTTCATCTAATTTATCGCGTTTTGGACCAGTGCGAGAAGAAAGTCTCGGTTTGTTTATCAAAGGCTTTACAATCCTTTATTTTCATTAAAGAATACTTCTTGTTATAGAAATACAAGGTATAATGAGTGATCAAAGGTCATTTATGTCTATACAGGTGATCGCTCAATATAACTTGTACTTCCCCAGCCGCGTAAATATCCTTTCCGACATTTTTCTCCCCCTAATGGGTTGACAATTGTAAACCATAATGGGATAAGCAGCTTGAGGTTCGGGAAAGATATAGCGGTGGTACTGGTATGAGAAATTTGTTTAAATCGGTTATTTGACATTGGCGGCTTAAATATACCCTATTGTTGGCATGATTAGTCTGTATAAAAGGCTTGATGATTTAGCGCTACGGAACCATTACTTTCATCGGAAACGAAAGTAGAGTTGTCTTTTTTTTAAATGCGAATATTTTCGGAGAACATATTTTTAGCTCACCTGAGCACAAAGTGCGAGGTGAGCTATTGTGATCGGTCGTTGTCTGTCGTCCGTCCGTCCGTCCGTCTGTCCATCTGTCCGTCCGTCAACAATTTATTTAAAAATCTTCTCCTCCTAAACCATCAGGCCAATCAAGGTGAAACTTTGCAGGGATGTTCCTTGGGTGAAGTTCTACAAAAGTTGTTAAAAGAATTTAATTCCGTCAAAAACTCTGTTTGACGCGGCATTTAAAAATGGGGCTCTTTAGTAAATCTCTAAAAATCTTTAAAAATCTTCTCCTCCTAAACCAATAGGCCAATCAAGCTGAAACTTTGCAGGGATGTTCCTTGGGTGAAACTCTTCCATGAAAAAATCTTGTAACCGCGGCATATGAAAATGGGAAATTTTTAGAAAATCTTTAGATATTTAATCTCTGGGGTCAAAAATGGCCCCGTCCCTGAGGTCCGAAGTTTGTAAAATGCTTAATTAGAGCAATTTCAAAAGACTTCTCCTCTTAAACTATAAGGTCTAGGATATTCATATCTGGTATGTAGTATAACTAGATGGTTTTGTACTATATCACCAAAAGTTGTCTTCCTCGGGTCAAAAACAGCCCTGCACTAGGGGTCCAAAATTTTAAAAAACGCAAAATTTGAGTATGCTAAAAAAATCTTCATGTTAAGGAGGAAGGCATTTATATTTTGAGTGTAGCATAGCCTGGCTGTTATCTATCAGTTTTGATTAAATTATGCTTGTAGGTTACTAAACACCCCTTCCCTGGGTGTACAAAGTTTGTAAAAATTCTCAATTAGACCATGTTCAATAGTCTTTTCCTCCCAATCTACAAAGTCTAAGGCATTCATATTTTGTATATAGCATATCCAGATGGTTCTCTACCATGTTAGCTAAAATCTTAGCCTTGGGATAAAACATGGCACTGCCCCAGAGGTCAAAAATTTTGAAAACACCCAATTAGAGCATCAAAAGTCTTCTCCTTCTGAAATATAAGGTGATGGGCATACATATTTGGTATGTAGCATGACTAAATAATTTTGTACTATGTAAAAGGAAAATATGCTCTTAGGATGAAAATGTCTCTGCTCCTGGGGTCGAAAATTGCGTAAATCGCATTGAAAGAATTCTACTTCTTAAATATAGGTTCTAGAGCATTTACATTAAAAACATAGGATAACATTATTGTTATCTACCATGTTTATGTCCTTTGGACAAACATGGCCCTTCCCAAGGCAATCAAAGATATGAAAAACGCTCAATAAGAGCATGTTCAAATATCTTCCACTCCTCATGTATAAGTTGTAATGCATTCATATTTTGATTTATAGTACATCCAGATTGTTCTCTACCAAGGTTGATAAAATTACAACCATTGAAGCTGCAGACAGTAATTAGTGTTTGATTGAAATCTAAATACATTTGAAAACACTATGAGAAATGGATAAATTGCTTGTCACTCCCTTTTTTTTTTTTTTTTTTTTTTTTTTTTTTAACCTGAGGGTGACAAATTCTTGGATAGTTTGGTAATGGATTAAACTATAAAGCCAAAGGAATTCATTTTTATTGTAAAGCATTACTGGATTGTTTTGTACAAAGCCCAAAATCTTATATTTGTTTTATTTATTTTGCTCAAGTTGTGTTTTTTTTATATTAAAAAGTACTATAATTTGCATATGCCTCAGGAGAGCGATTTAGGACCATCATGGTCCTCTTGTTATTTGCTACAGGTGTAAAAATATAAACGTTTTACAACTTTGGAAAAGGCAGGTAAATCGCTGTATCCACCCCTTTCGATATAAGCTTTCATTCTTTAAATATTGTGTCGCCGCATTGCTTGAGAAATCTGGCTGTAATCGTGATGCAAATGTTTATGGTCCATTAGAACGTTCCGCTTTACTTTTTTTTAATAAATTCGCGGAAGTACTTTTTAAAAAGCTCCTCGTATGGCATTTTCTTAAAAAATAACTGTATTCTTTAAAGTATTTACACTTTAAAGCATAAATCGGCCTCAAAAGATTTTTTTTCTAAAAAGGACTTTCTCCGATTGTTTGACAGTTTATCTTGATCAGATTAATGGGATGTATCGTTTTTTTTTTTTTTTTTTTTTTTTTTTTTTTTTTTTGTTGTTGTTGTTGTTGTTGTTGTTGTTTTTATGTAACAGATTGTAATTATTTTCATTTCCACTCAGGTATTATTTGTAATCATTATTCGGAAAATAAGAGGTCGATAATCAAAAAAGCAAAGATTTCCCTTATAGCATACGTAGTTTTTTAATCTGTCGCGACAGTTGCAAGATAATTATGACATTGACGGGGTGCATGTGACCGTTAACGCATTCAAGTTGAATTCGTCGAAGTCAATGGCATTGTGACGTCATCATGATATATGTTAATTATTTGGTTTTCAATTCTGAAAAATAAGTCCAAAACTGTCGTAAGATTTAATATCAATGTAGAAACTTTTCGTAATTTTACACTAACAACTTCGTGACTTAATTTAGGACGTTGGCTGTTAACTAATCTCTCGTGAAGTCTGGTCATATGCAAATGAGGTCATGCGGTGTCGACATTCGAATGCCATGCTTTGTAAGAAATAATTTGGATTTTCGCAGAAATTCTCCTAGATAACCACAAAAGTAAATTTAAGCCTATCAGATAACCGGGTAGACAATATCTGGCTCATATTTAAGGATCAAATGTTGGTTTGAGCATATTTTGGGGCATTTTTATCTAGGTTTTAGAAACATCGATACCTCCTTTTAAAATTGGATCAGTTTTCATTAAAATCGCTTATTTTAATGTGTGAGTTTGTGAAATTTACACCTTTCGTTCAGAGGGTGAAAAACATGACCAGGCAAGAACGAATCGCCTGTCACCACAATATATTAGATAATAGAGCCGACTTTTTGTCTGCAATCTATTCAATTTCAATTATCTTCCTTTCAAAAAATAATGTTTAAATTTACATAAATGGAACTTTGCTAAAAATTGATTTCCACTGTAATTAAAGTCAAAAGGGCATTGATAGCGAAAATACAGAATTGACTACTACAAGGGTCTTGGTAATTTAAAGACAGAAATGAAATATGTTGGCCGTATGAGTTTTCTTGTTTGGCATTTGAAAGTTATGTCTAATGTTAAAGTTTATTCTTCGTATAAAAATGGACTTTAAAAAGACCTTGGCATTGGTATCATCAGAAATGTTTTGCATACTCTAAAAAATGTGACCGAAATATCTATCCGTCAACAGGTAAGGAAAGTGTATAATGTCGTAACTAAAGCTTTATTCAAGCTGTAATTACGACATTATTCTCTCCCATCGACGTTTAGTCTTATATTTGATTTTGAAACAAAATGAATTTTTCCTGGACTATGACCTTGTGGTTCGTATCACTATGACCTTGTGGTTCGTATCAGTACAAAGAGCTCACAAAAAGGAACACACGTGTGAAATAAGAAGGTCCTATTACTTATAAGTCAAAAGTTATTGTCCATGTTAAAGTTGTAGTTGACAAACGGAACCACTGATTAACGTACAAACAGACTGGGTAAAAATATATGCCATCGATGCATGGGCATAGCTAGACGTAAAGTGTAGGTACTTGGCCCGGGTAGGTCGGAATTCACTATAATTTGCTATGGGTGTAGTGTACTGCAACAAAACTAATCTAAATTCCATTTTGCTCAAAATGAAATTTACCACTTTGGCACATATCTGTTTACTTTTTAAAGAAGAAAGACGCGGTAAATGTGAATATCTCGTATAGATATGACTTTACACACAGATACCAACCATTCATATAGTCGGTAGATTATCTAGATTTCTCGGTAAATTATGACTCGATAACTTCACGGAAAGAAACAGTAAAATGATCAAAATGATAAACTCACTGTTTTGGTAGATCTTGCCTTAATTTCGTTCGTTACGCGCTGCTGAACGTCATCCGGACGGGATGGAAGACGTAAATGACGTCATCAGGTTGTCATGTAATTCGAGTGAAAAATGATGCGGTTGAATAAAGAATCCAGAAAAAGGGAATATTTTGACCATATTTGCATTTATGAAAAAGAATCATCGTTTGCTTTTCGTGTGAGATCGATTTATCTTTAATTTCGTGATCAACTAAAGCATATTTTCTACTCATAGCTCCGCCTCTCTTTAAAATATTGCTTTATTGTTCACTCAATGAAATATAAATCGATCTTATACTGAAAAAAACAATAATCCTCCAAATCGTTGGAATGTTAATATTATATGTACATGGCAATAAACTATTTTGCCGAGAAATTCCAGATTTGTACAATCCGTTCAGCTTGAATAAGTTGTAGTTACGACGTCAAACCAACAAAAACCCTAAACATAAATGTCGATTAGTATCGGAATTCAAAATTGACTTGCGGTCCAAATGAATGACTTGTTTAGTCAATTTTGTTGTTATCTTTATTATTTAATTACTAATAATTTAATTTTCTGTTTCGTCTATCAAAAACGGGCGTTCTGATTATTCATAAGTCCAGTAACAAAATTTTTGACCACGCAGCGATTTTGTATGCTTCCGCACAAAATAGTCCCATACAAAAAGGAATCAAAATTGTAAAATATTTGCCTTTTTTCACTCGATGCTATTAAATTATAAGAGATGAAGAGAATATTTTTTTTTTTTTTGTTTTTTGTTTTCATGGAGGAAAAAGCCGAAAACCCTAATCACACTTATGTATGAATCCGATTTGCGTTTTTCGGTTCATACCTCCATGAAAAAAATATATTCTCTTCATCTCTTAATTATTGACAGCCACGCTCTTTCAGTTCTAACCGGATCCTATCTTTATCTTGTTTATCATTATCATTATTTTAATCCTTTCCCGTACATTTCCTGATTTTTACGTTCCTGTCATATCTTACTTGAAATCACATGATGGAAAAAGGAAGACATTGATTTTAACAGGTATTTTTTTCTTTTCCCACAATATTTTCTATTAGATGAGAATCTTCATTCTTTTTAAATTACTTGTTTTATAATGTTATCTGCTACCCTTTTGAATTTTTTCAAGTCTAGAATTTTAAAAATAGTAAAGGGTAAATAGTTATATTGAGAATTTTCCGTATGGCCCTTTTTAGCCTGGCGGGTAGCTTAGTATATCAAGGAATGTTAAAAGAGGGATATTAAACGTGGGTGTAATTTGAAAAATAACCAACACACAGGTTAGAAAATATTGTTACAAGCAATTTCTGCTTTTCCAACAACATTTTCTTACGTAGGAAATGACAAGGCATTGTGCAGGAAAAGGTTAATTCGAAATCCGAGAGAGAGAGGCTGGATTATAGAAATATTATCGAAAGACAAATGTAGCTAGTGATTATTCAGAACAACCTGTATATTCACACAGTCTAATTAGCGGATCGCGACATCAGTCTGCCAATCAATGCACTTTTTTCGACCAGATGTGAACATTGAACTCCAACATTAGTCGACATTTATGTGAAGAATTATTGTTAGCTTGGAGTCTTAAACGTAATAACCACAGCTTATTCAAGCTGAAATTACGACGTCTTGGCCGCCAAGCAACCGTTTAACGTTTTTGTAACATGCTTATTGTCATAAATATTACAAAATAACGGCTTTTGATATCTAAGTGGATCTTCCTACCGGAGCTCAGTGGGCGGGCTTAGCGATCCGTATATCAATGCACACTGTAGCTTTCTCTAGAAAACCAGCCAATATCTTTAACACTCTATGCGCGTGTCCAGAATTCTTAGCGTTTTTGCCTCAATCAATCCAATTGATACAATCCCCCTTTGAACGCCCCTCATTAGATGCAGAAAAAATTGTGGACATAGAATAAATTGATTTTAACAAGCAATTTCTTCAGTATCTACAATATGTTCCGTCCGAAAAGACGATTATCTTTTAACTTTAACACATTTGAAATTGTCGTCTGCATTATCTTTCAATTTGGTTTTGTCTTAAATTTTGTCATCTAATAATGGGTTATACGAAATGTAAGAAGATGTTACGCACTGTCTCCATCTATACATATATTTACCTGTAAAATAAACCGTTTTCACCATTTACTATAAGGTCACATTTCAAACCACTGTTTAAGTTTAAATTTACACAAAATCTTTCACCCTTGTTCACATTTAAAGTCAATATTTTACATCATTTGAAATGATCGTGAATTGTATTTAAATCGTGATCAATTTTATATACACAGGTGTAAAAATGTCCTCTCTAGAAAATACACTGTATTTATAAGTCTATTGCTAAGCTTGAATATTAACAAATTTCAAGGTACTACATTTAATGTATGCTTTACTGTATAACTTAGCTCATATTTTCACATAGCTCGTAATTCTTTGTCCTTGTTAATTTAACCTCATAGTCCGGAGGGTATTTTATACTGCTCTGGGTTTTTTAGTATGGGAATCCCGATGTAAACCCCCTCGTCACGGTGTAAGTTTTTCCCGTAAATGTCTATTAAAGTGAAATTAGCCTTTTTCAAAAATTCCGCATCTTTTTTCCCTTGTCGATTTGTTCTGTACACGGCAAATCTGTTACAGACAAGGTTATTAATGGGTTCACAATTGGCCAATCGCTGGTCCCGCCCACTGACTCTCTAGGTCCCGCCGATTAGCTCCGACCGAAAGTTCGCCTTCAATATTTAACGGCGTTAGTTTGCAAAATTTATGCCTAGAAGCACGTAACAAAAAAAGTAAAATGCTTGGTTTGTGATCTAAACATCGTAACTACAGCTTGAATAAGCTGTAGTTACGACGTTGATGTCGCCAAACCAACAATTAAAGTTAACAAAATTGGCGGCTAATATCGGAGTTCATAATCTCAGGTCCGGACTGAAAAAATCATTTGATTGGTCAGTTTATTCCATGAATGACAGCGCGATTAGTCAATTAGCATGATACAAACATCACCTTCTTTCCAATATATTTCCTGCTTGATGCTCCGAGTTGTCTCTTTGTATTAAAAATGCGTTGATGTCTAGAAATATGACATTTTATAGACTTGCTGGCTGAAATAGTTCATCTTAAACGTCGCAACTACAGCTTAATTAAAGCTTTAATTACGACGTTTTAGAATGACAACGACAGTATTATGGTAGCATTTGTGCAAGGTCATGTCATTGATATCTCAGTTTCTAAATTCAAAAAAAAATAATTCGAAAGATGCGTGACACTAGAAAAGAAATTATTTTCCGTCATACAGGCAGCTTTCTTTAAGAATGGATTAACAAGTTTAATTATTTGTATTCATAGACATATAAAAACATTCCAGCTATATACCTGAATGACAAACAAATATTAAATGGTCGGGCCGAACACTATTTTAAAATCGAATCAAGTGTAGGTTAATTAATATTTTGAAAATTGACATTAACCCATTCCCACACAATCCCGCTTTTTAAGAAAAAAGACTGCGTAAAGCATTGCGGAAATGAATAAATTGTTTCATTATTCGAAATGTTTTCTATCCCAATAAACAAAGATTTTTAAAATTCGTTGAATTGTCATCTACAATTTATTTTAATTTGGACCAGTGAAATTTGGGTGATAGTTCAAATGGTTGATTGATTGAATGGGGTTTTACGCCGTTTAAACAGTATTTTAGTCATATCGCGGAGGATGGAGCACCTAACAATGGATTCCTGGTATTTTTCACACAAGTACTACCACTACATTCTTTTCTAGCCCCCAGCTGCTATCCCACTTAGGTTTACGATTATCCACCTATTGGTGAGAGGCAAATTTCAGAAAGGATATGTGCCTCCGCCGGGGATCGAACCCATGACATCCCATGATTGAAGATTGGGAGTCTGACCCGCTACCGACTGTGCTATGACGGCGGGGATATAGTTCAAATAAGGTAAAATAATTTAATTTTTAGTTTCGTCTATCAAAAACGAGCGTTCAGATTGGTCGAAAAACTTTATTTATAACTCCATGAACAAAATTCTGTGCACGCAGCGATTTTGTATGCTTCCGCACAAAATAGTCCCATACACCTGCTAGTAATACCCGAAAGGGGAGTTGGGCAGTATATATAGATAGATAGATACAAAAAGGTATCAAAATTTGTAAAGCTTTTGTTTGTTTTTCGCTCGATGCTATTAAGTTATAAGAAATGAAGAGAATATTTATTGTTTTCATGGAGGTATGAACCGAAAAACCTTATCAAACGCTGTATGAATACGCTCATGTGAAATAGTTGCAACCAAGACGATCCCCTATTCTGCGTGGCGGATCACATTTATCTTAACTGAGTCTGTACGTGGCATGTTCAACCATATCACATAAGCGTAAAGCGCAAACATTGATTCATTGGATAAAGGAACTTTTAGTCAGAAGCTCTCCACAGAGAACATAATGAAGACTCTGATCAAACTGTGCGTATACACAGGCTGATCCAAGGCTTTACTTTGCGCTCATATGAATTTGTTAATAAATGGCACACATCACTTATACTAAACGCGGGAAACACAACGGAATATAGAATCTTGGCTTTTCCCCTTTTTTTAGAAAACCAAATTTGTAAAATGAGCTAAATTAGCTTTCCCGCTTAAAAACGGACTCTTTGTATAAGTTATAACACATGACATAACTGCCACCTGCCAGGAAGACGGCATTGTGTCTAACTCAAATGTGACCGTACATTGAAAAAATAACCGTCACTAACCTGCGTTACACCTTCTTAGTTTGCGAGGATCGTTTGGCTGATTTTTCTTTAATTTTATTCGGATTTTGGTCGGTTACCTGTTACTGAGATGACTGATATTTCTCAAAATTGACTTTTTCACCCAAAGCACAACGCTTTTTGTCTTCTGTTGATCCAATCTTGATTTTCTTTTTATTTAGGCCTTCTCATACTGAATATAACTCTTGTTCAAAAGTGTATTAAAATCATAGGGCTGAAAGCATAAGAAGGACCCATTTGTAGGTCAAATTCAATTAATCTATGTAGGCCATAAATAGCTGTAGCTTATAACGACATACAGGTGGCTGGACAAAGATCAGACTGCACTTATGTGCAGGATCACATTCTGTCTGTACCTCCTTTCAAAGCAGAATCATTTCGGATTCATTATTAAATGGGTAAACGGAACAGGTCGAATTATTTCTCCATCTATTTATTTGTTACCAATCGCGTCCATCCATTCCTGCTAACGCAATCCTTTCTACGTTTGTGGAGGGTCAAAAAAAAATAATAACACGTATTGTCACTCAAAAAAAGGGGGGGCGGGTCAAGGTATTTTTCCCTTTCAAAAGTCTTGCTTCACTTATTGATGTATATGTCGTGCCCATTCTTGAGAATGCCCATTCTTAAGAATGGGCAGATGGTAAAATCAAGGCTTTGCCCATTCTTAAGAATGGGCAAAACGTCGATTTTAATACGAAAACAGGACTATTCGTTGGTAATACTGTAAGATATATTAATTTTAGAACATTTAATTTGTATGTGAACCGTAATATATACCATAATAAAACGTTATTATAAAAAAACAACTCCGATACGGCTTCACTACAGTCGTTCGATATAACTTCCGGTGAACCAATAATCTTTTTAAAAGGTCGTCCCATGGCTAAATAAAATATCATGGTCATATTGTTTAACATCTAATATTTCGTAATCTTATTCTGTTATCAATCTTCCATCTTAGAAAACGCAGTCAATCCTTAAGAAATGACGATGTCACTATGACTGTTTCTACCGTATTCTGTCAGCGTGTAAACCCGTCTTTTGATTAAAAATAAGGCATATGTGACATTATTAAGTGTGTGAAGTTATTCAACGAATTTTATCCGTGACAATTAGAGGTTTTACGCCTCTCAAAAAACGGTAGCACCTTGATACATTCGTGTCCGGTGATCTTGCGTGTCCGGTGATATTGCGCGTCCGGTGATCTTGCGCATTATTGAAGTTATCTTAGATGCGCAAGATCACCGGACAGCATCGTAAAGGAAAACAACTTTTAACACAATCCCACACAATGGCGCTTTTTGACAACACTTAAAAAACAATTGGTAAACATTGTGTGAAATAAAGAAATTCGTTTGTAACAAGCAATTTCTTCATTTTCCACAATGTTTTATAACTAGGAGTATGAAATATCTAAAGTTTCATTGAGTTTAAATTATCATCTGCAACTTCTTTCAATTATTGGACCATTGTCAAATTTTCTTGTGTAGGAATGGATTAACCAATTACCAGACAAATGTTAGATAATGTAAAAACTGATAGAATAAAGCTGCAGGAAATTTTGCAAAGTCTACTCAAATTGGAAATAAGCACAAAATAAGGTAGAAAATAGTTGGCAAAAAGGCAAAATTGCTTGTTACAAGCCATTTGCTCCTCTTGCTTCAAATTTTCCCTAATCATATTTCTTCAGGGCGGTAAGTGAAATTATGTGGAAATTGGTTACAAACAAGAGTAACAAATGGATGCTAAATCACTTACAATCTTGTGTCATCTATTCTACTAAAGTAACCATCCTTTATAAAGGTGTCATTTTGGTGACTACACAAACATTTAGGCATGTTTCATAAGTATAATGGACAAAAAGGGTGATTAGATGAGTAGTTACAATTACATTGCCTCTAAGACAGCACAATACTTCATATATATCTAACCATGGATTCCTAGTATTTCTCACAAGTACAAAATAACTACATCCTTTCCGAGCCTCCACAAATGTCGGAAAGAACATTTGCCGCAAACCCAGGACCAAACCTGGAACAGCCTAGCTGATTGCTACCTAAAGCAATAATGCCGCGGCCACAGAATTCAATATAAACTGAATTATCTTTGCCATATCTGGCAAATAAATCTGGGCAATGAATTCTTTGAAATAGTTCTACAGAAGCACTTAAATTTTTTCACTTTTTTACAATAGTCAAGTTAAGGTATGTAGAATTCATTCAAATAAAAAGGTATTTACAAATTTTTTAAAATATCCATTCTATGCCATGGACATAAAAGCCATGTTTTTCAACTGACCAAGGTTATATGAAGGTATCTGAAAAAGAGTCATTCTGAGGGTCATTCCTGTGAAATTTGGTTAAAAATCCCCATCCACAGGATTCGGTGAAGATTTTAAAGTTTTCAGAATATATTTCATATTTGGAAATTAGCCCCCCACCAGGAAAAAGCCATGCTTTTAATATAATCAAATTCATTGAGGAAATCTGTTTAAGGGTCTCCAAAGGATAATTTTGTTGAAATAAGTCGACTTGTATCTGAGAAATAAAAGTTTTCACTTTCTACCATATATGGCAATAAGAAAGTCACCAAAGGCTCATCCCTGTGAAATAAGAATTAAATCAATCAACTGGTTTCTGAGAAAAAGTTTCTTCAAAGTTTTCACAATATTTGGAAATTAGCCCTGCCCATTAACCCTTAACTATATGACAAAGCTTTATACCAGTGCAAATTGAAAAGAGTTGCAGACAACAAATTGAATCCTGTGAATTTTCTAATTTTTCAATTTTTTTGAAAACATTATGGAAAATGAAGAAATAGCTTGGTTCAAGCAAATTGCTTCATTTTACACAATGTTTTCTCAATTGGTTTCTTGAGGGGTGACAGAGAGTGTCAATGTGTGGGAATGGGTTAAAGACACGATTTTCATCTGATCAAATTTGTTTGAAGGAATCTGATTTAGGGTCACACAAGGATCCCTCCTGCAAAATTTGGTTGAAATCTATCCACTGGTTCTGAGTGGCTTTTTAAAACTTTCAACATACAATGTTTCCACCCATTTAAGCCATGTTCTCAAACTGATCAAAATTCTTTGAAGGAATCTTATGAAATGTCACCCAAGGATCATTTCTGTGAATTTGGTTGAATTCAGTTCAGTACTCTGGTGAGAGGATTTTTACAGTAAAACTTACGGTCAGAGAGACTACTGGACGCACAACAGACACCAAGCCATGTCAATAACCCTATTGCTTTTAGCCAGTTGAGCTGAAAATTATTATTTATAGTGCAGTATCAATGAATTAGTCACTAAAGCCCCTTTTCCAGTGACAATGGATGAAATGCTACCATGTTCCATAGGCATCAATCATACATTTTCAGCAGGCTTGAACCATAAGAGTGATATGTTGAGTGGAACAAGGAAGTTGGCTTTTCACCTGGTATAGACAGAATTGGAACCAAGATTATTTAAGCCATTACCACACAATGACACTTTTGGACATCCCTTAGGAAAAATAACGGGGAAAACATTGTGTAAAATGAAGAAATTGCTTGTTACAAGTAATTTCTTTATTTTTCACAATGTTTTCTGCCTAGAAAGTTAAAAAATCTAAAATTTCATAAACTTCAAATTGTCGTCTGCAACTCCTTTCAATTTTGACCAGTCTTAAGTTTTGTCATCTGCAAATGGGTGAATGGAGATCATCCCTATGACCATACAAACATTTTCAGCATGTTATAGAAAGATTTACCCCAAACTGCAAGGTTAGAGCGGTAGCCTTGACATGGTCATTATTACAATTCCCCCCCCCCCTTGATATTAGGTGGAAAGTCAACATAAAAAATTGAAATCATCAATAGTTCAATAAAAACAAGATGTGTTTGTGACACACTATGCCCCCTAAACAAGAATTCTTTAGAAACGGGCAAAGGGTTAAAATTTTGACCTTGACCTTGATGAAATGACCTTCCCCAGTTGCGCCTTGTTGAGACATATCTACATGCCAAGTATTAGCATTGCAACTTAATCAGGGTTGAAGTTATAGGAAAATGTTTAGTAGGCAGGTTAAGTTTTACAGACAGATGGACAGACAGACGGACACCGGTAAAACAATATGCCCCCGATCTTATCAATGCGGGGGCATAAAAATCCAGCATATTTGAGTATGGTTGCACCAAAATTGTAACCCGTAGAGCGGTAACACTGAATTGACAATGGATGACAAACAACACACAACCAGAGGACAATCTGGACATTCAACAATAAAAAAGTCCACCATGAGCACCTTGTTGTACGGTGAGCTAAAAAAAGCTGAACTAAGTTAACTTAGTCAGTAACACACTTTGATCCTGAATCCAAAGGTCATGAGTTTGAACCACAGATCAGCTATATTCATTATCAACATGTGTCATTGCATGTGTGATTAATTTGTGTCTCACCAATGGCCAAATGAAAGTACTTTTCATTGACATTATATGGTAGCTCCTTGAATGTTCAAGTTCTGGTATGGAAAACAACAGGAAGCCATGGTTAGGTGCATCAGTTGCCCTGATATAACTGAGTTACAGTTGAAAATAGCATTGAACTACAAATAAAAAAGAAAGGTAGTAATTAAATATTTGGCAAGTGAATATAAAATAAGCTATTTTTACAGGCCAAATGCAAATGTATCAAATCCATGAGGAATAAAAATTCATATTTAACCCGTTACCAGATGCCAAGATTTAAGACTGGTCCAAATTGAAATTAGTTGCAGACAAAAATTTAAAATCTGAGAAATTTTAAATTTCTTTAAAATTTTTGGGTAGAAAACATAATATAAAATGAAGAAATTGCTTGCGACAAGCAAGTTCTTCATTTTTTACAATGTTTTCCCAATTGTTTTTCTTGAGGGGCACCCAAGAGTGTTATTGTGTAGGAATAGGTTAAATGAAAAAAAAAGCAGAAATAAGCCAAAAAGTTTCCCTCATAGCTAGCCTGTTTAGTTGGACAATCAACCAAGGGTTTTGCATGTCTCATTAGTGGCAGGCTATAAATCTGAGAGAAATTGAGGGTTGCAGGTTCGAATTTCTATGACTGCACTGCTTGACATATAGGTATCTATGTTTTTGATATTCAAAGCCCAGGCTTACATTTACTGATACGGAGGAAGCTCATGAATACTCTTATAATTCTTTCCTGTTTTTCCTGTTTTTTTCAAAAGTTAAGGCTTGTCAAAATTCAAAGAAGTTGCAGAAGACAATATAAAAAGGGTGCAATTTTAAAGTAACACATCTTCTTAGTAGAAAATATTGTGGGAAAAGAGGAAATTGCTTGTAACAAAGAATTTATTCTTTTCCCACAATGTTCTCTAAGTTTTAGATTATAATGCCTTAAAACCAGAATTTGTTCAGGAAAGGGATAGGTGGACTAAGTGATGATATAGCTGGAGATCTTTAAAGGGTGGCATTAATTACCATACAAACAAACAAACAACTGATTTCAATAGAGCTGTTCTCTTCAAAGTAGTTAAATGAGTTAACTTCAAATTTGACATACAAGTGAAAATAAAGGTACATGTAATCTTAACATTGAAATGGCAAAAATCACTATTACAACAAGATGCTTTCAATGATATACTAAATCAATTGGTATGTTGTTGCTATCTCACCCCTTCCTGTTCCAACTTGGGATTTTACCTTGCTGTGATTTTATACTTGAGGAAAGATTGTGGAAAGAGAAGAAATTGATTGTAACAAGCAATTTCTTCTTTTTCCACAATATTTTCTACTACATACAATGATTTCATTTCAAACTGCATCCAACCACATTGTTGTCTGCATTATGTAGATGCATAATAAACCGATTATAAGACGACAAAATTTTAGACTGGCCCAAGGTGAAAGGGGCTGCAGACAACATTTTAAAGTTCACAAAATTTTAGATTTTTCAACTAACTAGGTAGAAAACATGGTGCAACATAAGAAATTTCATTTCATACCATGTTTTCCCAACTGCCTCTCTTGAGCGTTAGAAGGCGTCATTGTGTGGTAATGGGTTAAGCCCATTGAATGTTACTGATATACTGTTCTAACCAGCATATATCCCAATACAACTCATAGGCAAAGTTTCTGATAATAAAAGTCTTTCCACTAATGTTTCTATAATTATTCAAGTAAAAAAAAATGCTAGTCCACATATCTAAGCCAACTTCTACAGGTTTCAGTCTTTACCAAAGATCTTCTTTTAGCTAAATGCAGAGGCATTCAAAATGCCTGTATGTGTTTACTACCATTACTTAAATAGACAAATAGACTCTAGCAGAACACTTGCTGTAGTATAATATATTAACTGATGGACAAGAAAACACATGTATTCATATTTCAAGAAAAGTCCAAATATGTGTTTGGCTTGTAAAAATAGGGATCAAAAGGTTATTATTTCAGATATTTTCATCACATTTATCAAAAACAGCTTCAAAGAAGACTTTTTAGTATCAAATTTCAAAGTCTTTTCTTTTATGGGTCAAGAGAAGGTTCCTTATTATACTTTTGCTTATGAAGCCCAGGTTTTAAACCAGTTAAATATATCATTTCTTTGCAGATGATTTATGGAGATGTACAACCTACATAATATAGCTACTAAATTAGTTTAAAATAAACTATAGATGTACATGTTAAAGTGAGTGATCAAAGGTCAATTTTGTCTATAACCTGTAAAGACAAAATTGACCTTTGATCATTCACAATAACTTGTACATCTATAGGATGTATTGGTGAGTGCTCAGTAAAATAAATCAATCTTAATTTCTTCATTCTTCATTGCCCAAAGGAGATCCTGGGAACTTTAGAGAACCATGTGTCAAATATTGATATCAAGTTCATTGATAAACTGTTTAGAAAATTTTTTGAGTAATATTGTTGTTTAAGAAAATATTCTCTGTATCTCTAAAGGCCTATTGTTTCTCTTCTCTCTTGCTAAGCCATCTCACAATCCATAAAAGTAATGTTCATAGCAGTTCTCATAGAGGACCATGATCTTATGCATAATGCCAAAATAACAGAGCTATAAGCTATCCTAGTCATGGGGAGAGCATTTCCAATCTTACCTGTCTAAATTTCCATTTGTCAGTTGCCAAAGAAACTAGTTTGTAAGAATGTAAAAGAAAATCCAGTGATAATTCCTACAGCATTAGGGGTTTGTGAAATGCTTTTTTTAATCCCACCCCACCCCAAATCCACTAATTCTATATAGGGTGACCCTTTGATACTCTGCCACTTCATACATGGTAGGAATTTTTTTTATTCCAGGATATAGAATTATTTCCATGGGCCTCTGCAACTTCAGACATGACTCTCTATGGTCATAATTGGAATCAGAATCATAGAATTAAGCCTGGCCTATAAAAGCCCCAGTTGTTTTTTATTGGTTATAATAAGGGATCTGCATTATAAGGGATCACCCAAGAATCTTTCTTGTATATAAAAGCCATGTTTTCAGAAATATGAGAAAGCTTTTCCAAGACCTATTGATGTGGAATTTGGTTGAAGCCTGACCAAAGGTTCTGATAAAAGGATTTTTCACTATACATAATTATTTTATGCCAATAAAAAAAAATCATTTCAGATTAACATAATGAATCAGAAAAAAGGGTAAGGATAATCCCTGTGAAATTTGTTTTAAATCCATCAAATATTTTCTGTGGAAAATTTATAAGAAACTATTTAATTGGGTCATGACAGAGTCAACGCAATGACAAATCCCCTTCAGCCAGAGTTAGAATTGGCCCAAAAGCAAACTAATAATTTTTTTTTTTTGTATTGAAATACTTATTTTGGATTTTGTTATTGCAAGAATTAGTAGGCAAGGTTGATGTTAGGCTAATATAAGTTAGATTATATATTGCCTGAGGGATATCAAAACTATGTAACTACAGCAGGATATTCAAGCTGCAGTAACAATCTTCAAGTAACCTATCAACAATGCATATAATTTTGATCCAGGCATCTCAATTCAAAAAGCTTTATTAATCTTTTACTACATTATTGAACAGATTTTTTTTCTTCCATAAAATTTATCAGAATTAGTATGCAATACAGTAGTACCTGTAGTTACTACAGTAATGCAATGAATCTTTTAGAGCTGTTTCAGTGCAATACTGTAGTAACTCACACATATACATATAACTCATTATATACTTTTTTTCCAATTTCTTTTCTTTATTATTTTCTTTTAATGAAAAAAAGGAAATTATGTTCAGAATTTTTCCTTTAGTAAATTAGAAATGAAAAAATGAGAATGTTTTTTCCTCTCTCCTGTAAAATTTGCCAAAAACAGAGTTACTACAGTTTTGCGATGAACCCTTGATATTCAATTACAATATTAAGAGTTAAGGGTCATTAAGATGACCATACAAATATCTTAAAGGTGGAAAAATGTACAGGCAAACAAGATGTGTTTGTGAAACACAATGCCCTCGCCGTACATGAGTGTTTTTTGTGTTTGATCTTGGTGTGTGACCTTGACCTTATCACATGACCTTGACTTTGAAATGAGGAGATGCATATTATGGAGATGTATTTTGAATATGCTGGTAGTATTTGGCAATGTTAAGTTTTTTGGTTAAGTTTTGCAGACAGACAGACAGACTCAAAGACAGACAGACGGACAACGGTAAAACAATATGCCCCCTATCTTTCGATGCAGGGGCATAAAAGTATAAAATAAGCTTCAAAGCTGTTATAGATACTAAGTCCCCTTTTTATTTGATATTTGATGGGAAAAAACTATTTTGTTAGCATTATGATTCTTTCTACAAATTTGACTACTTAACCCATGACCAGACAATTTTGCTTTTTGGCAACTTTAGGAAATATGATCACAGAAAACTTTGAGGGGAAAGGAGACATTGCTTGTAACATATAATGTCTCCTTTTCCCCAGATGTTTACTACTTTATTTGGCAGTTACTTTCCAATCTTAGTCCGATTTGAAATGTCAACTGTAAGTTTTTTCATTTAGAACCAGTCTAAAATTTGTTGTGTGATAATGGGTTTGAGTTGTTAGGATATTTTCACCTAGCCCATTCCCACACCATTCCACTTTTTGATGCCTGTCATTTAAAAAGCTTTGATAAACATTGTGGACAACAAAGAAATTGCTTGATATAAGCCATTTTCTTCATTATCTACAAAGTTTTTACCCAAAAGACAAAGATTATCATAATTTAAGTCTTGATGAAAGTGTTGTCTGTAACTTCTTTTAACTTGGATCAGTCTAACATTTTGTTAACCTGTATGAATGGCAGAGTTTCTCTTGATATTTGGTGAAATATGCTATTTTATTTGATATTGGGACTTCCACATAGCTTGAAAAAATATTTGGAATTCCCTTGCAGCATAAAACACAGAGACTAAGCCAAGATTTTTTACTTGTAAGCCATAACAAGGCAATTGTCATTAACACTTTCCTGTTCAATCCCTGGTTTATAGGTCCCCATGGTTTCATGCTAGCAAAAACATTGTGGGAAAAGAAGAAATTGCTTGTAACGAGCAACTTCTTCTTTCCCACAATAATTTCTACCCTGTACATTGGTTACTTTTCAAATTGCACTGTCTTTTAATCGTTTTCTGCAGCTTCTTTCAAATTTAACAATTTTAAATTTTGACAAACAGAAAAGGGTAAAGGCCCCTTTTTATGATATTCTATACAAGGATCTTCCTTGCATGTAAGAAAATGTGCAAAACTTGTATAGCTGTAATTATAGGAAATTGTCATCAAGGTTTATTTGTTGAATGGTGTTTAAGGCCACTTTCAACAGTATTTCTGATACATGGATATCATATGACTGGTGCACCTAACCATGGCTCCTGTCATTTCTCACACAAGTAAAACCACAAGCTACATCTATTACAATGTTCCACTTTTAATACAACATAGGCACATAACAGATCCTATGACCATACATGAGAGCCATATGATGCATGTTGTGAGTCTGTAAGTTTGGGAAAACCCACCAAAATTGTGAAATCTAAAGTGTTATTGCTGAATTTATGCCCGACATTAAGGATAACAAAAACCCACCATGAGCATATTGTGACCAGGTGAGCTAAATGACTGATTGCTTTTGATCACCCCTTTAATGGATACAAGATATTGATTGTTTGCATGAACAGTGATGTCAATGACCTTTTTATTGGGTGATATGAATTTGAAATTAAAATCTGAAAAACAATAGACTTTGTGTTGACAACATTGATAAATGAGTGATCAAGTCAACACAGCAGATGTTAGCTTGTAGCAATTAACTCCGTGTGGAGAGCATATTTACTGACCATCTTTGTTGAGTCTGAAAGTATTAATTCTTATTAGACTGCAAAGAATTTGTATGTACTTAACCCTTTCCTGGATAAACACGGGATTTTATGTCACTGTGATTTTATACTTGAAAAAATATTGTGGAAAAAGGAGAAATTGCTTATAATAAGCAATGTCTCCTTTTCCCACAGTGTTTTCTACCAGACAGGATGGTTTTATTTGGAATTGCATCCAATTTTCATTGTCATCTGCATCCTCTTTCAATTTGGATCAGTCTAAAATTTCAAAAACCAGGAAAGGGTTAATAGGAATATTCTTTTATTTCACACTTTCCTGTGCAATCCCTGCTTTATAAGTCCTTAAGATTTTATACTTGAGAAAACATTTTGGAAAAAGAAGAAATTGCTTGTAACAAGTGATTTCTTCTTTTCCAACTATAGTTTCTATTCTATGGGTTAGTTACTTTTCAAATTGCACTCTAATTTCATTGTTGTCTACAACTTCTTTGAATTTTGACAAAGTGAACTTGTGAATTTAGCAAAAAGTGTGTTACAAACTGAGCTACCTGGATTGTACAATGCATTTCAATTGGCATGTGCTCTGGAACCTATTCCCACTCATCTTCACATTTTGATGCGTTAAATAAAGACTATTGAAAACACTGTAACACATTGCCATGTATATTGCCTATGACAATATAACTTTTGGGGACTGCGTCCATAGCACAGTTAGTAACATATGCCATTCCCAGTTGCGAGGTCGCGAATTCAATCCCGGCTGGGACAAAAATCCTTTCAGACATTTGCCTCCCACAATTGGGTAGATAATTGTAAACCTAAGTCTAATGAGCAGCTGGGGGCACAGAAAGGATGTTGTTGTTGCACTATGAGAGAATCTAGGGGTAGGTGCTCAAGCCTTCATATGACTGAAATACTTTTAAAAGTGGCTTAAAATAAAATGTAAGGGAAGTCAGTTCAATAAATATGTGTTCCTATTGTTTATCTTAGGTCAAGATTCAAAAAGGGATGTCATGGGTTCGATCCCTGGTGGCGGCACATATTCTTTCCGACATTTGTCTCTCACCAATGGGTGGATAATTGTAAACCTAAGTGGAATAGCAGTTGGAGGCCAGGTAAGGATGTAGTGGTAGTACTGGTGTGAGAAATAACAGAAATCCATTGTTAGGTGCTCTGAGCGGCTGCGATATGACTGAAATACTGTTACAAGTGGCGTTAAACCCCATGCAATCAATCAATCAAGACAAAACTTAAGTGATAGTGTGACTTATTGAAATGCAGTTTTAATGGGTTTTATTTTTTCATGTTTTAACATCTGAAAGTGTTTTTTTTACATGTCAACCTTTTGGTGTAAGCAATTACCTCAGTCAGGTCCTATAGGAGGCTGTGATACCTGATATTGAAATAAAACAACTGATTTCAATTGATTTGGTGAATGAAACATGATGTTTTATTGTTTATTTCTTTTAATCATTTTTTTTAAAACAATTTGATTAAAACATTAGCTCAAGCATTTTGAATTTAATACAACCTGCTCAAAACTTTCAAAGCACAAAATCAAACCATTTCCGTTCTGATCTATACCATTCAAAAGACTATTCAAATTCATTCATTTTGTCAATATCATAATTTGCCTTAACTGCAAAACCCGGGTCCATAATATGACTCGGGTGGACCTACACACATATTATACACTACCTCCCAGGCATTAATTGACAATTCCATAATTTCCTTAATTGCAGAACCCGTGTCTTTATTTGGACCAGGGTGGACCCACATAGACATTATACCCTACCACCCGGGCTATGGCTTAATCAAATGCTATTTCAAATCCCTATATGGTGCAATAGGACAATGTCACTACATTAAAAGTAAAAGGCAACAGTTCTAGAATTAGGCCTATAACCATTCCTTGCATAAAAGCACTCATCACTTTCCTGTTTTTTTGTTGTTTTTTTTTTGTTGTTTTTTTAAATTTTACATTTGTACAAATCCCAAGAAGTTGCAGATGACAACTTAACGAGAGTGCAATTTAAAAAGCAACCATCCTACAAGGTAAAAATTATTGTAGAAAAAGGAGAAATTGGCTTGGTACAATTTCTTCTTTTCCCCCAGTGTTTTGTCAGGTATAAAATCGCAGGAACGTAAAAACCTGGGATTGTACACTAAAGGAAAGGGTTAAAGTAAAAACAACGAGTACAAATCTAGCGATAGATACAATACGTCCACCCAACATAAACGGTACGAAATAGTTCAAGTACGACCTGACGGATCATGAGTACAATGCGTTATCTATCACAAGGTGATAAATATTTTACTATTTAAGGTATTTAGAGTCCAGTTTGGAACAGGAACTTGTATAAGTTAAAAAAAATAAACCTGTTTATTTATCTCGGGGTGCGAGCTGCTCCGAATGTGGTAGAGAAGTGCGACAAAATTGTGTTCTGAAGAAGTGAAAGCTCTCCACTTTGTGTTTGTCAACCCGCACGGTTTATTATAGATCTACCATTTATTTATTGTTTGGTTAATCTAGCAATTGATTGACGACTGGTTGGTCTATTCATAATATATTGGTCGATATTGATCGAAAAAAACGCGTTCGGTAACAGATACAAACTGTATTGACCATTCTTAAGAATGGGCGCCCTTTCTTAAGAATGGGCAAAATGTGTCTGCCCGTTCTTAAGAATGGGCATATTCTCAAGATTGGGCACAACATATATACATGTACTGTGAACTCTGTAGAAATGTGAAATTAACCAACCGTTAGCCCTGCCCACTTACTCCGTCGGCCCTGCCCATTTAATCCAACAAGAAGATCCTTTTCGATATTTAATGGTGTTATTTTTCAAAATTCATGGCCAGTAGCATGTAATAAAAAGGTAGACCCAAATGTCGTAAATACATCTTGACAAGGCTGTAATTACGGGATTTAGCCTATTACCAGACGATAAAATTTCAGATGGGTCTGTTTTCAAAGATGTTGCAGACGATATATTTAATTTTATTAAATTCTTACCTTTTGTTTCCTTCTGAGGTAGAAGACATTGAGGATAATGAAGAAACACATTGTTTTCTGAATCTTTATTTATTGGGGCGTCAAAAGGCGTCATTGGGTGGGAATTGGTTAAGTCGCCAAATTAATAAAACTGCTTCACTCAAATGGAGGCCAATGTTTAGAGTTAAAAGTTAAGTTCAAGTCTAAAAGAATGATTTGATTCTTTGATTGACAGACGCGATTGGTCAATCATAGACGAAAACAGCTTACTCTCATTTTAACCCATTATATAAATTGAAAGGGGTTGCAGGCGATCATTTAAAGTTTAAGACATTTTAGTTTTTTCCAACTTTCTTTTTAATTATCCTCGTTGAAAGTAATTTCTTCATTTTTCACAATGTTTTTCCAAATATTTTTCAAAAGTGTGATCGTGAGGGAATGGGTTAAAGGAAAGTAGGATAAAATTTACATATTTGGCGGTACATGTAACCCAAATGATTTTCGGATTCCCAATATGATAAAACACGCTTCGTTTAGATGTAGTATACAGTAATTTCGGTCAAGGATATTTAGTCTTAACGGTTGGTTTGAACTCAATATAACGCTTTGCAGTTGTAATTTTATCTTTTAGTAATTTTAGGATAACTTAAATCACCGCCTGCGAGGATGCAAGAAATATCGACACTGCAGGCTGACCGAAATTGTTTGTTTGTTGTTTTGTTCAAGTGTTTGTTTGGGTTTTTTTTAAAATATTTTCTGAATCTAAAATCGTCTTTTACTGTAATTTTTCAATTCAAAAATAGTGTTTATAAATGATATATAGTAATCCAAAATAACAACGCTTTTTCACGACCAAGCTTTTAATTAGTCTAAGCAAGTATCGTGTCTTTTAATGAAATTTCTAAGTCGATTATTGAATGAGACTGGATTGGGTAGAGATACCTATAAGCTTGCAAGGCCATCTCTACTAAGCGACCACTCAGCTAACCGACCTCGTACGGAAATTGATCAATCACTGCTGTCAATCAAGGAATCATTCGACCAATCAAATCATTTATTCAATCCCGAATCGAACTCAAACATAGGCTGTCATAAACTTCGTATCTACAGCCTATTGAAGCTGTAGTTACGACGTTTAGGTCACAAGCCAACTACATTATTTTTGTTACATGCTACTGGCTATGAATTTTACCAAACAACGCCTTTTCAAATCGAACCGGAACTTCCTGTCGGAGTCAATGGTCAGGGCCAATGGAGTACGAGGGTGGGGACAGTGATTGTTCAATTGGACATGTTTAGATAAAACTAAATAAAGGCTCGGATAATGCTGCAAAAACCACCCGAGGAATCCCGACGTCGAACTGATTTCAAATTACGTATTTTGTTTCCTCTTCCTTCTGGAATTCAGCAATATCAATTCATTAGTTTTTCGTTTTCCCTCTGCTTAAAGTAGTACAATGTACTGAAATAAATAAAGAATGCATGTGACTTTTCTTACGGTGTTCTTGGCATGCGCCATAACTCATTTTAACCTTATATTAACTTCCGGTTCTCCACTTCACAAAAATACATATATTTTCGCCCAAGTCATCTCAATCTTCGTCAACTGTCTTTATGTCCGTTTCATTTCTCATCTTTAACAATGTCCTTACTCCAATCATATTTGAAGATATTCAATGCTTAGTTTAAAATTTAAACGCGAGTCCCGAAAGTACGATGGCGCGAAAACAGAAAAACGACAGAGAAAACGAGAGAATCAGACAACCGAACAAGAGGTATACGACAGTGAGAAAACCAGACCTCGAGCCTACACAAATATATCTCGTGCTCCCAATATCGTATTATCGTATTCTCATTGTCGTACTCTAGGGACGAAGGTGTTTACTTTGACGAATTATCAAAAAATCAATTCAATCAACATGTATAATCCTCTCAAAAATTTTTTTTCTTTCTTTAAACTACTTTAAAAAAAAGAATAATGTGCACATTTACAGGCTTATTTTTATGGACATATATTTTAGAAACTATGATATGGAAAGGTACCTTTATAAAAGTCCAGATACTAAATAGGGAAAGCTACGTTTCCCATCCAAAAACAAATCATTACAAAAGGGAAATTATCTATATCAGGTTTACATGCGGATATCCCAAACCAAGTTACTGGTCTTAGATCCTTTAATACTAAAAAACGCTCCTTCCTGATTCCAATAAACTGGAATACCTCATACTAAATATACATAGAATACAAAAAAAGCAGAAGACAGATGGACATTAAGTTTGTCGGAAAATGAATTTCTGTTTCTTTGGTAAATAAACGAAATTTAGAAAAATGTTTCTTCTTGTTTTCTGAAGGTTTGAAATAAATTGATGTGACGATACATACTCTGAAAGGACTTTTCACAAATTTTGTAATGATTGTCTGTCTGACTATAAAACGACAGCTACTTTTTATCGTCACCATTTTCTATTTTCATTGTGAATTCATATCCTCATACAATGTTAGTTTACGGTTCTTGTATTTTCTTTTAGTTGTGTTCATCACCTAATGATTTCTATGTTTATAGTTTTTTCTTGAGTTCAATATTTCTTAGATAGATTTAAATATCTGAAACTATTTAAGAAATTAAAATAATTTGGGTGTATTGTTTATTTGGTTGGTTTTGTTTGTTTGTATGTTTTGTTTTGTTTGGGTTTTTCATTGAGGTATGTGATTAAGTATTTATGGTAATACATCAATGAAAACAAAAAAACTCTCTTCATTTCTAATAATGTAATGCCCCAAAGGAAAATACTAATCATTGGTTCGACTTAGTGCGAAAAAATACAAGATAGTAGCTTGCTCAAAATTTTGTTCGTGAAAGTATGAAAAATAATTTGGGCCAATCAAAACGTTCAAGTATGACAAGTCTGACGTTTAGCTCGGCTCGAAAATAACTATGAACTGCTACGACAAGGTCTGTGTCTTTATCAACTTTGTCGAAACCTTTGAAATTGTAATATCTCAGGTATCAGTGACCACATTTACTTGAAACTCGGAATACATGCTACCAACTAAGGGGAATAACATTTTTAGGATTTATGGCCCCTTGGCAAATAACAAATTTTAACTATTATCAAGTACTTGATAAGTCGGGCGTTGGAATCCGCATGCATTGCCATTGTTCATAATAACCAATGACATATAAGAAAGATTACTTTTTCTGGTTCAAAAGTTGTTGCATAAACGGACGGATTGGGACTGTCAATCAAACAATCTAATGATCGACCAAATCATTCAATAAGACCGGAAGAAAACAATGAACTCCGATATAGGCCGATATTTTCGTCAAGCATTTTTGTTGTATTGGCGAATTTATCGTCGTTACATCAGCTAATTCGAGATATAGTTACGATATATTGGTCACTAAGCAACCATTTTACTTTTTTGTCACATGTTACTAACCATAAAATTTGCAGTATTTTCACATTTGTATGTAGAAAACATTGTTGTAAATGAAGAAATTGCTTGTAGCAAGCAATTTCTTTAATTTCCACAATGTTTTTCTAATTGTCTTAGGGGCGCCAGAAAGATTCATTGAGTGGGAATGGGTTAAAGCTATAAAACACGATGTTCAAAAGAGAGATTGCTTTACTTGCAATTTGTCACGTTTACGTTTTGGGTTTTTATACCGGTTAAGTATATATAAGAACACATATTAATTTCAATTTCATAAAATTATACTACATAAATGCACCTATTCTGCATTTCACGTCTATCCCATGACAACAGATTCGTACTAATTTAAGGTTCTAATACAAAAACAAGAGAATATTTCATACTGTAGGAGGATAACAAAAACATTTGATCTAATTCAAGCTGGAGAAGAGGTGCTGTAGTCGACAAATGACGATATGAACAAATAATTACTTACTCGTCCGTTGTTGTTTGTTTGTTTTGTTTGTTTGTTTTGTTTTGTTTGTTTGTTTTGTGTGTGTTGTTGTTGTTGTTGTTTCTTTTGTGTGTGTGTTTTGTTGTTTGTTGTTTGTTTGTTTTGTTTTGTTTCTTTTTGTCAATGAAAGAACTAATTTGAAAAGAAACTCATTGGTTACATAAAATGAATAGATTAAAGTGGGTGCCTCTATAGCAGAGGTCAATAAAGCACTTAATCAAAAAAAATAGATTATGCGAAATGATTATCAGTCTAGGTGTAAAAAATCGCCAAAAGTAAAAAGTTCTCTCTTGGCTGGCTGCGCAGCAGCGCGTGCAATACGGGGTATGACAGGGGAAATTGTCACATGGTCACATGGCCAATGTCATTGTCTCGAATGAAAGCATATCTTCCGAAGAAGCATGTATGAAAGATAACACCCTAGGATGAAAAATGACAAAGAAAGAAAAAGTTAGAGATTTTGATTAAAGGTTTTTTTATAAAACAGGTATAAGGTCAAGGTCAAAAGTTCAAGGCCATTGTCTCAAATGAAAACCAATCTCCTGATGAAATGTGAGTACCCAAGGATAAAAAATGATCAAGATAGAAAAAAGTTTTATAATTTACTTAAAATTGTTTTTTTAATGTTTAGACTTTCATCCCCGGTGAGATAACATTATATTATCCAAAAACACGTTTAATCGATTACTTTTAAAACATCAGCTTGAAGTACCTAAAACAAAGCAATGTTTACTTGAAATTATGCTTTCCGACATTTGTCACTTAACCAATGGGTGGATAATCGTAAACCTAAGTGGGATAGCAGCTGGAGATTTTAGAAGGATGAAGTGGTAGTACTGGTGTGAGAAATACCAGGAATCCATTTTTAGGCGCTCCAGCCGCCGCAATATGACTGAAGTACTGTTAAAAGTGGCTTTAAACCAAATTCAATTAATCAATCAACTTGAAACTACTTGTGTATGGTTTGCATGGCTCGTTCTATTTATAAAAAAATGATGGCGAAAATACTGTATTATTTGTATAACACTCGAAAGTTTGTGCACTCAAATTTATATTGTAAATGAATACGCGGGTTTCACTATAAGCGCAAACAGAGCATGAAGAAATGTTAATGCGGGATTGTATCCTATTTCCGACTCAAGTCTATATCGTCGTAAGGCGTGCAAAATGTCATAGCTACAGACTGAACAAAGCTGTAGTTACGACATTTTGCACTCTCAACGACGATTTCATCATACGAACCGAAACAGACACCTATACCCGTCATGTTACTACAGTTAGCGTGACGGTCATTCACCTGTAAATGACATTCGTTCTTACCCCTTTCTTGTATTGCAAAATTTTAGACCTGTCGAAATTCAAAGGTTTTACAGACGAAAAGGTGATTATATTTGAAAAATAAGTATTCAGTAGGGTAGAAAATATTGCGGAAATAGAATAAATTGCTTGTTACAAGCATTTTTTTTTCTTTTTCTACAGTGTTTTCTTCAGTATAAAAACACAGTGACGTAAAAACCAGGGATTGAACAGGAGATATTTAATGAATACAGTGAGGGTCGTCGTATCACTTTTAATATGCCTAAATAAATATGTACCCGTCTTAATATTACAACGAATATGGACATCAAATTGAAATGACGTGTAATCAAATACCGTAGACGAAGAAGGGTCCTCCAATGACTTACTCTATTCTGTAACAAACGTATAAAAACCTTTCTGGTATCAACGAAAACTTAACTTGGGAGTCAGAGGGTAGATATCTCTTTTAACGGTCTTTTGACTTCTTCTGACCTATTTAAGGCTATTTGTAACCCTCCCCTCTCTTTTCCTCATCGTTTTGACACTAGAACCTGTTCTTTCTCACATTTATTTTCTCATATTAA
This sequence comes from Fragum fragum, assembly GCA_946902895.1. Lineage (NCBI taxonomy): Eukaryota > Metazoa > Mollusca > Bivalvia > Cardiida > Cardiidae > Fragum > Fragum fragum. The sequence goes on along the minus strand of OX336377.1, from coordinate 25,933,856 downwards.
TGCACCATGTACACCCTCATTTCTCGAAAATACTCAGGCCGAAGCCATAGTGCAGATGGTAATGCGTTGGACCCTCAATCACGAGGTCCCGGGTTATTTATTATTCTATATATTTGTGGTCGGTAACTTGTATAAAAACAAACATTTGTCTGATTGGTGACAAATACGCAGCAACTATAGCTTGAATAAATTGTAGTTGCGACGTTTCAGACGCCAAACCCATCCAAATACTTCACAAAGATGTAGACCAGTGCTAGAGTTCAAAGTTCATCTCCGGTCTAAATGTATGATATTATTGGTCTGTCGATTTTCCATTGCCGGCACGATACATCACTTGTGTTCGTTATGGGGTATCATTAATTAGTCAGCTCTTTTATAGGATTATTTGGGATGCGTTATGATTTTTTAGTTTTGTTTTGTTTGTTTGTTTGTTTCGTACTAATGTAAGGGTCTAATACAAAAAGAAGAGAATATTTCATACTGTAGGAGAATAAAGAAACATTTGATCTAACTTAAGCTGGAGAAGAGATGCTGTAGTCGATAAATGACGATATGAACAAATAATTACTTACTCGTCCGTTGTTGTTTGTTTGTTTGTTTGTTTGTTTCATATTCAAAGTTAGAGCGTCAAACAAAACATAATCTTTATATAGGAAAATATCAATTTCCAATTTCTGACAGAGTATTTGGGCAAAATTAAATGATAGTAAATGTACCCTTGCACACGACAAATGAAATTGTAGATTTCTATCAGCAGTATTTTTTCTACGCAAATATACACGTGACTCAAATAAAATGTGAATAAATGTAGTATACGTCTGAATGTCGCATACTTACTTTTATAGGGAGGTATCGATGTTTCTGAAAACTAGATAAGAAAAATTTATCAATCGCCAAAAATGCGCTTAAACGGACGCTTAATACTCAAATTTGATTAATTGATAGAAACTTTATTGTTCTGGGTGCGGACGGATAAGAGCAACTCGTCGTCATTATTTTTCTATGTATAACTTGCAATGTATAATCCAATTCTGTTTGCGCTTAGAATGAGGTTTAAAACAAATGTCCTAATCACACTGTATAATTCAGCTTCATACAGTAGGATTAGACTTTTGGCTTTAAACCTCAATGTAAACACACTTATTTTCTTCGTCTCCTAAATATTCGACAATTTTGTGCGACTTCTGAAACGTAAATAGTTCCCCTTTCAATCATATATAACATTTAGTAATTTGTAAGAAGGCAAAGTGAACTTTGGTGAGTCTCCGAAGAAATCGCAAGTTGTATATTTATGACAATTTTGCATGTTAGCGGCGTTACGTCTACAAAATAAAGTATAAGTTTTATTAGGGGACCACTTGAGGGACGACCAAAAAGTGGTCGCTTGGGGGAATATTCACTTAATAAACGATTCGATCGCATTCATAGTTATTGCAGAGGTACTCTAAATTCTCACTCAATCCCTTATTTTCGAACTCATTAGAACCGTCTCATTGAGACGATTCTGTCGAGTTCAAATAACTTAAGATTTCGTAAACGATATTTTTTGACAAATACGAAATTCTATGTTTAGTTTAAAAGGAGATTTTAATTAAAGTCGTCTAGTGAAAGCGGTCGCTAAATAGAGGTGGTGGTTTAGGCAAGATTGACTGTATTAGCATAGTATCAAAGCTCCCTGAACCACCGTCGTATATCGCGTGCGTCAATTAGCCAGTTTTCACGTCATAGATTCGTATTAATGGTATCATGGTATGGTAAACAAACAATGACGGTGTTACGATTTATGAGAGGTTAAGCTAAATGACCAATCCCTGGTCCCGCCGACTTATTCCGTTAGCCCCGCCCATTGACTCCGACAGAGTTTCCGTTTAGATATTTGAGGGCGTTATTTTTCAAAAATCGTGGCCAATATCATGTAACAAAAAAGTAATGTTGGTTGGCGACCTAAACGTCATAACTACAGCTTGAATAAGCTGTAGTTATGACGTTTCAGTCGCCACACCAATAAGCATGCCTGACAAAAATGTCCGCCAATGCCGGGGTTTAAAGTTAACTCCCAGTCTAAATGAACGATTTCATTGGTCTTCTGATTATTTGATTGGACATCGCGATCAACCAATTGATGGATTTGTTATACTATTTGATATATAGTAGATATAAAACGGGTGGTCTTTTACATGTAAATGATTTTCCAAAAGCGGTTTGCATTTGATTAAATACCCTAATTGATTGGCATATTCGGAAGTACTGAGATATGATAACAACTCAGATTTTAGCAATAAATGCAAAAATAATTTAATGTTTAGTTTCGTCTATGTGTAAAGCTTTTTTTTTTTTTTTTTTTTTTTTTTTTCTTTCTTCGCTCGATGCTATTAAATTCATACAGTGTGATTAGGCTTTTCGGTTCATACCTCCATGAAAACAAAAAATATTCTCTTCATTTCTTAAATGTAGTAGGTGCCGATATAGTACTTATGACAGTCTCGCAACAATCCCGAAATATTCTTTAACCCAATTTGTTATAATTTAATTTTTAGGTGCGCCTATCAAAAACGGGCGTTCTGATTGGTCGAAAAGAAATACTCATAACTCCATGAACAAAATGTTGAGCACGCATCGAGTTTGTATGCTTCCGCACAAATAGTCCCATACAAAAGGGTATCACAATTTTAAAATTTTTGCTTTTATCGCTAAATGTTATTAAATTATAAGAAATGAAGAGAATATTATTTGTTTTCATGGAGGTTTGAACCGAAAAACCTAATCACACTTTTGTATGAATCCGCTTCGCGTATTTATACAGTGTGGTTAGTTTTTTCGGTTCATACCTCCATGAAAACAAAAAATATTCTCTTCATCTCTTAATTGTTTATTGATTAAAACTGTTCGGATTATTTTGTAAACATGAAATTATCCTGGTCCAGCTGTGTGTAAAGTAACTTAACCGTAAACATATCTTACGGTTGATTTAACATCAAAAGTCAGAAGTTATCCTCTATATCTATTTTTTATACACAAGTTTCTATATACATGTATGGCATCTATAAGTGTAGATGAAAGTATATATATTCTATGGACCTAGCTACACATGTATGTACTTGAACTGAATGTTTCATCGAAAATGTAAGTTATTCTTAAGTATCCAATTACCAGACAACGAAATTTTAAACTGGTTCAAATTCAAAGATATTGCAGACGACAATTTTACTTGATTGATTTTTTTTTTGGGGGGGGTAGTTTAGGTAGAAGACATTGTATCGAGCAATTTCTTCATTTCCACAATGTTTTCATAAACTTTATATCTTGTCAAAAAGCGTGATTGCGGAATGGGCTATGTATTACAAGATTTGGAATGTAAAAAGGGCCGAGTCTGGTTGACTGTGTCGGTAACGAAGTTTTCTCGAAACCGATACCTGCCGTCGTTGGTTCAAACCAAAAAAAAAAACAACAACCGGTGTCTTATTCCTTTGTCTAATCCCATTCCGTTTAAAAAATTAGATAATCTGTACGTCTAAAACTCTAATTTTCTCAATTCTTATTTCGTCTACAGTGTTTCATACTATGTATATTATAAATATGATAATTTGCGCAAGTGTATTTTCGAAGCATGAAAAGAAAATGTTTATTTATAAAGGTTATGTAAAAATTAGTTAATAATGCACACACTCGTACGCATACACACACAAGGACGAGATAAATATGTTTATATAGTATGTGACTTACCCCTACTTGTATTTTAGATATCAACTCGAACGAGGTCAAAATAAAAAGCTAGCCATATCTCCCTTTTTGGCAATGTTTTCGAACTTAATTGACACTTATTTTTGAAATGAAATTTCGCCTGCAACTTATTTCAATTTGGACCAATCTAGCAACTCATTATCTCATATTATGTTAATAATAATAGGTTATAAGTACATTTTTGTTAGAAAAATATATTCAGGTGAATGGTATATACATTTTCATGCCACAGGAACATGCTATCTATACTCTTTTTCGGTGATTTACGCAGACATTCCTGCTAGAAATTAGCAACATATCAATGACATGGCTGTACTGCAATAGCAGTGGTCGTCTGTGACGAAGTCAATAAATGCATTGCGTAGAACGTAGTACACAAAATCTGAAAAGGTATTACAAACAATCGGTAATATCTTGTGTCGGAAACACCTTTAGCTCCAACATAATCAAAAGAAACGAATTGGTTCCCTTTTCGGTTTTAAATAGATTTTTTACTTGACTTTCCATATCTATTATGATAATCATATATGGTAGGACATTCTTTCTTAGTCTTATCTTTCGAAAGCGAGACGCGCATGATCATAGGTTATTTCTAATATTAGTAACACATCTCTTAAACAGTTTGCTAAATTCTGCAGACGACAATCTGAAGAATAATCATTCCGTAGGGAAATATATTGTGGAAAAGAAGAAATTGCTTGTAACAAGCAGTTTACTCCCCCACAACCACCCCATCCCCACCCCCAGGGACGTAAAAAGCAGGGATGAAACAGGAAAGGGTTAATTCCATTCTATTTTTTTTTTTTTTTTTTTTTTTGTCTGTAATGAATAGAACTTTTGTTTGTATAGGCGAGAGGAAGATAGAAATAAACATTTCGTGAACATTGGAACCTATGAAATGAATGAATACTATAGCTCTTATTGTTCGCGAAGAACAAATCCACATCTTACACAAAAACACCAACTAATTTGTCGTCACATATTTACAACGTTATGACGTTTTTCTGTTCTCAATACCTCTTCCTTCTTACTTATTGAACACCCCTCTTCTTAAAGAAGATAAAAGACGTTTATGCACACGATTTATATTTACATCCGTAGTAGCAATTTCGGCGATGAATTTCATTACACAAGTTGTATTAAATTTGTAGAATTAAATCTTAAAGTTTAAGTGAATACACAAGTACTGCGATAAATTTGCCTGGGCGATACAGCAAGTTTTAAACATTGACATAAGTTTATATAATTTTTTGTTTGAATTACTATTTCATCGAGAAAAATGTCATCTGGAGTCAACTTCAAATCCAATGAAGGGAATGCAACAATTAGTTCAACTACTCAACTATTCGGGGATTCAAAGACAAGAAAGAAAACCAGATTTTTACTGGGTACTATTTTGTTTCTAGTGATTGCTGTGTTGGGGTTGGTGATTGCTCTGGTACTTGTGGCTAGCCATAAGAATGACGACACTATTAATACAGCTGGATTGGAATCAGGGCTCACAACTCCAGCTTGCCCAAGAAACCCTAACTCTCTGACGCCAGATTTGGACCAGGCTAAATGTATTCTTGACAGCTATCCTTTGATCGACGGGTATGTTAGACTTAAAATTGTTTGTAATTTTGGTTGCTTGTATATCTATTCTTTTCTTTCTCTTTGCGCTCTAATTCCTCGTTTTCTTACCTTTTTTATTTCTTGTTTACCAATTATTAGACACGCTGTATTCTTTATATACTTGAAAATACTTACGTATTGTCATCTTTTTTATGGATAAAAACTGTAACAAATCAAAACAGTTTTAACCGCATGACCGTCTAATAAACGTTCGATTGAAGCCATATAAAATCATTCGAATTATTTAAGAAATGGAGAGATTATTTCTTTTATTCTTTTAATTTCATTGAGGTGTAAGCCTAAATACTAAGTAACATTGTATTAATACGCGAAGCTGATTCATACAACAGTGTGATTAATTTTTCAAGTTCATACCTAAGTGAAAAAAGTATTCCCTTCATGTCATATGAATTAGTGCCATCAAGCAAGCAAGGTCAATTGTTTTCAACTGGTTTTAGGTTTAATTTCAGGGATCTACTTATTGCGCAAGTGGACAAAATAGTTGTGTGTTCAAAATTTGTTTATCGAAGGCTGAATGAAAATCAGCAAAATAAAACGCTTGAATTTTGATAGACGAAACTTAACCCTTTCCTGTTCAATCCCTGGTTTTACGTACCTCTGATAAAATGATTAAGAAAAACATTGTAGAAAAAGAAGAAATTGCTTGCCACAAGCAATTTCTTCTTTTTCAGCAATATTTATCTACCCTACTGAATTGTTAATTTTCAAATTAAATCACTTCGACGAAAACCTTTGATTTTGGATAGGTCTAATATTTTGCTAAACAAGAAAGGGTTAAATTAAATTTGTACGTGCAGAATAGGAGGGAATCGGCATTGTCCCGCATTTTCAAGCGATAGAGAGAAATCTCGGCGGAAAACAATATAGAAAACGGAGAATTTAGGTTTCAAAAACAATTCTTCTTTTTCTCTCAACGTGTCCTTCCTTTTCTTCTGGCGTTTTACACAGTTTCAATGACGACTAAAAATCATATCAGATTAGACAAGTCTGAAGTATTGCCTTTTTTAGTAAATTGATGGGTTAGTGAAAAATGATTACACAGGGAGAACATCGGATAATAAACTTTTAAAGTTTGTTTCATGTGTGTTATATAAATTAAGTATGCATTTTTTCTAGCCGTAATCGTTTACTTACGTAAACATTACGTGTACGTGCAAATAGGACATGACAATCCTGTTGATAAAAACTTCATTATGTATTCTAGTCTTTCTTCGGCCTATCGGATGTTCATGTACTACTTAATCAGCTGAATCATGATCAAAAGATCCATTATTCAATTGACTAATCGCTGGCATCGCACACTTTTGCTTCGCCCATTGACTCCAACATGAAGTTCCATTTCGATTTTAAACGGCGTTGTTTGGCAAATTTTATAGTCAGTAGCATGTTACAAAATGAACTGGTTGAATGGCGATTTTAACGTCGAAACTACAGCTAGAAGAAGCTGCAGTTACAACGTTTGAGTTTCTAAAGCCAACAAAATTACCATTACAACCACTACATATACTTTGCGACCCTCCAGCTGTTCATTCCACTTAGGGTTACGATTATGAGACAAATGTTGAAAAGGATATTTGTCGCGACCAGGTATCGAGCCATTGACATCATGATTGAGCGTACCATTTAACTTTTAAGAAAGTGTATTAAGTTTAAGAAAGTCTATTAGAAAGTTGTAGTGATGGTGCGTTTATTTTATGATTAAAAATGAGTTAACCCTTTCATGTACAAACCAGGGATTGGACGTTGCAATGATTTTATACTTGAGGAAAATATTGTGTGGAAAGAAGAAATTGCAAATTCTCCTTTTCTCACAATATTTTCTACCTCATAGGATGGTTTAAGTTCTAATTACATTCAAATTATCATTGTCATCGGCAACATCTTTCAATTTGGACCAGTCTAAGAATTCAATAAACGGCAGTTCAACTGGGGTAATAAATGACATTATTTTGTAAAAATATGTGGACAGGAGCATAACTTAAAAGGCAAATCGTTAGTTGGCAACAACCGAAAACGTCTTAACCACAGATCATTTGTTTTTAATCCATTTGTTCCGTGTCTGTTAATCAATTAAATCATTAATTTGGACCGGACGTGAAAATCATATAGTCTTACATTTTTGTGAAGACTGTTTGTAGGTTTCACGACCTAAACGTCGTAATTACAGCTACATTAAGCTGTAATTACGACATCTAGGTCGCAAACCAACCATTACACCTTTTGGTTGCATGTTATTGGCCCTTACTGTTTTAGATTAACGCCTTTTTAATATCGAACTTGAACTACCTGTTAGAGCCAGAGGGAGTTACTAGCAGTGTCAGTGGCCGGGGCAAGCGATCCTTTAGTAATACCTTTCCCGTTTCTGGAAATTTCAGACTGGTCCAAACTGAGAGAAGTTGCAGACGACAAAAGAAATTGGATGTTATCTGAAATGAAACCATCCTATGTGGTTGAAAATATTGTGGGAAAAGGAGAAATTGCTTGTGACAAGCAATTTCTCCTTTTTCCACGATGTTTTCTCAAGTATCAAATCGCAGCAACGTAAAATCCCCGGTTTGAACAGGAACGGAATAATGGACTTATAAGGATCGCACTGGTGTCGTTTCTCATAAGTATGTCTCTGACTATAACTGATACTCTACAGCAGCTTTCTGAATGCTTCGGTCGTGAGCCGAATACATGACGAAAGTCACTCCACTTTGAAAACGATTTCGGAGATATTTTGGCTACTTATTATAGAATCTTTCGATATCTATGCTTTTGTTTTCTCTTTTTAAATATATAGGGTAGAAAACAAATTAATATATCGTCGTTGTGTGATCAAAATGTCGTAGCTACAGCAGTAGTTATGACATTTTGATCGATGCAATCGGGTTCCCTCGATCAATTCTTCCAATCAAATTAGAGTTTAGCATGGGAATGACGTCATTTTGGTAGCTATCATACTTGTTTGACTGTAACATTGGTTCAAATGGTAGGAACGTTAGTCCCAGTAGAAAAAGGCCCTTGTATGATATACAAATCGTCATTTTCCGAATACAAATGATGTTACTCGTAATCGAGAGACTATCTACGAGAAAACATTTATTCGTAGATAATATAGCATTACATAAAGGTCAAGTCATGCCATATATTCCAAGCTATACTATTTTAATCTGGGTATACTGCGGCTGGCTATTAAGTGTTTTGCCCAAGAACACAAACTGCTGAATGTTTGGCTCGAACTATTGGCCTCCTGTCAATAGTCAAATGCGCTTACTATAAGGCCAATGCTTTTGGCATTATATGAACACAGCTATTTCCGAATCTTTAAGTTACTAAATATAGTTAATCAGAACAATGAAACAAACAAATAGGGTAAGTAGTGCATGGAGCCTATATTCTAGGTCGAAAGAGCGTGATATTTCAATAATTTCAAGTTAAGATATGCACATAGGCGATTCCTTTAATTAGTGTGTGACCACTAACGTTATCATATTCAATTCGATTCCAACCCAATTTAAATGTATATATACTGACGAGAAAACTACACTCGCATTTTAGCATAAATCTTTCTCAAACATGTTAGAAAGTCCATTTTTAAAAACGACGAATAAAACGAAGATACATACTGCACACAGTGAGATTGAATGCCAAATCAAATCAAAGCACTGAAAGTACTGATGATGGACGTTCGTGTTGGCATAGTAGAGTGATGTGCCTGTTTTGGTGTACAAAATAGCATTTTTCATACAGATAATCTTTTTTAAGCATAAACTCTTCCTAGCCTGGTCTGTTTAATAGGTACATGTAATACAAAATGTTTATATATGAGAGTCCTGAGCACGATCACAAGTTGGGAAAATGGCATTGTTACACACGTGATTTGTCTTTCACCGATGGAAATATGTAACTTGATAAGTAACTTGATTGTTAAAATGACTGAGTACCTACACATGTAATGGCTCAAATTTATTGTTGCAGACGTACACGTGACTGGCGTGAAAAATGATAGGAAGCCATGATATGGTGCACATACCAACCGCGGTTTGACTGATATACTACTGATTTTTTTTTTTTTTTTTTTTTTTTATATCACTTAAGAAACTTGGAAAATATTGATGAGCACTATTCATTGGGAATTATTACCAGTAGGAAACAAATGAAAGATTTTGTATATCTTTTAACCTTCCGTGTTCTAGTAGAAGCTAAACCAATCCCCGCACTTTTCAAGCCCCTAAAGATTTTCATTAAAGAAAACATTGTGAAAAAAAGAGAAAATGCTTGTATCATAATGTTTTATACCTTATCTGGGCCTTAGTTTCCAATCTCAAAGAGATTTGAATTGTCGTCTATAGTTTGTCTAGTGTCCTGTTGTTTGATAGCGGATTGGTTTGTTTGAATGGGGTTTTACGCCGATTTCAACAATCTTTCAGTTATATCGCGGCGGCTGGAGCACCTAACAATGGAATCCTGGTTTTTCTCACACCAGTACTACCATTACATCCTTCCCTAGCCTCCAGCTGCTATCCAACATAGATCTACGATTATCGACCCATTGGTGAGAGACAAATAGTCGGAAAGGATGAGTGCCGCCGTCGGGGATCGAACCCGGGACTTCTAGAATCTCAGTCCGACGCGCTACCAACAGCGCTATGACGGCGGCTGTAGTAATGGATTGAATAGGCTAATCTAAAAAAAGTTATTAATATCTTTGAATATATGTAACTGTATAGCCTATCAATCCCGCGGTACACAGCTGGTATGCAAGTTCTCAAAGTATAAGGCAAAATAATCACTATGCACCTGAAAGAATCCGCGTTATTGAAACCGTGACCGCATCTACAGTGAGCGGGATACTGGTAGGTGTTTACGCATTTAAGAGGAGTCTTTACGCGTTCTATGGATTCTATGGCGAAGTATTGGGGGGAAACAAGTTTTGAAAAATTATAAATCGGAAAAATGACAAAAACGCGCTGTTGTACTATACCTTTTGTTTTATACCTTTTCAGATGGAACATCAAGAAATTCCGCTGAAAATAATTAAAGAAATGAAAAATTGAAAGAAAAAAAAAACGAACGCCATCTGAACTTTTACGGTTTTTGGTTCACGCCAAATAGGGATCTTTTTTCTGTCGCGTTGTATCAGATAGAAAGGATTTTGTTCTCATATGTTAAAAATGTATACACAAGTATACACGTACTTTCATTGTGGAGTTCAGGTTGAATGGCTCATTGTCGCCTGCTGCAGTTCGGGAACCATGGTTAGCTAGACTAAACCGTTAGATTGTGAAAATCTAAACCATGATCCAGACATTTTCAACTGAATTAAGGTCTATGGTATTTACTGTCTACTGGTACACGCTTAGGTGGAGGATCACGGCTCTCAGTGGAAGATTCGATCGACCAATCAAATTATACATTTAGCACGTAATTGACTTTAAACAACGACATTGGTTGACATTTATTTTAAGTATTTTGATGGTTTGGCGATTTATACGTCGTAACTTCAGCTTATTCAAACAGTGTTTATGACGATTAGATCACCAACCAAACAATTTAGTTTATTAACATTTTACTGATCATTTTTCGAAATAACGCCGTTAATATCGCAGCAAAGCTTCCTGTCGGAGTAAGAGGGCATGACAAGCGGATTCAGTTGGCGGAAGCAAGCGATCCGTCAATTGTCTATTGAACCAAGTAGAATCCGGCTTCATAGAGGATGGTAGCCGAACGACCAGTATTCTACCTCACTTTGATATGGACTACATATCAGCATATCTCAAATAGTGGTGAAATACACGTTAGATGTACCTTGAATTGACCAATCGCGGCTGTCAATCATCGACTAATGAAATCATTCATTCGGACTGAAAGTTCAGTTTGAACTCCATCATTGGCCACCATTTTGGTGAATGAATTTTGTTGGTTTGGCGACTTATTTAAGCTGTAGTTACGACGTTTAGGTCGCCAACCAACTATTCTACTATTGACGATTCCGCATTTTGCGTACACTTCACTGATAACTTTGAATGTACACGGTTGCAAGTTCACGTTTTTTTTATTTCTATCCGTTAAAAGCCGTGAACAGTTGTCATTTTTTTTCAATTATTGTGTAGTTGGGTATAAAAGCGCAGTGGAAATAGGGTACTAGACATTGTTCAAAACCTAAAACAGACCGCGACAAGATACATTAATGAGATCTTACGTATATTTGTTCTTATCCACAGCGATGCTAAGCTTATGAATTCATTTTGATGGGCAATCGAGAACAAGATTAACTGCATACAACAACCTAGATACATTGAACTGTCCAGCCAAATATACAGACATTAATTAACAGATCGCGGTGTAATCAAAGAATCAATCGACCATTCAAATTACTCATTTCGACCGGGAGTGAACTTTGAACTCCGACTTGTAAAATCCGACCAAAAAAATATAAGTTAAAGCGGCTCTTAAACATATTTTCAGAAAAATTTGATGTAAGAAATTCGTCTGCTTTTTCAATTATTATTAATAACATTTTCACGATAAATGTTCTTTCTTCGTGTATTTCTACTAAATTCATTGTAGATTAAATTAATTCCCTATACCCTACTTTGACCATCGGTATTCATCGGATGAAGTCGTTAGTCTTTAGGCAATGTCGATAACGACTGTATTGCTAGCGGAAGCCAATGACGTAAATGATACGTCATGGAAACCACAAAGAAGGTTATATTAGGTGCAATCGAAAGATAACGTACTAACCAGACGTGTTCCGGTCCTATTCGGATAATACTTTGTTGACTTATTTGGCGTCTCGTAATGCATTTTTTTTTTTTTTTTTTTTTTTTTTTTTAAGTTATGTTGCAGTTACTCCGGTCAAGTTGTCTCTCACCAATGGGTGGATAATCGTAAACCTAATTGGGAAAGCAGCTGGGGGCTAGGAATAAAGTGGTAACACTGGTGTGAAAAATACCAGGAATCTATTGTTAGGTGCTCCAGCCTCCTCGATATGACTGAAATACTGTTAAAAGTTGCGTTAAACCCCATTTAATCAGTCAATTAATACTACGGTTAAGTCGCCAAAAAAAAAAAAAAAAAAAACAACAGAATTGCTTTACATAAATGATGGAGTTAATTCTTTACTTCCGGTCAAAATGAATTACTTAATTGGTTAATTGGTTTCCTTAGTAGCGGCCATTCCTCGGTTTAGAGATGAAGCAATTATATTGAAGTATTAACTAAAAACCTTGTCACTCTGTATAGAGCGGTAATAAGTAGTATCTTAATGTTTTCTCTCTCTCCATACCTAAATAAAAATAGAAGAAACAATAATTTATTAAATAGAAAAACATAGAAAAGACGCTATCAAAAGTATAGACACGGGCAATACTGTGAGATTTTGTAAAACTTCTTTAATATTGTAATATTACTCATAGAGAATTACCATATTACCATTCAACTTTACCAGATAAACGTCGTAATTGAACATTGTTGGGAATGGTACAATTTGTGGAAAATGAAAAACATATCCATCCTAATACTACAGTGCCGACAGCCAAAGGATTAGTTCTAGGATCGAGACTTTTTTCGGGGGGGGGGGGGGGGGAGATAGTTCATATCTATTCAAGGTTTTATTTATTACATATTTTGTTGTTGTTGTTGGTTGTGGTGGTGGTATTTTATTCGTTACGCTTTTGTCAGATATTATTAGTCGGTGAGGTACGATTCTTCTGCTATATAGCACAGGATTGGGAGTCCTTCATGCTTGTAGATAATACTGGTTTATCGTAAGTAAACTTCATTCAATATGTTGTTACGACGTTTACGAAACAAACCAACAAAGAGTTTTCTTGTTTGTTGAATTTAGAGTGTCCTAACAAGCCTACAGAAGCACACCGATTTATTTACCCCAATATAATTTATCACCAGATAGCATTGTTTATTTCTCATGATCTGTAGTAAAGTAAACACTTTAAAACTTTTAAATGCGATTTTTTGACAGCTTAAGATCTCGGAGTATTTATTGTATGTCAATACGTGCGGCTCTTTGCGTTAACGTATTCCATATTTATCCATTCCAACACGAACAGGCTCTCGATATCCCAAGAAAAGACTTTTGGAAAACATTGCGGACAATTGAGAAATTGCTTGTAACAAGCAATGTCTTCAATACCTACACTGTTTTCTACCCCTAAGGATTAAGTCTTTTAATAATTCATTAACTATAAATTGTCGTTTTCATCTCCTCTTAAATAGAACCAGTCTAGAATTGTGTAATATGGTTATAGGTAAAAATTTTGTCATGTTGTTACAATCCTGTCTATTTTGAACAAATTCAAAAATAGATTTAACAGGATCTGATGTGCAAGTGCACAGGATGTCTCGCGATCTTATACCGGAGTACAAAGTTTAGTTAATCTTCTGAGTTGTTCTTTCGCATTCAATTTCAAGCCAGGAAAATGGTGTCATTAGCCCTAAAATCATCGAATATATACCTCCCTAGCTAACAAAGCGCCGGACCTAAATTCGAGGTTTTCTCAGAGTTCAATGGATGCAAATTGCCACTGGATGCCTAACAACTAAGTCCATTGAATGCCTACGTCATAAAAAGTAGTTCTTATGTATTTCAGGGATATTGAATACTCAGTCTGCTAGTTCATCTCCTTTGGTATTTTAGATCACTTGAGCATTCGCAAAATACTGTGGACAATGAACAAATTGCTTGTAACAAGCAATGTCTTCATTGTCCACAATATTTTATACCCTACAAGGCAAACATTTTTCTAAATTCCACCATCTTGAAATTGTCGTCTGCAACTTCTTTCAATTTGAACCAGTCTAAGATTTTGTCATGTTGAAATGGATTAACTCCTGGTTACTTTAACCTCGTTTATTTATCATGATTACCTTTGACTAAGACGATTACCTAACAAAACCATGCTTTGATAGCTTTCAGTACTTTCAGTACTTTGATTAAACTTATCGACCACGCGAATTCTTCAGGTTTGTTGAGGCTATCACCTTGCACAAAATTATAAGTCCAGTTCTGTATTGATTATTTCCGTTTATTTATCGTCGCTACCGTAGCACATGCCCATATGAGCGACGCCCCCAGAAGTTCTCTATCAAAACAGCTCTCCACTAAATACCTATAAACACTTGTAATTAGCTCAGCAGTAATCTATAATTATGCTGATATAGATTTAAGTTCACTACCAATTATCTTATTGTAAGTACAAAAAAAAAACAATGATAGTTTTGTTGAGGAATAAAAAAACATCCTATTGGGGTTTCACAAAATATTACTTTTATGCGTTATACACATATGTCATGAGAAATATGTGCGTGAAAAAAGAGATTGTCAAATGTACATAAACTGTTTTGGTAGTTTCAAAAACACTCTTTTCTTGCATAGTTTCTCTGGCTTTCTATTGCAAATATCATTCACGAATGTCCTCTTCGTGAATCACTCGTTAAATGACATCATTATGATGTGATCTATGCGTATTTCTTTCAACCTAGGATTCCAAGGTTAGATAAATTTACAGTTGATTCTTAGGAAATAAACAGAATCTGTAACCTAATTTTCTTTAAAATAAAATGACATTAAACTCGTCTATATAATAAAACGTTTAGTCAGCTGGTCAAAGGACACTTACTAATTTTCATATACTAGCCTTGGTCAAGGTCATATTGTCTTAAAGAAAAACTCAATCATCTCACAGTGGCGCTCTCAGACATCCTGAATAAATACGATCTTGGAAAACTTAGTGGGAAAAGGAGTAATTGCTCTTAATAAGCAAGTTATCTTTTTCTTACCATATTTTCTGTCCAACTTTGCATTTATTATCCATTTATTCGAATGTCTTCTGCTACTTCTTTCAAGTTGGACCATGTCTAAACTTTTCTCGTTTGATAACGGGTTGTCAATTTATGAGCCTCTGTATGACATTTCCACCATAACATATTTGCGGCAAGTAAGACTCAGATCAGGCTGTACATCCACACAGCTTTCACTCTTTGCTCAATAGATAACTACTGACTCAATTGACCAATGGTTGGCCCCGCCGCTTTACTCCGGCATGAAGTTCCGCTTCGTTTTAAACGGCGTTATTTTGCAAAATTTATGGCCATCAGTAAAAAACAAAAGAGTAGAAAAGTTGCTTGGCGACCTAAACGTCGTAACTACAGCTTATTGAAGCTGTAGTTACGACATTTAATCGCCAAACCAACAAAAAGGTGTATCAAAAATAGCGATCAATGTAACAGTTCAAAACCCACTTCTTGTTTAAATGAACGATTTCATTTGTCGACTGATTATTTGATTGGAAGCTGTGATTGGTCATTTAGCAGAAAAACGTTAGTCTGAAAGCCTATCAGACATGTGTTTGTACCAACCTAGAATAAGGGTTGCGGACCTCAGTTAATTGTTTTTTGAACCGTAAAAGTCATGCTTAAAGTTTTAAAAATGAAATGTAAGCGCTTATATGATATGCATAATCGGCCTTCCGAACTTCGACATTTTCGTTAGCATTTAACCGTAATTATAATATCGTCACCATTACAAACCCATCAATATCAGAATGACTGAGATTATCGTCATTATTATCGCACTCACTATCGACAATTATTACCCCTACTTATTTACAGTCCATTCGATGAATTGGTTTTAATAATAAATTTTGTATATAGTTCGTCAGTTGGCAGTCTATCTTTTGTTTGTTTAGGGTTTTGATGTTGTTGTTGTTGTTTTTGTTTTGTTGCTGTTTGTGGTGTGAATTTTTGTTTTTGTTTTTGTTTGTTACAAACATGACTTCTTTGAAGCTTTTATTATCTATCGTTGTCGCTAGACAAAAAAAATCACTATACTTGAACAGATTTACAAGCAATTATTTACTTATGGAGATATATTTCATTTTGAACATTTCATAAGATGAAATATTTGTACAGGGTCTTGATGATAGACTAATGGGCAGCAATGACATCTTTTGGGGAAAATGAAGAAATTGCTTGCTACAAGCAATTTCTTCATTATTCACAAGGTTTTCTACTCAAAAAAGAAAGGAAATCCAAAATTTCGTAAATTTCTTTTTTTTTCGTCTCATACACCTTTGAATTGGGACCAGTCTAAACCTTTGCCATGTTGTAAAAGTTTAACCCATTTCCAACTCAAGCCCTCCTTTTTACGCGCCTCAAGAAAAATACTTTGAAAAACATTGTGGAAAATGAAGAAATTGCTTATATCAAGCAATTTCTTCATTATCCACAATGTTTTCTATTCAAAAAGACAAAGAAATTCGAAATTCCATCAACTTTAAATTGTCGTCTGCAGCTTCTATCAATTTGAACCAGTCTAAAATTTTGTCGTGTGGGAATGGGTTAAACTATCATTGTTATCAACCTGTATGTTCTTGAAGATGTTCTTGAAACCAAATAGCAAAATGCGTATGCAATCCATCTAGCGAAAACGGGTCTCCTCAGATATCCGCAAAGACCATACACAAAATAGCTTGTATTTGGCAGATATCAGCAAGATAAAATATTTTTGGGATAAACATGATTATGGTCATTCTAGAAACAGAAAAGAGTTGAAAGTTTCCCCTCTACAGAGTTGTTTTTAAAGCAATTTCTTCATTGTCCACAACTCTTTCCAAAGCATTTTCTCGAGGGTGTCAAAAAGAGCCATTGCGTTGGAATGGGTTTATATATTGTAATGAATGCATTTCAGGCATAACGATCTACCCTGGAGATACCGTGCCTATGCAAATAACTCGGTGTATAGCGTAGACTTATACTCGGACCTTCGGGTAACATGGAATAGTAACGTCTCCCACACAGATATACCTCGGCTAAAGCAGGGCAGACTAGGAGCTCAGGTAAGAAATCAAATTGTTGATATTTTCCTAAATTATCAAAAAGTGATAAAAAATAGAGATTTTGTAGAATACTTGGTTGGTGTTGGTGGTGGTGGAGGTCGTTTGTTTTCTGTTTTAGCTCGTCTTATGAAACCCGAGATTTTATTGGTTTAAACCTATTTATTTTACATCGATTGGGAAACAAGTACTTTCAACGTAAGTCAATCCCGGTCGATTCTGCTTCCTATAGAGAATACACCAGTACTCGCGCCGATTATGTGAGCCAATGAAAGAATCAAGATCGACAATTGCTCTTGGTAATCGAACTCGGGACCTCTCGACCACGGACACCGAGATATTGGTTTGGCCTTACAGTCGGCGACATCGTCGTTGTCGGCCCTTTGACGTTGTCGTGTTTAACTTTGACTTTGTATGATAACCAACACTATGAAGCTTCCTACAACCGAGTACCAGGCATCCGTAGGAGGTCAACTTGTTTCCAATTGAAGGATCGACACAGTCAATCAAAGAATCAATCGACCAATCATATTGGTCATTTAGACCGAAAGTGAACTTTGAACTCCAACATTAGTCGACATTTATTTGAAGTATTTTTTGTTGGTTTGGGGACTTAAACGGCGTAACTACAGCTAACCATGCTGTAGTTAAGACATTTAGGTCGCAAACCAATATTTTACAAACGAGTTTGGTCATTTTTTTTTTTTTTTTTTTTTGCAAAATAACACCATTTTGATATCGAGGTTAAACATCCTGTTGGGGCATCAGTGTGCTTGACCAGGTATCCGTCAAATGACGACACGCCCACTGATCTGTGACAAGGCAGATCAACTGAGATATAAAATGACGATTGTTTGGATTTTTTATTAAAAGAAACATAAAACAACAGGTAAGCCGATGGTGGGCGACCTAAATGATGTAGTTGCCAGTTGTAAGTCTCCATAACAAAACAGATATGCTAGAGATGGGTCTTGGAGGCCAACATGTCATAGACAGCCGAACTTTTGAGTAACAACGCTGAAACGTCAATTTGGTATAATGTGGTATAAAATGGACCTAGGCCGCGACCAAAGTGCAGTCGATAGCGCGTCGGACTCTCAGTCATTGGGTTCAAGGTTCGATGATTCCCGAACGCGGCAACAATTCTATCCTAGATTTCCAAGATGTTTTATCTCTATCGTAACGTAATATTCCCTCTTCGTATACCTCAGTGACTGACGGATAAACCAGGCATGTAGGCCGCGCGCGTTTGATTCGGGGCGGGTTGGGGTTTGAGTGTGTGTCGGGGGTGTGTGTATTGAAGCATTGTACAAATCTTACTTGCCCAATTTTCAGAATATCTGCCAAAATCATTGAAAAGGGACGGGGAGCTCATGCCCTTCCTTGTTCCTACTGTATCTTCCATTCCGTCTGACCACCTATGCATCACCATGTTTACTCTGATCTGGTATTGACCATCTGATAGAAAAAGAACCGATTGATCAATTAAATCATTCATTTAGACTGAAAGTTAGCTTTGAACTCCGACCCTAGGCCGACATCAAAGTGAAGCATGATTCGGCGACTTAATCGTCGTAACTACAGCCTATTCAAGCTACATTCTATTAGTCAGCCAACCATTTTACTTATTCCTATAGGCTACAGGCTACAAAATAACACCTTTAAAAACTAGATGGCACTTCCTGTTGGAGTTCAGTGAGCGTTGCCTGCGATCCGCAATTTTTGTCGCAAGGTGGCGAAAAATTGTAACTATAGCTTATTCAAGCTATAAATCTATTGTGTGTTGTTGTTTTTTTTTTGTTTGTTTTGTTTTGCTTTGTGGGGTTTTTGTTTTGTTTCGTTTTGCCCTAACGCGGTACCAGATTTAACTTGGGGAGATCCATACAAGGGGGAAATTCTCTCCCTTAAGCCCTCTTGATTCTCGGGTGTGTGGGACTAATGTACGAATTTTACGTGCGTATAATTTCAAAAATTTACACTAGCAATTACGTTTTCATTTGTTTCCAGTTTTGGGCATGTTTCGTCATGTGTGACGGGCAATTTAAAGACGCAGTGCGCATGAGCTTGGATCAAATTGACGTCATCAAAAAATATGTTACGCGGTACCCGAATGTATTCGAATTCGTCACTACAGCTCAAGGTAAGATCTTTATTTGCCTTGCATAAATCATAACAGCCAGGGGATATCAAATTAATATCAAGTTCTATTGGTCGGGTTTTAGCGGTTTTGAATATCCAAAACCGGTATTTCAAGTCGATCAAACGGAAACAAGTTTCAACATATCCGCGCATGCTCATAAACTTGAAGTGAAAATCTCCGTGATCGCCTCCATCTTATTTCATCGCTGATTAAGAAAATAACTTATTTGCCAAATGTTACCAGCATATTTTAGTCGTGAAAGTGGTTTACAACGTCGGGTTAATATATTCGTGGTAAGTTATCTAATGAGTTGTCTAAATAAGTGATATAATTTACTCAATTCAAGATAGAATCTAGGTCAGCGGTCGGTGGAGTTGATCGAATACATGTTAACTACTTCCAAATATTTGTATGTTTTGACCTGGCAGGGCTGAGAAAATTTACTCCCCGCATATACAAAGTATCGGTTATAGCCCTCTTACATTCGCTGTTCAAGCGCATATACAACTTTATTCCACCGAATAAAACACCATTTCACATCTCGAATTCGTACTATATCTTTGAAACGGGCATGTAGTATACTTCCTTTTTATACGCCCGTCGAAGACGGGACGTATTATGGGATCACCCGTGGCGTCCGGGCTTCCGGTTGTCCGGGCAGTGTCCACTTCTTTGTCTGGAGCATAACTCTGTCACCATAAGTCCAATTGACTTTAAACTTGGCAGTTATATTCTTCTCATCACTACGGAGTGCAGTGCTCAATAACCATAACTCTACCTGACCTATTTTTTGAGTTATTGCCCTTTGTTGTTTTTCATACTTGAATCTTGTCCGGAGTATATCTCTAAAAGTATTATAGCTAGGATCATGAAACTTCATGGGTGTATAGATCTCACCAAGGGGGAGTGCGGTGTATAAGAACCATAACTCTACCTGGCCTATTTTTTGAGTTATTGCCCTTTGTTGTTTTTCATACTTGTATCTTGTCCGGAGTATATCTCTAAAAGTATAATAGCTAGAATCATGAAACTTCATTGATGGATAGAGCTCACCAAGTGGGAGTGCAGTGTACAAGAACCATAACTCTACCTAGCGTATATTTTAAGTTATTGTCCTTTGTTGTTTTTCATACTTTGTTTATACTTGGATCTTGTTCAATGCATATCTCTAAAAGTATATAAGCTATGATAATGAAACTTCATGGGTAGATAGATCTCATCAAGGGAAACGAGTGCACAAGAACCATAACTCTGCCTGGCTTATTTTTTGAGTTATTTCCCTTTGTTGTTTTCTATACTTAGATCTTGTCCGGAGCATATCTCTTAAAGTATTCAAGCTATGATCATGTAAATTCATGGTTATCTTTTGCTTTTTTTTTTTAGTTATTGCCCTTTGTTGTTTTTCATACTTGGAGGATCTTGTTCAGAGCATATCTCTTAAAGTATATAAGTTATGATAATGAAACTTCAGGGGTAGATTGATCTCATCAAGGATTACTGCAGTGCTTAAGAACCATAACTCTACCTTTGGCTTATTTGTTGAATTATTGCCCTTTGTTGTTTTTTTTCATACTTTGATCTTGTCCGGAGCAGATCTCTAAAAGTATTCAAGCTATGATCATGAAACTTCATGGTTAGATAGATCTCATCAAGGGGAAGTGCAGCTCATTAAACTATAACTCTACCTAGCTTATTTTTTTGGTTATTTCCCTTTGTTGTTTTCATACTTGGAACTTATTCAGAGCATATTTCAGAAAGTATATTAGCTATGATCTTGAATCTTCATGGTTAGATAGATCTTATAAAGGAGAAGTGCAGTGTACAAGAACTTTAACTCTTCCTAGCACATTTTGAGATTTATTGCCCTTTGTTGTTTTTCAGACTTGGATTTTGTCTGGATTATATATCTGAAAGTGTAATAGCTATGATCATGAAACTTCATGTGTGGGTAGATATCACCAAGGGGAAGTGCAGGTCACAAGAACCATAACTCTACCTGGCATACTTTTTGAATTATTCCCCTTTGTTGTTTTTCACATTTGATTTTGTTTTCTCATGGTGTGACAGCCTATGGTTTTCAAAACCTCATGATAACAAGAAAAACACCAGAACCATAAGTTATCATTGTGAATTGTTACTCTTTCTTGAAATTAGACTTAAATTTTAATCCCCTTCCCCAGTCAACAACCAGTAGTGTTACGGGCGTATTTTGTGACAATTTGCCACCTTGTTAATGATTATGATATTCTCAGAGCAAAAGGAATCGACCGTTAGTTTCAAGTTTCTTTTTCTTTTATCATTTAACCCATTAACACGCAATCCAAACTTTTCACGCATTGATGAAAAAATGTTAATTTCTTAATAAAAAAATTGATAAAAGCAAATTTGTGAATTCGGGTAAACTGTAAATCTCGCTTACAATATTAAAAAAACCGTTACAGGACTCTAGATATTGTTTTGTAGAGGGCCATAAAGGGAATCTTTCTATGTAAAAAAAGGTCTCTTAGTTCTTCAAGAAAGTGGCATATAAATTGTTCCCAGGTCAGTATTTGATTTGCCACTTGATGACATTGTTTCAAATTCAGTTTATTTGATTTCTTTGTCATGTTGTCATTGTTAATATCTTTATGCAATTATTCTCGCCATTCACATATTTGTGTGTGTGTATGCTCAATAAAATAAGAGAAACACTATGAACGGTACTAAGCGTATGCTCAATATAATAAGAGAAACACTATGAACGGTAGTAAGCGTATGCTCAATAAAATAAGAGAAACACTATGAACGGTACTAAGCGTATGCTCAATATAATAAGAGAAACACTATTAACGGTAGTAAGCGTATGCTCAGTATAATAAGAGAAACACTATGAACGGTACTAAGCGTATGCTCAATATAATAAGAGAAACACTATGAACGGTAGTAAGCGTATGCTCAATATAATAAGAGAAACACTATGAACGGTACTAAGCGTATGCTCAATATAATAAGAGAAACACTATGAACGGTAGTAAGCGTATGCTCAATATAATAAGAGAAACACTATGAACGGTACTAAGCGTATGCTCAATATAATAAGAGAAACACTATTAACGGTACTAAGCATATGCTCAGTATAAGAAGAGAAACACTATGAACGGTACTAAGCGTATGCTCAGTATAATAAGAGAAACACTATGAACGGTACTAAGCGTATGCTCAATATAATAAGAGAAACACTATGAACGGTACTAAGCGTATGCTCAGTATAATAAGAGAAACACTATGAACGGTACTAAGCGTATGCTCAATATAATAAGAGAAACACTACGAACGGTACTAAGCGTATGCTCAATATAATAAGAGAAACACTATGAACGGTACTAAGCGTATGCTCAATATAATAAGAAAAACACTATGAACGGTAGTAAGCGTATGCTCAATATAATAAGAGAAACACTATGAACGGTAGTAAGCGTATGCTCAATATAATAAGAGAAACACTATGAACGGTACTTAGCGTATGCTCAATATAATAAGAGAAACACTATGAACGGTAGTAAGCGTATATGCATTCTTGTTCAAATTATGTTGGTGGTCCTGCTTCTGTTTCATTTCTTTGTTGCTATGGCTTCATCTTTGATTTGAGCCCTACTGCTTATAATTCTTTGATGCAAATTTGTCATTCGTCCAGCAAGAAATCCATGTGCAGTTATAAAAAAAGCCAAGTAAAAATGCACTTTAGGTGTATGTGCATTTACTGACTCTTATGAGGATGATACTGTTGGCATGTAAGCAAAGAAAACTTAGTAAAAATTCATTTTTGGGTAATTGTAGGCCTATTTACTGACTCTTACCATGATGATACTGTTGGCATAAAGGCGAAAAAACTTAGTAGAAATTCACTTTTGGTGGGTGTGCTGCTACTGACTTGGCATATGGGTGATTTACCTTAGTAAAAAATTCACCTTGGGTCTGTGTGCCTTTACTGACTCTTTTCATGATGATACGTGTTAGCATGTAGGCAAAAGACCTTAGTAAAAATTCATTTTGTGTGTGTGTGCATTTTCTGACTCTTATCATGATGATACATATTTACATTTAAGAGATGAAGAGAATATTTTTTGTTTTCATGGAGGTATGAACCGAAAAACCTAATCACACTGTATGAATACGCGAAGCGGATTCATACAAAGTGTGATTAGGGTTTTCGGTTCATACCTCCATGAAAACAAAAAATATTCTCTTCATTTCTTATAATTTGATAGTATCGAGCGAAAAAAGCAGAAAAAATACATCTTTTGATACCTTTTTGTATGGAACTATTTTGTGTGGAAGCATACAAAATCACTGCGTGCTCAAAATTTTGTTCATGGAGGTATGAACTCAATTTTTCGACCAATCACGACGCTTGTTTTTGATAGACGAAACTAAAAAATAAATTATTTAGATATTAATGTTGAGCCTGGTTACTGATTTGTCAGCGACACTACTCTTAGGACTTTGCGTTGATTATTTTTTTTTTTTTTTTTTTTCTAATTTATTCCGAACGTGCATCACGTCGAAAATATAGATATATTGCGCTGATGTACATGTATTTGTGTTGTTATATGCTTTCAACATTCACATCATAACAAATAACTGCCGATTTATGTGTTTGGTTTCTTTTTTTTTTTTTTTTTTTTTTTGTTTTGTTTTTTTTTTTTTTTTTTTTTTTTTGTTTGTTTGGGTTTTTTTTTTTTTGTTTTTTTTTTATATTTTTTATTATTATTTTTTTTTTATTTTTTTTATTATTATTATTACTTTTTGGGGTAGTTTTGTTTTGTTTTGTTGGGGGGGGGGACTATTTCACAACAACGAGACGTCATTCAACGATTCTTCGGGTATCATCTGCTGCATATCTGCGTAAAAAGATGTCAGTGTTGGCAATAATTGTTATGAAAAAACGACTCGTTTTAATATGTTACGTGTTTTGATCGTATTTTTTACTTATACGTAGAACAAAATCCTTGTAATGCCGATTTTAAATCCGAGAAATATTTCAAGAAATATATGAAACGTTACCACGTTTATGGCGAGTAATTAACCTTTCGATTGATGTGAGCTTAAAAAGCATGCGGGCTGAAATTACACATTTATAGCGATTACGTCGTGGTACCAAACACCATACGTGACGTCAATGACGTGTTTTAGACAAGATTTCCTGTAATTAACAAATCGCTGGTCCCGCCCACTGAATCCGCTGACTCCATTCCGACACAATCCATTCCGACATAAAACGAGGTTATTTTGAAAAAATTGTAGTCTAAATTTCACATTGAACAAAATTTTAAAAAGTCTGGTTGGCTACATGTACCAACACTGTAGCTTGAATAGGCTGTAGTTAGGACGTTTAAGCCGCCAAACCAACAAATTATTTGATATAAGTGTCGACCAATGTTGGAGTTAAATTTTCACTTCCGGTCTAAATGAATGATTTGATTGGTCGATTGATTCTTTAATTCGTAGACACGACCGGTTAATTAAATAGAATATATAAACACTGGTTTTAAAAGAAAAAGGAAGATCATCATTTTGATGATTTCATTCGCACCTGTCTTTCAGCATAACCATGCAATCTAGACGATTCATTGAATATGTACCAGGATACATCTTGGTTTAAGTGCAGTGTTAGACTGATTTGTCTTTCAATGGGTGAACAACACTAGCTATATTTTCAATGTGGCGGAAACAATAATGAAAATATAGCTTTGGTTGTTTCATGAAATTTTAATCGATCTTATACGTAAACGAACCATCTATTGTAATTAAAAAGGGGGGACATTTCCGAGGCAATTATTTTCGTTTATCTTTTAACAATTCAGAAGGTAAGGACAATTCTGTCACATTAATTTCGTTATCTTGATAATTTTACTGGTTTGTTGGTCACCGTAAAAACTCGGCAATCTACCAAAATCATTTAAGTATCTCTTTAAAGGGGCTCTTGATCAGATTTTCATGAAAAACTTGATATATGAAAACAATATGCTTTTCCTTTCCAAAATAATTAATGTCATTTTCACGATAGATATTCCTTCTTTGCGATAAATCCACTAAATTCACTATAAATGTAATCTGTTGCGACATAGTCCTTGTCCTACTTTGAAACATCGACAATTAACGGATGAGGTCGTTCGTCTTCGGATAATGTCGATAATGACTGAAGTTTTAGCGGAAGCAATAACGTAACTGATACGTCATAGAAAACACTAATACGGCAATTTTCAATACAATCGACAGTGTTCACCCGATGGATTCCGGTCTTATTCCGGTTGAACTTCGTCGACTTATTTGGCGTCTCGTAATGCGAACTATTTGTGCTTCTTTTCTTTTCTTTGTTAAAGTTATGAACTCTCATTTTATTACAAAATCAACTTAATCACCTTCTTTCAAATGTCTGATATCATCTCAGTTATAAATTTAAAAACTGAGAACCAACATTTTTCTGTCATAACCTGTGCAAGAGCCACTTTAACAGATTTTCATGAAAATGGAGGAAGCGTACCTGCTTTTAAAATTTTCTTTTCACGATTTCTATTGAATATTTTTTATGTCACAGATTTTGGTTATTTGTATTCCCATTCTCATATTATTTAAATACAACGTTCTGAAAATTAGTTTTGCAAAAATCATATGATGGTATTTCCATAGAGAAACACGATGGCTTTTAAATTTTCTATACATTACGCCGCAATGAATATTCCGACAGTCACGTGGTGCATATAACCCGGCGTTGAAATCGCGAATACAGTTTGGATTCGCTCATACCAACTTCACCGTATTCTGTAAAAAGATCAGATCAAAACTGTCGTAAGATACACCCTTAGTTTTGCGCTGACAACTTCAGTGATGTAAAAAGATCAGATCAAAACTGTCGAAAGATACACCCTTAGTTTTGCGCTGACAACTTCAGTGATGTAACATAATTCATGACATCGGTCGTTTCACTTATTTCCTTGTCAATTTCTGTTGAAGTTGGGTCATATGCAAATAATTTTGTTGTTAGTTTCGTCTATCAAAAGCGGGCGTTCTGATCAGTCGAAAAAAATTCATACCTCCATGAACAAAATTTTGAGAACGCAGCTACCTTGAATGCTTGCGCACAAAATAGTTCCGTACAAAAAAAATGTATCAAAATTTGTAAAGTTTTTGCTTTTTTCGCTCGATGCTATTAAATTATAATTAGTTTTCATACAGTGTGATACGTTTTTTCGGTTCATGCCTACATGAACACAAGAAATATTCTCTTCATCTCTTAAATGAGGTCATATGGTGTTGACAAACGAATGTTGTGATTTCTAAAAACAACGTGAATATCCGACATAACCGACCGGGAAGTCAATATCTGACTCGTATCTAAGTATTATATGTTTGTTTGATTATGTTTTGGGCAATTGGAATTTTAATTATCCAGGTTTCAGAAATATCGAAACCTCCCTTTAAAGTTCAATTTTTTTGAAATTGAGAGAAAATCTGTTCAGGGCCGCTTTAAAATTATTAAAACGTTAACTCACAGAATCTGCGTACGACCGTCTGCAGCCTTGGCTTCGCAGAATTCCACCGGACCATGAATGTCGTGACTGAGATTAACTTTAAGCTCTGGATTGGCCTGTTTAACCCATTCCCATACATTGTCGCTTTTTGACGTCCCTCAAGAAAAATAATCGAGAAAATAATGTTAATTTTTTTTTTTTTTTTTTTTTCATTTTTTTAAACCCATAAAGTTTTAAAAATAAGGACCAAAATCAATATTCTGTTATTGATCGTCTGTCTGTTCAATTCGGGCCAGCCTGAGATTTTACTGTCAGGTAATGGCTGAAGGTAGCCATTGACCGCCTTCGAAAAGATTGTTTCGACACGCCAGAGTTTTATGAGCGCCAAACGCCATCATATGAATAAGTGAACTTAGTCCATGTGTGTGTGTTTGTAGTTTTTTAAGGTCCCTCCGTGCTCGGGGCAATTATGTTATGGACCCCAGGCTACAACTCACCAGCCCTTTTAAAATACTTTTTCACATACCGATCGAAAAGGGTTGAGATTTGATGAAAAATTAGTATCAATTCACTTACTCAGCAAAAAGACAAATTTTGATGCCACATTTTAAGGATACAAGATGCAAATTTAGCAAAATTGTGTGCCCATGATGCCTGTATTATGTTACAAGAGATGAACATCCTTTATTATGCACTTGATCAACTCTGATCTTTGCTTTTAGAATGCTTTATTCGATTTTGCATTGGAAGTTTCCCTCCATTTAAATCAAACCTCTTTCATCACCAATACCAAGATAATAGGATTAACCTAGCTATATTCCTTTGGTAAATTGTAAATTCAGAAGAGTAGATCCTCAGTTTGTTTTTGCCTTTTCTTGTAAATGATGTCTAAAAACCATCATGTGTGTGTTTTTAGTTTTATAAGGTCCCTCCGTGCTCGAGGCATATATGGTACGGTCCACAGGCTGCAACCCACCAGCCCGTTTAAAAGATTTTTTTTTCACATGCCGATCGTAAAGGGTTGGGATTTATTGAGAAATTAGTTTCTATTCTCTTACTCAGCAAAAGGATAAATTTAAATGCCAAATTTTAAGGATGCAAGATGCAAATTTAGCAAAATTGTGTGACCATGATGCCTGTATAATGTTACAAAAGATGAACATCCTTTATTATGCTCTTGATCAACTCTGATGTTAGAGCCAGTCTCACCTTTATTCACTCTCTTTTTTTAATAAGGTTTGCTATTAGAATGCCATATTCGATTTTGCATTGAAATATAGCCTTACCACTATTTCCCCCCCCTTTTTTTTTTAATCATACTTTTTTATTCAAAAAAGAATGAACGTTGTTGTGGTGGTTTTAGTTTTATTAAGTCCCTCCGTGCTCGAGGCATATATGGTATGGACCCCGGGCTGCAACCCACCAGCCCGTTTAAAAGACGTTTTCACCTACCGATCGAAAAGGGATGATTTGATGAGAAGTGAGTTTCAATTCTCTTACTCAGCAAAAGGATAAATTTGATACCAGGGATACAAGATAATAAAATGACACTAAATAAATGCATTTTAAGAATTAGTATTTCTTTTCCTATGAAAACAAATAAATGTTTCTATTTCTGGACCTTATTTAATTAGATTTAAAAAAGAAAAACATTGAAATTGTTCTATGGAATATTTCAATAAATGTAATTCATAAAATGATATCAAAACCAATATTTATACTACAAATTTATAATAAAGCAGTAATAATATTTCACATTTTTAAAGGGAGGTAATAATAAAGAGTAAATCTCTAAAATGATAAGTTCATAAAGTGTGCTGTCTCTTTATCTGTATTACGACACTCTATTTACAATAAACATAGGTATCGATCAGAAACGTCTCTTGTTGTTACGGTATTCAAGGTCACAGTGAAGGGATGGGAGGAGTTTCTCGTCTAAACTTGAATCTTACATGGAGTTATCATATGGACATTGTAACAAGCAATTTCTTCATTTTCTGCATTATTTACTATTCTACTGACTGCGGGTTATTTTCAAATTATATCCATTATATTTTCGTCTGCAAAACCTTTGAACTTTGACAGGTCTTAAATTTTGCAATACACTGGGAAAGGATTATAGCGGAGCATGCTCAGATTGGAAGTTCTGCTTAGATATACTGAAAACGGCTGTATATTGCAAAAATTTAGCATGGCACGTAACATGTGGATCTAGCAAAAAGGTAAAACTGTTAGTTGGCGACCTAAACGTCTGAGCTACAGCTTGTAAAAGCTGTTGTTACGACGTTTTTAGTCCCCAAAACAACAAATTGCATCGCATTTATTACGGTGGAACAATGTCAGGGTAAAGTTCACTTACGGTCTAAATCAATGATTTGATTGATCTATCGCCGGTACGTTTAACTTTGAAATACGACATTGGCCGAAATTCATGTGATGCTTTTTTCACGGTTGGTTTGGCGACTTAAACGTAGTAACAGCAGCTTATCCAATCTATATAGTACGACGTTTAGGTCGCCAACCAACCATTTTATATTTTCTTGCATGTTATTGGCCATAAAAAATTGCAAAATAACGCCGTTTTTATATACCTTGCTGTGAAATCTTGGGATTCTCAGTGTAATAAATTTTGATATCGTCACTGGTGTGACGATAACATTTTTCAGTTTCACTCTCTGTAATAAATCTTTAATCATGTATTCATCCTCACTTTTTTAAATAGACCTTCTCTCTATCAAAAAGATTGGTTTCGATATTTTAATAAAATAATAAGGTATATAATAAAAAGAATAATCAGGGATTATTTGAGATATGAAAAAATATTTCATTCGGATGCGTTGTTAGGCGTTAAAAAAAACTCGTGCTGTGCACTCATTTTTTCAACGCCCTTACAATGCATTCTCGTGAAATCTTTTTTCACATCTGGGATATCCACTACTTAATGATCTAAATGGAGCTACCTGTTAGTCAGTAGGCGTGACAAACGATGTGTCCTTGGATAAAGTGGTAATTTGAGTTTAATTGTCATCGTGGTAATTTATCAATCGCTTGTCCCACCCACTAAGTTCGTTGATCACGTCCATTGATCCCGACAGGAAGCTCCGCTTCGAGTTAAACCCATTACAAGATGGCAAAGTTTTAGACTGGCCCAAATTGAAAGAAATTGCAGACGACAATTTGAAGTTAGTGGAATTTTGGATTTTTTCAATTTTTTGCATTGAAAACTTTGTGGAAAATGATGAAATTGCTTGTAACAAGCAATTTCATCATTTTCCAAAATGATTTCCAAAGCTTTTTTCCTTAGGGGTGTCTAAAGGCGTCACTGAATGGGAATGGGTTAAACTGCAAATAGCATACAACAAAAAAGTAGAATAGTTGGTTCGCGACCTAAACGATTTTTAAGTCGCCAAACCAACAAAAAGGTTAACAAAAAATGGCGACCATTCCGGAGTTGAAAGCCCAGGCCCGGGCTGAATAAATGATTTGATTGGTCGGTCGATTCCTTGGTTGACAATTGCGATTGGCAGTATCCACACAGTTGTGGGCTTTGATTTTGATTTCTTGTTTTTGTTGCATTTGTTGTCGTTGTGGTTGTTGCATTTATTGTTGTTGTGGTTGTTGTTTCAATTAGTCATAGCTCACACCATCTAGAACAGACAATAGCTTTGAAACCCTAGGTAGTATCTCCCTGGGGAAAATATTGTGGGGAATGGTTAATGTTTTAGGCTAGTTCTTTTTTACTCAGTGTTTTCTACCTTATGAGATTCTCTATTATAAGGGAATGGATCCGGTGTAAATATAAACCTATCTGTTTTGTATTTTATTTAACCCATTCCCACACAATGACGCCCCATAAGAAAAAAGCTTTTGTAAATACTGTGGGAAATAAATAGAATGTAACAAGCAATGTTTTCTACTTCAAATGATTTAAAAATTATCCGTTATTTATTATATATCTTTTGTTAAAATCGTCGTCCGTATCATATTCGATGGTGCTTTACTTCATGTAAAATTGACCTTAGCGCTTGAAACGTTATATTAGTTGGTTATTGTAAGCGATACGGTTATCGCCTTTCAAACAAAGTTCTTACTCCTCCCAAGAGGTACTTGAGAGGCGGGTGGTTACCCATGATTAGGTGCTCCATAAGTGGTGATGTTAAATTTTACAAGTCAATTTATGTGCAATCTTTTAATGTAATTCGTGACATGTTTGAAAATTTACATGTATATACCGATCAAATTGATACTTTTCGGCATTTTTACCAAGTAAAAAAGTTAAGTATATTAAATATAAAGATAAATTGCCTTGTTTTCGAAAACATCAAAAAGTGATCAAAATTATATTAAAGGGAGGTAATAAGAGCAAAAGATGTTTCTTCTTTTGCTACGGGAATTAACAATGACGAAGCAAAACTCTGTTTTGTACTACTTGTCTCTCTTGATCCTAGAGTGATGCCGAGAGAACTCTAGCATTGCGGGTTCGAATCTCGGTCGCGCCGATGATCACGTGAATATAACATTGAGCGAAACATTAAGAGCTCCAGGCGCTTTCCTGATGATACCGAGGAAGCCATGGCATGAAAAAGCACGATACAACTTAAAGAGGCAACCCACATTGCAAATAGTATTCTGCTCTTAAAAAAAGCCTGGGGCCTAAATTGTTGACGCTGTAATTTGACATACGTATTTTGAAACAAAGCTTGAGTAACTTGAATATCGTCGTTGAGCTACCGAAACCTCGTATCTACAGTTTCAATAAGCTGTAGCTACGATATTTTGGTTGCCGTTCGATGATATTGAGTTATCTAGGCTACGGTATAAAAAGATGCTAGGATACTAGCGTGTATATCAGTCAGCTCCCAGGTCTATCAGTCCTTTTGAATATCATTTATGATTTATGTTTCCAGAAATGAAAACTATAATTAGCCTAAGGTCCGAAACAAAAAATGACCTCTTTGTTACCAATTACAAATGTTTTTAAGAACAGTTTCAGCGTTTACATTGTCGATGTTTGGAATTAAAACCCACTTGAAATGATAACTGAAATTTAACTCCAAAACTTTCAAGAACAAGTTAAACCAGTTTTATTTTTCATTTTTTTTCCCAATTTGTAACCCTTTAAGTAGAATGAATAATTATAGAAATGAATGCATATTATATGCACGTATCTGTATCTTTCGGATTGGATAATGATTGATTGATCGAATAGGGCTTAATGCCACTTCTAACATCTCAGTCATATCGCGACGGCTGAAGCACCTAACAATGGATTCCTAGTATTTCTCACTGCATCCTTTCATAGCAGCCAGCTGCCATCCCAGTTACGTTTACGATCGATTATTCACCCATTTGTGAGAGGCAAATATAGGAATGGATATGTGCCGCCTCCGAGGATCGAACCCATGACATCCCCTGATTGAAGATTGGGAGTCTTATGCGCCACCGATTGCGCTATGACGGCGGCTGGATCGTATGAATAATGTAATCTACATGCCAAACACTAATATTCGCATAACCTTGAATAAGTTTCTTTTGTTAAAAAGTTGCCGGGGGGAGAGAGAGACAGAGAGAGAGAGAGAGAGAGAGAGAGAGAGAGAGAGAGAGAGAGAGAGAGAGAGAGAGAGAGAGAGAGAGAGAGAGAGACTCAGACTGACATAGAGAGAGAGGAAGATAGAGATGTAAACAGTCAGTGTTTTCTATTTTTAGTGGCTTATATGTTGATATGAAGGCAATGTTGAAAATAAGACTTGTTTATGTTTGCCTAACATGTTACCTTCTCTAGATAAAGACGTCACAATTCGATAGTGGTTTTTGTCTGTTTTTTCTATTTCAGGTATTTTAGACGCTTTTAACGACAAAAAGATCGCCAGTCTAATTGGTCTCGAAGGTGGCCATTCCATTGATAGCAGCCTCGGTAACTTACGTATGTTCTACGAGTTGGGTGTTCGATACATGACAGTCACTCACAGCTGTAACACTCCATGGTAAGATTCGAAATAAATGTGATACGTTACAATCGTGGTTTAACAAATTGGAGAGCTGTCAAAAAAGAGACCCTGATCAGACCGGTTCATATGCTGTCCCGGATCCAAACGCTTCTGCTTATGTAATGATCAATCAAAGGGTAATGTGTTTAGGAGAATACATCGATTCGGAGATTCTACACGATATTGGCACAATTTTGGAATGGTTATTTAGATAAAGTGCGTTTAATCATATAGAATAGGTTTGATAAGGCTTTCATTTTAATCCACTTCCCCCTCAAAAAAGTTGAACGTTTTGGTTTGTCTTCGATTATCGCAGTTCTCATAATGCTAGTTTTTTGTTCAACGTTGACAAGAAGTTTAATTACATACATGAAATGTCTAGACTGGGAATCTTTCAAGTTTAAATGCATGTTTAGCTCGGCTGTTTTCAGAGAAAACCCGAGGTATTGCTATAACCCTGGTGTCGTCGTCGTTGTCGTCGTTGTTGTCGTCGTCGTCGTGCAAAAACTTTGACATTTTGTGATATCTCTGGTTCTACTAAAGGCATTCACTTGAAACTTGGCACACTTGTTCACTATCAAAAGAGTAACCTATACTATCAAGGGGGATAACTCTAGATGCACTTTGTCCACTATCCAGCACCCAACAGCCGAGGGTAGGCACCCATAGGCGGTGCTCTTGTTTGTTGTTGTCTTGGTCTTTCTACAGCTGCTATTTTTGCTATTGTTGTTGTTGTTGTTTATTTTTCTGTGTGGTATACTTGATATTTTCGATTGCAGGGCTGATAACTGGCTCGCAGATACATCGGATTACAACGAAACGATTGAGGGTCCGAGACATAATGGACTCACAGAATTTGGCAAGGTACTTTATCTTTGTATAGATATGTAAGAATCAGGCAGCAAGTGTAGAGAAAAAAAACTGTTGGAATGCTTTTTTGTAAGCATTCATCAATTTGGCATTTGACGAGAGGGTCCCATTTAAGTTTACAGGAAATATATCTATATGAGTATGTCTTACGTTTACGTTTCTTTTGTGAATATTTATAAAGTTCTTAAAGTTATTATCCCGATGATATATGAAAAAAAATTAGTATAGAATTCAATTCAACTGAGTCATTTAAATAATCGATAATCAGTCTATTATAGCAGTGACATCCGGACAGATTTGGGTTTGGAAATGTTTTATTGATGCAACTTAATAGTAAACTAAATGTTATTGGACATCCAGCCACTCGGCATTTGAATGCCAAAACTTAGTAACTATAGCTTGGATAAGGTAGCAAACCTAATCAATTCGCTAATGCTTTTAACCATATCGTGAACTTTTTCAAAAGGTAAGCTTGTACAATATATCAATCATCTATGGTATATACGATATATCTCTTCTATGTGGTCAGGAAGACAACAATTAACGGGTAGCTAGCCCCGCCCACAGACATTGCTGGCCCCGCCTACTGATATCGCTGGCCCGCCCATTTTTCTCTCTTTCTTTTCTTTTTTTTTTTTGGGGGGGGGGGGTGAAAATTCATGGCCAGTAACATGTAAAACAAAATAAAATGAATGGTTGGCGATCTTAACACCGTGAATAAGCTGTAGTTACGACGTAAATTTAAGTCGCCAAACCAACAAATACATCACATAAAGATTCACTTCCGATCTAACTATAGGTTTTGATTGGTCGGATGGCTCTTTGACAGGTTCTCTCGGTCATTTGGAGCCATGATCATTATTAGAATCATTATCATTATCACTCTTATCCTTTAGAAAGTGATCTGGGAGATGAACCGCCTCGGTATGCTAGTCGACCTGTCTCACGTGGCCAAGAAGACGATGATTGACGTGTTAAACATCACACGGGCACCTGTCATTTATAGTCATTCGTCAGCCTTCGCTATTTGTAACCATTACAGAAATGTACAAGATGACGTTCTTCGAATGACGGTAGGATACGATTTTTCCTTTAAAGTTTCATTAGACGCCACTATTATAAAACGGAAAAGTGGTTTATTCCCTTGAAATTGATAAAGAAAACGAAATCGATACTAATCCATTCCAACACAATAACGCTTTTTGACACCCAAAGATAAAAGACTTTAGAAAACATTGTGGTCAATGAAGAAATTGCTTGTTACAAGCAATTTCTTCATTGTACACAATATTTGCAACCTCAAAAGACAAAAAAAAAAATAGAATTCATCAACATTGACGTCTGCAACTTCTTTGAATTTTGACCAGTCTAAAATTATGTCATCTGGGTTGATTGGTTAAACAAAAACGTGTAAAGCTTGAGAGGAAATACCAGATAATTGTCCCCCTTCAGCTGATGATTTTTATACACCGGCTTTGTTATTTTGAAATTAATGATGTTTTTCAGTTCAAGGAACGGTTCAATGTTACATTTAATATCAGTTTAAATACCGACCTCTGAGCAACTTTGAGAAATATTCTTTTATGCTGGGTAAATGCACGTTTTGTATTCTACATAATCGGTGATTCAAAAATTGAAATTGGCCTGCTAAAAGATATACAAAAAACTTTTTTGTTCATAAAAAGCGTTTCTATTCAAAACCCTATATTGAGGGTACTCAATGACTTGGTTTTGATGAAACGATTCCAGTCAATAACGATAAGATAGAATTTCGATTAAGGATTATGAAATTCTAAAAGTTTATTGTGTTGGAATGTCTGTTCATCGTGCCCGCCGTTGCGCAGACTGACGTCTTTACATTTTTCATTTCTGTCATACCCGACAAAAATCTTTTCTTTTTTTCAGAGAGATAACGGTGGTGTCGTGATGATCAACTTCTATGATAAATATGTAAACTGTCCCCCAAATAATAAATCAGTCGCCGATATTGACTCAGTTTTGGGTGAGTTAACTACAAATAATAATGCTTAATAATACACGGTTGGTAAACGGCGGAACTACCTCGAAATGAGGTATTGGTATTTTGTTCCAGGGGCACAACTAGGTATGGTCGATAAAGTTACGCCGTTTACCACCTGTGAATGATAATGATGATGACAATTCAACTCAACCCAACTTTATAAAAGAAATCGGCTGCATATTACCATCGGCCATTAATATAGATAGATTGCATTGAACTATGAATATGAAATTTGCACATATTTTCATTACACTTAAATGTATTCCCCACAATCGTTGTGTAAAAAAGACATTCGAAATACAAATATCATATTGAATTGACCAATCGCATCTGTCAATCAAAATAGCCAGTCGACCAATGAAATTAATCATTTAGACAAGACATAATTTTGATTTTCGGCATTGGCCGCCATTTTCGTTAACCTTTTTTTGTTGGTCTGGCGACTAAAACGTCGTAACGACGTTCAGGACTCGAACCAACTATTCTACTCTTTTGTTACATGCTACTGGCCATATTTTTTAAAAAAGTAACGCCGTTTAGAATCGAAGCTGGACTTCCTTGGGGTCAATTTTGGGTGAAATTTTGGGTCGTCAACCAATTACATGTTACTGGCCATAAACTTTGCAAAATAATGCCCTTCACTATTTAGATTGACACATGGTAGTTCACTGAATGATATGATTCAGTGGTCAATTTATTTTTCGATTGACATTCTCGATTTATCAGTTTTAGTACGTCTGTTGATTAAAACAGAGACCAGTGAGAAGAAAAGGGACCTCAAGGGTGTTTTGTAAAACAAATATTTGAAAAGGAATCCAGCAGAGGTCAACCAGAGGTCAAATTCCCAAAAATCAATATGTATAAAGACAGAATGTATTAAATGTTTGAAAATATAACGTCGACGTGTCGATACTTTGGTCTAAAAAGAGGGGTTTACTTAATGTAATGTGCAATTAAAATCTTGCAATGAATTTTACAAAATTTTTACAATCGTTTATTCTTTTAATAAATCTAAGGCTTTTTACGCGCTTGTTTTCCTTTTCAGATCATTTTGACTACATTAAAAATCTAATTGGAGTCGACCACGTAGCCGTTGGCGCAGATTATGACGGTGTACCGACGTAAGTTTCAAATGTAGAAAAAAAAATCTTAACATGTCTATAAGAATCTACAAGTTTTCAACTGGAAGAAGATGTCAATCACCTTCGATTTGAATACAGTTTTACACGTTTACGTTATAGACTAGGCCATTCAGTTTTACCCATTACCTTAAGACAATGTTTTAGACTTGTCGAATTCAAAGACGACAATTCTAGACTGAATCCGCCGTCGACTTAAAAAAGTAAAAAAAAAAGGTTTAGGTTATAGTCTTTTTCTATACCTTGAGTAATCAAACGACTTTACAGTTTAACTCCCGATCATTGAATTGCAAGTCGGCTGTTAACATACGGCGCCGTGGCAGCCACAGCACATTGGCTAACAACCCTCACAGGTACCCATTTATACACCTGGATGGAGAAGAGCAATAAGGAGTAAGTTTGATTTTGCTCAGAAAAATTCCAATTATCCTGGCAGGATTCGAACCTGGGACCCTCCGATCCCGAGTTCAGCGTCCTTCCATTAGACCACGGAGGTCAATACAAGCGGTTTTGTTAATAGTTTACCGACTATAATTCGTATTAGCTCTAGAAAATCGTTTTGATGGCATTCTTTGTTAATGCTCGGCATCCATGCTAGTAATATTCTTTAGGGTATGACACAACCTCCCAGGGTGGATGCCCAGTCTAAAACCTAGAATTAAGGTCACAGCAAGGTCAAAGGTGAAATAGGTGCGTTTTCATATTATAATCCTCATTGTGATATTTTCAAATGCTATACATGCTGCATTATTAATTCTAATTGTGCTAAATTTTCTGAAAACCGCATTAGAGACATTATTTTATTGCAAAGACTACTTTTATGCCCTCACATAGATCAGGGGCATAATGTTTTACCGGTGTTCGTCCGTCTGTCCGTCTGTCTGTCTGTCGGCAAAACTTAACCTGCCAACTAAACATTTTCCTATAACTTCAACCCTGATTAAGTTACTATGCTAATATTTGATATGTATATAGGTCTTAAGAAGGCGCAACTGGGGAAGCTCATTTCATCAAGGTCAAATACAAAATTTTAACCCTTTTCCCTTATAAAACGTTACTCAAAAACTTAACCTGCCAACTAAACATTTTCCTATAACTTCATCCCTAATTAAGTTACAATGCTAATATTTGGTATGTAGATAGGTGTCAACAAGGTGCAACTGGGGAAGGTCATTTCATCAAGGTCAAGGTCAAAATTTCAACCCTTTTCTCTAAAACGTTTCTCAAAAACTTAACCTGCCAACTAAACATTTTCCTATAACTTCAACCCAAATTAAGTCACAATGCTAATATTTGGTATGTAGATAGGTCTAAAGAATGCGCAACTGGGGAAGGTCATTTCATCAAGGTCAAGGTAAAAATTTTAACCCGTTTCCCTAAAAGAAAGAAAAACAAGATGTGTTTGTGAAACACCATGCCGCCGAAAAAGGAACTGTTTTAGAGATGGGTGATTTTTATTGTTTTTTCTGTGTTTTTTATTGCGTTTAAGCTTTGAAATTTGTATCAACACAGATTTTGAATTCTTTAAATATTAACCCATTACCAGACGGCATTATTTTAGACTGGTCCTAATTGAAAGAAGTTGTAGAAGACTATGAAGAATTTGCTTGTGACAAGCAATTTCTTCATTTTCCACAATGTCTTTCAAAACTTCCTGGGGGACGTCTAAAAGCGTCACAGAGTGGGAATGGATTAAGAAGAGTTCTAGACTTCTGTTCAATAGTTTTGTTATTAGCCTCTTTAAAGGAAAATGACACTTATTTAATTACCCTGTGCACACTGCTAGCCACTGTACCAGTAAATACAGCGCTGCAAAGCGACAATTTGTATGTATTTGGTTACCGGAAGCTAGGCGACGTGCACTCTTTCTTCTTTACAAACAATCTCACTTTCTTGAAGTCAAAAGATTTTTATATTCTGATAAGGTGATAAATATGTTGCAAACAGTTATGTTTTTCGTGTAACTTGTGTTACTGAGACCTGATTATACAATTTGTCATTATATCCTGCTGATTTTATGCTAGTTAGTAGTTAATGTTCAGTGATTTCAATCTTCAAATGTTTTGATTATAATCTAACTTTAATAATTCAGAATTTCAAGTTACACCAATCATGCATGCGATGCAGCAGGATGTGCTAATCCTGTATGACTTCAAGCAGCCTTGGAGGCTATCGAGTACGTGGAATCAGTGCAATTTCCACTGGCCGATCCTGTAGACACTTTTAAAAGGTCTCCTACAAACATGTTTCTGAAAGTAGTCACATATGGTCATTTATTAGAAAGTGTGTGGTAATACAAGCTGTATATCAGAAACTGTAACATGTATATGACAATTATATGAAGCATTGTGTTTCATCATGTTTACTGACGGTATTGTGTTATATCTTTGTTTTGCATTGCGCCCGGGCGCTTTTTAGCAGATATATGGTAAAGTTTTACCTGTGAATATCAATTGAGGGGCTGAGGTAAGCATTTTTTCCTCCGCCGTTTCGGCGAGGAGGATATAGTAATGATCTCTGTCCGTCCTTCCGTCATTCTGTCACTAATCTTGTCCAGATCATATCTCCTAAAGTATAAATGCTTCAACTTGATAGGTGGATAAAACTCATTGAGGAAAAATGCAGTGCAAAAGAACCACAACTCTTGCTTGCATAATTTTTGAATTATTTCCCTATGTTATTTTAAAGACTTAGATTTTGTCCGAGTCATATCTCTGAAAGTATCATAGCTATCTACTTGAAACTTTATAGGTGGATAAGTCTCATTGAGGAGAAGTGCAGTGTACAAGAACCAAAACTCTTGCTTGAATATTTTTTAACGGTTTAATAGGTCATGGGTCAAAGACTTAGATTTTGTCTGGGGCATATCTCCTAAAGTATAAATGCTTTCAACTTGAAACTTCAAAGGTGGATAGATTTTTTAATAGAAAAGTGCAGTGCACAAGAACCACAACTCTTGCTTGCATTATTTTGGAGTTATGGGCTTCAGTTTACTATCAAGCTTTTAAAGCGGGGGATGGCCATGTCCAACATTGCCCTTGTTACTAATTTGCATTTGATTTTGTTCCTATTGTCATAATATTAAAGATGAAAATAATGTACAATGAATATCAATTGCATGTAATTGCAAGTTCCACACATTTGAACGTACTTTACCTGTGACCTCATTCTGACGTTAAATTCGAAACAGACACTAAGGAAGCATTGCTTGAAGTAGTCTAGAATAGCTACCTTCAGTTACATGAATGCCTTGGATAATATGTATGTAATAACAAACCTTTTACTCATGTTCAATCAAAGCTTTGTTAAGTATTGCGCTTTATTTTGTTATTGGCCATAGCGTTTTTTAGCATAAATATGGTAAAATTCTGTTTGAAAATGACAATATAGGCTCTAGAGTAGGCCTCTGTTCATTCCTGATTCAATTTATTTGATTTCGTTCACATTGCTTTCATTATGTGTGACGCAAATAAATTTGCTTTAGCTACAACCCCTTTTTTCTTGATTTTTGAACTCATTGACCTTTGACCTCACTGTGACCTTAAATAAAAAAATCACGCTGGGCATCCACCCCTATCTTATTCGTAATAGCCTAAGGAACGATTCTAGCATGGATGCCAAGCATTAACAAAAAATGCCATCAGGAGTCATCGTAGGATTTAAGGGAGGCAGACTATAAAGGCGCCAGCGGTACTAGTCTATTGACAATTCTAAATAAAGATTATTTTTAGAAAAGTGTACCTTTTAGGGTAGAAAGCATGGTGGACCATGAAAATTGGCTTGTTTAAAGCATATTTTCTCGTGGTTCACATTTTTTCTGAATGGGCGTAAAAAAGCAAGATTGTGTGGGAATGGGTGAGACCAGTTATGTCGAAAAGAACTTTATGCTTGCATTACGCTACGGTAAATGACTTGAACAAAGAAAAGAAATGTGTTCATGTCTTTTCACTAGTACGCTATGCAATAATTTAGTCCAAAAATGATACAACTCCTTTCAATTCATTTAAGAGATGAAAAGAATAAGGTATGGAAAGAAAAAAGCTAATTACAGTGCATGAATACGCGTAGCAGATTCATATATAAGTGTAATTAGGTTTTTTGTTTTGAACCTCCGTGAAAACAAAATTATTCTCTTCATTTCTTATAATCTTATTATATCAAGCGAAAAAAGCAAAATATTTTACAAATTTTGATACTTTTTGTATGGAACTATTTTGACGCAATCATATAAAATAGTTGCGTGCTAAAAAAATTTTTCGTGGAGGTGTGAAAAATATCCCTCGGCCAATCAGAACGCTCGTTTTTGATAGACGAAACTGAGAATCGAATTATTAAATTCTATACTATTGTTGACTGTACACTCTTCACCAAGCAATATCGACTTTTTCTAGACGGGCAAATTTGCTTCAGTGTCAAGATTTCATCATTCTTTCAGATTACCCGTGGGTCTCGAAGATGTTTCCACATACCCTCAACTTTTTGAGGGCTTGTTGAAACGAAATTGGACCGTGGAAGAACTACAGAAAGTGGCTGGTAAAAATCTCATACGTGTATTCACAGCGGCAGAAAAAGTAAGTTTACTTAACGCCTTGCTACCAAATAAAACAGATTATGAAGCCTATAAAAGACCAGACTTTATATGCAGGCTGATCTATGTCTATGCTACCTGTTTATACAAGCATAATACTTGATCTGACCTAAATGGGCGAATTATGGTTTCAAATTAAGATCTGTTCGACTAACTGAGGAACTTAGAGATTTTCTTACTGGTTGAAAGAAAATCAGTTGTATGTGTCTTTTCCCATTATTGTTAGAATTGTTTCAGAACAATTGATCGATCAGAGTCGAAACTTTTTTGTGGTGTTATTCTTATTGAATTTAGAATTTTAAAACTGACTGATCAACGATGTTTCATCCAATTTGTTTTTCAATTACTTTTCTCTGAATTCCCAATTAGATTCTTCTCGTTTTAAAGTCATACAGACTTTTGTCCAATAGTTATGGAATTTAGTCAGTTTTTCGTAAGTTTTTAATATAACAAACCTTTTAACGTTTTTTACAGCCTGAATTCGTTGATATAAAGTACTATAGTTGACAATTAAGTACACATATTACGAGCATCTACAACCACATTTTGAGCTCGAAAAATTCATAGTTTGCCTGGATGTCTTGGGATTTTCATCATTACTACACAATCTCAATTTCTCAAAACACTAATTCGGCGGGGGTATTGTTTTTGTTTTGTTCCTTTCCGGGGGTATAGATAGAAATACTCCTTAATCGTCCGTAATTTCTGTGCACTTAGTCATCGTTATTA
Organism: Fragum fragum; assembly: GCA_946902895.1. Taxonomy (NCBI): domain Eukaryota; kingdom Metazoa; phylum Mollusca; class Bivalvia; order Cardiida; family Cardiidae; genus Fragum; species Fragum fragum. Next base: position 25,891,653 of record OX336377.1, on the reverse strand, counting down.
TCATATTTACGCTTGAACTATTATCATCATTATTATTATTATTTATTACTTTAATAATTGTAAAACAAATTCTATGATTTTTAGCAAATAAGACCTTTTTCCAGCATACTTATTTTTCCTTTTTTACTTTTTTTCAGCATACTTATCAGCATAATTATAAATTCGATTTAACTTTTCTATATTTTTACATTAATTTATAATTCTTATTAATATGTGTTTCATTTTTCATGTCATTGTCGTTAGAAGTCATTTTACACAATGATTTTCCTTTTGTTTTCCTGAGAGCTTCCGAAAGCGTCATTGTATAGGAATGGGCTAATTCATTGCCATTAAGCAAACCAACGCTTTTTCTTTTCTTTTTTTTTTTAAGTTGTGAGTAAACTTTTATGAATCTTCTTTGTGATCATAGGTACAAAAAGTTTCGTGCTTTATTTTTTTTTTATTTTTTTTTTTATTTTTTTTTTTCATCGATTAATGAAAATGAATTCAGCCAATCGAACCGCTTGAATCTTGATAGTCGAAACTAAAATTGAGTTATTAATGTTTATTTTCAGGTTAAAGAGAACAGTAAAGATATGCCGCCCTATGAAGACATATTACCAGTAAATGAGAGAAAACAGAATAACACTTGCAGGACCGAATTTTGAATCTCGTATTATCACAAACTTATTGCGTAGCAAATATCCATCTTTCATGATTTGTGTTAGAAGACACGTTGGACGCTTTTTACAATAGTTTTACTTTAGAAACAAAGAGTAGTAAATGTGTGAGATTCTGTATCTTTTCATTCATTTAGATAAATTAGGATACACCAACCACACTGAATTAACTTTTTGTCTAAAATGTCATACCGAGGACTCTGATTGGCTGATTGTTGGCCCCGCCGACTAACTCCGTCAGGAAGATCGACATATAAATTAGCGTTTGTTTTTTGCAACATTTATGATCTGTTACATGTAATGGTACGTAAAATGGTTGGTTGGCGACCTAAATGTCCCAACTACAGCTTTGATAAGCTGAAGTCACGACGTTTGAGTCGCAAAACAAACAAAAATGCTTAAAAACCTGCAGATTCAATTCCGACCTAAATATACGATTTGATTGGTCTATCGATTATTTCATTGGCAGCCGCAATCAGCAACTTGACATAGACACATCGTCGTTGGGCATGCAAAATGCCGTAGCTACAGCTTCATTAAAATTGTAGTTACGACATTTTGCACGCCCAACGACGATGTGTCTCGTCAGATCAGAATGCCCGTGTCTCTTTATACTCGACTTGTTACTTTATCCAGTTACATATTTGTTTCCTGGGTTGATTGAATGAATGGGAGCTAACGCCATTTGTAACAGTTTTTCAGGCAAATCGCGGCGGCTGAAGAACCTAACCATGGATTCCTGGTATGTCTAAAACTTTTACCTCCAGCACTACCACTACATCCTTTCCAAACCTTCAACTGCTCTTCACCCATTGGTGTGAGACAAAGTCGAAGGGGATATTTTCCGCAACCAGGGATCGAACCTGGCACCCCATGATTAGGAATCCGAAGCGCTAACAACTGCGCTACTGCAAGTAACGGAAGATATATAATTTTTCTTTTAATTAGCGAAAAATAAAACGGTATGGGCATAACAAATCTATTCAAGATATATTATATGTGCATTAAAATTCATAATTTATCTTAAAACATACAAACTGCTTTTGTTCAAATCGTGTGAACGATTCATGCGAGCGATGCATGACGTACAAGCGGACTCTCTACTGAGCCATTTACAGAGATGAATTAGGAATGAACTAGAGTGCAAGATAGTGCTTAAACGAGTCTAGAATTTTAAAAAAGAATGCAAGAGAGTGCTTAAACGAGTCTAGAATTTTAAAGAAAGAGTGCAAGAGAGTGCTTAAACGAGTCTATAACTTTAGAAAAGAGTGCAAGAGAGTGCTTATACGAGTCTATAATTTTTTTAAAAAAGAGTGCAAGAAAGTGCTTAAACGAGTCTAGAATCTTTAAAAAAAAAAGAGTAAAAGAGAGTGCTTAAACGGGTCTAGAATCTTAAAAAAAAGTCGTTAAGGGGGCCATGGCTCGTTAAGTAATTTTTTATATTCTAGATTCGTTTCAGATCAGCATCTATCAAAGTAAACGATGGCAACTACTTTTTTAGCTCCACTTTTCGAAGAAAACGGGCCTATTCTAGACATCCGGGCAACGGCGTCATTGTCGGCGTAACTGCTTTTGTTAACCCATTACCAGATGGTAAATTTTTGGACTGGTCGAAATTTGTTTTTCTTGTGGGGTGTCCAAAAGCGTCATTGTGTGTGAATGGATTAAAGTGTTACGTGCAGGTATCATGTAATCTATACAAAAGATTGCTCTCAAACTTTTCGCATGCTTTTATGACCGAAGATCATATCACCCCCTAGACAAAGATTCGCTACACTGACATCCTTTAGAGTGGAATTATGACATTTTTTTATACATAGATTTGGTTTAAGTTTTACGTGCAAGTCTCATATCTCTGTTTCTACCAATGCCATTGCTCTCTAAATTTGCACGTGCATTTGTGACCAGATCATCCCCTAGTTAAGAATTCGTTATTCTGAAAATCATTATAGTGGAATTTTGACCCTTTTTCGACTTTGAAATTCTTCGTTAAATTTTTATATGCTACTGCCACATCTCTGTTATCTCTGTTTCTATATATGCTATTGGGGCCAAACTTTGCATATGATTTGTGGCCGTCGTATCACCCTCTAGACAAAGGTTCATTACCCTGACATTATTCCTGGTAGACAATTGACCTTTCGTTAAGAATATACAAGCAAATATCTATTCTATATTTCTTCTTTACCCTTGCATTGAAACAACACACATGTCTCTGTAATCCTAATATCAACCCCTTAACAAACGTTCATATCTCTGACATTTTTTATTGATATGTGATCCGTTTTGACTTCGAAATTCATATTTAAAGTTTTTATATATCTATTAAACCTTAAATATGATTCCGAATTATTCTTTAACTCTTAGGCAAAAAAAAACCCCAAAAAAACATTGCTTTGATATTTACTTCCGTGAAATTTTTAACCTTTTGGACTTAGCCTAGTGCAATATTTTCTGTCTCTGTTACTACTCAAGATAATGGGTTAAAACTTCAGACATGTGTTCAAAGTCATGGTCTTAAGAACACTCAATATTCTGATATTCATTTAGTGATGTTATGTCCAATGTCGACATTGAATTACAGTTACCGTACTATCCAGTAATTAGAGTAATCTAGCAATACTGCCAATTGATAACTCTCTTGATGAAATATATACATGTGTATTGACGAATCGCTTAACCAAATAGAATTGGCCCAAATTGAAAGAAGTTGCAGGCGACAATTTCAAGGTGGTGATTTTTTTTTCCTTTGTCTTTTCGGGTAGAAAACATTGTGGGAAATAAAGAAATTGCTTGATACAAGCAATTTCTTCATTTTCCACAATGTTTTCCCAAAGCTTTTTTCTTGAGAGGCGTAAAAAGAAGTGATCGTGTGAGAATAGGCTAATAAACACTTAAGTATAGATGAATCTATGCGTGACCTATCCAACCATTTTATATGAGCATGAAGTTCAGACATTGAGCAGACCGAACAGCCACTCATGCAAATTTAAACTACGGTGATCGTTTAAAAGTACTATGGCTTTCCGAAACGAAAATTTGAAAACTAGCAGGCTTGTGACTTACTAGGAAAATTTAAAGAGGAGTCTGTACACAATTTTATTAAATTTTTCAGAATTCCTTTTGTCATAAAATTTGTCCTTGCAAGAGGAACTGTTAACGGCGCTTTGGGTCAATATCTATCTGTAGACCCTGATCAGACTGTGCAGACTGAGTCTTACTTTGCGCAATCATGTAATGGTTAAAAATTTCACAGTGTTCCATATCAAACAGGAAGTCCACTGGCACTTCTTTTGGAAACCAACTCTAGATAAAATCCTATGTTTGTGCAATCTAGTAAAATCGACGGTTCAAATGAGTACCAACAATTTAGGGTTGTTCTTTTAACGGAGTCGGGCATTCCTTTTTTACCTACTTTTAATTTGGACATTTAATTATGGTGGCTTTGTATAACCAACATGTTCGCTCAAGCCGGTTCATTTTATTTTCTCGTGTTCAAAGACATTATTTTGGATCAGGGAGAACGCATTATCTAAGACTCAGAAACTCTCACTTTTGCGCATTCTAACCAGAATCAAGACCTTCTCAGTTATAGAGTTATACATACTCACATACGACTTCCCCCTTTTCGTAGTAATTTGCAAGTCCTAGGAATTAAATTTTCGACGTCTGTTACATTAACCAATTCGATTCGTTATACAGTCAAACACGTGTGTATAAACATGAAGCCACGAACACAAGTTTGTACTTGATTACACATTAATCATGAAAAAATAGGCGTGGAACCAGTAGTAATGACAGGTTCATTTCCGTTAACCGGATATGGAAATTTGTTATCCTCTGATTGCGTAACATGGTGGTGTTTCGGGTTACGCCATAATGCCGGTTTCTAAATGTGATTTTTTTACAGCTACAACCTTCCTTAAATGACCGAACCAACTTTGTTTTAAAGCTCTACGTCCCTCTTTCAATCTGTGTCCAACCAAGTAAGAGTCTCTTTGTCCTGAAAACAAACAAACACCGTTTCTGTTGTAGCTATCTTCGTGGCTGTTGTTGTTGTTGTTGTTTTTTTTTTTTATTATTAGTCCCCTACCGACGAAGACGAATGGGACTATAGGTTAGAGCTCCATCCGTCTGTCCGTCCGTCCGTCTGTAAGTCCGAACATATCAGTTTTCCGGACTGACTGAGTTACAGAACAAGTTTGGTTCCGGTCAATTGATTTTTGTGGAAGATACGGATGCTGGACTCTGATAATAAACAAGACATTTCAGTTTTCTAGACTATTTTCTAAACGCATGCAGGTACGTCATCGTTAGGAGTTATGTTCGCTAGCTGGTCTTGAATTCTGTAAAGATCAGTCCAAAACTGTCGCAAGAGTTAATATAGATATAAACACTTGTCCTAGTTTTTCACTGACCATTTGGTGTGACATGATTTAGGACGTTGGTTTTATCGCTTGTCAATTTTTTACCTTCCGTAGACTTTGGGTCATATGCAAATGAGGTCATATTATAACCGAATACCGTGATACCTGGAATTCTGCTAAACCTTTCCTTTATAATCAAAACGTTAAGCCTTACAGATTACCATGAAGAAAATTTCTGACTCAAATTTAAGTGATGAGGGTCCGTTTGAGCGATCTTTAAGGCAAATGGCAAACTTTTATTATCTAGGTTTCAGAAGCATTGATACCTCCCTTTAAATGTTCATTTAAGCGTATTTTAGGCACTTGGCACTTTGTCTTATCTGGGTTTAGGAAACATCGATACCTCCCCTTTAAATTGAATTTGATATCTTGAATTAGTGACCACTCGAAAACCTTTTCACACTAAGTAATTTCTTAGTCTTTGGATTCCGTTAAATTGCGTGTACATGTCTCCCACCAATGTCTTGGAGAAGTTCGAAATTATCTGTTACCAGCATTTCACCATTTTGACATTATTTTCAAAAAAATTATATCCAATTTAAAGGGATTTTATTTTAATTGTGCTTCAAAATTATTTGAACTAAAATGGATTTATCATTTCTTTCGCTCATCGTGGCTACTGGTCTAGGGACAGCCGATGTGCCTCCGTGCTCTCATTGGTTTATTACAAACCTTTGAAAATATTAATAACAATTATTGCATACTAAATTTGCAAACAATTCAATGATTTTACATACAAATATAAACAGTCTTTAACGAATAACTTTTACCTTTGACACATTGGCAAATGTATTTTTATAACTTTGAATTTTAATTAGGCTAGAATTTCTTGATTCCTTCTTCTAATTGGTCACAGCTGAAGTTACGTTATTGTGAGGAAGTAGTCACGGGGAGTAAGGTTCGATTGCTATTTACCCTTGTCAAGGAGGTATAGGCAACGATTATACTGCATATTTGTGCTGTCTGATCGTAGTCTACACCACCCGCTTGTCCCTTGTAAAACAGAATTATTTTTAAGATGATTTTTTAAAAGAAATATTAACATACAAAATGGTTGCTTTCAGTTCTTTCAGCCCTTTGATTTTAATAAAAACATGTAGACGATTTATAATCAAGCATGGCATAGGTTAATAAGTCAATTCACAAGTAGCGGATGACAATCAAAAATCGATTGGCAATGGTGAAATATGTCCATATTTCGTTTAATAGATTCCTCTTTATTTATTTACTGTTTTGGAGACAAATATGTGTTTGTAGAATAATACATTTTAGCACTGATATGAAAAATCAATGATTCAAAAGTAAAGGATGAAAAACAATATTTATTCAAGGACAAAATACAAATTAAAAAAAAAGAAATCTTGAATGCAAAAATTTGAAATATCCATTTCTATAACCCTTCCTACCATTTCTCTCTGTCCGTTCCACTGTCTGTCCGCTGACTTTTTCGTTTCCCTATTATAACCAATCGACTTACAACCATAAAACTTCATACTTTTGTTGCAAATGATCCAAGGAAGTATCTTTTTGTTTTGAGGTCAGGTAGACTAAAGTTCAACGGTACTACTATTGTGAGTTGCTTCCGCATCAAATGAATATAGCCAGTCCCCTTGTATTCATTACGTTATCCAAAGGGTCAGATGCGTTTCTTGGCTAAGAATTCTGTGAAAATGTGTGTTTCTGACCGTTGACGTCGATACTAAATCAACAAAAGCCGGTCCATGCATATATTGGAAGATCTGGTTCCCAAACCGTTACTATGTGCTTGATATCAATAGGTGATTCCACAATCTAATCCCCTAATCTTATCACAACTAAGTTGAGCTACGCCAAACATTTCGGCACCATGATTCATTTCTTGAAGGGCGTCTCTTGGTTTTCTAACCAAATCCAATCCTTCTCGTGCCTAGAAAAAAAATGATATTAGAGTTAGGATGTAGTGTTGTGAAAGAACCATAAGGGTCTGCATGTTTAATTGCAACATGTGCACAGTTTGCACTATTGTGGAAAGGATGGTTCACAGAAACTGGAGGGCAACACGAAATGCAAAATATGGGGTTGAATCTCTATGTATAGAAAATCCTCACAAACTTTTGTGTAGTATAAGAAATAGTAAATTTAAATATGAAAACAATTTGAAATGAATACAACTTCGTTGATTTAAAAAGTAAATAGCATCAAAAATCTTGAAAATGAAAAAAAAGTGCCGATTTTATTGGACGAACTAGAAAAAAAACTGTGCATCAAAAGCAGGGTCTGAGAAAATGATAAAATATGAAGATTAACCGCCGTAATTCTTCATTCAATATCTCTAACTTTGGTTGAATGGTTATGGCTTTTACTTCGCATTTTTATTTAATTCAAAATATACAAAAAATCAGATTATTTTTTTAAGGGGTTGGTTAGTAAGATTTGAGCCAGTATAGTTTGGGGTTGTTGTTTTTTGTGTGTGTGTGTGTGTGTGTGTGTGTGTGTGTGTGTGTGTGTGTATGTGTGTGTGTGTGTGTGTGTGTGTGTGTGTGTGTGTGTGTGTGTGTGTGTGTGTGTGTGTGTGTGTGTGTGTGTGTGTGTGTGTGTGTGTGTGTGTGTGTGTGTGTGTGTGTGTGTGTGTGTGTGTGTGTGTTTAACACCTTTTATACAACTTGCGGAAGAACGTATCATACCAAAATAAATTCAAAGCACTAAAAATTCTGATGATGGACGTCTGTGTTAGCATAGTAGAGTGAAATGTCCGTTTCTGTTTACAAAGTGGCAATTTTCATATCGATAATCTTTTTTAAGCAAAACTAGTTTTTATTAGATATTTTAATTGGTACATGTAATACAAAATGTTTTTATTGTACGATCACAAGTTCGGGGGGAAAACATCATTTGACTTTCACCGATGGAAATATGATAAGTGATTTGTCTGTTAAGTTGGCTGAGTAGCATGTATTGGCCAAAATTTATTGTTGCAGTTGTACATGCTACTGGTGTGAACAGGAAGTCATGTGGGCACCTAACAACCGCGATTTTACTGAAAAAAAAAAACTACTGAAAGTCACGTTAACCAAATTCACTTGATCGTAGTCTAACTATTTTTCAAAATAATGACTTTTTTTTTACTTTTCCGAGATTATACTTATCTGAATACTTTCAACAAATAATTAAGATATGATTTAAGAACCTTGGACAATATTAGATTAGCAATTTTCATTGAGAATTATAACCTGTAAGAAACAAATGAGAGAGTTTGAATAACTTTTAAACCTTCCATAAGCCAGTAGAATCTTAACCCATTCCCACAAAATCACGCTTTTTATACCCCTAAAGAATCGCATTTAAAAAATATTGTGAGAAAATGAGAAATTACTTGTTTCACAATGTTTTCTACCCTATCTGGGCCTCTAAAGGATTTGAAATGGTGTCTGTAACTAGTCCACAATTGTGTCGTTTCGAAATAGATTGAAAAGGTTATTCAAAATATAAAATATATGTAACTGTATAGCTTATCGATGGTATGCTGAGTTCTCAAAATAGAAGGCAATTTACTCACTATATAATTGATAGACTCCGCGTTATTGAAACCGTGACGCTAAGCGGATCATTTGTAGGTGTTTTCGTATTCAAGAAGAGTCTTTACGCGTTCTACGAATAATATAGAATCCTCGTATTACGCCATTTAAAAAATGTACATTTGTTTTGGGGAGACAGCTTTTGAAAAATAATAAATCGAACCTAACTGTGCACTACTTCTCTTTTAACAAAGTAACATCCTAACTGGGTAACGCTGATGGACGCCTTCGGACGGGAGACAAGCGGGTGACACACATATATATATATATATATCGCAGATAAGACGTATTTGAGTAATTGGCCAATCGCTGGCCCTATCCACTGACTTCGTTAGCCCCGCACTTTGATTCCAACAAGAAATCCCGTTGCGATTTTAATCGGCGATTTTTGTGTAAAATTCTTAGTCAGGAGCATGTAACAAAAAAGTTAAGATGTTGATTGAGGATCTGAACATCGTAACTTCAGCTTGAACAAGCTGTAGTTACGACGCTTAGGTCGTCAACCAACAGAAAAGCTTCACATTAGTGGCGGCCAATGTCGGAGTTCAAATTTGAATTCCAGACTGAATTAATGATTTGATTGGTCTATTGATTCCTTGATTGACACTCGCGATTAGTCAATTGACGTCAATGGCAGTGTGAGAGCTGAAAGTACTCATTTTATAAGTGTATGATCAATTGTTTGGTTTGTAGGACTGAGTAATGAGGTTCTGATGTCCGAAACTGATAGGAGATTATGGTAAGCACTCCAAGCGCTGCAATATAATAACAGAAAAATAAATATAAACGTTTAATAAAGACAGTAAATCTTCTTTGCGAACCACGATGAAAAAAAGTGATTGGTCTTTTTCGTGTTATCCCAAGAATAAAGTACGTTGCAAAAAATACAGCCGAATAAATATCTAAGAGGATTGATCAAGTAATCACATAAATTGATGTTACTGACAGCTGTCAAAGAACAATATATTCTACTTTATCTTATGTAATACATGGTAAAACTGTAGAATTGTGAGCCGTCTATCAAAAGACGATATCTAGAAGACCGTACCTATAAAACAATGCATATTTCCATATGAGTTCTCTTTCTATATAATTTCTATAGTGAAAGAAAGAATCGTATAAAGGTAATCGTATAAAGCATGCATATACGATTTAGACTTGATTAACCCTTATCCTGCTTAACCCGGTATATTCCTGTTTTGGCAGGAGGTATAGACAAAGATCAGCCTGCAAATAAGTGCAGTCTGATATTAGCCTACACCACCTGTTTGTACCTTTTAAGCATCATTTGATAGTGAAATTAATTTTCAAAAGCAATGCAAGCTGTCTATACAGCTGTCTATACAGCTCGTGAAATTATTAAACATTCGTATTCGTTTTAATTCAAGTAATTTCTTCTTTTTCCACCATGTTTTCTCAAACTATTTTTGAGGGGCGTAAAAAAGCAAGACTTTATTGGATTGGATTAATAATGCACATGACAGCATTTTCATTTTCAAAAGAGCATGCTTCTACTTGAATGTCTAAGATTCGGTGTTTTTCTTATTCCGTGGATTGTCCAATTTTGTTTTCAATGTCTAACAGCTTTTACGTTTTCAGCATAAGCAGCAAAACCATTTATTTGAAAATCCAGCGAACATAAACTGAAAGTACGTGTCTAATTTGTATAGAAATGGTTGGGAAGAACGTTTTGTAAAGTGGGACGTTAAACATCAATCCCCCAGCGAAGTTCATCCTTCCTCGAGGTTGCCGTTTTCAGGTAAGCCTGTACTTCCTGAAACCAAACACAGACAAAAAAGACGGATTGTTATAAGAGATGAAAGGTTGAATAAAAATCCTTCTCGAACATTTATAACAGATCCTATCATACCTCCAACAGAATATCACGTGCGTCCATTTTAAGACTAAGTACACTTAAGTTGATATTAGACGGATAGTAAACGTCGTAAATATAGCTTATTTTAGCTGCAGTAACGACGCTTTAGTCGCCAACCATCTTACTTTAGTATTACTTGTTACTGGCCATTGGATAATATAATGTGTAATAGCACCTTTAAATAACAGAGTGGAACTTCCTGTTGGAGTTCAGTGGATCGGTTAATTGTCTTGCTAACCCACTGTTGTAGTGGGACTCGAACCTCCGGCATTGAGATCTGTATTCAAGCACATATGTCACTTGCCACATGGTCATGAAGCTATTTGAGTTACGTTATTAAAGAGGTCGTCGGACGCAAGGCAAGACTGTGCTTTTAGAATGTGAAGGTCCGGGCTTCAAATCCTGCTCGTCTCTTGGGAACCTTTCTTAATAAGAAATTAACTCCACTGTGTTGTCGAAACGCGTACTTTTGACGAATGTAGTCAATGCATTGTTACTGCCATAGCGAGTTTATTTGAATTGGGGAACGGTTTAATGGGCCCCGACCAATGATCTCCTACAGAGTAATTTAACTGAGATATCAAACGACAATAATGTGTAAAATATACATCCGGGGATAATACTTTGGTGTGAAACCTAAACGTCATAACTATAGCTTGAACAAGCTGTAACTACAACATTTAAGTTACCACAAACGAAAACATTTCAAACAAAAGTCTGCATTCGGTTTAATTTGATTTGTCAATCAGTTTTTTGGTTAACGACAGCGAATCGACAAATGAAATCTTAAATACATACACATGGATATATAAAAGAGTACTGGTGTAATACAAAAGGAGTGATATTTTTACGATAGCGATCCAACACCTTGTTTTTGCTTTGAGCGAGCTGCCAGGAGAGTTTCTTTATATTTCACGTGACCTTAAATCTAGTGGAATATCGGGGGGGGGGTCTCCGCAGCCAGAAGCAAATACAGGATGTTGTATCGTTATCGTAATGTAATTTACTACGTAACTGCTTTTTCATAAAATAAAATAGACAAAATAGTAAAATATCTGTATTTCTACATATATTTTCATTCCCTTTTACTATTCTGATAATGTTTATTCGCATTATGACGCCATCTACTGAATGCAAATGATGACAGCTTAGACTACTTATAAGAAACCATATTTGACACTATCAGATGTACGGTTTTGTTTCTGACGTTACTGTAGGTATAAGATTTAAAAGCTCCAGTATAAATGTAGTTCAACCGACAGCCACCAGTGGGACCTTTTGCTGGTCAATCAAGCGTGGAGTCAATGTCCATAAAACTTCAACTGTCGGTCGGTTGAGGGTGGAAATGGAATGTCTGATTTTAAATCTAGACGACCGCGTAAGTATGCAAAGCTATTTTTAGAATCATTTTTAATTGGTCGTAGACCAATTTATATAACCATAAACTCCAGATTGTGTCGCTGCAATTTACCAAAACTGCCTTTAGGCCAACTGGACGTATAGTCTGACGGGAAAACAGAAAAAAAATCATTTCAATTTACAAGTTAAGAATTATCAAAAGGAGTAAAGAAAAACTGGACGGTCACACGCTTTAAAGATGAATGCTTCAAGGATTTTCCGCTAGTGATGAACGCGTCTAACCAACCCTTAGTTTCAATCATATCGAGGTGTAAACAAAGATGATACTGCCACTCAATTATTTTCCAGCCATAAGTTAATCAAAGTACTGAAAGTTCTTCTGGAGAGCTTTTAAGCTGTCTAAAGAATTTGCCCATAGAATAGTATCAATTGTTTTTTTCCATTGTTTATAATAAGCGCTGTTTAGGCACTTGTTCATTTCTGCCCAGAAAAAGAGAGGGTTTTGAAATTTCATGAACTTGCTGTTAGCATTTGCTCTTAAACTTAAGTTATTATATTTCCATAATTTTTCTGTTTTGGCTTTATAAAAATAAGCTTGCAGGGATGATCTAACCATGACTATTTAATAATCGAGAATTTTTAGAAATTTAGTTTTCACAAAAGTTGCTTTTTTGTCGGTACCCATGTTGCATCAAGGTCTACGTTCGTGTAAATAATATTAGTTCTAATTAACATTCACGGAAATATTATACACTAGGATAGAACCTACGTGTTGTGGAAGTAATAGAAATTAAAGTTGTTTTACCCTAATTCTAAAGTCGGAATGCAACGATATGTCCAATTTCTCAGTGACGACCAATTACAGTGCGTACGGCACTTTGATATTACATCGGTACTGCACTTCATTGTGTACTCGACCTATTGCTCTTAGTTTGGAGTTTCGATAGCACTCATTTGAATTGCATGAGACACTACTTTCTCAGTGCTGCAGCTTTAAAACGTGTCAAATTGTGTTACATCCAATTCTTGCCGCGCATAAAGTATCTTGTTATACACCCAAAAACTGTGTTGGGTTAATAGGATTAAGCTTGTCGGTAGGTAGTTCGGTCGGTTGATTGGTTGGATGGTCGGTCTGTCTTTCTGTAGCTTTTCCCTGTCATCTCAATTTCTTAGGATCTACTTCATGGATTCGATTCAAACTTTACACATAGATACATATATGCATATTTTAATTTGGTTGTGGTCGATTTACTTTAAACAGAGTTTTGGAACTTTAGTTAAAATTCTTGTCCGCTCATTTTCTCTTAAACAACGAAGTAGATTTGGCCCAAATTTCAAATGCATATGTTGAAAAGGGCTCTATTCAAGTGACACAGAGGCCTGGGGATATTAATCACAGTTAGTGATATAGTTTTCTTCTTGGTTGGCATTATCTTAGCCTATTTCCAGACAACAATTTAAGATTTGTCGTAATTTAAAAGAGGTAACATGAAACAATTTAAAGAGCGTTTGGATAAAAGGACACATTGTGAGTAATGGTGAAACTGTTTGTTACAACAAATTTCCCCTTTCCACAATGAATTTCGGAAATCCAGGCTGTAGCTGAACAGAATTTGAATTTGTATGGAAATGGTTTAATAAGGATTAACCCAAAAAAATCATCATAAAAAGTTGGTACATCTTGTTTATCATTATTTAGCGTCAAAATCCATCATGAGCTCGGTGATCGAAGTCTCCGATTTGTTTCAAATGCATTGTAGTTGTGTATTTCCGTTTATTTATCGTCGCTTCCGTATCTCAAGCCCAAATGAGCGACGCCCCAGAAGACGGTGAGTTGTTACAGGGAACAGTGCTAGGATACAGGACGAAACTACTGATATGGTCAGCCGAGGGATCGAACCCGTGATCTTGAGATTTTAAGTCAAGTGCTCTACCAACTGAACCTATCGGACTGACGCTTTGTAATTGCAGCTTGTAACCATGTTTTTATGCAAATTGATGACATGAAATAAACACGTAAATCACTAGATTACTGAGTGTTTTAGAGAGTGAGACACGGCCCCGAAACACTCGTTTTTAGACAGACGGAAGACACTAGCTGTGATATTCAAACATTGATGGATATTATAAAAAGTGCAATATTTCGAGCAACCAGTAGTTTACATGATTGTATCTCAATTTCAAGATTGCGATTAACTTGAGAACTTTTCCCTATTAATATAAAAACTTCACCACTTGCAGCTGTCAATCAATCAGTCGACCAATGAAATCATCCGTTTAGACCAGAAGTGAGCTTTGAACTCCAACATCTGCAACCATTTTGGTTAATCTTTTATGTTGGTTTGGCGGCTTAAACGTTATTCAAGCTGTAGTTACGACGTTAAGGTCGCCAACCAAATTCTTCTAATTTTGCGAAATAATGCCATTTCAGATCAAATTTGAACTTCCTTTTGGAGTTAATGGGTTGGGCAAACGGAGCATGTGGGCGGGGCCAGCGGGGCCAGCGATTGCCACAAAAATGTGTTACATTCTAAACAGAATATCTACTTTTTATTCATCCTAAGCTCAGCACATTTATTATTTTCATATTTTCGTTTGTTCATATTATTTCAGAACTGTGCTAGGTAAATAAATCGATTGGTTGAAATATAAATAATTGAATGAAAGAAATAGATAAATACTCAACATGTTTCCTAATTTCAAAATGACCCAAGGTACGAATCTGATCAAAAGCTGAACTCTAATTTGATTTTCATTTTGATTATCTATTCCGCGAAAATTCCAAGAGGGTGGAGTATTCTTAGAATATTCCACGCCTATGAAGTATAAAAAAAACACCACCAATCAAAAGGATCGAGTCCAACTGTATTAGACAGGCTACCACCAGTGACCTATTCACAAGCGCTATCCCACTACTGCTCGACACAGAAACTTTTACCTGCTGTGTTTCCACCCTCGGCCGGTACGTTCCTCCTTAGACAACCTGGACCACCTGGGCTCCCCCGAGTGGCCCATATTGATGCCGAGCTTAGTGCGGACGCTCGATCGACACAGATCATCTGACAGCAGTGCTCCTGACCTCAAACCGTCCCAAGATCCCGGCCTCCAAGTAGCTGGATTACAGGAGTACGCCACGACTCCCGGCCGATAACTGGTATGTAATATTAGAAATTTATCATTCATTCTTTATATATATATAATTATCTAGTTATATGTAATAATTAAAAGTATGTTTACATAAACAAAGTAAGAAAATATTAATGATAATAAAAAAGAACTCAAAATAAAATCCAAATATAAATACATGTACACGATTATTTCCCTTTTTTCCCATGTTAATAGGACGACACGTCAACAAAATTTGCCTATGGCATTTAACTCATAATCAGACGACACTTTTTACACAGGTCGAAAGTCAAAGAAGTTGAAGACGACATTTTAATCAGTGATATTGACAAAAGTATCGTGTCTTTTGGGCATGAAAACATTGTGGATAATGATAAAAATGCTTATAACTAACAATTTCCATTATGTTTCCCAAAACCTTTTCTTTATAGGCGCTAAAATGCAAGTTTGTGTTGGAATATGGGCAATTGTTGCAACCTTTATGAAATAAAAACATTTTAAGAGTTTATCAGAGTGATGATATGCAAAAAAGAAACCACGATGGCTTTCCAGAGAAAATTGTAGTAATTGTAAATACATTGTACACCTTTTTCCCTCGAAATTTCGAAATTGTGGGTAAATTTCAATGGAATACGTATTTGCAATAATAATAAGTAATAAGTAAACTAAAATGATGATAAAATAAACAGTTTCATACAACGTATAATCATAATTTTTTAAAGAGTAATACTGTGCTAAACTGTAGTTACGACGATTAAGTCGCCAAACTAACGAAATTATTTAACATTATTGTTGACGTTCAACATTCACAAAATGAATGATTTGATTTGTCAATCGATTTTTCTATAATTTATAGTGTCGATCCATCATTCGGGAGAGGTTAGGTTAACTCATTTTCTAAAGCTTGCATGGCTCCAGTTCGTCCGTTCAATCACGTCTCCACCGTTTTCCATAAACCCATCACTGTTTTTCAAAATTTTCGATTTGTCCAAATCCAAAGAGGAAGCGGGCGAAATTACAGTTACTTATCTATATGAAAGAAAATATTGTGGGAAAAGAAGAAATTGCTTGTTACAAGCAATATCTTCTTTTTTCCACTTTTTTTTTCTCAAATATGATATTACAGGGACTTAAAAAAGATCTTGAAGTGTAACCAATCAATAGATAATTGGCAAAGTCCACTGACTTCAGACATGAGGTTGTAATTAGATTCTATATTGCGTAATTTTGAAAAAAAAAAAAGCCACTTTCGTGTTTGTTGGTGCCCTAAACGACGTAACCACAGCTTCAAAATCATTTACATCAATGTCAGAGTACGAAATTCACTTCTGCTCTAAATGAATGATTGTATGGACTGAATTAAAAACGTTGATAGAGACAGAGTAACAAATAGCACTTGCTCTTAACCCGATTTGACAACATCAATTACAGATTAAGTGCTTGCGTATGGCTTTAAACCAGATAGTGTGGATAATGATCAAGCTTGTCACTCTTTATTAAGAAAATTTCAGATTCTATCTAGGGATTGAAAGAAAATACAGTATTTGAGAGTAATAAAATCCAACCTTCCAACCCAATTTATTCTTCCCTTGCTGATCTTCGGAAATTGGATCAATTCTTCTTCTATCTTTTCATTCTTCTATATGTTGTTGTGTTGGTAGCAATCAATTTTCGTAAATTGGTATTGAAAATTAATGCATGAGAATTAACAAATAATTAACGAGCTGCTTTGTTGTCACGCATTCTAACAGTAAATGAGAAGAGGAAACGATACAAGGCTAGTTATTCATTATGGATATTTATTTTTATGGTTGTCTTTCTTTAAAAAAGTAATTATTATCCCATAATTCACGTACAAGCCATATATTTTCATGGAGAGTTTTCACTTATTCATCATATTCAATAAGCGAACATGTACATTTTCAATGAGATAGATTTATAAAAGGGCTACCACAGAGCGTGCACTGCTTAATCTTAGCAAGATTGGCAACGCTTACAAGAAGAAACTTTCTGATTTCTTCGCGTAGGTTTCTATCTCAAAAATGATCATACTAAAAATGTTTCGTTTATGAATACTAAATTGAAAAAAAAAAATCTTGTTGTAGTTACATGAATGATAATTGTTTGTACAGCTACAATTTGAAGAAAAAAACTTCATTGCTTTTTGCCCAAAAGGATGAGACTATTTTTCTATTCTTAGGAATTATCGGCAGTATTTGTATTAAAGATTTCTACTGCAACCTGCCTGATGAGATCCATGAAAGCGTTATTACAGCCTCTCTTTTTGAAAACCAAAACCCTATTCTAATAATGAAAAAAACCAGAACACATCTTTAAGCCCTATACATTCAAAATCCCCCGTTTGAATGCGAACACGCCCCCCTTTCTCGTCGCTTTGCGACTCTGAGTGTCCATTCAGAACTCTAGTATAATGTACGTTTCCGATCCTAATCTAATCTTATATTGCCTAAGTTTCTTAAACGATATCTGAATCATTTATGGACTGTCATAGGAAACGGATCATCGCGAAAAGGTTAAAAGTGTTGATCTTGAGAGCTATTTAGACTGTGATAAAGTTTATTTAGTTTAACATCATTTACCCCATTTGATAGGTCACCGAACCATGGCTTCCTGTCATTTTTTTACAACAGAGCATGTTCAACTGCCACATTAGATTTAAACGATTAGATCGTCAGCCACCTTTAAAGGCAAATTACTTATCATGTTTCCATCGGTGAGACACAGATGACGCGTTCGGCAAATTACTTATCATGTTTCCATCGGTGAGACACAGATGACGCGTTCGGCAAATTACTCATCATGTTTCCATCGGTGAGACTGTGTTCCTCTCCATCCATGTCGAAAACGTAATCAGAGATATCAAATGACAATATTATGTAAAATATATCCGGGGGCAAAACGTTGGTGTGCGACCGAAACGTCATAACTTTAGCTAGATAAGCTGTAACTAGGACATTAAAGTTATCACAATCGAAAATATTTAAAACAAATTTCTGCATTCGGTTTAAATAAATGGTTTGATTTATCGATCAGTTTTTGATTACCGACAGCGAACCGACAAATGAAAACTTAAATACATACACATGGATACATAAAAGAGTACTGATGTAATACAAAAGAATAATTAAGTTTATGATAGCGAAACAACACCTTGTTTTCGCTTTGTGCGGGTTGCGGGGACTTTTTTTTCTGCTTCACGTGACCGAAAGTCGAGTGGAATATCAATTATTTTCTCTGCAGCCAGAAGTAACTACAAGATGTTGTATCGCTATCGTAATGTAAAATTTCATTTATTATTTACATGTAACTACTTTTTTATTAAATAAAATCGAAACATTAGTTTTAAAGAATCGTTATTCTATTCTACAGAACCCCTAAAGTAGTATTTCGTTATTACGAAATAACATTTCGTCATTACGATATACTTCTGAGAGTATTTCGTAATTACGAAATACTTTTTTGGTAACTACGAAATACTATTTTGTAATTACGAAATAATCATCAAAGTTTTTCGTAAAAATGCTTCATATAAATAGCGACAAAAAATACTTCCTATCTAAATGAGTGATTTTATTGGCCGACTGGTTATTTGACTGAAAGCCGCGATTTGTCAATTGTAGGTAGAGGTGAAAATGTATTAGCTTACTTCTTTCGTCACAATATAACTTGGAATAAATGAATATTGTAAATCTTGCCTGAGCGACCGACTCTATTCAGCGAATATTTCCATTAAGCCCCACATTTTAAAACTAAAAAAAAACAGGTTACTTTAAGTTAGTTTGGTATCATTTAAATCCTTTGTTCTCGGTTCTCGTTATAATTGAACAATCGCGGCTGTCAATCACTTAAACAGTCGACCAGTGAAATCATTTCTTTTAGACTAAAAATAACTTATGAATTCCGACATTGGTCGCCATTTTTGTCAGCCTCTTTTGTTGATTTGGCGACTTAAATGTCGTATCTTCAGCCTTTTCAAGCTGTAGTAACGACATTTAGGTCGCCAACTATAACTATTTTACTTTTTTGTTACATGCTACTTGGCATGCATTTTGCACAATAACGCCCTTTAAAATAGAAGCAGGGCTTCCTGTCGGAGTCGATGGGCGTGGCAAATGGAGTAAGTGGTTGGGCCAGCGATTGGTCCTTGTTTGAGTGGGACAATTTGAAAAGTTCTAATAATATATGATTGTGCATATCACCTGACCAAGTGTACCTGGTAAAATAATCTAATCCGTCTGCATACGTGTACAAATCCATTTTCACACAATCCCGCTTTTTATGCCCAACATGAAAAGGCTTTGGAAAACTATGTGGATAATGTAACAAGCATTTTTTTCGTTATCCAAAAATCCAACTGCTAAAGACAAAAACAATGTTATTTTATCAACTTAAACTTATTTCCATAAGTTTTGGTGTTGTTGTTAAAATTGGACCAGTCTAAAATTTTGCTGTGTAGTAAATGGTTAACAGACATTCAGTCGTCATAACATGCATTAGACTTAGATACCCTGTTGAAGATAGTATAAAAATAAAGGGGGGGCTAAGGCTCTTTTCCATTACAATAGTAAGCGTATATATGATTTATTGAAATTGTTGAAATCAATTAAAAGCCGATCAAAATCATAATGCAATAATAACCCAGTGCTCTCGAAAGTGTATGAAATACAGACTACCTGTTGCCTTTTGGGTTACCTACAAATGACTGAATACGTAATTACGAAATACGCTTCAAAGGATTTCGTATTTAAGATATAGTATCTCGTAATTACGAAATGTTTTTTTCGTTATTACGACATAATTTATTTATTTAATTAGTTTAATTTATTCGCATTATGACGCCATCCACTGAATGCAAATGACGACATCTTAGACTACTTATATTGAACCTTATTTGACACTATCGGATACGGTATGGTTTCTGGCGATATAATAAAAGAAAATACGCTCCTCTCTTGACTATTTTTATTTGTGTCTTAAACAGCCATGGAAGAGTAGTGTGGCAGAACTGAATATGGCAGATGCAGTCTCACCTGAATTACTATCTTAAGGATGTTTTCAATATAGAGGACATCAATGACGTCACTAATGGTGGATCAAACACGCATGCACCTCCCTGCATTTTAGATTGCATGCAAATTAAAAAATGATTGTAAAAGTGTGTAGAAATAAACGGGAAATGAGAAATTGCTTGTTACATGCAATTTCTCATTCTCACACAATTGTTTCTTCGCATAATTCCTTATGGTCGTAAATTTCGGCATAGTGTGGTAATGGGTTATGTTTCAAAAAGATCAACCGTAAAACGGCTTCAGTAGAATTTTAATATTATTTTGACATAGCCCAATTTCTCTCTAATCAATCTCAAACAAGCTGCAGCTCGTATGTCGGTCCATTTTACATATGGGCCACAATAACACTATATACAAAAAAAAAATAAGATAACTAGATTTTTATGGAAATAGATTGTATAAAATATATTAAAAATAAATTATTTAAAAAAAATTGATTAACCGAATCCTAAGTTCAGCCCATTTATTTTTTTCATATTGTCGTTTGTTCTTATTATTTCAGAACTGTGCTAGATAAATAAATAGATAGATAAATTTAAAGATAAATGAATGGATGAACAAAAACGATAAATACTCAACATTTTTCCTAATTTCAAAATGACCCAAAGGTACGAATCTAATCAAAAGCTGAACTCTAATTTGATTTTCATTTTGATTATACATCTTATAACACCAATTCCGCGAAAATACTCAGTGGATGGAACATTCTTAGAATTACACGCCTATGAAGTTTGAATAAATATAAATATAAAAAAGCATAACCAATAAAAATGATCGACTCCAACTGTATTAGACAGGATATCACCAGTGACCTATTCACAAGCGCTATCCCACTACTGCTCGACACAGAAACTTTTGCCTGCTGTGTTTCCACCCTCGGCCGGTACGTTCCTCCTTAGACAACCTGGACCACCTGGGCTCCCCCGAGTGGCCCATATTGATGCCGAGCTTAGTGCGGACGCTCGATCGACGAAGATCATCTGACAGCAGTGCTCCTGACCTCAAACCGTCCCCAGATCCCGGCCTCCAAGTAGCTGGATTACAGAAGTACGCCACGACTCACGGCCGATAACTGGTATGCAATATTGGAAATTTATCATTCATTTTCTTAATTATTTTTGTTCATTTTTTTTCATTTTTTTTTTTATATATATAATGATCTAGTAATATGTAATTATTAAAAGTATGTTTACAAAAACAAAGTAAGAAAATATTAATGATAATTAAAAAAGGACTCAAAATTAAATCCAAATATAAATACATGTACACGATTATTTCCCTTTTTTCCCATGTTAATAGGACGACACGTCAACAAAATTTGCCTATGGCATTTAACTCATAATCAGACGACACTTTTTACACAGGTCGAAAGTCAAAGAAGTTGAAGACGACATTTTAATCAGTGATATTGAAAAAAGTATCGTGTCTTTTGGGCATGAAAACATTGTGGATAATGATAAAAATGCTTATAACTAACAATTTCCATTATGTTTCCCAAAACTTTGTCTTTAGAGGCGCTAAAATGCAAGTTTGTGTTGGAATATGGAATATTGGAATATGGGCAATTTTTGCAATCTTTATGAAATAAAAACATTTTAAGAGTTAATCAGAGTGATGATATGCAAAAAAGAAACCACGATGGCTTTCCAGAGAAAATTGCAGTAATTGTAAATACATTGTACACATTTTTTCCTTCGAAATTTCGAAATTGTGGGTAAATTTCAATGGAAAACGTATTTGCAATAATAATAAGGAATAAGTAAACTAAAATGATGATAAAATAAACAGTTTCATACAACGTATAATTATTTTTAAAGAGTAATACTGTGCTAATTTTCATAGTGTGCAAAACTGTCGCTTAATTAAACTGTAGTTACGACGTTTAAGTCGCCAAACTAACGGAATTATTTAACATTAATGCTGAAGTTCAACATTCACAAAATGAATGATTTGATTTGTCAATCGATTTTTTTCTATGCTTGATAATAGCGATCCAACTTTCGGGAGAGGTAAGGTTAACTCATTTTCTAGAAATTGCATGGCTCCAGTTCGTCAATTCAATCACGTCTCTACCGTTTTCCATTGACCCATCACTGTTTTTCAAAATTTTAGATTTGTCCAAATCCAAAGAGGAAGCGGGCGAAATTACAGTTACTATTCTATCTGAAAGAAAATATTGTGGAAAACGAAGAAATCGCTTATACATGCAATATCTTCTTTTTTCCAAAATGTTTTCTCGAGTATAATATTACAGGGACATAAAAAAGATCTTGAAGTGAAACCTATCGAAAGATAACTGGCCAAGGCCACTGATCTCTAACAGATGGTTGTAGTTAGATTGTAAATTGCGTAATTTAGAAAAAAAATATGGCCACTTTCGTGTTTGTTGGTGCCCTAAACGACGTAACCGCAGCTTCAAAAATCATTTACATCAACGTCGGATTACAAAATTCACTTCTGCTCTAAATGAATGATTGTACGGATTACTGAATTAAAAACGTCGGTAGAGACAGTGTAATACATAGATTTGTAAGTGACAATTAGCACATGCTGGTAACCCGATTTGATAGCCATCAATTACGGCTTAAGTGCTTGCGTATAACTATAAACAAGATGATCAAGATTGTCGCCCTTTATTAAGAAAATTTCAGATTCTATCTAGGGATTGAAAGAAAATACAGTATTTGAGAGTAATAAAATCCAACCTTCCAACCCAATTTATTCTTCCCTTGCTGATCTTCGGAAATTGGATCAATTCTTCTTCTATCTTTTCATTCTTCTATATGTTGTTGTGTTGGTAGCAATCAATTTTCGTAAATTGGTATTGAAAATTAATGCATGAGAATTAACAAATAATTAACGAGCTGCTTTGTTGTCACGCATTCTAACAGTAAATGAGAAGAGGAAACGATACAAGGCTAGTTATTCATTATGGATATTTATTTTTATGGTTGTCTTTCTTTAAAAAAGTAATTATTATCCCATAATTCACGTACAAGCCATATATTTTCATGGAGAGTTTTCACTTATTCATCATATTCAATAAGCGAACATGTACATTTTCAATGAGATAGATTTATAAAAGGGCTACCACAGAGCGTGCACTGCTTAATCTTAGCAAGATTGGCAACGCTTACAAGAAGAAACTTTCTGATTTCTTCGCGTAGGTTTCTATCTCAAAAATGATCATACTAAAAATGTTTCGTTTATGAATACTAAATTGAAAAAAAAAAATCTTGTTGTAGTTACATGAATGATAATTGTTTGTACAGCTACAATTTGAAGAAAAAAACTTCATTGCTTTTTGCCCAAAAGGATGAGACTATTTTTCTATTCTTAGGAATTATCGGCAGTATTTGTATTAAAGATTTCTACTGCAACCTGCCTGATGAGATCCATGAAAGCGTTATTACAGCCTCTCTTTTTGAAAACCAAAACCCTATTTTGATAATGAAAAAAACAACAGAGCACATCTTTAAGCCCTATAAATTCAAAATACCCCAGTTGGAATGAGGACACGCCCCCTTTTTCGTCGCTTTGCGACTCGGAGTGTCCTTTAAGGACTCTAGTATCATGTACTTTTCCGATCCTAATCTATTCTTATATTGTCTAAGTTGCTTAAACGATATCTTAATCATTTATGGACTGTCATGGGAAATGATAAAGGAAAAGGTAAGAGGATTGATCTTGAGAGCTAATTAGACTGGGATAGAGTTTATTTAGTTCACTTTCAGTAGTATGTCAGTAATACCTCATTTGATAGGTCACTCAACCATGGATTCCTGTCATTTTTTAACAAAAGGGATGTACAACTTCAACATTAGATTTGACTATTAGCTCGTCAGCCAACTTCATGAGCAAATTACTTATCTTGTTTCCATCGGCGAAACATAAATGACGTGTTCGGCAAATTACTTATCATGTTTCAATCGGTTAGACATAAATGACGCGTTCGGCAATTTACTTATCATGTTCCATCGGTGAGACATAAATGACGCGTTCGGCAAATAACTTATCATGTTTCCAACGGTGAGACATAAATTACGCGTTCGGCAAATTACTTATCATGTTTCAATCGGTGAGACATAAATGACGCGTTCGGCAAATTACTTATCATGTTTCCATCGGTGAGACATAAATTACGCGTTCGGCAAATTACTTTTCATGTTTCCATCGGCGAGACATGAATGACGCGTTCGGCAAATTACTTATCATGTTTCCATCGGTGAGACATAAATGACGCGTTCGGCAATGTCTTTTTTGGGGCCGAACTGCGCATCTCGCGCATCTTGCGCAGGACACTAGAATAGAAAAAAACGTCTTGTATTATCTATTACAAGGCCGGGCAAGGCGAGACGTTTTTACTTTAATCAGATTAATTATATGAAAAATGCCATTTTCTACCCCAAGATGGGCGTATCACTCTACTATGCCAACATGAAGGTCCATCATCAATACTTTCAGTGCTTCGAGTTTCTTTGTTCTGAATCCACTAAATTCTCTTTGCGTTTAATTTTTATGTGATTATTCCTTTGTCATACTTTGAAACATCGGAATTCATAGGATGAGGTCGTAGCTCTTCGGGTAATATCGATAACGACTGAATTGCTAGCGCAAGCCAATTACGCAATTGATACGTCATGGAAACCACAAATAAGGGAATTTTCAGTGCAATCGGGTTGTACTTTGTTGACTTACTTGGCGTCTTATAACGCGAAATATCGTTGCTTCAGTTATGAGCACTCTTTTTCGTTACAAGATCAGCTTAATCACCTTCTGTCAAAAGACTGAAAACAAAACAGTAAGAAATTTGAGAGCCAAATCTTTCTTTCATATTCTGTGCAAGAACCGCGTTAACGTTAAAATTATCATAAACTCATGAAAGAATAAGACTTCCAATCTCAAGTAATTTTGTAACAATGATACTTTAGTTCAGACCAGTACCTCGCCCTTAGTAAAACAAAAATATGGGAAAATACTATGGGGGAAAAAGAAATTGCTCGTAACATGCAAATTCTTCATTTGCTAGTTTAATTTGTACCCATAATATGAACACCAAGATTTCTAAATATTTCACCATTAGTTCAACTTGAAATTTTTTTCTGCAGGCGTTTTTTAATATCTACTATGTTACATAATTAACAATTTGGTATCAAGATGGGTAGTTGTCTAAAAGGGGGAAAGATATAATGACGTAGAAAATATAAGCCTAGAGAAAAAATCTAAATGTCTTTTGTAAAATAGAGAATAATTGAAATTTTGTCTGAATTTGTTTTAATTTGTACTTAAGTGAGAACAGTCTACCGGCACTAAAACAGAGTTGAATAACTAATTATACAAAACATCTGTCAACAATATTCTAAACTATTAACCCTTGTTATGTTGAATAAAAATCGGTTTCCAAGAATACTTTTAAATCAAAGCACTGGAAGAGACTGAAAGCCCTCATAAATGATTGGTATTTGTTTTGAAATAAATTTCACAAATAAATTTAGCTTAGCAGGTTCATCAAGTCGTGTAGACTAAGATCATACTGCTCTTGAGTGCAGGATGGTCTTTTTCTACACCTCCTGCCAAACAGAAATATTCCGGGTTCAGCATGACAAGGGTTAGGTATTAAACTTAAGATTTTTTTTAAAAAATTATTTGAAAACCTCATGGCATAGGTGAAAGTTTTAATTGGCACGAATCGTTTTAATAACCTACTTGAGATAAATAGAATTCCAGGCTATGGTTATATTTGAGAACTGTACTATAATTGTACAATTTTCAGATAAAATAATTATCTCTCATTATTACCGGATTGTAAAGACAACAATCGGACACAGAAGACTTTCGTGACGTTCTCCTTTCTGTCACTTTCACAACGGAGAGATACATGAAGATCGAGCTCCCTCTTCTTGGCAGTTAGTATGGATGGTACTTTACCGATTCCGGAGATTCAGATTAATAGACACAACCGATCTAATTCGTTGAAAGAAAACTAGAAATCATGCGATTTGACCTCTGCTTGAAAAACGGTGTCGGTGCAAGTTTAAAAAGCGATATTTGAATCAGGCCGCTGAAGCTAAAAATTGGTTTGCTTGTTGGTTTTTTTTTCTTATGTAGGGCATAAGAGCTGAAAAATTGACTCTAAAGATGAAAATAAGCAAGAGAAAATATATACGGCTGAAGACGTAGGTTGTCACCTTGTCATCTAAAAGATCTGTAACAACCTAAGTACAGTCACCCGATCTGACTATGTTAAGACTACTAACGGCCGTACAAGATCCCACGATGAAATCCATATACATATCACATACAAGGTGTGGGTAGTAAAGAAGTTTTGTCCCATGTATACCATCATATAGTTGTATGCCTTTTACCTGTGCGTCTATACATTAAGCACTCTGTTTTATTCATTCACCGAGCTAAGATGGTAAGGTAAAATCATACTACAATGTCTTTAAATTTTCCAGGCTAACCTGCATCTTATTTCCTATTATCATCATCTTTTTAGTTTATAGGTTTTATGTCTTGTCTAAGGTGCGTAGCTACTTCTTCCTTTGCATTACGCGGCTAAAGAAGTACTAGATCGCGTGTTCTTCAATTCATGAGACCTTCATCACGAAATTATTCACTTTTCTTCCGGAAACCGAAGTCGGGAAGACCAACAGATGAGGAATAACCGTGCAAATAAACACGTTATTTACAAATCATCTCGAAATGTTATCGGTGTTCAGCGTGTCAAATTGTGTGAAGCCGAATTAGAAGAGAAGTCGAGGTTGCGGGTCCGAAACCTGGCGACGCCACTGGTCACGTGGATAAGCCTTTGACCTTGGGCAAGACATTTCAGAGCCCTAATTAGTACGGTAGATACCGAAGAAGAAGACTCAATCAATAAATCGAATTGTTCAACTTTTCACTTACACTTTTCGAAATAGATGCCATAGCTTACTGTTTTATCAATTACATTACAACATTTCTAGACCGGTATTAATTGAAAAAAACTGACGAAATTAAACATCTCTGCCTTGGATAATGAAGAAATTGCTCGTCACAAGCAATTTCTTCATTTTCAACGCTGTTTCCTAAGTCTTTCTATTAAGGGGCGTAAAAAGCGGGATCGTATAGGAATGGGTTGAAGAAAATAATAGAAAATAATGGATCAATGACGGACTTCCAAAAGATGTTGATTCCAGATTCCATAAGCCATAGTGATAATTTTCGTAGTCAAGTTTTAGGTTAAGGTTTAAACCTATTTATTTTACATCGATTAGGAAACAAGTTCTTTCAACTGAAATTATTCCCTTTCGATTGTGCCTCCTGGAGAATACACCAGTATTCTCGAGCAGAATGTGTGGACCGACGGCAGAATATCGATAGCCGTCCCAATAAGAGAACTCGGGACCTCTTGATCAAGAAGCGGACGCTGTACCTCTCGACCACGGACACCCCAAGACGAGTGAATACCGGAATCAATGTGTGTAAATAAGTTACTAGCATCCACCTGACGGATCGCCGTCATCGATCAAAAAATATGTTGACTAATCAAATAGTTAAACTAGACCGGAAGTGAACTTTAAACTCTAGTAATTATATTTATCATTCTTGTTGGTTTCGCTACAGCTTATTTAAGCTATAGAATCGACATTCAGGTCTCCGCAAAACCAATTCCTATTTATTACTTACCGCTGCTATCATTTTGTTGCAAAATAAGCCATGGGTTTGATATCTATTAAGCGGGGAATTCACGCGTACACTCGGCGATTTCGGTCCTTAAATAAAAAAAATTATGCTCGTCTCGTACGGCTATATTACAGGTGAATGTCAAATCAAAAGTGATCCAAGTTTTTAAACGTACTTGATGAGAGTAATTCTTTTTTTAAACAATGCGGGTAATTGATTTTAGGATCCTTTCGAATAAAACGTTCATGGGTAAATGCACGGCTGAAAACAACTGAGTACCTTGAAAGGTATGCAGTCAGGGTAGAATGGTCACTTTTAAGATGTATGATCATACAAGTTGAGAGATATTTGTCAGTGAGAAACTGTTGGTGTCAGTTATTGAGCTGCTCAGTAATTTGTTTAAGGCTTAAAAATGAATTTCCACAGAAAAAAGCATTTTCGTCTTTGCAAATTGAATTTGTATTTTAAAAGAGCCAAGGAATGTCTTTCTGAACACAAGATTATAAAACTTTTTTTCCAACTCAACTGAGAATTTACTCATTTTACTTGAATAAATGTTGTAGATTTTCTGTAGATTTTGTTATAGATTATAAATCACTATAATATAATGTTTCATTTTCACGCACTTGCAATAAAATTGGAAGAAATATATATCTTTAATTTCGAATCGAATTTTGAGTAAATTCTCAATTGAGTACGAAAAAGTTTTATTATCTCGGGCCCTGATCTTTATCCACATCATTTTGAAATCCAACACATATAATCGAATAAGACTTGTTTTCATGTCAATATGCAACTTCCTTGTTTTCCCTAGTCAGACACTCCGGGTTCGATCCCCGACGGCGGCACTAATCCTTTTGACTATTTGTCTCTCACCAATGGGTCGATAATCGTAGACCTATTTGGGATAGCAGCTGGAGGCTAGGAAAGGATGTAATGGTAGTACTGGTGCGAGAAATACTAGGATTCCATTGTTAGGTGCTCCAGCCGCCGCGATATAAATGAAAGATTGTTGAAAGCGGCGTAAAACCCCATTCAAACAAACAAACAAACTAGTCAGACACATTATTGCATAATTTGTCAAGACACGGCGAAGAATTTTGTACTATGTTTTAAAAAAAGAGTGAATAAATTCTAAAAACGAGTATGATATTGTCTCCGAGATATTGGTAGAGATGAATTAGTTTTCCACCAAAGTGATCTTCAAACAACTCATGAGAAAAGAGAACCAGAAGGTCTCGAAGTTAATTGATAAATTGAAGCCGTTTTTTTCAATTGAGATTAATTCACAAAATATTTGACAGAGAATCGTATAAACAGCCGTTTACTAAATCCTCCGTAATATATCATTAGAAGCTTCATAGCAGTTTGCTTATAATTATTTCCAAGATATAGACTGAAAGTTCAGCAATTTGCAGGCTAGATAGAAGGTAGTTAGAATGTTGATTTTATTTAACATGTTCATATTAAATGCCTGGAAGACAGATAATCTCATATTTCTCAAATAGAATTTGAATTTTCTTTAGTTTAGTTGTCCATGTTTGAGGATGTCTTTCCATTTCCTGTGATCACAATTCCTTTAGTATTTCTTCTAGCATTTGAAAAAGAATAATACAGTATTTTTCGCCATCTACCGTCGAGGTGCTACTTCAGGGGGACTTTATCCTAACTACTTCAGGTATTTATCCTCTTTCCCTTTTCCCTTATTTGATAGCTTAAGTTAACAGACAAAATTTTGAGGTCTTCCCAGAGTTCAAACGAGTGCAAACTGTCACAGGGGGCTTAACCACCAACTCCACTGAATGTCTACCTTGAAATAGTAGTTCTTGTGTATGCTCGAGCATATTGCGTTCAAAATGACTGGCCAGATGAATAACTTTACTCAAATTATAGAGAACACCTTCCAAAGCATGCCATGCAACCCATTCCCATTCAATCCCGCTTTTTCAGAATCCCCCAAAAAGGCCTTGGAAAATATTGTAGCAATGTCTTCGGTGTCCACAATGTTTCCTACCCTACAAATGTCAAAGAAGTTTACATAACAAAACAATGCTTTGCTAGCTTACAGTAGTTTCAGTACTTTGATTTGTAGGTGTACAAGGAAACAAAATTTCCAAAGAACCACTGTTGTTATATGACCGGTGCATCTCCTCTGGAGTTGGTAATTGTCCTGGCCCAATGGTAAGAGAGCCTTACATGTGTGATATCGCTTGCTGGCGTTTCAGGATTTGTTCAATTCCGTTTATTGATCAATTTTTTTTTTTTTCGTCAAAGTCGTTGGTGATGTTCTTTTTTATATAGAAATAATAATAATACTGCTTGCAAACATTGAGGTATGAACATAAAAGCTTAATAAAGCGAAGCGGATTCATACATTAGTGTGAATTCTTACATCAATGAAAAAAAAATAACTATTAATTCCATTATTTCTAATGTCATATACGAAAACAGAGTAAATTTTTTACTAGTTGTGAGTGAAATCTAATGGATCAACTTCATGCGCAAGCATACAAAACAGTACGACGTAAAATTAATTCTTTTATTTTTATCAGATGTATTGAAAATGATATTGTTGTTGCCACTGTCGGTGGCATCTCACTAAAATGTCCTCCTATATAAACACATGTAAATTCCACATTTTTGCCGAACTGTCACAGGTTCCAAAATATTCGTTGAGATGTAACTGCTGTCAAAGTGTATCTATAATACAATGGTATCTTGAAATATCTGTGTTTGACCCTACCATCACCGATTGGATTTTTCACAAAATCATGTCAAACACACGTACCGTGTTAAATTCCAACCGAAAGCAGTCGACACAATGACATCAACTTGGGAGTCATCAGCATCCATACACAAGAAATAGTCCTGGAAAAGAGAGCATTTTATAGCTCATTTGTTGCAAGACAATGTATTTCAAAAGATCTGGTGACAATAACAAGACAAAAATACCTATTTAATGCACCCTGCCTTCTTGAAAAGGACTTAATATTTTTTTCTTAATGGACTACTTTAGGGTACAACCACCCGGAAGTACTTTGCTGGGTCAACCACCCGGAAGTACTTTGCTGGGTCAACCACCCGGAAGTACTTTGCTGGGTGACATTACTCCTAAATGAAACCAAATTTTTGTACAAGATTCAAATGAAGTCATTTTTCTAAATTATTGGCTCTAGTGCATCAACAAAATACAACTCTAGCCACAGGTATCGTGGTTAGGATCAAATAAGCTATCCCCAAACAAAGACATGTTTTGCGGCTTGGCTTGCGTCTGAGCCAGGATTTCAGCATTTGTCGAAAAACTGTTACAAGTGCATTTTTTTCACAATTATTTTGAAATTCCACGAAGTTTCATATATTCTTAGTGTTAATGGAAGTTTTTTTGTACTTTGCATGGGTATAGCAGCTATTCTTAGAAAAATTCATACTTCGAGCAGAGAAAATGGCGCGAGTCACAAGAGCGAAGAAACTAGCTCGCGTCATTTTCCATGTGACAATATGTTTTATCACATTCATATATACCATGGTTTTGTTAAACAAATTGATTGTTGAACTGAAGCTTTTCATGTGATTTTTGTTCTCAAGATAGAAATTACTGACCTTCTATCAATATTGTGATATACATCAAATCAATGTAAGAATTGAGATAATGATTTGAACAAGGGGTTGTGTTATTAAAATACATCTCAGTTGAATTGTATAGACAAAGATCTTGAACTCAATTCATGTGCATCCAAACAATTAAACTCAGACCTAATTTGAAACACACAGGCCTGTTCAAGTTTTTATCCTATCTTATGTTGTTGTTGTTGTTGTTTCGAAAAAAATAAGAAAAGTAGGGGTTGGGAATGGGGGTTGGGGGGGGATTGGACACTTCTTGATTTACCTTTTCATGGGACAGCAACCACTATATGCCACTCTGGGACTTGCTGTGTATGTCCAGGAGAGTCAGGGAGTCTTTTTTGATGTATCTTAGAGGTATTGGTGGTTGAATTCAAACCATCTTTCAACGATGAAGGTATTGAGCTTCAAGTCTGAAAATATACATGAATGATCCATTTATTAGGGAGATTGCTCTTGGAATGAGGTCATATCAAATGGATGCAAAGAATGGCAGCTGACGTCCCCAATGGATGAAGCTTTTGACATGGCGGTTGCTTGCACATCAACAATTATTTCGCAAAAAGTGCTGCGGTTTCTCAGACCAGTCGGCTGGCAGTGCATTTCAAAACTCCATTTACAGCATAACCGCAGCTTGACAGGAGATTTCAGAACAATCCTAGACAAAATCAAATATTTCTCATTTTTTTAATACTTTCTTGCCAAATGAGGCATTTGCAATTTCATTATAACAAAACTGACAGACTATTTTGACTTTAATGAACACCCATGCTAAAATTTTCCATAT
This sequence comes from Fragum fragum, assembly GCA_946902895.1. Taxonomy (NCBI): domain Eukaryota; kingdom Metazoa; phylum Mollusca; class Bivalvia; order Cardiida; family Cardiidae; genus Fragum; species Fragum fragum. The sequence goes on along the minus strand of OX336377.1, from coordinate 25,859,486 downwards.
TTGGCCAGTTTTAATCTTTTTCAAACAATTTAAAAACAAAATTTAAACTTTTAAAATTGGTTTGAATTCAGTTTTAAGTCAGAGAATGACTAAAATGAACATAAAATTCTAGAAGGGGCAATTTCTGCATATTGGGACCGTCTAAATGCAGTAGAAAGGCTGGTACTTGTCAGTTATTGACAGTTTTACTGATTTTAAAATTGTTAAATCAAAATTTAATTAAATTTTGAAAATTTGACTCACCAGCAATAAAATCAAAGTTCCATTTAGTTTTCCATGATGTGACTAAACTGTAGTCCAAATTTGAAGCAGATACCTTGGTAATTCACTGAGATATTGAATTTCAAAAAATCCAGTGCGAATCGCATTTAGGTGGCATCTCACTAAAATGTCCTCCTATATAAACACATGTAAATTCCACATTTTTGCCGAACTGTCACAGGCTTCAAAATATTCGTTGAGATGTAACTGCTGTCAAAGTGTATCTATAATACAATGGTATCTTGAAATATCTGTGTTTGACCCTACCATCACCGATTGGATTTTTCACAAAATCATGTCAAACACACGTACCGTGTTAAATTCCAACCGAAAGCAGTCGACACAATGACATCAACTTGGGAGTCATCAGCATCCATACACAAGAAATAGTCCTGGAAAAGAGGGCATTTTATAGCTCATTTGTTACAAGACAATGTATTTCAAAAGATCTGGTGACAATAACAAGACAAAAATACCTATTTAATGCACCCTGCCTTCTTAAAAAAGGACTTACTAATTTTTTCTTAATGGACTACTTTAGGGTACAACCACCCGGAAGTACTTTGCTGGGTGACCTTACTCCTGTCGTCGTCGTTGTTTTTGTTGTTGTTGTTGCTGTTAAAAAATACCATCATCAAGAAGAAAACGGACGCTTCAATTTTCAAAAAAAAGCTATTGAGACATCTGTGACACGTATTGTCACAATAACGGAAAGTAGATCATTTTTGATCCTGTAAAACGACGCTTCTGAATTGTTATAGCATGGGCTAAAGCTTCCTTTACAGTAGCCAACGCCTGTTGTTTTGCATCAATATTCTCATTTTAAGGTATTTTGAGGAACTCAAGCGCCATCATTGTTTATTTTGATCTACAAAAGTTTCACTTTTTAAGAGGAATAATTATGAATTCCTTTGACCATTCACAGATGACAAAATTTTAGGCTTGTCTAATTTAGAAGAAGTTACAGACGATGATTTTAAGTTGATGAACTTTTTGAAATCTTTGCTACAAGCAATTTTTCCTTTTAGCACAATGTTTCAAAAGCATTTTTCTTGCAGTTCTTAAATAGCGGGATTATCAAGGAAAGGTTACACGAGTGGAACATACGTGATAAAGGTATTTATCATTGATTTTTACCAGCAATAAACTTTGAACTCAAACATTTCTGTTGGGTTTTGTAACTTAAACGACGTAAGTTCAGCTTATTCCTGATGTATTTACGTCAAATTTTTGTTGTTGGTGGTGGTGTTTTTAGTGTTATTTTGCTGTTGATTTTGCCGGTCGCATTTTTTATGTTGTCGTTGTTATTTTCTATTATTTTAATATTATAGACTATATTATTGCTTTTCCTTCATACGGTATTGATATAGAACTCGAAAATTGACAATAAACTGTTTTACGAGCGTCTACCTTCCACATTTAGAGAGCGGAAAGTTGCATCTCTAAGGACTGTTTTATTCAGAAACTAACAAACCCTTTTTCGAAGAAAATTGGGAAAGGATAACTTCAGAAAACATCGTTGATTGAATGAGTCAGAAAAATGATGACCTGATTATATTGTTATAAGCAATTTCTTCATTATCCAAAATGTTGTCTTCCCAAAAGACAAGGATTTTTAGAAAAAAAACTCTACAAACGAAAATATGTTGTCTGCAACTTCTATAGCTTTGGACCAGTATAAAATTTTGTTAACGGGAAATGGTCGCCCATCATCGAAATTTTTAGCTAGCAAAGAGACAGCTTTGATAGCTTAAGGAACAAACGAAATTTCGAGGTCGTCTCAAAGTTCAACGAGCGCAAACTGCCATTGGAGGCTTAACCACTAAATCTGTTAAATGCCTACGCCATTAAAAGTAGTTCTTATGCATTTCAGGAATATTTCAGGAATATTGCAAACTCTATACAAATTGTAGTGAACTCTGTCAAAAGCACGCTATTTAACCCATTCCCAATCAATTCCGCTTTTGGAAAAAGGCTTTGGAAAACATTATGGACAATGAAGAAATTGCTTGTACAAGCAATTTCTTCAATGTCCACAATGTTTTCTACCCAACAATGGAAAGTTTTATTAAATTCAACCATGCTTTGCTAGCTTACAGTACTTTCAGTACTTTGATTTTAAATAAATGTCAAAGGTCAACATTACATTTAAACGATTAAATTGATTGATGAACAAATTTTTTATTGACAACGCTCATCTATCAGTTCGTTTAATGAATCCCTTCGTGGATCTGCATTATAGTTTTTAGGAGTAGAGTTGAAACTGATTTTTGAAACTTTGACAAAAACCCTCTAGCGGAGAAATTTCATTAATGATCTATGGTACCAATTCTTGAAAATGATTGTAATGGACTGAATTGAAGGAGCAATGTATTTTTGGTGAAAAAAACTAAGATTTTCGAGAGGACATATTTTTTTTCTTTGTGCTACAGAGGAAAATTTGATATTTCACGAGACCGAAGGTCGAGTGGAATTCTAAATTTTGCCCCGGAGCGAGAAGCAAATACAAGATATTGTACCGTATTCGTATCATAATATTCCATTTATTATACACCTATTTTTTTGTTATATAAATTCAATGAAATAATGGAAAAAATCTGTATTCCCCATCTAACTTACCATTCTGAATACGCTTATTCGAATCATGACGTCATAAACAGAATGAAAATGACGTCATCTCAGACTACCTGGAGGGAACCGTATTTGACACTATCAGATACGGATTTTTTTCTGGCTTGTCCGATTTTGTCTTTGTGGAAATGTATATGTTTTACTAGAAGTATTTATAGGTACATTATGCAGATAATGATTGTAATTCGAGGTCAATGATATACAGCTTGTCCATCCCACTGACTTTCGACACGAAAGTTCGAATGAAGTAATAAACATGATATTATTAAAACAAAATGGTGACATGAAAACAAAATGAAAACTTAATGATACTGTATTAATACGCGAAGAGGATTTATACATTAGTGTGATTAAGTTTTTTTTTTGTGTGTGTGTGTGTGTGTGTGTGTGTGTGTGTGTGTGTTTACCGCCATGAAACAAAAAAAATAATATTCTCTTCATTTATATAATTTTATGTCATCCAGCAACAAAAGCAAATACTTTATTAATTAAGAGACGAAGGGAATCTTTTTAGTTTCCATAGAGTTATGAACCGAAAAAACTTCGCGTATTCATATATAAGTGTGATTTCGGTTCATATCTCAATGATAACAAAAATATTCTCTTCATTTCCTATAATTTGATAGCGTCGAGCGAAAAATGCAAAAACTTAACATTTTTTTTTTTTATGGGACCTTTTTTGTGCGGAAGCACACAAATGGCTGCGCACTCAAAATTTTGTTCATAGTGGTGTGAATAATCTTTTCGTCCAATCAGATCGCTCTTTTTTGATAGGCGAAACTAAAAATTAAATTTATGTATAGGGCATTAACTGAAGTTGGAATGAGGCTAGGGAGAGGCAATGAAAAAGAGTATTTTATTATGGAATTTTTTACAATTACAAATTATACTAAATGTATTAAAAACGGCGATTAAAAAAATATTAAAAGTCCAATTTAAGGGGATCGATTAGTGACAAAATAGATCCGCGCTTCATACTTCATTACACATTAATCATACAAATAAGGCGCGGGACCAGCAGGGATGGCAATTTGATTTCCGGTAACCGGAAATTGAAAATTTGTTAACTCCTGATTGCGTAATAGCGTGCAATTTTGTGTTACATAATAAAAGACGATTGTCTTAATCATACGATTTAGCATCAATCCTGGAGTAAATATTATATAAAACCGATCCCTGACAATATAAATGTGACATTTCTGTGATACTTTGATGCCTTTCTCTATTCGAGAATTTTGACTTGAAGTTTATCGATAGAATTCTTAAAGATGCATCAACAAAAATTGTTTATCCCCGATTGCAGACGACAATCTCAAGTTTATTATTATTAGATTTTTATCATTTTTCTGGGTATAAAACATTGTGTAAAATGAAGAAAAGCAAATTTTCCATTTTATACAATGATTTCAAACTGCTTTTCGTAGGCCGTAAACGAGCTCTCCCTTCCTCTTACGCATGCGGGCTAATTGAATTCACTAAATCTCACTGTCTTCTCTAATCGAACACTTGTCGAAGCCGGTTAGCTCAGCAACGCGATATGCTCATAATCATTGGGCGTCGAGTTCGAGCCCAGTTTTGACAACATTCTTTTAAACATTTGCCAATGTGAAATGCGTCAATTTTCTCCTACCAATTGTCGAATGATAAGATGTGCGCTTAATGACAACCTGGTGACTCGGAAAGACAAATTTGCGGGTGGATACGAGGAATCACAAGAAACCATGAGTAGGTGCACACGCAATATAACCGAAAGCTATTGAAAATGACGTTTAATTCCATTGATCTGTTAATCAATAAAGAGCAATGACTGAAATGTTTAAAAAAAATCATTAGAATTCGGAAAGAAAGTGTAAACATTCTCGAATTTTCCAGATCTGATCGTAATTGGCAATCTTTTGTCTGTTGGCGACTTGAAATGCGAGAAAAACACCAGGGAAGGATAAATCGTTTCCCTGCTAATTAGCTAAATTGATCGAATATTTCACAACTTTTTTCGAAAATACTTCACGTTGGGAATCTGCACGATTTATTTAACATTTTTCCGACGACTCCTTTACATCTCTCTTGTTTTAACGTATGAGAGGAATATATTTAGAAAAACATTTCTCTTTTTTTCAAATAAATTCAATTGTGATTCCGACCTTTAAGTCGCCAAAGCAACAAAAAATGTTAACAAAAATGGCGACTAACTTTAGGATTTCAAAACTCATTTCTGGTCGCAATGAATGATTTCATCGACCGGATGTTTGTTTGGCAGCCACGATTGGTCGATTGTGAAGAAACAATCAAACTAAAAATAAAACGTGTCAGTCCTAGTCAGATTGCACGGTCAACAGGTTCCCATTGTCAATGAATAGAAATATTCGAGCTAAAGTTTCGACGTTAAGGTCGCTGATGAACAATATGCTTTTATCCTAAGCTCCTGGATAGATAGGTAGATAGGTAGATAGATAGATAGATAGATAGATAGATAGATAGATAGATAGATAGATAGATAGATAGATAGATAGATAGATAGATAGATAGATAGATAGATAGATAGATAGATAGATAGATAGATAGATAGATAGATAGATAGATAGATAGATAGATAGATAGATAGATAGATAGATAGATAGATAGATAGATAGATAGATAGATAGATAGATAGATAGATAGATAGATAGATAGATAGATAGATAGATAGATAGATAGATAGATAGATAGATAGATAGATAGATAGATAGATAGATAGATAGATAGATAGATAGATAGATAGATAGATAGATAGATAGATAGATAGATAGATAGATAGATAGATAGATAGATGGATGGATGGATGGATGGATGGATGGATGGATGGATGGATGGATGGATGGATGGATGGATGGATGGATGGGTGGATGGATGGATGGATGGATAGATGGATGGATGGTTGGGTGGATGGATGGTTGGGTAGATGGATGGTTAGGTGAGTGTTTGCGCCTGTAACTGTATTTCAGTCTCATCGCAATGGCTTATCAACTAGATTATGGATTCCCGGTACAGACAGTACTACAACTACATCCTTTCCTAGCCACAGGTTTCTCATCTCACTAAGGTTTTCAATTATAACCCCGTCGATGGGATAGAAAAGTCGAAGAGAATATTCGCCGCGGCCAAAATCGAACCCCGATATCTCAGTCGGACTTCCTTCTCGGGACGACGGGGGGGGGGGGCAGTGGGCGCGACAAATGAACTTTTAGTTAGGCAGTATTTTCGCATTTCCGAAAAAAATCCCTTTCGACATGGCATATCACGCATGTGAATATAACGTCATTACAAAATAAAATAGCAGGGTTTTGAATTGGAGAAAAAAGCCCATCCATTAAACTACTAATTATATTGGATCCATAAGCTATAAAAAGTAAACTAAACGAGAAAACACCATATTTTTCTGTCACGGGTGATGAATGGTTCGTGTAAAGGATGTTAAGCTCGATTGTTGGTGCCATCCGCTTTTTCTGAGTACATGAACAATGTTAAGGCGGACAAGGTGCTACTATACGATACTCCTGTTTAAACGCAAGTTAGGGGTAATCCTATACAGCACATGCCAACACAGTCCCGCTTTTTAACACCCCGCAATAATCTCAAAAGAATGATGTGAAAACATCGTGGACGACGGAGAAATTGATTGTCCACAATGTTTTCAACCGTAAAAGACAGATCTTTTTTAAAAATGACATAATATATGGCTGTCTCAGAATAACGCTGTTCAAACATCGAAGCGGGACTTCCTGTCGGAGTCAACGGGCGTGGCCAGTGGAATTAGTGGGTGGGGTCAGTAGTTGTTCAGTTGTCAAGTATATATAATTATCTAAAATTAATTAAAATCAATCAAAAAGGGTTCTTCCGAGAACCTCGTGAAAAGAAAACCCATTTTAGAAAAAAGGATACGTGTATCTTGAAATTCAGCCATTACAGACCTTTATAAGAATCGGTTGCCATCGATTCCCCCCTCCCCCTTAACCTCCTCCCTCCCCCTCACAAAAATTCTTTTCAAAGAAGATTACTTTGCCCATGCCTGATCACAATATGTTACAATGAAAGGCGTAGTATTGTATCAGAAAATATGATTAGCGCGAAAATCATAAAGTTCTCATCCAATATCGGCTCCATTAAATTGTCTACAACTGTTTTTGTCACTCGCTAGAATATTGGCGGGAATCGGTGGCATTTTATAGGCACGTTTGTTTTCTTGGAATCCGAATTACTATCTTATTTGTGGCAATTTTGTCCAACGAGCAACACTCCATATTTTAATTAGAACTCATTTAAAGTGAGGTATTCAAGTAAATAGAAACGTAGTTATTAACATATTGTGAGTTATATATTGTGTCTGACTAATTTGAAAAAATAAATGTGGATCTAAAACTTATTTTTCTAAATTCTAGTGTTATTGTTTTGTAATCTTTATTGAAATGTTTGCTGCTTATATTGTTCCAACAAAGCTTACCTGCGACGATCCTACGATCAAAGATTTTCAAAAATAGTTATGAAATCCCCGAATTAAAACCAAAACATATTAAAATTAATCGTTCGTACGTTAAATTTGTGAAATACGTGAAATGTGGGTAAGATACCAATGTTCTGGGGATATTTTGTTATTGGTGTCACTGTTGATATTTTCTTCTCGAAGGACAAATTGTCATAATGGCTCGGCCTTACACGACTATCTGTTCAAAGACTACAACCCTATCGTTCGTCCATGTTTGGATTATCACACACCGCTCAACGTGGAAATTAGACTAAGTTTGATCAAGATCCTCAGTGTTGATGAAATCAGCCAGACTTTCGAAACTACCGTTACTATAATATTAAACTGGAAAGATGATCTTCTAAACTGGGACCCTTACAAGTTCGATGGAATAAATCACATATCAATGCCTTTTAACAGTGTATGGACGCCTGACATCATCACGATCAACGCTGCCGAAAATCCTGGAAACATTGGGCAAAAACATGCTCTCGTTAAAATAAGATATGATGGAATGATGAAAATATGGACGCAAGTTAATCTAAAGACACAATGTAATATTGCTACTAAACGGTATCCTTTTGATGAGCAACAGTGTTCTATAGCGTTCTGCACATTTATGAGTGATGACAGAGATATCAATCTCATTCAAAATATCAACAAAACAGCACTCTTGTATTACGAGAGGACTGCAGAATGGAATATAATTGGAAACTATGTTTCTGTAGAAAAAGACATCGCAAGTGCAGAGGGTTTGGGGAACTATACCATCGTAAAATATAACTTAAAACTAAGACGCCAGTGTCTATCGTGTATCATCAATGTTATATTACCAGTTGTTCTTCTTGGTTGTCTCAGCTTGTTAGCGTTCTTTGTTCCATCTGACAGTGGCGAGAAAATGTCGTTTCCTGTTTCCATTTTTCTGACACTAGCTGTTTTCATGACCGTGATAACTCTCTCACTTCCGGAATCTGTAGATGGACTTTCGTACTTAGGAATGTACGTAACCTTCGAACTCGGAACAGGAGTGATAACTCTCGGTTGTTCGGTCATCGCTCTAAGGATGTACCAGAGAGAAGAGGCCGAAAAGAAAAGATATTATCACATACTTCTTGTCAAGATATTCAGACCAAAGGACCAACATTTGAGATATCTAAATACGGTTTCCGGGCGTTCGGGTAAAAGGTGTTCCGGAAAATATCGAGCACAGGAGATGGAAGAGGAGGGAGATACTGTAAAATGCCGAAACAATTCGGAAGTAAACCCCAATGACCTACATTGTTTGGCAGAAGATAAGATAATATTGTGGACTCACGTATCGAAGGCTTTTGACACGTGCAATTTTACTCTTATGGTGATTTTACAAGTTTTGGCTCTTTTCACATTTCTTTGTCTTATATTGTCATAAACATTTTTTTTTAATTCCGACATTACATTAGTCCTTTGGCAACGCCTTTTGTCTCCTACAGGAAGTCCAGCTTTGATTTTAAACGGAGTTATTTTGCAAAAAATATTGTCATTAGCATGTAACAAATAGGAAAAATCGTTGGTTGGCGACCTAACTATATCTTTTAAGTCGCCAAACAATAAAAATTAATTTACAAAAATGGCAGCCAATGTCGAAGTAAAATCTCACTCCCGGGCTGAATGAATAATTTGATTGGTCGATATATTCCTTTATTGATAGCCGCGATTGGTCAATTATTAACTCGGTATTTTACGGAGGATAATTAACTAAGCTTTCTTCTATTCTAGTACAAAATGGACCTTGTTTTTCGACCTTAAGAAATAAAGATATAATCGCGATGTAAATCGCCTACCGCCGTTGAGCAACTTTGCGACTTAAACTGCCTTCGGGTGACGCCTTTTGACAACCAGTAAACATAGACCGGTACCGTGGCCGACTTTGGAAAACCGGCCGTTATTACCATAACTTTGAGTCAAAATCTGCTAGTTCTGTCAGAAATGAAATCAAAGGGCTGAAAGACCCGAGGGTCGCCTGATATATGTATGCTTGTGAACGTGTTTTGGACCATATCATTGACTCAATATTTTTGCTGAAACAAACATTCGGGCTTAGTTAAAACGTAACCTATAGAGTGCCCACTAGGGTTTTTTCCTTCAAAGATTAAACTTAATGACGTTATTTTTACCCATATCTAATGTTTACCCTTTCCCGTACAATCTACGGTTTTTACGTCTCTATATTATACCCGATACAAAATTGTGGAAAAGGAAGAAATCCCTTTCAAACAAACAGTATCTATTTTTACCGCAATATTTTTTATCATATTGAATGATTACTTTAGTGATTACTTTATAATTTTGTCTGCTACCCCTTTAAATTTGGCTAGTTTAAAGCATTGAAAAACAGCCAAGGGTTAAACATGACAATCGTATTATTTGAACTAGCATCCTGACGAAGTTACCAAAAGTTTAAACATAGAACAAGAAAATAAATAAATTAACAAACAGCCAAAATTGAAAAAAAAAATGATAAGAAATAAAGACAAGGTATTGAATTATCAATTATTGGAAAAGCGTTGCTGAACTTATTCGATATAAACTGATGGGGAAACATGGTATAAATTTACTCTAAACCACAAAAAAAGTGTCAAATTTGATTAGATACCTGCCATGTGTGGCAGGTATCTAATCATTATTTGTTTTTTTCTCTGCCAAAAATGTTAAAAGAATTATTTATTCGGTTATCAGAATGGATACATGTTTTCATTTGTTGCTTTACAATGCGATGAACTTTGACCTCCGGCATTTATCTGAAACAATTTTAATGATCAAACTCCAAATTTAATTTCAACTTCACACTTCGTTCTCATTCATTTCTGCTTTACGAAATACCGGTGGTGGTTTCACAAATTCATACTTTATACTTTCTAACTCTGAAGCGTTAAGTAGGAGATATGAAACTTTACAGCTCAATATGCAGGGTAAACAATCCGAACTTCAAACCATACACATTCCAATTAAGTTCATTTCAGTTTTATAAACCACCAGTGGTGACGTCATAATTTCAAACTTCAAATTTCAAAATTCATTGACTTTATAAATTCAAACTTCATATCCAGAACTTCATGAGGATTAACTCTGAAGTGAAAAGTTGAAAGTGTAAAATTAGAAGTATGAAGTTTTCGGTGTGAATGTAAATTGTGAAACTTCACATTCCAAATCGACACTTCAAACTTCACACTTTAAACTTCAGAAGTCAGACTTCTCATTTAAAAGTTTATAAGTCTGAAGACACTCACCAGTCTTTTGTTCTTTTATACTTTTTGACACTAATGTCGGATCTCAAAGTAAACAAACTGTCACTTTGAGATCTACGAAATGTTTCTTTTTCGTTTGAAGTGACTTTGCGGATATGGCATATTCCAAGATGCTAGATAACTACTTTTTGTACTTTATTACAATTGACACATCGCGTTGTCTATCAAACATCTATCAAATGGACTGGATGTAAATTTTGAACTCTGACATCGGCCAACATATATGTGGAGCATTGTTGATGGTTTGGCGACGTAAAAGTTGTATATAGAGCTTATTCAAGCTGTCGTAACGACGTTTAGGTCGTTAACCTACAATTTCATTTTTTGTTACTGGCTATAATTTTTGCAAAATAATATAATTTTTGCAAAATAACGCAGTTTAATATCGAAGTGGAACTTCCTGTAGGAGACAGTGGGCGTGGTAAGTGCAGTTAGTGGGCGGGCGTGACCAGCAGTCCGTCAATCCTATACTGGTTTTGGTTTAAACATATTTTATTCATATCAAAATTTCAACAAACAAATACAATGAGACTATATGATATATAAAGATATTTGATATAAAATGGATTAGAACGGAAGCTTTTAGCTTATAAAGTTCTTTTCCATTTGTTCTAGATGGTCATGCCTTGGGTCTTCTTTAGTAATTATATTAGAAAAAAATAGAATATCTAACCATGATATATTTTTTAAGAGAAGTCGTGCGAGGGGATGTGCTCTCGTAATAAAAGGTATTCAACATAATTATACGTTTATAAACAATGATTTTTTTTCTTTTTTTCCTCCTTCGATACAACACCAACATCATATGTCTGGATTAAAGGATATTGTAAAAATGGTTCTATCTGAAACAATGAAGAAAGGTCAATATGAAAATTTAACCTTCTTAAATCAGAATCTTCTGCTATCCCTGATAAAGGCATGTACTTCTAAGAATAATCTGACATTTTCGTGGTAAGTAAGGCCTTCATCACCGTACAACAGAACATCCAGATTAATATTAGAAAAATCTGTTAGGGAACGGAGTAACTTGTTTCTTATCGCGGTGTAAAAGTTACAATCAAAGAAAAAGTGTTGACTACTTTCAATTTCACCACATTGACAAAGTGGGGAATCGATCAAATTTTTACTAAATAAATCTAAGTTCAAAGCACTACATTTAGTTCGTATTCTAGTATGGATTACTTGAAACTTTCTTTCGCCGACGAAATAAAGTTTATTTGGTATTGGCTTGTCCCTATCAAGATAATTTTTAAATACACTCAAAGATTCCAGATCTCGAATTTCTTGAGGCAAATTATTCCATTCTTCAACTGTGGATGGTAAAAATGAATTTTTGTACAGTGATGTTTTACAAGGAATACTTTGAAGATTATTAGCTCGCCTTAGGTTATAGTGTGACGTATTATCTATTCTGTCAGGGACAAGAGAAGACAAATAATTAGGGGTAAGACCTCGAACCATTTTTAAAAACATAATAAGCTTGTGCTTTTTTCTTCTAAATCTTAACGTTTCCCAGCCTACTTCTCTTGTTAGGTTTTCTAATGAGACAATTTTGGTATATACAACCACTTACAATTCTTGCAGATTCATTTTGTATTTTGTCCAGGTCAGTTTTGAGTTTTTCAGGAATGTTGTCCCAAATAATATCGGCGTATTCTAATATAGGTCTTATGAATGAAAAATATATAGTTTGAAGTGTATTTCGATCGAGCGTGTGTTTTAAAGCCCGCATGGCGTTAACCCTTTTCCATGCTTTTTCCACGGTTATTTTTATGTGTTGATCCCAAGATCCATTATTTGAAATATTAAGCCCCAGATGTTTACGTATATCTACATTGGGTATGACTTTGTTTGACATATTAAGGTCAGGATGTACTGGTTTTGAACGTTTTTTGGATACAATGATAGATTCTGATTTTGATGGATTAAATTTCACAAGCAATGTATTAGCCCACTTTTCAATTTTTTGGATATCTGTTTGTAAAATAGAAGCAGCATGGACAGGGTTCTCAACTATAACAGAGAGACTTGTATCGTCAGCGAAAAGATTAATACTAGAATTGATATCATCAACTATATCATTGATATAAATCAAAAATAATAGAGGCCCTAGAATCGAACCTTGTGGGACCTCTGCGTAAATGGGAGACAAAATTGAGTTTGAGCCGGGCAAGACAACCCTTTGCTGACGGTTAGAAAGATAGTTTGTGAACCATTCAAGTAATTTAGAAGTTACACCAGCTTGCCCAAGTTTAAATATCAAGCCTTTATGCCAGACTTTATCAAATGCCTTACTTATGTCGAAAAAAAGAACACGAAATTCAAGGCCGGTTTTACAGACATCCCTTTCTGATTTTTAAGTAAGATTGGATATTAAACAACCCTCGGACGATCTGCCTGTCGGAAAATACGCAATCTAAACAATTCTAATTTCAGTTTTAATCAGCTAATTTTTCGACGTTTTATGGATATCTAATTTCAAACTCAATTGTTGCGAATTTTATGGAAGGAAAAGACGACATTTTCTTGACAATTTTCAAGGCAAAGACAATCTACTGCCTTTCTAGGCAAACTAGGAGTCGGTTGCTATACTTGATAATCGAAGGATGTAAAAATTCAACTTTTCGACATTTTTTGCAAAAAAAACTAATGGGAAAATCGTCTAATTTCTACTTTTCGGGTTCCTCCAGAGTGGAAAGTAAACGAGGCAGAATTCCGTATTCTGCAAAACAACATTGATGTAGCCTTACTCTAAACCAAAGCGCTCTGTTTCAATTTCATTCAATATAATTCTTCCGACGTTTTATAAACGGCATGTCAGATAGAGCCCACAGTCCATTATTTTGCCGAGACAGAATTCAAGTAAAAGTAATAAATGTCTAAATGAAATATTTTGTACTGTCAATTGCTTGAACAATGATTCCTAAATGGAAATTACGTCAAAAGAATCACGATTCCATTATTGGCAATAAATATTTCCATAATTTCTCTTGGAATATTTATCTACCACTCCATAGGTCAGTATCAGATGTAAAATTGACGGATCGCGTGATCAATCACAGCATCTGTCGACCAATCATATCATTTATTAAGACCAAAAGCCAACTTTCAAGTCCTTTTATTTCGACTTTGTTTTTCTTACATGAAGTACAAATGCTAAATTTTTTATATGCAAGTAACGCATTTGGATCTTATATTATTCTTTCTTATAAGAACTATCTCTAAGACCATTCGGACTATTACGCTACCATACCGAACCGATACGTTATATTTGTTTGATAAGCCGGATAATCTTGATATTTTTTATGAAACAGTCGATCGAACCGAATATCCGTATTTACATACGATGTGAGAAATAAATACAAGGTGCCGGGTTGCTTTTGGGCTTTAGCACAAATATGTCATTGAAACTTAATAGATATGTATATATTTTGGTATAAAAACCGGCCTATATGACAAAAGTATTTCCTTTTTTTTATTTTCATTTTTTTTCTAATTCAAGAATAAACTATCTTTATAATTCATAATGATAAATCTAATAAAAATTACAACTGTTTTTGTGTGTTAACCCATAACCAGACGACATATTTCAGACTCGTCCAAAGTTAAAGAAGTTGCATACGACAGTTTTTGTCGACGAAAGTTTTAAAATCTGCATCTATGATAGAAAAGATTTGTAAAGATAATGAAGTCACAATGTTTTTCTCAAGTATAAAATCATGGAGACTTAAAAAGCAGGGATTGAATGGAGAAGGGATAAAGAAAGCATTGTAGATAATATTGAGAAAAGAATCCTTTCGGCAAGAACTTTTGATCCTGATTGCTTATTCGAAGGAGAATCATGTTTGGCTGTTCAGAACAAGATTTCCAATTAATCAATTCCCACAAAACCCCGCTTTTAAATGCCCATCAAAACAAAAGGTTTGGAAACATTGCGGAAAGCGAAAAAATGCATGTAACAAGAGCTCTCTTCATCAACCACAAGACAAAATAATTGATAAATACTATCAACTTGAAAAATTGTCGTCTTCAACTGTGTTCAATTTTGACCAGTCAAAATAGGTTGTGGATTGGTAATTGTTTAGGTGGTGCAACTATATGTAAAATTGTGTTCAGTGGAAATGCATTTAATAAATAAAATGTTCTTTGGCCGCCTAAATAGTCTCGACGGCGCGAAAAAGCATCAAAATTACAAAATGGTTTCTTTTAACAAAAATGTGTGTATCAAAATAATGCATTGTGAGGGGAGTTTTATATTGAAGATAAACTGAGAGGCCTCTTATATATGCTTTGTGCAATGAGTTCTTTTGCAATAAATGTGTCTTAGTGCAGATTTTTACGGCTTTGGGAAATGTTTCTGAAATATGGTCCGATTCAGATTTGATGCATACTTTACCTTACTATGTTTGCTCGCTAGGGTGATTTTATTTCAACTTACTTATTTACCATTCAATATCTGAGCCTTCCTGTTATGGACAACCTGGAAAACGGGATGTATCGACTATGTCAGACTGCGCATTCTCCATAATCTTACCAGGGTCAAAACGTTTCGCTCATCACAGATTTTCTTTTAAGTTTAACGGTATTAACATGTCCTTGATTGACCTCTGCTGGATCGATGTAATCCTTAAATATTGCTTATAAAATGTTACCGAATAGCGATAGGTCAGATATTTGCTATTAGGTATTGTTTACATAACATTTAGATCTCTAAATTCTATTAGATTTTGATTGTTTATAAAGAATTCGCTAAAACTGACCGATCGCGATGCCAATCAAAGAATCATTCGACCAATCAAATCATTCATTTAGACTGGAAGTGACCTTTGAACTCCAACGCACGTCGATATTTGCCTGGAGCATTTTTTGGTTTGGTGACATAAATGTCGTGACTGCAGCTGAATCAATCTGTAATTACATCGTTTAGATCACCAACCAACACTATTAGCTTATATATTGCTGGCAATTAATTTAGCAAAATACCGTCGTAATGGAACTTCCTTTTGAGTTATTTGGCGTGGCCAGAGGAGTGAGATTGCAGGGCCGGGTAACTGTCATTTTTTTCCCGCATGATATTTTTTCGTTCAATAACACGCTTAGTCTGGTCAAATGGAAGAAATCATATTTTAACCCATTCCCACACAAGCCCTCCTTTTTACGCCCCTTAAGAAAAAAAGCTTTGGAAAACATTTTGGACTTGTATCAAGCAATTTCTTCATTATCCACAATGTTTACTACCTCAAAAGACAAAGATTTAAATGATTCCATCAACTTGAATTTCTCGTCTGCAGCCTCTTCGAATTTGGACTTGTCTAGAATTTCTCTGTGTGGGAATGGGTTAAAGCACTGTACTTTGAAACGCGGACTATACTACAAGTCACCATTCATTACAAAGATATCCAATCAGCCGTGCTCCTGACCCTTGGTTTAGGATCGATTGTCAAACACTCCAGCAAAACAACATAACAAACGGCATCCAGTCAAGTTAGACTTTGTTAAATGGTTTCTGAGGCTAGGGTCAAGGAGGCATGGATGTTGTTTTTGTCTGCAGAATTTTCGTAAAAATCATGCCTTACTAACAGTAAGTCGAGATAATCTAGACAAAAGATGAAGTTTCGAGGCGTTTGCTTTCATGGAAAGACTGTAATCTGATGCCATATTATGTTATGTGTCTTTCCTTTAATTGTTGAGTCTGTGATTAATCTGCCATTAGTCTGTGGTACGGAGGGACAGATTTTGTAACGCTAGGTTCCGTTTCCAAAAATAAATATTTCAACCTTTTATCTTCGAATTTCGTTACAAGGCCTCTGTTTGGCTGAAACATAATGTCCCGACTATCAGATGTCTCGTTATGATTGTTTGATTGATTGAATGCGGTTTAACGCAACTTTTAACAGTATTTCAGTCATAACCAGTGATTCCTGGTATTTCTCACACCCAGTACTACCACTACATCCTTTCCGAGTCCCCAGCTGCTCATCCAACTTGAGTTTACGATTATCCACCCACTTATGAGAGACAAATGTTGGACAGGATATTCGCTTCGACCGGGAATCGAATCCTGGACTTCATGAATAGAAGTCCTACGCGTTATGGACGCGTCTCGTTATCAAAAGGCTTGTAGGACTGCAGACTCCATTGTTTCTTTTTAGTACCAATAAAATCTGATTCGTCTAGGATATTCTTACATATTGTATTAGATTTTTGTCCTTTAGTACAGCAGTAGTTTGTCTACATAAATTTATCAAGTTATAGATACAACCTTAGATCGTCATGAATTTAAACCATGTTCAATGTAATTCCTATTTAAATTTACAAGAAAATTTGCGTAATAAACGAGTTATGTCTGTTGTGTAACTCTTTCCAGTAAAGTCGCAAGTTTTCGTAACCCTTAGAGCTTTATTGTATAAAATTAATACTAGAGAAAATGACATTTATTAGTTACAACAAAATTCAAGACTCGTTCAAATTGAAATTTTGATAAACATGAAAGAACAAGGGTTCTGTTGGGCAAGAAATATTGTGAAAAAAGAAGATAACGCCGGAGTACAGAAATGCGGGGTGGGGTAATGGGTTAATTCATTATCACTTACAATATAGAACGGCTGAAATGTATCGTTTTAAAATTGTTTAAAATAAGTCAATCCACGCAGAAGGGGCAGTCTCTATTGAAGTGTGCGCGTGACATTGCCAACTATAACGTATGTGCGCACTTGTCAGATCACGGTGGTCGATCAAAAATCAATCGACCAAATAAATAATACATTCTGACCGGAAGTGAACCTTGAACTCTAAATTATCCGACATTTATGTGAAGCATTTTCGTTGCTATGGCGACTTAAACGTCGTAACTACAGCTTATCCAGGCTATAGTTACGATGTTAGGATCACCAATCAACCATTTTAGTTTTTTTATCACATGTCCCTGGCTATATGTTTTGCACAATAACTCCGCTTGATATCGAAGTAGAACTGCCTGTCGGTGTCAAATGGCGTTGCCGACGGCGTAAGTCGTCCAGGCTGACCGATATCTGCGCTTCAAACATAAATAATTTAATCTTTAGTTTCGTCTATAAAAAACGGGCGTTCTGATAAGTCGAAAAATTTTATTCATAACTCCATGAACAAAGTTTTGAGCACGCAGTCATTTTGTATGCTTCCGCACAAAATAGTCCCATACAAAAAGGATTCAAAATTTGTAAAGTTGTTGCCTTTTTAGCTCAGTGCTATTAAATTATTAGAAATGAAGAGAACATTTCTTTGTTTTCATGGAGGTGTGAACCGAAAAACCTAATTACACAATGTATGAATCCTCTTCGCATATTCATACAGTTTGATTAGTTTTTTCGGTTCCTACCTCCATGAAAACAAAAATATTCTCTTCCTCTCTTAAGAAAAATTGAACGCAGTTCTGCCTCTGTTTCGCCTGTAGTGGTTAAGTAAACTGACATTAGAAAATAATATTTGCTTTTTTTCGTATCCAGTGCTATTAAGATTACGAGGGGTGATTGAAAAGTCCATGACCTAAGGCAGGCAGAGCGGCTTGACTTAACTTTTTTCATATATTTTTAAAGTAATAACCTTGAAAGCTTTTACAATTTGTCAAGTTGTATTGATGCATTTGTATACCTTCACAGTACTGAAGTAGTATCTAGGACCATACAAAATGCGTCAACGAGTTGCTTGCCATCATCATCTGTGTGATTCACGGCTTTAGTTCTTTTTCGTCTTAGGAAATAGGTAAAAGTGATAGGGTGCTGAACTAAGTGAATAAGGTGGATAATCAACCAGCTCGAAACAACATTTCTGAATAGCAGCCATGGCAACATTGTACTTGAGTATTGTCCCGATGGAAGAGCACACCTAATATCGGTTCTCCAAGCCTTTTCTCCTTGATCTTTTTTAAGAACCCCAGATCAGTTACTTTTAATATAAAGTTCAAATATCAAGGTCATATTTACGAAAAAATTGCTCCTGGCAAGGACATTCACGTATGAACCCACATCCGGTTTTGTATTTTGTGAGAAAAATATCTAAGCTGACGACTACACTTTTGTTGTAAATCGGCATATGACGTCACTGATGTACATGATTAGAGAAAATATTGACGAACCCCCACTGCCAAAAAAGACTTCGAAATACCAATTCTGCATTTAGACTTTGAACTCCAAACCATAGACCGCAAACTCACCAGTTTATTTTGGGGTACATGTTAATGATCATAATATTTTTCAAATAACACCGTTTGATATCTAAGTCTAACCTCCTGTCGGATCAAGTCGTACATTGATTTCTCAAAGAATTTAAGAAAAACGTTTGGGAAAACATTGTGTAAAATAAAAAAAATGCGTGTTACCAGCAATTTCTTCATTATCCTCAATGTATTCTTCTCTAACAGACAAAGAGTTTTTTATATATCCCATCAGCTAAACGTTGTCGTCTGTATCTTCGTTCAAATTGGACCTGTATAAAATTTGGCGTCTGGTAATGGGTTGAATAACGGATCATATTTCTAGGTAGATTAACTTGTGTCATTAGTGAGTCATTCGTGTATGAACCTTAATACATTGTCACAACATATGAAACCGAGAAGCAGTTAGACTGACAAACCTGCCCCATCTACGCTGCTCTCCGATATTGTTGTATAGCCAGATTAGGACAGGCTGGTCGGTCAATTTAAAAGTGGGACATCGTATAATAATAATAATAATAATAATAATAATAAAATCTTTATTTGGAGAAGGTAGCTCATTAAGCTTTAACATACAAAAAACAGTGTAATGAAGTGCTTATTTACAATGAGGCCTTCTGAAGCGATCAATGACAATTCAAGAGGTAATAATATCAATCATAACCTTAATGTTTATGATGTTAAGTGTACTAATGACTGATGATGATGATTAAGGTAAGTGATGAGTCAACAGATAATGATTGCATGAGAAACAGACAGAATGTAAATCACCGTTCATGAAAAAAAAACAAAAAAAAAACAATCATACATATATATATATATGTTTGTGCGTGTGTGTATATATACACACATACACACCAGTACGTACTCACACACACACACATACACACACATGCATACACATATGCAAATACCAAAAATATGATGAAAATGTCGATGGGTTCGATATGTTTATAATAGCGGTTTTGATTTTAGCTAAACCGCATTCGGTAAGACAAACACAATCACTAATGGCATAAGTGAAGTCACTATGACTCGTTATTTGACATCAAATAACTTTTCAGAGATCTCTTAAAGCATGGGATGTTTTCGATAGTACGTATATTAAGAGGAATTGCATTCCAACATTCCATTCCAGTAAAAGAAAAGGATTTTTTTTTTCAAAAATTCTTATCATTTATGAGATATCTGGTTGCCATATTCTGATCGTAAATTATAGAACTGGTTGTCGTTGACCTCTACAAGTTTAGACATATATGGTGGAGCTAAGCCATGAATAGTTTTGTGAACCGTAAGAATTGTTAAATATTTACATCTATTTTCAAAAGTTAACAATTTTAGAGAAAATACATTTTCCTCCGAACAAGATCGTTTTGGTTTGCATAAAATAATTCGCGCGGCTCTTTTTGGATTTTATTAACTCTATTAAGTACAGACGAATTACAGTGACTCTTCATATGCTTAATTTTAAATTCATTACTGTTTTTCTTAACCTTTGCTTTGACACTATTAGCATGCATGTAGTTTTTACAGGATTTAGAAACATGTTGTTATACACGCACTATTCCTCCACTCGGTTAAGATCATATTGTAAGGATTCTGTGATAAGAGATACTGAAGTTCTGCTTGTATGAAGAGTAGCATCATCAGCGTACATATACAAGTTTGATGATATGTTGAACGAAAGGTCATTGGCATAAAATAACAATAAAATAGACCCAAGTATAAATCCCTGAGAACACCAGATGTAATCGGTTTAATATCGGACAGAACAGCACCATTTTTGATGGCCTGTTGTCTTTTGCTCAAATATGAACGAAACAATTTACATATATTGGTTGTGAAACGATATAGATTTAGTTTAAATAGAAGAATATCATGATCTACAAGACCAAAGGCCTTTCTAAAATCAAGGAATACAGATCCTACTACACTTCCCTGGTCTAATGCTGATAACCATATATCTACTATTCGAATAAGGGAAGTTTGACATGAATGGTTCTCTCTAAAAACCAGATTGGTAGGAAAATAATATATCTGTTTGTTTTAAGAAGGTCTTAAGCTTGTTAGCGATGTGTCCTTCAAAAAACTTTGACAAAGTTGTTAAGATTCAAATTGGTCGATAAATGTTAGGGTCGCTTTTATCACCTCCCTTAAAAAGAGGCTTAACACCCGCTTTTTTAAAATCTTGTGGAAAATGCCCCTAGAAATACAATTACTTATTATACAGGCAATAGGTTTTGAAATGAAATCTTTGCAAACTTTCAAAATATTTGGTCCAACCCAATCAAGCCCAGTAGATTTATTGCTATCTAGTTGATTGATGATATTTCTTACTTCTAAGGCAGTAATCACTTCTATTTCAAAATATCGGTTAGAGAGCTTATCGTCGAGCCAGGCTTTTAGAGTTTTAAAATAGTTTGTATCAACGGGAACCTTGTTTATTATATTTGAAACATTTATAAAATGGGTGTTTAATGCGTTAACGATATTCATAATACCGCTTACTTCAGATGATTGGAAGTGTAATTTCGAAGGCAATTGCTGTTCATTCATATTATTTGTTTTTGATTACTTCGTTAAAGAAGTCGTTTTTGCTCTTCCTTATAATCGAAGTAACCTTATTTCTTCAAACCTTATACATCTCAAAATTTCTTGAATGTTTTAATTCGTTCCTTGCCAATATTGCATTTTTAATATTTTCATTATACCACTTTGGCTGTTTTAGTCTTTTCACCCGTTTTTCTTTTAAAGGAAGATGCTTAGAAAGAAAATGATTTATACATGATAAAAAAATCTAATGCTCTATCATGATCTGCAATTGTTTCAATGATATCAAAAATTATTTGTGATAAATCAAATAAGAACGCGTCTATATTTAAATTTAAAAAGATATTTAGTAAATCGCATTATAATAATTTTCCAGTGATATTTAGCATACTTTTGGTATGTCAAAGCGACTGGAAAGTGATCACTTACAGGACGTTCGGCACAAAAGCCTCAGATATAAATTGTTTGCATGTGCTGTAGATATGGTCTATTATGCTAGAATAATTATTTGTCACTCTAGTTGGCATTTTACTATGTTGATAGAGACCAAAATCTTGTATCAGTTTAGACCATTTTCACATTGTTATATGTACTTAATATGTTGATAGAGACCCAATTCTTGTATCAGTTTAGACCATTTGCACATTGTTATAAGTACTTAATATGTTGATAGAGACCAAAATCTTGTATCAGTTTAGACCATTTCACATTGTTGTAAGTACTTAATATGTTGTTAGAGACCAAAATCTTGTATCAGTTTAGACCATTTGCACATTGTTATAAGTAGATGTTAAAGAATATTGAATGTTAAAGTCTCCAAGTAATATGTAATCTAAATTTGTAGCAGGGATTGTCGGCGGGATTTAATTGCTCCTCAGACTCGTTAATCTATGCCTGTTTGCTATTTGGTGGTTTGTACGCAAAGTTTAATAAAACCGATCTTTTATTTGAAAATTTGATTTCTAGCCAGATGCTTTCTATACTTCCTAACTCTAAGTGCGAAAAATAAAAGCAAAAACATATATTTTCATATCTTATTCTTTAATGCTGTCAAACTATACAACATAAAACTATGAAAATAATCTAACATTATATACTTAGTTCCATAAATAAGTGTGCACATAATGTTTTTTCTCTCACTCTCTCTTTTCATATTTTACTGAAAATAATAATGTTTGGTATCAAATTGTAGTGTAAAGTTTAAAAAAGTAACACCTGGCTTATCAGATTTTGACGAAAAAGAGATTATGGTGTTATTGTTCTTTTCTTAATTTAAGTGAAGATGGGTTGCAAGAGTACACACATTAAAATTTTAATTTTGTTTAACTTAGGTAATAGAAGTTGTTAATTCAATATCTTGTATGGCAAAATCTGCTGCCGATTCAGGCGAGTATGCAACGTCGCGTGGACCTAACTTAACGCAATATCAATGCAACTGTAATCTTTTTCCATTTCTGAAATAAAGCATTGGCCAAATCTATTAGGGAAACCTTGTTTGCCTCGCATTACGAAAATCAAATTTGCCTTTAATTTCATTTAATATTAAATATGCCTAAATAGATTAAGTGAAAATTATTGCATACAAGCGTTGATGATGCTTGCTCGTGGTGATAGCGTAACATACGTGCCATGGATAGAGCGTTAGGCTGTCACAGAAACTATTATTCGTCTAAGAAATCGGTTTTAACAAACAGGTGCTGTAGCCGATCGCCGTACACCCGGTCGATGTAATAGGTTAATCACCTTTACGCACTTTCGTAGTCGGTTTCAAGCGGCCTCTCGCACCGCAAGACAGTGCGGTTATAGTCGCCAAACTGTGTTGCGTCATTTAGGGCAAGCAAGAGCACCCATTCGCCGAAGGAGACCGTATATGGACCGGTATTAACAGTGCGTCACAGTTTGTGTGTACTTTTGCAACTTTGATTTTCATACCATGTCCACTTAAATTTAGAAAAAACACCATAAACTCCCTTTTAGTCAAAATTTGATAAGTTGGAAATTTTCTTGAAACTTTACACTACAATTTGATACCATTCTTTATTATAATCAGTGAAATATAAAAAAAGAAAAAAGAAATAAAACAAAGTCAAGTGCACACTTATTTTGGAAACTGAGTATATGAAGTCCTTAAACTGCACTAAGCATAGATTGTACTATTTAAATATTTTTTGTCTGGAACTATTGAATGTGAAATAATAAGAAAATATTTCCGAACTTAATTTTACAACATGGACGTATGGAACAAATTTTTCAGCCATTCAGAATGCATGAATTTTGATAGACGAAACTAAAGCTATTAACCCAAGAAGCTAATTTGATAGATTATGTACCGAATGTGGGTTTCCACCGGTTTCCAGTCCCATATATATCTCTTTTGTGAAAACGCTTGATAAATATTTATTATGTCGGCGAAATAGAAATAAAAAAATAGCCCAACTTTCTCTATCATTCGAATTCCTCGTGGACTGCATTCGATTAAATTAATTTTCTCGATGATTTAAACTCTTGATCGGGGGGAATTGAAAAGATCAGGTGACATCGCCATTAGAATTCCCTTAGAAACTCTTGTCAACTTTTATTCAAATAATCTTTGATAATTATGAGACGGGTCATAGAAAAGGATGCTTATTTAGAAAGATTTTATATTGGCCGCCATATTTTGTTAACAATTTTTGTTAATTTGGCGTCTTAAACGTTGAAACTGTAGCCTATTCAAGCTGAAGTTACGACGTTTAGGTCGCCAACCAACTATTCTACTTTTTTGTTACATGATGCTGACCATAATTTTTTCAAAATAACGTCGTTAAAAATCAAAGTGAGACTTCCTGTCGGAGTCGGTAGGAATGACCAACGAAGTAAGTGGGTGGGGCCAGCGATTGGTCAATTCTTTCTATAGTTAGAGCAAATTTCTCACACTGCATACTAGAAAATTGTTAGGTATTCACTGAACCTGAGTTATTTTGACTATACATCGGTTGCTTAGTGCAAAAACATCATATGTGTCTATACAAAGTATAAATACTTATGATTTTTTTACACTAAGCTAACGACATGTATCTTCTTGTACTCTAGTTTGAACAAAAATGGACTGATAAACCTCAAGTATTGCTAATAAGTACAGTGCAACAGAAATAAATTTATGTGGTGCCATTGTCAATGTACATCAGCAATGTATAAGATATCTCGGTCCCTAACCTTCAAAGACCATGTTATCAGAAAATGTAAAACTGTCATGTTGAAGTACTTCAAGATTAAGAGCATCCGCAAATATCTGTCTTAAGAGGCTGTTGAAACTCTGGTTCAATCTCTTTTATTATCCCATTTCGACTATTGCAACACCATTCCTTATGGCATTTCGCAAGAAGAATTACCAAAACTTCAACGTATTCAGAACATATATGCTAAACTTGTGTTTAATCGTTCCAAGTGCGACAGTGCAAAACAGGCTTTATACGACCTGCATTGACTTCCTATTAAAGCTCGAATTGATTTTGAAATTCTTACATATATGTAAAACTGCTCTGTAGGAAAAGCACCAGCTTATTTAACAGAACTCCTATCCTACAGAGAGCCAAGAAGAGCATTGAGTTCATCTTAATTGTCTGCCGGGTGTCATAATGTACCTTTCAACAACAAAAAAAAACATTCTTGAATAGAAGTTGCAGCACAATCGGTCCGAAATTTTGGAATGAATTATCACTTACCCTCAGGAAATCTAACTCTGTTGATATCTTCAAACGGAGACTGAAATCACTGTTTTTATTGACTTTTTCAAAACTGTTTTAATATAAGAGTGTTTTAATATGTTCAGTAGCTTTGAAGTGTTACACTTTATTTGCCGTATCAACCATATAATTGTTTCAATTGTCTGTCCTTTTAACATGTGATTTAATAATCTTTCTGTTGTTATTTTAGCATCTAACTTTTGTACAACGCTACTAAATACGTTCATGCGTACAAATATGCGTTTAATCAAGTTTTCAAGTTTCAATCAAACTTATAAGACTCGTTTTAGATTTGCACCATCGTTCACGTATCTTAGATAGATGTTAAAAACATAAATTGGCCCCCAGTTACCAAAAGAGTTGAAAAATTGTTCTGTTACATTTAATCAAGATAAAAAGACTATCGAACAACCCCAAAATATATTTCAGATCTATTTATAGAAGCAGCTAAGTCTCATCAACATGTCAGAAATGTGCCTTTTTGCTGTTCGAAGGACCGGGACTCAAGGAAGGAAGTCATTTTCGTATGTGGTTTACGGCCTTTGGAACCACTTTCCAATCACAATTAAATTGAAAATTCTATTTCTATAAGTTCTAAAACAGAGTCCGTAAATATCTTCTGGTATATTTGTGATATGCTTTAATTTATCTTTTATTACAATGTATTGTCAACATCTTTTACCGAATTAAATCTTTCTAAGTATCTATCTATCTATAGTGTTTAAGGGTAAATTTCAACTTTTTGTCCCTAATATTTTAAATAACTTTTGTAAACACATGTACGTGTTATACTTTTTCATTATTTAATTTTTAAATAGTCTAGGTTGATGTTGTTGTTGTTGTTTTAATATTACCTGTCGTCTTCTTTTTAAACCTAAAAAACAGCTTATTGGAATATCATATTAACTCGCGTGAACTAAAAGAGTTCAATATTAGACTTGGTAATCAAGAAGCGTACGTTTTTCGTCGTGTATCATCTTGTTTGCACTCACAGGACTGGATTTCGGTTCTTGGTCTTGACATTTAGCAAGAACATTTGTCTGTTTCGTTTAGGAAAATTTTGATAATAGGTCAAGCTATACCTTTATGTCAAACCTTAGAAGAAAGACTTCAGTGCACTAGAAAATCTTCGTTTTTTGCTCTTTTTATTGAGACCTGGCGGACAGCCGCTGTCATTTAATCAATTGATTGACCAATCAAATCAATCATTTGAACTCCATGATAGGCCGATATTTATGTGAAACATGTTTGTTGAGTTGGGAACCTAAACGTCGTAAATACAGCTTATCCAATCTGCAGATATGACGCTTAGGTCGCCAACCATTATATTTTTTATATATAATAATGACCATAAATTTTGCCAAATAACGCCATGAAATATCTTAGCGGTATTTTCTGTTGGAGCTCAGTGGGCGTGGCAAGCAATCTGTCAATTCTTTGAAGAAATCTGACAAAAGATCACCGAGGAAATGTGAAATTTGGTTGAAGTAGAATAGGTAGATTTAGAGGAGAACCTCTTTAAAGAAAATGTCTACCTGCTAACGGATGCACTTACGATTGATTTGAAGTCTATGGGTCAAAATAGTATTTTTATAAATATAAACGTATGAAGGTAGGGAAAAAATAAAACAACAAGAAGCAGAGAATACTACGACCAGACTATACGGCTGTACAAACTGATATTTGTCATATACGTATGATATTCAAAAACAGTAGATTATTACAAAAGCCTTCTGGCTGTAGCTTGAATTCAAAACGCGCACTATATCTACAGAAAGTCAACCTTTGCGGATAGGATTACCAAAAACGAAGAAGTACACCCAACCACAATCACAAGAAAGCCAATGAAAACATATGTATCAAGTTTCTGGAGTAGTTTGTCCCACGAGATACCGTGACCATGGCGACCACACGACCAGTTTACCTTCTTTTCGGCTATACCAAATATTTTAGCCTGGAGGATTGTATATAAGGTCAACAACGTGCTTACAATTAACATAGATGTAAGATAGATAATGAAGTATGAGACGTCTAAAGAATTGTGGGGAAGTGTATCTATCACAATCGTTTCAAAAATTCCGAACGCCAGAAATATTGTCATCGAAAAACTACATTTCTCCCCCGATTCTATCGGTATGAGAAATTTTGCACCACCAAGTAATGACAGCATCAATACTGGAACAATCAAAGTGATCAAAGCCAATACATTTCGGCGTTCAACTTTGAAATGAAAATTAATGAAGTAAACCTGTCCCATTTGCACTCTGTTTGCTGTGAGGTCTATTAGATTCCATTCTGAATTTTCTATATATTCGGACAGGTCGACATCGGGGAAGTGTAACAGGTTAATTGTAGAGTTGTTCTCGTCAGCGATGAAATAACTGAATGTGCAGTTCTGTACGTCGAACGGGTAGAACTTGATTGTGACAGGACACACAACGCTGATAACGGAGAAGTCAGAATGTAGTATTATGGTCGGTTTGCAATCAAACAAACCTAATGGATTTTATATCTATCAAAATAATTCAAAATTGTACTGGCATATAACGAATACGCAAACAAAAGGGTTTGTATAAAACAGAAAAACTCGATCTATTCATGTTGCTATTGCAATTAATAATTGAAATGATAGGTCATAACAGAATGCTTGTATCGACCACTCTTGACCCACCAAAATAAAAAGACCTAGAAAACGATCGTGTTCCTATGAGAAACTCAAGTACTTAGCCGTTCCGTTAATGACAACAGCCTTATTTATAGCCTTATTTATACTTTTATCCCTTACCCGTTATTTTAGACTAGTCCAAATTGAAAGGGGTTTTAGACGACAATAAAAAATGGTTTCCATTTGAAATGAAATCATTATATGAAGTAGCAAATATTGAGGGAAAAGGAGAAATTGCTTGTTAGAAATAATTTCTTCTATTTCTTCAATGTTTTCTCAAGTATAAAATCGATGCAACGTAAAATCCGGGGTTTGTACAGGATGGGTTAAAAATCGATAAAGTTTGGTATGACATTAAAACGCATGGTTTTTAACACCTAGCTTCAAGATAGAACAAATTATGTGAAAATGAAAACAGAATACGTGAAGTTATATATTAATGAAGCTTCTCAGAATCAGAATGAACAAATTTGGGTAAATGTGTTTTGTGTATAGGAGTTTCCTCACCTGTACGTTCCCTCCAGAAACCACCGAACACGTCCTTTGTGGTTGACTAAAACAATGTCTGTATCCCTATTTCCAACGAGGCTGTGTCCATTTTGACCCTTGAAGATAATAAACACGTATTTACTTTAAAGACGTATACATTTTTTTTCAAGTATTTAGACCTTCAGCCCTTGAATAGGTATACTCTAAAACTCACTTTCTGTGAACAGTCAATTACCTCTTTATTAATTTAAAGGCGTATCAAATCGTAAAATGGACATTTTAAGTATAATATGGTAATTATGTCATCTTTTATGTTATCTTGACTTTATAAGACTTTGTCTATATTTACCACAAAAGAGGGAAAATCATAATTACAGACAAAGTGTCAATGCATCAAAATAAAGGTTTTTTCAATTATTTGTAATCATGGTGGTTAATCAATACACATGGACGCCAAACTCCTCTGTGTCCTCTTCGAACTAGAAATAGACTTAAATTTCAAACAACATCCGGATAAAACAGATGAGACTGGCGATGAATTCCTGATATCACGAAATTCAGGTCCTCAATAAGGAAAATTTTGGGCGAAGTTCGAAAATATTTTCTGCAATGAACAATGATTAATTCAAATCGAGATGCTTAACCCATTCCCACACAATGACGCTTTTAAACGTCCCTGAAGAGCTTTGGAAAACGTTGTGGAGAATGAAGAAATTGCTTGTTACAAGCAATTTCTTCATTTTCCAAAATGTTTTCTACCTGTAAACTTGAAAAAATCTAGAATTTCATAAACTTTAAATTGTCGTCTGCTGCTCCTTCCAATTTGGACTAGTCTAAAGTTTTATCGTGTGGGAATGGGTTAAGTAAGAGGAATTAACAGATAACTGATAAGACGATTCAAAGTGAAAGGAAAACATATCGATATTTTAGGATAATAGATAGCTCTACATTTCTAATTGTTTTATACGGATATATCATTATATTTTTTA
Organism: Fragum fragum; assembly: GCA_946902895.1. Lineage (NCBI taxonomy): Eukaryota > Metazoa > Mollusca > Bivalvia > Cardiida > Cardiidae > Fragum > Fragum fragum. The sequence goes on along the minus strand of OX336377.1, from coordinate 25,830,203 downwards.
CCATGTTTGAAATAAGGAAAGCAATTTTCTGTACTGGTTATACAAATTGCATTTGTTATATTTCCAAAAAATGTATGTAATAAATAGATTTTCGATTTAATCTGTTTAAGGAAGACTAGTTTAAAAGAATGTTTATTCCATGACAACAAATTCACTATCCTCTTTTTCTTCTTTGAAATAAAGTTCTTACACATTGCGAGAAGTTTTTCTGCTTTTTAAAAGCATTATATACATTCCTCTAAGATGTTTAATATATGCTACTGACGAACCGTGATTTAAAATTCTTATATTTTTTAAACGACGACTTCAATCTAGGATCACAATTATAGTAAGATGAAATAAAGTTACAAGGACACTTCTTTCTAGTTTAATTTACAAAGGTATACGCCCGAAGGGAGCTTGTCAGTGAAATATATATTTTTCAATATTATTTTGATTGTTAAGGGGTGTTGAATAATGCCCAAAACATTTCTTGTACCTTCCATTATTTTTCAAAATAAGCTAGTTGATCTGTGGCGTATTGGATTCCTATTCATAACAAAGATTTCTCTAGGTCAAGGACAGATAAATTCTAGGACCAATGGACGTAATAAAAAATCTAATACATGATAAGACAACATTTAGAATCAATCTGGGCAATTTAAATCATTTCTAATATGATATGTAGTAGGATAAATTCCGATTGAAAGATAATTAAATTTTTAACCATTTTGTTAAACGGGGACAGACAAGTCCAAAACTGCTTAAGGGATCCAAATTACTATAGTCTCATGCGTAACTAGACATCTTAGAGATTAAATGGAAAGTTTGAGTTCATTCCGAGGACAAATGTAGAAGTTGCGTTCACTAAAAAATTGCCAACGGACGGTCAGACAGTCGTTCGGACGCCCTTCAGGCGTATAAAAAATAAAGTCAAAGTGTAAAGTGGGGGATGGGGGTCAAAAATAAAGAGAGTGTGGTTTATTTTGGGGTACAGTTGAGTATGTCTCTAGTCAAAATGATAGCTTTCAACACAAGCTTCAGAAAAAAAAGATATTTAAGGTTATAAACCCTTTTCGAGTTCTCAATATGAGATCGTGACATACATGATATCACTTCTTTGTGCCAGGAATTATTTTTTCTTAACTATGATTTAATCTCTTGTCAATTTCTCTATGAACATAGAAATGGGGTAATTTGCTGTAAACAAAATGTTTTAACTGAACCGTCTTTTCTTGGGATTCGGTAAATTCTAATATTAGGTTGCACGCAAAAAAATGTTTGCAACCTGCCTCGCTTTTCAAAAACATAAAACAACTACCTGGACGCTTTTTTGTGCTTGAAATCCGTAAGACAGTGATAATATCCCTATTGTTTTTAAAAAATGTAACGAAAAAATGTATCTTGTTCACCTTAAGTTAATCAACACAGATCGGGCTGGAATGCGAAGCGTTTCTGTCTCTTCGTAATCTGAAGGGTTCCATTTCAGGAAGTCATCACTCCAGTCTATTTTGAGATAACCCATTACACTAAAACTCTGTATTTGTGTATCGAACTCTATCGTGCTAATTGGAACAAAGTCAGATAAAATTGTCACTTGCTTTTGTTGATCTTCTCTCGGTCATATTCGCAGGTCATAATTGGTTAGTACAACGTCTAGAAGATTCCCAATGTTTTCAAGTTTTAGACGCATCGGTGCTGATAGACTCGAAGAGTTGCTATTCAATGGACTACAACAAGATAGAATCTCGACAGACTCGTTTAAGACTGCACCACTGATATGACTTTCTGCATTCATATTAAGATTTGTCGTGGTTTCAGCTGGCATTGTTATTTCGTTTAAGGATTCGGAAATAAAATAGGCAACTTGTGGAACTGGCGATCCATGATATTCGTAATTCAAAGGAATGGATAGACCTTGCTCGACTGTATCCATCGCTGAAACAGTATCTTCAATAGTGTTTGTTTGACTGTCAGTTGTTGCTTCTGTTGTTGTCTCATGAACAACTGTTAACATTTCATGAAAAGATGTTGTATGGAATTCCGCATTTACAATATCGAAACCATTTTGCGCCGTTAGGTGTGTCACTGTCGAATATTGGGGTTGAATCGTAGCGGTGCTAGTCAGTTCTTTTGTTGTTTGGTCGCAGATTCCGTCTTTAAGTATCAACAAAAATAAATAAAGACTAGAATTAAACCGAAGACATTTTCCATGTCTTCGAATATTTTTTTCAGAAAAAACATACCGGTGCTTAACTTCCAAAAAGCTCCAAAGTTGTTGTCTCAAGCGGAACTAAACGTAAAGTTGCTCGAATTTAATAAATCCACCTAACATGTGCCTTTCCGTTCAATTGTTGAAATCCCTTACACATGGTCAGAGTTTGACAAAAAGAATTTTAGAATTGATTTCAACTCGTGACAGCTTGCACTTGTGACACGCCTCAGAAAAATGGACTATATTGGAAGCGCAAACAGAAATGACCCTGGTTAGACATGCGCTGACTGTGCTTACCAGAATCGAAAATATTCGAGCATAGCACGATCTAAGAATGATGAATAGTCATTTCAACTTTCTTTATATTTTGAGACCAGCTTATCTATGGCTCTCATAGAGACGAATATCTGACTGAAAGGAAACCTGAAAACTTCCTTAATTTTTTTCCGGATCCTCTATCGATAATTTCATAATAGATCAAACGCTCGCTATGACAAGCTTTTCCGTACAAAAATGATAATAAATGTCAAAATTGATTTATGTAGGACACATAAAATAATTTTTAGATTTATTTTCTTTTTCTGTTCGGCAAAGCTTTTCATAGCAGGCTTGTGCTCTCTGCCGACATATTCAAATATATCTTGAAAATGCAGCTTGTAAAATGACGTCATTTCATACATTATTACGTCATTTAACGGTAACTGTTACGAAAATCTATTTCAAAATGCCCTTACTGATTGTGCATTGGTTAAGAACTAGTGCATAACTGCCCTTGTAATACCGAATTATCTCACTTTCTTTTCGAGATTAATATTTTAAATCACAATACAGGGCTAGGTGTATATATCGTTATATCTTTTTTATTTCTGTCTAAATATATATAGAAAAAACGCAGATATCGTACCTTAAAAGAAGGCCTCTTTTCGCAACGCAGATCTCATTTTCAATCCGACAATATTGCAAACAATATTGTAATGATGAACAGATTATGTTTGCATGGTGTTGTAAACTATGATTGTTTTAATGCATAATTGCATGGTCATGAAAGAATAAATAACAAAATATAAATAAATGATAACAATTATGATATTGAATTGCATTCTAAATAAAATGTTCTGTCTTTTAGCTCGCCTCAGCACAGCGTGCTCAAGGTGAGCTTTTGTGATCAGCCTGTTTCCGTTGTGCGTCGGACGTCGTGCGTCGTCCGTCAGAGTTCTTTAAAAATCTTCGTCCCCTAAACCACTTCGGCAATTAAGACCATAATTTGCAAGAATGTTCCTTGGGTAACCCTTTTTAAAACTGAATCATTCAATTTTTATTCGTCGAAAATATGAAAGCGCGGCGGATCAGATTAATCGGAAATAATGTAATAATTCTTTAAAGATCTTCTCCTCCTGAGCCACTAGGCCAATTAAGACCAAATTTTGCAAGACGTTTTCTCGGGGTTTTTTTCAAACACATTCATTGAATTTGGATACACGAAAAATGGGGTATGGCAGGGTTGTCAGACTTAGAGAAATGATGAAATAATTCTTTGAAAATCTTCTCCTCCTAAACCATCGGGTCAATTTTGACCAAATTTTTGAGGGGTGATCCTTTGTTGCCACTTTCCGAAATCTCTTCGTTAAATTTTGATTCGGAGTGCAGCAGGGCGGGGCTTATCAGACGAATCATGCTATAATTCTTAAAAGTTCTTGCCTCCAAAGCCACTTTACCAAATTGGACTATACATGGCAAGAATTTCCATTTGGCGAACCTTTTCAAAAGATGAAAATTAAAGTTTCTTTTCACTTAATCACTTAAGGTTGTGGTAGGGCACACTTATCAGACATAGAGAAATCATTAGATACTTCTTTAAACATCTTCTAATTCTAAACCTCCCCCAAACTAGTTTGTACCAAGCTTGGTAGGAATAACATTTGCATGGCACTTTTCAAATTTGTGAAATCTTAACTTTTCAAAAAAAACTGTATGTATGACAGGGCTGGATTTATAATTCTTTGGTGAGCGATTTAGGGCCATTTAGACCCTTAGATTCCTTTTTATTTCATTGTGCCACTAGAACAATCACTAGATAGCATGTTTTATTTACAATGAGTCCTTTCACTTAACAAGATGATGAAGAGGGGGTCGACTTAACACTTTTTTTGGAGTGGGGTTTGTTTCATTTGTTGTTGCTGTTGTTGTTGGGAGGGTTATACTCTTAAAGTTGGTATCTTTGGAAAATTAATCAAGAAATCAAATACTTTGAGCTCAAATGTTTAAGGAGGTTTTCCATGGTTCACGGATTCGAGAACGGACACACAGCCTGGAATGTGTCTAGAGTTGCAAGTTCGAGTCCCAGTCCCGCCACTGATCATTTCCTTGAGCAAGACATTCACAATTATAGCTCCAGGTTAGTACTTATGATAGACAATCAAACAAAACAAATCAAAGGTTTAAGAATGAGCTTAATGCGTTCGGTAACATGAATTCTCTAAGCCGGTATGCTTTCATTCTTACCGCATCTTAACGTAAACGTGTTTAACTCATTCTTACGGCGGGTTTACGTGGGAATGGATTAAGTGAAAAGAAACAGGTCTTAATGGAAAAGGGGTTTATTCCACCTTTTGACTAAAAACATCCAATTCGTTTTTGAGTCACCTAATTGCTTGAGCAATAATTCTCAAATGTTTGTTGTCTAGACTTTAATAATGTGGCTGCTTCCGGTTCATAACAAACATTACGATTCATGTTTACGGAATCAATCCCCGTAGCTACTTTTCGTAGACCCATTAATACGGTTTCGTTTGTAGCTGTTGTTGGTGGTGTTGGCGGTCGGTAATAGGACCTAAGCGTCGGAACTATAGTTTATTCAAGTACATATTGCGACATTTAAGTCGCCAGACCAAATAAAATGCTTCATGAAAATGTTGTAAAATGTCTGAGTTCAACTTTCCGGTCAAAATGAATGGTTTTATAGGCACTTCGGTCATTTTTACCAATGAATTTGCCAGTAAAATCTTTGCAGAAAGTCAAATTTCGTGAAAATCACACTGAAATACGCTAAAGTATAGCAACAGCAAATCGAAAACACATATGAACAAATGTTTTGTCACGTGATTTAGTGGTCAAGATTACCAGGCGAAACCATCCAAAATTCAAAGATTCAAAGACATTCAAATAATTGTTTAAATCAAATAACGAACGTCCGACGATGTGCGTTTTGGAGTTTCTAAGGTAAACATTTAAATAACACCTTAGTAAATATGATTATTTCGGATAAAAGAAACGTATTCATCTCAGAGTAATGACATTGGTAAAACAGGTTTGAGTAAATTAATAAAAGCAAACGTTTCCCAACTATAAAATATTTCATTCAAACTTTAAAGTCAACGAGTTTCCATTCAACATATACTTTATTTCTAAAAAAAACTACTTACTCATCACCATGCAACACAATCTTAGACTGGCCCAAATTGAAAGAAGTTGTCCCTCAAGAAAAGCAATTGAGAAAACATTGTATAAAATGAAAAAGCAAGCAATTTCTTCATTCTACACATTTTTTATCAAGAAAATTAAAACAATCTTGAATTTGATAGCCTTAAATCATCGTCTGCAACACCTTTCAATTTGGACCAGTCTAAAAATTTGCTGTCTGGTAATGGGTCAAATATATAATTTCTCTAAGGAAAATCAATGTGTGCGGACAACACAGACAGAATGGTCGAAGTACACCCAACAACAAATATGAGAAACGCGACAAAAACATATGTATCAAGTTTCTGGAGTATTTTACCCCACGTGATATCGTGACCATGGCGACCACACGAAAGAATCCGAAATTCTTTGTCTCCGAAAGAATCGAATATTTTAGCCTGAAGGATTGTATAGAAGGTCAACAACGTGCTTACAATTAACATAGACGTAAGATAGATAATGAAGTATGAGACGTCCAGAGAGTTGTGGGGAAGTGTATCTATCACAATCGTTTCAAAAATTCCGAAAGCCAGAAATATTGTCACCGAAAAACTACATTTCTCCCCCGATTCTATCGGTATAAGAAATGTTGCACCACCTAGTACAGAAAGCATTAAAACAGGTACGATTAGAGTGAACATAGCAAATCCACCTCGACGTTCAACTTTGAAATGAAAAGTAATAAAGTAAATCTGGTCGATTTCTTCTCTTTTAGCCGTAAGCTCAACGAGTTTCCATTCTGCGTTTTCAATGTATTCGGACAGGTCAACATCACCGTAGTGTTTCAGATTTATTGTAGTGTTGTCTTCGTCGGCGATGTAGTAGCTGAAAGTACAATTCTGTACGTCGAACGGGTAAAACTTGATTGTCACCTGACACACAACGCTGAAAACATACAAGAATTAAAGTCGCTTGGGTTTCGCACATTATACTGATAAAGTGGCTGTCCACCAGGAAAAGATACATGCCCTTGCGTGACATTTCCAACTATTTAACTAACTAGCCTGGACAGACACTAATATTCAATGAGTGCATAGATAATCTTTGGGTCAGTATCTAACTATAGAGCACAGGGGGAAGACTCTGATCAGATATACAACAAAACTTGTAATCGATTAATTGCGAAACTCGTTTTATTGCGAAACACGTGGCTAGAGAGCAGGTCAGAGATTATCGTACGCATATTACTTTTCGGTCACATAATTCAAAGTATGTCTTGAAAACTAACATAACTCTAATATTCGTCAACCAGTTGGAAATGTGGCGTAATCGCGACTTTAGTACTTAGCCTGTATACTACTGCTATGAAAGTATGCCAGTTGTAGTTTTAGATGGACTCCGTAGGCGTCTATCAGTGTTACCCAATTTGGAAAATCCAGTAGGATATAATATGTCAGAAGCGAAGTATTGCCCAGTTAGGTTCGATTTTTTTTTTCAAAACTTTTCTCCCCTCAAACAAATGTACATTTTGAAAATGCCGTAATACTAGGATTCTATATGATTTGCAGAACGCGTAAAGACTCCTCTAAAATGCGAAGATACCTACCAATAATCCGCTTAGCGTAGATGCGGTTACGGTTTCAAAAAACGCGGAGTCTTTCAATCATCTACTTTGAAAACTCGGCAAACCAGCTGTATAATGCGGGGGCGATAAGCTATACAGTTACATATATGTAAAGATGTTTATTATTATTTTGAATTAGCATTTTCAAGCGACAAAATTTTGGACTAGTTACGAACGACAATTCAAATCGCTCGTGGATTGAAAACTAAGGCACAGAAAGGATAAAAAACATTTTCTCATTTTCTCACAATATTTTCTTTATTGCAATTCTCAGGGGGCGTAAAAAGCGGGATTGTGTAAGAATGGGTTAAGCTTTACTGGATAACAGAAGGTTTAAAAAATACACAAACTATCCCATTTGTATCTTACGGGTAATAATTCTCAATTAATTTTGCTAATCTAATATTGTCCAAGTTTCTTAAATGATATCTTAATTATTTGTGGAGTGTCTTCGGAAAAGGATACTCTTGGGGGAAAAGAATTGATCTTGAAAACTAGTTAGACTGCGATCAAGTGAATTTGGTATTTCTGTAAAACCGCGGTTGGTAGGTGCACCCGACCATGGCTTCATGGCATTTTACACACCAGTAACATGTACAACTGCAACAATAAATTTTGCCATTACATGTGTAGCTGCTTAGCCATCTTTACAGATAAATTACTTATCATATTTCCATCGGTGAAAGACGAATGACGAGTGTGACAATGGCTTTTTTTCTTGTGATCTTGCTCAGGCTCGAGGATAGAAATGTCCTGTATTATATGTACCTATATTAAACCAACCAGGCTAGGCGACAGGTTATGCTTAAAAAGATTATCTATGTGAGGATTGCCAGTTTATACACCAAAACTGGCATATTATTCTACTATACATACACGGACGTCCATCATCAGTACTTTAAGTGCTTTGATTCTCACCTGTAAGTACCCTCAGGAAACCATCGAACATATCCCTTGTAGTTGATCAAAACAATGTCTGTATCCCTGCTTCCAACCACACCGTGGCCATCCTGGCCCTGGAATATAGAAGACGAAAAAGATGCCAATTACTGAAAAATGAAGTTATAATGAAAATAATATATCTAGATAGAATATCTTATAAGGGTAATTTACGAAGTGCAATACACGTGCTTTCCCTAATCGTAAGGAGGTTAAGAAAAATAGATAATGGAGTTAGGCATAAATGTCATATAGACAACGCCGCGGGCCAACATCGGACCGATATAGGAATTATAAAGAACTGTCCTTTTCACGCGCAAAAAGAGTTGTCTACAACCCAAATTGACCTATCGCTGGCTCCCCCACTTACTCAATTGGCCTCGTCCATTTACACCCAAATGGAGTTTCCGCTTTGATATTTAACGGTGCTGTTTTGTAAATTTTATGACTAGTAGCAAAATAGAAAAATGGTTGGGTTGGGATCTAAACGTCGTAACTAAAGCTTAAATAAGCTTAAATAAGCTGTAGCTACGACATTTAAGTCGTCCAATCAACAAAAAGTCAACATGAATAGCTGCCAATGTCGGAGTTCAAAGTTATCTTTCAGTCTGAATAAGAGTTTCATTGGTCGGCTGATTATTTGATTGGCCGTCGCTATTGGTCAATTAGTATTTAGATACCTATGTTTCATTAAAACATGACCGTTTTCAGTCCAACACTAACGGGGTTTTTATTTGTTATTTTTGTTGTTGTTTTGTTCTGTTTGTTTTGTTTTTTATCGTACCGACAAAGATCCACTATTGTACCATCGTCTACCTTTCTGCTTTGTTGTTTTTTCAATGTCAAATAAAACAAAAATATATAACGAAAGGGGTCAAATGCTGCAATTATCTCCTTTGTAACAAATATCCTTATTTTAACCCCAGTAGAATCTGAGGGGTTTATCTTAAGAATTATTAAACAAAGGTTTCGAAATTTGCAACGACGCATGAAAGATTACGTGTGCATAAGGTAAGACACTCTATTTTCAATAAATTTCCTGAAGTTTGTTTGTTTGTTTATTTGAATGTTCGTTTGTTCGTTCGATTGTTCGTTCGTTTGGTTGGTTGGTTGGTTTGTTTTGTTGGTTGGTTGTGTGGTGGTGGTGGTAATTCGTTGTTTGTTTTTTTAAATTCATGCCACTATGATCATTTAACTCTCCAAAGAAAAGTCTCAAATATATATTTTTTTAGTTCAAATTGTATTTTGTGTTATCAGCGAATTTTTAGTTTTCTAATTCTCGCATCAATTAAAATATCGGTCGGCCAATAAAATCGTCAATTTAGACAAGAATTGAACTCCAAATTCTGCTGACATTTTTTGAGCGTGTCTGTTGGTTTGACCACAAACATCGTCACGACGTAACTACAGTTTATTCAAGCAGTAGATAGACACAACGTTCAGGTCGACAACAAACTATCTAATTTTTGTATAGTATGGTTCTAGCTATGAATTTTGCAAAGTAATGTCGTTTAATGGAACTTCTTGTCAGGGCTCGGTTGGACGAAGTTGTAATTCATCAAATTACATAAAATACCAATTGACCAATCGCAGTGTTAGTCAAAGAACCTTCGACCAATCAAATCATTTATTAAGACCGGAAGTGAACAATAAACTCCGTCATTTGCCGAAATTTTTGTGGAGGTTTTCGTTGGTTTTGTTACTTTATCGTCGTAACTACAGTTCTAATAAGCCTTAGCTACGGCTTTTAGGTAGCCAACCAATCATTTTACATGGCCATACTTCTTCATCGTTTCTATCCCTTTCCTTGAGAAGGTACCAAATTTATATGGATCTAGTTTTAATTCTAATTAAAGTTCTAATTTAAATTTGTATTCAAAATGTAACTCTAATAGAACTACTTCTTATTCTAATTCTAAATTCAAAGAATGTACGAATAATGAACCAACCAATTTAAATGATTTCTTATAGTAATATCCATTTCAGTTCTCACTCTGTAAGTATATTGGACCAACATATAAAATTTAAACAAAAAAGTCTACATATTGTTAACCTCAATGTTCAACACCTTCTCTAAAAATTCGATAGGGTCAAATACATATCATCTACAATTGAATTTGATATTTTTGCCGCTCGCGAAACATTTCTCTGCGATTCATTGTGCGACCTAAACCTAAATATTCCCAATTTTACATATACAAGGAAAGATAGAAAACACAAAAATCAGATCGCCTTTAACCGTGGGTCAGATTTAGAATCGGAGAAAATAGAATCAATATGGATTGAAATAAGCTAAAAAAAACTCTAAATCTTTTCTATTGTGCCATGATTATCGGCCACCACAATCTACCTTCCTTTGATATGCAAGTACAGAAAGCAGATGAATACTGCACTGAATATCACAAGTCTTAAACTTTAACTACTTACCAGACAAGAAATACTTTGAGTGTAAAGAGTGGTCAAAATTTACTTTAAAATACGGACTCTCACAAATAGTTTACGAACCAACTCGAATACCAAAAACGTCTGCCATAATTATAGACCATATCTACACGAATAGAATTGATAGAGTGACAAAAATTTTTGTTTGGTTTCTTTCACTAAGCGGCAATTTTCCAGTTTGTATGATGCGAAAAATAAGAAACAGACCTTTAAAGAAACTTGCCATTCATTACGTATAGAAGTTTCAAAAACTTTTCAGAAATGCTTCAGATGTGCATTTAATCGAAACTGAGCATGGCCCATAAAACGCTCTTTCGTTATTTTACGATATCTTAAACGGAATTTCATCTAAACATGTCCCATTTAAGTCAAAAGTGTTAAAAGTAATCATCTACCAGTATGGATAAATGCCGACGTAAAACAAGCAATGTACGAACGGGACCACTGTCATGAATTTAAAGAATGGGATACATATATGTCTATGCGAAACAAAGCAGTGCATCTCATTCGTAAGAACAAGAAAGAATTCTATAATAATGCCATTAATAAAGGGACAAGTAGTAAGGATCTATGGAAAACTTAAATAAAGTACAAAACAATGACAATTCAGTTACTGATCCTGTACCGTTACCTGCGGAAATGAATTTGCATGGGGAATGCAATCGAGGAGCACAGCAGATCATAGACTCTTTCAATAATCATTTAATAAATGTAGCAAATATTGTAAAAAGGTCACAATTCAATGAAGCCATTTTTTCCTACTTGTAGTCATATTTAAAAAATATTTTGAAAGGCAAGTTTTGAAATAAATTTTATCACACTTTTTGAAGTGTGTGAAATGATACGTAGTCTTGACAAAAAAATGAATCAACTGGAATTGATGGTATCAGTGCCACTATTTTGAAATCTTGTGGCGATCATATAATTTTACCATTAACTTCTATCATCAAAAACAGAATTTCAAGGAGCATTTTTCCAAATGATTGAAAGGAAGCCTATGAAATGCAAACCAACTTACAAATGGTTTGCAATCTATACGTTCATGGTATTCAAATAATAACGTGCTTGTTAATCCATTTAACACTAAGTGTATGCTTGTCGAAACAAAATATAGATTAAAGAATATTAAGCTAGATTTAAAAAAAAAAAGACGTTTGCGTTGAAGTCGTTGAGACTCATATGATCTTCAGTGTACATATTGACAAACATCTGTCCTGAAATATTCATATTGACAAAAGTATCTCTAAAACTAACAGTAAAATTAGTTCAAAAGAACTATCTCACTCTATAAATGAAGAAATTATTTTACAATTTGTATAGTCTTATTGCTGTACAGTTTCGTGGAAGAGTGCTAAATATATGACCTCTAAATTATTGATACTTCAAAAAAAGAACAGCTCGCGTTATTTTGGGCTCTGCTTCTATAATACACCACCCCATCAAGTCTAGGTCCATAGTTATTACTCGAAAAGAAAAGAAGCCCACACATCCAGACCTTTGTATGTCCAATACAAAAATACCAATTGTTTCCAGTCACAAATATTTAGGCATTGTCATTGCTGTTGATGGTATTTGAGATAGTCAAATAAAAATCTGCAGTAAAAGCTTGGAGTAGAATAAACATAACGCGTAAACTTAAATTTGTCTTAGACAGAGAAACTTTACAAATAGTTTATTTTTCATTCATCCCTGCAATTATTGAATACGCTGATGTTATTTGGGATAACTGTACATTACATCTGAGGGATCAAATCGATAAGATTCAAATTGAAGCTGCAAGAACTGTAACTGGTTGTTCAAAATTGGTATCTCTTGCCGACCTCTCATCTGAGTCTGGCTGGGAATCTCTAAATGAAAGAAGGCGTAATCATAAACTTATTCTATATTTCAAAATGGTTAAAGGATTATGTCCGAATAACCTTAGTTCATTAGTTTCTCAAATTATAGGAAGCACATCCTCATAGAGCCTACGTGGATCTCAAAATCACAGAATTACTAACTGTAGAACAGAGCTCTACAGAAGATCTTTTCTACCTACGGTTATTGACGAGTGGAACAAATTGCCAATCAACATAAGAGATCAGAATTCATTATCATGTTTCGAGAGTTATTTACATAGGAATAAACCTATTCTAAATAAGTCGTATTTTGTAGGAGAAAGGAAACTTCAGGTTATACATACCAGGGTCAGAAACAAATGTGGCTCTCTGAAGCACCATTTATTCAGTAAAAAAGATTTAGCGTCACCACTTTGTGTTTGTGGTGAAATCGAGACGAGCGATCACTTTTTCTTGAATTTACGAATTATAACAATATTAGAAATAGATTCTTTAATTAAATACCTAATACTGGTAATATCAATGTTGACACCTTATTGTATGGGGACAATAATCTGCCTTATAAGGATAATGAAAAAATAATGCTTGCAGTCCAACATTACATCAAAGAGAGTAAGCGCTTTAGTGTTTACATCTTCTCATGTAAAGCAGTAAAAGTATAAACAATGATTTTTTATAATGTAACGTAAATATTTTGAATAATGAAGACATTCTAAGAACACCATAGTTACAACTAATCCCACTTAATCTTCTACATATTATATCATTTCTACAGAACTGTACAATTATTCGAACATCTGAAAGAATTACTGTATATATGTTCGTCTATCTAAAACCATATAATGTATTAGTTCACATCTTGAATTACCATTAGGCAGAAGAAGATCATAAACTTGAGCTTCCGGTATAGTCCTTTTTGCTTGATATTTATAGGTATGTTAACATTATTATGTACATTTAAATGAAGTATAAGAACAAGCAATTTCTTCTTTTTCCACAATACTTTTTACCCTACTGAATGCTTTTTTCAAGTTAAATCCACTTTAAATCGATTCGGACAGATCTAAAATTTTGCATAACAGGAAAGGGTTAAAATCGAAGTAAGATTCCTGTCGGAGTCAGTGGGTGTTGCTAGCAGAGTAAGTGGGTGGGATCAAACATCCGTCAATTCTACTATACCTTGTTCACCACAAGTTTTGGAATCCACACAGATTGAGCTGGTATACGAAGCGTTTCTGTCTCGTCGTAGTCAGAAGGGTTCCATTTCAGAAAATCATCACGCCAGTCTGTTTTGAAATATCCCATCACACTAAAACTCTGTAGTTGTGTATCGAACTCTATAATGCTCTGTGGAACAAAGTCAGAGAAAATAGTAATGCGTCTTGTTTGGTCTTCCCGCGGTCTAATACGCTGGTCGTAGTTATTTAGTATATAATTTAGGAGACTCGAGAGATGTTGAAGTTCTAATCCATTTTTGACTAATAAGCTTAATGAATCGTTTTGCAATAAACCCTCTGAGTGTGACATTTCGACTTCGAAATGTGGGGCCTCTACTTCCGCAATCATTAAAGATGGTGTTGCGAAAATGGTATGTATCATTGGAGTTGGAGCAGTAATTGGACGGTCATCTGCAATCATGCCAAGCGTTTTTATTTCTTGAAGGTAAAGTTTAGTCGCAGGTACAGTGTTGTTGGTCGTACTCGGCTGATTATGGGCACTTGTTGATTCCGGTCCAGTATTTGTAATTGCATTTGTTGAGATAAACCCTTCATACGGTATCGCATTTGCGATCGAAGTTGATTCTCTTGGTTTAGTAAATTGTTTTTCAGTGTCATATTCACGAACAGAGGTTGTCTGGAATTTTAGTTTTACGAAAGAGTTAGTTGTGTAGACCTTTTGTTCTGTCTCTGGTATCATTACTTTACTTTCAGGGTTTGTCATTAACCTCGTCTTTTCCGTTGCCTTTTCATCCCTGACTGTCGTGGGAAATTTAGTATTAGAAATTGCGTTCGTTGTGAAGAAATCAGTTTGGGGAATATCTTGTGCAAATACCGGAGGAGGAGCCGTAAGTTCTCTATCTGGATATTCAGTGTTTGCAATACCTTCGGTTGTTATGAAACCGTTTCGCGGAATCGCATGAGCAATCGAAGTCAAATCTCGTTGTGGTAGATTCCCGGTGGTGAAGAAATTAGTAAATGCTAGCATATGTCCTATCCCGATAGTTGTGGCTGTCGTTGTATCTTCTGGTTCCTTCGGTTGTTTCGACTTTACATCAGGACAAATCGTTATCACCAATGTAAAACCGAGTTGAACTGTAAACCAGAGACGCCGTCTATCATTTCTAACCATTGTTACCAAAGATTTTAGGAAAAATACGGATGAGCTCTGTAATTGAATATTCACATTGAACTCGATTTAGACATAATTGACTGTTCACCAGCCACGCCCACTGACCTCCGACCGGAAATTCGACTAAGATATAAAAACGACGTTAATATGTTTAATCTATGGTTGAAAAACAGAAAACGACATATCGTTGGTTGACGACCTAAACGTAACAGCTATTTAAATAAACCAAGAAAAATATATAACATAAATGTTGGAGTTCAAAGTTCACTCCCTGTCTAAATGAATAACTTGATTGCTCAGTCGGAGTTTTGATTGACAGCGGAGATCCGTCAATATCACAGCTGCATTTTCTTACTAGCCATATAAACTTCTGAAACAGCATGAATGTTTCCTGTATCAACAAATTTACATTTCCTCATATCAAAATGATTTCGTTTCGTCCATGCTTTTTATCACTTATAATTCTTCGCTACTATAACCATTCTGAGCTCTGTGTCAACCCACTGTAAAGAAAAATGATAATTAAACCAATATATTAATAGCCTTTATCGAGAATGAGGTTAAAGTTTTCTAATATTAAGTTAATTACAGATCTCATGCTGCTCTTGTTAATCGTTTACAACCTTTTTTATCCGATATCCCTCGAGCGAACAAACAGATCGGTTGCCATCCCATATTAGACTGTACAAAATAATATGCGAAATGTATGACCAGTAAAAAAGTAAATTGGTTAGTTTTTGGTGATCTAACTGTCGTAACTACAGCTTAATAAAACTTTTTTCTAGACATTTCACTTTATTCCTGAAGTACTTTGAAACATAGTTTCAATAGTTAGTAAATTTGAAATTTTGTTCATGTTTTCTCTTGCCTTTGTCATTTGTCATGTCATGCCTTTGTCATGTCATTCAAAAACTAAATAACTAAGAACTTCAATATGCTTCAACTGTTATTACCATTCTTTAATTTTTATCACTGCAAAATTAGCCTGATAAGCGGATCGCGAGTGTCAATAAAAATCTATAGACAAATCGAGTCGAATATTTAGACCGAAAGAGAAATTTAAACGCCGACATTGATCGGCATTTAACTGAAACATTTGGGGTTTTTTTTGTTGTTGTTTGTTTGTTTTTGTTTCTTGCTGTTTTTTAAAGAAAATCGTCTGAATTATAGCTTAATCAAGTTCTAGCTACCGCGATTAGTTCCTCAACCAACCTCTCTAAAGTTCTATTACGTGTTCATGTTACTGACCATTAATGTTGCAAACTAATACAGTGATATATCCGTGTCGTATCTCAGAGGGCGTGGCCAGCGAATCGACGTGGTTGGTTATGTTTGTTTGGGGTTTTTTTGTTGTTGTTTTTTGTTTTGTTTTTGTTGTTGTTGTTGTTGTTGTTGTTGTTTTGTTTTGTTATTCTCTAGGAGTGTTTTTTGTTTGATTGTTTGATTGTATTCTTGTTTTGTGTGTGTGTGTGTGTGTGTGTGTGTGTGTGTGTGTGTGTGTGTGTGTGTGCTGGCATTAGTAATTCTACCGGTCAGGATTTAAACCCGTGATCTTCAATTCCTCCCAGAGTAACGACTCCACGTAGTCACACATGTCCGTCGGTACAATAAGCACAAATACATCCTTCAAAAACTACGCTATACTTCGACCATGTTACAAAGAGTGTATCTGCACGATACCACATTACAGCGATGGGACACATTTACCTTAATACAACAGCTTCTGTCTGAAAACCAATAAGAAAAAGTGGTTGTATTTCGATACTGAACCAGAACAAATCACTTTAGTACTTTGTTTTGTTTTTTGATACAAATTTTATAGCTACAGAATTTCCCCTTTTAACTTCACGGGTATCTGCATAACTATAAGCTTATGATCAATATAAAAAAAAAGGTTTATTTGATAACTGTTACAACCATTGTCTGTCAACATTTGAAGTGTCTTCATTTTACATTTCAAGAGTCCGTTTATTGTAGAGAGCGTAAATTAGATACTAATTAATTTTCAAATCGATATCATTTGACGTCCCACTTGTCCCGCCCATTGAGCTCCAAGAGAAAGTTCCAGTTCGATACTAAACGACGTTATTTCGTCAAATTATTGCCCGGTAACATGTTACAAAAAAATCAAAATAGTTGATTGTCGACCTAAACGACATTTAACCCATTCCCATACAATGACGCTATTTGACGCCCCTCAAGACAATCATTCAGAAAACGTTGTGTAAAATGAAGAAATTGCTTACAACAAGCAATTTCTTAACTTTACACAATTTTTTCTACCCAGAAAGTTGGGAAATAATCTTAAAGGCTCATGAAGTTTAAAATGTCGTCTGCAACTTTTCAATTTGGACCAGTCTGAAATTTTGATATCTGGTAACTGGTTAAGCCGCCAAACCCACAAAAATACATCAAATAAATGTGGGCTTAGGTCAGAGTTCAAAGTTCACATCCGGTCTAAATGAATGATTGGATTGGTCGATTGATTCTTTTATTGACACCCGCAATCGGTCGGTTGGTGCCAAGTTACCTTGGAAGTAAGATCGGTTTTAATAGTAAGTCATCTTCGTCGACGTCATCGACATTGTTGTTGTTGCTTCAAACTTTGCGTTGAAAACGCACTGATAACGGAAGAAAAGAATTGGTTACGAAAATAAGATGTCGGCAGCTTGCCACGCCTCCTCGTCTCTGAAATGTCTTTTCGAATGAGGTAATAAATGAAATCATTTGTGTAAAATATGTTTAAGAGACATAAATAAAATAGGAGTCCTTAGTTTGCGACCCAAACATCGTAATTATAGCTTATTCAAACTGTGGTTAAGTCGCAAGTTAACAAAATATGCTCTACATAAATGACGGAGCGGAGATCAAATGTCTCTTCCGGTATAAATGACCTATTATATTGGTCAGTCCATTTTTGCATTTACAATGGCGATCCGTAAACTATTTTAAACCCGCGTGTCTACTTGTCGTGGTTCAAATTCGAAATCAACTATTAACACACTCCCGCACAATCCCGCCGTTTTACGCCCCTCAAGGAAGAAAAAAACAACTTAGGAGAACATAGTTGGCCTAGTGTTATTAGCAATTTCTTCTTTATCAACAATTTTTTCTACATCAAAGACAAAAAATAAAAAAAAAGCATTAACTAAATTTTGCTGTTTGCAACATCTTTGAATTTAGACCAGTTTAAAATTTTGTCGTTTAGTAATAGGTTAAATCCCCCATACAACAACTGTTCTAAATGATTCAATATTTCATATTCACACTTTTTCTGAAATTTTACGATGATAAAATATCTAAGCAATCCCGGCAAGTGAAATTGACTTATCGACATGTCAATCAAATATTTGATTGACTAATCAAATCATGTATATAGTCCGAGAGAGAATGATGACCTCGGACATTGACGAATTCACTTAACCCATTCCAACACAGTTGAATTTTACACCGTTCCAAATTGAATGAATCTGCAGACGACAATTTCAAGTTGATGGAATTTTATTTTTTTTCGTCCTTTGGGATAGAAAACATGGTGAAAAATGAAGAAATGGTAGTATGTGGTAGGTTAATATTTCTTGTCTCTTACAAAGCATCTATTCATAATTCTAACTGTTATCGACCCAGATATCATAATTTACAGAGTTTAAAGTTAGTATTTGCTCACAATAATTCCAAATAAATCCAACGAATGTTCGAATTTCCATTTCAAAAAACCCAAGCGACGAAATAAAATGTCCGCCGTTACAACGACTCAAGCGATAAACTGTGTCAATGTATCCATACGTCTGTCAAAGAAAAAGTAACTCCGCCCACAGTTCGTTTATTTGTTTTTATTTTCATCTCTCTATCCGTATCGGATTTGAAAATAGACGTATTGCAATTATATGGGCCGAGTGTATTTTTCACTGCGTTTATTGGAGTATAAAGTGCAATTGTCTTAGCACATGGCTTGAACATAACGCCCTACGGGCGTTATTTGCCATGTGCTAAGGCAATTGCACTTTATACTGCAATAAACGCAGCGAAAAATACACTCATCCCTATAATAAAGTGAAGAAATTGCTTGGTACAAGCAATTTCTTCATTTTACACAATGTTTTCTCAATTACTTTTCTTGAGGGGTACCAAAAAGCGTCATTGTGTGGGAATAGGTTAAAGTCGTTTACAAATGAAGAAGAGATGAATACTCGCATTTATGCTAGTCCAGTTTTAGGACTTTTTGACCCGTCACAATCTTATTAGATGAATTATCTATCGTACTCGAGATAAAAATGTGTGTATAAACAAGGCAGTTTGTACGTAGCCTTAAGGTGGATTTTACTTAATGGAATATACGCGCATGTAGTATACATCTTTAATGGATTCATTCTAAGATTGTTAGTGTTATTTGTCGGTTAGCTGGCCCCGCCCACTGCCTCAGCTGGTAACGCACACTGACTCCAAAAGGAAGTACCATTTCGATATCATACGGCGTTATTTGGTATTTTTATGGCCAGTAACATGTAATAAGAGGAATAATTATTGGTTGGCGATCTAAACGTCGTAACTCCAGCTTGTAAAAGCTGTAGTAACGACGTGTAGGTCGCCAAATAAACAAAAATGCTTCAAATAAATGTCAGCAATTGTTGTAGTACAGAGGTTACTTCCTAGCTAAGTGAATTATTTGATTGGTCGATTGATTCTTTGGTGGCCGTGATCGGTCAAGGAGCTGTTGATTATTAAATCAATCGAAAGAAATAACGTGATTTGAGTGAAGATCGTGATATGACGAAACAGCGAATCTATACACACATTAGCCGATATAACGAATAAGTAAAAACCCTTGTCATGCTAAAAAAATCCTTTTCTGAAGTGCATTAAAACCAAAGGACTGAAAGCACTCGAAGCATTTATTTCGGTTTATTGTTTTTTGTTTGTTTGTTTGTTTTTTGGTTGTTGTTTTTTAAGTTTCATCTTATAAACAACTCGACCTCAAATGGTCAAGCAGGTGATGTAGACTAAGATCAGACTGAATTTATGTGCAGGTTGATTTAGTCTATCTCTCCCG
The DNA here is from genome assembly GCA_946902895.1 of Fragum fragum. NCBI lineage: Eukaryota > Metazoa > Mollusca > Bivalvia > Cardiida > Cardiidae > Fragum > Fragum fragum. Next base: position 25,810,368 of record OX336377.1, on the reverse strand, counting down.
CTAAAAGAGGGATATTCGGGAATGAGTATGACCAGGGTTGAATTAATCAGCTAGTAGCGTCGTCGAAAGGAAAGGGGAGGTATTTTGATGTACAGGTCGTAACGATTTTTGTTTGTCTGTTTGTTTGTTTTTGTTGTTGTTGTGTGTTGTTGTTTGTTGCTTGTTTGTTTGTTTGTTTTTTTTTTTGTTTGTTTGTTTTTGTTGTTGTTGTTTTGTTTTTTTTTAAGTTTCAGGCCTTATTTAAACAATCGCGGGTTCCGATCGAATAACCAGTCGACCAATGAAAACATTCATTGAACCTGAAATGAATTTTAATCTCTGACATTGGTCGCCATTTTTGTGGCAGTCCGAGATGAAAAGTGTGAGGCTGTCATACGATAATTTCAGTAGTGTTTCGGTGAAATCTGCAATGAATAATCCGTCGATATACCGATAATCCACCCGAAAGCAAAAACCAAGCGTTATCGACTTTTTTTGTAATCCCCTGCATATATTTTGCATATCCTTTGCACTTGATGCCTAAGAACCATTTAACCCGTTCCCACCAAATGACGCTTTTTGACGCCCTTCAAAAATAAAACATAGGTAAAATAGTGTGAGAAATGAATTCATTGCTTGTTGCGAGTATTTTCTTCATTTTCCAAAATATTTTCTACCCAGAAGGTTGAAAGAATGTAAAATTACATAAGCTTTAATTGCGTCTGATTCTCTTTTCAATTTCGAAAAGTCTAAAATTTACCGTCTGGTAATTAATAAAATAAATCACAAGCATATATTTTGCACTTGGATGTCTAGGACCCAATTAATGACAATAGTTTTTGTTGTACTGTTTGTAGGATGTAGTAGTAATCAATCAAAATCACCAACAAATATCGAAAATTAAATGATTTACGACAATTTCACCGAACTATTTGAACAACCCTCGTAATTTGCCACGAAGCCGTGAGTTTCGGAACTAATTCTAATTCTCGCCATTAAAAAAAAAACAGATTGGTATAAGAGGTTACTGGCAGAACAAGAGGCATTTTCAAATCGCCTCTCAACCTTATATACTGTAACGTAAGAATAAGCATCCCGTTCTGGAGTTATGGAGGCGGACAACAACGTCAATGGATTTAATGCTGATGAGCCAATGCTGCCTAATTTAGAACTTGCTACTAGTGTACACTCGCGTCATGGCCACTACGCAGATGGTGACGGCAAATCTGAATCCTTTCTCCAAAAATTTCGACTTCCGATCTTCAGGGAGAAGTTTTTCCACACCGTTTGGATTTGTTTGGCTTTTATGATGCTGGTAAGTGGTAAAGTAACCCCTATAAAAGCTTTATCTGTAGAATTGATAAACATATCAATGTTATATTCTGTAATGCTGATAAACCTGTCACACTTACATGCTCCAAAGCAGATAAACATTTAAATGTTATATTCTATAATGCGGATAAACATCTTACTCTTACATGCTATAGACCAGTTAAACATATCACTGCGACATTCTGTTTTGCTGATAAATTTACCTGTAGAGCAGATAAACATATCACTGTTACATTCTGTAGAGCAGATAACTATATCACTGGTACATTCTGTAGTGAAGATAAACTTCTCACTCTTACATGCTGTAGAACAGATTTACATATCACTGTTACGTTCTGTAGTGAAGATAGACCTCTCACTCTTACATGCTGTAGAGAAAATTAACATATCACATTTACATTCTGTATTGCAGATAAACATATGATGGTAACATTCTGTAGAGTAGATAAACATATGACGGGTACATTCTATAGTTCAGACTCCTTAATATTTTAGAGCAAATAAACATCTAGTGCAGATAAAGCTCTCACAGATACATGCTGTGTAGAAGGTAAACATTTCACTGGTAAATTCTGTAGAATAGTTAACATATCACTTTTACATTATGTAGTACAGATAAACATTTCACTGTTACGTGCTGTAGTGCAGATAAACATATCACTGCTATTTTCTGTAGAGCAGATAAACATATCACTGGTTTTTTTTCTGAAGAGCAGATAACCTTATCACTAGTATAATATGTAATACAGAAAAACCTCTCACTTTTACATTATGTTCACAGATAAACATGTCACTGCTACATTCTGCAGTACAGATAAGCTTCTCACTGTTATATTCTTTAGTGCAGATAAACTTATTATTCCTAATTTCTGTAGAGCAGATAAACATATTACTGATACAATATAAAGTGCAGATAAACCTCTCACTAATTCATGCTGTAGAGCAGATGAACATATCACTGTTACATTCTGTAGTGCAGATAAACTTCTCACTGTTATATTCTTTAATACAGCTAAATCTCACACTCTTGCATGCTGAAGACAGATAAACATATCACCGTTACATTCTGTAGTAAAGATAAACGTCCCATTGTTGCATGCTCTAGAGCAGATAAACATATCACTGTTACATTCTGTAGTGCAGATAAACCTCTCACTGTAACATTTTCTAAATCGTTTCTAACAGCATTGTTTATTTTCACTGGACTAAGGCAACCACGGTGTTGTTCTTGGGAGTTCACTTTATACATACATGCTTATTTTGATTATAATACTATCTGAATTGACCGATCAATCAAAGAATCAATCTACCAAGCAAACCATTCAGTTAGACGGGAGGGATATTTGAACCTCCCACAATGGCCGATACCTTTGTGAAGATCCTTGTCGGTTTGGCGACTTCAGCGTAGTACCTGCGGCTTATTACGACCTTAATACCGCCAACCAACCATATCACGTTTTGGTTACATATTACCAGCCATAAATTCTGCAAAATAACGCCGTATGATTCGTGTTGAAGCTCAGTAGGCATGGCTAGCGATCGCTTAATTGACCAATCGCAGATGTCAATCAAGGAATCAACTGACCAATCAAATCATTTATTCGACGATTGGGTCGCCAAAGAACTATTCTATGTTTACTTAACATGTTGTTGGCCATATTTAAAAAAAAAAAAAAACGCCATCAAAAATCGAAGCGGGACTTCCTGTTGGAGTCGGCAGGTAAGTAGAGTTAACGAAGTAAGTGTACTGGGCCAGCGATTGGTCGATTATAATTGCAAAAACTGGCCTCTTTATTGGTGCTTGCACACCCATTGAGATAATGTATAATATTCATCATAAAAGACCAATCGTTGACCCCGCCAACTAACTTCGTCAGCCCCGCCTATTGATTCTAACAGGAAGTGTCGCTTCATGTCTGTCTCAATGAATGATTACATTGGTCGAATGGTTATTTGATTGACAGCCGCGATTGGTCCGTTGTCGGATAGGTGGCCACGTGTACGTCGTTTGATATCTAGGAGAATTGTCTGTCTGAGCTCAGAAGGCGGTGCCAGCGATCCGTCAATTTATCCTTATCGACACAATGAATGTGAACTAGTTTTTTAACAGCCTGCTTAGGTTCTTTGGGCCCTTTTCAATACTTTAATTCGTCGTTCACAAAGTTAGGTCACAAAAGCTTTATGCGGATCATTTGAGTATTTCAGAGAATCGAATTCTAAGCTCCAGAGGCGAGTTTCAACAAAATTGGTACATGAAACTGGCCAACACATGCCCTTCAGTGATATAAAAGAATACGTCTTCTTAATGAATATTCCTGTAAGACCTAATTTCCTCTTTTGTTATATTCTCTTTATTGTGTAAAGCCAGAACGGGATAATTCAATAAAAGGAATACGACTAAGTGTATATTAATGGCCTTGGTGACGTGTCGAGGTTTATAGTGGCTTCATTGAGATGTCTGTTTGTCTCGAAATCTGATTATTTCTGTCAATTATTGTATTCCAACGATGTAGCTTCAAGGCAAAAAGTGTATCTGTGTTCTGCAAAATTATGCTATATATCGACGCAGAGCGGTCGAAAATCCTATCGTCAGCTTAAATAGTAATTATATTGATTCTTCATATGTTAAATTGACCAATCGCGACTATCAATCAAAGAATCTATCGACCAATCAAATACCGGAAGTCTTGAACTGTTACATTGTCGGACGTTTGAGAAACGTTTTAGTTGGTTTGGCTGTAGCTATCACGTTTTTTTGGTTTCCGACAATTTTTATTTGTTTGTAAGATGTTTATTTGCAAAATAACCGTTCTTTTTAATATGGAAGTGGAACTTATTTTCTGTGTCAATGGGCGGGGCTAGCGGAATCAGTGGGCAGAACCAGTGATCGGTCAATTTAGAGGCCGTTTCATTCAGCGATCTCTTTTAGCAGTGTACATGTATTTTCATGACCCTTGTCATGCTGAATAAGATCTGTTTTCAAGAACACTTTTAAATCGAAGCACTGAAAGCACACGAAGGCCGTATAGACGGCTTTTATTTCTTTTGAAAATCAATTTCACAAACAAATGCCGCTTACAATGTACAAGCAGGTGGTGTAGACTAAGAGCAGACTGCACTTATGCAAAAATAAGAATATTCCGGGTTCAGCATGACGATATTTTTAAATCCAAAACAAACAGGGATTACGGCATTAAACCTAAATGAACTAAAATGGTAATCTTATCCTAATTCACCTCATAAAAAGCCGAGGCTTTCAGTATTTATGGTCAAATATTTGTAATACCCTTCTAAAAGCTCTCAGCGCATAAAGTACGCGTGTTCTAATGAAATTAACTTCGAAACTAGTGTAACGCAACCTGGTATAAGTTATAGATAAATTATTCTTTGAATAAAATCTTATTTTCTTTGAAATAAGTGATGGGGTTATTGTGGATAATGGTCATGGCTTCCTGTTTCACATAAAATGGCTTAACCCATTAAACAACGAGATTAAAAATTATTCAAATTCAATGAATATTCCTAACATTATTTGATCTTATTTTCTAATTAAAAAATATACATGATATCTAGAAAATATATTTTGAGAAAAAGAAAAAAGCGCTCGTCTAAAACCATGTTTCCTTTTCCCTACAATATTTTATTTAAAACTTTATTTGAGGGGCGTCATGTTAAGGGTTTTTTATCGTTTAAATAAAAAATGATAATATAAATCTTAAAAAATTCTTTTCAGATCTATTTGAATAAGTTTTATGATTTCAAAGGCAATGCATTTTCTTTTAGAATGTTAACGCTAGCATTTATATAATCATACATGTATATATCACGCCGTGTTAAGGTCATTCCTCAAGGTCTGTGTTTTTGGCCAAGGTCATTTCTTTACTGAAACATTACCAGACAACGTTATTTTTACTAGTCCAAATTTAAAGTAGTTGTAGGCAACATTTTCGTTCCTATTCTTAAAGTATTTATACTTCAAAGTAGAAAACATTGTGGAAAATGAAGGAATCGCTTGTTACAAGCAATTAGTTCAATATCCATAATGTTTTCTATAGCTTTGTTCTTGACGGTCGTAAAAGAGTTGGATTGTGTGGGGATTGGTTAAATAAACATACAAAGAATATTTGGACTGATTCGTCTTATCGACGATGTTGACTTGATTTTCTCGTCCATGCTACATTACATTTTCAGTCTTGTTACTTCTAGGGTTGGGTGGAGGGTCTTTTCGGACCAACTTTTCCAGATCTCCGCCTGATCATTGACGAAGACCTCAGCACCGCCTCCTGGCTGTTCACGGCGACACCAGCAGGTTTCCTACTAGGAACCGTCCTCACCGGTATCCTGTATAGCAGGTTCAACAAGCTTCTGTTGATATCCGTGTCCATTGTAGGGGCGGCTGCTGCAACTACCGCGGTGCCGTGGTGTGAGCAATTTTATCTGATGTTAGTTGTGAAGTTTGTCTATGGGATACTGAGTGCTAGTCTTGATACGGGTAGGTCAACCTTAGTGTCGGAGGTTTTAATGGCGGATCGCTAGACACGCCTACCTGTCTCCGACATGTCAGTGCGTGCGAATGAGGTAATGAACGGCTTTATTTAATAAATTATGTGATCAGGAATATAAAGCAAATCGTTGTTGTTTATCTTAAAGTTGTAACAACTACTAATACGCCGTAGTTACAATATTTAAGTCGCTGAACTAACAAAAATACTTAACATAAATGTCATTGTTCAAAGTTCACATTCGGTCTAAATGAGTGATTTGATTGGTCAGTCAATTTTTATATCGACAGCTGAGATCCGTCGATTGCATTAACTACTATAGAACATGAACTAAGGATGGTAACAATTGAAAGTCATTGGTAGCTTTTGCATGGAAAAATCTAAACTGTGATAGATGTCGAGTTAACCCTTTCCTGTTTAATCCCTGGTTTTTACGGCCCTGTGATATTTTATAAAAAAAAAACAATTTCTTCTTTATCCACAATATTTTCTATCTCACTAAATGGTTATTTCTTTCAAATTTAATCCACTTTTAAATTTAAATCTGCAAAACCTTTTAATTTTGGACAAGTCTAAAAAATTTCAAAACCGGAAAGGGTTAACATACCATGGTATTGCATGTAGGCATTTGATTACATCGTAATGTTCGCAAAAGTCTGTGTCCTCTTTTAAAAAAAAAGACTTGTCAAGTCTGACAGAAAACCATTGATTGTTAGAGATATGTAATGTAATATAAAAAGCTACTGAACCAAACTTCTAACGCAACAACGAATACACTCGCCTTTTTCAATATACAAATAACCGTTTTACTTTTTTCTACAACATTTATCCTATCTGAGTCCCAACAACTCATTTTTTACGGTAGTTAGGCATCCAAACAATTGAGAAAAAAGTATAAAGTGTTAGTAAACGTTTTCTTTATGCAGTAAACATGTCTTTTATTTTATTCGTATTAGAAAATGGAATGTTTAGTAAAACTGTGGAAAGAGAATAAAACTTTCGTAATCACTATTAATCCTCTTTCTCCATTTTTTCCTTTTGTTCAACGATCTGGGGTTTTCCGCTTATTTTCAATTTGTCGCCAAGAGCTTCTTGTGACATTTAAAAATTCTTAGAGACAGCAAGTGATCGGCGCTGTCAATCAAATATCGGATGACCAATCAAACCATTTAACAGGATGTGCAATATTGTCCTCCGACATTAGGGTTAAACATTAACGCATTTTGGCAAATTAAACCCCGTAACTCCACCTTAACCCATTCCAACACAACAAAATTTTAGACTGTTCCAAATTGAAAGCTTGAACGCTTCTGCAGACGACAATTTCAAGTTAAGTTCGCGGAATTTCTTCGTCGTTTTTTCTTAGAAAACACTATGGATAATAAAGAAATTGCTTGATACAAGCAATTTCTTTATTTCTCGCAATGTTTTCAACAGTTTTTTTCTTGAGGGGTTTAAAAAGGTGGGAATGTGCGAGAAATGGTTTATCAACTGTAGTTATGACGTTGATGTCGCTAACTTTTGTTTAGTGTCTGTGACCGTATAGTTTTCAAACTACCGTCGTTCGATGCCTTATTGGAGGTCAGTGGGCGTGGTCACTGATCCGTCAACAGTTCTACAAAATATGAAATTTAAACTTGCTCGGCCTAATTGACCAATCGCTGGCCCCGCCCAATTAGTTCGTTAGCCCCGCCTATTGACTCCGACAGGAAGACCCGCTTCGATTCTAAATGGCGTTATTTTGAAAATTAATGGCCAGTAGCATGTAACAAAAGGGTAGTGTAGCTGGTTGGCGACCTAAAAGTCGTAACTACAGCTTGAATTAGTCGCCATAAACAACTAAAAATTTTAACGAAAAAGTTAGAGATCAAAAGTCATACCTGATCTCAATTAATGATTTCATTGGTTGACTGGTTATTGATTGACAACGCGATTGGTCAATTGTTTGACAAGGTATTTTAAATTTTCAAATTTGTTGAACAAACATATTTAGACTTTAAGTCTTTTATTGGCATTTATTTTGACTGGATTGGCTTTGTCGCCAAACAATAGCGAGAACAATTTCGAAATCATATATATAAATGAAGATACATCTATTTTTTCAGACAGGACAATGATTGTCGTAGCTACAACTTTGTGTTAGTTGAAAGTAATGACGTTTTGGTGCCGAATAGACAAATTGTAGCATTAAAACCAGGCTGTCTCAAGACACAAATCAACACATATTTCAAACCTTTGAGAGATCATTCAAATTCATTTCCTTGTCTGTAAAATGATATGCTTTTACTTTAACGAGATAGCAAGCATCAGTGGTTTTTTGTACGCACATGTTTCTTCGAAGTGGTTAACTATTTCATTTAACTTTTATTAAAACCACTAAAAAAAACGAGTCCACTTTTATCATCAACATGTCTGAATTAGTGTCGACTAATGAAGCTTTAATTATATTTTTCAGGAGGTAACTCAGAAGTTGTCCAGACATGGGGTACTGAAGTAGGGACCTACATGCAAGCCCTACACTTTTGCTTTGCTCTGGGTGGTATGATATCACCCTTGGTAGCAGAACCGTTCTTGGTCGATAGAGAAGTATGGAGGATAAATAGTACCACTGATATAATGAACGATACGAGTATTGTTCAAAATATGCAAAATATAAATAATGTGTCCATCGCCTCTTTTACGGCTCACAAAGAAAGTTCTACACCAGTCGGTAAATTTACACATCTCTATTCAAGGGACACGAATGTTCAGTACGCATATCTCATAACTGGTATCTTGGCTACATTGACCGCTCTGCCATTCATTTTCACTTACTTTTTAAAAAATAGTGCCAAAGAACAACAACCTGGGGAAATAAACAAAGAACCGACCGACTTTAAAGATACCCCGATTTGGTCGAAATGTGTCATTTTAGCGTTATTGTCCTTATTAATGTTGGTCTATTGTGGCACAGAAGATACTTATGCGGGATTTTTAATGACGTTTTGCATCTCTCAACTTGGTTGGTCGAAATCATCAGGATCACTCGCGACATCTGTGCACTGGGTTTGTTTCGGTTTTACGCGATTGTGTGCTATATATTTCGTGCGATTTTTAAATACCTCGACGCTTCTTTATATATTTTCGATATTCATGATAAGTTCATTTACTTGTTTATTAATCTCAACAGTGTTCAATATCATTCCTCTAATCTGGATATTCATTGGTATGTCAGGACTATCAATGTCCGTGATTTTTCCCGCCATTTTCACATTGACCAATGAACGGATCGTTACAGTTTCCGGTAGAATATCCGCAATGTTTCTGACATCTGCTTCTCTTGGGGTGATGCTGTTTCCGCTTTTATTTGGATATATGATGAAACGGTTTTCATCTATGTGGTTTATATATTTGCTGTTAGGACAGAGTGTGTTGTGGGTAGTTATGTATACGGTTTTAATTATGATAACAAGGTGCATGTTGAATCCACGTAATGAAGAGGTCGTTGTGCGAGTAGAAGAGCTAAATGTACTTCCCCAAAAAAACAAAGATGATGGTTTACCTTAAAATTGTAATCGGCCAATTTTCGCTTCAAGCCTAAACAAGTCCGTTATTCAAATATTAGCTAAGATCACTTTCGCTAAAAGTGGTAATTATCAGCATTTGTGACTTAGCAACACGTGTTGTCCGCCGTGAACATGTATAACCTTGTTGGTTCTCTGCTGAAAATTGGTAAAGATTTTTGTATCTAGCGCTAGTAATATCTCGGAAAGAAGTCTATGCCACTTTGTCAAGTTTAGAGAAAAAAAACTTGCTAACACTATAGCCACGCTATTTTTGGCTCAATTTCTTGAAATAGGCCAGAAATATGAAAAGACTCTATTATCGCGCTTGAAGTAAAAACTTGGTCACTAGGCTTAATCTTTGGGGAGCCTTGTGTGCACTTAACATGCTATATCTTTTACATAAATATCTTGAAGCTTGTCATGGGGAAGATTAACCCTTGTCATGCTGCATAAATTACCTTACTGAAATGCTGTCAAATCAAAGGGCTGAAAGTTCTGATAGAACTTGTTCAAAAATCATCATTTCTTTTAGAAATCAACTTCATAAACAACTCTGACAGGAAAAGTACAAGCAGGAGGTGCAGACTAAGATCAGCCTGCACATAAGTGCAGTCTGATCTTAGTCTACACCTCCTGCCAAAACCGGAATATTCCGGGTTCAGCATGAAAAGGGTTAATATTGAATCACCTAATGTTATAAAAGTGTAGATCTATCAGGCAATTCTCGTGACTCTCAGTTCTAATATTCATTGCTTTGAGATTAGAATAAAATGAAAATGTATGATTTTACGTCTGTCTACATGAAGCGGTGAGCGGTCAAGCATCAATATTTCTTTACATATACATAAATTATCCCGAAACATCTGCAAATACAACAGTCCCACTGCTAGACAATGATACTTTTTGAAATCCTTAAAGAAAAGCGATTGTGAAAACGTTGTGTAAAATGAGGAAAATTGCTGGTCACAAGCAATTTCTTCATTTTACACAAAGTTTCTACCCAAAAAAAGTAGAAAAATTTAAACTTCCATTAACGTTAAATTGTCGTCTGCATCTCTTTTCAGTTTGAACCAGACCGAACTTTTTTCGTCGTGTAATTTGTTAAATGTTCTTGTAAGAGGTTCAATTAACGGGGATTGCTGAACTGTAAAAGTCTCAGGTTCATTTTGACATAATTTGATTTTTAGTTTTGTCTATCGTAAACGTGCGTTCTAATTTGTCGAAAAAAATCATATCTCCATGAACAATATTTTGAGTACGCAGCCATTTTGTATGCCATAAATAGTTTCATACAAAAAGGTTTAAACTTTTTAACGTCTTTGCTTTTTTTTCGCTCGATGCTATTTGATTATAAGAAATAAAGAAAATATTTTTTGTTCGCGTATTCATACAGTGTGATTAGTTTTTTCGGTTCATGCCTCCATGAAAACAAAACAAAAAAATATTCTCTTAATCTCTTAAATACGATACGTATTACCTATGTAGACAAATTAAGTAGCCTGTTGCCTAGGCCTAACTCACTACCAGACGACACAATTTTCGGCCTGTCCAAATTCAAAGTAGGCGCAGACAACAATTTATAGTCCGTGAAATATTGAAACTCTTTGTCTTTTGGCATAGAAACAGTGCGGATGGTGAAGAAAATGCTTGCGACATGCACTTTCTTCATTTTCCCCGATGTTCTCCGTGGCTATTTTCTTCGGGTCGTAAAAAGCGGGGTTATGTTGTTGGTATTGGCTAATTTTATAGTCATGAAACAATGAAGGGACTTGACCAATAGAAATAAAGACTCTTTGTTGAATTTTTATCTCCCTTGAATGAACATAGTTAATCCGACTTTCAAGAAGATTCAAGCATTATGCTCAGCAAGGAAATTTAACAGAAATGTATATACATATATACGTATATGTACAATGTATTGATATATTTCTGTGAAATGCCTTTTTTTCTATTTAGATAATATAAGCAGAAAAGGGAAAAGTATACTAGTAAATCCCGCTTTTGAAACAATGTATTCCATTATACGATATCATACGAGGCCTCTCCCCGAATTATTACAAACGTTAATTATTACAAACGTTAATTTGCAAGGCCAACGTAATTGACCGATCGCGCCTATTAATGAAAAAACCAGTCGAATAATGAAATTGTTCATTTAGACCCGAAATGAGATTTGAACTCCGAAAATGACTGCCATATTTGTTAAGCTCTTTGTTGGTTTCGAGACTTAAACGTCTTAACTACAGCCCATTCGAGCTATAATTACGTCGTTTTAGTCCCCCAACCAACTCTTGTATTTTTTTTTTTTTTTTTTTTTGTTACATGCTACAAGCCATAAATTCCGCAGAAATAACGCCGTTTAAATTCGAAGCGCTTCCCGTCAGGGCCAATGGGCGTTGCAAACAAAGTAAGTGGGTCGGGCCGGAGATTGGACGATTAATAGGGATCAATTATTTTAGTGTGCCCAGAGTATGTCTACATGACCAATAATTTACACGTCAAGTTTACCACTCTCTTGCACTCGGGTCTCATTAAATAATAAATAGTATGCCAATACGTCATCATTTCATCACATGACTTCGTACACCTCAACTGATTTCCACTTAAAAACTGTCGCATGAATATGACATTTGTTTGGTTCTTTCCGTTTATTTGTCGTAGCACATGACCTTATGAGCGACGCCCCCAGAAGACGGTTAGTTGTTGCGGGGGATAGGACGAAACTGTTGAGAGCTCCGCCTGGTACTTTAATGTGCTCGGTGGATAGCACCGTCACACGGGGCCTTGTTTTAAGGTCTCATCCAAAAGACAATTAGTTTGTTAGTTGATATGGTCAGCCCAGGGCTCGAACACGTGATCTTGAGGTTTGAAGTCAAGCGCTCTACCAACCGAGCTAATCGGGCTGACAAATTTTTCCATTGGCTATTCAAACGATTTTGAAAACAAAGGTTTGCAGGTAAATTACCAAGTTTTAATGCGCATATAATGTATCTTATATCATATCTATTATACCCAAACCATTTTATTTCAAAAGATCAAAAGAAAAATAATATATCTTCCATTACTTGTTTTGACAAGAATTTTGTCATTTAGCCCACTGTAGAGGTGTTTGGTGAGTGTAACAAACGACAAATCTTCTTTGAGATTGCACCTTTACTTGAAAATGGTCAATTCTTTTTCGACACTAATCTGGGCTGGGGAAATATTTTTCCGGCGTTCTTCTGGTGTATCAAATACACACGTTTGTTGGAATAGGCTCACACTTTTGTACATTTGATTTAGATGAACAAGATCAAACATTTTTTGGGGGGGGGTGTTTGTTGTTGTTGTTGTTGGGTGGTTTTTTTTTTGTTTTTTGTTTTTTTTTTTTTTTTTTTGTTTTTGTGTTTGTTGTTCCGAAAGTAGTATCGCGTGAATCGATTATTAAAGATATGGAAAAAATATATGTATAAGCTGATAGCCCGCTGTCTGTGTGATACATGGTATCGATAGATCTAATGGCAGTAACCCAGTCAAAAAAAAATACTGTCCACCGGTTAATACATCGAGGTCAACATTTCAAGATTTTACATGTTAAATTTTCTTGACGGGTTTAATACCTTAAACAGAATGAACTATTTTCTTGCCGAATTCGAAAACGAAACATTACACATATCAGCCTTAAGAACGGGTTCAAAGTAAAAGTCAAAAGGTAAAGATTCTCAATCAGAAAGCATGTGGAATACATGTTACTATTCTTCTGCATATCCCGAAGTTTCGAGTTATTGATAACGATTCAAAGGTGAAAGCAATGATTTAGCATATATATTCTAAGGTTAAGTGTTAAAGCTATATCTTACCCAAAAAGGTGCACTACAAAATTAGTTAGAAAATCATACTCTGGCAGAAAGCTCAAATAAATATGGTGGTAGAAATTATAACATCGAAATAATTCTACGCTGTTATCTTACAATTCATGAAAAAAAAGGGTTCGATAAAATACAATGTAACCAACTACAAATTAAGTTTTGTAAAAATAAATTCTGCTCGATCACGGAGATTATCAAAATCATTCGTAAAGTTTAATAATCAGCATCTGTGAATATAACAGTCGGTGTCGAAGATAATCGAACATTTTCGGTAAAGAATCGGGTGCATTCGACTAGACCTTAAAAGGTTTTTTAAAAAAAAGAAGTTGAAATCAATAAAAACAACAAAGTACGCTTTCCGAAGAACTTAACTCAAACCCTCCTTTTGCATTTGAATAATATGAAGTTTGTGACAAAGCATGTGGTAGATGTTTCATTCCTCGCAGGGAAGATGTGGCTTTAAATCTGACTTGAAGTATATAAAATGCGGTATACGTTGAATACCGGAAAGAACCTTAAAACGATTTACATATCCGTCTCAATGAATATTTATCTGCAAAAGGTTGAATGTTTCCCGCGTTTCATTCTCGATTTGCTACCATCGGAAAATCCAAGGTTTCAGCCATTTTGAATCAAATGTCAGCCATTTTGCTGTTTGACACGAGAATTCGCGGTTCCTGCAAAAACGACAGCAAGTAAAAATTCAGGTCACCAATTTTGAAATACATAATATTTTTGAAAACAGAACAGTTATGATAGAAGACAAAAGCAAAGTTGTATGGAAGTAATTAAAGTGTTAATTGAATTGAATAATTAAAAAAATAAAAAAAATAAAAAGATATATGACGATTCACTACCTTTGATGATAAAATTTTAAAATCATACAATGATTTACTACGAGCACCCATCTTAACGTGACGTATTAATAGATCACATGACCAATCAAGTGCCATGGCCGCAAAACTTAGGTTTTTTTTATAAACTTAAGAGAAACCGGTATTAAAAGATTGATGCAATTGACACTCTGATTATTTAGGTAGAATTTATCATTAATACCAAAACTGATAAGCCCGGCCCTGTCATGCCCCTATTTTTGGCACTTCAAAATTTCACAAACAAGATTTTTAAGGGGTCAACAAAGGAACATTCCTGCCAAATTTGGTTAAAATTGCCCCCAATGGTTACAGTGATGGAGAAAGCTTTTCAACTTCCGACGAACGACGCACAACGGACACTGGTCGATGACAAAAGCTCACCTTGAGCACGCTGTTGTCAGGTGAGCTAAAAGTGATTAATGGCTTATTACAAACAATGTTTTAAATAGCACAATGTTCGTCAAATATTTTTTCAATGACAGATGAAGACCAGCAATTTTTCATGAAAAGATTGGTGTCTCCCCTGAACCCCAGCTTTAGAAATTTCCATTCAACCTTACGAGAAATAAAAATCACTTGTACCACTTAAACAAACCAGTGGGTTCCTATTTGCTTACAATTGAGGCAAGAGTCGTTCAAATTTGTGCCAAATATCCAACAATGTATATGCATGACTCTTTGAAACGCCATCTTTAATTGCCCCGAAAGGCTGTCCAGGGTGCTCAATGTGTGCGAGTCACGCACTTGCGAAATTGTTGGAAATGTCACGCACAGGCTCATATAGAAATATACAATCATTGTAATATTAAATTAAATTTATGCGATTACTCCAACGATTTTCTAATGATTAATGTAATGAAAGCTTTCGAAATCAATATGAATAAAGTGTCATTTGGTTTAACTTTTTTCTGTACTTGTACTTGTACTTCGAGTGATGATAGTTACTGTCCAGCTATATGTTTGTTCATATGCTCTGGTCAATGTCTATGATCTTAGTTTATTTGCAAAATAAATATATTTTGCTGAATTGAAGATTATTTTATCAGAACTGCAAGTCACCAAACTAATTATTTTTTGTTGTGACGGCCATGTTTGATAGTATTTCTTAATGTATTTTTTTCTTAAGATTCTAAATCTCGAGCAGATTAATAGGAAGTGGTATTCGTCCTATACTTGTCCAGAGTTGCAATTTGTACATATTCGTTCATTTCGCGTAATATTATGACGACCGCGTTCTATGTTTAAATCATGTGAATATGTACGAAATTTTGTCAACGCGTTTCTATTTTTTTTTTTTTTTTTTTCAATTGCTACCAATTGCTACCGTTTGCTTTCTGGGAATATATATTAACCCTTGTCATGCTGAATTAAAATTCTATGAATAGATTAGCTTTAAAGTGAAAGGACTGACAGCACTCGAAAGTCTTAATGAGGGCCAATATTTCTTGTTGATATTAATTATTTAATCAACTCTGCCTTAAAGGAGGCAAACAGGAGGTGTAGACCAAGACCAGACTGTACTTATGTACCTCCTGCTAAAACTGGAATGTTCCGGGTTCAGAATGACAAGGGTTCAAATTAGTTCTACAGTGCATGTGGTATATTGCATCAGCTGCTACTTTTTGATGCTTACATAATGACGATTAAAACGTTACCACTGTCCTTACTGAAATAGTTTCCTGTGTTGACTCTTTTTCCAGGATTTGTCCGCTAGAGCTCACATCCCATAGAGTAAGTAGTTCATTTATCATAGAGGCTGTTTTGTTTGATATCCCCGAGTCTCTTTCATCTCTGGTTAACCCATTTCCACACGACGTTTTTTTAGACTGTTCCAAATTCAAAGAAGCTGCAGACGACAATTTCAAATTGGAGGAATTTTAATATTTTTGTCATTTTGAATAGAAAACATTGTGGATGATGAAGAAATTGCTTGATACAAGCAATTTCTTCATTTTCCACAATGTTTTCGAAAGCTTTTTTAGGGATGTAAAAAGGAGGGATTGAGTGGAATGGGTTAAGTAACTCTCGAAACTACTTAGTCAATCTATAGTTAACAAGTCTTGCTTAGTATTTCTTGTGATAAAGAAATTCAGAATTCGCTAAACAAATCAATTATGAATATTTGGTGTGCATCAACTCATGAGGGACCTCTGTCAAGTTTGTCCATATGATGCCCCTTATGTCATATTTGGGCCCCGCCCGGAAGGACCTTATTATAACATACAAAAAAGAAGAAACTTAACATTTTTTTCTCTTAAACTAAAACTCTTGGAGCATTAATATTTGGTATTCAGGATCTCACAGTGGACCTCTATCAAGTTTATTCATATGATGCCCCTTGGATCATATTTTGGCCCCGCCCAGGCGCACCATATTTTACCATAGATACAAAGTTCGGAAACTTTAAAGAAAATCCTCTTTTCTGAAACAAAAAAGCCTAGAGTATTGATATTTGGTACGAAGAACCTCTTAGTGAACCATTATTAAGCTAGTTTGTGTGATGCCTTGATCAACATTTTAGTCAGGTCAACAAAAGTCAACGTGTAAAGGTTCCAGTCACGTAAAAATTTACGACAATTAAGGATTATCAATGAATTGATTGATTTAAAGGGGCATTAATGCCACTTTTAGCAGTACTTTAGCCATATCGCGGTGTCTGGGGCACCTAACTATGTATTTCTAATATTTCTCACACCAGTACTACCATTACATCCTTTCCTAGCCTCCAGCTGCTATCCAACTTAGGTTAACGATTATTCACCTATTGGTGAGAGACAAATGTCAGATTCTCAATGAAACATTGGTTTAAACAGCAGAAATAATTTGGATTGTTGGGGAAACACCTAGCAGTTTCTTCCTTTGCTACATTGTTGGTACAATGTTTAGGATTTGCATGTCTTTGATAATTCCACATGCGCACAAAATAAAGATCTTGATAAGGCACTCACTCGCTCATTCTGATCAGTCTTCGCTTTGCACAGCGACCGGGATTGCAAATCTATTACTATCCTCTGTACATATGGTGAACGATCAGGAATATTAACCCATTGCCGCCTAATCCCGCTCTTTACGCCCCTCGAGAAAGTACCCGAGAAAAAAAACGGTTGAAAATAAAGACCTTGCTTAACAAGTATTTTCTTCATTTTCAACGTTTTTTTCTGCCCAAAAAGACCAAGACCAAGATACTCGATATTCTCTCAACTTGGAATTGTCGTGCACAACTTCTTATAATTTGGACTCACCTCTAAAAAATGCTGTGTGCAATGGTTTAATATCTGTATTGTTCGGATCGTCGATTGTCTGACCTCACAGTGACAGTGGCGGATTTAGAGGGGTTCGGGGGCGTTCGTTTATCCCCCTTCTATAGCCTAATTATTTCATATTCTTTGGGAGATTCAACATAAATTTCATAATACAGCTGATCCTGCTCGAATGACCACTTGGCCGCCGTCATAGCGCAGTTATCATCCTTTCCGACGATTTGTCTCCCACCAATGGGTCGATAATCGTAGACCTATGTTGGATAGCAGCTGGAGGCTAGGAAGGGATCTGATGGCGGTACTGGTGTGAGAAATAACAGGATTCCATTGTTAGGTGCTTCAGCCGCCGCGATATAACTGAAAGATTGTTGAAGGCGGTGTAAAACCCTATTCAAACAAACAAATCGAGCGACCACTTCTATTAAGCAACCACGTCCTTTAAGCTCTTAAGAAGTGAAAGCATTTGCTAAAAGTAAATTCACAACTAAACCCTATGTTGTTGGGACTCATTAGAAACGTCCCAATGAAATGATTCTAACGACTATCCCAACAATATATGATTAAGCGAGAATTCTGTAATCATTCCGGGATGATGAAGCAGTATACGATCGAATAAGTCCTATTTGAAAAAAAAGAGATCATTCTCTTAACTTATTCCCACACAATGACGCTTTTAAACGCTGGAAAACATAGTGGAGAATGAAGAAATTGCTTGTTACAAGCAATTTCTTCATTATCCACAATGTTTTCTACCCTAAAACACAATATTTTCAATGGTTTCATAATCTTTAAATTTTCATTTTCAACTTCTTTAAATTTGGATCAGTCTAAATTTTCGTCATGTGGGAACGAGTTAACCGACCCCCTTTTGGTCGTCCCTCGAGTGGTCGCTTAATACAAAATTTACTGTAATAGGTAAACGAACATCTATTGATAATTTAGACCCCCTTAACAGAAAACCTGGATTCGCCATTGTGTGACAAATTTGAATTCACCGGTAAGTAAGCCCCGCACTCTGAACTTCGACAGAAAGTTAAACTTAGATGTTAAACATGGACAAAAATAGATAGATAAAAATAACAAAACGGTTGGCGAGGCGACTTTATCGACGTATTTACAGCTCGAATAAGCTGTAGTTACAACGTTTCAGTCACCCAACCAATTGCTTCATGTTAATGTCGGCCAGTGTAGGAGATCAAAGTTCACTTCCCATTTAAATGAATGTTTTCTTCGTCGATTAATCTTTTGATGGACAGGCGCGATTTTCCTTCAGTTCCTCAAAATTTAGGATTATCTGGACAGGGTGTTATTTAAGACGGAAAGGAACACACTTAAAATATACGAAAGTCTATCCAACTTTTTAAAACTCGTTGAGAAGAGGCTAACACTTTTCCCTTCTGAACCTAACGAAATCGCCCTGTGAAATGATAGGAAGAATTTCCGGTATTCCTAAGGTCACGTTAATTTGACCATTTTTACCTGGGCCAGGTGAAAAAGCACCTGACGGCTAAACGACACCGTCTAATATGTCACGTGACTTTGTTGTGTATCCGCCATCTTGAATATGAGGGATACTATCGAATGATTTTTGGAAATTATTCAAAATCGGATATTGATGAGATAAAAAACGGTGTTTAACAAGTTGTTTCTTTGAAACAAATGACAATTTTATTGTCCGGGACCTAACACCGTTGTCGGAGTGGATGGTAAGCTGTTATTTTTAGAAATATGTTCGGAATTCACAGCGCACCTGTTTCAACACATTGACGGACCCTCCGTCTACCAATTAGCGCTTCTTTTACACCCGCTGTCTATTCGCCCACCCTTTTCTACCTAAAAAAACTTCATTTGTTAGAAGAGCAGACAGCTCAGAAACATATTTGCTAATCTATCGCAAAGCTTTCTTCTAAATTGGGTCACATTTGTTGTTAATTGGGAAGGCAAAACGAAATTAGGTCAAGGGATACGGTGTCATTTATTCGTGGATGTTAAGGGTTTTTAGTGTTAATTGATGGCATAATAATCAATGACATAGTCAGATTTTTAATATTTATTAATAAGTTGCTTTGACCTATTTATTTTTTTCAACCTGACCATCGATGTGTAGTAAATTTTGTCGCTAATCGCACCTGTAAATTATAAAATTCTTCTTGTGTTAGTCATCAGGGGTAATTTTGTATCATGTAGATCGGTTTAACCCATTTACAAATTACAGTTTCAAATATCAAATTTATGATGCAAAACACTTTGAAATGTAAGGGTGTAGGATAGACCAGATTTTTCACGATGTGTTGTTTTATGATAATCCTTTTTTTTTTTTTTTTTTTTTGCTTCACTGTGAATCTAGAAATGTCAGGTTCTAAAATTTTCCTACTCTGTATTTTGGATTTGGCTTCAATGACTTGTCTGCACCAAGACCAGTAGAAAATAAAAAAGAATGCAAGAAACACTGTTTTCTCTAGTTTAACCCATTTCCACACAAGCCCTCCTTTTTACGCCCTTCAAGAAAACAGCTTTTGAAAAAATTGTGAAAAATGAAGGAATTGCTTGCATCAAGCAATTTCTTCGTTATCCACAATGTTTTCTACCCAAAAAGAGTACAAAAATTAAATTTCAATCAACTTTAAATTGTTGTCTGTAGCTTCTTTCAATTTGGACCAGTCTAAAATTTTGTTGTGTTGGAATGGGACATAAAATAAGGGGAGGAAAAGAATGGACTGCAGACTTTATCTTATTATTTTCATTTTATTTATTTTCCCTGAAGGAAGTGGGGATGGGTGAGGGGGGATGGATGGTTGATGTGGAAGGGTCAAGAGGAAAAATTCCTAAATTTTGTGACAAATTGCTTTGCAGCAGCCATTTCAGTGATAATGTGACTTCCAAGAGGGTAATTTGGTGACAGGTTGAAGCCAAATCTGCATTGGAATTATATGACAAGGATATCACTCAAAAACACCCCTTATATAGTTCTTTAGAAATGACTTATTTAATCCTTACTTCAGATTTCATGCATAAAGGTACTGTGCAATCATTTAACTTGATAAACCTTTTCTAAACCTTAGACATTCAAATAGGATTTTAAAATACTTTCTCATTTTTGTAACAACACTTCTTTGGAACATTGTAAGTATTTTAATATTTTGAAAGAGAAGACTATATTGTCTAGCAAAACTTAAACCTTTTCTGTTCAATCCTTGGTTATTATGTCTCTGTGATTTTATAATTGAGAAAAAATTGTGGAGAAAAGAAGAAATTGCTTGTTACAAGCAATTTCTTCTTCTCTACCCTGTAGGTTGATTACTTTTGAAATTGCACTCACTTTTGTTGTTGTCTGCAGCTTCTTTAAATTATGACAAGTCTAAAATTTTGAAAAACAGGAAAGGTTGAAAAGCTGGATGGTGGCATGATATCAACATGAGGAACAAAACTGTGTTTGCTGCAGCTGAGAAATATTTTGGATTGCTTCCCCTGAAAAGTAATCCAGTCTTGATATAGAAAATCTGCTTGTCTTCAGAAATGGGGACTAGCATTTCAATTGAACATTATATTTTCATTAGTGTACTTAACCCTTTACTATTCAATTCCTGGTTTTTATGTCCCTGTGATTTTATATTTGAGAAAACATTGTGGGAAAAGAAGAAATTACTTTGATCAAGCAATTTTTTTCTTTTCCCACAATATTTTCTACTCTGTAATTAAGTTATTTTTCAAATTTCCCTCACGTTTAATTGATGTCTGCAACTTCAATCATATTGGGCTTGTCAAAAATTTTGTAAACAGGAAAGGGTTAAGCCCTTCATGAATCTGTCATTATAACCTGGCTTTTTGTATCATGACTCCCTTAGAGTTGTTGCAACTATGGGTATTTCTGAAGGGCACTAGATTTTTAATCAGAATCCGGCAGGTGTACTAAAATCAAAGGCATCGGAGCACGGAGGCCATAGTTATGGGTTTTTATTTCTTTAGAAAATGAATAGTTATTAACAGTGCTGAATAGAAGACATATGTGCAGGCTAACCTTTGTCTATACTTCCTGCCAAAACAGGAATATTTGGGTTCATAATGGCAAGGGTTAACTAATTTGATGGGTTACTCTTTTTGGAACTATACATGAATAACTATATACCTAAATAAAATTGAATTACATGACAATAGTATTTTGCTTCTAGAATATACTTATTTTACAGACAGGTTTGGTATATATATTTCTAATTTTTTTTATGAAAGAAAATTCTTATTCATTCAAGTCTAAAAGGTCCAGAGTTTGGTCTTTTGTCTGAAATTGTCTCCCAACAATGGGTGGATTATCCTAAACCGAAGTGGGTTGAGCAGCTGAAGGCTCAAAAAGGATGTAGTGGTAGTACTGGTGTAAGAATTACCAGGAATCCATGGTTAGGTAATCCAGTCCCTGGGATATGACTGAAATACTATAAAAAGTGACTTTAAACTCCATTCAAACAAACAGCCAAATCTTTAAATCCATCATGGACCAAGATCAGTCTGCTTCTAACTTGTTATAAGTCCATTATTTTTTTTCTGGGTATCGGACACTGTTTTTTGTTCTAAGGGATTATCAATTTGATATCTTGCTGTATTGAATATAAGGCAAAAATTGAAATAAACATTTCTTAACCTTTTCCCATTTTTTTTTAAATTTTAGACTGGTCTAAATTGAAAGAGGTTGCAGACAACAATAAAAATTGGATGCAATTTGTAATGAAACCATCAAGTATGAAAACACATCAACTGAAAATCACGGTTTTGTACAGGAAAGGGTTAAAGTCGCGTGGTTCGTTCCAGTGACAAGCTTTTTCATGATGCAAATGTGACTTGGCCAAGTTTTTATATTGAATGTGGTCGGCTTAGACTTTTTTATGGGGTTCAACAAACTGTTTTATTTCATTTAACATCTTCCCAGACAACAAAATTTTCAACTGATCTAAATTCAAATTATTGTAAAACAACAAATTTTAGTTGACGAAGTTTAAAAAATCTGCTTTTGATAGGAAACATTTTGGATAATGAAGAAATTGCTTGTTATAAGCAAAAAAAGTCAAAAAGCATGATTTTGTGGGAATAACATGGTCAAGTAAATGACTGCCTAGATGGCCAAGTGGTATGGTTGATTTACTCTTGTCTTGTCATTGGTTTGAGCCCCACTGTCAACTGGGTGTGCTCAAGGGCAATTAAAGCACTTAATAGCCAGCCTCTGTCTACCCAGCTGTAAAATCGGGTAGCAGTAGGTTTATCCCTTTTCTGTTTTTAAAAATTTTAGACCTGTCCAAATTCAAAGGTTTTGCAGACGAAAAATTTGAAGTTGAATTAATTTGAAAAACAACCATTTAGAAGGGTAGAAACTATTATAGAAAAGAAGAAATTGCTTGTCACAAGCAATTTTTTCTTTTTCTTCAATGTTTTCCCAATCATAAAATCACAGGGACATAAAAAACAGGGATTGAACTGGAGAGGGTTAAGTCACTGTCTCTCTTTCAGGAATGCGAGAACATCTGAATTGATGTGAGCAACTCCGTAATCCAAAGGCTTTCGTCGCAATCAAAACTAGAATAAATTAGTATAAACTAAGTAAACTTCAGGTCCTCATTTATGTTTAATTTAGCTTTTGGTTAGGTTAGATGATGAAAAAGACTTCATGTTACTCAATGCAGGAAGTGTCATATTTGGGTATGCTGTTATAATCATATGTTTAATAGAAACAGTTTTGTCTTAACTCGTTCCAATACCCCAGAATTTTAGACTGGTCCAAACTGAAAGAAGTTGCAGACAACAATTTCAAGTTGGTGAAATTAAAAAAAAATGCCTCTAAGTCTTACGATAGAAAACATTTTGGACATTGAATAATTTGCTTGTTACAATCAATTTCTTCATTGTCTGCAATGATTTAAAAAAATTCTTGAGGTGCTTAAAAAGGCAGGATAGAGTGGGAATGGGTTAAGATTTCTGAACGGAAACAGAAATATAAAAGATCTGTATGCATTCATTTGAGATCAGTGTTTTTACACCCAACATGATTCTTACTTGAAGTATCTTTTGAAAATCTGGGGACTCAGTCTGTGCATCAGAGCGTTGTTTTTAACCAATTTTCACACGATAAAATTTTAGACTAGCCCAAATTTAAAGAAGTTGCAGAGGACAATTTTAAGGTGAGAAATTTGTTAAAATCTGTGCCTTTTGGGGTAGAAAACATGGGGGATAATTAACAAGCAATTTCTTCATTTCCTCAATAATTTCCAAAGCCTTCATATTGAGTGGTGTTTGAAAGCGTCATTGTGTGGGAATGGGTCCACAAACATTTAGTGACTACTGCAGAGAGGTGGATAAGAAAGGGTAATATCCTATTTCTAAAAAAACCCAACTTATGTTGTGGGTACTCATTTGAATTGGCAGGATGAGAAGATTCAAATGAGCAGCTACAACATAGGGTTTATGGCACTATTGTTGAAATATTTAAGTCTAAGATTTGAATAATGCCCTCTATCTGTAGGTTGTAACTTGGAACTTGGATTCACTGCCTATGGTATTATACCTTCTAGGTTGTCTGTTCAAATTTTGAAATTGTTTGGGGGCTTTAAAAACATTCCACAAGAATAAGATGAATATAATGTGTTAATATAAGATCATTTAACCCATTCCCACTTGACAAAATTTTAGACTAGTCCATATTGAAAGAAGATGCAGACGACAATTTCAAGTTGATGGAATTTTAAATTTTATCACCTTTTTGGATAGAAAAGATTGTGGATAATGAAGAAATTGCTTGATACAAGCAATTTCTTCAATTTTCCACAATGTTTTTTCCAAAGCTTTTTTCTTGAAGGGCGTAAAAAGGAGGGATTGAGTTGGAATGGGTTAACAAAATTTATAGAGACAACCATTCCTTTAACATCACTGAGATAAAATCATTTTCTTGAGAATAATTTTCATATGATTTCACAACATATGATTTGCTAAATTCAGTTATTTCACTCTGAGAATTTTTAAAATGTCTGCATTATTTGCTTAAGAGATATACAGAAAGAGTTCATGAACTATTGCCTGTTTTTGAGATCATTATCCTTTGTGGAATTGATGTAAATAATCTTCTGTACTGTTTTGTTTCATGGTTGGACTGGATAGTTTCATCGAAAATGCTATCTCATAACACCCAGGACAATGGTTTTCTCTTACTTCTGAGAGAAGGAAATTCAAGGATAATTCATTGCAATAGCATATATAAAAGGTCAAGAAATTTTTATGAAGGTCCTCCAAAATGGCCTAATAACAGCTTGAACCAAGCTGTTGGTTTGACAATTTGGCCAAGGCCCTCCAATGATGTTGCAATAGTCATGAATTGAAACGTACTATGGTTGCAACGAACATTCTTGGGGAAAACTTTGGAAATCATTGTGTAAAATGAAGAAATTGCTTGTTACAAGCAATTTCTTCATTTTACACAATGTTTTCTATCAAGAAAGTTGAGAAAATCTTAAATTTCATAAACTTTACATTGTTGTCTGCAACTCCTTTCAGTTTGGACCAGTCTAATATTTTACCGGTTTTGTGAATTCCATATGTAACATTGGTTAGCATCATTTGGTATTGGGTAATTACAATTCAACAAAGAATGATGTCCTGGTATTAGGTTGGTTGATTTACTGGGGTTAACTCAACTTTACAACCATTACCACACAGCGAAATTTTAGACTGGTCCAAATTGAAAGGAGTTGCAGACAACAATTTAAAGTTCATGAAATTTTTAGATTTTTCAGCTTTCTAGTGGAAAAAATTGAGTAGAATGAAGAAGTTGCTTGTTACAAGCAATTTCTTCATTTTACACAATGTTTTCTCCATTGTTTTTCTTGAGAGGCGTCCAAAAGCGTCATTGTGTGTGAATGGTTTAACAGTATTTCAGTCATATCGCTGCATCTTGAGCACTTAAGCTGGTATTTCTTGCACCAGTGCTACCACAATATCCTTTCCAAGCCTATAGCTGCTAATCCCTCTTTGGTTTGCCAGGGTTAGCTCTGGCTTTAAAAAAGTTTTCGACATTACTTTTCGCCAAATTGAGAAAAGTTGGGGTCAAATTGAGTAGTTGGTGCCAAAGCTGAGCATTGCTTTACTGCAATGTTGAAAAATAAGCAATAAGCGTATTAACCCATTCCCACTCAGAGACACTTTTAGACGCCCCCTAGGAAAAAAAGCTTTGGAAAACATTGTGGAAAATGAAGAAAGTGCTTGTCAAACACAAGCATTTTCTTCATTATCCACAATGTTTTCTATCCAAAAAGATTAACAATTCAAAATTCCATAAACTTTAAATTGTCGTCAGCAACTTCTTTCAATTTGGACCAGTCTGAATTCTTTCTCTGTGGTTATAGGTTAAACAGATTGTAACATGGTCATTTATTTGTAGTTTTGCCTTGAATGAATGTAGTTAAGTCATACACCTACATTGATTTTAAAAATTTATTCAGTGTTTTCAGTACTTTGATTAGAAAATCGATACTTTGATGAGAAAAATAGAGAGAAGGAAATAGAAATAATCCTTGTAAAATATGCATGATTCAATAATAAAATGATGTAGACATCTGTAATTAAAAAATCAGTGTAAGGTTGAATATTCTTTGGTACGAATGAACCAAAAAAAAGAGAAATGGTTGTCTGCTTTCAGGACAGTAGAACTTTTGAAATTTCTGTCAAATTTTGAAAAACTACCACTGTTACAATCAATAGTCCTTCTTTTTACCCATAAATGATGATTCAGTGTCTTAGCAATAAATCGCAGTTATGTGGTGCCGAGATTTAAGAAACTGATTGAAACTGTCTGCAGAAATATATACGAAAATATGCTTGAATCCGGCAATTGTATCCATCAGTCACATCAACAGCACAAAATCAATACGACCCATCAACCAATGAGCACATTTCGTTCATCTGATTGGTTGTCAATCAGAACTGCAATTAAAATTTGGTATAGTGTTGGTCTTGTGTTAGACTGGATGACATAATTGACCTGATATACAAGCCTTTAAGCAATTGATTTCCCGAGTTTAGTCAAAGTGAATGTATGTATTAGCAAAACTTTTCATTTTTTTGTTGCCATGAACTTTCGCCAAATGAAAAAAAACTTGGGCCAGAATTTTATTTTTGTCGCATTTGGTGACTAAAGGCGTGAACCTTGGTTTACGACTATCCACCCACTAGTGGGGAAACATGTTGGAAAGGATTTTCCCAGAGCCAGAGATTAAAGCCCTTGACCCATTGATCAGGAATCCTACGTCTCCCACTGTGCTATGGTCGTGGCCACTGGTATTAGGGCCGCCGTCATAACACAGTTGGTAGCGCGTCGGACTGTCAATCTAGAGGTCCCGGGTTCAATCCTCGACGGCGGCACACATCCCTTCCGACTATTTGTCTCTCACCAATGGGTCAATAATTGTAGACCTCTGTGGGATAGAAGCTGGAGGCTAGGAAAGGATGTAATGGTACTACTGGTGTGAGAAATACCAGGATTCCATTGGTAGGTGCTCCAGCCACCGCGATATAACTGCAAGATTGTTGAAAGCGGCGTAAAACCCCATTCAAACAAACAAACAAACTGGTATTAGGAGCTGGTCAATAGTTTGGAGTGAATCTTACTTCACATGTTTTGGAAAAAGCATGAACAAGTTACCAGTATTAAATGATATTAAACAAATGAACATTAACATGGAGATTTAAAAAAAGTCATGAATACGTTTATACCAGATAAAGCCATTTAGTATATGTTTTGCCTTAAATAGAGGACTATAGTTAAGAGGGGTATGTTTCAAGGTAACCGGATCGAGATCGTCAACAATAATAATAATTTTCAAAAGAAACATTGACAGACAAAATAGTATTTCCAGTGTTTTCACTATTAGGTCCTTTAATTTCAATACATCTCTTAAAAGAAATTTTTTATCCAGCATGAAATATGTTAAATTCTGTTTACACATTATCTATGCTATTGTCTGGAAACACTTTCAATAGTACAGCTCTATAGATCTGTAGTAAACTCCAATACTATATAGCGTACCTGGATTTTTTGGACTGGATCCTGCTGTAGATGTGATATATTTTCCAGTAATAATCAAGGTTTCAGGTATAAGGAATATTCTGTATCCATGATCTTAGATTTTCAGACTCATTTCTCTGGATTTAACCCATTCCCACACAATGACGTCTTTTGATGCTCCTCAAGAAAGACAATTGGGAAAACATCATGTGAGATGTAGAAATTGCTTGTTGCAAGCAATTTCTTCATTAACACAATGCTTTCTACCCAGACGTAGAAAAAAGCTTAAAAAAATATTAAGATTTGAATTGTTGACTGTAACTCTAGTCAATTTGGACTAGTCTAAAATGTTGTCCACTGGAAATGGGTTAATTAGATTTTCCACCCAAACATGTTCCCTTTATCATTAGGTGTTTATATTAGCAGAGATGGAACTGAGATAAAACAAAACACAATGTTGGTCAGATCCCTGGCATCCCTGTAACTGTAATAATGTCATGTGAAAGAGACAGATTTTGTTTGAATGGGGTTTTATGCCGCTTTCAACAATCTTTCAATTATATCGCGGCAGCTGGAGCTCCTAACAATGGAATCCTGGTATTTCTCACACCAGTACTACCATTACATCCCTTCCTAGCCTCCAGCTGCTATCTCACATAGGTCTATGATTGTCGACCCGTTGGTGAGGGACAATTAGTCAGAAAGGATGAGTGCCACTGTCGGGGATCAAACCCGGGACCTCTAGATTAATAATAATAATAATAATAATAATTAAGTCTTTATTTAACGAGGCAACACAGTTGGTTTGACCCAGTCTTCCCTGTGGGCCTCTACAAATATTTACAAAGACAATACATGTTAATATGTACAACAAAATAAAACATTTTACCAAACAACAAAAGAAGGAAAACATAATTATGAAAGATTGACCACATAATTTTACAAGCTTCAGAATCTTTTCCATAGGTATTGTCATAGGTTCCTATTAAAACCATTCTGAAGGATTTTAAATGATTAATGAATAGTTTTGATTATCTTAATAGAGTATAATACAGAGAAAAACAACAACAACAACAACAAAGCATTGTGGAGATTAAATTGACTACCAACTGCGCAGAAAGAGAAAGAAAAGAAACACTCAGCAAGATGAAAATATGGTAAAAAGTGGCTTAAAATTCCACAGTGTTTTACATGTTTATTCCGACATCAAAGATTTTGCATCCCAAGGTATTGACTTTCGGGATCAAAAAGGACCTGCTAGTAAGCCTTGTGTTTCCTAATGTAAAGATTGACTTCAAACTTAATTCAAATAGTGATTCAAAGTTTTTGATTCCAGGAGGTCAACAAAGCACTTGGCAGCCATGAAACTACGGCTTTACTTCAGAAAAGAATTAAAACAGTAGGCAATTCTTTACTGAAGTTAAGACTTCAAAGTACCCACTAGACTCATATAAAATATTTTTTGAGTCCTAGCTGCTTATTTGTGCATGAGCCTGTCAATCCTAGGGTTATGTGTTTGAACCCTGACTTGGACAACATTCTTTCAAAGTGAACATTCGTCAGATGTCTTTCAGTTATGTGGCAAATTGGGAAAATATTGTATAAAATGAAGAAATTGCTTGTAACAAGTAATCTCTTCAATGTAGACAATACATGTATTTTCTAACCAGAATGTTGAGGAAATCCAAAATCTCATCAAACTTCAAAATGTCATCTGCTACTCCTTTCAATTTGGACCGGTTTAAAATTTGCCGTCTGGTAATGGGTTAAATTCACACATTTAACAGAAATTATTGTGTTTATCTGCAGCTCATGAATACTGTTGTTTAGGGTATCTGAAGACGTTTGTAGTCAGGTGTGGTGTTTTTTCGTCAGGTTTCTATCAGATGTGGGTGGAGGTAATTGGCATAATTATGAATGGAATATACAATTTATTAACTACTGTGTATTGTTGTGCTATGTTTTAATTAAGTGTTAAACCAATCACCAGACGATAAAATTTTAGACTGGTCCAAGTTGAAAGGAGTTAGACAACAATTAATATTTCATGAAATTTCAGATTTTTTCAACATTCTTGGATGAAAACATTGTGTAAAATGAAGAAATTGCTTGTGACAACCAATTTCTTCATTTTCCACAATGCTTTCCAAATCTTTCTTCTTGAGGTGTGTAAAAAAGCTTGATTGTGTGGGATTGGGTCACCAGTCAAAGATATTTTCAATCTGTTCAAATTGAAAGAAGTTGTAGATGACAATTTTATGTTGTTGAAATTTTCGAATTCTTTGTCTTGTGAAGAGGAAAACATCATTGATAATATGAAGAAAATTATCAAAATGCAATTTAGCAATTTATAACAAGCAATATCTTCTTTTGTCGCTAAGTTTTCCAAAAGAGGCGTTAAAAAGCAAGATTACCGGTATATGGGAATAGGTTAATTGCCAATAAATGGTGGTAAAATTGACTTATGTGGCTTATAAATTTTGAGTAAATGATCAACTTTTTGAAAATTTGGTTTTGATTCTAAAACATTAATTGTAACCACTATAATATAACCATCCCTTGTTAACCTAGGTAATACAGAGCAATTTTTCTCCCCCCAGGTTACTTGTAATTTCAAAGAGATTACATTTTGGCAAAAATATTATACTTGGGTACAAGATAAATGAGAACAAACCTTTGATGATGGTTTCAGATGGGTCTGGAGAGGATTTCAATTGATCTTTTCTTTATATGTTATTGTTAGTGTTCTCTTGATTCACTGTTGGTTGCCCTTTGGAACTAGTATTAACAAGTACTTCTTGTACTTATAGTAATCAGAAGACATTTCCATGATGTGGTTATTAACCCTTGTCATGTTGAACTCAGCATATTTCTGCATTGGTGGTAGGTTACATAGACTAAGACCAGCAGGTACATATTGTGCAGTCTGAGGTTAGTCTACATCACCTGTTGGATGTTTTAAGCAGTTGTTCATTAAAGAATTGATCAGCAAAATAAATTTTGCCCCACAATAAGGGCCTTCAAGGATTCAGCCCTTCAATTTTGATGCAATTTTTAACCCTTTCCTGTTTTGCAGAATTTTAGACCTGTCCAAATCAAAGGTTTTGCAGAAGTAAATTTAAAGTGGATTTAATTTGAAAAATAACCATTCAGTAGGGTAGAAAATATTTTGGAAAAAGAAGAAATTGCTTGTCAAAAGCAATTTCTTCTTTTTTTCTACAATGTTTTCTCAATTATAAAATCACAGGGACGTAAAAACCAGGGATTAAACAGAAAAGGGTTAAATGAACTTAAATATATTTTGCCATCCTATTTTTTTGCAAGGAAATCAGTATCTTCAAAACCCTTGAGCATATAGATAGAACCAATCAGAAACTGTATTGATGGGAAGAGTTCAAAGCAGTTTATGTTAACAGTCATATGAGTGGGACAATGCAAGGACAGTAGACTGAAAAATCTACAGGGACAAAACCCAACAAGCAAATTTTTGAAAGTGGACATCATGAAACTCTACAATCCTCATTTTTGAGAGTGGACCAAACCCAACAACACCCATTTTGCTAAGGCTGTAATTGGAATTTATCAGGATTTCCTCACAATTTGAAAGCAAGTTCTGGTCTGATGTGTTTGCTTTTAAACATCCCTGAAAAATCAATTAGGAAGTGCTTTTTACAGCAAATATCTGAACTTTCAAATTGAATATTGAATGGCATCCGTTTCTGTTGTCACATGGATTCTTAGCCACTTGCATATAAACCCTTTTTATAAATGCTGAATAAAATCCTTTTTGGAATGTCATTAAAATCAAAGGGCTGAAATATTAATAATTCTTTTGAACATTAATTTCTTAATCACATACAAACAGGTGGTGTAGACTTAGATCAGACTGCATTTAAGTGCAGGCCGATCATTGTCTATTATAACCTCCTGCCTAAAAGGAATACCACGGCTCAGGGTGACAAGGGCTAAATTCAAAAAGATATCAATGGTATTAGAAAGATAAACCACTATTGCACAGTTTCCAATTTAACTTCTATGCCTACAACCATATCAAGTTCAATTAAATTTCTGTCTCTGTTTCTCGCCATAAGCTAGCCTTTCCTGCCGTCATGTTATCTGGTTTATCTGTATTTAATTGCTTTTCAGTATT
This sequence comes from Fragum fragum, assembly GCA_946902895.1. Lineage (NCBI taxonomy): Eukaryota > Metazoa > Mollusca > Bivalvia > Cardiida > Cardiidae > Fragum > Fragum fragum. Next base: position 25,778,844 of record OX336377.1, on the reverse strand, counting down.
AGTAAGACCTGTACAGGAATGGTGATGCAATTATGTCATTACATGATGTCCATACCAGCATTAAAATACTAATACAGGCTACTAGTGGTTTGGTACCGTAGAATGGATATAAACAAAATATAAACAGCAATTATGGTCTTTTATGGTTGCTTATTATGTACTTCTGCATGGCCAATCCAGTTTCGAGTCTCCCTCTGAGATATTGCACTTTGGTCTGATTTTCTAATGTTTCTCTTTTGCTTCTAAAGTATGTGACTGTATTTCAAACTGCAGTTTCTGGAATTTGCATTTAGATATGCTGAAAGGTGAAAACCCTAGAGGGTTTGAGAATTTGAAAGTGTTTGAAATAACAAGTTGCAGTATCAGTATCAAGTGTGTTTATCATTTCAAAACATTCCTTGGAAGTCATTAACGCTTGTCATGCTGAATTAAATCCTTTTTCAGAACTGCATCAAAATAAAAGGTCTGGAGGGCCTGGCTATTGATCAGTATTCTTTTCATAAACAATTCTAACTTGAAAGACACAAACAGAAGGTGTAGACTAAGATCAGCCTGCACATATATGAATGCTGATCTTTATTTTTTTTTTATGCCAAATTAGGATTGTTTCAGGCTCAGCATGACAAGGGTTAATAAAGTGCCTTTATTCTTAACCCATTCCCACACAATGACATTTTTAGACACCCCTCAGTTGTGGAAAGATTTCAGACAGCTTTTTAGCTCACCTGAGCAAAGTGTGCTCATGATGAGCTTTTGTGAAACCTGATTGCCATCTGTCTCATGTTGTCAACAATTCAATTATACCATTTCACAGGGTCAAAATTTTTACTCAAACTTTCTCAAATTTGCCTGAAAATGTTTGTATGATTATGAGGAAGCACAATGGTGATGTTCTGACAAATGTCAATTAAAAAGGGGACTTAATGGAGCAATTACAGCTGTCAATCAAAGACGTAATATTATAATTAAATGCTTTTACATTCTGAATAATATAAAGAGAGAATGGACTGAATGATAATTATCTTCAACCACTTTATAAGTCACAGTTTTGGCCCCATCTTTCTCTCATGTCAGCCCGATTAGCTCAGTTGGTAGAGCACTTGACTTCAAACCTCAAGATCACGGGTTCGAGCCCTGGGCTGACCATATCAACTAACAAACTAATTGTCTTTCGGATGAGACGTTAAACCGAGGCCCCGTGTGACGATGCTATCCATCGAGCACGTTAAAGAACCAGGCGGAGCTCTCAGCAGTTTCGTCCTGTATCCTTGCACTATCCCCCGTAACAACTATCCGTCTTCTGGGGGCGTCGCTCATATGGGCATGTGCTACGGTAGCGACGATAAATAAACGAAATACACACACCATCTTTCTCAAACTTTCTGAAGATGTTTGGATGGTCATGAAGATCTCTATTGAATATTATGATGTTTCAACAGTGTCTTTCCTCAATACGAGAGGATGAGTGTGTCATTCTTAAAGATAGGGTCCAAATTCAAAGAATGAGATGGCCATGGAAGCCCCTTTCCAACAATCATCATCTAAAAATGGGACCTCGAGTGGACATTTCAGTGTTAGTGCTCTAGAGGTCATAGTTTTGTAGTAATATTAGTTCATGAGTTGTCAGAATTTGAACAGAATTTGAACAGATCTGAGCAATCTAGTGCCATCTTAGCCCTCTTGTTTGAATTATAGGTGTACTGTTCTCTTTAACACATTCTTATTAAATAAATTTTTAGTATGGTCCAAATTCAAAGAAGCTGCAGACAACATTTATTACTTGATGAAATTTTAAAAGTCTTTTCAAAATGGGGGTAGAAAACAATGTGAATAATGAAGAAATTGCTTGAAACAAGAAATTTCTTCATTTTCCATAATGTTTTTTTCTAAGTTCTTTTTTTGAGGGTTGTAATAAAGCGGGATTGTGTGGGAATGTGTAAAAGCTTTTCATATCTTCTTTTAAACATTGTTTCTAGTCAACACTTGGTATAAAGAGAAAAGAAACATGTCTCAATGACTAGCTGATACTTGTACTCTAAAGAATAAAAAAATCTCAAATAGACAATAAATATGCATTAAGAACAACAAAGACTTCAAACTTTGGAAAAAGGTAGACTTCTAAACTTGAGATTGGATTAAAGTCTTTTATCAGCTCTAAAGCAGCTCAATATAAAATACTTGTGTTAAAGTTTAAACAGAATCACAAGTTATGGGAATTCTACTTCAGAAGTAACTAAATATGTTGGATACTTGATCAGTGAGAAATAAAATCATTCATAAAAAAAATCAGTGATGAAAAAGCTTTGGTGTCAATTGAAGACTCAGATCTCCTCGCAGCTGGAGGAATGGCAGGAGAGTTTAGAGCAGGATTCAAATATCGTGGGCATGCCTGACTTTAGGATACCAGATCTGAAGCTCCCAGGTAAACATTTGCATGATGAAATGCATGAGATTGACTTTGTGTCCACATATTATGAGATTGACTTTGTGTCCACATATATGAGATTGACTTTGTGTCCACATATATGAGATTGACTTTGTGTCCACATATATGAGATTGACTTTGTGTCCATATATATGAGATTGACTTTGTGTCCACATATTATGAGATTGACTTTGTGTCCACCTATATGAGATTGACTTTGTGTCCACATATATGAGATTGACTTTGTGTCCACCTATATGAGATTGACTTTGTGTCCACATATATGAGATTGACTTTGTGTCCACCTATATGAGATTGACTTTGTGTCCACATATATGAGATTGACTTTGTGTCCACATATATGAGATTGACTTTGTGTCCACCTATAGCTGGCCAAACCCTCTGACCTCCGACAGGAAGTTTGACTTTGATATTAACCCTTGTCATGCTGTATATATTACCTTACTGAATTGCTGTCAAATCAAAAGGCTGAAAGCACTGATAGTACTTGTTGCTCAAAAATCAATATTTTTTTAGAAATCAACTTCATATACAACAACGGTAGGAAAAGTACAAGCAGGAGGTATAAACTAAGATCAGCCTGCACATAAGTGCAGTCTGATCTTAGTCTACACCTCCTGCAAAAACCGGCATATTCCAGGTTCAGCATGACAAGGGTTAAGCATTATTATTTTGCAAGATTTATGGCCAGTAATATGTTAAAAAAGTAAAATGGTTGGTTGGCTGTCTTAATGTCAATTTTAACCTCAGCTTGAATTAGCTGTAGTAACAATGACTGTGGCTAAACCAACAATAATACCTAACCCATTCTCACATAATGGCACTTTTTGACACCCATAGGAAAAAAATTGTGAAAACATTGTGCAACAATTTCTTGGAGGCATCTAAAAGCGTTACTGAGTGGGAATGGGTTAAGTTATTGCAGCTGTCAATCAAAAAATTGATAAACCAATCAAATCATTCATGCCACCGTCATAGCGCAGTCGGTAGCACTTCAGACTCTTAATCTTCAATAATGAGATGTCATGGGGTCGATCACTGGCGGCGGCACATATTCTTTCTGACATTTGTCTCTCACCAATGGGTGGATAATCATAAACCTAAGTGGGATTGCAGCTGGAGGCTAGGAAATGATGTATTGTTAGAACTGGTGTGAGAAATACCAGGAATCCATTGTTAGGTGCTCCAGCCACCACAATATGACTGAAATACTGTTAAAAGCAGTGTTAAACCTCATTCAATCAATCAATCAAATCATTCATATCTTCTCATGGTACAATTATTACTTCAAATATTTTGGTGGGGGAGGGGCAACTTTAAACAATAATTTTACAGGTTTTCAAAATTTTAGACATACCCAAATTCAAATGGGTAACAGAGGACACTATAAAGCAGTTACAATTTAAAAAGTAACTATCCTAAATGATAGTAACTATTGTGGAAAAAGAAGAAATTACCTGTTACAGTCAGTTTTTTCTTTTTGCACAATGTTTTGTCAAGTATAATATCACAAGGACAAAAAATAAGAAATTGTATGGGAAGGGTTAAAAAAGTATAACTAAAGTACTTCCCTTCACCAGACAGCACAATTGTAGATAGGTCCTAATTGGTAAAGGTTACACACTTCAATTTAAAGTTTATTTAGATTTGAAATAATAGCCACTTATGTAGAAAACATTTTGAGAAAAGGAGAAATGGCTTGTTACCAGCCCATCTCCTTCTTTTATATTTTCCTAACCACCATGTTTTATACCTTAAAAGACTATGATTCTTAACCCTTGTCATGCTGAATCCGGAATAATTCTGTTTTGACAGGAGGTATAGACAAAGATAAGCCTGTGCTGATCTTAGTCTACAATTCCTGGTTTTCACTCTCAAAGCAGAGTTGTTTATGAAAGTAATTTACATCCCTTTGATTTTAATGTGAAGGATTTTATTCAGCATGACATTGTTTAGAATTTCATTGATTGAATTAATGTCTGCAACGCCTTCCAATTTGGACCAATCTAAAATTGTATAGTCGGTGAATTGGCTTTTTTTTGTTTGATATCTCTGTCAAACTGCCTTTTGGAAGTGCACTTGAAGTGACTCTTTCTTAGAGGGCTAGTCTTGCCCACTGACCTCAGGCATGGCAGTTAAAGTAAGGTTATAAAATCCATTCCCACGTGACAAAATTCTAGACTGGTCAAAATTGAAAGAATTTGAAAATCACAATTTTAAGTGCATGATTTTTTTTCTTTATGTCTTTCGGGGTAGATAACATTGTGGATGACTGGATGGGACTCAGATTTGTCTTACCAAGATCTCTGATGCATACTGACAAAAAAAAGGTTTTGATTTTAGTTTTGAATAACTTTCTCTAATAATTCAAGAGGTGCTGTAGCGTTAAAAATGTACATCCTATTCATTGCCTGTGGCGGCCGCCGTCATAGCGCAGTTGGTAGCGCGTCGGACTGTCAATCTAGAGGTCCCGGGTTCGATCCCCGACGGCGGCACTCAACCTTTCCGACTATTTGTCTCTCACCAATGGGTCGATAATCGTAGACCTATGTGGGATAGCAGCTGGAGGCTAGGAAGGGATGTAATGGTAGTACTGGTGTGAGAAATACCAGGATTCCATTGTTAGGTGCTCCAGCCGCCGCGATATAACTGAAAGATTGTTGAAAGCGGCGTAAAACTCCATTCAATCAATCAATATTCATTGCCTGAGCAAGGGGTATGTTATAAACACTATATTCTTTGATATAATCTGTTAATAGGAAAAGTTTACATAAATTTGACAAATTAATCATTCTCTCTGTCTAGTCTGTGATTTGGAAAGCAAAATTATTCATGTAACACATAATTTATGTTCTATTTTGTGTACACTGAAATTGGTTTGATAAGTTAACTCAATACAGTAAAACCTCAGTAGTTCATGGCACAAGAGACAGAGGTAATTTATACTAAGTAAGTGTTGTATGAACCAAAAGGAGAGTAGGTGGTTGGCTGTTTGAGATACTAAATGTCCCCATTTTAGGGCTTGATTCTAAATTGGTTATTCTTTTTAATCAAGATCAACAAAGTGCTTTTTCAGATATTAAATGAGGAAACGCACAATTTAAAAATTACTCATCTTGTATCTTAATGATATTATCTCTGCGTTAAAATGGGCATTTGGTTTAAACACAATAATTTCCTAACTCCATTGGAGTAATTTCCCTTTGCAATTGGATTCAATCACTCACAGTATTATATTATCAAATCACTGAATAAGGGACCGAAGATTGTGTGAAAAGCAACTTAGATAAAAATGAAATGGTAAGAATATCTGAATGATGAATACCATTGATATAAATAGGAGTACTGCCAGTTAAAGGAAGTTTTCAGCAATAACTATGGGAACTTTTATTTGATTAGTTACCCACATAATAAGCAAAATTGCCCCTAACATTTAAATTTAAGGAAAAAATAATAGCCAATTACATGCAATACTGATCAGCAGGTGAAAAAATGTTGTCAAAAGGAGAAATTGCTTTTACAAAGACCTCATCCATCAAATCATAGGGGGGGGGGGGGGGCTGGCAGCCATGGGGGTAGATAGCACACACAGAAATGACACTACATAAAATGACAATATGACTTCATGGAAAACCCTTTGGATACTTATTTTGTCAATGCTACCTTGGTTTCAAAATCTTGGTAGCTAGATTAATGTAGTGTGATCCATTATTTGGGAAATTATTTGGTTGGTCCCAAACCTTTGCAGCTCATTCAATAGCTTATAAATTGGCTCTTAAATTGACAGCTTAATTGTTTTAGAGCAGCCAAAATTATGAGGAGCACAATCATTTTCAGTCTTCTACATTTATTCAAGCAAAACCATTAATATTCTTAAAAACAAAAAGCAATGGACACATTAATATGTGTGTGAGCCCTCTAATCTTACAATGTTCCATTATTAACCCATTCCCACACAATCCCCCTATTTTACATCCCAAAAGAAATTAATACTTAAGAAAAACAAGAAATTGATTGTAACAAGCTGTTTCTTCATTTTCAAATGTGTTTCTACCAAAAAAGACAGAGATTCTCAAAATTCATTTAACTTGAAATTGTCGTCTGCAACATTTTTTGAATTCTTTGAACCAGTCCAAAATTTTGTTGTGTGAAAATTGGTGAAATGTTTTACAACAAAAAACAATGATCATGTCTAGCAAATAAAATGATTTTTGACCTTAATCTTTACTTCCTGCTTCTAGTGATGGATTTCAGTTGTGCTACTTCAGTGTACAGCAATGAATTCTAACCTTTTCCTGTATAAACCCAGGATTTTACGTCACAATGATTCTATTCGTAAAAGAAATTTGTTGAAAAAGAAGAAATCACTCATAACAAGCAATTTCTCCTTTTCCTACAATATTTTCTTCCACATAGGAAGGCTTTATTGCAAATTGCATCTGATTTTAATTCTCGTCTTTAACCTCTTTCAGTTTTGATCAGTCGAGCATTTCAAAATCGCAGGAAAGGGTTTAAGAAGTTTATAGACAATTAGAAGTTCATTATTAACTGCTGAGGGGTGAATATATTTGCAGTTAGGGGCTATGTTTGCAAATAATCTTTCAATGAACAGCTAATCTAATTGATATGGCATTGTAGGCCAGTGAAAACCAAAGATATGAAAGCTCACTAGATTGTTTACATCTGTTACCTGTTCTGAGCAGGATTGCCTGTGTTGGACAGGTGGAGTGGCGTTTCATTTATTGAGTCCAGTTTAGTCCTTGATTCATTTTCCTGTGCATTTTCCATTTGATCCACACGTCATGTAAACATTTCCGAAGTAGGCTTTTTGCTTCTATACTGATGTCTTAGATGATTCTTGATGGAATATTCTAGATTAATTCTAATTAGGACATTTTATTGTTACCTTGACCTCTGACCTTCTTAAGGAAATTGCTTTTTCATCTGTTACAGATTGGCAAGGAATAGTGTTAGCTCCACTGGCCGTCATGGTGTTGTGTCTGTTGTGCGTCCAATTGTGCGTGCGTGTGTCTGTCCATAAACTTTAAATTTAAAAATCTTGTTCTCAGTAACATTCGACCGAATTTCATGGAAATGATCCTTAGGTGACTTTTTTCAGATTCCTTCAAAGAATTTTGATAGGATAAAAAACATGGCTTTAGTGGTGTGAGCTAATTTCCATATATGGTGAAACCTTTAAAAATCATCTTCTCAGAAACTAGCAGATGGATTTCAACCAAATTTTATAGATGATAATGTATACCAAATACCAAACCTATAGGCCATACGGTCTGGGAGGAGAAGATTTTTTTTAAAAAAATTCACTTGGATGCATGGCAACCAAAGTTATTCAATTTTTGAAGTATTTTGAAAGAGTATGACCTAAGGATTTTTTCTGTAAAGAATTCCTTGGTAAGTTTAGGAGGAGAAGATTTTTTTTGTAAATTGTGAACAGACAGCTTTGATAGCTTACGATATAAAACTTTGTGGTATTCTCATAGTTCATTGAGTGCAAACTGCCACTGGAGGCCTAACTACTTAATCTATAGAATGCCTACACAACAAAGAGTAGGTTTTACATATTTCAGAAATATTGCAAACTCTGCCTGCAAGTTCATCTCTTAGGTAGTTTTAGCTCACTTTAGAATACCGTGTTCAAAATGAGTGTGATCAGAGCATTCACTATATGCTCACTGCTTTGTATGGCCTCGTGAATTAACTTTATATAAGTTCTTAAGCATGCTATTTTGCCCTTAACCATTCATTACTCCTTTTTGATGCATCTCAAGAAAAAAGCTTTGGAAAACATTGTGGACAATGAAGAAATACCTTGTAACAACCAATTTCTTCAATGTCCACAATGTTTTCTACTCTAGGCGGCAAAGATTTTCTAAGTGCAACCAACTTGAAATTGTGATCTGCTACTTCTTTCAATTTGAACTAGTCTATGATTTTGTCGTGTTGTAATGGATTACTTAACAAAACCATCCTTAGCTAGCTTACAGTACTTAGAGTACTTTGATTAAAGGCAAGAATAATAACCAGGTCATCCATTTGCTTTCCATATCCTAATGACTTCAAAAACCTGATCTCATCATCTTACCAACTAAAGACTATACAACTTTGCAAAATGATATGTCACCAATTTGCTTTCTATATATAGCCCATTAACCCTTTCCTGTTTTTGGAAATTTTAGACTAGTCCAAATTGAAAGAGGTTGAAGACGACAATGAAAACTGGATGCCATTTGAAATGAAACCATCCTATGTAGTAGAAAATATTGTGGGAAAAGGAGAAATTGCTTGTTACAAGCAATTTCTTCTTTTTCCACAATGTTTTCTCGAGTATAAAATCACAGGAACGTAAAATCCCGTATTTGAACGGGAAAGGGTTAAGAATATTACTTGGCAGATAGTCCATGTAACCATTTTCTACTTCCAGCCCTCAGTTTGCTTGTATGAATGACTTTGCAATTAGCCAATATTGATATCTAATGATACAAAAGCTGGTACCCCACTGTAAATTACCATACTAGGTTGCTCCATATAGTACAATAGCTTTAACCCTGTCCTGGTTTTCAACATTTTAGACCTGTCCAAATTCAAAGGTTTTGCAGACAACAATATGAAATTGATTTTATATGAAAAATAATCCTTCAGTAGTGTAGAAAATATTGTGGAAAAGGAAGAAACTGCTTGTTACAAGCAATTTCTTCTTTTTCCACAATGTTTTAAACATTGCTTGTACAAGTATAAAAACACAGGGACGTAAAAACCAGGGATTAAACAGGGAAGGGTTAAAAGACTTTCAATGCCACTTTTTTTGCTTCCTCAAGCTCATACAAGTTTCCATAATTATATGAATGTCTTTAAAGATTTTGCAAAAGTCAATGTTAAAAATTATGATCTATTGCCACTTCAGGCCTTCACTACTACACAGATAGCCATTTGTCATTAATCTTCTTCTAAAAACTTTGAAATATGTAATATTATTATCTAATGCTACCCCAAGACAGCACCACATTGCAAATTTAGTGTGCTACAATCTAATAGCCTTTGAAAACTTTATTATTCCATGGCCAATTGACTTCCAAACTGGTCAGTGCATTATTTTGGTATCTCAAGATCATAATATTAACCCATTCCCACTCAGTGACGCTTTTAGACGTCCCCAGGAAAAAAAAGCTTTGGAAAACATTGTGGAATACGAAGAAATTGCTTGTTACAAGCAAATTCTTCATTTTCACATTGTTTTCTACACAGAATGTTGAAAAAACACAAAATTTCTTAAACTTTAAATTGTCGTCTTCAATTTCTTTCAATTTGGACCAGCCCAAAATTTTGTCGTCTGGTAATGGGTTAATATTTAATGTCTTTTATAATTTTTCAAAAAGCCATTGTTAATACTTAGTGCAATCTCAAACCTATACCACCTTTCGAAAAGGCCTACCGGGTATTATTAATTTGCCTCTGGCAATGACATCATTTGGATTACAGGACATAAATATTTACTAGAAATGAGCTGCGTTGACCTTTTTGTTGGATTTATCCTAGTAGTTATCAAACCAATGAATTCCAGAAATTATCTGAATTCATTGTCCCAGCATTTTATTGGCCCCAGGGGAGCCATGAGAAATCCATAGATTTATCTGCATTATTTTGCCTAATGGTGACAACCCTTATGGTAGCCTTTTAACTCTGCAGAACTTAAATTGTTGAGGAAAGTCTGAATAAGATTCCTGTATATTGTCAGTGTTCCATTAAAACCTCATAACTTCATCTTGAAATAAGATGTAGTTCTGATGTTTTGATAGAACACTGTCCATATATACTGTCATATATATCTTTCCCACACAGTGATGCTTTTTGATGCCCCTCAAGAAAAAACAATTGGGAACGCATTGTGAAAAATGAAGAAAATGCCTGGCTGTTATCTATCAATTTTGAACAAATTATGCCTGTAAGGTAAAAAACGCCCCTTTTCTGACCAAATTTCGTAAAAATGCTCAATTAGACCATCTTCAATATGCTCCTCAAATCTATGTAGAACTATGGAAAAGGATAATCACTTTGTTATGCAGACTGTAGAAGGGTAGGCAATGGTATTTTCCTATTGTTGTCTGTCAAATGCAGACACATGAATGTATTGACCCTTTCCAAATTGGGAAGAACATGTCCATTTTAACCTTATTTCCAGAATGAACAATGGGACTCATTCAGATTAAGTTTGTTATTAACTCATTACCAGCCAACAAAACATTAGACTGGTCCAAATGCTAAAATATTGCAAAACAATACTATTATCAAATTTTAGAAATCTCTTACTCTTGGTATAGAAAAAAATGGATAATTTTCTATGAAGTTTTCCCAAGCTGTTTTCTTGAGGGACTTGAAATTGCTGGAATATGCAGGAATAGGCTAATTGACAGGTCATAGCTGTAGACCAATCAAACCCTATATCTATTGAATACATTTGATTGATGGGTATCCTAACTTTGTAACTACAGTATTTACAAGCTTTATGTATTACTTAAGGTTGTTTAGTATGTTTTTCTATTTGTGTCTAGATTTACAGATAGACAAAATACACAAACTTTAATTGAGAGAAAAGGAAAAGACAATGTGCTAAAGTCATAAAGATGTAAATAATTCAGATAATCAAGAACCTGAATGTTCCTGAACCTAGTTGTAGAACTTAAAATGTTCTCAAATGCAGGCTAACTTTCATGTTTTTGAAGTCAAGCTCTTAATCCCTTGTCATGCTGAACCTGGAATATTCCTGCTCAGACAGGAGATATAGACAAAGATCAGCCTGCACATATGTGCAGTCTGATCTTAGCCTACACAACCTGCTTGTCCTTTTGATGCTAGAATTACTCTTAAGATTAATTTCCAAACTAAATATTAGTTCTGATAACCAAACTACATTGGCAGCAGCCCTTTGATTTTAATGCTTTTTTACAATGATTTTATTCAACATGATAAGGGTTAAACATTTATCTTGGGGTAACAATTAGCATGCACCTCTGTAAAGGCTCTGTTACAAGAAGATAACTGAGATCTTCGTTCTAGGGGTCAAATATTATGTTTATCAAATTTATTTATCAGTTTATAAATTATATTCAGCTTACTTTTGTCCCCAATTCCCTTGATGTTCCTTGACTCTGGACTGACTCTGGACGCCCATATTTACGATAACCGATATTCACCATATGACAGCTTGGTTTAGCATCTTTTTCTTATTGGAAAAACTCTGTGAATCCAAATTGAGGTTATGCAGGATTCAACTCGAAAATATCCAATTGATCTGTAGCAAAGAGAATATGGGTGTTATCACTTTGTCTTGATGTAGGTTGGATTATAGCCTGTGTAAAAATTGGAAATTAGATGCAGAGCTAGTGTTTTTAATGTCTTGATTGCTTTGGATATTGTGTTAATTGCAAGATCAAAAGATTAAACATATTTTGTGTAATTCAATTAGTGTGAAGCTTTGATATGCTTCAAGAAGAACTACACATCCTTAGATTCTTAAGAATTATAACAAGACAGTTGTTTGTGTGGCCCAATGTTGTTTGTTGGTGGGTTTGTGGGCATGAGTTCATGAACATTCTATAATTGACTGTCCACTGGTCACACTCTCTGACCTCTCACAGGGAATTTGACCATAATGAAAATTCTATGGTCAAATGCATGTACCAAAACAATAAAGTACTCGGTTTGTTAATGACCTAAAAGCCATAACTTAGCTTTTTCAAGCAGTTACTGTTATGATTTAAGGCGCCAAACCAACAAAAATGCTCAAAATAGATTTTGTAGTTCAAAGATCACTTCTGGTCTTTAAGTTTTTAAAAGTTACTTAATGCTCCCCAAACATTGTTTCTGTCATTAATTGTGACTTGTACTATTTATATCTGATATTGCTCATATTGTTACTTCCGCTGAGCACGGTTTAAGCTCTTTGGATAACCTGTAGGATTTTGAATTCAAGCTCTGGCGTGGCCTACTATTGGTCTGACAACAGACAAGAGTCATCACAACCTGTAATATAAATTTTGTCTCTCGATAATGCCAAATGATAAGTAGTGCACCTTAGCAGGAGGAGTTGGTAGTGGTTCAGGAAGACTGTTGTGCTTGTACTTGTGTCAGAAATGACAGGAAATCATGGCTAGGTGCACCACACGCAGAAAACTGATATACTTTAGAAAGTTGTGTTAAACCCCATTTAACCCTTTCCTGTTAAAATGAATTTGAAAATAACCAATCAGTGGGGTAGGAAATATTGTAGATAAAGAAGAAATTGCTTGTTACAAGTAATTTCTTCTCTTTCTACAATGTTTTCTGAATTATAAAGTCAGGGATGTAAAAACCAGTGATTGAACAGGAAAGAGTTAATCAACCTATTACCACATGACAGAATTGTAGATTGATCCAAATTTATAGAAGCTACAGAAGACCATTTATGTTTATGAAATACTAAAATTCTTTTTCTTTCAGGATAGAAAACATTGTGTACATTGAAGAAATCACTTTATATAAACAATTTCTTCTATGTCCACAATGTTTTCTAGAGCTTTTTTCTTGAGGGGAGTAAAAAGGAGGGAATGTTGTTAATTCATGACCAATATGGAACCTGTTAAAAATTGCAGTAGAGATATTGCAAAAGCAATGATAAATCCTGTGATGAAGGAAGTAGTTGCAGACTGCCATTGTGAAAGGTTAGATAAGGCTGCTGGCATGCATTTAGGAATGCAAAATGCACAATGGTGTTGCACATATTGATTTCCTGTAGTTCAAACTCTTATTGTGTGTTGAGTAATGAAATCAGAATGGACTTTTAACATTCATTTTGCGGTAACAGTATTAACAATCTCAAAGTTTGAAAGGGCCTTGAAGATAAGGTCCTGTAACCAATAACCTGACTACAAAAATTAACCCATTCCCACACAATGACGCTTTTAGACGCTCATGAAGAAATTAAAATAGGAAAACATTGTCTAAAATGAAGAAATTGCTTGTGACAAGTAATTTCTTCATTTTACACAATGTTTTCTACATAGAAAGTTAAAATATCTAAAATTTCATTAACTTTGAAATGTCTTCTGCAACTCCTTTCAATTTGGACTGGTCTAAGATTTTGTTGTGTGGTAATGGGTTAAACCTTGTCCTGCTGAATTTTCATCCTCTTTTCACAGTGTATTATAAAACTTTTGCTAAATTAAACCGATGTTGGGTTCAAAGATTCTTCTCATCACATTAAGAACAAGCAGGTAGTGTAGCCTATGATCAGACTGCACAGCTGTGCAGGCTGATCTTATTCTATACGCCTGCCAAAGCCATACTCAAAGTAGGAATATTCCGGGATCAGCATGACGAGTAAAACTGGTCCATTGATACAAAGAAGTAGCAGATGACAATTCAAAGATAGTCTAAACTGAACGAATAAAATTGTCAAAAATATAAGAAGATAGCCTTGTGAGAAAATTGCTTTATACAAAATTTGTCTCCTTTTCCAACACTGTTTTCTATAGCTTAGAATATTCCTCAGTACATCGAAATGAAGGATTGTATTGTGCAGAAAATAATGATATCTCTCTTCATGAAAATGGGATTGATATTGCTTTGCTAATGTAGGTTGGTTGATAGGTTGGTTGGAAGGTTGACCTTGAGCGCTTCTTACATATAAAGGTAGAAATACCAAACCTTGTCAGATTGACATGGAATCGGTTTACAGGTTTCTCAAATTTTTTACAGACAATCATCAAGAGATGTACATGATCCCTGTTTTTCAGATCAATCCGTTGAAGGTCAAGGTCACAGGCTGACCTTCAACCATAAAATCCACATAAGGTCAATGTCAAACATTGTTGGACAAATAAATCGGCTAGTATCACCAAATTTTGCAATTCTTGAATGTCTTGACCTCTTTTGAAATTCACTAAATTAGAAGTGCAGTCTGATCTAAGTCTACACCTCCTGTTTGTCCCTTTAAAGCTAGAGTTGTTTATAAATAAAGCTATTTTTCCAAAAACATTTTGACACTTAACTAGTGCTTCCTGTGATTTGTATTAATGGATTAACATCCTCTTTGTATGGCATCATCACATAGACAATTACCGGTAGTGTGTTGGGTTGATCCTGAGGGCTTAAACCCATGATCTTGTGGTTTGAAGTCATTGATTTACCAACTGAGCTTACAGTCAGGTTTTGCCCCCGTCATAGCACAATTAGTAGCGCGTCGGACTGTCAATCTAGAGGTCCCGGGTTCGATCCCCGACGGCGGCACTCATCCTTTCCGACTATTTGTCCCTCACCAATGGGTCAATAATATCGTAGACCTATGTGGGATAGCAGCTGGAGGCTAGGAAAGGATGTGATGGCGGTACTGGTGTGAGAAATACCAGGATTCCATTGTTAGGTGCCCCAGCCGCCGCGATATAACTGAAAGATTGTTGAAAGTGGCGTAAAACCCCATTCAAACAAATACGGTCAGGTTGGTAATATGTTATCCACTATTCATTTGCTGGTTAAAACAAAATATACAGACTTGGTTGATTTCAAAGAAGTTGTAGAAGTCATTTTAAAGTGTGATTAAATTGGAATATAATGCCAAATAAGATAGAACACATTTTGAATGAAGGAGAAATTGCTTGTTACAAGAAATTTCTCTTTTTCCAACACTGATTTTTTAGGGCCTCAAAAAGCGTGATTTTATGCTAACCATTGTCATGCTGAATTTAAATTCTATACAGAATTGCTTTAAAATCAAAGGACTGACGGCACTGGAATGACTTATTGAGAGTCAATATTTCTTTTTGAAAATTGATTATTTAAACATTTCTGGCTTAAAGGGGACAAACATCTTGGTAGATCTTTGTCTTTACCTTCTGCCAAAACTGGAATATTCTGGGTTCAGCATGACAAGGGTTAATGGGTTAACCTGTTGAGTGATAAAAAGAAGAGAAGCTCTCCAAACTTGGCCATGGAATAGCTCAGGCTAATCATATCACACCTGGAGTCAATTTTCTATTTGGCTTACAGGTTAAATGTTCTGTAAACAGTTGGAAACCTTATATTCTTAGAACTCATCTAATTCTCATTAAATATTCAAAGTACCAAAAGTTCTAGAATGCTAGGTATTTCTAACTAATTTTGATATTGTCTCTTTATGAGTTTAACTGATTCCTACACAATCCCTCCTTTTTATACCTCCTCAGAATAAAGCTTTGCAAAACATCTTGGAAAATGAAGAAATTGCTTGTATCGAGCAATTTCTTCATTACTCTCAATCTATCCTATCCAAAACAATGAAAAAATCTGAAATTCCATCAACTTAGAATTGGCGTCTGCAGCTTCTTTCAGTTAGGAGCAATGTAAAATGTTTTTGTGTGGGTATGAGTTAAAGGTTAAATGAGAGACAATAAAAGAGGTTTCATTGGAATGTCTTGGACTAATTATTTCATTATGTGTCATTGAGTCTTGAATCCTTTCCTCAATCAGGTAAATAATTTTTTTAAATCATTGCTGAGTAGGTCATCTTGTTTCTATATCCATCTCAATGCCCAACCCAGTGCTTCCTGTCTTTTACTTAGTATACTTGTATTTTCAACATGTTATGTCTCTTGCTAAATTGTTTATTTTATAATATTACCTCCCTTTAATCTGATAAACTTATGCTTGGATTATAACAAAATACATGCTGATTATCAAATTGGATTTTAAGGGACCTACCATCGCAAGTTTTCGGCAAGCCCATAAATGTTTACTTTTTCTGTCACACCATCATCCATCTGTCTGTCTGTGGAATATTTTGAACTTCTCTAATTCTATACAGATTCTATTCAAACTTTGTGTAGTGATACCTACAGTATCTAAGAAAATTTCAAATTTGAGAAATCTCCCATGGCTCTTTTCCAAGAACTGGTTGCTAAAGAGGCTGTAATTTTAAAATTCTTTTGACATACAACATATTCTTTATTTCTCTGCGAGTTTTTGTCTTTTTAGTTCAAGTGAGATCAATATGATCAAGGCTAGCTTTTTGTGGATGTGTGATGTCATATGTTACTTGACCAATGCAGCTGTCAATCAAGAATTTTTACGACCAATCAAATCATTTATTCAGCCAGGACCTGTGCTTTAAACTCCAACATTGGTCCCCATTTTTGTTTAGGTCACCAACCAAACATTATCCTTTTTTGTTACATGCTACTGACCATAAATTTTGCAAAATAACCCATTAAAAATAGAAGCGGGTCTTCCTGTCAGAGTTAGTGGGAAGGGCCAGGGATTTGTCAATTGTCGGCCATGTGTCATCCAGCATCTATTATCACACTCTAGAGGTTACTATTTTAACTCAATCATCTTAAAATATTGGTCAGAATTTTTGTTTTGATAAAATATTGGATAATATTGAAATTGGGTCACTAGGTCAAATGTTAGATAAACCTTATGTATTCTCTAGACACAAATTTTGTTCAGTTGTCTTGAAAATTGGTCATTTTGTTTGTTTGAATGGGGTTTAACGCCATTTTTAATATCCTTTCAGTCATATAGCTGCAGCTAGAGTACCTAACAATTGATTGCTGACATTTATACGCCATTACTACCACTACATCCATTCAAAACCTATGGGCTGCTCATCCCACTTAGGTCTGGGTCAGTGGGCGGGGCCAGAGATCTATCAATTCCCCATTTATCTTTGACTCGGCAGCCTACGTGATATGGGAATATTCCATGAACAGATCTGATGGTGGTTTACCCTATACCAAGCAACAAAAGTTAAGACTAGTCTTAACCCTTTCCTGGTCAAACCCTGGATTTCACGACGCTGTGATTTTATACTTGAGAAAATATTGTGACAAGCAATTTCTCCTTTTCCCACAATATTTTCTGCCACATAGGATAGTTTCATTTCAAATTGAATCCTAACTTTATTGTCTTCTGCAACCTCTTTGAATTTGGGCCAGTCTAAAATTTCAAGATACGGGAAAGGGTTAATAGAAAAAGAATGTCCAGATAACAAATTTAAGTCGGTGAAATATCATTTTGTTTCGTCTTTCATAATAGAAAATGATAAAATTTATTGTTACAAGCAATTCCTACATTTTCAAAATTTTTTATCAAAGCTTTGTTCTTTATTGGCAAATATAAAAGTGGGATTGTGGTGAAAAAGGTTAACCCACTCCTAAACAATGACCGCTTTTGATTCTCCCAAGAAATCAATTTGAAAACCATTGTATACAATGAAGAAATTGCTCGTAACAAACAATTTCTTCATTTTCCATAATGTATTCTAACCAGAAAGTTGAAAAATCTAAAATTTCATAAACTTTGAATAGCCATTTTTTCAATTTGGACCAGTCTAAGATTTTGCCATCTGGTATTGGTTAAGTTAAACATTATATAGAACAGAACAGATTCTTTAATCAATAATTTGACTTGAACACATACAGTTCATCATCATAATAAAACATGTACATACATAATGAATGAAAAAACATGAATGGGTATGGACAAAAATATAGTGCCATCAGTTTCTTGAAAAAAAGTAAAAGAGTGGCTCTCATTTTTTACCTGTGGATCAGGCTTTTTCTGTCAGATTAGTCTAACGAGTATAATTAGAAGCAAATTGTTAATTGAAAAAATAAGCTTGGAAGAGTCATAATTGCTGTTATGAGCCTGGATTCCAAGTTTTGTTTGTGAGAAATTTAGCCAAAGTGGATTTGTTTTTATCTATATTCAAATATGCACTGAAACGGTTGATAAAAATATGAGAGTCATCAATTAGAGGAAAACACACATTTTAGACTGGCTCAAATTCAGAGAAGTTGGAGACAACAATTTAAAGTTAATAGAATTTCAAAACAACAACAACAATATATATATATTAATTTTTGACAGTGATAGCTTTTTTTCCTCAAGAAATGTAAAGGCTTGATTGTGTAAAAGACCATACATTTGAAAATTGAGCAACTTACTAAAATTAAAATTTCATTAACTAATTGAATATGGTTCTATATGAGTTTTGCGACATTATATTTCATTGCATTAAATTTTTTGCTACATGCAAGATGTTGAAATTTGTTAAATCATTTTTTTCTCTAAAAAAAATTATTTATAGGTAGTGACATTATTTCTTTGATAATTGTTACTTAACATAACTTTAATTCACAGCTCAAAATGTAAATGCAGTAATACTGAAATACCCCTAATACTCTTCAAATCAGGAAAGAAAAAAAAATCTGTATCACAGTGTTAACTCATTCCCATACAAATATGCTTTTGACATCCCTAAGGAAAAAACATTTGGAGAAAGGTGTAAAATGAGCATATTGTTTATAATAAGCAATTTCTTCATTTCCAACAATGTTTACAACCCAAATAGTTGAAAAAATCTAAAATGTCATAAACTTTATTTTGTTATCTGCAACTCCTTTCAATTTGGACCAGCCTAAAAAAATTCGCATGGGAATAGGTTAAATAACTGGAAATCAGTCACAGTAGTGTTATGTATTTGTGTTAGAGTCTGTGATAATGGACAGTTAGTACATGCAAAATGTGATGACAATTTTGCAGTTGCTTCAATATGACATATAAAGGATAAAAACATTATGCAGTGAATAACTTGGATAATGACCCCAAAATGGCATCAGTGGAGATACGGCACAGTCCCTGTTTGGGATCAGAAAAGGGAAAAGTTAGTGGTGTTAGAAGCAGGGAGATAACTCCAGTAGGGAGTCCATGCATGCTTAGGGATGAAAAGAAAACCCTTTCATGCTCAAAGGACACTATAGATAAAGGTAATTTGGCTATTGTGGAATGATCTCTTTGTATTGTGCTATAAATCAATTACAATTAACCCTTACCAGACAACAAAATATTACACTTGTCCAAAATCAAAGAAGTTGCAAGGGACTATTTTAGGTTGATGGAATTGTCTCAGTCATTTTAGGTAGATAACATTGTAGATGATGAAGAAATTACTTGTAACAAGCAATTTTTTCATTTATCACAATCTTTCTAAGGCTTTTTTCTTGAGGGTCATCAAAAAGCGGGATTGGGTGTGAATGGCCTAATATCAAAATTTTGTCCTCTGGAAGGTGTTTCAGTTGATAACTCAGAAAACACTTATCATGTAATTTTAATTTTTCTGCTGCAAAGACCTATTTTGAATATAACTCCGATCTCTATAATTGAAAATGTGGACTAGATTCCTTAGTGCTATCTCAGAAATTTTAACATATTCCCACACAATCACACTTTATTCCTTAGTGCTATCTCAGAAATTTTAACATATTCCCACACAATCACACTTTATACCTTAGTGCTATCTCAGAAATTTTAACATATTCCCACACAATCACACTTTATTCCTTAGTGCTATCTCAGAAATTTTAACATATTCCCACACAATCACACTTTATTCCTTAGTGCTATCTCAGAAATTTTAACATATTCCCACACAATCACACTTTTAGATGCCCTCAAGAGTAAAGCTTTGGAAGACATTGTTGAAAATGATGCTTGTCTCATTATCCGGATTGTTTTCTACTGAAAAGGTCAAAGATTTTTAGAATTTCATAAATCAAAAATTGTTGTATGCATCTTCTTTCGGTTTGGACCAGTGTAAAATTTTGTCTTGTGGGAATGAATTGAAAAAGGAAAAGTGGATATTTGATGAGATCCAGGGCATGATCTCTGTTAGAACAAAACCTAAACAAAGGTTACTGTAAACTTTGACGCTTCCTGTTTATGTGTTTCTTTAAGGCTACAGTCTACATAACTCTTTTCATGCTAAATAGAATTCTTTTCAGAATCGCATTACCATTACCAGAAGACAATATTTTACACCTGGATCTGTATTGAAAGAAGTTGTTGACGGCATGTCAAATTGCTCTTAAGTTGGGAAATAAGTGCCACATAGGGAAGAAAACATTGTGATAAAAAGAAATTGCTTGATAATTGTATTTTTTAGAGTGTCAGAAAGCTTCATTTTGTGGAAATGTGTTAAATCAAAGAGCTTAATACATTGGAGACACTAAGGGTTCTTCAAAATTTCTTTTTGAAAATTTAATTTCTTTAACCCATTCCTGTTTTTAATTTTTTTTAGACCTGTCCAATTTCAAAGCTTTTGCAGACGACAATTTACAGTGGATTTATTTCGAAAAATAACCATTCTGTAGGGTAGAAAACATTGTGGAAAAAGAAGAAATTGCTTGTTACAAGCAATTTCTTCTTTTCCGACAAAGTTTTCTCAAGTAAAAAATGACAAGGACGTAAAAACCAGTGATTGTACAGGAAAGGGTTAAACACCACTCGCTTGAAAGGATGAAAAGGTGGTGTAGACTGAGATCAGTCTGCCCTTACATGCAGACTGATCTTTATCCATACCTTCTATAAAACAGGAACATTTGATCCCAATTCTGAACTTGACATAAGGGTTGAATATAACATATTTCTGATATGCTCTCAAAGGTCTAAGCAATGCAAAAATGGTCAGGAAAATCTCTCTTTGTAAAAGATTTTCTAGGTATTAACTGTACCACACAATCCCTCCTTTTACACCCATCAATTAAAGAGCTTTGGAAAACAATGAGGAAAAAGGAGAAATTGCTTGCATCAAGCAATTTCTTCAATATCCACAGTTGTTCTATCCAAAAAGATGAAAAATTAGAATTCAATCAACTTCAAATGTTGTCTGCAACTTCTTTGAATTTGGACTAGTCTAAAAAAATGTGTGACGGAATAATCAAGTTAATCTTTGAAATATATTTCCGCTATACAATCATTAAATATGATAATTTAAAGGGTAGAATCCTCATATTAGAAACAATTCTATAATATCATGTGGGAATTACATTTGGCTTTTGATTAGTTTTCTATGCATTCTGCTTTGACAGGAGGTATAGACAAAAATCAGCGTGCACAAATGTGCAGCCTGATTTTAGTCTGCACCCTGCTTGTCCCTTTCAAGTTATATAATATAAATTTTCAAATTCATAATAACCCACGTTTGGTGCTTCCAGTGCTTTGAGACCTTTGATTCCAATGCAGTTCTTAACTGTATAAATTACATTACTGAATTAATGTCAAATCAAAGGGCTGAAAGCACTGATAGAACTTGTTCAAAAATCGAAATTTCTTTCAGAAATCAACTTCATAAACAACTCTGGCAGGAAAAGTACAAGCAGGAGGTATAGACTTAGATCAGCCTGCACATAAGTGCAGTCTTATTTTAGTCTACACTTCCTGCCAAAACCGGAATATTCCGGGTTCAGCATGACAAGGGTTAACATTCAGCATGTCATGGGTTAAGATAATGCTTATCCCTGTTTTAAATTTTGATAATTTGGTACTTCTATCTAGCTTATTTTCTTGCAAATTGACAAAGTATTGTGGAAAATTAGAGAATGTTTGCAGCAAGCAATTTTTTTCATTTTACACAATGTTTCTTCTTAGAATATAGAAAAAAAATCTTTAATTTCATAAACTTTGATTTGTCATCTGCAACTCCTTTCAATTGGGACCAGTCTAAAATTTTGTCATCTGGTAATGGTTATTAATGGTTTGAAGTTATAGAATACCAACCCATTTATACACAATTCCACTTTTTACTACCCTAAAGAAAAAGAAAAGGGAAGCAATCTTGAAAATGAAGAAATTGCTTGTTACCTACCATTTTTCTACTCCATAACATATTTCTTAACCCATTCCCACACAGTGACGCCTTTGGATGCCTCTCAAGAAAAACATTTAGGAAAACATTGTGAAAAATGAAGAAATTTCTTTAAACTAGCAATTTCTTCATTTTACACAATGTTTTCTACCCAAAAAGTTGAAAATATTCAAAATTTTGTGAAATTTATATTGTCATCTGCAACTCCTTTCAAATTGGACCAGTCTAACATTTTGCCATCTGGTTATGGGTTAAAGTAAAGGATGTTGTCTCCAACTTTTTATATGCCTGAAGGACTGTGTAATGCTATGGCCCTGGTTGTCCGTCTGTCTGTCATGATTAGCAATTTGTGTGTGCTCAACTCCTCCTACAGTATCAATAGTAATGAACTGAAATGTGCCACAATGATTCACTTTGATGTCTAATTGTGCATAAGACCTATGAGATTCAAATCACTTTTGTCATTCTACAATTATCTTGAATTGTCTGCCCTTGAATTAAAAGAAAATCACTATAATTCATGTGTGCACAACTCCTCCTACAGTATCAATGGAAACGAACTGAAACTTGCTAAAATGTATCTCTATGATGTCTATGTGTGCATAAGACTTTTCAAATTCAAATCACTTCAGTCCTTCTTGAATTGTCTGTCCTTGAATTGAAATAAATCACTTTGTTTTTTGTGTGCCCAACAGGTTCATCTAAAAGAAGTTGCAACTTTGCATAATTAATCTGCATAGTCTCTAGTGGTGCATTAAACCATTAAAATCAAGATAACTCCAGTTCTTCAGCAATTATCTGCTCTTGACTTGAAATATTACCTATTGGAAGGAACTTTTCAAATGGTTATGAATTATGCCTAATGTTGATTGAAAATGATTGAAATTTACTACAATGATTTTCCATGATGTGTACTTGTGCTTGAAATCTTTGACATTTTGTCTTTCCAGTCATTAATGAATAGTCTCCCCTTTTTTTAGGGAATTGCTTTATATTATGTGTACAATGTGATTGTTGATACAAACAGTATCTCATAGCGTTGAAATACTGCCTTTTTTTAGCTCACCTGAGCACAAAGTGCGAGGTGAGCTATTGTGATCGGTCATTGTCCGTCGTCCGTCCGTCCGTCTGTCCGTCTGTCCGTCTGTCCGTCTGTCCGTCCGTCCACAATTTTTTTAAAAAACTTCTCCTCCTAAACCAGTAGGCCAATCAAGCTGAAACTTTGCAGGGATGTTCCTTGGGTGAAGTTCTACAAAAGTTGTTAAAAGAATTTAATTCCGTCAAAAACTCTGGTTGCCGCGGCATTTGAAAAAGGGAATCTTAAGTAAATCTTTAAAAATCTTTAAAAATCTTCTCCTCCTAAACCAGTTGGCCAATCAAGCTGAAACTTTGCAGGGATGTTTCTTGGGTGAATTTCTACAAAAGTTGTTAAAAGAATTTAATTCCGTCAAAAACTCTTGTTGCCGCGGCATGTGAAAATGGGAATCTTAAGTAAATCTTTAAAAATCTTTAAAAATCTTCTCCTCCTAAACTAAATGGCCAATCATGCTGAAACTTTGCAGGGATGTTCCTTGGGTGAATTTCTACAAAAGTTGTTAAAAGAATTTAATTCCGTCAAAAACTCTGGTTGCCGCGGCATGTGAAAATGGGAATCTTAATTAAAACTTTAAAAATCTTTAAAAATCTTCTTTTCCTAAACCAGTAGGCCAATCAAGCTGAAACTTTGCAGGGATGTTCCTTGGGTGAAGCTCATCAAAAGTTGTTAAAAGAATTTAATTCTGTGAAAAACTCTTGTAACCACGGCATATGAAAATGGGAAATGTTAGAAAATCTTTGTTGTCTTTTTTTTCAAAGACTACCAGGCCAAAGGCATTTTTTTTCATATAGAGCTTAATCATATGGTTCTTTACCAAGTTTTAAAAAAAAATTCTCTGGGGTCAAAAATGGCCCCTCCCCTGAGGTCCGAAGTTTGGCAAAATGCTTAATTAGGGCAATTTCAAAAGACTTTTCCTCTTAAACTATAAGGTCTAGGATATTTATATTTGGTGTGGAGCATAACTGGATGGTTTTGTATTATATCACTAAAAGTTGTCTTCCTCGGGTCAAAAACGGCCCTGTACTAGGGGTCAGAAATTGGGAAAAAACGCAAAATTTGTGTATGCTGGAAAAAAAACAACCTTCATTTAAAGGAGGAGGGCATTTATATTTTGAGTGTAGCATAGCCTGGCTGTTATCTATCAGTTTTGATTAAATTATGCCTGTAGGTTAATAAACACCCCTTCCCTGGGTGTCCAAAGTTTGTAAAAATGCTCAATTAGTCCATGTTCAATAGTCTTTTCTTCCCAATCTACAAAGTCTGAGGCATTCATATTTTTTATATAGCATATCCAGATAGTTCTCTACCATGTTAGCTAAAGTCTTAGCCCTGGGATAAAACATGGAACTGCCCCATAGGTCAAAAATTTTGGAAGACACCCAATTAGGGCAACATCAAAAGTCTTCTCCTTCTGAAATATAAGATGAAGGGCATACATATTTGATATGTAGCATGACAAAATAATTTTGTACTATGCAACAGGAAAATATGCTCTTAGGATAAAAATGTCTCTGCTCCTGGGGTCTAAAATTGCAATGAAAGAATTCTTCTTAAATATAGGTTCTAGAACATTTACATTAAAAACAAAGGATAACATTATTGTTATCTACCATGTTTATATCCTTTGACAAACATGGCCCTTCCCAAGGTATCAAAAGATATGAAAAACACTCAATAAGAGCATGTTCAAATATCTTCCACTTCTCATGTATAAGTTGTAATGCATTCATATTTTGATTTATAGTACATCCAGATTGTTCTCTACCAAGGTTGCTAAAATTACACCCATTGAAGTTGCAGACAGTAATTAGAGTTTGATTGAAATCTAAATACAAAGAATTTCAGGTAGAAAACACTGTTAGAAATGGATAAATTACTTGCCACTCCCTTTCTCACTATGTATTTTTCAAACCTATTTTCCCTGAGGGTGACAAATTTTGGATAGTTTGGTAATGGACTAAACTATAAAGACAAAGGCATTAATTCTTATTGTAAAGCATTACTGGATTGTTTTGTACAAATCCCAAAATCGTATATTTGTTTTATTTATTTTACTCAAGTTGTGTCTTTTTTATACTAAAAAGTACTGTAATTTGCAGATGCCTCAGGTGAGCGATTTAGGACCATCATGGTCCTCTTGTTTATATATATCAAGTTTAATCTTATCTGTAAAGGTCAGCTTTCAACATCATTTTTATCATAAAAACTTAAGGTAAAATATTATATTCCACTGACAAGCCGCTTCAGGCATATATGTGCCACTCTGCAAAGCTCTTGCTTGAATTTCGACAAAATTTAATTTTTAGCTCACCTGAGCACACCATGCTCAAAGGGACCATTTAGGATCATCCAATGTTTGCAGTGCATCGTCCGTTGTCAATGTTTTCTTTAAACATCTTCTCCTAAACTACTGGGCTAATTAGGACCAAACTTGGCAGGAATGTTCCTTTGGTGACCGTTTCCAAAATTTGTTAATGAAACTTTGATTCATGATAAAAGGTGAATGATTTAGGGCCATTATGGCCCTCTTGTTTTTCATCTGATTATAGGTTGAAGGATGCAGTTAAAAAAAATTTCTAGCTCATAAGAAACTCGACCAAGGACTTTAAAACTTTTACAAATGTTTTCCATGATCCAAGGAGTTACTCTATTGATTTTGGTAACATAGGTCAAAGGTCAACTCTGCTACTTCACTGACAAAATGCTGGTAGGATATATAAGTCTTCTTTGAAACATTTCTAGTTCTCTTGTTACTGAAGACATTTATATGAAACTTGGAATATTTACTCACTATCTAGGAAGATAACTAAGTTTTATATATGCTTTCCTGTATGAATCCTGCCCCTTACTTTTCAATCTAGATTATTTTCACCAGCCAGCTCCCAACAGCATTGCATCAGGTACCTGTATAGATCAGGTGCTCCTGTATTGAGGTGAAACAATGTGATTTCTCACCTGGAAGCTTGATTCACTGCCAAAGGAATCCCCATGAGTATTGGAACAGAAACTCCTAGATTGATCCTGTTCTTTCAAAGATGATGGACGCCCCAGTGTAGTTGGTATTGCGTCAGACTCTCATGCAGTTATGAGGTTCAGGGATCCATTTCTGATCACAGCAAATATCCTGAAATACTGTTAGAAGTAGCATTAAACCCAATTCAATCAATTAGTCAAACTAAAAAAAAAAAAGATTGACCAGACTGGAATTGAAGTTGAAACTACATGGCATTGGTTGACATTCATGTGAAACAATTTGTTGGTTTGACGACTTAGCCCATTACCAGACAGAAAATTTTTTTTCAAATGGAAAAGAGTTGCAATCAAAAAATTAAAGTTAATGAAATTGTAGATTTTCAACTTTTCGGTAGAAAACATTGAGGAAACAAGCACTTTCTGCATTTCATATTAGTTTTCTAATTGTTTTCCTTGAGGGGCATTTAAAATCGTGAATGTGTGGGAATGGGTTAAATGCTTTCTCTACAATTTATTCAAGCTGTAGTTATAAAACATGTCACTTTACTTCCGTCAGTCCATCCATCCTGACATCCATATGTCTGTACATCCACGTATTGTTAACACATTTATGTTTTTAGTAACCTGAGCTTGTGCATATTTGCCATTTGAGGCTATGTCACAGAAAAGGGGGCTTAATTCAAACTTTATTATTAACGCAACTGACCTTCTCCATTTCTTGACTGGTTTGCATGAAATTACTACATCTTCTAAATCAGTCTCTTTGTCCATCCTGAAGTCCATCTGTCCTTCAAAATTTTGTCTACACATGTCCTACATTTTATAGCAAAAATTTTGAATGAAATTTTTATGGGCCTAGTGCGTAATATCAGGTTTTACCAATCTAGGCTGTGTCACAGAAAAAGGGACCTGAATTTGTCGGCCTATATTTTGACTATGGCACTCTTGTTTATGTCGTGTTACTGATCATAATTTTTTGATAAAAGTATAATATCTAAGTTTTTAGCTCACCTGAGCACAAAGTGCGAGGTGAGCTATTGTGATCGGTCGTTGTCCGTCGTCCGTCCGTCCGTCTGTCCGTCTGTCCGTCTGTCCGTCAGTCCGTCTGTCCGTCCGTCCACAATTTCTTTAAAAATCTTCTCCTCCTAAACTAGTAGGCCAATCAAGCTGAAACTTTGCAGGGATGTTCCTTGGGTGAAGTTCTACAAAAGTTGTTAAAAGAATTTAATTCCGTCAAAAACTCTGGTTGCCGCGGCATGTGAAAATGTGAATCTTTAGTAAATCTGTAAAAATCTTTAAAAAATCTTCTCCTCCTAAACCAGTGGGCCAATCAAGCTGAAACTTTGCAGAGATGTTCTTTGGGTGAAGTTCTACAAAAGTTGTTAAAAGAATTTAATTCCGTCAAAAACTTTGGTTTGCCGCGGCATGTGAAAATGGGAATCTTAAATAAATCTGTAAAAATCTTTAAAAATTTTCTCCTCCTAAACCAGTAGGCCAATCAAGCTGAAACTTTGCAGGGATGTTCCTTGGGTGAAGTTCTACAAAAGTTGTTAAAAGAATTTATTTCCGTCAAAAACTCTGGTTGCCGCGGCATGTGAAAATGGGAATCTTTAGTAAATCTGTAAAAATCTTTAAAAATCTTCTCCTCCTAAACTAGTAGGCCAATCAAGCTGAAACTTTGCAGAGATGTTCTTTGGGTGAAGTTCTACAAAAGTTGTTAAAAGAATTTAATTACGTCAAAAACTCTGGTTGCCGCAGCATGTGAAAATGGGAATCTAAAGTAAATCTGTAAAAATCTTTAAAAATTTTCTCCTCCTAAACCAGTAGGCCAATCAAGCAGAAACTTTGCAGGGATGTTCCTTGGGTGAAGTTCTACGACAGTTGTTAAAAGAATTTATTTCCCTCAAAAACTCTGGTTGCCGCGGCATTTGAAAATGGGAATCCTTAGTCAATCTTTAAAAATCTTTAAAAATCTTCTCCTTCTAAAACCACTAGGCCAATCAAGCTGAAACTTTGTTCCTTTGGTGAAGCTCTTCAAAAGTTGTTAAAAGAATTTAATTCTGTGAAAAACTCTTGTAACCACGGCATATGAAAATGGGAAATTTTAGAAAATCTTTGTTGTCTTTTTTTCCACAGACCTCAAGGCCAAAGGCATTTATATTTTATATAGAGCTTAATCATATTGTTCTCAACCAAGTTTTTTTAAATATTTAATCTCTGGGGTCAAAAATTGCCCCGCCCCTGAGGTTTGAAGTTTGGAAAAATGCTTAATTAGAGCAATTTCAAAAGACTTCTCCTCTTTAACTATAAGGTCTAGGATATTCATATTTGGTATGGGGCATAACTAGATGGTTTTGTACCATATCACTAAAAGTTGTCTTCTTCAGGTCAAAAAAAGCTCTGCACTAGTGGTCCAAAATTTGGAAAAACGCAAAATTTGGATATGTTAAAAAAAAAAATCTTCATTTTTAGGAGGAGGGCATTTATATTTTGAGTGTAGCATAGCCTGGCTGTTATCTATCTGTTTTGATCAAATTATGCTTGTAGGTTAATAAACACCCCTTCCCTGGGTGTCCAAAGTTAGTAAAAATGCTCATTGGACCATGTTCAATAGTCTTTTCCTCCCAATCTAAAAAGTCTAAGGCATTCATATTTTGTATATAGCATATCCAGATGGTTCCCTACCATGTTAGCTAAAATTTGAGCACTGGGATCAAACATGGCACTGCCCCAGAGGTCAAAATTTTTTGAAAACGCCCAATTAGAGCAACATCAAAAGTCTTCTCCTTCTAAAAAATAAGGTGAAGGGCATACATATTTGGTATGTAGCATGACTAAATAATTTTGTACTACGTAACAGGAAAATATGCTCTTAGTATAAAAAATGTCTCTGTTCCTGGGGTTGAAAATTGCGTAAATTGCATTGAAAGAATTCTTCTTCTTAAAAATAGGTTCCAGAGCATTTACATTAAAAACAAAGGATAACATTATTGTTATCTACCATGTTAATATCCTTTTGACAAACATGGCCCTTCCCAAGGCATCCAAGGATATGAAAAACGCTCAATAAGAGCATGTTCAAATATTTTCCACTCCTCATGTATAAGTTGTAATGCATTCATATTTTGATTTATAGTACATCCAGATTGTTCTCTACCAAGGTTGCTAAAATTACACCCATTGAAGTTGCAGACAGTAATTAGAGTTTGATTGAAATCTAAATACAAAGAATTTCAGGTAGAAAACACTGTTAGAAATGGATAAATTGCTTGTCACTCCCTTTCTCACTATGTATTTTTCAAACCTGTTTTCCCTGAGGGTGACAAATTCTGGGATAGTTTGGTAATGGATTAAACTATAAAGCCAAAGGCATTCATTATTATTGTAAAGCATTACTGGATTGTTTTGTACAAAGCTCAAAATCTTATATATCTTTTATTTATTTTGCTCATTTATACTAAAAAGTACTGTAATTTGGAGATGCCTCAGGTGAGCGATTTAGGACCATCATGGTCCTCTTGTTTTCCATTCAATACTGTGAAATGTTGTCTGATACCTCAATCAATTGATGGATTGCTTGCCTTTAACACAGAACACTAAAAATGAAATTGTTTGTTGGCAACCTTATTGTGGTAACTGCATTTTGATTAACCTGTAGTTACCATATTTAAGTTGGCTTGCAACAAAATTGATCCACATTTATGTCGACCAATGTCAGAGTTTAATCCTTTCCCAATTTTCAAAATTTTAGACCTGTCCAAATTCAAAGATTTTGTAGATGAAAATTTATAGTGGATTTAATTTAAAAAATGATTATTCAGTAGGGTAGAAAATATTGTGGAAAAAGAAGAAATTGCTTGTTACAAGCAGTTTCTTCTTTTTCTACAATATTTCTCAAGTATAAAATCACAGAGATGTAAAAACAAGGGATTGTATGGGAAAGGGTTAAGGTACACTTTTGAATTAAATTTATGATTTGATCTGACGTTTGATTCTTTGATTGATTGCAGTGTAAAAAAATTACCTTGTAAGGGATTAAGTATCATTTATTAAAATATTTTCTATTTCTTTTCAGAGCTTCACCACGCCATGTCCATGAGACTGGTGTCATCTGGCAGTTACAATGTTCGGGCCTCCGAAATGGCCCACTACCCGCCAGATCGCCAACCAAAAGTGATCCCCTGCATTGTTCACTTTCTTGACGACAGCTCTGAAACATTTGAGGTTGACGTAAGTTCTGTTTGGATTTCTTTCTAATAAAATATTACCAAGCAATCTTGCTTTTTTACACACATAAAAAAAACAGGTAAGAAAAGACATTTCTTCATTATCCACGACGTTTCTTACCCTAAATGAGAAAGACTTCGTCTGTAAGTTCTGTTTGGATTTCTTTCTAATAAAATATTACCAAGCAATCTTGCTTTTTTACACACATAAAAAAAACAGGTAAGAAAAGACATTTTTTCATTATCAACAACGTTGCCTACCCTAAATGAGAAAGACTTTATTGTAATTAGCATGCTGTCCTTAGAGTTATGAGTTTGAACCCGAGCCAGTAATTTGCCTATGTCGGATGAGAAGCTGATGGCTCAGATTGACTACTGTGAGACACCAGAGGAAGCCACCTTACAATTCAATAATACTGTGGAATCCTGTTAATTGCAATCAAGTTTGTCATCTTTTAATAGCAAATAACTAGATGTTGCAATTAAAATGAACTATTTGTTTTCTATACCTAATGTTGGTGTATAACATAAACAGTTCTTAGATTAAATGGCTTAACCCATTCCCACACAGTGATTCCTCTTAAGAAAAACAAATGGAAAAACGTTATGTAAAATGAAAAAAGTGCTTGTCACAAGCAATTTCTTCATTTTACACGATGTTTTCTACCTAGAATGTTGAAAAAATCATAAGTTTGATCAACTATAAATTTTCGTCTGCAACTCCTCTCAATATGGATCAGTCTAAAATGTTGCTGTCTGGTAATGGGTTAAAACCACTTAGGCTATTGTCATGGAGTTGTGTCCGTTGTATGTTGTTTCTTCTGCCCATAAAATTTTTTCTTATGAAATCTGCCGGATGAATTTCAACCCAGTATCCTTGAAACGATCCTTTGGTGACCTGATTCCTTAACCCTTGTCATGCAGATCACAGAACATTCCTCCCTCGGAAGGAGGTACAGACAAAGGTCAGCCTGTACATTATGTGCAGTCTGATCTAGGTCTACACCACCTTTTTAGGTCACCTGATCAGAGGTCATGGTGACCTATTGCGATTGTGTTTTGTCTGTCATTGAGTGTCATTTGTCCCAAAAGGGGCAAAAAAAGGTACAAATTTAAAAATCTTTTTGTTGTTTACCCTTTCCTGTCCAAACATGGGATTTTACGTACCTATGATTTAATACTTGAGAAAATATTGTGGAAAAAGAAGCAACTGCATGTAACTAGCAATTTCTCCCTTTCCCACAATATTTTCTACCACACAGGATGGTTTCATTCTAAATTGTATCCAATTTTTGTTGTTGTATGCAAGCCCTTTCACTTTGGACAAGTCTAAAACTTTGGAAAAAAGTAAAGGGTTAACCAGCTGTTGGATTGGATTCACATTTGGTATTTAGAGTCTTTAGGGCAAGGACTATCAAGGACTATCAAGTTTGTAAAAGAAAAAAAATCTGTCTAGAAATGGCTGTGCCTGTGCTTGTGGGTGATGGGGGTGGGTGGGTGGGGGTTGTTGCATAAGCTTACATAGAGCCAACTTTGAAAATCTTTTTCTACCAAACCAAAAGACCTACATTTCTGATATTTAGTAATTGTGGTATCATCTAGTATACATCTATCAATTTTGGAAAAATTATAACCCTAGGGTCAAAAGCCCATTCCAAAATGTCACAAGATTTACATAGGGCTTTTATACAGAAAATTTTAAAAATCTGCTTCTTCAAAACAGGAGGGCCTTGAACTTTGATATTTGGTATACAGCATCATGTGGTAGACCTCTATTGAGATTGTATGAATTACGGCCCCAGGGTCAGAATCAGCCCATTCCAAGATGCCACAAGTTTAACATAGGCTTGTTTTGTGAAAACTTTTAAAAAATCTTCCTCTCCCAGGGGGTTGGGGTTTATAAAGAAATAAAGAATGATTTTTAAATGACATCTCCTCCCAAACCACTGGGACGATTTGAACCAAATTTGGTAGAAATGTTGCTTAGGTGGTCCCCTTCAAAAATAGCTAAAAGAATTGAAATCCATTAAAAACTCTGGTTGCCATGGCAACAAAAGAAAAATTTTAAAATAATCTTTAAAAATCTTCTCCTGCTGACCCAGAAGGCGTAGAGCCTTGATATTTTGCATGAAGTATCAGTATATTGACCTCTTTCAAATTAGCTAAAATCATGATCCTTGGGTCCCCAGGGGCGGAGGCCCAGGGGGGGTTATATTTAAATAAAGAACGATTTTTAAATGACATCTCCTCCCAAACCACTGGGCCAATTTGAACCAAATTTTGCAGAAATGTTGCTTAGGTGTTCCCCTTCAAAAATAGCTAAAAGAATTGAAATCCGTTTAAAACTCTGGTTGCCATGGCAACAAAAGTGAAATTTCAAAATAATCTTTAAGAATCTTCTCCTCCTGACCCAGAAGGCGTAGAGCCTTGATATTTTGCATGAAGCATCAGTATATTGATCTTTTACAAAATAGCTAAAATCATGATCCCTGGGTATCCAGGGGCGGACCCAGTGGGGGGGGGTATAGGCATGAAGCATCAGTTCACAGACTTCTTTCTTATTTCTGAAATTATAACCCATGGAAAAAGTTTTTTCCTTCTTTCAAATCAGCACTAAAGCCTTGGAATTTGTAATTTAGACTTTTGGATCCCAAGGTTCATAGTCTTTATATGTAATTGTGGCCCACTTGTTTCATAATCCTAACCTTAACATGAAATTAGACTGTTGAAAGAAAAAGAGCCTGTATCTCAGGTGAGCGCCCCAGGCCCAACGGCCCTCTTGTTTTGCTATTTGGACTCGGGTAACGGATAAGGCCCCTTGTTACATTCTCGACATCCTCTTAAGAACCCTTGGATGGATTTCAATCAAATTTGGAAGGAAGCGTCCCCATTGGAAGGCACTCCTGACTTGTACATATCATGGAGTTGTCTCCCTTAGAGACCCTATTAGAAGCCAAAAAGGGTACATCTTTGAAAATCTCCTTGTCATGAACCAGATGTTTGATTGGATTCTCATTTGGTATTTAGAGTCTTTAGGGCATGTACTATAAAGTTTGTGCAAGAAAGAAAACTCAAGAAATGGCCGTACCACCGAGGGAGGGGCATAAGCTTAAATAGTGACAACTTTGAAAATCTTTTTCTACCTAACACAAAGACCTACTGAGCTCTGATGATCATTATTTATAAATTATGGCCCAAGGGTCAGAATTAGCCTGTTCCCAGACATCATAAGTTTTGTGTAGGCTTGTGTATTGAAAACTTTAGAAATCATCTTCACAGAAACAAAAAGGCCTAAAGCTTTTATATTTGGTATGTAGCATCATCTGGAATATCTCTATCAAGGTTGTATAAACTATGGTGCAAGGGACATGATTAGCGCATTCTGGATGTCACAAGTTACATAGGGCTTATATAATGAACAATTTAAAACCTACACCCAAACAGGAGGACCTAGAGCTTTGATATTTTGTATACAGCATCATCTCTATTAAGGTTGTTTAAATTATTGGCCCCATTGTCAAAATTAGCTCGTTCTTGGATGTCACAAGTTTAACATTGGCTTGTTTAGTGGAAACTTTAAAAATCTTCTTCTCCAATTTGGAGGAGGGCCTAGAGCTTTGATATTTGGTATGTAGCATCATCTAGTGGACTAGTTTTTGTGCTCTTTGGTCTTCAGTGACCAATAAGGCCCTTTGGGTGTCTTGTAAGTCAGAGTTGTTCATAAAATAATATTTAGGTCACCTGTCGAAGGTCATGGTAACATATTAGGATTTTGTTTTGTCTGTTGTTGTGCATCGTCCATTTGCCTTCACCTCTAGCACTTCCAACCCTTTGATTCTGATGCATTATTGCATAAAGGATTGTATTCAGGAGACAAGGGTTACAAAGATTTGATCAGATAAAAAACAAGGCCCTCTAGAATATGCCTTTGAAAATGATAAACATAAACATCATATATTTTCCTCTTTTTTCAGAAACGGGCAAAGGCACAGCATTTACTAGACAAAGTGTTTGAACATTTAGAGCTTATAGAGAAGGATTACTTTGGTCTACAGTTCATAGACATGTCACCTGACCCCGATACCATGGTACGTAGTTAGATGGGATATTAATGAAACTTGTTTATTTCTTGTCACAAGTGTTTTATCCTTTTGTTACAATTCTTGTTCTCAATCTGGTAATTCTGTTTAGCTCACCTGAGCACAATGTGCTCAAGATGAGCTTTTGTGATCAGCTTGTGTCAGAAGTCTTCAAAATATTTTTGAAAAATCTTCTCTCTGTAATCATTTGGCCAATTTTAACCAAACTTAGCAGGAATGTTTCTTGGGTGACCCTCCTCAAAGCAGTCTGATGACAAACATCAGACTTTCCTCTAAGCCTTTGTTACTTTTGGCTATACTTGGCCCTGGATTACAATATTTTGGACTGGCCCAAATTGAAAGAAGTTGCAGACAACATTGCAGAGAACATTTAAGAAATTAGTATGGTTTAAAAACAACAAACAAATGTTACATGGAAAATAGGATTGAAAACATTAAAAGGGATTATTTCCTGGTTCAAGGAAATTCTTCTCTTGGTGTTTTCCAAGGCTTTTTAGCTTCAGATTGTGAAAGCAGGGATTGTGTTGCCCTGGGTTAAATAGGCTATGTACCTTCCATATTTGAGTTTGTCTGCATTTATGTCCTTTTCTTGAAATAGTCATATTGATAATATAGTATAAATTTAGTTGTATTAAAATATTGCTCACTAAAATGAGTTCACCGTTCATGACCATACACATTCTGTATACTCTATTTGAAGGTCAAGGCTCAACATCAAAGCCTGCGGCCACAGCACTCTGGTAGCATGTAGGACTCCTAGTCCTTGGGTTGAATCCTTGGCTGTGGTGAATTTTTCTCCCGAAAATGAATGGAAAATTGTAAACCTAATTTGGATGTGCAGCTGGAGTACTCAGTGGTAGCACTGGTGTGAGAAATACCAGGAATCCATGATTTGGTGCTCCAGTCACCACAATATGACTGAAATACTCTTGGTTATGAAAACACTGCAGAGGCAATTTCTTCATTATCCACAATGTTCTCTACTATACCCCAAAAGATAGAGGTTATTCGAATTTTATCAATTTGAAATTGCTGTCTGCATTCTTCAAATTTGGACTGGTGTAAAATTTTGTCATCTAGGAATGTGTTAAATCCAAATTTATGGTTTGTGCTCTTGCAGAACAGAAAAACATTTTAGAGCCAAGGTACCTAAGTGACAAAATAACAAAATTTAAGACTAGTCCCTATTCAATGTAGTTGCAGCAGACAATTTCAAGTTATTGAAAGCAAGTCACAAGGAATTTCTTCATTTTCCCAAATGTGTTCCAAAGCTTTTTTGTTTAGGAATGAAAAAAGAGGCATAAAATAGAAAGAAGAGTCTGGCAGCCAGAAGGGTCTGTTAATGACTGCTTCATAACCAATATTAGTAGGAAGGGTTTTGTAAACAAAGTACTGTTCAAGAACTAATTAGTTCTGTCTGCAAGATTAAATTAGACAAGTGCCCTCCTATCATTGTATTCTATCATACTAATAAATATTTTGCCTTTTGGTAATGATCACCTGTTTTCCACACAATGAAATTTTAGACCAGTACAAGTTCAAAGAAGTTGCAGACAACAATTTTAAGATGATGAAATCTTTAAAATCTTTGTCTTTTGGGGTAGAAAACATTGTGGAAAATGAAGAAATTACTTGAAACAAGCAATTTCTTCATTTTCCACAATGTTTTTTCAAAGCTTTCTTATTGCGGGGCATCTAAAAGCGTTACTGTGTGGGAATGGGTTAAGCATGTAAGGTAAAATATTTTGCAGGCTTGACATATTGTCCCCCCACAACTTTCTAGTTATGGATACTTGGCATTAATGTCTACAGTATTAAAGCTACATGTGTTAGATAAATTAGGAAAAGTTATAACATACTAACAGCATATGAACTTATTTCAAACCAAGCAGTAAAATAAGGTAGTATAAGATAATGTCATTTTCATTCTGTAGATGATGTCATAATTCAAATTAAA
This sequence comes from Fragum fragum, assembly GCA_946902895.1. Lineage (NCBI taxonomy): Eukaryota > Metazoa > Mollusca > Bivalvia > Cardiida > Cardiidae > Fragum > Fragum fragum. Next base: position 25,742,374 of record OX336377.1, on the reverse strand, counting down.
GTTATCAGAATGGTAAAGGTGAATGGAAATACATGTACAAATTTATACAGATTTTTTTTTAAGTTAATCGATTTTATTTAAATATGGGCTTATGATAAATGGAATATTACAATATGATAGTGATACAATATCTTGTTTTTGCTTCTCAATGTGGAGGAAAATTTATATAAGTATTTAAGTATATTTTTCAAGTCCACTGGTCAAGTGACAAGTTAATACATTGTACAAAAATACCAGGGCAAGCCAGTGACTAGTACAAAATAGATCTTAAATATTTACTATCTTGATGTTTGAATTAAAGGGAATAAAACATTGTTTATATATTCTGTTCACCTGTATGTGGACAATATCATTTTATTTCTGGAACAGTAGAAAATCATCTCTTACTTTTCCGGGGACAAGTGGTGAAAATTGGTATTTCCGCAACCCTGCATACATTTAGACAAGGTACTTGTATATTCGAGCCAGATCTATGGGGGTATTGAGAATTGAAAGGGTATTTAGTTTGTAACATAGATGTCATAGAAACAAATCTTTGCTTATTGCAAGTTAATTATGTCCCTGCATCCATAAGATCTGGGTATATTGTTTACCAATTGATGTCTGTTGGTAAGTCTTTTAGCTGTGGGATATCAGTTTAGTTATGCTTTGCGAAGGGGCAAGCATATAGCTGCCGCATTCTCTGTCTGTCTGTCTACCCTGATATCTCCACAACCCTTGGGCCAAATTGGATGAAACTTCAAATGTGAATTCCCTATGATATTGTGCCTTCACATTTTTTCCCAGTTTTTGGATAGCTTGAAGGTCACGGTCACAGTTAAAGGTCAAAGATTAAAATTGTTCTTGTCCACAGCATAGCTCCTCCAATAATGCATTGATTACAAAGTAACTAATTAAAACTATTATCTATCATGAGAAGATGTACCAGTTGAATCAAATCTTCAGATAGCTCCAAGATCAAGGTCACAGCCCAAGGTCAAACATTGAAATTAAGCAATTCCAGAGTATGGCTCCTTCAAATATGGATGGATTCAAATTACTTTACACTGATGTGTCTTTTGATTTTTTTCAGATAGATACCAAGATTTAAAGTTAAAATAAAGCATGTCCAGAGCATAGCTCCTTCAATTACAGAAGGATTTTAATATAACTTGGCACAATTGTTATCAGTCTTGAAAAGATGTGCCGTTAGGAAAAAAATGGATGGCTCCAAGATCAAGGTCACAGTTCAAAGTCAAATATTGAAATAACCATGTTTGAAGCTAGCTTCTAAAATTATGGATGGAATTCGAAATACCTATACACAATTGTTCCCTATCATGAGTAGATGTACCATTTGAATCAAATCTTCAGATAGCTCCAAGGGGAAGATACAGCTCAAGGTCAAATGTGAAAATTTAGCATTTCCAGAGCATAGAACTTTCAGTTATAGATGGATTTGGAAATAACTTTACACAATTGTTCTCTATCATGAATAGATGTGCAAAGTGAAAAAAATCAGATAATTCTAAGGTCAAGATCACAGCTCAAGGTCAAACATTAGAATTAAGGATGTCTGGAGCATAGCTCCTAAAATTATGGGTGGATTTGGAAATAACTTAACACAATTGATCTCTGTCGTGAGTAGATGTGCCATTGGGAGCAAATTTTAAAATAGCTCCAGGGTCAAGGTCACAGCTCATGGATGAAGTTAAAATTTAGCATTTCTGGAATAGGGCAAGCTTATATCCGCATTTGCATCTGGGTGTCCGTTTATTTTTTAGTGACGGGGCTTTATTTTGGGAGCATATTCTGTCTCTGACAGCTCTTTCATTATCGGTTGGAATCTATGGGTGTTGCCAGATTCTGGTGATTCCTAATAATGTGACTCTTGTGTGTATAATATCTCTGAAAATTTGCTTAATTCTAGACTGCAAGATATATATCCTACTACTAAACTCTTCTGTAACATGAAGTATTTCAATACACGAGATACATTCTTTTAACCTGTATGGTCCTACAGCTCTCTTTTGGCCATTTTTGAAAGACTTGTTGAACATTTTGGGGATGTGTTGCTCTTTTTAGTGCCGCTGTTTTCAAATCCAAGGTATTGCTATGGCCAGGCCATCATCAGTGTCGGGGCATCCATGTCCTCACCAGTGTTATCAACCAAAATCTTTGACATTTTGTTATATCTATGGTATCATCGAACACATTCGCTTGAAACTCTGAAAAATTATCAAAAAGGCACTCTATACAACAAGGGGGATAACTCTAAATGTACTTCAATTAAATCACGCACCTTTTGAACATAAATTTTATCCAATTTCAAGCATTTGAACAGCTTTGGCGTCGGTATATGGTGCTCTAGTTTGTTTTTTCTGTCACTGAAACTGTGATACTGGGTGAATTTTCAAATTAAATCCACTTTTTATTTTCGTCTGCAAAACCTTTGAAATTGGACAGGTCTAAGTACTTGCAAAACAGGAAAGGGTTAAAAATAAAAGATAAAGAATATTCTTAAGAATCCCCTTAAAACCTCTACTTTGTTTGCTGTCCTTGTGCTATTTTAGGAGGCTAAGTCACTCCAGCAAATTTCTTTTGACCCGATCAAATTTTCCATTTTTACTTGGATGGAAGAATAATCTTCCATGTTGTATTAACTAAACAAAATTTATAATTGCCGTATAATTATAATACTTTCTAAATTGATCATTGATAGTGATTTTTAACCCATTAATGTAGAAGTTCCTTGTCTTTTAGCATAGAAAGTATACTGGACATTGAAGAAATTGCTTGCTTCAATCAATTTCTTCATTGTCTTTATTATTTTCCAAACTCTTATTGAGAGGTGTCAAAAAAAAGTGGGGTTGTGTGAAAAAGGTTTTAAGATTTTTACAAGTCTGGAATATTAGGGAAAAGTATTTCTTTAATCTGTTTTTGGTTATGGTTGATAATCTGAAAAGAGTAAATTCGCCAAATGTCACTTTCAAGTTTTATAAGATGCTCTTATTTATAACTTATATAATTGTTTTAATGTAAGAAAGAACCCTAACCAACAGACCTCAATATTTTCCTCTAATTGATAACATTTTTTCCTTACAAAGTTTCATTTTGAGATGAAAGTATTCTCATTATGACTGGCACTCTACTACGGCAGATTTTCTTGTGTCTTGGAAAAGAAGTGACCTGTGTTTGGAGTAGAAATCAATAAGCAAACTTTCTCTGTGAATGTCTTGAACTACTTCCATAACACAAAAAGATGGGGCTATGTGGAGACTTTGAAGGGGACAAATTAAGTTGCCTTGGACTTGATTTCTGCAGAAGGAACATGTGGATGAAACGATCGTATATATCAGGGGTGTATCCAGGAATTTAGCCCTTGTCGTGCTGAATCCTGAATATTCCGGTTTTGGCAGGACGTAATAATTATACAAAGATCAGACTGCACATATGGATTCACCTTTTATTTGTAGAATTCACTGCATTTGGTTATCAATACTGCATGACCTCATTTCCATATGACCCAAACTCAAAAGAAGAAAATGAAGTGATAACGTTCTGATTAATGTCTCATTAAGTGGTAAGCGCAAGACTAAAAGTATGACAATGCACGATCCAGCTTTTATATTTACCTCAAGAAAAAAAGCTTTTGAAGACATTGTGGACAATGAATAAATTGCTTGTAACAAGCAGTTTCTTCAATGTCCACAATGTTTTCTACCCTAAAAAGCAAAGATTTTCTACATTCCACCATTTTGAAAATTTTGTCTTCAACTTCTTTTGACCAGTCTTAAGATTTTGTTGTGTGGTAATGAGTGTAAAGGACTTTAGTGCCAACACACTTTCATATATCCTAACAGAACCGTAAAACAGTAGAAGTAAGAGCTGGTTGGATAATATACAGAAGGTATAAGGAAGAGAGCAAGATTTGTAATGACAATAATTACAGGTCTCTTTGTTCAGCCAGTGAGATGTACTGACAGACAGGAACATTTATGGATGCAAACACTGCATCGATTTTCAACTATCAGCTCTAGTACAGTGTTTTCTGTAGTGACTGTCACATCATGAAAACGAAAAAATCTTTAACCTTTTAGGGCATTGTTTTGGTGGCAAAATGTATTAAAGGTTCAAATAATTAGGGTCATTCTTGGGTTATCTCTCTTGAATACTCACCAGAAATGCATTGTTCCTTACCAATGAATTTCATGGACTTCATCCTTAGTTTCTTTGCTCTGTCTGGTTTTAACCCTTGTCATGCTGTATAAATTACCTTACTGAATTGCTGTCAAATCAAAGGTCTGAAAGCACTGATAGAACATGTTGTTCAAAAATCAATATTTCTTTTAGAAATCAACCTCATAAACAACTCGGGAAGGAAAAGTATGAACAGGAGGTGTAGACTAAGATCAGCCTGCACAAACGTGCAGTCTGATCTTAGTCTACACCTCCTGCCAAAACTGGAATATTCCGGGTTCAGCATGACAAGGGTTAAGATCAGCTGTATAATGCAAACTTTAGAGCTGAAAATGTTTATTTCACCTGATTCAACAGTGACAGGACAAAGGGAAGATAATACAGGAAGGGTCCTCATTCACTGAACGCAGCTGTCAATCAAAGAATCAATAAGCAAGTCAAATCATTCCTTAAATAAACCCGAACTGAAATTTGAAGTCTGGCATTTATTCGAAGCAATTTTGTTGGTTTGGCAACTTCACCCATTCCCACTCATTGAGGCTTTTAGACGCACCAAAAGAAAAAAAGTTTTGGAAAACATTGTGGAAAATGAAGAAATTGCTTGTTACAAGCAATTTCTTCATTTTCCACGATGTTTTCTACTAAGAAAGATTTTAAAAATCCAACAAAATTCCATGAACATTAAATTGTCGTCTGCAACGTTTTTCAATTTGGACCAGTCTAAAGTTTTGCCATCTGGTTCTGGGTTAAAGGGACTTATAGCTTATATAAGCCGTAGTAACCAATATACTTTTGTTACATGTTACTTGCTAAATGGAACTTTCAGTTAAAGCTCATTGTGTGTGTGTGTGGGGGGGGGGGGGAACCAGTGGATTTAGTGGGCGGGGTCAATAGTGTCAGTGGGCGGGGCCAGTAATCTGTCAATTTTTTAGAGGATTATGCCAATACTAAGTGATACATATAGACATCTCTATCTTCACAGACTATCCTATTTTCACTTATTTTATGCCCTTTTATTTGTAGGTCAGAGTTTTACTGTTCATACTGTACAGTTTCGAATTCTAGCCTATTGTATATCTCTTTCATGTTTTTCTTTTTTAATTTTGATGAATATTGGTGAGAAAAACCTGTATGTAATAATATTGTTTTGTTTTTTTATCTAGGATGATGGACTTTATGAAAATACTGTTGAAACTTTAGAGGTATTACTCATATATAAAAGAAAACTTGTACTTTTTTAACTTGTCCAAAATATTGAGAATGTACCACATTTGACACACAGAGTCACTTTGATACTATCCTATTTGTAAGATTATTGGACCACTATTTTCAGGATTTGTTTGTTGTCACAAATTCGCACTTTTTTTTTTCAATCACAAATTAAACGCTTCCTGTTTTGCAAAATTTTAGACTTGTCCAGATTCAAAGGTATTGCAGCCAAAGATGTACAGTGGATTTAATTCTGAAAGATATTCATTCATTAAGGTAAAAGATATTGCAGAAAAAGGAGAAATTACTTGTTTCAAGTAATTTCTTATTTTTCTACAATGTTTTCTCAGTTATAAATTCACAAAGACGCAAGAAGCAGGGATTGAACTGGAAATGTTTAAATCCACTTGTGTTAGTATTGTTATATTTTTAATTATTAAAAAAAAAATCAACTCAATTGTGGTAATTTCTCTATTTAAGATGGACTGGAGGAAAATTAGATTTATCTCATTTTCTAGCTTTGATAACCACACCTTTGTATAAGCTCTAACTACTCTATTTTCAAAAAAGTAGAATCTTCAAATGGTTAATTGGAAACTTGGTCTTATTAAAAAAATTTGAGGTTTGAGTTCAGTTGTTGTATTTCTAAAAATGAGATGCTTACTAGGTGACAAATTTTTTGACTGGTCTAATACGAACGAAGCCATTCCAACAAAATTCAGCTTTTTTATGAACGTTAAGAAAACAGCTTTAGAAAACATTATGGAAAATGAAAATAATGGCTTGTTAAAAACAATTGCTTCATTATCCATGGTGTTTCTACAGTTGGTTAACCCATTCCCACATAATGATGCTTTTTGACATCCCAAAGAAAAAAAGCTTTAAAAAATCATTGTAGAGAATGAAGAAGTTTTTTCATTGTCCACAATGCTTTCTAAGCCAAAAGTAAAAAAAATTCAATATTTATCAACTAAACTTTGTTGTCTGTATCATCTTTGAATTTGGTCCAGTCTAAAATTCTTGGCTAGTAATAAGTTAAAGCTTTAACCCATTCCCACTCAGTGACGCTTTTAGACGCCCCCCCAAGAAAAAAGTTTTGTGAAAACACTGTGGAAAATGAAGAAATTGCTTGTTACAAGCAATTTCTTCATTTTCAACAATGTGTTCTACCGAGAAAGTTAAAAAAAATCTAAAATTTCATAGGCTTTAAGTTGTCGTCTGCAACTCCTTTCAATTTGGACCAGTCTAAAATATTGCCATCTGGTAATGGGTCAAATTGAGTGCTTCAGACCTGTGGCTCTCATTTGATACTTGACCATTTGCATATCTTATTTATACAAGACAAATCATAGACAAAAAATGTAATCACTATCTCAAATCTTAATAATTGTTATAATGAAATACACAATTTATATTTCCTTCTTAATTATATTGCTTCATAAATTTTCTCACTGTAACCTTCAATGAATCCTAATTTTCAACAATGTATTCTCATCTTTGATTTTAGCTCACCTGACCACAAAGTGGTCAAGGTGAGCTTTTGTGATGCAGCTGTGTCAGTTGTCCATAGTCTGTTGTGTGTCAACATCTTGTGAGTACTCTAGAGGTCACATTTTAGGCACAAATCAAATGATATTTGGCCAGAATGTTTGTCTCCATGAAACCTCAGACAAGTTCAGTATTTGGTCATATGGGGTAAAATCTAGGTCACTAGGTCAATTCTTAGAAATACCTGGTGTGCACTCTGGAGGTCATTTTTATCTCAAATGTCTTGATATTTGGTAAGAATTTTTGTCTGCATAATATATTGGTCAAGTTGGATATTAGGTTATTTGGGGTCTAAAACTAGTTCACTAGGTCAAATCCTAGAAATAATCTTGTGTGCGCTCTAGAGGCCACATTTTAGGCACAAATCAAATGATATTTGGTCAGAATGTTTGTGTTAATGTTATCTCAGCCAAGTTCGAATTTGGGTCACATGGGGTAAAAAACTAGCTCACTTGGTCAAATGTTAGAAATACCTTGTGTGCACTCCAGAGGCCATATTTTTGGCTGAAACGAATTGATATTTGGTCAAAAAGTTTGTCTGCATACTATCTAGGTTTACTTCGATCTTGGGTTATGTTGGGTAAAAAACTAGGTCACCAGGTCAAATCCTAGAAATAATCTTGTGTGCACTCTAGAGGCCACATTTTAGGCACATATCAAATAATATTTGGTCAGAATGTTGGTGTCTATGATATCTCAGCCAAGTTAAAATTGGGTCTCGTAGGGTACAAAAGTAGGTCACTTGGAGAAATCTGTGCAGACTAGAGGTCCCATTTATAGCACAATTAAATTGATAGTTTTTCAGAATGTCAGTGTCAATGATATGTCAGCTATGTTCAAATTTAGGTCACATGGGGTCAAAAACTAGGCCACTAGATAAAATCTTAGAATTATCTTGCTTTTACACTTGAGGCCCTTTTTTGGCTTAAGTGAATTGATATTTGGTCAAAATGTTTGCATCCATATCTTGGCCAAGTTAGACTTTGGTTGACATAGTGTCAAAAACTAGGTCACTAGGCCAAATCTTAGAAACACTGTTACATTCCAGAGGCCACAATTTTGGCCTAATTGGTTTTATATTTGGTCAGAATGTCTGTTTTCAAAATATCTCAACCTTTAACAAATTTGGGTAAAAAACTAGGTCAAATCTTAGATAAACCTTGCTTTTACTCTAGAGGCCACATTTTTACTCAACTGACTGGATAATTATCAGATGTTTGTCTTAATAAAAATTTTTGTCAATTGTGATATTAGGTCACATGGGGTCAAATACTAGGTGGCAAGATCTTATATAAAAAAATCTTCTTTACAATTTACGTGCTACTTTTCTTGCACAAATACCTTGAAATGTTTGTTCTTGATTTCTTAGATAAGATTTTATAACAGTCACTTTTGGCTAAAATAAGGTCACTTATGCTATTTTACTTTTATAATCATCTCCTCAGGTGAGCACTATAGCGCAAAAGGTCCTCTTGTTTTCAAAATAATATGAATCAAAGAAAACATACAATGGCTTTGGTTCAAGTTAATTTCAAAAACACATTTTCGAAACAGAGCTCTTCTACGAATAATTGAAATAAAAACTATAAGGTATTGTATTAACCCTTGTCATGCTGAATATATAGCTTTGTCAGAATTACATTAAAATCAAAGAACTGAAGGCACTGGATGGCATGATTCTGGGTAAATATATCTTGAAAATTATTTTCTATAAGCAGCTTTGGCCTAAAGGGGAAAAATAGGCGTAGCAGACTAAGATCAGACTGTACATATGTGCAGGCTTGTCTTTGTCTATTCCTCAAGATTTTTTTCTTGAGAAGTGGTACGTTTTAATCATAAAATACAAACAATCTCAAACACTTGTTGAAAAATAGGTTTCAATCACAGTAACCCTTAGAGATGATACAGCTAAATTAGTTATAACATTATTCAGATGGACACTTCTCACTTGTCATGTGAAAGGGGTCATCTTGGAGCATGGGGTCAATTTTGGTCTACAAAGTACAAATATGTCTCGTTACAAGACAGCAGAATTTTAGACTGGTCTGAATTCAAAGAAGATGCAGGCAATGATTTTTTGAAGATGAAATTTCCTTCTTTTTTTTGTCCTTAGGGAGAAAACATTGTAGATGATCAAGAAATTGATTGTAACAAGCAATAAACATTCCTTAGTTTTCCACAATGTTTTCAAAAGCTTTTTTCTTGATTGTCTTAAAATATTGGATTGTGTTGAATTGGTTAAGTAAAGAAGGAAAATCTTGTCACAAAAAAAATCTGACAGAAGTCAAAGTTTCAAAATTAGTCATCTTGCACCATCTGGTCTAAACCCATTCCCACACAATGACCCTTTTTGATGCCCCTCAATAAAATGGTTTTGTAAAACATTGTAGACAATGAAGAAATTGCTTGTAACAAGCAATTTCTTAGATGTCCACAATATTTTCTACCCTAAAAGATGAAGATTTTCTAAATCCCGCCAACTTGAAATTGTCGTCTTCAACTTGTTTGAATTTGGACCAGTCTAAAATTATTGTTGTTTGGTAATGGGTTACAGGGTCAAGCTTGGGCATCTTCCAGATTCTCCCACTTTTCATTTTACGGTTTGCAAATAGTTTATATTCTACAATTTCTAAAATGTGGGAGATCCAGCAAAAATCTTCGAAATGAGAAATGTTTGGTATTTCATTTTCTTTGTGCTTGGAAGAAAAATCCACAATCAATGTCGAAATCATTGGGGATCTTTGAAAAAAAGTTGGTCAGTCCCCCCCAATTCCCCCATCCCCCTGCCTAGAATAAACGGTGTGCACATGGTTTATAAACAGCTAACGTAATGAAGATCGCTATCATTGAGATGTTATTTATTATTAAGTTATTAATGAATTACCAGATGGCAAAATCTAAGATTGGTCAAAATTGAAAGGAGTTGCAGAGGACAATTCAAAGTGAAATGATGATGAAATTTTAGATTTTCCACTTTCTGAGTAGAAAACATTGTGAGAAATGAAGAAATTGCTTGTCACAAGCAATTTCTTCATTTTACATATTGTTTTCCCAATTGGTTTCTTGAGGGGCGTTGAAAAGTGTCATTGTGTGAGAAGGGGTTAATGTGTGAGATTACACACTCTTGGATCAGCTACTTTTGCCAGATTTCATTTGTATTCAGGGGGAAAGTGATAAAAGGCATCGTGACCAATCAAATCATACAGTCAGATAAAGCCTTCAATGCTTTATAATCTCTGTCTCTATATGTTTATCCATTATCCACATTCCCTGACTTTTTTTTGGAAAATACTGACTGGTAATGAAGAAATTGTTTATAATAATCAATTTGTTCTACCCTGAAGGACATGAAATATTACTATTTCATAAATTTCAAAATTTTGTGTGCAACTTCTTAGAATTTGAACCAATATGAATTTGTCATCTAGTAACTGTTTAAACAGTTCTGCCTTTTAGCAACCAAAATGCGTATGCAAGCTATAATTACAAGGTTTAGATCATCCACTGCACTTTAAACTTTAATGGCATCTGGTAATGGCGTTTACTAATGGCACTGTCCAAATGTGTGGTTATGGTCACTCCTTTAACCCTTTCCCGTTCAAACACGGGATTTTACGTTCCTGTGATTTTATACTTGAGAAAACATTGTGGAAAAAGAAGAAATTGCTTGTAACAAGCAATTTCTCCTTTTTTCCACAATATTTTCTACCGCATAGGATGGTTTCATTTCAAATGGCATCAAGTTTTCATTGTCATCTGCAACCTCTTTCAATTTGGACTAGTCTAAAATTTCCAAAAACAGGAAAGGGTTAAGTGGGCGTAACTAGAGATCTGTCATTCTTTATATCCCCAAGGGGAGGCATATAGTAATCAAACTGTCTGTCTGTCTGTCAGTCAGTCAGTCAGTACGTCCATCCATCCGTCCTGCTTTCGTGTCTGCTCTGTAACTTCTACATGCAATAGTGGATTTCAATATAACTGTGCACAAATGTTCACCACTATAAGACCACATGTTGCGAAAAAGACCCAGGTTCCGATCAAGGTCACAATCTGGGGTCAAAGGTAAAAAATGGGGACTTTTTGCCGTGTCTGCTCTGTAACTTCTATAATCATGCACGCAGGTACAAATTTCTTTTTCATACAAATGTTCACCGCTATAAGACAACGTGTCGAAAAAAGACCCGGGTTCCTATCTCAAAGATCAAGGTAACAATCTGGGGTCAAAGGTAAAAAATGGGGACTTTTTGCCGTGTCTGCTCTGATACTTCTATAATCATGCACGCAGGTACAAATTTCTTTCATACAAATGTTAACCACCTTTATACAACGTGTCTCGAAAAAGACCTAGGTTCCTATCTCAAAGGTCAAAGTCTTAAACTGGGGTCAAAGGTAAAAAACTGGCACTTAATCCCGTGTTCGCTCTGAAACTTCTATAATCATGCACACAGGTACAAATTTCATTCATACAAATGTTCACCACCTTCAGACAACGTGTTGCGAAAAAGACCCAGGTTCCTATCTCAAAGGTCAAGGTCACAACCTGGGGTCAAAGGGGTGTCCAGAATGGTTAAATTGCATCCGGAATGGTTAAATTGTATTTACTCTCTCATTTCCCCATTTCATTCTGTATTTATAGAAATTATTATATGTATTAAAATTTCATTTATTAAAAACCCAGACATAGAGATCACATATGCATGTGGTTGTGTTTACAAAACAAATCAAAGTGCCACATGCTTGACCCAGTCTATTGGGGGCATTTGTCACATGACTGTGACCAGCTCATGTTCCATTGGATCTCAAATTTACAGCCAGTGAGTATTTTTTGCAATAATTTCATGTGTGCATGAAGCTAAATTGAAGACTTTGATTAGACCCCAGATGCTTAGGCTGATCTTAGTCTTAACTTGGTGCACATGCGAAATTGTTGGAAATACCATGCACAGGCTCATCTATGAATGTGGATCCAAGAGTGTATTACTGTAATAGAAGTGGCTTGTACCAATGATTTGAAATGCATGCCTATGTTTTATAGTTATTCTCTGCAGTGAATTGAAGTGCTGTATTAAATGAATGTATTGAACTGATTTATCCAGTCGAGGCTGCGTAATTTATGAATTCTACATGAATGTCAATTTTTTTTGACAGATTAGCTTGACTTAGTTATAAAGTATATTGCTTCAGTAATACACTATTGGTACAAAAGTATTCACAACTGCATTTTGGGTACATATAAATCAACAACTTTAATCCATTCCAACTCTACAATATTCTAGATTGGTCTAATTAAAAGGATTTGCAGACAACAATATAAAATTTATGTAATTTTAGATTTTTCAACTTTCTGGGTAGAAAATATGGTGAAAAATGAAGAGATTGCTTGTTGCAAGCTTTTCCTATTGCTTTTCTTAAGGGGCATCAAAAAGCATCATTGTGTGGGAACGGGTCAAAGTCTTGGACCTCATCACTAATAAGGATAATCTTTAGAATGAGTAACCACAATATAGGGTTTCATGAAGAACTTAAATTTCATTTTCATAAAGTCTTAACCCGGACCTCTTCATTTAGAGCTTTGTATATTGATGGATGGCATCTGTCACTCAAAGAATGATTAAGTTACAAAATGTTTATAATTTTGAATAGATTCATTATGATATGTTAACCCTTGTCATGCTAAACCCAGAATATTCCAGTTTTGGTAGGAGGTATAGACAAAGATCAGCCTGTATATAGGTGCAGTCTGATCTTAGTCCACACCTCCTGTTTGTCTTTTTCATGCCATAATTATTTATGGAATTAAATTTCACAAGAAATATTGATGATTGAACAACAAGTACTACCAGTGCTTTCATCCCTTTGATTTAAATGCCATTCCAAAATGGATTTATTCAGCATCACAAGGGTTAATATGATAGTTGTTGATAGTTGTTGATTTTTTCTGATTTTAAATGAATTCAAGAGATAATTCCCTATTATATTTTATTTTCAGAGATGGCTGGATCCACTCAAAACAATCAAGAAACAGTGTAGAGGTAATAATGGACAAATCACCGCTGTCAATCAAACAAAAAAACAATTGACCAATCAAATTGTTCATTTAACCCATTCTCAGACAGCAAAATTTTAGACTGGTCCAAATTGAAAGGAGTTGCAGACGACAATTTAAAGTTTATGAAATTCTAAATTTTTCTCAACTTTCTTGGTAGAAAACATTGTGTAAAATGAAGAAATTGCTTGTCACAAGCAATTTCTTCATTTTCCACAATGCATTCTTTCTTGAGGGGCGTCTAAAAGCGTCATTGAGTGGGAATGGGTTAAATCAGAAGTGACATGCTGAACTTTGATATTTATTTCAAACATTTGTTTTGCTGGGCAATTTTAACATCTAACTACTTCTTATTCAAGCTTTAGTTTCGAAATTTAGGCCCCCCCCTCCACTATTAATTTGCCTTTGGTTATATGTACCTTACCATACCGTATATTAGACAAAACAAAGTTGTTTGATACCTCAATCAAACTCAGTCAGAGGTCAGTGGGAGTTGCCAGTCAATTAACCCAATAACAAACGACAGAATTTTAGACTGGTCCGAACTAAAAAGAATTTGCGGAAAACAATTAAGAGTTAATGGAATTTGTAAAATCTTTATCTTTTGGAGTGGAAAACATTGTGGATAAAATTTGGTATTATACCCCCATTCCATTAGGCTATAATCTATTGTAATGATTTTCTGATTTGTCATAGGCAATCATGTTGGTCAGAATCAATATCGAGGGAACGAAAGAATTCATTTTTCAAAATAAAGGGAAATAAGTATATTTTGGATGAATATATACATGTAATTGATTATCTCTCTTTGCTCATATTTTCAGGTCCCAATTATGAGTTTTTCTTCAGAGTAAAGTTTTATGTAACAGATCCAAGTAAACTAGCAGAAGAATACACAAGGTGAGGTTTTTAATGTCTACAAATGGTATAGAAACCCACACAATCACATGTTTATGCTCCTTACAAAAATGCCTGAGAAAACATCATTGAAAATGATGAAATTGCTTTCTAAAAGCAATTGTTAGCTCGCTTGGGACAAATGGTTTTGTTGAGGGGTGTCCAAAAGCGTCCCTGTGCGGGAATTAGTTAATTAGAAATGTATTTCGTCTCTTTATCAGGTAAGACTAGCCTAAAATTTTATAGCTGTTTAAGGGATAATCTAACACAATCAGTCTGTAAACTCTTTATAAGAAACAATGCTATATAAGGGTAGGACTGGTGTGAATCGAAGGACATGTCAAACTGTTACCAACCTGTTAAATCATTCAAACACAATGAAGCCTTTGGACGCCCCCCAGGAAAAACGATTTGGATTTGTGTAAAATGAAGAATTTGCTTGAGCCAAGAAATTTCTTCATTTTTGCTCTTTGTGATCGTTGAAAGTTTGTTGTGTGTCGTGCAACGTCAACAATTGAGGTGTCTACACTCTAGAGGCCCAATCTTCATAAAACTTGGTCAGAATAATTGTTAGGTCAAGAGAATGAACCCTATTGTTTATGGAAGATTTCTATCTGAAAACACAGGAAAAGGGGCCTTAATGATAATTTCTTTGTTTACACTCTAGGGGCCACAAATTAGGCTAAATCTTCATGAAACTATGCCAGAATAATTATTAGGTCATAAAGATGAACCCTATTGATTATTGGATTTATCTTTCTGAAAACAGAGGAAAAGGGGCCTTAATGACAATTTCTTTGTTTACACTCTAGAGGCCTCAATTTTGGCTCCATCTTCATGAAAATTTGCTTTAATTTTTATGAGGTCATGAGGATGAACCCTATCTATTATGAGAGGATTCTATTGGAAAACACAGGAAAAGGGGCCTTAATGACAATTTCTTTGTTTACACTCTAGAGGCCACAATTTTTTATTAATCTTCATGGAACTTTGCTAGAATAATTATTAGGTCATAAGGATGAACCCTTTTGTTTATGGGATGGTTCTATAGGGAAACACAGGAAAAGGGGCCTTAATGATAATTTCTTTGTTCACACTCTAGAGGCCACAATTTAGGCTCAATCTTCATGAAACTAGGCCAGAATAATAAGGGCATAAGGATGAACCCTATGGAATATGGGAATGTTCAATTGGAAAACATGGGAAAAGGGGCCTAAATGACAATTTCTTTGTTTACTTTCTAGAGGCCACAATTTAGGCTCAATCTTCATGAAAATTGGCCAGAATAATTATTTGGTCACAAGGATGAACCCTATTTTTTATAGGAAGGTTCTATTGGAAAACACAAGAAAAGGGGCCTTAATGACAATTTCTGTGTTTACAATATAGAAGTCACAGTTTTGGCTCAATCTTCATGAAACTGGTTATAGTTATTTGTCTCTAGTTGCATTTTTTTTTTTTAACAGCAGACAATTCAGGTGAGTGATCTAGGACCATCATGGTCCTCTTGTCTACATTTTTTTCTACCCAGAAAGTTGAAAAAATCTAAATTTTCATAAATTTTAAATTGTTTTCTGCAACTCCTTCCAAGTTGGGCCAGTCTAAAATGTTGCCATCTTAAATGGGTTAAACTTGTTGAATGATTGTTCATTGGCCAACAAAATGTAACTTTAGCTGAAATGAAGCTATAGTTACTCTATTTTGGTCGGCAGCCTTACCTTTTAATGTATGTTTGCTTAAGACGTTGTTATAGGACCCATTGTTGATCAACAACAACCTCTACATTTACACTGCAATGCTGTCCATGATTGCAGAAATAAAGTCCCTGCAGAGTGTAAGTGCTGTATGGTACTTTATCTGTCAAAATTTTTGTTACTTGACCTTTGCCCTTGTCAAAGTGAGCCAGTAATATTCCTGTTTTGGCAGGAGGTATAGAAAAAGATCAGTCTGCAGATATGTGCCGTCTGATCTAAGTCTACATGACCTGTTTTTCCTCTTTAAACCATTATGGTTTATAAGAATTAATTTTCAAAAGAAATATTGACTCACAACCAAGCCATCAGGTGCTTTCAGTCCTTTGATTTTAATGCAATTCTGAGAAAGATATTTATTCTGCATGACAAGCGGTAAATAATTATCTTTCTCAATCAAGGTAAAGTGACTGAAAATTTGAAAATCTGAGACATAGTGTAATTATAGCAACAAAGTTCACTTTGAAAATGATGAAATTGTCCAAATCAAGCTATAGAGTTGCTCACTTTATTTAACCTTTTCCTGCTTTGAAAAATGTCAGACCCGTCTAAATTCAAAGGTTTTGCAGACGAAATTTTAAAGTTGATTTTATTTGAAAAATAACCATTTACGGGGTAGAAAATATTGTGGAAAAAGAAGAAATTGCTTGTTACAAGAAATTTCTTCTTTTTCCACAATGTTTTCTAAATTACAAAATCACATGGACGTAAAAACCAGGGATTAACCAGGAAAGTGTTAACCCTTTACTGTTTTTCAAAATTTCAAACTTGTCCAAAATCAAAGGGGTAGCAGACGACATTATAAAGTAACTACTATTCAAAAAGTAGCCATTCTATATGAATTCAAGCAATTTCTTAATTTTCCACAATGTTTTCCTAAGTA
This sequence comes from Fragum fragum, assembly GCA_946902895.1. NCBI lineage: Eukaryota > Metazoa > Mollusca > Bivalvia > Cardiida > Cardiidae > Fragum > Fragum fragum. The sequence continues at coordinate 25,725,861 of OX336377.1, read as the reverse complement.
TAATATCACAGGAATGTAAAAATCAGGGATTGTACTGGAAAGGGTTAAGACAGGAAATAAGAGAGATATTAGAGTAAAATGGTATGTAAGGGGAACACTTTGAATCATTTTCTTTCACATGGGTGCCCCTACCCCCATTTTAGCCCCTTCATGCTTTTTTAACTTTTAGACCTGTTGAAATTCAGAGGTTTTGCAGACAACAATTGAAAGTCAATTTTTTTGAAAAATAAAAATTCTGTTGGGTAGAAAAAATAGTGGAAAAAGAAGAAATAGCTTGTTACAAGCAATTGCTTCTTTTTCCACGTTTTTTTTCTTAAGTAGCAAAACACAGGGATGTAAAAACCAGCGATTCAAGGATTAATGGATGTAGTTGCTAATATTGAATACTTTGTAATTATATTTTTCAGATATCATTTTTTCCTTCAAGTAAAACGTGATATAGTAGAAGGAAGGTTGCATTGTCCCAGGACCTCGGCTGCACTCCTTGCCAGCTTTTCTGTTCAGTGTAAGTTATAACGAAACTGAAAGAATGATTTTTTACCTCAGCTCGAGTTATTGCTTAACCCATTACCACACATTGACACTTTTTGAAAAATCATGGAAAACTTTGTAGAAATGGAGAAATCACTTGTAACAAGCTATTTTTCCTTTTCTCACAATGTTTTCTATCTTAGTTGGCAGTTACTTTTTATCTTTAGTGCAACTTAAAAAGTCATCTGAAACTTAATTCAATTTTTACCAGTCTAAAATTTTGTTGTCTGGTAATGGGTTATTTCTTGTCGCCGTTTGATTGGTGGATGATTGTTTGATCATTTTCACTATGACAAGTTGGTGTTAGTATTTTTGTGTGCTAGAACATCAGGATGTTTCAATTGCCTCGATTGCTGGTTTGTATAGGTGCTTGACTTGTGATCTGAGGGTCACCTGTTTGAGCCCCACTGTCACCAGGGTGTGTTCATGAGCAAAACACTTAATAGCCAGCCTCAGTCTACCCAGCTGTAGAATTGGGTAGTAATGGGATTAAGCCACTGCCTCTCTTTCAGGGACCTGAAAACATCTGGAATGTTAGTGTTTCGAGAGCGACTCTGTAAGCTTAAAGCTTTCACTGCAATTGAACTAAAATGAATTAGTATAAACTATAACATCAGGATGTCCCAAAATGTCAGGTCATAACTCCTATATGTATGGATAAATTTAAAAAAAACTCAGTTTGTGACAAACAATTTCCTCATTATCCATTTTTTTCTGCCCCAAAAGACAAAAATATAAAAATTCCGTCAACTTGGAATCATTGTCTGCAACTATTTTAAATTTGGCATAGTCTTAAATTTTCTTTTGTGGTAATGGGTTAAACCTTTCTTGTAGAATCCCTGATTTTCATGTACCTGTGATACTATTCTTAAGAAAACATTGTAGAAAAAGAAGAAAATGCTTGTTACATGTAATTTCTACTTTTCCCACAATATTTTCTATCATATAGGATTGTTACTTTTGGAAATGCACTTATCTTATAATGTTGTGTGCCAACCCTTTGAATTTGGACAAGTCCAAAATTTTGAAAAACGGTAATAGGTTATAACAAAGGACAAAGCCCAAGGTCAAATGTAATTACTTTGTGCCTAAAAATATGGTATTGTGTGGTTATGAATTCAGCTGATGAACATTGCTCTAGGTAATGCATCTTTCTTGATTTCAGCTGAGATGGGGGACTTTAATAAAGATGAACACATAGATGGTTATCTATCAGAGTTCCGTTTCATTCCAAGTCAGGATGAAGAGTTTGAAAAGGAGGTTGCAAAGCATCATCAGTCACATAGGTAACGTATGATGGAAGGAATATTATGTTTTAGTTGTGATACAAAACTTTGTTTTCGATTTGAGCTGTGTCGGAAAATTTGGATATTTCATGAGACTGAAGGTCGAAAATTGAACACATTATAACATTTAAAAGAGTCTCATGAAATTTATCTGAAATCAACCTTTCATAATCCTAATGGTGTTATTCTCAGTGTGACATAATCTTGCCAGGAAAGTTACATCTTCTAACCATATCCGTAAAGTTCCCACATTGTGAGAATTACTTTATTTGAATTATTTTGTTATAAATATGCAGAAAGTAAGGTTTTTAAAAGGAAATAATTAATTTCTCTGTTTTTTTCTCTATTATTGGTTCCTGTCATTTTCGTGACATTTAACCCATACCCACACAATTATGCATTTTTATGACCATCAAGGAAATGGATCAAAAGAAAAAGTGCAAAATTAAAAAAGAAGTATTTTTTCCCCATTTATTAGGTCACCTGACTGAATGGTCATGGTGACCTATTGCAATCATCGTTTGTCCGTCGTCCGTCGTCCGTTAACTTTTAAACATTTTCATCTTCTTGAGAACTACTGGGCGGATTTCAACCAAACTTTGTAGAAAGCATCATTGGGGGATGCCAATTCAAGTTTGTGAAAATAGGGGTTCTGGGGGTCATAGGGGCCCAAATAGGGGCCAAAAAGGGGTAATTTTTGGTACTTCTTTAAAAATCTTCTTCTAATAAACCGTTAATGCCAGAGCTTAAATATTTTGTGTGCATGACAACTAGGACAGGTATATTATAAATTGTGAAATTCATGCCCCTGGGGTCATGTATGGGGCCACACCCAGAGGTCAAAGTTCATCATGTTAAAAAATTCACATTTTCATCTTCTTCTGATGAAGTACAAAGCCAATTTCAAAGAAACTTGGTGAAAAGCATCATTTCGTAATGGTTATTCGGATTTGTGAAAATAAAAAGGCTGGGGGGTCAAGGGGCCCTAAAATGGGGACCAAAAGGGGGTAATTTTTGGTAACCTTTAAATATTTCATCTTCTTCTCAAGAACTAAAGGGCGGATTTCAACCAAACTTTGTAGAAAGCATCATTGGGGGATGCCAATTCAAGTTTGTGAAAATAGGGGTTCTAGGGGTCAAAGGGGCCCAAATAGGGGGCAAAAAGGGGTAATTTTTGGTACTTTTTTAAAAATCTTCTTCTAATAAACTGTTAATGCCAGGGCTTAAATATTCTGTGTGCATGACAACTAGGACAGGTACATTATAAATTGTGAAATTCATGTCCCTGGGGTCATGTATGGGGCCACACCCAGAGGTCAAAGTTCATCATGTTAAAAAATTCACATTTTCATCTTCTTCTGATGAAGTACTAAGCCAATTTCAAACTAACTTGGTGAAAAGCATCATTGGGTACTGATTATACAGATTTGTGAAAATTAAAAGGCTGGAGGTCAGGGGTGCCTAAAATGGGGACCAAAAGGGGGTCATTTTTGGTAACTTTTAAACATTTTCATCTTCTTCTCAAGAACTACTGAGGGGATTTCAACCAAACCTTTTTCTAATTCTTTCAAACAAAATCACTTGTCTTGGTGCTCTTTTACTCAGGTGACCGTTAAGGCCCACTGGGCCTCTTGTTTTCATAGTTTTCTACCTAGAAAGATAAGATATGTATTGAGAATTCTGTAAACTTGAAATTTTTGGTTCAACAGGTCAAGGTCAGTAGGTCAAATCCTAGAAATACCTTGTGTTCACTCTAGAGGCCACAGTTTTTCCTCAAATGTCTTGATATTTGGTCAGAACATCATAGTATCTGGGACAAATTCAATACCCAAACCTGGGGTTTAAAAGTAATTTTCGATTAAACCCTATGTTGTGGGTACTCATTTGATTTGCCTTGAAGAGATAATTCCAGTTATTACTGACAACAAAGGATTTGTGTAAGTATTATTGAAACATCCGCTCTACCTGTATTTGGTCTTAATTTTCAGGGGTCAAACTCCAGCTGATGCAGAGTATAACTATTTAGATAAAGCTAAACGGTTAGAGATGTATGGTGTAGACTTGCACAAAGCTAGGGTGAGTAACACAAAAAAACCAAAAACATTTCGGTCAAGCTTGCTTGTAAAAAGTGAGACATAGTTGTCACATTGACAGTTTAGTCATGTCCACTGCACTCTGGCAGGAAGTATGACTTTGATACTAAACAGCGTTATTTTGCAAATTTTTGCCTGTGTTGGGTAACAAACAAGGAATACGGTTAGTTTGCAACAATGGTTTGAAAAATCTATATATATGACATTTCAAGTCACCAAATGCTTCACAAATATCGGCCAATGTCTTAGTTTAAAGTTCAGTTCTGTGGAGGAAAAGTTTGATATTCCACTTGACCTTGGGTCTCGTGAAATATCAAAATTTATCCGCAGCTCAAAGCAAATACAAGATGTTGTATTGCTATCATAACATATCATTACCTATTTTATAGACAGATTTCAACGTAAACATGTACAACAGTTACTGTTCTCAATCATCTGCTGTACCCTTTTTAATATGTATTCAGTTAGGTCAAAGATCCATGTTGATCAGGTCAAAGTTCATTCAGTTTGCGGTCTCAACAGACATTTTCCTTAGACAACCAATCTACTTTGAGATTATTAAAGCAATTTCATTTTGTGAGGGATGAATGAGTATTACTGAAAATGAATCTTCATTAATTCATTCTCTCACAACCCTGTTTTTTACGCCTCTCAAAAAAGCTTTAGAGAACATTTTGGAGAATTAAGTAAATGCTTGTGACGAGCAATTTCTTTATTATCCACAGTTTTTTCTTCTCAGATCTTTAAATTTGATAAACTTTCGATTATTGTCTGCAACTTCCTTTGAATTAGGGCTGTTCTAAAGTTTTGTTGTTTGGCAGTGGGTTAACACATTTTGTGGTGCCTTTCTAATTACTTAAGCCACACAATCCCTCCTTTTATGCCCCTCATGAAAATATCTTTGGAAAACATTGTGAAAAATGAAGAAATTGTTTGTATCAAGCAATTTCTTCATTATCCACAATCGTTTCTATCCAAAAAGACGGAAAAATGAAATTCCATCAACTTGAAATTGTCGTCAGCAGCTTCTTTCAATTTGGACAAGTTTAAGTAGTGGGAATGGGTTAGATACTTGCCTACTATTTGGATACATTCTGCAGTTCTAGCCTGCAATTATAGAATGAAATAGATAAGAAAAAATCTTTTTGTAAGGTACTTAACCCTTTCCTGTACAAACCCAGAATTTCATGTTGCTGTGATTTTATACATGAGAAAACATTATGGCAAAAGAAGATGCAATTGCTCCTGTTCCTGCAATATTTTCTACCTAATAGGATGGGTCCAATTTCAAATTGCATCTTTTTTTCATTGTTGTCTGCAACCTCTTTCAACTTTTAAAAAACCAGGAAAGGGTTAATATTACCTACTTGCTATGGGGGTTTCTAATCTCTAGCTTAGTGCAATGCAGGTTTTAATTTTCTGTGACCCAATGAAAATACGGACAAACGCTTTCATCTAGTCTGGATAGGATATTGACTAAGTGTTGTAAGATATGGAGGATAATTATTTGTTTCAGTGTAAGATTGATTTATATTTCATTGAGTGAACAACAAAAGCTTTATTTTCACGAGTGAAAATATAGCTTTTGTTGTTCACAAATGAAATATAAATCAATCTTACTCGAAAAACAAACGATTGTTCTATTTCTTTAATTCAAAAATTAGACAAAATGCGAGAATTTTATGACAAATTTTCTTAAAACGCGTCATTTTGCACGTGACTGCCATGCAACGCTTATGATGACGTCACTTATTTGGCTCTGCTTAGATAACGTCAGATAGGGTGAAATGAATGAAAGCGGGGCATAGGTTTTTGATAATTTCACTGGATAGGCGGTGAGTTTATCAAATGATAGTCCACCGTTATTTTTGATGATCCACCTGAAAGCATTAAAGAATGACAGTTAATCCATTACCAAACAACAAAATTTCAGACTGATCCTACTGTTGAAGATGTTGCAGACAACTTGTCAAAGTGCAATGAAATTGAAGAATGAATGTCATATATGGTAGAAACCATTTGCAGTGAAAGAGAAATTTCTTAAATTGAGCAATTAAGTTCTCCCTTTTTCACAATGACTTTCTAAATATAATTCCTTGAAGGCGTATATTGTTGGGAATGTGTTGGAATAGGTTAATCTTTTTTGTAAAATTTGAAACTAGATGTAGAGCAATCTATTCATGCAGGTTACTCCTCTTTCAATGGATGATGTTTTAACAGGAACAGAGACAAAGGCAAGAACAAAATGCAACCTCTGTATTTGATCGTAATTCTATGTTGTGCATAGTTTTTACAGAAACCCCTATCAAACATGTCTTCAGGCTGTATATTTGATTTGAGTATCATCTGAAAGAAGGGGCTTAGAAAATAATGTGAAAAACTATGTGGTTAAAAGTTTTGATTCTAACTTAAACCTTTCCTTTTCAATCCAAGTTCAATTACGACCTGTGAATTCATAATTGAGAAAATATTGTAGAAAAAAGAGAAATTGCTTGTTGTGTAACAAACACAACTTTTTATAACCATTTTGTTATCCCTTTCCTGGTTAATCCCTGGTTTTTACGTCCCTTTTATTTTGTAATTGAGAAAAAATTGAGGAAAAGAAGAAATTGCTTGTAACAAGCAATTTCTTCTTTTTCCACAATATTTTCTACCCTACTAATTGGTTATTTTTCAAATAAAATCAACTTTAAATTTTCGTCTGCAAAATCTTTGTATTTGAACAGGTCTAAAATTTTGCTAAATAGGAAAGAGCTATTCTTTTTCGGATTTGTCTCCAAAGCACTTTGACCCAATCTCAGCAGAGGTCTAGAGTAGACAGGGGAACAGTATTGGAAATCTGTTATTTCTCAAAAATAAAAAACATGTTTTAGAGTACTCATTTGAATCATCTCAAGACAATATGATACCTACAACATAGTGTTTTTGGCAGTATTCTTGAAATATTTAAATCTAATATCAGAATTATCACTCTAATTTACACCCCTCAAGAAAAGAGCCTTGAGAAACATTAAGGAAAATGAAAAAATAGCCAAAAAAGCCTAGGACTGTTTACATTTCTTCAACTAAATTTCAACTTCTTTCAATTTGGACTATTGAAAAATTTTGTCATCTGGGAATGGGTAAATAGACACAACAGTTTTGTGGTGGCCTCTTTAATGGTGCTATCTGGAATTTAAACTAACAAGAAAGTAAAGATAAATGCACCATTGCCTGAAGACATGTTTGCAACTAACAAAATTGACCTATGGCACAGGTAATAATTTCATGTAGCAGGAATTGATTTATATACCCCATGCTTCGAAGAAGAGGAGGGTATAATGGTTTACCCTTGTCTGTCTGTCCGTCTGTAACCAATATTTTCTTTGAACTTTTCTCAGCAACTGTTCATAGCACTGACTTGAAGCTTGTTGTTGAGATTCATCTAGGGGTCCTACATGGTGCTTACTGAATTTAAGTTCTATAGTTAACTACTTCCTGTTTTACGTCTTTGTTTATATTTGGACAATGACTGGTGTAGTGGAATATTTTTGTCACACTTTTTTCAGCAACTATTCATAGGATTGACTTAAAACTTGGTGTGGATGCTCATCTAGGGGCCCACATGGCTCTTACCGAGTTTAGGTGTGCAAGTTTATTCTTCCTGTTCTACAACTTTGTTTATATACGGACAATGACTGGTGAAGTCGAATGTTTTCGACACATATTTTTCAGCAACTTTTCACAGCATCAACTTGAAACTTGGTGTCAAGATTCATCTAGGGGTCCTACATGGCGCTGACTGAATTTAGGTCCGCAAGTTTAAAACTTCCTGATTTTCAGACTTTGTTTATATTCGGACATTGATGGTAGAGTCTACATGGCGCTTGCAGAATAATGTTCATTGAGGGAAAATTTCATTTTCACTGAGTATGTGGTGGTGCAAGTGGGGGTATACTCTGAGTTTTGACTCACATGTTTCTTGTTCCTTAAGTTCTAAAATGTCACTGAATAAACAATGGCTTGTTCCTTAAAATTACCAAAAGTGCATGCTATTTTGAAATAATACCTCCTAAGTGTGAAGGTGGGAGCCAGATTGACCCTTTAAAGGGTAATTACATTAAATTTTGCACATCGTTATGACTTATTAATTTTACTATTTACTAGTTTATACTTTTATTAGGTCATCTGAGCACAACATGCTCAAGGTGAGCTTTTTTGATCACCCTATGTCTGTTGTGTGTTGTCCATCAGTGTTCAATCGTCGTGCGTTGTCTTTCATGTGTCAGAAGTCGTCAACATTCCTTTAAAACTTATCTCCTCTTGCAGGAATGTTCCTTTGGTGACTCTTTTCAAATCTTGTTCATGAAATTTTGATTAGTGAAAAATTGGGGGTGTGGCAGGTAGAGCTTATTGAAGAGAAGTAATGAAATATTTCTTTAAAAATCTGCTCCTCCTAAACCACATTGCTAATTTCAACCAAATTTGCAGGCTTGCTTCTTTGATGATACTTTTCAAAACTTCTTGATAAAATTTTGATTTGTATAAAAATGGCCTTGGCAGTGCAGACTTTTCAGACTTGCTTCAGCGGTCTTTTTCAAAACTTGACCATGAAACTTTGACTAGTGAAAAAATAGGGACATGACAGGTATGGGTTTATCAGACTTGAGAGAAATAATGAAATAATTATTTAAAAAATCTACTCCTCATAAACCACTGGGACATTATATGGACCAAACTTGGCAGGAATGTTCCTTCGATGACCCTTTTTAAAACCTGCCCATGGAATGTAGATTCACGAAAAAAATGTTAATGTTGCAGGGTTGGCCTTATCAGCTCTATCTAGAGAAATATTCTAATTTGAGCGATTTTGGCCCTCTTTTCAAAGAAAACCCCAAAGGTTTGATATTTGCTCAAATTTCATGCAGTGGAAAGGAATCAAAGTGAAGATCATTTGGACTGGTTAACCCATTACCTGATAAAAAAATTTAGACTAGTTAAAAATGAAAGATGTTGCAGACAGCAATTTGTGGTTGATAGAATTCAAAAAAAAAAATTACGGATGTTAAAAATAGTTATTGTGGGGTAATGGGTTAAACTTTAGCTCTGCTGTTTGTAGAGAAAACTCCAAGAATTGCTATAGCCTTATTGTCATCTGAGTTGTTGTTGTTGCAATTGCCACTGTAATTTCTCTGGTATAACCTAATGAGTTGTAAGAGTTTTGGCCCCTTTACGACTTGGATTTTATCCATATCATGCACCTAACAACCAAGCCCAAAGCACTTGTAGGGGCGATAGGGAGTGTTTGTTTGAATCAATGATTTCAATGAAAATTTGCGTTTGTTTTTCTCTATGTACCTTTTAATTCATTGCTGTAAAGTTCTTGTATCATAGATATTGACCACTTCCTGAAGTATTCTGATTACTAACAAAAATATATTGTGTAATATATTGTTTTCAGTTTAATCTTACCAATTTGCGTTTTTATGGTTTGAAATTGCTTGGTGTTTTAACCCTTGTCATGCTGAACCTGGAATATTCCGTTTTTAACAGGAGATGTAGACCAAGATCAGCCTGCACATAAGTGTAGTCTGATCTTGGTCTACACCTTCTGCTTATAATTTTCCTGCCAGAGTTGTTTATGAAATTGATTTCTAAAAGAAACATTGATTTTTGAACAACAAGTTCTATCATTGCTTTCAGCCCTTTGGTTTTACAGCAATTTAGTTAAGTAGTTTATACAGCATGACAAGGGCTAAAAGTATTACTTTGATTAGAAAGTGATGGAAGAAAGTTTCTATTGTAATGTGAAAGGTTTTTTAATTTGTTTTACAATAATGCTTTTTGACGCCCCCCAAGAAAAAAGGCTTTGGAAAACATTATGGAAAACGAAGAAATCACTTGTTACAAGCAATTTCTTCGTTATCCACAATGTTTTCTACATCAAAAGACAATAAAAATCAACTAAGCTGCTGTCTGCAACTTACGTAAATTTGGACCAGTCTAAAATTTTGTTGTCTGGTATGGATTAATCAGATTTATAGTAGCTGTCCTTTTTTACACCCTGATCCCGAATAAACCATAAAATGGGTTATGTCTGCAGAAGCACATTTACATAGTTTTGCCAATTTCATTTTTAGCTCACCTGAGAACGTAGTGCTCAAGTGAGCTATTGTGATCCCCTTTTGTCTGGCGTCCGTCCGTCGTGTGTCGTGCGTCGTCCGTCAACAATTTCTTTAAACAACATCTCCTCCGAAACCACTGGGCCAATTTGAACCAAATTTTGCAGAAATGTTCCTTAGGTGGTCCCCTTCAAAAATAGCTAAAAGAATTGAAATCCGTTAAAAACTCTGGTTGCCATGGCAACAAAAGTGAAATTTTAAAAAAATCTTTAAAAATCTTTCACTCCTGACCCAGAAGGCGTAGAGCCTTGATATTTTGCATGAAGCATCAGTATATTGACCTCTTTCAAAATAGCTAAAATCATGATCCTCGGGTCCCCAGGGGCAGAGCCCCAGGGGGATGGGGTTTATATAGAAATAAAGAACGATTTTTTAAACAACATCTCCTCCCAAACCACTGGGCCAATTTGAACCAAATTTGGCAGAATTGACCTCTTTCAAAATAGCTAAAATAATGATCCTCGGGTCCCCAGGGGCGAAGCCCCAGGGGGGTGGGGTTTATATAGAAATAAAGAAAGATTTTTTAAATGACATCTCCTCCCAAACCACTGGGCCGATTTGAACCAAATTTGGCAGAAATGTTCCTTAGGTGGTCCCCTTCAAAAATAGCTAAAAGAATTGAAATATGTTAAAAACTCTGGTTGCCATGGCAACAAAAGTAAAATTTTAATATAAGCTTTAAAAATCTTCTCCTCCTGACCCAGAAAGCATAGAGCCTTGATATTTTGCATGAAACATCAGTTTATTGACCTCTTTCAAGATAGCTAAAATCATGATCCTCGGGTCCCCAGGGGTTGAGCTCCAGTTTGGGGGGGGGGGGGTTAATATAGAAATAAAGAACGATTTTTAAATGACATCTCCTCCCAAACCACTGGGCCAATTTGAACCAAATTTTGCAGAAATGTTCCTTTGGTGGTCCCCCTTAAAATTAGCTAAAAGAATTGAAATCCATTTAAAACTCTGGTTGCCATGGCAACAAAAGTGAAATTTCAAAATAATCTTTAAGAATTTTCTCCTCCTGACCCAGAAGGCATAGAGCCTTGATATTTTGCATGAAGCATCAGTTTATTGATCTCTTACAAAATAGCTAAAATTATGATCCTCGGGTCTCCAGGGGTGGACCCGGGGGGGGGGGGGTATAGACATGAAGTATCAGTTCACAGACTTCTTTCTTATTTCTGAAGTTTTTTCCCTCTTTCAAATCAGCACTAAAGCCTTGGAATTTGTAATTTAGACTTTTGGATCCCCAGGTTCATAGTCTTTATATGTAATTGTGGCCCACTTGTTTCATAATCCTAACCTTAACATGAAATTAGACTGTTGAAAGGAAAAGAGCCTTTATCTCAGGTGAGCGCCCCAGGGCCAACGGCCCTCTTGTTTGTAGTATGAATTAGTAAATGTGTTATTAATCAATTACTGGACTATAAAATTTTATACTGGAAAATAAGTGCCAAATACAATAGAAAATTTTATCAGAAAAGGAGAAAATTCTTGTTGCAAAGAATTTCTCCTTTTCCCACAAAATCATTGTTGATTGTATTTCTCCAGTGCATTAGAAAGTGATGTGTTGTCATAGGTTGAATGGTAAGTGAGAGATAGCTATGAGTAGGTTACATTGTGTGAACAGAAGAAATTTGGTATACCTAACCCATTGACAAGATGACAAAATTTTAAGCAGGTCGTTATCAAAAGGGGTTGGAAACAACAATGGAGCCTATATATTAAAGTGTCACGTTGGGCTGAAAACATTTTGAGTAAAAGAGAAATTGCTTGTTATAAGCAATTTCTTAGTTTTCCACAAATATTTTTTTAGTTTAATATCTCAGGGACGTACAGATCAGGGAATTAAATGGAAAAGAGGTGTAAATTTAGACTAAATTTCATATATCAGTGCAAGAAATAAAAAAAATTAAGCCAAAAATATATTTGATTCTTTTTCTTGTGTTATTTCAGGATCAGAGTAATTTGGAGATCCAGCTTGGTGTGACCTCGGTCGGTCTTGTTGTCTTTCAAAATAATCTTAAAATTAATACATTCCCATGGTGAGTAGCAACTTTCTTTTTTCTACAAGATGGACTGTTTTAACCTGTTACAAGATTTCAAATTTTATACTGGCCCACATTAAAGGAAATTGCAGATTCCAATTCAAATTGCTCTAAAAGAGGAAAATGCGTGCCAAATAGGGTAGAAAACATTGTGAGTAAAGAAAAATTGCTCATAACAAGCAGTTTCTCCTTTTCATGCCCCCACCACTTAATGAGGGGGAGGGGGCTTATAGATTTGCCTTTGTCTGTCTGTCCGTACTTTCGTACTTCGGTCCTTCCGTCCATCCCGAAATTGTCCAGGGCATATCTCTGAAGGTATAATAGCTATCAACTTGAAACTTCATAGATGGATAGACCTCATTGCAAATTGCAAATTTTATATTGGTCCACATTAAAAGAAATTGCAGATGCCAATTCAAATTGCTCTAAAAGAGGAAAATGCGTGCCAAATAGGGTAGAAAACATTGTGAGTAAAAAATAAATTGCTCATAACAAGCAGTTTCTCCTTTTCATGCCCCCACCACTTAATGTGGGGGGGGGGCTTATAGATTTGCCTTTGTCCATCTGTCCGTACTTTTGTACTTCGGTTTTTCAGTCTGTCCCGAAATTGTCCAGGGCATATCTCTGAAGGTAAAATAGCTATCAACTTGAAATTTCATAGATGAATAGACCTCATTGAGGAGAAGTGCAATGCATAAGAACCACAACTCTTTGTTTGCTTAATTTTTGAGTTATTGCCCTTTTTTTATTTTAAAGACTTACATTTTGTCCGGAGCATATCTCTGAAAGTGTAATAGCTATCAACTTGAAACATGATAGGTGGATAGACCTCATTAAGGAGAAGTGCAGTGCACAAGAACCACATCTTTTACTTGCATAATTTTGGAGTTATTGCCCTTTGTTATTCTAAAGACTTAGATTTTGTCCTGAGCATATCTCTGAAAGTATAATAGCTATCAACTTGAAACATCATAGGTGGATAGACCTCATTGAGGAGAAGTACCATTATCTAAGATATTTACAATCTGTCATTTGATAATTTAATTTCATAAGCCTTTTTTGTCACATGCCTTGAAGCGAAAAATCTCTGAAAAGTTTGAGGTATAGATCAGTGTTGGTGGTTTTATAGGTGTGAAAAATGACAGCTAAAAAGCCATCATTTGTTGCACCAGGTATGGTGTATCTATCCAGTGATCTGCTGAGATTTTGGAAGCATGGGGAAAAAGTCTTAACCAATTCCCACACAATCCCTCCTTTTTACGCTCCTCAATAAAAAAAAGCTTTTGAAAACATTGTGGAAATTGAAGAAATTGCTTGTTACAAGCAATTTCTTGATATACCTCAAAGTTTTCTATCCTAAAAGATTAAAAAAAAAATAGATTCTATCAATTTGAAATTGTCTTCCGCAGCTTCTTTCAATTTGGACCAGTTTAAAATTTTGTTGTGTGGGAATGGGTTAACATTATGAAAAAAGTGGGGACCTTTTACAAAATTAACAGACCACACAACAATCTAGCTGCTAGGGATATGGAACCAATGGGACGGTATCCCCATTGTCTTCAAAAACTTGGTACATTTAAGATTCTTTTGGGACAATGGTGCAAAAAGCAACCATGACAGATCACAGCATATCTAAAAAAAATCAAGATGGCTTTAAATGCTCACAATTAACTAAGACTTTTTAATCCTGGATCTATCTACATAAAAAAAAAAGATATTAGCTAATCTGAGCACAACGTGCTCATAGTAATCCTTTGTGATCCTTGAATGTAAGTCTATTGGAACATGCAAGAAAATGGGGTTTCATGACAACAAATCGATCAACATAAACAAATTTGATAAGCTTTTTGCACTGCTTGTTTCCTCAAAATTAACAGCTGCTTTTAAGTTTTATTCTTGTGGCTCTTTGTTCAATTTAGAACTCAGGTGAGCGTTGTAGGACCATATTAGCCATCTTGTTTATGAATGGATTTCAAAAGAATGAAACTTGATCTAAAGAATTAGTTTAACTCTGTTTTGTTTGGGGATCCTGCCTGATTCAGACTTGAAAAGTGTCAAAAGCCATCACCAAATGACAAGATTTTAGATTGGTCCGAATTGAACTGAGTTGCAGATTATATTACAAATTGGAAATTAAGTGCCAAATAGTGTGAAAAATATTGTTAGAAAAGGAGAAATTGCTTGTTACAAGCAATTTTTCCTTTTCCCACAATGTTTCACATGATTATATTTCTTAGGGTTGTCAGAAAGTGTCATTTTGTTATAATGGGTTAACCCATCACCAAACCACACAAATGAAGACTCTTTATAATTAAAAGGGTGTACAGACAACATTTTCAAGTTAATGAAATTGTACAAAAAATCAGGGTAGAAAACATTTCTACACTTTCTACCAGTTTTCCCAACTTTTTTAGCTCACCTGAGCATGTAGTGCTCAAATGAGCTATTGTGATCCCCTTTTGTCCGTCGTCCGTCCGTCGACCATCGTCTGTCAACAATTTCTTTAAACAACATCTCCTCCCAAACCACTGTGCCAATTTGAACCTAATTTGTCAGAAATGTTCCTTAGATGGTCCCCTTCAAAAATAGCTAAAAGAATTGAAATCCGTTAAAAACTCTGGTTGCCATGGCAACAAAAGTAAAATTTAAAATAATCTTTAAAAATCTTCTCCTCCTGACCCAGAAGGCGTAGAACCTTGATATTTTTCATGAAGCATCAGTATATTGACCTCTTTCAAAATAGCTAAAATCATGATCCTCTGGTCGCCAGGGGCGGAGCCCTAAGGGGGTGGGGTTATATAGAAATAAAGAACGATTTTTTAAATGACATCTCCTCCCAAACCACTGGGCCGATCTGAACCAAATTTGGCAGAAATGTTGCTTAGGTGGTCCCCTTCCTAAAAAGCTAAAAGAATTGAAATCCGTTAAAAACTCTGGTTGCTATGGCAACAAAAGTAAAATTTTAAAATAATACAGTAGAACCTCGTTAATTCGAACGTCACTGGTTCTTAGGTATGTGTTATTTCGTATACTTTACTCGGTCCCGATCTTTTTCCTTCTTCAGCTTTGTTAGAAAATTCTGTCTAATTCGAACGTCAGTGGTTCGTAATTCGTAGGCCATTTCAAGACCCGAAAGTATGATTATAGCACAAACTCCTATGTTTAATTCGTAGGTGTGATAAACTTATAGACACCAATCACCACTTACCTTGATTTTCACACCTGCTAATCTATATGACAAATAATGAGTTATCGTGTACCTTTAGTTATAAGAGGCAGATTGGTTTTTAAGGTGGGTAATTAATCGAATAAACATTTCGTAATTATCGCCGATAATTTACTTAAAATTGATGCACCCCCATTAGTATCAGTGTTATTGGCCATTTAGAAATTCTAACCACTTTATTTCACTCAGCGGTTGCTTTCTTCATAAATGTTGTTCCTTAATTTCATTATGCGATAACAGAGTACTCAGAGTGATATGATCCAATGTATTGTAAAGGCAAATCACTCTGATGGAGGCAACCATTTTATACGAACACTGTGTTTAAAAAAAAGGTAAGAATTAATACAGAGGTAAAAGCATAAAAATACAAGAGGAGTAATTTTTAATTTATGAATTCCTCAATTAATATCTGCTGGTCAATTCCTAAATAGGGTACGGATCGGACCATGTCGGATTCCATGTAACTCAAACAGCCGACCTCCTGCCCTCCGCTTTGTTCGTACTACGTTTAATTCTTATAAATCTCCCCGGTCCCTTGCGCTACGAACTACCGAGGATTTACTGTATTTAAAAATCTTCTCCTCCTGACCCAGAAGGCGTAGAGCCTTGATATTTTGCACGAAGCATCAGTATATTGACCTCTTTCAAAATAGCTAAAATCATGATCCTCGGGTCTCCAGGGGCGGAGCCCCAGAGGGGGGGAGGGGTTATATAGAAATAAAGAACAATTTTTTTAAAAGACATCTCCTCCCAAACCACTGGGCCAATTTGAACCAAATTTGGCAGAAATGTTCCTTAGGTGGTCCCCCTTAAAATTAGCAAAAAGAATTGAAAGCCTTTTAAAACTCTGGTTGCCATGGCAACAAAGTGAAATTTCAAAATAATCTTTAAGAATCTTCTCCTGCTGACCCAGAAGGCGTAGAGCCTTGATATTTTGCATGAAGCATGAGTATATTGATCTCTTACAAAATAGCTAAAATCATGATCCTCGGGTCTCCAGGGGCGGACCCAGGGGGGGGGGGTATAGGCATGAAGCATCAGTTCACAGACTTCTTTCTTATTTCTGAAATTATAACCCATGGAAAAAGTTTTTTCCTTCTTTCAAATCAGCACTAAAGCCTTGGAATTTGTAATTTAGACTTCTGGATCCCCAGGTTCAAAGTCTTTATATGTAATTGTGGCCCACTTGTTTCTTAATCCTAACCTTAACATGAAATTAGACTGTTGAAAGAAAAAGAGCCTTTATCTCAGGTGAGCGCCCCAGGGCCAACGGCCCTCTTGTTTTCTTGAGTGGCCTTCCAAAGCAGTATTGTATGGGAACAGGTTAAGAGCCCCAGCTTGGTATTGGTGATGCCAGGAATTTAAGCAAATTTTTGTTTTTATATAACTTAACCCATTCCCACGCAGTGACATCCCACAAGAAAAATTTGGAAAAAACTGTAAAATGTACTATAGTTTACACAATGCTTTTTATCAAGTTAAAAGAAATACTAAAATTTCACAACTAATAAATTGTCATCTGCAACTCCTTTCAATTTGGACCACTCTGAAATTTTGTTGTCTGGTAATGGGTTATATATTTAAAAAGAAAACAACCAAATTTGGCCCCACATGAACAAAACAATTTGCTGCCCGGTTATTAGCTAAAATGTTTTTATTATCCATTTTCAGGTCTAAAATTGTGAAAATATCCTTTAAAAGGAAACAGTTTTTCATCCAGTTAAGGAGGGAACAGGTAATACTATTCATTACTACGAAACATAAAATGTCTGGACAGATCACCTCTGTCAATCGAATCATTCCTTAGGCTAGAAGTGAATTATGAATTCAGAAATTTATCTTAACCCGTTATTACATTGCAAAATTTTAGACTGGTTTATATTGAAAGGAGTTGCAGACGACAATTTAAATTTGATGACATTTTAGACTTTTTCAACTTTCTGGTTAGAAAACATTGTTGATAACAAAGAAATTGCTTGTAACAAGCAATTTCTTTGTTTTCTACAATTTTCTCCCAACCGTTTTTCTTGAGGGGTGTTCAAAAGCATCATTGTGTAGGAATGGGTTAAGCAATTTTGTTGCTCTGGTAACTTAAATGTTGTGACTTAAGCTTATCAAAGCTAAAGGTATGACCTTTAGGGTTCCAACCGTTTTACTTTTTAGCTCACCTGATGGGAGCTTTTAGGGTCACTCGGTATCTGTTGTTTGTCATCAGTGGGCAATGTCTGTCTGTTACAATCTCTTTAAACATCTCCTCTTAAACAACAGGGTCAATTAAGACCAAACTTTGCAGGAATGTTCCTTGGGTGACCCTTTCCAAAACTTGTTCAGGAAATTTCATTTGGTGGAAAAATGGGGGTGAGGGTGGACTTATCAGTTTAGAGAAATCATGAAATGATTCTTTAAAAATCTTCTCCTACTAAACCACTAGGCTAAAATTGACGGTAATTTTCCTTTGGTGCCTTTTTGAAACTTGTTTGCGAAATTTTTATTTTCGAAATATCGGGGCGTAACAGGTTATAGCATATAAGACCTAAAGAAATCATTAACATTCCTTGTTACTAGAAATTTCTTCAACAATTTTTTCTGACCCGAAAGACATTTCTTTATAATGATAATGACAAACTCTCTGTTTTATTAGATTCCCAGCTGTCAGTCACTTAGGGCTACTGAACATTGTCTAGGCGGAACAAAAGACATTGGTGGCATCCTCATGTTACCAGTTAATTCATGTGCAAAATGACATGCTCTGTGAAGTTTCCCCTCCCCCCAAAAAGATTTTAGTTTGTTTATTTCTGCACTTAAGACACAGAATGAAAGTTTGTTTTTTGTGTAAGATTGATGTATCTTTCATTTTGTGAACAACAAGATAGCGTTTTCATGTGTGGCTCTGCCACTCGTAAAAGAATAGCTTTTGTTGTTCACTCACTAAAAGATAAATCAATCTTTGATATACTGAAACAATTATCCTCTTTCTAAATGCTACCTTTGTATTGTTAGAAGTCAAAATTTCAATTCTTGTGTTAGACCTAAGGTCTAGTTTAACCCTTTCCTGTTCAATCCCTGTTTTTTACGTCCCTGTGATTATGTAATTGAGAAAAATTGTAGAAAAATAAGAAATTGCTTGTAACAAACAATTTCTTCATCTTCAACAATATTTTCTACCCTCCTGAATGGTTATTTTTCAAATTAAATCCACTTTAATTTGTTGTCAGCAAATCCTTTGAACTTGGACAGGTCTAAAATTTTGATAAACAGGAAAGGGTTAAGCTTGGCTTTAACAAACTTTGTTGTTTCTTTTCAGAATGATAATGTTGAAAACTTGATAGGTTTTAACATGATCAGCTATCGTTCCTGCAAGAATATGTGGAAATCCTGTGTGGAGCACCATACATTCTTCAGACTTCATACGCCAAGTCCTCCTTCGAGAAAAATGTTTTCTTTGGGGTCAAAGTTCAGATACAGGTAATATGACCTTCACCTTTGTAGTGAAATTTAAATTAGCCTCACTTTAGGCAGAGTTTCAGATGAGGGGAGTGTTTTGAACGTAAAGTTAAATAATTCATAATTGATATGTTGGTGTGTCAAACATTAGCAAATCACCCATTTTAGGTATTCAGTATGAGAAAGACATTTTTAACAAATCCAAATACAATAATTAGCAGTTAGTTTCCACCTTTAGTAATCTATGTTCCGAAATAAAAGAGAGAATACTTAGCAATTTTTTATCAAAGGATGTGTTTACTGTTAGAGAGATGATCTCTGGAAAAGGTGTTATGTTCATATTACAAGACATGTATATAACAAACTTTCAGCTTTTGATGTAGGAACCTTAACCTATTACCAGACAGCAAAATTTTAGACTGTCCCAAATTGAAAGAACTTGCAGACTTGAATTGAAAGTTGATGAAAATTTGGATTTTTTCAAGTTTCTGGGTATAAAACATTGTGAATAATGAAGAAATTGCTTGTAACAAGCAATTTCTTCCTTTCCCAGTGTTTTCCAAAGCTTTTTTTTGGGGGGGGGCATCCAAAAGTGTCACTGAGTGGGGATGGGTTATTTACTTTTTTATTTATTATGCATTCCAAAACATTTTTCAGAATTCTTTAATTTCTCAAAAAGGTGGAAATTTTCTTTAAACAAACATTTCTACGTTAACAGTATATAAATTTTATATTTACAATAGGGAGACATTACAATTTCCTTATAACATAGGGTTTTCCAGCGTTTTCCTAGCCTTTTTCCTCAGAGGCCTAAAGAAAGTGTGATTGCATGGGAATAGGTTAAATGATATTATCAAAATTGATTCAGTAGATTATGATCACTCCCTTTTATCTGGAATTCTGTTTCGGGCACGAGGGTGATGGTTGGCTTTCACAAGTCACTCCTGTAAGATTTATCTATACCTAACAGCTTTCTTCTTGTTCTTTAACCCAATACCAGACAACAAAATTTTAGACTATCTGAATTTGAAAGAAGTTGCAGACCACAATTTCATGTATATGAAATGATAGGAATCTCTGTCTTTCTAGGTGGAAAACATAGTGGAAATAGAAGAAATTGCTGGATAAATGCAATTTCTTTATTTTCCACAATGTTTTCCAAAGCTTTTTTTCTTGAGTGGTGTTAAGTGGTAATGTGTGGGAATGGGTTAATGTGTTGAGATCTTTGTATTCATCAACATATCTCAGATGTTCATATTAGCTGATTGATAGTCCTTAGTTTATCAGATAAATATCATTTTGAAGAGTTTGAAAAAAAAAATGGAAAAAGGATGTGTTTAAGGCCAATTTTGTATCACAGTAAAAGCTAGGAGATACTGTTAAGATTCTAATAGACGCCCGGGCGTTTATTAGAATCACAAACTTTACTAAAGATGGTGTGGGTGTGTCCCGTCATAATAATATTAAGATGACCAATTTGTAAAATTTAGACCTGTTGGAACAAATAAAGCATCAACACCAACCAGCCTTCGAGATTTACGCAAGCTGGCTAGGCTCAGGAGTGTTCTATTTTGGATAAACATCTTTAAGAAGAGATGTTATTCTACCAAACTATCCTTTTTTCAATCAAAATTATCAAATATTTTGGGATGGAATACATATTCCGAACAAGCCAGATAGCTAAGAGAAAATACAAAAAGTTTACTGCAAATTTACCTTTTCTCGCTATATTCCAAAAATCAAATCTAATCCTAAGTGTAAACACAAGCCATAAATTAAAACTTTTTGGCAAACATACAAATGCGACAATTGGGTAACCTTATTTTACTGCGAGGGGTAGAGCAGGTGATCAAAGGAGCTGATGCCAGGTGTACAGCTATTTTGGGTCGAGTTGCCGGAGTTGACACGCGTCTTATGAGAAGTTAGACCCTTGTCATTCTCAGTATTATTTTAGTTGACTTACTTAAGCATTTCATCTCTGGCAAAGTACTTTAAGAGTAAAACACAATAACCTGCATTCCATTGATATAAGAAGTTTGCTGTCTATGACAGATATGGCTCTTTTCTTCGTTTTCAACTAATAGAGTTGAACAATGTTAATCAATCGGTATTGCCGATGACACATCATATTTTCAATAGTTTTTTCCTATCGTTTGAATTATTGAAAAATACTTTGCTACTTTTGATCAACTATCATTTGAGGTACGACCACAATCTAGACTTACCTCACTAGTTGGAAATCTGATAGATTAATAAATTTATTAGAAAATATTTTGATTTTAATGTCACATTTATTGCAATTAATTTTGGTTTAAATACCCTGCGATTTTAATTATGAAATGACAATTATCTTGTACGAAAATGTGCCGAATGTGATCAGCGTAACTGCTGGTAGGACTTTGGACTGAAATTTCTACCAAGCATCATGATCAATAATTTTTGATGTTTTCGGTCATAATTTCCCAAGTTTTTTGTGCAATAAACAAATATTTCCATAAAAGTTTAGACTAAAAAAACTGTTTTCAGTTGTTTTTTTCTCGCAACTAACATTCTATTCTCTTTGTATACAGTACCCAAGCTTACGCGGTGCTTGAAAAAAGTTAAAGGCAATCTTTGTACAATATATCAACTCTTCAAAAATGTGTCTCCGAATTTCAAACACACGATTTTGTGACTGGGTGTTTATAACAGGCTTCAATATTTCAGAAAATCAAACAAAAAATGTTCAATTTTGACGTCCAAAGTGGGGGATGGGCATTTTTTAGAGCATGGGTGTTTAATATAAATTTAAGGTATGCAAGCTTGTAAAATTGGAAGGGGGGGATGCAGCTGGGGGCCAGGGGGGGGATATTAAAAAATTTGGTATACAAAGGAAAAAGGCAGTTTAAAAGTTTGTGAACATATTCGCCGTGATAGATACAATGTGAAAAAATATATAATTTGAGTACTTTATAATTAGATATTCATGTAATACTTCTGTCTGTTACATGAAAAGGGACATTCCAGTGACTCCGTGATACAGATATTTGAAAAGAAGGTCTGATAAAGCAGAAGTCTTTTAGATGTAGCTTTTTGGGAATGAATATATATACACCCATATCATGCTGAATAAGGAATATTCCTGCTTTGCTGTTTAGACTGAAATCAAGTTGCAAAAAAGTGTAGTCTGATCTTCATCTACACCTGCTTTTTGTCCTGCATAGGAGGTCCCCTTTTCATTCAATGGTCATTTTGGCTGAAACCTTATTATCTATATGACAATAGTTTGGTTCCAATTGATTTGAACAGATGATATACTCATACATTTGGAGCATTCCAACTGACTTGAACATCCATCTTATCAGTTTCAGTCTGATTTTGCATTCTGATTAAAATCATATCAATGAAGCCACTGCCCTGCACTGATCTGATGATGTACCCAGAGCAGAAACTAGGACTGGACTAAATGACTGTAAAATTACCTCTATCAAGCTGTTAATCACAAATTAGGATCACATACTCAATAAAATATTCTATCTACCTTGTTTTGAGTGATATCAACCCTTTACCAAATGACAAATTCTATACTGGATTCATTTAAAAAATGCAGAAGACATTTCAACTTTTAAATTTGATAAGTAAATACCATTCCTGACAGAAGGCATTTTTTGGAAAGCGATAACTTTCTCCTTTTGCCACAATGTTTGTATTAGCTTCTTTCCTTCAGCACATCAGAAAAGGATTTGGTTTTATAATGATTCAACTATGTTAGCAGAAATTAGTTATATTTTTTTATATGTTGACGATCAAAATATATGAAATAATTTCAACATGTACATGTCTCTTGAAACTTCATGATTGGAATTAGAAACTGATGGCTTGCACTGTGTTGGAGGCTATTGGTAGGCAAACCAGTCTTAACAAAAGCAGACATGGTCAGGTGCAGCTTGAATGGTTTGTGTAAACCTATAATGAACTTAAAACAATTTTGGGTTAAACCACTTAATTTGTAGATGTAATGCAAACAAATAAGTGAAATACATTGGTAGAAATTGTTAAATTGTTTTTAGATCAACATTCAGGGTAGTGATCTTCAGATGATATGGTTTTGATGAAGAATCCTGTTTAATCTGCTTCTTTCTGCTTTTTAGCTCACCTGAGCACAGCATGCGGAAGATGAGCTATTGTGGTCATTATTTGTCTGGCATCCGTCTGTCCATCTGTCTGTCTGTAAATAATTATTAAAAAATTCTTCTCCTAAACCATAAGGCCTAGAGCTTTTATATTTGGTAAATATTGTATTATCACCTATTGACCCTCTACCAAAATACTTTAAAGAATTACTGTTTTCTGATAATTAGGCCTTATCTATGATCCCTGATTCTTTGAAAATCTCCCCTCCCATACCAGTAGGCCTAGAGCTTTGATATTAGGTATGTATCATTAACTTCTGACCCTCTACCAAAATTCTTCAAAGAATTTCTGTACTCTGAAAAATAGGTTTCTATGCAATCCTTGTTTTACAAAGGAATCAAGAAGGAAATCTTTGAAAATCTTCTTCTAGCAAACCATAAAAACCTAGAGCCTGATATTTTGTATGTATCAATGTCTATTGACCTTCCACCAAATACTTCAAGAATTACCATGCTATGAAAATTAGCCCTTTTCTGTGTAATACCTTATTTTATAATGGAATAAAGAAGGAAATCTTTGAAAATCTTCTTCTAGCAAACCATAAAAACCTAGAGCCTGATATTTTGTATGTATCAATGTCTATTGACCTTCCACCAAATACTTCAAGAATTACTATGCTATGAAAATTAGCCCTTTTCTGTGTAATACCTTATTTTATAATGGAATAAAGAAGGATATCTTTGAAAATCTTTTTCTCACAAACCATAAGGCCTGGAGCTTTGATATTTTGTACATATTATCACCAATTGACCCTCTACCAGAATACTTCAAAGAATTACTGTATTCTACAAATTTGCCCTTTCTGTGTGATCCCTGATTTTACAAAGGAAATCTTTGAAAATCTTCTCTTCCTGTACAATTAGGTCATTAGGCCAAGAGCTTTGATATTTGATATGTATCATAACCTTATGACCCCCTACCAAAATTCTTCAAAGAATTACCATGCCATGAAAATTAGCCCTTTCTTGTGTGATCCCTGATTTTACAAAGGGATAAAGAGGGATAAGGTTTTTGAAAATCTTCTCCTCCCAAACAATAAGGTGCAGAGATTTGATATTTGATATGTATCAATGTTTATAGACCTTCTACCAAAATCTTTCAAAGAATTACCGTATTCTGAAAATTAGCCCTTATCTGTTTGATCCCAGATTTTACAAAGGAATAAATAAGGAAATCCTTGAAAATCTTCTTCTCCAAAGCCAGAAGGTCAAGAGCCTTGATATGTGGTATGTATTAATGTTACTTGGCTCAAGCTGTTTCCTTTCAATACATAAAAGTACTGTAATTTGCATATGCCACAGGTGAGCAATTTAGGACCATCACGGTCCTCTTGTATGACTGCTAGAGCCAAATGCTGTCAGCAATATGAACGGGAATGATGCTTTTATTAGTTTGGCTTCCTAGCAATGTTTTTAACACAAAGTATGCAAGTATGAATAATGAAAAAATGAAAATTGTAGAAATAATTTATCAAAGTGATGTTGAAAATTGATGAAAAGGGGAATAATTCAAATAGATAATTAATGAAAATTCAAATGATGTACTTTGTATTTGTCAAGTAGCCCTGTACATATCAAATGGTTGAATAATTGTAGGTACATTTAAAGCAGTAGATGCTAGCACTTTGATCTACATGTAAATGTATACTTCATTATGTATTCAACTTGACCAAAGGTGTTGCCTCTTAGCTCAGCAATTAAAGTATAAGTTACCTCCCTTGTTTCAGTGGTAAGACCGAGTATCAAACTATAGAGGAATCAAAGCGCAGGGCTAAAATTGAACGTTCATTTTCCAGGTGAGGCCGTACAGCATTCTTTTTGCACTCAAAACAAAAACTGCATCCCAAGTGTAATGGACTCCCTTCCTTTTTCATTTCAATTTGGTGCTTTTCTCCTCTTTGTTTTATTTCCAGCTTTGTGAAAAGGTATTCAATGCAACATTAGGAATTTTTGGCTTCTGGGAAGTGTTCTCAAGATCAAGGCTTCAAGTTCAAGATTTCTACAGAGAAAAATTTTGGATACCTCCTTCATGTTTGTACACAGCAATCTTGCTTGAGCAACCAGTACTATGTGCCCTTGTCATGTGGAACCCATTTCTACT
This sequence comes from Fragum fragum, assembly GCA_946902895.1. Lineage (NCBI taxonomy): Eukaryota > Metazoa > Mollusca > Bivalvia > Cardiida > Cardiidae > Fragum > Fragum fragum. Next base: position 25,700,802 of record OX336377.1, on the reverse strand, counting down.
TAGGAAGGAGGTTTAGACAAAAATCAGCCTGCTTATGTTCGCATTCTACACTACCTGCATATTAGATCTTTGGTCAATGCATTCACAGTCCCAGAAGCTGTAACAGAACTTAAGTTGCATTTTGCCTTTTTCATTAAACAAGCCGCAGTCTTATTTCCTCTTTTGGTAAAACATCCAAAATTTCTGTTGTCATATCACTGCATGCATTGCATACAAAATATTTAGCATCCTAATTATTTTAATTTCATGACTAATTTGTATGTGTAACAAATTATGGTCTATAGATTACATGTATTAGTAAAAGCAGTATTTATTTAAAAGTGGATTCTCACTTTATGGAAAGTGTTTTGTTAATAATAGTCTTGATATTTTCTTCTTTGCTTTTCAGTAGATTTCTTGAAGTCTTAGTTTAAGCTGCATGTCTTAGAATTCTAGAAAGCTTTGAGTTGCACAAAGATGCTGGTGACTAACTGGATTGTGAAAATAGATGCCCCAATGATGCAGATGAATTGCTAACATTTATTAATAATTTTGTTTTAGTTCTGCTTTATTTGAAAAAAATTATTTCATACCCCTATGGAAAATAAAAAAAGATAAATGTTCACTTATGTGTGAATCTGATTTGCAGCTAAGTACTGCATGATTATGTCTCTTTTACATACCTCTGTGAAAACAATGAAATATCCTCTTCATCTCATAATAATTATATCACCTTTCAAATGTAGATAGATCTACTACATCCATAGATCAAATATTTGAAAAATAAATATAGAATCCAGGCAATGTCAAATGATTTATCATGAGTGTTAATCAAAGAATCAATCAACAAATCAAATAATTCATTTGGAGCCAAAGTGAACTTTGATTTCCTACATTTGTCAAATTCATGTGAAACATTTTTGTTGGTTAAAAATAACTACAGCTTTATCAAGCTCTAGTTACAACATTTAGGTTGTGTACTAACTATTTTACTTTTTAGCTCACCTGAGCACAAAGTGCTGATGTTACCTATTGTGATCACTTTTTTATCTGTCGTCCGTCCGTCATCTGTCAACAACTTCTTAAACAACATTTTTCAAACAAATTGGCCAATTTGAAGTTTGGCAGAAACGTTCCTAAGGTGGTCCTGTATAAAAAAAGCTAAAAGTATTGAAATCGGTTGAAAACTCTGGTTGCCATTGAAACAAAAGTGAAATTCTAAAATAATCTTTAAAAATCTTCTCCTCCTAAGGTGTAGATTCTTGATATTTTGTACGAAAGGTCAGTTTATTGGCCTCTTTCATAATTTGCTAAAATCATTACTCTCTGTTCCCCAGGGGCGGAGCCCCAAGGGAGTGGGATTTAAATTGATATAAAGAACATTTTTAGCTCCACTGGCTGAAAGCCAGTGAGCTATCATCATGGTGTTGTGTCCTTTGTGTGTGCATGCATTCGTCTGTGAAACTTTTATTTTATTAAAAATTCTCCTCAGAAAGTACTGAACAGAATTCAACCAAATTTCACAGAAATGATCCTTGGGTGACCCTTTATCAGATTCCTTCAAAGAATTTCGATCAGCAGAAAAACATGGCTTTAAGGGGCGGGCTAATTTCCATATACAGTGAAACCTATAAAAAATCTCAGAAACCAATTCAAGAATTCCAACCAAATTTTACAGAATGATCCTTGGGTGACCCTTTATCGGATTCCTTCAAAGGTTTTTGATCCGATGAGAAACATGGCTTCAATAGGCGGGCTGATTTTCATATAGTGAAACCTTTAAAAATCTTCTTCTCAGAAACCAGTTGATGAATTTCAACCAAATTTTACAGGAATGATCATTGGATCACCCTCTATCAGGTTTATCAAAGAATTGTGATTGGATGAAAAATTTGGCTTTAATGGGCGGAGCTAATTCCGATACATGGTGACAGCTTTGAAAATCTTTTTCTTAGAAACAAGTTGATGAATTTCAACCAAATTTCTCTGCAATGATCCTCTTGTGATTCTTTTTCAGATTAATTAATTTTGATTCATTGAAAATATGGCTTTTATGGTTGTTGCTTATATCCATATATGGTATCCATTGAATTTTTTTTAAAAAAAATGTGAATATCTTTTTCATCTGACTTGGTAAATGAATTGACTTATGTAAAACAGTGAAAAGGTTGAAATATTAAAAGATTTCATTGACAAGAATTATTTGCCAGAAATGGTGAATATGATTCCTAAAGGCATTATGGAAAAAGAAGAAATCACTTATTTCTAGCAATTTTTCATTATCCAGAATGTTTTCTACCTCGGAACACAAAGATTTCAATCAACTTGATTTTGTCATCGGCAACATCTTTCAATTTGGAATGATCTAAAATTTTTATGTGTTGGAATAGGTTAGGAGAGGCCACCTCCCTTGTCTGCTATTTTCTCTGCAAAGTCCTTGGTCTAGTGCAGGGGAGTTGCTAGCCTTTTATTGCTTGCATAGATAAATTATGTAAACTCTTCACTGAAACTTTACAACCCTAACCCTGATCCTCTATTATTTCTGATCCTCAAAGTGCACATAATCTATCCTATAGTAATAATTGTAATATTTTGTTGTATTTTACCCCCTGATTGCCGCTTTTTGCTTATTGTTTATGATTGCATCTTCTCACTCTGTGGGAGACATGTTGGTTTTGCTTGCGCCATCTGTCTATCTGCCTTTCCATCCCCTTTTTCTTGTCCGGACAAATGCTCGGTGGCCCTCAAACTTCACACACTTGTTTAGTATCACCTCCTAATGTTCATGGCACTTTTCTTTTTCAAAAAGGCTGCAATTTTACTCTGCAGATTGACATTTTCTTGTCTAGACAAATCCTCGGTATCAATTGGACCGATTTTGATGAAATTGACATTGTTCAGTATTGCCTTTGTTATGCAGAACACCTTTCCTTTTTCAAAATTCCTGCTGAATTCAAAATGACCTCCATTTTACTCCTAATATAGACAGTTTGGTTGGGATGAATGCTAAGTAACCATTTGACAGATTTCGATGTACATTCTTGTTCAGTATCACCTGTTTTTGTGCATGTCACTTTTCTTTTTCCAAAATGACTGATGGTTTCAAAATTGCTGCCATTTTCATTAGCTCGGCTGTTATAAGAGAAAACCCGAGGTATTGTCATCACCTTGGCGTCCTGTGTGTCATTTCGTTGGCGTTGGCATGACAAACTTTAACCTTGATCATATCTCTTGTTATTTAAGATATCCTCATGAAACTTGTCATGTGTATTGACCATCACAAGAGCTATCCAGACTATCAAGGGGGATAAGTCTAAAAGCATTTTTTTAGGAGTTATGCCCCTTTTTCGACTTAATTTTTAGCTCACCTGAGCACAACGTGCTCAAGGTGAGCTTTTGGTATCACCTTTTGTCCGTCGTGCGTCGGAAGTCGTCAACAATTCTTTAAACATCTTCTCCTCAGTAACCACTGGGCGGAATTCAACCAAACTTGGTTGGAATGTTCCTTGGGTGACCCTTCTCAAAAGTTGTTCGCAGATTTTTGATTGACCCCCAAATATGGGCGTGGCAGGGCGTGGCAGTTTTTAACTTAGAAATCTTTAAACATCTTCTCCTCAGTAACCATTGGGCCAATTTCAACCAAATTTGGTATGAATGTTCCTTGGGTCACCCTTTTCAAAAGTTGTTCGTGGAATTTTGATTTATGCCCAAATATGGGCGTGGCAGGGCGTGGTAGTTTTTGACTTAGGAATCTTTAAACATCTTCTCCTCAGTAACCATTGGGCCAATTTCAACCAAATTTGGTATGAATGTTCCTTAGGTGACCCTTTTCAAAAGTTGTTCGTGGAATTTTGATTTACGCCCAAATATGGGCGTGGCAGGGCGTGGCAGTTTTTTACTTTGAAATCTTTAAACATCTACACCTCAGGAACCATTTGGCCAATTTCAACCAAACTTGCTATGAATGTTCCTTTGGTGACCCTTTTCAAAAGTTGTTCGGCAGAATTTCGTTTCACGCCCAAATTTTGATTTATGCCCAAATATGGGCGTGGCAGTTTTTTTAACTTTGAAATCTTTAAACATCTTATCCTCAGTAACAGTTGGGTCAATTTCAACCAAACTTTGCATGAATGTTCCTTTGGTGACCCTTTTCAAAAGTTGTTCTTGGAATTTTGATTTATGCCCAAATATGGGCGTGGCAGGGTCAGGCACTTTTTTGACTTTGAAATCTTTAAACATCTTCTCCTCAGTAAGCATTGAATCAATTTCAACCAAACTTGGCATGAATGTTCTTTGGGTCACCCTTTTCAAAAGTTGTTTGCAGAATTTGGTTTCACGCCCAAATATGGGCGTGGCAGTTTTTGACTTTGAAATCTTTAAACATCTTCTCCTCAGTAACTATTGGGCCAATTTCAACCAAATTTGGTATGAATGTTCATTGAGTGACCCTTTTCAAAAGTTGTTCTTGAATTTTGATTGATGACCAAATAAGGGCTTGGAAGGGTAGGGCAGTTTTTGACTTTGAAATCTTTAAACATCTTCTCCTCAGTAACCATTGGGCCAATTTCAATTTTGAATCATCTTACATTAGTCAGGTGAGCGATTTTAGGGCCATTCTGGCCCTCTTGTTTTGCATTATCCAGCACCTGCAGCCAAGCGTTGCACCATGGGTGGTGCTCTTGTTATTCCATCTGTCTGTATAGTGGGGAGACATGTGTTTTTGTTAAAAACAATTCCTAGTATTCTCCCTAATTATTTACATGTAATTTGATTAACACATTTTGTGTGTTCACAAAACAAGACTTAAAACTGAAAAAAATGCATACAGGTTCATTTGAATAGATGTTTTTTCAGAAGAGTGCAGTTGATGTTAATTAGAGTCTGGCATGTTTAGAAACAAAAGATCAGTTGATGATGATAATAATTTATCAGTGTGTAAGCAGCTGACAAACTGGTACAAAATTAATGTCAACTGCAGCTTATTGCATTACTTGATGTCATTGATGACATAATTTGGGACTGGTCCAAATTGGAATAATAACGCCCATATCCAGTAGAAATATAGTGAAAATAGGTAAATAATGAGTTTAACCCTGATTCCAACACAATGACGCTTTTAAACGCCCCTCGATAAGAAAGCTTCAGAAAACATTGTTGAGAATGAAGAAATTGCTAGTTACAAGCAATTTCTTCATTATCCACAATGTTTTCTACCCTAACAGACAAAGATTATGAAGATTTTATCATCCTGAAATTGTCGTCTGCATCTTCTTTCAATTTGGACCGGTCTAAAATTTTAGCATGTGGGAATGAGTTAGATAACATAAAAACTGATGTACTGTCTTGTTGTCTTTCTGTTAACTTCTGTACTTTTGATTTCTTTGAATTTTCTTTGAAGTATGCAAGATTCTAGTTACTCAAATGTTTGTGGAGTAAATGCTCTGGTAGTTATTCATGCCTGAAAGGTGCATAAAATGGCAGGAATGTTGGAAATGGGTTAACCCTTGTCATGCTGAACCCGGAATATTTCGGGTTTGGCAGGAGATGTAGACCAAGATAAGCCTGCACTTATGTGCAGGCTGATCTTGGTCTTTACCTCCTGCTTGTGCTTTTCATACTGAACCCAGATTATTACAGGTTTGGCAGGAGATGTAGACCAAGATCAGCCTGCACTTATGTGTAGGCTGATCTTGGTCTTCACCTCCTGCTTGTACTTATCATGCCAGAGTAGTTTATGAAATTGATTTTTAAAGATATATTGATTTTTGAACAAGTTCTAACAGTACTTACAGCCCTTTACAGCAAATCAGTAAGATAATTTGTACAGCATGACAAGGGTTAAGCTTGTAACAGGCAATTTCTTCATTATCCACCATGTTTTCTGCCCAAAAAGAATTTTAGATATTCATTAATGTGAAATTGTCCTCTGCAACATCTTTCAATAAGACTAGTCTAGAAATTTATCATGAGGTAAAATGGGTTAAGCCCGTCTGTGGTTTCTGTCCTAAAAGACAAAGAATTTTGAAATTGCATCAATTTGAAATTCCTATCTGAAATATTTTTATTGTGAACAAGTTTAAGATGTTGTTGTCTGGTTATTGGTTAATTTAAAATCACCTTTATAAATTTTCTCAGGAAAAATCAGTTGTGTGGCCATTGCTCACAGCTCACGTTCATGAACATTATTATATTTTCTGCACAATCCAAATGATACCTTTTTGCATGACACATCACACAGTCTTGTTTTTTTTCTTTGATACAAAACTGTTTTATGTCTGTATCATTTCAGGTCTCCCAGTAAAAGATATGCTCGACGGACAGTTGGCGGGAATACGCGGAATGTGATTTTAGTGGAAAAAAACACTATAGACGGGTATCGAAATATACCCAAATCAAAAACATTTTCGGGCTCAACAAGTGCCCAAAATTCATCCTCGTCCCAGCATTCATTTCATCGTGGAGTTAATCATCATCAGCGCGCAACATTACCGCATGATTATAAACTAGGGACCTCATCACAGAATTCACTTCATTCAGAAAAATCGGACGAGTAAGTACTTAATTTTACCTTCATTAACCCATTCCCACACAGTGATGCTTTTAAATGCCCCTCAATATGAAAGTTTCTTCATTATCCACAATGTTTTCTACCCCCAAAAGACAAAGATTTTAAAAAATTCATCATCTCAAAGTTGTTAACTGCAACTTCTTTGAATTTGTTCAAAACGTAATATTCCACAGGGAATTAATGTATAACATATTATTACAAGAACACTCTGTCTCAAATTTTCGGTCACTTGACCTTTATCAAGAAACAATTAAAACTTTCGAGAATAAAAAAACTACTTCATCTTTCCTCCATTACTTTATAAAAAAAATGAAGTAGTTTTTTAATTCTGGAAAGTTTCAATTGTTTCACATATGTGCTGTCTGATCTTTCTCTACATCTCCAGTTTGTCCAGTTCAAGCCAGAATTGTATAAGAAATTCATTTGCAATAGAAATGCTATAAATAGTAATTCCAGTGTTTTCAGTCCTTTCATATGGATGTCATTCTGAACAATGATTTAATTCAGCTTGACAAGGGTTACATTAGATACAGTGTTTTTGTAATAGTAGACTACACTGAGGTACTAACACGGTAGTAGTGATCTGTTGTTCAGACAAACCTTACTATCATTGGCTTAAAATGCAAAGAAATCTTAATCTGTTTCTTAACACATACCCTCAGAATGATGCTTTTTGATACCTCTCAAGAAAAACAATTCTGAAAATAGTGAAAAATGAAGAAATTGCTTGAACCAAGCAATATCTTCATTTTTAAGTCCCAACATCGAAAGATCGGGGGCATATTGTTTTACGACTGTCCATCTGTCTGTCTATCATATATTCTTCCATCTGTCAGTCTGTCTGTCTGCAAAACTTAACCATAAAACTTAACATTGCCAATTACTACCGGCCTAATCAAGATACAATGCTCATATTTGGCATGATAATACATCTCCATAATACACATCTTTTCATGTCAGGGTCAAGGTCATGTGATAAGGTCAAGGTCACATACCAGGTCAAACGTTTAGTCCTGTTGCGGGGGCAATGTGTTTCACAAACACATCTTGTTTATTATGTTTTCTACCTGAAAAGTTAAAAAATCTAAAATTTCATTAGCCTTAAATAGTCATCTGCAACTTCTTATAATTTAAACCAGTCTAAAATTGTGCAGGAATGGGTTAAGGAGTGTTAGTCTTCTTTACTTATCAAGGACAAGGGTTAATGCAGTCTTTATACTCAAAGGTGTTTGAATCGCTGATAAAATTCCAGCACAATGTGATGATCAAAATAAGATCGAGTGAAATTGTTGACATTACAGGAACAATTATTCAATATTGGGATTAAAATTCATGGGAATTTTTATCAGCAATGTTTGCAGATTGCCCACCTATGTAAACTATTAGCTCATTTCAATAACAGGCCAAACACTTTTAAAAGGCCCTTTATTTGGGGATTAGAAAGAATTTCCTTTTTCAAAAATTTCATTGGACTGTCAATGGATTATGAATACATAGAGCTTAGAAGTGTTTGGTCTGATTGTTGCATATTTAACACATTATCAAAGAAAATTTTTTTTGACTTGTTGTTATTCAAAGATGTTGCAGACAACAGTTTTAAGTTAATATTTCTTTTGCCTTTTGAGGTAGAAAACATATGGTTTATCAAGAAACTGCTTGTAAAATCATTTTCTACAATATTTCCAAAAGTTTTTCTAAGGGGGGGGGGGGGGAGTTGTCTAAAAGCATTATTGTGTGAAAATTGCTTAACCCATGCCCACACCGTGACACTTTTTGATGCCCCCAAAGAAAAAGAATCATGTGAAATGAAAAAAGTGCTAGTAATTAACAAGCAATTTTTTCATTTTACACTATGTTTTCTGTCCAGAAAGTTGATAAAATCTAAAATTTTATTTTCTTTAGATTGTCGTCTGTAACTCCTTTTGATTTGGACTAAAATTTTGCTGTTAGGTAATGGGTTAAGAGATTTCAGATTCCTACAATCATTTTGCTGCTTTAAAGGGGAGGTAATCATCAATGCATAATGAATGCATTGTCTCTCAATATAAGTGTGTTTATCCCCTTTCCATGACTTACCTTTTGTGGTATCAAAATCAATTATTCAATCCATTACTACACTACAATATTTTAGACTTGTCCAAACTCAAAGATGTAACAGACTACAATTTTCATTTGATAGAATTTTAATTTTTTCATTTTTTGGTAGAAAAAGTGGCCGACAAAGAAATTGCTTGTTTCAAGCAATTTCTCCTTTTTCCATGATTTATATCAAGTCCATTTGCAGTGAGCAAGACAGTTGTCACTATGACAAGTCGGTGTATTTGTGTTAGTCAGTTCGTCCGAATTTGTCCAGAAAAATACTCCTACATTTATGGATGGATTTCGAGATAACTTCTCCATCATGAGTAGAAGTGCCATTTGAAAGAATTTTTTGGATAGCTTCAAGTTCAAGGTCACAGGTCAAGGTCAAACACTAAAATTGTGCTGGTCTGGAGCATTACTCCTACACTTATGGATAGATATGAAAACGAATTGGCACAATTGTTCTCCATCATGAGTAGATGTGCCATTTGAAAGAATTTTTGGATAGCTTCAGGTTCAAGGTCAAAGCTCAAGGTAAAACACTAAAATTGTGCTTATCTGGAGCATGATACCTACAAAACTTTGCGGGCTCGACAGCAGTTGTCCTGGGACAACCATCTAGTTTCCCCCAGCTATTGTCTTGAGGGGCATGAAAATGCATCCTTGAGTGGGAATGGGTCAGGTTTTAGAAAAGTGACAATGTTTGGTTACAAGTGAATCTATATCTGTGTTACAGATGGCATAGGGATTGTGATTTTGTCATAAGTTGTATCATGTATTGCATATTTAATCAACTTTAAGCAGGTTTAAGCTCACCTGAGCATGAAGTGTTTTGGTTGAGCTTTTGTGGTAGGTCATTGTCAGTTGTCTGTCCATCAGTTTATCCGTCCATTCACAATACAAAAAAAATCTATTCCTCCCAAACTATCCATATTCAAAGAATTGAAATACAAGAAGAATTTTGGTGTCCATGGGAAGAGAGTGAAAAACATCAAAAAAACAAAAAAACATAGGGCCAAGAGCTTTGATATTTGATAAATATCATCACCTTATGACACTTTACCAAAACACTTCACAAAAATTTCAGGCTGAATATTAGCCCTATCCAAGATTTTACAGAGGACTAAAGATTGAAATCTTTAAAAAATCTTCTTCTCCAAAACTGAAAGCCTTGATATATATCATCACTTGATGACCCTCTACCAAAATACTCCAAAATTTTATAAAGAAGTGAAGACAGAAATTTTAAAAAATTATTATCAGTATTTCATCCTAAGCCGCCGTCATAACAGAGTTGGTAGCACATCAGACTCCAAATCTTCAATTGTTGGATGTTATGGGTTTTGATTTCTCAGAGGCAGCACATTTTCCTTCCGACATTTGTCTCTAACTAATGGATGGATAACTGTAAATGTAAGTGGGATAGCAGCTGGAGGCTAGGAAAGCATATAATGGTAGTTCTGCGGTGTGAGAAATACCAGGTGCTCCAGCAGCCGCAATATGACTTGAATACTATTATTAGTGGTGTTAAACCTATTCAATCAATCAATTCCTTTTGAAAATAAGCCCTATTTTCATTGTTTAACCTTGTTTTCTACCCATAAGGACAAAGATATTCAAAATTCTCTAAACCAAGATTTAGACAAGTCTAGAATTTTGCCATGTGGTGATGAGTTTTAACTCATTCCCAATCAACAAAATATAAGACTGATATTAAAAGAAGTTGCAGACCAATGATTTGAAGCTGATGAAAATTTATAAATATTTTACTTTTAGGGTAGAAAACATTGTGGACAATGAAGAAATTGCTTGTTACAAGCAATTTCTTGATTTTCCACATTGTATTCAAAAGCTTATTTTTTTGAAGGGCATAAGAAACATGATTGTGTGGGAATGGGTTAGAGTATTGTCACCCATCCTAACCTAGTATTTTCACCTCCCCTATTCAACTATAAAAGTAGTAATTTATCCAAAATAATGTTATTGTAGTATAAGTAAATAGATAATCTCAACAAAGCTGTAAAACGATGTGATTTATAACCTGACATCAAAGCAATAGAATCAAGTCTTTATGGACTATGTTATCAAGATATTCAACTTTCCTCTTCATATCGCCAAGCCTGGTTACCTCAATCAATAATGTGCTGGATTCTAAATCCTGGGGTTGTGAGTTCGAAACACGGCTCAGCCAATATTCTCTTTTGATATTTGATAAGAGTCATCGTGGCATGTTTCATTTGTCTCTCTCTTGATGTGCAGCTGTTGGCCCTTATTCAGGCATAGATTATATATTTCCATGTCATAAGATTTGAAAATTAAATAATTCGCATGTATGTTGTTGATTAGAGATAGAATTATTAAGTGATTAAAACTTGCTACCTTTTGAATTCTTTTGGAGGCAAACTGTTTAATTGACTTTAATATGTTTCATTTAACAAAGCAACATTAATTTTATTGAATAAAATTCTATTTAACCCATTCCTACTCATTCCCTCATTTTTATGCCCATCAAGAAAATAGCTTTGGGAACCATTGTGGTATAAGTCAGACATGTGCATATCTTATCTTGGTTATGGTCCATTGATTATTAGCTCACCTGAGCACAACGTGTTCATGGTGAGCTTTTGTGATCGTTGAGTGTCTGTCGTCCGTCGGGAATTGTTTACACTCTAGAGGCCACAGTTTTGACCAAATCTTCATGAAACTTGGTCAGAATAATTGTTAGGTCATGAGGATGAACCCTTTTGAGTATGGGAGGGTTCTACATGTAAACACAGGAAAAAGGGCCTTAATGACAATTTCTTTGTTTACACTCTAGAAGCCACAAATATGGCTCTATCTTCATGAAACTTTGCCAGTCTTGGTGGTTATCTAATAGACCTAAAGTGGCTTTTTCTGGTTATATCGGAAAGGTTCAGCGGAATTCCAGGTTATTTTTAGATATCACGGAATTCGGCTGTCGACATCGGAAGACCTCATTTGCATATGACCCAGTCAAATGAAGGTAACAAATTTACTAGCGAAACAGCTTACGTCCTAAATCATGTCACATGAAAGGTCTGATCTTTACAGACCGGCTAGCGAACATTACTCCTGATGACGTAACGATGACGTTGGTTTGATGTAATTTGAACTAGATGTAAGGTTCTACCGGTTATTCGCGCCACGTGAATGCCCTACAATCTTCGTAGCTGTCTCGGATTAATCTAAAAATAGATTAATAGCCTACGTAGGCTATTAGGGAAATACCCTGCTTTTTTCTGATAAGCGACCTCATTTTTTGCAAAACTACTTTTCGGCATATTGTTTTCAAATAGTTTATGAGAGGAAATAAAAATAATTAAAATCTGTGACAGGAAAAAAAACATCGATACCTACCTTTAATGACAATTTCTTTGTTTACACTCTAGAGGCCACAATTTTGGCTCAATCTTCATGAAACTTGGTCAGAATAATTGTTATGTCCTAAGGATTAACCCATTGATTATGGAATGGTTCTATCGGAAAACACAGGAAAAGGGACCTTAATGACAATTTCTTTGTTTATAGTCTAGAGGCCACAATTTAGGCTCAATCTTCATGAAACTAGGCCAGAATAATTATTAGGGCATGAGGATAAAGCCTATTGATTATGGGAAGGTTCTTTTGGAAAACACAGGAAAAGGGGCCTTAATGACAATTTCTTCGTTTACACTCTAGAGACCACAATTTTGGCTCAATTTTCATGAAAATTTGCCAGAATAATTGTTTAGTCACAAGGATGAACCCTATTGATTATAAGAAGGTACTTTTGGAAAACACAGGAAAAGGGGCCTTAGTTACAATTTCTTTGTTAATGCTCTAGAGGTCATCATTTGGCTCTATTGTCATCTTACTTGGTCAGGATACTTGTTAGGTCATTAAGATGAACCTTTTAGATTTAGGGAAGGTTCTATAGGATAACACAGGAAAAGGGGCCATAGTGACAATTTCTTTGTTTACAATATAGAAGTCACAGTTTTGCCTCTATCATCATGAAACTGATTATAGTTATTTGTCTCTAATTGCATTTTTTTAACAGCAGAGCGATCTAGGTGAGCGATCTAGGACCATCATGGTCCTCTTGTTGACTGTTTTATTGCCCTTTAATTAAAAAGTCCATTTTTCGTTACGGCACTTTGGCGGATAGCACTTGTATAGTTATGGACAAGCTCTGTTTTGGGGTATTAGTCCGCTTTGCCACAATTTTTAGTTTCATGTCAAGTTGCAACCAATTTTCAATGGCGTCTGCAACCTCTTTCAATTTGGACCAGTCTAAAATTTCAAAAAGCGGGAAAGTGTTAACCATTCCTACACAGTGGTGCTTTTTGACTCCACTTAAGAAAAGCAATAGGGAAAACTAGTTGAAAATAAAGAAATTGCTTGCACCAAGCAATTTCATATTCCACAATGTAATCTCCCCAGAAAGTTGAATAAATCTAAAGTATAAACTTTGAATTGTCACTTGCAAATCTTTCTATTTTGACCATTCTAAAAACATTTGTGTGGGAATGGGATAAAAGGTTACAGAATAACAACATTTTTAGAGTCCTGCATTTTCAAGTGTATAAACAGTGCAGTTTTTAAAATGGGATAAAGTACAACCTAAATTACAGGATATATTTGTTCTGTATAATATATGGACATATGCTGACTGAGTTGTCAGATTTGCATTGTAAAGAAATACTTAATCCATTCGTGAACACAATGATTCTTTTTGACGAAACATCCCCCCCCCCCCTCATAGGAAAACAATTAGGAAAATGTTAGGTTTTATGAAAAAATTGCTTGTAACAAGCAATTTCTTCATTTTCCAAAATGTTTTCTACCCAAAAAGTTGAAAAAATCTACAACTCTGTCTGCAACTCTTTTGGATTTCGACCAGTCCAAAATTTTGCCGAATGAGTTTAAATCTTTTTGAGATTTGGAATCTTTAAAGCTTGCCATGTGCATTTTTTTGTGATAAATACAGTACTAATGCAAGTTCAGATGAATTGTTTTGAACTTGTAATGGTTTGTTCCAACTGATTGCAGTATCTAATAATTCCTTTCCTGTACAAACCTGGCATTTTATGTTGCTGTGATTTTATACTTGAGAAAACACTGTGGAAAAAGGAAAAATTGCTGTAACATTAGCAATTTCTCCTTTTTTCCTCAATTTTTTCTACCACATAGGATTGTTTCATTTCAAATTATATCAAATTTCTATTGTCGTCTGCAACTTCTTTCAATTTGGACCAGTCTAAAATTTCAAAAAAAACTGGAAAGGGTTATATTTGTATGAAAATCACATAATTTAATCTTTTTTTAAAGCTTTAGGTGACACTAAATCACTGATGCATCAATTTTTTTTAGGACAGAACTTGATCTAATATTCTAAGTAGCTTCCAATTGTAACAGTTTACCCATTCCCACACAATTTTGAAAACATTGTGAGGAAAGGAAACATTGTCGAAATTTTGAAATAATTGCTAGTTTACCTACCATCAAATTACTGTTTATAAATGCTTTCTTTTGATGCAAAGGGTAGAGAATCGATCAACAATATTTTGTATGAGCTAACAGAGAGCCCAATTATATGAAAACAAAGCATTTTGTAAAGAAATATGTTTTCTATTGTTACAAATATAGATTTAGCTATTTACTTGCAATCAAGGAATAAAAGCTTTTTACTCTATCTAATTATTGAATGGAATGGAATTCAATAATTATAACTTGGCATGACGATCCATAGAAGGGCCTTAATAATGTCATTCAAAAGCATTGGAGTCCTGCCGTGACTAAGTTGCTAGGTAAGCAGACTTGTAATTTGAGAGAAATCCAAAGCCCTGGCTGCACCAATGGTTACATGAATAAGTGTTTGGGCAAAGTATTTAGAGCACCACTATAATGTGATAAGTGGGAAACACATGTCGTGCTGAACCCGGAATATACCGGTTTTGGCAGGAGGTGTAGACTAAGATCAGAATGCACTTATGTGCAGGCTGATCTTAGTCTATACCTCCTGCTTGTACTTCTCCTGTCAGAGTTGCTTATGAAGTTGGTTTCTAAAAACATATTGACTTTTTAACAACAAATTCTATCAATGCTTTCAGCCCATTGATTTGACAACAATTCAGCAAAGTAGTTTATACAGCCTGACAAGGGTTAAGGTAGCCTCGCTGTGATGTAACTGAAAGATTGTTCAGAATAGTATTAAGTCCACTTCAATCAAACAATCAATTTCAAAGCAGGACAATGCTTGCAGACAAATAAAAATATCTGTAGTTACAATGTTTTAAGTGGTCCACTGACAATATTTACGTTTCATATGATCTGTGTAATTTATTGTATTAAAACTGAACCGGCAAAAAGAAGTTGCTCATCATATCAATGTTAAAAAAATAATCTTTTGTTAAGAAAAAAATAATGATAAATTATGGTATCTATTTTGAGATTGACTGGGTCATTATTATCTTGTATCAAGTAGAACTTATCTCTGCACTTTAACTAGGATCAGTCTTTAAGATAATGTATCAACCGACTGCCGATTACAATAGGACAAATCAGGCATCAGATTGGAATATAGTAAAGGTTGATAGGTCAAGCTTGTAATGTTGACTTGGATTGTTATTGAACTCTTGTCAATTAAATCAAACTATTATATGATCACAGATCTATCTAAGGTTTCTTTTTAGTGGATGGTCATCCCAAAGGGTATGAATTAATGGTTCCCTTAGATTATCCCAATACACTGCAACTCCACTATAACGCTGTTGGTGGGGTCCAAGAAATGAAACAGCGGAAGAAGTGGAGTTATTATGCTATAACGCTGCCGCCGCCACACCCTCCCCCCCCCCCCCCCCCCGCCGTAACTGAAATTTTCAACCGTCGGAATCGGAACTAAACACCCGATAATTCGTGATAAAATTCCTGTAACAAGTTTAATTCTATACAAGTTACTAGTCGGAAAATGAAAACAACAACTGTAGTTACGAGATTTTAGCAGAAACCGACGAAATTCGGCGTGCGGAGAATTAAATTCTAACCTTACCTTCCTGGTCTATCAGGATTGAATAATCCGTAAATTTCTACAGGTCTGCAAATTGTGGTTCTCTTTCTCCCGATATTAAGAAGCTAGAACTTTTACCCTAACATGTTTTATTATAATGATAGTCGTCGGCATTAATCTAATTGAATTTATTTATACTCGGACGTAAATATTTCCATCCGTAGACAAAAGGGATAAATTCTGAGTATCTTGCATAGCGATGTCTCCTTGGAGACCGATGAGTTGTTGAACACCTGTGGTTACTGAAGCGTTCAGAAAATGTCGCGTGGATCGACCTTTGGAACCTCTTTCGCGGTAATGGACTTGGTCTAATTTCTTTACCATTGTTAAAAATACGGTAACAATAAATCGACAAAGAACTCTATCTGAACCTAGCTATTTACGAATCGGGAATTTAAACCAACCAGTTGCACATATACATGTAGCGGCTAACTCTTAATCGTAAAAATGAAGGTAATAATAATCAAAAAATATCCGAGACGATGGAATGTCTGGTTTCATAACGACAAGAGTAAAAAATTCGGTCAGCAAGAATTACATGGGGTATGCGTCTGGCACATGTCAACTCCAGAAACTCTCCCATAAATAGCTGAACATCTGGTGGCGGCGCCTTTGATGACCTTTCCTCCCTCAGAATAAAGTAAACTGTACCCGAAAAACCATCACTTCAAATTTGTCGACGGGCTTTTTGCCGTGTGTTTGATCATACAGAATGACATTAAATTTTCGGATTATTGAAAGAAATTCGGAAAAATAACGGTATTTTATTTTAATCTACTTATATTATCTATCCTGTTTGGGATGAAAATTCGATATAGTGACATTTACAATTAAAATTCACGTATTTTCTGTATTTAGCGAAAAAGTCGGAGCTACGACTGATTGTTTTCTAAGCACATTGTTGCGTTTTTATCTTGAAGCCACTATCCTCTACGAGCTCTGGATACCAGCAAACAATGAAGTGAAATAAAAATTAGGCTCAAGTCAATTTGTCTAATTTCACAGTCGCACATTACTTTAAGAACACGTCCTACCGGGGACTGAAGAAAATTAAGAACGCCGAGAGTGAAACAGTGTGATATTTCAATCGCACCACCTTCAAGGTTTGAAACTGACTGATACCGAGGAGCGTGCCTATTCACTATTGTTTTAAAAAATAGCAATGACCTAAGGCATTGATCATCTCAATGTCAAACAGTAAGACCAAACAATCAAACCGATTTTGTAATTTAAAACACTACGCATGTCATCAATCAAACAAAGCAATTACCTCTGAACTAATGCATTAATGGCCAGGACTGTCCACATATGGTGTTAAAAACTTACCTGGCTTAGGGTAATGATCGATTTTTATGTGCAACCCTTTTTCTTCGGACGGGTCGAAGACGGGATGAAAAAATCGCGGCCAAATCAGGATTAACGTCGTATATCAGCATCTGCAATCCAAAATGCCCCCCCCCCCTCCAAAATTTTGGGAGCCAAGCGGACCCCGCGTTATAATGGAGTCAGCGCTGTGCCGGGTAGCGTTGTAGAGGAGTTGCAGTGTACATAGTTAACTCTTGTTATGCTGAACCCAAAATATTCCTGTTTTGGCAGGAGGTGTAGACAAAGATCAGCCTGCACATATGTGCAGTCTGATCTTAGTCTACACCACCTGCTTAACCCTTTTCAGCTAGAGTTGTTCATATGGTAAATTCTCAAACAAATATTAAGATAGAATTAGTGTTTTCTTTCAGGCCTTTGATTTCATTGCAAATTTTTGTCAAAGTATATCCTAAATCCTTGACAAAGCAAATTCTAAATCCTTTAGCAAAGCAAATCCTAAACCCTTTGGCAAATTAAATCCTAAATCCTTTGGGAAAGCAAATCCTAAAAAATCCTTTTGCAAAGCAAATCCTAAAAATCTTATGGCAATTACAGCAAATT
Organism: Fragum fragum; assembly: GCA_946902895.1. Taxonomy (NCBI): domain Eukaryota; kingdom Metazoa; phylum Mollusca; class Bivalvia; order Cardiida; family Cardiidae; genus Fragum; species Fragum fragum. Next base: position 25,683,178 of record OX336377.1, on the reverse strand, counting down.
CTTAATCCTTTCACAAAGCAAATCCTTAAAATCCTTGGCAAAACAATTCCAAAATATTTTGGAAAACAAATCCTGAATCTTTTGGCAAATCAAATCCTAAAAATACTTTGTCAAAGCAAATCCTAAAAATCCTTTGGCAAGCATATTCTAAATCCTTTGGTAAAGCAAAAGGCTAAGTATGATCATATTAAATGTGGTGCTACTTCTAATCAAGACTGATATAAATATATAGGGTTCTGTAATTAGATGTTGGTGTAAGCCTGTTCATTGAAAAAATTATATATATCACACATTTAAACTTTATTGTTGTGAAAGTCAAAGTATATTCATCACCTGTTCCTCTACAATGGCAGAACTTAAGTCTTCCTCATATCTCAGTATTTTGTTGAATTTTGGCATATATGTTCACTTACAAGAGTGTTTCAAATTGTCTAGAACCAGTAGTAGAGTATGTATATGTACACTTGCTTTGCTTTAGTTTTTAGCTCACCTGAGCACGTAGTGCTCAAGTGAGCTATTGTGATCCCCTTTTGTCCGGCGTCTGTCTGGCGTCCATCTTGTGTCGTCTGTCAACAATTTCTTTAAACGACATCTCCTCCTAAACCACTAGGCCAATTTGAACCAAATTTGGCAGAAATGTTCTCTAGGTGGTCTCCTTCAAAAATAGCTAAAAGAATTGAAATCTATTAAAAACTCTGGTTGCCATGGCAACAAAAGTGAAATTTTAAAATAATCTTTAAAAATCTTCTCCTCCTGACCGAGAAGGCGTAGAGCCTTGAAATTTTGCATGAAGCATCAGTATATTGACCTCTTTCAAAATAGCTAAAATCATGATCCTAGGGTCCCCAGGGGCGGAGCCCCAGGGGGTGGGGTTTATATAGAAATAAAGAACGATTTTTTAAATAACATCTCCTCTCAAACAACTGGGCCGATTTGAACCATATTTGGCAGAAATGTTCCCTAGGTGGTCCCCTTCAAAACTAGCTAAAAGAATTGAAATCCGTCAAAAACTCTGGTTTCCATGGCAACAAAAGTGAAATTTCAAAATAATCTTTAAAAATCTTCTCCTCCTGACCCAGAAGGCGTAGAGCCTTGATATTTTGCATGAAGCATCAGTATATTGACATCTTTCAAAATAGCTAAAATCATGATCCTCGGATCGACAGGGGCGGAGCCCCAGGGGGGGGGGGGGGGTATATAGAAATAAAGAAAGATTTTTTAAATGACATCCCCTCCCAATTCACAGGGCCAACTTGAACCAAATGTGGCAGAAATGTTCCTTAGGTGGTCCCCCTTAAAATAAGCTAAAAGAATTGAAATCCGTTAAAAACTCTGGTTTGCCATGGCAACAAAAGTGAAATTTCAAAATAATCTTTAAGAATCTTCTCCTCCTGACCCAGAAGGCGTAGAGCCTTGATATTTTGCATGAAGCATCAGTATATTGACCTCTTTCAAAATAGCTAAAATCATGATCCTAGGGTCCCCAGGGGCGGAGCCCCAGGGGGTGGGGTTATATAGAAATAAAGAACGATTTTTTAAATGACATCTCCTCCCAATTCACAGAGCCAATTTGAACCAAATTTGGCAGAAATGTTCCTTAGGTGGTCCCCCTTAAAATTAGCTAAAAGAATTGAAATCCGTCAAAAACTCTGGTTTGCATGGCAACAAAAGTGAAATTTCAAAATAATCTTTAAGAATCTTCTCCTCCTGACCCAGAAGGCGTAGAGCCTTGATATTTTGCATGAAGCATCAGTATATTGACCTCTTTCAAAATAGCTAAAATCATGATCATTGGGTCGACAGGGGTGGAGCCCCAGGGGGGTGGGGTTATATAGAAATAAAGAACGGTTTTTTAAATGACATCTCCTCCCAATTCACAGGGCCAATTTGAACCAAATTTGGCAGAAATGTTCCTTAGGTGGTCCCCCTTAAAATTAGCTAAAAGAATTGAAATCCGTCAAAAACTCTGGTTTGCCTTGGCAACAAAAGTGAAATTTCAAAATAATCTTTAAGAATCTTCTCCTCCTGACCCAGAAGGCATATAGCCTTGATATTTTGCATGAAGCATCAGTATATTGATCTCTTAAAAAAAAGCTAAAATTATGATCCTAGGGTTTCCAGGGACAGACCCGGGGGGGGGGGGGATAGGCATGAAGCATCAGTTCACAGACTTCTTTCTTATTTCTGAAATTATAACCCATGTAAAACGTTTTTTCCTTCTTTCAAATCAGCACTAAAGCCTTGGAATTTGTAATTTAGACTTCTGGATCCCCAGGTTCATAGTCTTTATATGTAATTGTGGCCCACTTGTTTCATAATCCTAACCTTAACATGAAATTAGACTGTTGAAAGAAAAAGAGCCTTTATCTCAGGTGAGCGCCCCAGGGCTAACGGCCCTCTTGTATAGTTATAGACAGAGTGTAAACCCATTTGGTTAACCGATTTTCATATGTTAAACTCACTGGTTAGAGCTACCAACTCATAACCTGAGAGAAGTCAAGGTTTTGGAGTTTGAATCCTGGCCTGACTGCTGATCAGTGCCATTTGGAAATGAATTCAACACCTAAGCCTAGTACTGGTACACATGTATAAGTGTACTTTTTATGATTTAACTAGGCAGCAAAATTTAAGACCAGTCTAAATTCAAAGAAGTTTCAGACAACAATTTTAAGTTGATGAAATTTTTAAAATCTTTGTCATTTTGGGTAGAAAATATTGTGGATAATGAAGAAACAAGCAATTTCTTCATTTTCCACAATATTTTCCAAGGCTTACATTGAGGGGCGCTTAAAACCGTCACTGTGTGGGAATGATTTAATGGAAGAATAGTTCAAAGCTGCATCAAACCTGAAAGTAATCAAATAATTAACTAATTACCACACAATGACGCTCTTTGACACCCTGATGAAATAAGGTCATTGAAAACCTTGTGGGAAAAGAAAAAATTGCTTGTAACAAGCAATTTTTCCTTTTCTCACAATGTTTTCTAACCTATTTGGCAATTATTTCAAGTTTTTAGTGTAATTTAAAATGCTTTTTTTCAACTTCTTTCTATTTAGACTAGTCTCAGATTTTGTCTTATGGTTTCAAAATCAATATTATGCTAACTGCCTTAAGGCTTTGAAATATTTTGTGATAGATTGGTTTGTAAGTGCCAGCCGAGATGATGGACATTGCCTTTAATACAACTCCATTAAAACTGATGGTCTGAGATTGGCTTATTTACATTGCCATGTATTACCTCATTTACATTTAAAGGTCTTTGAAGGGCTTATAAAATCATGTAAATTAAACTTGATGTAAACTTCATTTAAATTTCATGATTTTACATAGCAGTCACTACCATTTTTTTTTAACGCAGATTGGCCTTTAAACTAACCTATCAAACTGACCAATAGTGCATTTAATTAACCCCATTTTCAAACAGTCCAGCATTTCAACAACCGTCAGATATTGTATTCATGCTGCTGTAATAGCACAGTTGGTAGCGCGTAAGACTGTCAAACTAGAGGTCCCGGGTTCGATCCCAGACGGCGGCACTCATCCTTTCTGACTATTTGTCTCCCACCAATGGGTCGATAATCGTAGACCTATGTTGGATAGCAGCTGGAGGCTAGGAAAGGATGTGATGGTGGTACTCAGTTATTGTATTCAAGAAAACATTGTTGGTTGATGGTAACATTTTTGAAATTAAATTACAGCCTTTTTAAGTTGTCATGTGCCACCTCTTTGAATTTAACCAGTTGTTGTCATGTAATGGATTAACCTTTCCTGTACAATCCCTGGGTTTTACTTAAGAAAACATTGTGAGAAAAGAAGAAATTACTTGTAACAAGCAATTTATTCTTTTTCCACAATATTTTCTATCTTGTAGGATGGATGTTTTTCAAATCGCTTTCGCTTTTAGTTGCCGTCTGCAACTTCTTTCAAGTTGGACAAGACTAGAATTTTGAAAAACAGTAAAGGGTTAAAGATCATGAAGATCAGGCCAAAAGCATGTGAGGATAAAGGTCTTATACCCAAAAGACACTAAATAAAAAGGGTTTTTTCTTCAGAATAATGAATTTACGTAAATTATGTGACTTATCTATAGATTGTTACATAAGTAACCTATTAACAGACAACAGAATTTATACTAGTTCAAATTCAAGAAAATTGCAGACAACAATTACAAGTTTTTTAAATTTTTAAATTCTTAATCTTTCTCTGTGAAAATCTTTGTATATCTTGGTGGAATACATCATGGGAAATGAATTTTTGCTTGTTGAATGCAATTTCTCCATGTTCTACCATGTTTTTCAAAGATTTTTTCTTGTGGGACCTAAAATAGTTGGATTGTATAGGACATTTAAAAATATTTTGGGGCTCTCACGATTCCAAAACTTTGTAAGTAACATCTATTTAAAGACTATGAACTACAAATGCTTTACTGGACAATCACGCTTTGGCGCACCTCAAGAAAATCAATTAAGAAAACATTGGGAAGAATGAAGAAATTGCTTAACCCAAACAAGTTCTTAACCTATTCCTACACAGTTATGCTTTTTGATACTGCTAAGAAAATATTAGAAAGAATTGTGGAAAATGATGAAATGCTTTACACCAATAGGTTTGTTACTTAATTGTGCCACTTTTAAATCTCTCAAAAGACTTTGACCTTAGAATATTTCATACTTAACCCATCCCTACACAATGTTTTATAACCAGAACTTTGAAAAAGCTTAAAATTTCAAAAACTTTTACCCATTCCTACACAGTTACGCTTTTGGATGCCCCTCAAGAAAAACAATTGGGAAAACATCATGGAAAATGTGACAAGTAATTTCTTCATTTTACACAATGTTTTTGAAGAAGAAAGTTGAAAAAATCTAAAATTTCATCAACTTTAAATTGTTGTCTGCAACTCCTTTCAATTTGGACAAGTCGACAATCTTGTTGCCTGATAATGGATTAAATTGTCCTCTGCAACTCCTTTCAATTAAGACCAGCCTAAAATTTGACATCTGGTAATTGACTGAAAAGATGTATTGATGTTGGACTGTTTTTCAATTCAATTTTTCAATGATTGAAAAAGATTTCTAGAAGTCCTGGCCACTATTTTCAATAGTTTTTGTCACTTTTAATCTTTCCATAAATCAAATATATCGATCATCAATCGTGATTTACAAAAGCTGTCCTGTGGCCCCACACATTCTCCTGTTGAAAAAAAGAGGGTAGGTGATTAAATTGCTTTCATGATTGACAACTTTTCAATATTAAAATAGTCTATTTAACTCTTTAACTATTTACCCCTTACCATATGACAAAAGATCGTGCTGAGAGAAGTTGCAGATGACTGTTACAAATTTTATGAAATTCTTAAATACCTTGTCTTTCTTGGTAGAAACATTTTGGGAAGTGAAGAAATTGCTTGTTTCTCCATTTCCCACAATATTTTCCCTAGCTTTATTATTGAGGGGGGCATGAATTGTATGGAGAAAGATTAATTGAAAACACCTATCGACTTGATTATTTTCCCTCTATGGTTCTTACTAAAGGCTGATAGGTGGACAAATTTCAGTGTTGTCCACATTCAAAGTAGTTATTGAAGACATATATAAAGTTGATGAAATTTTAGAAATCTTTATTTTTGGTAGAAACAATTGTAGTTAATGAAGAAAATGCTTGTAATAAACTAGTAATACATTGTTAGGTGCTCTTCGATCAATAACAATAAAGGCTTTCCTTTTTCCAATTCATACTCTGACATCATTCAGTTAGCAAAGTAATTTCAATTCATAAAACATCATTAATCATTATTGTGGGTCACAAATTTCTATTGATAGATATTGACTTTACCCCTTTTAACCCATTCCCACACAGTGACGCTTTTAAACACCCTTTAATATAAAAGCTTTGGAAAACAATTGTGGACAATGAAGAAATTGCTTGTGACAATCAATTTCTTCATTGTCCACAATGTTTTCTACCCAAAAAGGCGAAGATTTTGAAGATTTCGTCAACTTAAAATTGTTGTCTGCAGCTTCTTTAAATTTTGAATGGTCTAAAACTTTATCATGTGGGAATGGGTTAACCCATTACTAGATCAGAAAATTATACACCAGTCCAATTTTAAAGAGGTTGCAGTCAACAAAATTTTATATTAAGTTGGTTAAGAATAAAAAATAAGGGCTATATGAGGTAGAAGACATCATGAGAAAAAATGATATTGCTTGTTACAAGCATTATTTTCTTCTTTTGACAGAATGATTTCCACACCTTTTTGTGTGTGAAAATTGATGGTATGTGGAAATTGGTTAACCCGTTACCAGATGACAATATTTTAGGTGTGCCAAATTGGAAGAACTTGCAGATTACACGTTTTAGTTGATGAAATTTAAAAAACATGATGGATATTGAAGAAAGAGCAATAGATAATGACAGTTTCTTCATTTGCCACAATGTTTTTCAAGTATTAATATTCTTTGGTCATAAAAAAGTGGGATTGTATGGGAATGGTTAAATTGATTATGCTATATAGACTAGTCCAAATTCAAAGAGGTTCCAGTAACCTACCTATAATTGATTAAAAATCTTTGCTTAGTCGGAAAGAACATGGATAATGAAACTAGCAATTTCTTCATTTACCCTAATATTTTACCATGCTTTCTTGTCAAATAGGGTAAAAAAATATAGTGGATAATAAAGATATCACTTGTAACAAACAATTCCTCTTTTTTCCCCTATGTTTTCCTAAGCTAATTTTTGCAAGGTGTAAAAAAAGTAGATTTGATTTGGAATGGGTTAAGTTTATAATTTACTGAAACCCTTTATGATGAAAGACAGGTTTTTATATCAATTGTAGATACTTAAATGAAAGATTGATTGAATGGGGTTTAATGCCTCTTTTAACAGTATTTCAGTTACATTGCAGCAGCTGGTGCACCTAGCCATGGCTTCCTGTCATTTTCACACCAGTACAACTATAATATCAAATCCAATCAACTTATCTGCACACTTAAGTGCACTATTTAACATTTGTGAAGAGACAAAAAATGGTGATGACTTTTGTCATTTGTCGAAAGGACTGTTGGCAGAGACAGAATCAAGCTTACAACCTGAAGATTGAGGAAAGAGCATGTTACTGAGCTAACAGAGCTCAGATTGCTGAAATACTAAATAAATTCATAAGTCATGGTAACTTATAATCTTTTGGTTGAATTTTGTCAGGGGAAAAATTAGTCTTTTGAACAGGTTGTTTAAAAAGACTGCAAGAGAAATAAGCAAAACAATCTACAGATTTCAAAGGGCTGAAGTCACTGGAAGCTCTAGTTGTTTGTTAGTATTTATTTTGATGAATTATCTTATAAGGGAGAAGCAAGTGGTGTAGACTTATACTAGGCTTACTGACATATGGACAGGCTGATCTATGTCTTATTACGCCTCCCGCCGCAATCGGACAATTCCAGGTTCAGTAAGACAAGTTAAACATGACCTTTTTAGCTCACCTGACCACAAAGTGCTCTGGGTAAGCTTTTGTCATTGTCTGGCATCTGTTCATCCATTCACAATTTACAAAAAAAATCTCGACCTAAACTAACCATGGAATTTCAACCAAACTTCACAGATATGATCTGTAGGTCTTGCTCTTTCAAATACTTCAAACAATTGAAATTCATGGAGAACTTTGGTTGCCATGGCAACCAAGTGACAAATCTTAAAAATGTTCTTTTCCTAAACTATGTGGCCTAGAGCTTTGACATTTGGTATATATCATCACCCATTGACCCTCTAACAAACTACTTCAGATGTTTACAGTACTCTGAAAATTACCGATCTTCTAGGTGATCCCCAATTTCACATAGGTATTTAGAAGGAAGTTTTAATGTAAATCTTCATCTCTCAAACCATAAGGGCTATCATAATTTATAGTCTATTGACCCTCTATTAAAATACTTCAAAGAATTACCATACTCTGAAAATCGGCCATTTTTTCTGAGCGATCCCAGATTTTACATAGGAATAAAGCAGGAAATCTTTGAAAATTTTCTTTTCCCAAACCATAAGGCCTAGAGCTATATTATTTGGTATAAATCATCACCTATTGACCTTCTACCAAACTACTTCAAAAGCATTACAGTACTTTGAAAAATAGCCCTTTTCTGTGTGATGTCTGATTTTACATAGAATTAAAGAAGGATATCTTTTAAAATTTTCTTCTACTAAACCATAAGACCTAGGGCTTTAATATTTTGAATGTATCAATTTCTATTGACCCTTTACCAAAATACTTCAAAGAATTACCTTATTCTAAAAATTAGCCTATTTCTGTACAATACCTGATTATACATATGAATGAATAAGGAAACCTTTAAAATTCTTCTTCTCCCAAACCATAAGGCTTAGAGATTTAATATTTGGTGTGTACCCTTTACCAAAAACTTCATAGTATTACTGTATTCTGAATATAAGCCATTTTCTGTGCAATCCAAGATTTAAGAAATGAATAAAGAAGATGTTGTTGAAAATCTTCCCTTTCTAAACCATTATGCCTATAGAGCTTGATATTTAGTATGTATCAATGCCTAATGACCCTCTACCAAAATAATTCAAAGAATTACCATACTCTGGAAATAAGCTCTAAATGGTAGGGTCTTTAGTATACCAAGGATTAAAGGAGAAAATCTTTAAAAATCTCCAAAATAATTAGGTGTAGGACTTTGATTTTTTGTATATATCATAAAGCCTTGAGCCATCATACTCAGGGGAGCGATATAGGACCATCATTGTCCTCATCTTTAATTATTTGGATAATAGAAAACATTGTGGATAATGAAAAAAAATCACTTTATACAAGCAATTTCTTCATTTTCTCAGTATTTTTCAAAGCTTTTGTCTTGGGGAGGGATAAAAAGGAGGTCTTGTGTGGGAATGGGTTAAACTAATGATGGGTAGCGTCCACAATGCCAACTGATGATTTTGTATACTTATATGGCCCATTTTGGTATCCGAAAGTCCTGTGTAAATAAGTTTGAGAAAGGATTTTGAGTCATTTGAATATTTATCCCATTCTTAATTTTCCTTGCCCATTGTTATTCAATTCAAAAGACTCCCAATGAAGGTAAATTGTACTATCTAGTAATTAAAATACCATTTCATTCTTTGTCCTCTGATGTGAATTGTCTGTTATTTAGTTTTGAAGTGTTAAAATATTGAAATTTTCTATCAGTACATACCCTTTATATATACAAGTCTTTGTGTCAATAGAACAATCTGTCTATTTTCATGAAATAGAGGCTTTTTATATGACCATCGAAAGACAGGAGGTATTATGGGATCACCCATAGCATCCATGCAGGCTGGCGGCGTCATGGTCAAGGTCTCAGCAGGTCAGTAGTCGATTTGAGACAGTTGACTTCTTCGAATATCTGGTTTCTTATAAGTTTTAGCACACTTGTACAGTTTGAGTTAGTATGCTGTATTTGATTCAGGCTCTTGCTGTCAAGGTCATGTTTGAAGGTTAAATGTCTAATTTTTACTTTGCCTATACCTCTTGATCCTGTAATCTTTTTCTCATAATTATACACTTTGATGAGAGCACATTAGTTTTGGGCATTATTAACTATTTACCAGATGGCAGAATTTTAGACGGGTCAAAATTCAAAGGAGTCGCAGAGGACAATGTACAGACAATTTTAAAGTTATTGACTTTTTTTAGCTTGCCTGGGCATGTAGGGCTCAAATGAGCTATTTAGATCACCTTTTGTCCGGTGTCTAACCATCAAATGTCAAATGCAACTACTTCTTTCACCCATTCGCATACAGTGAGGCTTTTAGATGCCCCCAAGAAAAAAGCTTCAGAGAACATTATGGAAAGTGAATAAATTGCTTGTTACAAGCAATGTCTTCAGTTACCACAATGTTTTCTATCCAGAAAGTGGAAAAATCTAAAATTTCATAAACTTTAATTCTTCTCGTCTACGTTCAATTTGGACCAGTCTAAAATTTTGTCGTCTGGTATTGGGTTAAACAACATCACCTCCTGAACCACTGGGCCAATTTGAACTGAATTTGGCAGAAATGTTCCTAAGGTGGTCCCCTTTAAAAATTGCTCAAAGAATTGATAGATGTGGAGAATTCTGGTTGCAAAATTATGGCATCAAAAGTAAAAATTTGAAATGATATTTAAAAATCTTCTCTTCCTGACCCAGGAGGCATGGAGCCTTGATATTTTGCAAGAAGCATCAGTATATTGACCTCTTTCTAAATGGCTTAAATCATGACCCTGGGGTCCCCAGGGAGAGGGGGGGGGGGCTATATAGAAATAAAGAATAATTTTCAAACAACATCTCCTTCCAAACCATTTGGCCAAATTACTTAGAAGTGATTTATTATATTTAAACTTATGAAAAATTTGTTTAAAATCTCCTTAATTTTCCCAAAATTAAAGTAATTCTGAATTTTCGAAGTGTGTAGTAAGACCCCCTGCAAGCCTGCTTTTCTGCCTTCAATAAGCAATAGGTCTTAATGATCATGTAAATATTATTTTACAAATACATGTACCATTTATGTGTGACTCGATTGAAAATATAGATTTGAAAATTTAATCTACAATGTACATGATTCAACGTTCATTTATCGACTTTGACTATTGTTTATAATGGACGTCTGAATTTTCCCAATAGTTGGTTCAATAATATAACCCTGTCCAACTTTAACCTGTTACCGGTTGACAAAATAGTAGACTAGAGCAATGGTTGGAAAAATTGCAGATGGCAATTTTAAGTTAGTGAAATTGATAAAATATTAGAAGGTAGAAAATATTGTAGACATTGAAGGAATTTCTTTTAACAATAAATTTCTATATTTTCAATGTTTTTCATTCAGAGAATTTCCCAGCAGTTGTGGGCTTAAATCCTTCTCTTTTCTCCACCTGAGTAATGTGTCAAGGAAACAAGGAAGGCCTACCATTCAATCGTATCTAAAGTTTACTTAGATTACTCTCTGATAATCTAGTTTTCTCTAGGGTTTGATTCGTGTCCTAAAAAGGGTAAAGTACCTTTAGAATGAAGAAAAGTTTGAACATGTAATATCTTCTATCATTGAGTGCCACTGGACTTTTTGACCCCTGGAGTCAATGATTATAATATGGTCTGCAAGGTATTATGTGATGATTTGAAATTGTCATCTGCAACTTCTTTCAATCTGGACTTGCCTCAAATTTTGAGGTCTGGTAATGGTTTAAATCTATTTTACATTGATTGCATGTGAAATGGATTCTTCAATATAGTGAAATCTTAATACCATTTCATCTGACATAGTAAAGTAATTTTACCTGACTTGACTTTTGTAAAAACTGAGTGAAGAAAAGTAAAATGCTTCTCTAGAACTATTTCGAAGATTTCAGTGACTAGATTTATTTCCCAGATAAGGCAAAGATGATTCAGTTTATATTGAATTCCTGAAAACACCATTTGCTTTAATCCGTATACTTAAGGCCTGTGGAGTGATACAGGCCCTTATTAAGTGCTTCTTAAGTTTTGAATTTAAGAAATATTATATATATGCTTGAATAACAAATATACTTTAACACATTCCTACACAATGACACCTCTCTGGAAATAAAATTGGGAAAAATGAAGAAATTGCTTTTAACAAACAATTTCTTAATTTCCCACAATGTTTTCTACCATGAGAGTTGAAAAATCCATAATTTCATAAACTTTAAATTGTCATCTGTAACTCCTTTCAATTTGGACCAGTCTAAAATGGGTTGATAAAAAAAAATGAATTCAAGACTGAAAGAGACCTAACACTCAAATTATCATGTGGGACTAGAGATAATTTTAACCCATTACCAGATGGCAAAATTTTAGACTGGCCCAAATTGAAAGAAGTTGCAGACAACAATTTTCTGTCTATGACGACAATTTAAAGTTTATCAAATTTTAGACTTTTTCAACTTTCAAGGAAGAAAACATAGTGATAAATGAAGAAATTGCTTGTGACAAGCAATTTCTTCATTTTTCACAATGTTTTACAAACTCTTTTTCTTGGGGGCATCTAAAAGCGTCACTGAGTGGGAATGGGTTAAGATGTTAAATTGTCTAAGTGTAACTGGGACTTTAAATCAAAAAGAAAAGAGATCATTTACATCATATTCAATACTAACTGAATTTATGAAAGTATTTCTTAATAAAAATGCTGTAAAAATAATTTAACCCTCTCTTGTACAAAACCCGGGATTTTATGTCCCTGTGATTTTATACTTGAGAAAACATTGTGATAAAAGAAGAATTTGCTTGTAACAAGCAATTTCTCTTTTATCACAATATTTTCTTTCACTTAGGATGGTTTAATTTAAAATTACATTCAATTTTTATTGTTGTCTGCAATCTCTTTTAATTTGGACCAGTCTAAGCAGGAAAAAGGTTAAAATGCTACAGAAATTGGTGAAAATTCTACAGAAATTGATGAAAATTCTACAGAAATTGATGAAATGCTACAGAAATTGGTGAAAATTCTACAGAAAATGACAGATTTAGGTGATTGTTAGCTACTAATAATATCTGATAATACATACACATTTAATAGAAGGGTTTGCAGATATATATCTTCTAATATTTAATATGATTAAAAAAAAATCTGTTTCTGATATATACAGCAAGGGTCCCGAGATGAATTATTGGATTTTATGGACGGGTCGGTCCACTTTGAATAATAATAAGACTGGTTGGGCTATCCATGATAAGGTAATAAGTATATTGTCGTTGGGTGTCACATTGTCGTAACTACAGCTTTATTTAAGCTGTAGTTATGACATTTTGCATGCCCAATGACAATATGCTAGAGATAATATTTTTGAAATTCACCCTTTTTGCTGCCAAAGAAATGTTCGTTCAAAGAATTATTTTCTTAATTTTTAGAAGAATTGCTGTTACTGTGAAATGAAAATGTTTCAAAAATACAGTATTTGGTTTAAACCTATTTATTTTTCTCATAAGTTTAGTAAGAAGTTCTTGCATCTTTTAAATTAAATAATTGATCAAGTTTTGATAATACTTTGATATAAACACTGAAAACTAGATCTGCAGTACTATCAGTCCTTTGATTTCAATGCAGTTTTTAAATTTTATTCAGCTTGACAAGGGTTGATACACATTATAATCCGAGGGCTGAAAGAACTGGACAAGGGTTAAAATTCTCCTGTCTTTTGTATCATAAAATGGATAAAAGAAAAGCGCATGATGGCTGCCTGTTTCAAACTGATCTAGAATTGGCTATGTGAACATGAACTTTTGTTAAATCATAACAAATGCGCGATAACTGCATTTTGTTACAAAATTCATTTCATTGGTTTTCAAAAAAGTTTTTTTTAATGAAAAAGAAAAAAAAGGTTTACCTATATGATATGTATAGGGTTTAAAAGTAAAAGTATATATACCACAGATTTTTTACAATAGATAGTACATGTTGAATGATCGTAAAGATTTTTGCGATAATGAAAGAAAGGTCTTAGTTAAGATACAAATACCAAGCTATCAGCGACCATTTTTTGTTGTGTATATGAATATATATATATATATATGAAATCAACATTGTGTATTAATAAATAAAAGGAGTGAAAAACGAATAGTTGTAGAGTGCGAGAGTGGAGAATAGAGTTATTTAAGATTATTTATGATTTGATAATACATCTATCGGTGATTAATATGCTTTCAATATGTGAACTTTAATCCACAGTGAGATGTTCGGATTTTAGGTTTAGAAGTTTTTTTGGCATGCATTTCAGAAAAAAATCAAAAGTAGAAATAATTTGTATTCAAATAAGAAAACACAGCAAAAAAGAGACTGAGATAGTTTAAATTATTTGATTGTTTTTGTATGCCATTGTGCACACTGTAATATACATCAATGAATATAATTTTGTCAATAGTTTCTATGTTGAAAATGGAAAAAGGATATTCAATTGTGTTTATTTTGTTTTGAGAAACAAAGTTGGGCAAATTGAAATTTGATATTCATTTTAAAAATTTATTGAAAGAAAGTTAGTTAATTTTAAAGTGCTTATTTAAGCAGGACTGGTATTGCATTTAACCCATTACCAGATGGCAAAATTTTAGGATGGTCCAAATTGAAAGGAATTGCAGACTACAATTCAAAAATCATCAGAATGAAGAAAATGCTTGTTACAAGCATTTTTTTAATTTTAAACAATGTTTCCCTATTAATTTTCTTAAGGGACGTTAAAAAGCGTCACTGTGTGGGAATTGGTTAAGTGGAGAATACAGAAAACTGGATATAATTTCAATTATTTTATCTATAAAGTCCAATTCAATGGTGTGGATTTTCAGATAAGCAAATATCTTTCATATTTCAAGATACTTATTGAAGAATGTTCCATTTGGATTTGTGTAAAGAAAAGTTGTATGAGGTACAGGTTATGTGAAATTGAAACCCCGAAAGGAAAATAAAATATCCTATTAACTTTAAGTGAACCAACAGAAGGATTATATAAGTAGAAAATCATTATGCTGGATTATTTCAATCTGGATATATAGAAAAAATTCTTTCAAGATGATTGTTTCCTGTGAGACAAGGGATGGTATTTGTAATGAAAATTTTGGAGAAAAATCAAGTATTGTGCCATTTTAGCCTTTTAATGGGATGAGAATCTCAAATGTTAGTGAAACTATAATCTGTGAATGTATAAAGTTTATGTAAGCTTTTGGTTATTCTACATGGGTAAAAGTGCTAGTCTAATCTGCGGCAGGTATGTACATACATGTTGTTGTAACTTATCCAATTACCACACGACAAAATATCAGACTGGGCCAAATTGAAAGAAGCTGTAGACTACCATTTCAACATGATGAAATTTATTTTTTTTCGCCTTTATGATAGCAAAACATTGTGGAAAATACAAGAAATTCCTTCATTGTGCACCATGTTTTTCCATAGTTTGTCTTGAGGGGCTTAAAAAGGAGGGCTTGTGTGGGAATGATTTAATATTTTCAGCAAGTGTTTTGTTCATTTCATGCTGAATAGTCCATAATTGTCCACCAATTACTTATAGAGAGTTTTCATTAATTAATACTTCCCTGGTCAATCCCAGGTATTTCATCCCTGTATATTCATACTTGAGAAATCATTGTGAAAAAAAGAAGAAATTGCTTGTTACAAGCAATTTCTTAGTTTTTCACATTTTCTTCTACTCTACTGAATGAGAATTTATCAAATAAAATCATCTTAAAACTGTTGTTTTCAAAACCTTTGAAACTGGACAATTATCTTGTTTGCAGCATTTTTTATTTTCCGAAACCTACTGGTCTAAACTAACCCAGTTTCACACAATACTGACTTGTTATGATTCCATAGAGGAAAACATGTCAAGATATTGTATCAAGCTATATAATTTCTCACCATGTCTTCTACCCTTTTTAGCTCACCTAGTGCTCAGGTGAGCCTTTGTGGTCTAGTTGTGTTCTGTGTCCAGCATCCGTAAACATCTGTCAAACTTTGTCAGAATGTTTGTATCCATGAAACCTAGGCCTAGTTAAATAATTGGTCACCCAGGATCAAAAACTAGGACAAATCTTACAAAATACTTGTATGCACTTTAGAGGTCACATTTTTGCCTAAAATGTTTTGATATTTGGTCAGAATGTTTCTTTTCATAATTATCTCAGTCTAGTTCTATATTGGGTCACATGTGTTGTAAAAGTAGGTAAAATCTCAGAAAACTTGTACACTCTCTAAAGACTTATTGAGGCTCAGAAACCTTGATATTTGGTCAAAATGTTTTTCTCTGATATAGATACTAGTTTAGTTTTGGGTCAACTTTGTTGAAAAAAGTAGATCACTACGTCAAACCTTTGAATAACTTTGAATACAGTGTAGAGGCTACATCAATGGCTTAAATATCTCAAAACTTATGGTTTGTTATTTCTCCAGGACAGAATTTCGATAAAGTCTTACCATGTATATAAATTTAGGTCACTTGTTTGTCCATTTGTTTCCACTGACTCATTTGAGCACTTAGTTCCAAAGGCCCTCTTGTTTGATTAAATATACCCCTTCCCCCCACACACATCTATTCTATGAATGACCCAAGGAAATGTCCATATATTTTTTTGGTCAAAGATGGTCAAAGATCAATGTCACAATTGAACTTTAATTGAAACCGTTTCTATGCTCTTAATCGTATGCCTTTTGGCCTAGAACCTTGAAACTTTATACAAATATTATACATGACCAAAGGAGGTACCCTGTTGGTTTTGGGTAATGTAGGTCAGCTGTGTTTCTTGAGTGACTCGTGCGGGTGGGGGGTATAAGTCCACTTTGATACAATTCTAGTTTGCCCTTTGAATTTTTGTCCACAACTTCTTTCAATTTTACCAGTCCAAATTTTGTCTTTAATGTTGAGTATATATTGATTTAAATCAAAATGATTTGAAATAGAGTCTACATTAGTTTGCAACATATGGTGTCATGAACATAAAAACGATAACCAGGTGTTTAGTGGGCAACCTAAGTAAGAATTGATGGATTGCTGTTCTAGCTGGCCTTGCCCAGTGTCTCTGACAGGAAGTTCCACTTTGATATTAAACAGCATTATTTTGTATAATTCATTACCAGTAACATGTAACAACAAACAAAACAGCTAGCTGATAACCCAAACATTTTAATTACAGCTTGAATAGGCTGAAGTATGATGTAACATTGCCAACCCAACAAAAATGCTTCACATAAATGTAATCCAATGTTGGAGTTCAAAGTTCAATTCCAGTCTAAATGAATGATTTAATTGGTCCGTTGATTCTTTGATTGATAGTGGTAATCTGTCAATTGAAGCTCAAAGCTTTCAGATAGAGAATTCAAATCAGATAGCAATGACATTGCATGGACTTCAGTGCTTTGATTTTTAGACTTTTAAGATTCGGAGCTTGGTGGACGTAGCTAGCTATCAGTTAATTTTAATATGTATTTCAAATGTTGGTTATATGATTGTATTGACAGATCAGATGGCTGTAACCTCAAGTTTGTGTAAGTCTTTGTTGATCTGACCTGATTCAAACTAATATGAACTGGTACTTCCTTCCTAACAGTTCTTATTGCTGCAATCATTTTGGATTGATCTTACCTGGGAAGCATTGAAATCACAATAATAATTGGCACTTGAAATCACTGACATTTTTTTGACATCATTTCAATTATTTTAAAGCACACACTAGATTTCATCTTTCTGTCTGCTCATTTGTAAACTAAACCTTCCAACTGAATATTTTCCTAGCTTACAAACCTATATAGGTAGAAAACCCATATTTTCCATGAAGGTACCTCACACCAATCAGAGATATCTGCTAAAGAATAATAATATTAATAATAAAGTCTTCATTTAACAAGGCAACTCAGTTGGTTTAACCCTGTCTTCCCTGTGGGTCTCTACAGGAAAAGTCAAGATCATCTATCAAGATCAAACTTCTAAAAAACATGGGGACATAAGTATTTCAGAAATATATCTTTTTTTATTCCCCCGCATCGAAAGATCGGGCATATTGTTTTACTGTTGACCATCTGTTGGTCTGTCTGTCTGCAAAACTTAACCAAAAAACTTGATATTGCCAATTACTACCAGCCAATTCAAGATGCCATACTCATATTTGGCATGATGATACATCTGCATAATATGCATCTCCTCATGTCAAGGTCATGTGATAAAGTCAAGGACACATACCAAGGTAAAACCTTTAGTCTTGTTGCAGGGGCATTGTGTTTCACAAAACACAAAGAATTTAATTCCGTCAAAAACTCTGGTTGCCGCAGCATTTGAAAATGGGAATCTGTAGTAAATCTTTAAGAATCTTTAAAAATCTTCTCCTCCTAAACTGGTAGGCCAATCAAGCTGAAACTTTGCAGGGATGTATCTAGGGTGAAGTTTTTCAAAAGTTGTTAAAAGAATTTCATTCCGTCAAAAACTCTTGTAACCGCAGCATATGAAAATGGGAAATTTTAGAAAATCTTTGTTGTCTTTTTTTTCACAGACTACAAGGTCAAAGGCATTTATATTTTACATAGAACTTAATCATATGGTTCTCTACCAAGATTTTAAATATTTAATCTCTGGGGTCAAAAATGGCCTCGCCCCTGAGGTCTGAAGTTGGAAAAATGCTTAATTATAGCAATTTCAAAAGACTTCTCTTCTTAAACTATAAGGTCTAGGATATTCATATTTGGTATGTAGCATAACTAGATGGTTTTGTACCATATCACCAAAAGTTGTCTTCCTTGGGTCAAAAACGGCCCTGCACTAGGGGTCCAAACGCAAAATTTGAGTATGCTAAATAAAAAAAATCTTCATTTTCAGGAGGAGGGCATTTTTATTTTGAGTGTAGGATAGCCTGGCTGTTTTATATCAGTTTTGATTAAATTTTGCCTGCAGGTCAATAAACACCCCTTCCCTGGGTGTCCAAAGTTTGTAAAAATGCTCAATTAGACCATCTTCAATAGTTTTTTCCTCCCAATCTACAAAGTCTAAGGCATTCATATTTTGTATGTAGCATATCCAGATGGTTCTCTACCATGTTAGCTGAAATCTTAGCCCTGGGATAAAACGTGCACTGCCCCAGAGGTAAAATTTTTTGGAAAATACCCAATTAGAGCAACATCAAAAGTCTTCTCCTTCTGAAATATAAGGTGATGGGCATACATATTTGGTATGTAGCATGACTAAATAACTTTGTACTATGTAACAGGAAAATATGCTCTTAGGATAAAAATGTCTCTGCTCCTGGGGTCGAAAATTGCGAAAATTGCATTGAAAGAATTCTTCTTAAATATAGGTTCTAGAGCATTTATATTAAAAACATAGGATAACATTTTTGTTATCTACCATGTTTATATCCTTTTGACAAACATGACCCTTCCAAAGGCATCCAAAGATATGAAAAACACTCAGAAAGAGCATTTCAAATATCTTCCACTCCTCATGTATAAGTTGTAATGCATTTGTATTTTGATTTATAGTACATCCAGATTGTTCTCTACCAAGGTTGCTAAAATCACACCCATTGAAGTTGCAGACAGTAATTAGAGTTTGATTGAAATCTAAATACAAAGAATTTCAGGTAGAAAACACTGTGAGAAATGGATAAATTGCTTGTCACTCCCTTTCTCACTATTTTTTTTTGCAAACCTGAGGATGACAAATTCTTGGATAGTTTGGTATTGGATTAAACTATAAAGCCAAAGGAATTCATTATTATTGTAAAGCATTACTGGATTGTTTTGTACAAAGCCCAAAATCTTATATTTGTTTTATTTATTTTTCTCAAGTTGTGTCTTTTTTATACTAAAAAGTACTGTAATTTGCAGATGCCTCAGGTGAGCGATTTAGGACCATCATGGTCCTCTTGTTGTAAGATTTATGCCCCTTTTTTCTATGGGTCTTTAGAAGATTTAAAAGGTTCGATCGGGCAGCAATGAATTAAACCTCTATTCCTTTTAACCATGATGTTATGACTTAGCACCCATTCCCTTTCCAAATACTAACCTTGATCAGAAGAATGAAGAAGACATGCTTCTGACTAAATCTGTCAACATTCTCTTGCAATATACTTCAACTGTGATAAAATGTCACTTGTTTACAAACAAAACCTTTAAAATCTCATCAATGACCTCATTGATGTTCTGACCAATTATTGTCTTTCTGTCATTTATCAAGTCTTCTTGGTTTATAAATTATAAAATGACAGTTTTAAGACATATTCTTGGCACACACAATTCAGTCATTGTTGGGTGTCACATTATGGCCATCTGAACACTTAAGTTAAATACAATCAACTTGGTCGATTATTTTTACTAAGTTTTAACCCTTGCCATGCTGTATAAATTACCTTACTGAAATGCTGTCAAATCAAAGGGCTGAAAGCACTGATAGAACTTTTTATTAAAAAACCAATATTTCTTTTAGAAATCAACTTCATAAACAATTCTGGCAGGGAAAGTACAAGCAGGAGGTGTAGACTAAGATCAGCCTGCACATAAGTGCAGTCTGGTCTTAGTCTACAACTCCTGCCAAAACCGGAATATTCCATGACAAGGGTTAAGTTATCAAGCCTTAACCATTGCTAGTCATCAAAATTTTAGACTTGTCAAAATTGAAAGATGGTACAGGCAACAATTTTAAGTTTTTGAAATATTTGTCTGTTGGTGTAAAAATTATCGAATTTGAAGACAATGAAGAAATCTCTTATCACAAGCAATGCCTTCATTTAATCTGTTACTGGCAGGCAAAGTTTTAGAGAGGTCTAAATTGAAAAGAGTTGCAAACAACAATTTAAAGTTTGTGAAATTTTAGAATTTTTCATATTTCTAAATAGAAAACATTGTGGAAAATGGAGAAATTGGTTGTTACACTTCTAGACACCACTCTTATGTCTTTTACTTAACTTAAGTTACAAGAAATGATTTAACCCTTGTTATGCCAAACCAGCAATATTCCGGTTTTGGCAAATATCAGACTGTTTGTCCACTTCAAGCAAGAATTGTTTATAAAATCAACTGTCAAAAGAAATCTTGACCCACAATTAAAACCTTACAGTGCTTTAAGTCCTTTGATTTTGATGTAATTCTCAATTTTATTCAGCATGGCAAAGGTTAATACCAGTTCAAATTGAAAGAAGTTGCAGTGGACAATTTTTAGTTGATGAAGTTCCAAACAATCCTGTCTTTTAGTGTTGAAAATATTTTGGATAATGAAGAAACTGCTTATAACAAGCAATTTCTTTGTTTTCCAAAATGTTTGTCAAAGCTTATTTCTTAGTAGAAAAAGAGTGAGATTTTGTAGAAATAGGTTAATAAATAATTTAAGACCGGTCAAAGTCCAAAGAAGTTTAAGACAACAATTTATAGTTGATTGGATTTTGAAAAGCTTTGTCTTTTGAGGTAGAAACCATTGTGGATAATGAAGAAATTGCTTATAATTTCATCATTTTCCAGAATGTTTTTCAAAACCTTTTTCTTGGGGGAAAGAAGAATTGTGTGGTAATGGGTTACTCCATATCTGAGCCTACATTGACATTTGACTTGCTATTAAAAGTTTTGATGCACTATTGCATGACATTTTCTTTGACATTCTATATTCATTGTACACAACTTGTACAGATAAAAGTACTGAAAGTGCTGAAAAGTGTTATAGATGATTTGCTTTGATTGTTAACCCTTTACCAGATGGCAACATTTTAGACCAGTCTAAATTCAAAGATGTTGCAAGCGACAATTTTAAGTTGGTGAAATCTTCATTATCATAAAGATATTGTGGATAATGTAACAAGCAATTTCTTCATTCTCTACAATGTTTTCCAAAGCTATTATATTGAGGGGCATTTAAAAGCGTCTTTGGGTGGAAATGGCTTAAATCAATCACAAATATTATCATTTTGATAAAAGGTTGAAGACTTTAGTGCATGATGCCAAGAACTTAAGAAGATTTGTGTTCAGGTCAATTTTAACCTATTCCTAGACATCCTCAATTTCCTCAAGAAAAAACATTGTGTAAAATGAAGAAGTGAATTGCAACAAGCAATTTGTGCTGTCTGATCTTTATTTAGATCCCATTTAAAGCCAGCATTGATTATTCCATTGATTTTCTAAATAATAACAAACCCTAAATTGGTGCTTTCTGTACTTTCAATCCTTTTGATTTTCATACAATTTTGTAGAGGATTTTTAATCAGTATGAAAGAGGTTAAGATATAATGCCTTGTTTGGAAATACAGAATGCATTCCTCTTGAGGTCTAATCAGTACAAACAGAGTGGAAACAATTTTTATATACTTTAAATAAATATTTTTTCCAGATACATTGATTGCTATAGGTTATGTTATGATAATGGTCATTTTATGTAAACAAATTTGTCTTGCTAATAGTGTGTTCTAATTATTGATACAATTGGTCATGGTATCGATAAATATAAGTAACCGCTGGTCATTGTTTGGCCATTTTGTCATAGTTGAGTTGGTAATGGTCAAACAATGTTCAAAATGTTGAAACTAAAGATTGTATCTTTCAACACATACTTTTGTCCGTCCGTCCATCCTCCCCAATATCTCCACTACCCCTGGGCCAAATTGGATTGAACTTCACATGTGAATTCCTTATGATATTGTACCAACAAATTTTCCAAGGTTTTTGGACACATCTTCCTGGTTTTTGGATAGTTCCAAGATCAAGATCACAGTCCAAGGTCAAAGGTGAAAAATTGACCTTGTCCACAGCAAAACCTCTTGATTATGAATGCATATCAAATAACTTTGCACAACAGTTTTATCTCATGAGTTAGATGTGCAATTTGAAACAAATCTTCAGATTACCCCAAGGTCAAGGTCATAGCTCAAAGTCATACATGATTATTAATCATTTCCAGAGCATAGGTCCCACAATTATGGACTGATTTTGAAATAACTTTGCACATTTGTTCTCTATCATTTTAAGATGTGCTTTTTGAGAATTTTGAAAGATAGCTCAAAGGTCAAGGTCACATCCTAAGGTGGAAAAGTAAAATTGACCTTGTTTAGCTCCTTCAATTATAGATGGATTTCAATATTGGTACAATTGTTCTCAGTCATATAAGGTATGCCATTTTTGTAAAAAATCAAATAGCTCCATTTAGGTAAAGCTCACAGCTTCGGGTCAAGGTCACAGATCAAGGTCAAATATTAACCATGTTAAGAGTGTATCTTCTGAAATTATGGATTGATTTCAGAACAACTTTACACAATTGTTCTCTATCGTCAGTATATATGCCATTTGAAACAAATTTACAGACAGCTCCAAGGTACAGGTCATAGTTCAAGGTTGAATGTGTAAATTAAGCATTTCTAAAGTTTAAGATCCTTCAATTATTGATGGATTTGGAAATAACTTTACAATATTATTCTCTATAATGAGTGGATGTGCACTATGAAAAAATAACTATATAGTTCCAAGTTCAAGGTCATAGCTCAAAGTTGAACATTAAAATAAGCATGTCCAGAGCTTAACTCTTTCAATTATGCTTGGATTTTAATATAACTTAACACATTTGTTCTCTAGCATAGGTAGATATGCAATTTGAAATAAAATTCAGATAGCTCTATGGTCATGGTCACAGCTCAAGGTCTGACATTAAAATTAAGCATGTCTGGAGTATAGCTCCCAAAATTATAGATTGATTTCGAAATAACATTGCACAATTATGAATGGTGGATAGTGGATGATAATGGTTAAAAATCCATGTTAACCTTTTCCCAGATGAAAAAATTCAGACTGTTTCAAATTGAAAGTAGTTGTAGATGAAAATTTTGAATTGGTGAAATTTCAAAAATCTTTGTCTTTGGGTAGAAAGGATTGTGGATAATGAAGAAATTGCTTGCAACAAGCAATTTCTTAATTTAAAGTTATTTTTTGAGAGGCATAAAAAGGCAGGACTTTGTGGTAATGGGTTAAAGGAAGGGACCATGAATTAGAAAAAGTGTTTTTCAAATCCAGACTTATCCATATTTTCTATTGTTGTATGGAAGATTAAAGGTTTTGTATTGTACAGGTTGACCTATTTTAAAATACATGAAATTCAAAGTGCATTATGTATAAGTCCGAGAAAATCCAATATATCAAACAGCAGTTTCTGCAATGCAATTTAATTTGCTTGAATTCAAATTGTGCTCTCCTATGCAATAGTTATTTTAGCTAATGTTACTGTTTTCAGGGCAATTCTTCATTATCCACAATGTTTTCTACCTAGAAAGACAAAGATTTATCTGAAATTTCATAGACCTGATATTATTCTCTGCAACTTCTTTTAGTTTGGACCAGTCTAGAATTTCGTAGTTTGGTAATAGGTTAAAGAAAGAGTTTTTTGTAAGATATATAATCCTTATGTTTTGGGGAGGGCAAATCTAGAATTCAGAATCATGTTGTATCCAAATACACTAAAACAATACCAATCATTAAGGAAGGGCTTAATCTGGCTTTTAAAGTCCTCAATGTTTTCTCAACCTTGAAATGACTGTATCAAATATCCCAGACTCATTAACAATAGAGTAAAAGAATAAATATCAGCAATTAAATAAATGGTTCAAATCAATATTTCAGTATACTTTAACACTCTTACAGCATCATCAAAATAGTACGGAATTGGTTTTTTACCTACATTTTATTTCATTTTCTACAAAAGCATAATATAAAGTATGATTTAGTGGCTCTCTGGCTTTCCTTGCCCAGCAAAAGGTTTCCACCTGAGAATTCTGCAGTTCTAATGAATGATTGTTTGGAGTGTTCTATGACCCAAAGGTCAAGTTCCTACACAATTTAGAAATCATTTTAGGTTGATGATTGGTGGGAATTAATCAAACTATATCTTGAAACAAGTTTCAAAAAAAAAAAAAAAATCATTGCAAACAATAAAGTTTTTGTCCAAAAATAAAGAAAAATGAAAGTAGGTGGCAGTCAAAGAGCAACAAAATGACAAATTGTGGACTGAAATTAGAGTTTAAATAATTGATTTTACTGGATTATTAACAGAAAACTTAACAACAGGGTTTTACAGAAACTATTTTGTATTGTGTAAACTTATCAAAGGGACCTCATCGATCCTTTAAGGCTAAATCCTATACTGTGATCATGAAGTGGTCGGGGCATACCAGAGATTACGTCTAACCCTTTTCTAAACAATGATGATGAAAATGTATCCTTGTATAGGGTATAGGCTTTTTTAAAACCCATTCCTACACAATTCTTTTTTAACACTAATGAAAAAAGCAGCTTTAAAAAACATTGTGATAAAAGAAAGAATTGCTTGCAACAAGTAAGTTCTTAATTATCCACAATATTTCAACACTCTAAGACAAATGTTTGCTCACCTGAGCACAACATGCTCATTGTGAGCTTTTATGATCATTGAATGTCTGTCATTTAGTGAGAGGTGTCAACAATGAAAGTTACGCTCCAGAGGCCACAGTTTTGACTCAATCTTGATAAAACTTTGTCAGAATAATTGTTAGGTCATAAGAATAAACTCTATTGATTATGGGAAGGTTCTGTTGGAAAACACCAGCAAAAGGGGCCTTACTGACAATTCTTTGTTTAAGCCACAATTTTGTCTCAATCTTCATGCAATGTTGCCAGAATAAGGACATGAATATATAAAGGATGGACCCTATTGATTATGAGAAGGTTCCTTTTGAAAACAGGGGAAAAGGGGCCTAAATGACAATTTATTTGTAATTCTGCCCAAAGCTCAGGCATATAGCCGCTGCTTTGTCTGTTTATCCGTTGTCAGTCCGTCCGCCCCAATATCTCCACAGCCCTTAAGCCAATTGGATGAAACTTCATGTGTGAGTTTCTTATGATATTGAACTGATGCATTTTCCCCCGATTTGGATAGCTCCAAGGTCAAGGTCAAAGGTTAAAATTGACCTTGTCTGCAGCATATCTCCTTCAATTATTGATGGATTTCAGTAGCTTCATGGTCAAGGTCACAGCTCAAGATCAAACATTGAAATTAATCATTTTCAGAGTATAGCTCCATCATTTATGGAAGGATTTTGAAATAACTCAACAAAATTGTTCTCTCATGAGTAGAGTGCAATTTGAAAATAATCTCCAGATAGCTGTAAGATCAAGGTCACAAGTCAAGGTAAAATGTTGAAATGAAGCATTTCTGGTGTATATGTCCTTTCATTATGGATGGATGTCAAAAAATCTTTACCTGATTGTACTTTATCATTAGTAAATGTGCAGTTGGAAACAAATCATCAGAATACTCAAAGGTCAAGGTCACAGCTTTAGGTAAAAAAAAAAAGAAAATATTAAGTATTTCCAGATAAGAGCTCCTTCAATTATGGATTGAGCTTGAAATAACTTTGCACAATTGTTCTCTATAATGAGTAGATTTGCAATTTGATTTTTTTTTTCAAAAAAATTTCCAGATAGCTCTAAGGTCAAGGTCACATCCCAAGGTTGAAAGTTAAAGTCAGGCATATGTAGAGCAAAAATCCTCCAATTATAGAAGGATTTCAATGTAATTTTGCAAAATTGTTCTCAGTTATGTTAAAAAATCAGATAGCTCTACGGTCAAGGTCACAGCTCAAGGTCAAATGTTGAATATAACCATTTCTTGAGCATAGCTTCTAAAATGAAGGATGGATTTCAAAATAATTTTGCACTCTATCATGATGTGCAATTTGAATCATATCCTCAGAAAGCTCCACAGTCAAGGTCACAGCTCAAGGTTGAATGTAAAAATCTAGCATTTCAAGTGCTAAGACTCTTCAATTATGGATTGATTTTGATATAACATTGCACAAATGTTCTCTATCATGACTATAGGTGCCAATTGAAAAAAAAATAAAAAAATATATAGTTCTATAGTTCCATGTTCAAGGTCACAGCTCAAGGTAGGATGTTAAAATAAAGCATTTCCAGAGTATAGGTCCTTCAATTATAGATTGCTTTTGATATAATTTTGTGC
This sequence comes from Fragum fragum, assembly GCA_946902895.1. Taxonomy (NCBI): domain Eukaryota; kingdom Metazoa; phylum Mollusca; class Bivalvia; order Cardiida; family Cardiidae; genus Fragum; species Fragum fragum. Next base: position 25,656,690 of record OX336377.1, on the reverse strand, counting down.
AACTGTTTTCATTCATGAATAGATGTGCAATTAAAAAAAAAAAGATAACTGTATGGTCATGGTCACAGCTCATGGTCAAACATTAAAATTAAAAAATGCCTGTTGTATAGTTCTTAAAATTATGGATTACTTTCTAAACAACTTTGCATAATTATTTTCTTTAGTGAGTAGATGTACCATTTGAAACAAATTTTTCAGATAACTCCAAGGTCAAAGTTAAACCTCAATGATATACATTAAAATTTAGCATGTCTAGAATTTGGTGAGCATACACCTGCATCTGCATCTGTAGGGTCCATCTGAACCCTTTTTCCTGTCTATTTTGAACTTTTAGTGACTGGGCTATATTTAGGGAGCATAATCCATCTCTGATGGCTCTTGTTTACACTAGTGGCTGAATCTTCATCAAACTTGGACAGAATAATTTTTGGGTCAAAAGGATGTACCCTATTGATTATGTGTGGGTTCTATTGGAACAAAGGGAAAAGGACCTATTAAGTGACAATTGCTTTTACATTTTGAGGCGGCAGTTTTGGCTCAATTTTTTTTGTTCTTGTTAGTCTTGCAAAATGATTTAACACAAAGTAGACCTAAATTTGGCAATAGTTTGATATTATGTGAAGAAAGTATTTATTCATTCAGCAGGACAAAGGTTAAAACATTTTCCATATCAAACAACTACTGACTGTAAGGATTGTAAAATAGGCCACTGCCAGTACAGTTCAGTTGCCAACAGAAAAGCTATTCCAAATTTAGTGTTAACTAAATATTTTTAAAAAAGTGTAGTTGCATAAGTAATTTGAATATTACTGATCTATTCTTTATTTGTTTTTGATATAAAGATTGATAAACACGCAGAAACAAAGTTAAGATAACATTTTTCATTTCAACTGTTTTGGTTAAGACCTTTTCCTGTACAATATCTGATTGAATGATTTGATTGAACGCTGATGGCTTTTTAGTTCTGAATGGATTGAACACTTCCTGGGCAATATGCGATCATTCAATCACTGCAATGTTGCATTCAGTCCCTACTACATTGGGAATCGTCTTAAACAAAATATAACTGTTATTTTTAAAATTTGAATTACAAAATTTAATTTTAACCAAATTATGAATTTTGGAATCCAATATTGCGGTATCAATGATGGGATGATTGAACACTGATTAATTGATCGCATATTTGAAAACCGTGATTGCTACCATGATAGATGCTAGATTGAATACCTAACACTAATTGAACGTGATTGCCTCGAATGTGATTGAAATGATTGTCAAATTAACGATATTCTGTACTGTATTAGACATTTATGAGATTATTCACACACATGCTTTTTCCTGTTGTTTACCACCTCTTTCAATTTGCATGAGTTTAAAATTCTCTCATTTGGTAATGGGTTAACTATAATCATATTTTCAAATGAAAACAAATGACTTTTTGAAATGCTCCGTCCATGTAAGACTGACTGTTAACCCCATAAGAAAAACAGTTATGAAAACATCAAGGAAAACAAAGAAATTCATATCAAGGAATTTCTTCATTTTCCACAGTGATTTCTACCAGACAGATGAAGTGTTACAAACTTTTAGTAGCTTGAAATTGTAATCTATTACTTTTTAGCTCGCCTGAGCACAACATGTTCAAATTTTTATTCACATAGAAATGTTGGAATGGCAGGACCAGGCTTATCAGCCTTGGAGAATTAATGAAATATTTCTTTAAAAATATTTTCCTCAAAAACTCTTGAGACTACGGAAATCATGAAATAATTCTTTAAAAATCATTTGGCTGATTTGTACCAAATTGGGCAGGAATGTTACTTAGGTGACCCTTTTCAAAATTTGTTAGTGAATTTTTTATTAACATAGAAATGTTGGAATTGCAGGACCCGGCTTATCAGCCTTGGAGAAATAATGAAATAATTCTCTAAAAATCTTTTCCTCAAAAACCCTTGAGTTAGTTTGGACCAAATTTGGCAGGAATGTTCCTTATGTGACCTTTTTTCAAAACTTTTTCATGAAATTTTGATTTGAAAGAAAATGTGGTGAACTGAAGGGCCTCAGACATGGAGAAATAATGAAATAAATCTTTATAAATCTTCTACTCCTGAACCACTGTGCCAATTTGGACCAAATTAGGCAGGAATTTGCTTTAGGTGACCCTTTTCAAACCATTATCATTGAATTATGAATTGAGAAAAAATGTGGATGTGGCAGGGCTGGTCTCTAGATTAAGGAAATCATGAAATAATTCTTTAAAAATCTTCTTCTCCTAAACCATTTGGCCAATTTCGACCAAATTTGGCAGAAATGTTCCTTAGGTGACCCTTTTCAAAACTTGTTCCTTAAATTTGTATGCCTCCGCATCGAAAGATGAGGGGTATATTGGCTGCCTATCTGCAAAACTTAACCAAAAAACTTAACATTGCCAATTACTACTAGCCTATTCAAGATACAATGCTCATATTTGACATGATGATACATCTCCATAATACACATCTCCTAATTTCAAGGTCATTGATAAGGTCAAGGTCATATACCAAGATCAAATGTTTGGTCCTGTTGCACTGACATTGTGTTTCACAAACACCTCTTGTTATTCATGAAAAAATGTTGGCATGACAGGACCAGGCTTATCAGACTTGGAGAAATAATGAAAAAATTCTTCAAAAATCTTCTTTTCCAAAACCAATGTGCCAATTTGGACCAAATTTGGCAAGAATATTTCTTATGTGACTCTTTTCAAAGCTTGTTTATGAAATTTTGACTCATAACAAAATGTGGGTGTGGAACAGCCTGGCATATCAGACTTAAACAAATCATGAAAAATTCTTTAAAAAGCTTCTCCTTCTTAGTTGTTAGGCCAAATTTGGCAGGAATGTTTCCTTGGTTACCCTTTTCAAAACTTGTTGGTGAAATTTTGATTCGCGAAAAAGCGGTCATGGCAAGGCAGGGCTTTTCAGACTTGGAGAAATCATGGAATAATTCTTCTCCTAAACCATTTGGCCAAAGTGGACCAAAATTTTTATGAATGTTCTTTATGTGACCCTTTTTCAAACATGATTGTGAAATTTTTATTTTTGAAAAATTCTGGCAAGACAGGGCCAGGCTAACCAGACTTAAAGAAATCATGGAATTATTCTTTAAAAATTGTCTGTGTTGTTCAAATCATTCTCAGTTGACCAATTTATGGCCAATTTGGCCCACTTGTTTCAATTTTGGATGGGTCTAAAATTTTGTCTTCTGGTAATTATAAGGTTTAAGTAAATTCCTTTGTGCCTATGTCCTATGAGTGTAAGAACCTTTGTTCAGTGTAGGTATTTATTCTCCCTAACATCAGAGAATCTGTGAAATCTTCACAGATATAGTCCATTGTGAAAGGGCTTATAGTCTGACCTAAGTCAATCAATTCAGGCTATTGAAAGTTTTTAAACCCTTCACTGCATGGCAAAATTTCAGATTAGGCCAAATTCAAATAATCTGCAGACAGGAATTTATTGCTGATAGAATTCGAAAAATCTTTGTCTTTTAACAAGCAATTTCTCCTTTACCCACAATATTTTCTACCACATAGGATGGTCTGAGATTTCAAATTGCATGCATTTTTCAATTTGTCTGCAACCTCTTTCAAATTGGACCAGTCTAAAATTTCATAAAACAGGAAAGGGTTAAATTGCATGTTTATATGTTGGCCTATCTCAAATATTGATTAACCCATCCCAACACAATGAAGCCTCGCAAGAAATATGCTTTAGAAAACATTGTGGAAAATGAAGAAATTGCTAAATCCGAGCAATTTCTTCATTAGCCGCAGTGTTTTCTAACTCAAAATACAAAGATTTCTCAAATTTCATCGCTTAAGAAATGGTCGTCTGCCGGTTCTTTGAATATGGGCCAGTCTAAAATTTTGGTGTCTTGCAATGGGTTATGGCAAACTTTCTTTTGATAAATTTATAAAAGGCTTTAATGGTAAAGGATAGGGTATTCAGCTGGACATTGATTGAACTGAAAGTGTTATTTTGATTGACTTTTTCACTCTATTATTCTTCTACAAATTGTGGTTTTGTCTTTATTGAGCACAAAATGGGGTTCACAGTGACTGGTGTAACTCTTTTTGAAATGCTGCCAATTAACTGTTCTCTGTCAAAATTTCTATTCCATTTACCCCTTCCGACTCAGTGACGCTTTTTAGATGCACTCAAGAGAAAATGCTTTGGAAAAAATTGTGGAAAATGAAAAAATTGCTTTTGACAAGCAATTTCTTAATTTTCCACAATGTTTTCTACCTAGAAAGTTTAAATCAAAGTACTGAAAGTACTGTAAGCTAGCAAAGCATGGTTTGATTTAGAAAATCTTTCCCTTGTTGGATAGAAAACATTGTGAACATTGAAGAAATTGCTTGTTACAAGCAATTTCTTCATTGTCCACAATGTTTTACAAAGCTTTTTTCTTGAGATGCTTAAAAAGTGGAATTGATTGGTAATGTATTAAATGGCATGCTTTTAAAAGAGTTCTCTACATTTTGAATAGAGTTTGCAATTTTCCATAATAACATAAGAACTACTTTTTATGGTGTAGGCATTCAATGTATATAGTGGTTAAGCCTCCAGTGGCAGTTTGCTCTCGTTGAACTTTGAGACGACCTCAAAATTTTGTCTGCAAACTTAAGCTATCAAAGCTGACGCTTTGCTAGCTAAAATTTTAGAATTTCATAAACTTTAAATTTTTGTCTGCAACTCCTTTCAATTTGGGCCAGCCTAAGAAAATTTTTGTGTGGAAATGGATTAACCCATTTGATACCCCAAGAAAAAAGCTCATGCAGGCACTGTGGAAAAAATCGAAAAATAGCTTGTTACAAGCAATTTCTTCATTATCCACAATGTTCTCCATCTAAAAAGACAAAACAATTTAAAATTTCATCAACTAAAAATTGTCATAATTGTCAGTCTATTCAATGAGGAGACTGTCTATTTGCAATTCATAGCTAACAGTCAACCTGAACCTTGATGTCTATTTGCAATGATAGTTAAGCTACAACTTGATGTATAAATGCAAAGAAAAGCTGGTAGCGCGTCGGACTGTCAATCTAGAGGTCCTGGGTTCGATCCCCAACAGCGGCACTCATCCTTTCTGACTAATTGTCTCCCACCAATGGGTCGATAATCGAAGACCTATGTGGGATAGCAGCTGGAGGCTACAAAAGGATGAGATGGCGGTACTGGTCTGAGAAATACCAGGAATCCATTGTTAGATGCTTCAGCTGCCACGATAAAATTGAAAGATTGTTGAAAGTGGTATAAAACCCCATTCAAACAAACATTAACAAAGCAATGAAAAGCAGAATTAGATGTCTTAATACATTTTGAAATGGAAAGGGGGAAGGGGATCAGACAAGAACTTAATGTTTCAATGCAGAAGATAGCCTAAAGATAGCCCATAGCCAAATGTGTAAATGCAATGACATGGCATGCTTTACACTAATTTATGCAATATGTCAAGTATGCATTTTAGGATTCAGGAATTTTAACCCATTTTCTCGCTCAATGACGCTTTTACAAACACCCTCAAGATAAAAAGCTTCAGAAAACATTGTGCAAAATGAAGAAATTGCTTGTTATTCACAATGTTTTTACCCTAAATGTAAAAAACAGTTAATCAAAAATTTTCACAAGCTTAAATTTATATTGTTGACTGCAACTCCTTTCAATTTGGACAAGTACAAAATGTTACAGTCTGATAATAGATTAAACAGAATTTTAGTCAACCATTTGAATTCTTTATTGAATCTTGCAATTTTCAAGCATGTACCTTGAGTGTCAAAGTAAATACTTAAGTTAAATTTTGTCAATATTTCATAATATGGAAAGTCACAAAATGTCACTTAAGGTGTTGTTACATTATGTGTTATAAAATTAAGCCGCTTGTAAATTAATTCAGGTCACAGAAACTAGCAAGCACTGGATTCTTTGAAAATTGATTTAGTTGTAACAACCAATTTTGAAAGTAAGAAAGCTTATTTGGAAAAAAAATGTGGCTCTGATTTAATTTTAAGATTATTCAAAGATTTCTTTTGTAAAAGTTACACACACAAAATTAGTTTAACCTGTTCCTGCTTTTATACAACCCTCCCCCCCCCCCCCCTAAATAAAAAGAATCTCTAGAAAATGATTCAGAAAACGAAGAACTTGTTTTACCTAAGCAATTGCATCATTTCCCCCAATGTTTTCCTTCCTAAACAACAAAATGAATATAAATTATAATAGTTCATCCGTCTCTTTAGGTAGAAAAGATTGTGGATAATGGAGAATGAAATTTCTACATCTTCAACAATGTTTCGAAAACTTTCTTCTTGAGGGGCATTAAAAGAGCCAGATTGTGTGGGAATTGGTTAAAACAGTCCAAAAAAAATCGCTCAGTATTAGCTATAAAGTGTAAGGGTTACTATTAGATTTAAATGTGGCATGAAATTAGATAATTCGACAGAGATTAAAAACTTGAATAATTATGAATTGGAGAGGTCAGCCTTCTATCTGATAGCCATCTAGTACTAGTAATAATCAATCTTTGATTGCTTTATAGTAAAAATAAATTCTTTTGCAGTATTTTGAACTGCTTTGTCATAATGATAAGTAACCCATACATACATTTGGAAATAGAATGCATGTAGTTATAGTTTTTCAAAGACAAAATGTTTGATCCAATTATGTAATCTTAGCAATATTTTAGAAAATATAGTTCAATTTGGCTGCTCCAGAAAATGTGTCAAATTGTATGTTAACCCTTGTCATGCTGAATAAAAATCCTTTTCAGAATTGTGCTGAAAGCACTGGCAGTACTTGTTGTTCAGTTGTGAATATTTCTTTGGAAAATTAATTTCATAAACAATTCTGGTTTCAAACGGATAGACAGGAGTTGTAGACTAGGATCAGACTGCACTTATGTGCAGTCTGATCTTTGTCTATACCTCCTGCTAAAACCGGAATATTCCTGGTTCAGCATGGTTAAATATAGTGGATACATGTAGTTATCCACTCACACCCCTCCCTCTTTAGAGGAATTGTACTAGCTGTGATTCAACAAATGCTGTGGTCAAGGACAAATTAAACGTCTATAATAGACAACCAAAATCTTGTAGCAATAGCTAGAATAGATAGAATTTGCCAGATTATAAGGATGATTTCTATGGAAAATGGCAATTCTGTTTGAAAATACATGGAACAGGCCTTCCCTTTGTAAAGTCACAGCAAACTTGCTAAAAATATTTATCAGGTTATTTCATCAGGTAATTAGGATGAAGTCTTTTGAAAGTTGGAATACTCCTTTCTTAACCACAGGAAGATATATAGTTGTCAACTTTATCATACTGAACCCAATTGCAATACATGAAGACAACAATAAGCCTGCACATGATATGCAGTCTTGCATTAGCCTACACCTCTTGTTTGATGTTGTTAATTAACCTATTGATTTGAAATTTTAGACTGGTTCAAATTGAAAGATGTTGCAGACGACAATGAAAATTTGATGCAATTTGAAATGAAACCATCCTATGTGGTAGAAAATATTGTGGGAAATGGAGAAATTGCTTGTCACAAGCAATTTCTCCTTTTTCCCCAATTTTTTCTCAAGTATTAAATCATAGAGAAGTAAAATCGCGGGTTTGTACAGGAAAGGGTTAATGAACACTTTACAATACAATCCTGCATTTATACATGCCAAAGAAATAAAAATTTGGAAAACATTTTGGACAAATAATGAAAGGTTGTAACAAGCAATTTATTCTTTTCTCACAATGTTTTCTACTGCATATGACCCTTATTTTTCAATCAAAACAAACTTTGTTAATACTGTCTGCAACATCCTTTGATTTGTACCTGTCTAAAATTTTGTCACACAGAAATATATACACACAATCAGTGCCTTTCAGAATTATTAGTCCTTTGATTTCTGAAAAAGGGTTTTATTTAATGTAACAGTCATCCTGCTGTATGAAGGATCATAAGTGATGGATGTGGCTTTCAATAAAAAAAATCAATTGACCATTCAAATAATTTATTTAGACTGGAAGTCACCTTTTGAACTCCAAAATTGGCCAACATTTATGAGAAGCATTTTGGTTGGTTTGGCTACTAAAATGTTGTAACTATACTTTATTCAAGCTGCATTTACAATGTTCTAAATGTGGGGGGGGATATAGAATTGCCTTTGTCCGTCCGTCCATACTTCATTCCTTCCATCCGTCCCTAAATAGTTCGGGGCATATCTCTGAAAGTATAATAGCTATCAACTTGAAACTTCACAGGTAGATAGACCTCATTGGGGAGTAGTGCAGTGCACAAGAACCACAACTCTTGCTTGCATAATTTTGGAGTTATTGCCCTTTGTTATTTTAAAGACTTACATTTTGTCCAGGGCATATCTCTGAAAGTATAATAGCCATGAACTTGAAACTTCACAAGTGGATAGACCTAATTGAGGAGTAGTGCAGTGCACAAGAACCACAACTCTTGCTTGCATAATTTTGGAGTAATTGCCCTTTCATATTTTAAAAACTTACATTTTGTCTGGGGCATATCTCTGAAAGTATAATAGCTATCAACTTGAAACTTCACAGGTAGATAGACCTCATTGGGGAGTAGTGCAGTGCACAAGAACCACAACTCTTGCTTGCATAATTTTGGACTTATTGCCCTTTGTTATTTTAAAGACTTACATTTTGTCTGGGGCATATCTCTGAAAGTATAATTTGAAACTTCACAGGTAGATAGACCTCATTGAGGAAAAGTGCAGTGCACAAGAACCCCAACTCTTGCTTGCATAATTTTGGAGTTATTGCCCTTTGTTATTATCAAAGCTACCATAGGGGGCATCTGTGTCCTGTTGACAAAGCTCAGAAGTTGTTTTTCTTACATATAAATTTTGAAAAATATTGCCTTTTAATATCAAAATGAGTGGGGCCAGCTGTCTGTCAGTTATCCTCTATTTTATAAAGTAGTGTATTTTGTTGTTGTTGTTGTTGTTGTTGTTGTTTTATGAGACCAAAAGGCTGTATTGGACCAGTTCTTTCTGTCTTTGTCCATTAACAATTTTTTGTGTGTGCAACTCCTACAGTATCAATAGGAACAAATTGAAATGTGCCACAATGATTCTCTACGATGTTTTGTTGTGCATAAGTCAAATCACTGAAGTTGTTATACAGTTATGAATTATCTGCCTTTTATTTAAAAAATCACTATATTTCATGTGTGCACAACTCCTCCTACAGTATCAATCGGAATGAACTCAAACTTGCTACATTGAACCTCCATGATGTCTAGTTGTGCATTAGACCTTTAAATTTCAAATCACTCCAGTCCTTCTTCAATTGTCTGCCCTTGAATTGAAATGAATCACCATATTCCTTGTGTACCCAACTTCTACAGTTTCAATCAAAAGAAGGTTTTACTTTGTATAATGAATCTGCATAGTCTCTAGTGATGCATGAAATCTTTGAAATTAAGTTAACTCCAGATCTTAATCAATTATCTGCCCTTGAATTGCAAATTTGCCTAATTTCTGATGGAAGCAACTTTTCAAGTGGTTATAACTTGTGCCTAGTGTTGATTGAATGTGATTGAAATTTACTACAAAGATTCTCCATGATTTGTAATTGTACTTAGAATCTTTAACATTTATTCTTTTCAGTGATTAATTAATTGTCTCCCCTTTGTTTAGGGAATTTCTTAATATTAGTGTGTTTTTTGTGCGCAATGTGACTCGTAGTGCTATTAATACAGTGTTTCATAGTGACAAATCTTAGTGTTTAAATAGTGCATATTTTCTTTGATGCTGGGATCATATTGTATACTGGAAAGTTTTTACTCTTTCCAGATTTTCCTCTTGTAAGACCAGTCACAATTGTATTCTTTGGGGTACAGCCATTTTGTTGATATCAAGTTTAATCTTATCTTTCAAGGTCAGTTTTCAAGGTCATTTAAACCATAAATACTTACGGTATCACTGATATGCACCACTCTGCAAAGTTCTTATCATAAAGTGTTAAAGGGAGTTGATTGAAAATACCTATGTATAGTCTGTTAACCCATTGTTTACTTTCCTTTTCAAAACTTAATGGATTTTTAATTTTATTCAAGGGAGATTTGATGAGCTTATGTTTGCTGTATACTAAAATACTAATAAACTTCTTAACCTTTTGAGATATTTGCAATATTGATTAGATTTAAAAGGCAGATAACTTTTCTGTATGAAATATTATAAATAGAATATTGAAGGGGCTTAAACTATTTTTTTTAGATCGCCTGAGTACATGGTCTGGAACAACACTATTGAACAACACTATTGCTTTCAACAAAATTAATTGTAACCTATAAACCTACACTTAGACGGTGATGCAATATGCAAAGCACAGGCTAGATAGTGAGTGCAATTAAAAAATGCACGATATATCAAGCAAATTCCAAAGGCAGCACATTCAATGTGATGGGGGAAATTGTAAAATTTCAATTTATTTAACCCATTCCCACATAATGATGCTTTTTTATGCCCCTCAAGAAAAACAGTTGGAAAAACATTGTGTTAAATGAAGAAATTGCTTATGACAAGCAATTTCTTCATTTTCCACAATGTTTTCTAACCAGAAAGTTGAAAAACAAAATCTTAAATTTTAAAAACTTTAAATTGTGGTCTGCAAATTCTTAGAATTTGGACCAATATAAAATTTTATCATTGCATAATGGGTTAAATGACAGGACGGGATCATTTTGAATTGCATTAACTATAGATGTTACTGATAGTGAAATTTTAAACCTCATGTAATTTTAAGTTTTTTTTATCTCATTTGGTAGAAAACATTGTAGGAATAGAGAGAATTCTTTTTACAAGTGATTCCTTCTTTCACCCATATTTCGTTGAATCTTTTGCTATATGGTGGTAAAGAAAAAGCCAGATTGTGTGAGAATGGGGTTTACTCGAATCAGATTTATGGTCTTGAAATGGGTCGAATTTTCAGCCAATTGCAACAGAATAATGACAAGATGAGAAAAAACATGTGGAAAATGGAATATTGTTTGTTTCAAGCAATTTCTTTCTTTCTTGTAACCTCTCACTCTGCTCTCTACACTGAATGATCTTTTAAAAAAAAATCAGTTAAAATGCAATTTAATCCATACTCATGCTTGTCAATGACCTTTCTTTGGGGTCCCCAAGAAAACTTATGAAAACATTGTGGAAATTTAAGAAAATTTGCCTGTTTCAAGCAATTTCTTCGTTATTCACAATGTTTTCTATCCCAAATGACAAAGAGTAAAAAAAATTGTTGTCTGCAACTTCTTTGAATTTGGACCAGTCTAAAATGTTGCCATCTGGTAATGGGTTAAAGTGTCATCTGGTAAAGTGTGTTAATAAACATTGCAGATTATCTTGATTATCCCATTCCTACATACCCAGATTTTAGGCGGGTCCAAATTGAAATAAGTTGCAGACAGACAACAATTTTGATGGATTTTCAAAAAGCTTTTAGAGTAGAAAACTTTGTGGAAAATGAAGAAATTGCTTGTAATTTCTTCATTTTCCACTATGTTTTCAAAAGTTTAAATTCTTGGGAGCGTCAAAAAGGGAATGGGTGAATGTTTCCTATCAGGGCAAGTTATATCATTAACTTCATCAGACTTTCAAACAAAAATTCCATTTTCACACTAAAAACAAAATTTATTATATACTATAGAACGATGACAGATAAATAGAAAAGTGTTTAGAGTTGGGTAGATTCAAAATTCAATTTCTGATACATTGAAAGCTTAGGAAATTCACTCGCAATCTTTTTAGTAAGGGAGATAACTTCTGAAGGCTTAGATGATATTCTTTATAAAGCAGTCAAAAGTGCTTTCCCTTGTAATTGTTGGCCTGAGGTTAACCCTTCACCTGGTTGATTGATTCTTTCATCGACAATTGCAATCTGTCAACCGATTACAACACAGTTCAGCATGTAGACACACTTAAGAATTATGATCAGGGAATACATCTTGGGGAGAAAAGAGAATTAGTAAATTATTGTTGTCTGGTATGGATTAACCCATTACTAGACAACAAAATTTCAGACCAGTCCAAACTGAAAGGAGTTGCAGATGACAATTGAATGTTTATGAAATTTCAGATTTTTTTTACATTTCCTTGTATTAATCATCGTATAAAAGGAAGAAATTGCTTGTGACAAGCAATTTCTTCATTTTACACAATGTTTTCCAAAGTTCTATATTGAGGAGGTGTTTAAAAGCGACACTATCTGGGAACCCATTACCAGATGACAATATTTTGGGCTGGTCCAAATTCAAAGATTTGCAGACGACAATTTGTAGTTGATGGAATTTTAAATTTCCTTGATTTTTGAAGAAAGAAAACTCTGTGGATAATGAAGAAATTGCTTATAACAAGCTTTTCTTCTTTGGGGTGTCATAAAGAGTCATTGTATGGGAATGGGTTAAAGCATAGTCTACAACTTCTTTCAAATTGGGTGAATCCAGTATTGTGCTGTCTGGTAATGAGTTAATTGATGTGATCTTGTTGATCTAGTGAAGAAAGGGAAGGATGAGTTTCATCAGTGATATAAAATGACTGTTAATAATGGAGATGTTGCCTGAGCTGATTCATTCTCCGTCTTTGATCATCATTAAAACTTCGCCTTTTAATGAAAAAATCCATGTGTCATCGTAACACAATTAGGTTGTCATACAACTGATGTCTGACTTACCTTTACTGTAGAGAATTAACCCTTGTCATTCTGAACCCGGAATATTTCTGTTTCAGAAGGCAGTCTAGACAAAGAGAAGGTAGCACATATGTGCAGTCTGATCTTTGTCTAGAACTTTAAAGCTAGCATTTTTAAACCATTAATTTTCTAAATAACTACCAACCCAAAGTAAGTGATTTCTGTGCATTCAGTTCTTTGATTTTCACATGATTTTGAAAAGGATTAAGAACATTTCTTAAAATTTTAAACTTTTCTAAATTGAAAGATATTTTAACTGATTACCAGATGACAAAATTTTAGACCAGTGTAAATTAAAGAAGTTGTTTCAAATTGCACTAAAATTTGAAATTAAGGGCCAAATAGATTAGAAAGCATTTGAGAAAAGGAGAAATGTTCTAGCAATTTCTCCTTTTCCCACTAAGTTTAACATGATTGTATTTCTTCAGGGCATCATCAAGTGTCATTGAGTAGTAATAGGTAGTAATAGGTTAAGAAGACATACTTAAAAAAATATGGAAAAAGAAGAAATTGCTTTTGACAAGCAATTTCTTCTCTTTCCACAATTTTTTCTGCCTTACAGAATGAATATTTTTCAAACAAAATCAGATTTTATTTGCACAACCTTTGAATTCGGACAGATCTAAAATTTTGAAAAACAGGAAAGGGTAAAGGGAAGAAAACATTGTTGAAATTGAAGAAATGGCTTGTTATGAGCATTTCTTTATTGCCAACAATATATTCCAAGATGTTTTTCTTGGGTATCGTATTTTCTGTTTATTTATCGTCGCTACCGTAGCACATGCCCATATGAGCGACGCCCCCCAGAAGACGGTTAGTTGTTACGGGGGATAGTGCAAGGATACAGGACAAAACTACTGAGAGCTCTGCCTGGTTCTTTAATGTGCTTGATGTGTTGATATGGTCTGCCCAAGGCTCCAACCCGTAATCTTGAGGTTTGAAGTCAAGTGCTCTACCAACTGAGCTAATTGGGTTGAGGGTAGTGAGAGACTGGGTTAACCAGGGGCACAATGAATCCATTCCATCATGACAAAATTATAGACTGGTCCAATTGGAAGGGAGTTCTAGACGACAAATTTAAGTTTATGAAATTTAAGGTTTTCTCAACTTTCTGGGTAGGAAACATTTTAGAATTTTTTTTTATGAAGAAATTGCTTGTTAGAAGCAATTTCTTTATTTTCCACAATATTTTCTGAATTGTTTTTCTTCAGGGCGTCAATAAGCGTCATTGTGTGGAAATAGATTTAGTAGGATTTGAACGTGTTTGCATCAGACAAAACCGTGCATGTCTGGCTGTTGAATTTTACTCACAACATTGAGAGTCTTAACCAATTCCCACACAATGCCTCATTTCATACCCCCCCCAGGAAAAAAGCTTTGGAAAACATTGTGGGTAATGGAAGTAATTGAATTTAAAAATTCATCAACTAAAAATAGTTGTCTGCAAGTTCTTTTAAATTTTGACCAGTCTAAAATTTTGCTGTCTGGTTTCTGGTTACGGTAAAAAGTACAAAATAATTAATTAGGATAGTGTTATAAGAGGAGAAAATTGAATTTTGTTCTTTCTAAATCATAGTAAAAGTGATTTGGGGATTTCAGGAGGTCTCCAGTATGTCTGGTCAGAATATCATATACTATAGATTTTTCTCTCCATAAACGCCTACTGAAGCTGAAATAAGGTCACCTTCATAGTGTAATAAAAAAAAATAAAAAAAATGGGCAAAGCTTTTTAGCATGTTTATAATAATTTTATGTCTTTTCTGTTTTTGACCCTTCTACTTAGCCAATAGTATATGCTTGTACATCCAAAATGTAAAAAAAGGTTAGTTTATACTGATTTATTTTACTTCGATTGCAATGAAAGCTTTTAAGCTTTCCCAAACGCTCACAATCCAGATGTTTTTACATCCCTCAAAGATAGGCAGTGACTTAAACCCACTGCTACCCATTTTAACAACTGGGTAGACTCAGGCTTAAGCTATATATGGCTCGGCCACGAACACACCTTGATGATGATGGGGCTTGAACCCTTTCCTATCAGATCTTGAGTCAATCACCTATACCACTTGGCCATCGTGACAGTCAAAAAAAGGTTGCAGAAGATATCTCAATATGTTTGTTAAAAAAAATTGTTGCAATATAATTGGGTTGCAAAAATGATTTCAGTAAAGTAGGAAATATTTGTATCGATGTTTTAAGCTTTTCCTTTTCCGAGAATTTATGCCTTGGCTGAATTTCTAACTTGGGCATCAAAACAAAATTGGGATTGCATGGTAATAGGTTAAGATTAAATCCCTTATTGAGCAAGGCCAAGTACTCCGGAATATTGATGTTTCTCTGTGGAACTGAATGGGAAATAATGATAAATTGCAGCAACTGAAAAATGTGACAAACATTATACTTGGTGGAAATGATTGACTCTTGACTTTTCCAAGCTCGGGAACCTGTATTTAACCCATTATCCCACAATTTTTAGCTTGACTATATGAAGAATAGGGGCTATTCCAGTCACCTGTGCATTGATGTCGGCATAATGGTTTGGTGAAACCTTATGTGCAAGTGTCATAATATATTATATCAGTTTCTACTAATGCTATTGATCTGAAACTTTGCACATGTTTTTTTGACAATAATATCAGTCTCTAGACACAGATTCATTACTCTGATATTCTTTTGAGTGGTATTTTAACCCTTTTCAGATGTAGAAAATCGTGGTTAAAGTTTACATGCAACTGTCACATATCTTTTTCTACCAATGCTATTACTTTGAAACATTGTACATAATTTTCTTTGTGACTATCATTATCTGCTAGACAAAGATTAATTACTCCGACATTCATTTTTTATGAAAATTTTACCCTTATTGGCCTTAGAAATTCTTGTTTGACCTAAATTTCTAATTAATTTTTTTTTTTATCTCTATTACTATTTAGGTATTTATTTCTAATGTCAACATTGAATTGTTGTTACTATCCAGCACTCAAATAGTTTAGGGTTGCTGTTCTCTTACAGCTCTTTTTTTTGGACTGGTCCAATTTGAAATAACTTGGAGGGGTCAATTAAATATTTATTGAATTTTAGATTTCTAGGTAGAAAACATTGTGGAAAATTGTTTTTCTCGAGGGGCATCATAAAGTGTCATTGTGTAGGAATTACCTGACAACAGAATTTCAAACTGGTCCTAAGCACATTGCAGACATCAATTTTTAGTTGATGGTATTTAACCGTATATGCCGCTGTCATAGCGCAGTCGGTAGCGCGTCAGACTCCCAATCTTCAATCATGGGATGTTGTGGGTTCGATTCCCGGCGGCGGCACATATTCTTTCCGGCATTTGTCCACCAATGGGTGGATAATCGTAAACCTAAGTGGGATAGCAGCTGGAGGCTAGGAAAGGATGTAGTGGTAGTACTGGTGTGAGAAAAACCAGGAATCCATTGTTAGGTGCTCCAACCGCCGCATTATGACTGAAATACTGTTAAAAGCTGCGTTAAACCCCATTCAATCAATCAATCAATTTAACCATATACTGCATAATCTCTGATTTTTACATCCCATTGATGTTATACTGGAGAAAACATGATGGAAAAAGGCGAAATTGCTGTAACAAGCAATTTATTCTTTTCCCACAATATTTTTTGTCATATAGGATATAAAGTTTTTGAAGTTTACTTACTTTACAGTGCCGTCTGCTGTCCCTATGATTTCAGGCAAGTATAAAATTTTGAAAAACAGTAAAGGAATAAAAATAAAACATTTGTTTTTTTTTTTGGGGGGGGGGTGTAGAGAATGTTGCTGATAATGATATTATTGCTTGTACGAGCAATTTCACAAACCCGGGATTTTAGGTCAATTTGGAAAAAGAAATTGCTTGTTACCAGCAACTTATTCTTTTCCCACAATATTTTCTACCACATAGGATGGTTAAATTTCAAATTGCATCCAATTTTTAGGGATAAAGCAGCACCTGTTGCATTGTGGGGTAGAATCTTTGAAAGCAGGATTATACTCAGTATGAAGTCATAATTATTTCTTGTAAATAGACCAAATTGAAGGTGTTGGCAGATGATATTTTACAAGTGTTTTAATTGAAAAGTAAATGCCTTGGCAAATTACCAAATGATAATGCTTTAGACTGGTCCAAATTGAAAGATGTAGACAACAATTTCAAGTTGGTAGAATTTCTAAAAAAATCTTTTCCTTTAAAGATAGAAAATATTGTGGACACTGAAGAAATTGCTTGTTACAAGCAATTTCTTCATAATTGTCAAAAATCATTTCCAAAAAGGTTCTTTATTGTGGGAAGGTTAAAAAAGAGGGATTGTGTTGGAATGGGTTAAATTGTAGAAAACATTATGAGAAAATGAAATTACTTGATACAATTTGAGGAAGAAAAGGCATGATGCAAGCAATCAGATCATTTCTCATGATGTTTTTGCAAAACAAGATTTTTCTTGAAAAAGTCTTGATATTGGAATCAAGGTAATGGACTGAAAAACAAAGACCACCAGTCTGATGGATATTATTAAAATAGATGTAGTTGCTAAGCTTCGCAGACATGTGATAAATTTATCATTTCTTCTCAAGACCCTGTGTTGTGGGTACTCATATGATAACTATCTTGATGAAATATCAAGTAACACACAAACAATATACAGTGTGATAAGTGTTGATTATTAGTTTCTATGTTCCTCATTCCCTCAGTCTTATTTTTCCTGTTTCACTGGGTCCTTCAGGAGTTTCTAGGACAAGTATTTTTCTATGGGACTTGGAATGGCATGACTGAACTGATAAGATCTGTTTAATGGATCCTTTATGAATCACTAGTTAAGTTTTCAATGATAACCGATATAAAAACCAAGACAGTTTATAATAACTATGTCAAGGGGTTCTGTGTGGCTCATCATTTTGATTGACAGATCGCTGTCCTTGTTAACTGACTCCATTGGGCATGTCCTTCAACTCCGACAGGAAGTTTTACTGTGGTATAACACACAGCGTTATCTTGCAAAAATATTGTCAGTAACATGTAGCAAAATAATAAAATGATTAGTTGGTACATTGTAGTTACCAATCAATAAAAATGCTTCAAATAAATGTCAGCCAATGTAAGAGTTCAAAGTTCACTTGCTGTGGAAAGAATTATTTGATTGGTCTAATTTTTGTTTTTATTGAGAACTGCAATCTGTCAATTGTAAGGACAGACTCTGATAGTTAAGAATAATAACAATTTCACAAGGTATAGAGAACCTGTGAACCAACCCTTGTCATTGTTTGAACCCAGAATACTTCTACTTTAGTAAGAGATATACTGGTAGGTAGGCTGCATATTATGTCAATAGCTATTCATTCTTTATCCACAATATTGTCTATCCCACAAGCCCAAGATATTAAAGATGAGGTTGATAAGGCTGTAGTTATGATATTTTTGCTTATACACTGACAATATGTAGTTTCTATATTGTACAGAAATTCAATCCCTGGTCGAGAAATTTCTTTTCTAAAATCAATGAAGATGATGAAATATTTATTCAAGGCCGAATTGTCATGAGGGAAATTTAATTTGGCATTTCTATTGTGTTTATAGTTTTATTGAAGACTTTCAGGTTTTAGCTGGATGTAAAAAATTAGGACTTGAGTTAAATTAGTGGAACTCATTTTCCAGATTGTCATACTTTGTGTTTAAGATGAGAATGGATTTATAAAGCATTTTAGTCAATACACCTTTGTTTAATGTGATTCTCATTCATGAAATTTAAGGCGGCAGCCATACATCAGTTATAAGTAGGATGCAAGACTTTTAGTCATTGGGTCTCAAGTTCATTCAAAAATAAAGATATTGAATAACTGATTAACCTTTTACCAGACGACAAATTTAGACTTATGCAATTTTAGAGAAATTGCAGACTATAAATTTTAGGAAATGAATTTTTTAACAAAATATGTCCAATGCTTTAAAAAATTTGTGGATAATGAAGAAATTATTTTTAATAAGCCATTTCTTCATTTTCCCTGCATAGGCGGAATTGTGTGGGAATGGATTAAGCTCATGAGTTCAATTATTCCCTTAACTTATTCAGTTCATATTATTAAATGTGAAGAGGTCAAATACTTGTTTAAATGACAATATAACATAATCGATTAATGATAATAAATAAACATCAAACTAGATTTAAAAAACAATACACATACAAAGTAGGTTTAGTCCATTGAAGCATTTAATAATGCCAAGAGATGTATTTTTTAATAGCAAAAAAGTGGTGTATGTCGAACTCTCATATGTGCAGGCTGATCTTTGTCTATATTCAGCATGACAATTTTAGATTTTAAATGACACAGGTCAGGATAAGGTGATCGATCTAAGGCCACCTTGACCCTCTTGGTTACAAATTACAGCCTTTGGTACTATAATTTGATTTCTTAGTTGAGACAGGAAAATGCTCTGAGATATTGAGCCTCACAGTAGCAGTTAACCTTTGTCATGGTGTATAAATTACCTTACTGAATTGCTGTAAAATCAAAGGGCTGACAGAACCTGTTGTTCAAAAATCAACATTTCTTTTAGATATCAATTTCATAAACAACTCTGGCAGGAAAACTACAAGCAGGAGGTGTAGACTAAGATCAGTCTGCACTTATGTGCAGGCTTAGATTGGTCTACACCTCCTGCCAAATCCGGAATATTCCGGGTTCAGCATGACAAGGGTTAACCTTTGTCATACTGAACCTGAAATATTCCTGTTTTGCAGAAGATACAGACAAAGATCAGTCTGCACATATGGGCATTATAATCCTTGTCTGCACCACCGTCTTGTCCCTTTTTCAAGCAGGGTAATGGATATTAACCCACAACCGGTGCTTCCAGTGCTTTCAGCCCTATTCAGTCCTTCTATAGGGATTTAATTAGCACATTACCACACACAAAAAATTAGACTGGTTCATATGTAAAGAAATTGCAGACAACAGTTTGAAGTTAATGGAACTTTGAAAATCTTTTTGTTTTTTAGCTCACCTGAGCACAACGTGCTCAAGGTGAGCTTTTGGTATCACCTTTTGTCCGTCGTGCGTCGGAAGTCGTCAACAATTCTTTAAACATCTTCTCCTCAGTAACCACTGGCGAGAATTCAACCAAACTTGGTAGGAATGTTCCTTGGGTCACCCTTTTCAAAAGTTGTTCGCGGATTTTTGATTGACCCCCAAATATGGGCGTGGCAGAGCGTGGCAGTTTTTAACTTAGAAATCTTTAAACATCTTCTCCTCAGTAACCATTGGGCCAATTTCAACCAAATTTGGTATGAATGTTCCTTGGGTCACCCTTTTCAAAAGTTGTTCGTGGAATTTTGATTTATGCCCAAATATGGGCGTGGCAGGGCGTGGCAGTTTTTAACTTAGAAATCTTTAAACATCTTCTCCTCAGTAACCATTGGGCCAATTTCAACCAAATATGGCATGAATGTTCCTTAGGTGACCCTTTTCAAAAGTTGTTCGTGGAATTTTGATTTATGCCCAAATATGGGCGTGGCAGGGCGTGGCAGTTTTTGACTTCGAAATCTTTAAACATCTTCTCCTCAGTAACCATTGGGCCAATTTCAACCAAACTTGGCATGAATGTTCCTTGGGTGACCCTTTTAAAAAGTTGTTCATGGAATTTTGATTTATGCCCAAATATGGGCGTGGCAGGGCGTGGCAGTTTTTGACTTAGAAATCTTTAAACATCTTCTCCTCAGTAACCATTGGGCCAATTTCATCCAAACTTGGCATGAATGTTCCTTGGATGACCCTTTTTAAAAGTTGTTCGCAGAATTTTGATTTATGCCCAAATATGGGCGTGGCCGGGCGTGGCAGTTTTTGACTTTGAAATCTTTAAACATCTACACCTCAGGAACCATTGGGCCAATTTCAACCAAACTTGGTATGAATGTTCCTTGGGTGACCCTTTTCAAAAGTTGTTCGGCAGAATTTAGTTACACGCCCAAATATGGGCTTGGCAGTTTTTGACTTTGAAATCTTTAAACATCTTCTCCTCAGTAACTATTGGGCCAATTACAACCAAATTTGGTATGAATGTTCCTTGGGTGACCCTTTTCAAAAGTTGTTTGCAGAATTTTGATTTATGCCCAAATATGGGCATGGCAGTTTTTTTAACTTTGAAATCTTTAAACATCTTATCCTCAGTAACAGTTGGGTCAATTTCAACCAAACTTTGCATGAATGTTCCTTTGGTGACCCTTTTCAAAAGTTGTTCTTGGAATTTTGATTTATGCCCAAATATGGGCGTGGCAGGGTCAGGCACTTTTTTGACTTTGAAATCTTTAAACATCTTCTCCTCAGTAAGCATCAATTTCAACCAAACTTGGCATGAATGTTCTTTGGGCGACCCTTTTCAAAAGTTGTTTGCAGAATTTGGTTTCACGCCCAAATATGGGCGTGGCAGTTTTTGACTTTGAAATCTTTAAACATCTTCTCCTCAGTAACTATTGGGCCAATTTCAACCAAATTTGGTATGAATGTTCATTGAGTGACCCTTTTCAAAAGTTGTTCTTGAATTTTGATTGATGACCAAATAAGGGCTTGGAAGGGTAGGGCAGTTTTTGACTTTGAAATCTTTAAACATCTTCTCCTCAGTAACCATTGGGCCAATTTCAATTTTGAATCATCTTACATTAGTCAGGTGAGCGATTTTAGGGCCATTCTGGCCCTCTTGTTTGATAGAAAACATTGTGGATAATGAAGAAAATGCTTTTTTCCTTAGGGGCGTCGAAAAGGGTCATCATGTAGGACTGGGTTAAGCATGACAAGGGTTAACCCATTCTACACATTTTTTACGCCTCTACAAAAAAAATTTGGCAAACATTGTTGAAAATGAGGAAATTGCTTCTTATGAGCAATAATACCATTATCCACTATGTTTTCTACCTCAAAACATAAAGACATTTCTAATTTCATGAATTTTTTACTATCGTCTGCAACGTCTTTGAATTTGGACCAGTGTAAAATTTTGTCGAGTGGTAATGGTTTAAGAAACCTTTTTATCTGACTCTAGGAGAATCATTCAGTGGCTTGTATCAGTTTGAGTGGGTGTTCTCAAAGTATTATCTGGAAAATCAGAATATGAATTTATAACAGGAATTATATGCTGAGTTTTGTTGATGGATTTTTGAGGATGTTTTTGGAAAATTTATTTTCTTTGACCCCTATCCACATGGGAAAAATTTAAGACTGGTCCAAACTGAAAGGAGTTGCAGAAGACAATTTAAAGTTTATGAAACTTCAGATTTTTTCAACTTTCTGGGTAGAAAATGTGGAAAATAAAGAAACTGCTTGTCACAATCAATTTCTTCATTTCAGACAATGTTTTCCCAATTGCTTTCTTGAATGGCGTCAAAACATATGATTGTGTGGGATTGGGAATACTTTATGACACAGAGCTTTTAGCCTTTATAATAGAATTTTATTCATATCTAGGCAGCTGGAACACCTAACAATGGATTCCTAGTATTTCTCACACCAGTACTACCACTACATCCTTACACCAATAAAATAAAAGTGAAAAATTTATTGTCAACCTAAATGAAATTTAAAGTCACCAAATCAAAAGTTGTCAATGTCGGAGGTCAACATTCATTTCATTTCTGGTCAAATTTTCTTATTGACAATCAAGGCTTTCAATCAAAGAACCAATCAAATCATTCATTAAGACTGCAAGTGAACTTTGAACTCAGACATTTGCTGTGATTGGTGTGAAGCATTCTCTGTTGGTGTTGCAACCTAAACATTGTAGATTCAGCTTATGCATGCATTTATATGGCCATCCAACCATTTTACTTCTTATCCAACAATACTGACCTGAAATTTGGTAGAATAAAAATTGTTTAACCCTTTACCAGATGGCCAAATTTAGACTGGTCCAAATTGAAAGCATTTGCAGATGACAATTTAGAGATTATGAAATTTTAGATATTTTCATCTTTCTAGGTAGAAAAAAAAATGAAAAAATTGCTTGGAACAAGTAATTTCTTCATTGTCCACAATGTTTTTGCAATTGCTGTTTTTAAGGGGCATCAAAAAGGGTCACTGTCTTGGAATGAGTTATTATGAAAGTGGAACTTCCTTTCAGAATACAGTGGGTGGGATTAGCAGAGTGGGTGGTACCAGCGAAGTGGGTGGGACTAGCAGAGTTGGTAGTACCAGCAGATTGGGTTGGTTGGTACCAGCAGAGTGGATGGTACCAGCAGAGTGGGTGGTACCAGCAGAGTTGGTGGTACCTGCAGAGTGGGTGGTACCTGCAGAGTGGGTGGTACCAGCTGAGTGGGTAGTACCTGCAGAGTGGGTGGTACCTGCAGAGTTGGTGGTACCTGCAGAATTGATGGGTGGGGTCAATAATCCTTCAATTGTCTGGATGAGACGAATATGATGATTACTGTCAATATTGGAATTCTCAGTGATTGAGTAAATTTTACCTTCCATTTCAAGACTGAAATCGTGGATTTGGGTGTTAGGGTTGTGAGATTTTAAAGATAAGACAAATGACAATGTTGGAAACATTTATGTTTTACATTGAACATGTGGCTCTGTTCCGTTGTAAGGATTGTTGGAGATCGGGGAAACGTAAAGAGGAATATGAGGAAATAAGAGGGTAAGAATTGTGGACAGAAGCTCTTTCTTTCCAACAAACTGTATATTTTTGTTGAGTTTTGTCTTTGAAGTATGTTTATGAAGAGATTGTTTTTAACCAATTACCAGACAATTAAAAAGGTGAAGTTGAAAGAATTTGCAGACAATTGTAATGTTCAGACTGGTTCTAATTCAAATAGATTTGCAGACAATAATTTGAATTTTACGTATGAAAAAATGACACAAATAAAGAAATACCAATGATAAAACGTTGTGTAAAATGAAGAAATTGTTTGTTTGAAGCAATTTCTTCATTGTCAACAATGTTTTATACCCAAAATGACAAAGAATTTTGAAATTTCATCAATCAAAAAATTGTTGTCTGCAACTTCTTCAAATTTGTACCAGTCTACAATTCTGATTTCTAGGGAATGAATAAAGGGCAGAAATTTGCTTTTCAAAAAAATTATTTTTTTAGCATGTCAAATTATGGGATTTAGAGGTAATGGGTGAAATGGATTTGTAAACATTTCACTGCATTTGTATCGTACACTACATTTCATTTAATTTTCTCGTTTCAGTGATGGTGGGTTCCTTGCACATAACGCCAATAAAGATGCGTATCCAGCACCAATCCCCACTAAAAAAGTCAACTTCACAGCCAATGGTGCTGCCATCACAGATGCTAATCATAATACGGGCAACAATATATGTGATCTTCCAGTATATAATGAATGTATCGTAAGTACAGGATTTTTACTTATTTTTATACCCCACTTGATGAAACACCTCAGTCAAAGGGAATTGATCTACTAATTAGATCAACCTATTAACACACAATCTCACTTTTTTGTGCCTGCAGGAGACTAAGATATGAAAACATTTTGGAAAATGAAGAAATTGCTAGTTACAAGCAATTTCTTTATTATTTGCAATGTTTTCTATCCCTAAAGATGGATGGTAAAAATTTCATCAACTTGCAAAAATTGATGTCCTCTTTAAGTTCGGATAAATCTTAAATTTTATAATCTGCTAATGGGTTACTAGTAATTGTTGTTAATCATTCAAGAGCCAAATCCATTCTATACATTTATGTGGCTAAAATATTGTGACAATAGCTTATTCAAGCTATATTACAATTTGAATATGTCACCTGCCAATAATTTGCTTGTTGTTTTTCACTTATGCAAATAACTGACCACATACTAAACAATACACGGTCCTACCAGAGTTACGAGCATATTATTTATCCCTACTTGTCATAAATCCTAATCTAGTTTTACAGGAATTTCCATGGTTGTTGAATTAACCATCAGGGACTACCCTCATGAACAATGTTAATTAAAAAAAATGGAGGAATTGTTTTTCATCACCAATTTATTCTGTCTGTATATTGGGCATTATTATTATTGTAGGGGAGATAACAACATTAGAAAAACATTTTATTGGTCATAGTAAGCTCCCTTATTGTTTTCAGACAGATATTCAAACAATAACTATTTCAAACTCTATCTACTACTGATTATTAATTTTAATAAAAAAAGAAAGAATAGATTGAACAGGATTTTTATAAAAGAACAAAAGGCCTTATAAACCAAAGAAAGTATAAAAACTTGATTTGTAAAACAGAGAAAAGTTTTGTTTCAGCTTTCTCTGTTTGCAGTAATTGTCATTATTTCTTCTAATATTCTTTCCTCACAGTCATTTGATTTCATGATTCATACATGTATTTGTTATATACAAAATCATCAAGTCTTCAGTAAATATACAGGGTTCCACACTATATTAACCAAACTCAATCAAATCATTCATTTAGACTGGATGTGAACTTAGAACTCCCACATTGACCGACATTTATGTGAAGCATTTATGTGGGTTTGGAGACTAGAACAGCGTAACTACAGTTTATTGAAGTTGTATTTAAGATGTTTAGGTCACCAACTACCAATTTTATTTTGTTATATCGGCCTGGCCATTATAATTTGCAAAATGATGGCAATTGATATTGAAATGGGCCCTCCTGGATTCATTGGACTCGGCCAGCAGTGTAAGTGGGTGGGGTCAGTAATCCATTGATTGGTTTAGAAATTGGCTACTTTTTAAAGCCTGTATATATTACATTAATGCGTATGTAATGTAATAGAATAGTCTTTAGTATGACATTGATTTGTTAACCCTTTCTCAAACTCGGGATTTTATACCGCTGAGATTTTATACTTGTGAAAATATTGTGGAAAAAGAAGAAATTGCTTGTAACAAGCAATTTCTCCTTTTTCCACAATATTTTTACCACATAGGATAGTTTCATTTCATATTGAAGTCGATTTTTATTGTGGTTTGCAACATCTTTTAATTTGGACCAGTTTAAAATTTCTAAAAATGGGAAAGGGTTAAAGCATTACCAGAAAACTAAGTTTAAGACCAGTCCAAATTTAAAAATGTTACAGACAACAATTTTAAGTTAATGAAATATAAAAAAAAATGCACCTTAAGGTAGAAAACATTGTGAATAATGAAGAAATTGCTTGGAACAAGCTTTTTTCTTAGGGGGAAAGAACCCTATTGGATATGGTGACATTTTGACCATTATCAAAGGAAAAAGAGCCTTATTGAAAGTATACTTATACCACTAGAGGTCACAATTTTGGCTGTGTTACCTTGCTTAAACTTGCTAAAAATGTTTGTATTGTCATCAGGAAGATCTCCATCAAATATAATGGCATTTTGATCAATGTCAATGGAAAAGGAGCCTTATTGACAATATCCTAGGTTGACACTGCTCTAGAGGTCACATTATGGCTCAATCTTTCTCTTACTGTAAATGTTTGTATTACCGTGAAAGAAGAACCCCAATTAACCCATTCCATCACAGCAAAATTTCAGGCTGGTCCAAATTGAAAGAAGATGCAGACGACAAATTCAAGTTGATGGAATTTTGAACTTTTTTTGTCGTTTTGGATAGAAAAAATTGAGGAAAATGAAGAAATTGCTTGATACAAGCAATTTCTTCATTTTCCACAATGTTTTCAAAAGCTTTTTTCTTAAGGGGCGTAAAAAGGAGGGCTTGTGTGGGAATGCGTTAAATATTGTGATATTCCATGTTATATAAAGTAAAAGGGGGCATTAGTGGCAGTATCATGTTTCTGCTAATCCAATCACAATCCTTTGCTGGTATCCAATTAACTGTAGAATATATAATCAATTTTTGGTTAAGTTTAGAAAGTGAATTTAGATGAGTCATCAAGGGCCATCTTGTCCCTCTTGTTGGTATATGAGATCACAAATTTGGATGGTTGACAACTTAATCGATACATGATGATGTTATTGATAGGTGAATGACCATTTTCTAATGGCAGACAAACTAAAGGTCAGTTCCTTACACCAATGTATTTATACCCATTCCCACGTAAGCCCATTGAGAAAACTACCTTAACCTGTTCAAACAATCCCTCCTTTTTACGCCCCTCAAGCAAAAAGCTTTGGAAAAAATTGTGGAAAATGAAGAAATTGCTTGTAACAAGCAATTTCTTCATTTTCCACAATGTTTCTATCCCAAAAAACAACAGAATCCTGAAATTTTTGTCAGCAGATTCTTCCAATTAGGACCGGTCTAAAATTTGTTGTGTGGGAATGGGTTAAAGCATTCCAGATGGGAATATCTTAGACTGGTCCAAATTCAAAGGAGTTGCAGATGACAATTTAATGAAATTCTAGATTTTTCAATTTTCTGAGCAGAAAACACTGTGAAAAAATGAAGAAATAACTTGTTGCAAGCAATTTCTTCAATTAACACAATGTTTTCCTCAATTGTTATTCTTGTTGGGCGTCTAAAGGTGTGATTGTTTGGGAATGCCTTCAACCTTTCCTGTGTTGCAAAATTTTAGACCTGTCCAAATTCAAGGGTTTTGCAGACAAACATTCAAACTGAATTTAATTTGAAATATGACCATTCAGTAAGGTAGAACCTATTGTCGAAAAAGACAAAATTACTTGTTACAAGCAGTTTCGTCTTTTTCTACTATGTTTTTTTTTTTAATTACAGTGACATAAAAACCAAGGATTCAACTGGAAAGGGTTACAAATGAAAGAATTGCTTGATATAAGCAGTTTTTCATTCTCAACATTGTTTTATGCCCAGAAAGACGGACATACTTGGAATTCTGTTATTAAAATTACATTCTGGGAGAGCATGCTTAAATTTTTTATTTGTCTGATAATGGGTCAAATGAATACAAAGAAATTTCCTATCACCTCTATTAGGAGAGTTAAATTCTATTTAGAACGAAAAGTTTTTGTTTTCAAAAGGGATCAAACATAGAGAGGTATTCCAAATCAAGTCAGATCAATTTACAGAGTGTTTAACATTTGGTATAGAAATCATTAAAAATCTTTGTATAAAATACAGTATAACACAATTTTTTGAATAGGCATGAAATTATAGATTCAATTCAATTTAATGATGAAACCCTTGAAATTATTTGAAGTCTGTTCTTTTTCCCCATTTGGATGTCATGAAGAGAAATAATTGAGAAAAATCATTTTGACTAAACGAGAAAATCGCTTGTGAAGGTCAAATGTTTGGAGGCCCTTAACCTTTGTCATGCTGAATAAAATCGTCTATAAAATTGTGTTAAAATCAAAGGACTGAAAGAATGGAAAGCACTAAATTTTTGGTTGGTAGCTATTTAGGTATGCTTTAACCCATTCCTACACAATAGCGCTTTTTGATGCTCCAAGATAAAAAAAAGCTTTTGAAAACATTGTGGAAAATGAAGAAATTTCTTGTTAACAAGCAATTTCTTCATTATCCACAATTTTTTTCTTACCAAAGAGACATGTAATTTTTCGATTCCATCAAATAGAAATTTTCATCTGCAAAATCTTTCAACTTGGAATACTACCCCACCCCCACCCCAATCCACATAAAATTTGGAAAATAAAAGTATTATATTGTCAGTGTGCAACCAAGATATTTAAATACAGCTTTGTGCAGTCTGTAGTTACAATGTTTTACTTACCAACTGTCGAATATCATAAAAGGAGTACATTTTTGATTGAATACCCCACCACCACCCCATAACCCCACCACCCTTTTAGGAAAATTTTTGGATCCATAAATGGAATCTTTAAAACTCATTCCCACAAAAGTCCCCCCTTTTTACGCCCCTCAAGATAAA
The DNA here is from genome assembly GCA_946902895.1 of Fragum fragum. Lineage (NCBI taxonomy): Eukaryota > Metazoa > Mollusca > Bivalvia > Cardiida > Cardiidae > Fragum > Fragum fragum. The sequence goes on along the minus strand of OX336377.1, from coordinate 25,628,136 downwards.
AGCTTCAGAAATCATTGTGGACAATGAAGAAATTGCTTGATATAAGCAATTTCTTTATTTTCCACAATGTTTTCCTTATAAGCAGAAGAAAAATATAGAATTCCATGAATTTTCCTTGAAATTGTTGTCTGCAGCCTCTTTCAATTTGGACCAGTCTAAAATTTCGACCTGTTGGTAATGTATTAATTAAAACAAAGCTAAATAATTTGGCAGTTACAATAATAAAGTAAAAAAAAAAGAGAAGGTGTAAATAATTCGGATGGACAGATATATATGGCCACCATTGGAATTCAGTTATAGTTTGAGCAGGTTATATCGATATTTGAGAATACTCAATATCTTATGGATAGACTGATAGATTTAAGATTTAGACTACATGGAATTTTAATTTCTAGTTACGCACATGTATTATGTTGTTTGTGTTAAGTTAGTGAAAAAAAGTGTGAAATTAGAAATCTCTGAGAAAATAACATGGAAGTGTTTTTGCTTTGTCTAAGGTGGATATAATAAAGACTTAACCAATTATTAGGATAAACTGATTACCATATTTTGACATTCCGTGAAAGCGTGAAAAAGTGAACTTCCTTGTATTATAGCTGCCCCTGACTGTAAAAGTCAAAATTAGATGCATCCTGCTCTACAATTCAGAGGCACAGACTCTTTCTATAGCCTGGATACCTGTACAGTGCATTAGAAATATTTTTTGGTAATTTTTAGACTGGTTGAAACTAAATACATTCACAGGAGTATTTCCAACTAGCAGAACATTTTGGGAAATGAAGCATTTGCTAAATTTTACAAGCAATTTGTCTACCCTTGTCATGCTGAATAAAAAGCCTCTTTAGAAAAGTGTTAAAATGAAAGCACTGGAAGCCCTAGATATGGGTCAATATTTCTTTAGAATTGTATAAGCGATTCTGGTCTGAATGGACAAACAGCTGGTTTAGACAAAGATCAGACTGCACGTAAGTGCAGCCTGATCTTTGTCTATACATCCTGCCAAAACAGGAATATTCCAGGTCCAAAATGACACGGGTTAATTTTTCACATTATTTTCCCAAGCTCTTTTTCTATAGGGGCACAAAAAAGTGGTACTTTGTGGGAATGGGTTAAAGAATACCTGCATTAGTTGCTTCATTGAGGATAAACAAATGTTCACAGAATGGAAAGAGTTTATTTGTGTAGGAGGAGAAAATTAATGAAGGGGAATCTGCCAAAGAAACTATTCTTAGAACGTTTTTTCTAATCCACAGAATTGCTGGAAACACACAAAATGCTATACAAGATGACATTGTTTAACTAGTATACCTCGGAAATAATGATCTCATGTTTGCCTTTATTATCCCTTTTCTGTTTTGTTGTTGTTGTTTCAAAATTTTAGTCTTGTCCAATTTAAAAGCAATTTCTTCTTTTCCCTTAATATTTTCTCTAATATAGAATTACTAGGATCTTAAAAAGAGGGATTTCGCAGGAAAAGGTTAAATTCCAGAAAACTGTTTTTGAGGTGTAAAGGAATCCCCTTGACAGTCGTATGTCGGGGTCATGGCCATAGCGCCATGGTTTGATCCCAAACGGCGGCAAATATCCTTTTTGACATTTGTCTCCTTCAAATAGGTGGATAATTGTTAACCTATGAGGGATGAGCATTACTTGAGGCTCAGAAAGGATGTAGTGGTAATACCCATGTAAGATATACCAGAAATCCATGATTAGGTGCTCCAGCTGCCTCCATATTACTGAAATAATGTAAAGTGATGTTAACCCCATTCATTCAATCAACCTTCATCAAAAGTAAAACTTTTAACCTACCATTTATTTTCTCTGCATAAAGCTATTTTGCAGAGTGCATGAAACAAAACTTAGCAGGCTGTAGGTCACTGCAAGAGCTTACAGTCATAAGGTGGACTACTTGGCTTGGCCAACTTTTTTCTTGTATAATATGACACAAGTCATTGTTATGTTAACCAATGTCATGTGATTTAATGTTGTGGTCTTGAGGGAGCCATGGTTAGGTGTATCAGCTATGCAATCTAAATGAAATTATTTGCTTGAAGCCACTTACAACTGACCAAGTTAAATTCAACAATATATAGATATGACAAGTAGTTGAGAACCTAAAAGCTATATAACCTTGTGTAAATAATAACTTAATTTTCTTGTTATAAACATTCAGAAGATTATTTTCTTTCCATTACATGACTTATGTTAACTGAATTGATAGCTTTACCCTCTGCTTGAGAACTTTGTCAACCCATTCCCTTGTAAGCCCACTTTTTGATGGCCCTCAAGAAGACTTGAAAAGAAAGATATTGTGGAAAATGAAGTAATTGCTTTCACAAACAATTATTTCATTTCCCATATTTTTTTCTAACCACAGAGACAAAAAAGTTGTAAAATTCCATAAACTTTAACCCATCCCCACACTAGCCCTCCTTTGAAAAACATTGTGGAAATGAAGAAATTAGTTGTGTCAAACAATTTTTTCATGATCTACAATATTTTCTATCCCAGAAGAAAAAAAATTTCATTAGCTTGAAATGGTGGTCTGCAGTTTCTTTCAATTTGGACCAGTTATGTTGTGTGGATATGAGTTAAGACCTGGAGAGTCCTGGTCTTACTAGGGTTTTTAGAAACTTAAACTTGGATTAAGTACAGGCAAAAAGCGAGAATAAAAGTTGACATGAAAGGACCAAACAATTAACACTAATTAACCCATTCCCACAAGATAAATTTTAGACTGGTCTAAATTGGAAGGAGCTGCAGACGACAATTGAAAGTTTATGAAATTCTAGATTTTTTCAGGTTTCTGGGTGGAAAACATTGTGGGAAATGAAGAAATTGCTTGTAAGCTTTCATATTGAGGGGTGTTGAAAAGCATCATTGTGTAGGAATCGGTTTTAAGGAAATGTAAAAATATGAAGAATCTTAAATAATTGTAAGTTTCAGACTGACAAAGAGATCATATGTTACGTCCCTTTAATGATAATTTTTACCCATTACCAGACGATAGAATTTTAAACTTGTCCAAATGGTAAGCTGTTGTAGACGGCCATTCAAAGTTTTAATCTTTTTCAACTCTCTAGTAGGAAACAAGCAATTTCTTCATTTTACACAATGTTTTCCCAATTATTTTTCTTGAGGGGTGCATCTGTGTCAGCTTTGTCTTTCAAAAATTTTGACATTCTATATATCTCTGGTATTACTGAACACATTCAACTCAAAATATATGCTCACTATTAACCCTTGTCATGCTAAACTCGGAATATTCCGGCACGGCAGGAGGTATAGACAAAGATCAGCCTGCTCATAAGTGCAGTCTGATCTTGGTCTACACCTCCTGTTTGTATTTTTCCTACCAGAGTTGTTTATGAAATAATTCTCAAAAGAATTATTGATGACTGAACAAAAGTACTACCAGTGATTGCAGCCCTTTGATTTTAATACAATTCTGGAATGGATTTTATACAGCATGACAAGGGTTAAAAAGCAATTTATACCAGCAAGTGGGTGGAATTTTTAAAGCATTAAGCCCGTATTTTGCACTTTTACCCACTATCAAGTACTGAGCATTAGTATCTGCATGCAGTCATGTTCATGTTTCAGACTACTAGCTCTGTGACCTTTACCATGGCCAAAATTTGTTCCTTTCAGATTATTGGGTTTCGGTCTAATTGTTGAAGATTGATAAAATAGAACCAATTATTGGTATTAAATGACAATTTGTAATGAAATACATTTTATCAAACTTCATAAATGGACCAGAATAATATTGATATATGTTTGTTAGGTACTTTAATCCTTTGACACTTTACTGGTGTATTATAAAAAGTCTTGATAATTTACAGATTTTAATGGCCCGCCCTGTAACTCTGCTTGCTAGGCCCACTGACTCTGACAGGAAGTTCCGCTTTGAAGTTTTACGCCATTATTTTGCAAAATGTATGGCCAGGAACATGTTACATTACACTTAAATAGTTTGTTGGCGACTGGATCAAACTGTAATTATGATGTTTAAGTCGCCAATCCAAGAAAAATGTTTCACAATAATGTCTGCTAATGTCAGAGTTCAAAGTTCACATTTGGCCATAGCACAGTTACTGTTGTTAATATGTCAGATTCAATCATGAGGTGCTGGGTTCCATCTGTAGTCGCGGCTAATATTCTTTTTCGACATTTGTCTCCCACCAACGGGTAAATAACTTAAGTGGAATGAGCAACTGGAGGTTTGAAAAGGATCACTATAGTGGTAGTGGAAGGAGCTTAACCCATTCTAACACAAGACATTTTAGACTGGTCCAAATTGAAAGAAGTTGAAAACCGCAATTTCAAATTGTTGAAATTTTTAAAATCTTTGGCTCTGGGGTTAAAAACAATGTGGAAAATGAAGAAATTGCTTGTTATAATACAATTTCCCCTTTATCCACAATGTTTTCTATATCAGTTTAAAACCTTTAACTGTCTTTAAATAAAAATTTAGCCGCTGTCATAGCCCGAATGGTAGCGCGTCAGGCTGTCAATCTAGAGGTCACGGATCCGATCCCCGAAGGCGGCACTCATCCTTTCCGACTATTTGTCTCTCACCAATGGGTCGATAATAGTAGACCTATTTTGGATAGCAGCTGAAGGCTAGGAAAGGATGTTATGGTAGTACTGGTGTGAGGAATACCAGGATTCCATTGTTAGGTGCTCCAGCCGCTGGATATAACTGAAAGATTGTTGAAAGCGGCGTAAAACCCCATTCAAACAAACAATTAAAACAAAATTCGTCGGACTATCAATCTAGAGGTCCTGGGCTCGATCCCAGACGGCAGCACTCATCCTTTCTGACTATTTGTCTCTCACCAATGAGTCGATAATCATAGACCTATGTGGGATAGCAGCTGGAGGCTAGGAAGGGATGTGATGGCAGTACTTGTGTGAAAATACCAGGAATCCATTGTTAGGTGCTCCAGCCGCCTCGATATAACTGAAAGATTGTTGAAAGTGGCGTAAAACCCCATTCAAACAAACAAACAAAAATCAAATTCGAAGGAGTAGCAGATGGCATTATGGAGTCAGTACAATCAAAAATGTACTCATCCTGTAGGATAGAAAAACATTGTGGAAAAAGAAGAAATTGCTTGTTTTTCCTTCACAATCACGCTGATTTTAGCCCCTCAAGATGAATGCTTAGAAAAACCACAAAATGAAGATAATTGCTTAAAGCATTTAGCCATTTCTTCATTATTTTCAGATTTTCCTACCCGAAAACACACAAGATTTTAAAATTCCTTCACCTCAAAATTGTTGTCGACAGCATCTTTGAATTTGGACCATTCTTAAATGTTGTCTGGTAATGGTTTTACTTAGCCCTTGTCATGCTGTATAAATTACCTCACTGAATTGCTGTCAAATCAAAGGGAAGAAAGCACTGATAGAACTTGTTGTTCAAAAATAAATATTTTTTTAGAAATCAACTTCATAAACAACTCTGGCAGGAAAAGTACAAGCAAGAGGTATAGACTAAGATCAGCCTGCACATAAGTGCAGTCTGATCTTAGTGTACACCCCTTCCAAAACCGGAATGTTCCGGGTTCAGCATGACAAGGGTTGAGTTGTAATGGGTTGATTTCTCTCCTTATCTCTATAAAGCTCTTGTATCATAGAAGGAAAAAAACTTCTGTGATGATATGCGATTTGGAAGGCAAGAAAGATGATTTCTGGTTCAGTGTCATATAGGACAGAACAAGGCCCTTAGAAACCAATGAGTAACAGATAAACTGTAAATATGATTTCAAATACTATTGGTACCATCCCAAACTACTGCAGTTACAGCACATTTAAGACTGGTTTTAAGGATGGATTTGGTGTTTGTCGTCAAACACCGCTCCACATTGACGACAATGATGTAAACAACCATGAGAATCAGAGGAAATGGAGGAAAAGTAAATATAGAGTACATGCTGTCAGAAGTAATTACTGCCAAACTTTACAGGTAAACTTGAAGGGAGATCCTGATGGAAATAATAATTGTAAATTCTCTAGCAAAGAACTTATTGACATTTGTGATTGGTTTGATGCATACAGTGTTTCGTTAAATTGGCAAATTTCGGAAGCTGACAGCACGGTAAAACACTATAAAACAGGTGGTGGCTGTGATTTTGAAGATTCAGAGGATAATCCAAACTCCGAATTAGAAGGATTACTATCTAGTCAGTTGAGTTCTCCAGTTTCAAAACAAAGCAGTGCCAAATCATGGAAGCGTAGAATTGACAAGGATAGCCGAAAATATTCTTCGAACAGAGGCTGTATGGACTGGTTAGAAACATGCAGTATAGATTTGAGTAAGCAATCGGATTACACTTTAATTCAATCTTTCAAAGAAGACAAGAATCAATTTCTTGGTAGACCTTTGAGTCGTCAATCGGGGAATTCAGGGAAAAATTTGGTGTGTTCTAATTCTGGAATGTTTCCAGCATGTGGTCACTTGGAAAGGAAATTTGGAACCTATCATGAAAATTTAAGTTCAAATGAGGATTATGGGAATTTCAGTTCAGGGGAAGCAACTTATGATGAGGAAGTTTTTGAGGAAGAGTTATATTACTTGGGACCTCCTATTAAGGTTAGTTTTCTAAATTCCAGATCAAATTATACTTTAAGATTAACCCTTCTCATACTGAGCCCGGAATATTCCTGTTTGAGAGGTGATACAGACAAAGATCCACCTACACATAGATGCAGTCTGATCTGGTCTTTACCACCTATTTGTCCTATTAAAGCCAGGATTTTTTATGCTTCCCGAAGGGTGAGTATATATTCACCCCTTTTCTGTCAGTACATCAGTCCTTCTGTATTCCATCCATTCGTCAGTCTGCTCCAATATCTCCACAACCCTTGGCCGAATTGGATAAAACTTCACATGTGAATTCCTTATGAAATTTCACTAAGGCTATTTTCCCAGTTTTCGGATAGCTCCAAGGACAAGTTCACTGTTCAATGTCAAAGTCAAACTTGACCTTGTTTGCAGCATAACTCCTTCAATTAAGCATGTCCAGAGCATAACTCCTTCAATTATGGACGGATTTCAATATAAATTGGCACACTTGCTCTCAGTCATATGAAAATGTGCCATTTTGGAAAAAATCAGATAGCTCCAAGGTCACAGGTCGAGTCCAAATGTTGAAAAAAGCCATGTCTGGAGCATAGCTTCAAAGATTATGGATTGAAATCAAAATAACTTTACACAAAAATTGTTCTCTTTCATCAGTAGATGTGTAAATTGAAACAAATCTTTAGATAACTCCAAGGTCAAGGTGACAGCTCAAGGTTTAACGTGAAAATTTAGCATTTCCAGAACATAGTTCCCTGAATTATGGATGGATTTTGAAATAACCTTCACAATTATTGTCTGTCATGAGTAGATGTGCCACATAGCTCCAAGGTGCAGGTCACAGCTCAAGGTTGAACATTACAATTAAGCATGTCCAGAGCATAGCTCCTTCAAATATAGATGGATGTCAAATTAACTATTACAATTGTTCTTAGTCTTAAAGTAGATGTGAAATTTGGGGGAAAAAAATCGAATAGCTCAAAGGTCATGGTCACAGCTTAAAGTCAAATATTAAAATTAAACAATTCTTCAGCATAGCTCCCAAAATTATTAATTGATTTCAAGGTCAAGGTCACAGCTCAAGAATGTACTTAAAATTTAGCGTGTCTGGTATATAGCATGCATATACCAGCATCCGCATCTGTCGGTCTATCCGAATCCTTTTACCTGTTTATTTGATACTTTTTGTGACAGCCGTTGTCATAGTGCAGTCAGTAGCGCACCAGACACCTAATCATCAATCATTGGATGTCATTGGTTTGATCCCCGGCAGCAGCACATATCCTTTCCAGCATTTGTCTCCACCAATGGATGGATAATTGTAAACCTAAGTGGGATAGCAGCTGGAGGCTAGGAAAGGATGTAGTGGTAGTACTGGTGCGAAATATACCAGGAATCCATTGTTAGGTTCTCCAGCCGCCGTGATATGACTGAAATACTGTTGAAAGTGGCGTTAAACCCCATTTAATCAATCAATTATTTTATACTTTTTGTGATAGGGCTTTTTCCTGGGAGCATAATCTGTCTCTAACGGCTCTTGTTTAAATTTGATTTTCAGCAGAAGAGTTGAGCAAATTTTTGATCTCCAAGTGCTTAATCAGTCCTTTTTCTATAATGGATTGCAATGTATTCAGCTCGACAAGAGATAACCCATTACCAGACAACACAATCTTAGACTGTCCCAAATTCAAAGAAGTTGCAGACAACATCTTTTAGGCATGAAATTTTAAAATAACTTGATCTTTATAGGGGTAGAAAACATTGTGGATATTAAAACAATTTCTTGTAACAAGCATTTTTTCATTTCCACAATGTTTCACTTTGGAGGTGTAAAAGGTATCATTATGTGGGAATGGAATATGTATTACCATACATTCACAAATTTTGATTTACATAACCCATTACTGGACAACAATATTTTAGACTGGTCCAAAGTGAAAGGAGATGCTGTTCATGATTTACACTTTATGCAATCTTAAATTTGTTTTACTTTTTGATGTTAGCAATTTCTTCATTTTACACAATGTTTTCCTTTTTTTTTTTTTTTTTTGAGGGGCATCAAAAACGGTCATTTTGTGGGAATTGGTTAAGTTCTTACAATGTAAATGTTAGACAGCAACATTTTTCTTCCAGATTCAATGAACCATTTGATTGGTCAGTCAAATTTGGATTGACGCTAGGGGGATCCTTGATTTACATTTAATCATATTCATAAGGGAGGTAATACAATGTAAAAGAAATAAGTCACTGAGGAATTCTCTTCCTTTATCAATTCCTCAAAAGTCCTGAGGTCAGTCCTGAAACTCAGATATTGGCATAAATTGTTTATTAATATTTTGAATGCTAAAGCTGCTGTCTTAACCCACTATCAAGCATTTGAACAGCTGAGCGATGAGATCTGCATGTGATACTCTTGTTTTGCATGATAAAATAGTTTATGCATTGTTTTTGAAAATGTAAAAAGTAAAATGTTTACTCCATATATAGATCCGTAGGAGCTGACCATGGTTATAGATCACCCTCATGGTGAGCTTTTGTGATAAAATGAAAAATGGTTTTTGATTTGTGATATCCAGAACTTGAGAAATGAAAGCTAACATATTTTGAAACTTAACCTTAACCCATTCCCACACAATGACGCTTTTAAACGCCTCTCAATATAAAGGTTTTGGAAAACATTGTGGAAAATGAAAAATCCACAATGTTTTCAACCACAATAGACAAAGATTTTAAAGATTTCATCAACTCAATTGTGGTCTGCAACTTCTTTGAATTTGGACTGGTCTAAAGTTTTATCGCGTGGGAATGGGTTAAACTTAAGAAAGTAATCCGGAATTGTCAATATACTCCTTACCTGAAGCAAGGTTTCACAAAGTGGGACATCCTGCTTCCCCCTCTCCAAGGAAAAAAAACTTGGTTGGTGCAAGATCTCTTTTCTTAACCCATTCCAACACAATTGAATTTTAGACCAGTCCAAATTGAACAGAGCTGCAGAAGACAATTTCAAGTTGATGGAATTTTGAATTTTTTCGTCTTTTGGGGTAGAAAACATTGTGGATAATGAAGAAATTGCTTGATTCAAGCAATTTCTTCATTTTCCACAATGTTTTCCAAAGCTTTTTTGTTGAGGGGCGTAAAAAGGAGGGATTGAGTGGGAATGGGTTAATCTTTTATCTAACAGTAAGCATTTTTTAGGCCACAGTAGAATCCTTTAGAGGAATGGCTGTGTGAAAAGGATAAGCTGCTTGTAACCAACAATTTCTCCTTTTCTCACAATTTTTTCAAAAGCATTTCACTTTGAATCTTTTTTTCGTATGTATTTTCAATTGTCGTTTGCATTTTGGATCTGTCTGAAATTTTGGGTTGCTCAATAATGGTTTAATTAGGATAACATAAGAACAAAATTGTTAGTGGAAATTTTGTGAAAAGAAAAAAAAATCTTTAGACCAACACCTGCCTCTCCCACAATGTTATATTCCTGTCAAAGTGAAGAATTTTTCATTCATTCCTTTGCCAAAAAGCAAAATTTTAGACTGGGGCTATTTGGATAAAGAAGTAATTCCTCCTTTTGTAACAGTGTTTTTTTAAGCCCTCTTTCAAAGAATTGTAAACAGTAACACAATGATAGTGCATGTTGAAGGAAGTTTACCATATCTCAAGACAAATGGATTTTGCTATTCAACCCATTGCCAGACAAAAAAGTTCTACACCAGTGCTTGCAAATTGAAATAAATTGCTGTCAAGAATTTAAACTTGGTCACATTTTAAAAGAATATTCATCTTGCTAGGTAGGTGGGAAATGGAGAAATTGTTACAAGCAATTTCTTCTTTTTTCACAATGTTTTCCCAAGCATATTTTTTAGGCACTTTGAAAAGATGGGATTGGATAGAAATGAAATAAAATGTAAGACTTCATCATAACTGTCAGTTAAACCCTATAGTGTGTGTACTCAATGAAGTGGTTAAATTGCCTTACCATTGCATAGGATTAGGTAGAGGTACCTCTTATCTAGACCTGGTAAAACTTATAATTTGTAGACATAGGCCTGTATATGGAAGGTGTGACAAAAAATGTTAAAATAAACTTTTCGAAAGTTTAAACATTCCTTTCCCTGATAACATGATGTAATTCTGTATCTGATTGGCTAACAGTGACATAATCAAATACAACACTTGATATGATTGGGTGATAATGACCCTTGTGACCTTTTATGAGAGTGTATTGTGAGCAACTGAAGTGTATCATGTAAATTTTATTAAAATCGACATACAGAGTTGAAGTAATGTTTTCGCTCATCTAATCTCAAAAGATTTTATGAAAAGATGTATCTCATGTTATCGATAATATCGAAATTAAGAGGAATATCACAGGCGCCAGTGTAAAGTTTAAATTATTTGAAGCAAAGCAAGCAGTATGTGTTCATGAATAGTGCAAGGTGGTTTTGGACTTATTAAAGTTGTGATTTTATGCCCTTGGATAAATATTATGATTGTGAATTAAGGTAGCAAAAGGAGAATCTATGAGCAAACATGAGACATAATTCATTGTGTTGATTGAAAAAGTAGTATTTTTGACGTTTAATTGATTATGATGTGAATGCAAGCATACATTAACCCATTGCCACACAATCTGAAAATGTTAGATTGTTGAAAATTGAAAAAAGTTGAGGTCTAGATTAAACTTCATGAAATTTTAGGCTTCTTCAACTTTCTGGGTAGAAAACATTGTTGAAAATGAAGAAATTGCTTGTTGCAAGCAATTTCTTCATTTTACACAATGTTTTCCTTATTGTTTTTCTTGAAGGGTCAAATGCACCTCTGTGTTGGAATGGGTTAACCCCATTCCAACGCAATCTGAAAATATTAAACCCCCAAGGAAAAAGGCCTTGGAAAATACAGGAGTCACTGAAATATATTAGGAAAAAGGAGAAATTGCTCATAAAAGCACTTTCTTATTTTTTTACAATTGTTTTTATACCCTACTTTGCTTTTATTATACAGTTTAACTCATTCCCAATTAACAAAATTTTAAACTAGTCCAAATTGAAAGAAGTTGCAGACGACGGTTTGACAATTTCAAGTTGACAAGATTCAAAACAATCTTTGTCCTACAGGGTAGAAAACATTATGGACAATAAAGAAACTGCTTGTTACAAGCAATTGAACAAAGAAATTGCTTGTTACAAGCAATTAGTTCAATGTTCAAATGTTTTTCCAAAGAGTTTTTCCTAAGAGGCGTAAAAAAGCAGGGTGTGGGCAAAAATTGAAATATTACCTGTAATACTTCTTAAAGTTTTTGACTAGCTGTCTGGTAAATGGTGTTAACCCTTGTCATGCTGGATAAAATCCTTTGTAGAATTGTACAAAATTTGAAGGGCTGAAAACACTGGTGGTACTTGTTAATCAGTGGTCAAAATTCTTAAAAAATTCATAAGCAACTCTGGTTTCCAAAGGATAGACAGGAAGTTAAGACTAAGATCAGACTGCACTTATGTGCAGTCTGATCTTTGTCTATACCTCCTGCCAAAACCAGAATATTCCGGTTCAGCATGACAAGGGTTACTTATCTTACAATATCTTTGAACTAATATGTTGAATCGAATCTTTGATAATCCCACACAATCCTGCTTTTTATTTTATACCCCTTGAGGAAAATGCTTCCAAGTAATTGTTGACAATAAGGTAGTTGCACGTTGCAAGCAGTTATTTCATTGCCCACATTGTTTCTGCCATAAAAGACGAAGATTTTTTTAATTCCATGAACTTGCAAGATTTTTTAAATTCCATGAACTTGCATTAGTTATCTGGAGCTTCTTTTGATTTGGACCTGTCTAAAATTTTGTTTTTACGGATGATAGGTGAAGTAAGATACTTATAGTAAACAGACTTATTCAAGACATAATTGAGGCCATCATAGCACAGTCGGTAGCGCATCAGACTCCTAATCTTCAATAATGGGATGTCATGGGTTCAATCCCTGGCAGGGGCACATGTGCTTTTTGACATTTGTCTCTCACCAATGGGTAGATAATCGTAAACCTAAGTGGGATAGCAGCTAGAGGCTAGGAAAGGATGTAGTGGTAGTACTGGTGTGAGAAATAACTGGAATCCATTGTAAGGTGCTCCAGCCGCAGCGATATGACTGAAACACTTTTAAAAGTGGCATTAAACCCCATTCAATCAATCAATCTAGACATAATTATTTTGTATATAACCATTTCCACACAACAAAATTTCTTCAGCTATAAGTTTTCTTCTGAAACTTCTTGAATTTTGATGAGTGTAAAAATTGTTGTCTTATTATGGGTTTAAAAGGTTGCCAATGACAATTTCAAGATGGTGGAATTTAGAAAATCTTTGTCATTTAGGGTAGAAAACATTGTGGACATTGAAGAATTTGCTTGTAGCAAGCATTTTCTTTATTGTCCACAATATTTTCCAAAGAATTTTTTTTTGAGGGGCGTCAAACAGCAGGATTATGTTGGAATGGGTTAAGTCACAACTAAATGTGTGAATATTTCAGACCGATTTGGATCATAGTATGCAAAAGGGTTGCACATTACGAGACAGATACACTTGTGACTTTGAATAGAGGAGAATATGTACGAAAGGATAATATTACATTGTATATCAAGGAAATGACGATTAAAGACAAGTTATGTTAACATCCTGATTCTCTTCCGTTACTAAATTAGAGCAATTTATGTATTACCTTCTGTTTGACCTCTGCTTGGTCAAAAATTTTTTTCCATTATTTGTTTTATCCCATTCCCACACAATGACGCTTTTAAACGCCTATCAATATTAAAGCTTTGGTAAACATTGTGGATAATGCAGAAATTGCTTGTTACAAGCAATTTCTACATTATCCACAATGTTTTCTACCCTAAAAGACAAAGATTTTGAACATCGCATCAACTTAAAATTCTTGTCTGCAATTTCTTTGAATTTGGATTGGTCTAAAATTCCACTGTGTGGGAATGTGTTAATCTGTTGCTAGAAGAATAGTTTTTTGGCCTAATAGAGCACAAAGTATTTACTTATGGTGTTTGCATCGAATTCTTAAATGAACTTTTGTTTGAAAAGTTTCTTTTCTTTTCAATTATTTTAAAATTTTGAAATATATGGACTCTTCTACACTGAGCACACAAAATGTTATTTTCTGAACAACCTCTACTTAATCCAGTTGCTTTTTCAATTATTTGTTTTAGCTGTTGTTAGAAGGACAATTTTATTCTGATATGGACAGGATGCAAAATATATTATGGAGTAATATTGATCAAATTATTGTGTGAATTTTGTTTGAAATCTGTTCTTGAAACATTTTGGCACTGTTGAATGAACATTATGGTTTGAAATAACCCTTTCCTGTACAAACCTGAGATTTTATGTCAAAGTGATTTTATACTTGGTAAAACATTGTGAAAAAAGGAGAAATTGCTTCTGACAAGCAATTTCTTTTTCCAAATATTTTTTACCACATAGGATGGTTTCATTTCATCCATTTCTTATTGTCGTCTGTAACCTCTTTCAATCAGGACCGATTTAAAATTTTAAAAAAAGGGGAAAGGTTTAAGATTATGTTGATTAAAGTCATGCCCAATAAAATCATTTTCAAAATTGTATAAAAATCAAAGGGCTGAAAGCACTGAAAATACTAGTTGTGGGTCAATATTTATTTTGAAATTAATTTTTATAGCCAGCTTTGAGCACAAATAGGTGGAATAGACTAAGATCAGACTGCGCTTATGTTCAGGCTGATTTTTGTCTGTACCTATAGCCAAAACAGGAATATTCCTAGTTTAGCATGACTACGGTTAAGATTAATACTGAAAAATCTGAGGTAAATTTTACTCATGTGCAGCAATTTTGTATTGGAATGTCAGTTGAATTTGATAAATTTTTATCAGCTAGCAACCACCTATAGGGTTAGGAATGTGGAACATTTTATGTTTTTGAATAAAACCGAAATTCTAAGCACTGCACCTGAAGAGGGGGTAATTTTGATCTTGAAATTAATCCATTACCAGTCAAAAAAATTTTAGACTGAAACATTGAAAGAAGTTGCAGACAACATTTCAAATTGTGCTGAAACTGTAAAATAAGTCTTAATTAGGGTACAAAGTATTGTGAGAAAAGGAGAAATTACAAGCAATTTATCCTCTTCCCCAAGTGTTTGCCATCATTGTATTTCTTCAGCATGTCAGAAAGTGTCATTGTGTGGTAAAAGGTTAGACTAAATCCATGTAGACCATGGGTGTTTCTTGCTAGAACTGTCTCTAAGTAACACAGAACAGAAACTCCTGTCTGTTCACATAATTATAATCAAAGTACTAGTAAATAATTAACCCTTTCCTGTTTTATTAGGTCACCTGACCGAATGGTCATGATGACCTATTGCAATCATCGTTTGTCCGTCGTTGTGCGTCGTCCGTCGTGCGTCGTCCGTCGTCCGTTAACTTTTAAACATTTTCATCTTCTTCTCAAGAACTACTGGGCGGATTTCAACCAAACTTGGTAGAAAGCATCATTTGGGATGCCAATTCAAGTTTGTGAAAATAGGGGTTCTGGGGGTCATAGGGGCCCAAATAGGGGCCAAAAAGGGGTAATTTTTGGTACTTCTTTAAAAATCTTCTTCTAATAAACCGTTAATGCCAGAGCTTAAATATTTTGTATGCATGACAACTAGGACAGGTATATTATAAATTGTGAAATTCATGCCCCTGGGGTCATGTATGAAATTCATGCCCCTGGGGTCATGTATGGGGCCACACCAAGAGGTCAAAATTCATCATGTTAAAAAATTCACATTTTCATCTTCTGATGATGAAGTACAAAGCCAATTTCAAACAAACTTGGTGAAAAGCATCATTTGGTAATGGTTATTCGGATTTGTGAAAATAAAAAGGTTGGGGGGTCAGGGGGCCCTAAAATGGGGACCAAAAGGGGGTAATTTTTGGTAACTTTTAAATATTTCATCTTCTTCTCAAGAACTACTGGGCGGAATATAACCAAACTTGGTAGAAAGCATCATTGGGGGATGCCAATTCAAGTTTGTGAAAATAGGGGTTCTGGGGGTCATAGGGGCCCAAATAGGGGCCAAAAAGGGGTAATTTTTGGTACTTCTTTATAAATCTTCTTCTAATAAAACTGTTAATGCCAGAGCTTAAATATTCTGTATGCATGACAACTAGGACAGGTATATTATAAATTGTGAAATTCATGTCCCTGGGGTCATGTATGGGGCCACACCCAGAGGTCAAAGTTCATCATGTTAAAAAAATTCACATTTTCACCTGATGATGATGAAGTACTAAGCCAATTTCAAACTAACTTGGTGAAAAGCATCATTGGGTACTGATTATACCGGTTTGTGAAAATTAAAAGGCTGGAGGTCAGGGGTGCCTAAAATGGGGACCAAAAGGGGGTCATTTTTGGTAACTTTTAAACATTTTCATCTTCTTCTCAAGAACTACTGAGGGGATTTCAACCAAACCTTTTTCTAATTCTTTCAAACAAAATCACTTGTCTTAGTGCTCTTTTACTCAGGTGACCGTTAAGGCCCACTGGGCCTCTTGTTTATTTTTATAGACCTGTCCAATTTCAAAGGTTTTGCAGAGGACAATTTATAGTGGATTTAATTTGAAAATTAACCATTCAGTAGGTTAGAAAATATCGTGGAAAAACAAGAAATTGCTTGTTACAAGCAATTTCTTCTTTTCCCACAATGTTTTCTCAAGTATAGAATCACAAGGACAGAAAAACCAGTGATTGTTCAGTAAAGGGTTAAAGCTGCAAAGCATTGTTTTGTTCAGTTATTTTCTTTGTCAGACATTATCATGATAAAGAAATGACGTTAAAGTAACCAAGGAGTTAACCCCTTCCCACACAGTCCCTCCTTTTTCTGCCCTCAAAAATACAGTTGTGGAAAACAATGTTGAAAATGAAGAAATTTCTTCATAATCCACATCGTTTTCTACCTAAAGATATAGATATTTTAGATTTTTCAACAGTTTGAAATTGTTGTCTGAAATTCTTCGAAGACTGATCACGATGTGCTCAACTGAGCTAAATATACCTAGGAGATGAACTTGCATGCAGAGTTTGCAATATTCCAGAAATACAAAAGAATAACAGTTTTAGTGATTAAGCCTATTTCTTTGAAAATCATTGTGGAAAAATGAAAAAATTACATTATCTTCATTTTCCACATTTTTTTCTACCTCCAAAGACAAAGATTTTTTACTTAATTTTGTCAACCATAATTTGTTATTTTTAACTTCTTTGAATTTTAGCAAGTCTAAAATTGTAGGTTAAAGTTATTTGTCCAATTCCAACTCGACAAAAATTTAGACTAGTCCAAATTGAAAGGAGTTGCAGACGACATTTTAGATATTTTCAACTTTCAAGATAGAAAACATTGTTTAAAGAAATTTCTTCATTTTACACAATGTTTACCCAAAGAGGCATTCATAAGTGTTATCGGAGGGAATGGGTGTTAACCTTTTCCCACTCTATGATGGTTTTTGACACCCCCCCCCCCAAAAAAAAAAAAGAGAACAAAAATGGAAAGAATTCATGAAAATAGAGAAATTGTTTGTCACTAGTAATTTCTTCATTACTCACAATTTTTCCTGTCCAAGAAGTAAAAAAATAAAAAATTCCATCAACTAATTTTTTTTGAATTTCGATCAGTCTAAAATTTTCTTATGTGGTAACCCATTACCAGATAGCAAAATTTTAGACTGGTCCAAACCGAAAGGAGTTGCAGACGACAATTTAAAGCTTATGAAATTTTGGATTTCTTTTTCTTTTGGGGTAGAAAACATTGTGGATAATGAAGAAATTGCTTGTAACAAGCAATTTCTTCATTTTCCATAATGTTTTCCAAAGCTTTTTTTCTCTTGGGCGTTTAAAAGCGTCACTGAGTGGGAATGAGTTAAGGCAATAGATGATGTTATCTCGCCAAACATTTCAGTTTTATCACTGTCAATATCTTGCAAACAGGAATAATTTTTTTTGATCATTTAAATCTGAGTCAGCATTCCTCCTACCTTTCTACGGACAAGAATTTGTAGCTCAAAGGTTCATAGTGGTGTAATAGCTGTGCATCAGATCTGTCTGTCAGTTTGTCTGAAAACGTTCTTCTCAATACAAACTCCAAATTTCACAGTTCCTTTGGTGACAGTAATTGTGACAAATTTTTTACAATGAAAAACAAATTCCACACAATGACGCTTTTTTACGCCCCGCAAGAATATTCTTTAAAATACTGTATTATACTATTGCAAGGGAGGTAACCTGAGTTCCTTTTGTACATCAGTGCTCTCATTAGTTAAAAATCACCTAATTTCTCTGTAATTAGTAAATTTTCAGGATGGTGAAATGCACTCCCATTTCTGACGGTCATTAATAATTTCTGTTCCTACATGAATCTTGATCAGTTTTTAGCTTCTTTGGCTTAGAACCATGGGGCTATTGTCATGGCGCCCGTCATGTTTCTGTCCGTCACAGAAATATTTCTTTGGTGATTATTTATCTCAATCCTTCAAAGAATTCTTATCAGATTAAAAACATGTCTTTAATGGGCTTGGCTTTCAAAATCTTCTTCTCTCAAATGATGGATTTCAACCAAATTTTACAGGAATGATCCTTGGGCCACCCTTTATCAGATTCTTTGAAGAATATTTAGCAGATGAAAAACATAGCTTTAATGGGCAGGGTTTATTCCATATATGGTGAGATCTTTGAAAATCTGCTTCTCAAAAAAGATGGTGGATTTCAACCAAATTTTACAGGAAAGATCCTAGGGTGACCCTTTTTCGGATTCCTTTAAAGAATTTTGATCGGATGAAAATCATGGCTTTAATGTGCGTGGCTAATTTCATATAAGGTGAAACTTTGGAAATCTTCTCAGAAAACTGTTGATAGATTTTGAGCAACTTTCACAGGAATGATCCATGGGTGACCCTTTATCAGATTCCTTTTGATCGGATGAATAACATGGCTTTTATGGGCGGGGCTAAATTCCATATATGGTGAAAGTTTTAAAAATCTTTTTCTTATAAAAAAGTCGATTGATTTGAGTTGAATTCTATAAGAATGATTCTTTGACAACTTTTAACAGATTATTTATGGATGAAAAACAAGTCTAGAATAGATGGGGCTTACTTCCATATAAGGTAAATGCTGTAAACTTTGAAAATATATTTTCTAAAATAACTTGTACATTGATTTCAACCAAATTTCACATGAATTATCCTTTGGAGACCCATTATCAGATTTTGGTAATTAATTTGATTGGATGAAAAACATAGCTTTTTCGGGTGGGGCGCTTATTTCCATATATGGAATATACTCTAAAGACCCCAGAAAATCTTCCAGTAGATATTCTGAAGGAATGTTCCTCGGTGGCCCTTTGTCAGATTCCTTTATATAATTTTGATTGGTAACGAAAAGTCATGGCTGTTATTGTAGTGGCTTATGTTTATATGTGGTATACAGTGGAACTTTGTAAAGACCTTTCCATCTGACTTAGTAAATGAATTTTACCTAACCTACTTTGACTGATGTAAAACCTTGAAAACTTTGAAAATGCTTCTCTAGAACTATTTCAAAGATCTCAGTGACCAGACCATAGCGCAGACCGTAGCTCGGCATCGGACGCTCAATCAGGAGGTCACGGAGTTTAATCCCAGGTTAACCCCAAGTTACGGCAAATATCCTTTTAGACATTTATCTCCCATTAATAGGTGGATAATCGTAAACCTAAGTGGGATGAGCAGCTAGAGGCTTGGAAAGGATGTAGTGGTAGTACTGGTGTGAGAAATACCAGGAATCCATGGTTAGGTGCTCCATATGACTGAGATATGACTGAGATAATGTTAAAAGTGGCATTAAAAACAAGTAAATTTCCTTTTTCCTAAAAAAAAGCTGCATTTCTTTCTCTTTCTTCGAAATTCCAAGATAAAGTGGTTTGTTGTAGGCTGAAAAATAGTTAAAATCAACCTCTGTCAGGGATATTTTTTTGTGGAGGATACTTTTTTTGTAAATGTGTGCTTAAAGATCAGTGACATAAAGGTAAACCCTATTTGAGAATAATCATAACTATTTTGTGTAGCAAGAAAGGTGTTTTTTACAGAAAATTTGTATGCAATTATATTGCAATAATGTTTACTTGGTGGTTTTGGGGTAATGTGTCATGGATGGATTCTGGACCCTTTTCCGTTTTATAAAATTTTAGACTGGTCCAATGCAGATGACAGTTTATTGTGAATGAAATTTCAAAAAGCTCTGTTTTTTGAGGTAGAAACATTGTTGATAATGATGATATTGCTTTTAACAAGCCATATTACCACACCAGGAAATTTTAGACTAGTCCAAAGTGGAAGAAGTTGTAGATGACAATTTTAAGTTGATGAAATTCTAAAAATCTGTATCTTGGGGCAGAAATCATCTTTGATAATGAGGAAATTGCTTGATACAATCTAATTCTTCATTTTCCAAAATATTTTCCAATTCTTTCTTCTTTAGGGGCATAAAACGGAGGGATTGTGTGCAAATGGGTTAAGGGTTATGTGTCATGGATGGATTCAGGAGTTCGAATATTAAGAGTATGATAAATTTGAGACAGGATTTTATAATAAAATATGGGCAGGAAAATATTTGTGGTATTAAATATTCAGAGTGTATAGGTCGAAATGAAAATTGTGGGATACTATTTGAAATTAAATGGATTTTTAAGATTAACATTTGTTTTAGATTAATGACTGAAATACTGTTCATATAAGCGTTTAACACCGTTCAACATGTAATTATGATATTGGCACTTTAAATGTGGAAAAGGAAAAATTGCTCCTGACATTTTCCACTATTTTTCAACCTTAACCCATTACCAGACGGCAAAATTTTCGACTGGCCCAAATTGAAAGAAGTTGCAGACGACAATGAAAAGTTAATGAATATTTTAATTTTTTCAACTTTCTGGGGAGAAAACAATGTTGCTTGTAACAATGGTTTCCAAAGCTTTTTTTCCTAGGGGTGTCACTGTGGGAATGGGTTAAATGCGGAAAAAAGGAAAAAATTAATGCTTATGACATTTTCATAATTTTTTCAACCTTAAGGCTAATGATTTGAAAAAATGGAGTTGTCTGCAACTAAAATTTTGTCGTCTGGTAATGGGTTTCTGAAACAAAGTAAAGGTTATAACCTACATTGTCTATCTAGTAATGAAGTGGGTAGCATGCTGTATAATTCACCATCAATGTGAAACTGAACAAAAAAAGGAAATTGTATAATGCAGTTAAACTTGTATTTAGTAACCACTCAAGGGATGGCCAGAATTTGGTAATTTAACCCTTGTCATGCTGTATAAAATACCTTGAGGAATTGCATTTGGATCACAGGGCTGAAAGTACTGGTAGCACATGTAGTTCAATCATAAATATTTCTTTTGAGAATTAAATTCATAAACAACTCTGGTATGAAAAGTACAAACATTAGGTGTAGACTAAGATCAGACTGCACTTATGTGCAGGCTGATCTTTTTCTACAGCTCCTGCCAAAACCAGAATATTCTGGTTTCAGCATGACAAGGGTCAATACACTTTTTTGTGGCTTGTGAGGGATTGGGTTGAGGGCATAGTTAAACTATTGCAGGATTCCAACGTCTCATTGATATGATTCTAATGAGATCCTCCAGCATTTGATAAGTTATTAGCAAGCAAAAATGCGCAATTGTAAAGTTCTTTGTGTTTAGACAGGGAATTCTGATTCTGGTTGCTTAATGAAAGTGGTCTCTTAATAGAGATGGCTTCTTAAACAAGATTGACTATATAATCCAAAATTGTTTATTTGTTCTAAGTACAATGCTATGTTAGTATTTCGTTCAAGTCTTGAATCTCCATAATGAAAGAATGATTCAATACTACAAAATGTTTAAGTAAATATTAAATTTTGATTTTTAATATGTCTATAAGTACACTGTGCAGACAATTAAAGCTGTTCATTTTGGATGACCAAATATATTTAACATTTTCAGCTCCCAAATTGTTCTTTAAATGTCATAGACATTTGATAAAAATTAACCCTTTCCTGTTCAAATGCTGGTATTTACGTCCCTGTGTTTTTATACTTCAGAAAACATCGTGATAAGAGAAGAAATTGCTTGTAACTAGCAATTTCTTCTTTTCCACAATATTTTCTACCCTACTGAATGAATTTTTTTTTCACATAAAATAGACTTTAATTTGTCGTCTGCAAAACGTTTGAATTTGGACAGGTCTAAAATTTTGCATAACAGGAAAGGGTTAAAAGATGAAGATTCGACTTTTTAAAAAAATCTTCTTTTCGACCATAAAGCAGATTGTATTCAAATTAAAGCATATATTTACAGGTATCTATTGCAACCAAAGGTCATGATCATTCCATTAAATATTTACTGAAAGACTTAAAAAATTTCTGAAAGATTTAGACATATTTGTCTGTATAATGTCTTAAAGCATTTCTAGTTCATATGACAATTAGATCATGTTCTAATGTTTTTAATATTCATCTCATTTCAAGCATCGTAATTTTGTGGTTCTTATTTCATCAAATTCAAACCAAATAATGTACAAAGATTTTCAAAAAAAGGTGTAATGGTGTGGGTCTTTTCCAGTATATTTCGAAAACAAAAATACTACTTTTTCAATTTATTTGAATACATTTTTAGTCAGATTTTATCAAAATGAACACATAAAGAATTTCCAAGTAATAGTGTTACTCAATTACCTGAACTGCTAAACTCAGATTAATTTACAGAAATGTGTTGTTCTAACCAAAGATACTTTGGCAGTTTATGACCAGTGATTATGCAAAGCAAAATGGAGGTAATTCGTCTCAAGATAGTGAAACCACAGGCTATGATCCCCAAAAAGCTCCAGTTGAAACCAGGGACAGTAGTTTTGGAGAAAGATCAAAGCAGATATTTAGAGTTACTGCGGAAGATAAATCTAGCAATACAATGAAAGATGACGAACAATTTGAAAAATTTGTCAGACCCAGGTCCTTCTCAGACACGTCTCTCAGTAATTCGGATAATGGTTACTTGAAGGCTTTAAGGGATAAAATTCAGAGCTGGAAGAATCCAGATCTGCTGTCAAAAACGTCCTTAAAAGTGTTTGTTCGCAGAGAAACAGAGAAGGTCACAGATGCAGATTTGAAAAGAACTAAGTTGGATGATGATGGAGGGTTTAGAAAAGATCTGTCTAACCAAAAAGCCATATTTACAAGGTCCAGGTCTACAGACTTTTTGGATAATGATAAAGATGTCCCACCACCAAAGCCAAAGTTGCCTGAAAACTTCAAACTTCACGTGTCTCAATCAACTCCAATCCAGTATAGTTCTGACTATGCTAGAATTGAAGAATCTAAAAGACAGTTTTCTCAAACTGGGTCATCAAGTTTCGATTATCAGTGTGAAAATAGGGCAGATTATGCTAAAGTGGATGCAAACATTCCTGGGAGACGTCATCCTCGGTTATCAGACTCTGATTTACCAGTACGTAGATCAAGTTTTGTGTATCGTTACAAAGATCCTAAAGCTCAAACAGAGCTCCTTCAAAAGGAACTCAATAAGCTTAGGTCTTCTGAACACGTTAAAAAGCAATCTGAAGCTGTGAAACAGCTTCTTACAGGAGAAACTAAACCAAACAGCAAAGGAAATCGTGTTCGATTTTCTGGAGATTTTACTCATGTAAACCAAAAAGTTCATGAAGAACAGAACACTCAAGCTGATCTCAACAAAAATGGTGCTAAGAAAATATTAAAACAGTCTAAATCAGTAGACTATAATACTGCTAAACCAAAACCTGTAGATGACACAAATCATCAACCTGTGCATAATAACTCTTGCTTAGTTAGTTTTAGTTATCCACTCAGTGGGACCAAGCAGTCTTTCAAAGACTCCAGTAAGAGTGCTCAAGATGTAAACATAACTACCAAAGATCTTGCTCAAAAACTTAAAGATGACCTTGATAAAGAACTGTTAGAACCAAGACGTGGTCTAAATTTACAGAGGGGTCAAGGTCAAATAAGGTCAAAGTCTGAATCAGTGCTTAACAGAACTTCAATGCAGAGGTCAAAATCTTCTGTAGCAGAATATGGAAAACTCAATATGGACCAAAAAAATACCCCATTCTCAAGATCAACTTCAAATCTTCGGCGTAAATATGATACAATTACCAAGTCAAACTACTTTGAAATAGAGAAAAAATGTGAGAGGGTAAGGGCTAACTTTGAACGCAAGAAAACTATTGAAAAAGCTGACAGCATAGACGACAATGAGGATGTGAATGCCCTCAAACAATCCAGATTAAAGAGCAAATTTGATACAATCAGAAAATACAATAACCAAGATATAGAGCAAAAGCGGGAACGGGTTAGAGAGAACTATTTGAGAAATTGGAGGAAATTATTAGATCAACAGTCTGATGATGAAGATGATGGCCTAAAAGTTGATGATGCAATTAATCTAGTTAGCAATTCAATTAAATCAAGTGATGCTGTTCACATAGACAGTGTGACAATTGACAGAAGTGGACGGTCTGTTAGTAGACCTATTACAAATACCCAAAGTCTACCAATTCCTACTGATGTGAAACAAAATAACATTAGGCCTGATAAATTAGTGAGTGATAATCGCTCAGATGAAGAGAAATATGCTGCTCTTTCACGTCACAAGATTGTGCATTCAAAGTCATCCTCTTTGGACTCAAAACATCAACTTTCAGATGTAGATTTGAACAAAACTGAACAAGTGAATAAGAAATTTGGGGTCATGGGCATATCCAGTGTTAGGCACAAGAATACATTGAAATTGTCCTCAGGATTACTGAAAAATAGTTTTGATGAATTGAATATACAAAGAGATACACAGGAACCACACAGTGATAGTGAAACTATTCTGAAAAGTTCTAAAGTTCAAATTCCAAAGGGAGATATCAAACCTAAACTTGTTGTAAGACAGTGTAGAATTGGGACTTCAGTTGCTTTCGGATTAGTCGGTGTTACCCAATCAGAGGTGAGATTATACTTCCTTTACTTTTTGTCTACAAACTGAGATCTTTCGTGCTAAGCTATTGTCAGTGCCCACAGCTATATGGGGACTATGGCTCAGACTGCCGTTGTATGTTGTTTGGTTTGATTTTGCGTTGATGCATTCAAAAGAAGTGAAATCTATTGAAGTGCAAAGCTGCGGTATTGATAGGGCCTTGGCACTGTTGCCATACATTATAATTGTGCGAAAAACTTTGACAATAAATGATAGTGTTTTCGACACTTTCAAAATATTAACTCTTTTCATGCTGAACCTGGAATATTCCGGTTTTAGCAGGAGATGTAGACCAAGATCAGCCTGCACATAAGTGCAGTCTGATCTTGGTCTACACCTCCTGCTTGTAATTTTCCTGCCAGAGCTATTAAATACATAAGGTCAGTGTGATAGCTTTTATTGAATTTTGAGAAGATCTAACCCATCACCAGAAGGAAAAAATTTAGACTGGTCCAAATTCAAAGAAGTTGTACCTGACAATTACAAGCTGAGATAATTTGAGTATCTCAAAGTTTTTGGGTAGAGAACAAGGTTGAAAGTGAAACAAGCAATTTCCTCATTTTCAACCTTGTTTCTCCCAAAGTTTTTGCCTAAGGGGTGTAAAAAAGTGGGGTTTTTATGGGAACGGGTTAAAGTACTTACAAATTGAGTATTTGCCTGTGGTGCTCCTATTCCATATGAGCTTTCAGCTGATTTTTTTTCTCCTTATTATCTGATACTGTTGAAATATCTTAACCCATTATCAGACATCAAAATATTCGACCGATCCCAATTGAAAGGAGTTGCAGATATCCATTTTAAATTTATGAAATTTTAGATTTTTTTTAATTTTCTTGGCAGAAAACTTTGTGGAAAGTAGAAATTTTCTACAGTGTTTTCTTTTTCTTTTTTTTCTTTTTTTTTCTTGAAGGGAGTCAAAAAGTGTGATTGTGTGGGAATAGGTGAAGTATGTCCAAACTTTGTTGATAGTATGATTTATTTACATTCTGGATTTAGAACTGTTTGCTGAATGGGTAACTTAATTTAGGTCTGAATGTAAAAGGAATGTTGCCTATAGCATTTCTTTATCTTAAAATCAAATAAAGCAATTTTAGGAAAATTAAGATTAAGAAAACACACAGTACTCTATTGCTTTGGCCTTATTGACCTATTCCCACTCTATATAATCTATCTATCCAAGCTTTATCAAGCTGTAGTTACAAGGTTTTTGTTGCCCACCAATAAATTGATTGCTGGCCACGGCCACAGAGAGCTCCTACAGGAAGTTCCACTTCGTTATAAAGCAGCGTTATTTAGAAAAATTGATGGTCAGAAACATGTAACGACAAAAAGTAAAATGGTTTATGTGTAACCTAAACCTGGTAACAGCTGTTATTACTTTTAACCCATGACCACACGATAAAATCTTAGACCAGACTAATTTCAAATGAGTTGCAAACGACAATGTAAGTTGTTGAAATCTTTAAAACATTTGTATTTAGGGGTAGAAAACATTGTGGATTATGAAGAAATTACTTGTAACAAGCAATTTCTTCATTTTCCACAATGTTTTCCAAAGCTGTCATTTTAAACACGTCATTGTGTGGAAATGGGTTAAGCCAGACTGTAACATGTTAGACAAGTCCAAATTGAAAGGAGCTGTAGACAACAATTTAAAGTTTTAGACTGTTTCACCTATCTGGATAGAAAACATTGTTGAAATTAAGAAATTACTTGAAACAAGCAATTTCTTCCTTTTCCAAAATGTTTTCCCAAACCTTTTTTTCTTAGGGGTGTCAAAAAGCGTCATTATGTGGGAATGGGTCAAGTCGCAGAAACAACAAAAATAGTTCACATAAATGTCAGAGTTTAGATTTCACTTCCAGTTGATTAGCCGATTGATACTTTGATTGACAGCTGCGAGGGAGCAACATGCCAAATGCATTTGATGCACTTAAGTGCTACATTTATTATAATGTTTAACCCATTACCAGACAACAAAATTTTAGACTTGTCCAAATTGAAAGAAACTCCAGACAACTATTATTAGTTGATGGAATTAAAAAATTTTGTAGCCTTGGGTTAGAAGAAATTGTGGATAATGCAGAAATTGCTTGTAACAAGCAATTTCTGCCATTTTCCACAATGTTTTCTAAACCATATTTTCTTGGAGGCGTCATTTTAAAGCATCATTGTGTGGGAATTGGTTTAATTGTTATGGTTTGATGGTGTGTTTATTTACATTTTTGGAATTTTACGACCCCAAAATATTACAAAATATTTATATCTGCTGTAACAGAAATGATTTAAACAATTTTGATTGTCAAAACACATAGCAAGACCTCTATTTCATTGAAGTCTTTATTTTAGGGAAAGAAATCTGAGACAAACTTAAAGTGTCTAGATCTGATCTTTCACCCTTGTCATACTGAATAAAGTCCTTTTCAGAATTACATAAGACCAAAGGACATGTTGTCAGTCAATATTTCTTTTGAGAATTAATTCAATACGCAAATCTGGCTTGAAAGGGACAAACAGGTGATTTAGACTAAGATCAGACTGCCGTACGGTGTAGGCTCATCTTTGTCTATACCTTCTGCCAATAGAGGAATTTCCCAAGTTTAGCATGACGAGTTAAAATTCATTTGAAGCAATAAAAATGTTTGAAATTTGTTATCTGTCAACAAGAGTTGTTTTGAAATTGAATTTTTTTTTACCGTACCAATCTTTCCTTTGTATGAGCTTTTTTCTTTTAAAACAGAATTGAAGTAATATCTTATTGTTTGTGTCAATATAATTTTGACAATCTTGTTTCAGTGTTTGCCTGGATTGCATAAGCAATCTAATGCAAAAGTTATGAGGTAAATCGTAACCCTTGCAAAGTTTTAATGTAAAAACCTACAATGCATGTAGTACAATTTTCTGCCACAAGAGTAGTAGATCACATTGGATTGCATGACTTCAAGTATTAATTAATACATTGTTTGAAAGTCTGCCCTTAATGCTGGATTTCAGTATGAATATCCCAGGCCTTCAGCGTCTTCATCGCTTTAATTATTATTTCAATTGTTGAATCAGCAACTGTATTGAGTTTTGATATATATCACATTTGAGTTAACCTATTCTCATACACCTAATTTTACACCTCTCAAGAAAAGGCTTTTACAAAACAATGTGGAGAAAGAAAATTTGCATGATATTCAGCCTTATAGCAATGGCTATTTAAGCTGTCGGCCAAAATGCAACTAAACCTTGTCATGGAAATATTGCTGGAGGTATACAGAAATGTTTGTCTGCAGGACCGTTTGTCTCGTCAAGTCAGTATTGTGTTTGATATAAATTTTCCAAACAAATAATGAATCATAACTAGTGCTTTCAGCCCTTTGTTTTTAACCCATTCCCACACAATCTCTCCTTTTTATGCCTTTCAGGAAAACACCTTTCAAAAATATTGTGGATATAGAAGAAATTGCTTGCTTCCACAAGCAATTTCTTCAATGTCCACTGTTTTCTACCCCAAAAGACTAAGAATTTTGAATTTTATCAACCTGAAATTTTGTCTGCATCTTCTTTCGATTTGGACCAGTCTAAAATTTTCACATATTGGGAATGGTTCAATGAAATTCTTAAAAGGATTTTATATAGCATGACAAGAATTAAGTTAATTTCTATTTCCACTTATGGAAATAATTCTTCTATTTTCAGCCAAATGGCAATGGTTACCTTGATGGACAGGGTTTGGTTACCATCCGGATGATCCCAGATGAGCAAGGGCGATTTGGGTTTAATGTCAAGGTCAGTAGTAATTGACAGATAATAGAAGCAAACAACCAACCAATCAAGTCCTTCATTTAGATCTGAAGTGATATTTAAAGCCATTTCTTCCCTTCGAAGAATGAAAAACAGTTAAAACAATCTACAGTTTATTTGGTCACTATAGCAAACAAAATACTTCTTAATATCAATATGCAAAAAGAGGGTAGGAGTGAAATTTTCTAAAAAGAGTATTTCGTGTTTAAAACAGCCATAGCACAGTTGGTAGCACATCGGAATCTCAATCAGATGGTCTTGGGTTAGATACCCAATTGCGGCAAATATCCTTTCTGACATTTGTCTCCCACCAGTTAATGGATAATCCTAATGGGATGAGCAGCTGGAGGTTTGGAAAGTATGTAGAGGTAGTACTGGTGTGACAAATACCAGGAAGGGGTCGTCAAAATGCGGGATCGTGTTGGAATGGGTTAACTTAGCTGGGATATAACTGAACGATTTGTTCCAAACGGAGTAAAATCCTACTCAAAGTAAGGAAGTTTTGACACAATCGAAGCAGAATTGTGACGGTTATACAAGAAGTTTTAAAAAAAGGTTTTATTGAGAAAAATTGTGGGTATTCTTTTTACCTGTTGAATATGATAATTTGCAAATATCATATGATGAAACTTAAAACCACAGCAATTTTAGAATTTTGTAATCATATACAGTGTGTGAGTCACATTTGGTGTGTAGCGGAGCACAGAAAAAAGATAATTAAATACCTGTAGAGAGGGGCCTTAACATAAATATGTAAATATGTCATCATAAACCCTTTCCAAGTATAAATTATGCTTAAGCCATTACCACATGACAAAATTCGAAGAAGTTGCAGACAACAATTTTAAGTTCATTAAACTTTTAAAACTTTGTCTTTGGGATAGAAAACATTTTGGATAATGAAGAAATTGCTTGTAATTAATTTACTGGCTTGATTGATTAATTGAATGGGATGTATGGCCACGTTTAACACTATTTCAATTATATGGCAGTGGCTGAAGCACCTAATCATGTATTCCTAGTATTTCTCACATTAATACTACCAAAAGATCCTTTGCGAGTCTCCAGCTGCTCATTCCACTTATGGTTATACTGATCCACCCAGGAAAGGATATTTACCATGGCCTTGGATCAAACACAGGACTCCATGAGTAAGTGTCCTATGCACTATCAACTGCACTATGGCACAGTTTACAAAAAACTAAATAAGAATCTATTTATAAAAGATGATATGTCTATGAAATGAAAATAATTCTACCTTCAATTGAGAAGTGTTAACACAGGTATTTCCATATATGGAAACAGGATGATTTATTGTGGGTGTTATGTGAACAGGAATTCCTCACTGGCATGTCATCATTTTCTTATTAAGGAGTTCAGACTTGTTTTTATCCCTTCACTGGGCTGTCACCAAAGTAAATTATGCTCTACAATCCACTTCAAACTATTGTCCCTATCTATCCATTTGTCTGCCTGTCTGTCAGTCGGTCTGTTTATTGTTGTATAGTCAAATAACTTAGCAAGTTTTGATGTACTTGAGGGTAAAGTTCTGCAAGAAGCAAGAAATATCTGATTTCCTCCCAAAACATAGTTTACTGTTCAATGTCAATCAATATAAATAATTAGACTAATTTTCTAGTCATGACAACTTGTCTGGTGCAGTTTGCCAATTCAATGCATTTTCACAATTGACGAGTTTTGGCTATTGCTTTGCATATCTGATTTCCTCTAAAGGAAAGCCCATATTTCAGTGAAAAATCTTGAATCTTTATTCAAGTATCAACTATCACAAAATTATCTGGAAGAATCTGATCTAATTCAACTAAAGTTAAAGCTCTAAGTGAGCTTGACCTTTGAGACCAAAGGAGATTACCTAATGTATCAACTCACAAAGGTCAAAGCCACATAGATCAACGTTACTGATGAACAATGTTTGAATTTATACTCAAATCACATAATAAAAATAGAAAATTATACAAATTAATGTTGCCATTAACCTAAGTTTTGGCTTTCGTTAGGTCAATCTTGCAGGCCAGGTCAAGTTCCAAGATGATAAATGTTTGAAACTGTCTCTGCATGCACTCTTTCTTAAAAACTGTTTTATTTTGCACCATGATACTATTCACAGATGTTGCCTATGACTTAAGCTGGTATCCTTTGTTATGATGGTCACATAGATTAAAGCCAAAGGTCATAGGCTCGAGATCAGGATGGAGATATTTGTCTCTTTAATTGGAATAATATCTTTCGGAAGTTTTCACTCTCCAAAACCCCTGGATAGAATGAGATAGGTTGCAGTGCTAGAAATGCACCTTCATTACTATATCCCTGCTTTGAAGCAGAGAGGGATACAGTGGTTTACCTCTGTCTGTAATTTCTCAGTAACTCTTCATAGCACTTACTGAATTATGGTCTATATGGTAACTACTTTCTGTTTTACAACATAATGCTGCAAGAAAGGAAGGCATATAGCTTCCCCTTTGTTTGTCTGTCAGTCTATCTGCACTGATATCTCCACAACCCTTCGGTCGAAATAAGATTTCACTTGTGAATATCTTAGGATAACACACCAACACTTTTTTCCGGGTTTTAGGATAGTTCCAAGGTCAAGGTCACAGTTGAAGGTCAAAGGTTAAAACTGATCTTTTCAACAGCATATCTCCTTCAACTATAGATGGATTTCGAAATAATTTGGCACAAATGTTCTCTATTATGAGAAGATGCACCATTTGATAAAAAAATCAGATAGCTCCAAGGTCAAAGTCATAGCTGAAGGTCAAACTTTGAAATCAAGCATCTCCGGAGCATAGCTTCTTTAATCATGGATGGATTTAGGAATAACTTGCACAATTGTTGTCTATCATGAGTAGATGTGTAATTTGAAACAAATCTTGCAATTTGAAACAAATCTTCAGATAACTCCAAGATCAAGGTCACAGCCCAAGGTCAAACATTAAATTTAAGCATGTCTGGAGCTTAGCTCCTAAACATCTTGAGTTGATGCGTTATTTGAAACAAATCCTCAGACTACTCCAAGGTCAAGGTCATAGTTCAATGTCAAACAATAAAATCAAGCATGTCTGGAGCATAACTCCTAAATTTATTGATTGATTTTAGAAAATTAAGCATTTCCAGAGCATAGATCCACAATTATGGATGGAATTTAAAATAACTTTACACGCTCATGAGAAGATGGTCAATTTGAAAAATGTATTCATTTAGTTCCAAAATCAAGGTCTATTGGTCCATCCAAACCCTTTTTCATGTTTATTTTATACTTTTTGTGACAGAGCTTTATATGGGGGGCATAATCTGTCTCTGGCGGCTCTTGTTTTCGAACAATGCCTGGAACATTTTGTGAGGAACTATTGATAGCACCTAAGTTTGATGTTGAGGTTCATCTGGGGGTCCTACAAGGCAAGTTATCTACTCCTGTTTTACGACTTAGTTTATTTTCAGACATGGACTGTTAGGGTGGTATATTTTCATCACATTTTTCTCAGGAATTTCTTATAGCATTGACTTGAATATTTATGTAGAGGTTGATCTGGGGGTCCTATACATGGTGCCTACCAAATTTAGGTCCTAATGTCAACTAGTTTGTGTGTTTCAACCTAGTTAATTGCAGACATTGCTTAGAATCCTGGAATATTTTGTCACATTTTTCTCAGAAACTTTGATATCATTGACTTGAGACTTGATGCATAGGTTTATCTAGGGTTCTACATGCTGCTTACTGAATATGTTCCATTGAGCGAGGATTTTATTTTCACTGCATTTTATTTGGTAATACATTCAGGGGGGTATACTTTTTGAGTTTTGACCCACAAAATTCTTGTTTTTTGAGTTATTGCTATTAGCCATTAAGAATCCATTCTATCTCTGGGTGGAATGTCATGAAATCTTGTACAAGTTTGTATATCTTTAGGAGATTAAGCAGTGCACTAGAACTATAAATCTAGCTCCATCATTTTTGGATTATTTGCCCTTGTAGTTTTTTCCTTGAAAGTTTTTATCTACTCTATATCTATCTCTCCTAAATTCTAGGATTAAGTTCATGAGACTGCAAATATGGTGAAACACCATTCAGGTGACTCCTACAGTCCTTTGTACTCTAAAGAAGTCCCAAGTGGCTACTTTGCTAACGTCTCAATACCTTTAGTAACCTAAAGTTTATATGGGTATAATGGTAGACCACTGATGCACCCTTTGCAAGTATTGGAACTATTTTATTAGAGGCCTGATTGTATCAAAAGTGTTGCACAAGGTGGAGGGCCAGTCAAATGTGGAGAATATCGACTGTGGATCAGTTTTATGAATGATGCAGATTTTTGGTGGTAATGGCCAATAAACATTCTACAAGCCAGACTAGGTACTTTTGAGGGATGCTGTACACATCCAAACTTGGTCCTTTTCACTTTTCAATTAGTCGAAAGTAGACAGGAGTGTTATATGTTTATAAGAGGGTCCAGTGTACATATAATTATCTCTTTAAGAAGGTTTGCAATATACAAGAGCCACAACTCTATCTCCATTATTTTTGGATGTCTTGATAATTCATTAAAGCATTAATGACGCTTTGGACGCCCTTCAAGAAAAAAAAAACTGGGAGACACTAGGTAATTGAAGAAATTGCATGTTACAAGCAATTTCTTCAATTTACACAATGTTTTCTACAGTGAATGTTGAAAAAATCTAAGATGTCATAAACGTTAAAATGTTGTCTGCAACTCCTTTAAATTTGGACTTGCACACAAACAGTCTCACCCAATTACACACATACAGAGGTAACTCTTTAACATGGTGGGGCAAAACAAATATTTTCCTCTATACCTAGAACCCATGTTTAATCATGCATCACAGTTTCACTCTTCAATGATTTGGATGGCTAA
Source organism: Fragum fragum (assembly GCA_946902895.1). Taxonomy (NCBI): domain Eukaryota; kingdom Metazoa; phylum Mollusca; class Bivalvia; order Cardiida; family Cardiidae; genus Fragum; species Fragum fragum. Next base: position 25,594,775 of record OX336377.1, on the reverse strand, counting down.
TTGCCAATATCCTGATGTGAGAAGATAATAATATCAACAGTTTAGATTTCAGATTAGTCAAATGGACACATTTTGTGCTTATAAATCAAAGTTAAATGATAGGAATAATTTCATATCAGACACATTATCTCAAATGCTTTTTCCTGTATGAATTATGGGAATTTGTTGTTGCCTATAAAATGCTTGAATGGCTTTCAAAAACATAGGCCTGTATAGAGTAGATTCTTTTCTTTTGCAAAATTTGTTATGACAACAAATTTCAGTTTGTCCAACTTGAACATGCATGCACAAATTTAAAGATTGAAAAACAATAGTCAAATGATTAGAAAATATTGTAAGAAAAGGAGAATTTGGCTTTCTTACAAGCAAATTCCCCTTTTCTAATGGCTTTTCTCACTATCCATGGCTATTTCTCTTAGCCTAATCAAAATGTGGGAATATTTCCAAAGAGGTTTAGGAGCCATTCAAGGGACATGCCAAGAAGGTCACATTACCCAAACTATTTCTGGACTGAAGAGACATATAAGGTTTGCATATTCAGAATTAAGTCTTGAAGGACTTGAATTAAGAAACAAGGAAATTTAAAGATATAGTACCCAAAGGAGACAATTGCTCTTTCTGAAGCCTAGAATTAAGAACCATGTATATTTGGAAAACAAGAAAATAGAGAAAAAACTCTTCACTGCTAGAGACCTACAATATATTTACAAAATCTAGCTTTTAAAATTTTTAATGTAAAAGATAACTGAGCCCTTTTTAGTTGAAAATCAAATGCACAACCATCTCTCTTAAACCTAAAAATATGAAATGAATGTCATTAAATGGAAGATGAATGCTAGTTTTCGGTATGAATTGTCTGTCTAAATGGATTATGCCCATATATGGTCGAGTGAAATGATGTAATTGTGTAAATGCAAAATGCATTTTGGAAGTAAAGTGTATTTGTGTGTCCTTCATTGGCAATGAAAAACCCTTATACCCTTGTGCATCTATGCATCTCAAGTTGTGTGCTGTGGGTCTCTAAGTGATTTGCTGTAACAGTAGCATCCTCTTTATTGCAACCCAGATAATAGCAATTCACTGCTTACTTGCAAGTGGATTCAATACACAAACAATAAACCTGTAGAATAAATAAATGTACATGTGATAGCAACATCCTGGTAATTGCAAACACAACAAATTGGTCAGGCATTTATCAGGATTTCATTGTATACTCAAATCAGCCCTGGTTGTATGTTTTATTACTTCAAGTATCGCAATCTTTTGCTGTAGATCTTACTCGTAGTATTTGCTGCAAGAAATATTCCTTGGCAATTAGAAGGCATATTAACCCTTCCCTGTAAAATCCCCAATTTTTACGTCCATGTGATACTATGTTTGAGAAAACATTGTGAAAAAAAGTAATTGCTTGTAACAAGCAATTCCTTCTTTTCCCACAATATTTTTTAACTTATTGGATGATAACTTTTTTTATTGTACTCACTTTATAATATTGTCTACTACCCCTTTGAATTTGGACAAGCCCAACGTTTTAAAAAACATTAGTAATGTGGGATTTTTATCATTGGCTAAACTATATTTTGACTGTTCATCTTGTGATGTAACAAATTTGTGTATTTTCAGGGTGGTGCAGATCAAGGGATGCCCATCATTGTGTCACGGGTGGCGCCCAATACGCCCGCAGATAATGCTATACCTCGCCTTAACGAGGGAGACCAAGTCCTGTATATCAATGGGCGAGACGTCTCTCAACATACACACGAACAGGTATGTGCTTAGTAGATCATATGAAGCAACAACCAGATTACAAAATTTAAGACTGGTCTAAATTGACAGAACCTGTATACAACAATTTTAGTTTTGTTACTAACGAATAGTTTATACACTTTGTTTAAACTTTAAAGTATATTTTGTTTAGTTTGATCGCGACAAAAGCTTTAACCCATTACCACACAACAAAATTTTAGACTGGTCCAAATTGAAAGAAGTTGCATCTTACAATTTACAATACAATGAAATACTTTATTGTAGTATATAGGCCTTTGGCCCTTCTAAATCAATGCAATTACCCAAAAAAAACTACAGGAGTGACACATAGAATCATAATGAAACAAATTGAAAAATGAATAATGGGTATAGACCGTATCGTTTAAGCAACCATAATTAAGCTATATCTAAATATCAAAATAAAAAAGGGTCATAATCACTATGAGTTGACTTTTTAAACCTATTCCCCACACTGTTGGTACCCAAGAGAACCATCTCAATGATACAATTCTTTTTGGTTACAACAATATAGGAATTACATGTAGTTGTAATAAATGTAATTGTAGGTCATATTTAAATATCTATTTAATTTGGTTATTTTGTATTCTTCAAATATATCATGAAAGGTTATCTCAATGCAAGCAATCTGGTGTGGTGATTTTCAATTCAATTTATTTTAAAATTCAAGGTTTATGAAATTTTAGAATTTTTCAGCTTTTTGGGTAGAACACATTGAGTAAAATGAAAAAAATAATCCCAAATATCTCCCTTGAGGGGGGTTTTTGTGTTGGAATGAGTTAAAGCTTATAAAGTCTCTTTTGAACACTTGGTCCAGAACTTTTCTGAGAGAGAGGCAGCAGCATAAACCCATTGCACTGCCATCCAGTTTATACAGCTAGGTAGATTGGGACTGTATCTTGCCAATAAACACAATCCTATAATGGGGCTCAAACCTATGACTAAAAGATCAGTAGTCGAACACCTTCACTACTCCGACATCAAGGCAGTCATTAGGCAGCCAAAAACAAACCTTTTGTTTCTTTCCGAAAAAGAATTCTGCAAATAGAAAATACATCTATCAAACAATATTTTGTAAAAAATTATGTAAGAAAAATAAATTGATGATACTTATATTCGTTATTTCATTGATCAATCAGTATGATCATTCGTTTTCCTTACCAGGTTGTCATGTTTATCAGAGCGTCTAGGGAAACGCATTCGGGAGAATTAGTGTTAAAAGTTCGACCGAATGGTAAGTGTTGGTTGTTTTTTGTTGTCATTTCCATTCTTGTATTATAATCTTTGACCTTGAACTTTATGTAAATAGGTGGTGCTGTACATAAGACAATCCCGTGAGACGCGTTCAAAGGAACTTATTTTGATTGTTAGACCAAATGGTAAGTGTGTAACAGTAACCCAGATAAGAGAGGAAAACGGCTTTTACTAAAACTTCAATTCTTCGTCTAAGCTCTATGTTGTTAGTACTCAAGAGAATCAATCTAGTATTTAACATTTGTGAGGGTACTGTATGACCTAGATGAAAGGAGTATGAATACTTGATTAAATTATTATTAATTCCGAATGGAACTAGTTTGTTGATGAGGGAAATTTGACAAAAAGTCATTTTTTTATAGGCAGCCAAAATGTTGTTATTTCTATGCCCACAAAAGAAATGGTTGTAATGTAAGTGTCATAGATAAACATGGCAGCTGCTTAAAAAAGTAATGATTTGAATAGTCAATGAATCTGTTGATAAATTGTGGCTATTTATTAATAAAAGCCCTTGAAGAAATGTAATTCTATTTTGAAGATATAACTTAATATAGAAAGCTTTGTTTGGAACATGTGAATAGGTCATTTTACAATTTTACAACCTTAAAGTTTGATCTGTTCTGCTTTGTGACTGGCCTAGGTGTTTCTCTTTTTTTTTTGGGGGGGGGTCAAGAAAAAAGTTCTAGGTCACATGTTCAAAACAAAAGTTGATTAAGAACATTATATTCACTTTTTTGAATCAGTTTCTTGGGAATTACCTCCCCTGAAGAATCAATCCATTACCAGATGACAAAATTCTAGACAGGTCAAAAATTGTGTCATTATGGGTGAAAACATTTTGGATATTGAAAAAATGGCTTGTTACAAGCAAAGTCTTTCTCTTCCTCAATGTTTTCCAAAGCTTTTGCTTTAATGTGTGATTGTGTTGGAAATAGATGAATTAGCTGTTCAAAAGTTTATGGAAAGACTGATTCAAATTAAAATATTTCAAAGATCTGATTTGTGTAAGGTTGTTGATTTTAATAATGAAACCTTCCCCTTTTATCTGGTTTACTGTCATGTGATCATAACAAAGGGCTACCATGTATAACACTTTGTAACTTTATTGTCCTAACTTCTACATTACAAAATTATACAGAATGACATAATATGCATTGCTATCTGAGACACTTTCATGTTGTTATTGGAACTGATTGAAGAAATTATTAAAAAAAAAAAAAACAGTGTAAAATTGAGGCAGTAAAAAGAGACAATATAGAATTGTCACATGAAAAGAGAAAAATGTAGAAAGTTGTATCACAGCTTCTTACCCTTGCCAAAACAATCCTACTGCTACAAAATTGCATTAAAATCAAAGGACTGAAAGCACCAACTTTTAGTTTATATTTATTTTGAAAATTTAAACAACTCTTGTTTCAATAGGACATGTAGGTGGTGTGGACAAAGATCAGATTGCACATATGTGCAGACTGAATTTGTCTATACCTTTTGCCAAAACAGGAATATTCCTGGTTCAGTGTGATAAGTGTTAAATGTTTGCTGTTTTAAGGGTAAACACCTGAACCCATTACCACACAAAAATTATTTAGACTGGTCCAAATTGAAAGAAGCTGCAGATAACAATTTGAATTAATGAAATATTGAATTTGTTTGTCATTTTAACTAGAAAACATTGTGGATTATGATGAAATCACTTGATACATGCAATTTCTTCATTTTCCACAATGTTTTCCGAAACTTTTTTCTTGAGGGGCATTAAATGGAGGGAATGTGTTGGAATAGGCTATGAAAGAAAGAATTTTTGGATACTAGGCCAAATTTACTGTTTACGTTTGCATCAATTTTACTAGGCAATAGTTTGTTATAACTAATAGACATCCTTGTAATGTCAAACAGTGTAAATGTATTATCAACTGCTATTTTCTAAAGAATATTAAAGGGATAGGCAAACTACAATTTTAATATTCTCTAATTATCCCTTTCCTGTACAATCACTTGTTTTTATGTCCCTGTGATTTTATACTTGAGAAAATATTGTGGGAAAAGAAGAAATTGCTTGTGACAAGCAATTTCTTCTTTTTCCACAATGTTTTCTAGCCTACTGAATGGTTATTTTTCAAATTAAATCCACTTTAAATTTTTGTCTGCAAAACCTTTGAATTTGGACCAGTCTAAAATTTTGAAAAACGGGAAAGGGATGGTTATGTATATAGTGAGGGTATACATTTAACTTTTATATTCGAGATCAAAGACTTTGATATAATCTCACTATTGGATATGATAATGTATGTTGTTCTATTCTAACCTGTCTGTAATTTACCATTTTTATGTAATATTAAAAGGAGCTAGCTTAACCCATATCCACTCACACACACGCCCCTTTTGCGTGCCTCAAAAATAAAGCTTTGGTAAAATGAAGAAACTGATTGTAACAAATAATTTCTTCACTTTACACAGTATTTCTATCCCCAAATGGCAAAAGATTTATAATTTAATTCAACTGAAATTGATGTCTGCAACTTCTTTCAATTTGGAACATTCTGAAATGTTGTCTGGCATTGGGTTAATAGTTATTTGTCCTATCTTATAACTGTCTCACATGTTTGAATTTGTTAAGTATCTATTCTTCCTCACAAAACACATACTATAAAGGCAAAGTCTCTAATTCAGCTTAGATGATAGAATCTGTGAGTCTTAGACCTATAAGTTTATGACTGCTGTGCAGGCTGATCTTCGTCTAAACCTCCTGCCAAAACTTGAATAATCCGGGTTCAGCATGACAAGGGTTAAAAAGCGTTAAATTGCAAAATTCATGGCAAGTAACATGTAACAAAGAAAGTAAAATTAGATTGGTTAACAATCAAAATGTCATAAATAAGCTGTAGTTAGATTTTTTAATTTGCCAAACCACCGAAATTGTTTTAAATAAATTTCGCCAATGTTTGAGATCAAAAATCACTTCCAGTCCAAATGAATAATTTGATTGAATCTTTAACTGACAGTCGAGATTCATCACTTGACTGACTGCAGATTTCAATCAAATAACTAGTTGGCCATTGAAATCATTTAGATCAGAAATGAGTATTGAATTCTGACATTGGCCTCCATTTTTATTAACTTTTTTATTGGTTTTGGTGACTTTTGGTAGCCAACCAACTATTCTACTTTTTGTTAATGCTACTGGCCATAAAATTTGCAAAATGGTGCTGTTTAAAGTCGAAGTGGAACTTCCTGTTGCAGTCCATTGGCGTGGCTAATACAGTAAGTCAGAGGGGCCAGTGATTGGTCAATTGGTGGTAAATCATGAATTTGGATTTTGATTCAAGCTACACCTTGGTCAGGAAAATTCATACTTAGGCAAGGCTTTTAGATCCCAAATCAATTGACAAATTGTAATAGATCTAAGGCTTTTAGAGCCCAAATCAATTGACAAATTGTAATGATTAATGATCTTGAAAGTTTTGAATAAGAAAACTTTGGTATGGTATACATGACAACAATTTAACACATTCCCATACTTTAAAAGTTTTTGATGCCCCTCAAGAAAAAACTTAAAAAAAACCCAAAAGGCTAAGATTTTTTTTAAAATTTTACCAACTAAAACTTGTTGCCTGCAACTTCCTTGAATTTGGGCAAGTCTAAAATGATTTGAATAGTACTATTATTGTATCAAATAAAATGGGATCCTGTTTATTGCAACACCAATTTATCAATATTTTTGTTGCAATTAACCAGAAGTTGCTATTAAAGGGAGCTATTTGTTCCTTATATCTAATGTTTGTGCATAAAGTAAGTTGAAATTAAGCAGTGAACTGCTATTATCTGGGTTTCTATTAAGAGGATTTCATTATAATACCATGATAATGTCATGTGCAATTTTAATATTGAACAGTTCAGAATACCGTGAATTTGACAATCTAATGTCGTGTGCAATTTTAATATTGTACAGTACAGAATACCATGAATTTGACAATCTGATTGGAACATGATTGAACATTGAACATCACACAATCATGATTGAATGATTGTGATTGAACACTGATTGCTTTTTAGCTCACCTGAGCACGTAGTGCTCAATTGAGCTATTGTGATCCCCTTTTGTCAGGTGTCCGTCCGTCGTGCGTTGTGTGTCGTGCGTCGTCCGTCAACAATTTCTTTAAACAACATCTCCTCCCAAACCACTGGGCAAATTTGAGCCAAATTTGGCAGAAATGTTCCTTAGGTGGTCCCCTTCAAACATAGCTAAAAGAATTGAATTCCACTTAAAACTCTGGTTGCCATGGCAACAAAAGTGAAATTCTAAAATAATCTTTAAAAATCTCCTCCTGACCCAGAAGGCGAAGTGCCTAGATATTTTGCATGAAGCATCAGTATATTGACCTCTTTCAAAATAGCTGAAATCATGATCCTTGGGTCTCCAGGGGCGGAGCCCCAGGGGGGTGGGGTTTATATACAAAAAAAACCAATTTTTTAAATGACATCTCCTCCCAAACCACTGGGCAGATTTGAACCAAATTTATCAGAAATTTTGCTTAGGTGGTCCCCTTCAAACATAGCTAAAAGAATTGAAATCGGTTAAAAACTCTGGTTGCCATGACAACAAAAGTAAAATTTTAAAATAATCTTCAAAAATCTTCTCCTCCTGACCCAGAAGGCATAGAGCCTTGATATTTTGCATGATGCATCAGTATATTGACCTCTTTCAAAATGCTAAAATCATGATCCTCAGGTCCCCAGGGGTGGAACCCCAGGGGGGTGGGGTTTATATACAAAGAAAAATCAATTTCTTAAATGACATCTCCTCCCAAACCACTGGGCAAATTTGAACCAAATTTGACAGAAATGTTCCTTAGGTGGTCCCCTTCAAACATAGCTTAAAGAATTGAATTCCACTTAAAACTCTGGTTGCCATGGCAACAAAAGTGAAATTTTGAAATAATCTTTAAAAATCTTCTCCTCCTGACCCAGAAGGTGTAGAGCCTTGAAATTTTGCATGAAGCATCAGTATATTGACCTCTTTCAAAATTGCTAAAATCATGATCCTCGGGTCTCCAGGGGCAGACCCAAGAGGGGGGGGGGGTATAGGCATGAAGCATCACTTCACAGACTTCTTTCTTATTTCTGAAATTATTACCCATGGAAAAGGTTTTTTCCTTCTTCCAAATCGGCACTAAAGCCTTGGAATTTGTAATTTAAACTTTTGGATCCCCAGGTTCATAGTCTTTATATGTAATTGTGGCTCACTTTTTTCATAATCCTAACCTTAACATGAAATTAGACTGTTGAAAGAAAAAGCCTTTATCTCAGGTGAGCGCCCCAGGGCCAACGACCCTCTTGTTTGTTCTGAATGGATTGAACGCTTTATGGGCAAGGCAGTTCAATCAATGAAAGGTTTCATTAAATCATTCAATCACTACCACATTGGGAATCAACTTAATTGAAAATATTATTATTTTTTTTAACTTTAAATCACTAAAATTGAACTACTGGATTGAACACTGATTGAATGTGCTTGCCAGTGTTTGCAGAATGCGATTGAAAGGTTGTCAAATTAACCATGTTCTGTACTGTAACTGTTATTGCTGTAAAATTTGTTTGGTGAAGGTTTAGATAGGATTAACATAATCATGAAAGGATGAGCGTAGAAGTATCATAACTATATTGTTATATAAACGGAAAATGTTTACTTCTCTGGTTGCTGGACCTCTCCCTATTTTGGGTGGAAGGAGTTAATTAATTCTCTTAGTCTAGCAAAAATTTTGAGTCGAAGTTAGTGCATCATTATTTCTGATGATATCATCCTCTGGAAACTGTTTTCAAAGGTATCATAGGATATCATAGGATTTTTGAGTTTATGTGAGTTTTTATAGCTGATAACATTGTGTCAGACAGAGGAATTGCTTTAAGTAAGTGATTCCATCTATCATCATGTATCTACCAAAAAGATACTTATTGCCGTGGCATTGTGGCTGTCTTGCATCATTCTTTGTATCTTTCCATCTTTGTATCTGTCTGTCTGCAAGTATTTTTTTAACCCATTACCACATGACAAATTTCAAGGCAAGTTTAAATTGAAAGATTTTTCAAATGGCAAATTCAAGTTAATAATCTTTTTCTTTATGCGTAGAACAGATTGTGGACATTTAAGAAATTGCTTAATTACAAGCAATTTCTTCATTATCCACAATGCTTCCCAAAGGTTACTCTTGGGGGTTGTAAAAAAATTGGGATTGTGTGGGAATAACTGAAACAGTCATCTCTGAAACTACTGGATAGATTTTTGTCTTATTCCTTCAGAGAATTCTGGACCAATGAGAATTATCCTTTTTTATAACTTTGAAAATGTCATCTGAGAAATAATCTATCAGACTTCAGCCAAAGTTTGCAGGAATGTTCCCTAGGTGACCCTTAACCAGATTTTTGGATAAAATTCTGATTTGCTGAAAAAATTGCTTTTTTTCCCCTTCAAAGGTAATGATAATACAAGGGAAGAAATTCCTGCCTAACAGAGTAATTTTGTTTCATAAGTAAAGATAGCTCCCTTCTCAATGCTGTAAATGGAGTAATATTAAACAAGGAAAGTACTGTTATGCTTCTGAATGAGTAATGAGTAAATCACTGTTGCATGTGTTCAAAAAAGTTATTCTTAGTAATGTCAGTAAATTGTAACTGGTCGAAAGATACAGATGGTTCATGCCTTTTGCACAGTGATCTCGGATCTTTGGATAGAAACAACACTCTTAACCTATGACTAGACAAGAAAATATTAGACTGGTCCAAAAACAAAGAAGCTCATACAACAATTTTTAGTAGAAGAAAATAACAAGCAATTTCTTCATTTTCCACAATGTTTTCCAAGCCTTTCTCTTTAGAGGTGTCCAAAAATTGGATTGTATTGGAATAGGTTAAACCATTATTTAGACAACTAAATTTTAGATTGGTTAATATTGTCTTTTTGGGTAGAAAACATTGTTGATAATAAAGAAATTACTTGTAACAAACAGGAAAAAACAGCCGAGTGACAGACATGTGTTATGAAGAACTCTTTGTATTGAAATGGAGGGCAAATATTTTTTCCATATTTTTCAGCATATTCAGCAGAAGACAACTGTGATGAACCTGACTTGACGTACGACCCAGAAACTCACCAAATATCTAGTGCCACGGGTGGTGCTAATGCCTTAGATCTGTCTTTAAAATTATTAGAGGAGAGTCTGGAAAGCGGGGCAGCATTAGCACAGTTTGAAGTAAGTTGATTGCTCCGACGTTTTGGTAGAAAACCCAAATATTGCCATAGTCTTGTTATTGTTGTTGTTGTCATCATTATCCAATAAATTTTCCAATTTGATTCGAATTACCACAGGCATTTACTTGAAACTTTGAATATTTGTTCACAAGCAAAAGTGCCACAAAATAATAACACTAATGGGAGGTATCTCTGAATGCATTTTTAGCTCATCTAAGCATAGTGCTCATTCTGTCTGGCATCTGTAGTGTGTCAACAACTTCTTTAAATGACATCTCCTCTTGAACCAAGGAATGTTGGTAGGAATGGTCTTAAGGTGACCCACTTTAAAAATTGCTAAAAGAAATGAAATCCATTAAAAACTCAGAAGGGCTGCGGCTACAGTACAGTCTAAATCAAGAGATCTAGGGTATGATTCCCAGTTGGAATGAATAGCCTTTCTGACATTTGCCTCTCACCAATGGGTGGAAAATCCTAAGCATAGGTGGGATGAGCAGCAGGAAGCTCGGTAAAGATGTAGTGGTAGTACTGATGTCAGAAATACTAGGAATCCATGGTTAGGTGCTCCAGCCACCATGGTATGACTGAAATACTGGTTAAGAAAATGTCATTAAACCCCATGCAAACAAACAAAATTAAAAACTCTGTTTTCCATGGCAACAAAAGTCAAGTTTAAAAAGAAATCTTTAAAAAAAATCTCCTAAATCAAAACGCATAAAGCCTTGGATATTTTGCATGAAACATTTGTATATTGACCACTCAAAATTACCAAATCATAAATACCAGCTTCAAAGGGGCAGAACCCCAGGGGTAATGAGCTTTATAAAGAAAAAAAAAGAGACTGATTTTTTAACAACTTCTTCCAAGCAATTCCACCAATTTCAACCAAATTCGGCAGGAATGTTCCTTAGATGCCCCCTTTAAAACTTGCTAAAAGAATTGAAATCCATTAAAACTCTTTGCCATGGCAATCAAAGTGAAATTAGAAAAAAATAAGAATTATCACCTCCCAAACCAGAGGGCTTAGAGCCTTTTTATTTTGCTAGAAGCATTAGTACATTGGTTCCTTTCAAAATTACTAATATCATTATCCTCAGGTCCTCAAAACTCCCCAGCCAATTTCAATCAAATCTGGAAGGAATGTTCCCTAGATGGTCCCTGTAATAAATTCTGGAATAGTTTAAATCCAATCATATCTCTGTTTGCTATGACAGCTCAAACAAAATTTTAAAAAATTGAAAAATAATCTCTTTCTTAACCAGAATGCATAGAGCCTTGATATTTTGCATGAAGCGTCAGTATATTGGCCTCTTTCAAAATTGCTAAAATCATTCCTCTTGGGTCCCCAGGGGCAGAACCCAGGGGTGGTACCATATAGAAATATATAGGGATATTTAATACAACAACTCCTTTGAAACTGCTTTGCCAATTCCAACCAATTTGAACAGGAATGTTCTTCAGATGTTCCCAAATTAAAGATTGCTAAAAGAATTGAAATCCTTTAAAATCTTTGGTTGCCAGAGCAACAAAACTGGATTTTGAAAAAAAAAATCTAAAAATTTATCCCCTCCTTAATAGCCTTGATGTATAGCTTTGATAATTAGCATGAAGAATAATGACCTCTGACAAATTTGTTCAGATGAATATCCTTTGATCCCCAGAGGCAGAATCCTACTGGATGGCCTACGTAAAATTAAAGAAGGGTATTTTAAAACAACAAATCCTCTGAAACATCAGGACCAATCTTGTATAAATTTGGCAGGAATGTTCCTTAGGTGGTGCCCTATGAAAATTGTTAGAATAATTGAAAATCTGTTGAAGTATGATTAATCAGAAATCATTAAAAATCTTACCCCGACTCAGAAGGCATAGAGCCTTTATCTCAGGTAATCATCCCAGGGCCAATAAGCCCTCTTGTTATGCCAGTTTTTCAACCTTTCAATATTTTCATGAAAACAACTAGCTTACTTGTAGATTTAGAGCTAATAGCTTGATTATTCATTTTACACTTAACCAATTTACAAACTACAATAATTTAGACTGGTCCAAAATCAAAGAAGTTGCAGGTGATCATTTATTGTCAATGAAATTTCAAAACTCTTTTGGCTGGGTAGAAATAAGCAATTTCTTCAAGTTCCTCTGTTTCTTAAGATGTGTGAAAAATTTGAATTATGTGGGTATGGTTTAAAGGATAACAGTCATGCCTGGTTTTCTTTGTTTAGATTACCATCCAACTTAGAAAAACTTAAATTTACATGATCTTAACCTTTGTAAATGTATTTCTTTCCAGCAATTATACAGAAAAAAGCCTGGTATGACGATGAATGCAGCTCGCCTTGAAATCAATATACCAAAGAATAGATACAGGGATATATCTCCATGTATGTTGTCACTTTGTCTACAAATGGAAGAATTACTAGATTTGACTTTTCTAGGAAAAAATTAAGTTTGACTTTGAAAGACGTGATTGGGTTCACCTAAACCTGCTCTGTGGGAAATTTTGATGTACCCAACCTTTTACCTGATAAGTAGAATTAAAGATGTACCAACAGATGAATATAGATGGATTTTAAGAAACTCACCCTTTAGCCTAGCCCTGTGTACAGCTGGTAGCCTATTTCCTCACAATTCTGCATATTGGCTTTGAGTCAGAAACTATCTACAGAGCACAGAGTGAAGACTCTTAAAAGACTAGTGGATGCGAAATCTGATTGTCGACTTAAATTAGCGCACATGTAAAATTGTTGAAAATGTAACAAACAGTTGCAGTTTATAGGGATATGTTAATTACAATTTGTTTTGAAGGAAATGCATAACTTGAAACCCTTGAAAGAGATCCATCTTTAGCTCATGGGTTTGATCCCTGGTGGCGGCACATATTCTTTCCGACATTTGTCTCTCACCAATGGGTGGATAATCGTAAACCCAGCTGGAGGCTAGGAAAGGATGTATTGGTGTGAGAAATACCAGGAATCCATTGTAGGTGCTCCAGCTACCACAATATGAATGAAATACTGTTAAAAGCAGCGTTGAACCCCATTCAATAAATCAATCTTTAGCTCACCTAAGCACAACATGCTCAAGGGGAGCTTTTAGGATCACTCAGTCTGTTGTCTGTCATCCTTGAGTTGTCGTTCGTTGTCAACAATTTTCCCCGCATAAACCACTGGGCCAATTTGAACCAAATTTGGCAGGACTTGGATGACCCATGAAATTTTGAAAAAATAGGGTCAGGGCAGGGCCAGGCTTATCAGGCTTGGAGAAATTATGAAATAATTCTTTAAAAATCTTCCTCTCCTTAACCGTTAGGCCAATTTGAACATAATCTGGCAGAAACGTTCCTTGGATGACCCTTTTCAAAATTTCTGAGTGAAATTCTTTTGTGTAAAATGTGGGTGTAGCAGGGCCGGACTTATCAGACTCACAGAAATCATTGAATAATCTTTAAAAATCATCTGCATTGCAGGTAGAGTCTAGTTCAAATCATTCTCAGGTGAACTATAAAAGGCCATTTTGGCCCTCTTGATTAACAAAGTTTTAATGGTCCAAATTGAATGAAGTCATAGCCAACAATTCCGAGCCGGTGGAATGTAGAAATGGTTGCCTTTTGGGGTAGAAAACATTGTGGATATTGAAGAAACTGCTTGTAACAGGCAATTTCTTCTTTGTCCTCTATGTTTTCCAGAGGTTTTTTTTCTTGAGGGGCTTCAAAAAGTGGATTTGTTCGTGTCCATCATTAGCCTCTGGTTTATATTTACAGATGACCAGACTCGTGTGATAATGAAGAACAATCCAAGTGGGGATTATATTAATGCCAACTATGTAAATGTGAGTAAACATTAACCCTTGTAATGCTGCATACGATCCTTGTTGGAAAGGATTAAGCCTTATCATGCTGAACTGGGAGTATTCCTGTTTTGGCAGGTGGTGTAGACAAAGATCAGCCTGCACATATGTGCAGTCTGATCTTTGTCTACACCACCTGTTTGTCCAATTTAAGCAAGAGTTATTTATTTGATAAATTTTCAAAGAAATAATAACCCACAACTAATGCTTCCAGTGCTTTCAGACCTTTAATTTGAATGCATTTCTGAAAAAAAGGTTTAAATCAGTATGACAAGGGTTAAAATCAAAGGGATGAGAGTGCTAGAAGTTTTGATTTTTGTATGCCCCTAATGGGCAAATAGAGTTATGTCTGTCCTTGTGTGGATGGGCATGCTTGTCCATATTTTTTTCCAGGATGTCTTTTACATTTATTGATGGATTTCAAAATAACTTAGACCAGTCTAAATTTTGCCATCTGGTAATGGGTTAAAATAACTTAGCACAGTTGTTCCCCTTGATAAGTATTGGAGCCATGTGTAAAGTTCTGTTGGGTACTCTCAAGTTAAGGTCACAACTGAAGGTCATGTGTCAAGCATTTAAGCAGGGCATCCATGTCTGTAACACTATTCTAGTTTGGTCAATATTTCTTTGGATTTATAAGGGACTAACAGATGGTGTAGATTAACGTCAGACTGTGCATATTTGCAGCTAGATCTTTGTCTATACCTCCTGCCAGAACAGGAATATTTTGGGTTCAGCTTAATAAGGGTTAATTTCTAGCTTTTGAACGCCCCTCCTGAAAATCACTTTTGAAAACATTGTTTAAAATGAAAAAATTGCTTGTAACAAGCAATTTCTTCCATTTACACCATGTTTTCTATATAAAAAATGGAAAATAATATCAAAAATTCCTTCAACTTGAAATTGCTGTCTGCAGCTCCTTTCAATTTGGACCTGGCTAAAATTTCACCGTCTGGGTTAAGGAAAGGACACATTCCCACACGCATTACCAATTGTGTATTTACCGAAATTGATCCAATTTACCCATTATCAAACAACAACAATTTAGAATGATCCAAAATGGTTGGGGTGACAGACAACATTTTCAAAGAGAGTAAAATCTGAAGAATAAGGCCAATGAAGTGGAAAAAACTTTGTGAGAAAAGAAGAAATATTTTGTAACAAGCAATTTCTACTTTCCATCAATGATGTCAATTTAACTCTTTAGCGTGATAAATGGGAAGTGTTTGATATACACAGTCATGACTTTTACCCTTTACTGTTTTTCAAAATTTAAGATCTGTCCTAGTTCATAGGGGTGGTAAACCACATTAGAAAGTAAGTATAATGTGAAAAGTAGCCGTCCTACATGATAGAAAATATTGTTGGAAGAGAAGAAATTGCTTACAACATTGCTTCCCACAATGTTTTCTCAAGTATATCAAAGCTACATAAATATCAGAGATTGTACAGGAAAGGGTTAAGGGTAAGTTGAATGGCACGTTTAATGAAATGATGATAAGAAAATCCTAAGGATAACTAAATGACAGAACTTTGATCTGGTCCAAAACCAAAGAGAAGGGTCTCAAGTTGATGAAATTTTAAAAATATTTGTACCCCCTTGATTAGTATTTTACCTTTTTACCTGCTGATGAAATACAAGTTCATGTCTTGTTACAGATGGAAATCCCAGTATCTGGTATTGTAAATCGTTACATTGCTGCTCAAGGTCCTCTCCCTACGACGTGCATCGACTTCTGGCAGATGATTTGGGAACAGCAGTCCACGCTTGTTGTAATGTTAACCACTAAAGTTGAACGGGGAAGAATCAAATGCCATCAGTATTGGCCAGATTTGTATGAAACATCAGATTACGGCCATTTACAGATTACATGTGTAAAAGAGGAGGAGTCATCTGTGTTTGCATTTAGAGAATTTAATTTAACTCATGTTGAGGTAAGAAATTAACCTATTCCTTGAAAACATGGCATTTAGAAAAGGGAAATTTAACTAAATCTTTGGAAAACTTTTTTCCAGAAACTAGAATGCAAAAAGGCATTTTATGATTTATATTTCATATATAGCATAATCACATGGTTCTCTACCAAATTCTAAGAAATTACACCCCTGGAGTTAGAAATGGCCCTTCCCCTGAGGTCCAAAATTTGGAAAGTTCAATAGTCTTCACCTCCATAGCTATATGACCTAGGATGTTCATATTTTGCATGTAGCATCACTAGATGGTTTTGTAGTATTTTAATAAAAATTATTTCCCTGGGGTCAAAAATTGCCCAACAACTGAGGTCCAAAGTTGGGAAAAACGCACAGTTACAGCATAATGAATAGTCTTCTCCTCCTTAACTATATGGCCTTAGGCATTCATTTTTGGCATGTTACATAACTAGATGGTATTGTAGTGTGCTATTAAAATCATGCCCTTGGGGTCAAAAATGGCCTCGCAGCTGAAGTTTAAAGGCTGGAATTTCACTCAATACAAGCAAGTTAAAAGAAAAATCTTCCTCTTAACTGTAAGGCCTTAAGCATTCATATTTGAAATGTAGCATAACCCAACAGTTATCTACTATGTTTGTAAAGATTATGCCCCTGGGTTAAAAAACAGCCTTTCCCCTGGGGTCTTTTGGAGAAATGCTCAATTACAGCATGCTCAAGTACCTGTTCCTCTCAATGTGTAATTGTGTAATGCATTCATATTTTATATATAGCATAACCAAATGGTCCTCTACTAAGTTTTCAAAAATTATACTCTGGGGTCAAAGTAGAAAAAAAAGTACTTTAATTAGCATATTACTCAGATGGGTGATTTAGGACCATCATGGTCCTCTTGTTTCAACTTTCTCTGTAGAAAATATTGTGGAAAATGAGGCAAGAAAAACAATTGAAAAAACATTCTGTAAAATGAAGAAATGTTTTCTACCCAGAAAGTTGAAAAAAATCTAGACTATCATAATCTTCAAATTGTTGTCTGCAGCTCCTTTCAATTTTGACCAGTCTAAATTTTTTTCCTTTTTATACCCCCCCCCACAAGGGGGGTATAGGGGAGTATACTGGAATCAGGTTGTCCGTCTGTCTGTCCATCTGTCCGTTTGTCCATGGACATAATTTTGTGTCCTCATCTCCTCCCACATTTTTAGACAAATTTTGCTGAAACTTTACCAAAATCTTCCTTGCAATGGGAACTTGTGCACCTGCAATTTTCATTATGATTAATCAACTGGTTCAGGAGTTATGCCCCTTTGATTTATTTTCTTATAGACAATATATAGAGAAACCAGAACTCCTGAACAGGTTGACAGATTGAAAAAATAAAAGTGGTTGACATGTTTATTCCAGAACATAAATGTGATGTTTGGAGTTGCATGAAATCCATAATTTCCATCTTCAATGTTGAACAAAATCCCTATTTTTATGCCCCCGCATCGATAAGATCGGGGCATATTGTTTTACGGTGTCCGTATGTCTGTCTGTCTGTCTGTCTGTCTGTCTGTCTGTCTGTCTGTCTGTCTGTCTGTCTGTCTGTCTGTCTGCAAAACTTAACCTGCCAACTAAACATTTTCCTATAATTTTGACCCAATTATTCACAAAATTGTTCAAAATATCTACCTGTAATTTTGATTCAGATAATTATCCCATTCCCAAAAAGTGATGCTTTTGGACTCTCATGAAGAAAATCAATTGTGAAAACATTGTGTAAAATGAAGAAATTGCTTGTTATGAGCAATTTCTTCATTTTACACAATGTTTTCTATCCAGAAAGTTGAAAAAGTTTTAAATTTCATCAACATTAAATTGCCGTCTGCAGTTCCTTTCAACTTGGACTTAAAAATTGACAACTGGTGATGGGTTTAAGTGAAAATTCTACAATCATAAGAAATAATTACCATCCTTTAACAAAATATTTTCAACAAGAATAAATTATTTATCGCAAACTTTTTATTTGATAATATTTCAGTTACAAGAAGAACGCCACATATCTCACATGCAGTATATAGCATGGCCTGATCACGGGGTCCCTGACGACCCAGTAGATTTCTTAGAATTTGTCACCAAAGTTCGGCAAAAACGGGTTGGCATTGTAGAACCAATTATAGTCCATTGTAGGTAAGTTATCTGGTTTATTTCATTTTACCTTATTTCTCTTGATTAAATCTGGAAATCTCGATGAAAACATGGAGCTTTCATTTTGTGTTACCAATTGTGATATTGCCATGGCTGGTTGCTTGTCAAGGGGAAAAAACATACATTTGTTCAATAAAATTAATGCACTTTAACAAATTCCTATATACAAGTGAATATGATTAAAGTTGATTATAACAATCAGTTTCTATTCTAATCTTATAAAGGAAGATGTTTCATTATTTATTTCCATATGTGTTAGGGTTATTGTTCCTTGAAAGTTCTTGTTTAACCCATTCCCACACTCAGACGCATTAAGCACCCCTCAAAAAATCCATTTGAGAAAACATTGTTTTAAATGAAGAAATTGCTTGCGATTTTGACCAGCCTAAAATGTCCCTGTCTGGTAATGGGTTAATTGTCTCTTTTTCTGTTCCAGTGCTGGTATAGGTAGAACAGGTGTCCTCATCACCATGGAGACAGCCATGTGTTTAACAGAAGCCAATCAGCCAGTCTATCCCTTATCTATAGTTAGGCAAATGAGGGATCAAAGAGCAATGTTGATACAAACACCAGTAAGTTAGATGTGTGGTAATTAGTTAATGCTGTCCTTATGATAACCTGGAAGACCTCAATGTCTTTCACTCTTTCCTGTTCAATCTCTGATTTTTATGTCCACATTTTTTTTTACTTGAGAAAACATTGTTGAGAAGTAGACATTGCTTGTAGCAAGCGATTTCTACTTTTTACTCAACATTTTCTACCTTACCGGATGATTATTTTTAGAATAAATTCAACTTTAATTTGTATTCTGCAAAACCTTTGAATTTGGAACTGTCTCAAGTTTTGTAAACAGTAAAGGGTTAACAATGGTAAGTTACAAAGACTAGTATGCCTACTCAATATCAACAGATAAGCAAATGAGAAATCAAAGTGCTGCTTGAAAACAAACCACAGTAAGGTGGTTTAATAAAGTTTTAGTGTTGCCTCTTTTAACAAGTCTAATACCATCTGTGACATTATTGGATCTCTTTCAGTTGATAATGAGAGTGCTAAAGTTAACCCAATCCCACACGATGACGCTTTTGGTCGCCTCTCAAGAAAAACAATTGGGAAACATTGTGTAAAATGAAGAAATTGTATTGATTTCTACCCAGACAGTTGAAAGAATCGAAATGTTCCATAACCATAAAATTGAGTAAATATTGTTGTCTGCTAATGGGTAAACTACCTCAAAAGAATTGTATAATCATCTTCCATCGTAACATTTTGTAGCTGGTGTTCAGTAATATTTGCTAAGATCTGTTAGCTCAGTCTATAACTCGCTTTGCTCTCAATCCTGGGGTCCTGAATTCGAACACAGAGTCCACCAACAGTCCTTGCAACATTTGAAAAACAAATGCATGTAGTAGCAACATATGTCTCCAACAAATGGGTGGATAATCATAAACCTAAGTGGGATGGCAGACTTCAATTTTAAGTAGATTTTATTATAAAAATATTCATTCAGTAGAGTAGAAAATATTGTGGAAAAAGAAGAAATTGCTTGTTACAAGTGTTACAAGCAATTTCTTCTTTTTCAACCATGTTTTCTCCGGTATAAAAACTAAGGGATGTAAAAAACAGGGATTGAACGGGAAAGGGTTAGCAATGATAATTTCACCAAAATATTGTAATTAGAAAATGATATACTGCTTTTCTTCATTTTGTGCTACAGAAATTTGTCTCGGCAGGGCCAAAGAAAATGATGACATCATGTATTTTTTGTGCAAACGACAATCTAAAAGATTTTTTCTCTTTTCTGCATTAAAGAAATAGCATACCTGGTAATCATTCATTTTTTAGCTCACCTGAGCACAAAGTGCGAGGTGAGCTATTGTGATCGGTCGTTGTCCGTCGTCCGTCCGTCCGTCCGTCTGTCCGTCTGTCCGTCCGTCCACAATTTCTTTAAAAATCTTCTCCTCCTAAACCAGAAGGCCAATCAAGCTGAAACTTTGCAGGGTTGTTCCTTGGGTGAAGTTCTACAAAAGTTGTTAAAAGAATTTAATTCCGTCAAAAACTCTGGCTGCCGCGGCATGTGAAAATGGGAATGTTTAGTAAATCTGTAAAAATCTTTAAAAATCTTCTCGTCCTAAACCAGAAGGCCAATCAAGCTGAAACTTTGCAGGAATGTTCCTTAGGTGAAGTTCTACAAAAGTTGTTAAAAGAATTTAATTCCATCAAAAACTCTGGCTGCCGCGGCATGTGAAAATGGGAATCTTTAGTAAATCTGTTAAAATCTTTAAAAATCTTCTCCTCCTAAACCAGTTGGCCAATCAAGCTGAAACGTTGCAGAGATGTTCCTTGGGTGAAGTTCTACAAAAGTTGTTAAAGGAATTTAATTCCGTCAAAAACTCTGGTTGCCGCGGCATGTGAAAATGGGAATCTTTAGTAAATCGGTAAAAATCTTTAAAAATCTTCTCCTCCTAAACCAGTAGGCCAATCAAGCTGAAACTTTGCAGGGATGTTCCTTGGTTGAAGCTCTTCAAAAGTTGTTAAAAGAATTTAATTCTTTGATAAACTCTTGTAACCGTGGCATATGAAAATGGGAAATTTTTGAAAATCTATGTTGTTGTTTTCTCACAGACTACAAGGCAAAAGGCATTTATATTTTATATAGAGCTTAATCATATGGTTCTCTACCAAGTTTTTAAATATTTAATCTCTGGGGTCTAAAATGGCCCCGCCCTAGAGGTCCGAAGTTTGGAAAAATGCTTACTTAGAGCAATTTCAAAAGACTTCTCCTCCTAAACTATAAGGTCTAGGATATTCATATTTGGAATGGAGCATAACTAGATGGTTTTTTACTATATCACTAAAAGTTGTCTTCCTCAGGTCAAAAACGGCCCTGCACTAGGGGTCAAAAATTGGGAAAAACGCAAAATTTGAGTATGTTAAAAAAAAATTCTTCATTTTAAGGAGGAGGGCATTTATATTTTGAGTGTAGCATAGCCTGGCTGTTATCTATCAGTTTTGATCAAATTATGCTTGTAGGTTAATAAACACCCCTTCCCTGGGTGTCCAAAGTTTGTAAAAAAGCTCCATTAGACCATGTTCAATAGTCTTTTCCTCCCAATCTACAAAGTCTAAGGCATTCATATTTTGTATATAGCTTATCCAGATGGTTCTCTACCATGTTAGTTAAAATGTTAGCCCTGGGATAAAACATGGCACTGCCCCAGAGGTCAAAATTTTTTGAAAACACTCAATTAGAGCAACATCAAAAGTCTTCTCCTTCTGAAATATAAGGTGAAGGGCATACATATTTGGTATGTAGCATGACTAAATAATTTTGTACTATATAACAGGAAAATATGCTCTTAGGATAAAAAATGTCTCTGCTCCTGGGGTAGAAAATTGCGTAAATTGCATTGAAAGAATTCTTTTTAAATATAGGCTCTAGAGCATTTACATTAAAAACAAAGGATAACATTAATGTTATCTACAATGTTTATATCCTTTTGACAAACATGGCCCTTCCCAAGACATCCAAAGATATGAAAAACGCTTAATAAGAGCATGTTGAAATATCTTCCACTCCTCATGTATAAGTTGTAATGCATTCATATTTTGATGTATAGTACATCCAGATTGTTCTCTACCAAGGTTGCTAAAATTACACCCATTGAAGTTGCAGACAGTAATTAGAGTTTGATTGAAATCTAAATACAAAGAATTACAGGTAGAAAACACTGTGAGAAATGGATAAATTGCTTGTCACTCCCTTTCTCACTATGTATTTTTCAAACCTATTTTCCCTGAGGGTGACAAATTCTGGAATAATTTGGTAATGGATTAAACTATAAAGCCAAAGGTATTCATTATTATTGTAAAACATTACTGGATTGTTTTGTACAAAGCCCAAAATCTTATATATCTTTTATAAGTTGGGTCTTTTTTATACTAAAAAGTACTGTAATTTGGAGATGCCTCAGGTGAGCGATTTAGGACCATCATGGTCCTCTTGTTGTTAAAGATCAATAAACTGTAAACAACAAAATGAATGGTAAATTGATTACGCTGAACTAATTATTTATCTCCTATTAATTTATTTTCAGAACCAGTATAAATTTGTATGCGAAGCTATCATCAGAGCATATAATGGTAAGTTGTGATTAATTTAAAGCATTACCAGATAACTGGTCAAAATTCAAAGGAGTTGCTGACTACAATTTAAAGCCATATCTTCAGGCCTGAAAACATGAATGAATATGACAATTGAAATTTCAAAATAATGCAAAGCGGTTAGCCTATAATTCATAAAAGAAGTTTGGATATGTTAAATTGTGACCCACAAAAAATTAAGGTTTGTTTACATGAAATTGCGATGTCAGTGATGAAGTTTTCACTTTTGGTGAGTCATTCAAACAAATGCACTTGGCCACAGATGTAAATTGCCGGTAAAATTTAATCATCAGGGCCTGTGAAATTAACAATCAATGCTGAAGATATGCAATTATTTCCTATGTAGAATTGGGTGCATTCAACTCAATCTCAAACTTTAAATAAACACATTTTGAAATCAAATTGGAGGGAAATTTTGGCTTTAAAGTTGTAAGAACTTCAAATGTCTCTGTCATTCTGGGTAGAAAATAAGCAAATTGTTCATTCCCTATTGTTAGCTTCATGCTCAGGTGAGCTATTGTGATTGGTTATAGTAGGGCGTCTGGCCATTAATGATTCAAAATAACAAAAAATTCTGCTAATCTAAGAATAGAATTTCAAAAAACTTCACAGAAATGATCCTTAGGTCATGCTTTTTAAAAAAAAATTCAAAGAATTGAAATCCTTTAAAAATTGGTTTCTATGGCAACTGAGTGAAACAACCTAAAAAAATCTCCCTCCTTAAGGCCTTTAGCTTTGATATTGGTATATATTATGGCCAATTGACCCTCTATCAAATTACATAAAAGAAACAGGATAGTCTAAAAATTAGCCCCATTTTGTGCATTCCTTGATTTTACAAAGGAATAAAGAAGGAGTTTTGTAAAATCTGCTTCGTCAAAATTGTTATGGATACAGCTTTAATAAATGGCATACATGTATGTCAATGCATGGTTACCCTCTACCAAATCCATCAAAGAATTGGCATAGTCTGAAAATTAGCCCTTTCTGTGCAATTCCTGATTTCATAAAGCAGTAAAAATATAACATTTTTGAAAAACATTCTTCTCCAAATGACCTTCAACCATGAAACTTCATACATTTGTTGCTAATAATCCAAAGAAGTGCCCTTTTGTTGTAGGTCTATGGTCAGCCATGTTAATCTAGTGACAAAATGATGGGTGGGAGTATAAGTCAACTTTTTGACACTTTGTTTTAGTGCCCATTTGCTTTGTCCTGTGATGCATCAAAATGCAGTTTATTTCTGGTAGTTGATTTATGTAAAGTCTTAACTCTTTCCTTTACAATTTCTGGTTTTTATATCCCTGTGATTTTATAATTGAGAAAACATTTAGAAAAAGAAGAAATTGTTAGAAATAGGTAATTCCTTCTTTTTCCACAATATTTTCTACCCTACTGAATGGTTCTTTTTCAAAACAAATCCACTCTAAATTTTCGTCTGCAACACCTCTCAATTTGGACAGGTGTAATATTTTGTAAAACAGGAAAGGGTTGATTGTAAAGGAAAACCTGTCTGTGATAAATTAAAAATCAGATTCAGGCAATTGACCAACTGCAGCTGTCAAATAAAGAAACAATCAACCAATCAAATCATTCAATTAGACAATGTGCAGCATTCTTAGTAAAACAAAGTCTTAGAATGCATTTAAGGATTCAGATGACAACAGAATCATTGGAATTGCTGCAGCAATTGAAGAAAAAAGAAAATGTTACAGTGTATTTAATTGCCAAGAAGTTAATATCAACCCATTACCATACAGCAAATTTTAGATTTGTTCAAGTTGGTACAAGTTGAAAGATGGTGTTGGAAAAGAAGAAATTGATTGTAAGTGGTTGCTCATTCTTATTCTGTTTCAAACTTTGTTTAATGTCCATTTCAGAAGGAATAGTGAAACCTTTGCCAGAATATTCCCAGAGATGATAATGAAAAAAACAGAAAGACAGTGTAAATACTGCTGTTACATAAAATGATAAAAATCATTTCCTCCGTAGGAAAATGAATACAAAGGGACAGCACTCTTGCCCTGTGAATGGAAAAGTGAATAGAGTTGCATTTCCTGAAGCAAGTGTAGATCTATAAAAGTTGGGACTCTCGGGACTTTTATTTTCGTAAAAAGACAAAAGAGAGATGAAAGTGTGATATTGACCCTGCCAGTGATGAAGATGGAGTGATATGGATCAGATTACCATTGACTGATTTCCACTGTCAATAAAAATATCAATTGAGCTATCAAATAATTCATGAAATAGACCGGATATTAACATTGAACTAAGACATTTATGTGAAGCAATTTTGTCTATTTGGCAACTAAATGCTGTTACTACAGCTTATTCAAGCTGTAGTTACAACATCTAACTTGCCAACTAATGATTTACTTTTTAGCTCACCTGAGCACAAAGTGCTCATGGTGAGCTTTTGTGATCGTTGAATGTCTGTCATGCTTCGTGCGGTTTCAACAATTGAAGTGTTTACACACCAGAGGCCACAGTTTTGACCCTATCTTCATGAAACTTGGTTAGAATAATTGTTAGGTCATGAGGATGAACCCTATTGATTATGGGACGGTTCTATTTGAAAACACAGGAAAAGGGGCCTTAATAACAATTTCTTTATTTACTCTCTAGAGGCCATAAATATGGCTCTATCTTCATGAAACTTTGCCAGAATAATTGTTAGGTCATAAAGATGAACTCTATTGATTATTAGAAGGATCTTGTTGAAAACACAGGAAAAGGGGCCTTAATGACAATTTCTTTGTTTATACTCTAGAGGCCACAATTTTGGCTCAATCT
This sequence comes from Fragum fragum, assembly GCA_946902895.1. Classification (NCBI taxonomy): domain Eukaryota; kingdom Metazoa; phylum Mollusca; class Bivalvia; order Cardiida; family Cardiidae; genus Fragum; species Fragum fragum. Next base: position 25,569,574 of record OX336377.1, on the reverse strand, counting down.
TCATGAAACTTGGTCAGAATAGTTGTTAAATCATGAGGATGAACCCTATAGATTATTGGAGGATTCTATTGGAAAACACAGGAAAAGGGGCCTTAATGATTACATGTATTTCTTTGTTTACACTCTAGAGGTCATCAATTTGGCTCAATCTTCATGAAACTTGGTCATAATAATTGTTAGGTCATAGAGATGTACCCTATTAATTATGGAAAGGTACTATTGGAAAACACAGAAAAAGGGGCCTTAATGACAATTTCTTTGTTTACGGTCTAGAGGCCACACTTTTGGCTCAATCTTCATGAAACTAGGTCAGAATAATTATTAGGGCATGAGGATGAAGCCTTTTGATTATGGGAAGGTTCTGACGGAAAACACAGGAAAAGGGGCCTTAATGACAATTTCTTCATTAACACTCTAGAGACCACAATTTGGGCTCAATTTTCATGAAAAATGGCCAGAATAATTGTTTCGTCACAAGGATGAACCCTATTGATTATAGGAAGGTACTTTTGGAAAACACATGAAAAGGGGCCTTAATGACAATTTCTTTGTGAATGCTCTAGAGGTCATCAATTTGGCTCAATCGTCATATAACTTGGTCAGGATACTTGTTAGGTCATAAAGATGAAACTTATAGATTATGGGAAGGTTCTATAGGATAACACAGGAAAATGGGCCATAATGACAATTTCTTTGTTTACAATATAGAAGTCACAGCCTTGCCTCAATCTTCATGAAACTGATTTTAGTTATTTATCTCTAGTTGCATTTTTTTAACAGCAGACAGTTCAGGTGAGCGATCTAGGACTATCATGGTCCTCTTGTCTTAGGTGGTATAGTAACATTTAAATAGCTATTACTCAAGCTTTTCCTGTTTTTCAAAATTTTAGATTTGTCCGAATGCAAAGAAGTACCAGACAGCAATTAAAAGTGAGTGCAATATTAAAAGTAACAAACCTACAGAGTAGGAAATATTGTGGAAAAAGAACAAATTGCTTGTTACAAGCAATTTTTATTTTACCCACAATGTTTGCTCTAGTATAAAATCACAGGGACGTAAAAATCAGTGATTGTACAGGAAAGGGTTAAAATTTAGTCCTGTATATTATTATCCCATTACAAGATGACAAAATTTTTATCTGGTCCAAATTCTTATGTTTCAGACAATTTTTATACGCCCGTCGAAGACGGGACGTATTATGGGATCACCCGTGATGTCCGGGCGTCCGGTCGTTTGGGCGTCCGGTCGTCCGGGCGTCCGGGCGTCCGGTCGTCCGGGTGTCCGGGCGTCCGGTTGTCCGGGCGGTGTCCACTTCTTTGTCCGGGGCATAACTCTGTCACCGTAAGTCCGATTGACTTTAAACTTGGCAGTTATATTCTTCTCATCAATACGGAGTGCAGTGCGCAATAACCATAACTCTACCTGGCTTATTTTTTGAGTTATTGCCCTTTGTTGTTTTTCATACTTGAATCTTGTCCGGAGTATATCTCTGAAAGTATTATAGCTAGGATCATGAAACTTCATGGGTGTATAGATCTCACCAAGGGGGAGTGCAGTGCACAAGAACCATAACTCTACCTGGTCTATTTTTTGAGTTATTGCCCTTTGTTGTTTTTCATACTTGAATCTTGTCCGGAGTATATCTCTAAAAGTATAATAGCTAGAATCATGAAATTTCATGGATGGATAGAGCTCACCAAGGGGGAATGCAGTGTACAAGAACCACAACTCTACCTGGCATATTTTTTGAGTTATTGCCCTTTGTTGTTTTTCATACTTGAATCTTGTCCAAAGTATATCTCTAAAAGTATTATAGATAGGATCATGAAACACCATGGGTGTATAGATCTCACCAAGGGGGGGTGCAGTGCACAAGAACCATAACTCTACCTGGCCTATTTTTTGAGTTATTGCCCTTTGTTGTTTTTCATTCTTGAATCTTGTCCGGAGTATATCTCTAAAAGTATAATAGCTAGAATCATGAAATTTCATGGATGGATAGAGCTCACCAAGTGGGAGTGCAGTGTACAAGAACCATAACTCTACCTGGCCTATTTTTTTAGTTATTGCCCTTTGTTGTTTTTCATACTTGAATCTTGTCCGGAGTATATCTCTAAAAGTATAATAGCTAGAATCATGAAATTTTATGGATGGATAGAGCTCACCAAGTGGAAGTGCAGTGTACAAAAACCATAACTCTACCTGGCCTATTTTTTGAGTTATTGCCCTTTGTTGTTTTTCATACTTGAATCTTGTCTGGAGTTTATCTCTAAAAGTATTATAGCTAGGATCATGAAACTTCATGGGTTTATAGATCTCACCAAGGGGGGTTGCAGTGCACAAGAACCATAACTCTACCTAGCCTTTTTTTTGAGTTATTGCCCTTTGTTGTTTTTCAGACTTGAATCTTGTCCAGAGTATATCTCTAAAAGTATAATAGCTAGAATCATGAAATTTCATGGATGGATATAGCTCACCAAGTATGAATGCAGGGCACAAGAACCATAACTCTACCTGGCCTATTTTTTGAGTTATTGCCCTTTGTTGTTTTTCATACTTGAATCTTGTCCGGAATATATCACTAAAAGTATAATAGCTAGAATCATGAAACTTCATGGGTGTATAGATCTCACCAAGGGGGAGTGCAGTGTGAAGAACCTTAACTCTACCTAGCCTATTTTTTGAGTTATTGCCTTTTGTTGTTTTTCTTACTTTGTTTGACAAAAAATATTTATTCAAAATAACCTGTTCTATTCAAATCCCCAGTTCATATTAAACAGTGTGACGGGCGTATCTTGTGACAGTTTGGCACCTTGTTAGCTGATGAAATTTTAGAATCATTTGGTTTTTATGGGGTAGAAAAGATTGTGGATAATGAAGAAATTGCTTGTTAAAGCAATTTCTGCATGATCTACAAGGTTTTCGAAAGTTGTTATTGTGGGGGCTACAAATTAGGTTACTGAGTGGGAATGGGTTAAGTCATCTGCTTAAGAATTTGAATATGGTTAGATTTTCAATAGTTTTGTAATAAGTTAGTATTTATAAAACAGTTAAAGCAGTGTTTTCCAAGCTGGTTTTGGCTTCTCAAAACAAAAATGGTTGTGTATCACTATGGCTTTAGATATTAGGGGGATGGTTTTAATATATCACTAAGCTATTCCCACACAAGAAAATTTCAGACTTTTCTAAATTCATAGAAGTTGCAGATGAGTATTTTAGTTGGTGAAACTTTATAAATCATTGTCTTTTGTGGTGGAAAATATTGCTGAAAATTAAAAAGAATTGTCTTTTTCTTGAGAAGTTATTTTAATTGCTACATTGTTGGAATCCATTAAGTATGTCTCTTTTAGACATGCCAAGTACATTGTAGTTCATTACCACATGACAAAATTTTAGATTTGTCTAAATTTAAAGTTGCTGCAGGTGACGATTGAAGTTAATGAAAATTAAAAGAAACAAAGAGGAAAAAAAAACCTTTGCCTTTTAGGATAGAAAAGATTGTGGAAATTTAAGAAATTACTTTTAACAAGCAATTTCTTCATTGTCACATATGATTTCCATAGACTTTTTCTTGTGGGATGGAAAAAGTAGGGTTGAGTGGTAATGGGTCAAACATACATAGGAAATAGATCCATTGAGCTATAACCATTTCCTATACAGTCCCTAGTTTTTACTTTTCCTGTGGTATTATACTTAAAAAACATTGTGGGCAATGTGACAAGCAATTTCTTCTTTTCTATCAATATTTATCTTTTAGGATGACTGCTTTTTGAATTGTACTCACTTTTAATGCCATCTGCTATCTCTTTTAATTTGGTCAAGTCCAAAATTTTGAAGGAAAAAAAACAAAACAGTAAAGGGATAACAAAGCATTTTGATAAACATCCCCCTCTTGTATAGAGCCTAATATTTTGTTAAATGTTGTATTTCAGGCTTGTTAACAGAAAACTATTGAAAGTGTCTATATAACACATCCACTTACAATAGTTTTGTGCCAGTCCTCAAATTTTGTATTAATTTTACCTAAACCTTATAATATAGCTCTCATTAAATAAGGGGCATTCTGACATTTTAAAAAAAGTTTACAATTTCATAGCGTCATGATCAAATATCCAAAACATTACTAATGGAATAGAAAAATTGACAAATTAAGAAACCTTTTCCATGAATTCAATCTTGTAATTTGTATGCACAAAAAACAATCATGTGAAAAAAATTCTGTGCTATTACATGGATTGAGTAATGCTTTTAAAGCTTCATTTCTACTCTTTTGGATTCTCTCTGTTCCAATTAATCCAGTTAGCTAAAAAATTTAAATATCATTCAACTTTAACCATAACCACATTATAATTTATACATACTAAAGAAAATTAACTATAGAAAGTATTTTGGAAAAAGAGGAAAATGTTGACAGGCAGCAATTTCTTCTTTTTCACTCTATTTTATACCCTATCAGATACAAAATTCAAAGATTCAGCCATATCTAAAATCTTGTCTGAAACTTCTCTATACATGTATTTGGGCTAGTCTGAAATTTTGTCATCTGGTAAGGGGTTAAATTGTGGTCAAGAACCTCCTGAATTTGGCCAAGCTCTAATTTGTTGCCCAGTTGTGAGGTCTATTTTACATGCTGTGGGCTTTATCAAACTTGTGCCAAAAACAGAATACACAAAATCCAATATAAATTGTCCAGAAAAAAGGTATCATAAGAGTTTTTCTACAAGCTGACTACGAAGTAGAAGGGGTATATTGGTTTAACTGTGTCTGTCCTTATATCTATCCGCTCATGCATCCGTCAAAGTTTTTATTCTGTGCTCTAACACTAGAACAGAATGACCTACATCCATGAAACTTCATACAATTAGTACCAATGATACAAGGAAGTGCCCTATTGTTTTTTTGGGTTGTGTAGATCAAAGGTCAAGGCCACAATTGAACTTTGATAAAAAAAAACAAAAAAAACAACTGTTTCCATACTCTAACTTATGAGCCTTTTTACCAAGGATCTTGAAACTTTATACAAATTTTATTCATGACCCAAGAAGGTGCCCTATTTTTTTGGGGGGCAAGGTGAGTCAAAGGTCAGCTGTGCTACTAGAGTGACAAAATGAGGGAGGGGGGTATAACTTGAATTTGCGACCATTTCTAGTTTTAATTTTACTTACAAGGCTTTAGAAATAGCACTTGATTTCTAATTCTTTCTTCATATTCTATTGTTATCATAGTGTAAAGCTGCCGCTAAAATCATTTGAGTTGAAATCTGGAAAAAGATGCCTAAATACAGCCTGAAATCTTTAACTTAACCCACACCCACATAATGATGCTTTTCAACACCCCTAAGAAAAACAAAAGGGAAAACATAATGAAAAATGAAGAAATTTCATCATTTTCCATCCAGAAAGTAGAAAAAATCTGAAATATCAGAAACTTTAAAATGCTGTTTGCAAGTCCTTTCAATTTAGACCAGTCTAAAATTTAACTGTTAGGTAATGGGTTAAAAAGGGTGATATCTCTGGATCTACCTTGTAAAAATATTATACCAGAGGTCAGCCATATATGTGAAAACTTTTCAGCATTTTTGTTTGGTTGGTTACCTAAACATTGTAAACACAGTTTATTATTAAAGCTGTAGTTATCATTAGATGTCATGGGTTTGATCCCCAGCGACGGCACATATTCTTTCCAACATTTGTCTCTCACCAATGGGTGGATAATCGTAAACCTAAGTAGGATAGCAACTGGAGGCTAGGAAAGGATGTTGTGGTAGTACTGGTGTGAGAAATACCAGAAATCCATTGTTAGGTGCTCCAGCGGCCGTGATATGACTGAAATACTGTTAAAAGTGGCGTTAAACCCCATTCAATCAATCAATCAACAATGCTTTGGTTCCCAATGAACAATTTTTCTGTATGTACATGTGAAAGTCAAAATCTATTTACATGGAAAGAATAAAAGATTATCTAGGTATGATATGTTTGCAATTGAATTTATATTTATTATTTGCTTATTAAACAGACAGTCACTAACCCAAATACACAGTGTATATATTAAGCATTGCTCTGTGAAAAGTTGGTTCAAATTTTGAAGGAAACAGCCCTAGAAAACATTTTGTGTACTTTTTCTTCATTTTTAACAATGTGATATTATGAGCGTTGGAAATTAAGTACATATACCATCAGTGGCAGATTTAGAGGGGTTTTGGGGATTCCTTTGACACACACACACACCTCCCCCTCTGTAGCCACATTATTTCATTTTCAAGGGAAATTCTATTACAGTTAATCTTGCTCAAGCAAACACTTCTATTAAGCAACCAAGTCCATTCAGCAACCACAATTGAAATATGCTTTGTAAATATGCTTTTTAAAAGCGAAAGCTCTGAAGAAGTGAAGGCATTTTGCTAGAAAGGAAAATCACAACTAAATCCTTTGTTGTTGGAACTTACTAGAATCATCTCATTGAGTTGATTCTAATAAGTTCCAACAAACTAGGATTAAGCAAGAATTCTGTAATAATTCATGTTTACAGTCGGATCAATCTTCGAAACCTTTGGCAAAAAAAGTGTACTTGGTGACTCACCATTCTATTAACCCATTCCCACACAATGACACTTTTAAACGTCCCTCAATTAAAAAGCTTTGGAAAACATTGTGGAGAAAGAAGAAATTACTTGTTACAAGCAATTTATTCATTATTCACAATATTTTCTACCCTAAAAGACAAAAGATTTTGAAGATTTCAATAACTTTAAACTGTTGTCTGCAACTCTTTTGAATTTGGACTGGTCAAGTTATCAAGTAAAAAAGGGTTTAAGCAGCTACTTTTAGGTTGTCCCTCAAGTAGACGGTTAGAGCCAAGATTTACTTTAATAGGAAAATGATCCCTCATTGGTAAATATGAACCCCCTCCTAAAGTAATCATAGATCTGCCATTTTTCAATATACGATAGAAAACAGTGAAAAAGGGAAGAAAATTTATTTTTCGATTTGCGGGGGTGGGGTCAGATTGTCTAAATTTTGGATTTCATTTAAATGATTTTAACCCCTTTTCACAGAGGATGCATTGAAAAGAAAAACAGATGCTGTAAAGTGCGTGTTTTGTTATAAGAAGATAAATCTTGCATATTGTAAGGTTTGGTAAAGAATTCATTATTATTTTAACTCTGTGATTCTATCATTAGTTGGCTGGGATAAACAAAAGGTTGCAGCTTTGCTTCTCATGGACTTGGATTGAGAAAGTTGTGTTTAACCTATTCCCACACAATCCTGCATTTGTAGACCCCTCATGAAAAAAGCTTTTATAAACATTGTTGAAAATGAAGAAATTGCTTGAATCAAGCAATTTCTTCCTTGTCCACAAGGTTTCCTTTCCAAAACGACAAATAAATTTAAAATTCCTCCAAATTGACATCTGCAGCTTCTTTGAATTTGGACTAGTCTAAAATTTTGTTAAGTGGCAATGGGTTAAAACTTGTAAAAATGCTGTTCGTTCTCCACAACAAATCAAACAACACAATTTTAGACTGGTTCAATTTGAAAGAAGTTGAAGACGACAATTTCAAGTTGATATTTTAAAAGTCTTTGTCTTTATAGGTAGAAAACATTATAGGAAATGAAGAAATTGCCTGTTACAAGCAGTTTCTTTATTTTCTGTTATGATTTTGCAAGAATTATTCATGGATTGAATAAAAAGCATGACTAAGCAGGAATGGGTTAACCAGTTTCTAGATAGCAAAATTTCAGACTGGTCCAAGTTCTAAGAATTTGCAGTTGAAAATTTTTAGTTGATGAAATTTTAAAAGTCCTTGTCTTTTGGGGTAGAAAACTGTTTTCATTATTGTATTAAAATAAAAGGTAATTTGACCAATTCCCTTAATCTTGTCAATAATATAACTTGACACTGCTTTGTTATATTTTATGCGGCTATTCAAGGAACTTTATGTAGAGTTGCACCTTTTTGAAATCTCCAGCTTCCATTTTGTTTTCATTTAGACTCGCCCATTGTGTCTCAAAATTTTCTCTTGTTTCCATGGTGTCAATTTAAGTTTGTCTCTTTATTAATTATGCACTTATTAGCTGGGAGAAAACCCAAGTTATTGCCATAGCCTTATTGTTTGCATTGTGGTTGTTATTTTCCTGTAAAAACTTTAAAAATATTTCTGGGATTACTGAAGGCATTCAGTTCAAACTTGGAAAAGAAACCTTTTCTATCAAGAGAGATCACTCTAAATGCAATGTAAGGTAAGCTTTTGTGGTTGTGGGACCTGAAAATTGGTCAGAATGTTTGTTTTCATGAAATTTTGGATAAATACGGGTTACTATGACTTAAAAAACACTAGGTCCTAAGATCAATTCTTGTTGACACTCTAGAGGCCTTAATTTTGGTCCAATCATCTTGAAAATTGGTCAGAATGTTTGTCTTGTTAAATTCTTAAGAGGATTTGAAATTGGATCACTTTGGGTAATAAAGGTTGTATTCAAATTTAGTCACTTGGGAGGTAAACACTAGTTCAATTCTTAGAAATACCCTGTTGACACTGCATTCATATTTCTACTCAAATGACATGATTTTGTGTCAGATTGTTTGGCTTGACAGTAAAGTCAGGTGAGCAGTTTATGACCATTATGGCCCTCTTGTTGTAAAGGAATTAACAATATAGATTTTATACACTATCCATCACCGAACGTCTGAACATAAGACACCTGTTGGCGTTACTCTTGTTAATTGAACATATTACAAAAGTTGGACAATGTTAAGGTTCTGTCTTTTTGTGATCGGTTTATTAACCACCCTCAAGGTAAAAGGTTTGAAAATCATTGTGGAAAATGAAGAAATTGTTTTATTGACAGTGACAGCCCATTAATAATGAGGTAAAAGAGAATTTTTGAGATATGATGGAACATGTTTAAAGTTGATCATTTTTCCATTGTTATTTATTTATTGTAGACGGTTTTCATTTACCTTGTCTTATGCATTTGTTAATGTTTTGAAAAACAAATTCCTTATTTTTGAGTGTAAAAAGAATTAAATCTCAGTTTGTTTATTTGTAAATTGTAAAGTAACTCTTGTGCTATGTGTAAGTAAATAGTGTTTTTTGTTTCACTTTTATAAAGTGAGAATGGTCAGTGAGATAGAGTGAGCATCATTTTGTATAGTCCAGGATGAAATAGTTTTCAGATTGACTATTCAAACCAAGACTAATTTAAACCCATTACCAGATGACAATATTTTAGACTGCTCCAATTTAAAGCTTTTACAGACAACAATTTAAAATTTATTTGAAAAGTAATCATTCAGCAGGATGGAAAATATTGTGGAAAAAGAAGAATTTGCTTGTTACAAGCAATTTCTTCTTTTTGCACGACGTTTTACCAAGTATAGAACACAGGGACATAAAAGCCAGGGTTTTAACCTATAACCAGACAACAACATTTTAGACAGGTCCAAGTTGAAAGAAGATGTAGATGATAGTTTAATAGTTCATGAAATTTCGAAAATTTTGTCTTTTGAGGTAGAAAACATTGTGGATCCAGGATACTGAAGAAATTATTTGTAATGAGCAATTTCTTCATTGTCCACAATTTTTCCAAAGTTTTTTCTCCCTAAGTTAAAAAACAGGATTATTTTGGAATCGATTAAACTGAGCTTATACTTAAATGCAAACATGTAAATCAAATATATTATAGAATATGTTGCTTGGAAAATAGAAATTGCTTTCAACCGTTTTGCAAACTATGATTAAGGCCCCAAGTAAGTCATAACAGTTTAGGAGAAAACATTGGAAAACGTTGCTGAAAACGAAGAAATTGCTTATTACTAGTAATTTCTTCTTTTCCCACAATGCTTTCTACACAAAAATACAGATTTTTCAAATTTCATCAACATGAAATTATCCTCTGAAATGGTTTTTAATTTGGACCACTCTTAATTCTAGTTGTCTGGTAATCAGTTAAAGAAACCAGTAATAGTACAGAAAAGGGCGTTAACAGATTTAGATCAATTTTAGCACACATCTGTATGCTGGTATTATATAACTTAACCCATTATTAGACGACAAAAGTTTTAGACTGGTCCAAAATTCAAGGAGGATGGAAACTATTTTTTCAAGATGATGAAATTTCAAAAATCTATGTTGGTAGAAAACGTAGTTTGAAATGAAGAAAGTGTTTATTGTAAGGGAATTCTTCATTTTTCACCAAGTTTTCCAAAGCTATTTTTTTCGGGGGGGGGGTGGGGTTAAGAAAAGTGGGATTGTGAGGGAATAGGTTAAGACAGTGTTATACATACCTCTGGACTTAATGGACTTAAAGAGAATATTAATTTGATATCTGTATACTAAAGCATGTCATTTTGTGAATAAATTTTCCAGTCCGTGCACATTACCTTTATAAATAATACACTTTTTCTATTACTATGTAAATACCATAACTAAGATATTTTCTCCTGAATATGAAACCATATGAGTGTGAACGAAAGAGTGTGTTCTGACAAATGCAATGATATCTTTTTTGTTTGTTTTATAGTCTGAATACATGGCAATATAAAAAAATACAAACCTACTATGACAGATTGTGTTGCTTGTTGTTTTATTGTCTGCCTTCACTGCTGTCTGTTCTCCTGGCTCAATTGTTGGTCACTGGCCATGCCCAAGGATCTCCCACGGGAAGTCCCACTTAACACTTTCCTGCTCAACTCCTGGTTTTAATGTCCCTGTCATTTTATGATTGAGAAAACATTGTGGAAAAAGGACGAATTGCGTATACAAAAGGCAATTTCTCCTTTTCCACAATGTTTTCTACCCTACTGGAATGGATATTTTCCAAATTAAATCCACTTTAATTTTTTGTCTTCAAAACCTTTGAATTTTGAGAGGGTCAAAATTTTGCAATACAGGAAAGGGTTAAAAGGCATTATTTTGCAAACTTATCACCAGTTATATGTAAAAACTTAAAATAGTTTGTTGGCGACCTAAACGTCATAACTACAGTTGTTATGACCTTTAACCCATTGCCACACAATCCCACATTTTAACGCATCGTAGAAATAGGACTTTTGAATACCTTGTGAGAATGAAGAAATTACTTGTGACAAGCTATTTCTTCTTTTCTTACAATATTTTCTACCTCATATGACCCATATATTTGATTTTAGACAACCTTATTTCGTTGTCTGCATCCTCTTTCAATTTGGTCAATTCTAAAATCATGTTGTTTGGGACCGGGAAAAGCTGCGCATAAAATGTGGGCCAAGGTCGAAGTTCAAAGGTCATTTACTGTCTAAATGAATTATTTGATTGGTTGATTCTTTGATTGACATTCTTGTCCAATATGAATAGTTGGTCAATTTTAGCTCAACTATTCGAGGACTATGAGGGGCCTATTCCATTTACCCGGCGTAATGCTTTGGTCAACTACTAAAGTTTAACGTGCAGGTCTCATATTTCTGTTTCTACTAATACTATTGTTCTGAAACTTTGCACATTCCAATGTGACCATCATAGTATCATAGCAAATCTTTTCTATCCAGAAAGACAAAGATTTTTCAAAGTATCATCAACTTGAAATTGATGTCTGCAGTTCCTTAGTCTAAAATTTTTGTTGTGTGGTATTGGGTAAAGGTAATGGTTTTGAAGCTTTTGAGATGTGTTTAGAATCATATTATTCCGACATTCATGTAGTGGAATTATACCTAATGTTGACATAGAATTGCTTTCACTATCCAGCACGAATAGTCGAGCTATGCTGTCCACTTTCGTATCTTGTTGGTCATTGATTCACAAACTTCGGTTTGGAGACATGTTCTTTGCCCTCAGGTTATTTAGTCTATTGTGATCACTGAATGTCTGTCGTCCGTCGTGCGGCGTCAAATATTGAAGTGTTTACACTATAGATGCAACAGTTTTTAATCAGTCTTCATGAAACTTGGCGTGAAATAATTGTTCGGTAATAAGGATGAACCCTATTGATTATTGGAAGGTTCTTTTGGAAAACACAGGAAAAGGGGCCTGAATCACAATTTCTTTGTTAACACTCTAGATGCCACAATTTTGGCTCAATCTACAGGAAACTTGACCAGAAAAATTGTTAGGTTGTAAGGATGATTGATTGGGGTTCAACGCCACTTTAAACAGTATTTCAGTCATATCGCACGGCCTGGAGCACCTAACAACGGATCCCTGGTATTTCTCGCGCCAGTACTACCACTACATCCTTTCCTAGCCTCCAGCTGCTATCCAACTTAGGTTTACGATTATCCGCCAATTGGTGAGAGACAAATGTCGGAAAGGATATGTGCCGCTGCCGGGGATCGAACCTGTAAGGATGAACTCTAATGATTATGCAAAATTTCTATTAGAAAACACGGGAAAAGGGGCGTTAATGATAATTTCTTTGTTTGCAGTCTAGAGGCTACAATTTTTGGCTCAATCTTCATGAAACTTGGCCAGAGTAATTTGTAGGTATAAGGATGAACCCTATTGATTATGAGAAGATTCTATTGGAAAACATGGGATAAGGGGGCCTTAATGACTATTTCTTTATTTTACACTCTGGAAGCCACATTTTTTGCTAAATCGTCATGAAACTTTGCCAGATTAATTGTAAGTTGATGAGGATGAATCCTATTGATTATGGGGAGGTTCTATTGAAATTCACGGGAAAATGGGCCTTATAGACAATTTCTTAGTTTACACGCTAGATGCCACACTTTCGGCTCAACCTTTATGAAACTTGGTCAGGATGATTTTTAGGTCATAAGGATGAACCCTATAGATTATGGTAAGACTAGGAAAATATGGGAAAGGGGCCTTAGTGGCAATTTCTTTATTTATACTCTAGAAGGCACAGTTTTGGATCAGTCTTCATGAAACTAGTTATTATTATTCATCATGATCCTCTTTTTTAAAATAGCATCACCTAAATATTGTCTTCTGCAATTTCTTTCGATTTGGAATAGTCTAAATTTTTTCGTCTGGTAGTTGGTTCATACCTCTGATTTCAGCTACACCCTATGTGTTTAGTACTCATTAGAATCGCCTCGCCGTAACTGTTCAAATGATTTCTAACAGCGTAGGATTACACCGAAAAAAGTGTATACAATCATTAGAACCCCAGTTCTGCACATCTTGTCTTAGACTCGCTCCCAGTCTCACTGATATTTAATTTGTAGTTGAAAAGTTTCTTTTCTCTAGCTGTTATCTTTCTCTGTGTTGCTGATCACCGATATCAGATTGTGAGACGTAAGGGAGGTAATTTCGTGAAATATACTTGCATGATTGATCTATCCTACTTACTGACAGCCTGTGAGACAGGCTAATCTTGTCTTACCAGTTCTTAGACCGGTACCGCCGTTGACTTTAACAAAGGCTTTATTGAAGTCGACAGTGGTACCAGTCTAACCAGTTCTACGTATCTATTAGAGAAAAGGTGATCTCGATATCCTTTCACTCGTGAGAATGAGTAATACATTGCCTCCAAGCAAGTACTGGCATATAAAGACTTTTTTTAAAATACATATACTTTCTACTTGTCGACAACATTTGTGTCTTTAATTGAAATTAATAAAAAAAAAAGTTTAATATTTGATCTCAAAATCGGGTACCCTTTCAAAACGTGAAATATCACATGACCAATGCCAGAATGACAAAAAGACATAAACCTTTTCCTGTACAAATCCGGGATTTTACGTCCCTGTCATAATACACATGAGAAAATCGTTGTGGAAAAAGAAGAAATTACTTGTAATAAGCAATTTCTTCTTTTCCCACAATATTTTCTACCAGATAGGATGGTGTGACCTCAAATTGCATCCAATTTTCATTGTCGTCTGCTACCTCTTCCAATTTGGGCCAGTCTGAAATTAAAAAAAAAAAAAAAAAAACAGGAAAGAGTTACACAATCGGACCTAACACTTGATTAAACTGAATTGAGAACTGATTAAACAAGTTCTACTAAAATAAATCATTTTGGGGACTACAGTCATATTTGTGTGTTTGGTTTTAAGTTTTTGAGACTCCTTAAGAGAAAAGCCTATGGAGTGTCAAGCAATTTCTTCATTTATCCACAATATTTTCTTCACATGAAGATGAAAAGGTGTGTATTTTTGTAACTAAAATTGAAACATCTTTGACTTGAGGTCAGTCTTAAATTTTGTCTTCTAGATACGAGTAAGCCCTTTCCTAAACAATCCCTGTATTTAACGTCCCTGTGAATCTATAATTGGAAAAAGTATTGTAGAAAAAGAAGAAATTGCTTATATTGCTCAAGCAATTTCGTCTTTTTCCACAATATTGTATACCCTATTGATTCGTTATTTGATTCAAATTAAATTCAAATTAAATTTTCGTCTGCAAAACCTTTGAATTTGGACCGGTCCAAAATTTCGCAAAGCAGGAGAGGGTTAAGGGATACAATGTTACACGTTTACGCTGAGTTACAATACCCACTTTAATTATTACATGGCTGTCATATGGCCCATTATTATATGACACTTATAATTAATTATCGCCTTGGTAGTAGTGCGTTAATTGATTCATCAATCTTACTATCAATATTGTACAATTTAACCATTTCCTATACAATCCCTGGTCTTTATGTCCCTGGGATTTTAAACTTGAGAAAACATTGTGGGGAAAAGAAGAAATTGCTTGTAACAAGCAATGTCCCTTTTTTCCCACGATATTTTCTACCCTACTGAATAGTTATTTTTCAAATTAAATCCACTTTAAATTTTCGTCTGCAAAACCTTTGAATTTGGACAGGTCTAAAATCATGCAGAACAGGAAAGCGTTAACCCCTGCCTGTTTCGCAAAATTTCAGACCTGCTCGAGTTCAAAGGATTTGCAGACGAAATTTCAAAGTGGATTTAATTTGACAAATACCCTTTCAGTAGGGTAGAAAATATTGTGGAAAAATAAGAAATTGCTTGTTTCGAGCAATTTCTTAATTTCACATAATGTTTTCTCAAGCATAAAAGCAAAGGGACGAAAAGACCAGGCATTGAGAGGATAGGGTCTTGACAGTCCCATCACCTCAGTTGATAGAGCACCCAGCTTCAAGCATCAAGATCGCGGGTTCGATCCCCGGGCTGACCAGCTAAAAAGCTAATTGTCTTTCATGTGGGCGTTAAACCGAGGCCGCGTTAGACGGCGCTATCCATCGAGCGCGTATTAGACTCAAGCGGAGCTCTCAGCATTTCGTCCCGTTTTCTTGCACAATCCCTCGTAAGAACTAACAGTCCTCTGGGGGCGTCGCTCATATGGGCATATGTTACGGTAGTGTCGATAAATAACGGGAAATACACCAGACCATTCTTTTCAACGAAATTATTTATTTACAAGTTTTTACTAAAGAAGTACTTTCCGTTCCTGCAATGTTTCTCCCAATGTTTTTCTTTGGGGTAGTATAG
The DNA here is from genome assembly GCA_946902895.1 of Fragum fragum. NCBI lineage: Eukaryota > Metazoa > Mollusca > Bivalvia > Cardiida > Cardiidae > Fragum > Fragum fragum. The sequence goes on along the minus strand of OX336377.1, from coordinate 25,554,168 downwards.
CGTATCGATCAAAATGAACAAGAATTTGCCATGTGCTAAATGCTTAAATCCCCCCTTTCTTTACATTATGATAAAAAAACATTGTGCCTTTCGAATCATTTTGTTTGAGACACCGTGTAACTGGGGCTTTAAGCGCCTATCGAAGACTTACTAAAATACAGCGTGTGTGGAGGTGTGGGGGTGACAGATATAAATCACTGTCATGAATTAGAGTTTGAACCCTGACCTAGTTTTGCCAATCGAAACCCTTTACCAAGACAACGCGCTCAATCCTACAGCAAGCAAGTTATTATTTTCCCATACTATTTTCTCCCCTGAAACACAAAAATCAAAGAAAAAACGACAGATAATTAATAAATCATGAAAATAAAATTTGCGTTTGCAACTTCTTGTAATTTGGCCCAGTCCAATATTTTTATCTCGATACCTTTGAGACTGTGTATTGTTTGGAATAAATGACTGCAGTCCTGCGATCGATACATCTGCCATTTCATCTGGTGGAACAAACGTGACAGCATGTATGTCGTAAAAGGAGCACCCCTTTGCCTATTCGTTTATTTATTCTCCTCATCTTGGTTTTGTTTGTTTGCCCCCCCGATTTTTATTATTATTTGTGACGTCGTATTTTTTAATGCATCATTCCAGCAATCACAGGCCCGTAGGAACGGGACTAACCGCAACTCCATAATTTGGACAAGAAAGAATAATGAAATATTATCAAGTTTATATTCTTTTACATATACTACCTTAGAAATTCTCTCTATACCTAAGTTTGTCCCCATCACACTCCCACCTTTTCATTTAGAAATAAGTGCTCCAAACATTAAAACTGCTTCCAACGGGCCTGAAGTGATGATTAACTCATTTGGATTGCCTCGCTTTTATATATTCGTTTTGCCTGTTCTTTTACCAAAACGGTTATGATATGATAGCTAGAGATATATCTGGTATTTAGCCAACGTAGTTAATTAAATGATGTTTTTTCAAGGCTATATGACTGTTGATAAATAACAATGAGGAAGCATAACGAACAACTATTTCAGCTATTCGTGTAAACAACTGTGTGCTACGTGATGGAATGACAAACCAGAAAATGCTATTAACTCTCCTGTTGATCCAAAAACTAGAATCTGTGATACAACTTTCTTTTGAACAAGCTAATCCTAACCGATTCTAGAATGGAAAAGTCTTTAAGCGAGTAGATTGATCAACAAGGTTAAGACAAGATTGTAGCCGGCAGTCAACTCCTTGTCATTCCAATCGATTTAAGGTTTTTGTCGCCAATCGACGATATCAGGTCCGATAATGCGTGGTACGGTACCGTTACTGGCCGCTTCAGCCCACAGCAATGGCATTATGTCGAACTGGTCACGGCTTATGGTACAAGAATATCTTGGTTAAATCCCACTTCTCATACAGACTTTGATTAAAGACTTATCTTGTAAGTCTCCGACTCAGGACTATTGTAAGGCAGTTAATCCAAAGTCAAAATCTTGTAACCATGGAAACATGAATGTAAATGCCTTTGTTGAGATTGAAAAAAAAAACATCGTTTGATATGGCAAAACATTTTGAAATCTTTCATTCTCTCGGCAACATTTATGCAAGAATATTGATTATAATCAGTGTCTAATATTATCGCCGATTGTGTATTTATTAGCTTAGATTACCGACTATAGGTTTAGGTCAGATTACCGACTAAAAGTTTAGAACAGATTACCGACTGTAGGTGTAGGTCAGATTACCGACTGTAGGTTTTGTTCAGATTACCGACTGTAGGTTTTGGTCAGATTACCGACTGTAGGTTTTGGTCAGATTACTAACTGTGGGTTTTGGTCAGATTACCGACTGTAGGTTTTGGTCAGATTACCGACTGTAGGTTTTGGTCAGATTACCGACTGTAGGTTTTGGTCAGATTACTGATTGTAGGTTTTGTTCAGATTACCGACTGTAGGTTTTGGTCAGATTACCGACTGTAGGTTTTGGTCAGATTACCGACTTAAGGTTTAGGTCAGATTACCGACTGTAGGTTTTGGTCAGATTACTGATTGTAGGTTTTAGTCAGATTACCGACTAATGGTTTAGGTCAGATTACCGACTAAAGGTTTTGGTCGGATTACTGACTGTAGGTTTTGGTCGGATCACCTACTGTAGGTTTTGATCAGATTACCGACTTCGGGTTTAGGTAAGATTTCCGACTAAAGGTTTGGGATAGATTACCGACTTAAGGTTTTGGTCAGATAACCGACTTTAGGTTTAGGTCAGAATACCGACTGTATGTTTAGATCAGATTACCGACTGTAGGTTTTGGTCGGATTACCGACTGTAGGTTTTGGTCGGATCACCGACTGTAGGTTTTGGTAAGATTACCGACTGTAGGTTTTGGTCAGATAACCGACTAAAGGCTTAGGTTAGATTACCGACCGTAGGTTTTGGTCAGATTACTGATTGTAGATTTAAGTGAAATTACCGACTGAGGGTTTTGGTCAGATTGCCGACTGTAGGTTTAGGTCAGATTACCGACTAAAGGTTTAGGTCAGATTATCGACTGTAGGTTTAGGATAGATAACCGACTGTAGGTTAGGCTATTGTCACCGGCTGTAGGTTTAGGTCAGATTACCGACTTTTGGTTTAGGTAAGATTTCCGACTAAAGGTTAAGGTCAGATTACCGACTTAAGGTTTAGGTCAGATAACCGGCTTTAGGTTTAGGTCAGATAACCGACTAAAGGCTTAGGTCAGATTACCGACTGTAGGTTTTGGTTAGATTACTGACTGTAGGTTAAGGTCAGATTACCGACTAAAGGCTTAGATAAGATTACCGACTGTAGGTTTTGGTCAGATTACCGACTGTAGGTTTAGGTCAGATAACCGGCTGTAGGTTTAGGTCAGATTCCCGACCATAGGTTTAGGTCAGATAACCGATTGTAGGTTTAGGTCAGATTACTAACTGTAGGTTTAGGTTAGTTTACCGACTAAAGGTTTAGGTCAGATAACCCACGTTGTAGTACCATATGATCAGTTTAAACAACATTGAAAAGGATTATTAAGGGTTACATTGTTGAAAGTTGAATTTAATTTAGCTTATCCTCCCTAATCTTTGTTTCTAGTATCGGGTTATTCGAGTTAGATCCATTTCCCAGTTTTCAATGCATCCTAATTTTTTTCATGTCGCTTTCACGTTAAGTTATTGTCTGCAATAGCTTTCAAATTAGTCTTGTCTAAAAATCTTTGTATTGGAATTTTAGGGGGAATGGCAATCAACTTTGCAGAGAAATACGTTACCAGTCGAAGGACGAATATAGGTATGAAAACATCTTTTATTCAAATTTGTGTCATCATTAACAGAAGAAAGACAAGGATGACCCTTTCCTGTTTAATTTCTTATTGTTACGTCCCTGTAATTGCTTGTAACAAGCCATTTCTCCCTTTCCAACAATATTTTCTACCCTACTGAATGTTTTTGTAAAACTAAATCCACTTTATATTTTCGTCTGCAAAAAACGTTGAATTTAGACAATTGTTAATGTTTGCAAAACAGGACAAGGGTTAATTTGTAGACTCGACAGGCTAATCTTCCACTTTAAGTAAGTCCTTCATTAGAACAAAGTCTGTAAGATCTTGTGGGACCTTCATGTACTCTAGAAATTTGTGGAGTTTGATGCCGGGATGAGATCGTCTCACAACCTCACGGCATCGCGACTGTAAGTTCTTAGGGTTGTGATGAAGGTACATTCCATCTCGCCCACAACCAATGGTAGCAGCTAAATCTCTCCATACAGCTTTCAATGCGAACATTGTAGGGTGGGGCTTCTTGATGTCGTCGTATTTGACGTTATAACCGCAATCAAGTAACAGAGGGGCGACTGACTGGAGCGCCTCCAGGTTGAGACTAGTTAAGTTGATACTGCTGCTACTCCCAGAGAATCCTTTATTCTCTTCTGCAACGTTCCGATGCGTCTGATCTCTTGCTATCGCATACATCAGTGTAGACTTCCCAGATCTGTCGCAGGTTTCTAGAACCGGGTTGAAATACAGCAGTTCTCGAATCACCTCGGGGTCTGCAAAATGCTCCTTCGAAACTGCCAGCATTAACGGTGTTTCTAGCTTCTTGTTTCTCGCGTTGACATTTGACCCAGTATTGAGAACTTCGTGTACGAATCTACGGCTTAGTTTGGCTTTAATTGCAACATGGAGGACGGTATCTTCATCGTGACCGTGAACGTTGCGTTTTAGATCGGCGTACCGTTGTAGCTTAAGTTGGTCCTGAGGGCTCTCGAACTTGGCCGTCATTCCAAGTAGTAGATTACATGGCACCGAATTCTTTATAGACTTCGTCTTGCGTTTGAGACCGTATTTTCGAAGTATTTCTGAAAGAAAAGGATAAAAGAGAAATAATTGCATCACTATTACTTGATAACAACTAATGAATCTGAATAATAATGGCTACAAACCCCAGGTGTTTTCGATTTTTGGTTTCGAAATATTCATTTGCAAGGTACAAAATCGTATTACCACTGTCGGATTCAACATTGTCGTTGGGATCCTTATCAGCTTTAAACTGTATAAAAGATCTTGGCTAGTACGGAGAATGGGTTCGTCTCAATTCATTCTTCTCATCGAAAAAGAATTAGAATGAATTATTGATATTTGTTACTTGTTATGTCGATGTCATATTACATTTAGATACATTCTAATTGTTCGAGATTCTTTTGATATAAGCCCTAGTGTAGTACTGATAATTTCGTCGAGAGATAGAAAATCCTTATCTGCAAACTCCGTGGTTAATATCCACGTGATTTTATACTGCTGAAAACATTGTTGGAAAGGAAGAAATTGCTTTTGACAAGCAATTTCTTATTTCCTACAATTTTTTCTACCCTGTAGGTTGGTTGTTTTTGAAATAGCACTCACGTTCTATAGTCGTCTGCAACTTCTTTCAGTTTGGAAGAGACTGAAATTTGGAAAAAAATAGCGACGGGTTGAGATACCTGCACATTCCGTGAATCCAAGACACACGGCTATATCCAGAAGGTTATAATTCTGCATTTCGGGAGTCTTGTCTGCTTTGTGATCCATAAGCAGCCTCACAACTTCCGGTTGATTTTCAAGCACTGCGCATGTCAACGGCGTGTAGAACCCCTTCCCATCGACTGGTGAGCCACTTTGTAACAACACTTTAACCACACCGACGTTTCTCGTCAATATGGCTGGCATCAGAAGTTCTCTGATAACGTAATTTGGGTGTTGAATCGCGTAAACTTTAAAATCCTTTTTGAATCGTTTAAATATGCTCTCAAATACGTCAACCGATTTTGAAGTTGACGTTTTCATGATATCAATATTCGGCCGAACGCCACATAGTAGCAATATTTCTGTAGCATCATACGAATCCAGTTCAACAGCCTCACTCAACGCTCGCTCCATTGCAGTATCACCGATAAACCCAGTCTCAATAATGTCTTGCATTGTGTCTAGGTCGTCAAGTTTAACACAGAGACCGAGTAGAGACAATTTACGAACTTCAAGCGTACTATGAATTCCGTGTTTATCAAAGACAACTGAGGCAAAGTTGAAGAACCCTGCACGGTTACATAAATAAGTATCCGGGCGTAGGATGAATTCCTTTAGGTGTCCCATCTTGTTTTTCAGGATCGCAAGGTGTAGCGGAGACAGTTGAAATTTTCCAAGTTGCTCTATTGAGATCCTGGACTTTCTCAACAAGTATGCAAATAGGCTAGCATTTCCGACGGCAGCGGCTGCATGAATGAGACTTGTTTGTGTTTGACCTTTGATCTCTTCGATTTCCTCACTAAGGGATCGTAAACTGCTAGAGGACCTTCTACCAAGTCCCGTCAATCCCCGATTACTTTCGTTCAGCTCAAGTGACTTCAGACTACTGCTTGAACGTCTCTTTGTCAGTAGTTTTCTGTTCGGTTTGTTATTGTTTGATATATCAAAGTCCACCGAATGACGACGAAGATTGAGAACCGAGTTTCCGGACGGAAGTGGGTGTCTAGAGGGGTACACGGGACTGTTATCTGTTTCCGGTGAGTATAAAACATGGCGACAGTATCCTCGCATCACGTTTTTGGCCACGTGACTAAAAGCTTCAAAGTCGAAACCAGTCTCGTTGTCCTTAATATAGGTCATATATTCGTGCTCGTAGTGACATCGACATTCGTGTTCTGACTTTGACCCATTTTCTCTGAAGGTGAAGGTCAGGTAGCTATTTGCCAAGTGTGGAGAATGTCTGAAAGCATCAGTTACTGCCGTCTCTGCCCCGGGGTGGCGTGCAATGATCAGCCGAAGAAGATCTAGTAAACTTTCCTCGTCCGACATGTCATGGCGGAATAGTGACGTCATTTTTGTTGAACTTCTTTGTTTGAGTTGAATATTTTGTATCTTATCAGAAACTGAAAACGAAAAGGAATAACCAACTAAAAATCTAGGTATGACTAAAGCAACAATTGTTGAGAAAATCGAAAGGTGCTCTGCTTTAGATTCATTATTATCATCATTATTCAAAATTTCAAATATCTTTTGTCTTCAGATCAGGTGCATTATATTGTCGTGAAATATACAATTTAAGACGTCAGTTGACGAACAAATGTCGCAGATGTAGCTTTATTCAAGTTGTATCTACGACGTTTTGATCATCCACTTATGAAGTGATATTGCCATAAGTTATCTAACTGTTCTCTGAATTATCTAATGCCAAAGCCTACATATTTTATAATCGACCGGTGTCATTCTGTGGTAGAACAGAAACAGTTTTCTTATCTATAGAATTTATTTCGATTTAAGCAGAGAAATTCATTGATGAATTATTTCATGTCGATTGCATATTCACTATCGAATGTTTCAAGTCCCTTAGCGACGGGTGGTGACTATATTGCACCTACTTTCCTCGGGGTAGACCGGGTCCGGCACACCCCGGTGATGGACTATGAATCTGTGATCCCCATACATTCCCACGCAATCCCACATTTTGACACTCATCAAGAGAAAATCATGAGAAAGCATTGAGGAAAATACAAAAATTGATTGTAAGAAGCAATTTCTTCGTTTGCTTCAATGTTTTATACTCCAAAAGATGAAGATGTTTAAAATTTCATCTATTTGAAAATGACGTCTGAACCTTCTTTCTGTTTGGAATAGTCTTACATCTTGTTATGGGTTAATCTTTTTTATGCCAAAAAACCGTCTCTTCAGAATTACAATGTACATTAAAATCAAGGGACTGGGGGCAGTGGAGGTATAAGTTTTGGGTTAGCATTTTTTTGTGTTGTTATTGAAAGTGACTTATGAAAATAGCTCTTACTTGAAAAGGACAAACAGGCGTTGCAGACTAAGACCGGTTTGCACGTATACCTAGGGATTATACTGGGTTCAGCATGGCAAGGATTAACTAGCCAATCCAGATGGTATTTCGTTGATGACATGGTGAATGTTTAACCCCTTCCTGTACAAACCCGTGATTTTACGTGGCTGTGTTTTTATACTTGACAAAACATTGTGGAAAAAGAAGAAATTGCCTGTCATAAGCAATTTCTCCTTTTCCCACAACATTTTCTACCACTAAGGGTGGTTCAATTTAAAATCTCATCCAATTTGCATTGTCGTCTGCAACTTCTTTCAATTTAGACCAGTCTAAAATTTCAAGAAACGAGAAAGGGTTAAATCAAATTATTTTCCCCCTGGTGTAGGCATGATGAAATAACCATTTCAAATGAAATCTAAGACTTTATGCAACAAAGTTTTTAACTACTATATAGATACTTGCTTGTATCAACCAATTTCTTCATTCTCCACAATGTTTCTATCGAAAAATACCAAAAAAAAAAAAAAATGTAAAATTCCATCAACTTTAAATTGCCGTCTGCAACTTCTTTCAATTTGGACCAGTCTAAAATTTTCTTGTGTGGGAATGGGTTAACTATACTATGCAAAAATGATTTTTCTGTCAGTGAAATGTTGGTGCAGCACATAGTGGTGTGAGAGACAACTTCAGTTCCTCAACAATTCTTCTAGTTTATAAGTTGAAAGTTAATCGTTTTCCGACATTATTTTGATCACTAACAATAAATGACGTTTCTAACATTCGAGCTACATAAATTATGACAAAATTTTCTTCGCTTAGTTTGATTAATAAGCGTTGTAATTACCAGCGCACTAAACGTCAGGGCGATAAATAATGGACCAATCGTGACTGTCAATCAAAGATTCAATCGACCAATCAAATCATTAATTTAGACGGGAAATGAACTTTGATCACCGATGATGGCCGACATCATCGTGCTGTTTTTAGTTAGTTTAGTTTAGTTGTTAGTTTTACTTACTTAAACGTCGTAACGGCAGCTTATTCAAAATGTAGTTACGACGTTTAAGTCAGCAACCAACGATGTTACTGACTTCCTGACCATAAATTTCGCGATTTAACGTATTTTTATATCGAAGTAAAACTTCCTGTTGGGAGTCCATATAGGTGTGGCCAGCATAGCCAGTGGGCGAAGCCAGCAATCCGCCCATTAATGGTTTTAGTTAAAGTCATTAGTGCTGGAACCATCATCTTGCAAGGACCATTCGAATTTCGTATTATGTTTTTTTTACCGACCGTTCAAAAAAAAAAAAAAAAAAAAAAGAAGAAGGAAAAAAAATACCCATTACCATACGATTAAATTATAGAACTGTCTAAATTCAAAAAGTCTTAAGACGACAATTAAAAGTTTATGAAATTTTAAAATCTCAGTCTTACAGTGTAGAAACATTGTGGATAATGAAGAAATTGCTTCTAACAAGCAATTTCTTCATTTTCCACAATGTTTTTTTTAAAACCTTTACATTTAGGGGTGTTAAAAAGCGTTATATTGTGGGAATGGGTTAAAACATTTTATTTTTTATGATCCAAATGGCTGATTACAATTATGGTATACAAACTCAATAATTTCAACTGAAGCTTAAATATGATATTTAATATACAATAGAAAAAAAGGATAAAAATAAATGCGTCACTGACAATATTGTGAAAAAAAAATGTATGTGTGTGTGTGTGTATGCGTGCTTGCGCGAGCGCGCGTGTGTGTGTGTCAAAGATTACAATGTCAAAGATAATAATACAATTATCTTAAAAAGCCATTATATCAGTCAATACTAATTTAGGAAAAAAATATACAAAACGATTTATCATGGTATTTTCTTAAACCTACCTTAATATTAAAGGCGTCCCATATTACGTCCTCACCGTTCAATGTTCACTTCGATACTATATGGATATTTCATTCTCTCGCAACATGATAAGTCGTCTGCAGCTAAAACGTCTTCTGACAGACTGTCCTACTGCCCTCACCTGCCCCCGTCACGTTATATCACCGTCAACGCTTTCACAGCGTGTATTGAATAATAAACCTTAATGTTGTACAAGTAGCGTATTGTGTTCCCAGCCAGCGCTTCAAAGCGGGATTTTATATGATATAAACATTTTAACAGAAAACGTAAGATAAAAAAAAAATGATTCTTCATAGTTTAATATTAATAACGTACGTCTCATGAAAACGGCGTGATGGAAAATTATATGTATCGTTGCTTTGCTCGCGCACCGGCGGTATGTTAATTTTTTCTTTTCGCTTCTATTGGGGGGAAAAGAACAGTTTTTGACAACTTTCGTGGCGGGCGCGTTTCATTATAAAAATATTCGATATTAAAGTGAACACGTCCCCTGACATTCCAGCTTTTTAAACCACTCAAGAAAAAAGTTTTGGAAAACATAGTGCTAAATGAAGAAACTGCTTGTTACAAGTACTTTTTTTTTCATTTTCACAATGTTTCTTTCTCTAAAAGACAAAGTGTTGGGTTTTTTTTTTCAATTTCGCAAACTTGAAATTGTCGTTTTCAACCGTCCTTGAACTTGGACATTTTTCCCTCCGGGAATGAGTAGAGAGAAATCTATATTTCATATCGAGGATTAATTGTGATACTGTTCTAAGTGCACATTGTAAAGAACAGTATACAATTTACCATCGACATATACCGCGACATGACAGTGCAAAACCCGACAACACATAACCGAAATTGTCAAAATTAGCCAAGAACCATTAACTCACCAATACTGTCTCACAATATTACCCCGACGATGACAAATATCGCTAAAGTTTGTAGCCCAATATACATGTTAGTTAATCATAAATGAAGAAGTATAAATAGCTTGCCCTAGATTTAGTAGAGCTAGAAATTATTATTTGTAATAATTATAACATTTTGTTCATTGCAATGTATAATCACCGTCCCCTCTCTATCTCTCTTTCTCCCACATCTCTCTATCTCTATCTCTCCTTTCTCTCATTCTTTTCCCTCGGTCTCTGTCGCCAGTCACTGTCATTCTCTTTTCTACTTTTACTTCAAGTGATACTTTTATCTAATAATTACGTCTTCGTTATTTTATTCACTTCTATCACTGACTGTTTGCCAATGTTTCTGACAATGTAAATAAAGTGCGATGCGAGCATCTGAGTTAGAAGCGAACTGCTACAACAGAAAGGATAATACGGAAATAATTCCAAATTTCATTATCTTCACTGCAAAGTTCTTCTGAATAATTCTTGTTTTCATTTCCTTAATAACCCCATATTCAAGGACTTTTAAGTCCGACCTACATTTCACTTAATTTGACTTCTCAAACTCATTTTATACAGGTGTTATGATTTATATATATCACGGTATAATTTGTGGTCCGTTACAATTCGTAAACTAGTTATCAACAAATCATCAGTGACCAAAATATAACAAATGCAGTTTATACAAGCTGAAGTTGCGACTCTTTGGTTTCTCGATGCCAAAAATCGAATGCATGTGGAAATGTAATATTCGGGGAGTTTGGGTGTGTTTTTTTTCAGGGGGGGGGGGGGGGGTCTTCGAGCTCAATCATAAAAACATATCAACATTTCATGATACGGTTTAAACAGGTAGAGCTCACGATCTTTTCGTCGCGTTAAACAAAACCTTTGGCAAAGCAATTTCACCCCCTTTTGTTACCTTTTTCAAATTATAATCGACTTATCGCGATTGTCAATCAAAGTATTAACAGCGACCCGTTTATTGTTTCAAAATGAGTGATTTATTTACCTGACAAGCAAACTGTGTAAGCTTACAGTTTTTGACGTAAATAATGCCCATTTCTTATTTCGATGAAAAAAATCGGACATTACAACACAGGGTTAGTTTAGAACTAAAGAGTTAAATTGTAAAGCATACTTGACGGGGATGATCTTAAGCTATAGTGATATAGTACAGATGTGAAAGTTTTAATCTTAACCCTTTCCCGTTTTTTTTTTAAATTTTAGACTGGTCCAAATTGAAAGAGGTTGCAGACCACGATGAAAATTGGTTGCAATTCGAAAATAAACCATCTTATTGGTAGAAAATATTGCGGGAAAAGAAGAAATTGCTTTTTACAAGCAATTTCTTCTTTTTCCACAATCTTTTCTCATGTATAAAATCGCAGTGACGTAAAATCACAAGTTTGTGCAGGAAAGGGTAAAGCTTTGTGAGGAATATTTTTTTCACTCGGTTAAGTTCTATGTTTAACATAGGCCCTACTGAAGATGGTTTTATTAGATATCATCAATGGAAATTAGGTACATAAAAACATGTATACCCCTCGAACACTCTTGACGGATCGCAGCTATCAATCAAAAATCGATTGACAAATCAATTCATTCGTTTGGAAAGGAAGTTAATGTTGAGCAAGAGTTTTTTTGTTGGTTTGATTCCTAAGATCTGGAAACAATTGCCTATATAAGCTGTAGTTATGGCATTAGGGTCACCAAACAATGATTTTCCCTTTGTTATGTGCCCTTGTCCATATCCTTAGCAATACATTTTAAAATCTTACCTCGTTGATATCTCAATTGAATCGCCATGATGGAGACTAGTGGGCGGGTCCAACGATCCTTCGATTTCTTGAAAGAATCTTGTGAGGAATCACCAAAGATTTATTCCTGTAAAATTTTGTTTATGTATAGCCAGTAGTTTGAGTTTATTTTGTTGTTTTTTCCACTATGTATCATATATTGAAATTGGGCTCGCCAAAAATAGCCATGCCCCTGCGAGAAAATCTAGAACAATTTTTTCAATTTCTGGAAAAATAATCTGACAATAATTGCCCTACACATGTTCTAGAACAGTTCTTGTTCAGGCGTAGAATGTTAAATGAGACAACATTTCATTTAAACTTGTTTAGAAATTGTGCCATTTGTAAATTCTAGAACAGTTCTAGAAATGTTATCCATGATTTTCTAAAGAAAAAAAAAACTAGAAAAAAACTAGAATGGATGTACATCAAATTTTAACTGGTAGACAAGAACTGTTCTTGTTTACTTTTCAAAAACATTTATTTTTATTTCCAGAGAAGTATTTGAACAGTCCATGGCATCTTTAAGAAAGGTCTCTAAATTGTTCATTTAAAATTCAAATAAAGTTCTAGAATATTTATTTAGAGTTTTTAGAACAGTGATAGAGCAATTCTACCTATTGGTTCTTCAAATATTCTTGAACTGTTTTTGATTATTTATAGACAACATTTCAATGATAAAACTTGAAAAGTTATAGAACAGTTCCTAAAATTAATTTAAAAAAATTGTCTAAAATGTTTAGGAAATTGTCTCATTTAACGTTCCAATACAGTTCTAGAACAATTCCAGATAATTTAAGAACATTGACAGAGCTTGTTTTAGAACTGTTCTAGATTGATTGGAAAACCATTATTTCATTATTATTTCTGGAAGAGTTACAGAACAGTTCAACAATGGAATTCAGAAATGTCTGAGGAATGTTCTACAAAACTGTCTCAGAATAATTCCTCTCTATCTAAATGTTAGAATGAATTGGATATGTTCTACTTCATTTTTAGAACAGTTCATTGTCAATTCTAGAAAAGTAATTGAAAGGTTATTTATTATATAAGTTAACAATAACGCGGATTATTGCGATTACTCCGCAGATGTTTTCCATACAGTCATGTTTAGTTTTTTTTTTTTTTTTTTTTTTTTTCAAGTGCCTACAAAATCGGGGAACATTATAACTATATCTACAATTACAAATCAAGAAAAGAGCGGAACTTTTGGAGAAAATAAACATAAATTCATATCTTTATTTATATTCTATACAAAGGTCACTCAAGACTAAGTCACAACAAGACTACCATATAGTACGAATCAATTAGGGGACAAGTGAATTTATTACTCACACGTGAGATTTTTTCCATGTGCCTGCGTAACTCTTTGTGTAAAGAAGGCCGTCCAATATTATCATTGTAATATATAGAAAAATAAGAGGCCCATGAGGACCTGAGACGCTCTACTGGGTATCAAGATTTCCGTTAAAGTAATCTGATATTTACGGAAGTTAATTGCTTAAAGAAGAATGCAAACATTTTTTATTTTAGCAACAATCCTTAAGGCCCATTTTCCCGTGTTATATGACGGATCCAACCATTTCCAAAAACTGTGGTCTTTATTGTGTTAACGAGGATATTTCAATCAAGTTCTCACGAGGCTCCTTTTCTCGTTGTACTTTATTGACCTTACCCATTTTAAAAAGAATCAATTCTTAGGATTATACAATCATTATGTGAAACTTTGAAAAGAATCATAAAGACTAAGGACTTCATTATGATAACGACGTTTTTGTAATAAAATTTTCACAGTGCCCCTTTTCTCGTGAAACTTAGCAGATCAGACCAAATTTACAAAGAAACAACCCAAATGGTGGTACAACCATTCCATTAAAGTTTGAAGACTGAGGACATTCTTGTCTTAATGTGGAATTTGTAATACAATTTTCATAAAGCCTCTTTTCCTATGATACTTGACAGATCAGGCCGAATTCGGAAAGAAACAATCTTAATGATGGTACATTCAATCTGTGAAAATTTGAACAGAATCCGATGAAAATGTGGACTTTATTGTGTTACAAGGATTTTGAAATTAAATTTCATAAGGCTCCTTTTTCTGTGATACTTGACGGTTCAGGCACATGGCAACAACAACAATTGTAATCATTGTACAATTATTCTGTGAAAGTTTGAAGAAAATCCGATAGAAGCTGTGGACTTGGTAACAAGGATTTTCATAATGCCCCTTTTCCCGTGTTTCTTGACAGTTCAGAACCCATTTCGAAAAGAATGATCATGGGGACCTTACAATCATTCTGTGAAAGTTTCAAGAAAATCCGATCAAAGATGTGGGCTTTATTGCGTTAACAGGGAGTTTTGATTAAATTTTCATACAGCCCCTTTTCCCATTCTGTGCGAGTTTGAAGACAACCCGGTGAAATCTGTGGACTTTTCATCGGATTCTGTTTCTGATCTAATAGCCAGTCTAAATCCAGTAGAAAGACAAAAATGGAACAGATCGCCAATCTTTAGCTCTTTAGCTCTACTCTTACCCATTACTCGATACTATAATTTTCGACTGGTCCATATTGAGAGAAGTTGCAGAGGAAATATAAAAGGGGTTAAAATTGAATAATAATGGCTAAATAAGGTGAACAGACAGACAGATGAATATCTTTTCTAGAATCCCTTGACCAACTTGAAGGCATAAAGTCAATAATTAACCATAAGAAGAGAACTACACAATTGTTACAGTAGTCTAAGCTTCAAGTATATGTTTCTGATCTTATAGCCAGTCCTCGGCCGTCCGTTGGTTGAATTTCTAGAGTCCACAGTTTTCATCGGATTCTCTTCAAACTTTCTCAGAATGATTGTTCCATCATAAGGATCGTTCCTTTAGAAATTGGATCAGATTCGACAAGAAACACGTGGAAAGGGGCGTAATAGAATTTAATTAAAAAATCGACGTTAACACTCTAAAGTCTACAGTTTTCATCGTATTGTCTTCAAACTTTTACAGAATTATTGCACCACCATAAGGATAGTTCCTTTCGAAATTCGGTATAATCCGTCAAGAAACACGGGAAGTGTCCTAATCAAACTTTAATTGAAAAAGTATACAAATCCTCGTTAACACTCTAGAGTCCAGTTTTAATGGGATTCTCTTTAAGATTTTACAGAATGATTGTACAAGCATAAGGATCGTAATTCCTTTGAAATTGGGTATGATCCCTCTAGAAACACGGGAAAAGGGGTCTTATAAAAGAGTTCATAGTTTTCATCAGATTCCCTTAAAACTTTCATAGAATTGTACCATTTTTAGGATTTTTCCTTTCGAAAGTGGGTCTGATCCGTTAAGTATCATGGGGAAAGGGGCCTTACGAAAATTTTAGTTAAAATATTCTCGTAAATAAGCTAGTGTCCACAGCTTTCTCCAAATTCTCTTCAAATTTCACAGAATGATTTTACCATCATAAAGATTGTTCCCTTCGAAAGTGAGTCTGATCCGGCAATTATCACGGGAAAAGGAGCCTAACAAATTTTAGTTAACTCTATGAGAATTCACAAGATTCACTTCAAACTTTCACATAATGATTGCACCATCACAAGGATAGTTCCTTTCTATTTGGATCTGATCCGTCGAGAAACACAGGAAAATTGGCCTTATGAAAATTCAATTTAGAAAATCTTAATTAATTCGTCTGCATCTTCTCTCAATTTGGACCAGTCGAAAATTACAGTGTCTAGTAATGGGTTAAGAAAATGTTATGTAAAAATGTGGACATATTTTATATTTATCTTCTAATTGCCGCATTATTCACCCATGAGGACACGAAAATAGCTATACCATATAGCAGTGCTGTCGGTACTTTGATTTTCAGTTTCCGGACGTATACCGTGATTCTTTGAATTAGAAAAAAATATATCCCTGTCGGCAAACAGAAAGAAAACAACATTTTCCTAAAATTTGCGACATAAAGTGACTGGTGCAACAAGATGTATGAGTGTAAACATGAGATAAACAGGATATGTTAACCCTTTCTCATTCAGTGAAAATTGTTCATAACTTTATGAAATTGACCGATCACAGACTCGATCGACCAATTAAATCATTCGTTTAGACTGAAAGCGAACTTTAACATTGGCCAAACATATTTGCTAAGCATATTCGTTTTGTAACCTTAATGTTGTAACTACAGCTTATTCAAGCAGCAGTTACGACGTTTAAGTCGCCAACCAACCATCTCATTTTTCGTTACATGATACTGGCCGTTAGTTTTTGCAAGATGTACTATTTTAAATCGAAGCCGGACTCTGGCCCTAACCTTTGATCGAGTGCATTTTTTTTTTCGTTTCAATTCAACAGGTTATTGAAAGGTCTAAGGATAAGAAGCAGCAGATAGTACGAAATCACGATAGAACTATGCGCACTCTCACGTTATCACCGACGTACTCTCCCGTTATCATGCACTGACGTATTTTGGCCAGCAAAGCGCCAGCTATGATAGCTTAAGTCAACAGACAAAATTCTTAGGTCATCTCTAAGTTCAACGAGTGCTAACTGCCACTGGAGGATCCGTTAAATGCCTTCGCCATAAAAAGTAGTTCTTATGTTTTACAGGAATGTTGCAAACTCTGCCTGCAAATTCAACTCCTAGGTACTTAGCTCACATGAGCACATCGTGTTCAAAATGACTCTGATCAAAGAAGTTGCAGACGACAATTTAGCAATGTTGAAAATTCAAAGATATTTATATCTTTATGGAGAAAACAATGTTGAAAATGAAGAAACTGCTTGTAACAAACAATTTCTTCATTTTCTACATATTATTTTCCACAACCCTTTTCCTGAGGGGCGTAAAAATGAGGGATTGTGTGGGTATGGGTTAACTCCTTGTTTACTTAACCTCGTTTCTTTATCATGAAAGCGTTTGACAAAGAAGATAACCGAACAAAACGATTCTTTGCTAGCTTACAGTACTTTCAGTACTTTGATTGGTATATGTTACTAGAGCCGAATAATTCTAACACTAAGAACTGTTTTGACCCTGGCGAGGTATATAGGCCTTCACGCTTCTATAAATTAATTGTATATTCAAAGAAAAAGTCTTTGTTTAGAATGTTTATAATCTGATATAGACAAGTGTCACTCGAATAAATCATCATTTGGATACTAATGGTATTTTTTTGAGTTAAATTGAATTAAAACTTTCCGTGACTTTAAACAAAAACACCAACATCTACGATATAGCACAAATTCACAAATTGTGTTCGTAAGAGGCAAAGGACAGAATCAGGCGCCTCCTTTCTCTTTACGCCCGCTCCAATCAGAAGAAACACTACGCCCCAATACTTTTTCTAACGTAAACGAAGACATAAGATAAGAACAGATTTAAAGGGATCGCATAGATGTTTTAGTTCATGGTTTGTTCTGGCCTGATCACATCTATAACACTATGGTATAACGACCAGTACGATATATCTTATTATTTCCGTCGCTGCATTGTTAGCAATAAAATAGTACGACGGAAATAAAATACCACATCATGGTACGGCGACGGCAGTACAATCGCATACATCATGCAGCAGTTAAGAATCAGGAATAAAACACCGCATATCGTCGTTGAGCGTGCAAAATGTCGAAAGCGAAGCTTTATTCAAGGTGTAGTTACGATAATTTTCATACCCAACGACGACACAAGATGACACTAGTTATCAATAAATGTGTATGCAAATTCACACGTTGCTGTGGACTCCTATACATATGGTTTAATATTTTAATGTCTGCTCATAAGTCTAATCAAGAATTACATGTACATACAACGCTCAGTTGCAGTCACTTTACAATGCGTCAAGATAACGTTTTGTGATGACGTACTAACATATCAATTTTACGTGACGTGTTGACAGCTTTGTTAGGTATATACTTCCGCTGAATAAGCAACAGGTTTCTTCATTGTCCAGTCCAAAAATTAGGGCACATCGGTCAAATTTAACCCTTTGGTCTATACGTTGTGTCAAGGTCGTGTGAACTTGGCTATATCGCCAACACGTTTCTACCTCTAATTACAGTACATAGGAGGGTCGATCCACTCAAACGCCGTAAAATCCATGCAGTTTCACAAATTTGAGAATGTCATGGTATCTCTGTAAAGTTAACACAAATTATATTGGAAATACGCGTTTGCACTATTGTCATGCTGAACCCGGAATATTCCCGTTTCAAAAGAAATATTGACCTATAACTAATGTACCCTAATGCGTTATAAAACAAGAGGGCCATTGCTCTAAAGCGCTCACTCAATTCAATGATAATAAATCTTCAAACAGGGTATTTATTTCAACAACCATTGAAGTCACGAGGCGATATTTCATGTGATATATAAAACTTAAAAATAGGGTATGTATTTATGTATGATTGACTTATTCATCATCGACACCGTAGCATTTGTCCATATGAGTGACGCCAAGTTAGTTGTTGACAGTAGTACAAAACTACTCGGATCCCAGCCTTGTTCTTTCACGGATCCAGTGTAAAGCACCGTCACAAGGGCCCTTGGTTTAGCGACTCATTCATAAAAGCGTGATTTTCAAACTATCAAAATTTCATCTGGGAATCCGACGAAAGTTAATATACAACAAAAGATCGTTCCTGAAATCCATTCGATAACTTCAAGAAAGCAAATTCAAAAGTTTTTATATTGGGTCATACAAAGATAATAGACCTTCCCGTGAAAGCCTAATTTTTAATGACTTTATATCTCTCAAAGAAATCTGAGAGGGTCACCTAAGGACATTCAAGTCAAATTTAGCAGAAATTCGTCCAATTGTTTCAAAGTGAAGGTTCATCACAACCTATTACCAAACAATAGAACATTCTAGTCGAATTTATCCAATAATTTCTTGGGGGAAGTTCTTAAAAACCGATTACCAAAAAAATCCCGCATTTTTACGTGATAGTTCTAGTTCTTAACTAGAGGCGCATTGAGCACCTGTATTGCTCCACATTGCTTTAATTGTACTCATTAAGCAAATGATGTTTTCAGGAATCATATTCACCATGTGTGGCAAATAAACCTTGTCAATTAAATCTTTTAATATTTCAAACTTTTTCATTGTTTTACAAAATTTAATTCATTTACCAGGTCAGGTGAAAAGGGTATTCACTAATTATCAAAAAAATCATTGGCTACCATATGGACATAAGCCACAAAAATAAAAGCCCCATATTTTCAATGAATCAGAATTAATTGATGGAATCTGAAAAAGAGTCACAAGAGGATCATTCCTGTGAAATTTGGTTGAAGTTAATCAACTGGTTTCTAAGAAAGAGATTTCCAAAGCTTTCACCATATATGGAAATTAGCCCGCCCAATAAAGCCATGTTCTTCATCCAATCAAAATTCTTTGAAGAAATCTTACAAAAAAAACCCCAAGGATCATTCATGTAAAATTAGGTTGAAATCCACCAATTGGTTTCTGAGAAGATTTCTAGGTTTCACCATTATACAGAAATTTGTCCCGCCTGTTAAAGCCACGTTTATGTATGATCTGATCAAAATTCTTTGAATGAATCCAATAAGGGTCACTCAAGGATCATTCCTGTAAAATTTGGTTGAAATTCTTCAACTAGTTTCTGAGAAGAAGCTTCTAAAGGTTTCATCATGTATGGAAATAAGCCCCGCCCATTAAAGATTTTTAATGTAAAAGTTTACAGACAGGCAGACGCATGCAAGCATGATGGACACAGCACCATGACAATAGATATCTGGCATTCAGCAAGTGGTGCTAAAAAGACTGTGAGAAAAGTAGTTTTATTTTCTAACATATATGGCATCTTTCTTTAATTTGCACTACCTTTAAATTGTTGGCAGCATCTTATTTAAATTTAGACCAGTCTAAAATTTTGTTGCTTAGTAATGGGTTAAATAAGTGTTTACAAATGCTCTCGTGGATGGACACAATGCTATGACAGCAAACCTATCTACTTTTATATAGTGGAGCTAAATTATAATCTTTTGTGTCTTCCTGTAACATAAAGGATATAGCAGGCGCCGTGAATATAATAGACCTTAATGGAAACTCCGGATATATTTTTATGCACTTCTTGTACACATAATGCAGTAAATGTAAAACAAAATTAATTCTGATGCAGTATGATAAATTACTTCACTTTGTCATCAAAACTTCAAGATAAATTATGTATCAACTGTAGACATGTCTCTTTAATGCTAAAACATCTACAGGAAATTAGCCAAGTTATATGCAAATAGCGCATTTAGTATCTTTCTCAAGATTTTACACTTTACAATTTGTTCAAATTTTTGCCCCTACAGTATTAGTGGCAACCATGCCTCCCTCGCCACAAGAGGGCTAAACAAATACCCGATTCGATGGGTCAACGCAAAACAGTTGCAACTACATAAAGAGAGGGCCGTTGGCCCTGGGGCGCTCACCTGAGATAAAGGCTTTTTCTTTCAAGTCTAATTTCATGTTAAGGTCAGGATTATGAAACAAGTGGCCCACAATCACATATAAAGCCTATGAACCTGGGGATCCAAAAGTCTAAATTACAAATTCCAAGGCTTAAGAGCTGATTTGAAAGAAGGAAAAAAAAACTTTCCGTGGGTTATAATTTTAGAAATAAGAAAGAAGTCTGTGAACTGATGCTTCATGCCTATACCCCCCCCCCCCCCCCGGGTCCGCCCCTGGAGACCCGAGGATTTTGATTTTAGCTATTTTGTAAGAGATCTATATACTGATGCAAAATATCAAGGCTCTACGCCTTCTGGGTAAGGAGGAGAAGATTTTTAAAGATTTTTTTTTTAAATTTTACTTTTGTTGCCATGGCAACCAGAGTTTTTAACGGATTTCAATTCTTTTAGATATTTTTGAAGGGGACCACCTATGCAACATTTCTGCCAATTTTGGTGCAAATTAGCCCAGTGGTTAAGGAGGAGATGTCATTTAAAAAATCGTTCTTTATTTCTATATAAACCCCACCCCCTGGGGCTTCGCCCCTGGGGACCCGAGGATCATGATTTTAGCTATTTTGAAGAGGTCAATATACTGATGCTTCATGCAAATATCAAGGCTCTACGCATTCTGGGTCAGGAGAAGATTTTTAAAGATTATTTTAAAATTTTACTTTTGTTGCCATGGCAACCAGAGTTTTTAACGGTTTTCAATTCTTTTAGCTATTTTTGAAGGGGATCACCTAAGCAACATTTCTGCCAAATTTGGTTCAAATCGGCCCAGTGGTTTGGGAGGAGATGTCATTTAAAAAATCGTTCTTTATTTCTATATAAACCCCTGGTCCTCACAAATGGACGAAGGCACATACATCAACTTGTCATAGGGACAACTTTGTCTTGCTCACTTCAAGTAGGCTTGACAAAAAGATAGTAATAATAATCTTAAAAGTCGTCCTGTTTGCTGAACACTTGAGATCAGTTGTTGTTTCTCACTAGTTGCCCCATCTCACTTGCACATACCACTTGTTTTTTGCCCATTGGTGGCAGGCAAAAGGTACTTGTCACAATGATTGTGCCAAATGTCCGATGAAAGTTGACCAAGTCGTTTTTAACAATTTTTCAGTTATATACATCCTTTCCTAGCCTCCAGCTGCCATCCAATTTAGGTTTAGGACCATCTTCCCATTAGGGAGACAAAATGCAGTAAAGGATATGTGCTGCCGCCGAGATTCAAACCCACGACACCCAGGGTTCTGCTTGCAAAATTTAAGACATTTTCCAACCTATTTCCAGGATATTTTTTAAAATTTCCTTTATATCGACAAAAATCAAAGGATTATTATGACACAGATTGACACAGATTGTTGAGTCCCTGAAACTTTATTGTTGTCAGACTAAAACCCTGAACTCTGCCCAGAAAACTACAATTAATATAAAATAATGGATAAATTTGATTGCTTCTAGACGTGTAGATTGTCAATGTCATGTTATTGATAATGAATTTCAATGTCTTTTTGCCCAGAGTTCCCTTTTTCATTGAATTGAATTGGAGGCCATTTATTACTTTCGTATCCAAATTCAATTCATGTCCGGTTACTGGTACACTTAAGATGTCGCTTTGGGTTTTGTTTTATATTGTTTCACATATTTAGTTAAATTGGACACCTACCTCCATTCCTAGCAGAAAATTATGTACTATGCTTGAATTTTTTTGAAGAAACAAATATCAATTTCTCTTTCTCGGCAGACATTGGTCTAAGGGAAGTAAATCATTTTCCATAGACGACCATTTTAACACATTTGCTTATAGCTCAGTCCAAGAGTTTGCGAGAATGACCAGACCTACTTTAAATTAAAGAGCATCCATTCATACATCCAAAAAAATAAATCTTAGTATGGCATGATCCCTTCTCTCTATCACTTTTGACCCCATTTTTGAGATGACCCTCCCTGTACAGCTGTTTCTTTGGGTAATTTAAAACAAGAGGGCCAGAATTGCCCTAAAATCGCTCACATGACTAATGTAAGATGATTCAAAATTTTGCCAACACTTTTGAAAAGGGTCATTTAAGTTTAGTTGAAATTGGCCCAATGGTTACTGAGGAGATGTTTAACGATTTCAAAGTAAAAAAACTGCCCCGCCCTGCCACACCCATATTTGGGCGTCAATCAAAATTCTGCAAACACCTTTTGAAAAGGGTCACCAAAGGAACACTCGTGCCAAGTTTTGTTGAAATTGGCCCAATGGTTACTGAGGAGAAGATATTTAAAGATTTCAAAGTCAAAAACTGCCACAACCTGCCATTCCCATATTTGGGCTTGAAACAAAATTCTGCAAACAACTTTTGAAAAGGGTCACCCAAGGAATATTCATGCCAAGTTTTCTTGAAATTGGCCCAATGGTTCCTGAGAAGATGTTTGAAGATTTCAAAGTCAAAAACTGCCCCATCCTGCAACGCCCACATTTGGGCATAAATCAAAATTCCAGGAACAACATTTGAAAAGGGTCACCCGAGGAACATTCATACCAAATTTGGTTGAAATGGGCCCAATGGTTAATGAGGAGAAGATGTTTAAAGATTTCAAAGACAAAAACTCCCATGACCATGCCACTCCCATATTTTGGAGTCAATCAAAATTTCGAAAACAACTTTTGAAAAGGGTCACCCAAGGAACATTCATACCAAGTTTTGTTGAAATTGGCCCAATGGTTACTGAGGAGTAGATGTTTAAAGATTTCAAAGACAAAAACTGCCATGCCCTGCCACGCCCATATTTTTCGGGGTCAATCAAAAATCCGCAAACAACATTTGAAAAGGGTCACCCAAGGAACATTCATACCAATTTTGGTTGGAATTGGCCCAATGGTTACTGAGGAGAAGATGTTTAAAGATTTCAAAGTCAAAAACTGCCACGCCCTGCTAAGCCCATATTTGGGGGTCAATCAAAAATCGGCGAACAACTTTTGAGAAGGGTCATCTTAGGAACATACCTACCAAGTTTGGTTGAAATCCGCCCAATGGTTACTGAGGAGAAGATGTTTAAAGAATTGTTGACGCTTTCTGACGCACGATGGATAAAAGGTGATACCAAAAGCTCACCTTGAGCACGTTGTGCTCAGGTGAGCTAAAAACGTACCCGCTTTTAAAACCCCCTAGTAAATTGACAAAGTGATTCAAAACCGTTACTTTCGACTTCATATTTTTTCAACGGAACATAAAAGGTCCTGAAAAAATCATTGATTTTGAATTTCAATAATATTGTCCAATCAGAGGCCACCTTGATCTTGTGTTGATATGAAACAGAGTTTCCCTATACTTACCTGACAGATGACAGGAAAATGATTTACTTCCCTTAGACCTTGTGACGTGATTATGCATCCCCATGTAATTTACACTGTGATAAAACCTACTGGCGGGGGGATATACTTGTCAGATGTTTGGAAGATGTACTTTAATTGGGTCCTGCATCTTTCATAAAATTGATTTGTCTTTATCCTATTTTTCCCGTTTTTTTTTGTTTTTTTTTTAAGATATCCCCAAACCAAGAATTGTTCCCGTTTTCCCGGTAGCCTGGGAATCCTGGACACCCCATTATTACAGATTGGGTGTCTGACGCATTCATTACAGATTGGGTGTCTGACGCATTCCTAGAAGCCCTGATGTACTCATTGACAAAAAAGCATAGTAATAGCCCCATTGGCCACTGTCAGTGAGATTCATGCCAGGTTTGGTTTGGGAGGAAAACAAGAAAATGCTATGGACAAAACAACCAACACACCAAGGCAAAAACTTACACCTTACAGTACAAGCCAAAGACGGAAAAAATTGTTTGTTATAAGTTTATGTAATTTGTACATGAGCTAAAATCATGATTGCATACAAACAAACAGAATATTACATAATACATTAGAAGCATAAAAGTTATTATTGAGTGAGAAGCAGGAATTACCAGACTGCTGCTGTCAACCAAAGAATATACAGTCCAATCAAATCAATTATTTAGACTTTAAATGAACTTTGAACTCCAACACATACAATTTTGTTGGTTTGCAAGTAACCTTCATAACTATAGTCTATTCAAGCTGTAGTTACTACATTCAGGTTACCAACAAATCATTTAACGGCAAAATTTTAAACTGATCTGGCTCATTAGATTTTAGGAAAACAATTTGGAAAATGAAAGACTTGCTTGTCTCAGACATATGGATGGTTCAGCGCAAAACAGTTGTAACTGCGTATAATTTTTTATGTTTATAGAAAGTTACAACTGTTTTGCTCAGAACCATTAAATAAACAATCTAGATTGTAGAGAAATATGTTTCAGTTTCAAATCAACTGTGTAATTCTGTGTGTTTTCCTGACTATAAGTGCATTTACAACATTATGAGAGTGATATCTAGATCTAAATGTAACAAACACTTTAATACAGTTAGTATAAATGTATATCATTATGCAGATGTGTTAATTACAAGAGAGATTATACAATATTTATATTCAAATATTCACAAAGAAAGAAAAAAACTTCTGTTAATAACCCCATATATCAGATTCCTCAGATTGTAATAAAAACACAATAACTAAAGATACAATAAGCAGCAGTTATGATGTGTGTTTTTTTTTAAAAAAAAAATCAGTGTATGCTTCCCTTCTTCTGTATATGTACAGGTGAGAAAATAAGATTTCTTGAAAGTTTGACCCTTTCCCTCGAAATCAAGACTTTTTGACATACTGAGTTTTACAAAACAATAGAGCAGAGAAATTGCTTGCAACAAACTCTTGATTTTTTTGCAATGATGATTCCTGCCCTACATAATTTTGAAGGTTTGAGCCTCTCCCACAAAATGCATATTTTTTTTTCAACCAAGACAGGCCCGATAGTACAGATTAAGCAAGTATTGTTTTCAGGCTATGTTCCTGACCAATCAAAATTAATTGATGGAATCTGAAAAAGAGTCACCAGAGGATCATTCCAGTGAAATTTGGTTGAAATCCATCCACTGGTTTCTGAGAAAAAGATTTTCAAAGGTTTCACCATATACGGAAATTAGCCCCGCCCACTAAAGCCATGTTTTCCATCTGATCAAAATTCTTTGAGGGAATCTGATAGAAGGTCTTCTGAGGATCATTCCTGTTAAATTTGGTTGAAATCCATCCACTGGTTTCTATTTAAAAGATTTCTAAAGCTTTCACCATATATGGAAATTAGCCCCGCCCATTAAAGCAATGTTTTTCATCCGATCCAAATTCTTTGAAAGAATCTGATAAAGGTTCACCCAAGAATCATTTCTTTGAAATTTGGTTGAAATCAATCCACTAGTTTCTGCGAAGATTTTCAAAGCTTTCACCATAATATATATGGAAATAAGCCCTGCCCATTTAAGCCATGTTTTCATCCTATCCAAATTCTTTGAAGAAATCTGATAGAGGGTAACGCAAAGATCATTTTTTAAAAAATTTGGTTGAAATATGTTCAGTACTTTCTGAGAGAAGATTTTCAAAGTAAAAGTTTACAGACGGACAACCAGACAGAAGGACGCAAGCACGACAGACACAACAACATGACAAAAGCTCTCTGGCTTTCAGCCTGTGGAGCTAAAAAATCATCAAGCAAAATTTGTTGTCTGCAACATCATTGAATTTGGACCGGTCCAAAATTTTGTCATCTAGTAAAAGGTTAGAGTTATCCCCCCTTGATGGTATAGGTTACTATTTTCAAGTGAACACAGAATCTTAATTCCAAATTTGTGAACATCTTCAACAACTATAGTAGAGATATCACAAAATATCAAAATTTTAAAATGACAGCAAAGTCTGTAGTACTTTCTTGTTTTTCCTAAACAGCTGAACTCAAAATGTGATAATGAAACAATAGACCACTGACGGGGGTGTGTGATTCCCATGCCCAACTTGTCTGACATTGGTATTTCTACTTGTAGACAAATACATGTTTTCAAGGCCACTTCACCAATGACAAGTACATACCAGGGCAAATCTGGAATGGTACAAAATAGGTCTCAAAGATAATTTATTATAAATTACAAAGTCATTGTCTTTATATTCGAGGGTAGAAAATATTGTCAATGAAGAAAACGCATGGATCAGCTTTTTCTTCATTAACGTTTTTTAAAAAGATTCGTCTCCTCACTTGTTTTGCAGATAATGTCATTTTAATTCTTGACAAGGGTAAATGAAGAAAATTTGTAATCCAAAACCGAGTTTTTATACTAAAGGGATATAACTAGTACAACCCAAGTCTAAATGCATTTTGAGTTATCTCCTGTGCATGGGAGTAGATAAAATAATCATGATTTTTGTTATCCTACAATCCAATATGATACATATTGGCTAATTGATATTTTCCAGGTATATTTCAAATTGGAATAGAAGTATGTACACTCGCTTTTGGTTATGACAGACTAGCAGTTATTCAGATAACCCTTAACCCATTCCCAGATGGAAAAAATTTAGGCTGGTCCAAATTGAAAGGAGTTGCAGACGACAGTTTAAAGTTTATGCAATTTCAGATTTTTTCCACTTACTTAGTAGAAAACATTGTGGAAAATGAAGAAATTGCTTGTAACAAGCAATTTCTTCATATTACACAATGTTTTCCCAAATGTTTTTCTTTAGGGGCGTCCAAAAGCGTCACTGTGTGGGAATGGGTTAAAAGTCATAGTTTAGCCTATTATCAGATGACAAAATGTTAGACAGGTCCAAATTGAAAGAAGTTGTAGACGATAATTTACAGTTGAAGAAACTTTAAATTTCTCTGTCTTTATGGGTAGAAAACAATGAGGAAATTACTTTTAATTGTTACCCATTCATATACTCATGTCACTGAAGAAACAAACAATAGAAAATATCACACAGAATCTGATCAAGATACATAAAATGACATTAAAAATGATGATGAGTCAGTACAAAACTATACTAGGTGCTCATATGGGAACATACCACAGTATTGTACTGACATATTGATGCAAGTCTGTTCTTGACATTTCCAATAATAACACATAAAGGAAAAGTATACAAAGGGACTCAGAAATTTTTTCTCAGAGTACGTGTGTGTGTGGGGGGGTCCATTGTGACTAAATGAAATTGTACTTGTTTTGAAATCTTCACTTTCAGCAAGAATGCAAAATGTTGTAACATCTGTTTAAACAATCCGTAGTTACAACATTTTGGCAGCTCACTAATGATGATACATTAATTTCCAGCTTTCACTAATCTGATCACTTTATCTTACCAAGATTTCAAGGGGAGGGGGGATGCTGACCCTGGCCCCTTCCTTTGGATTCCTCAAACCAAATAATGGGTCCCCAATAACTTATCAGTCTTCTTTCAGCACTCTGTGGATCCATAATGACTAAAAGTTTCATTCGATGTTCAGCAAATCTTCTTAGTCCAATGTGTGGATATCTTAGCTAATCAGTGCCTTCACTTTAACCCTTTCCTGCAATCACACTTTTTCTTACTCCCATTGAGATGAAAGCTTTTCAAAACATGGTGGAAAATGAAGAAATTGTTTGTAAACAAGCATTTTTTTCATTTCTCATATGCTCTACCTAGAAAGACATTTTTTTTTTAACTTTTATCAACTTGCAATTATTGTCTTTTTCTTTTATTACTTTTTCAATATGGACCAGTCTAAAATTTCTTTGTTTGGTAAGGGGTTACATGGTATTATAGGAAATGTCATGCACAAAGAACATTTATTTATATAATACCAAACAATACAATAAAATGGTGGTTTTAAAGAGGTTTAATGGTAATAGCTTTATTATAGCACAGAAACGTTTCACAAAAGCACCTTTCATTATGAAAACTTTGTTCATGTGTACATACACTGTTTCATACAAACCACACTAAGGACTGACTGCAGTCCAAAAAACATGCAAGGCATTTTTGAACAATCTACAAAGAGCAGGAATTTCAGTCTCAGCTAGTTATAAGTAAAAGTAAAAGCAAGCGCAATATTTATTTTGTCTATTTTTGCATCAAACAATAAAATTAACCATTAATAAACATTTTCCCGTTTTTTAAAATTGCAAATTTGACCAAATTCAAAGAAGTTCAAGATGACAATGAAAAGTGAGTGCAACTTAACCCTTGCCTGTTTTTCCAAATTTTAGACTGGTCCAAATTGAAGGAGGATACAGATGGCAATGATGACTGGATGCCATTTGAAATGAAACCATCCTATGTTGAAGAAAATATTGTGGAAAAGGAGAAATTGCTTGTTACAAGCAATTTCTTCTTTTCCCACAAAGTTTTCTCAAGTATAAAATTACAGGAACGTAAAATCCCTTGTAAAAACTGTAAGGGTTAAAAAGTAACCAACCTGCAGAGTAAAAATATTGTGCGAAAAGATGAAATGGCTTGTTACAGGCAATTTCTTCTTTTCCCACAATGCTTTCTCAAGTATTTAATCACAAGGAAGTAAAACTAGTGATTGTACAGGAAAGGGTTAACCATAAGAGTAATATAATAACACAATCCCACAGAATCCTGCTTTTTTACAACCCTCAAGAAAAAAGTTAGAATTCTTTCTTTCCTACAATCTTTTCTTCCCCAAAAGACAATGTATTCTGCAAATTCTTTGAATTTGGCCGAGTCTATATTTTGTCATCTGGTATAGGTAGATTTACCAAGTACTGCCCCACTACCAATCAAATCATTCATTTAGAGCAGAAGTGAACTTTGAACTCCAACATTTGCAGACAATTACATAAAGCATTTTTGTTGGATTGGTAACTTTAGTCTCATTACTACAGCTTATTCAAGCTGTAGTTAAAATGTTTAGGCAGACAACCAACCATTATACTTTTTAGTTGCATGTTCCTGGCCATAAATGCAGAATAACACTGTTTAAATCTTTACTGTATAATCACTGTTTTTTATGTCCATGCAATTTTATACTAATGTAAATATTATGATAAAAGAAGAAATTGCTTGATACAAGCAATTTCTACTTTTATCACAATATTTTCTATCACATTCAAAGGTTTCATTTCAAACTGCACTCACTTTTTATTGTCGTCTGCAACTTCTCTCGAATTGGACAAGTCTAAAAATTTGAAAAACAGGAAAGGGTTAATATTGAAGTGGAACTTCCTGTCCGAGTCAGTGAGCAGGGCCAGCAATTGGTCAATTGTGTGTTTACTGGTAAGGATCAATCAAGCAAAAAGGGACCAACTGGAAGCTGTGAAAAGTTTTTACCCTGATCAGGCTGTACAGCCTGACAGGTTTGAGATTTTTTCTCCTGACAGATTTTCTGAATCTAGAACGGTTATTCTCCCTAACTGTTCATTTACTTTTGAAATGCTTTCCAATCAACCTCAGCTAGATTGGATCTATTTTCCATTTTTTGTTTTTTTTGTTTTCCAGCATTCCAAGATGGTCCTCTTTTGCACAACAGGTCAAATATGATGTTCATATTGATTCATGAATTACAGGTCATTTTGGTTACGAAGCAAACTTAAGGACGAAATGTGATGCATCATTAAATTGCGATTGACGTATAAAAGAAATATATTACAAAGAATAACTACATCTAAAAGATTAATAATAACTAAGTTTATAAAATAGTGCACTTCCTCCGTTCCTTCTTTTTCCGCTTCTGTCCATTATTCTGTTGGCTGGCTTTCATTTTACGTCCCCGAATCTCCCTCATTAAATCATAAAATACCTGAAAAGTATAAGAAAGATGGGTTAATCAGTAACCACTTTTCAAATTACATCTACCAAACAACATGGGAAAAGTAGAAAATGTAGGAAACAATTTTATTCTGTTCAAGAGATGACGAGAGATGTTTTTGCTCTATATTGAGCTTCTACGAAAAACCTAATGACTCGAGTCTCAACCTGTAAAGCAGAGTCGTATGAGAGAGATTAGGTTTTTAGTTTCATACCATCATTAACTCATTCCCATACAAAAAGCTTTGGAAAACATTATGGAATATGAAGAAATTGCTTGTTTCAAGCAATTTCTTCATTATCCACAATGTTTTCCACCAAGAAAGACAACAACTTTAAAAATTTGACCAATTTGAAATTGTTATCTACAGCTTATCTGAATTTGGACCAGTCTAATATTTCATGAAGTGAGAATAGGTTCAAAAATGTCAAATAAGTAATATTTCAACAGTTTGAGACATTTTTTTTTATGGAACAACTTTGTGTGTAATAATACCGAACTCATTTTCTTAATGGAAGAATGAAACAAATTTTTCAGCCAATCAGAATTCGCTGTTCTTGATAGTCAAAACTAAAATTTCTTTTTTTATCAAATATTTCATATTTAGTTTACAAAGATAAATCATAAATACAAAACTTAAATAACATACCAGTCTCGAAATGTCTCATTTACTTTAATAATGTGTACGATTCTTTACCATAAATAAGGAAATATGTGAATAATTTAGGATGATTATTAGTATTAAATAAAATTAGACAAATTCTTCCTCATTCAAAATTGTTTCAAACATCAACTAAATTCTGAAAGTTTGGTAAATTCGTTTCCATAAAGTTATATTCATCTAACCCATTCCCAAACTCAGACACTTTTTGACACCCCTCAAGAAAACAATTTGGGAAAACATTGTGTAAAATGAAGAAATTTTTATACAATGTTTTCCACCCAAAAAGTTGAAAAAAATCTAAGATTTCATAAACTTCATGATGCTGTCTGCAACACCTTTGGATTTGGACTGGTCTAAAATTTTGTTGTGTGGGAATGGGCTAAGTCCCTAAAATAGCTTTGGAAAATGTTGACATTGAAGAAATTGCTTGTTATAAGCAGTTTCTTTATTATCCACAATGTTTTCTTCCCTCAAATGAGAATGATTTTTTCTAATTTTCAGCAAGTATAACATTGTCATCAGCAACTTCTTCCAACTTGGACAAGTCTTAAATTTTGTTGTCTGGTAATGGTTTAAACAAAGACAAATCCTTCCTCTTTCGAAGATAATCTTAAACAGTAACTACATTTTGGTAAGGTAATTCATTGTATAAATGTAAATTTTCCTTGCCAGAATGATTTAAAGATGAAACATAGCCTGATAGCTTATCAGTACAGAAGTCCTGTAGTGGAATTTTATCATGTTCAAATATAATTTCACACACCCCTTAAAATCAACACCAGACATATCATCATTGAGAAACCAAACTATCATTTCTACAGCTTACTCAAAAGGTAGTTACCATATTTGGTCACCAATCGTCAACTTGTCAAAGGGAGGCCATACAAGAACAATCACCTTGTCAGACTTTAGGGGCCGACCAGGATCACAACTTTTGTATAATTATGGTATGTGCTTAATCCTATCTTTTTCAGATATATGAAAACCATTGCATGCAAAGGTAAGTCTGGTATTTCAAAAGTTTCAACCCTGGCCTATGTAGGCTGACCTTGGTCAAAATATTTAGTTCTCGGCAGATTTTCTGAATCTAGCCTAATTATGTACAGAGGAATTCTTTTAACTGCAACACCAAGAATTGCTTATTACCAGAGTTACAAATAAGAGGATTCAACAGTACTTTTCAAATGAGTCCTCAGTGGGATCCAGTATCTTTTGAATTTAGCTTTGGTGTGACATTTCCAACCGTTACACATGTGTGCAAAGTAAAGTCTCATCAGCCTTGCATCTGCACAATCTGATCAGAGTCTTAACTACACTCTCTATGGATAGATACTGATCGAAAGCTTCTTCAGAAGATTAGCTATAGTTCTCAATGCTCTGTGAGTCTGTCAAGGCTGCTTAATGTCTGAGCTTCAGGCTCATGTAAAATGGTTGAAAATGTCACACAGAGGCTCAGTTATTCATTTTACAGACTTTACATGAGCCTCCTTTTGCTTGATGGATCACAAAAAAGGTAATTTCTGTATTGACTTTTGTGGGAAGTGCTATCTAAAATATTCCATTCTTTGTGATGTCATTTTCCTTCATGATAGCCCATATTTTTCAATTAAAATTTAAAAAGCTTTTTGACACTCTCAAGAGAAAGCTCTGGAAAAAAATATGGAAAATGAGGAAATTGTCTTTAAAAAGCAATTTCCTCATTATCCACAACATTTTCTACATCAAAAGAAAGTAACATTTCTAATTTCGTCAATTAGCAATTGTTGTCTGCAACATCTAAAAAATACAGCAAATCTAATATTTTGATGTTTGGTAATGGGTTAAACTTTTTAGAGGTAAAAATTTTGAGACCAAATGTCACCTGATGGAAAAAGAGCAAATATGGACATCCTGAAAGGAAAAATCAATCAGGCTTATTGTACCAACTAGGAAATTAATCAATTTCCATGGTTACACTTTCTCTTGGAAGTAAATTTCAGCAAAATGTTTGATCCTGGCAAGCCTGCAAAATGCAAGAAGTCTGACAAAGATAGATAATTTCGCACTACCCTGATGGTTTCTATCCAACGACAAGTCAAAAACATCAAACATTGCTGGAAAAAGACAAGGATTATACTGATGATTGTTTAACCAATTGCAACACAACAACTCTCTGAAGCACTCATGAAATATCATCATGGAAAACCTTGTGGAAAAAGGATAAATCGCTTTTCACAAGCAATTTCATCTTTTTTCACAATGATTTCTACTCTATTTGGCACTTATTTTCCAATTTCCATGCAATCTGAAATGCCGACTACAACTTCTTTTAATTCAGACAAGTCTTAAACTTTGTTGTCTGGTAATGGCAAACTCTTTAATCTCTACAGGTACATGTACAATTGGAGTTTATATATTGGAGGTAGTGCACTGTGCAGGGCTAATCTTTTACTTTCATCTGTTAAAGCTCGTCTTACTCATGCAGATTTCCAAATTAATCGATCATAAAACTTACATTCCAACCTTGTGAAATATTTCTTACAAATTACCCTCAATATTTAATATTGTTTAAAGTGTTACCCATGCACATATCTTACACCTACTCTGTGAATTTTACCACTGTTCAATTTAATTAAATCTTACCCCAGAACAAAAAAATAAATGAAAGTTTGAGTATTTCTTATGTTATGCCAGAAAACAAAAATAAATGTAATTAAGTTTAAGGATTTCCAATCAACAAGAAAACAAGATGTTTTTGAAATGCATTCACCCATGCAACAGCATTTTTTGGGGTTGGGTGGGGGTAATATGCTCTGGACATGGTTAAGAGCTGATGAATGTACCCACTTTATATCAAATAACTAGCTCTTTATCCAATCCAGCTTTTATGCAAACCTCAGGAAAAAAGCTTCAGAAAACAGTGTGGATATGAAGAACTTAGTTGTTACAATCAATTTCTTCTTAAACAACATTGTTTTCTACTCCAAGAGAAAAAAAGATTTTTAAAACTTCATCAACCAATGATTGTCTTCTGCAACTTTTTGGAATAAAGACCAGTCTAAAATTTAGTCATCCCATAATGGATTAAAGTCTTTGAATTCAGAATGCCCTTTTAATAGGCAGGTTGACAAAGTATATACATTGTACTGATAAGTTATTGCAAAAACATTGTGTCTATACATTTTGTATAGACACTTGTCATGTTCTTGCACTAACCGATTGATTATTTATTACAACTAAAGTGTCAATGTGGGATAAAAAACAAATCCACAAATCTTTTTACTTTTTCATTAATTGACCGATTGCAAGCCATACCCACTGAGCTCTTACAGAAAATTCTACTTTGATATTTAACAACATTGTTTTGCAACACTTATGGCAAATATCATGTAACAACAAGATGTGTTTTTGAAACACCATGCCCCCGAAACAGGAATTCTTTAGAAGCAGGTGATTTTTATTGGGTTTTTTTTTTCTTTGTTTTAAGGAAAAGGGTTAAAAAATTTACCTCGGCCTTGATGAAATGACCTTCCCCAGTTGCACCTTGTTGAGACCTATCTACATACCAAATATTAGCATTGTAACTTAATCAGGGTTGAAGCTATAGGAAAATGTTTAGTTGGCAGGTTAAGTTTTGAAGACAGACAGACGGATGGACAGACAGACAGATGGACAGACAGACAGACAGACGGACATGGGTAAAACAATATACCCACAATCTATCGATGCGGGCTTAAAAAATAAAATGATTGGTTGTTGACCCAACCCTTGTCATGCTGAATCCAGAATATTCAGGTTTTAGCAGGAGGTATAGACAAAGATCAGACTGCACTTATAGATCAGGCTGCACATAAGTGCAGTCTGATCTTAGTCTACAACTCCTCTCTATCCTTTTGAAACCAGAATTGTTTATGAAACTAATTTTCAAAGGAAGTATTAAACAACAAGTACTACCAGTGCTTTCAGCCCTTTCTTTTTAAAGAAATTCTGAAAAGGATTTTATTCAGCATGACAGGGTTAAAAATTGTAGCTGTAGCTTGAATAACCAGAGCAACAAAAATGCGTCACATTAATGTCAGAAAAAGTCAGAATTATAGTTCACTTCTAGTCTAAATGAATGATTTGATTGACAGTCGTGATCCGTCAATTCGTTAAACTAATTGTATTCTCAAAGATATTCATATAGTTACATCCAAATTAGGCTGAACTCATATTTCCTGAATCATCGTAAGATTATTAAGATAAAAATAATTGTAAACACATGGCCCTAAAGCAAATTACAAATTACTATAATAACAAATTGCAAGATCGATCATGTCAGATTAGAAAAAGATAGTGTTACTGTTACATCAGCATAGTTAATCAATTGTTCTCAATCAATTGTTTGTTGAAATTTATTTATTCATATATATCTTTATAAATTTATCCCATTACCAGATAACAACCAAAATTTACAGAGGTTGCTTAGTATAGAAAATATTGTTGAGTTATAAAGAAATTCCTTCTTTTCTGAAGCTTCTATCAGTTTGAAATATCCTCTGCATTATCTTTAACCCATTCCAACATAATCCCTCCTTTTTATGCCCCTCAAGAAAAAAGCTTTGGAAAACATTGTGGAAAATGAAGAAATTGCTTGTATCAAGCAATTTCTTCATTATCCACAATGTTTTCTATCCAAAAAGGTGATAAAATTTAAATTCCATCAACTTGAAATTTCCATCTGCATCTTCTTTCAATTTGGACCAGTCTAAAATTTTGCTGTGTTGGAATGGGTTAACCATATGGCAAATTTTTAGACTGGCCCAAATTTGATAATAGAAGTGAAATTTTAAGAAACTTTGTCTTATGGATAGAAAACATTGTAAATAATGACTTGTAACAAGCAATTATTTACAATCCACAATGTTTTTAAAAGCTTTTTTTCTTGAGGTATGTAAAAAACCCCTCGGATTTAGAGGAAATAAGTTACTTCATTTAAGCTGTCACAATATTTCAAATTCAATTTATTATATATTATTCCATGAATCATAAAAATCTATTCAATATACATTTTAGTTGTAGAGCGGAAATACATCATTACAGTGAGATCAAATTGTAAACTGAAGTAAGTGTTAGAAAGATTATTCCATCAATTGTTTCTTTTTAACAACAGACACTCTGACTACCGATGTCAAGTAGGCAAGGGGCTTAATTCAATCTAAAAAATAATGGAATCGGTTGAACTTGAGGTGTTTGGAAAACCCCAATGCCTTGGTTACAGCAAATTATCAAAATAAATGGATAGTTGACTCATACCCTATCAGGTTTGCAGAAAACACAGGTCTACACAAAAAGTTTTAAAGTTTTCGTGTAGATGATTTATCCTAAAAAAATCTCAATGAGCCAGAATTGCAATGATACTGCATTTCTTTATTCCTCAGGCCCATAGGAAGCATATCAAAATTGGGTTCATTACAAGATTTGAGGAGGGGGGGGGGAGTGGGAGGAGCCTAGGCCCCCATCCCCTCTTGTTCCCATGGTCCTGATTTATTACTAAATTTTGTGCTTTCTTTTTGGTCAGAGTTGAATTTGGACAGTTACAAACATAACAGTGTTGAGATTTTTTGTGTCATAGTTGAATAAATAAAGCCTTTAGCTACAGGATATAGGAAACTAATTACCCTAAACGTGCAAAATTTAACCCATTACAAAATAATTTCTCTTTAAACTAGTCCAAACTCAAAGAAATTGCAGACAACAATTTCAAGTTAGAATTTTAAATACCTCTGTATTTCTGTGGATACACATTATTTTCCTTTTTTTTCAAATTGCAACAAAATCAAAGGCCTGAAAGAACTGGAAGCACTAGTTGTGTGTAAATATTTCTTTTGATAATTAACTTTATGAACAATTCAGGCTTGCAAGGAAAGAGCAGGCAGTGTATACAAGACCAGACTGCACATTATATGCAGGCTGATCTTTGTCTATACCTCTTGCCGAAACAGAATTATCATGGGCTCAGCATGAGCAAGTGGGATCAAGTGGTAATGGGTTAAGGATGGGAGGGTTGCATAAGATTGAGACCAAGTGCTAGTTTACTCTGCATAAGTATATGTAGAATCAAGAAGGTCAATTTGCTGCTATGCAATATGCATAATAGTGCAATTTACATTATAGCAGGAAATCTGGATCATTGCCTTAGAGTAAAATGGGTGATTCAAAAAACAAATCTTACCGTTAGTCAGTTGGTTCATGGCACAAGCACTCTTTTCAAGCTTTTTACATCACTAAATATTTTTTTGCTTTAATATTGATTGTCTTTATGATTGATTGTATATAACCCTGGTTATAGTTACTAGTCAAAAAATGATTTTAAAACAAGATGTGTTTCTTTAGAGCCAAGTTCAATGAAAACCAGTCAGTGTATGTAAGAGCTAGTAAGTGTCTAAATGTCTTAGCTAAATTTGGTCATAACCCTTGCTATGCTGAATAAAGTCCTTTTTTAAAGAATTGCTTTGAAATCAAAGAGCTGAAGGCAATGGAAAGCAATTTTGTGGGAAAAAAATATTTCAGAATTAATTTTTAAACAGCTCTAGATTGAAAGGACAAGCAGGTTGTGTAGACTAGGATCAGAGTGCACATAGGTGCATGCCAATATTTGTCTATAACTCCTGCCAAACAAATATTCTGGGCTAATGATGACAAGGGTTAAAATGACCCTTTCGTGTGACAATGAAGTTAAGAGGTACAGATGCAGAGTTTTCACTGGACGCAAAGTTTCTTACATCAATATATATCATATTGAGCAGAACATTAATTTTGACCTTTGACTTTTAAGAGTGAACTTCATCGGCTGTCACCTGAATTCTACAGTCCCAAGGTGTTAAACCCATTTCGAAACTACAAAATTTTAGACAGGTCCAAGTTTTTTTATTGATTTTTTTTCTTTTGAGGTAGAAAACATAGTGGATAATGGATAAATTGCTTGTTACACTTACTTATTTCTGAGGATGTTCATAGAGGGCCAAAATAGCCCTAAATTGCACACCCCAGAATGATTTCTCGAAGGTCAGCCCTGCCATGCCCACAACTTTTAGTGAATTTCATAAACAAGTTTTGAAAAAGGTCACAAAATGAACATTCTGCCATGTTAGACCATACTGACCCTGAGCTGTAGGAAGAGAAGATTTTTTTAAAAGAATTATTCCATAGTTTCCCCAAGTCTGATAAGCCCCACTCTGCCACACCGATTATTTTTATGTCAATCACAAATTTCACAAATAACTTTTGAAAAAGGTCAGCCAAGGAATATTCCTGCCAAGTATTATTGAAATTGGCCCAATGGTTAATGAGGAGAAGATTTTCAAAGAATTGTTGAAGACTTCTGACGCATGAATGGTGACACACGAATGGTGACGCACAGCCAACTCAGGGTGATCACAAAAGCTCACCTTGAACACGTTTTGCTCAGTAGAGCAAAAAGTACCTAGTCATGGCAATATCCTGATATAACTGCAAAGTTTAATAGGTCCACAATGAATCAATATGATTAGGGTAAAATGTTAGCAGTTCACTTTAAGAAAACCCTTTCAATACTACTGCTAATTTGTGTATAAGTAAAAATAACAAGAGCGCCGAAATGGCCATAGAAAGCTCACCTGAAAGTTATTTGATCTGATATGCCCTATCAAGCCCAAAAGTTTTGAAAAGGGTCACCCTAGGTCCCCCTTCCTACCAAATTTGTTCCAAATTGGACAAATGGTTAGGGAAGAGAGGATCTTAAAAGAATTATTCCATGATTTCCCTAATAAGTCTGATTAGCCCAGCCACGCCCCCATTTCTTTGCAAATCCAAATTTCATGAATATGTTTTGAAAAGGGTCACGCAAAGAACATTCCTGCAACATTTGGTCCAAATTGGCCAAGCGGTTTAGGAGAAGATGATTAAAGAAATTGTTGACAACGGACGACGTACAATGGACCAGACATTGAGTGATCCTAAAAGCTCCCCTTGAGCATGTTGTGCTCAGATGAGCTAAACATAAAACAAGAGGATCATGATGGTCCTAAACCACTCACCTGAGGCATCTGCAGATTACAGTACTTTTTTGTATAAAAAAGACACAGCTTAAGCCAAATAAATAAATTAAATATAGGATTTTGGGCATAGTGCAAAAACCATCGAATAATGCTATACAATAAATAGGAATGTCTATTTCAATCAAACTTTAATTACTGTCTACAACTTCATTTAATGTGGACAAGTGTTAAGAGAAGAGCATTTTACCAAACTTGGGGCCTCTGGAGCAGGGCCATTTTGACCCAATGGGTATTACTTTAGCAACTTGGTAGAGAACAATCTGGATGTACTGCAAACCAAATATAAATGCATTACATTGGATACACCTACGTCTATATTTAAGAAGATATTTTTTTTTTTCAAATTGAGCGATTTACACAATTTTTGGCCCCTGGAGCAGACGTTTTTTGATCCTAAGGGCATATTTTCCTGTAACATTAGTACAAAATTATTTAGTAATGCTTCATACCAAATACGAATGTCCTTCACCTTATATTTCAGACGGAGAGCACTTTAGATTTTGTTTGTTTGTTTGAATGGGGTTTTATGCCACTTTCAACAATCTTTCAGTTATATCATGGGGGCTGGAGCACCTGACAATGGAATCCTGGTATTTCTCACACCAGTACTACCATTACATCCTTTCCTAGCCTCCAGTTGCTATCCCACATAGGTCTACGATTATTGACCCATTGGTGAGAGACAAATAGTCGGAATGGATGAGTGCCGCAGTCGGGGATCGAACGCGGGACCTCTAGATTGACAGTCCGACGCTAACAACTGCGCTATGATGGCGGCAGAGAGAGCACTTTAGAAGTTGCTCTAATTGGGCGTCTCAAATTTTGGACCTCTTGGGTAGGACCATGTTTTATCCCAGGACTATGATTTTTGCAAACATGGAAGAGAACCATCATTCTGGTTATACTATAAACCAAATATAAATGCCTTAGACTTTGTAGATTTGGAGAAGACTGATGAACATGGTCTAATCAAGCATTTTTAACACCCAGGGATCAAGCATTTTTGACACCCAGGGAAGGGGCGTTTCTTTTTTAATCCTACAGGCATAATTTAATCAAAATTGAGAGATAACAGCCAAGCTATGCTACATTCTAAATATAGATGCCCACTGCCTTAAAGTGAAGAATTGTTTTTAACTTACTCAAATTTTGATTGATTGTCCAATTGGTCCTGGAGGATATTGGTTTTGCAGGAGAAGATCTTTAAAGATAATACTAAAATTTCCCATTTCCAGATGCTGTGGCATCCAGATATTTTCACAGGATGAAACAACTTTTGTAGAGCTTCACCCAAGGAACATCCCTGCAATGTTTCAGCTCCATTGACCTACTGGTATTGGAGGAGAAGATTTTTAAAGAAATTGTGGATGGACAGAAAGGTGGACAGGTGGTCGGATGGACAATGACTGATCACAATGGCTAACCTCATACTTTGTGCCCAGATGAGCTAAAAACATGTGTGTGAGTGTGTGTGGGGGGAAGATTGTGGCAAAGAAAGGTTTACTAGTGTCAAGCAATTTCTCCTTTACCACGTTTTCTCCCTTACAAGAGTTTTTTTTTTCAAATTTCATTGAATCAAAATTTCTTCAAATTTGGATTAGTCTAAAATTGTGTAGCCTGGAAATGGACTATCACAGAACCAGATGCAGGTTATTGTTACCTTATCAACCAGACATACAGGTATTGATTACGGCAACCAATGCTTCCTGTCTACTAGCATTTTCTCACTCATGGAAACACTTCTAATCAGAGCTCAGTAATTTGATTTTCATATTTGACATTTATTATAGTTGACCCTTTCCTGTTTAAACCCAGATTTTTATGTCACTGTGATTATATATTTGAGAAAACATTGTGGAAAAAGAAACTACAAGCCCCACAGGCCTAATTGAAATGATTAAGGTAATGGTGTTTTCAGGAATCATATTAACCATATTGGCAAATAAATCTTGTCATTGACATCATTTAATATTTTAACCTTTTGTTTTACAAATGTCAATTGGTTTACTAAGTCTGATGAAAATTTTTTTTTCTTAAAAAATTCTCTTGATACCATAATTATATGGATATAACCCACAACCTCAAAAGCCATGTTTTCAACCAATCAAAATTAATCGATGAAATTTGAAAAAGTGTCTCCAGAGGATCATAACAGTGAATTTTTGTTGAAATCCATTGACTGGTTTCTGAGAAGATTTTTAAATATTTCACCATAAATGGAA
Organism: Fragum fragum; assembly: GCA_946902895.1. Taxonomy (NCBI): domain Eukaryota; kingdom Metazoa; phylum Mollusca; class Bivalvia; order Cardiida; family Cardiidae; genus Fragum; species Fragum fragum. The sequence goes on along the minus strand of OX336377.1, from coordinate 25,513,164 downwards.
ATTAGCCCCACCCATAAAAACCATGCTTTGCATCCCATCAAAATTCTCGGAAGAAATCTGATAAAGGGTCACCAAATGATTATTTCTGTAAAAGTTGGTTAAAAGTCATGGCTGGTTTAAAATTTCTAAGAAAGTTTTTAAAGGTTTCACCATGTGTGGAAATCAGCTCCTCCCACCCCCCAATTAAAGCCATGCTTTTCATCCCATCAAATTCTCTGAATGAATCAGATAAAGGGCCATCCGATGATTATTCCTGTAAAATTTGGTTGAAATCCATTATCTGGTGAAATCAGCCCTGCTCTAAAAGCCATCTTAGATCATCCAATCAAAATTCTTAAAAGGGATCTGATACAGGGTCACCCAAGGATCACTTCTGTTAAATTTGTCTCGAATTCTTTTCAGTACTTTCTCAGGAGAAGATTTTTAAAGTAAAAGCTTACTGATGCACACCCTGAGAACTTGAAAGGGGGTCACACTCTGAAGAACCAGAAAGGGTTAAATTTCATTTCATCATCACCAGCGGCATGCACCTATTGTTTTACTCATATTCACAGTCAATTATTTGCTCAACAGACTACTCAACAAGAAACCTTTTTTTTCTTTACCAGAAACATGTAAGAAAAGTCAACAATACTGAAATAAGCTGAATGGTTTGCAGACTGACTCGCTTTTTTAGATATTTGCCAAAGATCAGAGGTATTTTCCTTGCTTATCAAATCCCATAACCTTCTATTATCTTTTCAGAGCTAATAAAACTTACTCAAAGCCTTTACAAATGCTACACAATGATTTTCATACACCACATCTTAATTTTGACCAAATAAAGTCTCAGATTTTGTAAGCAAAAATTCATACTGATTACTTATGAGATAATAAAAAGTCGATTGCCTGAAAATACACTCAAAAAGGACACCTAACCCTCATTACCAGACCGAAAAATTTTAGACTAGTCCAAATTGAAAGGAGTTGCAAACAACAATTTAAAGTTTATGAAATTTTAGATTTTTCACATTTCCAGGTAGAAAACATTGTATAAAATGAAGTAATTGCTTGTTACAAGAAATTTCTTCATTTTACACGACATTGTCCCAATTGTTTTTCTTGCTCGGCATCCAAAATTGTCACTGTTTGGGAATGGGTTATATATGAGTCATAAATTGTCTTCGCAGTTATCTGATAGGCTTAATGTGGCTTCTATTGGTTATATGGGAAAGGTTCAGCGGATTTCCAGGTAATTTGTTGATATCACCGAATTTGGTTGTTGACACTGCATGACCTCATTTGCACATGACCCAAAGTCAATGGAAGAAAATAAATCGACACGCCTAACAACAAGCCTCCTAAATCATATTACACAAAATTGCTAGGACAATACTACAGTAAGATGCTATATTGGTATTGATGCTTTCCAAAGTATTGGACTGATCTTTACGGAATTGAAGAACATAACTCCTGATGACGTAACTATGAGCAAATTTAAACTGAATGCAGGATTTCTACGGTTATGTGCATCTCATGAATAACACAATATTCTTTGCAACTGTCTTGGCTAAATCTAGAAATAGATTAACAGCCTACGTAAGCTATTAAGAAAAAACATGGTTAATTCTGATAAATTACCTCTGATTTTGACTTTTAGCACTATGTGCTCAGGTGAGCTAAAAACATTGATACCTACCTTTAATGAAGATCAAAGTTTTATGTTCTGAATATTTTAATGAGATGAGCGTAAGATCCTTTAACATGATTCTACACTATTCATACATATTACGCTATCATTTCTAAAACCTTCATCAAATGAGTACCGTATGTCATAAATGATTTATTTGTTAGTAAACAGCAAAATGCAGTTATTTACCCATTGTAAGGTGACAAAATTTCAGCAGGGTCAAAATGCAGGAGGTTGCAAACAGCAATTTTAACCATTTCCCGTTCAATCCCTGGTTTTCATGACCCTGTGATTAAATAATTGAGAAATCATTGTGGAAAAAGAAGATATTGCTTGTAACATGCAATTTCTTTTTTCCACAATATTTGACCCTACTGAAAGTTTATTTTTTCAAATCAAATACTTTTTGTTTGCAGATCCTTTTATTTTTGGAAGGGTCTAACATTTTGAAAAACAGGAAAGGGTTAAGTTGATAGAATTCCAAATACAGTATCTTTGTCATTGGGTAAAAAATCAATGTGGAAAATGTAGAAATTGCTTGTTACTAATTTCTTCATTTTCGTCAATGTCTTTCTGGACTATTTTCTTTGGGGAATATGATGGTGGGATCGTGTGGAAATTTCTACCAATTAAGATGAAGATTTTTTAAAATTTCATCCACTTAAAATTATCTTATACAAGTGCTTTCAATTTGGTTGATTGATTGGGGTTTAACGCTGCTTGTAACAGTCATATCGTGGCGGCTGGAGCACCTAACAATGGATTCCTGGTATTTCTCACACCAGTACAGCCATTACATCCTTTCCTAGCCTCCATATGCTAACCCGCTTAGGTTTATGATTATCCACCCATTGGCGAGAGACAAATGTTGGAAAGAATATGTGCGGCCGCCAGGGATTGAACCCATGACACCCAATGATTGAAGAGTTGGAGTCTAACGTGCTAGCAACTGCGCTATGACAGCAGCTTGTTTCAATTCAGACCCACCTAAAATGTTTTTGTCTAGTAATGGGTTAATTAACCAATTTTGCAGGGTCAGACCTCTTATAAATAATATTTGACCAGTCATGGGACCTGTCTGAAAAATATAGATCCTGTTTAGACTGCACAAACTGGGTAGTCTGTGCTGGGTTAAAGATTATTGTTTTTAACCCATTCCCAACCAATCACTCCTTTATACGCCCCCAAGAAAATAGTTTTGAAAAACAATGTGGAAAATGAAGAAATTGCTTGATACAAGCATTTTCCTCATTTTCCTCATTGTTTTCTATCAAGTGAGACAAAGATTTGAATAATTTCAAGAATTTGATATTGTTGACTGCAACTTCTTTCATTTGGACAGGTCTAAGACTTTACTGTGTGGGAATGGGTTAAGCAGAATTTCTGAATAAGAAATATCATTTATCTGTCATAGTACACTCATTTTTGAAAACAAAATGAACTTGAACGTTGCTAAATCTGAGCTTTTCTTCAAATATAAATGGTCCATTTTTGAGAAAGGTGAAAAATTCAGGCATTGTGATGCCTACAGAACCCAAGCACAAGTCTACAGAATCAAGTCCTTCACCACCACTTTTCTAAACAAAGGAATCCTTTTAATTGCAACCCTGATAATAGCAGGTCACTGTTTAATTTCTACTCACATTTGCAAAAGCATTATGTTTATGGAATAAATGGCTCCTTTTTAACTTCTGGTTTGCAACAAAAGCTTTGACAAATTGGTGTTGCTATTAACAAGATTCCACTTTATTGTCTTTTTTTTCAAGTTTGATTTACTTTCATTATGCTTCATTAAATGGTGGAATGAATGATATCAATGATATTTTCCATGTATTTATATAGTAGAGGGTAATTGCTGTCAATCAAACAACGTGCTGTAAATCAAACAATCTATTGACCAATCAAATCATAGTAGACTGAAGTGTACTTTGAGCTCTGACATCTATGTTAAGCATTTTGTTGGTTTGTTGACTTCAACATTGTAACTACAGCTTATTTAAACAGTAGATATAATGTTAAGGTCATTAACCAATGATTCTTATTTGCTTTATTGTTCCCAACCATATATTTCGCAAACGTAATACTGTTTGATACTTCAGGTAAAGTCACTCATCGGAGGTCAGTGTGGGGAACCAGACATCTGTAAATTTGGAATGCTCAAGACTGACAGACTTCCCTTCTTCGTATATCTAATGCAATTTGATTGGACTAACCTGGACATTCTAGCTTAAAGTCATTGTCATTTATTTGATGATTATATATTTTTGGTTTCTACATTAAGAAGAGTTTGTTTTTAATTATTCATTATGAGATTTTAAAGAAGAACACAGCAGCCTTGTTTTGGGTTGCTGTTATCAGCTGAAGGAATTTTTTCAATTCGAACAGTACTTTTGCGAGTTATTGTGGAGCGCTTGGCCAGTTTACATGTCTTCATTTCACGCATTAAATCATAGAATGCCTGAAAGAACAAGAAACAAAACAAATCATGCTAGAGTAAAACAAAATTATAGGTAGAAGGTTAAGTAATACAAAACAAAATGTGTTTGTGAAACACAATGCCTCCACCATACATGAGTTTTTGGGGGTGTTTGACCTTGGTATGTAATCTTGATCTTATCACATGGCCTTGACATGAGGAGATGCGTATCATTGAGATGTATCATCATGCCAAATATGAGCATTGTATCTTGAATAGGCTGGTAGTAATTGGCAATGTTAAGTTTTTTGGTTAAGTTTTGCAGACAGACAGACAGACCAACAGACTCAATGACGGACAGACAGACGGACAATGATAAAACAATATGCCCCCTATCTTTTGATGTGGGGGCATAAAAACCACATTTTTTTCTATAATCAAAAGGAAATTCACATAAAACAAGAGCACCATAATTACAAAAAAATTGAGAAAAAATATGATTTAAGTATCAATAAGGATTTTTTATAAAATTTGATCTGGTAACCTAGTTTTTTACCTAAAGTAACCAATTTTGGACTGATCTTAGATTTCATTTCTGACATATTTTCAAGTCAATTGGACTAAAAATAAGGCATCTAAAGTGTCTACTGCATTTTTCTAAGGAGTGATCTTGTCACTTGTATTTAACCCCAAAAGACTAATTTTTTTAACTGGTCCAAGATTTTATCAGGACAAACATTCTGACCAATCACGTCTGCAAAGGACTGGAACCAAAGCAGATTGTTTGCACATTCTGCTAGATGCTGAGTTAACCCTTGTCATGCTGAAGCCAGAATATGCCTGCTTTGGCAGGAGGTATAGACTAAGATCAGCCTGCACATATGTGCAGTCTGATCTTAGTCTATACCACCTGCTAATCAACTTAAACCAGAATTTGTTATAAGATAACTGTTCAATATACATATTGTCTAATAATTTGGTACTTCCAGTGCTTTCAGCCATTTGATTTTAACGTCATTCTGTTGTGAATTTATAATTCAGCATGACAAGGGTTAATAAATGAACTATCAACTAGAGGCGCATCAGTGCCTGTATCGCTCCACAGGCCTGAATGTACAAATGGTATTTTTAGGAATTCAATATAACTGAATCATCTTTTCCATACCTGGCAAATAAATCTGTTCACTAAAATCTAAGTAATATTTTCTAAGAAGCCTTTCATTTCTTTTAATGTTTTACAACAGTCAAATCGGGCTATGAAAATTCATTTAATGACTGAGATGAAAAGGTATTTACAAAATTTTCACTGCTAAGCAAATTCCCCCAAAGGAGTAGAAGCCGCGTTTTATCAAGATGTTGATGTTTAGACAGATCGAAGGATGTTCGGACAAACACACAGACAAATACAGAAGATTATACCTTTCGCACTATATAATAATATGCACATCTCTTGATACTGAGTCTGTCTGTAAAGTTTATTATCAAACCAATCCAGCAGTTGATGAGAATACAAAATTTTTCATAAAAGGGCCATGAATCTATGAAAAGTCAATGTATTGTTTATAGTTGGTGTTACTCAAAAATTAAAAAAAAATATTAAAGCTGTAGTGACAAGGTTTTTACAAATAACACTGATGCTACAATATTCACATGTCGTGTTCATACTAAATCAATTTGTAAAATTTGAATCAAACCGCTCCTGTAGTGGATGAGAAACAGAAGAAACGAGAAGGCTACAGATTAGCCAACAAACTGACCCCTATATATATCCCCCTTTTTTTTTCACTTTTTAGAGTGGTCTAAATTGAAAGAGGTTGCAGACAACAATGAAAATTGGATTCAATTTGAAATAATGGTATAAAATATTGTTACCCCCACACCAAACAATTGGGAAAAAATTGTGTAAAATAAAGAAATTTCTTGGAATAAGCAATTTCTTAAATTTCCAAAATGCTTTCTATCAAGACATTTGAAAACATCTTAAATTTTATTAACTTGAAATTGTCTTTGCAACTCCTTTCAATTTGGACCAGTCTATAAATTCCTGTCTGCTAATGGGTTAAAACATCATTTTGGGGCTAAAATAATAGATGTTTATATTAAATTGGGTTGTGAAAGGCAACATGAATGATTCACTTTAAGTATAAATATAAGACCTGAGAATACTTCAATCTATTTATGTAAAATAACAGCTGGAGATCTATAAATTTCCCACAAAACCTCTGAAATTCCAACTTCAAAATACTTTTTGATCTTACTCTTTTTTTGGTAGTTCAACCTGTTCCCACACAATGATGCTTATTGAAGCCCCAAAAGGAAAAAAAGCTTTGAAAAACATTGTAGAAAATGAAGGAATTGATTGTTACATCATCCACCATGCTGTCGGAATTTCTTGTAAAAAGCAATTATCCACCATGATTTAAAAGAGAAATAAATCCAAATTTTCAACTTCTTAAATTTCTTGTCTGCAACATTTTTGAATGTGGACCAGTCTAAAATTTTGTCTTGCATTAACATCATTTTGTCATGGAAGCTTCATTATTTTGTTCCAATAAATTTTGATATATATTTTCGTTTTCTTTTCAGCAAAGCTTTCCATAGTGGATTTGTGACCTATTCTGAAATCGTTGACAAAGGGGTCAATTCTGAAATTATTGACAAAGGGGTCTATTCTGAAATTATTGAAAAAGGTGTCTATTCTGAGATTATTGACAAAGAGGTCTATTCTGAAATTATTGACAAAGGGGTCGATTCTAAAATTATTGACAAAGGGTCCTATTTTGAAATTATTGATGAGGGGTCTATTCTAAAATTATTGATAACAGGTTGGTACACAATTTTTATTAACATTACAAAGGATTCCGTTTTTGTCAGAAATTTTGTCCCTATGAGAGCAGTCGAGCCTTTCACCCATTCCCACACAATTCTCCTCCCCCCCCCATAGAAAAAAGATTTGGAAAACATTGTGGAAAATGAAGAAATTGCTTGTATTAGGTAATCTCTTCATTATCTACAATGTTTACTGTCCAAAAGGAAGACACATTCAAAATTTCATTACCTTCAAATTGTTGTCTGCAGCTTCTTGGACCTGTCTAAAATTTTGTTGTGTTGTATTGGGTTAACTTTAACATTGAATAAATGCATGATAACCAGTTGCACACATATTTCTCATGTTTCCTTGAAACAGTCATACACACACATTCTGAGCAGTGCACAAGGTTTCAAAAATTCATGAAAATCATGAATAAGTTAACTCGTTATCAACAAATTTAAACAGGTCCAAATTTAATAAGGTTGTCGATAACAATTTGAATTTTGCTTATATTGAGAATCACATGTCTAAACGGGGCAGAAAACATTGTGAGATGAGAATATTTCTAAGAATCCATTTCTCCTTTCCTCATGTTTTTTTCCTCAAAGATATAAATTTCTGATTTAACGAAAAAATAAATTTGGTGCTTGGGGTTAAACCTTGTCTCTTTGATCTATCCATGAGATTTCACTACCCCTTGTCCTGTCGAACACTTATCCTCTTTGCACTATATTTTAAAACCTTGATATACTTGGATACTAGATCTATGTTGCATTATAAGGTTTACAACAACAACAGGCTGGTAGTATAGCCTAAGATCAGACTGCACATCTGTGTAGGCTGATCTTATTCTATAAACCTGCCAAAGCCATTGTCAAAGCAGGAATATCAAGGAGCAGCCTGGCAAGGGTTAAAAATTCTTTCTCTTGCATCGTGTTCATAAAGCTTTGATATAAAGGGCAAATCCTATTTTGTACCTGTATTAGTTAACATGTGTAGAGGCTGTATAAAAACCATGTTTTGATTATCTTAGAATATCTTAACAGCTAATTTTTACAAGTTCACCCGAGGGGCGTTTCTTATACAATAGCTCTATAACTGTATATAGAATAACTTGGAGAAAGTTTATTCTAAGATGCAGAAATGCGTCATTTTCAAATACCCCTGCAGGACAGTGCTAGCACTCTTCAACAATTTAACCTATTCCAATAATATCCAACTTTTTTACAACCTTAATGAAAAAGGTTTGGAAAACTTTGTGAAAATTAAGAAATTGCTCATGACAATCAATTTCTTCCTTTATTCACAATGATTTCTTCAAAGAAAGATAAAGAGTTAAAATTTCATCAACTTAAATTTATCAAAAGCAAATTCTTCCAAGTTGGACCAGTCTAAAATTGTGTCGTCTTGTCATACAACAGATATTACAAATACGACTTGTATTGCATTTGAATATATAAATAGGTAAGTTTGTTTTTTTGAAAGACGTTTAACACCACTTTTAACAGTATTTGAATTTAGTCATATCATTGAAAGAGACAAATCAGTCCAATTCAGCATTCCCCAGTAAACTTTCTCCAAGGGCTAACAGTATTTCAGTCATATCGCAGCAGCTAAAGCATTCTAACCATTGATTCCTGGTATTTCTCATACAAGTATTACCACTACGTCCTTTCCAAGCCTGCTCATGCAACACTTTTTGACTCCCGATGACAAAAAGCTTTGGAAATTTTTGTGGAAAATGAAGAAATTGCTACAAACAATTTGATCATTACCCACAATGTTTTCTACCCCAAGACAAATAATTTAAAAATGTCATCTGCTTTTTTTAATCCTGGCCAGTCTAAAATTTTGTAGTCTGGTAATTGGTTAACCCATTCCCACTTAATGATGCTTTTAGACGCCCTCAAGAAAAAATGCTTTGGAAAACATTGTGTAAAATAAAGAAATTGCTTGTGACAAGCAATTTCTTCATTTTACACAATGTTTTCTACCCAGAAAGTTGAAAAAATGTAGAATTTCATAAACTTTTAATTGTCGTCTGCAACTCCTTTCAATTTGGACCAGTCTAAAATTTTCTTGTGTGGTAATTGGTTAAGCAGTGAATTGCAATTACCAGGATTACAATTAAGAGGATTGCCCTGTACTATACAACACATAGATATTTACTCTTTCCCACACAGCGACACTTTGTGACACCCCTAAGAAACAAGAGGACCATGATGGTCCCATATTGTTCACCTGAATATCTGAGTTCCAAATTTTAAAGATTCTCTTCAATTTCACTATGACATATATGGCATCCAACATTTAAAGAAGATTGGACAAAAATTGTGGCTACTAGAGTGCCAAAAAAGATTGTCTTTAAAGCACCTTTTCCCATGTTTTTCAAAGGAACATTCCCATTTTAAATAGGATTTATCCTTGTGACCTACAAAGCATTCTGACCAAGCTTCAAGAAAATTCAACCAAAACTGTGGCCCTTAGAGTGCTTACAGGGAAATTGTCATTAAGGCCCCTTTACCCATGTTTTTCAATAGAGAGCTCCTATTTTCATTGTGCTCAAACATTCTGGCCATGTTTAAGGAAGATTTGGCCATAAATGTGGCCCTTGGAGTGCTAACAAGAAAATTGTTATCAAGATCCCTTTTCCAATGTTTTCCAAAGGAACCTTCCAATTTTCAAAAAAGATTCATCCTTCTGACATGCCAAGAATTTTGACCAAGTTTAAAAAAGATTGGGCCAAAATTATTGCCCCTACAGCGCTAACAAAGAAATTATTGACAACGCATATTGCCTGTAAGACATTCAATGATAACAAAAGCTTGATGTGCTCAGGTTAGATAAAAAGACTTTGGAAAACAATGACGAAAATGTCCATAATGTTTTCAAAACCTTTTTTCTTCAGGGGCATCAAAAAGATGGATTGTGTGGAAATGGCTTTAGAGGTTTAGAGTCTGTCTTGATATTTTCTCTAAGTGTTCATTTTTAATGTATTTTCATAATTATCAAGATATATCATACACCCAGTAGCACTCATCAAATAAAACTACCCTAATTTCTCCCTATCCTTTTTTTAACTGATTGCCCCATTGTATGTACATGATGGAGGCCATAGCTCATAATAAAGAGAGTGATATCATAAGTCACGTACACTGCAGCTCTACTATAACGCTGTTGGTGGGGTCCAAGAAATGAAACAGCGGAAGAAGTGTACTTCCATATCACCAAGCCGAAAACTAAAATTAACTCTTGTCATGCTGAACCCAAAATATTCCAGGTTTGGCAGGAGGTATAGACCAAGATCAACCTGCACATAATATGCAGTCTGATCTTAGTCTACATTACCTGTTTATCTTTTTTAAGCCAGATTTCTTTAAAAGATAGATTTTAACGAACAATGCAATTTTGTAAAGGATTTTATTCAATATGACAAGGGTTTATCTAATACAATATCTCCATTACACCATCTTCTCCAATTCACATTTCAATTAACAATTGATCTGGTGATAGAATGAGTATAAATAGGATCAAAGATCAGATGGGTGAATCAAGTATTTAACTCATGACCAGATGACAGAATTTTAGATTGGTCTAAATTGGAAGAAGTGGCAGACAATAATTAAAAATTAATGAAGAAAATATGGTAGAAAATGAAGAAATTACTTGTAACAAGCAATTTCTTCATTTCACATAATATTTTCCTAATCGTTTTTCTTGGGGGGCGTTCAAAAGCATCATTGTGTGGGAATGGGCTAAACATATTAGAAGACTGCAATATTTTATACTGGTCCAAATTAAAAGAAGAAGCACAAAAAAATTAAAAGAGTGGGTAAACTGTACTAGAGGCGCTTATTGATAGAAAATATTATATTAAAAGAAGAAATGGCTTATTACTAGCAATTTCATATGACTCCACAATGTTTGCTCAAGTATTGCAATACAAGGTCATAATGAATCAGGGATTATACAGGAAAAGGTTAACCCCATTACCACATAACAAAATTTTAGACTGGTCCAATTTGAAAGAAGTTGCCGACGACATTTCAAGTTGCATTGGAATTGGAAAATAAGTGCCAAATAGGGTAGAAAACATTGTGAGAAGAGAAGAAACTGATTGCTACAAGCAAATTCTCCTTTCACCCACAAAATTTGTCATGGTTGTATTTCTTCAGGGCACTAGAAAGTGTTATTGTGTGGTATTTAGTTAGCGTCTGATTTTGCTCTACCGGCTTGATATACAGATACTTATCATAGAGGTAATTTAGTTTTCTTTAGCACTTAAGGCAACTCATTTAAAATAAATCAAAGCCCTGAAGGGCCTGAGAGTCGCCATAACAGACAAATTGTTTTGTATTGGCTATTGAGCATTAACCTCAGGCTGTTGGCCTTTGATCACTTGAGATTAATTTCATGCATAAAGCGGATTAAATCATGCAAATTTTGTTAATGAAGCTAGGCCTTTTTTCATTTGATTAAATGGTGGTATAACACTGGTTAAAGAACAACATTTCAGTTATATCACGGCCAAGTTCACCTATTCATGTACTTCAGCCATGGTCATAGCACAGTGGTAGTACATAGGACTCCTAGTCATGGGTCCAGGGTTTAATCCTCGGCAGCAGCAAACTTCCTGTCCGACATATGTTAGCCCACCAATGTGTGGATAGCCATAAACCTTTGTGGGATGAGCAGCTTGAGACTCAGAGAATGTGGTGGTTGTACTGGTTTCAGAAATACCAGGATTCCAAGGCGCCAGCTGCTGTGTGACTATAATACTGTTAAATTGAGTTGCATTAAACTTCATTTAATCAATCAATCATGTACTTGCTCAGTATCTCTAGTTCTATGTTGTGACTGAACGCCTTGCCAAAGGACATATCCAGGTCCCGAATATACCCACATGATCAGTAGCATGGCTATGACTCCCCATGAAGACAATTGTTAATAATAGTTTGAGCTTAGAATGTGACCTCTAGAGTGTATGGAAGCATGTTGAAAAAGACTTTCATTTCTTGCACTTTACTTCATTTCATACTGTAGGTTCTATGCATATAATTTATTCAACTGATTTGTGTTTAGAAAGATGAATAACATTTCTAGATTTCAAAGCATAAAATGTCTTTTAATGTTGCATAAAAGCAGTAAATATCTCTTGTGGGATATTGCTTTCTCTTGGAAAATGTGGAGGGCTAAAACATAAGTCCTTGTTCTGTAGGGTCTTTTATTTACTATCTGTCATCTGTCTTTCATTCTATTTTTAGCCAGGTGTGGTATGAACAGATTATTCTTTATCCGTGGTCAGTCAATTCTGCAATATTTGGTGCCATTGTTTAACCCATTCCAACTCAATCCCTCCTTTTTACGCCCCTCAAGAAAAAAACTTTAGAAAACATTGTGGATAATGAAGAAATTGCTTGTATCAAGCAATTTCTTCATTATCCACAATGTTTTCTATCCCAAAAGTCGAAAAAAATCAAAATTCCATCAACTTGAAATTGTCGTCTGCAACTTCTTTCAATTTGGACCAGTCTAAAATTTTGCTGTGTTGGAATGGGTTAAGAAATGTTTGTCAATCATTATTTGTCAGATTCAGATGTATAAATCCCTTTCTTAGAACAATATTTTATGCGTCCATATTGATGTTCCAAAGTAATTCAATAAGAACAACTAGCACACATATTTTACCCCTAACATAATAATTATCATTATTCATACCCATAGAATTTCCAAAATTGTTGACCAATTTTAATGGAAAGGCTTGTTTACAGACTCTTGACAATTTCACACCAACAAAAATTCTTAAATAGGCTACAAGATCGTCACATCACATGGGTAAAGTTAAGAAGTCCTGAATAGGCTACAAGATCGGCACAATTAAGAAGTCCTGAACATTTTTGCTGGTGGTTCCTGATGGGTCCTGGGTGCCGAGTTAAAAAGTTATAAACAATCAAAGAAGTTGCTTTTTGTAAAGAATAAGACAACTTGATAAATATTATTGTTTGTCTTTGAAAGAATGAAAAAGCAATGTTTTTATATTATTACTTTTATGTGTGTGTGATTACGGCATTCACTGACCTTTTTCAACGCCGATGACAATCTAAACTTGATGCACTGGAAACGACGGCTCCGTTTTTAAAGGCAGAACTGTAGCCTTGCTAATCGTTAAGACAGCTATTTATATCGGTGTTTGTTCTATGATATTTTTCTTATTATTTCCCGATTGAAGAAACATCATTTCAAGACTATTAAAATGAATAAACGTCGATAAAATATCGAAAGTACAAAATGAACTTGAAATCGCCTCCATTCTTGTTGTTGTCGTCGACCATCCAATGTTCGCTCAAACGGATAGTTATTTACCGCGGGAAACCCCGGGACACCTGATATATAGAATTATTGCCACATATTAAGTTGAATGTAGGGAGTTATAATAAATAACTCTCCTGTTATACTCAAAATTTCATTTTGATTTATATGGGCGCTGGCCGTAATTAGCATTACGTGGAACCAGTCAAACGGGCCCATCGTCAAACCGGCCCCTGGCCAAACAGGCCGAATAAAATCAAACCCGCCTCTCCATTAAAAAGCGTTAAAACGGCCCCAAGATCGTCAAACAGGGTCCAATTGTTCTTCATATGCTTGAACATAAATGTATAAAATAAATGTTTGTAACGATACACAATTCACCTGCCAGTAATACCCGAAAGGGGAGTTGGGCGGTATATATAGATAGATAGATTAAAGTTTCCGAACTTCTATTCATATTTTTATGATGTAATTAAATTTTGTTGTTGCAGAAATCAAAACCTACGTATGAAAAATCGATTTTTTTTCTCGTAATTACAAGATGCTTGTAACGCTATTCATTTACGAAATACGAATAAATAAAAAATATGATAACTGTTGATAAGGCTTTTTCAATAAACTGTATGCTACTTTGAAACATGCCTATAACAACCTTTCAGCATCAGTTATATACAGATGCTTTATAAATTCTTTATGAAGTATATGACGGTCGATAAGCTCATTTGGTAGAGCACTTGACTTCTAACCACACCATAATGGGCTCGAGCCCTTGCTTGACCAAACTAGCAAACTGATTGTCTTTTGGGTAAGACATTAAATTGAGACCCCGGGTGACGTTGATTTACAACCATGGTAGCGACGATAGATGAACGAAAGTACCCTTTATGTAATGCAAATTTTAAATATATTTGGACAAATTAAATTACCGGTGTCCGTCCGCCTGACCAGTTTAACCCTTTCCTGTACAATCACTGGTTTTTACGTCCTTGTGATTTTATACTTGAGAAAACATTGTGGAAAAAGAAGAAATTGCTTGTAACAAGCAATTTATTCTGTTTCCACAATATTTTCTACCCTATTGATTGGTTATTTTTTCGATTTAAATCCTTTTTAAATCGTTATCTGCAAAACCTTTGAATTTGGACAGGTCTAAAATTTTGCAAAAAAAGGAAAGGGTTAACAGTTAAGTACACTACATGTCCGGGAACTACTTTTGGACAGGAGTTTTAAGAAAAGTCATTTTAAAAGAAGAAACATTCCACAACCTTACTGCTTGAATTATGAAAAACCTTTTCAATATTAACAAGTTATAACACTGGATCTGTATTCAATATGTTGTCTAGCCACTTCGTGTACCCCGGGAATTGGTTTCATCTCTCATCCGGGACTCATAATTCATTGGAACAATTTGTGATTGCACCAGCGGGATAATTCAAGTGATTTGAATTAAAAAATCAGAGTTATTGACTGTGTATATAACCATACACCGGACGGATGCGTACTTTAAATAATGTTTGACTGACCCGGGATGAATTTAAAAGAGATATCCGAAGGTCAAAATTATTTTAATTGCATATCCAGTAAACAGAGACAAATTCAGTTTGAATATATTATAATTATGATTTCAGAAGATCCATGAGCATCCTGGGTAATTTAACTTTAATACATTCAAAGATAAGCAATGACGGTAATTTAGTATAAAGTGCATATTGACTTGTTTGACAATTTCACCTACGCTCGGACTCCCCATAAGCAAGAAAATATATTCTTGAAAATATATCCTTGAATTCCCGTAGTATTTTCATACATAAGCATTTATGAATATTTATTGTAATGCTCTGGGACCTTAATATCATTTTATTCAAATTTAAGAATAAGAAGATGCATTCAGATCCATAAAAAGTCTATTACATCGTCGGATTTTTATCAAATACGTCATACCTACAGTTTGACAAGATATTGTTGCGCTTTTAATTAGTCAATTATAAATGGAAGTTTATGGAATTTTTTCCACTCCACACATCGTCATATATCAACCCGGTGGACTGATAATCGAATATGAAGTCCCAGTGTAATAAGTTACATTTGTACAAGAAAGGAATTCCTATGTTTTGTAAAGAAATTGATATATGTGAAGTCTGAGAACATCTTTGTCATGCATTAGAAGCCAAAATAAAAGCAGAAAACACTGTAACAATTTCGCCCCCAAAGAACATTGAGCGGAAAAGAAAAATAGTGGAAATAACTTTTCTAAAATTATACGAATGCATAACTCTTTCTCCAATTTTATTAGGATAAGAGAATCAGTGACAAGAAAGACAAACGTGTTTTATATGGTGTCTCATCTTATCATACAATCTAATATCAGTGAGTAAATCCAATGACGATTGGTCACTTATCCCATTTTTCGCCGATCGCTTCGTTTCTTAAATCACATGGGATCACAGGTACCTCAGGACTCTTTCTGCTTCATTATGATGGCAATATTCACTCAATGTTGACATAGCTATTTATCTTTTCGCTGTACTGAACGTGTGCATTACCTCGGGACTCTTTCGGCTTTATTGCGACGGAAATTTTAGTTCAAAGTGCTTTTGTTCAAATTGAGAGCTTGACAGCGACAATTATTTGTTTTTATCAAACATTTACTTAATGTGGCCTAGATTGTTTCATTCAAGATGATTTTTACAACCTTGTGAACTAACTTACCATTTTTCAATTATCAACCCGGTACTTGGACAATTAAGACTATGTATGGTTTGTTTTCTTTTCTCGCTATACATATAATTTTTCATTCATTTAAATGTACGCTCAAAGCAACGACAATGCCATATCAAGCTCCGCAAAATAAAGTAATACCTGTAGATTTCATATATATGTATTCCAAGCGATCAGCTCGTATCTGAATTTCCCCAATATTTGAAATTAAACTTCACAACTGGATTTATTGCCCCTATTCTGTACAATCAATATCAATCATCCCCAAAGTAATTCCTTTGAAGCTTTACAAATGCTTACAACTTTCGTCGGTAAATTTTGTTGTTGTTGTTGTTTTTTCACCCGGAGACAACGCCTTCAGTACCTTGAGATTCTTTCTATTTTACTTACAGAAAAAATAAATCAAACTGGCTATCTAAATTTCTCACATAAAGAACGTATTCGTTACCCTGGGCCTCCCTCGGTTTGCTTACAACGGCCATGGTAACTCTATGAGCCCAGTGGTAAAAGAATTGTTAAGATTTATAACATCAACCCAGGGCGTTTTTTACCATTTATGACCCGTGAATGTCCTACTCATTTGTAAACAGGAAATACAGTTAGATTAAGAAATAAACATTCTCAATTCAAATAAAAAATAGAATTAAAAAGAATATAAATAAAAAATTGCCAGAATGGACATGGATTTTAAGTTTTCTATATTTTTTAACAAGAATCACGCTAATCTTAAATGGAGTCGAAGGTTATATGCAATGTTATTAAGATTTACTTATATATAACTAATTATATAAAAATATTATTACATATGTCAGGCATCTCAGGGTGTTCTGGTTTACAGTCAAAACGACCAACAGTCAAAACGGCCCAAACTTGTATTTGCATTTGGTCCAAAATCAGAAATTCTTCATAAAAGTTTATATTTGGATAATTTTTCAAGATCTACTTTTTGAAAATTTCTTTTTGATCCGTTTTGACAATCACTTTCATGTCATTCCGACAAAATAACGGGCTTCTTTGGCATTTTGTCATTTTGACTTCAGGCCGTTTTGGTGTCCTGGGGTATCCTTTGGTAAATAGTAACACATTCCCTAACTACACGGATGATTTATTTTACCTCCGCGAAATGATGAATAGAAATGGTTTACACATTCAATTTTGATTTAAAATGAATCTTAACATCTACTTTATTTGAAAATGCAAAACGATTATGACGTTATGCAAAATACATAGGGAAGTATGTTCATTTCATAAGAACTGTCGACCTCAATTTTAGTACGTACTTTGGCTTTTTCGACGCTATAAGTAGTTCGCGTTTAAAACTTAAAAAATGACAAAGTTACCGATTGTTTTGATACAAAACTGTTAAATATACAAACATCAATCTTCTAAATTTATCTTAATTGTTCTTATTTATCACATCAAGATACAATGGCAGAGTTATAACATAGGCATTCAGGGGTGGAAATTGGTTCGGGACTTTGTTTAAGAAATATCATGCGATAGCAATGAGTCGCTTCCGAAGCTTTCAGCTTCAGCGACTCAAAAAACCCACTTTTTTCCCAATTTACTGAAAGGGAGGTATCTTTCTTTCATACAACAAATATCTTCAGTTGACTTGTTTGTTTGAATGAAGTTTAAGGCCGTTATTAACAATTTCCCAGTCATATCACTTTTGCTGGAGCACCTAGCAAAGGATTCCTGGTATATCTGGCACCAGTACCTCCATTGTTCAGGTGATTCCTGAGCGTGACCTGGGCAATTTCTATTTAAATTGAGAATTTCAATATTTATTTCCCTGGCGGAATGCTTTTTTTAATTGCTCAGACCTCTATGACTCGAATCCAAAGCTTGATTCAAGTACTATTAGGTCTTGAACAGGAAGTTCAACTAAACACATTATAAGATGACTGGACTGATTGAAAGAAGTTGCAGTGAACAATTGAAGTTTGTGTTACCAGAAAATTAAGTGTCATCAGGAGAATAGGACTAGTTGCTTGTCACACAAAAATCTTAGTGAGCTGAAAACGTAGGATTAGTAAAGGAATAAATCAAAAATTTAAAATTTTCCCTACCTTATCTACATTTGCTCGGGTCTTTGCGGATGTTTCTACGTAAGGCACACTCCAGCTCTGGGCTCTTTGATGGGCCTCTTCTAAAGGTACTTGCCGTTTTTCATTTAAATCTGCTTTGTTTCCGACCAGAAGAAAGGGAATGTTATCATCACTTTTCACTCGTAAAATTTGTTCCCTAAAATAAGTAAGAAATCGGTTGATTGAAAAAAATTCAATACATATCATACTATTTCCTTTCTTATAACTATTACCACTCTACAAAATTTCCTACTGTTCCAAAGTCAAAGGAGTTGCTGAGGACAATAATTGTCAGTTGATGAAATTTTAGAACTCTGTTTTTTGGGGTAAAAAACATTCTGGAAAAAGAAGAAATTGCTTGCAACAAGTAATTTCTTCATTTTACACATTTTTTTTCACATATCTTTTTTAGATGTGCGTAAAAAAGGGGGATTGTGTGGGAATGGGTTAAAAAGATTTTTCATAGTTACAAAACAACTACCCTTAATTCACAAATAAGTGTGCCATAGTCACAATATACCCCGCCAATTAGCCCAGACAAAAATTTGCACTAAGCCCCTTTTTTCCTGTGACATTGCCTTAAATGGCGAAATCTAGATAATATGCCCAAGATCAAGTGACTAGAAGTATTCTACAAAAATTTCATTCTAATCCATCCATAAATGTGGGGTGAGATGTGATGGGAATTTTGACAGACGGATGGACAGACAGACTGATGGATAGCTTGAGAAAGATGATATCCATATGTGAAGACAAATTTCTGGGCCCAAAATTATTAAACCTTTTTATCGTACTCAGTTGAGAATTTACAAAAACTTCAAGCTTAAATTTATGTTGTGTTCAATGTTAACCGTAGAATTCGTGTTAAGAATTATAATTTACCAATATTTCATTATCACGCACTTACCGTAGAATTTAATAAAAAATACATTGTTAATTTCCAACCAAATTCGAAAAAATTCTCAATTGAGTACGAAAAATGATACTCTGGGGCTTGACTTAACTCTAGGTTAGAATTCTATGAAATTTTAGATTGGTCAAATTGAAAGAGGTTGCAGCGACAACAAGATTGGATGAAATTTTAAATGAAACCATCCTTTTATGGTAGAAAAAGTTGTGCGAAAATAAGAAATTGCTTTTCACAAACAATTTCTTCTCTTTCAACAATGCTTTCTCTTCTCAAATATGATAACACAGTGACGTCAAATTCTAGGGTTGTACAGGAGAGGGTAAAGGAAAAAGAATGAATAATTGGTTGAAAGGGATTAATGCCACTTTAACCCATTCCCACTCAGTGATGCTTTTAGACACCCCCAAGGAAAAAAGCTTTGGAAAACATTGTTGAAAATGAAGAAGTAGCTTGTTACAATCAATTTCTCCATTTTCTACTATGTTTTCTACCCAGAAAGTTGAAAGAATCCAAAATTTCATAAACTTTAAATTGTCGTCTGCAACATCTTTCAATTTGGGCCAATCTAAAATGTTGCTGTCTGGTAATGGGTTAAACAGTATTTCAGTCATATCTCTGTAGCTGAAGTAGCAAACAATGGATTCGTGGTGTTTCTTACACCGGAGTACTGCCAGTACTACCACTCCATCCTTTTTGAACCTCCAGCTTCTCATCCCATGTAGAGGAAAGAATTGAAGACAGTAAACAATCGACAATTCTTATTTTAAGTTGAGCTTTAGTAATATCTTATTTACCAATATTCTTATACCCATGTATAATCAAAGTACTGAAAAGTACTGTAAGCTAGCAATGCATTGTTTTGTTCAGTCATCTCCTTTTTAAAACATCATTATGATAAAGAAACAAGGTTAAAGTAACCAAGGATTAAACCAATTCCCACACAATCCCTCCTTTTTTACGCCCCTCATGAAAAAAGTTGAGGAAAACAATGTGGAAATTGAAGAAATTGCTTGTTACAAGCAATTTCTTCATTTTCCACATTGTTTTCTACCTAAAGAGATAAACAGTTTAGAATTTGCAACAGTTTGAAATTGTCATCTGCAAATTCTTGAAGACTCTTATCAGAGTCATTTGAACACGATGTGCTCAACTGAGCTAAAAATACCTAAGGGATGAACTTGCATGCACAGTTTGCAATATTCCTGAAATACATAAGAACTACTTTTTATGGCTTAGGCTTTTAACGGATTTAGTGATTAAGCCTCCAGTGGCAGTTTGCACTTGTTGAACTCTGAGAAGACCTCAAAATTTTGTCTGTTAACTTAAGCTATCAAAGCTGACGCTTTGCTAGCTAAAAATCAGGGACTCCCATAGCTTGAGTAAGGACCTTTATGACACAGAGGGTCGAGTCCTGTCTAAACCCCGTGTTTCTGCAGACCAATTTGTTGTAAAAAAAAGTAAACCGTTTTATTTACAATCTCAGTGGTTTATTTATCAATACTCCTCAAGGTGGGTTTATTCTTGTGAACCTGTATCTGAGAATAGGTCAGTGATAGATAGTGGCATCTTTCAATAACATTACAAATATGCATGTACATAATGTTCACAGAAGTGGTGTTCAGAAAACACTTAACCCTTTCCTGTACAAATCCAGGATCATTTTTAAACCCGAGAAAATATCATGGAAAAAGAAGAAATCGATTGTAACAAGCAACTTCATCTTTTCCCACAACATTCTCTACCACATAGGATGGTTTTATTTCAAATTGCATCCATTTTCAAATGTTGTTTGCAACTGCTTTCAATTTGGACTTATCTAAAATTACATAAAATAGGAAAAGGTTAAGATATATTAAGCTTCCAAGAAGCCTTTCATTTCCTTTCCACATTTTTTTCCGGAACCAGTAATACACCCAAAATGAAAACTATAACATGATTCCGTCAGTAAATTTTCTGCTCTTAACCTATTCCCACTTTTTTGTGCCCCTCATGTAAAAAGCTTTGGAAAACATTGTGGAAAATGAAGAAATTGCTTGTTTCAAGCCATTTCTCCATTATCAAATGTTTGCTACCCAAATAGGCACAGATTTTAAAGATTTTATCAACCCAAAGTAAAGTAATATACTGGTCCATATTCAAAAAAGTGCAGACGACAATTTAAAGTTGATGAAATTTCAGATGTTTTCATCTTTCTGGTTAGAAAAAATGTATAAAATAGAGAAATTGCTTGTTACAAGCAATTTCTTCATATTAAACAATGTTTTCTCAATAGCTTTTATTGACAGGCATCACTAGGTGTGAATGGTTTAAAATTGTTGACTGCAACTTCTTTGAATTTGGATCAGTCTAAAATTTTACTGTGTGGAAATGGGTTAATGAGAAATTAGCTGCATTTGCAAGTTAACTATGACCTTGACAGCTGGATATCATTGACTTTTGAGAAAATTTGATCCCTCCCACATTATAATATTCAGATGTAAAATATGAAAATCTCTGGCTTTTTTAACCATGGCAATTACCTGACAACAAAATTTTGGACTGGTTCTAAATTAAAAGAAGTTGCATATGAAACAATTTTTATTTCATGAAATTTTAAAAGTCTTTTAAGGAAGAAAAGATGAGGAACTTTCTTTAGCCTTTTTCTTGAGGGGTCCTGGGTGTTGTTCGTTTGTTTGTTAACCCTTGTCATGCTGTATAAATTACCATAATGAACTGCTGTCAAATCAAAGGACTGAAAGCACTGATAGAACTTGTTGTTCAAAAATTAAATTTCTTTCAGAAATAAACTTCATAAACAACCCTGATAGGAAAAGTACAAGCAGGAGGTGTAGACCAAGATCAGCCTGCACATAAGTGCAGTCTGATCTTAGTCTACGCCTCCTGCTAAAACCGGAATATTCCGGGTTCAGCATGACAATGGTTAAAATGTTAAATAGTATTTCAGTCATATTGCTGAGGCTGGAGCACCTAACCATGGCTTCACACCATTACTTCCACTAGATCCTTTCCTCCAGCTACTCATCCCACTTAGGTTTACGATTATTCATCCATTTGTAGGAGACAAAATGTTGGAAAGGATATTTATCATGACTGTGGATTGAGCCCGGGACCCCATGGTTAGGAATTTTACTCGCTACAGTAAAAAGCAGAGTTAAGTGGGATGGGTTTAAACACCCTGATTTTTTTTCTTGACCTTTTCCTTCCTTGTGTTGCTTTATCAAATTACCACATAATCCTGCATTTTTACACATCAAGAAAATCAGATTTGGAAACATTGTGATAGAAGGAGAATTTTTTTGAAACAAGTAATTTGTCACTTGGTCACAAGGCATTTTTAATGTTAATCATTTAGATCAATTTCAATTCATACACATTTTGAAGTGTCATCTGCAACTTCTTTCAATTTGGATGGTCTACATATAAAATTTTATCAAGTGGTAATGGGTTAACCCATTCCCACACAGTGACGCTTTTAAACGCCTCTCACAAGCAATTATCCACAATGTTTTCTCTCCCAATAGACAAAGATCTTAAAGATTTCATCACATTTAACTTGCCTTCTTTATCTTCTTTGAATTTGGACAGGTCTAAAATTATCTTATGTGGTAATGGGTTAATGTTGAAATTTGACAATGAAATATGACATTTTTACTTTGTACATGTAAAACCCTGAAAAACTGAAAGACTTAACTATTTCACAGAAGACAAAATTTTAAACTTGCCAAAATTGAAAGAGGTTGCAGACCACATAACTGTTTGATTTGAAAAATTATTAAATAGGTAGAAAACATTGAGATAAGAGAAAATCGCTTGTTACAAGCAATTTCTTCTCTTTTCACAATGTTATCCATAGCTAGATTTAGTCACGTGTTAAGACTCACAAACGATATAGTTCGTCTTTTCTTCCTATATTCTAAGTCAAAGTGTTCCCTTGACCTCAGTTCCTGCATGTTCATGAAACAGATTTCCTTCTGTGCATCAATGTTAACCCTTGTCATGCTGAAATCAGAATATTTCTGTTATGGCAGGAGATGTAGACAAAAATCAGCCTGCACATCACATGTTTGTCCTTTTTTACGAAAAATGTCTTTAAATTGATTTTCACATAGAAATATTGACTCAAGGAAATAGTGTTTCAAGTGCTTTAACCCATAACCACACGGAAAGAATTTAGATTGGTCCAAATTGAAAGAGTATGCAGACGACGGATTTAAAGTTTATGGAATTTTGAATTGTTTTATCTCTTTGAATAGAAAAAAATGCTGATAATGAAGAAATTGCTTGTGACAAGCAATTTCTTCATTTTCCACAATGCTTTCCAAAGCTCTATTCCTTGAGAGCGTCTAGAAGTGTCTCTGAGTGGGATTAATTTAAGCCCTTTGATGTTAATGGAATTATAAAAGGGATTTTTATTCAGCATGACAATGGTTTAGCACAATAAGTCCAATCACACAATGAGTGATTGGCAAAACTGTCATGCTGAACCAGGAATATTCAGGTTTTGGCAGGAGCTGTAGACCAAGATCAGCCTGCACATAAGTGCTGTCTGATCTTGGGCTACACCTCCTATTTGTACTTTTCATGCCAGAGCTGTTTATGAAATTAAAGAAATATTGATTTTTGAGCAAGTTCTATTTGTACTTTCAGCCCTTTAATTTTACAGCGATTCAGGAAGGTAATTTATACAGCATGACAAGGGTTAAAAATACCAAAGACAGCATCAAATGCATCAATTCCCATAAGGCAAATCCATGTACCAGAGAAAAATGTTCTAAAAGCCTTCACAATGTAAAATGCCCTTCAACCCATTCCCCCCAACACACACTTTTTGATGCCCTTCAAGAAAGAATATTTTTAAATCATTAAAAATTGTTGTCTGCAACTTCTTCCAATTAGGACCAGTCTAAAATTTTGTCATATGGTAATGTGTAAAAACATGTACATTTTTATTCCACACTCAAACAAAGTTTATGGACTATAACACTGTATATCAATGAATATTTTTTTGTTATTTGTCAAGAAATCTGGTTATTCAAAGAAGTAGTAATTGCTAAACCATTATACAGAATTATATTGATGAAATTTAAGGATAGTTTTAGTAAAAAATTCTGATTATTTTTCGATATTAGTAACACAGATGCCCATGCAAACATATTGACCAATGATGATGAATGTATTCATTACCTGCCAAAATGGCCCTAAATTGCTAACCTAAGAATTATTTCATTATTTCTCTTTGTCTGACAAGCCTTACCCTCCCATCCCCCACCCTCTCAAATTTTTGCGGAATCAAAAATCCACGAACAAGTTTTGAAAAGGGTCACCCAAGAAACATTCTTGCCAAGTATGGTCTAAATTGGCCAAGTGGTTAAGGAGGGGAAGATTTGTACAAAATTATTTCCTGATTTCGCTTATAAGCCATGGCCTATCATGCCCAATATTTCGCAAATCAAAATTTCATGAACATATTTTGAACATCAAAGATTCATGAACAGGTTTTGAAAACTAGAGGTGCTTGAGCGCCTGTATCACTCCACAGGAATGAATGTACTGATTAAGCAAATTTTTTCATTAATTTAAAATAAACTGGATATAACGAAAATAAATCTAAATCATTGAAATCTTTGAAATAGTTCTAGAGAACCATTTTAAACAATTCATTGTTTTTACAAAAGTCAAGTTATGTAAAATTCATTAGGTAAAATTTTCCCTGTATACCATATATAGACACTACCCATCACTATAAAAGCCATGTTTTTCAACCAATCAAAATTATATGAAGGCATCTGACAAACAGTCATCTGATTATCATTCCCGTGAAATTTGGTTGAAATCCATCAACAGGTTTCTGAGAAATTTACAAAGTTTTCAGAATAAACCATATATTGAAAGAAGCCCTGCCATAAAAGCCATATTTTTCATCCCATCAAAATTCCTTTTCACAATCTGATATGTTTTTCATCCGATCAAATTTCTTTGAAGGAATCTTTTAAAGGTTCATCATAGGTTAATTTCTGTGAAATTTGGTTCAAATCCATCTGGTTTCTGAGGAGATTTTCAAAGCTTTCACCATATATGGAAATTAGCCCCACCCATTAGAGCCATGTTTTTTATCCGATCAAAATTCTTTGAAGGAATCTGATAAAGGTTCACCATAGGATCATTTCTTTGAAATTCGATTGAAATCCATCCACCAGTCGGTGAAGAAAATTTTTCAAAGCTTTCACCATATATGGGAATTAGCCCCGCCCATTAAAGCCATGGTTTTTATCCTATCAAAATTCTTTGAAGGAATCTGATAGAGGGTCACCCAAGGATCATTTCTTTGAAATTTGGTTGAATTCTGTTTCTGAGGAGAAGGTTTTCAAAGAAAAAGTTTAGGGACAGACGGACGACCGAAAGGACGCACGACGGTTACAATGCCATGAAAATAGCTCTGGCTTTCAGCCAGTGGAGGTAAAAATGTCATCAAATAAAAAATTAATGACAAAATTTTTGAAAGGGTCACCCAAGGAACATTCCTTCCAAGTATAGTCCAATTGGCCAAGTAGTTAAAGATGAGAAGATGTTTAAAGAAGTTGCGGACGACAGATACCAAGTGATCCTAAAACCTTCCCCTTGAACATGTTGAGCTGCATGGTCTGAAGCAAATTGTTTATTTACACTGTAAGTGAAGTTTGAAATCCCACATTGTTGTTTCACTTCTAGGTTTGGCTGCTTATATATTGTAATTATTGCTTATTTTATTTCCAAAAGACAATATTTTAGATAATTGCAAAAAGCTATAGATAAAATTTTTAGATTCACAAAATTAAAGATTCTTTGCTTTTTCAGGTAGAGAACACTGTGGATATTGTAGAATCTGCTTTTAAAAGCAACTTCCTTCTCTGCAATGGTTTCCAAAGCTTTTTTTCATTACGGGCATAAAAATGCAGGATTATGAGGTAACTGGTTAATCCAGCTGTATCTATGACAATATGTTGCTCACAACAATAAGCTATAAAATCCACTCCTACACAATCCCACTTTTTTACGCCCCCTAACCCATTCCAATACAATGACTCTTTTAGAACCCCCCCCACAAAATGCTTTGAAAACATTGTGGACAATGAAGAAATTGCTTGTTACAAGCAATTTCTTCTTTTTCCACAATGCTTTCTACCCAGAAAGTTGAAATAATCTAAATTTCATAAACTTTAAACTGTCATTTACAACTCCTTTCCATTTGGACCTTTCTAAAATTTTGCCCACTGGTAATGGGTTAAGAGAATATGTTGAGAAACAATGGAAAATGAAAATATTGCTTGTTACAAGCAATTTATCCATTTCCCACAATATTTTCTACCAAGAAAGACAAAGCTTTTTTTAAAATTCATAAACTTGAAAATATCATCTACAGTTTCTTTCTTTCAATATGGACCAGTCCAAATTTTGCCATGTGGTAATGGGTTTATTAATGACCACATATTTCACCTCAATCAATCTGCAATGTCTGAGATCAGTGGGCAGGGCCAGCTTATTATCAATTGTCTTGTCTACAGTCACAGATTATATATAAAAATTTTTTAGCTTAACCCATTCCCAAACACAAATTTTTAAACTGGTTCAAATTGAATGGAGTTGCATATGACAAATTTCAGCAAATAAAATTTTAGATTTTTTAATCTTTTTGGTATAAAACATTGTGGATAATTTTTTCATTTTCCACAATGTTTTCAGGAGCTTTTTTTCTTGTGGGCATCTAAAAGCGTCATTGAGTGCGAATGGGCTAACCCATTCCCATACAGTGTTGTTTTTCGACGCCCCTTAAGAAAACAAATTTGGAAAACATTGTTTAAAATGAAGAAATTGCTTGTGACAAGCAATTTCTCCCAATTTACACAATGTTTTCTATCGAGAAGGTTGAAAAAATCTAAATTTCCATAAACTTTCAATTATTTTCTGCAACTCTTTTCAATTTGGACCAGTCCAAAATTTTGTCGTCTGGTAATGGGTTAATAGAACACTAATGAGAGCTCATGTTTGACCCGTAAACCAGGGTTTTGACTCTCGAATATTTGAAATTATCCTATTTGGACCCTCAGAAGTTTCTCTGTAGGGGTGATTTTGACCCCTTGAGCAAAATTTCTAAGGGCCAAACTTTTTTTTTATCCCTTAATATTTCGATAATGTTTATGTGCTATAAACCCATTACCAGACTACAAAATTTAAGACTGGTAAAATTTGAAAGAAGTTGCAGATGACAATTTCAAGTTAATGAAATCTTTCAAATTTTTTTCTTTTTTTGGCAGAAAACGTTGTGGATAATGAAGAAATTGCTTGTAACAAGCAATTTCTTCATTCTCCACAATGTTTTCCCAAACTTTCATACTGAGGGGCGTTTAAAAGCATCATTGTGTCGGAATGGGTTAAATAATCATCCTAATTTTTTCGTAATTTTGATACCTCAAATCTTCACAAGAAAAAGTCTGTTTGGACTAAAATAATTCCCAAACAAGAAAATTTTAGACTTGATGAAATTGAAAGAAGTTGCAGAAAACAATTTTAAGTTGACCAAATACTTTTTTTGTCTTTTCTAGTCAAAATTGAAAGAAGTTGCAGACAACAATTTTAAGTTGACCAAATATTTTTTTTGTCTTTTGAGATTGAAAATGTTATGGATAATGAAAAATTGCATAAGCAATTTCTTCAATGTCCTAAATGTTTTCTTGGGTTTCGAAAAGCACAACTGTGTGGGGACTGGTTAAACCCTCAAGCTCTAAGAATTTCGAGGTAAAGGAGTCAATGACTTCTCGATTTCAAAATATAGCACCAAATTTTCTACTAAGGTGGGCTAAGTAAGTCAGATTGCCAATGGTAAAACAATATTCTCTTATTTTACATATGGTTTTGTTATACTTAGAGAAGAGCTTACAGAAGATACTATCAAAATACTTACATAAGATATTGTCTATCAAAATAATATGATCATCAAATACATGGATTTTTATTCCCGTAAACACTTTAAAAACGCTTGATTATTCTTAGTGCTGGATAGTAAGAACGATTCAATTTTGATGTTAAGCATAGCTCTACAACATGAATGTCAGAATAATAAACAATTTCTAAATCATGATTCAAAACACTTCTTACAGATTAAAACCATAACCTTAACTCATTCCCACACAATTCCTCTTTTTATGCCCATGGAGAAAAAAGCTTTGGAAAACATTGTGGAAAATGCAGAAATTGCTTGTATCAAGTAATTTCTTCATTATCCACAATGTTTTCTATCACAAAAGAACAAAAAAATAAAATTCCATCAACTTGAAATTGTCATCTGCAGCTTCTTTCAATTTGACTGGTCTAAAGAATTATTGAGTTGGAATTGGTTAAGTAGTAATAGTGATAATCAAAGGACTGAAAGTCCTGAGAGCAGTTTTGCTGGCTTATCAGTAACCGTGTCAATAATGCCAACATGTATCATCAAGATGAGTAAATCGTACACCTAAGTGGGATGAGCAGCTGGAGACTCGATAAGGATGTACTGGTAATACTGGTGTGAGAACTACCAGGAATCCATGGTTAGGAGCTCCAGCCGCCCCTTCTGAAATACTATTAAAAGTTGCGTTAAAACCCCATTCAATTAATCATGACCCTTTTACTGTTTACAGAAATCGCTATTTTGATTTCATCACGTTTTCTTTAATATTATTTCATCAGTGTGTGAAAAAAAGTTGTTGTATGTTAAAAGGTTAAATGATTAAAAGTAAAGCAGTTAAAGCTAACAATCAGTTCTTTTAACTTTGAGCATATTATTATTACAATTGAAGTACAGAACTACATGTTCGTTTCAAAGATAAGACCTAGATTTTATCTTGAAACGCGAGGAAATTATTTTGACAATTCATTAGACAATTTACAATGGATATATTAGGTATAATATTAAGTTTTAAACCATTTTCTTGATATTTATGACTAAAAGGAGGCTGCTGGCATTCAGCAAGTAAGTTATTTTCTTCATCAGCGATGCAACAAGATGGAGGCAATCACATAGATTTTCACTTCAAGTTTATAAGCATGCGTGGAAATGAGTAGAAAATTCGTGAATACTTGTTTCCAGTTGATCGATGTGAAATATCAGTTTTTTCCTACAAAACCGCTACAAATCTATCCTGCAACTTAAATTAAAATTGGGGACAGAATTCCACTAAAGTGAATGTCAGAGTAACAAATCTTTTCCTGTGGGAAAGGTATGGTGGTCACAAAAGCATTTGCAAAGTTTCAGAGCAATAACATAAGTAGAAACAGAGATTTGAGAATTGTTTGTTAAGCAAATGTCCATGATTCCAATAAAATATCAGAGTAACGAATTTTTGTCTACGGGATGATATGATGGTCACATTGTATAGCCACTTAGTACAGTATAGAAGTTAACCCTCAAAAGGTAGAAATAAAAATAGGATACTTTAACCAAAGCATTACGCAGACACCAGGGTGATTTGAATAGCCGTCCCTATTCTTCAAATAGTCAAGCTTTAAAGAACTTCTCAAGTCTGCAAATAAACACCCAAAGGGGCTTCTGAGTGAAAAGTAATTAAATACACTTTTTTGCTAAGTCAAGGTAATTCCAAAACAACTAGAAAGATAAAAAATATTTTTTGTCTCATGCAAAAGTAGACATCATCATGGCAAATATCAGTTCTTTCCAAATGAAAATATAGAAAGACTTGCACACATAAAAAACACTACAATTTTAAGTTATTTTGTTAAGTAAGGGTAAGATAATTTCTTTGATACTTTTTGACAGATCAAAATAATTTCGTGTCATCAGGGCTCTGCAGAGTGGGCGACTCAGGCGAAAAAGTCGCCTGGTTTCATAAAACTTCGCCTGATTTCCTGACCAAAGCGAAGTCAAAGTCGCCTGGATACGATAGGTGATAACCAAATCTGGCCCAGTGGCTAAAAAAGTAGGGGACAGTGGGCAATTATACAACTGCCGGTCGGAAGCCCTTTGATCGTAATTCAAGCGTGTATCGATAGTCGCGAGGCCAGCAGATTATTAGAAAGAGGGGTATGTACTAGCAGCTAATGCTTCATTCACACCTACGCTGATTAGTTTCGGCAATGCTTTGTATACTATCAGCAATACTATTTAATTATTTCTGTAAATAAAGTTATCATCAGTCTACGAGATTTGTTGCTTACTTTCACATAATGAAAATAATGGCCGACGTTTACGGACGTCGTGTCATTTACCAGAAGTCAAAATTTTGTTGAAAATTTGAAATCTTAATGAAAATTATTCTGCCGAAAATCTACGTAGAGTAATTCATTTTTCATTAGAATCCCTCAATTTGAATTATCTGCTTTAATTATAACAAGTGAAGAAAATTATGGCAAACAATTTTAAGGCTACTACGATCTTTTCCCGAGTCTCTTGTCATGATACATTCTTTGCAAAACTAATTTTTCACTTACTCTGTTGGTAATAATTCCTTTAAATAACATGTAATCCCATAAAATGGAGCAAATTATCCTGTGTTAACTTTAAACCTCTGCATGTACAGTCTCAGCATGTACTCAGCAGTAACCCTTACCCTTTACACACTATAACTGACTTAATCACAGAGGACCATTTTTGACCAATTAATGACAATTTATATCCATTTAGGCCCCATATGTTATCAGGTAAAGTGGACAGACTTTAACTCATTACCACACAATCCCCCATTTTGACATCTTGAAATATTTTTTTGGGAAACTGTGGAAAAAGGAGGAAATTATTGCAGCAAGCAATTTATCCTTTCCCTTCATGTTTCTACCCTCTTTGGCACCTTCTTTCTTATTTAAGCTCACTTTGAAATGTCTTATTTAGCTTCTTTCAATTTGTATCAGTCTGAATTTTTCTTCTGGTAATGGTTTGATTAAATGCATGTTGTTACAATAAAATCTTTTCTTAATAATTTTCTGCATCAAATATGAACACTACTCATTTCATTCAGACCGCCTATACACTATTTGCATTTTTTTATTAGTTGACTTTTTTATCATATATGAATCTATTATGAAATATTAAATAAAAAATAAATTCAGAATCAAACTTTTGAATTCCCAAACCTAAAAAAAGGAAAATACAAAAGTATTTGTTCACAGGAATAAGATCTTTATTGAGGACTGAAAGAATAAGCAGTATTTTCTATGTTTATTGCATAATACATAATATAAAATGCAACTACTTGTTTGTAGAGCTACTTTATTTTTTGATAGAAATGAGGAATACGCGCAGAAACTTAATTTTAAACGCGATCCACTTCTCCTGAAAGTCTCGCCACTTCTCCCCATTTTAAAAAACTTCTCCCAATTCTCAGACAAGTGAGAAGTGACTTCTCCCCAAATTCTGGGAGTCTGCAGAGCCCTGGTCATAAACAACTAGACATCACAGGCAAGTTTCAGTTCATACTATTTGAAACAGTAGGCACACAAAAAATTGCTAATGGTCAGAATCACTGACAACCAGGCAATAAGATATCGTGACCCTACAATCCAACCAATAAACTGATAGGCAGATACATTGAGAAATTAGAGTAAATGGTTATCCATTGATGCAATGATACTAAAAAATAAATCTGACAAACATGAATAATATCACGTGAAATTCTTAAATAGCTCAAAAAAATGTTCAAATAATCAGAACTGAAACAAATTCCAACACACCTTAATGGTAAACCTTTCCCCAGCAGATAATACAATATTCTTTTACAAACTGGATAGTACAGACAATTTTAAGATAAGTTTACACATATAAAGCAATCAAAATCATGTTTTAGTTTTGCATATTTGTATTTGATTAAAGAAAAGTTACAGTTCAAAAAAATGTGGAATTGGACATGTGAATGCCAAGTACAAATTGACTTTCAGTCATGAAGACAAGGGATAACTCTAATCTAGACAAGCACCTGTTATAATCATTATCCCTTCCATCCTAAAATACCCACAGCAAAAAAGAATTTGTTAAAAATGTCATAATTCCCTTATTTATTCCCTAGTTAACCAATTCCAAGATTACGATATTTAATACTGTTCCAAATCAAAAGACGTTGCTAACAACAACTTTTAGTTGATGAAATTTTGGTAATCTTTGCAGTTTGGAGTAGGACAAATTACAGATCATTTCCCACAACGCTTTTCTCTTGAGGGCGTATAAAGGCCTAATTTTGTGTGAATGGGTTAATGTGGCAATCTGGTGCAATTAACGTGCAAAGCTATAGACAAAGGGAGTGATTTGGATTTTAGATTTAAATATTTCAACATTATGAAAACCTTTGGATTTTAGATTTAAATATTTCAACATTATGAAAACCTTAATCCTGTGTTTTAGGTGCTCTATGAAATCTGCTCTAAGAGATCATCTTGATGAGAAGATTTGGATGAGTACCAAGATTTGTATAGAAGTAACAATTTCAGAACACTAGCCTCATCGGGGTCGACACTAACAGCAATTTCTTCATTTTCCAGAATGTTTTCTGAAGCCTTTTTTTCAAGTTGGGCTTAAAATGGCAGGATTGCGTGTGAATGAGTTAATGTATATCAAGGAGGGATCCCTGATTATCTGGAGGAAACCCTGAAGTTACAGGTAGGGATTCCAGTGGGATCCCACTGGAGCAAAGTTAGTGTCGACCCCTGTCCTCTGTTACATACAATTGAGAAGTAGTGTTGTTCTAAAACTTTCAAAAGTGAAATCCTCGTTACCTGAATGAACCACAGAGATAAGAAACTATTACATGTATTTACTACAAATAAGCTTGTAGATGTTTAACTGACAGAAAGTCTCTGTCAATCAAAAAATTCATCTACCAGTCAAATCAAATTAACTTTGAACTCCGACATTGCATGACATTGATGTGAGGATTTTTTGTTGGTTTGGCAACTTAAACATCATAGCTACAGCTTACTCAAGTTATATTTACTTAATTTGGGTCGCCAACCAACATGATTTTTATATTCAATACTGGCCTAAAGTTAAATTTTGCAAAAAAAACACAACAAACTCTGTTTAGTATCATAGTCAACCTTCCTGTTGAAACTTAGTTTGCAAGAGGCCAGTGATCCGTCAATTTTGTGAGCACAAAAATCATACTAAATTTTGCTATTTCCTTTGTCATTTATGTCAATCATTTATGTGAGAGGTTAGTTATGATGTATGGGCTTGCAACCAATTTTTTTCATCATTTTATATCCTAGAGACCTGGACCATACAATGTTACTTGAAATCAAACAGGAGCTGAGTGTGTGACATTGAGATACTCTCCAAATGTTGTGCCTGCAACAGCAAAGCTTTTTCCTAACAATGAGTCTGATAGTCACAATATTTACCAACACATCAAGGTCCAAATTTCTAGAAAGGTTAAAACCTTATAGTATGCACAAGCTACAGACCGACCGGAGGACCGACCAACGGACCGACAAGCTGACTCCTATATACCCCCCTAACAAAGTTAAGAGGGACGGAGATGATACCAATAAATGTCCACCGTAATTCCCTTTTTCTATGATGCAGCCTAGAATGATAAAAACTTAATAATATGCACAATATGAACAGGTAAGTAGGACCATTCTGAAAAAATTTATGCAAATCTGTCAAAAATGGAGGAGGAGTTGCCTAAGCAAGAATTTTGCATAAAGCCCCCATTTTTTGTGGCACAGCCTAAAGTGGCAAAAGTCCAATACTATGCACAAGTTCAAGAGACACGGAACTTTCTATAAAAATTTCTTCGAAAATCTTCCATAAAAGGTAGGAGGAGATGTGGATGTGGGGATGGACGGTGGACTGCCAGACAGATGTCGGTATGGACTGAAGGAGATGATATGTCCACATTCAGCAGAGTATAAAATTTGTATCAAGTCAAATTTCGAAATTAAGATACAATTTTCTGGTGCTATAAGTTCATTTGAGACAAACCAGATTTCCAACGCTGTACAGAAAATAATCACCAACTGAACTCAATTATGATATTTGATACAGCAATTAATTTGTCCAGGTAGAGCCTAGTCAATAAAAAATCAGTGTCCTAATAATAAATAGTCCCCTTCTTCTCTAAAAAAAATTGGCCTTGCCTTGAATTCTATATTTTACTAAATGGAACTTGCACTCCTTTCATATTCTTATCACTTTTGGTCTTTCCCTCAGCATTTTAGCCATTGTCATGCTAAATAAAATCATTTTCAAATCTACAGGAAAATCAAAGGGCTAAAAGCACTGACAGTACTAGCTGTAGATCAATATTATATCATATTATCATTCATAAACAGCTCCAAATCAATAGGCAAAAACAGGGAGTGTAAACTAAGATCAGACTGCACTAACATGCAGGCTGATCTTTCTCTACACCTTCTGCCAAATCAGGAATATTCCAAGTTCAGCATGACAAGGGTTAACTCATTACCACACAATGACACTTTCTAAAGCACTGAAAATTCCAATTATGGAAAACTCTGTGGAAAAAGGAAAAATTGCTTGTAACAATGTTCTCACAATATTTTCTACCCAGTTTGGCACTTATTTTTGATTCAAGCTCAAATGTTGCTTGCAACTTCTTTCAATTCGGACTAGTCTAAAATGTTGTCATCTGGTAATAGGTTAACAAATAAAATGTTATTCAATAAATATAGAGTGTTTGTATTTTTGGTTTGTGTCTGTGTATGTAGGTTTTTTGTGTTTTATTTTAATATTTTTCTTCCCCAATTTCGTGTGTGGAGGGGGTCAATCATTTCAACACAATAACGCTTTCTGATACCCCTTACAGAAACAGTATATTTTCTACCACAAAAGACAAAGATTTTCAAATTTCTAAGAACAATAAACTATCATCTGCAGCTATTTTCAATTTCTTTCAGTCTAAAATTTCAATGTCAACACTTTTTTATTTCTTTCTATGATTTTATACGGCAGAATATGGGACAGGTAAGCCCATTAGCAGGTGACAACTTTACAGATTGGCAAAAAATGAAACAAATAGCTGTTGAAATTTAAGATAATACAAATTTAAAAAAAAACATATTCTTGGTAGAAAATATTATGGGGAATGAATAGCTTGTTACAAGCATTTTATTCATTTCCCACAATGTTATCCCTACCTCTAAAGAGGGAAGCGAAAAAACAGAAAATGTTCAGGAATAGTTAAGAAGGTCAAGAAACTTAACAACAACAAAAATTTGAAAACATATTTATCTGTGATTTTACTCTGTGATATTACTTTTCTATAATAACAGCAGGGTTTTCCCTCGACTTTCAAAACACGGGGTCATTTTGCCACATTATGACCTCTATCAAATAAGATAAAGAAGGATGTCTAGCTATTTTGGGTGTCATTTCTGAAAAATAGGGGTCCAAATTCAAAGAAGGAGGGGGTCAGGGAAAACCCTGTAACAGAGTTAAGAAGGTCCTCTTTACACAATCTCAGAACTATGAGCACCTATCCAATCCTCATACATATTTTCAGAAGGAAATAACGGGAGCTTTCAGAGACAGACTTTGCCCCATGATTTATAGCCCTGTTACAAAAAATGTATAAAATAAACTGGGAAAGGTTCAGTCGAGCAGACAGACATGCTTAATTTAACTCATTCCCACACAACAAAATTTTAGACAGGTCCAAATTTTTAGACAGGTCCAAATTGAAAGAAGCTGCAGACAACAATATCAAATTCAGATTTTTTTTTGTCTTTTTTGATAGAAAACTTTGAAGATAATGAAAAAATTACTTGTGACAAGCAATTTCTTCATTTTCAGTATGCTTTCCAAAGCTGTTTCTCTAAGGGATTCAAGGGGTATCAAAAAGCATCATTGTGTTGGAATGTATCAAATGTTTGACCTTGAGCTGTGACCTTGACCTTGGAGCTATCTGAATACTTCTTTCAAATGGTACATCTTCTCATAATACAGAACAATCGTACAAAGTTATATAGACATCCATCTATAACCGAAGGAGCTATGTTTACCATGCTAAATTTTAATGTACGACCTTGAGCTTGAAATTGGAACTACCTGAATATTTCTCTCATAATAGAGAACAATTGCAGTGCTCTCAATTAGCAGACATAGACATATATTATGTCCAGAAAATCAGAAAAAATGTCTGGAAAATTAGACTCGGACATAATTTAACGTCCCAAGATTCTAGGAAAAACATCCTGAATTCATGACTTGGACGTTTTCTGAAGGTAAAATTTAAAGGTTTGACAAACAAAAGAATGTATATTCTGGCCATACCCTCGGGTAAAATTGAATCCACTAGGAGTTTATTGTCATGATTCCATGACGACCGATGTAGATGGAAAGTTACATAGAGTGTAATCGATTATAGCCGGTTCGGTAATTGAGCTGTCGCAGCATCTTGGACCATTTCTTTGGAAGTCACTCGATTAATAATGTGCCGGGCAAAGATCAAGCAGGCCTATGGTCGTCGTACTAAATTTCGTTAAATCAAAAAAGGAAAAAATTTATGAAAGAAACATTTCTTTTACCACATTGTTTTCTCTAGTTCCACTCAATGGGACATGAAATTTATGTACTACATGTATAAGTAAAGGAAGGAAAAGAGTGTAGGCTTTATGTATCTTTTTTTGGGGGGGGGCGGAGTATGGTCACGCATGATAAAAAAAATTCCTTGATTTTGTGAAATTGAAACTTGGAATTTTAAAAAATTCTGAAATTGGTCCTTATCGAGAGCACTGCAATTGTGCAAAGTTATATTGAAATCCATCCTTAATTGAAAGAGCTCAGGACAAGCTCAATTTTAATGACCTTAAACTGTTGACCTTGCAGCTATTAAAACACAAGGATTTCACTTGAGAAATTTCAACTGATTTGGCCCAAGGGTAGTGGAGACATCAAGGCAGACTGATGGAATGACAGACAGACAGACAAACGGGGGGCTATATGTTAGCCTTTTAGGGATCAGATCAAGATTAATTGAGGAACCTCAGGGTATTATGAACCTTAACCAATAAAGCGGGTGCCAATGATGACTAGATTTAACAAGAGGACCATGATGGTCCTAAATCGCTCACCTGAGGCATCTCCAAATTACAGTACTTTTTAGTATAAAAATGGCACAACTTATAAAAGATATAAAAGATTTTGGGCTTTGTACAAAACAATCCAGAAATGTTTTACAATAATAATGAATGCCTTTGGCTTTATAGTTTAATCCATTACCAAACTATCCCAGAATTTTTAACCCTCAGGGAAAATAGGTTTGAAAAATACATAGTGAGAAAGGGAGTGACAAGCAATTTATCCATTTCTCACAGTGTTTACTACCTGAAATTCTTCATATTTAGATTTCAATCAAACTCTAATTACTGTCTGCAACTGCAATGGGTCTAATTTTAGCAACCTTGGTAGAGAACAATCTGGATGTACTATACATCAAAATATGAATGCATTACAACATATACAGGGCTTTCACTAGGATTTTGAAAGTAGGATTCCAGGAATCCAATTTAGGAAAAAGTTGGATTCCAAGCAGAAAAGTTGGATTCAAGCCTGATTGGGCAGGATTTTCATACTTAATGCAATATCCACCAAATCCTTTTTTACAACACTTTCTTTGTTGGAAATAGTGTGAAAAAGGGAGATTAATTTTGGTTAAAAGAATTATCATATTTTCTAGCCATATTATGTTGTTTACATGTCTGATCATGTTCATTTGATCTTCAGCAAATTCTCTTCACTCATTACCAGACGGCAAAATTTTAGACTGGTTCAAATTGAAAGGAGTTGCAGATGACAGTGTTAAGTTTATGACATTTTGGATTTTTTCAACTTTTTTTTGGGGGGGGGGGGGTGAAATTTGGACAAAATAATGGCATATATTTTCAGTCAAATTGTCAATTTTTTAAACCAAAAAATGACAGTTAATTTATGATTCATGCCCAGCTTTAGAAGTCTAAGAGCCCAAAAAGTTTATCTAATAAATTTCATTTTCAATTGAATTGTTGTACCCACGAAAACCCATGACAATTTAATTTTGCAATATAAGTTGACTTCTTTATTATGTTTTGGTTACTTTTTCACTAAACTGATCAATAATAATTTTATTTCAGTGAGATAAGAGTGCTAGTAAAATAATTTTTCCCAAGTTTCACAGGTTCCTAACACCTGTCACTTACGATTGTCGATGCATGACCGGTCACCGCGAAGTGGTAATTGTCAATTAAGCTGGGTGTTATAAATGATTGTGGTGTATGTTAGGATAATCAATTAACATTTTCCAATAATCTACCTACTGTTTTAATGACCCTTGAACCATGACAGATGATTTACAGGGTCACTTTGACATAAAGTCTGCTAACGTCGGACGCATGTCATTGAAAAATTGTCGTCCGTCGGAATCCTTTGATAGGATTTTTTGTCGTCCCTTGCGGAAAATTGTCGTCTCAGACGACAGTACTGTCGTTTCCGAGAGCCCTGATATACATGAGGAGACTGGAAGATATTTGAATATGCTCTTATTGAGCGTTTTTCATATCTTTGGATGCCTTGGGAAGGGCCATGTTTGTCCAAAGGATATAAACATGGTAGAGAACAATAATGTTATCCTTTGTTTTTAATGTAAATGCTCTAGAGCCTATATTTAAGAAGAATTCTTTCAATGCAATTTACACAATTTTCTACCCCAGGAGCAAAGACATTTTTTATCCTAAGAGCATATTTTCCTGTTATATAGTACAAAATTATTTAGTCATGCCTCATACCAAATGTGTATGCCCTTCACCTTATATTTCAGAAGGAGAAGACTTTTGATGTTGCTCTAATTGAGGGTTTTCAAAAATTTTTGACCTCTGGGGCAGTGCCATGTTTTATCCCAGGGCTAACATTTTAGCTAACATGGTAGAGAACCATCTGGTTATGCTATATACAAAATATGAATGCTTTAGACTTCTCCTTTAAATGAAGAATTTTTTTTAACATACTCAAATTTTGCGTTTTTCCCAATTTTTGTCCCCTAGTGCAGGGCCGTTTTTGACCTGAGGAAGACAACTTTTAGTGATATAGTACAAAACCATCTAGTTATGCTCCATACCAAATATGAATATCCTAGACCTTATAGTTTAAGAGGAGAAGTCTTTTGAAATTGCTCTAGGTAAGCATTTTTCCAAACTTCGGACCTCTAGGGCAGGGCCATTTTAGACCCCAGAGATTAAATATTTAAAAACTTGTTAGAGAACCATATGATTAAGCTCTATATAAAATATAAATGCCTTTGGCCTTGTAGTCTGTGAGAAAAAAAACAACATAGATTTTCTAAAATTTCCCATTTTCATATGCCACGGTTACAAGAGTTTTTCACAGAATTAAATTCTTTTAACAACTTTTGAAGAGCTTCAACCTAGGAACATCCCTGCAAAAATTCAGCTTGATTGGCCTACTGGTTTAGGAGTAGAAGATTTTTAAAGATTTTTACAGATTTACTAAAGATTCCCATTTTCAGATGCCACTGCAACCAGAGTTTTTGACGGAATTAAAATCTTTTAACAACTTTTGTAAAACTTCACCCAAGGAACATCCCTGCAAAGTTTCAGCTTGATTGGCCTTCTGGTTTAGGAGGAGAAGATTTTTAAAGAAATTGTGGACGGACGGACAGACGGACAGATTTTTAAAGATTTACTAAAGATTCCCATTTTCACATGCCATGGCAGCCAGAGTTTTTGACAGAATTAAATTCTTTTAACAACTTTTGTAGAATTACACCTAAGGAACATCCCTGCAAAGTTTCAGCTTGATTGGCCTACTGGTTTAGGAGGAGAAGATTTTTAAAGAAATTGTGGACGGACGGACAGACGGACGACTGACAACCACCGATCACAATAGCTCACCTCGCACTTTGTGCTCAGGTGAGCTAAAAATCTACAATGTCTTATCATTCAAAATCCTTAGATTTATTTTTTCAAGGATATTGACTTTCTGTTAAAATCATAAAGATATCCTATTTAGAGCTTTGCAGAGCGGTGCATAAACGCCAAAAGGGGCTTCTCAGTGGAATATGATGTTTTACTGTAAGTTTTTATGATAAAAATGACCTTGAAAACTGACCTGGACAGATAAGATTAAACTTGATATCAACAAATGTCAGTTCCCCAATGAATACAATTGTGACTGGTCTTACAAGAGCAATATGATACCAGCAATTAAGAAAATATGCACTATTTCAACACTACGATTTGTCACTGTGAAACACTTTTTGTATTAACATCATTACGTGTCACATTGCACACGAAAACATGATAATATTAAACAAGAGGGCCGTTGGCCCTGGGGCGCTCACCTGAGATAAGGCTCTTTTTCTTTCAACAGTCTAATTTCATGTTAAGGTTAGGATTATGAAACAAGTGGGCAACAATTACATATAAAGACTATGAACCTTGGGATCCAAAAGTCTAAATTACAAATCCCAAGGCTTAAGTGCTGATTTGAAAGAAGGAAAAAACTTTTTCCATGGGTTATAATTTCAGTAATAAAAAAGAAGTCTGTGAACTGATGCTTCATGCCTATTAACCCCCCCCCCCCTGAGGCTCCGCCCCTGGAGACCCGCGGATCATGATTTTAGCTATTTTGTAAGAGATCAATATACTGATGCTTCATGCAAAATATCAAATTGGCCCAGTGGTTTGGGAGGAGATGTCATTTAAAAAAATCGATCTTTATTTCTATATAACACACACACACACACACACCTGCCCCAGGCTCCGCCCCTGGGGACCCGAGGATCATGATTTTAGCTATTTTGAAAGAGGTCATTATTTATTTCTATATAACCCCCCCCCCCTAACTGATTTCAATTCTTTTAGCTATTTTTGAAGGGGACAACCTAAGCAACATTTCTGCCGAATTTGGTTCAAATTCGCCCAGTGGTTTGGGAGAAAATGTCATTTAAAAAATCATTCTTTATTTCTATATAAACCCCACCCCCCTGGGGCTCTGCCCCTGGGGACCCCAGGATCATGATTTTAGCTATTTTGAAAGAGGTCAATATACTGATGCTTCATGCAAAATATCAAGGCTCTACGTTTCTTGGTCAGGAGGAGAAGATTTTTAAAGATTATTTTAAAATTTCACTTTTGTTGCCATGGCAACCAGAGTTTTTAACAGATTTCAATTCTTTTAGCTATTTTTGAAGGGGACCACCTAAGGAACATTTCTGCCAAATTTGGTTCAAATTGGCACAGTGGTTTGGGAGGAGATGTCGTTTAAAGAAATTGTTGACGGACGATGCACGACACATGACGGACGGAAGACGGACAAAAGGGGATCACAATAGCTCACTTGAGCACTACGTGCTCAGGTGAGCTAAAAAGGGGGGACAATTTGGTTAAAGATCTCAAGCACAAGTACATGTTATGGAGAATAATTGTAGTAGATTTCAATCACTTTCAATAATTACTAGGTACAAGTTATAACCATTTGAAAAGTTGCTTGTATTAGAAATTAGGCAATTTTTAATTCAATTGCAGATAATTCATGAAGAACTGTAGTTAAAGGTTTAAAGCACCACTAGAGACAATGAAGATTCATTATGCAAAGTTACAACTTCTTTTGATTTAAACTGTAAGAGGAGTTGGGCACAAGAAATATGGTGAATTATTTCAATTCAAGAGCAGACAATTCAAGAAGGACTGGAGTGATTCAAATTTCAGAGGTCTTATGCACAACAAGACATCATAGAGATACAATGTGGCAATTTTCAATTTGTTCCCATAGATATTGAGGAGGAGTTGCACAAACATGAAACATAGTGATTTATTTTTTTTTTCATTTCAAGGCCAGAAAATTCAAGAACTACTGGAGTGATCTGAATTTCAAAGATCTTATGCACAACTAGTTATCATAGAGAATCATTGTGGCAAGTTTCAGTTAATTCCTATTGATATTGTAGGAGGATTTGGGAACATAAAAATTGCTAACAGACAGACGGACGACCGGGCCATAACATAATACAGTGCTACTAATTACAAAAGACAGTTGGCTTTTTCCCTTTAGTTTAACATAATCAAGTTAAAGGAAAGTATTTCTATTTTGTTTCATCAAATGCTTGGTTGTGTGTTGTGTTGTTGGAACCTTAAAATAGATTCCATCAAAATAATTCCAATGAGTACTCACAAGAAGAGAATTTTTTGTCTAGAGCTTAGCAATAAGACAAACCAATTAACACCCTTAACACACCTGAATAAATCCCGAACCCAACAGGAATGTATACACCCATATGACAACAAAATGTTGGCAAACTGACGTTTTGCAACATAATAACTCTAAAACTAGGCAAGGTAAAGACATGTCCTTGTATGCTACTTTCCATAAATCATACTTCATGTGTCAAACATACCGGTAAGCCCTAAAATACCATTAAAATATTATGAACTCACCTAAATTCTCCTGTTGCCTGAAAAGACTCCTGTTCTGTGATTGAAAACACACATAAAAATCCTTCACCACTTCTAAAATAGTTGTCCCTAATGGCGGCATAATCCTCCTGGCCTGCGGTGTCAAGAATATCAATTTGAACTTCTTCCCCATCTAGTACAACTTTTTTACGATACGAATCTGCTTTTGTTGGTTCATAATCTTCAACAAACTGTAAAGTATAAATGGAAATACATGTTTTTTCTCTACCAAGCTTTCCAAGGATAAATCCAAGCCTGGTTAGCTGATTTGGTAACACACTGCTTTCAATCCTGGTACATTCTTTCTGACATTCAATAAAGTTCATTGCGAATTAACTCATTTATCTCTCACTAACAGGAGTAGATAGTGGCTTGAATTAAATGGTGTGTGGTTGTACTGGTGTGAGAGATGACAAGAAGCTATGGTTTGATGCACCTGTTGCCATGATATAACTCAATAAGAGACAAGATTATTACAAATTCAGGTTTTTTTGATTTCATCAAAATCCATCAAGAATTGTAGTAGTTATACACGCAATGATTTTGATAATAAACCACATTCCACTGATAATAAGTGCTAGGTCACATGAAGACAAACATATGGTGAAAATTTCATCAAAATCTGTTGAGAATTGTATGAGTAGATGCGCGCTCATACAAGGTAAAGTTAAAGCCCTTCTAGCCAACTGACAAACCAACCATCTGGCCGTCCGCCTGCTTAGCCATCAACATTTTTGAGTCTCTTAACAAGATTTTTTATTTAGAAAAACCATGTTAAAAACTATAGAAAATGGCATTAAATCCCATACGAAACAAAACCTATGATTATTGACCAATGAATGCCTTTAAAAGTTCTGATTACCTCTAATTTGTGAATTACTTCCTCTTAACATTTATAAACCCGATGTGACAAGGAACAGTGACAGATAAACTCTGGACATGTAATATCAGATTTTGATTTACTGAAAAGACTGAGCTGTTAAATGATCAGTGGGTGTTTTAGCCTTTGTCATGCTGAATAAAATACCTCTCAGAAAAATGTTAAAATCAAAGGACTTAACCCTTTCCCGTTTTTGGAAATTTTAGACTAGTCCAAATTGAAAGAGGTTGCAGACGACAATGAAAACTGGATGCAGTTTGAAATGAAACCATCCTATGTGGCAGAAAATATCATGGAAAAAGGAGAAATTGCTAATTACAAGCAATTTCTTCTTTTTCCATAATGTTTTCTTGAGCAAAAAATCACAGGAACGTAAAATCCTGTGTTTGAATGGTAAAGGGTTGAAGCACTGGAAGCACAAGATATGGGTTAATGTTTCTTTGAAAATTTATTGAATACTTAATTCTGGCCAGAAATGGATAAACAGGTGGTGTAGGCAAAGATCAGACTGCACATATGTGCAGGCTGATCTTTGTGTATACCTCCTGCCAAAACAGGAACATTCCAGGTTCGGCAATGGCATGGAAAGGATTAATCAAAACAATTGATCAATAATTGATAATTTGTGTCTTTGAGTCTTAAATCTGCTGGCAATGCATGAAATTGACAAAGCCAATAATTTAATTTACTTT
Organism: Fragum fragum; assembly: GCA_946902895.1. Lineage (NCBI taxonomy): Eukaryota > Metazoa > Mollusca > Bivalvia > Cardiida > Cardiidae > Fragum > Fragum fragum. The sequence continues at coordinate 25,469,244 of OX336377.1, read as the reverse complement.
TGAGGTAGCTCTGTAGGATAAGTTGTTGAAATTCTTGTAGGAATAAATTTACTTCCTCTCTGATTAAAGGGTATCCAAATCTTTGGAGTTATTCTTGCAACATAAAGTACACTGCATTATGGAGTCAATAGTGGTTAATCCACTTGATTAAAAGCAAAATAAATGGCTGAAAAAAAAACAGTGCAAGAAAAGCCCATTGAGTACAAACAAGATGCTGACACAAGGGGCATGACATATGATGGACATTGCATGATCACAACAGCTTACCTTGAAAGTCAATGTGTAAACCACATGGTAAAGCACAAAAGCTGAAAGAGCAATGTTACCCTCAACAATTGTCTGGTTCCCCTTCAGATACCATTGAGAGAAAGAAGAAAATGATGCAGATTATTATTTTTCTTAGGGTATGCTTAGTTAAGACTTAATATACAAAGTCATACCAAACTATATGTCCTACCAGAAAAATATTTCCTACTGAAATTGTTTACCCTTGTCATGCTGTAAAAATTACCTTACTGATTTGCTGTAAAATCAAAGGGCTGAAAGCATGGATAGAACTTGTTGTTCAAACATAAATATTTCTCTTAGAAATCAATATCATAGCAGGAGGTGTAGACCAAGATCAGACTGCACTTATGTGCAGGCTGATCTTGATTTACACCTCCTGCCAAATCCGGAATATATCTGGTTCAGCATGACAAGGGTTGATAGTGCTTTTATTACTTGGAGTTTATATTCAACCATAGGATATTGGTAACCGTAAGGTGAATTATTCTAGTAGGACGTGATTAATAAACAAGGTTAAACTGACAGTTAACCCATATAGACATGATAAAATCTTTAGACAGGTTCAATTTGAAAGACGTTGCAGACGACCATTTCAAGTTGGTTGAATTTAGAAACTCTTTCATTTGTTGGGTAGAAAACATTGTGGACAATGAAGAAATTGCTTGTTACAAGCAATTTCTTCATTGTCCACAATGTTCTCCAAATTTTTTTTTGCCATGCTTAAAAAGCGGAATCATATGGGAATTGGTTAAACATCGTGTTTTTGAAAGAGTTCTCTACAATTTGAATAGAGTTTGCAATGTTCCTGAAATACATAAGAACTACTTCTTATGGTCTAAGAATTCAATTGGTTTAATGGTTAAGCCTCCAGTGGCAGTTGGACTCGTTGAACTTTGAGACGACCTTAAATTTTGAGTAGTTAACCTAAGCTATCAAAGCTGACACTTTGCTGGCTAAAAACTTCTCCCAAATCTCAGACTAGGCAGAAGTCGATTCTCCCGAAAATCTGCAAGTCTGCAGAGCCCTGTTTAATTTAGTAAGACCACATTACCTCATCATACATAAACTGTAGAGTTAAAGCTGATTTGCCCACACCTCCACTTCCAACCATGATAACCTTGTGAATGACAGCTGGCTGTTGTGTTTTGGCCTTGGACATGATGGCTTGGTTCTTCTCTTTAAATCCAAAACAACTGTGAAACATTTTTAAAATTATCAATTAGTATTGTATTCTTAACTCCAACAACTTGAATTACTTCTAACAAGAAAATTTTAATCCATTTGAGCCTAAAACAGAAATCATGTAAGACCATCAATTCCTTATTCCATGTTCTCACTGATTACTATTTTGTAACAATATATTCAAAAACAGTATTCAACATTGCATGAACAAGAAGGAAACAAGTCATCATATTAGAATAATGTATTTCAAACTAATTGTAATATTATAAGGATGAGTCAAACTTGGTCAAAGACAGGGGAAATAACTCAAACTAAATAAACTTTCAATTTCATATCAGAATTTTATCAGATTTTGTAATATCAGTTGAATGATTTTTTTAACATGTAAGTACAAAAAAAGGGAAAATAGTCCTGACTTTGAAAAAGTCCCTTGCATTTTTCTGCAAAAAGAATTTATCTGGTTTTTACAATGTTATTATGTATGGGTGTAACATCAAATGAACTCAAGTAGTTTTGTATATTTAACTATCTACCAGAAATACACATGAAATCCCAAATTTTTCACAGACAATAAATAGCACTTCAGAGAAATGTATTGTGTCTCAGACAGTAAGTTTTTGAGATTTTTGTTTGAAAAATAAATCAAGCTTAGAAAAAGATGTGGAAATAAATCGATCAAGTTTATTTAATATTTTGGGGCTGGTCTGAAATTTAACCAAGTGTCTTTACCTTAAAGTTATCACGTAACACCTGATCTTTACTTAATTCCAAGAAATTCATGAAAATATTTTCTAACTTGCTACCACAGTTCACTTTCCAACCTGGAAATGATAACTTTTCTGAAGTTGAATTCTGGGAAATTTTGTTATTGTCTGCAACAAAAACTAGAATCTTTTTAAACGAATTATAATTTGTATGTTAAAAAATCTACTCTGAATGTTTAACATCGTATTCACCAGGAAAGTATAATAAAAATTAAAGAAAATCAACACACTGTTTTTGTAAAGGATTAATTTTCAATATTTTTGTAAACAATCCAAAGTGAAGTCGACCCATATTCAAATCGACCCATAGCTTAAATACAGGTGTTTAGGTTAAAAAAAGACCGTGTGTCTAGAGAGGTCCATTCCAAGAGGTCAATCTCAGGTCAGAGTGACACAGTTTATGAAGACCTTCAAATAGTATTTACAGACAGATATCATATTGTATAGTAATTTCTTTTCTAGAGTCAAAACGATCAACCAAAGTCAGAAGAACCCTGATTTTATCAAAAACACCCAGACCGTCTTCAGCGGTTATGATTATTCAAAAGCCGGTATTTTGAATCGATCAAACGGAAACAAGTTTCCACAATTTCATGCATGCTCATAAACTTGAAGTAAGAATCTACGTGATCGCCCCCACCTTGTTTCATCGCTGATCACGAAAATAGCTTAATTGTTGAATGCCCCCAGTATGCTTTAAGTTAAAATAATAAGGAACGTGAATTAAAATTTAGTCTTATTTTATTTACGATAAATTTTGTAATAAAGTGTCTAAACGAGAGAAATATTTCATTCGCGTTCAAGAAATTACGGACGTTTCGTACCATAACCATCTAGTATCAGTCATTTCGTACCATGGTATTGGTCATTTCGTACAATGGTGTTGGTTGAATTGTTTCGTACCATGCTGTGACCATTTCGTACCATGTTGTGGTCATTTCGTACCATACGTCAAATGTTTCGTACCATGTTCAGAAAAAATCTTATATTATTTGAATAGTAAAATAACGCTTTCAACATTTAAAAAATATTTCTATTTTCTATTTGCTTTATCTAATCTATCGATTATTGAACAAGTGAAAGTCAATTAAGAGAGTCCATTCAGACAAAAGGAGAGTTGATGATACAGTTTTAGCGTATCAGCACATTACTTTTTTTCTACATGGGGATTGTGTTCATTAGAAGAAAATTAGTAGGGAATCAGAACTGTATTTCCGTCACTTTTGTATCATAGTTAACCGAATAATTTGACAAAGTAACCATTAGCCAATTGCCACACAACGTTATTCAAGACAGGTCCAAATATAAAGAAATTTGCAGACCACAATTTTATGAGTACGGAAATTTTTAAGATATTTGTCTTTTGGAGAAGAAAACATTGTGGTATTTATTGCTTGTCTCCAGCAATGTTTTCCTAAGTATTTTTCTTGATGGGTGTAAAAAAGTGGGACGGTCAAATGAAAGGCAAATACCAATCTAATCATAATTAGGCAATCAATAATCGTTCACCTTCCACAATTAGATCTTAAATGATCTTGCCTAACACGTCGCAAACAATGACAAACAACTTGATCGAGTAGTTTATTTGTGGTACGAGATGGAACGAAATTACTAATTATTTGGTACGAAATGACCAACGCATGGTACGAAATAACGATTGTATGGTACGAAATAACCATAGAGATTATGGTACGAAATGGTAATGGTACGAGATGACTGTATACCTTCACGAATTGACTGGGTTACTGCCCCTAGATCTATCGATACTAGGACACAGACAGCGGGCTACCAGTTTACCTTCACGAATAGATAGAATCATAGTCAGTGGAGCTGTTATCAAACCACGAATATTATCTGCTATTTTAGACCTGGCATGGCTGATCAAATTTATTTTAAGATATACACAGTATCAGTTACAGTCATGTTATATTCGCGCTTCAAGCGATTTCTTTTAACTTTAATCCCATCGAATCCACCGTCATAGCGCAGTTGGTAACGCATCAGACACCTAATCTTCAATAATTGGATGTTATGCGTTCGATCCCCGGCGGCGCACATATCCTTTCCAAAAATTTTCTCTCACCATTGGGTGGATAATCGTAAACCTAAGTAATATAGTAGCTGGAGGCTAGGAAAAGATGTCGTGGTAGTTCAGGTGTGGGAAATATCAGGATTCAATTTTTAGGTGCTCCAGTTGCCGCGAAATGACTGGAATACTATGTAAAGTGGCGTTAAACCCCATTCAATCAATCAATCACAAACAATCAATCAACCAAATTTACACCTCTCGAATTCGAATTATATCTTTGAAACGGACACGTAGAGCTTCATTTGTAACGGCGTAACGTTCCGAGCCAATAGAAAAAGCCTATCCATTCAGAGAAAAGGATCCTTAACCCTAAATGGGTCGACTTTGTCTATATATAACTCCAATCAGTCCCTTGACTCTTCTGAAGGTTCCCTAATTTGCATATCACAGCAAATTACCTCCCCTGGAACCGTTACCTTACTCTCCCCTCCGAGAAGAATCGTCCCGAGTCTTGGCCTGGGAGTTCCGTGGGTAATTCCGGTCTTGCAGTTGTCATCATTCAACCGCTGCCACCAATGTAACGTTCCGAGCTCGTAGACATAGCCTATCCATTCTAAGAAGAGGATCCTCACCCCTAAATAGGCCGACTTTGTCTCTATATAATTTCAATTAGTCCCTTGACTCTTCTGAAGGATCCCTGATTTGCATATTACATCAAATTACCTCCCCTGGATCCGTTACAACGGTAATGAAATCCTCAATTCAATAGGAATCGAATTTCTCTTTCTTTAATAGATCCTCAAATTTTCACACATCTCGTTCAGGAAAACTCTGTACTGAGAGCAAATTAGCGAAATCGGATTAAACATTAAAACTCGCAAATAATATGAAAATACATTTTCAATGAATCGTTTGAGGGCTTTAAATATTCTTTTGTATGGGGTCATAAGGAAGTTTTCCTATATGTGAAAAGGCTCTATATTGTTCAAGAAGGTGTCGCTGAAATTTCCCAGAGTTTGATCACCTACACCAAATAATGTTGTTTTGAACTTGTCAAAGTACATACTTTTTTTCAATTAAAATCCGATTCTAAACCATGCACTTCAACATCACGTGCTCTTCCGTTAATCCATTTAACATATTTTGTTATGTGTATTTGTACTTGCTATAAATTATGATATGTTTTCAATGAGCATTCAAAGTACTGATATTACAGAAGGCCAGGAAATTATGGAAAATGTAAGATACAATTACTAAGAATGTGCAAAACTAGGCAAGGTATACAATATGTCCCTTTATCGTTTGCAGTTCAATAAGTGGTTTAGCAATATTCTAAATTTTGTGTGTTCAGTCAGGGCCCAAGACTTTTACTTCAGATCAAAGATGCATTTCAGCATAAATGATATCGCAAATGCGTGAAAATAAAAAAGGGTGGTAGATAGTTGATTGCGACATTTAATGTAAATTAGAAATGGAAAATTTATTCAAATTTGAAGTTGGAATAAATTCTCAATTGAGTAAGAATAAGATGTATGTGTTAAACACGAATGCCCCCGTCACTATCGTTTTTCGTCAAGGGAGGTAATAAAGCAAGACTGACCCCGGTAATTATAGAGCTATAACCTTAACTTCTTGCATATTGAAAACCTTTGAGAAATTTTGTTAGATAGGATGGAAGCTATGGGTTAGTGTGCCTTATGTCTTCATTTTGTCTCAGAGAGTGCATTCATTTTGCCAAAGAAAATCAAAGTAGGTTGTATGTCTGTTACTTGGATTGTTAACAGGCATTTGATAGGGTCATGATGAATGGCCTCCTATATAAACTTGCAAAATATGGCTTAGATAACATCACATTTCGTTGTATAGTTAATCTCTATTCTGGACTTCATAGCGCAGTACGTTTTGAAATCACTACCTCAGATGATTTGTCCCTATATTACAAAGTGCCCGTCAAGGGGGTAAAACTAGCCCCTTTCTATATTTAGTTTACATTGATGGTCTGATTAAGATGTTAAAATCGTCTGGTCATGGTCTTTGTATTGCAGGGTAAGGTACTAGGTCACTTAGTAAAGCAGATGATATGGTACTAGTTTCTCTTAGCAAGGAAGGTTTGCAGAAAATGTTGAACATATGCTATAATTATTCTTGTAAGTGGAGATAACCTATACAGTGCAGTTACTGTTTACAATGAACCGAAATCTAGAAATATCAACCGAATTTGGCTGTTAGGTGGTCATGTTATATTAGAAGTAGATAACTACACCCATTTGTGTATCACGTGTAACAAATACATGGATATTTCTGTAAATTTCGACGAGTCTTGTCGCAAACTAAAAAGTACTTTACTTGGATTAATAAATGTAGGAATACATGAAAATGGTTTACTACCTTCTACGTCTGTTAAGATATTTAAGTCAATAGTTCTCCCGAGAGCTCTCTATGGCTGTGAGTTATGCTCTTCCTTGAACAAATCTAATATATTGCAAATTGAAAAATCTCACAAATTTTGTATCAAATACATGCAAAATCTTCCTGTTTATACAAGTACTGATATTTGTTTAAGTCTTGTTGGATTTGTTTGTTTGAATGGGGTTTAACGCCGCTTTTAACAATCTTTCAGTTATATCGCGGCGGCTGGAGCACCTAACAATGGATTCCTGGTATTTCTCGCACCAGTACTACCACTACACCCTTTCCAAGCCTCCAGCTGCTATCCCACATAGGTATACGATTATCTACCCATTGGTGAGAGACAAATGTCGGAAAGAGTATTGCCGCCGTAGGGGATCGAACCCGGGACCCCTTTGAATGATTGTCCGACGCGCTACCAACTGCGCAATGACGGCGGCTAAGTCTTGTTGGAATTATTCCAATAGAGTTTGATATAGACTACAGAAAACTACTCTTCTTAGGTCAAATGTGTCGTTTAGCTACCTCGCATATATGCAAACAAATATTTAATTATCGATTACTCGCGTTTTATCAATATAAATAAAAAAAATCAACATGGTTTTATTCCAGATATTATCAGTATTTTGAGAAAATACAATCTTGATTTGTACCTTATGAACTGTATATCAAACATATCTTTTCCCGCAAAAATTCAGTGGAAACCCATAATTCGTCAGACCGTTAAAGCGAAAGAAGAAAGCGATTGGTTAAATTATCAAGGGTACAAAATGACGCTCAGATAAAAAGTTTTTTACATGTTAAACCAACACTTCATATGAATTGTGAACTCTGGGAAATCAGTAAATCTACTACATCTACTGTATTAGCTTATCAGTGTAAAAAATGCGCAAGATTTTTGGTCAGATTTTATAGTGATTCCTTTACTAGGTCATGTCCCAATTGCAATACGAAAATCTCTTCGTCTATATGTCCTCATGTAGTTTTTGAATGCTTTGTGACCCAAAATATAAGATATTTATTATTTAATACTTTGAGGTTAATTTGCATTACAGAGTTGTACAATGAGTTTATGTCATTACAATTACAAAATAGACTAGTGGGCCTGTTTTCTAGCTTTAGAAATATTCGCGTAAATATTAATGCATATCATACCAATTCAATGCAAATTTGTAGACTACATTAAAGATCTCAATCCAATCTATCTTGATTATTTCCAACTAGACCGTCCCTACGTCTGCCCGTATTTCCATTCGTTCATCCATCCATCCATCCATCCATCCAACCATCCATCCATCCATCCATCCATCCATCTATCTACCCATCCATCCATCTATCTATCCATCCATTTTCCATCCGTCCATTCCATCAAACAATCAATCAATCCATAATTTTAAGGCATTGTATCTTACTTATTCCTTGATTTTCGATTTCACTCCAAGGTTGATTCGAGATGCTTTCTTATTACCCTCTCAGAAATAAGGGACCGAACAGTCCTTTTATCTTTTTTTTCGATCGATCAGAAGGAATGCTCAGTCACTTTATTCACTTTAGATAAATATAAATACACTAAATGTGCTTATGTGTGTGCTTGCGCGTGTATATTTGTATGAATCTGTGAGTGTGTATGTACGTATTTGTGCAATTGTTTGATTTAAGTTTGTGTATGCTTTTGTTCATTGTTTTACGTGAAAAGCTCGCCCCAGTGGAAGAGAAATAAAGAATATAAGCTCTTCGCTAGAATAGGTATAAAGCAAATGAAGACTGTTTTGTGCCAACATAGCTTGGGCTAGGTAATCCACTTAGCAGTCCCCAAACAATAGTTATCTTTAAGCATTTTATTAATATCCACATTAAAGGTGAAGCTTTTTGCTAGAATAGGTGGAATATGGCCTTGAAATGGTTTGTGGTAGTATTTCTTTCGTCGATTTCCTTATTCAAAGCCTAGTGAATAGATCTATTTTTATCAGCGGATTCAGCGATTTAAAAGGTGGCCAACTAGGCCGAGATCTTTTGCCTGAAAGTAGATCCATGAAGCGCTTTTGGTCGTTAGAGGCAGGGAAATCCCTCAGAGGAATTTCCTGGCCCAATAAAATAGATGTTATGTGATGTTATGATTTGCCACTAAATGACATTTTGATGTTTCGATTTCAGTTTATTTGATTTCTAGCTCACTTTGTCATTGTAAATACCTCTACGCCACTGCTTTCGTCGTTCGTGTCGCGAGTCAAAACGTCCATATCTTTTTATATCACAAGTATTACTTAAGATAACTATTTGATGTTTTGCATAAACATGTGCGTTCCGTGTTAATAAAGAAAGCTATTCGAATTACGTTTGTGGGCCAGCTTCTGTTTCGATGTTCTGTTGCGACTGCTTCATCTTTGATCTGAGCCCAACTGTTTCACATTGGCGATTCTTTATGCAGGAAGTCTATGTACAGTAATAAAAAAAGGAATAAAAAAAGCTCATGCGTGGTTGCCTTTACTCTTGACTCTTATAATGTTGATACATGTTGACATGCACTGACATCATAAGTGAATGCAGTTACTGATAAGAAAGTAGAACCGCTTTGACTGGGTTACTGCCCCTAGATCTATGAGCCTCTCATAGACAGCGGGCTACCACTTTATAGAACCGCTATCAGGACTCTAAGTCCTTTGATTACATTTTGCTAACACGGCGCGAACGGAGATTTTCAAATAGATATTGTTAATACGATACTTTATGAAGAAGTTTGTATTGGAATGTCGGATAGTAGCAATTTTAGAAATCTGAGCCGATTTTCGCCAACTTTATCAACAGATGATTATTCTTTCAGTCAATAAAGATCACTCTATTTCCCCTATTTTGTATTATCTTTTTCAAAACGACTTCAAGCTGTTTTATGATTTAAATGACCCATACGAGATATATCGTAATATTCCGACAGTGAAGGTCAATGTGATTCCGGAAGCATGAGTATATTGCTGCCTCTTCATCATCTGTCCGTCTATCCTCAAGCTCGTCACTCCTACCATATTTTCGCCCCCACCCGGGACGTGCTGTCCCCCACCCCCGGAAAGAATTTTCCCAATGATTAAATGAAATGAAATATCAATTATGAACTCCTTGATATAGCGCCGACGCATTCTTCCCCTTCTCTCCCTTTTAAGCCTGAGATAGCGTAGCAATTAATCTGAGGCTAAAGTTACCACGGTAAAATTTCAACCAACGCAGAATTTAATGTAAAAACATCTAACGCAATAAATACAATCTTCTGTCATATGAAAAGTAGATCGGACCGAATTGCACGACTGCGAGTTTAAATTAATACACCCGATGGACGAAGACGACATATGACTCATTTCATATTATAATGTACAGTACTTTCGTGTGAGTGCTCTGAATTTGGCAAATTATCAAAAATTGATGAGTGACAGAAAGAAAGGAGATATTTCATAATGGACAATTATTAATCATATATGATCATATCATATTGTTAAGAATCAAAGGACTGAAAGTACTGAGAAGTTGGAATGCGCTGAAAGGGTCTTAACTGTGGAATTCGGTTCAAATTCATTTATTAATTTCCTAGTAAGCCGCCCTCCTTTAAACTTAAAGCAGCATTCCCATTCGTGTACATATGTGCGTGAATAACGCACAAAAAGATAAATCCACATGCAGAAATCAAAAACTAGCATTGTCTTAACTAATTCCCAGACAGTTATGCTTTTAAATGACCTTCATTATGAAAACTTTGGAAAACATTGTGGAAAATGAGGAAATTGCTTGTTACAAGCAATGTCTTCATTATCCACAATGTTTTTCTGGACAAAAAGACCAGGATTTTTAACATTTCATCAACTTACAATTGTCGTCTGCTACCTCCTTGAATTTGGACTGGTCTAAAATTTGATCGTGTTGGAATGGGTTTTAAGCTCGTGTCACGCACACAAAAATTAGAGTTTTCAAGCATAACATTCTCCGTTTGCTTAACTGTAATACGTGAACTCATTTTAGAATCTTGAAAACAGAGAATAACAGCTTCTACAGTAAGAAATCAATGACCTTGATGATTATTTGACCCTCAACTCGGCCAATTCTGTAACGATCATACTAAGCTCACGTAGATTTTCACTTCAAGTTTATGAGTATACGTGGAAATTTGCGGATCGATTTGAAATAACGGTTTAGACTTAGGAAAAAGGAAAATATAAAGCCTTATGAGTAAAAAAAAAACAAAACAAAAAAAAAAAAAAAAAAAAAACAGACGCTGACGTTATTGTAACGTTATTGTTTGCACATGGTAGTTTTGCCCTTTTCCTAAAATATGATGAAGATAGTATCAAATTATCTTGAGCGCCTGTGGTCGCGCGATTTTCTAATTCGTTATTCGGGTTTAGAACTGTAAAAAATCTTAAGTAAAAAGGACCAATACGAAAGCTAGCTGACACTTGTTAAAGGTTTGATGTGTTATTATTGATTCAAACTTGTAAATAACGACATAATAAAGCGTAATTATTTAGTAAATAAGTAGAAACCGGAAGTTGATATGTCTACATTCTAATTTTTAAAATCTTCTACTTTGGTTTTGCATCTATTTGATTTTTATTGATTAAAAGTTGTATATCCCACAAAAATCGCGTTTGCTTGATGCCTACGACCCCCTTTATCGCTCTAGAATGTTTTAAAGCACTTGGCGGTGTGATTATTGAAAAATGCATTTGCGACCTGAGCCATATTTGTAAACATTGCCTATCTGAGGTCACATGACTACCACATGTCACTTGAGATCACGTGATTACCAAACAAGGGACGGCGAATCAGAAAACACAAATTACTGCGCTGATTATTGGGTCAACTCCACTCCGGAATTACTTCCGGGTGGTTGTACTGGGTCAACTCCACTCCGGAATTACTTCCGGGTGGTTGTACCCTAAAGTAGTCCATTAAGAAAATTTGATCTCCTCCTTTTGTCATGCTGTTTTAACGTTAAATCAACAGCAAGTTGCTTGATGTTAGGTTCTGCAGAGTGAGAGATCACTGCTGCATGTCATGCATGTGATTCAAAGCTTTAATCAGGGAACTATTTCCTTGTAGAAACTGACATTTGAAGGTGGTATCCTACAAGACTTTCACTTCCGAGCCTTAACAATTTCATGGGTTGATGTGCAGAATGAAGATTTGCGAAAAACTTTATCCCTAATGATACCATTTTCCTGGCCTGTAATTCAAGATCAAAGACTGCTCTTTAAGACGGACTAAGATTTAAGGCCCAACGAAACTTTTGGGAGGAGCCACAGATTGTGAAGTGGGCCCCTTTTGCTCTTTATTTAATGAGGCAAAAACGGACAGGAGTGTAACCTATTACCTTATTTTTCAATAATTTAAAGTAAATTTAGAAGTCTCCAACGAATTTTTATATCATCCTTTACATGTGCCATATTATTGTCTTCGGCTACAACCAACTGATTGTCCGTGGCAAGTTGAGATGAGAAGTAACCCGAGGTGTATTCACATCTAAGAGATTACGTGATATGTGTTATCAAGAAACCCGAAATAAAATTGACTTGTGTTCATTTTGCGGTTTTGTTAAATCTAAGTTGGAATTGCTCCGCATTCCAGCTTAAAATATGTCCATGTCTGAACTTTAGAGCATTTGCACCGACCAGTTCTTTGCAGAAAACTACGAGCAGTCTGAAACGCAACATTAACCCCGAACTAGTTACTTCACAAATTTGAACTCGTTATGAGACAAAACAGTAGATGCAAAATCTAAAAAGCGATCAATGAAACAGCTTCTCACTGCAAACCATAGATCATAAACAGACTCCGTCGAAATTCTGACCATGGACCAGTCATACCCGAAGAAATGGCTCTTTCACGTCGCTTTAAGGTACGAAAAGACTGGGTTAGCATCCCTTATACACTTACCGGATACATACCCGTTACCTAAAATTAAGATTCTACTATACTCAACACCACCAACTCTCTTATAACAAAATTTAAACCTTAAATAAGTAAGGAACCTCTTTGTCTCGAATCAAACGCTGTAACAAATAGTAAAACTATCTTGTATGGAAATGCAGTATAATCACCCATATAAAATGTGCGACACCATCACGACAATGTAATCAGCTCTTTTATTGCATAACATATAGTTTCATCTACTAACAAATGAAGTTCAATTTGAGCATATCGAAAAAAATTATATGTTAAGTTAGGGAGTTATTAATAAGTTCCCTGAAGCCGCCCCCCCCCTTTCTATACTACAACGCATCGAACTGGAGATCCGGAAAGAACAAAGCGTTAGGCTATAATAAAACAAAGAGTTTATGTAAATTTTCCCAAATTTGATTCGGGGACTGCAGAGAAATCGCAGTAATCGGCTAACCTCTATCTAGAGTGACTTGTATCAGAAATATCGGGTTCCTGAAATCCATGTTGTGTCTATATATATCTAATAGGATTTTCCGCCTGTTTATTTGCATATTTAATGTTTGTTTGTTGTTGTTTTCTCACTCAAGAGTTTTCACTAAGCAATAAAGTGCTGACAAGTTTCCGCACGGTTTTTTTGATAGTATACATCTAAAATGTGCTCAATTCTTGTCAAAAGACTTTGGTCTTACAATAGCCACATATGATGTTTACGCTAAGGAAAAACATTAACATTTGTAGGATTACAGAAGACTCAGTAAAATAGTGTATATTTTAAAAAAAGTATTTATTGCAATTCTTCCTTTCTTTGGGGAAGTTTATCGAAGTTAATGAACTGAGGATAAGTTGGTAGTACATACCTCTACAAAACTCGAACTTTTAAGAAACCATGATCAGCTTGATGGCCTGTGTCGCTCACCTAAAGCTCCAACACAGCTATTTTCTTTATGGCTCTTTTTCTCTTGTATAGTGAGTTTAAATTTTTGGAATGAATTTGAAAAACCTAGACTTTAAAGTGTGACTCAAAATAATGAAAATATTTTAATAAGTAATGTTTAGTTAATGGACTTCTGTCAATTTTGGGCTAGTTTTTGTCGTTTGGTAATTGGTTAAAAAGGCTCATTTAATATGATAATAAACATCCAAGGACCGACTTTGAATATATGTAACTGTATACTGCTTATCACTCTCGCGGTATACGGTATCGGGTCCGTTCGCCCTAAATATACTTTCGCCCTGGGTCTGTTCGCCCTTGGTCTGCTCTCCCTAAAAGTGGAACCGTTCGCCCTTATTTTTCTGTTCGCCCCCATTACGACGTGTATTGCTCCGTACATTTCAAATCAAAATATTGTCCTAACCTGTTATATTATGATGCGATATTGTGTTTTAAGTCTGGTTTGGAATTTTATTTATGTTTAAATTAGGTGGTATTGCTTATCAAAAATGTTCAACTGTCTGTAATATATTAGAGTATACAGATAAGAAAACATGTATTTTAAATGGGTTTCTATCACATCCTTGGTATTTTTCAAAATGATAAAATAGAATTTTGTTCAAGGTGCACATTTCTGCTGTTATTCAAACTAACAAAATGCGTATAACTCGGACATATTTCAAAATAAATCGGCAGTAAATAAATGTTAAAGCAATTAACTATTTATTTAGTGTTTGAAACTATTTCATGTCTTTTGATTACAACTGATTTTTCTGATCAATTAGCATATCTTTGATAATCATTTCTTTTTTGTTTCGAATATATTTACCCTTCGTTAAAAAATAAGCAACTAACTAAATATAAGCAAGTGGCACAACGTTTCAGTTGTAACAATATCTTTCCAGATACAGCCCCACATTATCTCCTTTTCAAACATAGAATTCTGTCCACATGTATTTTTAAGTTTGATTCCCTAACTTGTTATTTTCTATTAATGCTCACTATGAAGTGTAGTCTTTATTTAAACATGATTTATCTGAAGTTTTCTCTTCTGGTAATGGGTTAAGCAGCGAAGAAAGATCATTTTCGCCCAACGAAATCTGATGATATCTAAAAGAATTTAAAAATATATACATTAGCATAACTTTCTGTGCATCTATTTTACAAATGAAAATAGGGCGAACGGACCCTGGGCAAACGGGAATCAGGGCGAACGGACCCGGGGCGAACGGGAATTAGGGCAAAAAGAAATAAGGGCGAACGTGTTTTAGGGCGAACGGACCCGGATTCGCGGTATACTGCCGGTATGCCGAATTCTAAAAATAAAGGCCAACTTACTTACTATATATTGAAAGACTGCGAGTTTTTGAAACCGTGGCTTAGCGGGATATTGGTAGGTGTATTCAAACGCAGTCTTTACGCTTTCTGCGAAATGTATACAATTCTCGTATTACGCCATTTTAAAAATTTACAGTTGTTTGGAGGAGACAGATTTTGAAAAATAATAAATCGAACCAAATGGGACACTACTTTTCTTCAAGCGCAATAATATCCCGGGTTTTGGAAACCGGGTAACATGGTGGACGTTGAAGACGTCCATCAAAAAGGAGAAACGGTGTCGGTCAGTTTTATCTAAATTACGGGCCGTTTTGGATTTGGGTATTTTTGCTCACCTGGTGAGATTCAGTTTTGGCCGGATACTTGATTGTTCGTCGTCCGTCATCAAAAAGTTCAGTGTTACAACCCTATAGGTTATAAACTTGGTTCAATCTTTTTCAAACATGTTGTTAATGCTTATTTAGTCACGAGGAAGAACCCTGTTTGAATATGGTGGCATTCTGACCAATACCACGGGAAAAGAGCCTTATTGTTAATTTCATTGAAAATTATCCTAATCTACATGATACAATTTTGGCTCAAACTTTCTTAAACTGTAAATGCTGTGCTTGTATTGTCATGAAAGAAGAACCTCCATAGAATATTGTAGAACGTGGCATTTATGGCAATATTAATTTTCTTCTTATCCAATCACAACCTTTAGACTTCAGTATCTCAGTATTTTCAAATCTGAGTTGATTCCCTTGCTTGTGAAAGTGAATTAAGGTGGGCGATCTGGGTTCATCTTGGTCCTCTTGTTTTGGTTTTGGTAAATGATCAAACATGTTTTTGTGTTTAAAAAAAAAGTAGAAGAAATTAGATAATTATCATACGGATTGTTATGAACGTTTTAATTATATTGACTTCGAAAATGTTTCGTTTCTTGAGATTTCTATCGTTCAATAATTTGTGACGTAAGATGGGAATCGACCAACCCTGGAAAAGTTTGCTGACCAGTGCTTGTTTTCATTTTGACGGACCGTGAATATTATGAAATTCTAGATGGATCATCCGTAGAATTTCCCAGACGGACAACTGAATCAGTTGTCAGATATGTGAAATAATCATGCTTAAGATTCATTCTCAATTTAATGTAGTGATGTAAAAGGAATTTGTAACCTACTACACACCAGAGGCCGCTCTGAATGAGGTGAATTCAAAGATGGCCGCCGATTTGGGGCTATCCCCAGAAATCTTGGATACGGAGGCTTCTAATCAAGGTTTGAACCCTTTCTTGCGTCTACGCACATATTTTTATAAGTAAACCTGGTCGTTTTGATGTCCACAAATGCTTTCTCTTACACGAGAAATCGTAATCAAACGTACGAATCTGATGTAGCTATGGCCAATTGGCCTTTGCATAAACCCCGAGATTCGTTTTCTATAAATCAATAAACCACTGTTTATGTGTAATTTTGTTGTTTGACCATATCAGTATCTACTCTTCTGTCATAAGTTGGTTGATCATACAGTGTTTTAGGTGAAACTTGCATTCGACAAAGTTTTAACTAAAATACGCTGAGTAACACTTTTTCTGGGAAATCAGACTATTACTTCCACTTTTATGACTGGTTATTAAAGTTACTGTAGAATACTGTACAATGTGGCATTAGATCATACTGACATAGTTGTAGTCAAATAAGTATGAATGATTACATTAAGTTTTTATTAAGAGTAAGAATAAAAGGAATCCGGATATCTTTGCCCTAAAACATGTTCGCCCTTTTTTGCAAATAGCAAAGGGCTAAACTTTCTTTAATTTACTTATTTTTTATATGGCGATTAGTATTTCTCATAAGAAGTCACTAGGCTACCAATTGAATACGGTTATTCACTGTGTTGAATTAATCGATAACAACAATTTTTTGTAAAATCAATTTTAATTATTTGTTGAATTATCGCATAAGTAATGAAAAAGCACTTATTAAAAACTTTACATATTTATCACCATTATGAGATTAATTTGGTATAATTTGGTATTAACTTGGTAATTCTGGAATAATTTGGTATTTCCATGCACCCTATCTTCTAAATGAATAAAAAGTAGGGGGAGCAGAGCGATGACTGGTCAACGCAGCCCATTTTGAACTTGACCCTATGTATAACTCGGCCCAAACCTTATTTTATGTCAAAACAATTTTAATATTGATTTATTTTTTAAGCACAATTATTACAAATACAAAAGTATTCAATTTTCATTCATTTGTGAGGATTTATTATAGATTATAAATTGGGGGCCAATATGACTTGGTCAAGTTATTCAATGGGCTGAGTTGACTGGCAACCAGCAGAATCTGAGTCTAAATTCTACTCTGGGAAATTGTTCAACGCGGGAAACCCTCTCAAGGCTGTCTTGTCGGTCTATTTGATGTATGTCACATCCCTACTCTACGGGAGAGTAGAATGGTCAGGTCCATCATTTTATGACGTCAGCTGTGTTTTTGCATCAACAGAGGAATAGTTTTAGGGTAACTGGTTGACAAAAAAAACAACAAAAAACAAAAAACAACAACAACAAAAAAGACGCAATTACTTTGATCTCCTTTAAAGATAAAAAACACTTTTGATAAAAAGTTTAGGAAAAGAAATTTACAACAAAAACTAACATCATTTGATCTCCATTTCTCTTTATAAGACTGATTGATTAAACGATTGATAGGGTTCAAAACAGTAACAGAAAAACTTGTTTGCGGATCTTTGTGGGTGGGTGGGGTACTGGAAGTAGGATACGAATTCTCAGTGAAATATCCTGAAATTGCTTGAAATATTACGGCTTGTCTGATTGAATTCTAATAGAAATGATAGATTACACAGTGTTGTTTTGTGTGTATATATTCAGTGTTCTGCCAAGGATTTTCAGAAGAGGGGACAATTGTCCCCTCAGCCCTAAATTTTTGGAGACATTTTCTGAATGAAAGAGACACTTCCATTTCACTGTAATCAGGGTTTTCGTTTGACCCGAGACCTCGGGTTTTGACGCACAAAAATTCATTAAAACGCCATTTTGACGCTCGAAAATTTGTCACTGTGCGTCATTTTGACTCTCGAAAATTAGCAGCCAAGCGTCAAGGGTCATCATAAGTGTGCCAAAATTATTGGAAAACGGTTAATTGATTATGAATTTATACAACCCTATCAAGGATAACACAAAGCTTGATTGGTAATTAACACACTCAAGTGATGAACATGCATCGGCGATTGTAATTGACAGGTACTTGACACCTGTGAAATTAATGATGAAACCCATTTTCAGAGTTCTAATCCTACTGAAAGTTACTTGTTTGCTATTTCTTTTATGAAATGCTCACAAAATATAACCAAGAAGTAAAATGAAACCAAAGAAAATGTTGCCCAAGAAATGTCATCAGTTTTCGTGCATGAAATCGGCACTTCTTTTTATGAAAAATAAAAACAATTTGATCCTCTTAGTACTCTTGAGATTTTCTAAAACTGATTTAAACTAATAATATATGTATAAATACTAAACTTTTCCAAAAATTTATCTTATATTGAAAATAAAATACTGTCAGGTTGGAGAAATGTTTCAATCTGAGACAGAGTTTATTCTAAGGCACTTTTGCCCCCCCCGGCCCCCTCCAGCCCCCCCCCCCCAAATTTTTTAATGCACCATTGCTAAAAAGTTATAAACTTTTTTCCTAAATTTCTCCAGGGGGGGGGGGGGGAGGGACATATCGCATTTTGACTCTTGGGATTTCAATTTTGACTCTTGGAAATTTTGGCCCAAGGGTCAATGACTCTTGGCTTTTGGGAACTAATGGAAACCCTGGTAATACTTAACATCAAAGCATAATTTCAACTTCAGGTACAGTCATAAACCTTGTTTTGCTGATTATACAAAAAATTGAGAGCAGCATAGTTTAATTCTTTTTTCATTTAATGCTTTGGTGAATTATAAGATATTTAGCTACGGTGGGCTTTTGTGTGTGTGCGTTTTGTCCAATCAGAGTTTGACAGTCATAAAATTTCGTATCATACTGTAACCCGGCATAATCCCAAAGCCAATTTCACTGAAACTTTCTTTCGTTTCATTTGTGACTAATATATCTCTAACATCTTTCTAACACTTTACAAGTAGACAATACTTAAGACTGGTCTAAGCTGAAACATGACTAGAATGTATTGCAGGTATAAAGTTTGGGTCCATCAAGTTTGTACCAGCCAATCAAAAGTATCAAGAGAAGGGTCTGAGTGACCTATCAGAGCTTGTGATTCCAAGACAGGAAAAGGCCAGAATAAAATCAATTATGATTGTTTTAAAGCTCTGTAAATTATTTTAAATCATTATAAACAGAGATTTTGTAATTCTGTAATATTTGTGTAAAAGTTAGTCTCTATGTCAACCATTGACAATGATTAATTTGGACAAAAACGGTCGCGATATGTCATGTCCGAATATTGGTACACTTACAACTGCAAACTTCTTATAAACTTGCATACTTTATCCAAGTACAGAATAGTTAGATATCAATTATTTCTTACTGTGAATATAAATCATCCCTTGTGTTGTTGGTTTTTTGAATCCAGTAAAAGTGTAAATTGATAGCTTTATAGAAATGCTTTACGCAATGTTTGTGTCAAATAAATATCGCGGAAAAAGTAGCTCTGATTGACCGACCTTTTCTTCAAATCCGCACTCCTTTCAAGTTTATCTAAAATAAATTCTTTTCTGATTTTGGGAAAAAATGGATTTTTATTATTAAGAACGGGTTTGTTTTACGTCCAAAGTAGGATAAAAAATGCTGAATTTCGGTCGCGACAATTTTCGCATCTACGCTAGTTTTTATGCGACATCCACAATTTTTACGCGAGAATATCGCGGAATCGCGGCCTCGGCAGAACACTGATATTGTATGTTTTTGGAAGTCAATAGTCTCCTAGCTCAGCGGATTTCAATGGCATGAATTTCGGCAAAAATATTTGGCTTCTCATTTGGCTTCTTGGCGATGGATTTGGCTCCTTTTTTTTCAATTTGGCGAAAGTGATAGCAAAAAGAAAAATCAGCCTAGGGAAGGCCCTGCATAGAGTCTTGATATTTTGCATGAAGTATCAGTATATTTATCTCTTATTAAATAGCTAAAATCATTATCCTCGGGTCTTCAGGGGTGGAGCTGGGGGTGGGGGGTTTATAGCCATGAAGCATCAGTCCAGTGAAATTATAACCTATGGATCCAGAGGGAGGAAAAAGTTTTTTCCTTTTTCAAATCAGCACTTAAGCCTTTGAATTTGTAATTTAGACTTTTGGATCCAAAGGTTCATAGTGTTTATATGTAAGTGTGGCCCACTTGTATCAAAATCCTAACCTTGACATGAAATGGGACTGTTAGAGAAAAGAGCCTCTATCTCAGGTGAGTGGCCCCAGGGCCAACGGCCCTCTTGTTGCCTACTTCCTGTTCATTCAAGGAGGGATTGTGTGGGAATTGGTTAAAATACTTGGACAATATTAGATTAGCATTAATTATTACTGATTGTGAGGGAATGTGTTAAGCTTCTACTGGATTACAGAAAGTTTAAAAATATATAATAATCTTTTTTACGCCCCTGAAGAATTGCATGAAAGAAAACATTGTGAGCAAAGGAAAAATTGCTTGTTTAACAATGTTTTATACCCTATCTGGGCCTTAGTTTTCAATTTCAAAGCAATTTGAATTTTTTATTTGGTAATTGGTTGAAAAGTCTAATTCAAAATAATATCATACATCTTTGAAAATATGTAATTGTATAGCTTATCACTCCGCAGTATACAGCTGGTATGCTAGAGTGCAAATGGGGAGGAATCAATGTTTCTGAAACCTAGATAAGAAATACCAAGTGCCGAAAAATACACTCAAATGAACATTCAATACTTTAAGTTGAGTCAGGTATTGTCTTGGGAAACCTAATAGGCCTAAAGTGGCTTTTTGTAGTTATGATGGAAAGGTTCAGGGGAATTCCAGGTTATTTTTAGATATCAAGGAATTCGGCTGTCGACATTGAATGACACTCATTTGCATTGACCCCAAGTAAACTGAAGGTAACAAATTTACTAGCGAAACAGCCAAACATGCTAAATAGGTCAAATGAAACAGAAAGGGTAAGTGCAAAACTGCGGTAAGTGTTTATATCCGAAATAACGGTTACAATAGTTTTGGACTGATCTTTACAGAATTAAAGAATGGCTAGCGAACACAACTCCTGATGACGTTACGATGACGTTGGTCTGATGTAATTTAATCTAAATGCAGGGTTCCAACGGTTATTGGCACCACGTAAATGATCTTATATTCTTTGCAACTGTCTCGGATTAATCTAAAAATAGATTAATAGCCTACGTGAATATAATTGGCCAAGGGATCTGGAAAACAACACTGCTGTCGTCTGAGACAAATCATATCATTCCATTGGCAATCAAGGTTTTCAATGACACGTGTCCAAAGCCACAACCTGGATAAATATAAGCACTGGTTATTTGCAGTTTATTCGTGCATGAAAATCCCATAATGGGCATAACATTAGTCACTAAAAGAAGTAGGTGGGACGTAAACAACACCAACAACAAAACGGAATGCGTCTTTCCTCAGTAATCAAGTGAATCCGATACTTTGGAAGACAGATTTAAGCCTCTCCCGTAATATGGCTGCTGTAATGTTTGACAGTTTCTTTTATCAATTAAACAGCAAAATATAGATAAATTAACCTGAATTACTGATACAGGGTTCTCCCCAGATATTTTTGAAGGCGTAGTGGCAAATGCCCGGTGTGTTGTATGATATCTTGGTGTGACTATACATAATAAAGGTCATTAAAAGTGCTTTTTAGATTGATTATTGACTTCTTGTTTTTTTCATTGAGAGTTATTCTTGAATAATATTCTTCAACTTTTTAATTATTATAAGTTGATTTATCTACTCTGAGGCTTGTTTTGATACCAACCAATTGTGACATTACTCAGCTTATTTTACCTCTCTATCCTATTTTTAGAAAGGGCACTAAATTGTCCAATAAAAAAATGTGAAAAGGAAAGATAATGAAAGAATATACCCAAAAGTCTCAAAAGAATGAATAAATAAAAAGTGTCATTTGTTTGTCTATTAGATAGGAATAGCTTTTCATGCTTGGCCATTTTATCAAGTTTGTCCAAAAATCATATCCTTTAGGACTCTTTAAAAAAGCATGGAGTGCTAGATTGAAAAAAAAGAAAGAAATTATTATCAGTAATTTCAAAAATGTATTTATAAGGTTCCTGTGTGAAAAACCTGGTTTCATTTTCAAGTTTTGCATCTTAAAGAGCTCCATTAGATTCTCTGTTTCAAATTTGAAATGCTCATTATTTGCCCATTCAGAAGCCATTGACTGTCTGACACTATAACTATTCTTCTAATAGTACTTTCAGCTCTTTGATTTCAATAAGTAAATAAAAAATGTATAAAATACCAGCAGTGTCTAATCTTAACCTTAATTCTCAAATTATAACATGAAACTTGATCATTTTTAAAAAACAAGTGTCTTAATTCTTCTCTTCTTTAAGTGATTTCAGCACTTTGATTTTCAAAAGAGGATTTTGTTTTCTAAATTTTATAGTGAATTATCTTTTCCTGATTCTAAATAATTATCAAATATAACTTTTTATAAAAAAATCCCTAATTGGTCTAAGGCATTCTTTTCTCAAAGTGCTTTCAGCACTTTGATTTTTATGGGGGTATTATATCTTTTTGAGCAAAAAACACAAGAGGATGAGATATTAGATGATTACCAAAAGTATAATAATATTTTTCAATAAACTTTTAAAACAAGTTTAGTGAAAAAATGGGTTGAACAAACCAGGGTACGAATGTGTGAGATAATACCCTCCATGTTGGATGAAAAAAATAAATGGACTTGATCCAGACTGTACATGTGTGTAACTATTAAACTGAGTTGAAAACAAGAGCTAAGTATAACTAGGATGGCTTCTATACAAATCTGTCTTTATTATTTTGGCAAATTCTCGTAAGGAAAAAAGATCGCGAAAAGGGTATGTTTTCAGCGATCAATGTATGAAATAAACTGAAACAATTAATCTTTCCTTCAAAAATTAAACTTCAAACCACTATGGCTTAAGTTTGATAGTTGTCACATCAAATAACCACATCTTTTACTTTTAACTAGGCCAATCGCAGACAAAGTGACAATTTTCCGAAACCGGGTCGCCATTTTGAATTCATTGTTTACATATTGGTACCCATCATCCTTGGTGACTGATAGCTCTAGGTACCAGTGGGAAACGCGAGAAAAAAATCAATAATCGGCAATTAGTAAGAGTGTAAGGGTCTTATCAATAGAGATGTTATGTAATACGTGGTATACAACACTATAGATAAAGAGCCTGCCGTGTCCACGCTTCTGCAACCAATTTTTATGGTTTGCTTGACCCTTTCTTCACCTGGAAATTAAGCCGTATCGGTGACCAAATTTAAGCGTATCGGCGATCTGAAGGCGTATCGGCAAACTCTCTTATTTATGAAGGCGTATCGGGGCCGATACGCCATAAGGGCCTGGGGAGAACCCTGTAAAATTGGTGTGTATTATTGAATTTAATTAATGGTGTGATTGTTCACATTAATCTTTAATTGTTACGGCAAAGGACAATTTGACAAATTTGCTATGTATGGAGTTTGTCTCGTTGCAAACAACTTTTTTCCTAATGCTTGTTTTCTTAGAGAGTAAAATCATTTATATATTTCAAGAATGAAATATGGACACTTTTTAGACCAACTTAAACAAAAGAAAAAAAGTATTATTACAACTAATTTCTGGCAATACTCTGGCCGTATTGTCATCTGCTTGCCTTGAAAACCTTGTATCTACAGCTGTGGGTGCACATTATAGAAGTAAGCAAGTGCACTGTCCTAAGTTTGAATGTATCTTTAGTGTTAGGTACCTATCCCTACCCCCTTTTTTTTGTCTTGAATGAAGTTAAACTTCATTCAAATTGCCTATTATGTCAGGGCTCTCCCTAGTATTTTAAAAGTAGGGCTCCAGGAATCCAATACTAAAAAAATTGTGGTTGATGAAATTCTAAACTTTTTTAGCTCACCTGACCATGTAGTGGTCATGGTGAGCTATTGTGATAGGGCTGTATCGACTGTAAATCATCCGTTGTCAACTTTTACCTTGTATGCACTCTAGAGGTCACATTTTTGGCTCAAATGTCTTGAAACTTGCCTTGGTCAGAATGTTTGTCTACTTGATAACTTGGACAAGTTTGAGATTGGGTCATGTAGGGTAAAAATCTAGGGCACCAGGTCAAATCTTAGAAAAACCTTGTGTGCACAGAGGTCACATTTTTGCCTCAATTGTCTTGAATTTTGGTTCGGCGGCGGCACATGTTCTTTCTAACATTTGTCTCTCACCAATGGATGTATAATCGTAAACCTAAGTGGAATAGCAGGTGGAGGCTAGGAAAGGATGTAGTGGTAGTACTGGTGTGAGAAATACCAGAAATCCATTGTTTGGTGCTCCAGCCACCGCGATATGACTGAAATACTCTTAAAAGGGGCGTCAAACCTCATTCAATCAATCAATCTCCTCCTGACCCAGAAGGTGTAGAACCTTAACTTTTTGCATGAAGCATCACAGTGCTCTCAATAAGCACCAATTTCATGAATTTTTAAAATTCTAAGTTTCAACTTCAGGAAGTTTTCAAAATCAAGGAATTTTTTTTCACCCTCGACCATACCCCCCCCCCAAAAAAAAAAGGAATAAGAAAAGATAAAATGAAAAAAAGTACATAAAGCCTTCCCGCCCCTTAAACACTATTATTTTTATCTCCCGTCCTTTTGGCGAAGGGGATAAAGTAATGGTCTCTATCATTCCGTCCTACCATCATTCATTCCTTCGTCACTAAACTTGTCCAGAGCATATCTCTGGAAGTATAATCAGGGCTCTCACTAGGATTTTGAAAGTAGGATTCCAGGAATCCACAGGGTGCCCATTCACGTACTGCAGTACGTAATTCACGTACAATTACGTCGGTTCACGTACAAATCTTTCACGAAGACGTGCATGAATGTACAGAAAAATAAATGAACGTAGAAACAAAAATGCCATTACGTGTGTGTGCATTGAAAAATTACAAAATGTGAAACTCTATGTGCGTATTTTTCCCTATAAACCGGAAAAATTGCAAGTAAAGTAGACCAAAATCGCATCGGACGCAAGTGATTTCCCTTTCATTCGTCGGGAACCATCACTTCTTTCTGGCCTATTTTCCTCTATATAGAGAATAGGGGCACCAGCAGCTGTAAAATGACGTATTATGCGGATCTAGATGGCCTGACCAGTTTCGCTATTTTTTCATACAAAACACAAGATATTTATGTGTTTTTGGCGAGAAACTGACAATAATTCGTACTTTAGAATTTGACTTTGAAATGAGTTTCTCTCGTGAGTCCCGTTGTACATGTAAGTCGAGTGTTACAAAATGGAGTTGTTTATTCAATGTCGTAGTTTTGTTTTAGCTACGTTATTTGCTGGGTGCAAAATGTCATAACAAAACCTATTCTATTTCTCCGCAAAAGGTGACTTTTGGAGAGTAATAAGGCTAGTTGATATTTTCTGTGCCAAAATTGTTTCAATACCAGAGTTTGAGCTAATAATGAGCTGAGATGCTTGGTATGGCTGGCTCCAAAACGCCTTCCCCACCTTCGTAATTAACCTGTTAGAGTTGTTAAGCCATCGCTCTCATATCCCATTCAGCCCTTCCAATTATAAAGAAAAAGCAAATTGTCAAAAGTCAGCTTTACTATCCTGCGCTCTAAATTTATCTGAAACTGGCAGACGATGTGTGTCACTTATTTACTGATTATTAACAAAGTAGATGTAACTATAACATTGTCAATTGTTAAAGGCTTCAGTTTAGAATGGTGTACCCTTAACTCTGAAAATAAAGGGTACACTGAACCCTCAGATTTTTCTTTGTACCCCCATTTCAAAACCTAAGGGGTACATGTACCCCCAAAATGAAAACCCAGTGGACATGCTGAATCCAATTTAGGAAAAAGTTGGATTCCAAGCAGAAAAGTTGGATTCAAGCCTGATTGGGCAGGATTTTCATACTAAATGCAATTTCCACCAAATCCTTTTTTTTACAACACTTTCTTTGTTGGAAATAGTGTGGTAAAGGGAGCTTAATTTTGGTTTAAAGAATTATTATATTTTCTAGCCATATTATGTTGTTTACATGTCTGATCATGTTCATTTGATCTTCAGCAAATTCTCTTCACTCATTACCAGATGGCAAAATTTTAGACTGGTCCATTTGAAAGGAGTTGCAGATGACAATGTTAAGTTTATGACATTTTGGATTTATTCAACTTTTTTTTTGGGGGGGGGTGAAATTTGGACAAAATAATGGCATATATTGTCAGTCAAATTGACAATTTTTTAAACCAAAAAATGACAGTTTATTTATGATTCATGCCCAGCTTTAGAAGTCTAAGAGCCCAAAAAGTTTTTCTAATAAATTTCATTTTCAATTGAATTGTTGTACCCACGAAAACCCATGACAAATTAATTTTGCAATATCAGTTGACTTCTTTATTATGTTTTGGTTACTTTTCACTAAACTGATTAATAATAATTTGATTTCAGTGAGATAAGAGTGCTAGTAAGATAATTTTTCCCAAGTTTCACAGGTTCCTAACACCTGTCACTTACGATCATCGATGCATGACCAGTCACTGCGAGGTGGTAATTGTCAATCAAGCTGGGTGTTATCAATGATTCTGGTGTATGTTGGGATAATCAATTAACATTTTCCAATAATCTACCTACTATTTTAATGACCCCCGAACCATGACAGATGATTTTACAGAGTCACTTTGACATAAAGACAGCTAACATCGGATACATGTCATTGAAAAAATTGTCGTCCGTTGGAATCCTTTGATAGGATTTTTTGTCGTCCCTTGCGTAAAATTGTCATCTCAGACGACAGTACTGTCGTTTCCGAGAGCCCTGATAATTGCTATCAACTTGAAACCTCATACTTTGATAGATGTCTTTGAGGAGAAGTGCAAGAACCTCAACTCTTGCTTGCATAATTTTGGAGTTACTGCCCTTTGTTGTTTTAAAGACTAAGATTTTGTCCGGGGCATATCTCTGAAAGTATAATAGCTATTATCGAACTCATTGAGAAGAAATGCAGTGCACAAGAAGCCTAACTCTAACTGGCTTCAGTTTACTATCAAACTTTTCCAGGGGGGGGATGGCCCTTTCATAGCTGCAGAAGTAATTTCATTTAAGAAATGAAGAGTGAATAATGAATGATTTTTTTTCGACCAATCAGAATGCCCGTTTTTGATAGAAGAAGCTGAAAATTAAATTCTTTCAAATTGTAGAATTTCATGAGTAATAGTTATATATCAACATGAATTTTCTGGGTACTCATTGGAATTGTATGCTTGACTAATGTGATCCTTGAATGTCTGTTGTCAGTGGCAAACAGGTTGGGGGAGGGTTTCAATAATTTAAAGTGATTAGTTACTACCTAGAGATTACAATCCCCAATCCTTTTGAAACCTCTTCAGGAGCCAATGATTGTCTGGTCTTAACTAAATCAAGCCCTTTTCTGTGCGCTTCCTGATTTTACATATTAATGAAGAAGGCCGATAGCTTTGATATATGTTATGTATCAATGCCTATTGATACTTTTCCAAAATTCTTCAAAGAATAAATGTACCCTGAAAATTAGCTGTGCTATCTCTGATTTTAAATCTTTGAAAATATTCTCTCCAAACTGTAAGGCCCATACAGGGCCTTCGCTGGCGATTGCCAATGTCGCCAAATGCAAAAATTAAAGCTAAGTTGCGATAAAAAATCAAATATTGCGAAAACGCTGGCGATAAAAAAGTACGTGGAAGCAATATTGATTTTCATATTAAGTACCACCTGTGCACCTAAAGTTTGTATCGGACTGCAATCAAGGCAGAATATCTTAGTCTATGTTTAAACGGTAATAATCGTGTCGAATTTCAATAAACATGTGCCATGTAAGTTAGGGTTCAAAACAGGAACAGAAAAACATGTTTGCGGATCTTTGTGGGTGGGTGGGTTGTGTACTGGAAGTAGGATACGAATTCTCAGTGAAATATCCCGAAATTGCTTGAAATATAATGGCTTGTCTGATTGAATTCTAATGGAAATGATAGATTACACATTCAGTAATCAAGTGGGGGGTTTTTTGTGTGTGTGTATATTGTATGTTTTTGGAAGTCAATAGTCTCCTAGCTCAGCATATTTCAATGGCATGAAACTCGGCAAAAAATTTGGCTTGTCATTTGGCTTCTTGGCGATGGATTTGGCTCCATTTTTTCAATTTGGCGAAAGTGATGGCGAAAAAAAAATCAGCCCAGGGAAGGCCCTAGGCACATAGCCTTGAAATTTGGTATGCATCAATGCCTATTGACCCCTTACCAAAATGCTTCAAGGAATGACTACCCTCTGAAAATTAGCCATATGTTGTGATCTCAGATATAAAAAGATAGAGAAGGAAATCTTAAAAATTTTCTTCTCCGAAACCATAAGGACTAGAGCCTTAATATTTCAGAAATATGTTATTGCCTATTCACCCTGTACTTAATATCTTTCAAGAATGACTCACCTCTGAAAATTAGCTCCATGTTGTGAGATCTTTGATTTACATAGAATTAAAACAGAGAAACTTTAAAATCTTCTCTAAACCATTAGCTTATAGCTTGATATTTTGTATATCATAAAGCTATGAGCCATCAAATACAGGTGCAGGGGTGTGGAATTCCCATGCCCGACTTGTTCAACACGGACTTTTCTACCTGTGGGCAAGTACATTTTTCGAGGCTACTTGTCCGTGGACAAGTAAATATCAGGGCAAATCTTGGAATGGTACTATATAGATAGAAGAGATATATAAGCGTAATTTTTGTATCTAAGGCTAGAAAACATTGTTTTTAACGAAGTAAATGCTGAGTTCCAGCATTTTCTTCTTTAAAAATAATGTTTTCTCAAAGTTTATCTGTTCTTTATCTTTTCATGGGCAAGTCCATTTTTATCCTGGACAAGTAGAAAATCACATTTTACTAGTCCATGGACAAGTAGAGAAAATCCGTATTTCCACATCCCTGAGGTGAGATATATAGGACCATCATTGTCTTCTTGTTTTCTTTGGGGGCTTAAAAAAGCATGATTGTATGGCTGGGAATGGGTTAACCCTAGAAACTTACAGTTTACACTGACCAAAACAAAACCCAGAAACCTTTCTCATGCAAAAAAAAATTTACCTCAATAGTTTTGGTCGTCTCAGTTCTAGTGTGTCATGCTATTGACGATTTTATTGTGTTCATAATTGAAGATTTCCTTACTTTGCTCTCAAAGCCTTCTATGGGTTGAATTCTCTTTTTGCCATCACTTTCGCCAATGGAAATCAAAGTACTGAAAAAACTGTAAGCTAGCAAAGCATGGTTTTGTTAAGTAATCCTCTTTGTCAAAGGTTATCATGATAAATAAGCAAGGTTAAAGTTAACCCATTAATGTATGACAGACAGGGCTCCCCCTGGAAAATTTTATTCTTGCGCCAATGAAATCGCCAATGGCAAAAAATTGGGGCCACTTGGCCAGTATGAATAAGTGAATGAAAGAAATCTACTATATTGAAAACAAATAATATGTTATATATATATATATATATTATGTTTAATGAATTGGGTTAAAAGGTGCAAAACTAGAGAATTGTCACTTGAAAATAAAATGCCAAGAACACCTAGAGCTATGACGGATGACAAGTCGAATATTTGGTAACCCACAGTACTTTGATTACTAATGTCCGTAATACTTTGATTATAAATGTCCAATATTTCTCATTTCTCAGAAATTCACTTGACTTTGTTACTAAAATCACCAATAGATAAGTAAAATGTTGTCTTTGCTTTTTATTTTCGGCACTAATGAATCACAAAAAGTGATCAAGGAATAAAGATCGTCAATTTTTTAGCACAAGCCATGTGACTATCCTCCATCTTGGTTTACATGATGGGGGGGAGGGGGCTGGGAAAACCCCAATAACTCGTGTGATGTTAAATCAATTAGGTCAGTGATGCATTATTTATCTATCTTGGTTGACACAGATATGCAATGGATATTGATGGTGGCGTGTCTCCCAAACATATAACCAGATGTGTGAATGATAAAGTTGCGCATCGGTAATCATTTCAATGGACTCAACATCCCTTTGCCTTATTTTGAAAGTTGTCGCCAGTAAAATCGCCAATTCGCCGATTTTGGGGCCAGAATTTTTTATTTTGTTGCATTTGGCCCTATTTGCGATCAGCAGCAGGAGCCCAGACAGAATCTTAGACTAGTTCATATTGAAAGAAGCTGCAGACGACAAGTTGCTGGAATTTGGTAGAAAATTTTTTGTTACAAGCAATTTCTTTGTTGTCCACAATGTTTTCCAAAGATTTTTCTTGAGATGCTTAAAGCGAAACTGAGTGGGAATGTGTTAGATAGCATGCTTTTGAAAGAGTGTAATTTGAATAGAGTCTGTAATATTCTTAAAATACACCAGAACTTCTTTTTATGGCGTATGCATTCAGTGGACTTAGTGGTTAAGCCTCCAGTGGCAGTTTGCACTCGTTGAACTATGAGAAAACCTCAAAATTTTGTCTGTTAACTTAAGCTATCAAAGCTAAAAACTTGACCAAATGGCTGTTTGTTCTTATGATTTGCTACGTATTATGATTGTCTCCTCAAGACATTTTAGCTCCGACTTTTTTCGAAGAAAAACCGAGATGTTGCAAGGCCAGGTCAGCTTCAGCGGTGTCTGCAAACTTTGACAATTTGTCTTATCTCTGGTATTACTGAACACATTAATTTGAAACTCAGAATATATGTTCACTATCAAAAAAGCAATCTATATCAACAAGGGGGACAAGTCTAAGTGTATTTTTGAATGAATAATGCCCCTTTTTGACTTAGTAGTTTTACCCACTATCAAGCACTTGAACAGCTAAGCATTAATGGTATCCCCATGAGGTGACCTTGTTATGAGAGCCAACTCCTTAGTCTTTGTAAAAGATCAATATTAACCCTTGTCATGCTGAACCTGGAATATTCCTGTTTTGCCAGGCTGTATAGACCAAGATCAGCCTGCATATAAGTGCAGTCTGATCTTAGTCATCACCCCCTGTGTGTCTCCTTCAACCCAGAGTTGTTTGTAAAAGTTATTTGCGATATAGTTGTTACCCTTAACTAGTGCTTCCAGTGCTTTCAGACCTTTGATTTTAATGCAAATTTAGATAAGGATTTTATTCAGCATGACAAGGGTTAATCTTGGTTTTAGTAGCATTTCCTATAATTATGAAAATTTATGAGTTATAATCATTCCTTTACAGTCCTCTAAAGAAAAATTCTTGTGAACAAACCATGGGTTAATCCATTACCAAATAACAAAATTTTAGACTGGTCCAAATTGAAAGAAGCAGCAGCCATCAATTTCAAGTTTATGAAATTCTAGATTTTTTCATATTTGTGGTTAAAAAACATTTTATAAAATGAAGAAATAGCTTGCTACTTTCTTCATTTTATAAAATTTTTTCTCGATTTGTTTTTCTTGAGGGGCAAAAAGATGCGTCATTGTATGGAATTGGGTTAATTGCTATACTGTTCTAGCTATACATTGTATAGACATTTAGAACAGTATTGCTATTTAACCACAAAATATACACCTGTATGTTATGGACTTGATATCAATTTTGTCTCAGGAAAATCAATTATTTACAGTGGTTGTTGCAAAGTTTTTAGCTGGAAAAATCTACCATAAAAATATGGGTCCCTGAAAAAGGTTAATTAGACTCAAGCTAGTCAATGAGTAAATCAATACCGAGCTTGTACACAGGGCGGCATCTTCTCCAATACGGAACAGGAAAATTAACTGACTCTCTATCCGTAGCCTTACTGACAAATTGGAAATGAGGCAAGTGTTATTTGTGAAAGATGACGCTATTTGTACATGATATGCAATGGAAAAAAGGCATATTTTAAATGGGAAAGTAAGATAGTTTCAAATAATTTTGAGTTTTGATATGATTTTAAAAAACTGTAAAAAGTTACAGAGAAAGCATCTTGATTAATACATTACCAGAATACAAAATTTCAGACTGGTCCTACTACAAAAAGTTGCAGGTGACCAAATTTATTGGATGAAATATTTGAAATTCTTTTTCTTTTGGGATAGGGAAAATTTCGGATAATGAAGAAATGTCTTCCATTTCCACATTTTTTCTGGTGATTTTTTTCAGGAGGGGCATGGAAGATAAGAAATTATGGAAATGGGTTCAAATGTAGATGAAAGTCTTAAGCATTTTTATTGAGCAAGTTGGCAACATAGAAAGAGAGAGGTCATGGAGTGTTGTTTTACTGAATACTGCTCACCCATTTGTCTCTACATGTCATTTATCAAGGTTGTACTCTACTGTTAAAAGTGGTGTTAACCCATTAACTGCACAATTATAAACTTGATCTAATCCAAAAGAGTTGCAGACAACAATTTAAAACTTATGAAACTTTGGATTTCAAATTTATTTTAGCTTTAGGGTAGAAAACTTTGTGCATAATGAAGAAAATGTTTGTAACAAACAATTTTATATTTTCTACAATGTTCTCCATAGCTTTTTTCTAGGGCTTGTCTAAAAGCATCATTTAGTGGCAATGGGTTAATTCCTATTCAAACAAACAAGGTTGTACTTCTAAAATATTTCGGTTGTGACAAAAATTTAAGAGGTTGATCGCATCTTGTTTATCCTCTTAATTTTATTGTAAAAAGTTACTTGTAAAAATTCGGGGATTTTGGATAATTATTTACTTCCTGAAGAATATGTAATCCTTTCCTGAAGAGCCTATCTAGTGTTGGACTCATAAACTAGACATTTGACGCTCAAAATGTGAAATGTCCTGTTTTTACCCGCAGGAATATCTTGTGTGGATGGGGGTCATTGTGACCCCTAAAATTTTCAGTGATACATTGTTTTCAGAAAAATACATAAATCGTCTCCTTCATGTCTCATAAGATATTTAAACTAAATCCTCTGCTATGGAAATATAGATTTTCTCCACTTATCCCAGGAAAAGTAACAGATGATTTTCTACTTGTCCAGAGCCGCCGTCATAGCGCAGTTGGTAGCGTGTCGGACTTTCAATCTAGAGGTCCCGGGTTCGATCCCCGATGGCGGCACTCATCCTTTTCGATTTCTTGGCTCCCACCAATGGTTCTATAATCGTAGACCTATGTGGGATAGCAGCTGGAGGCTAGGAAAGGATGTGATGGTGGTACTGGTGTGAGAAATACCAGGAATCCATTGTTAGGTGCTCCAGCTGCCGCAATATAACTGAAAGATTATTGAAACAGCGTAAAACTCCACAAAAACAAATCTACTTGTCCAGAATGAAATGGACTAGTCCACAAAAAAAATTGATAAATTTTGAGAAATATTTTTGTTAACACAGAAAAATTATGCTGAAACCCAATGATTTTTATTAACAGCAATATTTTCTACCCTTCAATATAGACATTAGGATGATCAATCTTTTGAGATCGCCAAGATTTGTTCAAGTATTTACTCGTCTCAGGACAAATAACCTTGCAAAATGTCCTTGTCCACAAGTGGAAAAGCCCTTGTCGGTCAAGTCTGGCATGGGAAATTTACACCCCTGGTTAATGAACACAACTTCTTTCTTCTCTGTTCTATAATTTCATGCGATAACTAGTTTACTGATAGATAAGATAAAAGTTTGGAAAAATGAGGGAAAGGGTATTAATTATGAGATCATAACTTTTAATTTGCAAGATTTTCTTTTGAAGAAGGTATCTCAGTGATTAATTCACTTAATGATCTTGATATTTATGGGTCATATTGTAAAATTAATAATGTTTAATTTTAGCTTGCTCAGTCATTATAATTCAGGAAACATTTGATTTGATTATTACACATCTTTTTCTTGCCAAAAAATGACAGTCCATGTTGTTGGATGGGAGACTTTTGGCCAAAGTTCCAGCTGTGTTTATGGGCATGACCCTTAACCGATTCCAACATAATAATTTGGGTGCCCCTCAAGAAAAACAATTGGGAGCAATTTCTTCATTTTACTCAATGTTTTCTACCCAGAAAACTGGAAGAAATCTTAGATTTCTTAATCTTTAAACTGTTGTCTGCAGCTCCTTTCAATTTGGACCAATCTAAAATTTTGATGTCTAGTAAATCAATAATGGGTTTGTAAATGATCAGCCTTTTGCAGTGTACCTCACTGTAGAATGAGACATACTAACTAGAATCTACTTCTTCATCCTGTGACAAAAAAGATATGACAAACAGTAGATATCTTTCAGTATGTCTGTTCTTCTGTTCCATTTCTTACCTTAGCTTTTTTCAGAGAAATCCTGAGGTATTGCTATGGCTGCATTGTCGTCTGGGTTTGCATCAAGTTTCAGTGTCAGCGTCATGGACTTCCAAAAACATTGACATTTTGTATTATCTCAGAAATAACTGAACACATTTATGTGAAAAATCTGTACCAATAAGGGGGATAACTTTACATGCATTTTTAAATGAATCATGCCCATCTTTTGACTTGGAAATTTTGCCAATTATCACACATGAGAACAATTGAGCATTGACATCCCAAGTGGTGCTCTTGTTAGCTCCACTGGCTGAAAGCCAGTGAGTGAGCTATTGTCATGGCATTGTGTCCGTCTTGCGTCTGCCGGCGTTTGTCAAATAAGTCTTTTCCTAAGAAAGTCCTGAACAGAATTTAACCAAATTTCACAGAAATTATCCTTGGGTGATCCTTTATCAGATAAACATGGCTTTAATGGGTGGGGCTAATTTCCTTATTCTGTAAAATCTTTGAAATTTGAACTAACCAAATGTCAGAGGAACTATCCTCAGATGACCCTATATCAGATTCCTTCAAAGAATTTTGATCAGATGAAAAGCATGGTCTTAGATGGTAGGGGCTAATTTCCATACTTGGTGAAAGCTTTTAAAATCCTTTTTTTCGGAAACCAGGAGAGGGATTTCAAGCAAATTTCTCTGAGACTCTTTTTCAGATTCCGTCAGTTAATTTTGAATGGTTGGAAACATAGCTAAATCGACATGGCTTTTGTCGATATTTGGTATACATTGATTTTTTTTTTAAATTGTGAATACATTTTTCATCTGATTCAGTAAATTAATTGACTTTTGTAAAACAATGAAACATTTGAAATATTAAAAGAATTCATTGACAAGTTTTATTTACCCCACATGGTCATTATGATTCAGTTTGTATCGAATTTCTGAAAACACCATTTGCTTATTCAGTACAATCAGGCCTGTGGAGCGATACAGGGGCTCAAGCGCCTCTAGTTTTACAGAGTATATAACTTGAACTTCTTGGTTGGATAGATTTTAGTCCCAAAGACTGGCTTCCTTTATTCTTTAGTTGTTTTTCTTTTTTGATTTTAACTCATTACAAGATGACAAAAAATTAGGCTAGCCCAAATCAACAGAAGTTGGAGACAAGACTTTTTTGTTAAGGGAAATTTCAAAATCTCTGTGCTTTTAAGTAGAAAGCACATTGTAGATAAAAAAGAAATTGCTTGTCACAAGCAATTTCTTCGTTTTGCACAATTTCTAAATCATCTTTTGACCCTTGAAACTTTCTCAGGGGGGGGGGGGGCTTATTTTGACCCTGTGAGAGAACTTTCTTAGGGTCAAAACAGGTTATTTAGATCTCTCAAATTTTTAGTGATGCATCAACTTATGTAATAGAGAAAATGTATATAAATTACTTGTAAACTTCATCTTTTTTGATAGAAATTCACATATAAACCAGAAAATATCTGCTGACACTTTAATCTTTTACCAGAAGATAAAATTTTGGACTGTTTGAATTTCTGAGAAGTTACAAATGACAGTTTATAATTCTGATATTTTAAAATTCATTGCCTTTTTTTTCAGAAAAAAATAGTGAATAATGAAGAAATTTCAACAATGTTTTCCAAAGTTTTTTACTTGTGAGGGTCAAAAGGTGGGATTGTGTGGGAATATGTAAACCCTTTCCTGCACACTACAATCAATGATTTTATGTCTCTGTAATAATTTTCTTGAGAAAACATAGTGGATAAAGAAGAAATTGCTTCTAACCAGCTATGTAATTGTCTAAAGACATTAACTTTGTAATGTGGATCCATTTGATATAGTTTTAGTGACAGAAAAAAAAATCTGTACTCGAACTCATTTTCGATTGATATTAGAATAAATTCTATATTTTAGATAAAAGAAGAGAAGGGCTCCGTACCGGCAATGAGCTCCTGGAACATTTACGGAGCAGATGTAGTCCGCATCGATCATGGAGTGACAACATCAAGGCGGCCAAAATCAACTTAATGAGTGTAAGTACAGCAAATCGTTCATAGCATATAACGGGTACAGTAACACCCCACTTATAAGACTGCTTGCGGTACTTTTTGAAAGTGGTAGCAATAGTGGGGTGGTCTAAATACCAAGGTTTGGTTGTTTGTTGTCAAGTAATTCATGTTTATTTTTCTTCTTTATTTCAATGTATTTATACTATACATGCAAAAAATAAAACTATGAAAACATTTATTACAGACAATCTAACCTCATTTTCAAATTTACAATCTTTGACAAGTTCTTCTTTCTCTCTTCTCCATTTTGATCTGATTTAGAAGTCTAACCACAGATAATTTATTTGTAAGTACAGGTTCAATGTTTCAAACTGTTGATATTATGTCCTATGTAATGCCAATAGCAAACATCAATAAACTTTAAATAAAATTTTGATTGCAAATAAATGTTTAGAACGCTTAAGTTGGAGTTGGTATTGAATTTAGTGATTGTAATTCAGAATGACAGGGTGCCCATTTTAGAGGGGTTTGCAATCATTGAAATAAAGATCAAAGAATTCTGTTCTGTCAAAATTGCCCAGATTTTGGGGTGGTCAGAAGGAGGGGTTTTACTGTACTTTTATTGCTATGTATGAATTTCGAGTTTTAAGAATGAAATTTTGGATTGCTAATACATCTTTGCAAATATGATATAAAATGATGTTTAACCCATTACCAGACAGCAAAATTTTAGACTGGTCCAAATTGAAAGGAGTTGCAGACAACAATTAAAAGCTTACGAAATTTTAGATTTATTCAACTTTCTAGATAGAAAACATTGTGTAAAATGAATTGCTTGTTACGAGCCATTTCTTCATTTTACACAATGCTTTCCCAATTGCTTTTCTTGAGGGGCATTCAATAGTGTCTCTGTATGGGAAAGGGTTAATCAATGATTATCCCAATTGAAAGGTAGAAAACATTGTGAGAAATTGCTTGGTTTTTGACCCTTGAAGGGGCATAAGAATTCACAGACTGTGTGGTAAGGGGTTAAAAGTGAAAATTACTTGTTAAAGGCTATTTCACCTTTTATCACCATGTTTGATGTAATTACATAGAATTAACATAAGGTAATAACTTATGAAAGTATCTCCTAGTGATAACATTCTCCAGTGGAGTCTGTGGTCTAGTGGTAAGATGCAGGACTCAGAACTGGAGGGTTACAGATTTGAATCCTGCCTGAGCAAAAAAATAGCTCCATGTTTTCTCCACCCAGAGGCATACACATTAGGGTTATAAGCCAATGTGCTGTAGCTGCACTTGCACTATCTATTAACAGCAGACTTAGAACTCGATCACTATTGGTAAAGTTGGATAGTTGTTGAGTAAACTTCCGTTTGAAAATAGACTATAAAATAAACTTAAAGGGAGGTATCGATGATTCTGAAACCTAGATAAGAAAAAATTATAATGTGTTGAAAAGTACACTCAAACGAACATTTAATACTTTAAGTTAGATCAGGTATTGTCTTGGTTGTAATCTTAGAGACCAAAAGTGGTTTTTCGTTGTTCTATTGGAAAGGTTCAGCGGAATTCCAGGTTATTTTTAGATATCACAGAATTCGGCTGTTGACATTGAATGACGTCACTTTATTTGCATATGACCCCAAGTCAAATGGAGGTAACAAATTTACTAGCCAAACAGCCAAAAATAGATTAATAGCATACGTAGGCTATTAGGGAAAAACTCTGTTTTTTAGCTCACCTGAGCACAAAGTGAAAAATGTCAAACAGTCTTCTCCTCCCAATCTACAAAGTCTAAGGCATTCATATTTGGTATATAGCATAAACAGATGATTCTCTTCCATGTTAGCTAAAATCTTAGCCCTGGGATAAAACATGGCACTGCCCTATAGGTCCAATATTCTTGAAAACATCCAACATTCTTGTACAAAGCCCAAAAGCTTATATTTGTTTTATTAGCTCACCTGAGCACAAAGTGCGAGGTGAGCTATTGTGATTGGTCGTTGTCCGTCCGTCCGTCTGTCTGTCCGTCCACAATTTCTTTAAAAATCTTCTCCTCCTAAACCAGTAGGCCAATCAAGCTGAAACTTTGCAGGGATGTTCCTTGGGTGAAGTTCTACAATAGTTGTTAAAAGAATTTAATTCCGCCAAAAACTCTGGTTGCCGCGGCATTTGAAAATGGGAATATTAAGTAAATCTTTAAAAATCTTCTCCTCCTAAACCAGTAGGCCAATCAAGCTGAAACGTTGTAGGGATGTTCCTTGGGTGAAGTTCTACAAAAGTTGTTAAAAGAATTTAATTCTGTCAAAAAAATCTGGTTGCCGCGGCATTTGAAAATTGGAATAGTAAGTAGTCTTTAAAAATCTTTAGAAATCTTCTCCTCCTAAACCAGTAGGCCAATCAAGCTGAAACTTTGCAGGGATGTTCCTTGGGTGAAGTTCTACAAAAGTTGTTAAAAGAATTTCATTCTGTGAAAAACTCTTGTAACTGCGGCATATGAAAATGGGAAATTTTAGAAAATCTTTGTTGTCTTTTTTTTCACAGACTACAAGGCCAAAGGCATTTATATTTTATATAGAGCTTAATCATATGGTTCTCTACCAGGATATTCATATTTGGTATGTAGCATAACTAGATGGTTTTGTACTATATCACTAAAAGTTGTCTTCCTGGGGTCAAAAACTGCCCTGCACTAGGGGTCCAAAATTGGGAAAAACGCAAAATTTGAGTATGCTTAAAAAAAAGGTCTTCATTTTAAGGAGGAGGGTATTTATATTTTGAATGTAGCATAGCCTGGCTGTTATCTATCAGTTTTGATTATATATTTTGCCTGTAGGTTAATTAACACCCCTTCCCTGGGTGTCCAAAGTTTGTAAAAATGCTCAATTAGACCATGTTCAATAGTCTTTTCCTCCCAATCTACAAAGTCTAAGGAACTCATATTTTGTATATAGCATATCCAGATGGTTCTTTACCATGTTAGCTAAAATCTTAGCCCTGGGATAAAACATGGCACTGCCCCAGAGATCAAAGATTTTGGAAAACACCCAATTAGATCAACATCAAAAGTCTGCTCCTTCTGAAATATAAGATGATGGGCATACATAATTGGTATGTATCATGACTAAATAATTTTGTACTATGTAAAAAGAAAATATGCTCTTAGGATAAAAATTGTCTCTGCTCCTGGGTTAGAAAATTGCGTAAATCGCATTGAAAGAATTCTTCTTAAATATAGGTTCTGGAGCATTTACATTAAAAACATAGGATAGCATTATTGTTATCTACCATTTTTATATCCTTTGGACAAACAAGGCCCTTCCCAAGGCATCCAAAGATATGAAAAACGCTCAGTAAGAGCATGATCAAATATCTTCCACTCCTCATGTATAAGTTGTAATGCATTCATATTTTAATTTATGTTACATCCAGATTGTTCTCTACCAAGGTTGTTAGAATAACACCCATTGCAGTATCAAACAGTAATTAGAGTTTGATTGAAGAATTTCAGGTAAAGAAATGGATAAATTGCCTGTCACTCCCTTTCTCACTATGTTTTTTTATGAAACCTATTTTCCCTGAGGGTGACAATTTCTTGGATAGTTTGGTAATGGATTAAACTATAAAGCCAAAGGAATTCATTCTTATTGTAAAGCATTACTGGATTGTTTTGTACAAAGCCCAAAATCTTATAATTTTTTTTATCAATTTTGCTCAAGTTGTGTCTTTTTTATACTAAAAAGTACTGCAATTTGCAGATGCCTCAGTCGAGCGATTTAGGACCATCATGGTCCTCTTGTTTATTTTGCTCAAGTTGTGGGGCTTATTGAAATTGTAGCCTTGTGAACGCAACTCCTACCTACTGTTTGTCTTGATTGAAATGAAACTTGGTCAATATCATCATAATTTGAAGGTGTACATGGATCAAGGATTTTATGGTTCATTGATTATGCCTCTTGATACTTAGTCTTTGGGCCCATTCAATCAATTAATCATAACAAACAGTTTGAACTTGACAATTTTAAAAGGTAGCCTGCAAATGTTTTGAATTTGGTTGTGTCAAAATAAGTAGTGTCTACAATTATTTTTGTGAAACAGCAGCAAAGTGGCGGCATATATTGTGACTATGACCCTCTTAGTGAAATAGCAGGCTACACATAATGATTAAGAAAGTATTGTTGTCTTTTCGGGACAATTATGTTAGTATTGTTGTCTTTGCAGGACAAGCGGCACTATGACCCGCTGGAAAGACTGAATATGCAGACTTGTATGGACAAACTTCATCGAGCTATGAAAAGTAAGTAATTGTTGATGCAATTTTGCTGTGCCAAGCTGTAAAAGTGTATAGGAACTGAGCAGAGGTGACACTTTTGGTTTGTTAGTTTGTGTATCCCTATGGCTGTTGAGAGAATTCTAATGGCACAGCAAATGGTGTCTTTAAATTTCTACACAGAGGTGTTCCATTCAAATCACTTCACTGTTCACTGCCCATCCCGGCCCCAGTTAAGGAACTTTCTAACCTCTGCTGTCAGATTCTTGAATCTTGCCTAGCAATTGAATGGAGGTGTATGAATTTCTGCCACCTATTTTTAAATTACTACAACAAATAGAAAAGCCATTAAAATGTTGGTTGGTTGTAAAAGCAATTTAAGATACATTTTGTGTCCATCTTGGATGAAATTTTCACAGATTTTAATAGCATTTCACCTGTGGTACATTTCTAAGGTGTTTGCCACTTTTAGGTGTTTTATAGGAAAAGGAAACTTCAGGGAAAATTTTTCCTGTTGATGAGGTTATGTTACAGTTAGTCTTGACTATCATATATTGAACAGGGATTTAGAATAATATTGTGTTTCAAGAAGCTTAATGAAAAAGTTTGTGTGAATACAATTCCTCTTCTCAAAATATTTTTTATAAAAATTGCAGTCAAATGAGAATAATTCTTTCCCACACAATTAAATTTTAGACTAATCCAAATTGAAAGAATTTGCAAACGACAATTTAAAGTTAATGAAATTCTAGTTATTTCAACTTTCTTGGTAGAAAACAATGTATAAAATGAAGA
The DNA here is from genome assembly GCA_946902895.1 of Fragum fragum. Classification (NCBI taxonomy): domain Eukaryota; kingdom Metazoa; phylum Mollusca; class Bivalvia; order Cardiida; family Cardiidae; genus Fragum; species Fragum fragum. The sequence goes on along the minus strand of OX336377.1, from coordinate 25,427,859 downwards.
AATTGCAATTTACACACAGTTTTCCCAATTGTGTTTCTCAAGGGACCTCAAAAAGCGTCATTGTGTGGGAATTGGATAATTTAATACTTAACTTTATCTACCAAAAACAAGCATTCTGATAGGCCCCCCAAAATTAAACTCCATGAACAAAAAAGGCGTGTAGCTATTTTGTATGCTTCCGCACAAAATAGTTCCATCAAAAAGGTATAAAATCAGTAAAACTTTTATTTATCACTATCATTAAATTATTAGAAATGAAGAGAATATTTTTTGTTTTCAAGGAGGTATGAAACGATAAACCTAATCTTTGTAAAGTATGAATCAGTGTCATGTATTCATTTAGTGTGATTGGTTTCTTTCATTTCATACATTCATGAAAACAAAAAATATTTTCTTCATCTGTTTATTGAGATGCAAGAACTCATGTTCAAGTTTCAAAACTTAGAAAACTTTATTTGTAAAAAAAGAAATTGCCTGAAATACGACATCTTTAGTTTTTGAAGACGAGACATTGTAGATGAAATTGCTAATAAGTTTTTGATGATATATTTACAGTAAGCACTCAGCAGACCCTCATAGAACGTCTAGAGTTAATATGTAGGCAGCTTGGAATGTTGTTCACCCCACCCACACCCCCTGAAAACCACCTTTTACTTAGTGCAGAGATGTTCAAGGTCATCATATCTCTCGATGGTCAGAATGGTATAAGGGATGTAAGAGTAGGTCACCAGGATAGTCCATCAGTAAGTAAAATAAATTGAAAGAAATAAAAAAGAAAAATGTTATGTCTCTTTGAAAAGAAGATAAGATAAAAGCAGAATCTCCACTTAGCCCATTCCCACACAACAAAATTTTAGACTCGTCAAAAGAAGCTGCCGACAGCTTTTTCAAGTTGATGGAATTTTAAATTTTTTTTATCTTTTTGGGTAGAAACATTATGGATAATGAAGAAATAGCTTGATACAAGCAATTTCTTCATTTTTCTCAATGCTTTCCAAGGAGGGCTTGTGTTGGAATGGGTTAATCTTGGATGTTTGTTCAATTTAGAATCGTCTCTGTGACACTATGTAAGTGAGTACTCCAAGGTAAGTTTTATTTTCATAAATCAATATATACCTTGTATGATATTTCAAATTATGACATATGTGCACCAAGTAAAGACCCGGATCAGCCTGTGTATCTGCAGTCTGATCAGAGTCTTCACTGTGCCCTCAATAGATAATTACTGACTCAAAGGTGTTCATTGGGATCTGTAAGTATTCTAAATATCCTGAGTTGCTGTCCAACCTCCTCAGTGTGTGCTCTTCATGCACATACAAACTGATGGAGATGTCACTGAAAGGCTCATGTTTTTAATAGATTAATTTATGACATCTCCAGGGCTGCGAAAACTTCTGGATTTTGAGTGTTTTAGAGCGCCTCTATAAACTTAAAGCTTTCATCGCAATTGAACTAAAATATATTAATATTAACAAATGATATCTTAAATATATTATTTGCCAATCAGGGTTTCATATGACCTTCACCTTGTGACCTTGACTTTTACATTCTTTAGGCTTTCATTTGAGACAATGATCTTGACTGTGACTGACACTTTACCCTTCATTGAAAATTTTAACCTTAAACTTACACTTTATATATATTGGCCATTGTTCATCATAGGGTGCTGATATTTCACATGCATTCATCAGGGGATAAGGCAAAGTCCTTGACTCTTGGACCATGTGCTCATAACCTTTAACCTTTTTGTAAAAATAACCCATAAGAACAAGCTTTGTGCATTGGATAGTTTTAAAGGTATTTTTGTATTATTTTACAGACAAATGAAGACCTTGTTGAAGTGTTAAGGTAAGTGATTATTTTATAGCATTATTGTGAAAAAGACTTCATGAAACTTCATATCAAATTTGAATCAAAGTTAAATGTATCATTTTACATGTGAATGGCCTTTGAAATATACCTTTGTGGTGTTTGTCCTGAATTATCTAGTTTACAAAGAAAAATTATATTAAGCGGGTATTATTAATTAAAGACTGAGTGACTCATTGTAAAAGTTCCATTAGTGTAGTGCTCACAATAAGCAGATGCTGACTTATATTATGTCCAGAAAATTTGAAAACATCTGGAAATCTGACCTTGGCGTAAACTAACATACAAGATTTACATAGTTTTAGCTCCACTGGCTGAAAGCCAGCGAGCTATTGTCATGGAGTTGTGTCTGTCGTGCATTCATCCTTGCATGCGTGCGTCCTTCCGTCCGTCTGTAAACTTTTACTCTAAAAATCTTGTCCTCACAAAGTGAACAGAATTCAACCAAATTTCACAGAAATGATCCTTGTGTGACCCTCTATCAGATTCCTTCAAAGAATTTTGATTGGATAAAAACATGGCTTTAACGGGCAGGGCTAAATTCCATATATTGTGAAACCTTCAAAAATCTTTTTCTCAGAAATCAATTGATGGGTTTCAACCAATTTTTACAGGACTGATCATATGGTGTCCCTTTGTCAGATTCCCTTAGAGAATTTTAATCTGATGAAAATATGGCTTTAATGGGTGGGGCTTATTTCCATGTATGGTGAAAAAATCTTCTTCTCAGAAACCAATGGATTTCAACCTAAATTTACAGGAATGATCATTGGGTGACCCTTTATCAGATTCCTTCAAAGAATTTTGATTGGTTGAAAAACATTGCTTTAATGGGTGGGGCTAATTTCTATAAATTGTGAAACCTTTAAGAATCTTCTCAGAAATCATTTCATGGATTTCAAACAAATTTTACAGGAATGTACATTGGACGACCCTTTATCAGATTCCTTCAAAGAATTTTGATTGATGAAAAATGGGCAGGGCTAATTTCAATATATGGTGAAACCTTTAAAAGTCTTTGTCTCAGAAACCATAGGATAGATTTCAACCAAATTTCTCAGGAATGATCCTTTGGTGACCCCTCTTAAGATTGCTTAAATAAGAATTGAATGGCTTGAATGGATAGGGCTAATTTCCATATATGGTATACAGTGATTACAAAAGATTATATAAGTTTTCAACAAATATCACAGAACAATCCTTTGGTGACTCTTTGTCAGATTCCTTAATGAAATATGGCTCAGCTGAAAATTAGGGCTTTTATGGGAGGTTATCTCAACATATTGTATATAGTGGAATTTTGAAAATCTTATTCTTGTAAGTGCAGGATGGCTTTCAACCGAATTTCTCATGAATGATAAGTAAATTCAGGCCAGTGGAGTGAATCAGGCGCTCAAGCACCTCTAGTTAAGATATTAGGATGTTTTCATTTCCAATTGCATCCAGTTTTAAATATCGTCTGCAACCTCTTTCAACTTGGACCAGTCTAATTTTAAAAAAAAAGAAAAGGGTTGAATCACTTTTTCCCAATGAAGTGATGGATTGCTAGCCATGCCCCAAAACCATATATAAAAAAATTATTATCAATTTTATCTACAGGAATGGAGACTTTGATGAATTTGTGAAACACTTGAAAGGCCTGTTGTCCATCTACAGTATTATTGGAGACAAGTGAGTAATACAAAGTTAACCTTCTCTTAAACCCATTGTCCACTTAATCCACTTTTTCACAACCTTCCAGAATGATACTTAGAAAAATATTTAGGAAAACGAGGAAAATTCTCATTGTCTCAAATGTTGTCTTTTCTGTGATTTCTGCTATCTGTAATCAACTCTTACCTTGAGGACATTGTAGAGGCAACAGTATATTTAAGTCTATATGAATTTTTTCCACAATAATACTTCAGACAAGTTTGAAATTGTGTCCCTTAAGGTCAGGAGCAAGGTCTCAATGTCTTTTGTTAAAAACCACGCAAGAAGTCTCATTTTTGCCCAATCTTGTTGAACATTGATGGGAATATTTGTTTTCAGCTCTACAGGCTGAAAAGCATGTTGGCCAATGTCCTGGTTTGTTTGTAACCATATTTCAAGGAAAAGACCCTTGTCATATTTCTTGAAAAATTGATCAGGCGAAAATTTTACAGTCAAACCTATCTTAAGCAAGTGGTCAAGGGATTTACCAAAATCATTTGCTTAAGACAAGTGTTTGCTTAATACGGCTCTGCCTGTCAAGGTGATGGCCGTATTTTTTTTATAAAAAAGGATTGGTTGGCTAGAAGGCATTCATATTCATGGAAAATAATAAACAAGAAAATAGCTCTTTCAAACCTTTTTTAAAGTTTTGGTAAGAATACTCAAAGGTCTAAATGCTAGCTGTTTATGAAGTGGATGAGATTATCATTTGAAATTCAAAAGGTTCATATCTGAATAAATGGCACAAACACCAATTTTGATTGTCATACTAGATTAAAATTAATTGTTAAGGTTTGAATCTCAAATGTATAAAGTTGAATTACTTTGTAACAAAACCAAGTATTTTGATGACAACATAATAACCTACAATACACCTGTTAATTGGCGATGCATGTGAATGTTCATCTGATTTTGATACATGAATAGTAAATCGAAAAAAAAATGTTGTGCTATGATAATTACTTATTCATAAAAATTGCCCTGGGTCTGCAAATTGGCCGCAAACTCGGGTTTTATCAAAGAATGGGAAATGGCTTTGAGGGCCTTTGTCTGCGTTTTAGAGATGCTTGTTGAATACAGGTAAAATTTAGTGTAAAAAAGATCAGGGGGGCATTGAACTGGCTGTTTAAGACATGTTTACATCGAAGGGAGGTGACTGGATGACTAGATTTGACCAGATTTGACTACTTTTAAGGGTCAGATTATTACCATATATGGTATATAGTGAAATCTTTCAAGATAAGTGCCTTAGAATGTTATATCAATCAAAATTTGGATGTACGTTCTTGAAAGACGATGTACGTTCTTGAAAGACCATTTTTTGTCGAGCGGTGAGGGAGACATAGTTGTCACTGTGACAAGTCAGTGTATGTGCTTTAGTGCCTTTGTCCGTACCTTAGTCTACCCGTCCTTCCTAATTTGTCCGGAGAATTACTCCCTACATTTATGGATGGATTTCAAAATAGCTTGGCAAATTTATTCTCCGTCAAGAGCAGATGTGCCATTTGAAAGAATTCTTTGGATAGCTTCAAGTTCAAGGTCAAAGCTAAAGGTCAAACACTAAAATTGATGGTCAAGGTCAAGTTGGTGGTCAAAACTTTGTGGGCTCCACAGCAGTTGTCCTGGGACAACCACTATTTATTACCTAGTTTGAATTTACAGCTCAACTTGTATAAAGCAAACATTTAAGGTGCCGCCAAAATGTGGTGGTTTAAGAGAATGGCTATTTAATACACTTTTTTGTGACTTACATGTATATGAAAGATTGGTTTGGCCGCGTACATGAATCATTGCTTTATGAAAGTGGTCACTTAACCTTTGAGGGGCGTCAAAAAGCGGGATAGTTTGGAAATGGGTTTAGACAAACATGGAATATTCTACATGCACTTTTTGATCTTGAGACTGAATTGGAAGTGTTGGGTACACTCTCTTTTGTTATCTCTGTATTAAGATTTTTAAGTGTATTTGGTTATGTTTTTCATTTTACAGGAAATTGAAGACCAAAGGTTACCTTGCTCTCTCTTCCTTAGAATCTGATCTTAACATGTTGGCTCAGTTACAAAGGTAAGCCGGTTATGTAGACTATTTTTGGGTGCACCATGGTATGATGATACTGTTAATCCTCAGGTCGTGAAGCTGATCCCTATCCCAGGGAAAATTCTTTTCCCAATTCGAAATTCATTGTTACATGGATGCAATTTCACATTGCTTCTTAGCATATCCTTGATAATTAGATGGAGCATATGACTTTGTAACAAACAATTTCTTCCTTTTCGTGGTGTTTTTGACCCAAAAAGACTATTTTTGTTTTAGGATTTTATCAACTTAAAGTTGTTGTCTGCAGTTTATTTTAGTTTGGACCAGTCTAAAATTTTGTTTTGTGGAAACAAGTTATCGGGCAAGTTTATAAATCAAGGTTACATTTTCAAAAAATGGCTGTAAAAAGGAATTTGTGTTTCATATAACAACTTATTTAATTGTTGTCATTCTGTTCCATAGCTTTCTGTTACTTGTTTTAAAGATCAAATTTAAAACGGGGTCAAAATGATACTTAAACATTAACAATTATTTGAGATAAATGATATGGACATATGAAAATTCACCTTAGTTTAAAGTTACAAAGAATAAAGAAAAAAATTACATCTTGATAAGCTATTTCAATCCCTTTCAGACCCTTATTAAACTGATTTACTACTTCTATCCTTTTTATGCTCTTTCGGAAAAATATTGATGAAAACATTGTGGTATTAAGAGAAGTTGCACTTAACAAGTGATTTCTTATTTTTAGCTCACCTGAGCACAACATGCTGAAGGTGAGATATTTTGATTGGTAAATGTCCAGCCTCCATCTGTCTGTCTGTAAACAATTATTACAATATCTTCCTCTTGCAAACCATAAGGCCTAGAGCTTTGATATTTGCTTCATATCATCACCTATTGACCTTCTACCAAATTACTTCAAAGAATTACTGTAATCTGAAAATTAGCTCATTTCTGTGTGGCCGCTGTCATAGCGCAGTTGGTAGCGCGTTGGACTGTCAATCTAGAGGTTCCGGGTTCGATCCCCGACGGCGGCACTCATCCTTTCCGACTATTTGTCTCTCACCAATGGGTCGATAATTGTAGACCTATGTTGGATAGCAGCAGGAGGCTAGGAAAGGATGTAATGGTAGTACTGGAGTGAGAAATACCAGGATTCCATTGTTAGGTGCTTCAGCCGCCGCGATATAACTGAAAGAATGTTGAAAGCAGCGTAAAACCCCATTCAAACAAACAAATCTTTTCTGTGTGATCCCTGATATTACAAAGGAAATCTTTGAAATTCTTCTCCTCCCAAACCATAAGGAGTAGATATTTGATAATTGGTATGTATCATCACAGTATTACCCTTACCAAAATACCTCAAAGAATATCTATGCCATGAAAATTTGCCCTTTTCTGTGCGATCCCCCGTATTTCAAAGGAATAAAAAAAAAATCTTCTCCTCCTATACTATTAGGCCTAGAGCTTTGGTATTCTGGTATGTATTATCACCATATTACCTGTTACCAAAATACTTCAAAGAATAAATTTGCCGTGGAATAAGCCCTTTTATGTGCGATCCCCTGTATTACAAAGGAATAAAGAAGGAAAATATGAATAAAGCTTTATTCAATTGGATTTAACATTTCTTTTTGACACAATACAGTTGTCCCCAGCTTCCGCAGTCGAATTTTGATTAAGCATTTTCCATCAGGTACTAAGAAAGATAGTTGTCGGATAATAAATGAATAAGAAGCAGGTACAAAAACTATATATTATTCCGTGGTCTACGTCTGGTTATGTCTGGTGAATGGATGAGTGTCGCGAAATTGGAATGATACACAAAGAGTTTGATAGTCTTTTTGGGAATTCTGATTTTCTCTTTCAGAAATTTAATTTATTTACACATGTTACTTTTAAAAATGTGTCAATTAATACATACTTTGAAATGTGATGGGAGATTGGCCCACTTTTGTGAAAACCAAGATTCAGCTCTGCATTTTCTGTGTGATCCCTGATTTTACAACGGAATAAAGAAGGAAATCTTTCTCTCCCAAACCATAAGGCCTAGAGCCTTGATAATTGATATGTATCAGTGTTTAATGACCTTCTACCGAAATACTTCAAAGAATTACCGTATTCTGAGAACTAGCCCTTCTCTGTGCGATGCCTGATTTTACAAATGAATAAAGAAGGAAATCTTTGGATCAAGCTGTGTCTTTTTTATTAGCTCACCTGAGCACGAAGTGCTCAAGTGAGCTATTGTGATCACCTTTTGTCCGGTGTCCGACCGGCGTCCGTCCGTCGTCAGGCGTGCTTTATCGGATGGGCATTGTCCCTCAACAATTTCTTTAAGCGACATCTCCTCCCAAACTACAGGGCAAATTTGAACCAAATTTCGCAGAAATATTCCTTAGGCGGTCCCCTTTAGAAGTTGCTAAAAGAATTGAAATCTGTTAAAAACTCTGGATGCCATGGCAACAAAAGTGAAATTTTAAAACAATCTTTAAAAATCTTCTCCTCATGACCAAGAAGGTGTAGAGCATTGATATTTTGCATGGAGCATCAGTATATTGACTTCTTTCAAAATAGCTAAAATCATGATCCTTGGGTCCCCAGGGGCGGAGCCCCAGGGGGGGCTGTATAAAGAAATAAAGAAAAATTTTTTAAATGACATCTCCTCCAAAACCACTGGGACAATTTGAACCAAATTTTGCAAAAATTTTCCTTAGGTGGTCCCTTTTGAAAATAGCTAAAAGAATATAAATCCATTTAAAACTCTGGTTGCCATGGCAACAAAAGTGAAATTTTAAAATAATCTTAAATCTTCTCCGCCTGACCCAGAAGGCGTAGAGCCTTGATATTTTGCATGGAGCATCAGTAAATTGACCTCCTACAAAATAGCTAAAATCATGATCCTGGGAGGGGGTTATAGTCATGAAGTGCCAGTTCACAGACTTCTTTCTTATTTCTGAAATTATAACCCATGGATCCAGAAGGAGAAAAAAGTTCATTTCATCTTTCAAATTTGCCCTAAAGCCTTGGAATATATAATTTAGACTTTTTGATCCCCAGGTACATAGTCTATATATGTAAGTATGGCCCACTTGTATCATAATCCTAACCCTTAACATGAAATTAGACTGGTAAAAGAAAAAGTGCCCTTATCTCAGGTGAGCGCCCTAGGGCCAATGGCCCTCTTGTACAAAAAGTACTGTAATTTGCAGATGCCACAGGTGAGCGTTTTAGGACCATCATGGTCCTCTTGTCTTATTTTTTTTCATGTGACAACAATTCACGATGGAAACACTGTTTACCTGCTTGTTCTTGTTGTATTAAGAAAATCTTTGAGCGCAACATTGATCTTATTATGTCAAAGATTTAAAATGAATTGAAAGAGGATAAAGACAAGAGTTAAAGTGGGCATGACGGTGATATATTAAGTGATTTATCACGCCCGTTGGCCACAGACATGGCAGTTTGACTGAGATTATTCACAATTTGGTCAGGGACATAAAATTAAAGGCAATTTGTCGATTGGCATCCTAAATCTTGTAACTACTTGAATAAGCTATAGTTGTGAATTTAAAACTGATATACTGTCAAGAGTTCAAAGGTCACTTACAGTCTAAATGAACTATTTGATTGGTCATTTGAATTTTTGATTGACCGCTATTATCTGATAATACACTCCTGTTGTTTCTTATTCACAGTTCCATCAATGGAGTTGCCAAATACATTCACAAGTCTCCACTTGGTATTCTGCTACCCAGGAGAGGAGGTAAGACATTATCTATTTTAGCTTGGCTGACCAAAGGCAAGCGAGCTATTGTCATGGAGGCTGTGTCTGCCATGTGTGCACTCTTGTGGCCTTTAGTGTGTAAACTTTTTCTTAACAAATCAGAAACCCCTGGTAAGATCTCAAACAAACTTCACAGGATTGTTCCCTAGATGGTCTTCTTTTTGATCCCTTCAAACAGAAATGTTCCATGAAGAACTCTGGTTGTCATGGCAACCAAAGTAGAAACCCTTTAAAAAAGATTTCTCTGAAATTGTACATTTGATTTAATTGTTCTTTTGAAGAAATGTTTCTTGCCTCATGATCTACCTTATTCCATAAAAGTATTTTGATTTATCAAAAAACACAGCTGTCATGGGTTGGGCTTTTTGTTATATTGTATTTAATTAATGGTGGAAGGGAACCAACATATATTTCTTTTTAAAATGGTTGAATTAATTATTTCCCTTGTATCTTACATCTTAATAGGAAAAAAAAATAATTGAATATTGACTTGCACTGTTGATAAAAAATATTTAAGGTATTTAGCCCATTACTGTAAAACAAAATTTTGGACAGTTTTTGGACAATTTTACAGACAGCAATTCTAAGGATTTTTTTAAAACTTTGTATATTTGCAGGGTGCCTATTCACATACTGCAATACCTAATTCACGTACAATTACATTGGTTCACGTACAAATCTTACTTCAAGATGTGCATGAACGTACCAAAAAATAAATGAGTGTAGAAAAAAAAAAACCCATTACGTGTGTGCATTTAAAATTATTAGAGTAGAAAAAGGGAAACTCTTTGTGCGTATTTTCATCTAAAAACCCCAAAAATTACAATCAAAGAGAAAAAAATTGCATCAGGAGCAAGTGATTTACCATTCATGCAATGGGAACCATCTCTTCTTTCTGGTCTGTTTTCATCTATATAGAGAAAGGGCAAACCAGCAGTTTGAAAAGTTCGTATAATGTGGATTTTGATAGCCTCACCAGTTTGTTTTGAAATAAGTCCAAAGTTACGCTATTTTTAAATAAAATACAAGGTATTTACCTGTTTTTGGTGAGAAACTGACGAGAATTCATACTTAAGAATTTGATTTTGAAATGAGTTTCTCTCGTGAGGCCTGTTGTACATGTAAGTCGGGCGTGATGGAATGGAGCCATTTATTTAACGTATTTTTGTTTTAACTACATGTACCTAAGTATATAGATAAAACATTATCATTTGGTTTAGGGTTCAGATTCGTATGTTGTACCCTTAATTTCTAACCTGTTGGCCAACCAAGCTGAATCTTTGGAGGGATGTTCCTTGGGTGAAGCCCTGCAAAAGTTATTAAAAGAACTTCATTCCTTAAAAAACTCTTATTGCCAATGCATTTGAAAATGGGAAATTTTTAAGTTTTTTTTTTTTAAAGTTTTAAAAGAATGTTCACTTGGTACTCTTCTTTGTGACATACATGAGGGATCAGTTTGACTGCATACATAAAGTTTTGCAGGATTCTCAATCCTATGTTGATGGAACTCATGATAATTGTCTCATTGAGACAATTTCAATGAGAGATTCACTAAGATAGGATTAATTTGATACTTCTATCTGCAAAAATTTCCTATGATGAAGATCCTTTGGTTTTAAAAAGGGGATTTTGATGGTGTTTGCTAAATGAATTGGTTAGTAGCTGGTTGTAAAACTGATTGTAGATATATTGACTAATTCTTTGCATGGCAATGTCACTTGAGTTACATACTGAATAAGAATAAAAATGATAAAAAAGGAATGTGCTATATAAAATGTTACAAGAATTTTTGTTATACAAGTTCATGCTGAAGGCAATGGTTGCACAGAATACTTGTGTGATACTTTAAATATTTTGTAGAAGTTGATTAATGGTTAGAAATTACAGTTGTAACTTTCCCTAGTAAGAAGTTGTTATCTCTTAGGAGATGAAATTAGGCCACCTCCACCCTGGATTTTACTTGAAAGTTGACTAAAGCTTTATTTTGTTAATATGTAAACAGTGTAGTTGAAATTAGAATCCATGCAAACTACAATTAATTTGTAGCCATATCAATAGAATTATTTTCAGAAAAATAAGAAATATCAAGAGCACATGAGATTGTTTCAAGCAATTTTAGCTCACCTGACAACCTATTCTGGCGTCTGACATCAACTCGCATTTTTGGCTCAAATGTCTTCATTTGTCAAAATGGATGTCTGCATAAGATCTCGGACAAGTACACTGCAACTCCTCTACAACGCTACCCGGCACAGCGCTGACTCCATTATAACGCGGGGTCCGCTTGGCTCCCAAAATTTTGGAGAGGGGGGGGGGAATTTTGGGTTGCAAATGCTGAGATACGACGTTACTCCTGATTAGGCCGCGATTTTTTTCATCCCGTCTTCGGCCCGTCGGAAGAAAAAAGGTTGCACATAAAAATCGATAATTACCCGAAGCCAGGTAAGTTTTTAACACCTTATGTGGACGGTCCTGGCTATTAATGCATTAGTTCAGAGGTGATTGCTTTGTTTGATTGATGACACGCGTAGTGTTTGAATTTACGAAATCGGTTTGATTGTTTGGTCTTACTATTTGACATTGAGATGATCAATTCCTAAGGTCATTGATATTTTTTAAAACAATAGTGAATAGGCACTCTCCTCGGTATCCTTCAGTTACAAACCTTGAAGGTGGTGCGATTGAAATATCACACTATTTCACTCTCGGCGTTCTTAATTTTCTTCAGTCCCCGGTAGGACGTGTTCTAAAGTAATGCGCGACCGTGAAATTAGACAAATTGACTTGACTTTTTATTTCACTTCATAGTTTGCTGGTATCCGGAGCTCGTAGAGGATAGTGGCTTCAAGATAAAAACGCAACAATTTGCTTAGAAAACAATCAGTCGTAGTTGCGACGTTTTCAGAAAATACGTGAACTTTAATTGTAAATGTCACAATATCGGAAGATTTTCATCCGAAACGGGGTAGATAATATAAGTAGATTAAAATAAAATACCGTTATTTTTCCGAACTTCTTTCAATAATCCGAAAATTTAATGCCATTCTGTATGATCAAATACACACGGCAAAACGCTCGTCGACAAATTTGAAGTAAAGGTTTTTCGGGTACAGTTTATTTTATTCTGAGGGAGGAAAGGTGATCAAAGGCGCCGCCCCCAGATGTTCAGCTATTTATGGGAGAGTTTCCTGAGTTGACACGTGCCAAACGCATACCCTGTGTAATTCTTGCTGACCGAATTTTTTACTCTTGTCGTCACGAAACCAGACATTCCACCGTCTCGGATATTTTTCGATTATTTTTACTTTCATTTTTACGATTAAAAGTTATCCGCTACATGTATACGTGCAACTGGTCGGTTTAAATTCCCGATTCGTAAATGACTAGGTTCAGATAGAGTTCTTTGTCTATTTATTGTTACCGTATTTTTAACAATGGCAAAGAAATTAGACCAAGTCCATTACCGCGAAAGAGGTTCGAAGGTCGATCCACGCGACATTTTCTGAACGCTTCAGTTACCCCAGGTGTACCACAACTCGTCGGTCTCCAAGGAGACGTCGCTATGCGAGATACTTAGATTTTATCCCTTTTGTCTACGGATGGAAATATTTACGTCCGAGTAAAAATAAATTCAATCAGATAAATGCCGACGACTATCATAATAATAAAACATGTTTCGGGTAAAAGCTCTAGCTTCTTAATATTGGGAGAAAGAGAACCACAATTTGTAGACCTGTAGAAATTTACGGATTATTCAATTCTGATAGACCGGGAAGGTAAGGTTAGGATTTAATTCTCCGCACGCCGAATTGTCGGTTTCTGCTAAAATCTCGTAACTACAGTTGTTGTTTTTCATTTCCAGACTAGTAACTTGTATAGAATTAATCTTGTTAGAGGAATTTTATCATGAATTATAGGGTGTTTAGTTCCGATTTCAACGGTTGAAAATTTCAGTTACGATGGCGGGGGGGGGGACAGCGTTATAGCATAATAACCCCACTTCTTCCGCTGTTTCATTTCTTGGACCCCACCAACAGCGTTATAGTGGAGCTGCAGTGTACTAAAAAGGGTTGTGGGGTCAAAAACTAGGTCACTAGATCAGATTTAAAAAAAATAAACAAACTTGTGTGCAATCTGGTGGTCAAATCTTTGGCACACATTTCTTGATACATGTATTTGGTCAAAATGATTTTTCTGTATATGATCTTGGACAAATTCAAATTTGGTCAAAATGATTTTTCTGTATATGATCTTGGACAAATCCAAAAATTGGTCATGTGGGGTCAATACCTAGGTTACTAGGTCAAATCTTTAATAAACCTTGTGTCGACTGTAGAGGTCACGTTTTTGGCTCAAAATCTTGATATGTAGTCAGAATGTTTGTCTGTGTAAGATTTTGGGCAAATTCGAAAGTTGGTAATGTTTGGTCAATAACTAGGCAACTAGGTCAAATTTTTAACAAACCTTGTGTGTACTCTTGAGGTCACTTTTTTGGCTCAAATGTCTTGATATTTGGTCAGAATGTTTGTCTACATGATTTCTCATGTGCTTGTAAATAAGTCAAGTGGGGTCAAAATCAAGTTCACAAGGTCAAATCTTAGAAAAAAGTTCTCTTAGAAAAGTGCTCTCTAGAGGTCACATCTTTTACTCAAATGTCTTGATATTTGGTCAGAATGTTTGACTACATGATATCTGTTTTTGAAATGGGTCATGGGGTGTCAAAAACTAGATCACTTGGTCAAATCTTACAAAATCTTGTGTGAACTGTAGATGTCCTTTTTTTGGCTCATCATGATTTTTGGTCAAAATGTCACATGGGGTAAAAATCTTGATCAATAGGTCAAACTTGAGAAATACCTTGTACGCAATCTCCAGTCTCGTTTTTTGGCTCAAATATCTTGATACCTCGTTTGTCTGCAAGATATTTCAACCAAGTTCGACATCAGTTCAAATGGGGTCAAAAACTAGGTCTCAAAATCAAATCTTGGTGTACACATGTGTGCACTCTAGAGGCTACAATTTTGGCTCAAATGTTTTGAAAATTGGTCAAAGTAATTTTCTCTATTATATCTTGGTCAAGTTAAATATAGTGGGCTTAAATCTAGGTCACCAGTTCAAACCTTAGAAAACCCTTTTTATGCACTCTAAGGACAAATGTTTGTATCAAAGGTCTTTATATTTGTACAGAATGTTTGTTTCCGTGATGTCTTTCACTTTGATATTGAGTGAGATGGTTGATAAAGTCAATGACTAGGTCATATATTATAATAACCTTCCTTGTTATGAAGTCACTATACTTTGGGCATAAATATCTTGAAACATGATAAAATGTCTTTCTAGTTTAATTTCTGAGACAAGACTGGATAGCACAATATGAGGTTACTTGTGCCATTTAACTTCCTTGGTCCTCGACTCAGGTGAGCGCTTTAGGGCCAATGGCCCTCTTGTTTTCTTCAGTGCTTTAATATCTTGGGATTGTGTAGTTAAAACATTACATGTATTTTCAATAAAATACCTTCTGTCTTTGAGTGTTTGAAGTTGTTTGACTAACACACAAGTTGTAACATAATAACTCATTCTAAGATTTGGGTAGAAAATATAGTGGATAATGTAGAAATTGCTTATAACAAGCAATTTCTTCATTTTCCACAATATTTTCCAAAGTTATACTGTAAAAGAATTATTGTGTGGGAATGGGTTAAAGAAAGGAATAATATGAAGTCAGTGTATCTCATAGTGTTAATACTCTACTACATTGAAGAATAAACTGGAAACCAAAAGCTGTTTTAAGTGTTGAAACATTTGATCGTACATACAAAGTTTTTAATTCACTCATCAGTATGAACATGTTTGCTTACAGGTCATCCTATGAAGCTGATATATTTTGTTTCACCCTATGATTTACTGTGTAAGAAAACCAGAATGTCTTATGCCATGACTGTGGAAGGTTAGTTCTCTTTTTGTTACAGAATTGAGTAATCGCCAATGTCAGTCCAGATATCAATTGAGCAGCTGCCATAGCGCAATTGGTAGCGTGTCAGACTTTCAGTCATGGGGTCCAAGGTTTGATCCCCTGTTGCATTGAATATCCTTTCCAATATTTGTCTCCCACCAATGGGTTGATAATCGTAAACCTAAGTGAGATATCTTGGACGCTGAACCAGTTAGCAAAGAAAATTTTAGTAAGAGTAGTCAGTGCAGGTAAGGAAAGAAAAGATTTTAAGACATTACCTCTTGTTGTTGTGGGTTAAGAAAAACTATTTTGTTGTTTGGAAATCAAAAGTGTCATGACTGCAGCTTCAATAAGTTTTTAAATGAAAAATAGCCTGAAGAACAAGAAACAAAACCCTTTTAGACAAGGATCATGCTGCACATGAGTGTATTTTTCTCTTCAACCCATTACCACATGGTAAAATATTAGACTGATCCAACTTCAAAGAAGATGCAGATGGCAGTTTCAAGTTGATGGAATTTTAAAATATCTTTGTCTTTATTGTTTGAAAAAAAAAAAGGTTGAAAACGCAGAAATTTCTTCCTACATGTAATTTCTTCATTTTCCACATTATTTTCCTGAACCTTTTTCTTTAGGGGTTGTGTCTGAATGGGTAAATAAAAGAATGTATAATAAAGAATATTATGAGAGGAGAATAATGTCTTAACTTTTTAGAACATTGTCAAAGAAAATTATCAGCATTTGCTAGAAATGCTAAGGACTTTTGTTTTCATTCTCATGTGGCACATTTTTATGTGTATGTGCCATTTTAAACAAATTTTGGACAGACTACAAGGAACACTTTATTCACATTGCTCATTTTGACAGAGGAATATTGATTCAATAAAGTAATTTATAACTTATTCTAACACCATCCCTCTTCTTTTATTCCATTTCCTGTAAAAACCAGTGATTTGATGTCACATAATTTTATACTTTAGAAAACATTTTGAAAAAGAGAAGAAACTGCTTTACCATATAATAATATTGAATACTGCAATCAGGCCTGTGAAGCCAAACAGATTCCTTCAATGTTAATCAAACTTCCAAATTTCTTGTGAACTGAACTCTCAAACTAAAGTTGCATTCAATAAGAAGTTTTTTGTCTAATAATGGCATACAGTTTTGTGACAAAGCCTTATTAGGGGAGCATAAACTGTCTCCGACGTCTCTTGTTATAATTTCTTATCTTTTACGCAGCAATAGCAGAGAATGATGTTGGGCATTGTGTGACTGTTGCCATTGAACCAAGTGCTACTTTAAATAAACTACAAACCATGCCATTGATGAGTGTCAAACAAAATCCTGATGGGAAAAAGTAAGTTTTTCTTTGTTGTTATATAGCATTTCATTACTACAAAATTTGATCACAAAAATTTGATGACATTTGTTATATTCACAAGTGAGATAACGCTATTTAGCTTGGCTTTTTTTTTAGAGAAAACCAGAGGTATTTCTGTGGCCTGAGAGGCTACATCAATAGTTTAGTGTAAAAACATAATAAGTGTCTATGCTTTGTATAGACACTTCTGATATTTTTAGCCTGAGATTGCATAGTTATCATGGTGTGATGTAAAAATGTAAAAGCAGCTAATGCAATAGATATAATGTTCTGTAACATTGAAAGTGAACGGATGAATTACATGACTGCGAGTATAAATTGATACATACAATTGGGGCAAGATGGAAGAAGGTGAAATATGACTCGCTGAAAGCTGGCACTTGATGTACAGTACTTTCGTGTGAGTGTTCTGACTTTGGCAAAATTATCAAAAATAGATGAGTGAATAGACAAAAAGAAAGCAGATATATAAATATATTAGACAATTATTAATCATTTAGAACAGGGCTCCAGAAATCGGATAAATTGTCATCTTGACTGAAATTTGAATTGCCAGACCGATTGGAATCCCAAAAATAACACCGAAATCAGTCCTAAATTTTCATTAAATTTCAAGTTGAAATATTGAAAAACTGGCCCATCATTTATAAAAATCGAAATAATTCAAGGATTTCACACGTTATCTGCAGATTAAGGGATTAACAAAAGTGCCAAAGATCAATAATTAGTTTAGCTGACGGCTAGTCAAGTGCCCATCTGCATGTGGACCTGCACGTGGACCTAATTTGTGGTTAGCCTGTTTAACTCTTGACAGAACTTTGGTTATCGAGTTTTGTAAACATAGAGAATTGGTTTGACTTACTCATGTTTGAAGCCTTATCAAAATGGACATCTAAAACTGCGTCAATTTAAACTTACTATAATATGTGATGCGTACATAAATCAAGACATAAACAGGCTTCAGTTGCCGTTCGTCTAAAGTCGGAATAGATCAGCACAATGCTTTTATTTAATTAATTTTTCACAAGTAAGCGCATGAGAATGGGTTTGAACTTTGTATAAAAAAGTCAAGGTGTTAATATTTGTTCATTCACGGTAAGAAACGTAGCCGGTAGAATTCAAACAATAATTGGAAATCCGCAGAACACAGATCATTTGAATATAATTGAAAACAACTGTTTACTAATATCCCTAGTTCCATCAATAAAATTAAAGAAACAAAAAATCATGAAATCTTACTTACGGGGTGGAGAACGTCGAAAAAATAAATTGCTAATCAACTACAATTAAAAAATGACCAAGATTTGTGCACAAATTCTACTCTGCGAAAATAGTGAAAAATGTGGGCAACCCACTCGAGTTTTCTCATTGGTCTTTTTGATGTATGTTACGGCTCTGCGATCTCAGGGGGTGGAATGGACTGACCGGACATTTTTGTGACATCAGCTGTGTTTTTCCATCAGCAGAGGCTTGTGTTGAGTGAAAATCACTATGAATGTGTTAAATTAACAGAACTAACTTTGGATAACTAGATTATGAAAAAGTATATCATTACAATAATTAAATCTGCGTTACTCATGGGGGGGGGGGGAGTCACAGAAATATTCTGTAAAACCCTGAAATTTTAATATTGTAATTTATTTATCTATCTAATTGGAATTTCGTTGACTGCCGTACATTGCTGGAATTGCAATTTATACACAGCCGTTTTTTCAAAAAGGGGTGGACCACCAGTGTGTGGGGGGTGGTCTACATAGAATGGACTGACCGGACATTTTTGTGACATCAGCTGTGTTTTTCCATCAGCAGAGGCTTGTGTTGAGTGAAAATCACTATGAATGTGTTAAATTAACAGAACTAACTTTGGATAACTAGATTATGAAAAAGTATATCATTACAATAATTAAATCTGCGTTACTCATGGGGGGGGGGGGGGGAGTCACAGAAATATTCTGTAAAACCCTGAAATTTTAATATTGTAATTTATTTATCTATCTAATTGGAATTTCGTTGACTGCCGTACATTGCTGGAATTGCAATTTATACACAGCCGTTTTTTCAAAAAGGGGTGGACCACCAGTGTGTGGGGGGTGGTCTACATAGAAATAAAGAAAGATTTTTATACAACATCCTTCAAAAATTATTGAACCAAATTAGGAGAAACGATCCATAGGTGGTCCCCTTTAAAAATAGCTTAAAGCATTGAAATCTGGTAAAAACTCTGGTTGCCATGGAAACAAATGTGAAAAAAAAATCTTAAAAATTGACTCCTCCTGACTTAGAATGCCTCCAGGCTTGATATTTTGCATGAAACATCAGTATATTGACCTCTTTCAAAAAAGGCTTGTGAAAACTTTAAAGAAATCTTATTATCCCAAACAGAAAGGCCTAGATCTTTGATATTTGGTATGTAGCATCATCTGGTGGACTTTATCTGTTTTTGTGCTCTTTGGACTCAGACAACCAATAAGGCCCATAAGGGCCTCTTGTTTGATAGATCAGATCCACTGTTAAAATACCTTTCTCATCTGACTTAGCAAAGTGTTTGAATTTTGCGAAACATTGAAAAGTTTGAAATGTTTAAAGATTTCATAGACAAGATATATTTGCCACTTATGATGAATATGATTGATATATATTGAATTTCTGAATATACTAATTGCTTAATACAATCAGGCCTATTGAGCGATACTTAAATAAGCTTTAGTTGCGAAGATTAAGTTGCCAAACCAGCAAAAATGCTTTGCATAAAGGTCGATTAATGTTGGAGTTTGAAGTTTACTTCTGTTCCATATGAATGATTTAATTGGTTGATTGATTATTTGATTGACATATGCAATTGCTCAATGATGAATGTCTGACAAGATTTTGCCTGTATCTGTTTTCAGTTTACCATCATTTCAAGCAGTCAACAGTATGAATAGTTCTAGTTTACCAGCAAGTTTTGTCCTAGTTCTCCCCCAGCCTGTTCCAATTGCAAAATCTGTTATAAGTGCCATACAGGATATCACAGGTGAGTAAATTGACACAAAAAAATTGATACATTGCAATTATATTATAATGCTGTATGTGGAGTCCAAGAAAATAAACAGCTGAAGAACTTCCTTACTGGAAAAGATGACTTAACTTTGTTTATCAACTATCCAGCTTCTAATAGCTTTTTGTTGGTCACCTTAAGATTGTACTATTGACTGTTGATATTACTGAAAAATTGTTTAAAGAGGTGTTAAACACTTACAAAAATATACTTCCTATTTTGTCTACTTTGCTTTGTATTTAAGATTGAGGTAAATAAAGATCCATCTCCATGAATCTTTTCTTACTAATTTGCAGGTCTTGATGTGATTTCTGGTAAAGAACAGTCTCTCCTTTCCTTACTTCTACACCAATTTACCGAGGGTCAAGTTTCTAATACCAAAGAGCTATTTGTGGTGAGTTGACTCAATTCATTGTTTCAAACCTATAATACATAAAAAAAATTTACACCTTCCCCCCCCACACACACACACACTTAAGCTTGTTAGTGAGTCTGTTGGTGAGTCCAGTGTTTATTTCATTATTTTTTTGTTCTTTTTAGATCGCCTCAGCACAAAGTGCTCTGGGTGAGCTATTGTGATCGGTCATCATCCGGTGTCCAGCCATCCATCCACACAAAAAAATCTTCTCTTCTTAAACTAACAATGGAATTTCTCAGAAATGGTCCTTAGATCATGCTTATTTCAAAATACTTCAAAGATCTGAAATTCATGAAGATTTTGGTTGCCATGGAAATGGAGTTAAAAAAATCCTACAAATTAGGCCTAGAGCTTTGATATTTGATATTTATCAATCTCTATTGACCCCCTACCAAAATACTTAAAAGAATTACTGTGCTCTGGAAATTAGCTCTATATGGTAGGATCTTCAATATACCTATGATTAAAGGAGAAAATCTTGAAAAAAATCTTCCTCCATTATCAGGTGTAGGGCTTTGATATTTTGTATATATCTGAAAGCCTTCAGCATCATACTCAGGGTAGCGATATAGGACCATCATGGTCTTATTGTTTTTTATACCCCAAATATTGAGATCTATACTGACTATAAGAAAATATTGTTTGATTGACTCAATATATAATGACAAAACATACAAAGAGCCAGTGGTCCATATAAATCTAATAGTGGTGTTGATATTTTTTAATTTGCAAGAAGCAACAACATTTTGAGGGTAAACCTATACAAGTCTAATTGTTAAGGGGTGTTATGTCCACCATACAATAATCCATAATGCCAAAGGAAAAAATCACTTAATTGCACAATTTGCTTTCTTGTATACACAAATACAGTATCGATTACCACCTTATGTAAGGTGCTGAAAACAGCCACTGGCAATTCTGCTCTTTCATTCCTGAAATTTTATTGTTAATTTTGGAGAATTCTTTTGTATGAAAAATAGAATGAGTAAATCTGTTTTAAAAAAATAAGTGTCTTTAACCCATTCCCACACATTGACGATTTTGAATACCCCTCAAGCAAAATAATTGGGCAACATTGTGTAAAATGAAGGAATTTCTTGTAACAAGCAATTTCTTCATTTTACGCTATGTTTTCTACCCAAAAATGTGAAAAAATCCAAAATTTCATAAACTTTTAATTGTCGTCTGCACTTCTTTCAAATTGGACCAGTCTAAAATTTTGCAGTGTTGGAGTGGGTTAAGTGAAAATGTTGATGTATTGGATGCCAATCAAATGACATTTGACTAAGATGGATTTGATTCAAGTTAAATGTTCACTCAATATCAAACAAAGATTGGTATATCTCTTTTGTTTATGGTCTGTTTACCTTTCTCAGAGTGGCAAAAAGGTTTTTTCTGTGGCATCAAGCATTGGGGGAAACATTTACAATTACTTCAAGCCATTTTAAGGTACAATGCTTGTATTTGGTATGATAGATTTCATCGATACTCATCTGCAGATACTAAGGTCAAGGTCTGATATCAAGGTCACCTTTCCATAGAAAAGGCTGATACAGGCGCACAGGGTTTAATAAACACATCTTGTTTGATTTGCATTAAAATCAAAGGGCTGAAAGCACTGGCAGTACTACATGCGACTCATATCTTTTAAAATCTAATTTTCATAAATGACATGAGGCTTAAAAGGGATTAACAGGTGGTGTAGACCAAGATTAGACTGCACATATGTGTTGACTCACCTTGACTTTGCCCCTTGCCAAAGTAGAAATATTACCGGTTCAGAAATGTACAAAAAACTGAGGTCAGGTAGTTAGGGTATAATAATCTACAACCATGAATTTTTAGCTCACCTGAGCACGTAGTGCTCAAGTGAGCTATTGTGATCCCCTTTTGTCCGGCGTCCGTCCGTCGTGCATCGTCCGTCAACAATTTCTTTAAACAACATCTCCTAAACCACTGGGCCAATTTGAAGCAAATTTGACAGAAATGTGCCTTAGGTGGTCCCCTTCAAAAATAGCAAAAAGAATTGAAATCTGTTAAAAACTCTGGTTGCCATGGCAACAAAAGTGAAATTTTGAAATAATCTTTAAAAATCTTCTCCTCCTGACCCAGAAGGCATAGAGCCTTGATATTTTGCATGAAGCATCAATATATTGACCTCTTTCAAAATAGCTAAAATTATGATCCTCGGGTCCCCAGGGGCAGAGCCCCAGGGGGTTGGGGTTTATATAGAAATAAAGAAAGGTTTTTTGAATGACATCTCCTCTCAAACCACTGGGCCGATTTGAAGCAAATTTGGCAGAAATGTTCCTTAGGTGGTCCCCCTTAAAAATAGCTAAAAGAATTGAAATCTTTTAAAAACTCTGGCTGCCATGGCAACAAAAGTGAATTTTTAAAATAATCTTTAAAAATCTTCTCCTCCTGACCCAGAAGGTGTAGAGCCTTGATATTTTGCATGAAGCATCAGTATATTGACCTCTTTCAAAATAGCTTAAATCATGATCCTTGGTTTCCCAGGGGCGGAGCCCCAGGGGGGTGGGGTTTATATAGAAATAAAGAAAGATTTTTTAAATGACATCTCCTCTCAAACCATTGGGCCGATTTGAACCTTATTTTGAAGAAATGTTGCTTAGGTGGTCCCCTTCAAAAACAGCTAAAAGAATTGAAATCTGTTAAGAACACTGGTTGCCATGGCAACAAAAGTGAAATTTTAAAATAATCTTTAAAAATCTTCTCCTCCTGACCCAGAAGGCGTAGAGCCTTGATATTTTGCATGAAGCATCAGTATATTGACCTCTTTCAAAATAGCTAAAATCATGATCCTCGGGTCCCCAGGGGCGGGGGGGTTCCTTAGGTGGTCCCCCTTAAAATTAGCTAAAAGAATTGAAATCCATTAAAAACTCTGGTTGCCATGGCAACAAAAGTGAAATTTTATGATAATCTTTTAAAATCTTCTCCTCCTGACCCAGAAGGCGTAGAGCCTTGATATTTTGCATGAAGCATCAGTATATTGACCTCTTTCAAAATAGCTAAAATCATGAAGGTGTAGAGCCTTGATGTAATTGTGGCCCACTTGTTTCATAATCCTAACCTTAACATGAAATTAGACTGTTGAAAGAAAAAGAGCCTTTATCTCAGTTGAGCGCCCCAGGGCCAACGGCCCTCTTGTTCCATGTAATATATCAAATGAATGTGCTTGTTTCATGGTAGTGCTACCACTAAGCACATAGATGATAACATACTTGTCTTTATTTTCAGACCCTTCCAGACCAACAGCACGCCTATTTCCTAAATAACCCAGAGGAAGGCTGTTTGGGACAGGGAGCATCCTTTGTCTCGAAAATTCCTTTCACGCAACCAACTTGTGTTCCAAAAATATTGAATCTTCTACGTCAGCAACTCATGTTTAATTCTGTGATGCAAAGCCTTATACGTCCTTCAGCAAAGAAAGGTTTGTAGCGAAACCATTTAGTTTCAAATAATCTATTTTAGCTCACCTGAGCACAACATGCTGAAGGTGAGCTATTGTAATTGGTTAATGTCCTGTGTCCATCTGTCCATCCCCATAATTATCAAAAATTCTTCTCCTCCTAAACCTTAGGGCCTAGAGCTTAGATATTTGGTAGATGTTAACACCTATTGACCCTCTACCAAAATACTTCATAGAACTACCATATTCTGAAAATCGGCCCCTTTCTTTGTGATCCCTGATTTTACAAAGGAAATCTTTAAATTCTTCTTCTCCCATAGCAATAGGCCTACAGCTTTGATAATTGGTATGTATCAACACCTTTTGACCCTCTACCAAAATACTTCAAAGAATTACTGTATTCTAAAAATTAAGCCCTTTTCTGTGTGATCCCTGATTTTACAAAGGAATAAAGAAGGTAATCTTTGAAAATCTTCTCCTAAACCATAGGCCCTAAAGCTTTGATATTTGGTATGCATCATCACCTATTGACCTTCTACCAAAATAATTGAAAGATTTACAGTATTTTGAAAATAAGCCTTTTTCTGTACAAACCCTGATTTTACATAAGAATAAAGAAGGAAATCTTTGAAAAGCTCCTTCTCCCAAACTACAAGGCCTAGAGCCTTGATAATTGTTATGTATCATCACCTATTGACCCTCTACCAAATTAATTCAAAGAATTACCGTATTCTGAAAATTAGCCCTTTTCTGTGCGATTCCTGATTTTACAAAGGAATAAAGAAGGAAATCTTTGAAAATCTTCTTCTCCTTAACCATAAGGTCTGGAGCTTTGATATTTGGTATGCATCATCACCTATTGGCCCTCTACCAAAATACCTGAAAATTAGCCCTTTTCTGTGTAATCCCTGATTTTACAAAGGAATAAAGACGGAAATCTTTGAAAATCTTCTTCTCCTGAACCATAAGGCCTAGAGCCTTTATAATTTTTTATGTTTCAGTGTTTATTGACTTTCCACCAAAATAGCTTCAAAGATTTACGATATTTTGAAAATTAGCCCTTTTCTGTGTGTTCCCTGATTTTACAAAGGAATAAAGAAGGAAATCTTTGAAAATCTTCTTCACCCAAACATATGGACTAGAGCTTTTATATTTGGAATAAAGCATTATCTTTTGATCCTTTACTTTAATATTTCAAAGAATTATCGTATTCTGTAAATTAGCCCTTCTCTGTGCAATTCCTGATCTTAGATAGGAATAAAGAATGATATCTTTGAAAATCTTCTCCTCCTAAACCATTAGGCATAGAGCTTTGATATTTGGTATGTATTGATGTTTATTGACCCTCTAACAAAATACTTCAAAGAATAACTGTATTCAGGAGATTAGTGATATATGATTGGATCATCAATATACCTAGGATTAAACAAGAACATCCTTAGACATCTTCTCCAAAATAATTAGACATAGGGCTCTGCTATTTTGAATATAGCATAAGGCCATTGACCATCATACTCAGGGGAGCGATTTAGGACCATCATGGTCCTCTTGTTTTTGTTTAGGTGTAAAATCCAAATCCAAATCAAATGAGCATTTTGATAGTACTCAGGGCTCTGCAGACTCCCAGAATTTGGGGAGAAGTCACTTCTCACTAAGAATTGGGAGAAGTTTTTCAAAATGAGGAGAAGTGGTGAGACTTTCAGAAGTGGATCGCGTTAAAAATTAAGTTTTTGCGTGTATTCCTCATTTCTATCAGAAAATAAAATAGCTTTACAACCAAGTAGTTGCATCTTATATTATGTATTGTGCAATAAACATAGAAAATACTGCTTATCCTTTGTCCTCAATAAAGATCTTTTCCTGTGAACAAATACTTTTGTATTTTTCTTTTTTTAGGTTGATAATTCAAGAGCAGGGTTCATTCTAGAGCGCGCCCTTGCGCCGATGGCGCTTAATTTTTAATTTGGGCGCATCCCAAATCCGTCTTTGGGGCCGACCCGGCGCACATTTTTTTCCACAGTAAAAAACGCAGCTTCTTGGTCGATGAATTGAAAAACTGTAATTACAAATCGAGTGTGCCTAGTAACAGGCGTTGTTACGCATGCTCTCATTGGTTGTTCGGGGGTTTATCGACGACTCCCAACCAATCGATAGTGTTTTAGTATCTCTCTAGTTGCTTCAAATGTAATAGCGTCATAATGAGTAAGCGAAAGCAGACGATATTAGATTTTCGGGGTCGAAATAAAAGGACAAACCCAGGTATTAGCGGGTTCGATGAGCCTGTCCCTTCGACGAGCAGTAGTTCCGATGAGCCTGTCCCTTCGACAAGCAGCAGTTTTGAAACGACCCAAACAAAAATGACGGAAAATCAAAAAGAAAGTCGAACCTTCCAGTCTTCGTGGTTGGAAAAAAATTCTTGGTTAAGTCATGATAGAACCAAAAATAAAATGTTTTGCAAACTATGCAAGAAACATAAAAAACTAAATAGCTTGACTGAGGGATCGGACAACTTCCGCACAAGCACATTGACTCGTCATTCAGAGAGCAAGGATCATAATACCGCCGTAATGGCTGAGCAGTTGAGACGGCAGTTAAGCGTGCAGTTTCAGAATAAGAGGATTCCCTTGTTAATTTTTTTAAGAGTGCGTACTGGCAACTTGTTTGAAACTTGGTTTTTTCTATTTTGTCCCCATAAATTTCTGTGATGGCCCTTGTTTTTTCTACCAAGGGGGCCAGTCGGCCCCATGAATTTCATTTCTAGAATGAACCCTGCAAGAGTTTGATTCTGAATTTATTTTTTTAATATTTCATAATAGATTCATATATGATAAAAAAGTCAACTAATAAAAAAAATGCAAATAGTGTATAGGCGGTCTGAATGAAATGAGTAGTGTTCCTATTTGAAGCAGAAAATGAGAAAAGATTTTATTGTAACAACATGTATTTCATCAAGCCATTACCAGAATAAAAAATTCAGACTGGTACAAATTGAAAGAAGCTAAATAAGACATTTCAAAGTGAGCTTAATAAGAAAGAAGGTGCCATTAATTGGTCAAAAAAGGTCCTCTGTGATTAAGTCAGTTATGGTGTGTAAAGGGTAAGGGTTACTGCTGAGTACACAAAACCAGACTCTACATGCAGAGGTTTAAAGTTAACACAGGATAATTTGCTCCATTTTATAGAATTAACATGTTATATAAAGGAATTATTACCAAAACAAGTAAGTGAAATTTAGTTATTGGAAAGACTGTATCATAACAAGAAACTAAGGAAAAGATCGTAGCAGCCTTTAAAATTGTTTGCAATAATTTTCTTCACTTGTTACGATTAAAGCAGATAATTCAAATTGAAGGATTCTAATGAAAAATGAATTTACTGTACGTAGATTTTCGGAAGAATTATTTTTCATCAAGATTTCAAATTTTTAACAAAATTTTGACTTCTGGTAAATGACACGGTGTCCGTAAATGTCAGCCATTATTCTCATTATGTGAAAGTAAGCAACAAATCTCGTAGACTGATCATAACTTAATTTACAGAAATAAGTAAAAAGGATTTTAAATAAAGATTTCTGGTGCCGATAGTATACAAAGCATTGCCGAAACCAATCAGCGTAGGTGTGAATGAAACAAGCATGTTGACTATTAGCTGCCAGAACATGCCCCTCTTTCTGATAATCTGCTGGCCTCGCGACTATCGATACATGCTTGTATTACGATCAAAGGGCTTCTGACCGGCAGTTGTGTGTAATTGCACACTGTCCCCTACTTTTATAGCCACTGGGCCAAATTTGGCTATCACCTATCGTATCCAGGCGACTTCCCGAAAATTCCAGGCGACTTTGACTTCGCTTTGATCAGCAAATCAGGCGATGTTTTATGAAACCAGGCGACTTTTTTGCCTGAGTCGCCCACTCTGCAGAGCCCTGGTACTAATGTATCTATGTAAAAGTCAAAGGTATAACTTAATGATAAAATAAAGAGAAAGAAAAGTGAAAGATAACTACACTTTTTTCGCTGAGCAGTAGGGTTAACTCGTGTATTAGATTCTAAAAAAATATTATTTCTTTTAAGTTTGATAGGCTGAAAGCCAGCAGGCTATTGTCATGGTGTTGTGTCACTCTTGCTTCTGTCCAGTCATCTGTTCGTCCATAAATCTTTACAGAAAGTACTGAACAGAATTCAACAAATTTCACAGAAATGATACTTTGGCCAGGACAGGATTTTGATCGGATGAAAAACCTGGCTTTGATGGGCAGGCTAATTTACATATATAGTGAAAGCTAAGTAAATTTCTGCTCAAAAACCAGGTGATGGATTTCAACAAAATTTCTCGGAATTATTCCTAAGCTGACCTAAGATTTTCTCAAAGAATTTTGATCGGGTGAAAAACATGGTTTATATGGTTGTTTCCTATGTCCATATATGGTATTCATTGAAAAGAACTATTTCAAAGATTTAACTGACTAGATTTATTTGCCAGGTATGGCAAAGATGATTCAGTTTATATTGGATTCCTAAAATTAATATTCAAAACAAACAGTGACCCACAACTGTTATTCAAATTATCCTATACTGCTCGAATCAAATACAAGGCTTTGTATCGCAGCTATAGCACAATATTCCTTATTCAGCATGACTAGGATAAATTGATAGGATAATGACAGCTCTAGATAGAGCAATTGATTTCAATTTAACCCTTTCCTGTTCAAAAACGGGATTTTACGTACCTGTGATTTTTATACTTGAGAAAATATTGTAACAAGCAATTTCTTCTTTTTCAACAATATTTTCTACCAAATAGGATGGTTTCATTTCAAATGACATCCAGTTTTCAATGTACTCTACAACCTCTTTAAATTTGGAATAGTCTAAAATGTCCAAAAACTGGAAAGGGTTAAAAATGAAAAGTTTTATTATTAGTCCATCAAACCCTAAAAGTTTGGTACTCATTGGAATAATCTCATCAAACCCTATATTTTTAGTACTCATTGAAATAAACTTGCCCAGTGGACTGCAATGAAACAATTTAGTGGCTGAGCCCAGTAAGCACTTTGAACCCTGGCTCTGCCAACATTCTTTCGGACATTTGACAAAAGTCATTATTACATGCATCAATTGTGCCTCACCGATAGGCAAATATAAAGCAGTGCACCTTAGTGGGATGAGCAGCTGGTGGCCCTGATCCAATATTATAGTAGTACTTGTGTGACAACAGGAAGCCATAGTGAGGTGTACCAGTTGCCACAATATAACTGACAAAAAAAAATGATCAATTAATTACAATCTATCACAAGGGTTAGGAAGACGAATAACAAATTAAGATTTTCAACTCTCCCCCCTTATGTAGAGCTATTCTGATAATGCTGATATGTTTTATTTCAGACTACAAAACTTCACTGATATTTGAGGTGACTGCCCTCTCCTTACAATATGTTAGTGTTATGTTTGAACATCCTCTTCAAGATTCCATGGTTACAGGTTAGTATTCAATATTTTTGCTGCTACTTGTGGTATAAATGGGGTGTTGGAATACTCATTTTTTTCCACTTTGTCCACAGACAAGTAAGAGGTGATTTTCTACTTGTCCAGAATCAAAATGAACTGGTCCGCAAAAAAGTGAACAGAGGAATTGGAGAAAATATTGTTATTAATGAACAAAATGCCGGAAACTAGCATTTTCTTCACTAACAACATTTTCTACCCTTCAATATAAACAATAGGATAATAAATCTTTGAGATTATTTGTACAATTCAAAGATTCCACCAGTATTTTCTTGTTTGACAAGTGACAATGATAATTGTACTTGCCCCAAAGTAGAAAAGCCCATATCGGACAAGTCGGGCATGGGAATTCCACATCCCTGTATAAATTGACCTATGAGGTATAAAAGGACTTACTGGGAACTGCAAGAAGATATAAGTCTGTTTCAAATTCTAACATACTGTATAATGTTATTTTCTTTTCAGCTGAATTTGACTTGAGTGATATAACCAGTGTCAAATGTTCCATTTGTATGAACAATAAAGATGAAAACCTTTGCTCAGATGAGTTTGTCTCCAGAGCTTTTCAGAGGTATGATAACTTTTACTCTGACAAGTTTCTTAAGACTGTAAAATGTGTTATTAACCCATTACTAGACGAAAAATTTTAGACTGGTCCAAATTGAAAGGAGTTGTAGAGGACTAGTTACAGTTTATGAAATTTTAGACTTTTCAACTTCTTGGGTAGAAAATGTGTAAAATGAAGGAGCTTGTTATTCTTTGTGTTCCAAAGTTTTTTGTTGAGGGACGCCAAAATGAGTCATTGTGTAGGAACTGATTAAAAACTAGAGAAGGAGGAGAATTGAAAACATTGTTGAAAAGGGAAAAAAACTGGCTGTTATTTTATTTCTATCAAAATATTCCATGAAAATTATTATACCCTCACTTTGAAAGGAGGGGAGTGTTGTTGTTTATCTCTGTCAAATTCTCTGACTGTCTGTAATAAACATTTTTCAGCACATTATTCTCAGTAACCATTTACCTATAACCACACAGTGACGCTTTTTGATTATCTCGGCAACAATTAACCCTTGAAATTTTAGACTTTTTCCAAGCTGAAAGAGTTTGCATACAACATTGTACATTTATTGCAATTTGAAATAAAATCATCCTATGTGGTAGAAAATATTTTGGAAAAAAAAAAGAAATTGCTTGTTACAAGCATTTTTCCCACAATGTTTCCTCAAGTATAAAATCACAGCAATGTAAAATCCTAGGTTTATATGTGAAAGAGTTAACAGGTTTGAAGGGAAACTTTGTATGGAGGTTCAACTAGGGTCCCTTCATGGCTCTTACTGAATTGAGGTCGTCAAGTTATCTAGCTCATGTTTACAACTAAGTTAATTTTTGGACATTTTCTGGTAAAGTGGTATATTTTTGACACATTTTTCTTAGCAACCACTGAAAGCACCCACTTAAACCTTGCTATAACTTGCAACTAGGGGTCATACAATGTGCTGAATTGAGGTCTGTGTCCAAAATATTTTCTAGTTAAGTGGTAAATTATTGTTGAATATTTTCTCAGCAACTATTTGAACCTTGGTATGGTTTATTGATTCTGTCTCTCCATTTGGCATGTTTATGAATAGTTCAAAGTTAGATTTCATTGTATTCAAGGATGAGATTAAGATACTTTCCTCTTTATTTATCAAAGTACTTTGTAAAAAAGTTGACCAATTCAAAAACAAGCTCAATAAGTCATGGCTGTTCAAGTGCTTTGACACATCAAATGTTTACTAGCACCACCTGAACCAGAGAACGGATATCATGAAGAATTAGAAGGGAGGAAAACCCTGTAGGAGTTATGTAGTTCCCCAGCAGACAGCAGGTAGACAACAGGTAGTAAAATATGGTGTCTTTTGGACTCTTGTGTGTCTGCTTATCTAAGGTGAGGGACTCATAGTCTTAAAGTGGGGCATCATCAACTGACAGATCACTTACCCCCACTGAGCTACGACAGAAAGTTCCACTTGGATATTAAACACATTATTTTGCAAAATTTATGGCAAATAAAATATTTAACAAAAATGTATACTGGTTGGCAACCTAAATGTCTAAATGCAGAAACGAACACAGAGATATAACATGGATGTTGTTCAATATTGGATGTTAAAGTTCATTTCTGGTCTGAATAAATGATTTGAATGGTCCTTTGTTTCTTTGGTTGACAGCAGCAATTAGTCAATTATTTTTGAGTTGACCAGAAAAGTAGAATTACTCATGTCCTTTATTGTAATTGTTTGAGTATGTACAAGTGCAAAAATCTTACCTTTGTTTTATGTGTATTTCAGATGTTTTTCCATTCCTGTTACATTGCGAACAGTGATTCATAAAGTGAACCAGGAGATAGTAAAACTTGTTGCTCCAGAACCAGTGGCAAGACTAGTGGCTAGGACACGTTTAAAATGGATGTTACGAGCAGTGAAAACACCTTCAAATACGGGATTACAAACTGTGCAACAAACTATGGGGACAAACCTTTCACATCCAGCTGTGTTTGCATCAGTTGGGGACAATTGGGCTCAGGGATCTCATTCGGATGGACGAAAGTTGAATATGCCCCAAGGCTTAAATCGGACGTTTCTGGAGCCCCCTCCTCCTTCAGAAGAGGAGAA
Source organism: Fragum fragum (assembly GCA_946902895.1). Classification (NCBI taxonomy): domain Eukaryota; kingdom Metazoa; phylum Mollusca; class Bivalvia; order Cardiida; family Cardiidae; genus Fragum; species Fragum fragum. Next base: position 25,396,097 of record OX336377.1, on the reverse strand, counting down.
ATTTGGGGCAAACCCTTTACTCGCAACACTATTGGAGTCTGGGCCCACAGAACCAATTTCTAATCCCCCTTCTGCACAAAATATAGCAAGTGAAAGTCCCATGTTATCAAAACTGTTAGAGGAAAATACCTCAGTGACTACAAACTTACCCCCTCCAAATACTAAAAAACGTTTAACAAAGAGAAAGTCATCAAAGGATATGATGGCGGGTAAAAGTCCAAAATATCGACTTTCTGATTCAGACATGATGGAACGGACTGGTGCTAGTGGTTTTGATAGGTTGACCGGCCAACCATATGGTCAGGGTATTGGTGAAAAACACATTGACTTGGATTCTAGTGGTGGGTCATATGATGAACCAGGTCGACCAGCAAGTGTAAGTAGTGTTGGAAGTGGCGGTGGTCATTCCTCTACTGGATCTATCATTGACTTAACAGATGCTGGGATTGGGGAATCTCATGTCAAAAAATTAGAGAATAGTTTAGACAGTATTATGCAGAAAGAAGTGCGCGCAGGAGGTATGGCAGGTGATTTCATGGATATGCATGAATTCCATCCTGGCATCAACCCAAACCAGATGTTGGATGGTATGGGTGACTTTGTACATCCTCAGCAATGGGGTCCACGGCAAACTTCCCCACACTCTCTAGCAAGAAATTCACCACACCATGGTCTGTCAAAAAACGAGAAAATCTCTACCTCACTTGAGGAACTCCTCCTAGGGCCTGGAGGTAGAGAGATGGAAGGCCCTAACTCATTACATGGTCGTCGTAACTCCACTCAGAGAAGGCAGACACTCAAGCGCCAAAATTCATTAGGAAGAAATAGTCTAGATAGCTCTGGAGGAGTAATAAGCCCTGATGTTTTCTCACCAATAATGACATCACCAGGACATCACCCTCTGTCTTCTCCAACACAAGGTCAACTTCCATCACCTAATCAGGTGATATCACCAGGGAGTTTTCCATTAACATCACCTGGAATTCTAACGGCAACCTCACCTAATATGACTCCAATTTCTCACATAAAAGGTGAAGTAATGAACATGCAAGACTCTAAAGTGGGTAGCGCAAGCTCACAGAGCCAATTTATTGCAAATATGACGAGAGTTATGAATTCTGTGCATCATGGATCTTCAGGTAAACCTAGTCTGTCGGCATTGAAAGCTCAGTTAGAAATGAAAAACGATGTCAGTTTAAGTGGCGGAACATTAACTCAGGAAAAGGAGATAAAATCAGAGGATGGATATGGTAATTCACAGTCATTTCCACCAATGAAATTAAAGTTGAATATGAAAATGTGTGATTCAGTGTCTCCACCTGGTAGTGATGAAAACAAATCTAGATCTAGTACATTTGACTTTCATAGTGACGATGAGGATTTCTCTCTTCCTACAGTTGATAAGATAACAATTGTGTCCTCTTCTCCCACACGCCTTCAGATCTCAAATAAACCTACTCTTACAAGTTTTAACAATTTCAATAAAACTGAAAAATTCAAGCGAAAAGAAAGAGAGAAGCAAATGAAGCGTGTGTCATCTTTGGACTCAGGGAAGCGTAAAAGAGACAAGGAGGAATCCAAGAAAGAAAAGAAAAAGAAAAAGGTAGCTAATAATGAGTATTCAATTGAAAATGATATGGCTGTGTATAAATCTACCACTGTGGACGTTGAAGGTGGATCCGACGATTATAAACCAATAACAAAACTCAAAATTACCAAAAGTGGCGGAAAAATGTCAATTGAAAATAGTAGTGTTTTACAAATCAAAAAGGAAACAAAACCAGAAAAGTTAGAAAAGCCCAGAACAGAGAAAATTGATAAAGAGGCAGTTTTAAAGATTGAAAAAGTGGATAAAGTGAATAAACGAGAAGAAAAAGACAAAGATATGAAAGATTTAACACTGGAATTAAAAGAGGTGACAAATGAAATTAAAGAGATAATTGATTCAAAAGATAAAGAAAAATTATCAGAAAAACCACCTTCTCGAAACTCTTCAAGTGAAGGCATTTTTGACAAAATTAATGCCATGAAAAGTGAAAATGTGTCTAAAAGTGAAAGTAGCGATATTTCTAAAGAAAAACTGGGAAATACTGAAAATGTGAAAAAGTCATCAAGTGCAAAATCTCAGAAAACTCACAAATCTTCATCAAAAGTGACTGCTAGTTCAAAATCGTCATCAGATAGCTCATCAAAAGTGACAAAGACACCAACAATAAAGTTAAAGCCAATAACTGTTCCTTCACACAGTTCAAGTTCCACAGTACAGAACAGTCCTAGCACTCCCTCCACTCCAAAATCAATCACCCAATCTCCTACCTCAACTACCATTGGTAAAATTGGTGCAGTATCGTTAGCCACATCTGGCTCACAAAAATCATTGACACCTAGTGCTAATAATAGTAACAAAATTAATCAACAGTCAGGGTCGTCAAATAAGATCACAAATTCCACAAATAAGTCATACAGTTCATCAGCACAACCATCTGGTGCATCGAAATCCAGTTCAACTTCTTTATCCCAGAAAAGTGTTTCAAGTTCAAGTGGCAAGAACTCCCCTATACCACAATCAAATAAAACATCACATTCGCGCAGTTTATCAAATCCAAATTCCAATTTAACTAAATCAGAAAAAGGATTAAGTAAAAGTGTTTCATCTTCTAGTGTACGAACTTCTTCACCTTTGTCAGAAAAGGAACGTAAATCAAGTTCAGGGTCATCAAGGGGTTCTGGATCTGGTAGCCGTGAAAGAGAAAAATCTACCTCGTCTAAGAACAATGTTCCTGTTACTACAGTTATAACTCAAGAAACTGCTGCTTCAGTTTTGTCATTCCTCAATCCTAAAGCAAACAAGATATCGAGTTTACCTCCCATTCCAAAGCTCAGCTCATCAGCATCTGGTACTCCGAAAGTATCAACACCTACTACTACAGTTCCTGTTACGATTATAAGTTCAACAGGAATTGTCACAAATACTAATACTCCATCGTCAAAATATGGCAAAGGAAATAATTCATCAACCTCAAGTAAAACCACAAACAGCTATAACTATTCTGCTAGTAGAGGGACAAACAGTCCCAATTTAACTGGAAATAAAGGCAACAGTGGACAAAATGTGTTTAATAAATCAGGTAGTGGCAATTATTCAAATAGCTCAAACAGTAGGGCTCAAAACCCAGCTCTGCCAGGCAGTGTTAGAAAACAAGGTTCTAATTCACCACTGAATCTTTCTCAAAAGAGTAGTAGTGCAAATCAGTTTAATAAGGGGAGCTCTAGTAATTCACAAAACTCACGAAACAACCATCAGAGTAGTTCTAATTCCTCAAGGAATACAGGGCAATCTTCAAATACAGTGCAAAATAAAGTGAGTAAACCAAATTCCATAAATACAAATAAAAGTGTTAATCAGAATTATTCAAATAGAAGTAATGGCTCATCTCCCTCAAATAAGGGAAATTCTAGTGCTAGCTCAAATTCAAACTCCTTCAGTAGACCAAACACAACTGTGAATAGTAGTGGTGGGTCTATAGTAAATAGTACAAACAGTGTAAAGGGGAGTGTTTCAGGTCCTAATGCACCAAGAGGGCCTGGTCCCCCGAATCAGCATACAAGTCATCAGTCATCTAGTGTAAGTAGTGTATCAGACAGTCAAAAAGCCAAATCGTCAAGTAGTTCATCACATACATCCAGCTCACGGGGTAGAAAGGGATCTCTCTCAGCAGTTATTGACAAATTAACGTGTAAGGCTTCCATACCTGTGTCGAGTAATTCATCAGTATCGGCCATATCAAAAACTAATAAACAAGTGATAGAAGAGTCCCCGGCCAGTCCGGAACCAGAAACTCCAAATAGCAATCAAGTGAAAGAAGAGAAAAAAGTAGTGATATTTGAAGCACCTGCTAGTCCAGAGCCTGATCAATTAGGGGCTGTGGTTAAACGGACAGGCAGTAGAGATAGTATTGTTAGTATACCTTTGGAGGAACGGAGAGATTCTCTTGAAAACTCTTCTCATAGTGTTAATGGTGAATCAGTTTTTATCAAACCCTCAACTACTTTATCAACCTCTCCTAAAGTAACTGTGACTAACTCTCCCAAAGTTTCAGTGTCGAATCCTCCCAAAAATATTCCATTGCATTCTAACACTGAAAAAACAATTCCGATTCATTCATCAGGTAGCAATTATAAATCAACATATAACAGACAGAATTCAAATAGTGCTCTATACTCCCAGCAAAATGGAGATATTAACGATGATAAAGGATTTGAATCGATGAGTGATCTCAGTTCTAAAAGAAGTATTTTAGGTACAGATAAAACCAAAGACAGCCCCTTCAAAGTTCCAACACCAAAGTCAGGAGAAGATTTGAATAAAAGTCAAGATGATTTAAGTTCAAAGAAAATAAATTCATTATCAAAATCTTTGTCAAATACACCTAGCAGTCCTCAAAGCAGCCCAGAAAACGGACTAGTAATAGATTTCTCAACTTCTCCGAAAAATGCTTTAATTACTACAAAATCTCCACAAGTCTTTTCCAATTCAGACTCAAACTTAGAGAAGAATGTGTCACCTTCACTGAAATCAGTACGGTCATCTGTTGATTCAGCATCCAAATATCCGATTTCGCCTGGTTCTCCAGATGATGATGAAAATCTTAGTGTGGAAGCTGACTCGCCATTTTTGGACGATGACTTAATGGATGCTGCTTTGTGTCTTTAACATAAATTCATTACTAGACAACATAAATTTAGACTGGTTGAAATTCAAAGAAGTTCGAGACAACAATTCCAAGTTGATTGATTTTTAGCTCACCTGAGCACAACGTGCTCATAGTGAGCTTTTGTGATCGTTGAATGTCTGTCGTCCGTCATCCGTTGTGTGGCTTCAACAATTGAAGTGTTTACACTCTAGAGGCCAAAGTTTTGACCCAATCTTCATGAAACTTGGTCAGAATAATTGTTAGGTCATGAGGATGAACCCTATTGATTATGGGACGGTTCTATTAGAAAACACAGGAAAAGGGGCCTTATTGACAATTTCTTTGTTTACACTCTAGAGGCCACAAATATGGCTCTATCAGGGTTTTCCCTCGACGTTCAAAATAGGAGGTCATTTTTCCACATTATGACCCCTATCAAATAATATAAAGAAGGCTGTCTAGCTGTTTTGGGGGTCATTTATGAAAAATTGGGGTCCAAAATCAAAGAAGGAGAGGGTCAAGGAAAACCCTGCTCTATCTTCATGAAACTTCGCCAGAATAGTTATTATGTCATAGAGATTAACCCTATTGATTATTAGAAGGACCTTTCCAAAAACACAGGAAAAGGGGCCTTAATGACAATTTCTTTGTTTACGCTCTAGAGGCCACAATTTTGGCCCAATCTTCATGAAACTTGGTCAGAATAATTGTTGATCATGAGGATGAACCCTATCGATCATTGAAGGATTCTATTGGAAAACACAGGAAAAGGGGCCTTAATGACAATTTCTTTGTTTACACTCTAGAGGCCACAATTTTGGCTCAATCTTCATGAAACTTGGTCAGAATAATTGTTAGGTTATAAGGATTAACCCTATTGATTATGGAAAGTTTCTATAGGAAAACACAGGAAAAGGGGCCTTAATGACAATTTCTTTGTCTACACTCTAAAGGCCACAAATATGGCTCTATCTTCATGAAACTTTGCCAGAATAATTATTAAGTCATAGAGATAAACTCTATTGATTATTAGAAGGATCTTTCCAAAAACACAGGAAAAGGGGCCTTAATGACAATTTCTTTGTTTACACTCTAGAGACCACAATTTTGGCTCAATTTTCAATGAAAATTTGCCAGAATAATTGTTTAGTCACAAAGATGAACCCTATTGATTATAGGAAGGTACTTTTGGAAAACACAGGAAAAGGGGCCTTAATGACAATGTCTTTGTTAATGCTCTAGAGGTCATCATTTTGGCTCAATTGTCATGTTACTTGGTCAGGATACTTGTAAGGTCATAAAGATGAACCTTAAAGATTATGGGAAGGTTCTATAGGATAACACAGGAAAAGGGGCCATAATGACATTTTCTTTGTTTACAATATAGAAGTCACAGTTTTGCCTCTATCTTCATGAAAGTTATAGTTATTTGTCTCTAATTGCATTTTTTAACAGCAGACAGTTCAGATGAGCGATCTAGGACCATCATGGTCCTCTTGTTTAATATAACTGTCTATTTGGAAAAAAATCTATGTTAAAAATGAAGAAATTGCTTGTAACAAGCAATTTCTTCATTTTCAAAATTGTTTTCCTGAACTTCTTTCATTTAGTTGATAAGAGAGCAGGATTTTTGGCAACAGGTTATCCATTACTTTACAATAGAATTCACACTGGTTGAAATTGAAATAGGCTGCAGGCAACATTTCAAAGAGTATTTTTTGAAGAGTTAGTGCAATATAATTGGGGAACAAAACATCGTAAGAACAGGAGAAATTATTTGTTGGAAACAACCCTTTCTGTCATAAAAAATGAAGAGGTTGTGTGCTAATGGATTTATTGATCTTTTATGAACTCAATACCATAAGAAATACAGCTATGGAGAACATGGGAAGAGAGGACAATGCTTGTTGTATCAAAACACAGTATCTTAATCATTAATCACCAGACTGTTCTAATTGCCTATACATTGTATACACACTTAGAACAGTACCGCGATTAACCCTTGATTTATATAGTAACAACCCTTTTTTTTTGCACAAGAAAGTTGATCGTTGCAATAAATGTTAACTGAACATTCCCTGCATTTACTAAAGCCTTTTAACCCATTACCACACAGAAAGAATTTAGACTGGTCCAAATTGAAAGAAGTTGCAGACGACAATTTAAAGTTTATGGAATTTAGAATTGTTTCATCTTCTTGGATAGAAAACATTGTGGCTAATGAAGAAATTACTTGTTACAAGCAATTTCTTCATTTTCCACAATGTTTATCAAAGCTGAAGGAGCCGCAAGCGTCTCTGAGTGGGAATGGGTTAAACTTGGGGCTCATGCTAGCATTTGAAATTGTAGAGTCCCTTACTCCTTGACCATGATATTTTATGGGTCAAAACTGTTTTTGAAGGGGTGAGAAGAACAAAAAGAGCATATTTTGAGAATAAATTTGAGGGATTAAGCCGTTCTTGTTTTTATAAAATTAGAATTGTCCAAATCAAAGGGGCTGCAGAGGACACTACAATGTAAGTCAAATTAAAAAAATAATAACCCTATGTAATAGAAAATATTGTGAAAAAAGAAGAAATTGTTTGTTATAAACAATTTCTTCTTTTCTCAAGAACAATATCATAGGGATGTAAAAATCGGGGATTGTACAGGAAAGGGTTAAGTGCCAACAGACCTTTTATTGTAGAGACATAGATAATGTAATTCATTTTGATGGGTCAGTGCAAAACAGTTGTAACTGCCTAATATGTTTATAGGCAATTACAGCTGTTTCATACTGACCTATCAAATTGTACTACTATCAATTGTATGAAAGTTACATCATTGAATAATTGAGGGATAAAATCCTTGCTTGATCCTATGAAATTTCTCTCAAGGGGTCAAGATGACAAAAAGGTCAAAAGAGGATGTTTTCAGAGTCAAAACCCCTGTTTAGACTTCAAACACTTTTTTATGCAATCTCTAGGGAAAGAAGATAAAAAAAATCTTGATGTGAATGCTTTTTGTGAATGTTTATATTTATGCTAAATAAATATTTATTATTTCTTCTTTAAACTTTCAAGGGTATCTTAATGTTAGTAACTTTTCCAAATCATCACATGTTAACCAATTTCCAGACAACAAAACCTTAGACTGGTTCAAATTGAAAGGTTTTGCAGACGACAATTTACAGTTTATGAAATTTTAGATTTTTTCAAATTTCTTGGTAGAAAACATTGTGTAAAATGAAGAAATTGCTTTTTACAAGCAACTTCTTCATTTTACACAATATTTTCCAAATTATTTGTCTTGAGGGGCTTCAAAAAGTGTCATTGTGTGGGAATGGTTCAAACCTTGTGTAATTTAGAAGTTCTCAGAAATATTTTAAAATCATACTGAAAGAGGAAAGATTAACTCATCCCCACACAATGATGCTTTTGAGACCCAAAATTAGCTTTGAAAAAGACAGTGGAAAATGAATGAATTGCTTTTTAAAAGTATTTTTTTCATTGTCCACAATGATTTTTACACCTAAAGTAAAATATTCCAAAATTTAATCAACTTGATTTTGTCTTCTAAACATCTTTTAATTTGAATCAGTCAAATATTTTGTTGTTTGGTAGTAGGTTAAAAAATCAGTATGATAAAATATTAAAGTTGCTAGTTTTAAGATTTTATTAAGCCTTTTTTTAATTTTTGCATATGATTATGAAGGTATTATATTTATTTTGATAAAGATGAATTAAATGACCGAAAAAAAACAACAAAACAATTATCATTAATCTTAACCCATTACCACTCAATCCAGATTTTGACACACTGAAGAAAAATAGCAAGTGAAATAGTTGTTGGAAAAAGAAATTTATCATTCTTTGCATCATTTAGGTTTATTTTTTCAATTTGACCCATGCCCAAACAATTCCACTTTTAATATCCCTCTAGCAAACAGCTTTGGAAAACATTGTGGAAAATGAAGAAATTCCTTGTAAAAAGTAACATTTTCTGAGATGTTTTCTTCCCTATGAACAAAAAGAAATTTTAAATGTCTTCCATAGATTCTTTCAATTTGGACCATTCTAAGCTTTTGCTGTCTGATAATGGGTTAAGTGGAGTTTGAATTCTCAGCCACCATAGCACAGTTGGTAGTGCATCAGACTCCTAATCTTCAATTATAAGATGTCATGGGTTCCATTCTTGGCGGTGGCCCATATCCTTTCCAACATTTGTCCCTCACCAATAGTTGGTTAATCGTAATTACAATTTGAATAAGCTGTAGCTATGATTCTTGAGTCACAAAAACCAACTAAAATGCTTCACAAAAATGTTGGGAGTTCAAAACTCACTTGTGGTCTAAATGAATGATTCCATTGGTCAACTGTTTATTTGAATGATGGTTGCAATTGGTCATTGCTGCTGTCAAGTTGAGTAAAAAGTAAAATTTTTGCTTTATTTTACTGTTGGGTTATGTGATTATAAAATTCATTGTTAATTTAATGTCAGGTTTACCTCATTTCTGTTTATTTGTAATCAATTTGTTTACCTGCTCAATTTCGTTGAAGTATTTCTTATTAATTTTCGTGACCTTCTGACCAAGAAGTATTTCTCATTATACTCCCACCTATGAAGTAGAGATGGGTAAACAGGTTTCATCATCTCTATCTGTCTATCCATATCTGTAGGCTTTTTTAGCTCACCTGAGCACGAAGTGCTCTGGGGGAGCTATTGTGATCGGTCATCGTCTGGCGTCCATCTGTCCGTTCACAATTACAGATAAATCTTGTCCTCCTAAACTCACCATGGAATTTCACAAAATTATCCTTAGGTCCAGCTCTTTCAAAATACTTCAAAAAATTGAAATCCATGAAGAATTCTGGTTGCCATGGCAACAGAGAGAAAAAAAACAAAAAAAATCTCCTCCCAAGCCGTAAGGCTTAGAGCTTTGATATTTGGTACAGATTATTGTCTATTGACCCTGTACTAAAATACTTCAAAGAATTACGGTATTTTGAAAATTAGCCCCCTGATTTCATATAGAAATTAAGAAGGATAACTTTATAAATCTTCTCCTCCCAAGCGGTAAGGCCTTGAGCTTTGATATTTTGTATAAATCATTATCTATTGACCCTGTACCAAAATAATTCAAAGAATTACTGTATTCTCAAAATTAGCCCCTTTCTTTGCGATTCCTGATTTTACATAGATTTATGGAAGGAAATCTTAAAAATCTATCCCAAACCATAAAGCCGAGAGCTTTTATATTTGGTGTGTAATAATACCTTTTGACCCTGTACTAAAATGCTTCATAGAATTACTGTATTCAGAAAATAAGACCTTTTCTGTGCAATCCCAGAAAGGAATAAAGAAGGATATCATAGAAAATGTTCTCATTCTAAACCATTAGGCTTAGAGCTTTGATATTTGGTATGTATTAATGCCTATTGACCCTCTTCTTTATTACTTCAAAGAATTACAGTACTCTTGAAATTAGCTCAACATGGTTGGGTTTTCACTATACCTAGGATTAAAGGAGAGAATCTTTGAGAAGCTTTGATATTTTGAATATTATATGATAAAGCCTTGAGCAATCATACTCAGGGGAGCGATGTAGGACCATCATGGTCCTCTTGTTTAGCTCATCTGACTATAAAGTGAAAGGTGAGCTATTATGATCGGTCATTGTGTTTTGTCCATCTGTCTGTCTGTCCGGCCGTCCACAATTTCTTTAAAAGTCGTCTCCAAAATTAATAAACTGATCAAGCAGGAATGTTCTACAAAAGTTGTTAAAAGAAATTAATTCCATGGAAAACTCTGGTTGTCATGGCATTTGGTATTCACATTTCATATACAGGATGACCACTTGTTTCCCTATCAAGTTCTCATAAATGACCTCACCCAGAGGTCTGAAGTTCGAAAAAGCACTCAATTATAGCCAATACAAAAGTCTTCTCATCCTAAATATATGGCCTAGGGCATTCATATTTGGTATTTAATAGAACTAGATGGTTTTGTAGTATTTTATAAAAAAGTTTTCCCCGAAATGGCCCTATCCCAGGAGTCAAAAATTGGGAATTGCACTCAATATGAACAAGTTCAAAAGTAATATCCTTCTAAATTATAAGGCCTGAAATATTCATATTCGGTATGTAGCATTGATAGATGATTTTTTACTAAGCTACTAGAAATTACAGGGTATGCCCCTAGAGTCTAAAATAGCCCTGTCTTAGGGGTCCAAATTGAGAAAATTGCTCAATTTGCAAATTAAAACAGTTATTCTTGACTAAAGTACCTAGAGTATTTATATTTGGAATTAAGCATAACCTTAAAGTTAACTATGTTTGTTGAAGTATTCCCCTTGGGTCAAAATTGGTCCAAGACAAGGCATCCAAAGTTATGAATAACACTCAATTAGACCATGTTTAAATATCTTCCCCTCTCGATGTATAAGGTGTATTGCATTCATAATTGATACATAGTGTATCCAGATGGTTCTCTACTAAGTTTGTTAAGATTGTGCACATTGTGTAAAAATGGTCCTGCCCCAGAGGTCCATAGTTTGGTAAAAAAGCTCATTTAGAGAAATATCATAACCAGATTTCAAAATTTTAGAATGGTCCAAAATGAAAGAAGTTGCAGATGACAATTCAAATTTGATTGAAATTTAAATAAAGTAACTTCAGGGTAGAAATGATTATGTGAAATGGAGAAATTAGTGTTAACCCATTCCCACTCAATGATGCTTTTAGACGCCTCAAGGAAAAAAAACTTTAGAAAACAATGTGGAAAATGAAGAAATTGCTTGTTACAAGCAATTTCTTCCTTTTCCAAATTGTTTTCTACCCAAAATGTTGAAAAAATCTAAAATTTCATCAGCTTTGGATTGTCGTCTGCAACTTCTTTGAATTTTGGCCAGTCTAAAATTTTGCTGAGTGGGAATGGGTTAATGAGCTAGTTTGGTAAAAAAAGCTCGATTACAGAAATATTACCAGATATAGAAATTGTAGAATGGTCCAAATTGAAAAAGGTTGCAGATGACACTTCAAATTGGATTGAAATTTGATAAAAGTAGCTTCAGTGTAGAAAAGAGCATGGAAAATGGAGAAATTGCTAGTAACAAGCTAGTTCTCCCTTTCTGACAATATTTTCCAAGCCTATTTCTTTGAAGGCATCAAAGTGCAGTATTGTTTGATAATGGATTAAACTTTAAAGCGTAAAACATCTATATTTGGTATGTAGCATTTCTGCCTTTTTACAACCCAAAATGTTTTATTTGTTACATTGATATGGCTCCATTTGCATCTTTTTATTCCCTTACATCAAAAGATCAGGGGCATATTGTTTTACCGTTGTCCATCTGTCTGTCATTCAGTCTTTCAATCTGTTTGTCTGTCTGCAAAACTTAACAAGAACTTAATATTGCCAATTACTACCAGCCTATTCAAGATACAATGTTCATATTTGGGATGTTGATACATCTCCATAATAAACATCTCCTCATGTCAAGGTCAAGGTCATGTGATAAGATCAAGGTCATATACCAAGGTCAAACGTTAAGTCCTGTTGTGGGGGCATTGTGTTTCACAAACACATCTTGTTTTTATACTTAAAAGTACTTTTAAATTTTAGATGAATCAGTTGAGCGATATAGTACTACCATGGTCCTCTTGTTTGTTTCCTTGCTCTACCTCCTCAACCAATTGATCGAAAATGAAACATCATATAATTGTTGCCAATGATCTCACATTGGTCAAAGGTCTAGGTCACAATTGAACCTTATTTGAAACTGTTTCCTTGCTCAACATATGACCTAGGACTATTAATTAATGGGTAGCATAGATCAAAGATAAACTCTACTACCTTAGATACAAAATGCTGAAGGGGATTATTCGTCTGCTTTGCAACAGTTCTTGTTGGTTTTCCTGAACTGTGGATAAAAGAGAATGATAACTTCCTGGAATTTAACCATCACCACACAATCCATCATTTTTATGTAGTAAAGAAAAAAATCTCTGTTTTGTGAGAAAAGAACTTGCTTGATAAATTCGATTTTCAATGTAATGAAGTCCATCGTCTAACAGTTTGGACCAGTCTCAGAATTTGTTTTCTGGTAATGAGTTGAATTTAAACAAGAACTTGATTTTAACTATTTAGATAATGCCCATAATTGGTATGTATAAGGTACTTCTCATAAATAGACATCTAATGAAATAAAGATACATCTTACAATGTCACATGGTGACTAAATGGCTGACATTGGAATAACAGAAATGTATTCACTCTGAAAGATGTTAACCCATTTGCAGACAGCAAATTTTTGACTGGTCAAAATTGAAAGGAGCTGCAGACAACAATTAAAAGTTAATAAAACTCTAGATTTTTTCAACCTTCTGGATAGAAAACATTGTGGGAAATGAAGAGATTGCTTGTTGCAAGCAATTCCTTCAATTTACACAAAGTTTTCCAAATTGTTTATCTTGAGGGACGTCAAAAAGCATGATTGTGTGGGAATGGATTATATACTGTAGATATATTAGAATCATCAGGTATGATTTACACTTGCATGTTTCTATTTTAGGCAAAAAAGCAGATTTTTTCCACATCTGACAGAATTATTATTATATTTAACATTGTTAAACGAAACATTGAAATCTTCAGTCATATACATTTTTATACTGTAGACATTTGTACATTATTGATGTTTAAAGGGACCCTTACACTACCAATATTATTGACAGTAATACTGAATTTATATGTTTATCATTCTTCAAATTCACCAAATCCATGTCAAATACATAGCAAATATTATGTTACGATAGGGATACAACATCTTGTATTTGCTTTAGCTGCAGTGGAAAATTTTGATATTTCATATGAAGGTTATGTACAATTTTTACTCTACAGGGAGAAACAAATACATGATGTTGTATCATTATCATAACAGAACATTACATGTATTATCTACCTATTTTTTATTAACCCATTCCCATTCAATCCCTCCTTTTTACGCCCCTCAACGAAAAAGCTTTGGAAAACATTGTGGAAAATGCAGAAATTGCTTGGATCAAGCAATTTCTTCATTGTCCACAATGTTTTCTATCCAAAAAGACGAAAAAATTCAAAATACCATCAACTTGAAATTGTCGTCTGCAGCTTCTTTGAATTTGGACCGGTCTAAAATTCCACTGTGTTGGAATGGATTAAATAGATTTGATGAAATAAAAAAAAGATCTCTATTTCTACAAGTATTTTCCTTCTTCTCTGCTGCAGTTATTCGCATTATGACGTCGTATACAGAATGAAAATTATGTTGCTTTAGACTACTTTATATGGAACCTTATTTGACACTGTCATATACGGATTTTTGTCTGTTGTTTGTGTATATTTCACTAGAAATACTTTTAGGTATATAATGAATTGTTGATATTTGGTATGTTGGTGATATTGATCAATATTTTTGTCAATAATTTTGATAGTTTTACATCCCCTTAAGATGAAAATGTTTATTATAAATTGTAAATAGATAAACAAGAGTAAATGTCCACATTATAATATATAGATATATATTAAATCATGGGTTGATCATGGTAGAGATTTTTTTAATGTTTTTAAATAGTATAAGGGTTATTCCAATTATACTGATGTATCATTTATTTTGTGGTTGATCCATATTAACTCAGAGCTTTAACCCATTCTAACACAATGACCCTTTTAAACCCGCTCTAATATGAAAGCTTTTGGAAAGCCTTGTAGAAAATGAAGAAATTGTTTGTAACAAGCAATTTATTCATGATCAACAAGGTTTTCTACCCCAAGATTTTATCAACTTAAAATTGTTGTCTGCAACTTCTTTGAATTTAGACTGGTCTAAAATTTTCCCATTTAGGAATGGGTTAAGGTTCTGAGTGTCTGTATAATGAAATAGCACATGCAACTTAATAGCACTTGATTGTCAAATCTGACACTCTACTATGCCTAGCAAGTACAAAAATGGTGGTTAAAATATTTTTGTGACAAGAATTCAGCTATATTATTCTTCTATACAATTAATTTTCATTAATATTGTTTTATAACACAAATGAAAATGGATATGAAAAAATCTTATTGTTTTAGGTAAAAGGATAAGGAAAGCAGATCAATCAGGAAACAACAACAACAACAGATTTTAGGAAAGGAATACCTGGTCATTCCTTGAATTGAATGAAGTTAAGGTTTAATCCATTACCGGATGACAAAATTTTAAACTGGTTCAATTTCAAGAAGTTGCTGATGACAATTTGTAAGTGATTAACTTTTACAAATCTTTGTATTTTGGATAAGAAAAAATTGTGGATTATGAAGAAACTGCTTGTCACCTTCCACAATGTGTTCCAAAACATTTTTCTTGAAGGGCGTCCATAAATGTTATTGTGTGGGAATTGGTTAATGAAGAGCAAAGAAGAAGGCAAATAAATTCTGCACAGAGCTCTGGACATAGAGTTATCACAAACTTTTATTATTTGTACATAGATATAACCAGATAACAGAATTTAAGACTGGTTCAAATTTGATGAAGTTGCAGTTATCAATTTTTTAGTTCACGAAAATTGCATTGTTTTGTCCTTTGTGGTAGAAAACATAGTTGATAATGAAGAAATGCTTTAAACAAACAATTTCTCGATTTTCTCAGTTTTTCAAAGCTTTTTTCTTGGGGATGTAAGATTTTTTAGGGGAATGGATTAAACTCTAAGCTCTGGTTGCTATTTCAATATTAATATCAAGACGATTACAATGCATACCCACAACATAAGGATTATTTCAGAAATAACAGATTTGAATTGTCATCACTCTCTCTTTTCAAGAGCTCTGAATAACTTACAGCTTATCAGTGGCAGATAGAGCGCTTTGAATGCAACTCAGTGATTTGCCACCCCATTATTTTCTGTACTCTGCTAATTGCCCACTGACCTCCTACATATTAACCCTTGTCATGCTGTTTAAATTAACTTACTAAATTGCTGTAAAATCAAAGGGCTGAAAGCACTGATAGAACTTGTTCAAAAATCAATATTTCTTTTAGAAATCAATTTCAAAAATAGCTCTGCTAGGAAAGTACAGGCAGGGGGTGTAGACCAAGATCAGACTGCACCTATGTGCAGGCTGATCTTGGTCTACACCTCCTGCCAAAACCGGAATATTCCTGGTTCAGCATGACAAGGGTTAACTCAGCTTGGTTAATTCCAGATTAATTTTCTTAAATGGACATGAAATAAAAAAGGCAAATGGTTGGTTGGCAACCTAAACGTCATAAATACAGCTTGAATAAGCTACAGTTGCAACATTCAAGTCACCCAATCAACAAAAATGCTTAGCATAAATGTCGGAGTTCAAAATTTGATTCCAGCCTAAATACACGTACATCAAAATGTTCAATTCAATTTTTAACTGACAGCGACAATCCATCAATGTGTATGTTATGCTACTCTTCTGGTTAGGGTAAATCTTTTGCAAAAGCATGTACACATTGTAGATGCACTTGCATTGATTTTGCATTAATCTATCAAATTCATCTGTATTTTTATCATTGTCATCCAATGCAATACACTGTTACACTTTGTTTTGTTTGGTGTGTGTGTACTTAAGATACAACCCTTTTGTAATGTTATTTTTGATTGATTGTCTTCATTAGTAAATGAATGCAAACAGTGAAAGAGATGAAAACTATGGTGTTTAATTCATCCCATCAAGGCTATGAATAAATACTATTGATATAATTTATAAAAAAAATGTCTTTCTTGTTGATTCCCATCTACTTACACCAGAGCACAAAGTGCTAGGTGACCTATTGTGGTTTGGTTATTGTCTGCCATCCGTCTGTCCGTCCGTCCTGAATTTCTTTAAAAATCTTCTCATCCAAAAACCACCAGACCAATGAAGCCGGTAGGACTCCTAGGCATAGGGTCCAAGGATCGATCCCAATGCGTGGCAAATATCCTTTCCGACATTTGTCTCCCATTAATGGGTAAATAATCGTAAACCTTTGCTGGATGAGCAGCTTGGGGCTTGAAAAGGATGTTGTGGTAGTACTAGTGTGAGAAATACCAGGAATCTATGGTTAGGTAATGCAGCTACTTGTTACAAGCAAGTTCTCTTTTTCTCATGATTCCAAAACCATTTTCCTTGCATGATTGTTTGCTAATGGATTAAATTATGAAGCCCAAAGCATTCATATAGCATTGCTCGATGGTTTTGTACTAAACCCGAAATCTTATATTTATTTGGGCCGCCGTCATAGCGCAGTTGGTAGCGCGTCGGACTGTCAATCTAGAGGTCCCGGGTTCGATCCCCGACGGCGGCACTCATCCTTACCGACTATTTGTCTCTCACCAATGGGTCGATAATCGTAGACCTATGTGGGATAGCAGCTGGAGGCTAGGAAAGGATGTAATGGTGGTACTGGTGTGAGAAATACCAGGATTCCATTGTTAGGTGCTCCAGCCGCCGCGATATAACTGAAAGATTGTTGAAAGCGGCGTAAAACCCCATGCAAACAAATTATATTTATTTGGCTCCAGTTGTGTCTATTTAGCTCGCCTGAACACAGTGTAGCTATTGTGATCGGTCATTGTCTGTCGTCCGTCCGTCCACCCACAATTTCTTTAGAATTCTTCTCCCCCAAAACAAGCAGACCACTTAAGCTGAAACTTCGCAGGGATATTCCTTTGGCGAAGCACTGCAAAAGTTTTTCAAAACTTTCACAAAAGAAATGTATTCGTGAAAAACTCTAGTTGTTATGGCATTTGAAAATGGACAGTTTAAGAAAAATTTTGGAAAACATTTTTTCAGAAATTACAAGGCCAAATGCATTTATTTTCTATTAATGGCATAATCGCATGGTTCTCTACCAAGTTTTTAGCTCACCTGAGCACAAAGTACAGCAGGAGCTATTGTGATCGGCACTTAAAAATGGGAAATTTTAGTAAATCTTTGATTTTTTTTCAGGAAATACAAGGCGTAAAGCGTTTATATTTCAGATTTAGCTTAATCACATGGTTATCTGCCAAGTTTTCAAAAATTGAATACCTCGGGTAAAAAATGTCCCCGTCCCTTAGGTCCGAAGTTTTGGGAAATGCTGAATTAAAGTTCAGAAGGTTTCTCGTCGTAAACTATGGCCCATGATATTAATATTTGGTATGTAGCATTACTAGATGGTTTTGCACTATTTCACTTAAAATATACTCATAGGTTTAAAACTGGCACTTCATAGGAGAAAAGCGCAAAATTTAAGTAGTTAAAAATTTCTCCAATTTAAGACCGAGGGCATTTATATTTGGAATGTAGCATAGCCTGGCTGTAATGTATCAATTTAACAAGCATCCTGGTGTATTGCAAGGCAATACCAAGCCCCCTACCGGCTTTATATATAAACCTAGAGCGGTATCTTTTTTGGGTGGAAAACGGATTACTACCCCTTGAAAATATTACAGTCGTATCAGATTTTATGAGCAATTCTTAAACACACACAAATACACACAAACATAAAAGATAGGCGTCACTTTTTGTTTGTTTGCCAAATATCATGCTCAAAATCAATGGACTGGAATAGAACGTGAACTCCAAAAATCAAAATAAAAAAAAAAAAAAAAAAATCCCAAGTCTAGCACCAATAGCATCCTCAAAAATCAATTAATCGGAACAAATCTTAAACTTGTTCTGCAACTCATCAATATTGACCAAAAACAGCTCAATACCTGCAAGCGTTTAGAAAAAAGTCCGAAGACAAATTTCTCATTAGTTTTCTGCGTCCAGCATCCGTATCTTGCTCAAAAATAAATGGACCGGAACGAAACTTAAACTCATTATATAACTCATCAATGCTAACTCACCAAAAATCAGCTCAATACCTGCTAGTGTTAAGAAAAAAAGTCCGGAAAACTGTAATTTCCCAGTAATTTTCTAAATCTAGCATCCATATCTTCTTCAAAAATCAATGGACCGGAACAAAGCTGTAACAAGTCAATATAAACTCACCATAATCAGCTCAATACCTACAAGCGATTTAGAAAAAAGTCTGGAAAATCAGCGATAATTTCGAGAAAAAAAGTCCGGAAAAACTTAAATTTCCTGGTCCGAACTGACAGACAGACTGACGGACGGAGCGCAAACCCTTAGTCCCTTTCGGCTTCGCCGGTTTTTGTTTGTTTGTTTGAATGGGGTTTTACGCCGCTTTCAGCAATCTTTTAGTTATATCGCGGCGGCTGGAGCACCTAACAATGGATTCCTAGTATTTCTCATACCAGTACCGCCATCACATCCTTTCCTAGCCTCCAGCTGCTATCCCACATAGGTCCACGATTATCGACCCATTGGTGGGAGACAAATCGTCGGAAAGGATGAGTGCCGCCGCCGGGGATCGAACCCGGCACCTCTAGATTGACAGTCCGACGCGCTACCAACGGCGCTATGACGGCAGCGGCTTCGCCGGTAGGGGACTAATTAAATTGTGCCTATTGGGTAAAAAGCTCCCCTTCCCTGAGTGTCCAAAGGTTATAAAAATGCTCAATGTTGGTGTTCAACAGTCTTCCCCCAATCTACCAAGTCTAAAGCATTCATGCTTGGTATATAGCAAAACTCGCAAAAATGCTTAATTAGGCATTGCAATTGTCTTCGTTTCCCAAGTTATAAAATCAAAGTATATAGTAATCTACTATGTTTTCATAATTATCATAAGTTGTCATGATAGGTGTGACCGGCTATTGTCACCTTAATTCACGTTTGTGAAATAAGCGTATATATCCCTTTACTCAGGGTTATACTTAAAGGCAAATACCTTTATTCCAAAACAGCCCGATTAGCTCAGTTGGTAGAGCACTTGACTTCAAACCTCAAGATCACGGGTTCGAGCCCTGGGCTGACCATATCTACTAACAAACTAATTGTCTTTCGGATGAGACGTTAAACCGAGGCCCCGTGTGACGGTGCTATCCACCGAGCACGTTAATGAACCAGGCGGAGCTCTCAGCAGTTTCGTCATGTATCCTCGCACTATCCCCCGTAACAACTAACCGTCTTCTGGGGGCGTCGCTCATATGGGCATGTGCTACGGTAGCGACGATAAATAAACGGAAATAATCAAATCAAAATTCCAAAACATTAAGAAATTTCATAAGTCCATAGAGTAAATTATGTTTTCTTTGTATACTGCTTATTCCGTATACGTATAAACCGTTTGTACGATATTCGCACTGACATGGAACGGGTAAGTACTTGTCGATCTAATTTTGAATGGTTATAGAGTTTTTACTTTAGATTTACATATTTTTCTAAAACATATTACTTAGAATGTAATAACTTGAAAAGGTGCCACAATGCAGAATGTGACTTACTGCACCGCCGTTAACTTCACTATAAAATCGCCGCTTTTTAAGCTATACCTTAGAAGTTTATGTTGCCCGCAGACGAAATGCTTCTCAAGTTTTCTTCTTTTTTTTTCATTTCATGTATTTAAGTATTTTAGAAAAAGTGGAAATATAAAATAGATGACCGTAAGAAGTGTAACATAGATCAAACTAAGACAATCTTTTTGAACGTGTTAATCCATGTAGTTGATACCAAATTCTTATTGCTATACTGAGATATTGTATGATATGATACACTGTATATGCACTAAAAATTCAAATCTTTTTGTTGTAAAAAAATGATATTTAATTTTTTTTCTTCAGATTTTTTCTAACGGAGAAAAGTTCTAAAATAGATTTCCCTGACCCCTTACATTCATAATCCTTTTTAAAATGTACAAACTCGTATATTGCTTAGAATGAGAGGGAATAGCAAACGACTTCCTTTGTTACTTGTAATAAGGGTATATCGGGTGAAAATCAAAGCAAATGGACGATCATTATGCGATATATCCAGTGTATATCAACATGCCACCCGTGGTCTATTACGCAATCAGAGATACCGATCAGAAGCGTGTAAGTTACTTGGATTAAAACAGCAGTTTATGGGAGGACATCGTTAACTTTTAAATTTGATTTACCATTTAACCCTTTACAGAAAAAAAATCTTAGAACGAAAGAGGATACGAACGAAATTTTAATGTCGAAAATAATGGATCTTTCAGATGTGGAGAAAATCGACGTAAAACGTACTCTTTATCGCAATATAATTGTTCTTGGTTGTCGTTGTGTGATTTCCTTATTTTAAAAAGTCTTTTGAAGCCAAAGAAGTAAACGCAATGATTTCCAACAAAGGACGCCTTTGCTAATTCTGTTTCGAAAATGAGAAGTAAAATATGAAAACTGGACGAGATTGAAATTAGTTCATAGGTCGGGAGAGAAAAACGATTAAAACGTGTCAACGTTAATATAAACTACCACAACAATTCCATATTCTAAGAGTATTTTAAGAGTACTCAACATTCCTCTGTATGAAATTCTGAAAAAAATATCTGATTCTACGCAAAATAGGAGCATTTAGTCTCAGCCCTTATATACTCTTTATAGCAAATTTAAACCGGAACTACCCAGTCAAGTCAAGGGAGTTAATTAAAGGGCAATTTTCAGAACAACTCAGTATATCATTGGGCCCCTACCGATATCCAGAGCTACTCCGCTTAGTTTTAGTTTTAGAGTGACCTCTCTGAAAGGGAGGTACTGATGTTTCTGAAACTTAGATAAGGAAAAAATAAATAGTGCCGAAAAATATACTCAAACGAACATTTAATACTTTAAGTTGAGTCAGGTATTGTGTTGGTGGTAATCTAATAGGCCTAAAGTGGCTTTTTGTGGTTATATCCGAAAGGTTCAGCGGAATTCCAGGTAATTTTCAGATATCACGGAATTCGGCTGTCGACATCGAATGACCTCATTTGCATATGACCCAAAGTCAACTGAAGGTAACAAATTTAATAGCGAAACAGCCAACGTCCTAATCCATGTCACATGAAAGAGTTAGCGCAAAACTACGGTAGGTGTTTATATTCGTAATAACGCTTACGACAGTTTTGGACTGATCTTTACAGAATAAACCGGCTAGCGTAAATTACTCCTGATGACGTAACGATGACGTCGGTGTGATGTAATTTAAACTAAATTGAAGATTACTACGGTTATTCGCACCACGCGAATGCCCTATGTTCTTCGCAACGGTCTCGGCTAAATCTAAAAATAGATTAACAGCCTACGTAGGTTATTAAGGAAATACCCTGCTTTTTTTTCTGATAAGCGACCTCAGATTTTTGCAAAACTACCTTTCGGTATATTGTATTCAAATAGTATACGAGGGGAAATAGAAATAATTAAAATCTGTTACATGAAAAAAACATCGATACCTACCTTTAAATCTTTGGGTAGGCCTAGTTCCGGTGAAAAAATCGATGATATCGGTATCGAAAACATTAACAGGATGTTGCCAGCTCTTACTACATGTCATCAACGTTGAAACCCTAGATGATCTAGACACTACTTTATTTTAACAGCTGAGCTTAATTTTTATAGCTTAGTGACGTTTTACGTGCATATAATCGTAAATGAGCCGATATGAAAGTGTATTTTTCGGATATACTCTAACTCCGGATACACGTATGAATTACCATAAAAAGAGCTTTTTTGATCGAAATGAATACAATGATACTCACGGAAATACATTCCGTTATTTCCTTTTTTAAAAAATGGTTTAACATGTCAAGCGAGGCTTTGAATTTATAAAATATATGTCATTTTACAAACGGGAACTGTTACAAAGAAGAAGCTCTCCATACGTCTCCATTTCATGACCATGGGAATTTACCAAATACCATTTTTATTGATGGATATGAATTAAGTTTTACCAGAATTTCACTGCATGATCCTCAACAAGCGTTTTAAAGTGTCCGAAGGCTTGTGGAAATGATTGTTGCCTCTGTAGGTCCTCCCAAGATATATCATTTGTTTCTTACCAATGGCAGTAAGATATATCATTGATTTCTTACCAATCGGCAAATGATAAGGTCCAAGTAGGGTGAACAGCTGGTTGCTCAGATGAAATGTCAGTAATGCTAAGTAACTGATTTAATGTTGAAAGTGGCGTTTAACCGACAACCGGAGGACAAAATGTTAGACTGTGCCAAATTTAAAGGAGTTGCACATGGCAACTTTAAGTTTATGAATTTGTAGATATTTTCATCTTTCTGGGCAGAAAACATTTGGAAAAATGAAGAAATTGCTTGTTACAAGCAATTTTGTCATTTTACACGATGTTTTCCGATTATTTTTACTAAGGGGCGCCTAAAAGCGTCATTGTGGGGAATGGGTAAACCAATTCAAATAAATCAACCTGCACAAGCTTTAGCATCTGATATTAGATGTGTGCACAAATTTATATTTTTTATATAAAATCTATTCTGGTTAACCCTAGTTTATACGTCCCTGTGGCTTTCAAAATTAAGAATGCATTGTAGAAAAAGAATATGCAAATTGAGAATGCATTGTAGAAAAAAAATATGCTTGTTGCAAGCAAATTTTCCTTTTCAACAGTATTTCTACCCAACTGAATGTTTTGGGTTGGTTTTTTTTTCAGTTTATTGTTTTATATATCATTTCATGTATTTAAGTATTTGAGAAAAGTGAGAAATAAAAAAGTGGAATATAAAAGAGATGATCGTAAGAAGTGTTACAAAGATCAAACTAAGACAATTTTTTTGAACGTTTTAATCCATTTACCAAATTCTAAGTACTATATTGAGATATATTATTCTATGACATATATGATACAATGTATATAAAGTAAAAATTCAAATCATTTTGTTGTAAAAATGTGATCTTAAACTTTTTTTCTCAGATTTTTCTTACTTAAAAATTTTCCCCCATTTTTTTCTAAATGATAAACGTTTTGAGATTGATTTCCTTTGCCTTTTGCATTTATTATCCTATTTGAAATGTACAAACTCGTAATTTCCATAGAATTAGAGGGAATAGCAAACGACTTCCTTTGTTACTTGTAATAAGGGGATATCGGTAGAAAGTCGAAAGCAAATAGCCGATCATTATGGATCCAAAATACCACCCGTGGTCTATTAAGCAATCAGAGATACCGATCAAAAGCGTGTAAGTTACTTGGATTAAAACAGCAGTTTATGAGAGGACATCGTTAATTTTTAAATTTGATTTACCATTTAACCCTTTACAGAAAAAAATCTTAAAACGAAAGATGATACGAACGACATTTTAATAGCCATGTGTACCGAAAATTATGTATCTTTCAAATGTGGAGATAATCGGCGTAAAAAGTACTCTTTATCGCAATATTGTTATTCTTGGTTGTTTTTGTGTGGTTTCCTTGTTTTAATAAGTCTTTTCAAGTTAAAGAAGTAAACGCAATGATTTCCTACAAAGGACGTCTTTGCTAATTTCGTTTCGAAAATGAGAAGTAAAATATGAAAACTAGACGAGAATGAAATTGGTTCCTAGGTCGGGAGAGAAAAACGATAAAAACGTGTCAACGTTAATATAACTACCACAACAATTCCATATTCTAAGAGTATTTTAAGAGTACTCAACATTCCTCTGTATTAAATTCTGAAAAAAATATCTGATTCTACGCAAAATAGGAGCATTTAGTTTCAGCCCTCATATTCTCTATATAGCAAATTTAAACCGGAACTATCAAGTCAAGTCAAGGGAGTTAATTAAAGAGCAATTTTAAGAATAACTCCGTATATCGGTAGGGGCCCATTGACCATAACAGCTGGATTAACCCATTCCCACACGACAAAATTATAGACTGGTCCCAATTCAAAAATCAATAGGAGGAATTGACCATAACAGCTGGATTAACCCATTCCCACACGACAAAATTATAGACTGGTCCAAATTCAAAGAAATTACAAACATGAATTTAAAGTTGATGAAATGTTACAAATCTTTGTCTTTTGTGGTAGACAATATAGAGGATAATGAAGAAATTGCTTAGATAATACAGTTTCTACATTTTCCCTAATGTTTTCTAAAGCATATTTCTTAAGAAGAAAATCTTTTTGAATATAGACAGCTATTCTTAGCCCCTGTAGGCTATATGACAGGCTTTTACAAATCAACAAGCACCAACAAAAGAAAATATAACTGCACTTGTTACATGTAATATTCTCCCTCTGTGCTGAAATTCACTCAAATGTATATTTTCGTACAGGTCTCTACTACGCCCATTACAAGTAGAAAACAAAATATGCCTTCACAAGATGGTAGAATCACTGGAAATTAGAAATTGTCCTTACAAGTCAAAGCTTGTTGGATTGTCACCAAGTACTTTGGACAAACAAATAATATTTGTTTCTTGCAGAACTAAAATAATGCTATAAATCCCGTGTTACTGTTGTAGGGGCTAATTTTAAACGTTTCATCAAGACTATGCAAATAAGTGTCCACGACATTGGATTTCATTGAAAAGGGAGGATTTCAGAATGCTGTTCCACCCTATTATATAGATATTTGTCCAAGTCAAGCAAAATGAAATTGTTAAAGGGTTTGAATAAGAAAAAATATTGATATTTTGTTTTACATCTCGGGATAACTTGCACCCATGGATTACCCCCCCCCCCCCCCCCATTTGGACATTCTCAAGACCGTCTGAATGATGACTGGAGCTTCGTGACTGTAATTTGAGAGACCCCTTCCATTGATCATATGATGATGCAGTACAAGAGTCTCTTTTGATAGAATTCTCTCAGCTTATTTGTCAAACCTGTCTCTTGCAAAATGTTGTAATCATGTTTATTGTTCTAATTAGATCTATCTATCTATATATATATACTGCCCAACTCCCCCTTCGGGTATTACTTGCAGGTGCGCGTCTGTGCTGGAATAAAAACTGTTTGTCATTTGTTAGCCTGCAAAATTTTAAAAGTATTGAGAGTGTTAGATTAAAAGAGCTGATAAACATATTTTGGTCATTCAGGGACGGCTCGCTATCTGAAAGGAATCGAGACTCTTTTTGAACGCTGCAATATCAGGTTGCTGTACAATTGTTTCTGGTAGGCTGTTCCATAGTATCACTGTGTAGGGAAAAAAGGAATATTTATAGTAGGCTGCATTTGTGTGGATCTGTCTGAAAGATGTTGTGCGCATATGTCGGGTGGTCCTCACCGGTCTTTCGAGATAAGCTGGTACTGGCACTGCAACAAAATTATAAACGATTTTATAAAACATGGTGACTCTGGAAATGTCTCGTCTGTATTGAAGAGTTTCCCAACCAAGCTCCTTCTGCATGCAGGTAACACTGTCATAATAAGAGCAATTATTTTGAACCCATCTTGCCGCTCTACGTTGTACTTTTTCCACTTTGTTTATATAGATTTTAGTGTAGGGGCTCCAAACTTTTGATGCGTATTCTACCTGGGGTCTCACTAAAGTTTTATACGCTATTTCTCTGATCTTCTTATTTTTGGTCTGGATGTTTCTGCGGAGAAAACAAAGTTTTATTAGCATTTGATGTTATATTGTCAATGTGTTTGTTCCAAGGAAGATCTCCAGATATTGTAACTCCTATGTATTTGGCATTGTCCACAGTCTCTAGTACTTGTCCATATAACCTGTAATCAAAGGAAATCTTTTTCTTCTTTTTAGTAATGTTTAGAATAATGCATTTGCTGGGGTTAAACTCCATTTCCCATTTTTTCTCCCACTGCATTAACTTGTCTAGATCTTCTTGTAGGGTCAAACAGCCTTGCCTGTTGTTTATAGCTAAGTAAATGGCAGTGTCATCTGCAAACAAACGAACTTTGGAAGGTCATTTATATACAAAAGAAACAAAAGAGGGCCAATTACAGATCCCTGAGGTACTCAAGACGTGACTGGTACTTCTGATGAGCATCCACCTTCTAAGACTACATTTTGTGTTCTGCCTATTAGAAAAGATTTAATCCACAAAAGGGTAGCAGTGTTAACACCATGTTCCTGCAATTTATACAAAAGTTTTAAGTGGCTAAAAGTCTTGCTGAAGTCTAATAAAACTAGATCGGTTTGTTTTCCTTAAGTCAGGTTTCTGGCAAGATGGTCGGTCAGTTGAAGTAGCTGGGTTTCGCATGAACGCCTTTCTCTAAAACCATGCTGCAAGTCATAAAGGATATTATTGCTGTCAAAATGTTCAGTTAGATTTGAGGCTACAATATGTTCTAGAACTTTACATAATATACAGGCCTGTAATTTGCAGGATCTTCTTTGTTTCCCTTCTTGAAGAGTGGAGTCACGTTTGCTTTTGTCCAAACCTGGGGGAGAGTGCCTGTGTCTAGGGATTTCTGAAAGAGAATTTGTAAGATCGGGGAAATTTGATAACACATGTTTTTTAGTACAAGAGGTTTGATCTTGTCTGGTCCTGTGGCTTTGTCTGGTTTCAGGTTGGAAATAAGTTTTTGTACTCCACTGGTGCAAATAGTAATGTTCGGCATAACTGGGTATTTGCTGAAAGAGGAAGAAATTACATTTTGTCTTATAGATGAAAGGCAGGACTGAGCCAAAGAAATTGGTGTCATTGGAGTGAAGACTGACTGGAACTGTTGATTTAGAATATCCGCCTTTTCTGTGTTGTCCGATTTGATGGAACCTGAAATTTTATTGAGAAGGGCGGCTACTCCTGTTGCGTCTTGCTTGGCATTCTTTAATCAGACTGAAAAGTTTCTTATTGTTAAATCTTGTGGCTTTCTCTTTGTCTTCAGTGGTTCCATCTAGGCCTAAAATATATTCAATATAATTAATATAGGAAACTTTTATTTGATTTTTGATGTTTCTTTTTAGAGCCTTGATAGCAGTCTTCATCATGTTGTTTCCTTCTTTCTTCAATCTGAAATAGAGTTGATCCCTTTTTCTGATAAGGCGTTTTATAGGCTGTGTAATCCATGGAAGAGATCTCTTGTGGCCAAGTCGTTTTATTGGAACATACTTCTCGATACCCGTGGAGATTGCATCTGACAATATTTTTACCTTTACAATAAAGAACTGGTATGAACATTCATTAGCACGAAACCGTATGGGATAAAGAATCACCTGGACTAGGATATAAATTTTGTACAGTAAAGTCACAAAAAAGCCTAAAACTAAAATCTAGAGTGAGTGATTCCTTTTTTCTCTTTCGCCCACAACCTAGGCTTTGCCTAATTTCATATTAGGCATGTTTTGACTTAGAGTCATTTTTTATTTTGAAGATGTACAAGATATAGTGAGTGATCAAAAGTCAATGTTGTCTAAACCTGTATAGATGAAATCAGAGACATAGAATAACATGTATAGTTATGTCTGATGAATTTGACCTTTGATCACTCACTTTAACTTGTACTGATCTGTATCTAGCCGTGATATGTAACTCGGTGCTAAGTGTGGTTCTAGTCATTTTGTAAAGCTAACGTTTAGGGTGAGTTTTGTGTTAAATGGTTATCAACCTTTTCGATACAAATTTTTGTATACAAAAAGACGATCTATTTTGATTTGTGATTTGTCCTCACGGTTACAGCCGCGAATAAATCGAAGGCCTAATAGATAAATATCCACTGTATCAATAATCGTAAAAAAACAACAACAGCATAAAATAACAACAACAACAAAAGCTCTTCTTCAAAAAGGTACCCGCAGGTCCTTTCGGAAATTTTCCCTCTGTAGCAGTTTTGCATTTCAACGATTTCAAGTGTTCTCTGTATTTTGTTGATCAAGAATATTGGGACTGTATTGTTGATAACAACAGAGAGAACTATATGTAAGCGATAAACGACCCACAGTCCTCACTGAACAGCTGCAGTGCAGATGAAGTTAAAAATCCCTTTACTACTTTGCAAGTGCATTTTTATCTCACCTGAGCACGAAGTGCTCTGGCTCTGGGGGAGCAATTGTGATCGGTCGTCGTCCGTCCGTGCGTCTGTCCATACGTTCACAATTATAAAAGAATCTTTTCCTCCTTAACTAACCATGGAATTTCAACAAAACTTCACAGAAACGATCCTTAGGTCATGCTCTTTCAAAATACTTCAAAGAATTGAAACCCATGAAGAACTCTGGTTGCCATGGCAAGGGAGTGAAAATTTTTTAAAAATCTTCTCCTGGTAAGGCATAGAGCTTTGATATTTGGTAAACATCATCATCTATTGACTCTCTACCAAAATACTTCAAAGAATTACCATATTTTGAAAATGAGCCCTTTACTGGGCGATCCCTGAGTGATTTTACATTGAAATAAAGAAGGAAATCTTTAAAAATCTTCTTCTCCCAAACCATAAGGCCTAGAGCTTTGATGTTTGGTATACATCGTCATCTATTGACCCTCTACCAAAATTCTTCAAAGAATTACTGTATTCTAAAAATTAGCCCTTTTCTGGGCGATCCCTGATTTTACATTGAAATAAAGAAAGAAATCTTTAAAAATATTCTTGTCCCAAACCATAAGGCCTAGAGCTTTGATATTTGGTATACATCATCATCTATTGACCCTCTACCAAAATACTGCAAAGAATTGCTGTATATTGAAAATAAGCCCTTTTCTTTGTGATCCCTGAATTTACATAGAAATAAAGAAGGAAATCTTTTAAAATCATCTTCTCCCAAACCATAAGGCCTAGAGCTTTGATATTTGGTCATCAGCCATTGACCCTCTACCAAAATATTTCAAAGAAATATCGTACTCTGAAAATTAGTCCTTTTCTGTACAATCCCATATTTTACAAAGGAATAAACAAGGTAATCTTTGAAAATCTTCTACTCCCAAACCATAAAGCCTAGAGCTTTGATATTTTTTACATATCATCAGCCATTGACCCTCTACCAAATTACTTGAAAAAATTAGTCCTTTTCTGTGCAATCCCTAATTTTAGTTAGGAATAAAAAATGATATCTTTGAAAACCTTCTCCAAAACAATTAGGCCTAGAGCTTTTATACTTGGTATGTATTGATGTCTATACTTCAAAGCATTACCATATTCAGGAAATTAGTGCTATATGGTGGGATCATCAATATACCTAGGATTAAAAGAGAAATCCTTTAACATCTTCTCCAAAATAATTAGACAGAGGGCTTTGCTATTTTGTTTATATCATAAAGCCATGAACCATCATACTCAGGGGAGCGATTTAGGACCATCATGGTCCTCTTGTTTATGAATAGCTTCAAAGTGGCAGGTCAATGTTGAAATTTGTTTAGATCTAGTGTGTTAGGATTATTTAATGATACTTTATTTTACATGGAATTACAAGTTATTTGGCACATTTGTTGTTTATCCTTAGACCAGTGTTGGACTAGGGGTCCCTTGGACTAGCTGCAATATTGTAGCCCTTTTTCTGATAATCTGTTGGCGATGGCTATGACTCCCCTCTTTTTTGCGCTTTGTTGCAAGAGCTAATAGTGTATGTTTTGTGATATGCAATTATCTACGGATCATTTTCATACCTATGTTAATATTACAGACAAATTCTATCAAAATAATAAGAATATCAGTGGTATCAATCATTTAATACCGGTTTCTTTTTGGTTTACATAAAAATTTCTATGTCTCTCAGTCATGGCACTTGGTTGGTCATGTCATCAGGCATCTATTATTATGTCACATTTTTTACAAGTCATACTATCAAAACAGGTGTTCTTTATAAATTATAGTTTCAATTTTAACTGCTATTGTTTTTATCATCAAAGATACTCAATTGTCAATATTTTTAATATTTCTATCAAATTCAATTAACACTAGAATTCCTTCCATACACTTTTGTTCTTGTTTATGTAATAACTTTTGTTTTCAAAAAATACTATGTCTTCAAAATTTGGTGGCCTAAATTTTCATTTGCTATGGTTTTGGCAGGAAGCGCAAGATGTCACTGTCAACAGCAAAAAAGGCTGATATTTGATTCAAAATGGCCAAAAAACTTTGATTTTTAGATGGCGTAGCAAATCGATACTTAAATGCATGAAATATCCAACTTTTTGCCGATAAATAATTATTTAGATGGATAGATAATAGTTGAAGTCAGTTTTGGTATAAAACTTGTGTTTGTACTATGTCCAATAAATGACCTCAAAGTGAATCACTTCGGCACTGCAACAAACATCAAAGAAGAAGCCCTGGCAACCAGATTATCTGTAAGAGGGCTATGATATTGCAGCTGATTTTGGACTTGCAGGCAACAATTTAAACTAAAGCATATGAAATTTGAGTGTGTTTTTTTTCTCTCTGGGTTAAACCCATTACCAGACGGCACAATTTTAAACTTGTCCAAATTGAAAGGATTTGCAGACGACAATGAAAAGTTTATAAAATTTTAGATATTTTCGACTTTCTGGGTGGAAAACATTGTGCAAAATGAAGAAATTGCTAGTTACGTTTTCCACAAAGTCTCTCAATTATTTTAAGGGGCATTCCAAAGTGTGACTGTGTGGGAATGGGTTATAAATTATTGTGGCTAAATAAGAAATAGCTTGTTACTGATACATGGAAATTCTTCTTTTTCTAAAAAGTTTTCCAAAGCTTTTTCTCTTGGGGGTGTCAACAAGTGTCATTGAGAGGGAATGGTTAAAAGTAAAAACAGAGTAATTGACACACTTCAGATGGGCTACATGCATAATGCCCATTTCAACTGTGCATCGTAACCCTCAGAAATCTGAAAATGTCCTATTTTGACCCTTATGCATGCTTAGAGATCTTTCTAGAGGGTCAGACCGGAGTTTTATCCTTCAAATTTTCATTGATGTATCTTATATACTACCGATATTGAAAACTGTACAAATGAATTGCTTACTTCATATCTTTACAAGAAAAGGTCAATTGGCTCTTAACCCTTTGATTTCCTACTCCTTATTTGCTCTTTTTGTTGTTTTGACCCCTTGAAAATCGGTTTGACTCGAATTTCACAGTTATGAAGTCAATGACTCCTCACTTTCAAAAGCTACAATTAGCCCTGGATCTCAATTCAACAAAATATTTTGTAAATATATAGCTTTTCAAAATATTTTTGAGGGTTGCCACCATGTTCTCTGCAATATTTGCTGTGTTTCATTATGAGTGAGATTTTCGATGTTATAACAAAGTCAGGATCTCATTTCATTCATATTTGTCAAATGAGATTATTACTTGATAAATAAAATATTTTCATCTCCCACAATGTTTTCCAAAAATTTTTTCTTTTGGGCGTCTAAAGGCATCACCGAGTGGGAATGGGTTAACCCTTTCCTGGATAAACCCGGGATTTTACATCACTGTGAATTTATACTTGAGAAAACATTGTGTAAAAAGGAGAAATTGCTTATAATAAGCAATTTCTCCTTTTCCCACAATGTTTTCTACCACATAGGATGGTTTTATTTGGAATTGCATCCAATTTTCATTGTCGTCTGCATCCTCTTTCAATTTGGACCAGCCTGAAATTTCAAAAACCAGAAAAGGGTTAACTTATTCCTTTCCCATACTATGAGGCTTTTTGATGCCCCTGAAAGCTTCAGAAAATATCGTGGAAAAATGAAGAAATTTCTTGTTACAAGCAATTTCTTCATTATCCACAATGTTTTCTACCTCAAAAGACAAAAGAAATTAGAATTTCATCTGCAACTCCTTTATATTTGGACCAGTTTAAAGTTTTGTGGTAATGGGTTAATTATAGATTACTAGATTTATCATGCTTAAAATAATAATTTTTGTACTTTGCATAGGCATGCTATCATACATGTTTTTTTCTTCAAAATGATTTACTATACCTGAAGAATAGAAATAACCAGCGTATTGTTATCTTACTGAATTTTTTACTGCAGGCAGTATTTATTATGCAAATTACACGATTGTCATCTGAAGCCTCTTTTCAATTGAAGTATAGACATGCAAGTGATAGTGAGTGATCAAAGGGCAATTATTGTCAACACAAAATTGACCTTTGATCACCGAAGATAAATTGTATGTCTGTAGTCTGCAATTGGTTTTGAACCTATACCTTTCCCGTACAATCCCTGGTTTTTATGTCCATGTGTAAATTATACTAGAGAAACTTGGAAAAGAGAAGAAATAGCTTGTTACAAGCAATCAAGCTAACAAAAAAAGCAGTAAAGGGTTAATATCAAAATACTTTTGTTAAGCAATTCCTTAGTTTTAGACAATGTTTTCTATACAGAAATTTGAAAAAATCTACAATTTCAAACACTTTAGATTATCGTGTGCAATGTCTTTCAATTTAGACCAGTCTAATATTTTGCCGTCTGGGAAAGGGTTAATTTACAGAAATCCTGTTACCTTTACTAAAAGCAGGTACTTGGAACTTAATAATCGGAGATGTTGTGATGGACAATGCTTCTAAAAAGATTTATGATGTGTCAAAGATTTCATCTGGGGAAGATTTGGAATGAAGGTTTGTTTTACTACATTTTATTTCATAATACTATTTTGGGAGTATGTCCACTCATCTCAGCTACATATATCCGTCAGCTATAACCTATAAAGTAAGAAAGATTTAACTCTTTCCTGTTTTGCTTGATTTTAGACTTGTCCAAATTCAGAGGTTTTGCAGAAGAAAATTTAAAGTGGATTTGATTTGACAAATAACCATATAAATGAAGTAGGGTAAAAATATTGTGCTAAAAGAAGAAATTGCTTGTTACCAGTCTAAAATTTTGCTGTCTGGTAATGGGTTAATCATTTGAATGATGTGTCTTACCATACCACATTGAACCAATTCCCCCGAATTAGTTCAATGTGGTATGGTAAGACACATCATTCACATGATTAACCTATTACCAGACAGCAAAATTTTAGACTGGTCCAAATTGAAATGAGTTGCAGACGACGATTCAAAGTTTATGAAATTTCAGATTTTTTCAACTTTCTGGGTAGAAAACATTGTGTAAAATGAAGAAATCGCTTGTAACAAGAAATATCTCCATTTTCCATTGTTTCTCAACATTTTCTCTTAACCCATCACAAGTTTTCTAAAGCATTTTCCTTGAGGACATCCAAAAGCATCACTTTGGGGGTATTGGTTAACCCGTTCCCATATAATGACACTGTTTGATGTCCCTCAAATCAATTTGGAAAACATGGTGTAAAATAAAGAAATTGCTTCTGTTTTTTTTTTCATGAAAAAAGTTGAACAAAAAATATACATTTCCATTAATTTTGAAATGTAGTCTGCAACTTTTTCAAATAACACCAGTCTACAATTTTTGTTGTCTAGAAATGCATTAAATGAGCCCTTGTGTGACATTTCTGACCATTCATATGTGTCTGGATGTGCACGGATGATTTGTATGAAGCGCAGACATCCATCTAGGGCATTTAAGATATTTGCTCTAGTTGTAAAGAAGCTTTACCCTTTACAAGATGACAAAATTCTGTCCAAATTGAAAGAAAGTGCAGACAATGATTCAATTTGATCTAGAAATAATAAAGAGTGCCAAATAAGGGAGTAAACTTGGTGAGAAAAGGAAAACATTTCTTGTAACAAGCAATTTCTCCTTGTTTCACAAAGATTTCTATGTCCATATTGCTAGAGGGTGTCAAAGAACACCAATTCCAACTCAAAGACCCCTTTTGTTGCACCTATAGAAAAACAATATGGAAACATTGTATGAAATGAAGAAACTGCTTGTAACAAGCAATTTCTTCATTTTACACAATATATTTTACCTAGAAAGTTGAAAAAAAACCCCCAAAATTTGTAAAACTTTTATTTCTGATCTGCAACTCCTTTGAATTTAGACCAGACTGAAATTTTTTATCTGGTAATGGGTTAATTGTGAAGCCACTGATCAGACTGTTAGGGCCGATCTGAATCTTTGTTTGGTACACATGTAAAATAGTTTGAAATATCACACACTGGCTCCAAATAAATTCATTTCAGTTAAGTTACTCAACATGAAAAGATCCTACTGCAACAAAATTAACCATGAAAGAAATGGACCTTTATGTGGAATTCGGGTTCTTGATCTTACAAGGTACTGTTCATCCATTCCCAAACAACCACACTTTTTCACTCCTCAAGATAAGTACTTGGGAAAACATTATGGTCATTGAAGAACTTTCTTGTCACAAGCAACTTCTTCAACGTCCACAATGTTTTCTACCCTATGAGGCAAAGAATTTCTAAATTCCACCAACCTGAAATTGTTCTCTGCAACATCTTTTAATTTTGACCAGTTTTTAATTTTGCCTTTAGGTGATTGGTTAAACTCTTAAGGTTGCGTTTTTTACACTGCCCTGCATGGCAACTTATTGGTGATGTCATTGAAGAAAAATAGAATTTAAAAAGAGATCGATCCAACATTTTACACAATATCCTGTAACCTTTTTGTTTGACCCATTACAAAAACATTGTGGGTAATGAAGAATTTGTCTGTAAAAAGCAATTACATCATTTTTTCCAATGCTTTACAAATCTGTATCTTAGGGGTGGAAAAAGTTGGATTGAGTGGGAATGGTTTAACCTCATAATTATGTGTCAACTGCCTTTTCTGTGAACCAGACTACCATATTCCTGCTAATAAAAGTGCAATAAGTCAAATCAATGGCTTTTCCAAGCTGCAACACCTTTCTAATTTTAGCTACTGGCTGAAAGCCAGCGGGCTATTGTCATGGCTTGGTGTCTGTTCCAGAGGTTCCTAGATTTATTTCTTGGTTTGCCAAAGATGATTCAATTTATATTGAATTGCTGAAAACATTTGTTTGATTGATACTTTCAGGCCTATGGAGTAATACAGGCGCTGAAGCTCCTCTAATTTGTTATATGTTACTAACCATGAATTTTGCAAAATTATGTTGTTTAACAATCAAACTTCCTGAAGAATCTCAGTAGGCAAGGCTAGCAATCTGTTTGTTATGCATTTCATATTTTGTCTTTGTGTACCACACTGTTTTCAAATGGTCCATCTTCTTATGGTAGTTAATGGGCAGTGCATCTTTGTCTATACCTCCTGCCTAAACCTCAATATTCCAGGTTTAGCATGACAATAATATCAAACCCATTTTCTTCAACTTTGTTTCAGAGTATTAGCTGGACCCTACTGTTCAATGATTCTTGGTGATCTTGGGGCTGAAGTCATTAAAGTGGAAAAGCCAGGTGAAATAAGTGCTATTTTATACTACATATCATTTTATTATATACATTTAAGCATTCCTAGTAAAATATATACATTCCACACACATAAATCAGTCACAACAGAAAAAGAATATATATATGAAAGTGTCAAATAGGGTTCCATATAAGTTAGTCTGAGATGACATCAGTTCTGTAGATGATGTCATAAAGCGAATTAACATAATCAGAATAGTAAAGGAGAAGGGAAAAGATATGTACAAACTTATACTGATTGTTTATCATTTAATTGATTTTATTAAAAATTATGTAGGTATATAACAATTGGAATATTACTGTTACATTACAATAGTGATAAAACATTTTATTTGCATCTGGCGGTGGAGGAAAATTTGATATTCCACTTGACCTTTGGTCTTGTGAAATATCAAAATTGCAGCTCAAAGCACATGCAAGATGCTGTACTGCTAACATAATATTCCCTATGTATCAGTATTTTAGACCGGTTCGAATTGTTGCAGTTGGTATTTTACAGCATGTAACCAGCTGCCACACTATAAAGCATTTTGATGCCCTAATAAAAGAAATTCTAGACCTGTTCATATTCAAAGGTTTTGCAGGCAAAAATATAAGGAGGATTTAACTTAAAAATAACCATTCTGCGGGATAAAAAAATATCGTGGAAAAAGAATAAATTACTTGATACAAGCAATCTCTTCTTTTTCTACAATGTTTTCTCTATTATAGAATAAAAAAACAAGGGACAGGAAAGGGTTCATCATCCTCAAAAATTGTGAATTGCTTGTATGGTCCTGAGACTGATCTCTTTATCCAAATATGGT
Source organism: Fragum fragum (assembly GCA_946902895.1). Taxonomy (NCBI): domain Eukaryota; kingdom Metazoa; phylum Mollusca; class Bivalvia; order Cardiida; family Cardiidae; genus Fragum; species Fragum fragum. The sequence goes on along the minus strand of OX336377.1, from coordinate 25,359,599 downwards.
AATTTGAGTGAAAGAGTTACCATGATTTTTTTATCTTAGATGATAGATTTTGTGTAATTTTGGCTGTACTTTGTGCCTCTTGTTTCTTTGATGTTTTTGTCAGTGTCAGGCTTGTAGGAAATTACTGACTTTCTTAATATTTGACTTAAAATTTCGAATTCAACTTTTTCCACATTAAATAGATTAATACAATAATTGAAATTTTGCTTGGCTACTAAAAAAATATAACTTGTTTTCTCAATAGAGGATACTATAATTAAGAAATTGAAACAATCAATAATAATTATCCTCTAATGGCAAAGATGAACAGATTTGAGTTATATGTTGATTAACCCATTACAACATAATCTTAGACGGCCCAGATTGAAAGGAGTTGCACATGATAATTCAAAGTTTATGAATTTTTTTTTTAAAGTTTATTTGTCGAAAACATTATGTAATATGAAGAAATTGCTTGGTACAAGCAATTTCTTCATGTTACGCAATTTTTCCTAACTGTTCGTCTTGAGGGGCATTAAAAGTATCACCGTGTAGGAATGGATTAAAGCTAGAGGTTTTTATTGAGCCATTTGTGTTTAAGCGGTTTCCTCACATTGGTCCAATGTAAGTAAAATCTATTTAAGTAAATTGAGTAAAGATGGGATAGCAACTTATTGAAATGTGCTTACTTTATAATGTCGTCTGCTATCCCTTTGAATTTGGACAAGTCTAAATTTTGTTCAACAGTAAAGGATTAAAAGCAATTATAAAGTCTGAATTGTGGATAAAAATTATTTCTGTAAATTTTAGGGGATGGTGATGACACCAGATCATGGGGTCCACCATTTTGTGGAACAGAATCTTCGTATTTTTTATCTGTTAACAGAAACAAAAGGGTAAGATGATTAACCCATTACCAGAAGACATAATTTAAGACAGGTCTTCATTCAATGGGTGGATAACCGTAAACCTAAGTGGGATAGCAGCTGGAGGCTAGGAAAGAATGTAGTGGTAGTACTGGTGTGAGAAATACCAGGAATCCATTGTTAGGTTCTCCAGCTACCGCGATATGGCTGAAATACTGTTAAAAATGGCTTTAAACCCTATTCAATCAATCAATTGCAGACTACAATTTTGAATTGGATGAAATTTTGATATTTCAGTTTTTCTGGGTAGAAAACAATTAAGAAAATTGGAGAATTAGGTTGTAGTATTTAAGTCTTTTTATGAGAGTTGTAAGAAAAAGGCATTTGTGTGGGAAGGGTTAAATTATAATTAAATTTAAATTTAATTTAAATAATGAATTTGAATAATCTTAGTTTTTTATACCTCCCCCCCCCCCCAGAAAAAAAATATCCCAAACAATAAGACCTGGTAAACCCATTGTCAAACAGCGACCCTTTCTGACACCTTCAAGAAATACAATCATGGAAAACTATGTGGTAAAAGGAGAAAATGTTTTTCTCACTAAGTTTTCTTTTCTATTTTGCACTTATTTTCAAATTTTAGTGCTCTTGTGTACATTTTTGCTGATGTCTATGCAAACCGATTTTAACCCATTACCAGACAGCAAAATTTTTTATACTTGTCCAAATTAAAAGAAGTTGCAGATGACAATTTCAAGTTGAGAGAATTTTGAATACCTCTGCCATTTTGGGTAGAAAACAAGGTTGAAAATGAAAAATAGCTTTAACCCATTCCCACTTGACAAATTCTAGACAGGTCCAAATTGAAAGAAGACGCAGACGACAATTTCAAGTTGATGGAATTTTAAATTTTTTCAACTTTTTGGATAGAAAACATTGTGGATAATGAAGAAATTGCTTGATGCAAGCAATTTCTTCATTTTCCACAATGTTTTCCAAAGTTTTTTTCTTAAAGGGCGTAAAAAGGAGGGATTGAGTTGAAATGGGTTAAGCAAGCAATTTCTTCATTTTCAACCTTGTTTTTCAGAAGTATATCCTTTGGGGTGTCAAAGAGAGGGATTGTGTGAATGGGTTAATGCATTTCTGAAAAAGTTATTTTCAGCATGACAAGGGTTAAACTCAAGTTGAAGAAAACTTTCACCTCTTTTCAGAGTGTGTGTATAAACATAAGAGATCAAAGAGGCCAGCAACTGATCAAACAGGTTAGTAAAAAAGAGAAAAGAAATGTGAATAACATTGTAGCAAAATTGAAGTAAACAGTATACAGCTACATAATGGTAAATTTTGTGACTTTGAAACTGTACCTGTGTAGAAAGTTATCCCCGACACTGGACAACTTAAGCCATGTCATGCTGAATAAATTACCTAACTGAAATAATGTGAAATCAAAGGGCTGAAAGCACTGATAGAACTTGTTGTTCAAAAATCAATATTTCTTTTAGAAATCAACTTCATAAACAACTCTGTCAGGAAAAGTACGAGCAGGAGGTGTAAATTAAGATCAGCCTGCACATAAGTGCAGTCTGATCTTAGTCTACACCTCCTGCCCAACCGTAATATTCCGGGTTCAGCATGACAAGGGAAAAGATACTGTCCTCAAATAAATAAATTACTTTTGAATCAAATTCAAGGAAAAAATTGTACAAAAAAAGAAAAGAAAGAATTATGTTTATGAACTCAAAAATATTTTTATGCCCCCGCATGAAAAGATCGAGGGCATATTGTTTAACCGTTGTCTGTGTCTGTCCGTCTGTCTGTCTATCCATCATTCAATCTTTCTGTCTGTTGGTCTGTCTGTCTGTCTTTACCAAAATACAAATGAATTAACATTGCCAATTACTACCAGCCTATTCAAGATACAATGCTCATATTTGGCATGATGATACATCTCCATGATACGCAACTCCTCGTGTTCAGGTCATGTGATAAGGACAAGGTCACATACCAAGGTCAAACATTTAGTCCTGTTGCGGGGGCATTATGTTTCACAAACACATCTTGTTTTAAGATGAGTTCATCATTCAGATATCTGCTGGAGATGTTTACAAATTGTTTATACTGTAAAACGGACAACCATCTCTGAAATATAGACTTTCCTCTATTGCATCCAACTTTTAGATGAAAGGATTCTTTTGTTCTTTTTTTAATGGTATTATTGACATTAACCCATTATCATACAATCCCTCCCTTTTATGTACCTCAAGAAAAATGCTTTAGAAAAAAATTATAGAAAATGAAGAAATTGCTTGTATCAAGCAAATTCTTTATTATCAACAATGTTTTCCGTCCAAAAAAGACAAAGACAAAAAAATTCCATCAACTTGAAATTGTTGTCTTCAAGTAATTTGGTGTTGTGAACTCAACCTACAATTTTGCTTCAAAAATAACAAACCTTTATACATGTTGAAGTTGTACATGTAAACTAATATTTTGTCTCAAACTCCTCCTACAGTTTCTGTCAATGGCAATAACTTAATACATTTATAACATAATGAATTTTTGAAGTCTTGACTCCCACTGGTTGAAGAATTATCTCACCTTTAACTAAAAATATCTCATATTTGCACCTATGCACTTTTAATTTTGTATATCTAATTTCTCTTTCAATCTTCCTTCACTTGTAATAAAACTTGGAATTTGCATTGAATATGTGTTAAAGTTTTGCAAGACACAATTTGTAACAATTAAGTCCAATTTAGTTTAAGCTTATTTCCCCTTGAATTTGCAGATGATTACATTTCTAAAACTAAGCAATAAACATCAAGCAAGGCTCTTGTACGAGTATTATGGCATCTGTGACAAATTTTAGATGTTTCTACAACAGTATAATTTTATCTTTATAATTATTTCAAAATTTCAATACATGTTTAAATATGAATATAGAGCAAGGTATATTGACCATTTCACACTTAACCCATTCCAACACAAGAAAATTTTAGACAGGTCCAAATTGAGTGAAGCTGCAGACGACAATATCAAGTTGATGGTGGTTGTAGTGAAGAGGTATTCAGTGACATTTGAGGCCTCAAAGGTAGAAGAAATTTAGGGAAAAGAAGACATTGCTTATTGAATGCAATTTCTCCTTTTTCCCATAATCTTCCAAAACTATATTTTTTGGCCTGTCAATGTGCATAATTGTATGGTATTGGGTATTGAACCCTCGTCATGCTGAACACAGTACTGTATTAAAATCTAAGTGCTTGAACTACTGAAAGCGCTTATTGTTGGTTGATATCTTTATCAAGAATTATGCTATAAACAACGATGGATTAACCCAATCCCATGCAGCAACATTTAAGACTTATCCAAATTGAAAGAAGCTGCAGACGACAATTTCAAGTAGATGGAATTTTAAAGTTTTTTGTCTTTTTGGATAGAAAACATTGTGGATAATGAAGAAATTGCTTGATACAAGCAATTTCTTCATTTTCCACAATGTTTTCCAAAGTTTTTTTCTTGAGGGGCATAAAAAGGAGGGATTGGGCCATTCCCACGCCATGACGCTTTTTTATGCCTTGTTGGAAAATCAATTGGGAAAACATTGTGGAAAATGAAGAGCAACAAGCAATTTCTTCATTTTTCACAATGTTTTCTACCCAGAAAGCTGAAAAAATCTAAAATTCCACAACCTTAAATTTTTGTCTCGTTTAAAATTTTGCCATCATTCTGATAAGGGGTGAAAAGGGACAAGTAGTGGGTAAAGCGTAAGATCAGACTGCACATATGAGAAGGCTGATCTTTGTCTAGACCTCTTGTATAAACAAGAATGTTCAGCATGACAAGGGTTAATATTTACAGGCTGACTAGGATTGTTGCTTTTCACATGTTTTAGTCCCAGATGGTCCCTTTTAGCATGTCAGGTCACATTAATTTCAGTTAGCCTGTAAGAGTGACATTCTGTTGGAGAACTACATTCCTGGCAAGCTGCCTGAGCTGGGATTAGGGTATGAGGACCTCTCTCTCATTGCTCCACATCTTATATACTGCTCTATAACAGGTCTGTCTGTCTGCTTGTCTGTTTACCTTTCTAACCAACGTATGCTCCCAGGTCTATGATTTGTCTAAATGCCTTGATCTTAATACAAAATCTTTTCTTGTGCATTTTAATTTTTAGCTCGGCTGTTTTGTAGAAAACTTGAAGTATTGCTATAATCCCCGACTGTATTTGTGTCTGTCTCTGTGTCTGCGTCTGTGTCATTCGAGAACTTTTACATTTTGTAATATCTCTAGTATTACTGAAACATTTACTTTTAAACTCAGGATATATATTCTCTATCAAAAATTCATTCTAAACCAACACAGGGATAAACACATTTTAAAAGAATTATGCGGCTTTTATGATTCAGGAATTTTACCCACTATCAAGTCCAATTTGATTTTAACCCATGCCATGCTGAATAAAATTCTTATTTAGAATTGCACCAAAATCTAACGGCTAAGAGTGCTTGTATGCCTGAAATTATGGGTCATTATATTTTGTTGATATATTCCACTCTGAAATGAAAATGCCAAACAGGTGGTTTAGCAAGAGATCAGACTGCATGTATGTGCAGGCTAATATTAGTCTATACCTACTGCCAAAGCAGGAATATTCAGCATGACTAGGGTTAATTGTATATTTCCTAGTGATAAAGAGAGAAACTTTGAAATGATAACAGCAAAATAATGCGAATATAATTTCATATGAAGAGGTGAGTACAAGACAAAACATTTTAAGGCCTTTGCCAACGCTATATAGTATTAACCCTGTCTGTCTATCCTTTGATGAGATGACTTTCACACACTATAATTTTATTGTTTCTCAATAGATTCTCTTGTGTCAATATTTTTTAGAATGAGTTAGAAAATGAGCTTCTCTTGTTATGCCATTTCCAAAATGACCAACATAATGTCAGCCTTTTTATTATTTCTGAATTTTGAAAAGTGATATATCTAAGCTTTGATGTATTCAAACTACATAGGGCAGCGGCCATAGCGTAGTTGGTAGTGTGTCAGACTCTCAATCATGAGATGGAGGGCCCTATGTTGTGCAATCTTGGACATTTTATAGGAATAAAGGAGGAGATCTTTAAAATTCTTCTACTCTTAACCCATTCCCAAACAACAAAATTTGAGACCAGTCCAAATTGAAAGGAGCTGCAGACGACAATTTCAAGTTGATGTAATTTTAATTTTTTTCGTCTTTTGGGGTAGAAAACATTGTGGATAATGAAGAAATTGCTTGATACAAGCAATTTCTTCATTTTCCACAATGTATTCCAAAGCTCTTTAATTGCGGGGCGTGAAAAGGAGGGCTTGAGTTGGAATGGGTTAAGCCATAAGGCCTGGATCATTGATATTTGGTATCTACAGACACCTAAATACCCTCTACCAATTTGTTTCTAAATGATTACTATACTCTGAAAACTGTCACTATTTTTGTGGGATTCCAAATTTTACATAGAAATAAAAACAGAAATCTTTAAAAAGATTTTTGAAAACAAATAGAATGTGTGAAGCATATAGTTTCAGAATTTGCATGTAGCATTATCTTATGGTCTTCCTAAACCCCTGAACAAATTTTGAGTAAACTGGCGGTAATGTTCCTTAGGTAACCCTTTGCAAAACTTGTCATTGAAATTTTGATTTGTGAAATAATGGAGGACTGGCAGGACAGGCTTATCAGACAACGAGAAATAATTAAATATTCTCTTAAAATCACTAGGCCAATTTATACTTAAATTGATAGAAATAATCTTTTGTGATCTGTCTTTTGAATTTAAATTTGGATACATTTTGAGCTATTGTCTGAAACCTTAAATTTTGGTAAGTTTAGAACTTTGTTTTCTTGTAATTTTTTAACCCAAGAGAATTTTAGACAGGTCCAAATTCAGAGTTGTTGGAGATGTCAATTTTAAGTGGATGAAAATTTGAATATCTTGGTCCTTTTGAGTAGAAAAAATTGTGGGATAATTATTGCTTATAATAAGCAATTTCTTTACTTTCCACAAAGTTTTCAAAAGTTTTTGCTCGAGGGGAGTCAAAGTATTTGACTGGGAATGGGTAAATAGAATCTAATTTTACTGTCATAGGTTATGGGCAAACAGGACCCTATGCCAGAAGAGCAGGATATGATGTTATTGTAGCAGGGACTGGCGGTCTCACTCATATTACTGGACCAGAGGTTTGAAGATTCTTCTTTTTCGCTTTGTCTTTTTTTTGTTTGGCTATAGACAATATAATTTGCATAGAAAAAAATTAAAAGAAAGGAAAAAATCTTTATCAGTGTTTTCTTACTACACTTTCAACTGTTACCAGATAACAAAATTTCAGACTTGTCTAATTTTGGAGAGTTGCAGATAATATTTCAATGAAGAATATAAGTTGAAAAAATAGTGACAAATGTTGTTGAAGACACTGTGAGAAAGGGGGAAATTGCTTTGAATATGCAGTTCCTCCTTTTCCCACAATGATCTTCTAAGTATAATTCTACTGGGGCATGAAAATGAGAAGATAAGTGGTAATGGGTAATTCCACTTTCAACTTTTACCAGATAACAAAATTTCAGACTTGTCTAATTTGGGAGAGTTGCATATAATATTTCAATGAAGAATATAAGTTGAAAAAATAGTGACAAATATCATGGAAGTCACTGTGAGAAAGGGAGAAATTGCTCTGCATAAGCAGTTTCTCCTTTTCCCACAATCATTTTCTAAGTATAATTCTCTTTGAGTATAAAAATGAGAAGATGTGGTAATGGGTCATTCATGATTTTATCTCTAGGGTGGAGAGCCATGTAAAGTAGGTGTGGCTATGACAGATCTCTCTACTGGACTGTATGCCTATGGATCAGTATTAGCAGCTCTACTGGAAAGAAATAAGACAGGTCTAGGGCAGCATATAGACTGTAACCTACTCTCTACACAGGTAATCAGAGCTTCTGATAGAGGGGTGTAATTCTTATTTTAGATTTGAAAATTTCACCAATACTGCCATAAACCTTATGTTGTGGGTACTCATTTGAATTGTCTCATCAAAGAGATTCAAATGAGTACCCGCAACATAGGGTTTTGTTGAGAAATAAGGATTTGAGAATGCTGTTACCCCCTCTTATCTAGGTCTCTGCGTAATACTTTGTGAATCCTTACACACTTATTGGCCTGATTTAATATTTTGGCTCTACTTTTTTAAGAGAAAAAAACAAGGAATTGCATTAGCACTGTTTCCTGCATCCTTGTAGAAAAACTTTGACATTTTATAATATCTTTGGTATTAGTTCAGGCATTTATTTGAACTTGGGATATATGGTGCCATCAAAATGACTAGGCATACATTATAGAAAGGTAAGTGTGAATGCATTTTTAGAGTACACAAATTCAAAAAAATATATGTATAAATTTTTGATGGGGGAACTTGTCCATGGGTAGCTCCTGGTCTGGGTAGACAAGCTGTACATTTGCGCACTTTATCAATATTCATAACAAGTATTTTATATTCACTCATTCATTCACTCATTCATTCACTTATTCAATCATTCATTCATTTATCAAATATTCAGCACCAGATGGTAAAGCCTCATGCAGCTATGGACAGTATTCTTTCTTTTTATGTAAGCTTCCAGAAAGTTTTCAGGGGTCATGACACTCCTTTGTCCTTCCATTCAGTTGTCTGTTTGAAACTATTTCTTCACAACTTCTTGGTATCAAATTCAAACTTTTTGCACTTATAGGACATTACAAGTGGAGAGGAATTGTGGAATAAAGTATAATACTTGAGAAATTGAAACTCTTGTAATGCTTTCAAAGGTGTGGTTTATTTCCATATATGGTAGACAGTGGTAATTTTGAAAATCTTTTTTTTCAAAAACTGCTTAACAGTTTTAAACACAATATCCGAGGAATTATCCGTACATGATTCTTTATCATATCCTTGAAAAAATCTTAGATATGGCTCTAATGGGCAAGGCATATTTCCTTTATTTGATGTCTAGTGTAACTTTGAAATTCTTCTCCTCAGAAGCTCAGGCTTGATAGCAACCATCATCCATAATTATGGATGTTCCTCAGATGACCTTTAATACCAGATTTTTTTCTAAAATTACGATCTATTTCTTACTCTATGACAAAATATCGGAGTCTTTTGGGTAGAAAACATTCTGAAAAATGAAGAGAATGCTTGTTGCAAGCAATTTCTTCATTTTACACCATTTTTTCCATTTTTTTTTTGAGGGGCATCAAAAAGCATATTTCTATGGGAATGTGTGAAATGTTTGACCCTCATTCCGAAAGATGAAATTTAGAATATATAGGGAGGTACTGTAAACCTACATGAGATGAGCAGCTGGAGGCTTGGAAGAGATTTAGTAGTAGTACTGGTGTGAGAATTATCAGGAATCCATGTTTAGATGCTCCAGCTGCCACAATATGACTGAAATACTATTAAAAGAGGTGTTAAACCCCATTCAAACGAAACTTCTTGATGTTGTATACCAAATGCTATCCTCGTTGATACAAGGGAAGTAAGATTTAAAAAATGGGAAATTGTTACATCTGAATTGCTTCCCTTGTTTAGAAAACAATCGCTTGATATTTCCGTTTGAATAAGAAAATTAGGCTGGTAGAGTGATACAGTCACTCAAGCTATTCTAATTCACATTGGTTTGCCTAACTCGTTTCTTGAGGGTCTTAAAAAGCGGGATTGTGTGTCATTTTCATATTTACTGATCATAAATGATATATTTTCTAGATTCCTTCTACTTTGAAGATATATATGAATATTTTACCCTTTCCTGTTTTTTTTTTTTTTTTTTAAATTTTAGGCTGGTCCAAATTGAAAGAGGTTGCAGACAACAGTTAAGATTGAATGAAATTTGAAATAAATCCATCCTATGTGGTAGAAAACATTTTTGGAACTATTGCAAGCAATTTCTCCATCCTCCAAAATGTTTTCTCAGGGATTAAATCACAGCAATGTAAAATCTGGGGTTTGCACAGGAAAGGCTTAAAGCTGAAAACATAGATTTAAGAATAAAGCTTTTGTGCAAAACCAAAGGGAAGGTAAAATTTGATTGTGTTAAAATGTGTTATATTTGAGTATCACTTTCATAGCTCATTATTTTGATATATTTTCTGGATTCCTCATGTTTTGAAAAATAAAACTTAACTAAGCCATTTCAATAAAATCCCACTTTTTATGCCCTACAAGCAAACAACTTGTGAAAATATTGTCAAAATTATGAAAATTGCTTATAACAAAGAATTTCTTCATTTACCACTATATTTTGAATATACTTGATGTTGTCGTACACTTTTTTTTGCTCACCTGAGCACAACATTCTCAAGAGGAGCTTTAAGGATCACTTTCAGACTTGAAGAAATCATAATATAATTCTTTAAAATCTTCTCCTCCTAAAACACTAGGCCAATCTGTACCAAATTTATCATGAATTCTTTAAAAATCTTTTCCTTCTAAACCACTAGGAAAATTCTGACCAAACTCAGATGGAATGCTCTTTTGGCGACCCTTTTCAAAAATAGGGGCATATCAGGGAAGAGCTTCTCAGACCCAGGGAAATCATGAAATAATTCTTCAAACAGCTTCTCCCCCTAAATCACTTAGCCAATTTTGACTAAACTGTACTTTGGATGACATTTTATTAGTTTGTTTTCGAAATTTTGATTTGTGAAAAAGGGCAGCTTCAGGTCATGAACAACACATGATATTTCAAGATCCTAGGTCCAATGGCTTATTAGAGCACAGAAATGGTTTTCAATCAAAGTTTGATTGTGACCTTTGACCTATGTGACCAAAATCAATAGGACACCTATTCTGATCATGATCAACATGTGAATAAAGTTTCAAGGTCCTTAGTCAAATGGCTAATGGAGTTTGAATGTAAAAATAAAAGTTCACTTGTGACCTTGACCTTGGACCTCCATGACTTCAAGCAATAGGCAGCTTCTTGGGTCATGGAAAACATGTGAATTAAGTATCAAGATTCTTGGTCAAATGACTTATGACCTTGACCTTTGAGTTACATGACATCATTTTAATTGGGCACTTCCTTTGGTCATTAGCAACATTTTTTGATGTTTCAAGGTTTTTAGATCAATAGGTTCTTAAGTTAGACCAGGGAAACACGGATAGACAGACATGGTGAAACCAATTTACCCCTCTACTTCATAGGTAGGGGTATAATCATGAAATGATTTATACAAGAAAATATCTTCTCCTTCTAAACCACATGGTTAATATGGACTTAGTTGCACAGGAAAGTTATTCTGATGACCCATTTCAAAACTAGTTTGTGAAATTCTGGATGAAAATGGGGGCATGGCAGGCTTATCAGACTTGGAGAAAAAGGAAAATTTTTCTTAGGTGAGTTTTTTGAGTATTTTGAGTAAATCTCTTGTCTTAAGCCAAAGAAAGACCAAAATTAGAAAATTAGAGAATTTTTATATTCTTAGGCAATCTGTCATTCCTTGCCATTTTTAGCTCACCTTAGTAAGAAGGGCTTTGTGATCGGTCATCATTTGGTGTCCATCTATCCATCTTGTCCCTACGTCTGTTCACAATTCACAAAAAAATCTTCTCCTCCTAATCTTACCATTGTATTTTAACCAGACTTAAAGAAATGATCCTTTCATTAGGTCATGCTCTTTCAAAATACTTCAAAGAATTGAAATCGATGCAGAACTTTGGTTGCCACCAAGTGAAATTTTTTAAAATAATTTATACAATCCCTGATTTTACATAGGATTAAAGTAGGAAATCTTTGAAAATCTTCTCTTTCCAAACTGCAAGGCCAAGAGCTTTGATATTTGGTATGTATCATCACCTATTGACCCTCTACCAAAACACTTCAAAGAATTACTGTATTCTGAAAATAAGCCCTTTTCTATGTGATCCCTGATCATCATCTATAGACCTTCTACCAAAAGACTTCAAAGAATTACAGAACTCTGAAAATTAACCCATTTCTTTGCATTCCCTGATTTTACATAGGGATAAAGAAGGAAATCTTTGAAAACCTTCTTCTCTAAATCCATAGGGCTTTAATATTTGGTACTTATCATAACCTATTGACCCTCCACCAAAATACTTCAAAGAATTACCATACTTTGAAAATTAGACTTTTTCTGTGTAATCCCTGATTTTAGATAGGAATAAAGAAGGATATCTTTGAAAATCTTCTCCTACTTAACCATTAGACATAGAGCATTGATATTTGGCATATTTGGTATATATCAATGCCTATTGACCCTCTACCAAAATACTTCAAAGATAATAAGTGTACTCTGGAATTTAGCACTATGTTGTGGGATCAAATATATACCTTTGATTATAGGAGAAAATCTTAAAAAAAATTCTTCTCTTAATATTAAGGAGTAAAGCTTTGATATTTTGTATGTATTATGAAGCCTAGAACCATCATACTCAGGGGAGCAATATAGGACCATCGTGGTCTTGTTTTTACAAGTTAAGGCATATGCAGTGAAGTTTTCAGAGAGTATTTAACCAATTTATTTGATATCTTCATGTTTTTCAGGTTGCATCTCTAGTCAATATAGCCTCCAACTACCTCAATAATGGACTTGAAGCCTCCAGATGGGGCACAGCTCATCCCAGTATAGTCCCTTATCAGGTAAAATTAGTGGGCCCATCAATCATTTCATTGATCCTGCCTGTAAAACAAGCATTTTACTGAAATTGCATTTTGACTTCCATTCTATTTACCACCTAACTCAATCGACCTTATCCCACCACTGAACCCATTCCCATGCAATCACACTTTCTGATGCCCCCCCCAAGGTGTAATGTAATATCGGCCTTTTCTCCTATTCCTACAATGCTCCTTCTATGTGATCATATAGTTGACCAATTAATAATAACTCTAAAACTTCTTTTAATTATACTGTATGTATAGTATAAATACGTCTTAAACATTAATCTACAACTACTATATGAGCATAAGCCCCAAATAGTCATACATGTGATCTATCCCATTTCTATCGCATTAGCTTCTCTATTTAAATGGGACTAACATGCTATATCAACAAATTCATTAGTTTGTTTTGCATTTTTCTTTCAAAAATTCTCATTCAAGAAAGTACATGTATTGGTGCCGCCGTCATAGCGCAGTTGGTAGCGCGTCGGACTTTCAATCTAGAGGTCCCGGGTTCGATTCCCGACGGCGGCACTCATCCTTTCCGACTATTTGTCTCTCACCAATGGGTCGATAATCGTAGACCTATGTGGGATAGCAGCTGGAGGCTAGGAAAGGATGTAATGGTAGTACTGGTGTGAGAAATACCAGGATTCCATTGTTAGGTGCTCCAGCCGCCGCGATATAACTGAAAGATTGTTGAAAGCGGCTTAAAACCCCATTCAAACAAACAAAACATGTATTGGTTGCAGATGGGTGTGTTTATCTTGGACCCATCAACATAATATTTAGCATTGATATCATGGCTTCAGACTGTGGCTATTCTACTTATTCCTTCATAAAAGGAATATATGAGCTTCAACAATAGGCTCGAATCATGGAATATGTTACAAAAGCTGTGGAAAACACTGTAAAAAATGAAGAAATTGCTTGTCCATCAACAATTTCTTTAAACAACATCTCTTCCAAAAACACTGGGCCAATTTGAACCAAATTTGCCAGAAACGTTCCTAAAGAGGTCTCCTCTAAAAATAGCTTAAAGACTTGAAATCTGTTAAATACTCTGGTTGCCATGGCAACAAAAGTGAAATTTTAAAATAATCTTTACAAATCTTCTCATGACCGAAAAGGCGTAGAGCTTTGATACTTTGCATGAAGCATCAGTATATTGACTTCTCTTAAAGTAGCTAATTCATTGGGTAACAAGGGGCCAAGCTGAGGGGGTGGGGTTATATAGAAATAAAGAATGATTTTTAAACGACATCTACTCCCAAACCAATGGGCCAATTTGAACCAAATTTGGAAGAAATGTTTGTCAGGTGCTCCCCTCTAAAAATAGCTTAAAGAATTGAAATCTGTTAAAAACTCTGATTGCCATGGCAACAAAATTGAAATTCTAAAATAATCTTTAAAAATCAGCTGACTGACTTCTTTCTTATTTCTGAAATTATAACCCATGGATCCAGAGGGAGGAATAAGTTTTCTCCTTCTTTCTCTTTTTGCCCTAAAGCCTTTGAATTTGTAATTTAGAATTTTGGATCCCCAGGTACATAGTCTATATATGAATAAAGTATGGCCCACTTGTATCATAATCCTAACCTTAACATGAAATTAGACTGTTGAAAAAAAGAGCCTTTATCTCAGGTGAGCACCCCGGGGCCAACAGCCCTGTTGTTTTATTACCTGTAATGTTCCCACCCCAAAAGACAAAGAGTTTTTAAATCAAGAACACATAAGAAAAGGAAAAATTTTGACATTTTTTTCTTTTTATCTGTCAATTTGGATGAGTCTTGTATTTATTCCTCTGGTTAAATGTTAAGACAATCTATAAATTTCGAGAATGAGATGTTTAAGCAATTTGCAAAGTTTATGTATTGTATTATATATTTGCTATTGTGTAATGTGTAATCTATTTCTATCATTTCTTCACAAGTGAATTTCAAATGCCTAAAATTAATTATGAAGATTAACACTCAAGTTGTATTCCAGAAGTTTTTTTAAATTCAACCTAGATTTTTATAGGCTGCCAAAGTTCTGTCTGTCTGACATGCAGTCAGTCTGTATGCCCCACATTTTGTTATCAGTTCTTCTTCTACATTTATGAACAAATTTGAATAAAAATTTTCACAGAATGTTCCTAGTCACTTATATTTGCTCATATTGTCAATTTTTGCCATTTTAGGCTGCGTCACAGAAAAAGGGGACATAATGCATTTTTTAAGCTAGTTGTTCTTCATTGTTTATCCATGAGTTCCTACCCTCAAACTTCTATACCTACCATCTTAACCCTTTCCTGTTTGCCAAATTTTAGACCTGTCCAAATTCAAAGGTTTTGCAGATGAAAATCTTAAGTCAATTTAATTAGAAAAATAACAGTTCAGTAGGGTAGAAAATGTTGTAGAAAAAGAAGAAAGCAATTTCTTTTTTTTTCTGCAATGTTTTCTCAAAAATAAAATCACAGGGACATAAGAACCAGGGTTTGAACAAGAAAGGGTTAAAAAGTAGTTTGGGGGCAACATATATTGTGACAATGGCACTCTTGTTATGCTTTTAGAAGTTTTTTCAGATTCAATTAGGTTTCATATTTTCCAGTAGTATTTTAACCCTTGTCATGCTGAATAAAATCCTCTACAGAAATGCATTAAATTCAAAGGACTGCCAGCACTGGATGCGCAACTATTGTAGCTCAATATTTTTTATATAATTTTATTTTGTGACCAACTATAGGGTAAAGAGACATAAAGGAGATGTAGAATAAGTGCAGGCTGGTCTTTGTCTATACCTACTGCCAATATAGCAATACATGTATTTAGAATAACTAGGGTTGAAATTCAACCTATATTTTACTCACCTGGGCACATTGTGCTCTAGGTGAGCTTTTGTGATCATTGTATGTTCGTCAAAAATTGCCTCACAAGCACTCTAGGGGCCTCAATTTTGGCCATATTTTCATGAAACTTGGTCAGAAAGTCACAAGGACCTATCAAAAATGGGAATGTTACATTGGCAAACAAGGCAAAAAAGGGGCCTTAATGACAATGTCCTTGTAAGCACTCCTAGAGCCACAATTGTGGCTCAATCGTAATGGAACTTTGTTAGAAGTTTTGTCCTAGCACAGGGATGAACCCTATCGAAAATGGGAAAGTTTTACCGGAAAACACAAAGGGCGTTAATGACAATTTCCTTGTTAGCATTCCAGGGCCATAATTATGGTCTAATCATCATAAAACATGGTCAGATTGTTTGTCTCGTCAATCTTTTGTAAGCAGAATTATGAATCCTTTAGGATATGAGAACATTCCATTAGAAAACATGGGAAAAGGGATATTAATGACGGTTTGCTTGCTAGGGGCCACAATTAATCCTATCTGAAATGAGAGCATTGCATAGGAAAAACGGGAAAAGACGGGTTATAAAAGTTCCCTTGTTCAATAGACTTATCATAACCTATTCTGAGCAATCCCTGATTTTGAGCAGGAATAAAAGGAATCTTAAAATCTTCTCCCACACCATAAGGCCTAGATCTTTGATGAGCAGTATGTGAATGCCTATTGACCCCTTTCAACAATACTTCAAAATATTACTGTACTCTTAATATTAGCCTTTTATGTGCAAACTCTGATTTTATGTAGGAACAAGGAAGGAAATATTTGATCTTTTGTTTTTATAAAAGCCTATCAACCTCCTACCTAATTACATTACTCTGAAATTTAGGCCTTTTTTATATGCTCAAAGGGTCGTATTATGTTATGACCCCATTCTTCTATCTGTCTGTCTGTATGCCCATTAGCATTTTTTTGTGCGCAACTCCCCCTAAACTATCCATGGGAATGAGCTGAAACTTGGCACAAATACTCCCTATTATGTCTAGTTGTGCATAAGACATTTGAAATTCAAATTACTCCAGTCATTCTAGAGTTATCTGCCCTTGACTTGAACAAAATTACTATGTTTGTGTGCACAACTCCTCCTAAACTATCAATGGGAAAGAGCTGAAACTTGGCACAATGACTCTGTATGATGTTTAGTTGTGCATAAGACCTTTGAAATTCAATTTGCTCCAGTTTTTCTTGAGTTATCTTGAATTACCTTCCCTTGAATTGAAAGAAAAACCCCTTTATTTCTTGTGAGTACTTTTTCTCTTATACAGTAGAACTTCGTTAACTCGAACGTCGCTGGTTCGTAGGTATGTGTTGGTTTGTATACTTTACGCGGTCCTGATCTTTTTCCTTCTTTAGCTTTGTTAGAAAACTCTGTCTTATTCGAACATCAGTGGTTAATAGTTCGTAGGCCATTTCAAGTCCCCAAAGAATGATTATAGCATTAACTCAATTGTTTAATTCGTAGGTGTGATAGACTAACTGTCACAAATCACCACTTACCTCGATTTTCACACCTACTGATCTATATGACAAATATTGTGTTAACATGTACCTTTAGTTAAAAGGGGCTGTTTGGTTTGTAAGGTGGGTAATTAACCCTTTCCCATTCAAATACGGGATTTTACGTTCCTGTGATTTTATACTTGAGGAAACATTGTGGAAAAAGAAGAAATTGCTTGTAACAAGCAATTTCTCCTTTTTCAACAATATTTTCTACCACATAGGATGGTTTCATTTCAAAGGGCATCAATTTTTCATTGTCATCTGCAACCTCTTTCAATTTGGACCAGTCTAGAATTTCCAAAAACAGGAAAGGGTTAATCAGATAAAGATTCCCGTATAAATCGCCGAAAATTTACTTTAAATTGACACCCCCCCAATTAGTATCAGTGTTATTGGTATTTTAAAAATTTTAACCACTTTTTTTTTAATCTGCGGTTGCTTTCTTCACAATTGTGGGTCCTTAATTTTATGATTTGATGATAGAATACTCAGAGTGATTTGATCCAATGTATTATAAGTCTGATAGAGGTAGAAATTTGATACAAACACTGTGTTTAAAAAATGCCAAAAATTATCACAGAGATAAATGCATAAAAATATAAGATGAGTAAATTTCAAATTATGCTTACCTCAATTAATATCTGCGGGTCTTGTTTAGAAAAAATAACCAATTTAGAATCAGTTCCTAAATGGGGGACGGAACAAGATCATGTCCGATTCCTTGTATCTCAAACAGCCAACCTCTTGCCCTCTGTTTTGTTCGTACTACGCTAAATTTGTATAAATTTTCTCGGTCCCTTGCACTAAGAACTACCAAGGTTTTACTGTATTTTGAATGGGAATGAAGTGAAACTTGCCACAATGACTCTGTATGATGTAAGACTAAACTTTGTTTGATATGTCAAGTTGTTCCTGAATTATCTGCCCTTTACTAAACAATATAGCTTAAAATTACATTGTTCTTTTTGTGTGTGTGCACAACTCCTCCTACAAATTCTATTGGATTGAACTGAGTCTTGCCACAATGTATCTCTGATATTTAGTTGAGCTTAGCACTTCAAATATTCAAAAAGGTTGGGTCTTTCTTGAATTATCTGCCTTTGAATTGATTGAATTCAAATGTCAAGGTCATTTTGAGCTATGAAGAATCTAAACTAAACCATTGTTTTAGTTTATTTGTCAAGATCAGCTTTTCAAGGTCTTATTTTTAGCTTACCTGAGCAAGTGCGTTGTCCGTCAATAATTTCTGTTAACGACATCACCTCCCAAACCCAAGGGACAGAGCCCCAGGGGGTTGGAGGGTTTATATAGAATTAAAGAACAATTTTTTCATGACATCTCCTCCCAAACTACTGGGCCAATTTGACCAAGAAGGTGTTAGGCCTTGATATTTTGCATGAAGCATCAGTATATTGACCTCTTTCAAAATAGCTAAAATCATGATCCTCGGGTCCCTAGGTGCAGAGCCCCGAGGGGGATGGGTTTATATAGAAATAAAGAACAATTTTTTAATGACATCTTATCCCAAAATACTTGGCAATTTAAACCACATTCCGCAGAAATGTTCCCTAGGTGGTCCCCTTTAAAAATAGCCAAAAAAGGAAAGCTCTGGTTGCCATGGCAACAAAAGTGAAATTTTAAAAAAAATCTTTAAAATCTTCTTCTCCTGACCCAGAAGGTGTAGAGCCTTGATATTTTGCATGATGCATCAGTATATTGACCTCTTTGGAAATAGCTAAATTCCTGGGTCCTGAGGGGTGGAGCTGGGGGATGGGGATGTTATAGGCATGAAGCATCAGTTCTCAGACTTCTTTCTTACATCTGAAATTATAACCCATTGATCCAGAGGGAGGAAAAAGATTTTCCTTCTTTCAAATTTGCCCTAAAGCGTTGGAATTTGAAATTTAGACTTTCCCAAGGTACTTAGTCTTTATATGTAAGTGTGGCCCACTTGTATCATAATCCTAACCTTAACATATAATTAGACTGTTGAAAGAAAAAGAGCTTTTATATCAGGTGAGGGCCAAAGGGCCAACAACTCTCTTGTTATTGCTTGTGGTGAGTACTTTTTGTTGAAACTTGTTTCAAGGTCATTGGTCGAGGCCAATTTTTTATGTCAATTCTATTCAAATTATAGAATGTAACCATTGTACATAATGTTGAATAATAAGTTATTATAAATCTCAAGTGTAAACAATAATATTCAGATCTTTCTATTGACAAATCATTCAAGCTCAAAATTTCTTGTCCCAAACCTTAGGGCCTAGAGCCCTGATAAGTGGTAATTATCCTTGCTAATTTCACCTTTGCCAAAATAGTTCAAAGAATGACCCAACTCTGAAAATTAGCCCTTTGTTTTGGGATGTTGGATTTTCAAAGACTTTAATATCTTCTTCTCCAAAACTGTAATACTTGGAGCTTTG
This sequence comes from Fragum fragum, assembly GCA_946902895.1. Taxonomy (NCBI): domain Eukaryota; kingdom Metazoa; phylum Mollusca; class Bivalvia; order Cardiida; family Cardiidae; genus Fragum; species Fragum fragum. Next base: position 25,340,242 of record OX336377.1, on the reverse strand, counting down.
ATTTTTTAAACATACGTATTGTGAAACCTTGAGGCATCATACTCAGGTGAGCGGTATTTGCCAGGTTTCTTAAACGAGTCAAGAAATTACTTCTTGCTTTCAAAGGAGTCTTTAACAAAGTACCACACAATGCCAATTTTTGACACCCTGGAGAAACACAGTATTGGAAGACTTTGTGAGAAAAGGAGAATTTGCTTGTTACAAGCAATTTCATGTTTTCTCATAATTCTTTTTAAAGTACTTGGCTCTCCTTTTCCAATTGTAGCTATTGAAATCATACAGTAATAATGAGCATTATCATTTTCTCTCATTTTCTCACAGGCCTTCTCAACAAAAGATGGTTATATAATGGTCGGTGCTGGAAATGATAAACAGTTTCAAATTCTTTGTAAGGTAAGTTTATTATACAGACCGCTTCTATTTAACAACTGTTTGTGTTAGATAAACAAGATAGAAAAAAATCCCTTCCCTCAAGAAAGAACTTAAAAGAAGAGACTCTGTCTGTGTAAATATTCTTTATTAATTTGGTTGACCATTCATGTAGAACTGACATGAACTCTGACACTGAGCAACATTTTGTGAAGCATTTTTTATACCTCTGCAAAATGAATGTTTTCAAGGGTATACTAGAATCACCCTGTCTGTCCATCTGTGTGTCCATCTGTCTGTCTGTGTACAAAAGTTCCTCCTACAATTTTTCACATTTGAAGTTTTGAAAAAAAAAAACTTTTTAAGTTCACCTGAGCACAATGTGCTCAAGATGAGCTTTTGTGGTCCTGCTGTGTTCGTCCTCCGTCATCTGTCAATATCTTGTGAGCACTCTAGAGGCAACAAGTTTGTAATATTAAAAAATTTCTTGACAAGATTTATTTGTCACACTTAGTGAATATGATTCAGTTTATATTGTATACCTTAAAACACTGATTACTTAATCAGTACAATCAGTCCAGTGGAGCAATACAGGTGCTCAAGTGCCACTAGTTTTGAAAAACAGTAAAGGGTTAATCTGATAGGGTCCCAGTACTTTTTTTTTTGGGGGGGGGAAGTTCAACAAAAGAAAAAGGCTATTAGTTGGTACATGTAAAGACCACCTCTTCCCCTGTTGAAAGGACCTGTCATCTTTCCACTGATGTTCCAAAAAAAGGCTCGTTGGATCCCAAACAGCTGAACATAAATGACAATTGATTTCAGTTATATATCATAGTTCTTGCATGGAAGACATTTGTGTACAGTAATAAAATAGTGGTTACATCACCACAGTATTTCTTCAAACAACCAGAATCTACATATTGCAGCTGTCAAACAAAAATTGATTGACTAATCAAATGATTCATTCAACCAGGAGGTGAATGGTGATTGCAAACATTTATGTCAAGAATTTTATTTTTGGTGTGGGGGTTGGGGTGTATTGCGACTTAAACTCAGCAGTGGAAAGAAATGCTTTTTAATAGCTAAGAAGATTTTCCTTTTGGAGGTCAATTGGCATGACTAACGATCCATCATTTGTTCTACTATTCGTTTAAAGTTTATGAAGAATCTGACAAAATCTGTGTCTGTGACATTTTTTTGTGTATGTTATCATACAAGTGAAAGATTTTTATACTGCTAGATTCTGTGAGGTTGTAAAACATTGATTGGCCTGGAAACTATGCTTATCAATATACATGTATTTACGTTTGTAAATTTCAGTGTCTAGAATTACCTGACCTTGCTGGTGATCCAAAATATTCTACAAATAGACAGAGGGTCAAAAACAGATCACAGTTGCTAAAGATACTAGAAGAAAGGTAGAAATAAGCATGTCTTGTGAAACTCCATGACCACATAACAGCTTTTTATTTATAAATGTGACCTTGATAAGTAACCTTTACCTTGTCACATGACCTCAACCTTGGTATCTACAGATGTGTATTGATGACATCTATCAACATGCTTAATATGAGCATTGTATCTTGAATAGGCTTGAAGAAATAGTAAATATTAAGTTTTTTGGTTGAGTTTTGGCAAAAGTTTGACCTTAACAAATGCCCTTGACACATGATCTCAACCTTTGTAACTGCAGATATTATCATGCTAAATATTAGCAATTAGTAATGATAAGTTTTATTTCACTGGAGCACAAAGTGCTCAAGGAGAACTTTTAGGTTTCAGCATTGTCAGGCATCCATGTGTCTGTCTATTTTCTGACCGTCTGTCTGTTCACAATTGCAAAAATAATTCTTCTCCTAAACTGCCCATCAGATTTTAGTGGAATTACAGAAAAAATGTTCCTTTGGTGATGCTCTTTCAAATATGTGACAGAATTGAAAGAAATGAAGAACTCTTGTTGCTATGGCAGCCAGAAGATGAAACTTTTCCCAAACAATAAGGGTTAGAGCTGTGACAATTCGTACATATCATGGCCTATTGAATCTCTACTAAAATACTTCAGAGAATTAACATGCTCTGGAAACTAGCCCTTCTCTGTGTGATCCCTAATTTCACACAGGAATAAAGAGGAATCTTTGAAAAACTTCTCCAAACCCGTAAGGCCTAGAGCTTTGATATTTGGTATGTATCAATACCCATAGACCCTCTACCAAAATATCAGTGACTTAAAGATCAGGGATTATAGGGGATATGCTTTAACTAACCATCAGATTTCAATGAAGCTTCACAGAAATTATCCTTTGGTAGTATTATGTAAAAGTACTTGAAATAATTATAAATGGTTTTGGTTGCCACGGTCACAGAAAGATTTTTTTGGATAATCTTAAATTTAGCCCTTTGTTATAGAAAGTTGTATTCTGCATGGATATAAAATGTGTTTTTTAAAGTCACCTAAACTATGGATCAATTCAATGAAAAATCTACCAAAAAACCCTAAAGCATTATGTAGCATTGCCTTATGGTCCTCTTTTACCAATTTGATTGCTCTGAAACTTTGCACATGTTTTTATGACAATAATATCAGCCTCAAGACACAGTTTCATTACTCTGACATTCATTGTAGTGGAATTTTAACCCTTTTCAGACTTACAAATTCTTGGTTAAATTCTTGGTTAAACCTTATGTGCAACTGTCATATATATTCAATAACTCTCTGTTTACTAATGCTATTGTTTTGAAACCTTGCACATGCTTTTGTTACCATCATGTTTTCTGCTAGGCAAAGATTCATTACATTTTCATTTATTATATCTGAGTTTAAACCCGTTTTGGAGTTAGAAATCTAGTTTGACTTAAAATTTTAATTGAAAGATTTTTGTCGAGCCTGCTTGTGGTGAGAGAGACATCTTTGCCACTATGACAAGTTGGTGTATGTGCCAAAGTGCATTAGTAAGTTAATCAGTGAGTGTGTCTTGCCAAATGTTTGGACAATTACTCCTACATTTATCAATGGATTTTAAAATAACTTGGCACACTTATTCTCCACCATAAGTAGATGTGCCTTTTTAAAGAATTTTTGGGATAGATCTAATGTCAAGGTCACAGATCAAGGTAAACACTAAAATTGCGTTTGCCCTGACAAAAGAGTCCTACATTTATGGATGTAATTCAAAATAACTTGGCACAATTATTCTCCATCATGAGTAGATGTTCCATTGGAAAGAATTTTTGGGATAGTTCTAATGACAAAATGTCACAGCTCAAGGTCAAACAATAAAATTGTGATTGCCAAGAGCATTTCTCCTACATTTATGGATGGAATTAAGAAAATTAATTGGCACAATTATTCTCCGTCATGAGTAGATGTGCCGTTTGAAAGAAGTTTGGGGATAGTTCTAATGTCAAGGTCACAGCTCAAGGTCAAACATTAATTTGCGATTGTCAAAAGCAATTCTCCTACAATTATGGATGGATTTCAAATAAATTGGCACAATTATTCTCCATCATGAGTAGATGTGCCATTTGAAAGAGTTTTTTGATAGCTTCAAGTTCAAGGTCAAAGCTCAAGGTCAAGCACTAGAATTGATGGTCAAGGTCAAGTTGATGGTCAAAACTTTGCGGGCTAGACAGCAGTTGTCCTGGGATAATCATCTAGTTTACATCTATTACTACAGTACTTTGGCATAATGCCTTATGTCATCATTAAATTGCTGTTAGTATCCAGCACTCTGAATTGTTCTCTGACAGCTCTTCGTCAAATCAGTTTTTGTTCAATCACTATTGTCAAATGCATCATTTAAGATCAAATATTCAATAGGGATTGAAATGCAATGCAAGAGGGCTTTAGAATGGTTACATCTTTGATAAAATTAAGTTGTTTCTAATGCTTTACCCATTCTTACACAGTTCAGATGTTTTTTTACACCTTTCTAGACAAAAGCTTTGGAAATATGTTGAAAAAGTATTGATTGGTAAAAACAGAGAAATCTATCAACTTGAAGTTGATATCCTCAACTTGTTTCAATTTTTAGGTCACCTGACCGAATGGTCATGGTGACCTATTGCAATCATTGTTTGTCCGTCGTCGTGCGTCGTCTGTCGTCCGTTAACTTTTAAACATTTTCATCTTCTTCTCAAGAACTACTGGGCGGATTTCAACCAAACTTGGTAGAAAGCATCATTGGGGGATGCCAATTCAAGTTTGTGAAAATAGGGGTTCAAGGGGTTCTAGGGGTCATAGGGGCCCAAATAGGGGCCAAAAAGGGGTAATTTTTGGTACTTCTTTAAAAATCTTCTTCAAATAAACCGTAAATGCCAGAGCTTAAATATTTTGTGTGCATGACAACTAGGACAGGTATATTATAAATTGTGAAATTCATGCCCCTTGGGTCATGTTTGGGGCCATACCAAGAGGTCAAAGTTCATCATGTTAAAAAATTCACATTTTCATCTTCTTCTGATGAAGTACAAAGCCAATTTCAAACAAACTTGGTGAAAAGCATCATTTGGTAATGGTTATTCGGATTTGTGAAAATAAAAAGGCTGGGGGTTCAGGGGGCCCTAAATTGGGGACCAAAAGGGGGTAATTTTTGGTAACTTTTAAACATTTTCATCTTCTTCTCAAGAACTACTGGGGGGATTTCAACCAAACTTGGTAGAAAGCATCATTGGGGGATGCCAATTCAAGTTTGTAAAAATAGGGGTTCTGGGGGTCATAGGGGTCCAAATAGGGACCAAAAAGGGGTAATTTTTGGTACTTCTTTAAAAAACTTCTTCTAATAAACCGTTAATGCCAGAGCTTAAATATTTTGTGTGCATGACAACTAGGACAGGTATATTATAAATTGTGAAATTCATGCCCCTGGGGTCATGTTTGGGGCCACACCAAGAGGTCAAAGTTCATCATGTTAAAAAATTCACATTTTCATCTTCTTCTGATGAAGTACAAAGCCAATTCCAAACAAACTTGGTGAAAAGCATCATTTGGTAATGGTTATTCGGATTTGTGAAAATAAAAAGGCTGGGGGGGTCAGGGGGCCCTAAAATGGGGACCAAAAGGGGGTAATTTTTGGTAACTTTTAAACATTTTCATCTTCTTCTCAAGAACTACTGGGGGGATTTCAACCAAACTTGGTAGAAAGCATCATTGGGGGATGCCAATTCAAGTTAGTGAAAATAGGGGTTCTGGGGGTCATAGGGGCCCAAATAGGGACCAAAAAGGGGTTATTTTTGGTACTTCTTTAAAAATCTTCTTCTAATAAACCGTAAATGCCAGAGCTTAAATATTCTGTGTGCATGACAACTAGGACAGGTATATTATAAATTGTGAAATTCATGTCCCTGGGGTCATGTATGGGGCAACACCCAGAGGTCAAAGTTCATCATGTTAAAAAATTCACATTTTCACCTTCTTCTGATGAAGTACTAAGCCAATTTCAAACTAACTTGGTGAAAAGCATCATTGGGTACTGATTATACAGATTTGTGAAAATTAAAAGGCTGGAGGTCAGGGGTGCCTAAAATGGGGACCAAAAGGGGGTCATTTTTGGTAACTTTTAAACATTTTCATCTTCTTCTCAAGAACTACTGAGGGGATTTCAACCAAACCTTTTTCTAATTCTTTCAAACAAAATCACTTGTCTTGGTGCTCTTTTACTCAGGTGACCGTTAAGGCCCACTGGGCCTCTTGTTTTAGTTAGAAAACATTGTAGAAAAGGAATAAATTGCTTGTAACAAGCAGGCTTTTCATTTTGCACATTGTTTTTCTTGGGGGCATGAACAAGTGTCATAGTTTGGGAATGGGTTAATATTGTAATGTAATATACCCATTAATTCCAGGTTGAGCTCCAAAAAGACCCTAGAATGGCTACAGATATTAGATCAATCCGGAATTCCCTATGGTCCTATAAATGATATGCATAATGTATTTTCAGACCCACAGGTAAGTAAACATTTAATTGTGTTTAACTAGATAAAATAGCTTAAATACCCCTGTATTGTTAGCAAGGTGAGCTATTGCTATTGACCAATGTCCGGCTTACAGGGTTGTTGTTGTGCGTCTGTAAACAATTTCTTTAAACATCTTTTCCTCCTGAACCGGTGGGCTAATCTTGGTGAAATTTGGCACAGACGTTCCTTGGGCAAAGCTCTTTAAAAATTGTTCAAATAATTGAAATCCACCTTAACTGTGGTTGCCTGTGGTTACAAAGAGGGTAAAATTAATGAAATCTTTAAAAATCTTCTTCAATCAATAGACTGAGAGGTATGATATTTTGTATGCAGCACCTCCTAGAAGATATCTGTCAAGTTTATTCAAGTGCTGCCCGTAGGGTCATATTTGGGATTTCCTAAACTTAAACTTGTTGTATACGCTATTTTACATTGCAAAAAAAGCCTTTAAAAATCTTCTCTTCCAGAACTAGAAATTTTAGAACATTGATATTTGGTACGTACAATCTCCAAGTGAACTTTAAGAAATTTTGTTCTTGTGATTCCCTTTTGGTCATATTTGAATGGGCCCCTATATGGAGTTCTCTCCTAAATTGCCCTTTAGTTAACTCCCTTGATTCTACTGGGTAGTTATTTGTTTGTTTGAATGGGGTTTTACCCCGCTTTTAACAATCTTTCAGTCATATTGCGGCGGCTGGAGCACCTAACAATGGATTCCTGGTATTTCTCACACCAGTACTACCATTACATCCTTTCCAAGCCTCCAGCTGCTATCCCACATAGGTCTACGATTATCGACCCATTGGTGAGAGACAAATAGTCGGAAAGTATGAGTGCTGCCGTCGGGAATCGAACCCGCTGGGTAGTTATGGTTTAAATTTCTACAAAGGGTGTATAAGGGCTGAGACTAAAATTGTCTGTTTTGAACAGAATCAAATATTTTTTCAGTATTTCACACATATAAATATTGAGTACATTTGTAATTCCTAAAGATTATGAAAATGTTTGGTAGTTTTTATGCCCCAAAAGGGAGGCATATAGTAATCTGTCCGTCCATCAGTCAGTCAGTCCGTCCGTCCCGCTTTCGTGTCCGCTCTGTAACTTCTACATGCAATAGTGGATTTCAATATAACTTTGCACAAATGTTCACCACTTTAAGACGATGTGTTGCGAAAAAGACCCAGGTTCCTATCGCAAAGGTCAAGGTCACATTCTGGAGTCAAAGGTAAAAAATCGGCACTTTTTGCTGTATCGGCTCTGTAACTTCTATAAACATGCACATGGGTACAAATTTCTTTCATACAAATGTTTATCACCTTCAGTTGACGTGTTGCGAAAAAGACCAAGGATCCTATCTCAAAGGTCAAGGTCACAATTTTGGGTTAAAGGTAAAAAATCGGCACTTTTTGCCGTGTCCGCTCTGAAACTTCTATAATCATGCATGGAGGTACAAATTTCTTTCATACAAATGTTAACCACCTTCAGACGACGTGTGGTAAAAAAGATCCAGGTTCCTGTCTCAAAGGTCAAGGTCACAATATGTGGTCAAAGGCAAAAAATCGGAACTTTTTGCAGTGTCCACTCTGTAACTTCTATAATCATTCACGCAGGTACAAATTTCATTCATACAAATGTTCACCACCTTCAGACGACGTGTCGCGAAAAAGACCCAGGTTCCTATCTCAAAGGTCAAGGCCACATTCTATGGTCAAAGGTAAAAAATCGGCACTTTTTGCCATGTCGGCTCTGTAACTTCTATAATCATTCACACAGGTACAAATTTCTTTCATGCAAATGTTAACCACCTACAGATGACATGTCGCGAAAAAGACCCAGGTATCTATCTCAAAGGCCATCGTCACAATCTGGGGTCAAAGGGGCGTCCGGAATGGTTAATTGCGTCCGGAATGGTTAGATTGTATTTACTCTCTTATTCTTCAATGGATTGCTTCCATAGTTGGACAGATGCTTATTTGGGTGGACCACTTTATATGACATTGATCCAGTGACCTTGACCTTTGACCTACTTTTGACCTCAAAAAATCCCTCCATAATGCATATCTCGATTTCATTCTGTATTTATAGAAAATATTTTATATGTATTAAAATCCATTTATTAATAACCCAGATGTATAGTTCACAAATGCATGTGGTTGTGTTTACAAAACGAATCAAAGTGCCACATGCTTGACCCTGTCCTTTGGGGGCATTTGTCACACGACTGTGACCATCTCTTGTTATTTTTGTTGACACGTTATAATCGCCTTTCATCCAAGTTTCATCCAGTTTTCATATTTTACTTCTCATTTTCGAAACAAAATTAGCAAAGGTGTCCTTCATAGTGAGTGGTTGCTCTTAGTTCCTTTGCTTGAAAAGATTTATTGAAACAAGCAATCAAACAAAACATTAACAACAGGGAACAAAAATATTGCGATAAAAACAGTATTTATACAAGGATTTTTTTCAAATCTGAGCAATACTTTATTTTTGATACACATAGCTTTTAACATTCCATCTGTATCCTCTTTCGTTGTGAGATTTTTTTTATCCAGAAAGGGTTAAATGGTAAGTCAGTTTTAAAAATTATTGATGTCCATCTATAAACTAATGTTTCAATCGAAGTAAGCATACACCTTTCAAGTTGGTATCTTTGATTGTGCAATAGTCCACAAGTGGTATTTGAGATAACCACCGGATATATCTCATGACGATCGGCTTTTTGCTTTGATTTTCACACTACTGCTCAGTTGTCCCTTTTTGGACAAATAACCAAGGAAGTTGTTTTAAAGGTATTCCTGTATCTTCCTATGTATAGATAAAGTACAAATTTAGACCGGAACTACCGAGAATTCAAGGGAATTAACTGATCAAGCGGAGCAGGGGCCCATTCCATTCCATTCCTTTTTTTACATAAAAATTGATAGAAAATGTTAAAAATCTTATTTTCAGACTCATTCGGAGCCCAACTTAACTTATATAGAAATAAAGAAGAAATGTTATACCACAAGTCACCAAGGTTAAAGGTTTCATATCTAGGTAGAGTGTTTTAGGGCCATTGGCCCTTTTGTTTAGAGAGGGGGTTTATTGTTTCATCATTGGTTCATCTGTTAGTCCTTCTGTCTGTTAGTCTGTCTGTATGTTGAAAGGTGTCTGAGATGATTTCATCCAAATGTGTCAAAAAAGTAAGAATGAGTTGATTTCACAAAGAGTTTCGGATGAAGCCATCTGTGCATACTGTGTGGCTAGAGCCAAGACTTTTATTTTTCCAAATGGTTCTCTCATTTTTTAGGGGTAAAAAAATATTTTCAGGTTTTACACAATGAAATGGTTCAAGACATGACCCACCCTACAGCTGGAATGATAAGAGTTCCAGGTGAGTATATGAATATTGGACTCCCATTCCAAAACGACAGAATTTTTGTCATAATTGAAAGAGATTGCAGATGACAAAACAAAGTTAGTTAACTGAAAAATAAAGGCCACATGAGATACAAAAAATAGTTTTTGTCAAGCCCGCATGCAGTGAGTGAGACATAGTTGTCACTATGACAAGTGGATGTATGTGCTTTAGTCTGTCCGTCTGTCCGAATTTGTCCGGACAGTTACTCCTACATTTATGGATGGATTTCAAAATAACTTGGCACAATTATTCTCCATCATGAGTAGATGTGCCATTTTGAAAGAATGTTTTAGATAGCTTCAAGTTCAAAGTCACAGCTCAAGGTCAAACACTAAAATTGTGCTTGTCCAGAGCATTTCTCCTACAATTATGGATGGATTTCAAAATAAATTGGCACAATTTTTCTCCATCATGAGTAGATGTGCCATTTGAAAGAATATTTTGGATAGCTTCAAGTTCAAGGTCAAAGCTCAAGGTCAAACACTAAAATTGCGCTTGTCCTGAGCATTTCTCCTACTATTATGGATGGATTTCAAAATTAATTGGCACAATTTTTCTCCATCATGAGTAGATGTGCCATTTGAAAGAACTTTTTGGATAGCTTCAAGTTCAAGGCTCAAGGTCAAACACTAAAATTGTGCTAATTTGGAGCATGATGCCTACAAAACTTTGCGGGCTCAACAGCAGTTGTCCTTGGACAACCATCTAATCATGATTCTTAACCCATTCCCATAAATAAAGTTTGGACTGGTCCAAATTGAAAGCAGTTGCAGACAACATTTCAAAGAGTGTGTTATTTGAAAAATAATTTCTGGATACGGTAGAAATCATTGTGGGAAAAGGAGAAATCGCTTGTTACACATACACTTATATCACTTGGGTGTCAAAAGGCATTATTGAGTGGTTATGACTTGAAAAACAAAATTTAATTCTCAGTACCATGTTAGTCTTATAAGGAAGGTAACATGATCATTTGCAACTCAAATAAGAACTGTTAAATTATTATTTCTCTATCTAATTTTTCTGCAATGAATGGATGTACTTTTAACATATTTCAACATTTAAATTGTCTCCGTAGCTTTGTTCCAAGGTTATTCATCTGTATCATGTAATATATCCTTGTTGGGCATGCACAATTTTGTAACTACAGCTCTATTCAAGCTGTAGTTACGACATATTGTGTGCTCAAAGATGATATATAATTGCAGGTCCAGCTGTCAAGTTCAGCAGGTGTGGACAAGCCAAGAGCCATCCCCCACCCACTCTTGGTCAACATACGGATACAGTATTACAGAATGTTTTACAATTCGATCAGGCTCAAATCAAACAGTTAAGAGTTGATCATGTGATACAGTGATGTGTAAACCCTTTGTCAGACAACAAAATTTAAGACTGGTCCAAATTCAAAGGAGTTGCAGACGACAATTCAAAGAGGATGAAATTTAAGTTTTTTTTCAACCTCCCTGGTTACCAAATGTTTTTCTTGAGGGGCATCAAAAAGCGTCATTGTGTTGGAATGGGTTAATCCAAATGTCAGCTGACAATTTTTGACTGGTCAAAATTCAAGGGAGCTGCAGAGAACAAATTAAAGATTATGAAATTTAAGATTTTTTCAACCTCCTGGGTAGGAGACACTGTGAAAAATGAAGAAATTGCTTGTTGCAAGCAATTTCTTTATTGTATACAACTTTTTCCCATATGTTTTTCTTGAGGGGCGATGAAAGGCGTCATTTTTGGGGAATGGGTTAACCCAATTTCAGATGACAATATTGAGACTTGTCCAAAATGAAAGGAGTTGTAGACTTTTGATTCAAAATGTGCCAATTTGAAAAATAAGTGTCAAATATGGTAGAAAAAATTGTGAGAAATACATTACAAGCAATGTTTCCCTTTTTTCACATAATTTTCCAATTGATTATATATCTGTAGGGTGTAAAAAACTTGGGATTAATTCGTAATTGTTTAACCCATCAACAGATAAAAAATCATGAAAAAAAAGGCCCTCCCCCTCTCCAAAAAACAGTACAAGACAAGTAATTATTTCTCTAAAACTTTTTTTCTTTGTTTGATAAAATAAAGGAGCTAGGGTTGAATATAATTGAGGAATATAACAGGAGAGAGATATTCTATGATTCGTTGATTATTCTATGGCTAGATCAGGTCAAATATGTAACAGTTTGATTATTATATGGTCAGTTCAACACTTCTCCTGCTGAGTAAGATTGTATATTAACCAATTACCAGATGTCAAAATTTTAGACTGGTCCAAAATGAAAGGAGTTTTAGACGACAATTTAAAACTTATGAATTTTTTGAATATTTTTACTTTTGGCGTAGAAAACATTGTGGATTAAAAAGAAATAAATTGTTACGAGCAATTTCTTCATTTTTGACAATGTTTACCAAAGCTTTTATCCTTGGGGGTGGGTGGGTGGGGGGTCTAACTGTTGATCCAAGGCTAGATGTGGATAACTAGTCATTCAGCCCTATTACCAAACATTTAATTTTGGGGCAACTCCCATTTAAGGGGTACTACCGGGTAATGAGTGTTTATGGAACATATCATTTTATCTTGTTAAGTTTTAATTTACATTCAGCAAAATCTTCATATTATCTAAATTTAATCCATTAACGTACAAGAAAATTTTAGATTTGTCAAAATTCAAAGAAGTTGCAGATTGCTACTTGAAGTTGATGAAATTTTGAAATTCTTTGACTTTTGGGTAAAACACATTGTGGATAATGAATAAATTGCTTGTGACTAGCAATTTCTTCATTTTCCGCAGTGTTTTCCAAAGCTTATTCTTTGAGGGGCGTAGGAAAATGGGATTGTGTGGGAAGTGGTAAAAAGTTGATGTAGATTTATTACTCAGTGTTTATTAGTTGAATATTCAGTTTTGTTAAAAGTTGTTAACATTTGTTTAAGAGATGAAGGGAATATTTTTTGTTTCAACTAATCACACTGTATGAATACTCTAAGCAGATTCATACATAGGTGTGATTAGGTTTTTTGGTTCATACCCCCATGAAAACAAAAGATATTCTCTTTATTTCTTATGATTTGATAGCATGGAGTGAAAAAATAAAAAAATAAAACTTTAAAACTTTTTTGTATAGAACTATTTTGTTCGGAAGCATACAAAGTGGCTGCATGATCAAAATTTTGTTCATGGAAGTATGAATAATTTTTTCGACCAATAAGAACACTCTTTTTGATAGACAAAAGTAAAAACTAAATTATTATATCAAAGAAGATTGGGATATACAGTTTTATTTCTAATCATCTATAAAAATAAAATCCTCTATAAAATTGTGTTAAAATCAATAGCACAGAACGAACTAATCTTTTTGAAAGTTATGGTAAATCAATGCTTGTTTTAAAGGGCTAGCAGGAGATATAGACAAAGATTAGACTACACATATGTCTAGACCTCCTACCAAAAGAGGAATATTCTGGGCTCAGCATGACAAGGGTGAAAGATCGGGTTTATAGTCTTTTTCTATGCCTTGTAAAGGACTTTACACTTTAATCCCCGATCATTGAATTGCAAGTTGGCCGTAACCATATGGCGCACATGGCCGCCAGAGCACATTGGCTTACAACCCTCACAGCCAGAGTCACAGGTACCTATTCATACACCAGGACGGAGAGGAGCAATGTGGAGTTAGATTTATGCTCAGCAAAATTCCCACGGTCCGGGCAGGTTTCGAACCCGGGACCCTCCGACTACAAGACTACGGAGCTCCACTCAGTGACTGTAACTCTCAATGCTTAATTTAAATCCATGCATGTATTGAAGGAACTCGTTCACCAAAAGCTAGGAATGTTCACTAATAGTTTAGCTGCCTTTGCTTAGGAAAAGAACTTTCATTACAGAAACACGTCGCAGTGCTTTGATTCTGTTGGCATAGTTTTACATTTGGTTTATTTTCCATACGATTTTTAAATCGCCACTCTTTAATGGCGGACTTTTATGCCCCCACATCGAAATATCGGGGGCAAATTATTTTACCGTTGTCTGTCTGTCTGTCCGTCTGTCTGTCTGTCTGTGCAAAACTTAACCAAAAAACATAACATTGCCAATTACTACCAGCCTATTCAAGATACAATGCTCATATTTGGCATGATATAAGGTCAAGGTCACATACCGAGGTCAAACGCCAAAAAAAACAACTCCTGTCTTAGTAGAGTGAAATGTGTTAAAGGGTTAAAAGTTGAAAGTGAGTCTCTTTGGCGTCATGGTTTTTGCGTATGTATATTTTGTTTGGCCAATTAAGACCCAATTTCGAAGGAATACTGTTGTAACCAGATTACACCATTTAATTATTTACGGTGAAATGGAATTGCATATTTAATGTCTTCGTAAAGTATTCCTCTGCAGTTTTAAAAATAGATCAAGGAGCTGCAAGGATGATGGAAAGTGGTGGAAAGTAGGGTTTTGTCTTATTGGTTACTACTCTTGCACATTTATTGAAGATAATAGCTTATTATTATCACAGGGAAAATGTAATATTTAACCCATTACTAGACGACATAATTGTAGACTGGTCCAAATTGAAAGCAGTTGCAGGCAACAATCTCAAGTTGGTGGAATTTAGAAAAATATTTGCCTTTTAGGATAAAAAAAACTTTGTAGACAATAGAGAAAGTGCTTGTAACGAGTAAAAATGGACCTGCAAATGAAAATTCAGATGCTTGTACTTAATTTGACATGCGTACTTTCAAGTTCCTTAACCTATCATTCAAAATTGACATTGTAACAATTGTGATTTTTAAGCTTATAGCTTAGCACATTCCCACACAATGACACTTCATGACGCCTCTTCAGAAAAAAAATATCGGAAAACAATAATAATTATTGTTTGAAATAGAACAATTTCTTCATTTTCCACAATGTTTTCTACCCAGAAAGATGAAAAATTAACTCTTAATCGTCATCTGCAACTCCTGTCAATTTGGACCAGTCTAAAATATTGCCATCTACTAATAGGTTAAAAATTGAAGTATAAACTCATAAATCTTGGATGGTAGCTCTAAATTCATTTTCACTGGTTTCTTGTGACTTTCAACCACCTAAAAGGACTCGACGCTTAGCTGTTCCCACACAACCCAACTTTTTAAGCCTTGAAGAAGAATACTTAAGGAAAACATATTCTTTTCACCCTGTGTTTTTACCCCATATGGCATATTTCTCATTAAAAGAATAAAATTGTTGTCTTGAATTATTTCAATTTGGACCAGTCTTAAAATTTTCTGTTTGTTAAAGGGTTTTAAGAAAGACGTTATTTCGGTCTGAAGAATTGTATTTCTTCAACACCTTTTGTGTGATCAAAACATGGCGATTTTCAGGCCTTTTAGTCCCTTGATTTTATGACTGAACCTCCCAAAAGTTTTCGTTTTACTCTTCTCTTGCCTTAAAGTGGATAAAATGTTAAGAATGATAACGTTTAAATAATGATTAGAAATAAACGTAGGATTTATCCCGTCGTGCAACTTTTGTTCCGGTGCTTCCTCTCGGTAAAATAAAGATTTTATTTAAGTCTTGTTACAGTCGGAAGAAAAACGTTATTTTAATTTTGCCATTCACCATGAATAATTTCCCATCATTATTATAAGGAGTCTTGAAAATTGACTGGCACTGAAATTTATTCACTCCTTACATTTTCGGGACGAAAAAGTTTCGACCTCGTAGCCTTTGTAAATTCTGTACAATTGAATTTCCAATTCTATATATGCGTCACATACACGGCCGGCCGCTCGCGAGCTGTGCCTGCTCTCTATAATGTTATGGACCAGTCGTCCGTTCGTCTGCCTGTCTTTTCACGTTTTTATGTGCACAACTCCTCCTAATCTAATTTGAATGAATTGAAACTTGCCAACATGAAGTTCTTTGATACGTAGTTGTGGATAAGACGAAAATAACAAGTTTATTCGTGAAATAGATTCGGAATTGTCTGTCCTTGACTTGGTAAGTAACCTAAAATCATAGTGCATTTTCTGTGCACTACACGGTCCTCATATAGTGAACCGAACCCTGCCAAAATGAACTTGTTTATGTGTGCTTAAGAAAAATTATTTGATCCGTCAAGTCGTTTCAGAATTAGCTGCACTTGTCTTAGCAAAACAGTGTGAATTGTAGTGATTTTAGTGCGCAACTGCTACATTTTATCTGCTCTAGCGTAGATTATGATAGAAAAAATGGCTCTCAATTTTCGAATGCCTAACTCTAATTCTTTCAGATATTTGAAAAATGTGATTAAGCTGATTTTGTAATGAAGAAATAAAAGCCTGTGTTCATAACTTTAAACAGAGAAATAAAAGGAACACAATTATTTCGCGTTACGAAATAAGTCAACGAGTCCGAACCCGAACAGAACCGAAATCCACGGAGTAAAGAGTCTTAATTGTTTCTTCAGGATGCGCTTTATACAGAAAGATACTGACTCGGAGATCAGCCCCGAAATCACCAAATTGACCGATCGCTAGCCCCGCCCGC
Organism: Fragum fragum; assembly: GCA_946902895.1. Classification (NCBI taxonomy): domain Eukaryota; kingdom Metazoa; phylum Mollusca; class Bivalvia; order Cardiida; family Cardiidae; genus Fragum; species Fragum fragum. The sequence goes on along the minus strand of OX336377.1, from coordinate 25,324,027 downwards.
TTACTCTTTTTGCCTCGCCGATTGACTCCCACAGGAAGCTCTCTTCGATATTAAACGGCGTTATTTTGAAAATTTATGCCCAGTAGTATGTACTAAAAAAGAAGTATGGTTGGTTGGTGACATAAACGTCGAAATTATAGCTTGAATAATCCGTAGTTTCTACGTTCAAAACAAACAAATATGCGTCACAAAATGGCGGCCAATGTCGGAGAATTCAAGTCTAAATGAATGATTTCATTGATCAACTGACTGATTGACAACCACAATTGGCCAATTGCATTAAAAGGCTGTCATGGCTTCCAATTATCTGTCCTTCACCCACACTGTGAAAATGTCACTCACAGGTTTAAGTATTTATATAGTTTTTGTGAAATTGTTGGAAATATCACGCTTAGGTTTAAGTATTTATATAGACTTTGTAAATTGTTTGATATATCACGCACAGGTTCAAGAACTATGTCGAAAAATAGAATTTGCTATTTTGGCCAGTTTTTTTTCTGTTTGGATAGGCTAAACAAACACTAGCCATGATATCGTAGATCTAATTCAATTAGAGGAGTAATCGATTTCAAGACCGACGAAATTCAAGTTTTACCTCACTTCGTGAAGTTTTGAATTGAACTTTGCCTTTCTTTAATGTAGCTCTATTTAAAAAAATCCCTTTGCCATCATCATCGATTTAATTTATATCATTTGTTTTCTGTTTGTCATATTATTGAATTTTTGTAGAGATTCGTGTATAACATATAAACATGTAAAATTGAATTCTTCTGGTAAATCCTCTTTCCATTTATTTGGAACTGGGTAAATAAACGTCTCTCCTAGGTCGTTAACATAGCCCCTCGTGTATCTCACGTGGAACAGTACGATGTTTAGTCTTGATGAATCCCGCTTTGCTAAGCACTGCAATGTCGGCTTTGCATCAAATATTAAACAAACCAATCAACAATTGTTTTGCACCAGTTGTAGTTATTACATTTAGCCGGGTCAACAATCGACAATTTTACTTTATTGTTACAAGTTACTGACCATAAATTTTACAAAATAATTTCGTATAATATTGAATAAGAACTTCCTGTCAGAGTCATTGGGCGTGGCCAGTGGAGTGAGTGGGCGGGGCCAGCGACCCGTCAATTGCGAGATGATATTTATGCGTTTTGGGCAACGTTCTGACAAACATTGGCTTCCGAGAAGGAAGCTTTTGAACGTACTATATATTTTTTAGCAAACTTTTTCAACAAATTAAAAAAAAAAACTTAATGAAAAGTCCTGATTGTTGAACGATATATAGTGTTAAAGCTAGGACTGTTGTCAAAGTTTTTAAAATTCTACTATCACCACGTACAGATGACCATAATATGACAAAATATCAGGCTTCAAAATTTTGAATTTAAACAAACAAACATACAAACCAGCAGAAGAAACAAGAACAACAACAAAAAACTATGAGGGGCAGTTTGAAATTGACCAAAGTGTAGGCTGCCGCCATAGCCAAGAGGTAGCGTGTAAGTCTCCTAGTTAAGGGGTCCCAGGTTCGATCCCGGCCGCGGCGAATATTCTTTCCGACATTTGTCTCCCGCCAATGGGTGCATAGTGGTAAACCTATGTGGGATGAGTAGTTGGAGGCTCGGAAAGGATGTAGTGGTGTGGGAAGTACCAGGAATCCATTGTTAGGTGCTCCAGCCGCCGCGATATGACTGAAATACTGAAAAAAGCGTTAAACCTCATTCAACCAGTTCAATAAAAAATCCAAAATGTACAATTTCGAACATATATGAATGCATTGAAGAAACATAGTAAAAGGTTGTCACTAGAATTCGACCTTTTTCCTTTGTTTGCAGAATTTTCTTTTACAGATGCCGGCATAGAATTTACTATTTTCAGCAGTAAGGAAACTGTAGAATCGGGATAGAATACTGGTTACCATTTTCCCTTCTCTATATTGTTCACTTATAACCTTGTCTAGCTGAACCCGGAATATTCCTTTTTTTTTTTTTTTCGTTTTTTTTTAATTTTTTTTTTGTAGAAGGTGTGGGAAAAGATCAGCCTGCATATATATGCAGTCTGATCTTAGCCTACACCACCTGTGTATACCTTTCAAACCATTTTTTTATGATTATAACTTTCAAAAGAAATTGTGACCCTAACTAGGGTTTCAGTACTACCAGCTATTAAATTTGATTCTAATGCATTTTTTGGGAATGGCTTTATTCAGCACGAAAAGGGTTAAAATCTGTACTTATGACCGGGTATATAGGTCAATAGGACTGAAAAGAAGAAATTACTCAATATATTAACCCTTGTCATGCTGTATAAATTACCTAACTGAATTGCTGTAAAATCAAAGGGCTGAAAGCACTGATAGAACTCGTTGTTCAAAAATCAATATTTCTTTGGAAATCAGTTTCATTAACAACTCTGGCAGAAAAAATACAAGCAGGAGGTGTAGACTAAGATCAGACTGAACTTATGTACATGCTGATCTTGATCTATACCTCCTGCCAAAACCGGAATATTCCGAGTTAAGCATAACAAGGGTTAAGTCTATGCGTTATATTTCCGTAAATCTCACATGTGGTTTAGTCAGCTAAGCCTTGGGACATCCTGGGCAGCGATACAGGGCAAAAAGAATATTCACCGATCATTTAACTAGTTACCAAATAACAGCAATTTAGACTGGTTGAAATTTAAAGAGGACGACAATTCATAGTTGATTCAACTTTCAAAGAAAATAGATGTCTTATGGGGAAAAACGCTGATGGAAATGAAGAATTTGCTTAATACATGAATAGTAATATACAGGTTCTCAATTAAACAGCCGGTTTTTACACGAATCGTTTAGCAGATCATCAGAGTCAGTCTCGAAAGCTTTCCGGTGTTTCGTATTTATTTATTCTGTCTACCTCAGGTTTTTTTGTTTTTGTTTTCTTTAGTTTTTTAAGATGTACTGATCAAATTTCTGTCAATTAAATTTGAATCTGTCTACTCATTAAAGCCTTTTGAGCAATTATGAGATAACCATGGAAACAGCTGGTATTACCAAAACAGAATGTCATTTTTTATGAATTTAAGATTTACTTTATTTTATAGATGTGCACTGATATTTTTTACACCAGAAAAAACAATAACGCAGAGCTGAATTTAGGAAAAGGACATTATTGATTATATCATGCCACATGGTAGCCAATAGTTAGTTTAGCTTTAACAATTTCCCGTTTTTGGAAAATGGTTGCAGATGGCAATAAAAGTTGGATGCAATTTGAAATGAAACCACCCTATGTGGTAGAAAATATGGGAAAAGGAGAAATTGCTTGTTACAAGCAATTTCTTCTTTTTCCACAATATTTTCTCAAGTATAAAATCACAGTTGCGTGAAATGCCGGGTTTGCAGAGGAAAGCTATAGCTCAATTTGATTTTCAATTATATTACAGAAGATATAGTATAACCATATTAGTTTATAATCAGTATTACAGAAAAAAGAAATTGAACGGCAGGGGAGCTTATATGGTTTCTCTCCCAATATGCTGATCGCGATGTCAATGACAGCATCGATCAACCAATCAAATCATTTATTTAGACTGGAAGTGAACTTTTAACTCCTACGTTTATGTGGAGCTTTATTGCTGTTTTTGTGACCTAATAAGCTGTAGTTACAACGTTCAGGTCGCCGATCAACCATTTTATTTTTTTTGCTACATGCTATTGGCTATAATCTTTGCAAAATAACGATGTTTAACATTTAATTGGAACTTCCTGTAGAAGTTTATTTGGCGGAGGGGGGGGAGGGGGAGGGGGGAAGTGCGATCCGTCATTTAATTGCTACGTGAAGAGGATTCATGTTACATTAGTATAATTAGATTCATTCCTCAATAGAAACAAAATATATTTTCTTCTTTAACGGGGGATATCGATTTTTTTTCCAATCATTTTTTTCGTATCAAAGATTTTTATTCCTCCTCATATATTACTTGAATATACAACATTTTGAAAACTAGTTTTGCGAAAATTTGACGTCGATTGTCAAAATTAACTAGGGTATTTTCCTAATAACCTACATAGGCTTTTAATCTACTTTTAGATTCCGCCGATACAGTTGTAATGAATATTTGGGACATTCACGGGTTGCGTAAAACCGTTCGAAACTCGCATTTAGTCTAAATTCGCTCTGATCAAAGTCATCGTGACGACATCGGGAGTTATGTTTGCTAGTCGGTTTTCAATTATATAATCCAAAACTGACGTAAGGGTTATCATAAAAAATGCGCTAACCACTTAATGTGACATACCTCAGAACGTTGGTTGTTTCCCTTTGTTATTTTCTGTTGAATTTTGTTCATATGCAGAAGTATCAAAATTTTTAAAATTTTTGCTCTTTTCGCTCGATGCTGTTAAAATGTAAGACACGAAGAGTATATTTTATGTTTTCATGGATGTACGAAACGAAAAACCTAATCTCATTGATGTATGCGGATTTATACATCAGTGTGACAAGGATTTTCGTTTCATACCAAAAACTAAAAAAAAAAATGTTGTCTTCATCTCTTGGATAAGTTCATGCGTTGTTGACGATCGAATGTCGTGATTTCTAAAACAAACGAGGATTTCCGCTGAACCTTTCCTAGATAACCACAAACACTTTAATTTAAACCTCTCAGATTATAGTGAAGACACTATCTGTCTCATATCTAAGTATTGATTATTCACTTGAGTGTATTTTTAAGATTGGGATTTTTTTCAATCTAGGATTCAAAAACATAGATACCTCCCTTGCCAAAAAAGGAACAACATATTTCTTTTTCTGAGAAAATATCTAACAGCTCTTAATTTGGCGCTAGAATTACATGGTGATATTATGGCATCTTCAGTGTCTTTGGGTCCATAAGATTAACGTTTAGTAGCATTAAATGAACGAAATCAAGACTGATAAACCCAAAACAAAATATTTGCTTGATATGCTTAATGGTATTAAAATATCAGGAATAAAAAGAACAATGTTTGTTTTCATAGAGGTATGAACCTAAATACTTAATCACACGAATGCATGAATTCGCTTCGCTGAAATATCGCTGAAAGTGGCATTGAACACCATACAATCAACATATACAACCATATGTTATTCGTAACATGGCCCCTTTTCACGGACAATTGGTTGAATATGTGCACATATCTTCGACGGGCGACCAAAGCCCGTAACCACACCTTTAGTTAGGTTTTTTGTCGCCCACCGACGGTATGATATACTCGAGAAATAAAACATTCCCAGTTCATTCCGATTCGTTTAATATAGCAGGTTCGGTTAATATTAAAAAACATTATTGACTGATATTCCACCGATTCTCGCATTCCAAGTGGATGTTATCTTGTCCATTACAATGTTTATCATTAAAGACAAGCTGGTTTTCCTCATTCATTCACAAAAACCAATAGAAACATAGGCCTGGTTATTAAAGAGGAACATCTTCTATAGATTTACAAAGGATGTATGGTACGAGCGGCGTTTAATATCTATTCAAACAAGTTGGAAGTATTAAAAGACGATAACCATCAGATAAATCAACGAAATAATTCCATTTGATTTTCTTTCGAGGATTTTGTTAATAACTGGTGGAAAAGTTATGTACCTGATGAGGTACAAGATAAGCCTAAGATATAATTGGATTATCTGCAGGTGGCAAAGGTTTATATATTTCATAGAAAGACATTGTTAGGTGTTTCAGTTATCACAAATAAAGGTAAAAAACAACAGATAATTTCGTGAAAATAAAACGTATTGAACAAATAAATTATTTTAGATCAGGCAAAATCCGGGGAAAATCTGCGACAACATTTATAGCTGATGGTAAATATTGGTATATAAAAACTAAAAACAACATGTTGTTGAAAACATTGTCTGGATCGGAGACATAACTTGTCTTTGAAAATTCTTCTTTTCCAAAAACATATTTCTTCCATGACTGTTCTCTAAGTGTGGCTAAAAAGGGCTTTATGGAAAAGGGTTACTCGGAAATGATCTGAATAATATAAATTCTAATTAAGAACTAGATACTCAATATTAGTTTTCAAACTAAATTATTCCCCATCCAGTAAATAGTGTGATTACAATTATTCATCGAAATATGAGATAAGTAACGGTATTTCCTGCTAATAAAACTTGAATACTGGAAACATTACATGTATATTGCTCCCAGGAATAAACGGCTTCACACCAGTTTTCTACTCTGGATAAAAGTTGAACACGCAAAGGATATTTGAAAACTCAGAGTCCCACCACCAAAACATGAGTGCTTTATGGATTCTTTTTCAAACTTGGTTGTGTGCTGTTGTTCAAGGTCATGGAGGAATTATTTCAGAAACGGTGAGTATTCTAAAAACTTTTTTTAAGTCAGTGCATGATATATCCAACATTTGACGAATCGCCACTGTCAATCCAAACATCGATTAACAAATCAAATAATCCATTTAGACCGGAAGTGAAATTCACAGGCCAACACATTTTTAGAATGATTGTTGGTTCGACGTCATAAATGCAACTTATACGAACCGTAGTTACGACGCTTAGTTAGCCAAAGTTTTGTTACATGCTACTGATCAGAAATTTTGCAAAACAATGTCGTTTGCTATCTTGGTCGAATATTTTGTTGGAGGTCGATTCGCGTGACCATTGATCCGTCAATTCTACGAAGCCCCGATTTGGCAGACTTCACATCCATACAGTGAAAGTAGAACATTCGCTGATATCTAATCGAAACTTTGGATCAATAACGGCATAAGGAGCGCACAGAAAAGATCCTGTTCAGACTGTGCGAATGCACACAGGCTGATCTGAGTCTTTACTTGACGCTCATGTGATTTTGTTGGAAATGTCACGTTTAGATTCATATTTTATTGATCGAAAATTCGTCGACATGCGACCAAGATATCGTAACCACAGGATATAAAAGCACTTTCGATTTTTTTTTGAATTTCTCTTCTCGGATATCGTATTATAAAATACCAGCTCGATTAGCCTTTTTGAAGAGGACATTTTTAAGTTCTTTAATTCTTCTCGTTTCTTCATAGATCCTGAAGTTGATTTAACAGGCGCTTATGCCATATCGGCTTTTCACCTATCCGATTGTTTTGAACTCGAGTCCCGCTCGCCGATGGGTGTGACTTCGAAAGAAGTGACTAAGAAACTTGTCAGTGGATATCGAACAACAGCAACAACCTGTAACAGGGACAGTTATTAAAAACAGTTTAACTTCATTTGTACGACTGTCAATCTTGAGGTCCCGGGTTCGATCCCCGACGGCGGCACTCATCCTTTCCGACTATTTGTCTCCCACCAATGGGTCGATAATCGTAGACCTATGTGGGATGAGTAGTTTGAGGCTCGGAAAGGATGTAGTGGTGTGGGAAGTACCAGGAATCCATTGTTAGGTGCTCCAGCCGCCGCGATATGACTGAAATACTGTTAAAAGCGTTGGAGGCTAGGAAAGGATGTGATTGCGATACTGGTGCGAGAAATACCAGGAATCCATTGTGAGGTGCTCCAGCCGCCGCGATATAACTGAAAGATTGTTGAAAGCGGCGTAAAACCCCATTCAAACAAACAAAACAAACTTCATTTGTACATAATGTTCAATACTGTACGGTCGCGGCTATAGCGCAATGGTAGCGCGTAGGATTCTTAGTCATGGGGTTCCTGGTTCGATCCCCGGCCGCGTCGTATATCCCTCCCGACATTTATTTCCAAGCAATTAGTGTTTAATTGTTAACCTTAAGCTTGAAGCTCTGGAAGGATGTAGTGATAGTTCTGATGTGATAAATACCACGAATACATGATTAAGTGCTTCAGTCGCCGTGAAATGACTGACATACTGCTAAAAGTGGCGTTAAACTCCATTCAATCAACCAATCAATCGATCGACCAATACCACACAGTTTCATTTATAAATTCATTTCGAAAACTTGGAGAAGAAGACGAAAGAAACGACCATGTTTAACCAATTACACGATAAAATATTAGACTAGTCCAATTTGAGAGAAATTGCGGTCTACAATTTTAAGTTGATGGAACTTTGAAACTCTATGTCTTTCTTTGTAGTAAATATTGTGGAAAATGAAGAAATTGCTTGTAACAAGCAATTTCTTCATTTCCCACGATTTTACAAAGTTTTATTCTTGTAGCGCGTAGAAAAAGCGGGATTGTGTGGGATAATCATTCAAAGGAAAAAGAAGCACATACAGTTAGTTTACTGATAACCGAGTAGAGATTTCTGTCCTTGGAATGATGTGATATTATTGGACTGGTCGCATCCGATGAAATATAATACCAAATCATTGTGCCGTGAATTTATACATACTGATAAACATACGGTACCACTAGATATTATGAAGAATAAATAAAATCAAAGTGTCGAAAGTACTGTAAGCTATGAAAACATGGTTTCTTCGTCAAAGGTTATCATGATAAGTGAACGAGGATAAAATAACCTAGGAGTTAACCCATTACAACATGACAAAATCTTAGACTGGTTCAAAATGAAAGAAATTGCAGACGATAATTTCAAGTTGGTGGAATTTAGAAAATCTTTGTCTTGTAAAGAAGAACACATTATGGAGATTGAAGAAGTGGCTTTTTACAAGCAATTTCTTCAATGTCAACAATTTTTTCCAAAACCATTTTCTTTAGATGCTTAAAAGTGGCATTGGTGGGATGGGTTAAATAGCATGCTTTTGAAGGTTCTCTGCAATTTGAACTTGTAAAGTTAATTCATATGGCCATAAAAAGTAGTGCACTTGTGAAGACTCTGATCAGACTCATTTTGAAAACGATATGCTCAAGTGAGCTGAAAATACCCAGGAGATTAACTTAAGATATCCCTGAAATACATCCAGAGGCAGTTTGTTCTCGTTGAATTCAAAATTTTGTCTGTTACCTAAAGCTATCAAAGCTGGCGCTTTGCTAGCTAAGTGTGCTCTTTCTAAAATGCTTCTCGGTTGCAATACTCATGTCAGATAGATTGATTGATTCAATGGAGTTTACCGCCGCTTTTAACAGTATTTCAGTCATATCGCGGAGGTTTGATCACCTAACAATGGATTCCTGGTATTTCTCACACAAGTACTACCACTACATCCTTTCTTAGCCTCCAGCTGCTATCCTACTTAGGTTTACGATTATCCACCCATTGATGAGAGACAAATGTCGGAAAGAATATGTGCCGCCGCCGGGGATCGAACCCATGACATTCCATGATTGAAGATTAGGAGTCTGTCGCGCTACCGACCGTGCTATGGCGGCGGCTCATGCCAGACAGGACTGTTATATATGTTATGAAAAAGTCCGCCAAGGACCTCCGCATAGTCAAACAAACTAAAAAAATAAAGGAATTATTTGAGATCAAAATACTCTGTTTCACAAAAACGTTGTTGAAATTCCGGTTAATGTGTATGACACTAAATCGCTGGAAGCATTGCAAGTCGGAAATGCGGTGAGAGCAAGAATAAATTACATGTTACCTTGCTGTCTATGATCAAATCGATTCAATGACAGTACCTTAGAACATATCTGCATTGTAATAGGCCAAACTCCATTCTGTGTAAGCGCCCCCCCCCCCCTGGCTTAATGTCTGTAGCGGATAGGGCATTAATCCATTGCTAGACAATAAAATTTTGTACTAGTCCAAATTTATAGATGAAGCAAACAAGAAGTCATAATTCTTTTTATTTCAAAGAAAGTTTCGCATAGGAGCAAACAGTAAAAAAGTATATAAGGATATTTTTCTTTTTCTCATATTGTACATTAAAAGCGTTCTACTTCAAACTCTGGACATTTTTTGTTCTTCGATTCGTAAAAATGTTCAACTCATTTGAATAAAGGTGCTTTAAACAAGAAGAATAATACTGATTTTGAATCGAATTTGGATTTAGATTACACAGACTTTCAGACTAATGTATGAATTCGCTTCGCGTATTCAATCAGAGTAATAAACCTTTTAGGTTCATAATCTCAATTAAAAAACAATTCTCTCCATTCATTAAGTGATTTTGAAAAAGCGACCCTTCTTCACTATATTTTATTGACAAATCTAAAAATTCAATGACCAAAATTGAGTAGACTTCTTCCAGTGTCAACAGATCTTTGTACGATGACGCTTTTCAATGCAGGGGTTATTCTCGGTCAGTAGAGAAAGAGTTTATATTAAAATCTATTTTCCCGTATCTTGCGACATGAAATAAATGATGTAACGCTATCTTTTGTTTGGAGTTGACTGATATCCGCGCTTCACGTTCTGTCTGTAGAAGATAGACCACGAAACCACTTCGGGCTATGTCTGACTATGAGGCACAGTAAACTTTGATAACAGTAAAACCGCCACCCAAGGAATGACGAAAAGTCGGTTACTTAAGTAATTTGTCGTGTCAAAGAGGCATACAAATTCCTAGAATTGATTTTTCTGAATTTCATATCGACATCAGGGTGAATAAACCCATTACCAGGCGGCAACATTTTAGACTGTTCCAAACTGAAAAGATGACAAATTAAAGTTTATTATATTGGATTTTAAACTCAATTTTGAAGAAAACATTATGGAAAATGAAGAAATTACTTGATAAAAGCAATTTCTTCATTTTTCCGCAATGTTTTCCATTTTCAGCTCACCTAAGCATGAAGTGCTCTGGGTGAGCTATTGTGATCGGCCATCGTCCGACGTCCGTATGTCCGTCAGTCCGTACGTTCGCATTTACAAAAATTATCTCCTCCAAATAAACTAATCATGGAAATTAACCATACTTCACAGAAGTGATCCTTAGTTCATGGTCTTTCAAAAAACTTCAAAGAATTGAAATCGAAGAAGAACTTTGGTTGCCATCGATACCGAGTGAAAAAAAACTTTGAAAATTTTCACCTCACAAACCAAAAGGACCAGAGCTACCTACCTACCCACCCACCCACCCACCTTCCCATCTTCCTACCCACTCACCTACCCATCTTCCTACCCATCTATCTATCAATATATCTATCTTTCTATCTATCTATCCATCTATCTATCTATCCATCAATTCAATCATCCATCCATCCATCCATCCATCCATCTATCTATCTTTCTATCTATCAATCTATTTATCCATCCATCCATCCTACAACCAAAATACCCACCCACCCACCTAGCTACCAACCAACCCAGCCGACTACCACCTTCATAACTATCTACCCAACTACCAACCTGCCTACCCTTTACCTAACAACCTACTTAACTACCTACCTACCTACCTACTGACCTATCTACCTACCCGACTACCTATCAATCAACTAACCTCCGTAACTACCCGTCCACCTACCACCTACCTACCTACCAAAACACCTACCAGACTACCCACCCACCACGTCTCGCTTTAAGCGTAGTTTTTCGGAAAGTTATTATTTTCTTGGGCAGTATATCATTCTTGTACAACTGGTTAGATATTCCTTCGAAATAATTTTATTTAAATGATTCCAAACCAGAAATAGAGCATTTGAAGGTAAATGAGAAAAATCAAATCTTGTCAGTTAGTCAAGAAACAAAACATCTTCTCAATAAGATTTTTTTTCAAATGTTATTTTCAACTCAGGCGCGAAACCTTATCAGTAAAAATGACTTCAAGACTTCCTTCAAATAAAAGTGTAATGCGTTTTACGGATTTTCTGATAAGATAGAACTCCACGAAGAAGTTTCCCTTGCACTTAGCCCCCTAAAATGTCGTAAATATAATTTCATCCTCACGGAACTATAATACGTCATGAAGAAGGGACCATCTAGGAATTAGTGGAACCCTGGTCCCGCCAACTGACTTCGCCGGCCACGCCCACTGACCCTGACAGGAAGTTCAACTTCGATATTTAAAGATGTCATTTTGGAAAGTTAAAAGCAAATAGGATGTTATAAAAAGTAAAATGGTAAAACTAAATAAGGTTCTTTTTTTGACGTTTAAGATGTCAGACCTACAAAAATGCTTCTCATAAATGTCGGCAAATGTTTGAGTTCATAGTTCACTTCCGGTCTAGATGAACGATTTGATTTGTTTATTGATTCTTTAACCCACTCCCACACAGTGACGCTTTTGAACGTCCCCGAAGAAAAACTATTGGGAAAACATTGTGTAAAATGAGAAATTGCTTGTAACAAGCAATTTCTTCATTTTACACAATGTTTTCTACCCAAAAAGTTGAAAAAATCTAAAAATTCATAAATTTTAAATTGTTGTCAGCAATTCCTTTCAATTCGGACTTGTCTAAAATTTTGCCATCTGGTAATGGGTTAATAGGCAGCCACGGATGGTCATTTCCGTTAAACAACAACATAGTGTTAGTGTCGTGAATAAAGTCGCCCCGTCATTCACGTAATTGACCAATCGCTAGCCTCGCTCTCTTTCTTCTTTGGCCACGCCCACTGACTCAAGCATTTCTCAGGCTGTACCTTGTCATCGCATTTCGCAGATTCTCCCTTTAATAACGGGTCACAATTACTTCAAATAATTCGGCTTAAACTTTCGACAAAGTATCATTTGACGAAATTATGCGAGTCAAAAGAACGGCCCATCTTAAATGGTGAATTTGGTATTGTGGTTTCTAGCGATTTCAAAAGCCGATACTTATCTAAGATATATGTTAGACTCCTTTTGTCATTCCATACCCAAGTTTAATAAATAAACGGAAAGCATTAGCAAAAAGGTTGCTCATTGAATATGTACATAAACATGTTTCATAATACTAATGAAAGATTTCCATTATTGACAAAGGACCTAATTTGAACCAAATTATCACTCACTGAAAATCGTCCGTAATAATGTTTACCTCGATAATTAATTGATATTGTTACTGTTTACCAATTACAACTGAATCCGTTAGAACTGAACAGAACAGAACATATTTCTAATTTCGTCCAGGTACAAAAAGGTACATATACACAATGATATGAAAAGAAAAATAAAAATAAAAAAATAAATAAATTCCGGTAGAACAAATTGTTAAAACTAGTTGACTAAGACAATATTTTAGACTTTTTGAGGGATAGATGTGCAAAAGAGGATCGATGCGTTTCCAGACAAATTTGACCATTTAATGAAAGTATCTATGTTGACAGCAAATTTGGCGAATACGGAATTACGTCGGTAATATGCTGTTGGCTGTCCAAAAACAGCAATCAAAGCTTTAATACGCTGTATTTACAATTTTTGGTCGCCCGTGAGCGCACGAGCCATGTGAATTATGATTTAAAGGTTTATAAAGACAACATATATAATATTTGCAATTGGGTTGTGATGGATGGCCTATCCTCTTCTTTCCCGACCTTGTTCGAAACGAAAAACCAAGGCTGGAATATGAGAAAAGTTGACCAATAGTCAGTCCCGCCTATTAATTTCGCTGGAAACACCCAACAGGAAATTCCACTTCGATATAAAACGGCGTTATTTTGCAAAATTTTGGACCAGAAATATGCAACAAAAAAGTAAATGTTTTGTTGAACATGCTATCGCCCACTTTGAGGCCACTACATGACAATATAATGATTCACAATAATGATTATCTTCAATATTACTTTCTCTATGATAATTATATTGCTTATACCAACTATTCTCGACGCCGAATATTCTTTATTTCGGCGTAAAATCTGTGACTTTGTGAACATAAACTATATTACTTATAGATCTAATGCGTTAAAGAAACATTTTCTCTTTATCCCGTTCTCACATAAAATTATTTAGACTGTTCCAAATTCAAGTTCATGGATTTTTTAAAAATCATTTCCGTCTTTTTTGAAAGAAAACATTGTGGATAATGAAGAAAAACAGTAGGTAATCGTGATAAGTTCACTGGTTTATGATTGATTGATTACCGGCTTTGTTCACAAGTCTCCGACACGACAATGCGACTGAGATATCAGACGACGTTAGTTCGCATTACATGGTCTAGTCGAGGGGGGGGGGCAAACCGTTTGGTGTCAACCGTAACGTTGTAGCTACAGCTTGCATAAATTGAGGTTACGACGTTTAAGTCATTAAACCATGTAAGATGTCACAATCTCTTCCGGTTGAATGAAATGAATCCGTTATCCATGAATACATTTCTAAATGAAAAAAAAAAATCACTTTTTGAAAAAAAGTTTTAGAATGGACCATCTTAATGATTCACCCCCCCCCAATACATTAAACAAGTCAATCGCGTAAAAAAATGACAAATTTAAGGCTGTTTTCTACATTAATCGCTTCGTATACAAAATACAAAAACAAATAAACAAAAAAAAAGTAATACAAATAAAAAAATGTTGACTGTTAAAATTTTAAACACGTCGAAGACACCATTTTAAATTAATGATTTTTTTTAAGAAATCTATAATTTTGGAAGAAATATTTTGATAATACAATTATCACTTGAAACAAGCAATTTCTTCCTTTTCCATAATATTGACTTTTATCTTGAGAGACGTGACAATAATCAGACAATCGTGACGAGTGACGACACCAACACATTTGATTTTCCCAACGTCATGAACTCATGTCATTTTCGGCAGGATTTCCTGCAAAGCATATCTCTCATTTTGTTATTAGGTCAAGATCATGTTAGATCACTATTAATCCTTGTCGTTATGAGAATCCTTTTCCAGAATTGCATTAAAATCAAAGGGCTGAAAGTACTTGAGGCACTAGTTATGGGTTAATATTTCTTTTGCAGAATAAACAAACATAAGTTTCTATGAACAACTTTAGCTTGAAAAGGACAAACAGGTGGTGTACATATGTGCAGGCTGATCTTTCTCTATACCTCCTTCCAAAACAGGAATATTCCGGGTTCAGCATGACAAGGGTTAAGAAAGAAGGCGTACGTGCACAGTGTTCAATATTGCAGTTTCCTGTTTATCTTGTCATCTGAAGTGATGATTCACTATTAACGAGGAATTTATTCAGGAACATAGAACATTTGTTTGTAATATGCAAGTCACGGTCATTCTTTAATACGTCGATTTTCCGCGGGTTTGTTTTCAATTTCTTTCATATTCTTATCATTACGACTTATTTGATTTCTAAACAGTCAAACTTTGACAAAAGGGTCATCGTCATTGCGCAGTTGGTAGCGCACCAGACTCCCGATCTTCAATCATGGGCTGTCATGAGTTCGATCCCCGGCAACGGCACATATCCTTTCCAACATTTTATTCTCACCAATGGGTTGATAATTGTAAACCTAAGTTGGATAGCAACTGGATCCTAGGAAAGGATATAGTGGTTGTACTGGTGTGAGAAATACCAGGAATCCATTGTTAGGTGCTCCAGCCGCCGAGATATGACTTACAAATTCCCATTTAAAACAACAACCACAACAACAAAAAACTTGACAAAAACCACCTTTATTCTAATAATATATTATATATATTAAACGATAACAAGTCTACAATTAACATCGGATGGTGTACCTTGTATTTTGTTCTTGTAAGACGTTACACATAGCATTGACAGTACAATCATTCATCGAAATACATAGAAGCTCGAACAGCTTTGTTCGTCTTAAACATATGGAACATCGTAAATGGCATCAATGTTTGCAAGGAATGGAAAGGCCAGTCACGCAATGTTAACCGAACAAGCATGTGACGTGCAAATCGACTATTTACTCCCTTCCGTACGATTTTAATTTAATTGATTTATTGATTGAATGGGGTTTAACGCCACTTTTAACAGTATTTCAGTCATATCGTGGCGGCTGGAGCACCTAACAAAGGATTTCTGGTATTTCTCACACCAGTACTACCAACCTTTCCTAGCCTCCAACTGCTATCCCACTTAGGCTTACGATTATCCACCCATTGGTGAGAGACAAATGTCGGAAAGGATATGTGCCTCCTCCGGGGATCAAACCCATGACCTCCTATGATTGAAGATTAGGAGTCTGTCGCGCTACCGACTGCGCTATGACGGCGATTTTACTTCAAATTAATTACAATGGTTCCACCCGAATGACAGCGATCTTTTACCCTCGTAGTACCCACGGCATCGATATGAGGATTTTTTTAAAAAACAATCGCCAGGTATGAACTTAATGAGCATGGGCGTTAATGACGTCACATACGGTAACCATAGCGGCCATACGCTGCTAAGTGCTTTATAGGAAAAGCTGAAAAAAAAGAAGACTTTTTTTTCATCTTAAAGTATAAAGTATCATAGATGCATAAATCGGCACTGACTTTCTGTTACTTCTTTTTGCTGATAGAAAACCGACAAATTAAAATAACATATACATTGAAAAGGTTTTCAGTTAGATTGTTCATGTCTCTCACTAAAGATGATCATTCAATATTGATATGGACTAATTAAAAGTGAATAACCACGTAATGATAATCATTGGTATTATCGTTTCCTTTGATAATTACTTGATATTTTTTCCCGTCGACGTATTCTAATGAAATAACAGTTTATCATTCGATCTGCGTAGATAGTGAAGTGAATGGCTTAAATGGAATAAGAAAGTAGCCTTATTGAGTAAGTCACGTGTAAGTCAGATATCCTGTTTGGGAGTCCATGCAAAAGTGGTATAACGGGCTACACATAAGGGTCGATATAAATCTGGTTATGTATAAACATCGGCGACTTCTTTTCAACGACGTAGTAGAAACATTTGTTTCTGAGAGTGGGTTCGAGACCCTGGTGTCTTAAACAGACTTCTATAACGATTTACCCTTTCCTGTTTTAAAAAAAATTAAGACCTGTCCAAATTCAAGGGTTTTGCAGACGAAAATTTAAATTAGATTTAATTTGAAAAAAAAAAGATAAAAAAAAACATTTAGCAGGGTAAAAAAATATTGTGGAAAAGGAAGAAATTGCTTCTTACAAGCGATTTCTTCTTTTACTACATTTTTTTCAGTTATGAAACAGAGGGACGCATCAACCAGAGAATGGAAAAGGAAAGGGATCAAGAATGAGATAGTGAGAGCATAGCGTTCGCGGAATATAAGGACATAGTGAAATGGCAGCGATCGTCTATGACGCAGATAATATATCCGTTGCGTAAACCACAGTACACAAATCTCAAAGGTAGAAAAACAATTCGATACATCTTGTCATGGAAATAACTTTATCTTGAACATACTGAAAAGAAACGAATTGAATCCCCTTTAAATTCGGTTTTAAGAGATTTTTGACTTGAGTTTCCACATCTTTTATAACAACCACATGGTAGGACATTGTTTGTCCTTCCTGTTGGAAAACGAGGCGCTCACGTGCAAAGGTTGTTTCTAATATAAGTAAGAAATTTCCTAAACGATCGTTGATATTCTTGCAAAAGAAGCGAATTGATTCTCTTCCCCATTTGGTTTTAGATATACTTTTAATTTGAGTTTCCATATCTGTTATAATAACTATATGGTAGGATATCTTTGTCCTATTTTTTGAAAGCGAGTTGCGCACGCGTAAAGGGTTATTTCTAATATTGGTAACGAATTTCTTAAACGATCGCTGCTATTTAACATAACGGGTGTTAATTTCGATACTGTTCTGTGTGTCTATACATTGTATACACACTTTGAACAGTATCGCAATTAACCTTCGATATTTTATTATGCAAAATAACTTTAGCCTCAACATAACCTAAAGAAGCGAACCCGGTCCCTTTTCAGTTCGGTTTTAGGCATATTTAGGACTTGATTTTCTATATCTATTATAATAATCATTTTCTATATCTATTATAATAATCATTTTCTATATCAATTATAATAATCATTTACTATATCAATTATAATAATCATTTTCTATATCTATTATAATAATCATTTTCTATATCAATTATAATAATCATTTTCTATTTCTATTATAATAATCATTTTCTATATCTATTATAATAATCATTTTCTATATCTATTATAATAATCATTTTCTATATCTATTATAATAATTATATCTTTGTTTGTCCTACCTTTTGGAAAGTGAGGCGTGCACGTGCAAATCTTGTTTCTAATATTAGTAACAAATCTCTTGAACGATCGCTGCTTCACGTTTTAGAAAGCGTAACAGAAACTAATAAGAGAGCTCTGAGCGAACTGATCGACTTTAGCACAATTAGTAGAGCTTTATTTATTATTAAAACCATGTATATCTAACAAGGTTTTAAACTGAGACACCAACATTTTTTACCATTACATAATCAATATTTGCTTCATTATAATGTTTATTAAAGATTATGATTGATTGATAAATCGATTGATTGGTTGGCTGGTTGGGACTGACAGGTTGACAGACGAAAGACAGCTTTTAGTCATTGCCAAAGGACAAAATATTAGACAGTTCTAAATTCGCAGATGCTGCAGCAAAGCATTTTTAGATGAACTCTTGGTTTATTGTACTACTTTTAGAAATGTCTTTATTTTCCACAATGTTTTGCAAAGCTTAATTTCCTTAGGGAGTCATAAAGTGTCATTATGAGGAAACGATTTTTCAAATGTTGTATTTATTCGGGGCGTTTTTGGTTAAGAAATAAACAAGCAAGAAATTCCTGCTTAAGTTACCTTGACGTTTTTTACAAATGCGAAAGGCTTCGATAAATAAGATACCAGGAATCCATGGTTAGGTGCTTCAGCCACTGCGATACTGATAAAAGTGGCGTCAACCCCATTCAATCAATCAATCGAAAAAAAAGAGTAATTTTATCTTACTAACAAACGAGAAAAACTAACGAAAGGTATATTAAACTAATGAATCAAGAAGCGAAATTTCGAGTGTTAGGAAATTGTTTTAATAATTTCGCATTTTTCTTGTCAATTTAATTTTCATGTGAATTGTGTGTTTCTTCCAATTACGTATTAAGTATTGTTATATATGTTATATACGTGAAAGCTATTTTTGCACAACATACTAATTTCACGTATTTTAGAGATGAAGATAATATTTTTTCGTTTTTCTTCATTTCTTATAATTTAACGGAGTCAAGCAAAAAGAGCAAATATTTTACAAATTTTAATTCTTTTTAAATGGAACTATTTTGTGCGGAAACAAAATAGCTGCGTGCTAAAAATTTGTTTATGGAAGTATGATTTTTTTTCGGCCAATCAGAAGACCCGTTTTTTGATAGACGGTACTGAGGATTTCATTAATTGCTAATGACAAACAGCTGCAGTGTTTATTTGTTTATTTTTTTCCCTCGTGATCGTCCGTCCTTCGGTCTATATACTTGTTTGTCTGTTTTACGGCTACAATTTTCACCGATCTCCTGCACCAGAACATACGTCACCTCAACCCATTACCAGACGACACAAGTTTAGTCAGGTCCAAATTGAAAGAAGTTGCAGAGGACAATTTGAAGTTCATGAAATTTTAGATGTAGTCAACTTTCAAGCAATTCTCCATTTTACACAATGTTTTCCCTATTGCTTTCTTTGAAGGGCGGCAAAAAGCGCCATTCTTAGGGAATGGGTTAAAATCTGAAGGCGAAAAAAGCACGTAACATTAACAGCTACATATAATTGAGACAATGTAATCACTTATTTTGATCTAGCTTGCATGCAAAACTCGAATCAAGACACAATAAAGTACAAAATAAGAATGACAAATTGTCGTAAAAAACACTGGTTATTACCTCGTTTTCTAGAACACCGTCCGCTCTACCCTTCGAAAAGTTTTTTTTTTAACCTATTCCCACTCCACAAAATATTAGACTGGTCCAAATTCGCAGACGTTGCAGACTACTAATTTTAGTCGCTGAATATTTTTAATATTTTTTACCTTTGGTAGAAAAAATTGTAGCTAATGAAGAACAAGCAATATGTAACATGCAATTTCTTCATTTTCTACAATGTTTTCCAAAGCTTATTTTCTTTCGGGCATCACAAAGCGTCAAAAAGCGTCATTTAGTGGGAACGAGTTAGACGATTTATTCAATCATCTTCGGTACCAATCGAAGGAAGTTTAATGGCGACACTTTTCGCTGTCCCGAGCATATATGTGATGGGTGGGGAAAACATTTTTCGTACTTATACTCTGATACAGAGTGTAATGATTATAACCCTTGTCGTTTTGATACAGTGACTCGTTATGTTAAGTCAATTAAGGAAAACCCCGTCCTTCTAGACATAGATCGCATTCCTTTCGACGACATCTTGTCGGTACTTTCCACTACAAGTGTATTAAGTTCGGGAAAAAGTGCGGAATTGATCGTGTTAGCAATGAACACCTTGTTTATGGTGGCTACTTCTTACAAGAATGCTTGACTCTCTTTTTGATCTTATGTTTTGTAATGCATATCTTCCGCACTCCTTGAAACTTGGTATGATTATTCCGTTTTATAAAGGGGGTCGCAAGCCAAAAAAAAAAAAAAAAAAAAAATCCTAACAGATACAGAGCGATAACTCCATCGTCTACTATTTTGAATTATCTCTACAAGGCGGCTTTCAGCCGAGTATGTGAAGTAATATGACAGAATTTTTATTGAATGAAAGTATCATTATTGTAGAGAAAATACGTGTCCCTTTTGGATGCACGTCAAGCTTTTGATCGTGTTTGGCATGACAATATATTTTACAAACTCAACGAAGTCGGTGTTAATTTTAAATTACTTAAGTCTGATTTCACTATGCACTCTGAAACTTTTTTTGCTGTGTCCTTTGTGGGGGATTCAGTATGATTGGTTCCCTATACTGCAGGGCACCAAACAGGGAAAGGTCTGGTCTCCGTCTTTATATCTTTGGTACATCAACTCACTCATTGATCAATTAGTTAGAAGTAGATTGGCTTTTCAAATTGAGGGGTACGATCTTTGTTTCCCGTCGTTGGCAGACGGCATGGTCCTTCTTTCTTTTTCACAAGGCGCCCTTAAAAATGATAGATATGTGTTACCGTTTCGCATGTCAATGTAGATTCTAGTACAATCTAAACAAGATCGCAGTAATAGCCTTTAACGGGTCTGAACGATTTTATAGAAACCGTCCAAAATCTCGGTCTACTGTCGAGAAATCTATCATAGAAAAAGAAGATTGTAGTCATCTTTGTATGTGTGTGTGTATGTATATGTATGTGTGTATGTATGTGTGTGTGTGTATGTATGTATGTATGTATGTTTGTATGTATGTGTGTGTATGTTTATATGTGTGTATGTGTGTGTATGTATGTGTGTATATGTGTGTGTATGTATGTATGTGTGTGTGTTTATGTATGTATGTGTGTGTGTGTGTATGTATGTATGTGTGTGTGTATGTATGTATGTGTGTATGTATATGTGTGTGTATGTATGTATGTGTGTGTGTATGTATGTATGTGTGTGTGTGTGTGTGTGTATGTATGTATGTATGTATTTTATAATAAGTTCAATAAAGGGGTCACTGCTGTCAATCATAAAACCCTTTAATTTAAATATATTTCATATCAAAATTTCATAACTATTTCAAACGAAAAAAATCGAAATAAGAAAAACTATGATACGAAAAGATTGAAACGGAAGCGATCGAGTATAAAGTTCCTCTCCGTTTAAAACCGATTGATCAATGAAATAATTAATTTAGCCCGGAAGTCAACTTTGAACTCCTTCATTTATGTAAAGTATTTTTTAAAAGGGGGGGGGGGTTACGACTCAAATGTCGTTTATACAGTGTATCCGATCTTCAGTTGCGACGCTTATGGTCACCAAACCAAGCATATTATAGTTTTGCATTTTTAAAAGTCATTGCGTTTGGAAAAGGGGAGTAGCGAGTGACGAACAGAGACCGGACATAAAGATATATTTGAAAACTTGATTTGTCTTTCAAAGAATTTTGCATGATGCAAATCCCCTTTCTCAGGTTTTACAGCATATCTACCCAAGATTTTAGATTTAGAGGTTAGGTCAAAAAGTTGGGGCCTCCTTTTTAACAAGTAGATTTATTTTGCCATATCCTGTTGGTTTATACATGGAAACATGTAATATAGAACATTTTTGTCATTCTTGATTCCGTACTACCAACAAGTTTCTTTAGTACGAGGATTTATTTCCTTCTCCACGAAGCGCATGCTTT
Organism: Fragum fragum; assembly: GCA_946902895.1. Lineage (NCBI taxonomy): Eukaryota > Metazoa > Mollusca > Bivalvia > Cardiida > Cardiidae > Fragum > Fragum fragum. The sequence continues at coordinate 25,302,034 of OX336377.1, read as the reverse complement.
TATTTCCGTCTCCACGAAGCACGCAATCTAATTTCCGTCTCCACGAAGCACGCAATTTCATTTCCGTCTCCATGAAGCACGCGATTTTGTTTCAATCTCCATGAAGCACGCGATTTCATTTTCGTCTCTATGTAGCATTCGATTTTATTTCCATCGCTACAAAAGTATACTTCTAAATACAGTGTCCACCTCCAAAGTCCACATGATAAAACAGGTCAATAATCAGAAAAAGTAAGATTCAAAAATATTTCTGAATGTCTTTTATCTACATACACATTTCATATACCATCAAGGAAGGCTCCTATACAATTGCCTCCATTTGAATGCCAGGGATCTATTTTGTTCAATAAAGGAAATGTATTTCTTTTTAAAGCACAGTACTTTATTTACGTAGAGAATGCAATATAGTGTTCTGATAAATCACGATTACGTGTTGTAAAAGCTGTTTTCCAACTTTTGTCTAATTTTACTATCTTTTTTCTTCCATGATATACTTTCAACATTAAAGTGAATTTTACTGAACTATTTCCGATTTCATAGCGAACATTTTCTATGAATTGCGCATTATCCGATTCTTTATTATTTCGTTACACAATAAGTCGAAATCTCTTGGGCGTGCTGGTAATGCTTATTCTCTACACGATATGCGTTCACTTCCGTTTTATGGCAAATTCGGCCTGTTTTAATATATTTAACGCCTTCAATGACCGTCAAAGTAACATGGTGTGCCTTAAATCATTTTCACCAAAGCCTATTGCAGTTGGATGTAGTTTCATAAGCGCGAAATGACCCCGTAAGTATTTGTAAGTCTATGGTAAACCAACAGAGTCAAACATTTCATGAAATATTCATAGACTAGTGTAATAAGGATTAGGAGTCTGGCGCGCTACCGACTATGGCCAGTGGCATGTTACAAATACGTAAATGGTTGGTAGGCAACTTAACTATCGTAACTACAGCTTGAATAAGCTGTAGTAACGACGTTTAAGTCGCCAATCAACAAAATGATTCACTGAAATGGCGTCCAATTAAGGAGGTCAGGCTGAACTTCCGGTCAAAATAAATGGTTTCATTGGTCGACTGTTTATTTGATTGACAGATGCTATTGGTCAATTGGTCAAAGATCACAATTTAAAGCCTTCTTTTTTCTGTCGAGTTAAAGATATTACAGAGTATTCCTATGGCCGTCCACACACCCTCGCGATTCACTTCCCTCGAATTGCTTCTTCATGAAATGCATTCAAGGAAGTAGATTGATCGGGCAACAGATAAATAAAAACGGTTAATGGGTGCACATTATCTTTCTGAACGAATATTTATTCTATGAACCGAAATCTACGAGATGGCAAAGATTAAATCAGGGCTAAATTGTGAAAACTTTTACTTCCAAAATACAAGATCAGCCACAAAAGTATATACTAATCAAATTGTACCGTTTTTCCTTTTTTATAAACAACTAGGCATACCACCCATCGAAGCTATGTATTTGATTTGGAATTTAAGCCAAAGCGCTCGATGCGATTAAATGCCAACAATTTGTAATTACGTCGCCAACCAACTATTTTATGTAACCCGTTATTGACCATAAATTTATGGTCAATAACGGGTTACATAAAATAGTTGGTTGACGACGTAATTACAAATTGAACAGGCTCTAGTTACTTTGCTTTTGTCGGCAAACCGACAAAACTGCTTTACAAATATGTCGACCAATTTTGGAGTTCAAAGTTTACTTCCAGCATAAATATATGATTTGATTGGACGACCGATTTTTTTAATAAAAATGGCGATCAAATATCTGACAAAATGGCGAATTCGCTTATAAATTATTAGGGTCATTGTTGGCATTTAATCGAGCGGGTCATGGTATTATTTCTATTCTTAGTAGCACGTGCACATCTTTCAGGGAGAAATTTGATTATGTCGTTTATCTACAAACAGTGAAAAGAAGGAGAAAAAAAAATCGATAAATAGTATTTTCTGTTCTTAGAGGACAAAAAGTTCTATGTTATGACGTGCAAATATACTGCCCGGACCTCATGTCTACCAAAAACTCTCCAAAATTAAATAGGTAGAGTGAGATGACGACAACAATCAAGAAATCAAAACATTAACGAAAGTCATTTAGGAAAATAAGCTTTTCTTGTCTGACTAACAGGATATTCTAACCCAAAGACCCAGTTCAGTTATTTGCCAATTAAATCCACTAAAAATCGGATCACGAGGCCGAGTTAGGTTACTTCACGGTAAAGCTCGAGACAAATTGGGAAGTCGGAATCTAGATTAGGTTACCTATGAGATCAACCTTGGACAGAAAGTAGCGGACAACATCTTTGGAACCCTTTAGACCTTTCATGTTCAGCACAAACTATCAGTTTATCAACTAACAAATATCCTATTTATAGTTTTACCAAGTATTATTTACACAATGATAACCCTTTATCATAAATAATACTGACTGAACCTGATCGCAATTTTCTATAAGAAATATCCGACATTTCGAACTCGAAAGCGTTGGAATCAGTCATAGACTAAAGAAACTTGCAAGTTTTCGTGTGTGTGTTTTTTGTTTGTTTTTTTTTTCAAGAAAACAAATTATCTTTTAATGTTTGTGATAAATTATTATTTAACTTAAAAATTGGTTTAAACTTTCCGTTTACCTACCTCTAGATCTGTTGGTACTAGATTATTTAGATCCACCGGTTTTCTTTGTACAAAAATGCATACGGTTTTTGAAAGGTAGGTAAAGATGCTTTTTCATGCCGCTGGTTTTAATTATCTTTATTACTTCTCGTATATTATTTGGAAAAGTAGTCTAACGGAAATAAGAGGTCGTTTGTCGGAATTAACCAGGGTATTTCCCTAATAGCATACGTAGGCTTATAATCTATTTTTAGATTTCCGCTAGACAGTTGCAATGGATATTGGGACATCCACGTGTTGTGAATTATCATGCATTCATTTGAATTCAGTCAAACCAACGTCATCGTGACGCCATCAGGAATTAGGTTCGCTAGCCGGTTTTCAATTCTGTAAAGGCCAGTCCAAAACATGTCGTAAGTGTTAATATAAATACAGACACTTACCGTAGTGTTCCGCTATAACTACTTACCGCTAACCACTTTTTAGCACTCTCTTGCACTCGGTTCATTTCCCATTCACCTCTGTAATGGGTTCAGTAAATAGTCCGCTAGTACGTCATCATTTCATTACACACGTCAACTGGTTTTAAAATCTGTCGCATAAATATGACATGTTTTTCAGTTAGATATTCAAATGATTTTAAAACAAAAGTAGTTCGTTGGTTTACAGGTGATTTACCGAGTATTAATGCACATATAATGCATATTGAATCATATTTATTATGTCCAAGCCGTTTTATTTCTCCAACATAAAAAGAAAAATAATGTATCTTCCATTACTTGGTTTGACAAGAATCTCGTCATTTAGCCCATTGAAGAGGTGTATGGTGAGAGTAAGGTACGACAACTCTGCTTGGAGATTGACTTTTTAAGCCATATTTCATATAAATCGCGACGGTTGGTCTATTGTATCAGTCCAACTTAATTCATTTTTTCCCAATCAAATGAAGAAAAAGTTTCAGTGAAGTAATTTTGGCTTCTTGTGTTTCTTGTTTGTAAAATAATATTGAACAGCCAGGCGCAACCTCCAAGCAAAGTTGCCGTTCGCTTTTCCATGTTCATACTGTAATCGGAATAATGCTGGGAACGGATGCTTCGTTTCATTTCCAAACCAGCGAAGAACAGAAGAACAAGAAGAATAAGTCAGATAAGTCTTGATCAATGACGTGCGACGTTATTGCAAGTGATTTTATTCTGAGATCATCGAAAATAGTAAGGTGACTTGTCCCATAACAAAGCTAATTGCTTTTACTTGATAAATGAGTCGTTACATATAGAACCATGTTCATTACTGGGACATACATTTGCTTTGAAGAAATAAAATATATATTTATGTGTTTACCTCAACTGTTTTGCACGAAGTTAAGGCATTAAAATAAAGTCATTTGTTGTAATATAATACAGAGTCTGGATGGTAAGGAAGGACCGGATCGTTGGCAACACCCACTACACTCCAACATGGATTATTTTAAAAAATTTTGATCTAGGATATAAAACAAAAACATGTGGTTAGTGGATAATGTAAACCTCGAAAAAAAAGGCTTGAACAAGCCGTAGGTGCCAAAGTTTAAGCCCGAATCCGAATATCTCAGTCGATGCCCTCTCAATCCAAGGCTTGTGGGTTCAAACCCCGGCTAGGCTAACACTCTTTCCGATATGTGGCAAAAGTCATCGCGACATGCATCATTTTTGACTCATCAATGGGCGAATGATAAGTAGACTGATTAACATATTCCCACACACGACGCCTTTTGACGCCATAGAAGAAAAGCAATTGGGAAAACATTGTATCAAATGAAGAAATTGCTTGTAACAAGCAATTTCTTCATTTGATACAATGTTTCTATCTAGAAAGTTCATGAAACTTAAATTATCGTCTGCAACTCCTTCCAATTTGAAATAGTCTAAAATTATGTCGTCTGGTAATGATAAGTTGGTGACTCGAATCGAATTTTGTGGTTTTACTGTTGTGAGAAATAACAGGAAATCGGAGTATGGTGCCCAAGCAGCCACGATAGAACTGGAATGGAACCGTGACTGGTAAATTTTCGAAGGTAAACAATACACTTCAGATCTAAACGATTCCTTTTCACCGATCAATGTTTTAGTTAGTTTGTTAGGCTATTGACAGTTTCAATCCCTCAATTCTAAATCAAAGTACTGAAAGTACTGTAAGCTAGCGACGCATAGTTTTGCTACGTTTTCTTCTTTGCCAAAAGTTATAATGATAAATAAACCTAGGAGTTAACCCATTACAACACGACACAATCATAGAATAGTTCAAATTAAAACACACAATTTCAAGTTGGTTAAATTTAGAAATCTTTCCCCTAGTTAGGTAGAAATTGTGGACATTGAAGAAATTGCTTGTAACAAGCAATTTCTTCGGTGTCCACAATGTTTTCCAAAGCCTTTTCTTGAGATGCTTAAATGGGGATGGGTGAAATAGCACGCTTTTGAAAGAGTTCTCCACAATTTGAACAGATTTTGCAATGTTCCTGGAATGCAGGAGAACTACTTTTTATGGCGTAGGGCATTCATCGGATTTAATGGTTAAGCCTCCAGTGGCAGTTTGCACTCGTTGAACTTTGAGAAGGCCTCAAAATTTCGTCCGTTAACTTAAGCTATATCAAAGCTGATGCTTTGCTTGCTAAAATCAAATATTTTTTCTTTGATATATCTTTTAGCAATCTCCTCTCGGTCCATAGCCTTACATATTGATGTGTCTTTAACGGAACAATTAGTGTGTCCTTTTTTCTGATACGTCCTACATGCTACTTAGACTTAACCCTTTCCCGTTTTTGAAATTAAGAGAGGTTGCAGACGACATTGAAATTTGGATTCCATTTGAAATGAGACCTTCATATGTGGTTGAAAGTACTTATGGAAAGGAAGAAATTGCTTGTAACAAGCAATTTCTTCTTTTCCCAAAGTGTTTCCCCAAGTATAAAAACGTAGTGATGTAAGATCCCGGATAAGAAAGGGTTAAATATCAAACGGTACTGGCGTGCAATGTATATGGTCAATGATATAAAAGAAAATTGTTGGTGATTAAGATGAACGTCGTAACTACATCTATAATAAGCTTTAGAGAGTTTACTCTGTGGACGAAGATGATTATTTGCAGCAATTCCCTGTTAGGAGATTGGGAGAACAGTTACTGTTTTCATTTAACCCTTTCCTGTTTTTTAAATTTTAGTCTAGTCCAAATTGAAAGAGGTTGCAGACGACAATGAAAACCGGATCCCATTTGAAATGAAACCATCCTATGTGGTAGAAAATATTGTGGAAAAAGAAATTGCTTGTGTCAAGCAATTTCTTCTTTTTCCACAATGTTTTCTTGAGTAAAAGTCACGGGAACGTAAAATCCCGTAATTGAACGGGAAAGGGTTAAGTACATGGAAGTACATGTATATCTTGCCTCACTTCTGTCCGGATTAACGTACGAATTCGAACAAAAATGTAATTTGCAGATTCATACAAAACTACGGAAATGGTTTTATTTTCACACCTTTATGATAAGATATATATATATATATATATAAAAGATTCCATTTCTTGATTTTTGATTTTATATTTTGTAAAGTTGCATTTCATAAAAAACACAAAATAACCAAATATTTATCAGCAACCAATTGTTGAATTACTTTGTGTGAAAGCGTAAATATTGGTCGAAATCTTATCGTGGGATTACGAAGCAAATTCAGAAAGCACGGATTAATTCCAAAAATTAGTCTAAGAAAGGATCTATTAAGTTATTTTGATTAAGAGTGATATTTGATACGTCATAGACTTTTTGTCTGTGTTTGCGTAGGTTTACCAAACATTTGGAAATATATGTGCTCTGATTAGCCACGAAGCCAAAAAACCTTCGCGATTCACAACAAAATTAATTTTGAGATATAATCATGGCCCATTGTGGTAAACGTACATTGGCGTATTGATATAAATGAAACAACATCTTAAAACGTGCGATGTCTTAATTATATTAATGACAAGGATATTAGAAAACCTAGAAATAATAGACTCTTGTCCTATACACTGTGAAGACATAATTAATCTCGATTTCCCCAGAGAAATTAGAACGCATATGGGAATCTTGAAATATAAACTTATTATTTTGAATTTTAATTTAGAATTCCACAATCGACCAGATCATGTCGCTTAAGCACTTGTAACGTCCATATAGCTAGTAGAAAAAACTAATCCATTCAGAGAAAGGGATCCTCAGCTCAAATGGGTGGACTTTTCTGTGTGTAACAACGAATGGTTACATGTCTCGCTGGAGGTTTCTTAATTTACATATCACTACAAATTACCTATGCCGCCATAATAGCGCATTTGGTAGCGCGTCGGACTGTCAATCTAGAGGTCCCGGGTTCGATCCTCGACGGCGGCACTCACCCTTTCCGACTATTTGTTCTCACCAATTGGTCGATAATCGTAGACCTATGTGGGATAGCAGCTGGAGGCTAGGAAAGAATGTAATGGTAGTACTGGTGTGAGAAATACCAGGATTCCATTGTTAGATGCTCGAGCTGCCGCGATATAACTGAAAGATTGTTGAAAGCGGCGTAAAACCCCATTCAAACAAACAACTCCAAAACCCGACAAACGATAGCGTGGAAAGAATTTTTTCCCGATAGTTTTCATAGAGTATTTTAATTCGTATTTAACCCTTTCCGAAGAAGCTGCAGATGGCAACTAAAAGTGAGTGTAATTTGAAAAGTAACCAGCCTAAAAGGTAGAAAATGTTGTGTGAAAAGAAGAAATTGCTTTTTACAAGCAATTTCTTCTTTCCTCACATTGTATTCTCAAGTATAAAATCACAATGACGTGAATGCCAGGGATTGAACAGGAATGGGCTAAGCACAAGTTTCCAATAACGGCTTAGAATACGTGTAAAGATATTGTCGCGTGGGCGTATAGGGACATTTACACATGTCCTACCTACACGAATAAGAATATGCTTTAATTATGAAGTCAAAAATAAATGTTTTATTTGTATCGGGTTTAAACTCACAATCAAAAAACATTTATATCAGGGACGCTGCTACACCCTGTCGTTTCTCAATCGAGTACAACTACGATATTTTGACCCGAAGTTCTCTTAGGCCCTCCACTAATCATTTATCTAATGGTGAGAGATAATTGACGCATGTCGCAATGACATTTGTCAACTGTCGGAGACAATGTGGACTGGGCCGGGGTAAGAGCTCTAGACCCAAGGATTCAGATTTGATTGATTGATTGAATGGGAATAAATGAAAATTTTAACTGCATTTAAGTCGTATCGAAGCGGCCGGAGCACCTAGTTTTCTCGTATTTCTCACATCTGTACAACCACTACATCCTTTCCTGGCATCCAGTTTCTCATTTCAGGTAGGTTTCCGATTATCCACATATTGGTGGAAGACAAATGTCATAAAGGATATTCGCCGCTGCCGGGGATCGAACCCGGGACCCTACGTCTAGGAATCCTACGCGTACTATCGCTATGGCCGCGGCCCCAAGGATCCAGAACACAGCGCGTTATAAATGGAGGTAACGGAACTCGGCAAAATAAATCTGACGTACCACAAGAAAGGAAACCATTCAGAGTGACCTTAAACTTTCACGAGGTCCACTCGAAAAGATTCTAGATTATCAAAATATCTCATCTTCGGATACCCTAATCTAGTACGACATCGAGCTATTCTTAACCAAATCAAGAGTAGAAACAATATTAACCCTTGTCATGCTGTATAAATTACCTTACTGAATTGCTATAAAATCAAAGGGCTGAAAGCACTGATAGAACTTGTTGTTCAAAAATCAATTTTATAAACAACTCTGACAGGAAAAGTACAAGCAGGAGGTGTAGTGGAGTCTGATCTTTGTCTACATCTTCTGCCAAAACAGGAATATTTCGGGTTCAGAATGACAAGGAAGCTAACCTTGACGAGCATAACATTTTTTCTTTTATAGACGAGGTTGAGGTCATCTTGTCTAAAATCATATATTAACCACTTACCACACGATAAAATTTACACCAATTATAATTCAAAGACGTAGCAGACGACAATTTTATGTTGATGAAACATTAAAAATCTTTGCCTTTTGGGGTAGAAAACATTGTGCATTTTCCACAATGTTTTACAAGTCGTTTTCTTCTGAGTTAAAAAGCTGGATCGTGTGTAATATAGGGAAAACATGTACAACAGAAGGTTTGCAGAGCGGCCTTTATACGCCCGAAGGGGCTTATCAGTGAAATATTATATTTTACCGTAAGTTTTTATGAAGAAAATGGCCTTGAAAATTGACCTTGACAGATAAGATTAAACTTAATATCAAGAAAAATGACAATAATCCAAAGAATACAGTTATGACTGGTCTTACAAGTGGAAAATCTGGACGGTGTGAAAAGTTTCATCCTAGTGAGACAGCGCCAAGTTGTGCGGGCTGAGCAGGGGTGGAATTTTCACCTCCGGAATATCTTTTCTATCTAGAATGAATATGATACCTTACAATATAACATTTTTGTATAGCGAGCTGTGGTTGACCTATACACTATTTCAACACCAAGATTCGTCACTGCCAAACACTGTTTGTATTAACAACACATTGTACACAAAACAGGATAATACTAAGCAATTCCCTAAACAAAGGGGAGATAATTCATTAATCATTGGAAAAACACAATATTATAGATCTCAAGCACAAGTAAAGATCACGGAAAATCATTGTAGTCAAATTTAATAATTTTAGTCAATTAGGCACCAGTATTAACCATTTGAAAAATTGCTAACACTAGAAATTCGCTAATTTTTCAATTCAAAGGCAGATAATTGATTAAGAACTGGAGTTATTCAAAGTTACAATTTCATTGGATCGAACCTGTAGGAGGATATGTGCACACAAGAAATATTGTAATTTATTTCAATTCAAGGGTAGTCAATTCAAGAAGGACAAGAGTGATTCGAATTTCAAAGGTATTATTAACAACTAGACATCATAGATATACTTTTTATCAGGTTTCAGTTCGCTCCCTTTGATACTGAAGGAAGAGCTGCGCACATACGAAGTATACTGATATTTTCAATTCAAGGGCAAATAATTCAAGATAATTCTAGAAAGACTATAGTGATTTGAATTTCAAAGGTCTTATGCATAGCTGGACATCATAGAAATACATTGTAGCAAGTTTCAGTTCATTCCCATTGATAATGTAGGAAGAGGTATGCACACATGAAATTTGGTTATTTTTTTTTAATTCAAGGGCAGACAAATCAATGACTATAGTGATTTGAATTTCAAAGGTCTTATGCATAGCTGGACATCACAGTGATACATTGTAGCAATTTTCAGTTCGTTCACATTAACACTGTATGAGGAGTTGCGCACACAGGAATATAATGTTGTTGTATTTTTTCAATTTAGGGGCAGATAAATCAAGATGTTTGTAGAACGACTAGATTGATTCGAATTCCAAAGGTCTTATTCACAACTAGACATCATAGAGAACCTTTGTGGCACATTTCAGTTCATTCCTATTGACAATGTAAAAGGAGTTGCACTCATCAAAATGCTAACGGACAGACGGACGGACAACCGGGGCCATAACATAATACAGCCCTACGAGCGTACAGTGATTAAGGCAATTCATGTATGACATCATGATGGCGTCATGAGTGTTTCGAAACATATGTTAGACATAGATATTATGATGTCTGTTCGCTCTACTCTCTTCCTCACTGTGATTGGGATATTTAAGAGATGAAAAGAATTTTTTTTTTGTTTTAATGGTTCGAATGACTCGAAGCTCGCATCCTATCATTAGTCGCCGGATTGAAAAAAAAAAAAAAAAAAAAAAGATCCCGGGGATCAGTTTTGGGACAACATATGAATTGGTACACATATCTCGGAAACTACAGGTCTTCTAAGTTGAATTCTTTCTGTAAATGGTTAAAAGAAACAGGACGACTTCAAATAAAATTAGGAATTATGACATTCGTTAAGACTCAAGTCCCCGGGGATACACTGTAGAAGAATTCAATTTGGTTCGATATTGTGTCTGCCAGTTAGTTTATTTCTTGATATCCTTTCCAAAGAAACTTTTTTTCAGAGACGTAGCAAGAATTTTATATGCATTGCGACAGCAAAGAACAAGACAGTTTCTAATTCTTTCCACCCTCTGGATAGGATATTTCGAACTACAGATGGCATTTGAAACTAGTAGTTTTGCATGCGCGCAAATATATCACCACTCTTTCTGTGACAGATTCCATCGACCGCCAATTATACTAATTTTCCAAATGTTATGTGTCGTCGTTCTAGAAATATTGAAATAATTAAGAATGTCTAGCGAAATCTCCTTCCTCATTGATAAGAAATTTCTAAACGAAATAACTCAATACCAATTGGCAATGTATTCCACCCTGTGATGTTTTCGATGAGCAATTCTTACTGACCAATCATCTAATTCATGAAAGGTAAAACATCACGAAGTTTACAAATAGAAATATGGGAGAGGTTGATAAAGTTGAATCTCGTTTAATTCACATTTTAAGGTCAAACATTTTAACAATCTGGCAAGAAATAATTCAGCTAAGCTGAACTTTTATTGTAAAAAAAAAAAGAAAAAAAAAAAGAATTAGGTGTTATAAATCATCTTAATCTATGCGTTCGAGAGTTGGTGGTGGTGGGGTAGGGTAGGTGGTGGGTTTGGTGGTTAAAATTTCTTGGCTTAAAGTTGATGCTTAACATAAATATTGTCATTTATTTGTCAATATAGTCACCTTACAGGCTTACGCACTTTGTTCAACTGTATTGTAGGATTTGTAAATCCTCCTTGTAGAAGGTAGAATATTGGGCCGAAAAAAATGCATCATCAGCTTGTTTGGTGTCGTCATCAGTGCAAAAATTTGGGTGAATAGATAATAATCAGTAGATGCTAAATCAGGTGAATGAGATGGATGTTAAACCAGCTTAAAACCAAATTCCTGAATAACAGCCATGGTAACAGTGGCCTTGTATCCTGTAGAATTATCTCGAACAGCACACCCAATGGCAGTTTCCCAAGCTGTTTCTCCTTGATTTCTTTGGACGAATTATGGCCGAATAATACCTGTAAGTTATAGTGTAACATTTCTCAATAAAAAGTAGAACAATTTTTCATCCCCAAAAAACTGTTGTCATCAATTTCCCAGCGGGTGTTGATGACATCCAAAAACTTTTGGGCGGTGAGCCTTGGTGTTTCCACTGTTTTTACCGGTATTTTGTCTCAGGTTCGAACAATTTTAAACTGCTGGAGACATGAGTCCAGATTCCACCGAACTGTAGCAAAGTCTTTCTTGAACATATGAACCCATTTTATGCCCATATGACAGAAACCTTTGTCATTAGCAAATTTTTATGGATCATTTCATAGTGTTGGAATTCGTTATAAGCTCATGTCACGCACAGCAAAATTAGATTTTCAAGCATAACATTCTCCTTTTGATCAACTGTAATACGTGAACTCCTTTTAGAATCTTGAAAACAGAGAATAACTGGTTCTACAGTAAGAAATCAATGACCTCGATGATTATTTGACCCTCAACTCGGCCAATTCTGTAATGATCATACTAAACTTACGTAGATTTTCACTTCAAGTTTATAAGTATGCGTGTAAATTTGCGGAAATTTGCGGAAACTTGTTACAGGGTGGTCGATATGAAATACCGGTTTAGACTTAGGAAAAAAGAATATTTAAAGCGTTGTGAGTAAAATTCAAAAGAAAAAAAGACGTTAACGTTATTATAACGTTATTGTTTGCACATGGTAGTTTTGCCCTTTTCCTAAAAATTCTTATAATATGATGAAGATAGTATCAAAATATCTTCGGCGCCCTGTAGTCGCGCGATTTCCTTATTCGTTATTCAGCTTTAGAACCGTAAAGAATCTTAAGTTAAAGGACCTAGCTGAAAGCTAGATGACACTTGATAAAGGTTTGTTGTGTTATTAACTTAAACTTGTAAATAACTTAAACTTGTAAATAAAGACATAATGAAGCGTAATTATTTAGTAAATAAGTAGAAACCAGAAGTTGATATGTTTACATTCTAATTTTCAAAATCTTCTACTTTCGATTTGCATTTATTTGAATTTTATTGAGTAAAAGCTGTAAATCCCACAATAATCGCGTTTGCTTGATGCCTACGACCCCCCTTAATCGCTCGAGAATGTTTTAAAGCACTGGGCGGCGTGATTATTGTAAAAATACATTTGCAACCTGAGCCATATTTGTAAACATTGCCTATCTATGGTCACATGACAGCCACATGTCACTTGAGATCACGTGATTACCAACACTGGACGTCGAATCACAAAAAACAAATTACTGATTATTACCTTATTTTTCAACAATTTAAAGCAAACTAAAGCATGTTTAGAAGTCTCTAAACGAATTTTTATATCATCCTTTACATGTGCCATATTATTGTCTTCGGCTACAACTAACTGCTTGTCCTTGGCAAGTTGACTAGAGGAGCATTCATATCTAAGAGATCACGAGATATGTGTTATCAAAAAACCCGAAATAAAATTGTCTTGTGTTCATTTTGCGGTTTTGTTAAATCTAAGTGGGAAATTCTCCGCATTCCAACTTAAAAATTATCACGACCGTAATATTTTTTTCGTATCGTAACCTCTTAACGGGAGATTTTGTTTGTTTCCCTTCTTGTAATTTATAAATGTAATATAAACATTTTTGTGTGGTTGTTGTTGCTGTTGGTTTGTGTTTGCTGTTGTTGTTTGTTTGTTCCTATAACTACAAAATATATAAACAATCGAATAAATGAATGAAAAAATACAGTATCGCAATAACGTAACGTAGTGGTACTTAAAAAAGAAGAGGGAACTTGCACCTTGCCATCTTTAGGTCTCCTTTACTAATATATAGCGTGAAATTATTTGATTATCAATATTCTATATGTTTTCAAAAAAAAAAAAAAAAAAAAAAAAAACTCTTTTGCAAGAGAAACAAAACGACAATATAACAACAACACAAACAACATCCACCACCAGCGACAACAACAACACCCTAGCACGTTGAATGGGTTACTGCCCCTAGGTCTATCGTCTCAAACAGACAGAGGACAATCAGTTAACTCAACACAAAGGTCAATTCAACGCAGAGTCCTTTACTAGTATTATTTCATTTTGTTTATTAATCTTGACCTTTTGGGAGCGATAAATTTCCACGTTTTCGATATTCCGTCGGTGACCCTATTTCCCAATGGTTCCTTTAAAGATAGGTATCGATGTTTTTATGTCACAGATTTTAATTATTCTTATTCCCTCTCATACACTATTTCATTACATATTCTGAAAGTAGTTTTGCGAAAATCAGATGTCGTTTATCAGAATAAACCGGGGTATTTCCATAATATCCTACGTAGGCTATTAATCTATTTTAGTTTTAAGTCGAAACAGTTGCAATAATTGCCTAAATCCCGCATTTAGTTTGAATTTTCTCAAACCAATGCCATCGTTACGTCATCAGGCGTAATGTTCGCTTTCCGGTCTTCAATTCTGTAAAGATCATTCAAAAAATGTCTTGAGCGTTAATACGAATATAGACACTTATTTGTGTGACATTATTTATGACGTTGGTTGCGTCGCTTGTCAATTTGTTACCTACCTTTCACTTTGGGTCATATGCAAATGGGGCCATGCGGTGTCGAAAACCGAATTTCGTCCTATCTCAAAATAACCTGGAACTCCGCTTAATGTTTCCTATATAACCACAAAAAGCCAATGTAAGCCTATAAGATAACTCAAATTTAATTATTGATTTTTTTCTAGCCTATTTTTCGACAACCCGCTATTTTTCTTATCTTTGTTTCACAAACATCGGTACTTCCCTTAAAGCTGCAGTACGATTCTAGCACAAGAGATGTGTTATCGTTTATTTTAACGAGGGAGAATCGATAACTTTCGTATTTTCTAATCAGCAGTTTTAGCTGTAGCTATGTCAGACAACAGAAGTCCATCATAATGTCTGTAATAATTTACAGATGAGAAAGCAAAAAGCTATTAGTAGTTCCTTCTTTCCATATACCCTCTCGGCAAAAGATAGGGACGTATTGTTTAACAGTTGTCCGTCTATCAAATCAGTTTGTTTGTATGGGATTAACGCCGCTTTCAACAGTTTTTCAGTCATACCGCGGCGGCTAGAGCACCTAACAATGGATTCCTGGTATATCTCGCACCAGTACCACCATTACATCCTTTCCTAGCCTCCAGCAGCTATCCCAATAAGGTATACGATTATCCACCCATTGGTGAGGGACAAATGTTAGACAGGATATGTGCCGCCACCGTAGATCGAACCCATGACAGGTATGAAGATAAGGAGTCTGATGCGCTAATAACTGCGCTATGACGGCGGCTCTCTATCAAGTCTGAGACAGATACAATATTACTTAAATATACTATGATCATATCTGGTATATAGGTACTTGAAATATATGAGTACCTGCTGATGACAAGTTTAGGGTCTATCATTATCTGTTTTATGTCTTATATTGACTCTTCTGGGGCCAAAGCGTTGGCTTAAATCTTTGTTCAACAATTTTGTCTGCAAAAATGGTACTTTAGGAGCTCAAAACAACGAATTGTTTATTGTATATATACAATAATTTATAATATATTGATTTGACATATTCTGATAAAGCAATTTTTATTCCACCAAACGCATAATTATCGCTTTAAGAACTTTTTGTAGGGCCAAAGCAAACAAAACTACAACAACAAATAGAGCCTAAGTGAAGGACCGAACTTGTCCTATCTGTCTGCAGTTGGACGATTTTAACCACTCGACTACGGTACCCGACGGAATGTTTGCTAACTTGAATCGTTGAGATTTAAAATTCCGTCTTGAGTCAATGTTTTTGATATTGCAATACCATGGGTTGAGCCTGTGGTATAAACAAATAGGATCATTATAATCCAACGGTGATATAATGTGTCAACTGACGAAGACCGACTTGCATCTATGCTATCATAAATCGGGTTAAAAAAGTAAGTTTTATATTGTATACACCGAGAAAACTTGATAAGTAACCGATAGAAGCTAATTAATAATAACAGCACAGTCGCGAATATTGTGATTTTAAAGGTTTTTGTATGTAAACAAGGGACATTTTTTTATCCCCATTGAAATATGTGCATTCGGGTTATATAATTATAACCCTATTTCGCTATCATTGCCATTTATGTGTATACAGAGGAATTTAAATCAAAAGTCTCAATAGCGAATTCAAGTTATAAAAATGCATTAAAATCTTGAAACATGACGAAAACTCGCTCGTAATAACTAAGTTATGTGTAGAGAGAGATATATATACATGTTACGTGGTTTCCGTGATCAACATCTATTACTCGTCACGCGGGATGGGGGATCATGAAAATGCCAAAATTGTCTGACTTTTCGATTTCATAACGAAAAAACAACACGAATCGGCAAATTTCATTACCGATATTTATTTTCGCATCAGTTGCGGATGAGCATTTTTTTTACTACCTTGGTTACCCAAATTCAATAGTAGGAAAGAGAGACTCTATCAAGGATGATGGTAATAATTATTATCCGAGAGAAATGATTCAGAAATTCACGAATAATAGAACCGAGGGAAATATATATTGTGACCTGACTACCATCAATACTCAAAATTTCACAGACAAAAATTTCATATAGATCTACGATCCGTTGAGACTAAGTCCACGGAGGACTCTAGGAGATTTCCGTCAATTACGGGTGGGCGTCATTCTTCTAAGGAATATATATAGCGTTTTCTCCAATATGAATCATATTTGCATCAAAATGATGAAAGAGAGAAAAATGTTTACAAAACAAACAAGCCAACACCAAACGTTTATGAAATAATTCTTTTAAGATGACGTCATTTCGATAAATTTGAGTGTGCAAATTATGCCCTTCTATAGCCGCAAGTACGTTGCATCTGTCTTTGTACTGCAATTTTTACGAAACACAAAAGAAACAAACAAAAAAAACATAGTTATCATCACGACAAAAACAACGTCAACAACAACAACGAAACAACAAAACAAACATCAACAACAACAACAACAACAAAAAAAAAACAAAACAAAAAAAAAAAAAACCACAAAACAAACAAACAAAAACCCCGAACCCAAGTTAAAAGGTTATGATATGAAAATAATATCTCGTTTATGTTAAGTTTTCATAAATTTTATCTAAAGAGTTAATCTAAAACCAATAATAACACTACATTGGGCACAATGTTAAATACCTCTTGAGAAGTCAAAATCTGAAAGTTATGGTGAACCTTTTGTGATTGACCTTAAATGGAAACGTACATCGCTAGTTCCCTCTCTTCTTTAAACCCCATTTCGTCACATTATTACGCTACTTTATTTTTTCTTTAAAAAAATATTGCATTTACTACTAAAAACAAACAGCAACGTAAACAAACAAACATACAAACAACAACAACAACCTCACTCTAGTTAAGTGGTTACGATATGAACAAGTAAATGAACTCGACAATGAGAAGAAAGACAAAGAACGCTACAGTGCGGTAGTGAACTTGAAAATTGATACATGTATCAATTCAATATTATTGTAAATGATACTGTTAATGTAGTGGTCAGTTTCGAAAGAAATCGCAACACATTTACGAGGGGGCGATTTAAAAATAGCTTAGGACAGATTTGATCGATTGATTGGGGTTTAACGCCACTTTTAACAGTATTACAGCCATATCTAGACGGCTGGAGCACCAAACAATGGATTCCTGGTATTTCTTACACCAGGACTACCACTACATTTTTCCCTAGCCTTCGTTTGCTATCTAACGCACGATTATCCACCCATTAGTGAGAGACATTTGTCAGAGAGGATATGTGCCGCCGCCGGGAATGAACCCATGACATCCCATGTTTGAGGACTGGGTGTCTGATGCGCTACCGACTGCGCTTTGACGGCGGTGGCTTAGTGCAGTACAGACCTGTTATTAACATACCAATTAAGGTTAAACAACCACCTTGTTGTGACAGTAAGATGATTTTCTGTCTTTTGTTTGTCAGAATTGGTTTTCAAACTGTGAGTAATTCTAAATAAATGAAAAATGCTGACCCTCTTGTGGTTATTCAATACCTTGGTATCAGGCTTATCGCTTTAGGACATTCACGAACACATGGTAGTTACATAAGAGGAGCTTGTAGCACGAGGAAAAGAATGAGCCGCTAAATTAAAACCCGCCTGGGAGTATCCTAGTAGGTTACCGAGTTCACCATCAATAAAATCTATGGTATAATTATGGTAGATCCTAGTTGCACGCGGCACATTGTTACAAACGTTAGTTTCTAAAAGGAATGAGTCCATGAATTTTCCATAATGATTTGCAGATTACAACTTTTCTGTCAGATAGGTTTAAAAGCTTCTGGGTGTTGATAAAAAGATGAGCTAGCGGCTACATGTCTAGGGAAAACCATGTCATGTTTCAGCGGGATCCCGAAACATATCCCAAGTAGCTTTTAACTGTTGATTAAACGTGAGTTCGCCACATCACACCTGAGACAAAACAACAGTCGTGATAGTAGAAACAAAAATGATCACCCACAAAGGCCAAGTCAACAACATCCGCTTGGGAAGTGATCTGGGATGCAAAAGGTTTGCTACTTTTGCATTATATTGAAAAAGACACGCTATAACTGAGAGAAAATATCCTTATATCATGAGGGTGCTTCGTGAAAACAACAACAAGCATACAAACGGAAAAAAGGACAAGGGAGGATAAAGAAGGGAGATAAGGCATGGAAATGTTCAAGGACACAAGTCCACTGTTGTTATGGCTGATTTTCAGGAATGTTGTTTAAAGCTGGTTGAGCATCCACCTTATCAACCTGATCCGTCACCCTCTGACTAATACTTAGAGCTTCTTTGAAAAGAAAAAGAACCCAGCGGCTGCCATTTCCGCACTAAGGACCACGAAAACAAGCTGTTGAAAGTGTGTAAGTTTTTCCAGCTAGCTGCGTTGAAGAGTAAATGAAAGTATTATGGTTAAACCGCTTCTCTCTGCCTTAGGCCACTGAATTTTCAATCACCACTAGATTGTAAACATTGCGTCAATGAAAAACACCCAACAAGCGTTGGAGCTTAGCTGAATTTTATCTTCGCCAGGTTGTACAACATAATAACGTGATAATGTGAATAAAATGTGATTCGATTTGTCAACTGTTTCCATATTTCTGTTTATGACAAACATGGAATTTTGCCATTGATGATTTAACCCTTTCCTGCAAAGTCCCTTGTTTCCTGTGTTTTAATACTTGAGAAAACATGGAAAAGAAGAAACTGAATATGACTGAATATCAATCAATCTTATCATTGAGGATGGATATTTCGCACGACATTTTTGATTATTTCAAATATGTGTAGAACGACCACACTTAACAGCTGATCACAGAGGGCGTGATGATCTGTTTGTGCGGCTACAAGAGTAAATATCTAATGTGTTGTCGGAAAAAAATTCCTAGGATAGGATCAAGAATAAACCCGTCGATAGAATGGGAAAAACCAAAACATTTTCTCTAGTGTTGAATTATAAAATTCTATTTCTCTGAAAAATCGAGTTTCTTTGGTATAGGATAACAATAAATGAAACTTTCTGGCAAAGTTCTTCTGTAGCTTATCTCTAGGGATTTGAGTCCGAACATATGCCATAATTTCTTATTTCAGGGCTTGTCTTTAAGGTGTCATTGGCCCCTTTAACATGAAATTCTAGGGGTCTAAATTGAAGGGGGTAAAAACAACAAAAAGAGCGAACCATACCTTGAAATGTGAAAGCTTAAGTCCTAACAAAAATTGTCTTGTAATGAAATCAAGTAAACGATGAATTTGTACAATTTTCATTGAAAAATGTCTCACCAGAGGGTCTGTTGACCCACTTTTGAGAAATTTCAAAGGGCCAAAACAGGATATATTAAGATTTTTCAAAGTCAAAACCGTACACGAGCCCCGAATTTTATTCAAACTCGTCTTTTTCATTAACAATATTCCGAAAAGAAATAAGATTGATAGACCTGCAGTTTCCGAGATACAAGCATCAATTCATTTGTTTGCCCAAAACTGATCGCCGTGAATACTTTCAACAATCCAATAGAGGAAGGTCGCGGGCCTCGGAAGAGGGATCGGTCTGAGATCATGGTCTGAACCCCGCCCAAATCATATGAATCTTTTTTAGCAAAAATATCGTCGGTCGGTAGGCAGAGTGTCGTAAATATAGCTTTATTTAAGCTGTATCTACGACGTTTTGTTGACCCTCTACAATATAACCATATGTTGCCCTTCTCCTTTAACCCTTGTCATGCTGATCCCGGAATACTCCTATTTTTGCAGGTGGTTTAGACAAAGACAAGCCTGCACATATGTGCAGTCTGATCTTTATCTAACCACCTATACTTATACCTTTTCAGGGGCATATATTTGTATAATTGTTTTTTTCCAAAGAAACATGAGCCATTTGATTTAAAAGCATTCCTGGAAACAGTTTTTTTTTCAGCATGACAAGGGTTAAGATGTGAAAATAGGTTCTAATGAGTGTTACATATTAGCCAATATTTTGGTAGATCGCTGCTTTCAATAAAAAATTAACCATTCACTGGCCCCCGCTCACTTCCGTCGTTGGCTTCGGCAACAGACCCCAACAAGTAGTTCCGCAATGTTTTTTAACGGCGTTATTTTGCAAAAAAAAATATGGCAAGTATGATGTAACAAAAATATAAAATGGTTAGTTGGTGACCTAAACGTCGAAACTACAGCTTGAATAAGCTGTAGTTACGACGTTTAAGTCGCCAAACCAACAACAAAGGTAAAAAATATGGCGCAAATGTCGGAGTTGATAAGCTCAGGTCCGGGCTGAATAAATTATTTGATTAGTCGGTTTATTCCTGGATTGACAGATGCGATTAGTCAATTCGATTGACCAAACAAATGATTCATTTAGACTGTTAAAGGTGAAGCATTTTTATAGGTTTGGAGACTGAGTCGTCAAGCTGTACTTAGGACGTTTATGTCGCCAATCCTAGATTTTCTTATGGCCATGTGGTACGACCATATATTAGCAAATTACCGTAGTTTGATATCTTCGCCGAAGTGCCTTTTCTGAGGTCAGTGGGCGGGGCCAGCGACGAATCTATGAAAAGTCGACTTGTAGTTCTATGTTGTATTAAAGCATTGTGAAGTGAATACAAACTTTGATACGAAAAGCAGACATGTTCTCGACTATTCTTTGATTTTGCGGCAGGTCGAAACTACTTAACCGTTTCTCAAACAACAAAATTTTAGACTGGTCCAAATTGAAAGAAGCTGCAGACGACAATTTCAACTTGATGGAATTTTAGATTTTCTTCTTTTTTTGATAGAAAACATTGAGGATAATGAAGAAATTGCTTTAAACAATTATCTACAATGTTTTCCCAAGCTCTTTTCTTGAAGGGCTTTATATTTTATCTACTCTTGATTCGGTTAAGTTTAGCTTAGCTAAAAGAATGTATCTCATTACAGATTCTATATTTTAGGCAAATGACTATAGTAGTGCGCTAAGCTTAATTTAACACCTTTTCATTACGCTTAGGAGCAGAAATAGACATTTAAGTGTTAGGAAAAGCTTTTGGCTCGGACCGAATGTCTAATGTCGTGGATTCAGGTGTTACAGCTGAAATACAGTTGGATTTGGCGTTTAACCCATACAAACAAACCATTTATTTTGGCTTCATAAATGATGAATACACATATCTCCGTGTCTGCGCAAATATTCGTTTAGTCTGCGGCTTATAACAAATAGCCTACGTCTACTAGTAAACTATCTTTATAATCATGTCTCAGTCGTTCGGGGTGGCTTCTATTTGAAAACGGACTGTAAAATTTAGTTAATAAAACTTGAATAGCGTTGAAAATTTCTCAATCGAATTGATCTGATTACCAGTGGACATCTAAATAATAGGTTTATGTTTAAAAGTCATCAGTTTCTTCCCAAATTCTTTCTTATTTCTCACGGGAAGTACAGACTAATTAGTTCTTGAAAGTGTATGGAACAATAGTCTGTTATTTCGATAGGTTTTATAATATTTTTGTCATCGAAATAATTAACGGAATTCCTATTTTTAAGATAAATGAATTTTCATTGATATTTATACGATAGTCTATGTTTGTCATTATGAACCACGATTAGATCCCTAAATAGATTTGTGATGAATTCTGCATGTTTTGGGTGCCATAACTAATTAGATCAAATATAATTCCACATATTCTAAACCTACGCAAAGACAGAAAAAGGTGTGACGTATAAAACATTGCTCTTAATCTAAGAAAAAGGCTTTATGGAACTAATCTGAATATAACTAATTTCAGAATGAACGTATTTTATTAAATTTTGATTATTTCCGTCAAAATTTGTGCTTTCTGATTGGTTTGAAATTTATTTCGTAATTCCGTGTTAAGAACTGTGGATTCAATTGCAGTCATATCTTCCACCAAAACACATAACAAAATAAATATGAAAACAATCCTCGAAGCCAAAATGCATAAATATGACGATTGAAATAATAAGATCAAAATTATTCAACGCGGTGAGCCCACAACTCATGAAAGAAGTTTCGATATTTTAAATTATGACCCACCACAATTTAAGGTTTATTTTCAAAAACATGATGTTAGTGATGACTTTTTCATTTTCACTAGTCATTCAAACAACTAACTCGGTCACGCAGATTACCGAAATAGTCCGCAAAATTTAGATACCAGCACCTTTGGATACAACGGCCTTTCTCGAAGATTAGCAAACATGTACGGTGAAGAGTCGGGTGTATTCGTCGCAATCTAAAGAAATTGTCGGACCTTCGCTCATATCCTCCTTTGCACATTGATAAAAAGAAAGGCCCCTGTTTGCTTTTGTTACCAAATAATGTATATGCTTGCGCACAAGGAAGTGCTATGTCACACTGGTGGCTGATAGACATTTGTTTATTTGATATCTTTATAACATCTAAGTATCAACTTGAAAAGAGTATTTCCCATATTTTCATTTAGGTATGAAACTAAACCCATTATCACAGTTCTGGATGAATACGCAAATTACACTTTTGTATGAAATAACGTCGTTAGTTAAGATGTGTTAAGATTTGTACCTTCATGTCTAAATGACAACAATAAATGTTCTCTTCATCTCTTAGTGGAAAATATTTGCAAAAAAGTTTTCTTAGTCAACAAAGTGAAGTATCAGAAGCTTATTGAACCTATTACCACACAATGACGCTTTTATACGCCCCTCAATATGAGAGCTTAAGAAAACATTGTGGAACATGAAGAAATTGCTTGTTACAAGCAATTTCTTAATTATCCACAATGTTTTCTACCCTAAAAGGCAATAATTTTAGTGGCTTCATAAAGTTTGAACTGTCGTCTGCAACATCTTTGAATTTGGACTGGCCTACAATGCTATTGTGTGGGAATAGGTTAAGGTGTAGTTACAGCGTTCCTCTCTCTAACAAACACTTTTGTTGCCACTGAGTATATATTGTTTAAGTCAGTACCGTTTGATTTTTAAGTCAAACTACCGTGTCGGAGGTTAATGGACATAAAAATTGTATTGGAAAAGATAAATTTACAAACGAACATCGAGAGACAGAGATAGATTTGTTTGTTTGAATGGGGTTTTACGCCACTTTCAACAATCTTTCAGTTATATCGCGGCGGCTGGAACACCTAACAATGGAATCCTGGTATTTCTCACACCAGTACTTCCATTACATCCTTTCCTAGCCTCAAGCTGCTATCCCATATTGGTCTACGATTATCGACCCATTGGTGAGAGACAAATAGTCGGAAAGGATGAGTGCCGCCGTCGGGGATCGAACCCGGGACCTCTAGATTGATAGTCCGACGAGCTACCAACTGCGCTATGACGGCGGCTCGACAGAAAAAGAAAATGAAAACTTGATAATCTGAATTTTTGCAACCAAATTTTGATATAAGGTATGATTTTTTAGGGTGGGGACTAAGACCACAAACTAACGTCATAAAAAAGGGTATCCTAAAAATTAGTTTCACGTTATGATCAAAGATAAATCTTATGTTTATAATATCAGTCGTGTTCATCTTTAGCCTAGGCTGGTGAACCAGTCCCATGTACGCTACTCTCCGATATTGTAACAGGATCGCCTGTCAACCTATACTCGAGCATGACGTTCTCCAGATGGCAGCATAGTGCGCCTATGATAAGGTGTATGAATCGGTCCATTATTTGGCCTTCGAGCACACTGTCCAGTTGTTCGCAAACGGTTCCTAAAAGTTTGAGCTGTTATCCTGCCACCGATCATCTCTCTACTAGTTGATGTTGCTGACGTTAATCAGTTTTAGAGATGTCGGAGTCGAATTCACGGTCATCCCGATGTGACGTCACTCGTACCGGTCCGGGTCTCCGCCGGTCAACAACTGATCCGGTTTGTGTACTTAAGTTCTGAAATTATTTATTGATTACCTTGAGTAATTGATTGTTCATAGACTGACGGACCAAAAGCCTCCGAAAGGCTTTGCGTATTCAAAAAGTGTATTTAGATTATCAATTGCATACCTCATGAAAAAAACAAAAAAAAAAAAAAAAATGAAAAAAAAAGTTACTTTCTTAAATAAAAATGATTTCCAATGAAACAACTCATACGTCAAATTCAAACTGTTGGTTTTGTGTTGGAGATTCTCAATTGAAAATGATCATAGGATAAAAATTTTTCATCACCAAACATCATTAATAAACGCTTATATGGATTATCTATTTAATGTTCTTCTTGCTGTTTGGAAATAACAAAAAATAAACCCACCCATTTCCAGGTTTCATGTGCGACTCAAAATGAATACGAGCGACGCCCCCAGAGAAAGGTTTGTCGTTTGGGCGGATAGTGCAAGTATACAGGGCGATACTGGTGAGAGTACTGCTAACCTTAAAACAACACGAGAATTGGACAAAAATGAATGTTTCCATAAATTTATGATAGCTACAATTGTGAAACCTCATGTGTGGATGGATTTCATCACGGGGAAATGCAGTGTACAAGAACCGCATAGAAAATGTACTAGCCGCATTTCCTACACATGTCCTGAAACTTGCTCTGAATGTTTATTTGCACAGTATTTCGTTAACTCGGGTGTGCGGCCCTCTTGTTCTTTACCTCGTCAAAAGGCAGGATTTAGTTGTAATGTATAATGCTCCTTTTGCCTCTTGCTTCATTAAGGTCAAACGGAAAGTAACAAAATAAACGTCAGCTGTTTTAAGGATATATTAAGGAAACTTAGGAATTTAATTAAACGAGGATAACGTCTTTAGAGCTATTTCTAAAAATATTTCTAGACTACTTTCTAAAGGGTCCAGCACATAATCAAGATTCTTGACAGTGATATTGTCAATAAAGAGTTTTTTCGATATTATTGATTTCATCTATCGCAAATATAAGAAAATGTCGAGTAGTTTGTAGGAGGAATATATTGGGAATATTACTGACACAATATTATTGCCAATAACAGTGAGTAAGAAATAAAGATAGAAAGATAGATAGTTAGATAGATAGATAGATAGATTGATAGATAGATAGATAGATAGACAAATAAGTAAATAGATGGATAATTAAATAGATAGACAGAGAGAGAGAGAAATGAGAAAGAAAGAGTGATAATGAGAGAATGAGAGAGAATGAGAGAGAGAGAGAGAATGAGAGAATGAGAGAGAATGAGAGAGAGAGAGAGAGAGAGAATGAGAGAGAATGAGAGAGAGAGAGAGAGAGAGAATGAGAGAGAGAGAGAGAATGAGGGAGAGAGAGAGTGAGTGGGCGAGAGAGAGAGTGAGTGAGAGTGAGTGGGCGAGAGAGAGAGAGAGTGAGAGAGAGAGTGAGTGATTTGGCGAGAGAGAGAGTGAGTGGGCGAGAGAGAGAGAGAGAGAGAGGGAGGGAGAGAGAGAGAGAGAGGGGGAATGGAATGGGTTGGAGGGGTATCAGCTGAGAGGCTATTACACTATTATCATCACCAACTATTTTTATTTGTTTGCCCTTAATATTTTCATTCGATATGACACAAATTCTTCAACAATATTATTGAAGAATTTGTGCCATATCGAATGGAAAAAATGATAAAAAATGTAGGCCGTTTGATTCGGTTGGACATTTAGGGCTTGTTGGTTTTCGTGACCGAAATTGTGTTGTGCTCGTACTAGTATTGGAAAAAAAGGAGTCATTGAATCCTTGACCACGTATAATTCTAGGGGGTCAAAACCAATTTTGAAAGGGTCATAACAACAAAAAGAGTGAATCATGAGAAAAAGTTTTAAACGCTTAAGTGCTTACTGACCTGAATATATGAAGTAAGCAATTCATTTGTACACTTTAGTATATTAGATACATCATTTAGAGATTGGGGGATAAAAAGGTTGATTGGATCCTCAGAAATCATTAATGATCCCAATGAGAGAAATTTCAAAGTGTCAAAAAATGATATTTTCAGTTTTTTAAGGTCAAATCGCTGGATTGCGGGTCAATTACAATCCATGCCGTTTATTGTAGTATTCCGAATTCTACTGACAATCTTTTTAAACATCTACAGATGAAGACAGATGAAATTTCCTTATTTTACGATATATAACCAGTGACAAATCTTATTTCTGATATTTTTGGTTTCTTTACTGAAATTAGTTTGAGTGTCAGGGTGTTTTGTAAATGTCTACAACCGATAAACCACCATCAGTTAAAACGCATTTGTAATGAAATGGCTGTCAAACTGGCAATTAAGATGACAAAACGTGTGCAGTTAGGTTAAGTGCCAACTTTTTTGTACTGGCTATGCCAGACGTTCTTCCATTAGTAAGTCATAGAATTCGGTTAATAAAATCTTCTTATGTATTGGTCTTTATCTCGAACGAGGACAAAGCTGTGGACAGAAGACTAAACACAGATTATGCATGTCCGAATCCCCTTTTATCCGAAGGCACACTACAGACCAATCGCTGGTCCCGCCCTCTTACTCTGTTGGCCCCGCTCATTGACTCAAACAGAAAGTTCCGCTTCAACATTAAACGGCGTTAGTTTGCAAAATCTTTGACCAGAAGCATGTAAAAAAAGTTGTTGGGTGGCGACCATAAACGTGTAAGTCGTCTAACCAACACTAATGCTTCACATACATGGCAACCAGTGTCGGAGTTCAAAGTTTACTTCGAGTCTAAATGAATGGTTTGATTGGTCGACTGATCATTTGATAGGTAGCCGTGTTTGGTCAATACACGGATAGTTACCAAATATAAAAATGTTTAAAAAAAAATCCCGATAGGTAAATTAGATCATTCGCTCTGAACCGGAAGAGAATGATATCCTCCATCTTCGTGTCAAGTATATTTGTTCGTTTTGCCTCTGATATGTCGTAATTACAGCTTATTCAAATTGCATTAACATTGTTTATATCTCATACGAACGTTTTTTTTTTGTATTAATTCTTCAGTTTATATTTTTTAAAACTATGTTCTTTTGATATCTCAGTCGAACCGCAGTGTCGGAAGTCAGGACCGTAGACACGCCAAATGATCTCCGGCACGAAGTTCGAGTAAGACAGAAAAATGGCTTTAATTTGCAAAATTTATGGTTAGCAGTTTCCATCAAAGATAACAAGAGGCCCATGAGGGCCTGAGACGCTCTACAGGTTATCAAGTTTTCCGTTAAAAAAATCTGATATTTAAGGAAGTTAATTGCTCAAAGAAGAATGCATAAAGAAAAAAAAGGGGGGCTGTATCCCCTTTATCATTTTAAGCAACAATCCTCAAGGCCCCTTTTCCCATGTATCATGACGGATCCACTCCATTTCCAAAAGAAAGTTACCTTATGACCCTACAATCATTGTGTGAATATTTCATCAGAATCTGACTATAATTGTGGACTTAATCACATAAACAGGATTGTTTTGAATGAAAATCAATAAGGCCCCTTTTCCTGTGTTTTCTGATGGATCAATTTCATTCCAAAAGGAACTTTCCTTACAACCCGACAATTGTCCTGTGAAATTTAAAGGACAACTTGATAATGATTGTGATCTTCATCACATACACAAGAATGTTTTGAATGATAATCTGTAAGGCCCCTTTTCCTGTGTTTCAAATGCCACAATTATTCAATGCATCTTTGAAGAGAATCCAATAAAACTGTTGACTTTATTGTGTTAACAAAGATATTAAATTCAAGTTCTCATAGGGCCCCTTTTCCCGTGATATTTTACTGTTGGTTTTATCATTCTATGAAAGTTAAAAGTGAATCCGATGAAATATTGGAAATTCATTAAGTTTACTAGAATATTTAAAAAAAAATAAATCATATGGCCCCTTTTTACATGATACTTGATGGATTGTACCCAGTTCTGAAAAGAACCATCTAAGTATTTGTACAATCATTCTGTGAAATTTTGAAGTGAATCCGGTGAATTCATCGAATACTTATAAAAGGCCCCTTTTCCTGTGCTTCTTGACAGTTCAAAACCTGTTATGAAAAGAATGATAGTTATGACCTTCCAATCATTCTGTGAAAGTTTCAACAAAATCTGATCAAAGCTGTGGGCTTTATTGTGTTAACAGGGTTTTATTATATGAATTTTCATATAGCCCCTTTTCCCATGTTACTTGATGGATCTGAACCAATTCCAAAGGGAACTCTTCTTACAAAAGTATAATTATTCTGTTTGAGTATAAAGACAACCCCATCTCATCTGTGGACTTACAAGCATTAATTAAGATTTTTTTAATTGAATTTTCCTAAGGCCCCTTTTCCTATGTTTCTCAATGGATCAGACCCAATTTGAAAGGAACAATCCTTATGATGGTACAATCATTATGTGAAAGTTTGAAGTCAATCAGATGAAATCTAGGGCCATTACATGTTAACTAAGATTTTTTTTATTAAATTTTCATAGGGCCCCTTTTCCCATGAAACTTGATGGATCAAACCTACTTCCGAAAGGAACAATCCATTTAATGTAATAATCATTCTGGGAATGTTTGAAGAGAATTTGTTGAAAACTATGGACTCTATTGTGTTTACGAGGACTTTTTCAATCCAGTTTTAATCGGGACCTTTTTACCGTGGTCCTTGACTGATCATACCAAATTTTGAAAGGAACAATTCTTACGATGGTACAATCATTCTGTGAAAGTTTGAAGTCAATCAGATGAAAACTGTGGACTCTAGAGTGTTAACAAAGATCTTTGAATTAAATTTTAATAAGGCCCCTTTTCCCATGTTTCTTGAGGAATCATATCCGATTCCAAAAGGTACAATCATTATGATGGTACAATCATTCTGTCAAAGAGAATCCGTTGTAAATTGTTGGCACTAGATTATTAATGAGAATTTTTTTATTAACATTTCTTAAGGCCCCTTTTTCCTGTGTTTCTTGAATGATCATACCAAATTTCAAAAGGAATAATCCTTATGATAGTACAATCATTCTGTGAAAGTTTGAAGGGAATCCGATGAAAACTATTGACTCCAGAGTGTAAACAAGAATTTTTTAATTAAATTTTCATAAGGCCCCTTTTCCCCTTTTTCATGACAGATCAGACCCATTTTCGAAAGGAATGATCCTTATGTTTGTACAATCATTCTGAGAAAGTTTGAAGAGAATCCGAAGAAAACTGTGGACTCTATCGCGTAAACAAGGATTTTTAATGGAGTTTTTAATTGAATTTTCATAAGGCCCCTTTTCCCATGTTTCTTGACAGATCATACCCAATTTCGAAAGGAACGATCCTTATGTTGGTACAATCATTCTGTGAAAGTTTGAAGAGAATCCAATGAAAACTGTGGACTCTATAGCGTAAACGAGGATTTTTAATTGAATTTTTAATTAAATTTCATAAGGCCCTTTTTCCCATGTTTCTTGACGGATCATACCAAATTTCGAAAGGAACTATCCTTATGTTGTTATAATCATTCTGTGAAAGTTTGAAGAGAATCCAATGGAAACTGTGGACTCTATCTCGTAAACGAGGATTTTTATTAAATTTTCATAAGGCCCCTTTCCCTGTGTTTCTTGATTGATCAGACCCATTTTCGAAAGGAACGCTCCTTATGTTAGACAATCAATCTGAGAAAGTTTGAAGAGAATCCGATGAAAACTGTGGACTCTATCTCATATACGAGGATTTTAAATTGAATTTTTAATGAATTTTCATTAGGCCCCTTTTCCCGTGTTTCTTGACGGATCAGACCCATTTTCGAAAGGAACGATCCTTATGTTGGTACAATCATTCTGAGAAAGTTTGAAGAGAATCCGATGAAAACTGTGGACTTTATCGCGTAAACGAGGATTTTTAATTGAATTTTTAATGAATTTTCATAAGGCCCCTTTGTCTGTGTTTTTGACGGATCATACCCAATTTCGAAAGGTACGATCCTTATGTTGGTACAACCATTCTGTGAAAGTTTGAAGAGAATCTGATGAGAACTGTGGACTCTATCGCGTAAACGAGGATTTTTTAAATAAGTTTTAATTAGGCCCCTTTTCCCGTGTTTCTTGACGGATCATACCCATTTCCGACAGGAACGATCCTTATGATGGTTCAATCATTCTGAGAAAGTTTGAAGAGAATCCGATGAAAACTGCGGACTTTATCGCGTAAACGAGGATTTTTAATTGAATTTTTTAATTAAATTTCCATAAGGCCCCTTTTCCCGTGTTTCTTGACGGATCAGACCCATTTTCGAAAGGAACGATCCTTATGATAGTACATTCATTCTGTGAAAGTTTGAAGAGAATCCGATGAAAACTGTGGACTTTATCGCGTAAACGAAGATTTTTAATTAAGTTTTAATTAGGCCCCTTTTCCCGTGTTACTTGACGGATCTGACCCAATTTCGAAAGGAACGATCCTTAAAATGGCACAATCATTCTGTGAAAGTTTGAAGAGAATCCGATGAAAACTGTGGACTTTATCGCGTAAACGAGGAAAAGTTTAACGGACGGACGACGGACGGACGAACGGACGAACGGACGCCGGACGTGAAAAAGCCATCGCTATAGCTCTAGTGGCCTTCGGCCAGTAGAGCTAAAAATGACTGGTTGATGTTCTACAATAAGCTGTAGTTCTACAATAAACTGTAGTTACGGGTAACTAAATCAACACAAATATTTAACATGAATATACTATTGTAGGAGTTCAAGGTTCAATTCAGGACTAAGTGAATAATATGAATGTGCATCGAGTATTTGATTGATAGCTGCGATCCGTCGATTGGGCCCGCCCTCTGTCTCCGCTAGCCACGCCCACTAAATCCGACTGAAGGTCCACTTCGGTATTTAATGGCGTTATTTTGCAAAATTAATTGTATTGGGAACAAAAATGTAAAAAAAACAACAAATCGTTAGTTGGCGACTTTACCGTCGTAAGTACAGCTTGGATAAGTTGTGATTACGACGATTTAGTCGCCAAATTAACAAAAAGGTTTCACAAAAATGAAGGAGTTCGAAATTCAATTCTGGTCCTAATGAATTATTTCATTGTTCTTATTTTCTTTGATTGACAAGCTGCGATTGATCAATTATGCAAACGCCAAAAAATTAGATCATAAGAACAGAAGTCAATTTTTGATTTGGATATTTGATATTTGGAAGCCTGGTCACACTTACGACGGTTTAGCACGAAATTAACGACGAAGAATATCGAACAAATATTAACAAAAAGTTACTGACCGCAAACGCACACATTGTCAATTACACGTATGATGGTCGATTATTAACATAACATGATCATGCAAACTTAGAGGTGTAAAACATTTTAAAGAGGCCTTTTTCTTTAGTCTTCCTGTTTTGACAGAGAGAGAGAGAGGGAGAATAACGCGTCAGACGAGAAAAGCACCTTCTCTCTCTCCCTCCCCCTCTCTCTTTCACTCTCTCTCACTCTCTCTCTCTCTCTCTCTCTCTCTCTCTCTCTCTCTCTCTCTCTCTCTCTCTCTCTCTCTCTCTCTCTCTTCCCGCTCTCTATTCAGAGCTCTGAATCATTAACCCAATACGACGACAAAATCCTAGACCGGTCCAAAATGAAAAACAAAAATGACCCTGAGTCAAAGTGAGTTGAGATTAGAAAATGTGTACCTAATGAGGGAGAAAACATTGTCTGAAAAGCAGAAAGACCTTGTAACAAGCAATGTATCTTTTTCTCACAAGTTTTTCTAAAGTTATTTCCTGCAACTCATTGGATGGGTAACAATCTCAAATACATTCAAGTTCGGAAAGGTTAACCTGGTCTTACCTAATTATGGTAAAGCATTTTGTTTGATTTATTGGGCAAATCCATTACTGGGCCATAGAGGACAAATTAATTGACTTTGAGATGAGGACGCTTAGAATTGTTATAATACGCACTTCCGTCAATATCCTAATGAGTTATGCTATATTGTATTTGAACCGTAAGACGTCTTGCAGGCGCTCAATAGTTAAAAACACGTAAAATTCGAGTCTGAATGAACCGTCACAAGAACAAATCGTCGCTTGAATAAAGCTGTAGTTAAGACATATTGCCTTCTCAGTCGAAAATTTTCACTTTTACCGTCAGACGGAAAACTGCCAATGCACGAAACAACTATTTCAAACATTGGTCTACATTCTAGGTTTATAACTCTACAAGCAAGGAAGAGTTTCCACCCTGACCAGCCTGTCGCAGTCCGCCCGTACTGACCAGGGTCGATAGTTCGCGCACATCCCAGGAGGCTTTATCTCACTACACGGGTCACCAATAATAAATACGCCGGCCGCTGCCATAGCGTAGTTTTAACGCGTCGGATTCTAAATCATGAGGTTCAGGGTTCGATTCCTGGTCCAGACAAATATCCTTTACGCCAGTGGATTCCCACCAATGGGTGGGTAATCGTAAACCTACATGGGATAAGCAGCTGGAGGTTCGAGAGGGATGTAGTGGAAGTACTGGTATGAGAAGTACAAGGACACCATGGTTAGGCACTCCAGCCGCCGCCATATGACTAAAACATGTTGTATGACGTTTCACCCCAATCAGTCAATTAATCGATCTATCAATCATCATATCAGTCAACCAATCAATTGATCAAATAACCAGTCGATCAATCAATCAACCAGTCGATCAATCAATCAGTCAAAAGGAGATAGGGTCTAACAGTGGTTATAAAGACCAGTATAAGGTATAATGATCATTCTAGATTTAAAAATGTTTTAGGAAGGGAAGAGTTTCAACCCCGATCAGCCTGCGCAGTCCACACAGACTAAGTAGGGTCGATACTTTTCGCACTTCAAAGGAGGACTAATCTCGCTAGACAGGTCATGCATACTAAACTTTATTATATACCTATAAATATTTCTGGTATAATATATATATTTCGGACACGTCAGAAAAAAAAAAAACCTGAAGGTGTCAAATACGGTTCCATGAAAGGTAGACTAAGATGATATCATTATCATTCTATATATGACGTCAAAATGCAAATAAACGTAATCAGAACGGTAAAGGAGGAGGGAAATACTTGTATTTTTTTATTTCGTCAAATTTATTTTATAAGAAAATATGTTTATAACAAATGGAGTATTCCGATTGCGAAACGATGTCTTGTATTTGCTTCTCACTACGGAAGAAAATTTCATTTTCAACTCGATCTTCGGCCTCGTGAAATATCAATTTCCCCCCCCCCCCCCACAGCTTAAAGCAAATACAAGATTCTGTACCGCTATCACAGCATAATATTCCTTACTGTCCTGAGCCGATAAAAATACGTCTGTGGATAGAAACCTTTATGTTCATTTATTCTATGTTTTCAGGGACAGGTTTTCATAAGCCAGGAAGAACAGAATCAAGTGTTGCTATTTAAAAGGATAGAATGCTACCAGCAAATATTAAACAAAACGCAGCCGCCAGGTAAGACAGTTATTTTTTTCTTTTATGTTCAACTAGAAATAACATTTGTGCACGTGTGCCCAGCTTTCAAAAAGGTAGGAAAAAACAATGTCCTGCGATTTGATTATCATAAAAGATACGGAAACTCAAGTCAAAAATCTACTTAAACCCGAATTTAATAGGGAATCAGTTCGTTTCTTTTGATTGTGTTCAAGCTAATATTATTTCCAACACAAGATATCCGGAATTGTTCCAGAATTGAGTACTTTTTACACAAAGCATATATTCCCTGCATCATAGGCGACTACTGCTTTAACACAAGACTTCTACAATCGAATTCCTAAACACATGTCCGTATTTTATTGAGGTAGGAGTAATGGACCATAATCCTATAGCACTAACGACTAGATGTCAAGGTTCAACGATAAAAAAACTTTCCGAAATATAAAATATCTTTCTTTTCCCAAACTGATAACTGAACATTTTGTTCATGTTCTATCATATATATAATTTCACATTGACATTAAAATGGCTATCTCAGAAAGTTGACAAGTTAGACTAAAAACAACAACAAAAAAACTGGTCTTGAATCGATAATATTTGGTGCAAATGTACTGAAATTATGCAAGGATTTCATTTCCGTACCATGTAGTCACTAGTATATTAAACAACTGTTTTTTCGAAAAGCACCTTTCCGACGGAATTAAAAAAAATGTGCTGAAAAGAATTTACTACTTTCTGACCCCTGAAATGCCGCAAATCTTTTATAGTTCAACTATAACGTCATGTTTTGATTACGATAATTTGACTTGGAGTCATTGCACGTCTGCATTTGTAAATGGAATAGCAAATATTCAAAAGAGAGCAGCTCGGATTATATTAAACAAACGCAGGAGGTCCGACACGAGAGAATTCTGTATTAAATGGTTAATGCCGTTTTGGTGGTTTTTAAGACCATAAATGGTTTGACTCCAGCTTGTATATCATATCTTTTTAATTGAAGTAGGAATCATTTTTATGCCTTAAGATCCGAAATAATGAAATTTATTATCCTTGCAAGCCAAAAATAGAATATATGATATACTTTCTTTTCAAGAATGAAATATTGGAATTCGGTCCCATTACATTTAAGCTAAAATGCAAATATCGAATGTTTCAGGAGAATCTTAAGAATTATTTAATGTATGTGAACAACAACTTTAAATAGGAACGTATTGGATTATTTCTACAATTAACATACATGTCCAGGTATATATCATGTTTACGTCCATGATTTTATGCATGATAATCCACTATGTGCCATTTAAGAAAGCGCGCATGTGTTTTTGTGTGTGAGTTTTGTCACTTGTTATTGTTGCTTGTTGTTTCTTTTCTCAAAGGCCTTTTGAATACATGTGATGATGTATTCATAAGACACCTTCTTCAAATAAAGATATTATTATTATTTTCAATGCAATTTTCTTTTTTCAAAGTACGCAAAAAGGTGTTTACGACGATTTTTTCGAAAAACCGAAAGAACTTTAATTAAGATCACAAATGCGCATACACCCTCGACGACCTTGAAAGGTGTAGAAGCTGTTTCATGGTTAGGGCCAGCTCAACATTATTGGTTGATTCTTAACCGGGGATTGATAGTACAGTGGCGATTATACGTGGGTACGAGTGTACGACCGCGAGAGTACGGCGGCGATAACAAGAGAGTACAAAAGTACAATGATACTCTAGCTTGCTCAATGCCGAGTTTGTATTGCCAAGGGATCTAGAGACTGCGTATTCAAGTCGTTACCGTGAACAAAATACATTGAATCTGTTCCGTTCTGATATAGGAGTTTCTCTCCTCTGTCAATCAACGGATCGCTGGTCTTACCCTCTGACCTCCGACATTACAGTTCGACTAGGGTAATGAACGGCATTATATTGTACATTATATGTGTGGTCAGAGGTATATAAAAGCTACCTAAACGTCATAGTTACAGCTTGAATAATCCAGCTATGACGTTTTAGTCGTCAAACCAACAAATACGTTGGAGTTCAAAGTTCACGTCCGGTCTATCATATTTTTTATTATTCTTTTAATATATCTCATTGAAAAGGCGCTTAGCTAAATGGGATATGGCTGCAAGCTCTTCATGTGTTAAAGCTAAGATGTTGAAAGCAACTGAAAATGATGGAATTGTTACGTTGAGGCACTTACTATAGAAAGCTCTAACCTTAGGCAATTCTTGACATCGACTCTATAATGCAGTCTTGTTTTGTCAAGGGACCACGTAAACTATTTGGCACCAGAAACGCTATTCCTGTTTTTAAATAGTTGCAAGAAAGGCTAATTGCTGTAAATAATGGCTTTTGTGTATCTTGAGAAGGCCAACGATCGTGTCTATCGAAAAGTCCTGGTGCTTTGAGGAGTCTTGGCGTTGAAGAGTGGACAGTTAAGGTTATTCAGGTGATACACATAAATGCACAAAAGGCTTCAGACGGACATACAGAAAGAGGCGTAAAAATGCAATACAGTACCCAATCCCCTTTTCCCAATACACT
This sequence comes from Fragum fragum, assembly GCA_946902895.1. Classification (NCBI taxonomy): domain Eukaryota; kingdom Metazoa; phylum Mollusca; class Bivalvia; order Cardiida; family Cardiidae; genus Fragum; species Fragum fragum. The sequence continues at coordinate 25,265,910 of OX336377.1, read as the reverse complement.
AGTTTCATGTAAACAGATTTCAAATGGTACATAGTCTGAAGCACTTGATTTATAACTTGAATATAACATTCCATAAAATTCTATCCTTATAATGAGAAGATAACAGCATTAAGTCACACTTTTCCGTGCCGCAGCAATCAATTGAGAAACGCGGAAAAGATGACCCTGGAGTTGATATATGAAGTAGGTGCTGTTAAGAAACGGCTCAGGATAGAAGATAACTAAATGCTCCTTCATTTTTTCGTGGAGAATTAAAATATTAATGCGGACTGAATAACCAAAAGCAGTTTTTTTTTCAATGCCTATTTTTTGGGAAATTGGCTATAAATAAGATTGTGGAGAGGGAAGAAAAAACTATGATAGATATAAACACCTTTTGATGTTATGGTCAATATGGAAGTCAAATGGACTGTATCAGTATAATGCAAAGATCAAAGGTGATCTAGAAAATTCGTATTGAAGTATGGTTACCATACTAAAATCAACCAGACATTTAATATAGTGACAAAGCAACTGTTTATTTGATATTGAATTTAATCTCGATTTTTTTTTTTACAATTCTGTTTCAACAGTAGCTTACCATCGATATAATTATCCGTTCGTATACGAGACAACTCACGTGCTTTTAACCATTTCGTCTTCTCAAAGGAGAATGTGGCATTTTATTCAGTTTGACATTTCGTTTTATTATCGTTAATATATACAAAGTCACGAAATATGAAATAGGCATTCTTAGCTAGACTGGTATCGCCGTCGATTTTAACAAAGACGGTGCCGGCTTTGTTAAAATCGACGGTGGCACCAGTCTAATTCTTAACTTGCATTTTTACTATTTAAACGAATAGTAATAACGTTCTAAAACAGGAAGATGACTATCACAAATTCCCCTTTACATGAAGCGGCCGCCGTCATAGCGCAGTTGGTAGCGCGTCGGACTGTCATTCTAGAGGTCCCGGGTTCGATCCCCGACGGCGGCTCTCATCCTTACCGACTATTTGTCTCTCACCAATGGATCGATAATCGTAGACCTATGTTGGATAGCAGCTGGAGGCTAAGAAAGGATGTAATGGTAGTACCGGTGTGAGAAATACCAGGATTCCCTTGTTAGGTGCTCCAGCCATCGCGATATAACTGAAAGATTGTTGAAAGCGGCGTAAAACCCCATTCAAAAAAGCTTTATATGAAACGTCTTTTAGGGTGTTAACATTCTTGTTCGGTGTATATAGATTATTGAATGGGGTTTAACGCCGCTTTTTACAGTATTTCAGTCATGCAGCTGGAGAACCTAACAATTGATTTTTACACCAGTACTACCACTACACTCTTTCCTAGCCTCCAGCTGCTTTCCCACTTAGGTTTACGATTATCCAACCATTGGTGAGAGACTAACGTCGGAAAGAATATGTGCCGCCACCGGGAATCGAACCCATGACGTCCCATGATTGAAGATTGGGAGTCTGACGCGCGCCTCATAGAATCAATCAACCAATCAATTAATCAATCGATCAATCAATGAATCAATCAATCAATCAGTAAACCAATCAATCAAGCAAGCAACAAATCGATCACCCAATAATCCATTCCCAAACAATGAAGCATTGTTGTGCTCCCCTAGAAAAAACAATTGGGAAAACCGTCGCTTAACTACGATATACAATTTCTACATATCTAGTTCTCCTCAACACCGTCGAAAGCGCAGTTGGTTGGGCGTACGACTTTCAGTCATTAGGTCCAGGGTTCAGTCCCCGGCAGATGTCCAAACAAATGGATGGGTAACCGTTAACCCCATCTGAAGTCAACACAACGGATCTGCTTCCTGATATTTTTCAATCGTCTATAGTATAGCATGATCTACGAACGAAACTGGGATGATATATTAGAAAACATATGATTTTAAAGTAAAACTCGACATGAGATTTATTTCCATTCACCCATTCCAACACAATCCACCTTTTTTACGACCCAAAAGAAAAAAAAACGATGTTGAAATTTTGAAATTGCTTGTTCAATACCCACATAGTTTTCATTCCAGACAGACTGATAGATACCAAAAATGCTATCAAATTTAGTTTGTTACCTTAATCTTCTTTTAATTTGAAAAAGTGTAAATTTCAGAGTCCGGTAATTGTCTCAAGCAAGTATTTATTGTTACTAAACATATGGTTTAGACAAATTTATACAAACATATAGTGTAAGTTAATTTCATAGTTTTTGTGCCATGGTGATACTTTTCAAGCATTTATCTGAATCTGAACACATATAAGATGTATTTGTAAAAGATGCTTAACCCATTACTGCACTTCAAAATTTAAGAATGGCCCAAATTCAAAGGAGTTGCAGGTGACATTTAAATTTTAGTAAATTTTAGATTTTTTCAATTGTCTGGGTAGAAAACAATAGCACAATTCACAAGCAATTGCTCCATTTCACACAATGTTTTCCCAATTTTTTGTTGAGTGGCGGCATTGTGTTGGAATGGGTAAATTAATTATCATGTTATAGTTATGCTACTTAACCTTGTATTGGATTTTAGCCCCGTAGGAATTTTGGATATTTCACTAGACCGCAGATGGAGTTAAATATTAAAATTCCCTGAGTGGTGAGAATCCAATGCAAGGTTTTGTGTAAATACTTCATTGTAGTAATTCAATTTTTCTATCGACGAATTGATGATTATTTTTAAAAAGATTAAATGAAGCTAACAAAATAATCTAGAGCCATTTTTTTTAAAAAAAAATATGATGATAATGCTATTCTTGACGAAACGCCATCAGAGAAACTGACATCAGCTAAAAAATTGTGTCCGAGTCCGATTTTCTTCGCGTGCAATGAATGTACTTTATTAGGAGATTCGGTAGGTATATGATACCATTTATTTCTGCTATGACATATTTGATTCAATTGGAAACGAATCTCAATGGTTTAAGAGACAAAAGCATTTTAGATATTCCTTTCAGATCGTGTTCAAGACTCTTGTTGTAATAAAATATTTGTTTATGTTGCTTTTTAAGTACCTTTCCATTATCATGCTACAAAATTCTAGACTGGTCCATCTTTGAAGAAACTGCACAGAACATTTATGAGTAGGTGTGCATTGAAAAATTAGTGTTATATAGGACTGGTACATAGAGACAAATTGAAAACTGTAATATTTTTTATCACAATATTTTCTTATGCCAATTAAAGGACAAATTCCTTCGCAAATCCGCCTTTTCGGCCCCCGAATCTCTTGAAAACATTGAGCAAAATGAAAAAAAAAAAAAAAAAAAAATTGTCACAAGCGATTGCTTCATTATGGACAATATTTTATCCCATAAAAGATAAAGATTTAAAAATATCGTCCTGTCTTCTGCTTTTTTTTTTTTTTTTTTTAATTTTGACCTGTTTGAAAAGCTGTCGCCTGTTAATATAGGATGAAGTAAATGTTTAAGGGGCCATCACTAGTCTATCTTTATTAAAGATCAATTAGAAGTCACATATAGCCTTTTTTTTACCCGAAACTTTGTAAACCTATTATGGTGTTTCTCATAAAGTTGATAAATATTACAATTGTTCTCGTAGGCGGGGGTATCAAATATTCAGACATATACATTAACTTATTCTAACCCATTAGCAGGTGAGAAATATTTAAACTGGTTCAAATTGACAGAAGTTACAGGCGATATTTGAAAGTGTATTAAAGTTTAGAGTTTTTCATTTTTCTGGGTAGAAAACATTATGGAAAATGAAGCAACATGCATTTTCTTCATTATACACAATACATGTATTTTCCCGATTGTTTTTCTTGAGAGGCAAAAAACATTGTGAAAATAAAGCAACAAGCAATTTCTTCATTTTATCAATGTTTTCCCGATTGTTTATCTTGAGAGGCGTCAAAAAGCGTCATTGTTTGGGAATGGGTTAACCATTCGTATGAATTCTCTGATAATTTGAGTAATTAATTCCATGATCATATTTCGAACGTTCACTTTTGCATGAAATATGACAATGCAGTTATTAAATAAACGTTGCTATGGGAACTTAAAGATGCATTTTCGAGACACTCCATAATCTTCAGACATGATCTGTAAAGAAACCCACATAAAACTAACAAAAACGTGTGTGAGTACAATTATTCGAAGCTTATTGTAAAACAGATAAACAGGCAACAGATTCCTCGCTAATATGAGGCTTATTTCATACATTTGACGCTGACGCTAACAATATTCTAAGCAACAACGATGTTTGTTTTGGAAACAGTTCAGATTTAGAAGGTCGTTACATTGACTTTATGTGCCCTAATCTTTGTCGGAGTCAATGGGCGGGGCTAACGATATAAGTGAGCGGGACCAGGGATCGGTCAATTGTGGCTAACTTCTGCACTAAATGCTTTCGTCCTCCGAAAGTCGCAGAATTTTCATGGAACAGATGGGTCAAGGTATCAAATGATTATATATGTGAAGAATATGTAGACCTGTACAATTTGTAAGCAAGGAAGTGTTCTTTTTTTTAAAAAAAAGTTTTGAGTTAAGCAGGAGTGGGAACCGGGAAAAAACTCGAGAAACTTCATATACGAGCTCAGTGAATGTGAATTGTTGTTGTGTGTATTGTAAACAAGTTACTGACAGGCATTGAGTTGTGTTCGATACAGTAAATTAGTCTCTGAGGGGATTTCTTGCTAATGGGTTAATTTGTTAAATTCAATTAGTATACTCCCAAGTTCGCGTTCAGTTCAATTTCCCTTTCTATTCCTTTATAAATTGTTATATCCGAAAGTGGGTCTTCTCTGCTTAGAATTAGTCACCTACTTGCGCGATGTCGATCATCTCTCAGAAGGTATGTGGAGGTATATTTGAAGTTACGATTTGGGGATTGGTGCGTAATAGTCGACGGAAATTTGTCAGCGAGGAGAAATCTTTCTTATCCACATCGTTGTTGAGTACTTTCATTTCAGAGCTCAGGTACTTCGATTTGTAATTGGATCTATCAGAAACGAGGCACTAACAGCTACTGATTGGTGATCGATGCCAGAAATAAGTCTATATGGTGATTTTTGCTCTTAGATTAATCTATTACCTTCAATTACTGCTTATGCAAGCCTTATTTTAACCCATTACAAGGTGGCAAAATAACAGACTGGTCGAAAGTCAAAGAAGTTGCCGTCGAAAAGTTTAAGTTTAAGAAATTTTAGGTTTCTTTCAAAGTTCTGGTAAGAGACTATTGTGTTAAAAGAAATTGCTTGTTGCCTGCAATGTCTTAATTTACACAATATTTTCCAATTCTTTTTCTTAAAAGGCGTCAAAAAGTGTCATTATTTAGGAATACGTTAACCTGGGTTCCTTTCTAATCGCTATTTTTTGTAACAAAAGACACATTATGCTTCCCGAATGAAACCGCCCCATTAACATTGTAGATACAAATCAAAGGGGAGAAGAAATTGCACGAGCAATTACACTTAACCCATTACCAGACGGCAAAATTTTAGACTCGTCAAAATTGAGAGGAGTTGCAGATGACAATTCAAAGTCTATGAAGTTTTAGATCTTATCAATTTTCTGGGTAGAAAACATTGTGGAAAATGAAGAAATTGCTTGCCAAACAAATTTTCTTGAGAGGCGTCAAAAGGCGTCATTGAGTTGGAATGGGTTAACCTTTGTCATTCTGAACTCTGAATATTCCTTGTTGGCAGTAGGTATAGAGTCAGATCAATCTATATATAAGGGCAGTCTGATCTTAGTATACTTCTCTTGTTTGTCCCTTTCAACCCCATGCAAGTTGTTTATAAATTAGTTTTCAAAATTTGTTTTCATCATTAATAGTGCTCCCAGTACTTTCAGGCCTTTGATTTTAATGCGAATTAAGATAAGGATTTTATTCAGCATGACAAGGATTAGGTAATAATCTCTATTCTATAATGATTCGTTGGTTAAAGATTTTGAGTCTATTGCTATTTTACGCACTGTCCACAATGCCTTCTATCTCAGATTGATCGCAGGCAAACTGATAAAAATCACATACGAAAATTGTGGCAGAAATGGTGAGTGCAATGCATTCCCAAGTGGTCGATGGATTACGCCTTTTTTGATTAAGCCATTTCCAGACGGTACTATTTTAGACTGGTCCAAATTGAAAGGAGTTACAGACGACTATTAAAAGTTATGAAACTTTTGGTTTTCTTCAGGGGCGTCAAAAGCGCCATTGTGTGGGAATGGGCTAATGCAGTATAAAATTAATTCATTGGTGTCTTCATGTTCTGATGAGGTCACATGTATGATTATCTGTTCGATATATCGTCCCTTGGCTTGCAGAATGTCGTTATCTTTGTTATAATCTTTGTTATATTTTTTATTTGGGCTGAGAAAAAAACACAACCAACTTTCAATAAGTGTTCCTCAAAAATCTATTTGGAAGATACATTCGCTTATTAAACTCACATTTCTTATTTATTAATAGACATGTCTATATATTGCAAAAAATAAAAAAAATAGGGAAGAATAGAAACGAGAAACAAATAAAGGAATAAGCACAAAAATGCAGATAGAAATGGAAACGATTATTAAAGCCAGACGTCGTCCTTAAAACTGATCTCTAGACAATTAGGAGATGAAAGTCTATTTTAAATATCAACCCTTAAATGTCTTTGGAGCTTCAAAAGCGTTTAGACATTGGGGAAAATAATAAAAAAAAAATGAATAAAATAAGAATGAAAAAACAAATAAATACGAAACAAGAGAAAGAAAATACAAACGTATCTGTATTGAAACATTATTTTTAAGAATATATTCTTTTTAAGTAATTAGGTTTCAGAACAGAACTTAGTAAGCTTTCTGTGTGAGAAATCGAACTTTTGGTGGGCAGACATACACCTTCAACCACGCAAACAATCACAACCCCCACCACCACAAACACACAAACACACGTGTGCGCAAAAAATCGTCGCCATACTAAACAAGGACGTGAAAGGCCCATGATTTGTATCAAAATAAAATGAAATCAGATATAAGAAAATGAGGACTTTAATCTCACGACACGTGTCAAATTTGTCCCAAGCTAAGAATACTGACCTTCTAATCGGAAGTTATTTCTCATGATAACCTATACAATAAGCCTAACGAACATCAAACCAGGGTATTAACTCACGTACCATATTGTTCCCGATTTTTTCCTATAATAACGATGAACTTGGATCTAAAAGGGTTATCAATTAGGGATACATTCACGGGACCAACCCTCTTTTTTGTCAACATTATAAACCTTACATAACGCAAAGTACCAACCATTGGGCCTCGAGGCATGGAAGGATTTTTTGGTAGAATAATGTGAAGAATGCCAGAAATCCATGGTTAGGTGCTCTAGTCACCGCGACTGAGACTTCTATAAATGTGGCCAATCAATCATTAAAAAACCTAATTCTAAGTCAAGTAATCGAATGTACATGGAAAGATAAACGATGTATTGTAATTTCAAATTTAAAGACATATTCCCGTAAGTAACTTTGTCGACAGAATTTTCGTTCCTCTGATTACCTATTCAATTTAGCTCTTTCATCTCAAATATGCAACAATTTTTATTTGTTGTGACTGTGTATGGAATGTTTAATCGTGATTTTCCTCTTGATTAACGGTTCGTTTAGATTTTTGTTTTTGTAGTCCAGTTAAGGAATAAATTCAAGTAACAGACATATACTTTTTTTAAATACATATTACTCGTCAAAATTATAATGATATCTGGTGAAACCACACTATTTTATTTGCCAACTATTCGTCGGAAAATCGAAAAACATCATCTAAATTTTGTCAAATTGCCAATGTATATTATGCTTCTAATACGATTTGTCCACTTAGTGTCATGTAATCCATGTAATTTCCTCTGTATAAGCACATGTGTGCTGGAAACATGGCAAATATGTTTTACTCATTACAAGACAACCCCGCTTTGTCCGCGCATTATAGATACAGAATTGAAACCAACAACACTTTGTTAGCTATTTCTCTTTTTCTCAAAATATTTTCTACCCTAAAAGTTACTTTTTTCAATTTCCATCGCATTTTAATTGTTGTCTTCAAGTTCTTTCAATTTTCTTTTACCTATTTCAAGCAGTGTAAAATTTGTTATCTGGCAATACATTCTTAAAATAGTCAGTAGTGGAATTCACATTAAGAACTTTTTTTCAACTAAATGCGGCAATTGACGGCCGACAGTCAAAGAAAAATTCGACCAATCAAATAAATCATATTAACCGGGGGTGAAGTTTTAACTCCAACATTGGCCGCCATTTATGTGAATCACATATGTTGGTTTGGCGACTTAAACGTCGTAACTACAGCTTATTCAAGCATCATTTTACTTTTTTCTGGATTTTACTTGCCTTGATATCGAAGCGGGAGTTCCTTATAGAAGCAGTGGGCGAGGCCAGCGATTGGTCAGTTCTAAGTACCTTCTAATTTTTCCGAGAGGTTGGGTTGAGAAAAAATTATGATAACCGCTATTTATTCCAAAATGTAGCCTTTCTACTAACAACAACACAAGATAACATCCAATCATTTTGTTAATTCTGTTAAGGCTTTAAAACTAAACTAAAGTTTCATAACAGATAAAACCTTAGAAGATTTATTGATTGATTGAATGAATTGGGTTTAACGCCGCTTTTAACAGTATTTCAGTCATATCGCGGCTGAGGCATCTAACAATGGATTCATGGTATCTCTCACACCAGTACTACCACTACATCCTTTCCTAGCCTCCAGCTGCTATCCCACTTAGGTTTACGACTATCCACCCATGGTGAGAGACAACTGTCGGAAAGAACATGTGCCGCCGCCGGGGACCGAACCCATGACATCCCATGATTGAAGATTACGAGTCTGGCGCTACCGACTGCGCTATGACGGCGGCCCCTTGGAAGTTTATAAACAATAAACATAGATTCAATATATATCATGAATTTATCTGGCCCTCTCTGTTAACCCTCCCCACACAATCCCGTTTTTCGTTTGCCCTCAAGCAAACAGATTTGGAATCATTGTGGGAAATAAAGAAATTGCTGATAATAAGCAACTTATTCATTTCCGACAATTTTCCGACAAAACAACAACAACAACAATCACACACTAAAAATTTACCTATTTGAAATTGCTTTCTGCGACATCTTTCAATTTGGACCACTCTAAACTTTTGTCGTCTGATAATGGGTTATGCAGTGCCCTTTCTAGATATTTCTTTGATCCTTGTTACAACAAATGGATCTGTGAAAGAAAAGTAAACACCGTAATGTACAGAGGAGATCATTATTTTACCTCTTCGATGCATATGTTTATTAGCTAGCAAAGCGTCAGCTTTGATAGCTTAAGTTAACAGACATATTTTGAGGTCGTCTCAAAGTTCAACGAGTGCAAACTGCCACTGGAGGCTTAACCACAAATCAGTTGAATGCATACACAATAAAAAGTAGTCCTGGTGTATTTTAACAATATAACTAACTCTATTCAAATTGTAGTGCACTCTTTCACAAGCATGCTTTGTAACCCATTCCCACTTAATTCCGCTTTTTTCAGCATCTCAAGAAAATGCTTTGGAAAACATTGTGGACATAGAAGAAATTGCTTGTAACAAGCAATTTCTTCAATGTCCACAATGTTTTCTTCCAAATTCCACTATCTTGAAATTGTCGTCTGCAAGCTTTGCTAGCTTACAGTACTTTCAGTGCTTTGATTGCTATATATGTCTTAATCCATTGTCACACAACAATATTCTAGACTAGACCAAAATTAAAAAAAAAAAAAGTTTTCATTTTTTAAGAAATTTCAAATTCTTTATCTTGTAGGGTATATAGAAAACATTTTGGATAATGAAGAAATTGCTTGTCACAAGCAATTTCTTCGTTACCCAAAATGTTTTTCATGTGAAGCCTTTTTCTCGAGGAGCGTAAAAAGGCGGCATTGTGCGGAAGAGAATAAAAACATGCTCAAAGTCGTTCGACACCGTAAATTAGTCTCAACGGTATCTTCTTGCCATTGGCTTAGTTGTTTCCGACAATTACTACAATCCCAATGGACTTGTTTATCCATTCATAACAAAATATATAGCAGCTTGTATATAAACAGCTCTTGGCCATGTACTTCAGTACGAATTTAGCTTATATATGTCATAAACCTTGTCTTTATTTTCATTTTTCTTTATAATTTCCGAAGAACTACTTCAGAATATGAGAACATTTAGTTAATGAAGTAAAGGTGACTACAGTTAAAGAATCCAAGACCTGTACAAAATTAACTTTGATTTGTTCGTAAAATAATAGATGGATCTCGCATATTGACGGATTTAATAAGCTGTAGTTAATAAGTTTCAAACACACCATTGACTGGTTTTACAGTTTGACAACGGCGATTTGTAGCTTGGTATGAGATGCCAGAAGCTTCGATCAGGTGTTTTTGTTTGAAAGGGGGTTAACGTCGCTTAAAACAGTATTTAATTTATATCGCGGCGACTGGAACACCTTACCATGGATTCCAGGTATTTCTCACACCAGTGCTAACATTTCATCGTTTCCGAGCCTCTAACTGCTCATCCCTCCTAGGTTTACGGTTATTGGTGGGAGACAAATGTCAGAAAGGATATTTTTCGCAACCGCGAATCGAACCCCGGACCCCTTGATTAGGATTCCAACGCACTACCAAATACGCTATGGTCGCATCATTCAGTACAAACGGTTAGACTAAAACTGGACACTGTGTGTTTATCCTTAGAATAGATTTTAAAAATGGCTTGAACCTTTGCATACAGGATCAATATTTTTCCGTAAAACCTTTGTTTATGTTTTTCTTGATGATATGCCGAAGGGTAGTACTCTAAAGATATCTGTTGATGGCTGGCATTGAACTCTTCTTGAAAAAATTCTAGACAAATATGATTACATGGTTAGTTTTCTGCTGAATAAATTGACGCGAAAAATATTGGTAGTTAATGGACCGGTATAAGATGTACCCTTAACTTATATCCTTAAATTGGAATTCCCATGTACTTATACAAAGAGAATTTGTAAAGGGTGTTAAAGTGGCGAGCCAAAGAAAGGTCTTGACATAAATGTAGGAGATAAAGATTGTGCTCCCGCTTAAGATCAGAAGTGAGTTTTGAACTCCGGTATTGTTCGCCTTTTTTGTTAAGCTGTTTTGCTGGTTTGGCGAGTTAATAGCTACCGCTTATTAAAGCTTTAGGTTGCAAACCGACCATTCTGTTTTTTTTTGTTACATGTTATACTGGCCGAAAAAAAAACGCCGTTAAATATCGAAGTGTAACTTCCTGTATATGGGTGGGGATAACTAATTTAAATTAAAACAAAATACTAAATTCACTGTGATGTTTCACGGATATCATGAGTCGTAAATCATAAGACGGTACCTAATAAGGGTATTTTCCCTGAACTTCTTTGCACAGGAATGCGAAACCGATTTTGATCCGTTCATATTTTCTATTTTCTATAAAAGATATCGCAACAATAAAAAGGCGAATACAAAAGCAACAACAACAACAATCCCCAAAACTCCCCCGAAAACAATCCCCTAAAAGAAAACAGTCAATATTCACTTATCGTAAATGACAAAGCTTATACCGAATCATGTAGTTTTACGATCCTGAAGTTTCGGGGGGAAACTACTTTTACAGGTCTGTAAGCGCTACGTTTTCCGTCGAACAAGAAACAAATTCAAAACATGAGTAATCATCATTTTGTTTATACTTGTAACGAGATCTAACGATACAGCTATACAGGAAACAAATACTAGTTTTGTTGTTGTTTTCACAACCTAGCGAAATTAAAAACATTTAAAGAGTAATAAATAAGAAATAAATAAGTAATTGATTAAAAATCGATTTAAATCTAAATTATTTCTAATAAAGAATCTTTTTTAATATCCCAAAGTCAAAATGATGTCAAGAACTAATGTCGGAACGGGTTCAAATCTGAGACTATTGGCCCCAAAGGTCTCTCAAAGTCGGTTACCTCGTTCCTAATTAGACCGTTGACAGACATCAAAACGAATCCCTAAATATATTGTTGTTTCTACATCGGAGCTATTTTTTCTTTAGAGGCGTATAAAATTGGATGTGTTGGGAACGGGTTAAATCAATCATTCCTCATCAATTGAACTTTGTTATATCGCATATTTCAAACGTATGCAATTGTTTTTTGAAAGACCAACATACAGAAATCCGTAAAGAAGCCAATGTTGGTGCCAATTTGATCATTAACTGCTTTTCCAATAGTTATTTATGTAACTTCCACGATGAATATTCTTTCATCTTGTTAAACCTACTAAATTCCATTTATAGCCATATCATCCCTCTGAGGATGGAAAATATTTTAAACGATCTATCGTTTATTTGGTCACTAAAGCAAGCAAGGGCCTACTAAATGTCAATATACAAAAGGAGGGTACGAGTGTTGTTCTCTAGAAAGAGTATTTTGTAGTTTTTTAATCGACTTCAACTCGTGTTTATTTACTTTTTGAGATCGACACGAATGCACCCGATTCTTCGCCGGGAATGTTCGCTTATCTTCGACATTGACCGTTATATGCACAAGTGCGGATGTCTAAACTTTACGGCCGATTTCGTTGATCGTAATTTTATTTAAACAAAGCATAAATTGTGGTGGATCACAAGCTTAAAAATCGAAACTTCTGTCGTGAATTGAAGGCTTATCGCTAGAATTATTTTGATCTTATAGTTTCAATCGTAATATTTGTTTATGCTTTTGAGCCTGGAGTTTTTTTCTTATTATTTTTGTTGAGTATTTGGGGGGAAGCGATAGCTACTGGTTTGCTAGCGTCCTCCAATTGCAAAATTCATACGTCATGGAAACCACAAATAAGGCACTTTTCAGTGCCATCGACAAATAACGTACATGTATTTACCTGATTAATTCCGGTTCCATTCGAGTTGTAGGCCTTCTTCGTTGATATATTTGGGGTCTCGTAACTTGAAATATTTTGCTTTTTTTTAAGTAATGAACAGTCATTTTCTTTACAAAATCAGCTTAATTACCTTATTTCAAGTGTCTGAAAGCATTACAGTTTGAAACTTGAAAATTAAAAACCAAAACTTTTCTTTCATAATCTTTTTAAAAGCCGCTTTAAACAAAGCGGCCAATGGAGTTAGAAAAGGAGCATTACGTTTTACGGCTTTAAGAAAATTGCTTGAAATGAAGGAAATTACGGAACAAAAATATCGTCAGTTGGCGACCAAAACGTCGTAGCTACTAGCTTTGCGAGGTTTTAGTAGTCTGCTTACGATATTTCAAAAGTAGGCCAATTCCAGCTCTTGCTATGAATAGAAATTTTTGTTCATGGACACTGACAAAAAGCTCGAAGTTACAACAATGGTTATACACATGGACTGCCAGGGATGATACTTTTCGTACTTAAGATGTAAATTGTAACGAGAATGTCACAGCTTTTAAGGTCATTTAATTTTCTATTTTCAGGAAACTATTGTAACATGACGTTTGATGATATTCTGTGTTGGCCGGATACCCCACCAGGACAGACCATCTATCTACCCTGTCCGAAATATGTGCAGGGATTTTACATCAACGGTAACCCATTTGTTTTAAGAGCTTTTCCGGGAGGAATAAACCGTATTCAATCAAATACAAATGACCCACAAACGGTATATTTTTTCATTGTTTGAAATTGATAAATGATCTTGTCTTTGTCAGATGACATTGACATTGAGTTGTTATTAAAAGATTTGCATCTAAATTTATTCAAAATTAGATTTGATACCTAAAATAGTGTAGAAAGGTCTAGCTTGGGATAGATAGAAGGACAAACGGTCACCGGTAAAATAATTTGTCCCAGAATTTATCAATGCGATTGGGGTGGGGGTGGGGGTGGGGATAAACACCCGGTTATAAATTGGCAGAGTAATGCGTCTGAATGCACGTTCCATAAGAGCAATGTAACGACAAAATGTTTTTCTTGAGGGTACCATTTTCTAGTATCAATGCCTATCTATTATTGATTAAATGGGAAATTAGAACAAGTTCCTTCACGGCTTGCAGCGTCCTCATACACAAACGGAGAGGTCGATCCTTTTTCGTATACGTTTCACATAGACGCATATCATATGTATTCGACCTGTACATCTCAACTGCGGTCAAATAAAGCTGTAGTACCGACGTTTTTGGTAGCCAAACGACGAGATCGATATTTCTTTTCATCAAAATGATATCAATTATATACAAGAACAATATTCAAATCACCGTCTTCAAAAGCAAAAATCAACCAAGCCTTACACTGTATCTTCTGTTACTAGTTGACACATTTTTTTCTACATCTTATTGAATCTACATGAATTAAGGGATAGAATAAATTAGGTTTTATGGCAACAGCGTTAACCTCGCCATTGAAGAAGACAGTTCACTGACCAAAATCCAATTATAGAGGGATAGGCAGGGCGATCTTACTTGCTGACCTTGTCATTCTGACGTACACTTCAACGTTGTTTGGCCACCAAAACATTGTAACTTCAGCTTGAATAAGTTATAGTTACGATGTCTCGATGTCCCAAAATCGCTAGAACTTTTCTCTCTTCGAAAAAGAAAACAATAGATTCCAAGTTGGATGAATTATGATTTTGTGTTACAAGATTTGCAGTGAATGGCAGTCTTTTTGATTTTGTTGTTGTTATTAAAACATACTGTTTCAAATCAATTTTTTAAAATCGGAATAAGATCGCGAAGCCAATGCAGAAAACCAGAAACAAACGGTTTTAACCAACTTTAATCTAATTTGTAGATGTGTCCGAGTTTTCATACGTTTATTTCATGTCTACGTTGAAAGACCTTTTATTATATGCCAACCAGTTTTTCGTTTAACCCATTCCGTGCTCACGACTAAATTTTAGACTGGTCCAAATTGAAAGAAGCTGTAGACAACATTTCTAAGTAAATGGAATTTTAAACTTTGTCGTTGTGTTTGATAGAAAACATTTTGAATAATAAAGAAATTGCTCAATACAAGCAATTTCTTCATTTTGACAATGTTTTCCAAGCCCTTTTTCTTGAGGAGCGTAAAGAGGAAAGTGTGTGTGGAAATTGGTTAAGATACATGAAATACACGTCGTATAGAAAAAAATCCGTTTCATACATGTGATATCACTGGATGACGCCATATTAAACGGAGGTCACGCCGTAAAAAAACGTTATTAGGATTATACAAAGGCTAGTTTTAACAAAGTTTCTTTAGGTTTATAGTGTTGTGATAAATTCAAATTTTCCTACTCGGCTCGAATTCAATACAAGGATTTGTATCATAACCATAGCATAACATTTCGTTTTGTTTTGAGCACTTGGAAAAGAGAGAACTTGATATGTTCTCCATTACAATGTTTTGTGGTGGCAACGAAAAATCTGCCTAGCAAAGTTTGGAGGGTAGAAGTTTGTATTCATGAACACTCGCCCAGTAATACATATATCATGCAAAAGAATAAGTACCATGCTGGGTCCCTTATATGCCGTGGCTTAGTCATGCCAAGGTGCTCAATGGAACGGATGGGATTCGATAACACGACCTTTGACCAAAGGCTTCTCCCAAATGAGTATATCGTTACTGAGGCAAGTAGGATTCCTTGAAATGATTAACCCATAACCACAGAATACCTCATTTTAACCCAATAAATTAACGAGACTTGAACAAATTGAACAAATTGTGGTGGATGGTGGAATCGCTTGTCGCACGCAATGTTTTCTTCCAGTGCCGCCTTCATAGCGCAGTCGGTAGCGCGTCAGTCTCCCAATCTTCAATCATGGGATGTCATCCCCGGCGGCGGCACATATCCTTTCCGACTATTTGTCTCTCACCAATGGATGGATAATCGTAAACCTAAGTGTGATAGCAGTTTGAGGCTACATGTAGGAAAGGATGTAGTGGTAGTACTGGTGTGAGAAATACCAGGAATCCATTTTTAGCCGCTGCAGCCGCCGCGATATGACTGAAATACTGTTAAAAGTGGCGTTAAACCCATCCGATGTTTTCTCCCCCACACGTTACTTACTGTCTTGTTTAAAATGCATTTCGATTTGTCGTCGGCGGCCTCTTGCAATTGGTACCAGTCTAAAATTTTGGCGTCTGTTAAACGGTAAAAAGCCTAGTTTAATTTTTATCCCCCCCCCCCCTCCGCAAATGAGATATACAATTAACAACCCGTTGAGTATTTAACGACCTCTTCTGATAAGGCATCCTCGCGAGTTTAGGGATATCGAGATCATCTTTTTCTCTTAAACCTTAGATAAGTAGAACGTTCGCAGCCCTTGGTACGACAAGTTGATGAGACAGTAAAAACTGAGACAGTAAAACTATGAAGTGTTTGTTATTTTAACAGATCACAAATAGCAATTGGAATAACCTGGTAAGGGGTATTATTCCTCCTGTGAAACCTTGGTAGTTTAACCCTTTCCTGTACAAGCCCGGAAATTTACGTCAGTGGGATTTTATACCTGAGAAAATATTGCGAAAAAAGAAGAAATTTCCTGTACAAACCCGTGTTTTTACGTCACTGTGATTTCATACTTAGGAAAATGTTGTGGAAAAGAAGAAATTGTGACATTTTTTTTCGACTACATAGGATGGTGTCATTTACGAAAACTTCAATTTTTATTGACGCCTGCAGCCCCTTTTGAATTTGTACCAGGAAAGTGTTAACATAACCTGTTAGAATAACAGTGCCAGTCTATTCTCGGTCAATTTTAACGCAATATACGGTTTCACAAAATGACCACCCTTGTGATAGAATTACTTTATTTTACAGGTAATTTCACACTTTTTCTGTTTCATAAGCTGCTTAATGAGTTCCCATGGCGACCGCTTATTTAAATATGAAGGAAGAGTTAAATATATCTTGTATTAATATTTGATGAAATATGACAACAAACATCGGCACTTTGACGAACTAAATGAGCGCTCTAACAGAATCAAACCAATTATCACAGCATCCCGCTTTTTTGCGCCCTTCCAAGAAATGACATAAGGAAAATAAGGTTTCAAATGAAGAAATTGGTTGCAAGCAATTTCTTCATTTCAATCTGGTTTTCTACCCGAAAAGACAAAGATATTCAAAATCATCTCAGCTTGAAATTTTTGTAAACGAATTTCTTCGAATTTAGACTAGTCTAAAATGTTGCCGTCTGGTAATGGGTTAAATGGAGCGGACATTGTAACATTGCCTGGACATGCGCATGAATAGTCGTTTGAGCGACTTGTCGTTTGACAGGCTAGACAGACGGACAGGAACCACCACCGATCTTCTAAAACCAACTACATGTATCTAAAAAAAACATCTGATTAATTCAGGGCTACCTTTCAGATTTTATATTTTAAGAAATGAAGATATTTCATTTTTGTTTTCATTTAACTATGATCCTAAAAACTTAATCACGGTGTATGAATTCGCGAAGTAAATTCATACATTAGCTTGATTAGGTTTTAAGGTCCTCAATGAAAAAGTTATTCTTTCTGTTTGAAAAATAAATGAATGCAGAACGAAGCAAATATTTTATTAGTTTTTAAAATAAGGTTTGAGTAGAATTTAATAGATCTACATACAAAATAGATGCGAGCTCAAAATCGTTTTCGTAGGAGTATGAAATCAAAACTCTTAAATCTTAAAATACGAAACTAAGATTAAATTTTTCAAAAATGACAAAAATGATATGGTTTGATAAAAAGGCCTTCCTTTCTTTCTCGATTCATTTGTCACAACTACTGAATAATGTGTCATAGTTGTGAAACAAACAATGTATTCGACTCGAACTGCAAGTTTTCCTACGCGGCTAGAGTCCAATACAAGGTTTTGTATCACTGCTACATCATAGTATACCGCCGCGGACATAGCGCAGTTGGTAGGACGTCGGATGTGCAGCTTGAGTCTATGAAAGGTTGTAGTGGTAGAATTGGTGTGAGAAATATCAGGAATCTATGGTTACGTGCTCCAGCCGCCGTAATATGATTGAAATACTGTTAAAAGTGGCGTTAAACCCCATTCAAACTAACATATCATAATTTGTTATCTATCATATACTAGCGAGATTTGTCTATAAAAAATATACATGTAATTAAAAAAAATAAATAGAAAATAAACATGAAATTTGTCTAAAATCAACTTTTTTTTCTATTCACAATAACGTTATTTTTGACGTGACTTCCTTTTACCGGGAAAATGACGGCATCTTACCATATACGTATCAGTTGTGCAAAGCTCGATTTTGTCTCCCTGCAATGAATATATCTTAAGAGGAAAACAGGTAAACTACACCATCTGGGTGTTGCAGGTTTTACCGAGAATTCTAACTTCTAACCTAAGGTCATATTGCTGTTTTGGTTAGGGAGACAGATCTGAAATGTCTACGTTAGTCTCCACAAGTCGAATTTCTACACAAGCATCAACCAAACAGCGTTATAATTTAGTAGGGAAGCGTTCGCGTTGGGGCTCAGTTTGGTTGAAACGGATTTAGTTACCCGATTTCTACATCGCCTTGGCAAACACCAACTCGACAATATCCGCCAAAGAAAAGATTCTGTGTAGCCTGATCAGCTAGGAGTACGGATAAAAATGTTGAAATAGGACAGGTTTATTCTATATTCACGCTGCGGTCATGACACAGTCAGTAACACGCCGGACTCTCAATCACTAGGTCCTGGGTGCGATACCCGGCGGCGGCACATATCCTTTCGACACTTATCTCCCAGCAAAGGGTTGATTTGCGTAAACCTAATTGGAATGATCAGCTTGAGGCTGGGAAAGGATGTGGTGATAGAAATTGGTTTATAAGAATTACCAGGAATTCATTATTAGGTTCCCAGCCGCCGTGATATGACTGAAACACTGTTAAAAGTGGAGTAAAACCCCATTCGATAAACAAATTACTCTATTTCAAGATAAAAATGTCGTGGTAGGGCGTGCAAAATGTCGTTACTACAGCTTTATTTAAGCTGTAGTTACGACATTTTGCAATCCCACCGGCGATGTATTCAAAGCCTGTTGTATAGGCCCTATATTGGACATACAAGTACAAAGGTCGAGTATAGACAAGCCAAACACTTCCGTGCCTCTTGTTTCCATAGGTAATGCGTCCCGGACCTGTTTACCGGATGGCTCCTGGCTAACTAGTCCGGCCACAAACAGATCTTGGACCAACTACTCACAGTGTATGAGGCCCAGCAGGACTGAACTACAGTTTGAAGTATCACCGTTCATGACCGTAAGATCAGTCATTTTTTAGAGCTTAGTTAACCCGTCTCACCTCAATCAATTGTTTTAATCCATAATAAGATTTTAAACAAGTCAAAACGCTGTTGGAAAAGAAGAAATTATTTATCACAAGCGATTGAATTCCTCTTTTTCAAAAATACTATTTTTAAGCCAGTTTTATTATGTTTTTACGCAGGTTGATTCGTCGTCTGCCAATTCTTCCAATTTGAATCTGCCTAAAATTCTGTCGTTTGGTTAAGGGTTAAATACGATGGCTTAAATAACTAGCCCGAAACCCCTCCTCTTTCTTAGCCTTTACATACTGAAGTTTTTACACAAATCGACAACCAATAGCCCATCCTCTTATCCTCTTATCATGTGGATAAAATAGACCAGTCTGAATTGCAGAAGTGTGAGACGACAATTTCAAAATCATAAAATTCATTAACTCATTTATTTCTTTTTTATTCTCCCTTCCTTTCATTCTTTGTTCATTGGCTTACAGTTTTGCAAACATTATTGAAATGTTTAATTTGCTTCTTTTCAAATGTTCTTCAGATTTTCCTTAGTGTAAAAAGCGGGATTATGTTGGAATCGCTTTACGGGTGTAAATAACTATGCAGTATAACCTTTAACCTTTTCCCATTTTAGAACTTTTATACTGGTCCAAGTTCAAAGAGGTTGCAAACGACAATAAAGATAGGATTCAATTTGAAATGAAACCATCCTATGTGGTAGAAAATATTGTGGGAACAGGAGAAACTGCTTGTTACAAGCAATTTCTTCTTTTCCACAATATTTTCTCAAGTTTTAAATCACAGCGTCGAAAATCCCGGGTTTGACCAGGAAAGGGTTAATATCTTGGGCGTCACCTCAAGATGGGGAAACAGTTTTTGCTCCCCTTTTTTTAAAATGTTATTTGGAATGTTCGGTCAACTTTAGCATTTAACTTCACGATAAAGCAAGTGATATTACAAACGACGTAATTGCAGCTTCAATAAGCCGTAGATACGACGATTAAGTCCCCAAACTATCAAAGTCGGTTCACATAATAGCTGACCAAAGTCGGAATCCAATCAAGAACTTTTTACCGGTCATCTGAATTATTTGATTAGTCGATTGGTTCTTTTTTTGACACTGCGATCCACCATTCCGTCAAACTAGGTCATTCAGAATTGCGTTCATGATGACAAAATAGAAGCAAGCGCATATCCCTTAAGTCCTCTTTCAACAAGTATCAATGTGGGATACCTTTTTAGCTCATCCGAGAAAACCGTGCTCATGGTGAGTTTTTGTGATCATTGAATGTCCGTCGTCCGTCAGGTGCCGTGCGTCCAATGTTGTTGTCAGCTATTTCTTTATTTGCACTACAAAAAATCACATTTTTATTTCAATGTTTATGAATCTTGGCCAGAAAGATCGTTACATTATAATATTGAAATATATAAAAAGTGGGAAGGTTCCGTCGGAAAACACGGGAAATGGGGCCCTAATTTCTTTATTTACACTCTGAAGGTTACGATTCGTCTCAAATTTTATGAAACTTGGTCAGAATGATTGTCATGTTTTGAAGATTATCCCTGTTGAAAATGGGAAGGATCCATCGGAAAACACGGTTATTGTATCCGTGATGAAAATCCCTTTGTTTACACTTTAAAGGGGCAACAATTGTAACTCTTAAGTATGATTGCGAGGTCCTAATGAATATGGAAAGATTCCATTGGAAAAAACAACGGAAAGGGGAGGATGTGTCTTAATGACAACTTCTTTGTTTACCCTCTAGAGGCCACAAATTTGGCACATTCTTGGTAAAGTAGGGTGAGAATGATCGTTAATTCATAAGAATAAGCCTATTGAAAATGCAAGTGTTCCATTGGAAAACACGGATGAAGGGCCTTAATGTCTATTGATTAACACCAACAAAATATTGTTAATCCTCTGCATAGATTTACTCTTCAAATAAGACCCTATTTGAAGATTCACTTTCATGTTCCTTTGTCCAATAAAGATCTCAGGTGAGCGATCTTAGGTCATCTTGGCCCTCTTGCTTCGAAAATCAGCGGGAGTTTTGAAATCCTGTACGCAGGTAAAGGTTTGCACTACTATTTATCACCTATGGAAACCTCAAGAAAATGATTTTTTTGTTTCGATTAATTGTAATTATTTATTTTCATAATACATTGAAGTTGTTGTAAATCTTTAGATAGTAATAGAAGTGTAACTCTGGAGTATAACTCTGGAGTTCGAAAATCGAACCATGAATTCATTTTAAAGATAAAAACAATGTTATAACTATTTTGATTTGTATATGTATGAAATTAAAATAATAATCACACATTAATTGTTAGTTTCGTCTATCAACAACGAGCGTTCTTATTGGCTTGAAAAAATATTCATACCTCCGAGAATAAGATTTGTGCACGCAGCTATTTTGTATGCTTACGCACAAAAAAAGTTCCTGAAAATTGTATCAAAATTTTTATTTTATTAATTTATCTATTTTTGCTGGGTGTGATTAAGTCATAAGAAACGAAGAGAACATTTTTGTTTTCGTGGGGTATGAAACGAAAAACTTAATCATACTTATATATGAATCCGCTTTGCGCATTCATACAGTGTGATTATTTTTTTTTCGTTATATATCTCCATAAAAACGAAAGACTTTCTCTTCATCTCTTTAATAGGAAGCCGAAAAGCAGATTCATAAAGAAAAGTGATTAGTTTTTTTTTATTTAATGTCTGATTGAAAACAAACAAAATATTTCGTTCACTTCTTACAACTAGTTATCATCAAGGCACATTTGTATGAAAGAAGTCCACAAGCAAATATTTTACCAGTTTTTTGGCAATTTTTCATGGACCTACATTTTGCACAGTTTATAAAGTACATGTTTAGATCTGAATTTTTTCCTTTATTCATGAAGTATTTTTCAGCCAAACTCTTTTCGCAATTTTTGATAGACGAAACTTAAATGAAAACATTTATCCATTTTCACTTTAAATTGTCATCTGAAACTCCTTTCAATTCGGACCATTCTACAATTGTGCCGTCTGGTAATGGGTTAAACTATAATTTCAGACACACGTGGGTTACATACAGATTATGTGTAGTACCGGGTACGCCGTGTCGTTTGTATCTCTCTCCTTGGCTGTCGGTATTATGATAAGATTCAGGTAGGTGGCTTTAATCCAATACCAGACGAACATTTTTAGATTGGTCCAAATTGAAAAAAATGCAGACAACAAATTAATGCTTATGAAATTTTCAGATTTTTTTCAACTTTCCGAGTAAAAGTCATTGTGAAAAATGAAGAAAATGTTTTACACATATGTTGCAAGCAATTTCTTCATTTTCCTCAATGTTCTGACGATTGCTTTTTGGACGTCAAAAAACGCCCTTGCGTAGGAATGAGTTAACCCATTCTCATACCATCCAGTAAGCTGTTTCCTTATGTCCAACCATTTTTTTCTACCCAAAATCAAAACGAACAAACAAACAGTAAACAACAACAACAACAACAACAACAAAAAACAACATCACACCAATAACAACAAAAAAGACACACACACACAAAAGCAAACAACAACACCTAGAACAAAAAAACTTTTTTGAATTGCCTTTGGCAACTTCTTTGAATTTTGATTAGTCTGAATTTTTGTAGCCAGGTAATGGTTTAACAAACATCGTTGTGATCAATACAGATTTTTGTTAGTCACGCCGAAAGAGATGACTAAGACTATTCGAGATATCCGTACTTCGACTTTGAAAAAAGCATATTTGACGCGACATCAAATTTTACAAGTTAAATCATGGCGCTTTTTTTCGCAGACATCGTATATACAACCAGTATAAAAACCGAGGAGTGTTGGTTTGAAGTCGCCAAAATTCAGTCCTAAATGGTCAGTTCTCTTTAAATCGATTAGTTAAAGTGAAGCAGATGGCTGCCAATATACTCGCGCTCGCCCTAAATTTAATTTGCATGAGTCGAGATATAATGAAAAATGGGATTCCCGTAACTTGCTAAAATAACCGTGTAAAACTATATAAGACCTGAGTAACATATTTTACCCGTTTATGGATAAATTCTATTTTCTTGCTGGCAAAGCGTCATCTTCGATAGCTTAAGTTAACAGACAAACTGGGATTTATGTTCATCGAGTGCAAATTTTCCGATGGAGGTTTAACCACTAAATCCATTGAATTCGTACGCCATAAAAAGTAGTTCTGATGTACATTTCAAACTCTACCTGCAAGTTTATATCCTAGGTATATTAGCTCACTTGAGCATATCGTGTGCAAAATTAGTCTGATCAGTGTCTTCACTATGTGCATTGCTTTATCCCTTTCCCACACAATAAAATTTTAGACCAGTCCAAAGTCAAAGAAGGTGCAGACGACAATTTTAAGTTGATGAAATCTTCAAAATATTTGTGTTTTAGGGTAGAAAACATTGTGGATAATGAAGAAAATGCTTGATATCATGTTTTCCCAAACTATCATAATGAGGGGCGTTTAAAAGCGTCATTGTGTGGGAATGGGTTAAACGGCTACATGAGTTAGCTTTATTGAAACTGGAGAGAACTCCTTAAAAGCATACTATTTAACCCATTCCCACACAATTCCGTAATTTTATGCATCTGAAGATAAAAGCTTTGGAAAACATTGTGGACAATTAAGAAATTGCTTGTAACAAGCAATTTCTCCAATATCGTCAATGTTTTCTACCCTAATAAACGCCACCAACTTGAATTTGTCGTCCCCAACGTCTTTCAATTTGAACCAGTCTAATATTTTGTAGTGTTTAAATTTGTTTACCCCTGGGTAACTTTACCTCGTTTATTTATCATGATAACCTTTGACAAAGAAGTTTTACTCAGCAAAAAATGCTTTACAAGCTTACAATACTCTCAGTTCTTTGATTTTTATAAATATAGGTAAGCCCAGGGGGCGTGGCTTTAAGTGTACTTGGTTTTTAAGTTGTTTGCTACTATGCATGGCTGTATTTCACCTTTATTTCAGATATAATTTTACAAAAGAAAGGAATGAAGTTTATTCGTTATTTACCATTTTGTTTTTAGAAAAAAATCCTTATACTGCACAGCTTAATAATATTTTGAAATAATGTTTTCTGTAAGGACTTTATAAACACGCTTTAAGTATAAAATACTTTCTTAAAAACATCAACAAAATATAGATAGGCCATACTGGTATACAATCAGTAGTTCAACTTAAATAAATGAACAATAGTTAAGAGATATGTCTCAGATATTCACGTATTCAAAGCACATCGCTGTCACATTTTCAAGAGCTCGATTCCCTTTTAAAGTCCAATATGACCTAATTTTTGTCCTAAATGACGGGGAATGAATTTCAATTTATCCTGAAGCCTGTAAGTTATTGACTTAAGTTGGTTTAAGATGGAGAATGTCCTTTCATAGACGAATGGATATCTACGTATTTCAATAATGTACTCCAACGCGTGATGTGGACAGTCTGAAAAAAAAAACAACAACAAAAACATTGTATTCTTTAACCCTTTCCTGTTTTGCTGAATTTCGGACCACCCTAAATCAGACGGTTTTGCAGACGGAAATTTAAATTGCACTTAATTTAAAAATAACTATTCAGTAGGGTAGAAAATATTGTTGAAAAAGAAGAAATTGCTTCTTACAATCAATATCTTCTTTTTCCACAATGTTTTCTTAAGTATAAAATCACAGCGACGTAAAAACCCGGGTTTGTATTGGAAAGGGTTAATCAACCAATTCCAACACAACAAAATTTATACTTGTCTTAATTCAAAGATGTTGTGGACGACAAATTTCAGTTGATGAATTTTTAGTTTTTTTCCCCAATGCCTTTTTTTCTTGGGGGATTCAAAAAGCGTCATTGTGTGGGAATAAGTTAACCTATTCCAACTCAATCCCTCCTTTTTACGCCCCTCGAGAAAAAAGCTTTGGAAAACATTGTGGAAAATGAAGAAATTGCTTGTATCAAGCAATTTCTTCATTATCCATAATGTTTTCTATCCAAAAAGACCAAAAAATTCAAAATTCCGTCAACTTGAAATTGTCGTCTGCAGCCTCTTTCAGTTTGGACCAGTCTTAAATTTTGCTGTAGGAATAAGTTAAAAAGG
Organism: Fragum fragum; assembly: GCA_946902895.1. Taxonomy (NCBI): domain Eukaryota; kingdom Metazoa; phylum Mollusca; class Bivalvia; order Cardiida; family Cardiidae; genus Fragum; species Fragum fragum. Next base: position 25,240,549 of record OX336377.1, on the reverse strand, counting down.
TTGTAAAACGATGCTGCATCAGTCACGTGTCATCAAGATAAAGTCAGGGAGGCGTAAAATTGTCTTAAATATACTTAAACATCACAGAGATTCCAGTCAATCAAATATACAGAGAGTCAGCAAAGTCCTTCGGCGGTTTAAACATTCCCGGTAATTTGGTTAAATGGCGGAGAGCAAAATGCCAAGCGTTTTTTAATGTTTGAGATTCTTGTAGAAACTTATCAATAGAACCATTTTGTAGCATGAAACGTTCTTTGTTTATTAATTTACGGATAGCTGGCAAGGCCTACTGACTCCGCTTGCCCCGCCTACAGACTCCGCTTGCCACGCCTACCGACTCCAACAGGAAGTTCCACTGCGATATTCAACCGCGATTTTTATGGTAAAATTTAAGGCCAGGTACATGTAACAAAAAAGTAAATGCATTAGTTGGCGACTTAAACGTCGTATTTACAGCTTGAATAAGATATAGTAACGACGAATAAGTCACCTAACCAACAAAAAATATTTTACACATATGTTGGCCAGATGTCGGCGTTCAATGTTCAATTGCGGTCTAAATGAATGTTTTGATTGGTCGAATGATTTTCTGATTGACCATTGCGATTGGCCAATTTAACAAACATTTTTTCTTTTGTATGCCAGAAATCTTTGGTACGTACCAACAGCTCTTTCTCTTTATGACGTAGTCATTTGCCGGTAATAGCAATAATGATAAATCATAATACGGTCTGAGAGCATCATAATCTCTATTCATCTGTCCAACTTTTACTTTCTTTCTTCCCCGAGTATAGTTTTTAATCCGTTTTATATATATATATTATTCAACTTTTCATTTTCTTCCCAATTACTCTCTTAATCTCTCCCTCAATTCGAAATTGCCCCTATTCCTATCAATAACTATTACATTGTCAATGGCCTTTATATTGTAGGGGAAGGAACGACACTAGGTTGTTAAAACTTGTGGTCCGACCCCATTTCATGTTTTTGTGAAATAAAATATGTTAAACCCTTTCCTATACAATCCCTGTTTTTACGTCCATGCAATTTATACCTAAGAAAATATTGTGAGAAAAGAAGAAATTGCTTGTATCAATCTAATAACGTTTATTGACTTTTAAGTCGGCGGCTAACAGATGGCGGAAGTGCAGCCACAGCAAATTGGCGTATCATCCTCACGTGTACCCATTTATACACCAGGTCGGAGAAGAGCAACGCAGAGTTCATCTTTTGCTCAAGAAAGTTCCCATGGCGCGGGCCGGATTCGAACCCGGCACCCTCCTGTCCTTACCAATCGACCACTCTGAAATTGAAATTGCTGTTAAACGGTTGTGGTGGCTTTTATTCCGAGAGAGCGCGAATATTTTTCTGTCTGTACTCGGAGGGATACTGTCAATATCGAAATGCCATTGCCTTGATTTTCTCCTCAATAACAGAATATATCCAAAAAATATCATTCTTTTTTGCGAATAAGTCAAAGGTCACGTTTTCGTCTGTAAATCATTAATGAAGGATGCACTACACGCTATAAGTTGACGGATCTGTAGTCTCGACAAAGTCGGATTTTACAGTTGAAGTCAAGGTTAACCAAACACCAGGCGGATAAATCGTAGAAGGGCGAAATTGAAAGAATTTGCGACAATTTGAAATTTATGAATTTTTGGATTTTTCAACTTCCTTGGTAGAAAAAATTGTGGAAAATGAAGAAATTGCTTGTAACAATTTCTTCATTTTCCACGATGTTTTCAAAAGCTTTTTTACTTGGAGCCGTCTAAAAGCGTCTCTGGGTTGGAATGATTTGATTTGTTGATTGGTCCTCCAATCGGTCAACGGACTGTTTGTATGACGTCTTAACCTATTCCCACACATTCCCGATTTTTAACTCGCTTAGAAAATATAGTTTCAGAAAATGCTGTGAGAAATGAAGAAATTTCTTGTTACAAGTAATTTTTCTTTTTTCACTATGTTTTCTATACTTTTTTCACTGAAATTTTAGATTTCATGGCGTCTTTATCCATTCCAATACAATCCTTAAAATTTGATTATCGGTCCTGACGGGAGGACGCACGGTTTTCACGGTGGCTATGAAAATAATTTATTTTTGAACATTATACGATCTATTGTCGCGTTTATATGCAGTATTTCGCCGTGAATTCGATTTGAAACGATTCTGAAGGTTATTACTGACACCATTATGGGTAAATATGGCTATAAGAACTATGCAAAGGCTGTTCAAGGTGAGAATGGACACGTCAACAATAAAAATGGCGGACGAAATGGGCGAAATGGTCAAGATGGACACTCACAGAGTTCGTTCAAAAATGCTTCTGGAGCTTCAGGTCCGGAATTGAACCCTACAAAAAGGCAGCGCCACTCGACAGGTGGGACATTTACCTCTTCCACCCCCTCTAAATCTGGTTCATCAACGCTTATGAACAAAGGAGAATTTACAAAACTCAGCATAGATGATAAATTGGTGACAATATTCGATATGTTGACCACTGTAAATGAAATATCAAGGAGAACATTTGAGTTAGAATCTAGGATGGAAGATGTAGAGAGTGATAATTTTGACTCCAAACGGCGAATTAAAACTCTAGAGTACCGTAGCATTGACACCGAGGCCAGAGCAAGGCGACTTAATCTCATATTCCGAGGCATTAAAGAGAAAGGTCGAGACGAAAATTGTTCGATACTAGTTAAAGAATTTCTCCAATACGATCTTTTGCTAGAAAACACAGAGAGCATTGAAATACAGAGAGCTCACCGTCTAGGCACCCCACCGAGAACCTCTGAACTTGACCCAAATAAATGTAGGCCGATTATAGTCTGTTTCCTTAAAGAGTGTGACCTGAATATCGTCCTCGCAAATGCGCGCAAACTTAAGGAAAAGCCAGAATTTAGCATAAGCAAGGATTTCCCCCGGGAAATAGTGCAAGCACGATCTCGCCTCTGGGATAAATACAAATGTGAAAGGAAAAACAATCCCCCTAAATCGGTTTACATCGCTTATCCCGCAAAGCTTATTGTGAGAGGAAAAGTAGTGCAAGACGAATTCCCGGATTGGAACAAAGTACTCAAAGTACCACGCGTTAAGAGCCCATCTTATACCAATGAGACAATAATAGACTCTTCCACAGAGGGCGATCTCGACAACAAATCGATGTCCTCAATCGGTGACGATGATATAGGTGACAATTCGATGCAAACATCACCAGAAGCCAAAAGTGCCTAGGACATACAGGGAGGCACTCAGACTAAAACGAACTGTGTTTTGAGTCAAACATATATAATAACTATCAAAATAGTAATAAAAAAGCACTTATTTATGACAATCTCTCAATAGGAAGTCTTAATGTATGTGGTCTTAAAAGACGTACACATTTCCCAGAATTTGTGGAAATGGTATCAAACTATGATATTTTCTGTATTAGCGAGACAAAAATGGACGAATTTGATACTGTAAAAATCCCTAACTATACCTTTATAAACGCCCCCAGGAAACAGAAATTTAAAAGAAAATCTGGTGGCTTGGGCGCATTTATAAAATCTGAAATTGCAGATGATATCAAACCTCTTGACTCAGAAAACGAATATGTTTCCTGGCTTAAATGTAAATTAAATAATATGCCTACAGAAATTATCATAGGTATTGTGTATATTCCACCATTAGCTTCACACTTCTTCAATAATGATTTATGTGATATGTTTGCTAATGAGGTTTCTGAAATGAGTGCCAAATATGAGCACATATATCTATGTGGGGATTTTAATGCTCAAACTGGTAGTTTGATGGATTATACCACAGGTGATGATTTTTTAACAAATTTATTCAACTATGATGATGAAATTACTATTTTCTCAAATTAAAAAGCTCAAATGCAACAAAATAACATTAAAGTGGAGAGAAGATCCTTAGATGATAAGAAGAATAATCATGGATACAAAATGATTGATTTATGTAAAAATAACAACTCAATTATTGTCAATGGCAGAACAACTCCAGATATCCCCGGACGAATGACATTTCAAAATGTTTCAGTTATTGACTATTTCATTGCATCAATCAAGGGGTACTGTTTGATTGATTCTTTCAATATTAAAGAATTAGATTCGTTATTCTCTGATGGTCACTCGTTATTGGAATGTAAACTAAATCTCAATTTCAAAATAGACCCTATGCCAAAGACACAAAAAATTATTCATAATTGGAATAATGAAACTAAACTGAGATATAATGAAAATATCTCCGATATAGAAATACAGGAGTTTTTGTGTGATTTGCACATAGATCCTAATTTGTCAATAAACGAAAAACAGTTTAAACTAGACCAAGTTATAAACAAGCTGTCGGAAAGCTATATACACAGTGCAGAAAAAACTTTCCCATGCAAGACTTATTATCATTCAAAAAACAAAAATCATAAATTGTGGTTTGGATGGGAATGCAAAAAGGCTAAAAAGGCCTATAATAAAGCAAGAAAAAAATTTCATAAGAGCCCAAATAATGAAAACAGAATGGAACTTTTGTCTAAAAGTAAGTCTTATAAAAAAGCAATGAATAAACATATAAATAAATTCAATAAGTCTAATGAAAATAAACTAAGAATACTTGAAAGTCATAATCCCAGAGATTACTGGAAATACTTAAAATCCATTGATAAGAAGACCTCTGGTGAAATACCAAGTATTGAGGCTCTGTATGAACATTTTAAAAATATGAGTAATAATGATAGCCATGACTCAGATGATCAATATTCTAATGATGATATAAACTTAGATAATGATAACGAACTGAATTCACCCATAACTGACTCTGAAATTAAAAAAAGCATAACAAAACTTAGCAATAACAAAGCTCCAGGCCTGGATGGAGTAATAAATGAGTATATAAAACACTCCCAGATAAAGTTAATGCCAGTATACACTGCTATTTTTAACTACATATTGGACAGTGGATTGTTTCCTACAAACTGGTCCCTTGGATCGATAATACCTATCTATAAGTGTAAGGGTGACAGGAAAGATCCAAATAATTATCGACCAATTACCCTCTTAAGCTGTGTCAGTAAACTCTTTACATCAATATTGAATGAAAGAGTAAATAAGTTTCTAAACTCAAACAAAATCCTCTGTGAGAATCAAGCTGGATTCAGATCAGGCTACTCAATCACTGATCATATTTTTACCCTTAACTCCCTAATAGAACTTTACAAATTTAAAAAAAAGAAGCTTTTTTGCTGCTTTGTTGATTTCTCAAAGGCTTTTGATTCAGTATGGCATACAGGTTTATGGACAAAATTAACCAATTCAGGAATCAATGGAAAATTCATAAATTTGGTAAGAAATATGTATAAAAGTATCAAGTCATGCATCTCAAATGGTATTGACCAATCACTTTTTTTCTCAATTAATTGCGGAGTCCGTCAAGGCGAAAATTTATCACCAGTACTTTTTTCTCTCTATCTAAATGATCTAGAAGAGTATCTCTTAAACCATGACAATCAGGGTCTTATATTTGAAGAAGGCAACCTAGAAACTTACTTCAGAATACTAGTTCTATTGTATGCAGATGATACAGTTCTTTTTGCTGAAGATCCAAAAAAGATGCAATCAATCCTGAACACTTTTCAACAGTATTGCAATGAATGGAAATCAAATATTAATCTAAGCAAAACAAAGATAATGATTTTTGGAAAACAAAGCAGAAAGTACTCTTTTCATTTAAACAACTTGGAATTGGAAATTGTTAAATGCTATAAATATTTAGGGGTAAACTTTACTCCCTCAGGAATCTTCCTCTCACACAGGAAAAATCTAATGCAACAAGCCAAAAAAGCTATGCTTTACCTCTATAGAAGAATAAATAATCTGAACCTACCAGTTGACTTAATCTTTAAACTTTTTGATAACACTATAATACCAATTTTGACGTTTTCCTCAGAGGCATGGGGATATGAAGATAGTAAAATTCTAGAAAACATTCACTGTACCTTTATCAAAAAAGTTTTGAAGCTCAAACAGAGTACACCAAATTATATGCTTTATGCAGAAACAGGTCGCTACCCACTTGAGATTATAATAAAAACTAGAATGATAGGGTACTGGACAAGGCTGATAAATGGTGATAGAAATAAACTCTCATATAAATTGTACATGTATATGCTTAACACCCAAATTTTTCAAAGCAAGTGGATAAGTAAAATTCATTCTATTTTAATAGAAATAGGGAGACCAGATATATGGCAAAGTCAATATTCAAATGTCAATCTCAATACAAAAGCTTTGGTAGATAAGATATTGAAAGATCAGTACCAACAACATTGGAGTACCCAACTACAGAACTCAAACAAGGGTAAAAATTATAGTCTCACCAAAGAATCAATATCCTTTGAGAATTATCTAACAATCTTAAATAAGCAAGACTATCTAAATTTAATCAAATATAGAACTGCAAACCATTTCTTACCCATTGAGACTGGAAGATGGAATAATATAGAAATAAATCTTAGAAAGTGTCATTTATGCATGATTAATGATATAGGCGATGAAATGCACTATTTATTTAGATGTAATCATTTTTCAACTGAAAGATCTTCTTTGATAAACAAGTTCTACTATAAGAAACCAAATATTCTCAAGTTTAGTCAACTAATGAACTCTAAATCACCCAAGGAGCTAAAAAAGCTATGCAAATTTATTCAGATTATTATGAATTTTTTCAAAAATAATCAATAATCTGTCACCAAAAATTATATTTTCCATAAATTCTGTAAATCTGACCAGTCTAATACCTTGTTGTATCCTAAAGGCTTTAATATTGAGCCAATAATAGTTATAACTAGTCCAACTAACATTAACTAGAATTATGAATCATTTTTGTGTTAACCCTTACCATGCTGAATTTAAGCTGTTTAAAAAAAGGGGGACAACCTTTTTTTTGGGGGGGGGGGGCAATTAAAATGAAATTTAAAAAAAAAAAAAAAATTGAAATATACTTGATTAAGTGTCCCCATAGCAATACATTGGAAAACAAGCTGTGAAGAACAAGATCAGACTGCATGCCTATGAGGTCTGAGCTTGTTCTATACAGTCTGTAAAAACTGGGTCCTACAAAAGCATTGTGTAAAGAAATAGTATGACTAAACAGAACAGCAAAAGAAAGGTTAAAGTATAGCCCTAAACGTAGTAACTTCAGGCTTGTACGGTTTTACTTGTTAACAGAACAAAACATGCAAACAAAAATTAAGCGAAGTTAACTTTGGCCTCCCATCTGTCCTGCTTGTTATTTTGTTTCGAACAAGAGGGACATTGATGGTAAGGCAAGTGATAACCTAAAATTCTTGGAAATGCACAGTAGGAAGAAAACAAATGAATTATGCCTCTTACCTTAGCAGATCTAAGCGAAAAATTCAACAAGGTTGACAAATAAATCACAGAATCTACACGGAGTCTCTAACCATGACGTTTCATATCACTAGGAATTTAAATCCAATGAATCTAAACACTTAAATCCATATTCCTCCATCTCACTGTCACATGTATTTATTTTTGTAAACGAAATTGACACGATTATAATTATTACAAGTCACGTGATCAGAGTTGCACCCCCCACTATAGTCTGTTTCATTCTTTAAGATAAATACTATGATAGAATAATACATTCTGATGAAGCATGCCTGAATATATTTACCTATTGAGGGCGGGTGTATTTGGGTGTACTTTATCAGATTAAGGCTTATTTCATCAAAATAATTATATACCAATTGACCAAGTAAAATAGTGTCTACCCTCAGTTATAAATCCTCTTGTCAAGACCTAATTGTTAATGTGTATGTTAAATTATATGAAATATATGTTCATGTATTTACAATTTGTGAATTTGAACATTAAAAGATTTGTCTGTCTGTCTGTCTGTCTGTCTGTCTGTCTGTCCTTATTTGTACTCGCTGAGAAAATAAAGTTCTAGAAAAACCTGTGAGAAATGAAGAAAAGTGTTGTTACAAGCAATTTCTTCTTTTCTTACGACTTTTTTTTATACTTTTTGGCACTGAGCTTTTAGATTTTATGGCGTCTTAACCAATTTCCTCACAATCCGGATTGTTTAGTCGCTGAGAAATAGGGTACTAGAGAAAAACCTTTAGCTATAAAGAAATCGCTCTTTACAAACAATTTCTTCTTTTCTCACAATGTTTACATTACTTTTGGCACTGAGCTTTTACGGCGTCTTAACCCATTCCCACAAAATCCCGTTTTTTACTCGCTGAGAAAATATCATTCTAAAAAATGTGAGAAATGAAGAATTTTCTTGTTACAAGCAATTTCTTCTTTTCTCACAATGTTTTCTATACTTTTCCTTTTTTATATGCACAATCTTTGAATTGTCGCCTGTAACTTTCTTTCAAATGAGATCAGCCTATTTTTTGTTTGTTTGTTTTGGAATGGGTTAAATATGAGCAATCTTCAAAGTTGTCGTTCGTAGGGGAAATTAGAATATTGTCCAGACTGTTTTAAACAGCTGACTTATTTTGTATGTAAATGATTAGAACATTGTAAATGATATATGGAGATGGTAACAGGAATAAAGGAAAAAACAAAAACAAAAACAAAAAAAATAAATAAATCAATCACACACACACACACACATAGCGAAGTGTAAATCTACATACCTATACCTAAATTGATGAAAGAAGTATGATTTAAAAGGGGGAAATAGTGGTAAGGCAATGCAAAATCGAATATAGCAAAGATTATTAGAAAAAGAGAGAATAAAAGTAAGGCTCTAAGATCAGAGTTGATCAAACGCATAATAAAGGATGTTCATCTTTTGTAACATTATATGCCTACGGGCGTCATGGGTACAAAATTTTGCTAAATTAGCATCTTGTATCCTTAAAGTTTGGCATCAAAATTTTATCCTTTTGCTGAGTAAGAGAATTGAAACTCATTTCTCATCAATCTCAACCCTTTACGATCGGTATGTGAAAACGTCTTTTAAACGGGCTAGTGGGTTGCAGCCTGGGGTCGATACCATATATGCCTCGAGCACGGAGGGACCTTATAAACTACAAACACACACACACACACGTTGTCGTTCGTTACTCTCATCATACGTTGAGTAAACAAGAGTGCATGAGAGTGTAATATGATATATTTTTTCACAATCTTAGAGGATTTTCGATTTAACAAAGAAAGTTAAAGCAGGAATGCGTTCCTTTCGTCGAGAATCTCAAGGTTCTTATTTAGATTTTAAGATAATGCGTTCTTTAGAATAAGAATTTTAAACTGAGATTCCTTCATCAAAACCAAACACAATCTGCCGGGCTTGGGCACACGACCACAGTGCTGTGCTTTCATTTGACCAAACGCGGCTGTCAATTAAAGAATAAACCGACAAATTAAATCATTTATTCAGCCCGGACTATTTTACTTTTTAACTCCGACATTGGCCTCATTTTTTGTCAACCTTCTTTGTTGGTTTGGCGACTGAAACGTCGTAACTATAGCTTATTCCTGTTGTAGTTACGACAATAGGTCGCCATCCAAACATTTTACGTTTTTATCATATGCTACTGGCTTTAAATTTTGCAAAACAACGCTGTTAAAAATCGAAGCGGAACTTCCTGTTGGAGTTAATCGGCGGGCCAGCTTTTTGTCAATTCAAGTTCACTTTTGAAAGTCTAACTTCGAGGATTAACAACTTCTTCTTACGTCCATGTGATTTAATGTTTGAGAAAATATTGTGAAAAAAGAAGAAATTGCTTGTAACAAGCAATTTCTTCTTTTCTCACACTATCTTTCTATCTCATAGGATAGATTCTTTTCAAATTGCTTTTTTTCATTTACGTATGCATCGTCCTTATTTCAGGAAGCTCCATTGTCCAAGAAACATCGTGCACATTAATCTTTTTACGTCATTTATTGTGAAAGCAGTGTTGTCCTTTTCCAAAGACATATTTTGGGTCCAGGGTGTCGGGTTTCCATTTGATGTCGAGCAAACAGACGACAAAATAATATTTCTATCCAACAGAACGGTAAGTGGTCCTAATGTCTTTTTTAAATGTCACAGATACTGATTATTCTTAATCCCTCTCATATATACTTTTTCAACACAACATTCTGATAGTAGTTTTGTGAAAATCAGAGGCATCTGAATAAACCAGGATATTTTCCTAAAAGCATACGTATGCTGCTAATCTATTTTTAGATAAAGCCGAAACAGTTGCAAAGGAAATTCGAGCGGTGCATATAACCGTTGGAATCCCGCATTCAGTTTGAATTAGCTCAAACCAACCTCATCAGGAATCATGGTGTTTAAAAAGTTAAAAAAATAAAGTAAAAAATAAAAAAAAGGTAAAGGTAAAGATTTTGGTGTATAGTCTTTTTCTACGCCTTGAGTAATTAAACGACTTTACACTTTAACCCCCGATCATTGAGTTGCAAGTCGGCTGTTTACATAAGGCGTACATTTCAAAAAATGTTCACGGTCCGGGCGGGATTCGAACCCGGGACCCTAAATTGTGTAAAAAAGTAAGAGTTCTCTGGCTAGACCACTCAATAGGTGACGGATAGACGCTATTCGGTTATAACACAACAGTCACCGTAGGGTCATAAGTCCGGGCCCTGATTTAGGCAAATATTCTTTCCGACACCTATCTCCCACAAATGAGTGGATTGTCGTAAACCTAAGTATAGTGAGATGCTAGAGGCTCGGAAAGGGTGTAGGACTGGTGTGAGAAATACCAGGAATCCACGGTTAGGTTCGATATGATTTAAACACTATTAAAATGGCGTTAAACCCCATGCAATCAATAATTTGGGTTTCGATGCAGCGTCACTCTAAAATAGATACATGTACATGGAAGATGCGTTTCGTTCATTTTTTATTCGTTGGTGTTTCAGGAAATGATTTGAATTACATAGAGCCAATAAATCTTGTCTCACTTGTTCATACACATTTCGAACAAAGTCCTTTTAAATAGCTTCACAAAATCTGTTTTGTTCTACGGTTATGCAAGTAGGGTTGGTTTCACTAAACTTGAAAGACAAGTGGAATGAGATAACTTTGATCGAATTCGGAATAAAAAGGACTTCAGGAATATTAAAGACAAAAAAGCCAAGTTTGACATTTAATGGATGGTCGAATTCAGACATTTGAGAGCATGTCGTATTCATTTATGATCTGTGGGCGACGAAACTCCCTAGCTGAAGCTTGAATAAGCTTCAGTTACGAGGATTTGGTCGCCAACCGTCGCTATGATTATTTAATGGATAGTATGATATATCTCTTGTTCATAATATAGGATCTTTTTAGGAGGCTAGAAGTTGCGTAAAGTAATAGACAGTTTGTCCCCTGGTAGATATTTCAGTCTCAAGCAAATAAACTATTTACCTGAACAAAAAAACTTAAGTTAATTTTGTCTTACTCCGATAGTAAATGCACAAACGAACAATCAAGACCGCGGATTAATGATCCCGTAAATCTTTTTAAACGGTTCCTGTTTAGTAACGTTTGCTCGGCAACAGCTGTGTAAATATGTGTTACTTAATCACTGGACGATAATAGTGAGACGGTAAACTATCGAAGCTACAACTTAATTTAGCTTTATTTACGACATTTTGGCAGCCAAATGACGTTTTGGTGTTAGCTGGATTCTTCACATCGATTTAAAAGAAATTATTCGTATACAAACATATGATCTGTATATCCCATGTAGCATTCGTATTTTTTCTAATTATAAATTGTTAAACTATTTTTTATATTCAGTTTTAAATTAAGCTGCAATGCAAAAATGCTATTCTTTACTATCTGTGTTGTTGTTCTGGTTATTTCTTTCTCGACAACTTGGAATATGTGGTCAATTTTTCAAAGAAGAGTCAAAGCCATCTACGGGGCTTTACTCATTTTGTAATTTTGATAATGCCTTTTTTAAATCGAGCTTATTTTCCACTCCACTTATCGATTGACAGATCGCTGGCCCCGCCCACTGGCTCAAATGGCCATACCCACTGACTCCAACAGGAAGTCCCACTTCGAAAATATAGGCGTTATTTTTCAAAATTTATGGCCAGCAACATGCAATAATAAACTTAATTCGTTGGTTGGCGACCATTCAAGCTGTAGTTACTACGTTTAAGTCGTCAAAACCAACTAAAATGCTCAATAAAAAAAGAAATATCGACAAATGTAGGACTATAAATCACCTCCGGTCAAAGTGAATGATTTGGTTTATCGATTGGTTCTTCGACTGACTGTTCAATTCGAACCTATCTAGATATTCTTTGAAAAAAAAATCGCTTAGGTTATATACAAATATGTATAGCAGTCTTATTCAGTTTCCTCTCATATTTGATACAATATTACTAACCAATATATTTTATGCCCCCAAAGGGAGGCAAACAGTAATCGAACTGTCCGTCCGTCCTTCCGTCCCGCTTTCGTGTCCGCTCTGTAACTTCTATATGCAATAGTGGATTTCAATATAACTTTGCACAAATATTCACCGCTATAAGACGACTAATCGCTAACCATTTCTTTCCTTATAAGTTCGATATGCCTGACCAAAATAAGCATCTGAAAAAGGGTATTATGACATTTAAAATTGTTATATATTTCCACATTACAATTATGAGTTTTAAAAACTGACATCAAAAGACAATGAAATTAGTAAATCGAAGGCCAAAATCATTTGGCTTTTTTAAAGTTTCGCCATACTTTAGAAAATTCAAGCACATTTTTGTTTCATATTTTCAGCATTGGGAGTGTAAGTTGTTCACCAGTATTTCAAACTACGCTCAGACTGCGAACTATCTGTGGATTCTTATAGAAGGACTTTACCTCCACACGTTGGTATATGTGTCCGTGTTCTCAGAGCGGAGCAGCGTCAGATGGTATTATCTACTGGGATGGGGTAAGTTGTCAGTTCATCTATATCGTCGTTGGGCGAGCAAAATGTCGTAAATACAGCTTGGATAAAGCTGTATTTACGACATTTTTCTCTCCAAACGATTTAGAAAATAATACGTAAGTGTGAATGTTTTCTGATCACGGTTTGAAATACCTATATTGACGAGACTTTATCGAGTCATGATACGTTCTTACAGCCGATACCAGATTCATTTTATATTGCAATACACTAAAACATTTTTCTATTTATCTATGAGCATATTTTTTTTTTTATAAAAACAATTTACTAATTACATTAAACTACACCAATGAGCACATTCACGTTTTCTGCGTTTCCTTTAAATGAAAATGCTTTCCACTAATGGGCTGATAATCGTAAACCTAAGTTGGGTAGCAGATGGAGGGTCGGAAAGAGTGTAGTGGTAGTGCTGGTGTGAGAAATACCATGAATCCATGGTTAGGTGTTCCAGCCGCCGCGATATGAATGAAATCCTGTTAAAAGTGGCGTTAAACCCAATGCAATCAATCAATTATGTAAATGAAAATGGAAGCTTTAGAGAGATTGGTTCCCGCTTTTGAGAACGGATTTCTTGGATATTGTAGACAGTTTTTGCAAGAGCCAACAATATTGACAGCTTGAAATCTTCTGAATAAATTTAAAATCGTCTGCATTTGTCCCTAGATTAAGCTCCGTTTTAACTATTTAACATACGAAATAACACGAGACTAGTTCAAATTCAAAGAAAATGCAGACACCACGTATAAAGTGATGGAACTTTAGAAGTCCCGCTCGTTTGGGATAGAAGAAAAAAACATTGTGAATGAATGTCTGATATAATTTTTGGTATCATAATTTAATTATTAGTTTCGTCGTTTAAAACGAGCGTTCTGATTGGCAGAAAAAAAAATCTTGCCTCCATGAACAAAAATTTGAGAACGCTCCGCGTATTCGACAAAAATATTCCCTTCATCTCTTGAATGACCGCCGTCATAGTGCAGTTGGCAGCGCATAAACTCCCCTTTTCAATTGTAGGTGTTATGGGTTCGATCCCCGGCGGCGGTACTTATCCTTTCCGCCATTTGGGTGGATAATCGTAAACCTAACCGGGATAGCAGCTGGATGCTAGTTAAGGATGTAATGGTAGAACTGGTGCGAGATATACCAGGAATCCATTGTTAGGTGCTCGAGCTGAAAAATGTTAAAAACGGCATTAAACCCAATTCAAACAAAAAAATTCATCTTTTGCATTATAGGCATATTTCACTATATGACAAAGTCTAAATCCATTACCGACGACCAAATTCAGACTTGTCCAACACTAACATTTTTCGACGGCATTTTCAGGTGATGCATTGATTTCATAAAAAGTATCGAAGAATGAAAATTTGTAAGGAAAATACGCAATTTGCCATTTTTCATCCCTAAAAGGGTCGGACCGAGGCCAATCGAGAGGTCCAGGGTTCGTTCCCCGGTCCCGGCAAATATCCTTTCCGACATTTGTCTTGCACTAATGAATTGATACTCGTAAACCTAAGAGGGATGAACAGCTGGGGGCATGGAAAGGCTGTAGTGGTATTACTGGTGTGGGAATTGCCACAAATCCAAGGTTAGGTGCTCCAGCCGCCGCGATATGACTGAAATATAGTTAAACGTTTGTTGCTTAGCAAATCTGTAGTAACGATGTTGAGGTCGCCAACCAACCATTTTACTTTTTTTTGCTACGTCTTTCTGGTTACACGTTTAAAAAATATTGAAGTGGAGTCAGAGTCGTGGTCGACGATCAGTTAATTGAATTGTGATGAATCAAATTACTTCGAGATTTGTATGATATTACTTTTTCTGTGTCAGTCACGTCATTCAGAGTTATTCTCAGAACGAATGTGGCACTTTTTAACCCTTTCCCGTTTCTTTTTTGAAATTTTGCACCGGTCCAAATAAGAAGGAGTTGCACTCGACAAGGAAAATTGGAGGCAGTTTGGAATCAAATGATGTGGTAGATATTATTGTTGGAAAAGAAGAAATTGCTTGTTACAACCAATTTCTTATTTTTCCACAATATTTTCTCAAATATAAAATCACAGCTTCGTGAAATCCCGTGTTTGTACAGGAAAGGGGTTAATGTTGGGAATCCAAAGATTTTCTGATAAATGTGAAAGAAAAAAATGTTAGGTGTCCAGCACAGACCCACTTTGCAAAGGAGAAAATATTTGTTTAAATTCAAAAACAAGCTGAAATTATATCGTCTAGAGTTACAGAAAGATTAATATTCTAGAAATACATTGTTAACGTTTGTCTATAATGATGGATATTCCTTTTTATCTTAATTCGCATTTTACATTTGTCAATTGTCCAATATCTATTTCGTAGTTTTGCGGACTCTTTATATACATTAAATGCGTTAATAGCAAAATTCCGGATAAATTGAACAATCACAACTGTCAATTAAATAATCAGTCAACCAAAAAATCATTTAGGCTGGTGGTTAACTTTTAACTCCAACTTTGGCCGCCATTTATGTGAATCATTTTTGGTTAGGCGGAAGTAAATCATTTCCTATAGACGACCATTATACCATTTTTGCTCATAGCTCGGTCTACGAGTTTGCAACGAAATCAAGGCTTATATCAAAATAAAGAGAAATCATT
Source organism: Fragum fragum (assembly GCA_946902895.1). NCBI lineage: Eukaryota > Metazoa > Mollusca > Bivalvia > Cardiida > Cardiidae > Fragum > Fragum fragum. The sequence goes on along the minus strand of OX336377.1, from coordinate 25,224,996 downwards.
CGCACACTCAAATAATTAAAAAATCATATATGAAGATCCCTTTTATCACTGACCTTTGACCCAATTTTTAATATGACCCTCATTTCGTACCTATAATTATAGCGATTCTCGGAAAATTAGCCGATGTTCGAACTTGGCTCTAGGTAAATATGGAGACAATCCCAATTTCTCCGACTATTAATTGGAGAACGGTAAAACGTTTCCAGAAAACAAACATTGGTTTTCATCTGCAATATTTGTGACCAATCAGAATCGACCTTGATCTTTGTTTACATGCCCGAACTTTCCCTAGACAAAATGCTGACAGATGGCGTGAAAGTAATTTATTTCCGTCATTCCTATATTGTTAGTTTGGCCACTTAACTGTCGTCAATACAGCTTATTCAAGCTGTAGTTACAACGTTTATATCGCCAACCAACCATTCTTTTTTTTGTAATACGATATGGGCCATGATCTTTGCAACACACACACACACACACACACAACCCCAATTCGTTAAATATCGGAGCGGTACTTCCTGTTAATGCCAATGGACGAGACTAACAGAGTAAGTGGGCGGGGCCAACGATTGGTCAATTAGAAAAAGTATATTGACTGACAGAAGAACATATCACTTACATTAACATATCGTGTTCATTTCTGTGAAAAAAAGTAAAAATAAACTGAGAAAGCTAGAGTGATTTCGTCTATTTGAGGCGATTGCTCAATGCTATTTTTTGAAATATAAACCACCAGTGTATATTTTTGTTCCACTTGGGAGCATATGTTTCAAACTTGCTCCCAACACTGTTAAAAAAGTGTGTTAGGTTACACCACTATGTGCGTTTGGTTATCACGAAAACGAGTGTAAACTCAGTTTACACTTATTTTATTGCAGATTTACACTACCGGAGTAAGTATTCCCTAATGGCCCTTTCCGAAAACGTGGTTTACTTCCCTTTGACTCAAAGTCGTTAGAGTGACTTCCCTTTGTACGGGTAGCAAATTTTGATAGAACTCCGTGAACCACGGAGGATGACGACTTTCTACCAGACGAAAACATCGACTTTTCAACTTTTAAATTTGCTATTTGAAGAAATACTTACGTGCCAGTAATTCAAAAAGAAAACTGAAAACTAAGGTGTTTTTAGACCGACAGCTTAATTTCAAATTTTATGTTTCAACCAATATTGCATTAAAAATAACATTGAAAGATGCGTATTATGTCAAAGTAATATTAGAATGAAATCTTATGTGGAAATATTATTTATTTTTTTACCAGCCATTTTCCTCAAGATCTTTTCCTTAACATAAGTAATATTTATCTATAACAAAGAAAAAGGAATGGATAAAGAATTTTACTGAAGGACAAAAAACTCTCCTATTTGAAACAGTATATTATTATCATATTAACATGTAAAAATATGTCCAGCATCATCAAATACACGTACTTGAAATAGATTAACCTATAAATATGTTACTGTTTTGCCAAATTTTAGACCCGTCTAAAAACCAAAGGCCTTGCAGACGACAATTTAAAGTCAATTTTATCTGAAAAATAATCATTCAGTAGGATAGAAAATATTGTGGAAAAGGAAGACAGGAAGAACTATAACCACAGAGACGTAAAAACCAGGGATTGAACAGGAAATTGTTAAGGGGTTGCAAAATTAAAACCAATATATATCATTGTGAAGCATTGTCGTGTGTCCTATCAGTATGTCATGTGTGTACTTTACTTTGATCATAAGAAGTCATCTCTTTGTCACATCTGCTGTCACAACACATCTGGTAAATAATCCTTGCAAACCCTTTAATATTTTCTTGTCTCAGTTTCGTTTAAATTATTTTGGAAACTTGAATGAGAAGTTCATTCTTTTCAAAAATATTTCCACCAAAACTGTATTTATATATTTTTTCTCTTTTATCGAAGATAACTTATTTTGACAAAGGTCTAAATTAAATCTCTCATTTGTTTTCGTTTACTCTGATGGATTATGTTATAAATTTCTCTGGAATAACTTTGTGCTCATAGATTTTGAAACAATTTTAAAGAAATAACATTATGTATATTATTTAAAGGGGTATTCAAAAGAAAGTCATCATTAGACTTTGACAATATTTTGTTCAAGTTTAATGTGCAATAGTTTCTACATCTCTGCAATGACTTAAGTTTTGTTTCGAACATTCGCTCATGTATAATGGGTCTTACAATGTAAGTCAACCTTTTAACCCCTTACCAGGCAAAATCTTAGACTGGTCTTAGAAAGTTGCAGGAGGCGATTAATTTTGGGGATGAAAAGGAATTCCTTGCTACAAGCGACTTCTCCTTTTCTCATTATGTTTTCCACAGTTTATGTTCTCTAGTGTGTAGAAAAAAAGAGATAAGGAGGTCATGGGTAAACCAATTCCCAAACAAATGCTGCCTTTTGACACCCTGCAAAAAAGCGATTCGGAGACATTTTGGATAATGAAGAAATTGTTACAAGGTTGAAGCAATTCCTTCATTGTCCATAATGTTTTCTGCCATAAATGAAGAATTATTCAATTTAATCAGCTTAAACTTGTCATCTGCATCTCCTTTGAATTTGGACCAGCATATCAATATTTTGTTGTCTGAGAATGGGTTAAGCAATTCCCTCACCATCCTGCTTTTGTTATGTGGGAATGTGTTAACTAGCTCCCGATTATTTACGCCCCTAAAGGAAACAACTTTGGAAAACATTGTAGAAAATGGAGAAATTGCTTGAAACAAGCAATTTCTTCATTTTCAACAATGTTTCCTACCCTATACGTGAGATTTTTAAATTCTATCAACTTTAAGTTGTTATTTGTAACTTCTTTCAATTTGGACCAGTTATATTGTTTTGTAAAGGGAAAGCAAGGATTTATTACTCAGGCAATCATTGGAGTTGAAACTAGTGTTGCTGTTTACTGACAGCTCTTATTTGGTATCCCACCTATGAGTGTGATTGCATCATACCTCTAATAAAATGTGTTAGATCTGAGGAAACATTTTGCATTTTTTACTAACATGCGCATTTCAAAGCATTTCAACACATAAACTACTATATTTATTTATTTTTCGAAGAAAGCAAAATATTTGTTAATCAAAACAGATATGGTGTACACAAATGAAATGTGAACTTCAAACGCAGATTTATAAGCGATATAAAGGAAAGTATTTCACCTATATTATATACGAAAATGTTGTCTGTAACATTCATTTTGACCAGTCTAAAATTGCGTTATTCGGTAATAGGTTAAAGACGAGGGACCAATCATTACTAAGGCCTTATTTTCTTTATATTCCTTTTCAGAGACAAGTCACTCTAAGAGGAGATCTTTTTTTTACATATTTTATTCATTATATATACTCTTTGTCCCTATAAACAGTGGTTACTCTTATCCGAACTAGAGTTTGAAACTCGCCCTTTTTTTAGCGGCGAGCTTTAGTGATGGTGCCAAGTCCATCGTCTGTCATGATAGATTGGCCATCAACTATTTTCTGTCGATAATAAGAGTATACGGAACAATAAACTCGTTTTCCTGAGTCGATTTAATTACTGCCTTCTTATCTGCCATGTCTTTTATCTAAATTTGCTACCCGGAAGTAGAATTGGGACCGTTTTGTAGTTTCACCACGTGGGAGAGTATTCAAGCCCAATAACTCTTTCAACGTATTTTCGGAATGGGCCATAGATGGTGTACAGCTAGTAATCAAAAGTTATATAAAAAAAGTCCATTGTAAATGGGCGTAATCCATTGTGAGTTTATACGTTCATTTTACACTTAATTGAACCATTTGGTTTTTTATACGTTGAAAATATAGATAAACTTAAGTTTTCAGTGGTAAACACCCCGCACAATTCTGTGTAAATTTTAAATTGTTCACAATATTTTAAACCAGAAGTGATAACATATAAAATCAGAGAAACTTTAAACTATTGGTGTTAATCTTAAGTGAAAGGTATAAATTCATTGGAAAACACAGCACAACCATCAGCCCCGATGGCGATGAGTGGAAGTACGCGTTCCCTTATAACATTATTAGATCTGTTTGTAGTGGTATATAACTATTTAATGCATGGTCTTCAGATAAAGATGACAGCAGATGGTTTGGGAATGGAAAAAGTCACATATGGTTTGATTGAAAGAAGGCAAAACTGGAGAAAGAAGAAAATAAATAAATTTGTGCTTCTATGTATGTAAATGCCCTTCCGCGTGCGTTCAAATACCACTCACGTCAATTTGTTTTATTTCTTTATTTTTATTTTTATTCATTTATTCATTTTTTGCCTTTTTTTAAATAAATAAAAAACAGCTCTTCATTTACCAAACAATATATTATCTTTTGAAAAAAAATAAGAAATAAGATCCCTCTTTCGTGTTTTTTTAAGGTATGGACCTACACCATTTAAGGTGTTACTTTTCAATGTTTTAACGGAACATTTTACCCCATTTGCAGTGTGCTTCAACACCAGTTGTGGTGATTAGTTTTCATTAAGTTGTAGCGTTTCCTTATATGTTGTTGGAAAATTTTCACTTGTTCATCGGCTAACTAACACTTTGTTTGGTGTCAGGATCTCCCCTGAACTTAAGGTCTAACTTTACACCGAAAGTGGAGCAGGTGAGTTGCCAACACTTTTGGTGTAAAGTCATGCAATATTTTTTACAGTGAACCGTACTTTCAGTGCTCTGATTATTCAATGTAATGCCTTCTCCATCTCAGACAAAAAGAGATGTTTATATTTGAAGACGGGTTATTTTAATGAAATCCCCTTCCGTTTTTTGTCTCATTACCCGCATTCGTTTATGTTATAAAATCAACGAGGATTGGAATAGTTTATGGGTCTTTTAATGATGCGCTCGACTTGTAAATATGTTGTTTAGAATATCATTTAAACTAAATAGGTTCTTTTGTCGCCACTGTGGCGCTCGGGTAGACCAATTAACTTCGGTTTATAATTCATTGCCAGCTGGTTACAAAACCTTACAGTTAGAAATGGTTACTCTTTAGAGTTTTTGGTCATCCACTGACAGTAAATAGTAATTGTCACCAACTGACAGTAAACAGTAATTGTCACCAACTGACAGTAAATAGTAATTGTCACCCACTGACAGTAAATAGTAATTGTCACCCACTGACAGTAAATAGTAATTGTCACCCACTGACAGTAAATAGTAATTGTCACCCACTGACAGTAAATAGTAATTGTCACCCACTGACAGTAAATAGTAATTGTCACCAACTGACAGTAAATAGTAATTGTCACCAAGTGACAGTAAATAGTAATTGTCACCCACTGACAGTAAATAGTAATTGTCACCCACTGACAGTAAATAGTAATTGTCACCAACTGACAGTAAAAAGTAATTGTCACCAAGTGACAGTAAATAGTAATTGTCACCCACTGACAGTAAATAGTAATTGTCACCCACTGACAGTAAATAGTAATTGTCACCAAGTGACAGTAAATTGTCACCCACTGACAGTAAATAGTAATTGTCACCCACTGACAGTAAATAGTAATTGTCACCCACTGACAGTAAAAAGTCGTAGTCACCCACTGACAGTAAAAAGTCGTAGTCACCCACTGACACGTACTCCGTTCTCCCCGCCCAATGACTCCAACAGGAATTCCCAGTTCGATTCAAAACGGCTTTATTTTGCAAAATGTATTGCCAGTAGCAAGTTACAAAAACGTGGATTGTTGAAGTCGCCAAATCAACATATATGGCGGCCAATGCAGTAGCTCAAAGTTATTTCTAGTCTAAATGAATGATATCATTGGTTGGTTTATCATTTGATAATTGGTTGATTTATTATTTGATTGACAGCCGGGATTAGTCAATTCTTTCTCATTTCAATAACATTAATTTTATGAATTGAGTACTTGATTATTCCCTCTTGTTATTTTATCTTTTTAAAAATTATCCCAAAAGTCCCTTTAGCAGAATAATCATAATTGATAGTTCGAGATGACAATCAAATACTCAATACCCAATCGAATCATTCATTTAGACCGAAAGTGAACGTTGAAGTCCTACATTGGCAGATATTTATATGAAGCACTTTTGTTGTTTGGTTTTTCAAGTTGTACTTATGACGTATGGCTAGCCAATCAACAATATTACGTGTAACTGAACATAATCTCATTAAGGTCGTTCAATAAATGCAATGTAATGTTTCTGTCCGAGTTCAACGGGTATGGTGTGGCCAGCGATCCGTCGGCTGATCTGGTCTGAAGAATTGACCAATCGCTGGCCCCGCCCACTGACTCCCTAGGCCCCACCCATTAACTCCAACGGGAAGTTCCGCTTCGATTTTTAACGGCATTATTTTGCAAAATTTATGGCCAGTAGGATGTAACAAAAAAGTAAAATGTTTGTTTGGTGACCTAAACGTCGTAACTGAAACTTGAATAAGCTGTAATTACTACATTTAAGGCGCTAAACCAACAATATCGGTTAACAAAAATGGCGGGTGAATGTTGGGGTTGAAAAGATCAGGCCCGGGCTGAATAAAGGATTTTATTGGTCGGTCTATTCCTTCACTGACAGCCGCAATTGGTTAATTCTATGGCAATATTTCCTCCGTACAAAAACCCTTCCCAGCTTTTGACAAGGCGGACAATACCCCCTTCACGACTTTGTTAGGTCGGACAGCATTCCTATTGTGATTTTTGTCCCTTTCTTAATTCTGTTAAGCGGACGTTATCCCCTCCAGTTATATAACTAGGAGGACATTAATCTCTCCAAAGAATTTGCAAGGTGAACACATGGCTGCCAATCAAAGAAAAATCGCTTAATCAAATCATTCAATTAGACCTTGAGTAAAATTTGAACGCCACCATTTTTGTGAAATATTTTGCTGTTTGGCGACTTAAACGGCTTAACTACAGCTTTTTCAAGCTGTAGTTAAGACATTAAGGTCACATACCGAACATTTTCTTTTTTGTGCTACCGGCCACAAACTTTGCAAAATAACGCCGTTTAAAATAAAAAGTGGAACTTCCTGTAAGAGTCAATGGGCGAGGCAAAGGGAGTAAGTGGGCGATGCCAACGACTGGTCAATTATCCCTATGACAAGCCGAGAAAAATCCCTGTATTGCAAAAGAATAATATCATATATTCCTAGTTTTATGATTATTTACCAAAAGATGTTGAATTAAAAGATGCTATACTTCAGAATTTACCACTGCCAAGGTCCAATGGAGGGGGGGGGGATCGCGTAACCTAGATTGGTGTTGAACGCTAAAAAATGGCGTCATTTTGACCGCTTCTAAATGCCGATTAAACCGCCAACGAAGCGGTCATAGTGTTCGGTTACACTCCTGTCCGTTTTTGACTTAACCATCCGGAAGTAATTCCGGAGTGGAGTTGACCCGTTCAACATCAATTCCCCATTGATGTTCCAGCCCAGACAATAATAAATAAATAAGCAAAACTTGTATTGAAAAGATTACTATACTGTCTGGATATCCAATCACTATTTCTTAATTTCGCAACAACGATGTGCTTTCGTGGTATGGTGTTTACATATCGTAAACAAGCGACCAAAACCTCGTAACAACAGATACCCGCTAAAACGACGAGGATATTATCCCCCAATTGAAACCTAAAGGTGGACTTCTGTGGATTGAAGGCACACTGCGGACCTTATCCCCTCAATTCAAACCAGACATTTTCTACTAGAATCAAAACACAAGGCGGACATTATCCCTCTTTTGAATTTACAAAGCGCACATTATCCTGTCTTTAAAATCTATAAGGCGGAAACTGTCCGTATAGCAGAAAGATTTAATTAACCGTCTCTACGGTTTAAAAAAATCTGAAAAAATCAAAAACTCTAAATTGTTGTCTGCAACTCCTTTCAATTTGGTCCATTCCAAAATTTTGGCATCAGGTAATGGGTCATCGTTAGAAATGCACAAGGATACTTCGAAGCATAGATTAGGATTTTTATCTATTTGAAATGGCAGTTGTATGTGCAAATCACATATACGGTTGTGCGTGTTATGCCCAAATCTCTCTCTATATTTATGTCGGTCTCGAGTTGTTAAAACAATTTTCGAATACAGTTTTATTCAAATACTGTTTTTTCGCGTGATGTTTCCATTCTACTTGTTTCACTTGTGAAAAAATGATTGGAGACCTTTTTATACCAAGAAATAGAAGTATATTTCTATGTCACGCAATTAACCTTCTATATATGGAAAAAATGGAAAGTTTTATCAACACAAAGTTTCTCAGAATGTCTTTTATCGTCTAGGGTCTCTTTCATGTTATGTGAAGCCCATGTTTTTATCTCGATTGGAACGGAAAGTACTAGTATGCGAGACTTTGTGTGGTAAACCAATTACCAGACGGCAAAGTTTTTAAATGGTCTGAATTGAAAGTAGTTGCAGAGAACAATTGATAGTTTATGAAATTTTAGATTTTTCCAAATTTCTGGGTATAGAAAACATTGTGGAAAATCAAAATATTGCTTGTTGCAAGCAATTTCTTCATTTTACACAATGTCTTCCCATTAAACCATTGCCATTTCATTTGGCGGAACAAGTTTGACAACTGGCATGTCGTAAGAGACGACAAAAGGATCGCCATTCGTATATGTCTTTATTTTTCCTTTATGTTTTATTTCAACTATTCTTAAATTTCTTCGCGATAAATGACAATAGCTGTCGATGCGCCGTAAAATGCAAATCAATTAATCAATCAATCTACCAACCAATCAATCAATTAATCGATCAATTAACATGTTCAATCCCTGTTTTTTACGTCCCTATGATTTTTAACATGTCCTCGTAAGATACGCAAAAGGATTCTCCCAAGCATGGATTAGCATTATCATCTCTTTAAAATGTCGAAATAGAATGTTTCCTTACCTTATGTTTATATTGGAAACGTTACTTCTGATTAAGCTATGCTTGAATTGGTGTATTTTTCAAATAGTTGTTTTGTTGACTTCTAGATGGCTCTTTATCGCATGAATAAAACACATTCGTTGATGGTAATAAAAAAAACCAACAATATATTTGGTTCCTTTTCTTTCTGGTCTAACAGGTCATGGCCAAGCAATCGATCAATCACTATTCATTATTTATCTTCATTTAGACTGGAAGCAAACTTTCAACTAAGACAGTAGTCTACATTAATGTGAAACATGTATGTTGGTTTGGCAACTTAAACGTTGTAACTGAAACTTATTCAAGCCGTTCATATCATCAACCTACCGATTTTCTTTTTATTACAATTTTCGGGGTATATCTTTTGCAAAATAACCCCTTTAAATATTGAGGTGAATATTTTGTATGCCTGGCAATAAAGTAGATCCATAATTTTGTCATCAAAACTTGTTTAAATGTTAGCTTTTGTTTTCATCGAGGTATAAACTAATCAAAATACTGAAAGGACTGTAAGCTAGCAAAGCATGGTTTTATTAAGTAATCTTTTTTGTGATAGGTTATCATGATTTGTGGAATTTAGAAAACATTTGCCTTGTAGGGTAGAAAACAGTATGGACAATGAAGAAATTGCTTGTTACAAGCAATTTTTCCATTGTCCACAATGAATTCAAAGGTATTTTCTTGAGATGCTTCAAAAGCGCTATTGAGTGGGATTGGGTTAAATAGCATGCTTTTGAAGGAGTTGTCTACAATTTTAATACAGTTAATTTTATGAGGCCATAGAAAGCAGTGGCAGAGTTTGCAATATTCCTGAAACAAGAAGTACTTTTGATAGCGTAGACATTAATTGGATTTAGGCATCCAGTGGTAGTTTGCACTCGTTGAACTCTGAGAAGACCCCAAAATTCAATCTGTTAACTTTAGCTATCAAAGCGTCAGTAAAAATCACTACACAGTGTGATTAAGTTTTTGGGTTCATCTAAGAAATGAAGAGATTAAGTTTTTAGTTTAATTTAAGAAATAAGGAGAATATTTTTTGTTTTGTTTTGTTTTCTAAAGTATAAAATTAAAAACCAATCACACGGCAGGCCTATGTGTTTGCAATAAAATATGAAAACATGTTTTGAAAGGCAGATTAATTAAGTGTTCATTGCCAGATCAGAAAAAGAAACGGGTTGGGAAATACATGCAAATGATATCGTAAAGGAAGCCATCGGTATAACTTGCGCAGAAACACCTGCCCTAGTGTTTACAGGTCGAACAATCCTGGGGTCTGAACTTATTTGCCGATTTGTAAACAAATGAAGTGGTTATTGCCATGTTTAAAACGTTTACTTTTAATGAATAAACACACGTGTTAAAAGTCGGTTGATTTCCACTGCACACCATCTGATAATCATCGTTAACCACTTGCCTATATGAACATCCCCAGTTTGCTTTTGATTGTATGGGAGTTTCCGCCACTCATCTATCCCTTTCCTGTACAACCCGGAATTTTACGTCCCCGTGATTTTATACTTGAGAAAACATTGTGGAAAAGGAAGGATTTGTTTGTAACATAAACATTTTCTTCTTTTTCCAACAAAATTTTCTAACACATAGGATGGATTCATTCCGAATTCTGCAAACTTCTTTGAATTTGGACCAGTATAGAATTAAAAAAAAACAAAAAAAAAACCAACGGTAAAGGGTTAGAAGTCTCAGTCAAACTTTGACATTTCCATCACTGTACTCTCTAATTAATGCCATATTTGGGCGTCTTATATTGGGTTTTATCAACCTTGTTAAACAATAGTTTCCATAACTGTATTCTCCAATTGATGATTTATTTGAGCGTTTTAGTTTCAGTTTTATCAACCTTGTTAAATAATAGTTCGGCCCGAACATTCAGTTAGACATGTTGTCAACTTATAATGGGTAAAATACCAAACGTATTCACCTTAACGCTGCTTAGAAATGGATTAAGATAGTTTGGGATAATTAAGATTTTATTAGATTAAGTTGATAAGTAGTACGCCTTCCTTCCGGTATCTATTTCGAATTTATCTTTCTTCTCAGATTAATTGAGTTAATTTTTCATAGCAAGTGTGATTATATCACACTGGTTCAAACTTATTGACTTTACGATGGTTTTTATTAGATGGATAACATATTCGTATAAATCTTGTGATGCTAGATAAAATCCCCATTTTCTGAATATTATTAACCCTTGTCATGCTGAGCCCGGAATATTCCGGCTTTGACAGAAGGTGAAGACTATGATCAGCCTGCACATAAGTGCAGTCTGATCTTGGTTTACACCTCCTGTTTGTTATTTTCTAGCCAGAGTTGTTAATGAAATTGATTTCTAAAAGAAATATTGCTTTTTTGAGCAACAATTTTATTAGCGCTTTCGATCCTTTGATTTTACAACAATTCAGTAGGTAAGTTTAACAGCATGACAAGGGTTAAAATCAAAGGACTGGAAGGACTAAGAGGACCTGGTTGGTGGTTAATATTTCATTTTGATAATTCATTTGATTGTGTGTGTAAAACGTGAAACATGTGGTATAGACAAAGATCAGACTGCACATATGTGCAGACTGATCTTGGTCTATTCCTCCTGCCAACCAGAAATACAAGGGTTAATAAACAGTTTCAAATCGACAGGATGCCTGTTAGGGTCCATAGATTCGTCTTTCGACGAGCTAGTGCGCTTTGATTACTTGTTTATTGCCACCATCTATAAATTTACAAGTTATAGTGAGTGAGCAGAGATCATTTTTGTCTATACAGAATTTTCTTTAAGAAATTATCCACATTTTGATCTTTGGAATCCACATATAAACCAATGTAAAAATAAATTATCAGTGGATTAACCTATCAACAGGTTTAGACTTTAGACTTGTTCAAATTCAGAAACGTTGCAGAACACAAATCTTAGTTTATAAAATTTTGAAATCTCTGGCTTTTGGGGGGAGGAAACCATTTTGGATAATGAAGAAATTGATTGTCACAAGCAATTTCTTCATTTTCCACAATGTTAACCAAACTGCTTTTCTATTGGCGTCAAAAGTTGTCATTGTGTGGGAATGGATTTAGCGCGATAAGAGTTAATCGGTACCACTAAAACAAAACGGCGGCACATATCCTTTCGGGCAATTGTCACCAAATGGTGGATAGTCGTAGACATAAGTGGGATAGCAGCTGGAGGCTATGAAAGGATGTAATGGTAGTACTGGTACGAGATATACAAGGAATCCGTTGTTAGGTTCTCCAGCCGCCGCGATATGACTGAAAAAATGTTAAAAGCGGCGTTAAACCCCAAACAAACAAACAAATACTAGTAAGCATGGTCATCTGATATTGAACAATTCCCGACCCTTTTTGCTACTTAGTTTATGATAACGCACAATTCGTTCAGTACCATAATCCTGAGTTCGAATTCTGGTTCCGCCAATATTCTTTCGGACATTAGATAAAAGCCATCTCAGTGCGTTATCCTTGGATAAGCAGCCATAGATTCGCATAAATGTTGTTTTACTGGTGAGAAAACGGAGAAGGAAACATGGCAAGTTGAACAACTTGCTGCAGTATATGTCCTAAATCCTTTCATTTCTGTACCCGTTGAATGGAACCGAATAATGGCCCAACAACTTGAAAAGATATACTGAGACAATGACCGCGGCGGCTTTATTAAAGTAGAAAGCGATACCAGTCTATGACTATGGAATGGTTATCCGCTTTGCAGCCTCATGTCAGCTGGTGAACCCGTCTATACACGATCACGCATTTCAATTTTTGCTTTAATTGACATTTCCCCAGATTTATTATTTGATGACGATTTAAATTTCCCGCAGCGGGAGACGGCTTGTTTTGTCTGTCTCTCTGTCAATCAATCCATATATGGTATATCTCCTTAACCTGGGTCAGATTTTCAAAATGTATTTCACACTCGTGTATCTTGATCAGAGAATCAACAGCGGCCAACTGTACGACAGATTTGGTATCTTTGTTTCAGCGTTAATTTATGTATTTTTGAGTAGAGTAGGTACATTCTTTTATTTTAATTTATTTTTTTATTTTTTCTACCCTTTCCAATCATTTTTGATGACAAACAATATTTCGAGAAATAAAGTGGTAAGAGCATTCTTTGTAGCAGGTGTTTTTTTCTTTTCCTTATAATATTTTCCTTTTCAATTTTATGTCTTTTTTAATATTGATATAAACAGACTGTTTCGTTCAACTCAATGTAGACAAAAGTTTAGGAAAACATTTCCGCCGTCTGTCAAATTATACTTTCAAAAGGTTGGATTCTATAAAAGTAACTTGTTATTCCGTTACTATTTAAATTCAACACCAACAGCAATGTAAGACTTTTTCCTTTGTTTGAAGTATTGGGTCTTCGGGCGCCTTTGATGCCGTGCATTAGTATTTTATTGTTCAATTACATATCATATCATATAACAAAAACATCGTAGCTACAACTTACGAGGTTTCGCTCAACGAAGATATTTAATTTCACTACGAATCAAAATCAATTCGTCGCTACATACGCATGCGTTTTTGGATAGCCACATCATTAGAGGTGAGAGGTGTTCGTGAGGAAATGGATAGAAAAGAGTTGATAAAATTGAAGTTTAACGCCTTTTTAACAGTATTTCAATCATATCGCGACAATTGCAGCACCTAACCTTGGGTCTGATATTTCTCACACAAGTACTACCACTACACCCTTTCCTACACTCCAGCTGTGGCCGCGGTTTGAGTTGATATAAGCGGAGATATACTTTCGGTAATTGTTTATTGCTATCATCGTTATTTCTTTAATTCATTTTACGTTTTCTTATCCGTGTTATTTGATTGTCATTTATTACCACTGTCGTTATTGTTATTATCAGTAAAATGAATTTAAAGACGAAAGAGATGTTTTTCGACATATTACAACTCCTTGTTGTTTTAAAAGCAAATACCATAAAGATTCCACAATATACTTACCCTTGTGCCGACAATTCATCAGGCCCTTAGAAATAAAATTTATCTTTAGACAAGGCTCTTGAATTATCACAGAAATAGTTAATTCAGATTTATAGATACGGTGGCGCATATATCTAATTTTGGGCGTCAGAGGTACCGTAATACTCCTAATAAATAAACGATATATCTTATAAATATAACTTGAAGTGTAAAAAAGGAACATTCGGGTTACCACTATCAATTTTTAAAGCCAGTAGACAGAACTAGTTTTTTTTGTGTGTGTTCTGTCACCTTTAACCCCTCCCTGTACAAATCTCAGATTTTACGTCGCTATGATTTTATACTTGAGAAAACACTGTCGGAAAAAAAAAAAAAAAAAAAAAAAAAGAAATTGCTTGTAACAAGCAATTTCGCCTCTTCCCACAATATTTTCTATCATATAGGATGGTTTAATTTTGAATTACACCCAAATTTCATGCTCATCTGCAATCTCTGTCATTTTTGACCAATTTAATAAAAAAGAACGTCAAAGAGGTCATCTCAAAACAGATAATAAAACCCATCACGGGGGGAAAACAACAACAGACAACAACATCAACAAAAAAGAAACGATTGTATTGATTATGTAAAAAGAGAATGGCGTGTTTCAGCTTACCCATAAATGCATTATAAATCGCTAAATTTTTTTGATTTTATTCGTTGATGATAGGTATCCAATCATAATATGGTAATTCTATTTTTGTGACATTGCTGGTTCAAGGGTTGCAGGTTCGTTTCCCAGTGGCTGGTCATTAGACCATGTCCTTTGGCAAGGGATCCCAGGCTTATCATTAGTGAACTTAGCCGTGACAAAACTGAAATATTGCCGTGATAAAACTGAAATATTGCCGTGATAAAACTGAAATATTGCCGCGATAAAACTGAAATATTGCTGTGGACGACGTGGAACCGCATTCGATCAGACAATCTTGAAAGATATTGAAATCTAGTTGCAAATATATGTAATTTTATTATTTGTTTTAATATGTTGTAGGTACCCCTTTTCTGAGTGTTCTGCCCTGGGTAGCTGTCAGATTGAAGTATGAAAATGTTCTGTAAGTAGGAATTGACAGTCAACTGATAAATGTTGTTACTACAGTTTCAGAAAGAAGCAGTTGTGACTTTTGAATGTCGTCCAATTTATGGCATGCATATAACATGTTGCGAAAAATAGTGGTTGCTTTGCAATCTAACGCCGTAACTGCAGCTCTAATAAGATTAAGTAACGACGTTAAAGCCCCAAACCCTCAAAGAATCTTTTCATAAATGTCAAACAATGTTGGAGGTAGAAGTTCACATTCCGTCAAAGTGAATGATTTGATTGGTCGGTTGATTAGTTGAAGTACACACGCGATCTGTCATTTAAATGAGTTTTGATTTACGGTCCGCAATAATTCACCAATTGCTAACCCCGCTCACTGACTCCCTAGGCCCGGCCCATTTACTACAACAGGAAGTTCGGCTTCGATTTTTAACGGCTTTATTTACATTCTTAACATTGCGTGTAACAAAAAAGTAAAATGGTTGGTTGGTGACCTAAACGCCGTAAGGAAGGTTAAATAATCTGAAGTTTCGACATTTAAGTCGTCAACCCAACAAAAAAGGTTAACAAAAATGGCGGCTAATGTCGGAGTTGAGGCTGAGGTCCGGGCTAAATAAATGATTTGATTTGTCGGTTGATTCCTTGCCTGACAGTCGCAATTGGTCAAGTATGTTAAGATTTAACCCAAACCCAGACGGAAAAAACAAGCAAAATACAGATTGGCTCGAAATGAAAAGGACAACAATTTCAAGCTTATAGATTTTTAAATATTGCTGGGATTTTTTTCTTTTTTTTCGGGGGGGGGGGAGCGATAACGCGGCTTTCAATCAAACATGTAGATTGACAAAAAAAAAAAATCATTTACACTGAAAAGAATTTTGATCTCCTAGTTTTATTAAAAGCACTTTTATTGGATTGACGACTATAGTTACTACATTTAAGTCGCAAATGATTCGTTCGGGCCTTTTTCATGTGCTGGCCTTCATAACACGAAAATGAAAACTTGCCACTTCGAATTTTTGCGACCAAATTTCTCAAGTCATTTAGACTACAAGGATGTTTTGTGCAGACTACAGGGATGTTTTGTGCAATATAACGCAAATCACCTGGCTATTCGTCAGAGGTATACAAGTGGAGTGTTATATTGATAAACGTAAAAAACTTGGGTACCCTCAAAATTATATTCACGTGGTGATCAAAAGATCTTATCTTTAAATATCGGGTGTGTCCACTTCTAGCATCTCTATCAACAAAACGCCTGCTCATTATCTTTGTTCCTTTAACATTGTCTGTGAAAGACGTATCCATTTAGCAACAAAGATACGTTCAAAATCCCCTAACGTCTGAGATGATTTGACTTTCTGAAGGACACGGCGGCCAAGCACGTCCAAGATATGCTAAATCGGATTGAGGTCAGGGCTGCGTGAAGTCAGTCTAAGACTTCTACTCTCAGAAAGTCTTGCTTAAGAAACATCTGCATGCTGTCCGATAAAATCACGTGCATAAGCGTGACGCACGTTTTGATTGATTTAAACAGCGTGTAGGCTAAATACATGGTGCTCGTAAATAGGGAACGATCTTATCAGATAAAATGTGGTGTAATATTAGAGAAACAAACAAACAAACAAACAAAAAAACATTCCGTCGGTGTGGTTCTAGAACCTCGTAGCAGCTGCGAGATTTTATAATAGCACCGGAGATATATCATTATATACATGTAAGCCTAGTCTTTTTTAGCACAAAATTAATTGATATTAATTTACATCTTTTTTTTCTACATGTATTATATAATATGTATTGTCCTCCAAGCATATTGACCATTGTGTTTTGTAAAATTTGTACAGTTGGCTAATGTTTGTGCCATCGTGCACATTGGGCAACTATTTTGAAAAAAATAAACTTGAGAAATGCTGTGGTTGGTCTAGTATTATCGTGCTGAATCGTAAGACCAGGACCGCATAAAAAGGGTGGAAAGGCTTGCAAAATCTTATTCATGACGGTTGGTGGTTTAGTTGCCTTAAAAAAAAAAAAAAAAAAAAAAAAAAAAAAAAAAAACACACACAAGGGGAGAACCTCATTGAGCACAAAAAAAAACCCATATGACTCCTACCAGTAGATCTGTCCACATGTTTGAGCATTACGTTCTGCAGGTTGTACCCTGCCCTCAGTAAACCGCGAGTGAATCGCGACTCGGCACTAAAGACAATTGACTTCCATTGCCTTTGATTGAGCCGTAAGTGCCGTGTGGCTTATGCTCTACTGTTGACCTTTGATTAGATGTAAGACTCGGTACGTTAATTGGCCTTCGAGCTCGAAATCCACCTGTTCGCAAACGATTCCTAACAGTTTGGGCTGTAATCCGACCACCAGACATCTCTCTATTGTGGATACTTATGACGAGAATCAGCCTCGGCGATGTCGCGGTCGTATTACGACGTCGCTCGTATCGCCCCGGGTCTCGGCAGAGTAGAGCTGACCCGGTTTGGTGTACACGAGTTCTCATATTAATTATCGTTTGCTTCGAGCGATTCATTGCTCTGGCAACAACGTCACTGACGAACCAGCCGAAATGACAGCAAGAATTATGATAAGTACGTGCAATAGCTGTTTTCCGTTAATCCCATCCTACTCGGTAACAGAAAGCACACGATGTTATAATTTTAAAGAGTTTTTGCAGTCAAATGGTTCCTATTCTTTATGTCATAGCTTAGAACTATTTTTTCACACGAGAAAAAATATGGGAACCTTCAAAAGTGTCAAGTTTTCATTATTTGGTCTGTAAATTGTACAAAATAACGTGAAACTGCTATATTTGGGACATGATGCATTTTCACCATGATTTATTTTTTGAAATAAGAAAGTCAAATTATTACCTGGTCGCGGTCATAGCGCAGTGGTAACGCGTATGACTTCTAGTCATGGGGTCCTGGGTTCGAATCCCTACAGCAACGAATATCCTTCCCAACATTAATCTCCCACAAATGGGTAGATAATCGTAAACTTAAGTGGGATGAGCAGTTTGAGACTCTGAAAGGGTGTAGGTTAGGTGCTGCAGCCGCCTCTAGATGATAAAAGTGGCGTTAAACCCAATTCGATCAAATATTAAATCAATCAAACCAGTACCTTGCTGTCACAATGAATACAAGCGGAAATCTCATTACCTATTATCTAACTGCTCCTTATTCTCTAATCTCTTGTTTACTGGATGTCCCTTATATAGTTCTCGGATTATAGGATATAGGGTTAAAATTTCAACCATGTCATGTCATTTTACAGTAAAGAGTCTTGTCAATATAGAGAATATTCAATGAGAGGGACTTGGTGTGCATGAATTTGATATTCTATTTATTCTTTTGAATAAACTTATAAAAATGCCTGTTGTTTATTGATTTAAAATTTTCGGTGAAAATAAAACGCCGGTATGAAATGACGTCATTAAATGCATTACATGACGTTATTATCACGGTAAGAAAAACGCGTTACCATAGGCTTCAGTTCATTTTCAATGATATATTACAATAGAGTAAGATCACCCATTTAATTCCTAAAATATCCAGCGGGCTAATTTCAGTCCCGCGCCGTAGATTTATAATAGATATGCCCAACCAAATCATCAATTTTAATCGAAAGTGTATGAACCCCCGATTTGTAGCAATTTTTGTTCGTTGGAGGCTGACTTAAACGTCATAAGCACAGCTTAAGCAAGCTGTAGTCACGACGTTTGGGTAGTCAACCAACAATTCGAATTTTGTTTTATTTCCCGACCATACATGTTTCAAAGTAATTTCGATATCTCCATCTAAATACCATGTCTGAGGTCAAATGGCAAGGCCAGCAATCCGCCTCCCCCGAAAATTCGGCAAATATAATGCTTGTGTGACAGGCTTTTTAGACAATGATTTATGCATTATACATGGACCCTTTCCTGGTAGAAAAAGAACTTATTTAAATGTCTATAGGTTAAAAATGGAATTCGCCCTCGAATTCGAGGTTGAACCGATACTTAGCCAAATCCAACACAATACCTCTTTTTGACGCCCAAAAGGGGAAAAGGGCTTTTGAAAACACTGTGGACAATGAATAAATTGCTTATTTCTTCATTATGCACTATGTTTTCAACCTCAAATATATATATATATATATATATATATATATATATATATATATATATATATATATATATATATATATATATATATATATATATATATATATATATATATAAAAAGATAAAATATAGCCAACTAACCATTTTCGTCTGGAACTCATTTGAATTTGGACTAGTCTAGAATTTTGTCGTCTGGTAACGGGTTATTTTTTCCCCAGAACTACCAATCATTTCTATCACGAATAGAGTTTACGATTACTTTTTTGATACACACATAGAACGACTTTCAAACCCATTTCGAGAAAAAAAAATAAAAATAAAATAAATGAAAATAAGCTGGTTCAAACTCAAAAGAAGTTGCAGACGATATCTTTTGTAGATAACCCTTTGTCTTTTGGGGTAGTAAACATTGTTTAAAAGTAAATGAATGCTTGTGAAAAGCAGGGGCTGGGTTTTTTTTTTTTTTTTTTTTCATTTTCCTCAAAAGTTTCATTGAAAGCTTTTTTCTTGAGGAGCGTTAAAGATGGGAACGTGTTAGAATTGGTAAAATGACGTCAGCTTACAGGATAAACTGTAATATTTTCCCTATTATTCTCTCAGCCGCCGTCATAGCGCGGTGAATTGCGCATCAGGCTCCAAATCTTCAAAAATAGGATGCCATGGGTTCGATCCCTTGCGGCAGCATAATGGGTGAATAATCGTAAACCTAAGTGAGATAGCAGTTGGAGACTAGGAAAGGATGTAGTGGTAGTACTGGTGTGAGAAATACCAGGAATCAAATGTTAGGTGCTCCAGCCGCCGCGATATGACTGAAATACTGTTAAAAGCAGCGTTAAACCAATCAATCAACCTATTATGCTCTAAGGTTAATTGAAAGAAAACTCTTTCGTCACTCGATTTTCTTGAGACATGGCTGACTTTTTCCTATTCTATAGACTCGGTCCAGATAAAGATGTCCAATGAAAACTTTTATGTCCTAAAACTAGAACAAAGGAATTTGCGATATCGTATTCGACCTTGAGAACCACTAAACTTACTTTCACAGAAAAACGATATTTTTCCTGGCAATTGGTCGTTTGTCATTTTCCCGGACACATTCAATGCAAGTCTATTAAATACGTGGATCAAGAAGGAGTAGACCAGGGGTCCAGCCGCCCCAGTCCGGAAATCCGGCAAAAATATGATCGGAAAATCTGGAAAACAAAGAATCGTATTTTCAGTTGGAAACCAGAAATTTCGTTACTACAGCTTTGCTCAGTGATCGGGACCAGCGATCCGCAGAATTCCCAGTCAAAACGTTCAACAAGTTTTACACATTTTTTTTTCTCTCTCTGTTGTTTTACAAATACAGTGTGAGTGGCTTTTTTTTCATCCTACATCCTGCAAGGGAAAGTAATAATGGTTAATAGATCGTTGGTTAGCGATCATAACCTCATTATTATAGATTGAACAAGCTGTAGTTACGACATTGTTGTCGCCAAGCCAACAACAATACTTAAGTCGGAGTTCAACCTTTATTTTCGTTCTTAATGGATGATTCGATTAGTCTATCCATTTCTTATTAGCAGCGGCGAACCGTCAATTTGAACAACAATTGGCCAAATGTTCGCTGATATTCTCTTTAATTCCTACACGATAAAATTTTAGACAAATCGAACGAAGTTGCAGACAACGATTTTAAGATAGTGAAATCTTTTAATCTTTGTCTTTAAGGGTAGAAAACATTGTGGATAATAAAGAAATTGCTTGTACAAGCAATTTCTTCATTTTCCATACCGTTTTCCAAAGCTTTCATAATGAGGGCGTTTAAACCCGTCATTGTGTGGGAATGGGTTAAGTTGTAAACTGATAATTGTTTCTCTCTTTTTTCTTGTTCAATACAGTAAGTTTTACTTATTTATCTAACGAACAAAATATCTTTTTTATTCTGACATAACGACATGTCTTTAAAATTAGACGACATAAAATTAAATCAGTTAGAGAAGATCCTATCAAGCGGCGTAATAAAAATATCGTATTACCCTATAAACAAATCCATTAACGGAATATATTACAGCCTAGGGTATTCTTTTATAGATTTCTTCATGGAATATTTTCGAAATT